>CM020035.1:4660000-9460000 GCA_009769605.1 Bucorvus abyssinicus | reverse complement strand
ATATCAAAGCAAAGTTAACATAGGCAGCTTCATGATGCATGTAAAACAAATCCCACCAGAGACCATTCCGGGATTTTAGGGGAAATTATTTATATCATTATTATTCTACTGGGCTGCCTGCAATTTTCAGATCAAACCCAATACATTTTTCCCCCAGTATCTGCAATGACTTCCAAAATTATGCAGATGATTATTTTATTAGCATGTACCCAGATGGTAGACTGCCAGGCGCAGTTACTGTCATTGCATCTAGCTCTCTGTAACGCAAGAATTGCTAAGAAAACAGTGCATTTGGCCACTGGATATATAAATTAAGACCAAACCAACAATTACAAACTCAATTCAAACAAAATCAATAAAAGGTATGTGAATCATCAGGCTAGTAACATTAGACGTAGTGTTAACACTAATCTTTTCATTTAACATTCTAGCACAACACTGAGGTGTGGGAAATGTCTGACAGGCTATTCCTGCCCATAGCATCATTTCTTATTGACTTTATTTAAAGCCAGTTCTATTTAAAGCAGTTCTTCATTGGTCTTGCAGTTTACTCTATGGTTATACCTTAGACTACAGATGAAAGATAAGGACCTAACAGCGCAAACTACAGTAACCAGGGAAAAATGCAGATTGACTTTAAAAGCTCATTTTTGTACCATAGCAAGCAGATTTGTGACATTTACCACACTAGAATGGCAGTGGTGTTTATTCCAAGATTGTGTTTTGTATAAATGCAATGTTTGTCTCTTCCTGCCTCCAAGGGATGATTAGCCATACAGTTTGTAAAACCATTTGGGATATGAAAAGCACTGAGTATAATATTGGCTGTAAGGATAAAGTACCAGTGTATTATAAGATTACTTCTCTAACCACAAAGCCACAGAACTGTACGGCTGCAAAGAACCTCCAGAGATGATGCTGTACAGTGTGGCTGGATTAACCGCCTGGTATGCACAGGGGCTAATGAGCTGTTTGAAGCAGCCAGCCATCAGAGTCCGATATTTTAGCACCTATCCTCACCCTGGGATCTTTTCAGTTGCTGAATACTCCCCTTCTCCTCTCCTTGCTTTGATTTCTTCCTTTGGGTGTCCATCTTATCTCTGCGATTCCTCTCAGCAGCTGTGGACTCCTTTTTTCTAGCATCAGCACCAGCCTTTCTTCTTGGGTAGTCAGAGTGGCCAATGAGCCTCAAACATACTTGCCCTTACTTAGCCCCCAGACTACACAGTATTTTATCTCTCCGGGGCACATAGACCAAACACGGTCTGAGGATTTCTCCCCGCACTAAACCTTGGACCTGTCTCTCTTCTCTGCAGCACGTTGCCCAGTGCAATCTGTCTTCCTCCCCAGACACATCACTGAGGAGGAAGGTGATGGCAGCAGAAATTATCTGGCTTCCTCTGTTGGACTGTGACAGGCAGGTAGAGAACTGTGGCAGTGTTTGCTGCTTGGAAAACTGCTCCCCATCTTCTTCAGGAAGAGGCAGAAGGACATATCTGGCCCACAGGCTACCAGCTTAACCACATGTTAAGGCATGCCCCAAAAGTGTGAAGGCATAATCCACAAGAGCAGGAGTTAGCATATGAAGGAGACAGCAATCTAAATACACCTTACACTATTTCAGAAATCTGCTCTCTGTCTTTCCAGGCATGGGTGAGAAGATTGTATATTGGCTCTGGACGAGCCAGAAACCAGGTGTTATATTAGAATCTGTGTGCCACAGGAGGCTTGTGAACACAGGTCTTTTGTTGAAATATACTGTATATACTATATCTACAGATTGAGTTTAGCTTTACACCTTGATTCTTCTGGCACAGCTGTTCACGTTAGGAAAGTAAAACATGATGACAGAGCCGATAGCCGGCACTGTCTGATGCAAACATGGGAAGCAGGAAGCAAGAGAAATCAAAGAAGAAAAATCTGTCTCTCCATTAATGCACAACAGCAAACAGTCCAGCCATATTCTTGCTGAAAGGAATTTGATGTCTCGGTCAGTGCTTTGCCTAATGAGCTACCAACATCAATCTGTCATCATCTGTATTATTTGAAATGGCCTCTGCTGACACAAGGTATATTCATGTACTGGCCCTCCTGGGCACTTGAGAGTTCAAGTCCTGGCCAGTTTATACCACACTGAATGATAATGAAGGGTAACAGAATAATTATTGGCTTCATTCTCTCAAGGGGAGGCAGGAATGTTGTTGTAGGGATCTCCCCCAGCCAAGAATGGCTTTTGATTACAGAGCAGGGAATATGAATTATTTGGTTCTCTGTGCACAAATAGTCTCCAGCAGTTCTTTGCAACGGTGCTTTAGCTCTCCAAAGTACATGTAGCGCATCTGTCCATCTGTACTGGCATTTCTATGAGCCTGCCCCCTGTACCTGACTCTCACGAACATGCAGAGCTGTATCAAAAGCCAAGAAAGAGGAGGACACTGACAATAGTTGGGAACTTCAGCAAAGAAATTCCCTTTTAGTGCTCTGTCTCTACCTGTTCCTATGATACACACATAACTTTACACAATGATCTTTCACCGTACTTCAGCTGCACTCAGAAAATTACTTCCTCTGGAAATACCTACTGAGTGAGATTTCAGACTACAAGATTTCTAACAAACACCCAGCAGTTCTCTCAAAGCCTGAAACCTTAACTTGCATCATTACACAACAGCATAATGTAAGCTTCATACAACGAAGCAAATAATTTGTCATGAAACTTCAGGCAAAGAGCATCTCCTATATTCTTATTGGTGCAAAGTTAACAACAGATCTTGCTTCCTTTCAGAAAATACCTGGGAGTTGCCACACCATAATCCTAGTCAAGCCTTACACTCCAGTGTTAATGCATACTTGCAACTGCAGTTGAGTTCCAGGTGAGTTATATAGCAAGGTAAATAGCAATGTTTGACACTAGTATTAACAACTTCTCTGTTAGGAACTCACAGGTTTCAAAATGTATGAACTAGACCTCACTTCCAGTTCTATAGCAAGTAAATATTAAGTGTTCCATTTCGTCAGTGAAAGGCTTTCCTCTAGCTATCCCAAGCACAGTCTCATTTTCGAGACTACAGGATGGTTTCATTCCTCCTTACATATACCAACATGCATCAAAAGTTAGGGGGCCAGCTAAGACATCCATTTTTGAAAGAATGTTTCATACCAAATTGCTCTTAGTAAGCAAAGAAGATAAGGCTATTCCTAAAGCGGCATTGCCATGCGTGTTCTTAAAGGCAGATTAGCCAAATTCCTGACAAAACAGAAACACAGCAGATAAACTCACCATTTCAGGTGGTTTTTAAAAGTCTTGCCTTGTGGAGTCCTAAAAACTTTTCAGTGTAAGTGCAGCCCTCTGTATAATAAACACAGGTTTAAAAGTCATGTAACGCATTACTATAGATAGTGTGACAAGGGGCAGCTCTTCAGGCCCTGTGAGAATTCAGAGAGGTGATAACCTCAAGGATAAGCTCAGAAATGGGGTTCTTTCTGAAGAGAGTGAAAGAGACTGTCAGTGACATGGCTGATTGGCTCAAAGAGATCGTGGTAGCAGAGGGGATGAGGTGGCATCCAGGTGAACAGCTGAACAAGAAGGTCTGGTCTTGGTCAGGGCTTTACAGATGAGAGAAGGAAGTTGAGCTTGATATTCTCATGAATAGGGAACCACCTGGAGAAACAGTGACATACTCAGCAGACCAGCATAGGGAGTAGGATCAGTGGTTGTGCTGTAGAGGAGTCATCATATGGAAATTAGCATATATGAACATTTTGAGGTATAGTGACAGATAAAAGGGATTTCAGATATATTTGGCAGGAAGATTATGATGTAGACCCAAACTGATTGTGGTAAACCAGAGGACTCAAAAAGACCCAAGATCCCCCTCAAGAGACAGAGCTGGGTGTCAGGGAAAGAGTGCTATGAAGCCTGGAAATAGTGTATGGGAAAATTAGAAACCCATTGAGACCAACGACGCTCGACAGTACAGCAGAGGGGATATGCTAGAGGAAAAGGCTGAGGTTCCCTCTACAAAATCTTGTGGCCTCACCAAAGCAGTTCTGTGAGTTATCTTTGCCTGGTTTATTCATAAATCCATGAGCAGAAAAGCAGTATTCTGCACTAGCCAGTTACGTGTACGCTTTCTAACAGGCAGAATTTAACATCACTGTTAGGGTCAGAATTTCTAGGCTGAACGTAAACAAAGATACAGCTCCTTCCTTTGGCACTACAAAACAAATTCACAATCGCATCAGGAAAAGGTGTTAATGTGCACCTCTTTATATAAATGTGACACTGGATATTGTTTTTAATCAATCCACGATGCTTACATTCATATCTCCCTTTCCTTTAGACACTAAGGAGAAGGTGACCCATGCACCTGTGTCTGTTCAGAGTGCTTCACATTTATTGCTCTTGACAGCCGGGAGTCCATGTCTGCTGTGAATCTGATGTTCTGTAAATTAAGCAAGGAAAGCTGTAATTCTAGCTACTTTGTTGTCATAAAAGTCATCCATACTTTATGTCTAACATGCAGAATTCCAAGTCCTTAAGCAGGAATGCCTATATAATTTCTTTTAAATTGCACTAACATGGAAAGACCCACTTTCACCATTGCAAATGTGTTATTAATATATTGCCTCCATGCTATTAAATTAAAATGTCCCCCTTGTGTTTCCTATCCTAGTTCCAGTTTTTTAGCCATGTGGCTGCAAGGCAGCAGCAGGAGTTGAATAAATGGATGATTTAGGGACGTGTAGCAGTAAAAAAACCTTCTTGATCATCTGCCTCACTAAAAATAAATAACTTTAATTTTTTAAAAACCCTCTTGCTTGTCAGAATTATGTAAATCTCACTGGGATATTGATTGAGGTTGTCATGCCCCTGAAGCAGTGCTCCAAGGTGAGAAAGCGTATCAGTTTGCCATCCTCCCACCTGCCGTTCCTTAGCCCTGCCTGTACCAGCATGGACCCTCCTGTCACTCGTGCCAATGAGCCGCCACATGCAAACACATGCACCGTTTTCAAAACAGTAGCCCTGAATAAGTAGGTGACAATTTCATGTTCTTAGACTGCTGCAGTGTAAGAATGAATGTGCAGCTTTTCCTACCAAACTCAGTGGAAAAAGCACTTACAGTGCCAAGAGTGAACTTCGTTTCTCACATCAAAAATATGTCATTGCAACTGAGCGTGTGGTAATCCAGAGAGCACAGCGGGTTTCCTTAACACTTGCTACTAAACTTTAGGGTTTAACTCAGCAAGGGCAGATAACGTGTGGAGTTATCATGTGGAGTTCTCCATCAAAGAGACTAACAGCATCACAGGACGTGACAGCATCCAGACCAATTGTGCATTTACACCTTCAAACATTCCTGTAAGCAGAAGGAATTAATGTGGCATGTTTCAATTTGCCTTTTTAAACTGGAGCCATGTGTCTGTGGATACCCTGGTAATGCCAGGACAGTCATCGGTTCTCATAGTGAGTGGAGTTTAAACTCACTTAGGTTGACATGCTGTTCTCTGAGACAAGGAGAGGTCACTTTGACTGCAGGGTGTCTGTTTACTCAGTGGGAAATACTCTGTTTCTGCTGTCTGAGCCACTGTTTGCTTCTGCTGTTCAGCTCGGCTGTCTCTTCCCAGGTACCTTGCTTTATTTGTTCTAGGTGCTGATACGAAGCAATGATCACGGGGAGCACCCATACAAACTGGAAGCCCAAACTATAGCATAAGGACATAAAGCCAACAGAAAAAACTTCAGTAGCTGCTAATCTTTGATTTCACAGTTGCCACCTATCCATCTCCAGCACAGCTTTCCCACACCCATCAAATTGCACAGGCATGATACTGCGAGAACCATGACATCCCTGCAGAGCTGAAGCAAAAATATCCCACTGTTAAGAGTTGCATGGCAACATAAATACCTTTGACCTTGATAAAAGGGGAAGAAAGTATAAAATTTAGGAAGGGGGGGGGGGGGGTCTTACATACCAGGACAACATAACACAGGGTAAGTCAGACGGGGGCTTGAAAACCCTCAACTCAGAAACTGCTCTTGTTACGGACTGCAACAGCAAAACACACATCAGAGAAAATGCAGAAATGGGGAGGAAAAATTAAATCAATTAAAAACTTCACTAAGACAAAACATCTTATATAATCTTCCCACTGGGAATAGAGGGAGAATAGACTTTCTTGTAACAAATGCTAGTATGTCACTTGATGTACTTCTGGAAGGCACTCAAGTGTTTCAGTGGCATAGGACAATAGGAGAGCAAAATAGAACACGAGAGAACAGAACAGAAATAGAATTCGTTGGCTTTGTCTGGAAGAGCTGGTCAAAAATTAAATTTCCATTCCAGTAAAAATTTTGGAATTCTTGACAATTTTTCATGCTCTTTCAAAAAAAAACAAAAAAAAAAAAACAAAAAAACAAAACCCAAAAAAACCCCAAACCAAACTAAAATAAACCCAAACAAACAAGAGTACTGTTTTTTTAAAAATAAACTCCAGCAAATAAAATTTCTCTGAAATAATCAATACTAAATCTGGGACACAAATTTCAGCATTCTTAATCCTGCTACATCTACAGTAAGTCCAGGAATCCCTAAATTTTTACTGACTGACATCTGGTTTGCCTGACTTTTAAATTCCTTTAATGTTTCTAATAGATCCTTCTACCCCGTGATACCGAAACTTCTTACAAAATTCAGTGAGTTATTTCAGATCACAGAAGTAAAATGGAAAATAGTTATTTCCATTTTGCAGTTAAAATAAAATAGAGATTAACAGATTGAGATCAGCAAAGTTGAGTGAAAAGGAATCTCTAGCTGGGCACCCAAAACCAGAGGCTCCCAGATTAGATGCCATGTCTGCACATTTTACTTCTCACAGTAAGAAATCTCTGAACTGCAAATACCACAGCAAACTATGGCACATGATCAGCCCTCATTCTCTGAAAGACTCTCATATTAAAAAGAAAACAAACAAACAAACAAACAAACATTTACAGTCTGGTAAAACTGTTCAGACTTCAGAGGTTTTCCTGCAGCCTAATATTTCTGGTATAGGGAGACAGGGGGACTTGGACTGTAGTGACTCTAAGCCAATGGAGATCTGCTGAAGATTTGCCCATGTAGTGGAAAGGGGCCAATAAGACTATGCAAATCAATTAGTCTAATTTGTCTTGAGGTTTTTCTCAAGCCTCTATGGGTTTTCAGACACTTTATTTCTAAATGCTGATTATACTGTCATTTAAGGAAGCAATATGCTGTCTTGACAAGACCAGTCACCTTAACTACCTGACATTTTCCCTGCAGACGTTTTCTTGTCTCAGTGTGCAAGTTTCTGTGTAGGTGATGGCTATATAGAAGGCAGCCCTGATGTTCCAATGTCTTGTGAACTCTATGATCCAAAAGTAATGTACTTAATCAAGTGTAAAGCAAGAGGTGATTAAGTTTTGCAGTACGGTACAACGCCTGACTGCTCAGAAATGCATCTTTTGATGTGGTGCAGAGAATTGGACCAGTTCTGTCTGCTTTACCAAAAAATTGTATTTTAGTAATCTGAAAATAGAGCCTCAGAAATCCCCACAAGTGTTTAACTTTGATCTGAAGCTTTAAAAAGATGATATTTATCTGTTTGCTTGTTTAATTTGTTTGAATTTTAAGCTCAGGAAGGGGTCAACTTGACATTTTGCAGAAGAAATTCATTGCTTTTTTTCCACATGAGGTTGAGCAGGGGCAGCAAGTTTCCAGTCATCACTAGTTGTTCTAAGCATCCAAGCAAAAAAAAAAAACCAAAAAAAAAAACCCCAAAAAAACCCCATCACCTCACCTTTCCATTGCGGTTTATATAAATTATTAAGAACAGAGATTCAGTGGAGCCTCAATTCTTGAGCATAGAATCAATACTATATTTTATATAACAAGAGCAGTAAACCCAGCTTGTTCTACTTCCATCACAGTGAAGCCTTGTCAAGTCTCTCAGGCAACCTAATTCACTAGGGCCAAAGTCTAACAGTACTGACGTGAAAGGTGGATTGAGGTGGATTGAAAACTGGCTGAATGGCTGGGCCTGGAGGGTGGTGGCACAAAGTCTAGTTGGAGGCCAGTAACTAGCAGTGTACCTGGTTAGTACAGTCAGTAGCAGGGGTCAGTACTGGGGTCCAATCCTGTTTAACATCTTCATTAATGATGTGGATGATGAGGCAGAGTGCTCCCTCAGCAAGTTTGTAGAAGACACAAAACTGGGAGAAGTGGCTGATAAGCCAGAGGACTGTGCTGCCATCCAGAGGGACCACAACAGGATGGCGAAATAGGCTGACAGGAACCTCATGAAGTTCAACAAGAAGTCTGAAATCCTGCACCTGAGAAAGAGCAATCCCATGCACAAATATATGCTGGGGCCCACCCAGTTGGAAAGCAGTTTAGCAGAAAAGGACCTGGGGGTCCTAGCGGGCACCAAGCTGAACATGAACAATGTGCCCTTGACACAAAGAAGGCTAACAGTATCCTGGGCTGCACTAGGCAAAGTATTGCCAGCAGCGTTAGGGAGGTGGTCATTCCCCTTTATACAGCACTGGTGAGGCCACACCTGGAGCGCTGTGCCCAGTTCTAGGCTTCTCAGTACACAGGAGACATGGGCATGCTGGAGAGAGTGCAGCAAAGGACCACAAAGATGATTAAGGTACTGGAAAATCTCTCCTATGAGGAAAGGCTGAGGGAGCTGGGACTACTTAGCATAGAGAAGAGAAGGCTTGGGGGATCTTATTAATGTATATAAATATCTGAAGAGAGGGTGCAAAGAGGATGGAGCCAGGCTCTTTTCAGTGGTACCCAGAGGCAATGAGCACAAACTGAAATAGGTTGTTCTGTCTGAACATCAGGAAACAATTTTTTACTGTGAGGGTGCCCAAGCACAGGTACAAGTTGCCTGGAGAGGTTGTGGAGTCTCCCTCCTTGGACATATTCAGAAGCCATTAGGGCAGGGTCATGGGCAACTATCTCTAGGTGGCCCTGCTTGTGCAATGGTGGTTGGACAAGACATCCCTTCCAATGGCAATCATTCTGTTACACTGTGATTCTGCGAAAGACCTCCACTTCATTGAGCTCAAGATGTGACCTTCTGTCCAGGAGCCAATGGAATTCAGCTCAATTTCTTGTGCTGTAAGAACTACTTGCAGCCACTACTAAAGGACAACTTTTTAGTATGTCCCAGACATGAAAGAGAGAGAATAGATCTGCTCAGAGTTCAATGAGAAGTTATTTCTGCAATTATTGCTTCTTGAGTGAGGGTGCCAAAAAAGGGCCAGTCGTGATGGCACACAGGCCTGCAGAGAGTTGACATCAGTGATCTCACTTCCTGAAGAGAATAATTAGACAAAAGGCGAAAGGCTCCTTGTCATATTATCTGTAGCCAAACTACCTAATTGCACTTTCAAACTCCATTCCCAAACATAAATATCCAATACCAATTTCCTCCCACATATCACAAGTCACCCAAAAAGTGCTAGCTGCAAACATTCTGCATTGCACTGAGCATTAATAACCATATGGGTACATGCTGTATTCCAGCAAAGGAAGTTCATATGGTCCCCAAGAGGGGAAGGTCTTGAGTAAGCCTATAGAGAAACTGAGAAGAGGTACAGTGGGCTCCAAAGTATTTCCTTTTTGTCCTCCTTGGTAAACAGAATACTGCATGTGAGTGACAATGGAGAGGAAGAAAGCAGGTAATAAATGCTGTTTGCTATTTGAGATTTCAAGTTGTTCTTTGAAAATGTAATTTGAAGTTGACTGAACTGGTTTATATATTATATTTAGGAATACCTAGAGCTTGTCTGCAGAAATATTACACATCCTACATTATTTGCAACTCTGGAGAAGATGTAACCTAAGAAACTGAGTAATGACCACATTAAATTTATAAAAATGGTATAAGCCCTTTGCTGGTGTAATTACATGTCACTTTGGTGAAAAGGGATTTCAGTCTGCACCAGTGGGAAGTTTACCCCAGTGTTTAATACTAGAAAAGGAAAAAGAGAATTAAAAGATTCACAGGTTAGAAACTGAACTGTGTGTTAAAAGTAAAGCGTAAAATACTATCTTGCCAAAAGATAGCCACAAGGAACATTCAGAGCATGTTTTTGAGACACGAATCGTGCTCAGAGCAATTTTTTACTGCAAGAGAGAGGAAGAGCCTTTCTTTTCCTCAGGAATCTCTTCAAATGCAAATCCTCGTATCCAAAACTACCTCATCCCACACAGCTGAAGGAAATTATTCCATCTTTTTAGTCTCTTCCCATTCACCTTCTTCATCACTTAATCTGACCAACCAAACCATTTTTCTTTATGCTGTTTTCTGTATTTCTGGATTCTAGAAGAGAGAGGCATGACTCAAGACTGCTTTTTTTCACAAATCTTTTAGCCCCACTCACACTATCTTGCAAGCTGAGAAATACTTATCTAAAGAGAAAACTTCTAAATATGCTGAAGTCCTTCTCAAATCTGCAGCTAATTCCTGAATTCCTTGAAAATTATGATTGAGATTCAGGTATTTTAAAGCCAAAGGGACCTTTACTAGTCTGCAGCCTGATCATCACTGGGAAATGGATCATTGAAACCTACTCCGAAATCCCCACAGGAAAAAAATTTCTGCTGGTTGAGCTAGAGTCTATCAGGCTAGAGTTTATTTAGCTAACGCCATCTCAGCTTAAATTAAACACCCTAAATGCTGGACACATCACAGAAGCTATATTCTGCTCCATAAGAACATTTCTGTTACCCAGTTTCTGTTTAGTCAACACGTACACTGTGAGTGTAAATATCAGCTGGGGTCCAGCACTCCTGTGCATTTAAGCAGCTAATTTTCATCTACATTCTCCTTAAAACACATTTGTGCCCTTTAGGATCTTCCGCTGAAATCCTCAAATATTCCAGAAAAATTTCTACAAGACGCCTGCTTTGCAAAATGAAATTCCAGGAACTACTGGAATTATTCAAATTATTCAGAGAAAGAAAGAGCTGATGCAAAAGATTTAGAACTATGTCTCATTTCCTATTCCAAACTAATTCAATAGTAAAAGTTGCTATATAATTATATTTACTGTTGAATGTGATCCTTAGAACTGACTCAAATTCCATTTTCTAATTTATCTTGTTACTGATCTCACAGTTTAGACCGGGGTCTGGTGAGATCTGGGCCCTAATAGAATGTGTCCTGTTTACAAGAAGGCTTAATTAGCGCTAGCATCTCTACACATTTAACAGGAGGGATCATTTTTCTCTTGCATGTACTGTATTTGGTTGGTAGAAAAGTGTCTAAAAATTATGTTATATTTTTGCTGACGCTTTCTTCTTCTGCTGCTTTAGCAGACTTCGCAATATCCTACCTGATAAAATTTACTTTGGCCAATATTAATCGGTCAGCTTGATGTCCTAACATTTACTTTTCTCTTTTGTTGTTTGCAATGCCTCTTGGAATTGGGACAAATATCAGACACGCGCTCATGCGAAGTCTGTGGTATGTACTATATAAATGAGACCCCACTTCTAGCTACCTGGCTGCCACCTGAACAGTATTCTTAGATCTGTATTCCTGAAAGGGATTGGCTTTCCTCGGGTGCCATGAAGGCAATAGTAGCTTTAATATTGCTCGTTCAGCTTCCAATTCACAAAGCTGTACCAGCAGTTTCCCCTCCTCCCTTGGGCTGTGATGACCCAGAATCTGAAGCAGCAGCTGAAGCAGCTGTGAGTTATATTAATGGCCACAGTCACCACGGATACAAGTTTGCCTTAAACAGAATCGAGAATATCCGCGTGATACCCCAGGTAAGTGAGGAGCTTGCAGGCAGAGCATTGCATTAACCTGGAGGTGCTTGGAAGTGACCACCGAGCCCTGCCAAGGGCTGTATCCTCACACAGGGTAAATCAGCATGGCTCTGTTGATTTAAATGGGACAACGCCACCCGGTAGCAGCTGAGAATCCAGGTCATTGGAATGTATCTCTCAAAGAGCAGAACAGAGCGGGAGAGAGAAATGTTTGGATATTGTTGTTGCGAGAAAGGGCTCAGGTGACAAATGCAGCTTCCTTGCTAGGGCAGATCATTCAAAACCAATCTGGAGAAAACTGTGAAGATAATCTTTGTGATGCAGGTAATTATTTATTGGCTAAATGCATACCTATCATAGCTCTATGCTATTAGTGATTTTGCAGCCCGCATTAATTTTACCTAATATCCCATTGAGCTGACAAGGAAGCTGAATGGAAATAACTGCGGCTTGCAAGTCTCATTTTCACTAAGATCTATTGTCATCATTGTAGGCAGCCAGAAAGGCTGTAGAAGTAGTCATGAATACAATGTATGCTCCAATTCAGAACCTCTGATTATCCCAAAACATTGAAAACAGTCCCAGATATTAACAAGAATGAAATTCCATGGTAGTTTTCTACTTATTATGAGAGAGAGGATACCAAAGTCATTTACAAGAGACTAAAACAGACATTAATGAGATTGGAAGTGTGCCCACAGTTACCCCCACAAAAACACTGGTGACACTGCTTTGCTCATATTTAATGATTTTACACTAAATTAACTTCATTGGTTTAAATGGAATCACTCATGAGTCAAACCTCAGAGTCAATCTTGGAGCTAGGGAACCTCACTTCTGCCCTTCCACTCACAAGTCCTATGCTATAGTTGCAAAAGTTCAGGAACAACCATAAAAGATCCTGCAGTCTGTAAACAACATGGGTATTGGGGATGGAACTTAGCTGGTCCAATTTAGTGTAGTTCCAATGGACTAAATGGGACAGGCCAATGTGCACCAGTGTTTATTTGGTATCTGGTTTTTTCATCAATACAAAGTTTTTTCATCAACAAAGGCAGCTGTTGTTAAAACTACTCAAGAAAATAACATCAAGTTAACTTAAGAAAACCAACCCACTACATACAGGCTGGACTTGCCAAAATTTATGGGCCAGTTCCTCAGCTGGAAAAAATCAGCGTGACTATCTTGACTTACTCCAGCTAAAATACTGGGTCCTGTTTTAAATGAAGTTAAATACTAAGTACCTATTCAGTTACTCAAGTGTATACCTGGAGCTATTCAATGACAGTCAGCAACAGAGACCACAGCACAGCTCCAGAGAAGAAATCTGGTGGTTTCGTGAAGTAATTACTACAATTCCTCGGGTTTTTTTTTTTTCTTCTAGGGGCCGAACAATGACATAATATTTCTTGAACTTGACTTATTAGAGACCACATGTCACATTCTCAGCCCTACACCTCTTGAAAATTGCACAGTAAGGAGCTTCACACAACATGTGAGTATCTAAATTACCAGCTTAGTCCCAAGGTCCGTGTTCAGTATGTTGATGCTAGAGGCCAGGCCATCATCAGTTAGATTTCCAAGTAAATGTTATATCACTGTAACAGCCTACAACCACCCAATCACCTGTAACCTCCTTGTTGAGTTAGTTGCCTTCATGTCATGAAGGATTTCACCCCTGGGTTTCTGTCATGTCATGTTACGTGAAAAGGACAGGTCAGTGTCAGTGTAACATCCCACACACAGTTCCTGAATGCCATGGGGGCTTGTTTAGGAGCTCCAGATTCAGCCCTCCATGGTCAGCCCAGATGTCCCTGCCTCATTGCAAACTGCAGACAGGGCAGTTGTTAATCTGTGCAAACATAACCTTCCCTTGGCTACATGTGTGGTGTCAACAAGTGAATTCCATCAAGTCTAGACATCTAGTCCTAGTCAAGACTGCAGAAGAGCTATTCCCTTCAGACTGGGCTCTGCCTTCAAAGTAATGTTCAGCTGGAATTTACTGGCCTCACATATTCTGTTCTTATGCAAGCGTGATCCAGTCATGAAAAGCTTTCCCTAACCAAAGCAGTGGAAGTGGTGTCTGAGTGCAGGCAGCTCTTGTTTCTAAGCAGAAAGCAGACTGCGCAATTGTCAGTCTAAGCCTGCTGTTTCTAGAATAGGGCCCAATTCACAGAGCTCATGACTAATTTTGACTCATGATCCACCCCTGTATTCACCAGGGCTCAGATACCATTTTCCATCTTGGGGAGGTAACTCTAACTGTTCCCTCTTCCCAGTGACTCCAGCTTTGCCTGTGACATCTCCTCCCCTGCTGTATCGTGTTGCATGTGAGCCAGCTCACAGAAGGCAGCACGCTCTGCTGTTACCATGGCCACTGACCGAGCGAGATTAATCAGAATGTAATCAAACAGCTCTGCTTTGACTTTATGAGACAGGAACCTGAACCAGATGTCCATAATCTGGCTATCCTGGCACTTCTGATCTTTTGAAATCCAGATTTGGATCCAAATTTTCCAGCTCTGGTATGCCTTTTACAAAATCACAGACACCAGGACATGCCTAGCAGCTCCTTCGCAATCAGACTGATTTTGGCAGGAACACTCAGCCAGGATCTGTTCTTTTTAATTTAGTAATAGTTGCCCTTTTCAGAAATTCCCATTTATCTGAATGATGTAAAGCTTTGATTTTTGTCTCTCTCTAGGCAGTTGACGGTGACTGTGATATCAAACTGCAGAAGCTGAACGGAAAGCTTTCCGTACTTGCCAGCAAATGCCACTCACATGCAGGTGAAGACTTTGTTCATTAGGTTTTAATCTAGACACTGGAGTATTATTATAGCAAAAGCTCTTCTGATTCTAAAACGCTGTGTATAAATATGGTATAAAGGGTGACAGTTAATGAATTTTCTAAACCCAGCTATTTTGAAAGTGATTTTTCCCCTTTTCTGATTTCATTCACCTACAAACCCAGCTCTATCTCTTTACTCCTCTTTACTATGACATTTAAGATACTATAAGACTATCTGGGGAGCAAGTCCCAGATTTGACCTAGTACTGAGGCTTTTCACTTCAGGAGTTTAGCTTCAAGAACTTGATTCTTGCTCGTCTGAATTTACTAGAACATGCTGATCTTCAGAGCCCCTTTGCCAGACACAGCTTATTTACTAAAGCCAGCATTTTCAGTACTGCCATGCGAAAGTGGAATCTCTATTCTGCACGCTCTGTACGAGATCTCTTTGCTGGGTACGAGATGTCCTCAGTACTACTTTCAAAACTGGTAAATGGATGAAACAATACACACAAACACAATACCCATAAATCAAAATATCTTCATTTTCCCCCCACCATTCCTTGTGTGAGCTGAGACATCTTTTAATCGGTGTCATGGATAGTTTGCCAGAAAGAGAATTGATTAAATCCTGAGTAAGAACATGCAAAATGTGCTGTTGGAGTCCACAGCACTTTTGCTTGCAGAAAGGCTTGAATGGCAGAAGCCATGTGAAATAGTGCCATCTATAGTCTGCACTGCAAATTTTCCTTCCACTGTAATTTGGGACAGTCCACGAAACAGCGTTTTGTGTGACTGAACAGGTCTACAACCTACAATCTGATTGAAATGTAATTTGTTTGGTTCCTCCTGCAGACTCAAGTGAAGATGTTATCCAGCTCTGCCCTGACTGTCCACTGCTGGCAAGTTTGAATAACACTGAAGTGTTAAAAGCTGTTACAGCTGCACTCAACGAACACAACAGCAAAACTGCTGATGCTTACCTCAAACTCCTGGAGATTGGAAGAGCCAGAATACAGGTAATTGCTACAACTATGTCTAGCCTAACATGTAAACAGAATATTTCTTCGGTGGTAATTGTGCTGTGCTAACTAGTTATGTCTGCAAACAGATTTAGTTTGCTCTAATTTGCCCTACTGAAGTGCTCTTGAATTCCCAAGCATTTTGTGTCATTTTAGCCACAGGATTCCCTTTCAATTCAGTGGGAGGTACGGAGCTAGAAGCCACAGCATTTGCCTTTTATCTTTTCTCAGCAGCTCTGCAGTTTCACAGTCAGTTAAGTGCAGTGCAAAGTCAGTTAATCAATTTTCCTGTTTTATCAGTATCACCCAGCGCATATTGTCCTTGTTGAGTTTGCTGTGGCTGCCACCAATTGCTCAGCAGAAGAAGCTAAAGCTAATGTGGAGGCTTGTCAACTGCTGCCCCATGATCAGTCTGTAAGTACGCCAGCACATCAGTCCTGATCGCACCAGCTCAGAGGTAGAAAAACAGCATCCTGTGATGTGCTCACACTTGTGCAGGAATAGACCTTTGTGAGGAGGAAAGTGCAAGAGTTGTAAACTGTCATGATATACTTTTCAGTCTATAATTCCTAAAGCTGTATCACACCTGTCTCTTCTCTCTGAGGTATCTGGACTGGATTCTGATGCATTTGAATATATTTCAAAAACACTTGTGGACCAAAGTGTCCTTAAAACAAAATATTTTTAATCAACAGAATATGTATGATTGTTTACTCTCCTGAACAGGAGCACATGAGAAAAACAGGCTCTTTGTACTGGACAGTACACAAACACTAACAAAAGGGTGGACTGTTTCACTTCAGTTTAAGTGCTGTCAGTGTGCTTTGTTCTGACATATAGGCTCTTGAAAATTATACTCTATTATGCTATAATTCTTCTGTTGTTTCTAATGAAATTGAGTCCCAGGCAGTTTTAGTGGGTGGGAACCTTTTACCTAGATTCTTATATATTCGTTCCCTCCCTCATATCCAGACATACAAAGGATCTTACTCTAGAAGAACACAGGAGTTTCACTGATTTGCCAGTTAGGCATTTAAAATCTTGGCTTTTGAGTCCAATGAACTAAAAGGCGAGCACTTTACTGCTCAGATAAAACAGAAGATGTAGCTATTTGTAACGTACAGAAATTAAAAATTGCAATGCAGCTCTATTCTATTTTATAACTATTTTCTCTTGACTATGTTCTGCTTTGCCAGAATTTTGGCTTCTGCACAGCAACAATGGTATTACTCCCCTCAGAGAACCTGGAAGTTAACTGCCAGCTCTATGGACATCAGGTATCAACTCCAGATAGTCCCTTCCCTTCCAGAGTATACCATGCTACTAGTACTGTTAGAAGCAATCACCCTGAGTTTACCTCTTTCCCTGCAAGACTGCATTAGCTATCTGTGATAATTTGAGTTTAACTTTGTACCCTAAAAACCAAGGTAAGGTAGCTCCTGGTTATCCTATGGATTACTGTAGTGGGAATGATGTCACCTCTGCTGTCCATTCTTGACACAGTTTGTCCTCCTAACCATGTGGGAGCTTCCCATGTCTGGTGGAACAAAGGGAACAAATTCTGCTCAGTTAGAGGGATGGGGCAGATAGTTGCGAAACATAAATCAGTCATTGTGGTAGATGAGATCAGCTGGGTTTTTTGCTAGCAGTCCTTAGACGTGACTGAATTCAGGGAGCCTGATCTGCACTGCTATAGCAAGAGGAGGGAAACACATATGTGCTCTCCAGGTATTTTAGCCTCCATTTGGACTGAGAAGGACTAGGTGGTGGCTGAATACTTCCTACAGACCAGAGCTCTTGGTAACAGAATAGTAATTAGCTGTCTAGGAGCTATATGAGAGAAAGAATAAAAGAGCCAATCTTGAATGTTTTGCCAGCTGCACAAGTGGCCCTCAAAGTTCACACAGCACAGAATTTGGTGCTAATGATCCACCAGATATGAAAAGTGTGTTCCTGGGTTCCTGTGTATGTGTTCAAATGCAAATCAAACTTCTGTGATGGTCAGGAACATTTTGTACCTGGGCTGGAGGCCTGTATCTAGTTAGGAGCAGGTTACCTCGTACCCTGATATCAATGACCTGTATATTATAAGCCCCAAGTCACTCAACACAATCACAAACTGTTTTTCTTTTCCAGCCTGGAGTTACCTACTCCCCACCAGCTCAAGTTACATCAGCAGGACTGTCACCTGGTCTTGCAACAGGCTTCATGAACCATAATCTCAGGCTTTCCCACAATAACCCTTTTGCATCTGAATCCAGCTCTTCAGAATTTCCTCTGTTCTTAGCAAAACCTGTAGCAAAGAGAGCAGTTGCAGAGGTTGCTCAGCATGACAAAGTACCTCGCCCAGTTGGCTTTGTGCCTCCTCCTCCTCCTCCATGCCCTGGAAGGATTCGCCATTTCAAGATATAAGCTGCGTTACATGCAACATGCTAACATGGCAACACAGCTAACTGAAAGACCAGTGTGCACCAGCAGTGTCAACACAGAGACCACAACATCAAGAGCAAATAAATGAGAACGCTTGACTCGGAGCCCAAATGAGTTTTACCCTCCAGAGAGCAGAGCCGTGGCCAGGATCTTGCCAAGGCCTGCTTCAAAATATAGGTGATTACACCATATAGCAGTTGTCTGCTCTATATACAGAGATGCTCTAGTTAAAATACAGAATATATTGTTTAAATGAAACTGTTGTAAAAACTATGCAACAGTTGTAGCTTTGTGATAGAAACACCACCTGAAAGGTTACTTCACAATAAAATGTTTAACAGAAAGGCTTTGGTACCTTCTATCTGTATATATTTTCAGTTAGTTGTCAAGTATCTCCTTTACAGCATTATGAGTCATATTCTGGGCTTGACTTCAAAAACAGTAAGCTCCTGCACTTCTCATCAGCTTCTCTGGGAAGTGTGGGTGCTGAGCACTGCGGAAAATCAGGTCAGTCCTTTCTTTTGATCATACACCAATAACACTAAAGAAGTGGCAGGTATTCTTCCCTTCCACCTGTAGTGTTTCCTAGCATGTACCTACTTTTAATATGCACCAGAAGTACCTCAGTACTTTTGGATGTAGAATAAGAGCATCCAAGTCTATGAAATGAACAAAATCGGGACACATTCATTGCTGCACAGGCTTAAAACATCTATCCTTCCAGGCAAACACACGTGTATTCTCTGTCTTCCAGCATACGCATAGGTGCAACATGACCATGGGGTACTGCATGGCCTGTGTGCATGGAAGGGAATACCAGTTCAAGGGAATAAAAATATACTACAGACCTGTGTCTTGTATGATAGGACCCAGACAGGGATGGCAATTTACCATTGTCCTAGCAGTCAAATCTTCCCTGAATTTCTGACACAAGTTAGAGGCAAAATCTATTCTAGGTAGAGAAGTAATAAGGGACAGCGGCCAGAAGGATCTTTGCTGCCAGCCAGACTGGAATTCTGCAGGCCCAGGGGAGCAGGCTCAAAGACAGTCATGAATCTTTAACCAGGAACAGCGCTTGCTACAAGATAATTATCATGCAGGCAGCAAAAGCTGCAGAACA
This sequence comes from Bucorvus abyssinicus, assembly GCA_009769605.1. Taxonomy (NCBI): domain Eukaryota; kingdom Metazoa; phylum Chordata; class Aves; order Bucerotiformes; family Bucorvidae; genus Bucorvus; species Bucorvus abyssinicus. The sequence goes on along the minus strand of CM020035.1, from coordinate 9,440,825 downwards.
CATGTCATTTCTGAACTGTTTCAAATAACCTATCCTGTTCTCCTAGTTACAACCTTACGGTATTCAGTAAGCAACACAACTAACATTTGTTCTTGGTGACAGTGCAACAGGTTGCTATACGGGAGGGTTCTGCTCTCCCTTCAATGGGGAAAGGCGAAACCGTAGGCACTTGCACCAGCACTTCAGCTGGGTGTGTGGAGGGGAAAGAAAGGAAATCAGCCCATAGTCTAATGGGATGGCAACATTCTGCTGACAAGCTCTCTCCATGAAGGCAGCAGCTCTCATGTTCCAGGAACATGCTGAGTTCTTGCAGGACGTGTGTTGCAGGCAGTTGCACCAGCTCCTGCCAGTCAGCTGCTCTGTGATTTTTTGCTTCTCTGTAAAGCAGTGACTCCAGTATGTTCTGCATGCAGCCATTCGTTCAAAAAGTTCTAGTACTAGGCTGTAGAAATTTCTTGAAGTGGTAACGTAGGCGGTCCTCCCATCCCACTGCTCGAGACACAGTACAGGATTTAATGAAATGGCTACTGTTATGATCTGCATTACTGTAACATCAGGTACATGGGACTGAGTTTTTAACTCACCTGGAGCCATTGGTTTTCCTAATTGTTGTATTTTGAAAACCTTAACTAAACCTTACAAATTGTCTTGTATATAAAGAAGTGGGCACTAAGGGACAGTATTTTGCAGGCTTAGAAAATTCTCTATCTGATAGCAGAAACAGCGTGTCTAGAAAAGGGACCCCTGCCCTCTAGAAATGTTGCATTTTCTTGACTTTTCCAACAACACAAAGCAGAGCATCTGCAGCCTCCACACTTCACAGATGTTCTCCTACACCTGGTGCAACTACTCCATTGTTTCCTAACACAGGGAGGAGGGAGGAAAAAACCAAAAGGCAGAATTGCTCTGTGCATTCCAGGTAGTAGCTGCACTTCATCTACTTTTCCCTTAAGACTTGCCCTCTAAAGGACACATTTTGCCCTCTAAAGGATGCGTTTTCCGTGATTGCTTTGAAGCAGTCATTTTGTCTCCCACCAGTATGGTATATTCATGGACCTGGACCTTAGTAACAAGTTCAGTATTTAGTAATAGATTAGGGCAAAGAGTGCTACGAAATGGGAATACATAAAATACAAATGCCTCCTTCCCTGAAATGTAGCATGAAAAGTTTTGTCAGGTCTGCATCATCAGCTGACAATATTTTTCAGCTTTTTCAGACCATGTTTTGCTAAAGCATATGTACTTCATGTGCTGCTCTGGCTGGACATGCTCAGATTTCCCAGCTGTGTCCATGGTTTGAGGTCAGCTACTTCAACAGAAATGTTTTCCCTTTCCACTGGGAGGAAAAGTACAAAGAACAGAGTTGGGTATATAACAATTCCCTATTATAAGAGGCACCAACACAGCCAGTACTAACTAGCATCCATCTCCACAGAAATGCCATGTACTGTAAGGATAAAGAAAATGAGTTATTATCTTTTAGCCGCAGGGGAAGCATCCCCAGGCACAAGGAACAATGTGAGCAAGTCTGCATTGCTGCCTCTGCTGTTGCTGTACTATGGCTACAGCAGTGCTTCTCAACATTCATCCCTTGTATCTCTTCCCTCCAGGGTACAGCCCGTACGTTACTCCTCACCCCGAGTGTGCATAGCAAATGGCCACACATGAGGTGGCTCAGTCTAGCAGCCATGTGCCCCTTCCATCCTGCTATCTGAATTTTTCACCTCTGCCACCAACCAAAGTCTTAGAAGAGTTTTGGCCCCCAGCGGTGTTGCAGGTCTTCCTGGCTTTCTATGGAGATTCCCTGGGAAAGTTTGTTGTCTCCCAGAGAAACAGGCTTTGAGCGCTGCTGGGCTAAAGAGCTGAGATTCTTTAAATCACCAGTAAAAAAAAAAAGTGACAATATATAAAATTTCAAAACCAACAAACTTTACAGCAGTATTAAATAGAGACAATTATGTCTTTCCTTTCCTTCTTCATTCAATACAGGGGCAACCCTCAAACCTAAAGGTACTTTGTGTCACCCAGCAGACAGCTGTGATTGCAGAGACTGCAATGACAGAAAACGAGGGCCAGGAAAATGGTTAGCCAGCTTCTGGCATCCTTCAAGGTGAAATACTGCAGAATTGCCCCTTAGTAGAAAACCAGTAATTTCCACTGAGATCCTCCCCAAGTAACGGTGATTGTCACTTCTCCAGATCTTCAAGATAACAGTTACTTGTACAGCTATTCCCCTTGTCTCCTGGCAGGTTAGACACAAGGTGCACTGCTGTTATTCCAAACTAAAGTTTCTCCAGGCGGAATTTTCCATGACCCTTTTTCATCTGTAGTCAGCAAATCACTTGAGAATCAATAGTGACCACAGTGCAATCTCTTAGCTGGCAAGTCAACCTCCAAATTCAGCAGTGAGGGGATAAGCCAAAGGTACAAACAAACCTGCTTAGCTTGTGCTCTGTGGTACTATGGGGGAGCAGCTGAGTCAGTGGATGGCTCCCCCCCAGAGGCACAGTCTCCAGTCACATCAGGATTGTATCATTTATTGATGCTGAAAAGGTATGAAAGCAGAGTACTGAGTAGTGCTAGAATAATTAAAGTAGTGACATTGCTGGACCAATTTCCTTTGTTCCTCATGCCTATAGCCACAGGCTTATGATTCTCCTGTGGTTTCCTACAATTTAAACTGGGGTAGGCTGCAGCAGTGGTTAGAGAATTCAATGAGCTAAAGATGAAGCAGGTGGGACTCTTTTCCTTGAGCCAATTCTGACCATAAAATGTAAGGGAGACAATAACACTCAACAAGATAGAAAACTAAGGTCCTAAACCATCCAGCCAAGAGCCAGTTATGCGATAAAAAGTTGCAGTTCATGGAGAAGTCTGGACTAAATCTGGGAAAGTTATGCAAGTTGATGTGAACTGGCAAAGAAACAACTGGATGTACATTTTCCTTGATTCAAAGTACAAAAAGAATAATTTACAGGCAAAAACAGAGCAAGAGGTGGCATAAGGAGGAAGGCACTGGCTACAAGAAATCAAATGAAGGCAGTTCACCCTCTAGTTTACCTTACATGCTCTCTCTTCTTTAAAAAAGTTCTTCCTGCTAGATTCGCCCCTTCAGACCTTGGGCATTGAAATGAGTGTAATCAGCCCCAGGTCTGCAACTTTCTTATAAGCCACCTTCCCCTCCCTTCCCTTGTCAGCGTATAATTTCAGATGGTTCTTACTTCATCACTGAGTTTGGTTCTTGGGCAATAAAAATGCAGTGGAATGTTACAATTAGCAGTGGAGTTCATGTGCAGCTCTACCTGCCTCTGAACCCCCAGGAATATAAAGCCAGGCATTGCCCACAGGGGCTGAAATCAGGTACAGCCAAAATGTTCAGATGGGAGGAGATAAAAGGAAACGAGACTTGCTCTTTGACATCAGAAGCAACATGTAATGATGGCAAGTTCACAGAGTACTTTGTGCAATGTGGCAGTGAGAACAAAGTCAAAAGCCGGGGGAAGATGGAATGAAATAGGGAATGTTCAGGGCTCAGGGAAATCAGAGTGGGGGGTCAAATATCTAGTAGGTGTCAAGAAATTGAGAGTTTTAGGCAACAAAAGACTAGTGGGCTGGAGTCAAGGCATTGCCAGGGAACAAATCCTGAAATGGAGCCTGTAGTAGACTAAGACCATTTTGAAAGCCCTGGTTCACTTACTGTCTATTTCCTCCAATCTCTTACAGCAGCTTATTTTGCACCATCCCACCAGCAGAAGTGAAGTCTTTGGGGCAAGAACAAAACTTATCATGCCTGTGCCACTATATTCATGACAGTGAATGATCAGTCCCAAATAAACACAATGGAGTTTTATCTTAAAAATAGACACTATGATGAAATAATTAATTCCATACATTGCCTAGTTATCATGTTATCTAAGAGTATTTCACAGCTTGAGCAGGACATTTATCCACAGGCTTTTTGTCTGGATATGGACTGCATTTTGCTGGCTTGGCCTAGGCTAAGGGTTAACGTTCATCTGTAGGTATCCAACTGAGTAGAAATGCTCCAAGAATGAATCCAAACCAAGCTTTCTATCCCAACCAAACTGACTGCATATAACAGAGTCAGTATATTTGTTTACAACTAGCATTTAACAAATACAAAGTGTAAAATCAGTCAACCTTGTGGCCCTTCTCCAGTTCCCATTCAAATTACTGAGACCTTTGTTATTGTCTTATTTGGGAGGACTGGATCATTGACAGAACAGAGCTGGAGCCAGACCTGTCCTCATGTAGGTTTATTTAAGCAATTCTTGTTTGTTAAGAAAGCAGCTTTGTGTGTATATTCTTGTCTCTTGCAATAAGGCTAAAGTTATACAATCTGTCCAGTGAAGTCTGGGTTGGAGATGTAAAGCCAGAAGAAGAAAGTGCTCTTTGGTCCCAGCGGGAGTAACAACACTTTCACAAAACCTTGTATAATCATTGACTTAGTGTTTGCTGTTGTCACTGTAGATTTAAAGGTGATGGTCAGCATGTAATAAAAAGGGGACACACGTTTATAAAGAGACATATCTCCATTACAAAAGTCTGCTATTTCACACAGGTCAGCCCCTCCATACTGACTTACCACTCTGATCTGCTGCACTGCTTTTCTAAGCAGAATGGTTTTGCTTGTTCCAGTGCTCTTCAGCATACAGGTACTGTGCTCCTGGGCTGCCTCTTCTCCTGCCAGGGAAGCAGCGACAGCCTTGCTTTCCCCCCACTGTGATGACACTGCAGTAGAGGAGGCTGCAGATCTGGCTCTTCGCCAGATCAATGCTCACCGAAAACAGGGCTACGTACTCAGGCTTTCCCGAATTTTCAGTGTCCGAGAACAACCTCAGGTAAGTTACCTGCTTGTTCTGTATCTGTTTCTCCCATGAAGAGTCCTGTGTCTATCACTATTCCTTAGCAATATCTATCTGAACTAAGAAATATTTCAAAAGGCAAATGTAAAGTTACGTTCACAGGACTCCAGAGGCCATGTCAACTTTACGCACAGATGACTAGAAACAGTTTCATCACTACTGTGGGCAATTAGAGAGCAAATCTCAGTCACGATTCTCTGCTGCCTGCCCCTGGAAAGGCTCCAGGCATCAGTTCAAATTTGGTATGAAACACCACTACTCTGATTTAATTTCATTTTACACCTTCCTCCCACTGCCTTGAGCAGTTGGAGTGCAAAGGCTATTAAGTCATCGTGCGTTTTGCACAAAGGATGTAAGCACTAACAGGTGTAAACACGTCCAGCTTGGGACCAGGGAATTCCTTCACAGACCTCTAGATGATGACTCATCCTCCAGAAGAAATCTGAAACCAGTTCAAGCGCAAAAAGTACACTGGAAATACCTGTGGAGTATCACTCTCATACCCTCAAGTATCTGATTTCTCTATGCATGCTTAATTCATTACTACTTCATGTCACAATAGCTGAATCTACTAGCACTAGCAGGGACAGCCTGACATGAAAGCACCATGACTACTCCTCCTAAGGCATTGTGGAAGCATGCTACTAACATTCCATGCCGTGCTTGCTCACCTCCCGTAATCTTACCTGAAAGGCTCATTTCTGAACCCTTAAAGAAAAGTAGGCTCCTTGTCAGATGTTTAAAGATCTCTACTGGCAAGGGTATGACACTACTTCCTGCTGCTCTCACAAGGACAAAGTTTCTGCAGACTCGCTGTGGCCTCCAGCAATCTGAGATCTCCGGACTAAAGACACTCACTTGGCTTGCTTTGCGCTGTGTTCTCTATATTGCTTTGCTCAGATGACAGAATGTGCCCACTAAGCAACTGCATTATGCCTCTTGAGAATTTTTTCCACATAGGATGCCTCTGAGTTGGCCCAGAACTGACATCACCAGTCACAGAGTTAGGTACTTAGCCCCCATTCTGGGGCTATTTCCTCCTGACAATAATTAGAGCACTCCTATGAGCACCCTGGCGTGCAGCACGGTGGGTGCAGACATGCTGTAAACCACTTCGTTCATCCCCCTGCTTCTCCCTTCACTTGGGCCAAGCATATCTCAGCATGGGAGAATTTTGGTTCTTGTTTGTGATTGGGTCTGTCACTTGATTCCCTAGAGACTTAATTTACTGCCTTAGGGCATACAGTGTTCTGTTCATTTGGGGGGTTAATTTACTTTTATTCTTATTTTTTGTATCTAATATGTTTATCCTGTAAATAAGATGTTTCAAGACACTGCAATAACAAAGTAGACAATCTAAGCCCCTTGTCACATTTTTGCTGCTGCTGGGACTGAGTGCGTAAGAAGCAGTGAGCTGTGTCGGGGTTGTTTACTGACACTAACACCCTTATGCAACCTTCTATTCCCCTCAAAAAAATAAAGAAATCTCTTTTTTTATCAGGCAGTGATCCTTCCTCCCATTTTTTTAACCAATACTCAAGATAAAAGCATTTTCAAAATTACTTCAAATTCAAATCTGCCCTTAAGCAACCTGTGGTTCAGTTTTGCTCTAATTGAACCTAATGAGCCATCTGCTATTAACTTATATGCAAGTAGGACAGAGATACTCTTTCACACGAGATTAACTGCACTGACAGGCACTTAACCAAAATCACAAAACATGCCAAAATATTTCATTTCTTTCCCTTGCACCAGGTCACCCTGCCGCAAAGGCAAAGCTGTGCTGCTGCCACACCTCTCCCGGCTCCCAGGCTCCCCACACGCACTTCAGCAGCAATCCTAGCACTGGCAGCGCTGAGGAAGGGACCTCTTTGGCAATGCACAAAAGATAGAAGTTTCTATTCAATACTGAGTAGATATCAAAAAGCCTTTGCATAATGGTCTTTTAATGAAAATTAAAATAAGGATGATGAAACCTTCAGAGATCTGCTGAGCTCTGAATAAACCCCAAATTATCCTTTCCCCAGTGGAGGATGATACATATAGAAGAAGGCAGACAAAAAGATGTGTAGATTTTATAATAATCTCATCTGTGTATTAGAGCTGATATTATACAAAGGAGCTACAGGCAACAGGTCCACCCTAGTTGCATTTAGTATTTCCATGATCACCAAGCTTCACAATCAGCCTTTGTGATTCACCTGAGTAAACCCATCTAACATCAAACACATTTGATTATAAGAACATTGCTTTAATGAGATATGTCTGTGCTTTTGCCTCCAGAATACCTGAACAACTGACCTGAAAGCTCAAGTAACTAGTCCCAACTTCAGGACTCCTTAAAGATACATGTTTTTCCTGGCTATTACTTCTTCATGCAGTCTTAGTGATGTTTTTTTTCTCATAAAAGATATACATAAAGTTACAAGCCTTTACCAAATGCTGCACTACTCAGAAAACCACGTTCTCAGCAGGAGGCAATTACTCTTTGACCACTCTTACTTTCTGTTTACTGGTTTAACCTGTATTAGCTCTCATATTAAGGAGACACATCATCATGATATTCAGGTACCTTGTAAATAGCAAATTACGATTAGTTCCTGCCTCAGAAGGATCTAAGCAGCCAGATAGGGGGCTACTGCCACCATGCCACTGTGCACAGTGCTGCTGCACCTCAGCTGTGCTCTATGTCAAAACCGCTTTTGATCTTTCCACAACCTTCAAAACGGCACTTCCAATTAAACATCAGGATTAGTGTAGGCAAACCTTAAGAGGTCAGTGCAAGGCATGACCAGATTACTTCTTAGAACAGTTACAGAAAAAAGAGGGTATGAAAATATAAAAAATGGTACAAAGCATGGTAAGTTGCCAACGTAAGAAAATAACTTAGGGACAAAGCTTACAAAATGATTTACTCATTCTTTATTTTCTATTTACTTTGCTTTTTTATATTTAAAGAGTTTAGTATTCATAAGTGCATATGGTAGAGCTCACATAGCATCACCATCCCAGTCTCTTTCCAGAGATCTCTATACTGTGTGACCAGAAGAGTTTGTATCACTCGGTCTCCTCAGAACTCAAGAAACTTTAGTGTTTTTCCAAACAATATGTAAGCAAAAAGGCCAGCAGTACTCCAGCTTTTAGATGTCCTATTGACTGGTCATGAGTCCCTGTTAAACAGAAATCAAAACTGAAGCCAAAATTGTACAGATACTGGTCCCAGACTTCTAGAAGACTCTTGCTCCCTAGCGTGTTTTCTCCATAAACCAGTGAAACCAACTAGCAGTGAATGAATACTGCTCTCATTCAGTTTTGTTTTCTCTCCCTCTTCGTCAAAGACATAATCTCAGTCTAAACATGTAGCTAGCACTCACATCTGAGTTCTTTCAGGATGTACAAATAACAGCTGCTCTCTACCATCTTTCCACTACAGAAAATAAAACACAATCCTACCAAGCTGTATCTGTGATAAATATCCTGGAAAGGTGCTTAGCCATATCCACAGTGGAGGCAGAACCAGGAGCTGCACCACGCAGCATCTCATCTTTCTGTACTACATGACGTAACCACTTGATATACAGAGCTGTACTTTTAGTCTTTCCCTGTCCCTCTTGCAGGGAAACATGTTTGCCCAGAAGTTGAGCCCTAACTGCTTTTTTTCTCATGCCTACTGGGAATGTTCCATGTTAGCAGTTTTTTATTATTTGTGCTATTTATTGTCTCATTGAAGGCAAAATAACGTTCCTTTCAAATCAAATAATAAAATGCAGTTGACAAGGAAAAGATGACCATGTTTAGTCCTTACTCTTGGTTATGGTTGGTACTAGAATCAAAAGGATAGAACAGATTCTAAAAGGCTGTTGCCCGATTAAAGCTGGCTGGTTGCATGACAAAGCCTGTTCTAACAGGGCCTGAATCTCACCTGATTTGCCATCATTGTCCCACAGAATGTTCAGTTTTTAGGATATCTGTAGGTCCCACCTGTGTGTTTTGTTTTATGTGCCCCTACTTTGTCCTATACAAAACTGGGCTGTGAGCCTTTCTTTTTTTGTTTTCAGGAGAACACTGGTTCTGTCTTCTACCTCATCTTGGATGTAGTAGATACCGAATGCCATGTACTCAGCAGAAAGTTGTGGAAGGACTGTCCAGACAGAACAGCACATTCAACAGTAAGGATTTTATTTTCTTTTTTAACCTCAGGCATGATGAGTTACTCAGGTACTACAGATGAGAGCAAAATCCCTACACATGCATTTTTAGGAGACAGCAGAACTTTGAGGAAATCAAAACCCAGTTTTTAAGGTCCACGGTTTTCCTCTGTATTTTCTAATCAGTTTATAGGCTGGTATGATTTATTTTAAATAATGAAAATTAAAAGGAAGGTTTTGACCAGAGCTAATATGCAGACATAACTCAATAGCCATGCTAGGACACTATCTAGAATATCAGTTCACTTTTTATAGCAACCCTGTAAGAGTTTATTTTAAAGACAGTCTGTCAAGAAGGGAATAAAAGAAACCCACTTTAGTATAATATGTGGGTTTTTGTTTAGTTTAATCCCACTTCTATTCTGACAACATTGCAAAAATTGCATTGAAAGAGGAGAAAAAAGAAAGCTCAGCAAGGTAAGATGAAAAGACAGAAGGTGATCTGAGGCTTGCAACAGGTGACCAAAATGACTCTGGATGAGTGATAAAAAAAAAAAGTATAAAATGAAGAATGATGAGAAAGAAGCTTCACATGAGGAAAAAAAAGTTATTATTGAAAGTTATTATTAAATTGTCCTGGGCTGCTGCTTAGGTCAATAAGTTTTCATTTTTAAATGAAAAACTGGAAAAAATAAGAAGAATTCTGCTCACTTCTACTTACAGCCCTTTCAGCAGGAAAAGGGTGCAAAGAATATATGCTTGATATAGCTTCTGTGAAGTTGAGAAATGTCTGTCCTAGAGGCCTTGATCATACATGTGGCAACATTTAAGCACTCAGAGAATATACATTCAACTTTTAAACACAAAGGCACAATGGATATTAATAGACCAGTAGTTTTTTCTGCCATAAAGTCAGAGTTTCTTTGGGTGCAAGGGTGATCTTACTGTGTCACAAAACTGATTTAGGGTCTTTCCTACCACTCTCCTTCCTTACCATGGACATAGGGAGAAGGAGGAAGGTGGAAGACAGGTAACTGCATCCCAACACTCTGCACTGATCTCCAGGTTTAAGCTCTCTGCGTTCTAGCTACAGACCTGGCTCTCGGTGCAGGGGCCTGGCCAAGGAAAGCACTCTGGGACACATGGGCATTTCTCAGCCACCAGCAGGGTGACCATGTGTAGGCCATCCTGCAGAGACGAGCACTGCACCTGTATAGCTCAGAACTACACCAGGAGAAGATCTGGCCTTTTACTTCTACAGGAGATACTTAGAAATGTGCTTCACTGCCATTTGAGTATTAACACAACTTTTTTCTTGAAAAGAATTTTGTGACTGCAAGAAGAAAATGAACCACTGTCTAGGGATTAGTAGTGCAAAGGCTAAAATATTAATTGTTTCTAAATGTTTGTATTGTTATAGGTTTATGGTCAATGCAAAGCAGTTATCTACATTAATCAGACAAGAAATATTGCTCATTTGAATACTTATGAGTGCACTTTACAACCAGGTATGTCTTTATTTAACAAACTCACTTTTAAAGAGGGCTGGAAAATCACTCCTTGCCATATATAGCATTACTTGAAATTGTAATTGTAATTATGATGCCACAGCATCTCCATTAGCTTTCAGCTGCCCTAATTTTCTCAAGTCAGTGACCATAAGGCCAGTGTGGTCCTGCAGCAAAAAGCAGTGCAGTAGTAACTGTTTTAACCTCTGGGAAACCCAGCAGAGCCTCTATCTGGACTTTTACCCTCTGGTCCAAAAAGCATGTTTATGGGTTTGTGAAAGGCAAGTAAAACCAGGAAACCGACAGTCAGTAGGCTGAGCTTTTTTCTGCAGTGTCTCTGCCTCTACTGCAACATTTTTATGGGTCTGCAAATTCATAAAGATTCAAAATCACTGAGTGAATCAAACCACATATCGTTACTCCAGAGGACTGGAGGATAAGTGGGTAGGGTTGGGGGCACAGATGCATTTACAGTGACCTACACTATGAACATGCTCTTATGGTTATGCTTTCTCTAATGACATTGTTTTGTTTGAATAAAAAGTTCCAGCCAGATATATTTGGTCAACGTGTCCTGACTGCCCAGTTGATGACTGTCCAACTGAGCCCAGATATTTGGAGGCTGCTGTTCAAAGCCTTGCCAAGTTCAATGAAGAGAGTGAACAAACTCATTATTTCTCTCTCCTCAATGTCACAAGAGCTTCAATGCAGGTAAGTCAAGGCTCATCTGACTTGCTTTAGCCCTCAAGAAGTATGGATCTACCTGTTACATTTTCTATGATTCGTTATGTCTTACAGATTGTTTAGAATTTGTATCTGTATAGTACAGAGAATACTTTTCTTTAGAGTTCTCCTGGGAAATGAGGATCTGCATTGATCCAAGACTTTGACAACATTTATTGCAAAAAGAAAGGCTTTATGCAAAACTCAAGACAGATTCGTGTTCCAAAGTTTAGGAAAGCTTCACCGTGAGCTCTCCTTTTTTCTACCACCACCATGAATTAGTGACTCACTAATACAAAGTATTTCATAAAGCACAGTCGTCCCTTCCGACACACACCTGTAATTCACTGAATCAGTTTATACACTGTTTAAAACTAATTTTAGACTAACAGAGAGTTAATGATCTCCTGGCTAAATCCTGTTTGATTACCACAGTAATATCTGGTCTCTCTAAAATTCACTATGTACAGATAACAAGGTGGTTTTCACTCTTTGTCTCAAACTGTTAGATATTACTACATTAGAATATTTAATCGCTCCCATTTTCCGACCCTGAGGTACTTGCATTTCAGAAATAGAAAAAGTGATTAAAGCAGACAGAAATTATTAACAAGGTACTGAAGAGGGTCTTTGGATATGTGGTTCTATGCGGATGCTAACTTATTACAAAACCCAAGCTCATTTCAACTCTAGCTAGTTGATGAGTTATTAAGATAGTGCATATATAAGCAGTAAAAAATAACCAGGCAATAAAGCAGCACTGGCAAAATCTCATTCTCCTGGAATACAACTAACAGTAATGCCCCAAGCATAACCAGCTCCTTCCACACTTAGCAGGAGTTTTACATCTACTTCAAGATCTTTAGGATTCTTCCTTCTTCCTGACACATGCACAAGTTCTAATTGTCACTGGTCTCTCATTAACAGTGGGTCGTTGGTCCTGCATATTTTGTAGAGTTTTTAATTCAGGAGACATCCTGCTCCAAAACTGACATGATTGCTGACATCTCCAAGTGCAAGCCACTTTCATCGGAACTACCTGTATGTACTTTGCCTTGTATAAACACCTTTTTTTCCGATACTGTGATTCCTCAGTGAATACTTAGTCTGTCCCTTTGGTTCTTTGCCGACAAGAATTGAAGGCTACAGGTGTCTTTATGGGTTGTAGCTCTGTGCTGTCTTGCAACTGTACAAACTGCTTTATAGTAGAGAAAACATTTTGGTAAAAGTTCTGAATTCTTACCTAGCAGTGCACGAACAAACATACCATCCAGAAAAAGGCAGGGTAGCCACTGCCTTACAAAACTGAAACATTCTTAAGGATCTTTTCCAAGTAAGCAGACATAGAGAATAAATCACAAACAATGCATAAAGAGTATATTCATACTACAATCAGGTCAGCTAAGGAAAACATTTAGGAACTAAAGAAAAAATTATAAGAGAAACCGAAAGACTCAATGGGCATGATGCCAAGAGATAACATTTCAAGCCCCATCTTAACTGAGATCCAAGCCATGTTACCTACAGCCCAGTAATAACACAACTGTTAGAAACAACATTTTTTCCTGGTTTCTTTCACTAGTATGGTGTGAAATTGTTTTTAACTGAAAAATCGTATTATGTTATGTAATAACACAACTTGCCTTCACGGGGATATTCTGCTTCATCAGAACTTAAGTGTGCTGTTGTAGCTGGGCCTTACATGGCCAGCTTATTTTTACTATTGTGTTACCTAAATCTCCTTTGCAAACATAAAGCCTTTTTCAAAACGCTGCCTGTCTTTGTAAGCTTGCCAATCCCAAAATAAAAGTTTGCCCAAGCTGCTTATCCCTACAAATACATGTAGAAGCTGTAACTATTCAGCTTTTCATAATCACTTAATTTACAGAATAGGAACTAAGTATTGGTGCTACAATGTGAAAAAAATGTTTGCATTCTCTTCTTCCAGCAAATAGGTTTCTGTGAAGGCTCTGTAGTGAACAGCGACATGGAACAGAAAGAGTCTGTCACTGTATCCTGTGAAATCTACGGTCGGCAGGTATGTCTTCATCTAATCTTAATATTACAAGAGTAGTACTCCTTTACAAAACAAGAACTGAACTCTTGAAATCCCAACCATTTTAAAGTTTTCTTATTCATAAAGATATGGGCTTCAAGGATGTGATAAGGCCAAATCAGGAAGAAATCTCTTATGTGATAAAACTAGACTTGCTAGATGGATAAAAAGGCAATAGAATAAGTAGAGTCAATCATACAGAATGTGTTCAGAGTGCTCTACAACGAAATTGTGAGTAACAAAGGGAATGCAAAGAGCAATAGCTGTGAAGTTACCCAAGTTTCATGCACCCATCTCCACTGGCATAAGAAGTAGTCCCATAGTATCCCTTGAGCTTCTGTTCTGCAGCTAGTCCTTACAGACTGGAATTGCAGCAGATCCTTAGTGAGAAGGGTGACCTTCTTCATATCTGAAAGAATTTGGAATAGCTTCAATATATGTAATGTTTATTGCCTGTTATTTAGAATCCTGCTACTGAAGAGCAGACACCTGGAAGCTCCAGCCAGAATCATCAACAAGCTTCCCCTTCAGAAACCAATCCTTTCCCCCCACATCTTCAAAAAACAGTGGGCTGGGTTAAAATTATACCTCCTGCAACCGAGGACAGCTCTTCCCAAAACCCACCAGAACATCAAAATGAACATGAAGATGGAAAGCCAGTTCCACCTGAGGCTGTAGGATCTACGCACAGTCTTGACAGAGAAAAGACCCAAGCAGACGAACCACACTTGACCAAACCAACCAGTGGAGCAGTTATTCTCCCTTTTCCTGAAGAATTTTCTCTATCAGACTCATGCCCAGGAGAAGCAAAGGAGTTAAGTCCCATCCTCCAGCCTTTGCTACCTAAAAAGCCTACCAAAGTCTAGCCAGCATCCAATCACCTCAGCTACTTGCAGCAAAATAGTGGCCACAATGGAAACCTGATCTTTCAATTGTGCAACTTCAAATAATCAAATTCCTTATTACAGTCTTCATCTTTGGAGTTCTCAGTTTTAAGAAAGCACAAGAATAGATTAGAAAAAGAAATTTAACTGGGGCTTTTTCCAGTAAAAGAATTTGGTTTTTAATGCTTAAATTCCTCCTGTCAATAAGAGCATAAAGGAGAGGTAACTGCAGAGGGAAACGAAACTGCAGGTCTGAGACAGCCCAAAGGCATCAGAAGAAAATATCCTCAGTAGGAAAAGCCTGACCGGGCACAGTGTGAGACAGCTGCTCCCCAAGGGATGGTGAGATGGAGCCAAGCGTGAGCAGGTGCCTGTCCCATGGTACCTGAGTAAGGCGAGCAGAGCAGACCCAGGGGTGGTACTCAGGTTATAGGAAGAGGCCAGATCACTGTGTAAGTTGATGGGCAACGAGACAGGTCTGAGGTCAAGCCAGGAACAAGTTAGCAAATCAGGGTCAGTATCTAGTCTGGTTACAGTAACTAGAGTCAACTCACAGCCCACTGGTCTCCAAGCATGTCCACAGTGATGAGGCAGGTCTGAGATCAGGCCAGGAAGACAGGCTGCAAGCCTGAACCCGGGTCTGGGTCAATAGGGTCCACAGCTGGGCGCAAGCATAGCTGTGATGCAGCAGGAGCTGTAGTGCAGGCAGGGACCAAGTGCTACAGTCTCAGCTTAAAGCAGCTCCTGTGGGAAGTGGGGTTGGGCTAGCCCTGGCCGTGGCCTCTCCGCAGCACTGCCTGGGAGCCTGTCCCCAAGGTCGCTTAGGGGAAGGGGATCAGCTCCAGCTGTGCTGTCGCTGGGTTGGCCCAGAGCCCCAACAGTGAAGCCTCCATGAGAGAGGATGCTCTCAGGGCCCTTACAGACTCACACCAGATGTAAAGGTGTATGAATGGGGAAGAGGACTTCAACACCGTCCAGCATTAAAAGCTCGTGGGTTTTTAGTATTTTATGGATTAACTTCTTAGTTCTAAGGTGATGAGCTTAGCCTATTTTTCTTATTTCCTGCAGAAGATCTCAAGAAAGATTATTTTTTTCCTGATGCTTTATACCCTCACTTAAAGGAAGTGGCAAAGGCCACCCACGTGTGAAACCTCTGCACATAATTCTGGCTGGTGGAGAATCAAGACCAGGCTATTCAGATTCTTATGCTTTACTGACTCTGCTGTGCAGGAAAAATTATGACTTACAAAATCAGCCTAATTCTTTCTTGAGATAGGTCATATTAACTGCCTTATAATAAAAACCACAGGGACGCTTTACAGCCTGTAGCTAAGAAAAATCAATTTCACTAAAGCCATACAGAGCAGCTGCACTGACAATAACAAATATAAATAAATGAGAAGACAAGAAGAAGAAAAAGAGTGAACATGGGAAAGAAATGTCATTTGTGGCTGAGAGCACACTGATATTTGCAATAATTATGGGGCTTGTATGACACCGCAGAACCTTTCTCTAGTTGGCACCAGATCTGTAAAATCATTTCTTTAAAACAAAATCAATACAATATTACTGTTTCTGAAGCTTTTGTGCTCCTGAATCATCCCTAGAAAGGCTGACTATTTTCTCCTTTCAACTAAAAATTATGGTTTTGTTAAAGTATTTTGGCACTATTTAATTTGATTTAAATGTATTATTTTATTATGACAAATAAAATAGAAATAAAAGTATTATTTTAATACTAAAGACAAAATTTTAAGACAAAATAATATTGAAATATTGTATAGAGTTATGTTCACAACAAATATGTTTAGTTTTAGGTTTGAAAAACACTTAATAACATAAATTTTATTTAAAGGAGTAATTAATTGCTTCAAAGATTAAAATAAACCAAAAAGTGATGCATGAAACACATCAACTGAGCCAAAAATAATTTCAATTCAATTCCATATCATAAGAAATTTCAATTCTTTTTGTTTTCATTCATTTCAGAGTAGAAAACAATTCAAAATCAGGTAGTTCTCCAAAAATCGTGAAACTCAATTCCTATCCACTTCTTATCATAGTATGAGCTCTAGGCTGTGTCAACGTTCCCCTGTTTACCCAGTCATCAAATTACAGCATCTGGTTTTTGCCTCTGGGATTTTCACCTTTGCCAGCTCAGGTTTCCCTAACATGACCAATGTGATTCAACTCCCTGCACAGGAGCTGCAGATTTGCCACATGCTGAAATCAGGGATACCAGGCGTCACTCTGTGAGGCACTGTTGGCTTTAGAGGGTCAGAGGACAAGAGCACTGGGGCGACAGCCTGTCACACTTCAGTGATTATCAAAATGCTGGGGTTTGCCTCTCTTTTCAGTTAAGCCCCGTACTTCTCACTTCTGCCTTTTTATAACATGGTCTATTTTTAACTGTTTCCATATTGATTCTAATCTCACTGTGGCTGCATCAGTTTAATGATACTACTGAGGTTTATATCAACATATGTAACTGGATTCTTCCCCGAAAGGAGTATTGGGGAAGACATAATCATCATTAACTGCTAGCCACAGCCAAGAATACCCCATTTTGGTTAGTACTCTTTCTTGACCACAGATGCTTGCGACAGTAAATTGAACAGCAACAGCAGCTAGTGAAGATAAATGCTATGGAGTTGGCGTGAACATAAACCGGAGAGTTAAAGAGAACATCTGAAAGACTGGATCCACAGTGCTGGGCATTCAGTTTGGATGCTGTTTAACCTGTTCCACAGGCAAGGCTCAGAAGTAACAATCAATGCTTTCTCTAGCTTGGGTCTGAGATTTGGGTTCAAAGGCTTCTGTGATTTAAAAATAAATACCGGAAGGGGTGTTTATGTAAGTGGTAACGGTATCTACAGCGCAGATCAGCAAGTACCAGTGGTCAGTGCAGATTCATGGGCATTTCCTTTATTTGCTGTGGTCATTTCAGCACGGTGATTCCTGTATCCACCTTTCAGTGTCACCTAGGCCACCACCAATGTTTACCATAATTGAGGCCTGATGCTACTGTCCAAGACCAATTTCTTAAACTACAAGTAGGAGGTGGAAGATGTATAGTTTTTGTGCTTCCTTTGGCCTCAGGACGTACCTGGATACTTCGGCCCCCCCAGACAGCATTGGTATGGTTAACAGCTGATAACGTTTAGTCATCGCTACAGCAAATCCTGCTGCTGATTCAGCAGATTTATGCCAATCTGTGAGTGGGCCAGCACTGCAGCTTTCTCCCTCCAACGTGCCCACATGGGCAGATAAGGGCACAGGATGCCATGCATTTGCTCTCCACACATTTACGCTATGTGACAGCATGATCAGACAGAACTGCAGCAAATTCTTTAAAAACCTTGCCCAGATAGTGCCCAACCTCGCCATCTTCTGGCCTGCTCTCTCACCTTCTAGCCAAACTGAGAAAACCACCTCAAACACACTTTAGTCACACCTCAAACGCTCTTCTCCTCCCAGGACTGTGAACTGTTAAGCGCTGCATCTCCTTGTCCAGCAGAGAACAGGCCAGTAACGCATGGAAGCCCTCCATCCAGTCACTGGAGACGAGAAGCAGGTAGATTTTGGCAGACCATTCCCAATTCACTTTTCAATTTTGTTTCACAGTTTTTCAACACTTACTGATCTTATGATATTATATCATCCAGTATTAACTTGCTGTCTGGGCAATGTCCAGCTAAAATCTGGTCTGGTGTTTATTTGAGCAAACATTCCAGTTTCACATCGACAATGTTTTATAGCCAATGGTCAGTGACCTCCAGGACATTTCCACCAGATATTATCAAGCCTTTATCTCTGAATATAGGTGAGGCAACAGGAATGCAAAAAAAAAAGGGGCAGTAACATTCAAAGGGTATGGAATATGGTATGCTGGCTTATTTATGCACACATTGGCTATGCATTCATTTAGATTTTTCAGATACCCTCCTCCTACACTCATCCTTGGCCAATCAAAAAGATTTAAAAAAGCAAGGCCAGACATCAAAGTCCTAAAGATGAGTTTAAATGTCAAGGTTTTTATAAAATAAGCTAATTGCAAATTTTATTTGTCTGACTTCAGAACCTGCCCATTGTACACATGTCGCCGGTCGGCTGAGGCAAGCCGAGCACGGGGACGAGTCCTTCCCTATCCCCGAACCCCTCTCCTCCGGGAGAGAAAAGGGTTCAAAAGCAGAGATACGGAGAGGAAAAAAAATAAAAGATTTGTGAGACCTCTGAACGTTTGGAAAACTGAAACAAAACTTTATTAAAACTAGAACAATATATATAACATGCAGGAAAAAACCAATGCAAAATCTGAGAGTCTGTGCAGGATGGAAAGGTGAGGGTTTTAAACACAAGAACAAAGACAAAGGGGGACGGGGCCACGTGCAGTCCAGAAAAATGGCACCGGCCACGTGTGCGCTTTCGTGGAGCGAACAAAGAAACCGCGGCTGTTATGAACGCCGGGCTGTAATATGCAGAAAACGCTGTCCCTACCGCTTTCCTCGTTGTGCAGTGACTAGGAGCAGAGAAGCAGGAAACCGTGTCGCTGGCAGGCAGAAAAAATATCAAAGCAGCAGAAAAACCTCCAGGCGAACAGTCTGTCCCAGGCGGCGTGGCGGGGGCTGCCCCGGTGCACGGTCCACTCCGGCAGCCTGCAAGGTCCCCGGAGCCGAGCTGCAGGGTTTGGAGAAAAAGCCTCTTTCCCGGAACGAAGCTGAAGTCCCGCAGTGACTCCTGCAGAGCGGAGAGTGTCCGGAGCGCCGAGAAACCGCGAGCAAGCCGCGAACGAGCTGCGAATGCCCCCCGAAGCAGTCCGGAGAAGCAGCCCCGCAAGTCCTGAACTAGCCCCGGAAGTCTCGAGTAGCCGAATCGCCCCGAAGCCCTCCGGAAGGCAGCCAGGAAGTCCCGAGCCCGCAGCTTCTTAAAGGGGCAGCACCCGCGAGAGAAACTTTCTATTCCATAAGATGGGCAAACCGTAACATGGAAGGGAATAATTCAATTAATCAGTTTACACCAAAAGCCTTCGGGCAGGTTTTTTTTCAACCTGCCACATTCCACCCCTTTATTCCATACCATGTACGTTATGCGCATCTCATTTACATTGTATTATACAGAAATTAACAGCATGAGACTCTGGTTCAGGGTGTTTCAGCCAGGGTTAACTTCCCCTGTGGTACACAGTGGACTTCACCATCCTCTTGCATTACCCACCAGGTGTGTCCAGGGCCTTGGGCTGAGACAACACCACGGATGGGTCTGTCTGGAGTTGCAGCAGGGGAAACCCAGACAGCTTTTCCCAGCAGATTACTTTCACATACCACAGGAACTCTATCCCCCTCTATGGTATGTAAAAGGTCTGATTGGGCAGGGCCGGCTCGATTGATTGATCCCCTCGTGTTCACTTGCCAGGTGGCTTCTGCCAGATGTTTATCCCAGTTTCTGAAAGTTCCACCACCCAATGCTTTCAGGGTGGTTTTCAGCAAGCCATTATAGCGTTCTATTTTACCGGAGGCTGGTGCATGGTATGGAATGTGATAAATCCATTCGATACCATGTTCTTTGGCCCAATTGGCCACCAGATTGTTTTTGAAATGAGTTCCATTATCAGACTCAATTCTTCCTGGAGTGCCATGCCGCCACAAAATCTGCCTTTCAAGGCCCAGAATAGTATTACGGGCAGTGGCATGAGGCACGGAATAGGTTTCAAGCCATCCGGTGCTTGCTTCCACCATTGTCAGAACATAGCACTTACCCTGGCGAGTTCGAGGGAGAGTGATGTAATCAATCTGCCAGGCCTCTCCGTACTTGTACTTCGACCACCGTCCACTGTACCATAAAGGTTTTAACCTTTTGGCCTGTTTAATTGCAGCACAAATCTTACAGTCATGGATAACCTGGGTAATTGCATCCATGGTTAAATCCACCCCTCGGTCACGAGCCCATCGATAGGTTGCATCTCTTCCCTGGTGACCGGAAGAGTCATGGGCCCACCGAGCAAGGAATAGTTCACCTTTGTGTTCCCAGTCCAGATCTATCTGGAACACTCTGGCTGCTTTGTCAACTTGGTGGTTATTTTTATGTTCCTCAGTGGCTCTGCTTTTTGGGACATGGGCATCTACATGCCTTACCTTTACAACTAACTTTTTCAGCCGGGCAGCAATATCTTGCCACAAAGTGGCAGCCCAAATAGGCTTACCTTTACGCTGCCAATTATCTTTCTGCCACCTCTCCAGCCAACCCCACAAGGCATTTGCCACCATCCAGGAGTCTGTATACAGATACAGCCGTGGCCAGTTCTCCCTTTCAGCAATGTCCATGGCCAGCTGGATGGCTTTGACCTCTGCAAATTGACTCGATTCACCTTCTCCTTCCGCTGCTTCTGCAACTTGGCGCATAGGACTCCATACGGCAGCTTTCCACTTCCGTTGGTTTCCTATGAGGCGGCAGGATCCATCGGTGAAGAGAGCATATTTCTTCTCCTGGTCTGAGAGGTCTTTATATGGGGGTGCTTCATCAGGACGAGTGACTATCTCGTTCGGTGGCATCCCAAAATCTTCTCCTGCAGGCCAGTCTGTAATGGCTTCCACAATTCCTGGGCGACCAGAGTTACCTATCCTAGCTCTCTGTACAATCAGGGCAGTCCACTTACTCCAGGTAGCATCTGTGACATGGTGGGTAGATGCTATCTTCCCTTTGAACATCCAGCCTAGGACTGGCAGTCGGGGGACTAGGAGGAGCTGTGCTTCAGTGCCAATTACTTCTGAGGCAGCTCGAACTCCCTCATAGGCAGCCAATATCTCCTGCTCAGTGGGAGTATAATTGGCCTCTGAGCCTCTATATCCACGACTCCAAAATCCTAGGGGACGACCACGGGTTTCTCCTGGTGCCTTCTGCCAAAGGCTCCAGGTAGGACCACAGTCCCCAGCTGAAGTGTACAGAATATTTTTAATCTCTGGTCCTGTTCGCACAGGTCCCAGGGCCATAGCATGTGCTATTTCCCTTTTGATTAAGTCAAAGGCATGCTGTTGGTCAGAGCCCCAGGTGAAATCATTTTTCTTCCGGGTAACAGTATAGAGAGGTTTAACAATCTGACTATACCCGGGAATATGCATTCTCCAGAAGCCTATGACTCCCAAGAAAGACTGGGTCTCTTTCTTGTTGGTAGGCGGAGACATAGCTGTGATCTTGTTGATCACATCTGTGGGGATGTGGCGGCGTCCATCCTGCCACTTAACCCCCAGGAACTGAATCTCTCGGGCAGGTCCTTTGACCTTACTTCTCTTAATGGAGAAACCAGCATCCACCAAAATGCGGATTATCTTCCTACCTTTCTCATAGACTTCTTCTGCGGTATCACCCCATACAATGATGTCATCAATGTACTGAAGATGTTCAGGAGCACCACCTTTCTCCAGGGTAGCCTGGATCAGTCCATGGCAGATGGTCGGGCTGTGCTTCCACCCCTGGGGCAGTCGATTCCAGGTATACTGGATACCCCTCCAGGTGAAGGCAAACTGTGGCCTACACTCTGGTGCTATGGGAATGGAAAAGAAAGCGTTAGCAATGTCTATCGTGGCATACCACTTGGCTGCCTTGGACTCCAGTTCGTACTGAAGCTCCAAGATATCAGGAAGAGCAGCACTCATCGGTGGTGTCACTTCATTCAGCCCACGATAGTCCACTGTCAGTCTCCATTCCCCATTGGTCTTTTGCACAGGCCATATAGGACTGTTGAAAGGTGAGCGAGCTCTGCTGATGACATCTCGTCTCTCCAACTCTCGAATCATTTTCTCTAAGGGGCGCAGAGAGTCTCGGTTGGTGCGGTATTGCCGGCGGTGAACTGTAGAGGATGCAGTAGGCAACTTTTGATCTTCCACCTTCATTCTGCTAACAACAAAAGGGTCATCCGAAAGTTCGACCGATGTGGACAACCGGATAATGCCATCGGCTCCCACGGTTGCTATCCCAAAGGCCCATTTATAACCTTTCGGGTCCTTAAAATACCCTTTCCGGAGGAAGTCTATGCCTAAAATGCATGGAGCATCTGGGCCAGTCACAATTCGGTGAGTTTCCCAGTTATGCCCAGTGAGGCTGACCTCAGCTTCTACCAAGGTAAGCTCTTGTGATCCTCCTGTCACACCCGAGATCATGATAGTCTCAGTTCCTTGATGATCCGATGGTAGCAAGGTACACTGGGCGCCTGTGTCTACCAGGGCCTTGTACCTCTGTGGTTCTAATGTGCCAGGCCATCGAATCCACACAGTCCAGTATACTCTGTTATCCCTTTCCTCCACCTGGCTAGAGGCAGGGCCCCTCTAATGCCTAGGGTGTGGTCCACAGTCAGTGGAAGGGTCTATCCGGCTTGTGGTACCTTGTTCATAGGAGTTGCTCCTTGGGCTGCAGCACTGCTCACCAAAGACTGGAGCGACAATTCTTCGGTTGCAGTCATCATGTTGGTGTGGTCTGCTCTGCAGCTCAGGTGCTGGTACCCCGTGGTTAGCGGCAGGTCGTTGTTCCCATCTCCTCGTGTCTTCACGACCTCTCGAGCAGCACTGGCGGTCACATCGTGGCCTGTCCTGTCTGTTGCGCCTTGCTCTGGGAGGACGATTTCTCCTAACAGCTGACACGTGGGTATACACAGGAGAGGAAACGGTTCTTTGCTCTAACCTATTAATAGAGTCCAATATTTTCTCTGTCATTTTGTCTGTCACTTTCTCCACTGCTGCAATGAAGGCAGAGGTATGAGAAAGGCTGTCCTCATACTGGCGAATCCTGTTAGACACCTGTTCTATGGTGAGTGGCCGATTTTCACCCTCTCTTTCCCACAGCATTGTGGCCAATGTATGGGCATATGACTGGGGTGCACTCTGCACAAATTTGCGCAGCAAAGGCTCGTTACTGTGCACCTGGTCCGGGTTGACATTAACATTCCAGTCACCATAGATGACCTCTTTCATAGCCAGCTCTCTCAGGTAGTTAGTACCTTTGCTCAGGACAGTCCATTTAGTAGGGCGGCATTCAATGTCATCTCTGAAAGGGTATCTGCTCTTCACAGCAGTCAGAAGCCGTTTCCAGAGACTGCACTGTTTTGCCTTTTTACCCATTGCCCTATCAATAGCACCTTCCCGGGCCACATTTCCTAACTGTCTGGCTTCTTTGCTAGTTAAATCAATGTTATCAGCCCCATTGTCCCAGCAGCGAAGCAACCATACCATTAGTGACTCACCATCATGCCTGCTAAATTCCTTTCTAATGCTTCTCAGGTCCTTCCTGGACTGAGGCTGGGTGTTTACCTCTTGGTCTGATGACTCATCCCGTGATGAGGATCCTTGGGAGGGCTGTGCTGTTGGAGTCACTGAGGCAGTATTCCCTGAAGGCTTTCCTGGACGCTTTTGAGAGGTGCTTGGTCCTGCATCATCATCAGAGCTATCTGTTGCATAATTAGTCTTTTTCTGGTGTTTAGCACCAGAGGGCTTGTTTTTCTTTTTCACAGGGGCAACCTGTGCTTGTTTGGGTGAGGAGGTGGCATCAGCTGTTTTAGTGGATGTAGTGCCCATGTGATACTTATTCTTGATAATTATCCACCCCTGGACCATGTTACAGATAACTGATAACAAAGTTATCAAATACAGGAAAATAATACCATTTGCCGAATATCCAGTTTCAATTGCCATTGATCCAGTACCAAATGGAGAAGTGTTATTTCCCATCATCCATTTGCTAGACGAATCATAAGCAGCCACTATCATGTACTGTGCAAAATACACTGGGAGCATTATAAACTGACTGAGTACAGACCAAAACACCGAAATTACACAGGCCAGGGTGAACACCTTCTTTGCTAAGTGCCCCAGACCAGCAAACCATAAACCAGTACCAATTAGAAACAGGTAATTTGACATCACAGTTGGTGTGCCAGGCACCAGATCATAAAGCATTTTTAAACCGTACTGCTTAAGAGCTTCAAACAAAAGCTCGCTTAGCACCATCCTGGAAAAACCTCGTTTGTTTCAGTTTCCAAACTTTAATAAAAATATGAATTATTAAATTATTCAGAAGCCCACCCAGGGACGCCAATTATGTCGCCGGTCGGCTGAGGCAAGCCGAGCACGGGGACGAGTCCTTCCCTATCCCCGAACCCCTCTCCTCCGGGAGAGAAAAGGGTTCAAAAGCAGAGATACGGAGAGGAAAAAAAATAAAAGATTTGTGAGACCTCTGAACGTTTGGAAAACTGAAACAAAACTTTATTAAAACTAGAACAATATATATAACATGCAGGAAAAAACCAATGCAAAATCTGAGAGTCTGTGCAGGATGGAAAGGTGAGGGTTTTAAACACAAGAACAAAGACAAAGGGGGACGGGGCCACGTGCAGTCCAGAAAAATGGCACCGGCCACGTGTGCGCTTTCGTGGAGCGAACAAAGAAACCGCGGCTGTTATGAACGCCGGGCTGTAATATGCAGAAAACGCTGTCCCTACCGCTTTCTCGTTGTGCAGTGACTAGGAGCAGAGAAGCAGGAAACCGTGTCGCTGGCAGGCAGAAAAAATATCAAAGCAGCAGAAAAACCTCCAGGCGAACAGTCTGTCCCAGGCGGCGTGGCGGGGGCTGCCCCGGTGCACGGTCCACTCCGGCAGCCTGCAAGGTCCCCGGAGCCGAGCTGCAGGGTTTGGAGAAAAAGCCTCTTTCCCGGAACGAAGCTGAAGTCCCGCAGTGACTCCTGCAGAGCGGAGAGTGTCCGGAGCGCCGAGAAACCGCGAGCAAGCCGCGAACGAGCTGCGAATGCCCCCCGAAGCAGTCCGGAGAAGCAGCCCCGCAAGTCCTGAACTAGCCCCGGAAGTCTCGAGTAGCCGAATCGCCCCGAAGCCCTCCGGAAGGCAGCCAGGAAGTCCCGAGCCCGCAGCTTCTTAAAGGGGCAGCACCCGCGAGAGAAACTTTCTATTCCATAAGATGGGCAAACCGTAACATGGAAGGGAATAATTCAATTAATCAGTTTACACCAAAAGCCTTCGGGCAGGTTTTTTTTCAACCTGCCACAACACACTTCATGGTTAAACATTTTCTTCTACATCTCTGAGAATATACATGTTAAGCAGCCATGTTCAGAATATTCATACATTATTTTGATGTCAAAGGTAGATTTTAAAGATCTCCCAATAGATATAATCATGAATACTATACAATCACAACAATTGCCAGTACTTCCCTTATGTTAAGCAACTACTACTTATAAACACGAGTTAAAGATGGCATTTTAAGAACAGTATAATGCCGCAAGACCTGAAAGAGCCCCATCCCTTGGAAGTTCCTCTGACCCAATTCCTAACATCAAATTCTTTTCCCCACTTTTTTCCCCAGGCTCTCAAGCCCCACTGCAAACAGATCCATCTTGCAACATATCCTTAAGGTCATCAGCTTACAATTAGGGTGTTCTTTTCTAGAAAGCAAATGGCAGTCAATGACACTGAGGACAAAACAAGGAATACTGACACCCTTTTTATTCCCTGTATTAGCTCCTGAGGCCTCCTAAGCAATGAGATTTCTGTGACTACATTGTCAACCTGCTCACTTGACAGTGGGTCTCCTCCAAATAGCTTTTGAACTTAAGGTCTGTTTAAATGAAATTTGATAGACAAGGTGATGAAGCTTCTAAAAGTTTGATAAAAATCTGGTGATTGGTAAAGAAAAATAAGCTGCAGGCAGGGAGGGGAAGATACAGCTGCAGCTGCTGCTTTGAAGACCATAACCAAAGCAAATTTATGTAACATTGCGTTTGCATCGGGGGCACCCTGTTTACACCCAGCAGATAAAAATGAGACATGAATGAAGACATGATGAATTTACATATATTTCCATCAAAAGTGTTGAGTTTTTGTTTGGGGTTTGGTTTGGGGTTTTTTTTGCATCAAGATGTAAAATCAGGCCACCCTGGAATAAACTTATTAAAGTATCACACACCAAAAAAAAGTGAAAAGAAGCTAAGCAAGGATTTACCTATAAGCAGCTGAAGCCACATGGATAGAACAAGAGGTAATGCCTTTAAACAAAAAGAGGGGAGATTTAGACTGGATATAAGGAAGACGGTTTTTATAGTGAGGGTGGAGAAACACTGGCCCAGAGAGGTGGTAGATGCACCATCCCTGGAGACATTTAAGGTCAGGTTGGACAGGGCTCTAAGCAACCTGATCTAGTTGAAGATGTCCCTGCTCACTGCAGTGGGGTTGGACTAGATGGCCTTTAAGGTCCTTCCCAACCTACAACGTTCTGTGATTCTATGATCTATGATTCTTTGTTAGCTGTACTCTTGTTTAGGAGCAGAAAAAACAGCAGCTGCAAAGCAGCACAGGCTACAAGACGAATAAGGTCTTGCTACCTGCATAACTGACTGCACTGTGCGATTTGATAATCCCAGCCGGTGAGTGAACCGCTACTGCAGAAGGCAGAGGACAGTCAGCAAGTGTAGTAGATGTCCTTCCGAGAAATGAGACGTATCTGTAAATAGTTATGGTTATACTTTAGGAAAGGAGTAATTGGTTATTGCATTTTATCTCCTTTATTTGTAAGCTCTATTTTTCCTTTCCCTTCAGAATAAAGTTCTATTTATTAAGCATTTGTTACCCCATTTTTCAAGTGGGGAAGATAAGCTTCTTTTTGGTGTGTTCTCCCAGGATTCTGGAGAGAGGTTTAGGGTGGATATTTTTTACTGACTCTTTAAAGTTCGAATGTGGATCACCTCTGACTGTTGCAAATGAAACCATAGAAAAAGTCATAGAGAAAAACAAGTGTGTGACAAGCTAGTGAAGAGAAATGCCATGTTTAGATAAATATTCCTATTCCTGCCAGCAATCTGTTTATAAATAGCTTCATTAAAACAACACACAAAACTTAAAGGCAATAAACAGAAAAAAAAAGTAAGTATTAAAAAAGTTATGAAACTGGATGAGAAATTATAAAAATACATTATACTGACTCAAGTACAACCAATATTTAATCAACTGCTCTGATTGTGCCTGGAATGCTTGTCCATGCTGTATTTTAATAACAGAGTCTAAGCTTTGTGTTCCAAAGAAACCAAGGACAATAGTCTCTACAGTGGGAACAGAATCTTCTACTTCTGCAGTCAATTTTGCAGTAATTGTACCTTTTCTACTGTTTATTCATACTGTTTCTACTTCATACATGAAAAATACATAAGCCACTGTCAAGAAAAACCGATCGGTGTCACAATGAACAGCACAGAACAAAAGGAGAAAAAAAGAACAATCTGCAAACAATAGACGACTCAGGGAATTATGTTATAAATTACCTAACCTGATGCCTTTCTTCAGTATGACTGCCCATTTGAAAAATTAAATGGTATTGTAAGTAATGAATGGGGGGGGTGATTTGGAACACAGTAATGATGTGAATATTATTTTTAACTGATGAGGTGTATTTCAAATGCCTTTGATTATTTACACAACATTTATTTCACCGCTTTTTTTCAATCTTCTAGAAGAAATTCTCAATTATTATAATGAACCATTATAAAAACATAAACAAAAGAAAAGCCCTACTGCATCAGAACAGGGTTTCATCCAGCCCAGTATTCATCCCTCACAGTGGCAAAAGACAGCTGTGGTGAGGAGAAACATATGACCTGCCTGCTTTCTGCAAACCATCCCCCTTGTACTTTTCCAGTACTCAGAATCATAGTGCTAGGGATTTTAAAGAGTACTTACCTGCTTAGTCCTTCTAGTATCCGCTTAAGGACCTGCTGCCCATGAACTTTTCTAAGCCACTTCTGACCCTACTGACACTATCTGCCTCCACATCTTTCTGTGGAACAGGTTCCAGAAGTTCACTACCCATTGCACAAGCCAGTCCATTTTAAACTGATTCACACTAGTTTTAAGTGCCCCCAGTTCTCATACTGTAAGATTCTCCATTTAGCTTATCTACTACCAGAGAACTGTCAAGTGTGTCCTGAACTAACTATAAAAGGAAGCTTTTTTTTTTGGTAATAAGGATTAATTAAATGAGGTAAGGATTAAGGATGGTTATTCATTCTATTTCCCAATGTTTCTCACAAAACCAAGTCAAAGAAAAACTTCAAAGTCAAACATGTAAACCCAAGTCAATAACAGAGCTAGCACATTTTTCTATAAGAAGCGGATCCAACTCTCCACACCAACCAGGATTTGGAAAATTTCTCATCTGAATCTGACCTTGTCATTTTGGACTTACATTGAATTTTTGTATTTTCTTGTTCAGAGTTTGAATTTTGTATTCAAACTTCAGCCACTCCCTGACAAGTGATTACCGCCTTTTAAGAATGTCTTAAACTATCCTGAATAACAGATTTTGAATACAATGAGACAACATCTTCTCCTTTCTGCTTAGCAGAGGATACCGGTGTATCCTGTGAAAGGTATGAATCTTATTGTGTACTGAATTATTTTAATCAATTCAAAAAAATTACTAGCAATTCTCCAAAGAAGTCTATGAAGGCTGCTACAGCCCAAGAGCACACAAAACTGCTCAGTGTGAGGGTGCAAAGGCAGCTTTATGTCACTTCATGCCATGCCTAGATTACAGCGATATTAAGCCAGGCAGTCCCCTTCTGTGTACCAGTCTGAAATGATCTAAAGCTGATAGAAGTCTGCTCTCAATTTTCTCGAGCTGGAAGAGTAGCAGATACTTCCACAGAAGCTTGCACGTGCTCCTGGAGCTACATTCCTTTTCCAAACCTGAGTGACCTTCTTGTTTCCCTTTCACTAGTTCTCTGCTAGGTATGGATCTGTAAAAACAGGGGTATGGATATAGCCATAATTTGACCACAAATATTTCAGCACGTTTTCAGTTCAACTGTTTTTCCTGTAAACAGAAAACCAAGATTGTATAACACTTGCATACATAAACTGGACCTTCTTAACGTCAGGCTCACCAGCACACTGTTCAAAGCTGAGTATTTTTCATACTAAAACTCCATTGCACAATGTATGCTTAAAGAATCACAAACACAGTCCCTTTGATGGGTGGTCCAGAGAGTGTTTTAAAGTCTACTTTCCTCAAAATCTGCTCAATCAGTATATAATCATTTACTTGCTGTTTGCAAATGATAATCCAGGGTCAAGGCAATGGCCCTCTGACACAACATCTAAATTTATATACAACCATGCCCTTTTATCATTCATTTATAACTTCAGTGGGCTACTCTGATTTAAAAGCAGGCTACTGGCTTTATCAGAGCATGGGCAGAAGTGACCTAACACCACAAACAAAATGCTGCTTCTAGCTTCAGCTTTTTTTCTAACACTACTGCAGTGCTCTAATGCCCAAAACAAAGCAAGCATTGCACCTGCAGACTGCAATACCATTGAAAGAGATGCAGCAGTAGCCCTGGATTTGGTCAACAGGCACCGCAGAGATGGCTATGTTTTTGGTTTATTCCGTGTTGCTGATGCACACGAACTACATATAGTAAGTATCAATTTAAAGGCTGATTTACACAAGGCTGTGATTTAAAAATAATGAGCCAGATCATTAAAGGCTTATGTTTATTGCTTTTAACAGAGCAATGTTGATGTAATTCAATGAATCAGCTCTGATTTACACTATCTTGGTATTCATTTGTCCATGATTTATTGTACATAAGCTTGATTTCGAATGATGCTGAATGCCCTCTATTCTCTTGGATGACAGGATGTTAGCATAAGAGATGCTCTGAACAGCTTTATACAACACTGGAAATTAATCTCTCCTGTCTGTTGTCAAGCCTCAGATATTATGTTCAAAATTTATGTTTGGAGGGTTTCTTTAATCTGCAAATGTCTAACATTAATTAGATCGATGTATCCTGAAAGATTGGCATTTTGTTACTATCTTAATTTTGGAGATAGCTGGACAACTGGAGGGAAGGGAAAAAGGCAGAGGAAGCCACAGGAGATGAAAATGCCACTCTGCAAAACAGGGGAAGGGCTGGATATAGAATCCACACCAGTCATTTCCTATTTCCTTCTTTTTTCTATTTCCGTTTCCTACAGAGGATACATAAGCCTTTCCCAATGATTGCTTAAATGCCAGAGCAAATCAATATCAGAAAAAGCAATAGAATGCAAAAATTTCTTTAACAGTCAAACGAGGCCAAGGACATGCAGATTTGCTAATGCACCTGGCTACCTTCTAGCTGCTTGGCTATGAGACTAGAATCCAGGCACACGGCTTGAGAAGTGTATTACACATGTCAGTACGGCAACTGAAAAAACAGGCGAGTTTTTGATGGAGCTGCTTAAGATTGCCTCTTAGGACAAGAAAAAGCTCAGAAAGTGACTCAAAGCCCTACAGGTCTTCAGGTATACTTTAAAAAACCTGATGGATTATTTTGCTTCTCCAAAACAAGGACGTGGAAAGTGATACTATTGGGTTTTATGTAATAGCCAGGTAGTTAAAGAGCTCATGTGGGAAGCAATGAGTCTTCTTCAGCATTAAGAGACTTAAACCCTCAAGTCTCCTGTCCTTGAAGAATGCTGCTGCCATGCAGCCGTGTGTGTGCCACCTCTGTGCAGTGGAGCCACTGGGCAGCAAGACATGGAAAATTCACTGGATGAATGAGGAAAACCATAGCTGTTTCTAAAAAGAAAAATCTCAGTGTTTCTGTATTTTAACCAATTTTTGACTATTGACAGAGTCTACCAGAACAGAAAAGATCCTTCTATCTATCTTACTGTTAAAGAATTCTCCCTATAAGGTCTCTGTATCTTTTCAGACCCAAAGCCACCAGGTATGGTCTCCTGCATACAGATCATGTACACTGTTGTGCAAGAAGTTATGTCGGCTCCGCTGCCAAGATGACATTAAAAAAAGTAATTAAAAAAACTCCACCCCACCAAAACCACAACAGTCCAGAACATTATTTTGATTATCTCCATGCAATAGCGTGCATCAATACTATCACATCAACTCTCCTAGAAACTTAAGCAGAGTAATTCATAGCAGCCAGATCTCTACTGGGTTTACGGAGTTCGAGAAGTGTGAGATACTCAAGTGATCACACTAGAACAGTTCTGGCCTTGTGCAGTGCAGAACTCTGGTGCCCAAGATGCTTTTAAAACAGCCAAGAAGGCACCATATAAGATAATTTTTTTCCCAAGACCTAGCGAGCGATGAACAGAGGAATCTTCTACTGCATATTTGGATGTAGACACTTCATCCAAGCTCTGCTTTAGACTTTATTAAATCCAAATGCGTCCTGCGGACGAAAATAAACATTTGCCAGGGATAAATTAGCTTCTTTAGCATTTCACATGTTTAGATGACAAAGTGGATGTATTTAGTCATTTCAGTTTTGGAGTGCTCCTAGTGAATAGCACATTTTATAAAATACTATCTTACCTATCTTAACCTTTCCAGTCACTTCAATTCCATAAATACAAATCAGAAAAAGTAGTCTTTCTCACTGTCTCTGTTCTCTTCTCTGTCTGCATTTTACTAAACTGGTCACTAGCAGCTAGAACTTATTGGGATTTATAAAATAAAATAGAAATACTAACTACCCCTAAGCAGAAAATAATCATGTGACTTGTAGGCAGGATGGGTGTCCAGGACAACTATATTCTTCTTCTGATTCTGCTACTGAGTAACACATGTCTTTGTGCAAGTCACCCAGCCCCTATTTTAAAAATAGAGACAATATGAAGACATACACATACTGCAAAACACATGACACTGGTGGGCTCTCACTGATAAAAATATTACCCTAGACTGCAGTAATTCTTTCTCAAGGTCTTATCTATACAGAAACACTCTGAAAAAGAAATCTGAATGGATGAAATTATATAAAGCCTGAGGACACTCATTCATAGTGAAGAGCTTCGCATCATTTTATCTAAATGACAAAATAAAATACGTCTGTGTTCATCAGAATGTCCATACAGGCGTTGCATGAAGTTTCAATAATCCATTCCAAATATGAATTGAGATTAATTTTCCTGCAGAAAAATACAAAAGTGAAATTCTGACTAGATGTAAGGCCAAAAAAAAAAAAATCATGGAGAAAGTGGTTAAGTACTGGACTAGCCCAGAGAGGTTATGGAACATCTGTCTTGGTGATATAAAGAATTCAGCTGAATCTAACTTTGAAGTTAGCTTTGCCTGGAGCAAGTGGCTGGACAAGATGACCTCCAAAGGTCTCCTCCAGCCTAAACCCCTTCTTCCCTTGTCAGCTCAGAAAAACCTTAATAGGGAACTGGGGAAGCTACATTAAAGATTAAACATGTCTACTTCAAAAAAAGTTTCTCTCAGATCAAAATTCTTGTATAGAAACTCTTCTTTACTTGCACTTCTTTTCCAGGAAAATTCATCACTCCACTACTTAACTTTGGACGTGCTGGAAACTGAATGCTCTGTATTATCCAGAAGACACTGGGAGTCTTGCGAATATGGTCACACCTATCTCATGGCAAGTAATGGCACCCAGGCAGACTCATATGTCAATAATGCATTAACTTGATCTTCATCTGAATTGCCCGGAAATTTCTGTGTCACAAAATCTCTAAGTGAAGACTAGGCTTTAATATGGCTCACTATAAAATAAAATCTATTGAATTCTGGAGTTGTTAAACATAAGCTAAAGGTTAGGAAAAGGCTTGACTCCTTAAATGAGTGCAGCGTTATTTAACTGGTTTTCTCAAAGGAGCTATATTCTGCATTCCACTGCTGGTAGCAGTACTGATGTTTTAAGAATAATTTACTGACAACTAAAGGGCACAAGAAATTCTTTTTTAAAGCATGTTCCTAGTCTATTAGCCAGAAATACCAGCATTATATTTTGTCAGTTTTCTGTCACAGCATATGTGGTATGACAATGTGAAATACTGGTAGTGTCAATACACATGTGCTATGTAGCGATACTTGACCTTTATGGTTGCAGTCCAGTGCTGCAGTTTGGGATGAGAACTACCAGTCCAAAACTTTATTTAAATAGGAGTGGTGATACTGACACATGGGACAGAGCAGGAAGGCCATGAGAAGAGAAGAGAAAAGAAGAGAAGGCATTTACTCTCTTTATTAAGATGGGGGAAAGGAATGGAAGAAAAGGTCTATCCACTTTTTGCTGAATAATTACGTAACCTTGAGTATCTCTGGCATCCTAACTTCCTTGGCTAGCTCGTGTTATCTTACTGCAAATAAGTATTAGAATGAGTGAGAAGGCTGGTTTAGTTTTCCATTGTCTGTTCAGCTGTGCAAACTGAGAATTAAAATAAAGGCTCTTGTAGACGGAGATCACATTTTATCTGAACACAAATTTTGAGTAGTACCAGATAAACATTCCATTAATGACCACATCTGTTATTCTTAGAAGTACTGTACATTAAAAGGAGGCATAATTTCTATGATCACCTACATCCAATTAAATCCAGTGAAAATAACATCATAATCACATATTCTTTTTTCCTCTCAGGACTTTGGGCAATGTAAGATTATCACATATACAAGCCAGCTGCTGAAGAAACCTCAGCTGTATGGATTTAATTGTACATTAAGTCCAGGTAAAACAACCACTGTCGTAAGCCAATGCATACCTCAAGCCAGCCCTCATACCAAATTACAGGCCTGTGCACTACTAGTGTATGGTAACCATAACAGATTCATTCATCTGCTTGCAATTCCTATGTTAGATAATTCAAGTGGAATGTTAAGAATGAGTAATAGAATTAAGGATACCCTGCTCTTCTGAAGCAGACTTTATTAATGTCAGATGAAATCACCACTCCACCCCAACATGGTAATGAATATCAGAAAAAAAGTAAACTTGGAAAGAATGCCCATTGAGGGTGGTAAGATTCTACGGTGGAGTTAAAAGATTTGTAAGAATATTCATTTTCACAGGTTTGGGGTTTTTTCACTTTACAGGACAAACCCATATTTGTGGAGTGAGGGACAAGTATTTCACTTCCAAGGAAATACTAGCATTTCAGTTTCTCAAGAAGTATTGCCAAGAGTATTAATATCCATTAGTAACTTCTCTGTTTTCACAGTTCCTTCTGATTTACTTGAGTGCAAAGATTGTCCTGTGAAAATTGAAATCTTAGAAGTCACTGAGCAACATAAAAATCTTGCTGCAAAGACCCTGGAGAAATTCAACAGTAAGGTTAACCACACAAACTTCTTCAATGTGGACAAAGTTGAAAAGATTTTAAAGATGGTAAGCGGCATTTTGTCCTAGAATTACTCATAATCAACAAAATTTTGTGAGCAGCCTCAAAACCACGGCACCAGAACTCAAACCCTTCTAGGATCAGAACTACTGCTTGTCACTTCTCAGCATAAATCATCTGCTTAAATTGAAGGTCCTACATCTGCAAAGACTTGTTAACAACTTTAATTTAGACATGTGAGAGCAAAAGGATTTCTCATCTGCTAAAAACCATGGCAGTGTGATGGCATCCAAAATGTCAGAGCCTTCTTTCTGTGCATATTTTTATTTTGAATGCCTATTTATCTCTCACCTCATAACATACAAGAGTTTATTTACTACTGACCAGTGTTTTTCAAGACAACCAGTCATGTGTACTACTATCAGTCATACATTGTGTCAGCTGAAGTCAGAATTTCTTACTCTTAGAATATTTAGCACATGGGTACATAGTGGAACAACACAAAGTGGAACATGACGAGCATTGTTTTGAATTTCTGCTGCAGAGAAAAGCACTTTGAGAGCTCTGAAGGACAGGAGGTAAATTTGTACCTGTGCTGTACCTACTGAACAACTGCTGGCTCTGGGAAATAACTCCTCCATCACTGAGTGATGTTGACATGAAGACTTATTCTTTGGGTGGTTTGAAGTATAACTTTCACATTACCACAATTTTTTGTGGGTGGATACTGGAGACCTTCAGTTGAACAGCGCAGGATCATTCTGCCAACACAGGTGTCAGTTCAGAACACCTCTGTAGTGAGGGCCCAGGGTCCCTACCATAATACATGTTAATCTTGGAAACTGCCTAAATTATAGCATGGCAACCTCACCTCCCTGCAGCTTTTAAGATTGCTCAGAAATCTGACAGTGTTCTACACTGTAGTCCCAGGCAGGACATACCACTGCTCTCATTTAGCCCATGGCTGGTTTTAGCTTGCCTGGATCCACAGATTTCTCCCTAAAAGCTTTGGCTTTACCAACAGTGACAATTCAGATTGTATCACTGGATTTCAACAGACTGCATAACACTTAGAAACGATGAATTCTAATTTTAAAAAACACCATATAGTATGTGCACCCCCTTTTAACCAATGTAGTTAAACCAGTGAAACTTGTGTGCTCAGACGTGCTATGGACACTTCCAGTACAGACTTGAAATAAATTACTACTACAGCTGGAAATTAAAATGAAACACCTCTCTATGCATCACAAAGGCCTCCTCCTATGTTCTTATGGAGTAATGCCTTCTCTATGAATAATGCCACTGACAAGAGAGGAAGCAACAACCTCACGGCACCTGGCAGAATTTCATGTCAAATCAACATCAGCACTGTAGTACTATGCACCCCCATCACTGGAAAGGGGTTGTTGTCATCCATCAGATCACTGTATTTTCACAGGAGCAGCAGCTCAGTTTAGGGAGAAGACTCTAAGGATGCTACTTCCTAAAAACACAGGCTGTAAAAGTAACAGGTTTTCTAACACACACATACCAGCCAAAGAAATAAAGCAACCACTCTTGGAATTCATACAGGGGTGAGGCAAATAACGTATAAATTATTTAATCTATTTTCCTTACTGGATAGGTGTGTATGTATGAACATTTGAACAGGTAGTGAATGCATGAGGTAGACAGGATTTTGACACCACCATGATGCACGGCTGCTTTTAAAATTACAGGACTTTTTTTTTTTTTTTTAAATACACCCAGTTACCACTTCTTGTTTGACTTCTTGGTTTCAGACTGCCTCCCGTGAAGGTTACACTATAGAATTCTCTGTAAAAGAGACCAACTGTTCCAAATCCACACAACAAGAAGATCAGGCACTGGAGTGTGATTTTCTGGATGACTGGCACGCTGTAAGTAAAGTCTTAGAATGAGAACTGATACAATGGGTGGCACCAGGAAGATCTTCCCACAATATTTCCAAGTGTTTCTTATAATCATGCACCCCAACTCAAAACTAAAAATCCAGCATGGCCAAGTCTAGATCCGAATCTTAGAGCTGCTCCTTTTTAATTCTATGAGAAGCCAACACGAACTCTCAAATCTAAATGTAACTGGAGTCTGGAATATTACAGACCTAGAGCTGAGCTCTTCTGTTTGGATTTGGTTTTCACATTCAGATTGTGGCCATTCCCTAGTAAACCATTCATGCTATTTTCAGAAGAAGTTTTACACTAACATGAGTCATAGATCTTGAAAAAAAATACAGGTATTATGTCATTCCAGTGAGCCCAAATTTACCTTTTTTTGTTTCCTCTGCTGCTGGGAGATGGAGAGTGGAATAATTCAGGCTTGTCTACAGATTACTATGAAAGTACTCTCTCCACTCCATCCTCCCATTACAGTAATAGTCTACACCAAAGAAATAACTAGGCAAGATCATAATTTCAGAATAAATTATTGCCCAGGAATGAAATTGAAGGAGTGTAATAAAAATATGGTGAAAACAAAACATGTAAAACTTTTGTTTCATCTATGTTCATTTCCTTCACTGGCTCTTTATACTCCAGAAGACTGGGAAAGGTTGTGAATAAACTGGTAAGGGAGCCAAAAATTCACTAGAATGAAGGACAAGTGAAGTAGCTGGAGGTTTTGAATTCTGTTCTCAGTGCTGCCACCACTGGTGTGTGAAAATCACTGTTAACATTTGTAATCCTCATTGATCATAATAGGCTACTAATGGTCCAAACATATACCAAGACAAAGCACCCAATACAGATACACAGAGCCCTTACCCAAGCTCTGTGCTCTTTCACATGAGCAATTCCCCACACAGCAACTGGACAGCAGGTGAAGGTCACAGCAAACAGGGTGCCAAGGGAAGTAATGCTGAGAGATTATAACAAATTACTTTTCAAAAGATAAATACGGAAGAAAACTCTGCTTTTGCCTGAAACAGCATAGAAGGACTTTGAGCAAAATTTCCAAATAGCTCAATCTGAACAGAAGTTTGACAAGCAAAGACAGAAAAAGGGAATCAAATCAGTCACCCATTTTGGAGACATCAGTAGCTGACCAATTTCTCACAGACATCAAAAGGGAAGTAAGATGGAGAGTAGTAGCCCTCTAGATGCACATGACGAAGTGGTGTTCACAGTCAGGAATACTCAAAAACAGCGTATATTTTAATCATTATTAATCACTGGCAAGTATCACTGGTCAGAAAGCTCAGGATCTAGTAAGTTATGTAAACATACGTCGGTGTTGAAGGAAACAGCCTAACTTTTAAAATGATGAACTTTCAGTAGCTTCTATAACTCCACCCCAAGAACCCAGATGTGCATTGGTTGGTTTGTTCTTTTATTTTTTGTCTTTCCTTTGTTTAGCATGTGGGATTCTGCAAGGCAAGAACTATCAGCAATCCAGAGCAGCCTGATGCAACAGATATAAACTGTGAAATCTACGAGCCCTCGGTATGTCCTCACTGACTGGAATGTCTCTGGCTACACCCTCACTCAGCCCAGAGCCACAGATGATTGCGACAGTTGTTTCTGTCCCTTTATTACTGCCTGGGTGAGATGCAGCAGGTCAGACCAGACTGGCTTTTGACTGTCAGTGCAATCACAGGATGAATTAGTATTGAGCTGTCCCTACTACTCCCTCCAAGGGTGTCTTCTCTCAGTTCAATCCTACTCCTTAGCTAAAGTGAGTAGAGATTGGAAACAAGTTGAAAGGACTTTTAGAAAGCAGGAGGAGGGGACACGATCTTTATCGTTTCTGGTATTCCAGTTTATATTACAACAGCTACTCCGGTGTGGGTTTTATTTTGGTTTGATCCATCACAGGTTTTGCTCAGTTGGTTATATCATTTCATTTTGTTATGGTGCAGTGTTTCCAGATGATTTTCAGTAATTTGTCATTTTATCATCTACTCCTTCACTTCTAGCTTAAGATTTTTGTCCTTACAGATCACCAGAACTGTAAATGAAAACCTGCTAACTCCCACTTCTCTCTCTTTCTCACCACTCTCTTCTGTCTCACTTAATACTTCCTCCTCTGGTGTTTTTATAAACAGCAGCATAACTATTGGCAAAGAAGCAGATATTCAACTCGGGGACATCCACACAGACATCCCCATTCCCATCATTATTTTGGTCACAGACATCATCACAGACATCATCACAAGCATGGATGTCCACCCTCTTCTCAATCCAGACCTGAAGACCCTGAGAATATCCATAGTTTCAATGAAGAACATCAAGACAGCCATGAAAGACCTGCTTCTTCTCCTCCCCACCATGGTGGACCACATCACCACCTTCAATATCCACACCATTGTCCTCCACCTCCTCCCTATGATGGACCATATCACCACCCTCCCCCTCCTCCCCATGACGAACCACATCCTCCTCCCCAAGAGGAACCATATCATCCCCTTTCCACGTCTCCTCCCCATGATGAAACACATAGTCCCGGTCTTGATTCCCATCATGGGCCACACTGTCCTCCTCCTCCTCATGGACCACATCACCACCATCCTCATCATCACAGACCTCCTCATCCTCATGGACATCACCACCATCCCCCTCCCCACTGTGGACCACACTGTCCTCCTCCGCCTCCTCATGGACCACATCACCACCATCCTCCTCACCATTGTGGACCACATCACCCTCCTCCTCCAGGACACTCTCCTCATCTCTGTCATCACTATTACAGACATCACTGCAACAAGACAGGCTTATTGGGGAAGTACTTTCCACTCCAAATAACAGGAGCTGTCTATCGCATACCAGTTCTAAGTCAGCTGGATTCTCTCACACCTCCCACTCTAAACTTTCCTGAGCTATTCGAAAGCAACCCTCACTCCTCCAGCACTGGCAAAGATATTTCCTCTACTGGCTCAAGTGTAAAGGAGACACCAGAAGCTGTGGGGTTTCTAGATCACCCTACACCATCAAAGTCATGCCCAGGAAACCCCAAATTTGCTCTTCCAAAAATTTTGCCTTTATTTCCACATAGCTCCATGGCAGAAAATTCTCCTACATGAGCTCAGATAAAGATGTTCCTGGCTTAAGAGTTGCAGGGACAATGACAGTTGTAGAATGAATGAAAAGAGCAAGCGGAGAAGGGGGGAAAGTATAAAATTTATAGGGCGAAGCATTGAAAATAATGATTAAGACAAGTATTCCAATCTGCCTCTTGATTCCAGCTATCTCAGACTTCACTGTAACTTAAAGGCTCAAAATTCTGAGTCCTTCAGGTAATGTGAATAGGTACAAATCTCCCAAGTAAACAATGTTCCTTTAGTTCTAACAAAAAGGAAAATTGCCTGCTAGTGAAATCTTCATTTTCTCATCATTCATAATCATAATGTACTCCTCTGAGGAAATCTGACCTAGAAGAAATTTTACTACCTTCTATTAAAAATGACCCATGGCCCTACATTCATCCTTTATAAAGATTCAAAGAAAATAAAAATATGCATTTTTTTCTTGACACATTCAACAATGTTTTGTCTTTTTCATTACTATGGATGTTTAGCTGCCCAGTAAACAACCACAAGCCACACTCCAGCATAAATTGACTAATGGTGGTCGGGTTAGCACCGTGAGCTAGAAAAGGTATGAGAATAGTTAACGAGTTGTAGTGTAACACTGCAGGGTGACCTGCACAGGTACTTCCATTGCTGCAGATGCTGGTGGTGATATACCAGAAACATTGCATTCAAGGACAGCCCTTTTCAAATAGTTCATAATTGCTCTCAGGGGAGGAGAAAAGCAGATGCGGGTAATAACTCTTCTATGTAAATGTTTTCTTTATCACTGAACCTTCCTCTCTGGAAACTGAGTTGGGAGGAGCAGGAAGAAAGAATACTGGTGTCTCTTTATAGTCTAGTCCTCATTGAGGTAAAGTCCATTCAGGCAGACCTGGGACCCCAATGAGTTAGGTCAGAACAGTTATCTCATAAGCAAGAACATGGAATTAATCTCAAAAAAATAAGTGATTTAGTCCTCAAAGTAGCTTTTTAATGGCAAAAATAAAATACAGTGTAAGGGCTACATCGAAGAAAAAGAACCAAAATGAAGACAGCATTTTGTATAACTGAGAGGTTTTCTAATTTTCAAAAGTGAGTTATCATGTACGAACAACCTTATTTCTGGCGTAGTTTATCCACAAAGTTTCTAAAAGCGTTTTGTTTAATGAAAATTTGTAGCAAGACACAACTGGAACACTGGAGCTGAGGCAATCCCAGGGTGTTCACAGATTCAAAGCAAAGCTATTTGGTGCTCAAGCCTGGAGACAAGCACCAGATGGTCCTGGCCAGCTCTAATTTTGGCTCTGCCAGACACAGGCAACATGACTTAATCCCTCATTCTTGGGCATCACTTTCCCTATCTGTAATGATAATAAAGCATTTGAAGACTGACCAATCCATGGTCCGAAGGCAGTCTCCACATGGCGGCAAAGAAAGACACTTCCAATAGTAGCAAGAGGGACAGGCTTTATCAAGTGTTTTTGAAGAGTTATGTGACATTCAATGATATGCATCTGCCCAAAGTTTTAAACATGTTCTGACTTCTCAGAACTACTGCAGTCTGAACACTAACCAGATCTAGAACATTTACAGTGTTGTTGTCCAGAACCAAAACTTCATTTTCTCTGTGACCTTTTTGGGTGTTTTATTTAAGCCTTCTAAAATTCATTCTCAGTAGCAGTTAGATGTTAAGAAAAGAAGCCAGAAAGCTACAAACACTCTGCTTTTTTACTGGAGCCATCCTGCTTATTGTGAACCTGTCCTCAGCTGCAGCCGTCAGCCTGTTATCTTGATGGCAGGTGGATAACCTCAATGTCACTCTGGTGACCATGCAAAGTTTATTTAGATAAACTCAGAACTTTATTTGCAGTATAAACAGGGTAGGATGAGAACCAACCAACCCCAGCAACCCACTCATTCTGTTTACCTAGCTACTGCTCCTAAAAAGAAGTGACTACAACCCTGTCAGCCATTCCTTTCCATTTGGTTTTTAAAGAGCCTTCTACATAAAGGGCCCTTTTTCTACCACATTATGAGACTTTTCATTGCACTAGCACTCTGCTGTAGTTTTTTCTCTAGCAGAGCCACCCCTCTTCCATTTGAGTTTTCAGACTGCAATGACCCTGACGTCTTTAAAGCTGTCGACACAGCACTGAAGAAATACAACGGAGACAGAGCAACTGGTAGTCAGTTTGCTCTATACGTGGTGATGGAAGCCATGAGAACTGTAAGTAGACTTTGCAAAAAAAACAAACAACCAAACGTTGGATTTGTGTATGCACTCTGAATCAGATTATCTCCATCTTGTTTGTAAGAGAGCAAGCATGACAGCGAAGTGCCTTCCAAAAACATTTTAAAAAATCAAAGAAATTACTTGCACAGTAAGATACTCGTTACCATGACAAGCAGGGATGTATATTATGTTCTTATCAGCAGAACTATGTTTGCTGGTGAATTGCTTATTAATGCAAGGACTAAAGAATAGAAAATTTCTATCACTGATACAATTTGTCTTCCTAGTCCACTCTATTTTCTCCTTTCTCTGTTGGAATTCTACCCTTTCCTTCATCAGTAAGGTTTTCAGTTCAATGGCAAAACCACACTTACTAAACAATTTGAATATTGCCTTTATTTGGGCGGAGCTGGTATCACACATAAAAAAGAATGACCTGATAAAATCTGTCAATACCCTGAAGAAATTGTTATGTATATTATTTGATTGACACTAGTCCTGAGTCACAGATCTATCTAAAAGCACTAGGTGGTTTTAGTCAACTTGGGTGACAGAGGAAAAAGAATGAAACATGATTTTTTTGCCTGGAGTCCTTCTGTATAGTGTTAATCTAACAAAAGAGTATTTACCTCTGAGAGGCATACAAGGATGGTATTACCATAATAATGACAAGCATTGCTTTACTTGAAAACAACATTAGCTTTTTTATCTGCTGGATTGGATTTTCAGATGTCAAACACAAGAAACCCAGCATTAGACAGAATATTTTGCACTCCGAAATCACAAGACACTTTTACCCAGATAAAAATTGACCTCAGAAAGGGGACATGGATCGCTAAACGCTTAACGGTAAACTACCCACATCTCCTGGCACCCACCCTCTACTTTTCCTGTTTCAAACCGGGAGATTTTAGCATGCAGGGACAAAGACTAAAACCTGGCAAAGGCTTTATATGACTACTATTAAATCAATTAATAGTCCACCTGTCTTCAGTGAACTACACACATCCTTAACAATAGCCAAATGCAAACACCTTTATATCAGAGTTGTAACACCACCTTCCTTTGGCTAATGTTCCCAAAGGACAGATATTAGTTTCAGTATTCT
Organism: Bucorvus abyssinicus; assembly: GCA_009769605.1. Lineage (NCBI taxonomy): Eukaryota > Metazoa > Chordata > Aves > Bucerotiformes > Bucorvidae > Bucorvus > Bucorvus abyssinicus. The sequence goes on along the minus strand of CM020035.1, from coordinate 9,398,113 downwards.
ATCTTAAACAGTGTCGTGTTTTAAAAAAATACTTATTTATTGAAATAATTATTCATGTTTCCTTCTCTAGATATCCATCTTTCCTTTTCTTGAAATATTGACGTTGAAATCAATTATTACTTGAATCATTGATCTGACTACGATGTTAAGTAAAAAACTGAGAAATCTGCAACAGAGATTTCCTCATATTTTATATTCTTTTTCTAAAAAGAGTATAGATTTACTCACCACAAGTCTCATAATGTTGAATACATTAATTAAATAGCTGGTATTACATATTCATGTACATTCATTATTGATAAGGTATTAAAACATAAAAGCTGACTGGTGAAAGACTGCCCTAGTTAAAGGCATAGCTGTTCAGAACAATAATAACAAAATAATCCAAGAACAAACAACATAGAGAAACAATGTCTTTTCTCACACATTTTGTTTATTCACTGAGCTGATTTACTGCAGATTTAGAACACTGTAACACAGAACAGAATTTGGCTCTCTTTAAGTCCACATCTCAGATAGCATAATCTGATGCATCTCCATAAATGTCAGTTTATATCTGCTGAGGATTAAGTCCATTATATTTTTAGAGAACCTTTAATCCAGTTTTACAACCTGCAACCACTATATCAGGTAGCTCCACACCTCTTTGTAGTTGTAGCAATACACAAGAAGTAATGAGAACACAGAATATTATTCTACACCAGCATAAATCCAGTATATTCCACCTGCATCAGCTCAGCTTCACTTTCTTGGTACCACTAAGGCAATAATTATCATTCAATTCTCCCAGCAGTATCACTTGAGGACAACCAGTGTTAAAATACAGCAAATGCCGGTGTTTGTATTTGAAAAGGCAAGGGCAGAGCATTTTAGTGGCTGTAAAAGGCAGTAACTTCTAGCTTATATATTGTCTAAAGGATGAACCACAAACCTTGCCGTTTGTTAACGTTACCTGTAGGCACAGGCTCGCTGCTCAGTTTACGGCAAGGAGGAAATGTCCCCTTACTGATTTACCAACATCAGCAACACTTCCATTGGCCAGGCCAAACTTTGCTTAATACTTTGTATTTGAACCTACGGGATTCCGGAGGCTTCCCTCATGAGCATCTCAGCCTTTAACACCAATAAGAAAACTGCTGGCACTGCCAAAGGCTGTCTCCAGAGTATATGCTCTCCCCGCCCCTTTACCACAGCAGGCAGAGCAGCTTAAGTACCCTGTCACCACAGAGTAAAGGCAGTCTGGGCACTGCCAGGCTGCCTGAGGGCTGCTGGCTGCTGTTTCTGGGCTGCCCATAGAGTTGTCCAGAAGGAAAGTAGTCAGATCTGGGAGGAGGCCAAGAGTGAGAGTGAGGGAGTCAGACAGGAGCACAATCCAAGCTGACAGTTATGCTAATTATCCAAACAGTAACCCAAATTCACGAGTACATCTGAACAGGAGTACAAAACTTAACTACTTCTTTCTGTTTTCAAAGCGCATCGTAGATTAAAACGAAGGTAGTTGAGCAAACCCCATCTATTGCATCAACATATTGTAATTGTAGGTAAGGGCTCAGTGACGTGATTAGATAATTATTGAAATACCAAGATTTGGAAGACCTTGTGTGGAGACCAGTAGCTAATCTATAAAATATAAGGTAACCAATGGCGAGTATTTACCTTTTGAAGCTCTTATCTTTTCACTCGATTTATTACTATGCAAATAATGACATGCATATTGTTTTTATCCAGGCGGGTCCTGACGCTCAATTCTATGTGAAATATCGAATACGAGAAACCACTTGTGCCATTGAGGAAAACAAACTCTGGCAAGACTGTGAATACAAAGTACCTGCAGAGGCTGTAAGTATCTGTCCTCTTGAAAAGTTCTCTGTACAGAAACGTCAGCAGAATGAGCAAGACTGCAGTCACCTGGGGAAAAATACAGTAGAGAATTTAACTTGTTTAGCTGTCTTGCTTCTGACAGCCTATAGGACTAAAATACAGTACAGAAATATTTACAATTCTAAAGTTAACCGTTATAATCCTGAGTTTACCATTATAACCCTGAACATGAGCAGAAGGGAACATTTCAGCCCTTCAATATGAAGGTTTACGATAAATTCACCATAAGATACATGCGCTGTGAGAATGTGAGGGCTGTAAAACTTTCTATGTATAACGGAATCTTGAATAACAGAGTTGACTTCAGACCTGCACCAACAAAAATACTGACATGGAAGTTCATCCCCCTCCCTTCTCACAATCAATGTTAACATTCCTTTTCCAGTAACAAAACAGCAAATCAGACATTGCCACAAACATACAACTGCAACTGCTGACTTTATTCAATAGCCAGAGGAATATGCAACACTGTATTTTTCTTCAGCAGTTTTAACGTAAGTATTTTTATATGTTTTTGCAGAGAACAGGAGAATGCACAGCTCGAGTTCACATGAATAATGCTGAAAAAACAAGTAATGTTTCGCAAGACTGCAAAATTTTTCCAGGTATGTAACTGTTTGTGGCAGCACTCCACAAGTACGCTGACAAATAAGAATGGGGAAAATATAATACTGAGACTTCTGATTAATTTTAAAGGTAGGAGCTCCTTATCATTCTACTCAAACAACTCTAAATAATCTTCCATAAGCAACCACATGTCAAAAACAACATTTCACTTCACTGTTACTCACATATAGGCTATGTCAGTGAAGCACTGGCAGTTTCTATTTAGGGTAATGAGAACCAGCACACACTAAGTTTCTTCAAATGCTGGAATTATACCACATTAAAATGAATTTGCTGAAGACCAAAAGCATATCGGTAACTTAGAGACTAAATACAACTTCTCATTCTTTAATTTTCTGTCCTTACTCATGCAAGTATAAATTTGTGTCAAAAAATTATTAGAAAAAAACTTTATATTTCAAAATTGTACTTAATTTTCTCCAAACTGAAAATGACTAAATTTTTTCTAAGTTTACCAAAACAAATATTTACCCCAACCAAAAAAAGAAAAAATTAATTTCATTCACAAAATAAAATCTAGCAGTGATATAATTATGTAAGAGGGACTGTGGTATCTTTTAGACCTAACAGTAAGCTGTTCTACTTTTCTTGCCTATAAGACATTCATTTCTGACTATCACGTTGACATAGTAATTTCCTTTATTAGAAAGAGCTCACATTGTTTTAAAGCTTTGCAACTGAGATCTCTATGTGCTTATGCTAGTCATCCTGTAACATATCCCAGCTCGTTCTAAAATATCCATCTAATGGGTAGCTAAGTGCATATTAACTACAGGAATATTTACCATGATTTTTGAGATGTTGGGCAGCTTGTCTTTGTTTTTTATTCCTAGTTATCTTGTTTAAAGCTTAAATGGCTTCAGCTAGTGTTCTTCCAGGAACTGCAGGATGCACAAACTCCATGTTCTGCTACTGAATAAACGCGGCTTGGTTAGAGGCGTTTGTAGGGCAATGGTGACATCTAGTTGCCAGCAAAAGGTGTGTGAATCCCACAGAGAACACATGGGAAATTTGCATTTGAATCTTTGCTTAGAAAGCTAAAAAAACATACATAAATTAAATGAATCACGTATTCAGCCTAAGGAGCTCATCTCTTCTTACCAAGTTATAGCAACGCTAAAAAAGGATGCACATTCATTCAGCACTTAGGAAAATGCTGAGACCATCATCCATTTAGAACTGGGTGTACACTGCTGGTTTATTATCTCCTTTGTGATTACTCCCTGAAACCTGGTCATATTTTTCTGGAACATGAATATATTTGCAATTACTGAGTCAAAATGTGTTGCTAGAAATACGAAGGGCCAGACTTTGTTCAAGTACCCCTTGGAGAGCTAAGACTAAATAGTATTGCACTGAGATATTCCAAATGTACACGGGAGCCAAATCAAATCCAAAGGTTTCAAACAGAAAGAGCGAAACAGTAGAATGGTGGGGGATTTCCCCACCGTGTTAGGTACCATACTGTTCAGCCTTCCTGGTGGAACAGTTCGATCACACTGACCCTGGACTGGTTTCCTGGCTGGTGCAAGCTGGCATAACTCCATCAAAAACAGTTTATGCCATCTGAGGAACAGGCAAACAAATCTTACTTCAATTCCCCAGAGACCACATATTGTCCCACTTTCATTCTCAAGCTCACTGAATCATGAAATTAATTTATGTACTGAACTATAAAATTAATTTATGCAAATCCATTCCATGATTACTAGAAAGGAAAGAGAGTTAATAGGATTAGTAGTAGGGAACAGAAGTTTGAGCATCCCCGTCAAGCTTGTCTATCCACAGCCAATCCAGTTGGTAAAGCACAATGGTAGCACCAAGTGGTAACTGGCAGCCACAGTGTCTTGCAGGGGGAGTTCAAATGCCACAGCAGTAGAGTAGTTCAACTACAGTCCTGAAGGAGCTCAGAGTCAGAGCAGTTCTCATGGGTGAGCCAAAACACTCCTGCCAAAGGCCCCATCCTAAAACACAGTGAGGACAGTAAGCAGCTGCGCACAGTGGGTGAGTTGCAAAGGATCTGAAGAACATCTTAGTTGTAGTCTCCTCTGGTTCTTCCTGAAAGGGTGAGAGATGACCCTTCTTAATGGTGTCAAAACTACATGCAAGGTTTTTCAGAGGTTCAATGACGCCTGAACTCACTTCTCTGAATGAAGTTTGCTGCTGAAACCATGCCAGGATCCTAATGTCATAGAAGGTCCCTACGACCCCAAACCAAAGCATGTTTCTAAATACAAAGAACACCTTTGCAGGCCCTGAAACCGAAACGTGGGTTTTGCTGATCACTCCAATCAAAAAGCAGGAAAGGTTCTTGCTCATTGAACCTTTTCTCTCACTCCCAGATAGGAAAAACTAAAACCTGAGGCTGTTTTACATGAAACCCTATATTTTGTTTCTTTCTTTCTTTCCCAGCTACACCAAAGGCAACGCTTACTTGGGTACCCTGTCTTGGATGCTACCAGCCTATATCAAGTGACACTTCAGAAGTATCAGAAATTCTGAAACAAGCCATTCAAAACTTTAACAATCACAGTGCTGAACCAGCGCTTTTTAAGCTTGTGGAAATAAAAGAAGCTCAGAGTCAGGTTTGTGTATGACTTTTCTCTAAATTTTACCACAAAAAACCCCCAAACCAAAACACAGGTACCTTGGTTTATATGCATGTTTCTTTTTTTAATGTGGTTTATGTTTCATAATAAAAGCATATGAAATTCATATAGAATGTAGACCCTGAAAATAATTCTCTTCATTTACAAGGAATCATAGCTGGTTACCTACTGGATTTTCAGGGCTGTCAGCTTTACAGACTGATAGCAAACATTTTTTGCTTTATCTGCAGTTGCATCTAACCAGTGTTTAGCACCAGTTTATTAGCATTCAGTGCTTACATAGGCACCTCATATCATCTCAGATGCTCCTGGGTATTCCACTTGGCCTCTCCCTGAAGCTCCAGCAGGAGCAGATCTCTCCTAGGTTCTGTGCCAGAACTGCCAGCCTGCACAGATGTCTCAGATACTCCACAGCCTCTCAAACACCAGCAGGCATTTCTGTTTTTGCAATGCAATAGGACCCATATGTCAGCAGCTGCTATGTGCTATAGGATGGGTAAAGCCCATAGAGGAAAAATGGGTAAGAAAAACAAAAGCCAGCATGTCACTTGCTGAAAGATTTCTGCACACAGGAGTATCTACTTTGCAAAAAATGACTGCTCAGGTCACAGAAATACCGTGTCAGCTACTGTTCCATGCAACCATTATTTCCCTGTGAAAGACTCCTACGGATTAGTGTGACGTTATTAGAAAGCAAAGTTTCTTACTTGGTTTTTAACTAGTATAACCTGACACCAAATAACAGGCCCTTTCATTTGAATGTGTATGTAATGCTTAGCCAAGAAGTGTCTTCTGGCCTAATGTCAATTTGACCCATGATTTAATTCAGACTGCTCTCTATTTACTTACTGATGGCAATGCTCCTCTCAGCCTAAAGACAAGCTTACACAACATTTAAGCCACATGACAAAAACTCACAGACAGAGTGCAATCCGGCAGCAGAGAAGAGAACCAACATATCACTTCTGGCCACAGACGACTCAGAGCCCTCTACTTCAACTGATCTGGGATGGAAAGCTCCTATATGTGATTCTTGTTTCCCCTTTTTAATCCAATGCTACCTGACCCAAGACTGTAACATGGGGAGATTTCATGGGTGAGAAGCAGTAGCCACAGTGAGGAAAACTGAACTGCTTCCTGGAGAGAAAATGAAAAAAAAAAGGGTCACAAATCTGGACAAAACAGTGAGCAGGGGAAGGTCAAGCCTAAGGCAGACACAATTATAGGTAGATGATGCACAACAGTCAATAACAAATGATGCCAGCAGTATAAAGTTTTATTATTCAGATACTGTTTTACTATGTCCCACGCTCAGGAACATAGGACTTGCCAAGCTGTATTAGCGTAGTCATCCAACTGGACCAGCTTCTTGTCACTGGGAATAATAAGTAACAGTACTTTGGAGGAAAGTGGAAGAAACTAAGTATTATGAGGCTGCAGGCTTGCCAGGAGAAGTGGAATCCAAATCCAAGTGCACTTCTAATATATACATGACTTAGTTACATTCTGTATCACAAGGACAAGATTTTTTTTTGCTCTCCATGAATAATCTATGGCTCAATGACTGCAAAGTGGTTTGATGGATGGAAGGCACTAGAAGAGTAGTTTTGCTTTCTATACTCATCACATTTAATAGTTTAATTTCCAAGTTTGTATTTGTTCACATAATGTATCTCCTAAATATCTGTTCCAGGTGGTAGCTGGATGGAATTACATAATTAAATATGAAATAGAGGAAACTAATTGCTCCAAAGATCAATTTCAAGATTTAACTCCAGAGTGCAAAATCACTTCTAGAGGTGTAAGTAATCTTCAAAATCTGTTTATCAAGAAAATACCACATTAACACATTATCATAGAGATGTGACACCAGAAAATACTTAGTCTTGCTTCGCTTTGTGAATTAAGTTTAAATCCATGCTTCTAGATAACTGTCTATTCATGCAATTAGAACATCCATGTCTTCTCCTGAATCAGTGACTAGGATGCCCACTGAAGTGTTTACAGATTACTCTATATATCTAAACAGTCTCACCCAAATAATAAATCCCTTGAGAAATTCCTATCCAGATATTCAAGGAGTTACTGTACAACCCAAAAAGCAAGAATTAAAATTAGCACCATTTTTCCAGCTTAAGACATATTTTCTTAGAAAAGTAAGTAGCTGAGTTATTACTTAATCTCTACCACAGCCCAAACAAGAGACCTTCAAAAGAAATTTATTCTCAAACATACATATTCTAGCTAAACTGTGCTGCAAAACCAGGCACTTCCTTGGCTTCCCTGACCTGAACAGAATTAACTGTACCAGAAATAGAGGGTTGCTCTCTCAACCAACCTCCCTGAATGAGCTCACTGTGAAGTCAGACAAATCTTCTGCAAACACATGGCAGAGGGCAGGAATGCAGAGTCATAATGAACAATGGTGCTCAAAGGGAGGGGAGGAACCACAGGAGTCCTGACTCGCATATGTTTAGCTGTCGTGGAAGTGCACTGCTGAACATGACAGTCAGGACCCTCTCCTGCACAAAAATTACTCCTTGGGTGTCTCAAGAAGTTTCTGAGGTATTGATCAAAAATGAAAAGATGACCACACTGTGGTAAATAACAGGAGAGTGGCAATCAGACTACCTGAAGCAAATCTCTCCATCACCCACGCTTGCCCTTAAACCTTATGCCCATTCACATCTGCTTTGACCCCACAGGGTTTGTGGGACTGGATCTTTATCCCTTATCCCCTGGACTGTCAGCAGCCTTGCTAACAGATCATTGACAAGTATTATTAGAATACAATATTCCAGAATATTCCGTACCTTGGAATGATCAAATTCCATGGAAGTTGTTTCATACCTTTTTTCAGCTCTGTACTATTCATTTTGAAATGGAGGACCAGAACTGCACCCAGTGTTCATCAGGTGTGTGAACCACGAAGCTATAGTGGGGCATAAAGTCATTCTCTCTAACCTGGATAACAAGCCCTGACATTACTTTTTTTTAAATTATTTTTCCTAAACCACTACTAAGCAGGTTTTTTTTTAATGGATGACATTTTCAAGTATCCGTCATAGCCCTGAGATCTTGATCTTGAATTGTAGCAGTCTTCCTTCTTATTCTGCAGTTGATTAGTTTCCTTTAGAGTCTTTGATAAGGGACTTCACCGAAACCCTTTGAAAAACGACATACACTTAATCAATGGGTCTCTTTACCCATTTTTGCTGACGCTTTTGAAGAGCTTTGACAAATCTGCCAAATATGACTTTTGTTTACAACAAACCCCCGGTCTCTCCTTGATGTATTCATGGCCCCTAGTTCTTTCCTTATTACCATTTCTAATCACTTCAATCGTACAGACATCGGGTTTATGGGTCTATAACCTTTTTCAAACAGAACAGGATCAACATCTGCTTTCTTCTAGCCCTCAGGTATCAAGGCAGTTTTAAGCAAGTCATCTACCACAGTTCCTTTAGAACACCTGAGTAAACACAAGAAACTCAGTTCTGTTTGATTTATTAATTTTGTAATCATCTTTTTGGTCTTCACGGTTTGAGACAGAAATTCCAGTGAGTTCCCCATAAAATAGGATTCAGGCTTGTAAACCTCCCCATTTCTTTCTGTAACGAACACATACAAACAGTTCCTTAGCTTCTCTTTTATGGTTTTATTTTCTCTGAGCGGTCCTTTTGCACTCTGACCATTTAAGGGCTCTGCACACTGTCTGTCAGGCTTCTTACTCCCCGTATATTGAAAGAAGGAAGGTAGAATTATTAGTATGCTCGACTTACTCTGTTAGTAGGAAGGTATTAGGATGTGAGGTTGGTTGTTATTTCTAAATAACAAGGAGCTGTTTGGGATTTTTTATTCCAGCATGTAGGTAAATGTGAAACCAAAGCTTTTCAAAATATTCATGGGCAGATCGTGGATATCGCAAGCCAATGCAAGCTTCCAGGTATGTTGTAGGCACTATCCATTTTAAAAGTTCTGCAACTTTCTATGGGTTTTTACAATTGTAAAAAAACCTCAAAATAAAAATGCAAGAGATGAAAACAGATGAAAACAAGAGGAAGCAATTCTGGGAGAAAAAAAGCACTGCCTCTTCACGAAATGTTACCCCAGATTTTTTTCACTTCCTACCAGTATTTCACAGCTGAAAGTTATGTTTTATAATTTGTGCGCTGCCCGATTTCTACGACGTGGAGGTTGCTGTTGACTCTCCTTTGGAGACTAACAGATACAAACTGAACTAGTATAACTGTCCCACAAAATTCACTTTCCGCAATGACAAGTGAGTTAATATCCCATTGTTAAAATAAGTAACTTCTTATAACTTTCCAAAGAGCTCCAATGTATTCTTTTGATAGGCAAAAGAAATGAGGACTTTGAGATTTTGTCCAAAACCGTTAATTCACCTATTGATATTATCATTATTTATTTCATATTGCGTGGCTCTATTTATGTTTGATATGTTAGAGGCTTTTTTTCCCCCAGTAAATAAATTACTTGAATTTTTTAAGTTCATTACAGTTAAACACCCATATCGTTTTATTATTGTTAATTTTTCCTCCAGCCATCTCTTTGGGCACAGATTGTCACAGCTCCCAAGCTTTAGAACAGGGACTATAATACTAGTCCATGTAGGAAGTGCTGCTTTCTCACCCATTCAGACTTGTTTTTCTTCAAGAAATGATAATGATAGTCTTCACCACCAATAACACGCACCTCATGTTTCACCTGGTTCAGGTCCTTCTATGTGTGTAGATGTTCCCTCTCTTTGTTTGGTAGCTACCTGCAATTCTTGTTTCTATGAGAAAACTGTTGGTAAGGGTCCAATGCGACACCAGGTGCTGATGCAGAGACTTAGAACTGTTTTTTCTAGCCTTTATCTATGTTGAATCTTCTGTTCCTTGGATCTGAAGGTTGTTGGTTTCTTTCAGGCAAAGACACAATTCCTGCCATTTGCGCTGGCTGTCCAAAGCCCATCCCAACAGACAGTCCAGAACTGAAGGAACTACTGAAGGTTTCCATGGAAAAGTACAATACAGAGAGCAATGATGATTCTACTATAAAGGTGGAGAAATAAAAGCAGCAACTGTTCAGGTTGGGATATAAACAGGGAAGAAGAATAGACATGGCAGCGTTGTTGCTCTGAGCTGAATATTAGCTAAAGTTTATATTTAGGTTTGAAATAATGTTTTTCCCTAAGTGTTGATACATGTGCTAACTGAAATATCCATGTAATTTTTTCTGCAAAATTGTATCCATCTTGGCTTGCATTCAGAAATGATTTAAAAATCTCCCATCTCATGATTTTTAAATTTTCTTAAAACAACATAAAAGCATGGGGGAAAAGGTTGTCTTAGGGTACCTGAGTTTTGTATATCTATTCCATGTTTTACCACCCTTTGTAAATTACCTTAGACTTTGGAAGTAGAAAAGTAGAAACTACTGTCTTGATCCACCACACCTATGCTCTGTAGGTTATTTTAAGCACTGTCCACCCTGCAGTAGCTGTAAGCTTCAAGAAATGGGTCTTCCCAATTTCCCTTAGAAATCTGTTAGTTTATATAGTGATTCTGCTGCTAATAATACTGCAGCTGGATTCACAAGAGAACATCTGTGCATAACAATAGATAAATACAACTTAACAAAGAAGGAATCAAGAGGAAAATATTGGTCAGCATTTGCATTTGCCTTGTTTACTGTACCAGCATATCAAAACAGATTTAGGACAGAACTGAAAATAAGAGAGTGGAGCAGTTCAGAAAATACTTCATCAACAAGCTCTCCTGAGCATGGGGGGAAACTACTGGTGAAGGCACTAAAAGCACAACAGAGTTTTCCTGTGAATCTCACATTATCTTACTAATAATATCTGTGCTTTTGCTTCTTTTAAAACTTTTTTCTTCTTTCAAACTTCTTTTTTCTTTCTCACTTTTCATATCATGATTGATATTAGCATGCATACATTTTCAGAACAGACTTAAAAGAGACAGAATGTCATGTTTTTCCTGCTGTCTCTGAAGCAAGATAAATCATCTTGGGCTCTGTAAAAAGTACTAAGAGAACTTGTACAAGGCACATTCTTGAACCCATGCAGTTTCTCTCCTTAATGCATTTGGCAAACGTTCGCTTTCAACTGAGCCTGTTCATTACATACTTCATTTTACTCACACTCCACTTTTCTTATTTCATATTTGGCTCTCTGTAGTGATGTCTCTAATGATTTCATTTGTTCTTAATGAAATTACTACAGGCATCCAATAAAACAAAGCCAAACTGTGGGCCTGGTATTATTCCAACCTTCTGTTTCCTTCAATTTCAATGCTGGAATGTTTGAGAATAGGAACTGGAGTAAATAAGTAAGTTGACTGGAAGCAGATAGTTTTGCTGCCGAATATTTTGATATTGTTCTTAAGATATGTTGTCCCAGTGGCCGGGGCTTGTAGAATGTAAATAGAATAAGCTTGTAGAAAAACATCTTTCCTAGGAACCCTTTTCAATAGAATGCCTTCACCACAGAAAGCCTTCTTGCTAATTTTTCAGGTGGTTGCAGGAAAAAATACCATTTAACATTTTCAGTCTGGAAGACAAACTGCTCAAAGAAAGAGTTTGAAAAACGTGACGAAGACTGTGAAGTCACACCAGACACTGTAAGTAATGATGGTGCTGCCAACTGTAATGTCCCTAATGGACAAATTCATTTGCACCAGAAATTGTAAACACTGAAGTAAAATCACATCCTGAGTTCTGTGGCCTCTTTCAGTAAACTTCCGTTTAACAAGAAGGACACCTTTCACTGTAAGCCAAGCCAGTGACAATGGCAGTAAAACATGAAGTTTAAACTGAATCGCTCCAGCTGCAGGGTCAGTGCTCACTGCAAAGCTAAACGAACATTCTTCTGATAATAACAAATCAAAGAAAGGAGGGGAGGTGGCTGCAGCAAAATGAAACAGCTGCAACACTCCTGACTCTGGACTTGCAGCTGAGTGAAACATGAAATTGGAGTGTTACTGGTGTGCAAAGGAATGATGTTTCTGGAGCGCCTGCTACTGATACTGGGAAAATGTGTTCCAGACACTAGAAATAATGCTGATAAAGCCAGAAACCATTGGCAAGGAGTTGGTTGGGAAAGAAAAGCTTTATCCTCCCTCTCTTTTCCCACCGTATGAATGGTGCTTACCTGTGAGATTTTAAAATCTGTTAATGCAGCAGGCACTAAATAGATTTAAAAATGCCTTTCTCTATCTCAATTTCCCGATTTTTGGTAGGAGAAATACCATCGACAAACAATATTTCTTGGGAATATCATGAAGATTAAACAGTTAGTGCTCCAGAACTGCTGGAGATGAAAAATCCAATTTTTCAAGATCCAACCTCCAATCCAAAGCTGAATTAATTTAGACAGGCATACTATAACCTCAAAAAGCTAAGCAGTGATGTGTCCCAGTACAGAAGTCTTATCACTAAGATGGATTTTATATTTGGGTAAACTTCCAAGTATATTTGTATTTAAAAGTATTATTAAAAAAATCGTATTTTTTCATGCACAACACTCTTCCTTTTGTGTCTGATGTTTTGTTGCCATAATGTGTTGATTTTTGTTTTGTCAACAGGCACCATTGCTATGTGAAGCACAAATTTACGTGATCCCATGGGAGAATAAAATCTTTCCCCAGGTTAACTGCTCTGTAGGACGGACACGGGTATGGTTCCTCTTCATTACCCATCATCATAAGTAGAGCATAGAACAAAGGCAGCCATTAAATTCTTTATGTATTCCAAATTATCCCCTATTTTGTACCAAAAATAAAGAAACACATAGTTCTTTTAACAACCACAGTAATGCCACACTCCTCCCTCTCTAACCTTGTCAAGCAACTTGTTCCATCAAAGTCAGTTTCACCACAAGGTGAGACAGTGGACAACACTGTCCACTGAAACACAAAGGTAACAGGACAGAGATAACGTCCTGCCTGTTAACAACTCCTTTGCATTATCAGTTGAGCTCTGAAGCATCAAGCCCCCCCCAGATTTCAAAAGCATCCGCGAATCTTTTCGTATTAGTAAAGCAGCAGATCTTCTAAGAGATGTCAGTCTGCAGGAAGACTTTTCAGTTTCCCTCCTGCCCAGCTCAACGTTTAATTCGCCATGAACATGGGTCAGTTTGAAAACTTCAGAATGGAATATAAATCTTCTTTATTATCAGAACTTTTTTAGTTCTGATGATTGCAGGTTTTTTAATAAATGCAGGGACTCCCATGCTCCCCAATGAAGAAGAGAGGCTACACTGAATAAACTGATACTGATTAACTTGCATTCATAATCAATAACTTTCACTGTGCTCAGCACCTTCATAATTAATTACCTATTCATTCATTTTGTATCAACTAATAAACGTCTCTCTGCTTTGTTTTTGCTACGATATTGTATCTACATGAACTTTCAAATTCAGCTCCATCCCAAACAGCTCCTATTTGTAGCTAGATAATGGTCAGACATGAAACCTGTTGGATAGTGACTGTGCACCTTGCATTCAGCGTTTGTTTTCCAGTTGAACAGTGGTGGGGAAATAGAGATTACTCAGTAACAACTGAATGTTTCATTTTATCAGCTTTACCTGTATGTGTTATTTCTAAGCAGTCTTATGAAATGCACATGCCAGATCTAGAAACAAAAAATAGACTAGTTACATTTAATATAACAATATGACCCAGATCTTTTGTATGTTCTGGTATTCAGACTACTCAGAGATGTGTTAGCCTTTAGCATAAACCAATTTTATACATTAGTGTAACACTTCAACAAATGTAGGGACATTTAGTCCTAGAAATAAGCTGTATTGTTCATAAATTAAAACCAGTACACGTTTTCCTCTACAGCATTACTCCATGTTAAAGTGGCAGAATTTCAGTGAAATATTAATTGTTCTTTTAATGTACAACTGCTAAAATACTCTGGAGTTAATTGGGAGGACATTCATGTTTCCATGCTTATCACAGAATAGAAAAGATAATCATTTGGTTTACGTTAAAAATCTGAAAACCTATCTTTGCTAAATGACTCTTGCTGCAATGAGCCAATTTCTGAATTTCCCAAATCCAAAGATGCTGTTCTTGTTCATGTAACAAATATGGCTATTATTGCAATGTTTTTCAGGCTGTAACTGTAAGAATGCCTCCTGGATTCACACCCTTCCGATCATTTTTTAAGCAGCCAAGTGAAATTTCACACTCTGATCAAAATGAAGAAGAAAGTCAGAGTCCTGGCGAAGAAACGAGAAAAGATGGTGGACAGGAACCAGAAGGTGAACATGAGCATAAATATGGGCATGGACATAAAAAGAATCATGAGTCTGACAAAAGGCATAGGCATAAAAATGGTTGCAGACAGAGAACTGGCCATGGGTGTGGGCATAAAAAAAAAACACAGTAAAAATGGTAAACACAAATATCCAAACCCCAAATCTTCTGAAGAGTCCAATGAAGGGGTTTTTAATCAAAATGAACCCTCCCTTCATCCAGTGCTGAAACAGCACCAGAGCTAGTTAACCCAGGGGTTGCAAGAAAGGAAACCAGTACACCTGCAGAACGACTAATTCTTTCTGCTACTTCTTTATTTAATGGGTTGCCAGGTCGCCCAGAGTCTCCTCCCCTAGATGTCCTGGAAAACCATGGAAACAAGTTATGGACCTTCCAGATGCTCCTAGCTTTCCCAGAGAATTTGCAGATGAAGATCTCTTGCCTTCTGCAGATGAAAACATCAATCCAGCAACAGAAAACTCAACACCTCCCCAGACATGGATCTCTCAGATGCTTTACTATATTCAAAAATTGTAGGATCTTTTTCAGAAATTATACATAGAAAAATAAGAAAAATACTGCCTTTTGAAGTATATAAAATGTGAAGAGGCAAAAGCTCCTATTCTGTTAGCTAAGATATTCAAGAAGGTCACCAGCACTTCTGGGGACCTAAGACCATATGGCAATACTCTGTATTTGCATATATTTGCAAAGATGTAATTCAGGCAACGGCACCAATGATTCAGAACCAGTCTAGAAAAGGGACCAGGCAAGTCAATATCTTTCTGCTGCAGAAGTTAAAACTGTATCTTATCTGCCTCAAGCTGTTATAAGCTAAAAAGTGAATCCCCGCATCAAACCTCACTGTATTATGTTTAAAACAATGGCACAAAAAATTTCTCAGATTACATGAAGAAAATCTACCAAATATGGGTAAGACAAAAGCAAGCCAATAGAGAGCAAGGATGCCTTTCTTAGATATCAGAAATAATATTTTATCTAATTTACTGGAGTGAATCTTTTAAAGAACAAAATAAAATGAAGGAAGCTGTTCTACCTGTCAATTTTTTAAAATAAATTGATATTAGCACCAATCCATCACTAGCAGGCTGTTCTATTGAATGAGATAACAGGGACAGCTGAGAGCATCCTAAATAAAGCAGCTTTATTATTCCTTATGCATATTATGTTAACTACACAGTAGTGGCACTATGATTGACAGATTTTCGTGTGGCAGAGGTGCACAAATATTACAGATCAGATGACAAAATTGCAAACACTTGAACTACCTAAAATTTGTCTGTCTTCTTCCATTATTAGGTTGTGTGTAATTTAGAGACTGGACTGAATTTTCTGAGTATCTTCAAAGGTTGAGTTTTTGGTGAGATACATTAGCTAAAAAGCACCAAATATTTCTGGCAAATTAAAATGTGTTTTCCCTCTGCATAGATCCAATAACTTATTCAGCCGAAAAAAATACCCAGCAATAAATAAACACTTTATTGACAGACCAGTTCACCAGTCTGAACCACTACACAGTCCCTTAAAAGGTTATTGAAAGGGTAAGGTGCTACAAACGGTAACACTTCACTGATTTTGTTGTAAGAGACCACGTCGCTTGAAATCCCAGTACAAGTATCCTCCAATACAGCTGCAGAGACAGAAAATATATTCTCTGAAATTGTTCATCCCAACTGCTGGGATTGCTGCAGCATGAAGTCTACACACTCAACAGCTGAGAACGTGCCCGTGTCCTTCTTTTGTGTACGATGCTTCTATTGCCATCACCTCACCTCACCAGATAGATGAAGACTACTTAGAGAATGCAAAACAGATGGATCAACAGGATCAGGAGTTCTTTGCACAAAAGGTCCAGGAGAATCTTGAAAGACAAGATAGCTAGAAGGAGAGGTCAGAAGACACAGAAGTAGAGAGGACAGGGGCAGGGTGGAATGATATGGTTGGGGTATAAAGAAAAAAAAGAAACCAGCAACTTAGTGGCAAAAATGGAAACAGAGTGAATGGGACGGAGAAGTGGGTGAAGGTAGCACAACCAAGGAGTGAAAAAGGAAGGAATTGGAGAGGGAAACAAGAGCAAAAATAAAAAAGCAAAACTCCTGTGCTGGAGAATCTCTCTAATCATGACAGGACAGTCCCCTATAAATCACAGAACTGAACTCATGCTTCCTGAATCATAACATTCCCTGACAACATAGGCACGCTTCCCCCTCTCTGATGCCTCGTTCCTACAGAGGTAAAAAACCCTTTGCCTTCAGTTACTTCCCCTGCTCACACGGTAGAAAACCACACTGTGAGCAAAAGGACTCAGCCCTTCTGATAATCCATGCTGAGGGAGAATCCCTACAATTTTGCAAGTGTGATTTCTCTTTCTTCATCTTTTCCAATTGCATTAAAAGCCACATTAAAATGATATTTTGAAAGTAATGAAGTCCAAAATTAGAAACTGCCTCGTGAGTATAAATTCAGCCTGGTTATGTGCATCTAAACATTTTTTTTAACATGGTCTAATTGGCTGCCATATAGGCTTATATTAGATAGATAATTATCTGACATGACTGGCGATATATCATCAGAACCACTGTACTTCCTTTCTTTGTGAAAACTAAGTTACCAACTTTTAAGAAGTCATACCACTAAGCTGAAGCTGTGTTTTAAGGAAAGTTGTAAAAATAGTAACTCCTGGATCTACCACTAATCAAATCCTGCATTTTTTCTTTCATTTTTTCCTTGCAGGATAAAATGCGAAGCCTAGCTTAGTACTTGTCAGGTGCTAAAAGATAAACTTTCAGAGCTAGGCAAAGGAAAGCCTTGAGAGTTATCTTTAGTTATTTGCTTCTTTTCTTTTTTCTAAATATTTACTGGTGTGATTTTGGCTATAACTGGGAACTCTTTGTGTAAGCTGCACTCAAAAGCAGTATAAGCTCAAAATAGTTTTTCTTTAAATTACTGTAGCAATTTAAGTAATTCATGCAAAATTACAGTAAAAAATAAGATGCAAAAAAGAGAAAAACAAAGTTTTCCTCCCATCTCTGACCTCCCTCATCTGAATGAAAAGACAGTCACACTCTTGACATATTCTTCCATCTGAGCATACGTACACAACCACAAGTAGTGAGACATAGACTAAGTGGTCAGCACAGGGTAATAAAAGCCAAGACTCCTAGATTCTTGACTGCCTTGAAGTTACCATGTGCTATAGTGACGATGTGAGGTTTCATTAATGTTTAACACAAAGATGACAACTTCAATTTTGACTTCCTCTATTTATAATGCACAAAAATAATTACTTTGAAAAAATTATTCTGGAATAAAAAAGTGTTTCAGCATAAAAATTGAGACAGAATGTTCTGATATCTTTAGAAAAGAACATTTCAATTTCTCATTGACATGTTCCCGCAGAAAGTTTAAATTACAACCAAAAGGCACCTTCTGATGGAAAAATACGCTGTCAGAAAACTACTGACCAGGCCTGTTTCAGATCTGCTGCTGAAGAGCTCTGCAAAACTACCTGATTTTCCTATCGCTGGGATCATGCTGGAGTGCTCTACCCAGCATACTTTTCTCCTTGGTCAGCAGATGGCAGATTTTTTGCTACAAGGGTTTATGATCTCCAAATCAGGAGTTTATGATTGCCAGGAAAGGGTTAATAGGCATCACATTCAGCATTTCTTCTGGGTTCGTAATACTGTAGACAAAAACACGGCATCTGTGCAACCTCTTTTAAATATTAAGCTCTATCAATACAGCATAAAAAGTTTGCCAGTTACTTATTATGAGTAAGGTGTATAAAAAATGCTGTAAGTGTGATTTCCTGAAAATAAAAAACTAATAGCTAGTCCTGCACCAGAAAAATTGCATTCTTACTGCTACAGACCGTCAGAGCTAGGAGTGGAGTTTGGGGTATGAAAATATGTCTGAATTAAACGGCTGTTTCTGATACTGCTGAGATCCAGAGCCACCTGATGGCCATTCTGCAGATGTCTGCATTTAACGTGTTCTCTCTCTTGTTCATTCCATCTGTGATGAAACAAAATACGTATTTTAACTGACATATGAAAAATTCCTCAGCTTTACTATGGCTGGCCAATTGGATTTGTGTTATAATTCAGACATGAGCTTTTAATCACACTTGGCAATCCCAATCATCCTCTAACGCTAAGATCACATAATGTAACTAGCCAGGGGAGAGGGATGTGCAGGCACCTGACAACAGAAAACAGGGACAACTAATGATGAACACTGGCATTTGATAAGACATAAAAACCTATTTCCTTCTTTGTTTTCTGAGGTCTCTCAGCCAGCAAGATAATTGCTCCCAATTTAGGAATATCATATCTGAGGACAAAATAGGTCTAAGTGGCTACAGAATTCGGAAAGACAGCACTGCACGGCCATTGTCGTATAGACTGAGCTGTGCCAAATCCAACATACAAATTCCTCAAATATTCTTAAGAAAACAATAGGAATAGGTATTTTTAATTCTGTGACCAACTACTCACACGCAACTCCTAATTCTGCTGAGTTTACAAGAATACATTAGTATAATTCAGCTTCCACAGTTTTAATTAAGCTTTAAGTGAAGTTCATTTGAAAAAATATAATTAGTAACACAATGTTTCTACTGCAATCTAAAATAAGAGGAAGGCTGCTTTAAGGGGGAAAGAGGGAAGGTTTTCCTATTTGGGTAAGGCATCTTGCTGCAATGAATACTGATATTACTGCTGTTCCTGAACTGGTTTCAATCTGCTGTTCAGTGAAAACCCAAACATAAGCTCCAAAGGAGTAACTCCTATCAGTATGGTGTAACAGGGATTATAAACCTGACAGTGATTCTTTTTTCTTCTGCCATGAATATGGATAGTGCTGATCTGTGAGTTGAAGATCAGGCATTAAACGACTGGCTTCACACAGCAAACACTGCTGTTTCAGTTCAAAGTGAGTCACAGAGAACCAGAATTTCCCACAGAATCCAGAGGCATGCCAAAGAAGTATCTTTGTTTAAAACTGAAGAGCCTGAACCCAAAATATCTTTTATGAGAAGTCACTGCACGAATTCAGTGGATTAGTCTCCATCTTCCACTGCATGTACTTATTACAGGAACTCTAACAGACCTCTTGGCTTGAAATGAAAAAATAATTGTGTAAGCAAAAACCAAAGGAGTGAACAAACAAAACTGATGCAGAGAATAAATGAGGATGCACCTTTTATCCAGGGAGGACGTATTTTTAACAGAAACTTAGATTACTATAAAAAACTCAAACAGTTGGGGTAGACAAGAATGGAGGATTATTGATTTCAAGGGGAGAACATTATGTTAATCAACAGAATAGAGGGAGTTAGAGCATGCCTAAAGAAAGGCTTTGATCCACATGCTCCAAACACTATAGTTCAGTACCTTGAAAATTCCACCAGACACATGTAAAGCAATTTAATAATAAAAGGAACATTGGATAATTTCTTATTCTACCCTTAAGCACATCAACAGAAGTTAATTCCTTGCCCTTAAATCCAGTAGAAAAAAATATTAATGCCATAAAACATTATAGAGTAGTAAAACTATTGAAGCTGAATTCTCTTTATTCGTATGTGCCAGCTGTTCTACTAATTGTATATTAACTAAAAGAGTATTAATGCTCACAAAACTAATAAAAATCAAGGGATATAATGGGACAGACCTCAGCTTCCCAGGAATCAATAGAGTATTTGCAATATGCTTTGTAAAAAAAAAAAAAGAAAGAAAGAAAGAAAGAAAGAAAAAAGTATCCATTCCAGAAAGTAACTAGAATTCAGACTGATCACTTAAGCAGCCTTGTGATGGCTAAACTAAAATCTCTTGTTTGAGGCCTGATTTTAAACTGTGCTGAGAGGCCTGTGCTCCCATTAACTTTAAAAAGCCTTGCGGGTACTCAGCATTTCTAAAAACCAGGCCTTAGAGCACTCGTCCAAAGCCAATGGTGTAGAAAATTGATACTACTTGGAAGAGGCTGAGATGGACGTTGAGCAGTGCAACACCTCCCTGCAAGCAGGAAAAGGTAGTTATGGGCAGCATTAAACCTCAAAATAGCTCTTACATTTGGGGATGTTTTGGGAATTGGTGCAGGTCCTGGCAGTAACCACAGCAGCACTAGTGTCTTAATAGCTTTTTTCCTGGCCCAAATACAGAGATTAGAGTGTTTTGGACAATGTTTTGCCATACCTCCTTATATTCTTGACCACTCCCACATCACAAGCCAGATGGAATGGGCAGGAAAAGCACAAACTACAAGATCACCTCTTTCTTCAGAGTTCCAAACAAATGTATGGACAGATTAGCAAGTTTACAAACAACTCCTTCCTTTAGCTTCAGACTAAGTTACTTTTCTACCATAAGACAACTAAAATGCCTCTGAAACTTTCACTGAAGTTGATAGATCTGCTGGTTGCAGCTGACCATCTAGCACAGGAATAGCATCAACATGAAGGCTATAATGTGTCTGCACTCCACACACTGGCCACAGTTAATCAGCCAAGATATTTCTGTACTAGCACTACTGTAGCTCTTCTCTTTTTCACTGTAAATACGTATTAGCCACCATCAGTTGGAACCAATGAATATACACACTATTTGCAAACTTGTGAGAATCACCTGTCAGTTAGCAACACTGTGCTTCTGGCTACTTGATTTTGTCAATGAAGAACCACATTAAATTGATCTAAGACTGTAACACTAACCTTCCTCTAAATATATAAGGCAACTAAATTTTTGTCTGAGTAGGGACCATCCATTCCTTCTTGATCAGTTACTCCACCCGGAGGTGTCTATTATACAGTCATACCTGTCTGAATAATCACCTCAGATCTATGAAGAACCCATACTGGTTTGATCCATGAGTTGAGTGAACTCTTCTAAAACGCAGCACCTAATGGTCTGTGGAACTGCACCTTGACATAATTATTCACTCCAGCAAAATATTAACAATTGTTCAGAGCAGAAGATGACTAAACCCCTTGCTGACAGTGAACTAAATCACAATCATTTTCATTGCCAGGGGTTGCCTCAATCATGGATTAAGACTTGGTCTTCGTGCGCTGGCTCAAAGGACCCATGCAAAACTTAACAGGATGTCATCAAACATTGACTGCACTGAGGACTACAGTAAATAAAAAGAATGTTTCTGAAGACCATAGAAAAACCATCTGCAGCTAATAAGTCTGACAAAATTACTCCAAATTATAAACTAACCCTGAGTAGTAAAAATACACATCCAATTCCTCCTGACATACCTTTGAAATGGCAGCAGATGTATTCATGATCAATATACCCTGCCCAGTGCCATTTGTGACTGGGAAATGGCATGCATGAGCTAAGCACTATGATCTCAAGGAATAATAATTTCACAGTGAGAGACTGTTAATGCAAAAAAAAAATTCTGAATCTGTAATATACTCTTATTTATTTACAGCCTCATTCTGGATCAAGCTAACAGGCTGCTGTAGGAGAAATTAGCTCTGACAGAGTCTTCAGACTCCAAGAGAACTAGTCAAACACCATTGGATAAATGGTGACAAAGTGCAAAACAAGAAATGGCGAGGAAGGGCTGTTCTATCTAAGCACACGCAGTAATACAGCAACCAGCTGGTTAAGCAATATCAACATACCTGTATCAACACGGCTAAGACAGTGTTACCACTGCATCTAAAGGTTGTTTCATTCTCTTCAAGGCCCCGTTATGCAAACACGGCAGCTGTGCTGGGTTTGCTCTGCAGGGCATGGAGGTTCAGTCGCCTCAGAAAGAGCCAAAGGACCGAGAGAAGGAGCAGGTGAAGGATAGTAAAAAGCTGCACTATGCAGCATACTGGACAGATGCAGAAACAGCAGCAGCAGTTTTTGGATGAGTGTTTTGTAGATAATTCTGCAGTGATCATGAAGTCTACAAAGCTCACCCCATTAAAGACATTCCACAGAAAGCATGTCTGATGTCAGTTCTGTAGTCAGTATTCTTGAGTATCTAACACTTACTTTTCAGTTATTTATTATATATTTTCCCTCAAAAGACATCTACTTAGAAAAAAGATGAAAGTACATTTATAAAGCCTTGATAATAGATAAATTTATTATCTTACCACAAAACCCCCCATAATTTCACTTGATTTTGAGAGGTTTCATAGCACTGCACAGCTGAATGCAACTGACACATTGTAATACAGACAGAAGTCATCAGCTCAAGATTATGCTGAATTATTTTAGCACCACTTTTTCTTCTTGCTTATCTACCTACTGCATTTTTTTCACAGCTCTCTGTATGCAGGGCAACATATTAATACTAAAGTGGTATCAAAAAGCAGCTATCTTGAAGCAGCAGTGACCATTTTCTAAGCGATAAATCCCCTCTTTTTGTCCCTCCTTTCTTGCAGTATTTCCTCCTGAAAGCATGGGAGTGTACTTGCTTGCACATCACTCTTGCTACCCTAAACAACTGAGATAGCTTTGTTCTGCACCAGCAGCTCTGCTCATGAGCACTGGAACCAAATTTCCTTTTTTAGACAGCAAGGATGCAGACTTTCTTCCTCTTCTCCCTCCCTCTGCCTCCCCTCCCCCTCCTACAGTCTTTGCTGTGCCCTCATCTTACCTTCAACAGCAGAAGAAATCCATGCTGCAGCTTTTTTCCTCGTTAGTAGCTCTATGGCAACAGCAGCTCTGAGGCAGCAGTCCTTTACGGTTCTCACTTTTCTCCCTTCCCTTCTGCAAAAAGATACACAGTAAATGAGCAAAGACAGTTCTAATGCGATGTAAATTAACAAACACAATTCCAAAGGGATTTCAGAAAAAAGTGCTCCTGGGGGTACAAAGCTGTATCCCAAGCAGAGATGAATGTTAGCAGTACAAATGAATGCAAGTAAAGCAAATCAGAGAACTACTTTTGGGTAATAAACTGTAAAATCACCTTTGTCAAAACTCAGCTCTCTTGGACAGAAAAGCTTAAGATACACCAAATATCCAAATGAAGTCCTGAAATTCTGAGTATCTGCCCTTCCAATTCTCTTCCCCATCCCACCGGGGGAAGTGAGTGGCTGTGCAGGGCTTAGCTGCCAGCTGCAGTTAAACCATGATGGTGTTTTGTCATTGTTTGACTGAGTCTTTATTTGTAATTAATCAGTGGGTCATTTCTTAAATTCTTGCTGCAATAGTAGGAATAATGTCATACAAGACCTAGTAGTCTTTTAAGTCATGGAAAAGCGTGTATCAGAATTTATTTAGAAATGGTAACACAAGCTACAAAGGACAAAAGAGCAAGCAAAGAAAAAATGCCAGTAACTGGCTGGTTATCAAGTACTATAGTATCTACCTGCTTAGAAATCAGGCTTTTCCTGACTTTGCTACTTTTAAATTAATCAAAAGAATGTACTACACTTAAATGTTGAACATGATAGCAAATAAACAACTCCTTAAGACTCAGAAACAATTATTACCAGAAGCTCTTAAATTAAAGTACCTAGCACAAGATAAAACTACTTTGAATAGACATGTATTTTTTTTATTGCTAAAAAAAGGCCAGTAAATTATAATCTAATCACTTTCAATACATGCATGAAATAAATGAATCAATGTATTTCTGCAATTCAGCATGAACTCTCATTTCTGTCTCCTGCTGTGTCAAGAACAAAGATTTCTGGCCACTGCTGATTGCTGTGACATGACGTGTTAAAGTGCATGCCCTGGATTAGCACAAGCAATGCCACAGCCACTCCTGAGTAAAATAATGTCATCACCTGCATCCTGCCTGGGCTCGCATCAGGGGATGTCAACATCTGCTTGTGTCAGTGGACCCCTGGGAAACACAGACAGCTGTTCCTGGGTGTGACCTGAAAGGCAGAGAATGAATTCCCCACTATCCTGCCCCTTATATGTTAATTTTTGTCTCATTTGTCAGTATGCAATTAGCATACAAAATTATATATAATAGCATTCTGGGATGGGTTAAAGCACAAACAATTGGAACTAAGGACTTGCCTACAGAGACTTCATAACACTAAAAAGAAACTCCAAACAACAGAGCAGAACAGTTACAAGACAGTTTCTTAGCAGTGCACTTCGTAGCTTCAGCTGTATAGGCACACATTTCAGACCCAACCATGACAATAGCTGACATCTGTCACACTGTTAAAGAGAAAAGCCTTGTAATAGTTATATTTTTCATCCAAAAAATCTCAGAAGGATTATCAAAACAAAAAAAAATGATTAAACAAGTGACAATGTTTATCTTTATTAATTTTTTAAACTCCTTTTTAAAGTAGGTGGAACATCAGCTTCCTGCCCAGAACTGACTGCTTTGTAGTGTGAAGCACAGCACGTAAAGCAATCAGACCCACTCTTAAACAGTTTATAATCTACGAGATCCTTCAAAGACAGTAGATTATAATTTCCATTTTACAGGCAAGTGGAACAAGGGCACAAAGCTGAAACTACTCATCTGTAATTTCATATTAAGCCAGTATCAGCCACAGAAAAAAACCTCAGGAAACCTGAGCTATAGTTAACCTGTAGAAATGAATACTCCCAATTTTCTTACAAAAAGTAAAAACAAAAAGCTCACTAGAAAACTTTCAGTTTGTAGGAATGAAGATATACCTTGAGGCAATACTTCTGACTGCATAGCTCATTTTATTAATGACAAAGTATTTATCTTTATTGTTAACATTTACGTGTTTTAACAAGCTCTGTAAACTGCAAAATACTGTTTTGGAAGTTAAAGTGCTGTGCTAGGGAAGAAGGAACAGACTTCAGTTAACACTCAAGGCTGGATACAAACTGAAACTGCTTCTGCTCAAGAACAATGAAGTAATTTCTGTGATAGCTTACACTTGCTGTTTAGGGACGTACACGTTTAAAATATTCTGACAATAAAGGCCTGTAAGACATTCGCACCAAAGCTTTCTGCGCAGCGCTGTGTCAGTTGATAAAACTGAGCCATTTTCTTGTCACGACTCTGAGATGGGCCCTCTCAACTCACAGCACCGTACACAAACTCGGAAAAGCAGAGTGTGTTTGCTCTGGTGTGTAAAGCACAGTTTGGATGGGGAGGGACTGAGTGTATGACTGGATCTCATCAGTCAGGACACAGAGCATCTATCAAGGTAAGCACATC
Source organism: Bucorvus abyssinicus (assembly GCA_009769605.1). Taxonomy (NCBI): domain Eukaryota; kingdom Metazoa; phylum Chordata; class Aves; order Bucerotiformes; family Bucorvidae; genus Bucorvus; species Bucorvus abyssinicus. The sequence continues at coordinate 9,372,552 of CM020035.1, read as the reverse complement.
TACAACATACGTTAGAGATTAATACTATTTTTACCAAAAACTCTGGTCCTGTGAATACACCCCTGGAAAACCAAAGAACTGCTTGGCCTTTTTGGTGTTCTCATCTTGGGCTTGGTTCACATGCATTAGTTTCTCCTAAGACCATAGTGTTCAACTTCTTATGAATGAGGAAAGGTACTCAAAATTAAATACAGAGTATAGGTCTTCCTGTAGTGGCTGTTCCAAAAATTAAATTACTGAAATCAGCTCAGCAATTAAAACCCTTAAGGATCGCCAGTGGATTCCAAACTGAATAATGATGAGAATAAGTAACTTACGTAGATGGCAAACCAGTATCAGAAGGAAAAATGCTTTCTTCAAAAGAATGAATAGGCTTATATTTCCCTTTCTCTCAGAATTGGAAGTTATTGTTCTCTGCTGCCTGTCTCACAGAAATACACGACGTTCACTAGTTCACGGCAGTTCAGAAGCCTTCCAATTGACTTAAAAAGAAATGCAACTGCAGTGCTCTGTCAGGATGTTATCAGCTGCTGCCACCTGCTTAATCTCTGCAGCTTTCTTTACTTTTGTAATAGAAAGAACCAACTGTACACCCTGAAGGTACGTGTGTATCTTCTGCCAAAGATTTCTAAGCCTCCTACCAGAACTGATCTCCACATCCGTCAGACATTTGCCCACACGTAACCTCTGAGGTAAATACTATCACTCCCACTTTACAGAGCAGAAAACTGAAGTGCAGAAAGAGCTCTCACTCCAATAAAAGTCAATGAATAGCAAGTCTCTAATAAAGATTATGCGTGCTAATAGTTCCATTTTAGGCCATGGTCACACTGGGAGTCTTTAGCACTACAGAGAACAGAGCTAAGCTGACTCCATGTCTTGGGCCTGACCTCAAGCCTTAAAAACTGCAAGAAAGAATCTAATTACTCAATCAAGGAGAACATTCCAGACCCAAAACTCTGACTATCAAGTTTTATAGCATGCAGAGGACTGAATGACTAAGAAAATCATAGCAAGATAAGTATATTTCAGTTTCAAGTATTTGTGTTGGGATTTTACTGTGCCAACATTCTTCTTATCACCAGAATAGTTACTAAAGTCACAAGACCACCATAAGTGATCCCATATGATAACTTTCTTTCTTTATAGTCACATTTAAATAATTAACAGTAATTCACATACTTCTTCTAATAAAGGAAATACTCATTTTCTAAAACTAACACTGGTTTTTTATTTGAAGCCCAACATAATGCTAACTGAAGCACACGGGAAATTTTTCACAAGTTCACAGGCCACTGGATGAACCTATATGTACCTATTATAAAAATAAGAAGTATTTAACTTCCTGTAGTTCTGCAGATTTTTGACCCTCTGAGACATAGCTGAGAATCTCAGGTTCCTCTGAGGCCCCAGAACATTTCTGCCACTTCCTTTCAGCAGGTTACCAGAACTTTCCCACTGCATAAAAGAGAAACCATCTTCCTTAAAAGTTCATAGAGAACTTGATTATTCCAGAATAAGAAATACGTAACGGATAATTTCAGACCTCCAAAGGCACTAAAGTCACTGTAAGTCTGAATTTAAGCTCAAAACTCTAAGAGGAGATTACTTAATGGATTAATAACCTGAAATATGGAATTCATGCAACTTTGCTGTTTCTTAAAAAAACCAAGTAAATTAGTCTTAAACAGTTTAACAAGTGAATATCCTCAAGAAATAAAGTCTTACTGGGAATGAGAGAACTTGGGCTAAGAAACAAAACTATGCAAAACGGAAGCAGGAACATTCCTTGGAGAATTCCTTGTGCTTGGAGCAATTAGGGAGCACATGCCACAAACCACCACACATACATTTCAGACACGTGAGTCAGCTGGTCAGCCAAAGGTCCTACCCACCCTACAACCTCTGTGCGAGTCTACGTGTCTCGAATAAGCTGAGCACATGGGACAATTAAATTCACTCAAGCAGCTTAAATCCCACTGGCTTTCTCTAGTGCTTGCCTCCTAATTCATTGAAGCATTTTGGAAAACGTTCCTTATTGGCCTCACGCACAACTATTCAGTGAGACAGAACTTCAGCTGGGAGAGAAAATCCTGTGACTGCTTGTACTTGCAATTTACTCAACAAGGACATCATTGGGATTTCACAACACAAGTTTGATTACATTTACAGAGAGTAGAAATATCTGTCAAAGCATAACGAAGTTGTAAAATAACTTTAAAAAAGGATGACAAAGCAAGCCTAGCAGCCTAATGCACTGAAGTCATCATAATGTGGATTTCAAATTACACTGGGATAATGAAGAATACAAACCAAACTTTCTCAGTGCGTTAGAAGCACTGCATCTTACAAATCCTTGTTATTTGTTTAGATTATAATGTCAGTGGAATGGCAAAAAAGCCTATGTTAGCACTAATGAAACTCTGTGACTGCATTTAAACAACAAGCATGGGACTCCTGGAATTTGGACTTTCTCTCTCCCCTGGAGATTGTCCAGAATCTTTCCCCTCCGCTCAGACATCTGAGGAAGACGCTTTTGTTTAGGCAAGATCCTTTGGGAATGATGAATTGAAAAACATTACTTCTTGCTAACAACACCCTAACAAATCATCTTGATCCTTAAGGTGGCCTACTGTGAATAAACGCTGTCTGTTTACAATGACTTTCTTTGCCCTTTGCTAGTTGTGGCAATCCAATAATACACAGGATGTACTTGAGCATCAGACTTGAAAATGCAGGAGAAGAACTCAGGACCTTCCAGGCGTCCCCTGAAGTACATGACCGTTTCATGGTAAAATCAAGTTATGGTATGAGGTTTCTAAAAAGAGATTTCTGAAATTTCCTAATGTAGACTGTGACATTGCCTTTGCCAGGAGATTGATGAGCAGGGATTGCTCAACTTGAGCTCAGTTTCAGGAGGTGCCAGCTCCTACTGCTTTCTATAGATACATCATTCTCTACTTCAATCAGCATGAATAATGACTGGGAACCCAGCTGCTAACCCAGCTAGTCCATCTGTTACCCCCCTCAATAAATGTATAATTATGTTCACTCTCTCTGAAGAGCTCATGATTCACCAGGATTGTCTTTTGGGGAGACATCTACTGAAGTATATTATGTGCATATACAAATGTGCCTGTGGAACTTATCTTTAGTAGCACAGACATATGATTTAATATCTTTTTGGTATCTCTTCTGCCTGATGATAACATGAACCTGGTCCTTGAGGAACACATTTTTAGTTGAGACTGCTCTAGAAATCTTAAGATTTAAAGCCAGGGGGCCATTACAGATCCCAGTGTCAATCCAAGATTTCTGCCAGTGACAAAATCTGACCTTTTGATACCTCTCACTATGACACTTCACGTTGAGAACACAAATAATACCAGGCAGAGAATGGCTACCACCAGCCTAAACCCACACAAATTAGAAATGAGATCACAAATGAAATGGCCATTTGTACCTCTATCACCAAGAGATATTTTTCAAACACTGTATTCAGGTACACAGGTTGTAAAGAGTACAAAATGTCAGGAGTTTTTCCCCTAGTACAGTCAGGGTCACTGCCAAGACAACAATCCTCGATTTTTGCTATCTTGTTTCACAAAAAGGACAGATTCAGTGTTTCCAACCCATTGCTATACCAAGTTAATGAAACAAAATTTCCTTCCTCTTCTCATTTGGTGAAACAAGTCAATGGTTTTCACTGGAGGAAACACTGGATTCCTTTCCTCATACGCCTTGATGTGGAACACCCCCATGAATCTCTCTAACATGGGAACTGATAATTTGTTTCTTAAATCTTACTTTCATAGTTCCAGTCTTGAGGCAAACAGGGAGCATCTGACGAGAGGCCACCTGACTGGGGACTCTGATTCTATAGCAGGGGATCAAAATAACGATGAACCAGAGCAAACAGCACAGACAACTAACCAGGTCTGTCCAACTCTGCCACAAGCATGTGGAGGAGATACCAATAAGCCCACGGACTTTTCTTTATGTTCAAGCATCAGGTAAATCTCAGATGAACAAAATCCTCAGAGACACAGACGTTGCGAGCTCCTCAGTAAAGGCCAGTAGCCCCGTTTGGCTCCATAGTTGCCTGATGTCTGCATAAAGAAATCTTGGCATCTGATCCAGAGGCTCCCAGATGCCGTTATTGCAGACAGTAAATAACAAAACCAACTTTAAATATTGTCCCTGGATTAAAGCTAATAGTAAAAAAACATTTTTGAGTTTTGGGTTTGTTTGTTTGTTTTTAATGGGATGAAGTCTGGTGGAGTAAAATAAGACCTGTGGCAACTTAGAGCAATGGGAACAGTTTCTCCTATACCTGTCCTTAAAGAAAGCTCAGAAAGCCTCGATAGTTAAAAACTACTTTTGTCCAAACCAAACTTTCAGAGTGGTTTGAGTACATGGGTGATCTGAATTGACACTGATTTCTTTACAGGAACAGATAAACTAGATACCTGTTTCTGAGATGACAAATGTTTTTACAAAAAGATGTTTAAAGTCTGTGGAAAATTAAATTCCTACATGCCGAAAAAGCTTTTTCACTCAGGTTTGCAAATGTACTAAGACCTAATTGCAATACTTAAATAAAGAGTATATACATTCTACAGCTTTCTTAATCGATGTTCAAGATCCTTAATAAAAGCAAATATTCAGGAGTATTATTTCTTCCATTTAGACTCAAAGTAATTTTTAATGGGAAATCTAACTGTGCCAGCCCGAACTTCTGTTCGTGCTCTTTCTGCAGTCCATCCTGTTTCCTTTACCAGAGGTTTATGGGGCCACGCAAACTGCTGCCATTCATTTTAAAAGGCCTCTGGTTATAGTTGCAAGGCTGTCTAAATTGCAAATACAAGAATAATCCTCAATATGGGTGGACAAAACTTAGGGCAGACCAATAGAGGAGCTGCAGTTATGTGATTTAGCTGGGATATTGGTAAGTGTTGCATTACTTCTGCAGATAACATTGCCCCAGCAGATGCCACCATAGGAAGAGCTAACATTCACGTAGCCTTTCAGAGATTCCCTTTATGGATATTCTAGACAGTTCTAGACAATTTACAATATTCTAGACAAGTAAAGGGTAGAGTTTGTCAAGCACTGCCTCCATTTGTTCATATATAATCACTATGGAAACAAGTTTGAGAAGCGACACACATAAACCCATTATGCTGGCACAGAGTACTGCTTACAATTCATATTATTTGCCCACATAAGAAATATTGACGAACAGATTATTGTAAAACCCGGGAAGAGCATTAAAATGATCGATGTTTTTTCTACCACAATATGGAAGCAACGGATGCGATCACTGATCAATTCATTGAATCGTTTTGCACAATAACACTTCCCTTAATGCTGTATTTTGGACTGCACTAACCTTTAAATTAGTCTTGACAGGTTTTTTCGCTATAAACTGCAGCACATCACAGCAGCACCCTGAGGACCACGCTGCCCGCCTCCTGCAAACACTCTCCAATTACGCCTTCATCCCCTTTAGACACTCTCCACCTTTAACACCTCGTGACAAATTCGCATGATTCAGCTGCTGCTGCCCCACACCGGGGCCGTGCCCACCCCTGCCCACCGCGGGGCCGCTTCCCACACAAAGCCGCCCCGTGCTTGGGGCTGAGCGGGGCCGGGGGGAGCCCTCAGGAGCCACAGCTTCCCCCCGCACCTCACGGTCCCTGCGGCCGCCGCTCCCGGTCGCCCAGCGCTGCCCCCCTCGCTCACCAAGGCGGGCTTAGCCCCTTCCTACCCCCCATCAGGAGATGAGGGGGGAGAATTCAGGGTGTTTTGCCTAGCAGAGAGGAGGAGGGAGCCATGTCTGTGTGCGGGACGGAGGCGGGAAGCCCCGCGGCCCAGGAGCCGTCTCTCCCCGCCCAAGGAAGCCGCTTTTCTGTCACCCCCTGACTCCAGGCAGCGGGGCTTTAAAAATAACCGACATGGCAGGGGAAACGCAGCCATGACAGGGACTCGCTCTGTCCTTCGGCTGCTGCCGCATGGCCCGCTCGCTGCTCCTTTCAGGGCGGCTGCCCGCGCCACACCGGGCCCAGGCCGCGCCGCCCTCACCCCTTCCCGCCGCTAACCCCCCCACTCGCCCTCCCCGCGCTCCCCCTCCTCCGCGCTGCAGCAGGGGCCGGAGCGGGAAACCCCGTGCGCAGGAGCGAGCCGGCGGGGGGGGCGGGCAGAGCAAGAGGAAGCAGTGTGGTGCTGTCACGCCGGCAATGGTGCAATATCCCTCCGCTCTCTGAGGAAAAAAGTAGTTCCACGTTTCCCTGACCTCTTTGGCCTCGAGGCGCTCAGGAACCTCCTCCAGAGTGTCCCAAACGGCGGAGCGAGGAGAATGCTTTGGGAAGGGGGCTCAATCCGGCCGGATTCGGGCTTTTTTCGCTGTGGCGTGAGGCGTATATCCATGCGCAGAGCACAGCGAAACGAGTCCGGCAGCGGGGCGGGTATATAAAGCGGGCGCGGCGGAGGTATTGCCTTTTCAGTTGAGGACAGAGCTGGTGATCGGAACATGTCAGGCGGCTCCGCGGACTATAGCAGGTATGGCGCGGCGTGCGGAGGCCCTGGGTCCTTTCCTCGCAGGGAGGCTCGATGGGCTGGGCGGAGGCGGCCGGGGAGAGGGAGAGAAGTGAGGCTGGGTGGAGGGGAGTGCCTGCGCGCTCGAGGCAGCGCTCTGAGGGCAGCTGGGCGCTGCGGTTAGACAGCGCCTGCCCGGCCCCTCCCGGTTCTAGACGTTTCGGTCCCCTCTCGCCCCTTACTCGCTGTTCCGCGGGGGTTTAGTTTCATTCCTCAGGGCTCGCGGTATCCTTTATTTTTTCCGGTTTTTAGCAACCCCCACGCCTGAAAAGGGCTTTTTAAAATTGAATCGTACCCAGGCAGCTAAGTTGTAATTAAAAGGTTTGCTCGCCTTGTTCAGGACTTTCTCCTTAAAATCCTCTCCCTTCTCCCCGCCGGAATTCGCCCCTACACCCGGCTTCCGCCCGTGGCTCGCCCCGGCTTTGCGGGCCCGGCTGAAGGCGAGGCCATTTTTTCGGGGAGGGGCGCGGCCCCGGGCGGGCGCCCGGCGCCTTCCTCCGCCTGCGCGCTGTGGCCCCTTTGCGCAATCCCAGGGGTGGAGCTCTCGCGAGAGTTCCCAGGGCTGAGGCGGGGCGAGGTGGGGGGGAGCCGCAGCGGAGCCGGAGGCCGCCTCCCCCGCCGCCCCCTCCCCCCTCCCCTCCGCGGCGGGCGCTGCTGAGCTGACTCGGAGTGCGCAGGGGCTGCCATTGCCCTGCTCCCTCCCCACAACTGCGGGGCCCGGCCTGCCGAGCCCCGCCTCGAGCAGATGCCGTCCGTGAGGGGGGCGCTGCACGCTGGGACACGCGGCCACTGTCTTGCCGTACAGATATTTTTTACAGGCAAGGCTATTTGCCTGGGATTGAGCCATATTTTTTGATGGGGCTTTTTTTACAGTCTGAAGTTCACTGTAAGCCTCAGTGTGGCTTGAGGGCTTGAATGATCTTCTATCACATTGAGAGCTGAGGACTTGGATTAGTGGCACCCAAGCTAGTAGGGAGAGGGTAGGAGTTACTTCGTTGGCAGAAATACCAAAGCACCTGCTAGGATGATCTGTCATGGGTTCCAGATATGGCATTTTGACAGCCAAGGTATCAACTCAGTCTTGCATGTTAGTTGGTGCTGTGTTAACGGCTTGTTCTGTTTGGTGACAGAGACCATGGCGGCCCTGAGGGAATGGACCCCGATGGTGTCATTGAGGTGAGTGCTTGTGTACTGACTGGAGACTTCAGTCACCGATGGAGATGGGTGTTGGATTTAATATTGTCTATTTTTTCTTTATTACAGAGCAATTGGAATGAGATTGTTGACAATTTTGATGATATGAATTTAAAAGAATCCCTTCTGAGGGGCATTTATGCTTATGGTTTTGAGAAGCCTTCAGCTATTCAGCAGAGAGCTATTATTCCGTGTATCAAAGGTATGCAGGTGATTCATTTGTTGATAACAACATAAGATAATAAGGAAGGTGTTGTAAAATGCATACACTGTTTTATTAGTGTGCAATTGTACCTATTTTTAATCCTTGCTGAACAAGTGATATGATGGTACACCATCTTTCGGGACTGACCTGAAATGGAGAGAACTCTTAATACTGATCACTTTTCAAAGGGAATAAAATAAAACTAAAAGCATGAATGACCTGTGTGGGAGCAGTAAATGTGTATCCTACTTTTTTTAGGGTATGATGTGATTGCCCAAGCTCAGTCAGGTACTGGCAAGACAGCCACATTTGCTATTTCCATCCTGCAGCAGTTGGAGATTGATCTCAAGGAGACCCAAGCACTAGTATTGGCCCCTACCAGAGAACTGGCTCAACAGGTATTGATAGTGTAGTTTAAAAAAAGCTGCTTGTGTGTTGCATAGGTTTCAGGTTTCACAACTGTGAGACAATAAACAGACTTCTTAAGGGGCTGTAACTGACATCCATTCAGAACCCTCTCTGTGTTGAGTAATGGGGGATATAAACTGAGCTCTGCCCCACAAGTTCTCTGCCTCTTTGAAAAGGGAGTACGCACGTGGAGGGTGCGCTGGGGCAGGGATCAGGAGCCAGCTGCTGTGCTGTGTGTAGTTCTGAGGGAGCATCTTCAGCAGAAAAAGAAATTAACTATCCGTTATTAAAGCACAGTGTTCTGAGTGGAAACAAAACATACTTCTTAGAAGTTCTTTGATCTCGCATGCAGTTGTGCAACATGAAAACTGCAGTGCGCATGTGGTCTCTTTATTGTTCTTTTGTATTTGTGGTGTTTTCCTCACAATGTTCTCGCATGTCTACTTCACTTGCAAGGCTTGGTATTTTGATTCACTAAGTGGGAGTGTTTAACCAAACTTAGAGGATAATTAATTTTTAGGATGGATAGGTATCAGCAATGCTGGGCTTTAAGATGAAATGTTGAGCAGAACTGAAAATAGATAATATGCAACTTCCTGTCTTTTTCAACTAGAACATACTGAGATGCCAGTGCTATAGTGAAGATTCTTGAAGGTAAAGCTAAGCATACTAAATCAGACAGGAAACAAATCTTAACTCAGAAAAAAGGCAGATCAGTGGAACAAGATGCTCTGGTCAGAATGTTTAGCCTTTATTCTAATCTGAAGACATTGATGAGGTGAGACTTGTTTGAAGCCTGACATACAGCAGGGCACTGGTACACTCTTAGGAACTTTGTGCAAGTGCTTAACATGCAGGTCTTAAGAGGCCTCGAAAACTTGAGTTTGCCTCTGGTGGCCCTGCTTTTAACTTCACAATAGATGCAGAGTACTTACTACTTCAGCTAGTAAGGACAAAAATTTAACTTAAGTGCTCCTCTGACTTACGCTTTCTAGTGAACAAAGTCATTACCAAGTGGTTGAGTGAAATCATAAACCATCTTCTATAACCATAAGAGCTGCATAGTCATAACTCTTTGCTCTAGCTTCCAAAGCCCATCAGCACTAATGATAACAGGGCTTAATGTTCCAGAAACTACTGCTAATGGAAGGGTTTTATTTTAGATTCAAAAGGTAATCCTGGCCCTTGGAGACTACATGGGAGCGACATGCCATGCTTGTATTGGTGGTACAAATGTTCGCAATGAAATGCAAAAGCTTCAGGCCGAGGCTCCGCACATTGTGGTTGGGACTCCAGGGCGCGTGTTTGATATGTTAAACAGACGCTACCTGTGTAAGTATGAATTGAATTCTGCTCTTGATAAAAAATGTCCAGTATAAATTCCATATCCAGTAAGAGCTTAAGTAATGCATTGTCTGTCACTGAAGAAGGCTGTGCTGGAAAGCTTAGTCCTAAAGGAGAGGACATAATAACAGTATTCTCTGTGTTTCTGAAACTTAGAGACACTCATTTTTCTTTCTTTTAATAGCACCCAAATGGATCAAAATGTTTGTTCTGGATGAAGCTGATGAAATGTTGAGCCGTGGATTTAAGGATCAAATTTATGAGATCTTTCAAAAATTAAGCACAAACATCCAGGTGAAAATACATTTTACATGGTTGAACTGATGGGTTCAGATTTGGTTACAGTGTAGCTGAGAACCAGCTGATGCATTGTCTGAATCGCCCCATAATGTGTTCTAGGTTGTGTTGCTGTCGGCTACAATGCCAATGGATGTGTTGGAAGTGACCAAAAAGTTCATGAGAGATCCCATCCGTATCTTGGTGAAGAAGGAAGAACTGACTCTGGAGGGTATCAAGCAATTCTACATTAATGTTGAGAGAGAGGTTGGTATTGGTTGCACTTGCTCTGGCTGGAAGAGTTGGGGTTTAAGTTCTTTTACCTTCTTGTTGAAGCACTGTGCTAAAATTACAGAAACCAAGGCTGAGCTTTGGGTTCTGTAATAATGCTAGTAGAGTACACGCAAGAAGAAGAAAAACGCTGCACTGGGTCAGAAATGACTAGGGTGGACCTCTTTCTTAATGTCCAGTGTCCTGTGTCTTAAGATTTGGTGCAACAGTTGATGCAGAAACTTGCCATAGTGTCTTGTTCCAGCTTCTCAGGTCATATGACTGTAATTGCACACTAGAGCACGTTAATTGGTTGTTGCTTTTGAGTCCTATCCTTTGTTTGGGGTTCTTGTTCTGTACTGAACTGTCATGGAATGATGCATTTCCTGCATTTGTTCTGCTCAGGAGTGGAAGCTGGACACTCTCTGTGACTTGTATGAGACACTGACCATTACTCAGGCTGTCATTTTCCTGAACACAAGGAGAAAAGTAGACTGGCTTACGGAGAAAATGCATGCCAGGGACTTCACAGTCTCAGCTCTGGTAAGACTCGATGCTTCCACGTAACTTCTGAAATGCCAAAAAACAAATCCAGTGAGCTGTGCTTGAGTGGAAAGCAGGAAAGTTATGATATAGCTGTGCAGTGCTGTATTATCGTTCCCCCTGCTTAAAGAAAAGTGCTTCCTTCTATCCCTACCTGCTTTGTCCTCACAGCAGGTAGGGACGCTGGGTTTCAGACATTGTTTTTTAAAGGGTATTCCAGTCTGGAGAGCTGGAACTGTAGTAGTGACAACTATTTAATTCTACAGCATGGTGATATGGACCAGAAGGAGCGGGATGTTATCATGAGAGAGTTCAGATCAGGATCAAGCCGTGTCCTGATCACCACTGACTTGCTGGTGAGTTGTTACCTTTACACTGAACACATTTCTGTTTAAATCTGATGCCAAAAGCTCCATAATTCAGTGAAGGTTCTCTTCGCCTGAACTATTTGGAGCTTTTTGGAAGAGTAAAGACTACTCTCCACAATGGACTACACAGTTGTAGTTCATCACTAACCATGTGGTCGACACAAGCATGCGGGATCAAGAGCTGACCCTAAAGCCTGTGACTTGCACCAAAGCCTCTGTGTTGCTTTTCAGGCTCGTGGCATTGATGTGCAGCAAGTGTCACTGGTTATAAATTATGACCTGCCGACCAATCGTGAGAACTACATTCACAGGTGCGTTGGTGCTCTCCTCTCAGTGGTGTGTGCTACCCTGCCTGAATGTCCTCTACAGAAACCAGCACAGAACCTCACTTGGACAATTAAACAAAGCAGTGGGAAAACTTAATGTTTGACGAGTTCAGTGATGGCTCCTCAGTCTTTGAGACGTGAGGAAACTGCCAGCCACTGAACTATGCATTTGTTATATAGATTGTGGAGTACTGATTACTAGAGCCATGACGGGCATGGTGTGTTGACAGCACTGTCAGCTTGAGCTGTAGGTCTGTCCTAGCTAATCCTGAGTTGCTGCTGCTGCTCAGTGACTAGATATTAATATTTGTAGCACTAGTTGTACTGGACTTGGCCTTCACTTTGGAGGTCGTACTGAGGTTTAGTGGTCTGTGGGCCTTGTTTGTTCTTGGTGCTGCCTCTTAGAGTGGAACTCTTTCCCCTGTGGTGTGTGACTTCAGGTAGTAGCTGGGTTCTGTTTCTGCTTCTAGTGACTGACCCTAAATTAAACTCTGCTTTGTTACTTAATGTAAAAAAAAAATACAGGGGTCAATAGCAGCAGTTGATGACATAATGGCAGAAACAGCACTGACATTTGGGCCATAAATTTGTAAGCAGCACAGTTTGAATGAAGAGCGAATCAGTGTTTATGTATTTTGGTAGTTATTATTCACTAAGTTCTGTGTGTTTAGCTCTTGTGATGAGATGCCTTACCTGTGGAGTCTGCAGGGGGAGGTGGAACTGATGGGGGTTAAGCTTGGGCCAGTCAGAAATCCAAGCTCAACATTTGGCTGCTTGGAAAAAAAAAAGTTTCCACTGGAACCATTTCTGTTGAATTCAAATTCTCAAGCTGAGTGTGCTGTTTCCTGTCACTGGATATAATTGGATTAATTCAGGAACAGTCTGATTTTTGAACAGGAGCTTATTGTCTGTGTGCTGTGTGCTGGGAACAGGATGTGTGCGGTCTGGGTGTGTTAGTTGAACAGAGAGGAGGGAGACTGAGCCAGGACTTCATTTAATGGCTGGTGCTGGGGGATGAAGATTCTACTTGGCAGCCAAAATAGTAACTGTTTCTGCTCTGCTCCTCTCCAGGGGATGGACTAGTTCTGGCACTGATAGGCTTTCTGGCCCAGACAGGACTTTGGTCCTGTATGTTCAGCATGGACTGGCCAGTGGCAGATAAAAGAGCAGCAGTTAATGAATGAGTGTTGGTAACACAGACAGCAGATTGGAATGGTTAATTGGTGTGTCAATGTGTTCTGGTTTTGTGCAGAATTGGCCGGGGTGGTCGCTTTGGCAGAAAAGGCGTGGCTATCAATTTTGTCACTGAAGAGGACAAGAGGATCCTGCGAGACATTGAGACTTTCTACAATACTACAGTGGAGGAGATGCCGATGAATGTGGCAGATCTCATTTAATCCCTGGGATGAGGTGGTTGTGAATGCAGTGCTCGCTGTTGCTGAATAGGCGATTCACAACGTGCATTGTGCTTCTTTCTTTGGGGATACACTGAATCTTGTCTCAATGCTCATAACGGATCAGAAATACAGAATTTTGATAAGCAAAGCGACTTTTTGTCGTGAGCTCGTGTGGGGAAAGCCATTGGCTTTATCCACTTTAGGGTTAGACTGTTGGGGTTGGGTGGAAAGTCATGGGGTCTGTAAATTTTTTCTTTATTAGAAATTTATTTCCTAGTTCCATAGAAGTGGTTGTATTAGATGTTCTTTATCATTTAATAATTTACTTATGGACTAAACGATATAAGTGCTGTATAAAGTCAGCCAATTATGTTAAACTAGCTTACCTTCCTTTACTGTATGTACTTACCCTTTGGATTGAATTGGAAAGGCCTTTCAAAATCTCCAAACTTTTATAAGAGCATTAAAATGCATTTTTGTTTCATATGTATTTATTCAATAAAGTATTTAATTAGTGGTAAGTGTGATCTGGACCCTGTTGCTAAGCCCCAGCAAGCAATCAATCATACTATTGTCTTAGTTAGGGTTAAACCCAGTAAAATTTGCCATATTGCACATGTCTTAATGAAGTTTGAATGTTCAATAAAATACTTCTATATTCACTTAAATTGCAAATACTTGCTTCTTGGTTAGAGAGGCGTCTGCTCTTGCTTACAGGAGAGGGTGACAGTAGCTGTGTCTGACCTGTCTGAACTAGGAGCTCTCACTTAAGTGCAGAAGATAAAATGCTGGCTGCTGCCAGGCTCCAGCACTGTTTGTGCTGGGTGTCCAGCCCTGCTGGGCTTTGAGGTGGTGCTTGCTTCTGTCAGTTCAGGGGAGAGGTTGGTTTTGAAGCAGTACCTGGGCTGCCCCATGCTCAGGGCAATGGATGTGTGTCCCTAACACAGAAACACCCCTTCAGCAGAGTAGAAAATGGCTGCCTTGATAACCAGTAGCAACTTCATTAAAAAGCCCCCTGCTTGCATCACTTTCACTACCAGCACAAGCCTCCAGGAAGGTGGGGCAGTGTAGAGAATTCAAGTAAACATAAAGTAGCATCTGTGAAAGGACCAGTCCTGGGGCTCCAAAACTACCCCAGAGATGCTCAACCACCCCTGGGAGCTGTGCTTTTTCATAGGGGCAACACTTAAAAAACTAGTTTTGTGAACAAGCACAATAAGATGCTCAGGAAAACCTAAGCAACCCCACTGGAACATTTTTTACTTATGTAGTGTGAGTTAATGATAAAAGTGTTGAAGTAAATTCAGTAGCAATACTGAAGGGCCTGATGCACAAGTGGGGTGGCATAGGACATGCTCCCTCAGGAGCTGGGTTCAGTAAAGACATGATCATTCTGCCAAGTCAGTAATGACTCATCCCTTTTCCACTTTCAGACTCAGTTTTGATGCATTTCCCTTTCCATGTGTGAGTCTACAACAAAGAACTGCAAGGCACAGCAGCATTACTGGCCCCTCTCTTTCCCTAAAAAATCAAATACTCCAGCATAAGTTTTTCTAACTGCTGAGCAGTCCTTTTATTGCAAAAAAACAGTACAAAAGTCTACAGAACCTCGGCCACTCACGAAAGAGCTGCTCTACTCAGCTGGAGGAGTTAGGTGTTCTGTGTTAGCTGCTGCATCACAAGGGCACAGAGACTCATCAGCTGCAAGTACTCATCAGCACCATCTGCCAAGCATTTGTCCACCTCCTGCAAACAGAAGAGAAGGTAAAACCCTCTTGAAAGGGTGCTGCTCAAGGCAGCTGTCTCTTAGCTTAAAATGGAGAACACCACGATGAAGTTTGTCAACTCTTCGCTTAACTGGCAACTTCTCCAGTAGTGACACATCACAGACCCATCACACCAAACTGGGAAAACTGACCCTTCCAGCCTCCATCTTCTTAAGGAGGCCAAGGCTTAGCCAGGACCGTTTGCTCTGCAGCTGACTGCCAGGAGCATCGCTCTGCAGCCAGCAGCACTGCCTGCCTTTCTCCAGGGAATTTAGCAAAGCCTCCACCACAGCTGTCTTCTCATCTCGGTACAAATTTAGCAAGTTAATTTAACTCTTTTTGAAAAAGCATATTTACACACCAGAACAGAAACTTGTGGTTTGCAGCTCCTAATTTCTTTTAAGTGCTGTCTTAATATCACCTTAGTTTTCCCTCCCATCTTATAAGAAAACCAAAACCCAAAGGCACAAACCTCTTGCTCAAGTCCTGTTAGAACGATACGTGGCTAAAAATTCACTTACTGGATTTAAATTCCTGCTCATGAAATTTCTCTGGACAAAAATTTAGGTTCTACCAAGAAACATTCAGATTTAAAAATCAAATAATTAGGTGTGCTTGTTGGGAGAGAGAGTGCATAAACAAAAAGTAATCAGTGGAGATGAACGTGCTGTGTGTTCTAACTCAGGCTACAGACTTACTGCGAGTTTCTCAACGATGACAGATTTCTGCTTGTCGCTGTAATCTTCCCTCTCCACGACAGTGTCATGCAGCTGGTTTACAAGCTGAGCAACAGCATACCCTTCATTTATGAGATTCTGCATCAGGGAGAGCGCAAAATGGAAATACTTCAGGAGCAGGAACACCACAAACTGGAAAACCAATCTGAAAAATTGTCTGAGCTGAAAGACTGTTCTGAAGTTTATTCTGGAACGTTGAAATTTTAGAGGACTAGTCAGTAGCTTGTACCGGGTCGAGCATCCTGCCTGCCAGTGACACAAAGTGAGCAGCTAGGGAAGGCTGCAAGAGCATGGCCGGCAGGCAGCAAAGATTTTGCCCAAATACTCTTCCAGCTTCTGACAATTTTCATCTCAGGGATATAAATCTCAGGGATTTTGCAAGCTAGAGACATGTTAAGAATTCAACAACCTCCCCTGAACCTGTCCAATCTCATTCTAAAATTAGGTGAGCTCAGCATCCACAGCATCATGTGGCAGTTTCACAGCACACACATTTTAAAGTGCCACCTGCTTTGATTTATTTTCTTCATCTGGTAGTTGCCAGCCTCAGGCACACAGAGGTCTGTAAAGGCCCAAACTTTCTTAACAAAATAAAAACCATGGCAAGTAAAGATAGCTGCTTTTTTTTAAATCAGTAGAACCTAGTTACAAAACCAGCGAATATTGAAGCCATGAAGCGATTCAGGCAGAGAGTTTATGAAAATACAAAAAGGGTTGGTGCAACCTTATTTTCCTGTACAGCAAAGCATACACCTGTGCTTCACAGAAGCAGGCATTCAAGCTGTGTCACCTGCACTAACATTCGAAACAAAACCCCACCGTGAGGTACCTGCTCTAGAAACTGGAGAACAGCCCCAAACTACAACGTTAGATTAGATCACAGTTGATTAAAGACTATAGCAGCTCTAAGGATTCAGAAAATCTGTATCATCTCTTCAGATCAGCACTTTCAGACGTCACAGTAAGTAACCGTGGAAGTGTACAGCAGTGACATACGCACAAATCCTCGCACACCAATTCTAAAATCTGCTGTAAGTTTAAAGAAAATAAATCCACCTCTTTAAACCAGTAGCTTGTGCCTTCTCCAGCAAGATCTATGTTAAGTCACTGCAGTTTGTAAGACAAACTTAATCACCAGTGTACTGTAAGATTCACAGGAAATATTTTAAAACTGAGGACTTAGATGAGAAGTATCTGAAAAAAGCTGTACTAAGACAGCTCCTGTGCAACAGTGACTAGTCCAGAGACTAGTCCAGTCCACTGAAGACACAGTTCTAAAGGTCTGAGCCAAGCGTCTTGCAGGAATTCCTGCTCTGCCGAGTCCAGCCTAACAGCTCCACACAAGTCATCACTTTAACTCAGGAGAAGGCCACAGTCACACTGGCAGGGAATCTTATTTGCAGCTCTGACAGCTCTTTCTCAGCAGGGAAAGGTCAGAGTACTAACTGGTAAAAGCCACGCTCCCTGAAACATGCATCCAAACCGACCTGAGGTCAAACCTTCTTCAGCCGCAGCCCAGCCGCAAAGGACTGGCAGGGCAATGACTGGAGAAATACCCAGGCTAGAGCACTAAGAGGACTCTACCTTTGCCAGCGTTTCCAGTCTCTCGAACGAACCACTCTGGCAGACAGAGAGCAGCTCGTCAGTTGTTTCTTTAGGGATGACCTGGAACAAGAAGTTACATTTCTTAATTTCAACTTTGCAAACTTAAAATTGAAGTTGATGCTTACAGTAACAGATACCACTGTTCATGAAGGGCCATTTCAGTTCTTCATTCCTCTACACACCCAACCACTTTCAAGCAAGAATCTAAGACAGACTAGCTAAATTTTAAGAGTGAGCTGTAATATTTGTCCTATATTGGTGATATTAGAATAACAGCAAATTGTCAAAGTCACCTTCATAAATCCATCACACAATCACTTATTCAGGACTCTAAGTGGAGGATCTACTTCAACAATTAGATCAGCCAGTGCTTTCTGCACCACTCTACACCTAAGCAAAACAGCAAATCAGTTCTGTCTCCAGCAGCACACCAGGGACATACAAAAAAAGCAACAAGATCAGGCAATAAATCGGAAGAAGTAAGGTTGACATGTGCCATGAATTAGCTCTGAGCAGGGAAGCACTGCCCACATTCTCCAGTCTGCTCATGGTCATTCCTGTCAGTTGAGTGTCTGGGCAGTTCAGTTTCAAAGCTTCTTTATTAATCTTTTCTACTAAGGTCACTCCAGGGTCACAAAAGTTATGTACAACCAAGAACTTGAAGTCTTTATGAAGAGATGAAGTTGAGTTCCTTCAGTTGAAGCAAGCGTTATTCAATGGACTTACAAGCTTCTCTTCCCTATCATTACAGCCAGCTTCTGGCAGGTTTCTTAAAAACTCTGATTTACAGGTATCTGTAAGGGGAACCCAGCTCCTCTCCACAGCTAGACAGACAAAAGCTGAATAATGAGTTCACTGAGAAAATAGTTTAAGCCTGTTCTGTAAAACACACACAGCAGCAATGGCCTCTGGTTCCATGACAGCAAAAACCTCACAGCTCTTATAATTCACTGTGATGGCAGCACCTTCAAGGGACGTGTGGCCATTGCTACAGCCCATCTGTTTTTCAGCTCCTCAACTCCTAATCTCACATTTCTTGCGTGAGGGGGTGTTTTGTTGCTGTAGGAACACCTTCACACAAGTTTTATAGAATGCATTTCCTCTCTGGTTTCTCCCGGCCCTGTCAGTATTAGTTATGTCATTCTAGAAGAAATCTGTTTTGTTAAAAAGCAAAATCTATGCAGATCCATGAAGAGACACTGTCACTGTGAAGGTTAAGTTGAAAATGAGCTGCTACTGAAAGTCAGTCCTCTGTGGTGTTTCCCAACTGTAGTTTACAATGATCTACACCTATACATACATACACACGTATAAAAGCACCAAAAAGATGTTCTAGTCTCCTGTCCCACAAAAAGGCATTTTGCATTCATGGGCAGAACATTTCGACTGCAGTTTGAATTGTAAGATTATTTTACACTTTTCCTTGACTTACAGAATAAGTTGCTACAAACTTGCTATGTAACAAATGTTCAGAACCAGGCAGTTTAAATTCTGGTGGATGGAGTATCGGTACCATACTGCAATACTAACGGGTATAAAACAATTTTTTTAATCAAGCTTTGAGCCAAGGTAGACGCAGGCAGCTAGCAGACTTACTGCACAACTCCTTTTCAGACTAATCACAGGAGAAACAGCAAAGCACAGCTTACCCCAGCAATTTCAGCAACTATCTTCTCCGTGATCTCTTTCCCACCCATTAGACGAGTAGCACTCTGAAGAAAAGTAATAGCTTTTCTTAAGTCTCCCTCTGACACTTTAACAAGGTATGACACCGCCTGAAAAATGTCAGAGAATGCCAAGTTATATGTTCACTGTTGATGAAAATCCAGCACACTCTCAGCACACTGGTTGTTAAATATCAAGCAGATTGCCACAGGCAAGCACCGGACACAAGTTACAAAGCAACCTCTCTACTACTATAAACGTGTGCTGGCAATTTCAGTTTTAATGTGAGTATACTCAGCACAGAACAAAAAACCCTACAGTTTTGCTTCAGTTTTCTCTGGTTGTCATTGCTCTGGTTTTAGTAAGACTAGGAAGAAGAATAATACCCAAATGAGTTTATATATTGTATTTCACACACTGGAGCAGTCTGGAAAAGCGTGCTTAGCCCCTTTCACTGCAACGCATTCACGGATACAGTGATAAATGGATTAAGCAATAAAGTTACACAGCAACCACGAAGTTACCTCACTACTGATTTTCACATGTTCCTTCTCAGAAACGTCCAATAGCCTCTGCTGTTGGATTTTGTCTGACAAAGGCTTGAAGCGGAATTTGGAGCATCGAGATGTTAAAGGTTCAATTATTCTGAAAGAAAGTGTTTGATACATGAATGCAGGGGTAGAGTTCACACAGACAAAGCTATCAAGGCAGAAAAGAGCAACATAACCTTAAAACTGCAACACTGTGAAAAATAGAAGTTGAAACCTAAACATTGTCTTCAGTCTTGTATTCACATACCTACATCTCCATCAACTGAAAACTGCGAAAACTAGGAACCAGCCCCTCAGTGAGGGGGGAAGTAGGAGGAAGAGACTACAGGAAGGGCAACAAGTCCAAAGAGGCAACAAATTCCACACATACCTGCTGATGTAGTTACAAATAAGGCAGAAACGTGTTGTTTTAGATTCTTTTTCCATTGTGCGTCTTAAGGCTGCCTGTGCTGCTGAAGTCATGGAATCTGCTTCATCCAGGATTACAATTTTAAAAGGAGGACAAACTTTACCACTGAAAAATAAGACATCTATTATCCAGGAGATATGTAATGTAGAGACCAAGTGGGGGAAAAAAAAAAAAAAATCACGTCAAATAGCAAGCCATAGTTTAAGTATTTATAGCCGATAAATAGAACATATTCAGAGGTTCAATCTTTTTCGATTATTTTCAGATAAAGGACTAATATGTGTAATAAAGACAAAGGGGGCTGAGTTCCCACTGAAAGATCAACACTCAAATACTGCAAAAGTCCTCTAAAATATGTACTCTAGCTTTAAGTTTCTTATTTCAACAACTAATGCAGCTCTTCTTTTTACAGGCTTCACGATCCCTGCACTTCAAAGTATACTGACACAGACTCATTTCAGTAGACAAGACCATTTCTTGCCAGATAGTCCCGGCAGGCAGTTTCTTCCTATTTTCCACAATCTGTTTTTTTCAACACATTCAGCTTCACCGTCGCATGGTTTCTCACCACCTAACACCAGAATCTTGTTAGCATCTTGTAAAGTAGCACCCATCTTGTATGAGATGCTGCAGATAAGAGGTACTAGAGAACTAACTTCCACAACAATTTACCCAAAGCTTTTCTGTGACAGTCAGACAGTATCTGGAAAGGGAAAAACGTATCACCAAATGCAGAAGGCTCCATCTTTTGGGGTTTTCCCGGTCTGCCTCCCTCTAATTCCAACAGCACTAGTAAAAGTTCCTCCCCGGTATTCGAACTCTCAACATAAAATTACATGAAGCCAAAGCACTGTGTGTGTTGCAAAATTCTGGGCAGTGCCGACCCATCGCTTAGAATTACAAAGTTAACCTAAACAAAAACAACCACAGGCTTTGTCCTAAGCAACAGGGGCTTGATCCAGCACTTACTCTGAACGGCTTCCAGATGCAGTTAGCTGAGCAAAAGCCTTCACTTTTTCCCGAATCACTTGTATTCCACGCTCATCAGAAGCATTTAACTCAAGGACTCTTTGCCGGAATAATTCAGGCCTGCAAAATTTTTATTACAACATGTTAGCTGCTAACTCCCATAATGATACAATATAAATACATCAACTACCCTGCTGGCCTTTTCAAACGGCAGGCGTTAAGTTTTGCCAGCACAATTAAATAACATTCTTTGTTAAAAGACAGTTAAGTTGAGATCATTGAAAGTTAGGTACGAATTTCCATTAGCTGTTTTTACAGCTGCCTCCCAGACTGCAGAAAACAACGAAGTGTAATATCACATCAGTTATCCAGGGAAAAAAAAGTAGGAAGTTGGCTTCCTAAGTTCAGAGCACTATGTTACATGTGAAATGCTGAGATACAGTCACTGGCAGTGCTCTGTCATTGCAGAACTACCAAAAAGAAATATCTAGAAAGTATAATACAGGCAGTATTCAGTAGCAGTATTATACAGCAACACCTCTCATTAAAAATAAACTATTATAGTAGATTTTAAGTTCTGGGAATACAGATAGACCTACAACATGGAGCTGACTTCCTGCTATTAAACTAAAAGTGTTTCTCCCCGAACAACATGAGCCAAAAATTAAAGATGACAATGGGGGACAGAGTGGGGAGGTACTAAAGTCATAGATTTGATTATAACATCAAACCACTTTCTCATCCATTTTGTCCTTATGCGTTAATGAATTCACTACTCAAAAACCTCCAAGCGTTACAAGTGAGTTGATGAATGTACACATGCTGAATTATAGTCTGACACCCAATATTCCTTCCAGCCACAATTCAATGGTGTGGAACAGAAAAGTTACAATTCAGACATTTTATGAAGTACTTTGAGATCTACATGCAGCTAACAACTTACTGAATACACCATTAGAACTGGAATTCCTTTACAAAGTTCAGTAAGGCACATGCAAGCCATTTCTTTTCACATTCTTTGCTATAGGGTTACACGGCTGCTGGTCTCAAGTGTTCTAAGTGGATATTGGTAATGGAAATCAATGACTTGTGCCAGGATAAACGAGAAAGAAATCTCATGTTAGTGCTGAAGAAGACATATAAGATATTCCTGAAAAAGACCTAGAAGCTACATAAGAACAGGCACTCTGTCACATGATTAGAAGACATGTGACAGTTGATTACACCAAAGCAACTTGATTCCAGCTTACCCATAGAGTTCTCTAGCAGCTGCTAAAATAGTGGAAGTCTTTCCTGTTCCAGGTGGGCCATAGAACAACAGATTGGGAAGCTGAAAAAGCAAGACACCATTTTTAAGAAAAGCAAATAAACAATACAAACCAGAAACAGGAAAACCTATTGAAGATCTCAGCACCTAATAGAACAGAAACTATCTACTCCTCCTGGTAAATAATATTAAGTATTTCACTTCTAGGTCATTGCACCCAGTGCTCTAAAGGAGAACAAACAGTTGCTGCTTATAACACAGCATGAATAAATGTTATTTGGTGGCACCATCACATGTTCTATCAAAACTGATACTTCAATTTACACTTTATTTTGATATATTCCCTCCAGGTCATGTCTGAGGTCACTGAAGCCTACAGAACTTACTGGTATGATACCGGCTGAATATGAGCCAGCAGCATCCTGGCTTGTATCAGCAATAGTGTGACCAGCAGGAGGAGGGAAGTGATTGTGGATTGTGTCCCTGTACTCGGCACTGGTGAGGTCACACCTCAAATACTGTGTCCAGTTTTGGGCCCCTCACTTCAAGAAGGACATTGAGGTGTTGGAGCATGTCCAGACAAGGGAAGCTGGTGAAGGGTCTAGAGAGCAAGTCCAGTGAGGAGCAGCTGAAGGAACTGGGGTTGTTTAGCCTGAAGAAAAGGAGGCTGATGGGGGACCACATCACTCTTTACAACTACCTGAAAGGAGGTTGTAACAAGGTGAGGGTTGGTCTCTTCTCCCATGTAGCAAGTGATAGGATGAGAGGAAATGGGCTCAAGTTGCGCCAGGGGAGATTTAGGTTGGACATTATGAAAAATTTCTTTACTAAGAGGGTGGTCAAGCACTGGAACAGCCTGCCCAGGAAGACGGTGGAGTCCCCATCCCTGGAAGTGTTTAAAAGACGTGTAGATGTGGCACTGAGTGACATTGTTTAGGGACCCTGGCAGTACAGGGTAAACGGTTGGACTCGATGATCTTAAAGGTCTCTTCTAACCAGATGATTCTGTGACATGCAAATTTATCCAAGGCTGCCCTTCAAACAGACTGGATAATACCAGCAGTGCAGCTATGACAAAATTCCCACAGGTTAACTATCCCATACCTTCTCAGCTCCCCAGATGGCCTTTTCATGCTGGGAATTCTGTGCTGCCACTAACTTCACTGCAAAAGGTAGCTTGCGAATGCCTGCACTATAGTGCAGTGCAGACATTACCTAACACTAATCACAGAGATGCTGGTAACGGCTGATGGGAATGCATAGTGCTGGCAAATTCCTCATCCATTCAAGGATTTGCTAGGGAAGGGGACCAGTGGCATTTCTTAAAGAGATTAGGTTAACTGATCTTTCAAATAATTTAATTAATAACCTCAGCATGAAAAATAGGAATACATTATAGAAATATGCTGATACAGGAAGATCCAAGCAGCACAGCAAAGACTTCAGGAATAATCATAGGACGACATTTAGCAGGACAAAACATAAAATCTCACAATTTGAGAATATAACTAAGTATCTGCTAGATATCTGGAATCCATCAGCTGGAATAAAATAAAAGGTGACTTTCTTTTGTCTGCCAGTCAGAGGAACAGTATAAGCCTGTGTTACACGGTGGTCCCAGGATGTGCACTTGCAATCCAGATGGAAAATTATCAATTCTAACAGGGGGCTAAAAAGACTTCCTCTAGAAAGCTACACAGTTCAGTACACCATTAGTCAAGGATGATGAATCCAAACCAGGAAAGGTGATTAAAGAAGTGAAGAGCTTATCTTATGAGATGTGACTTTTTTTTAAAGAGTTTGATTTCATTAGCTCAGCAAAACAATGGTGAGAGGGAATATGACTGACCTCCATAAATATATCAGAGCAACACAGGAACAAAGAATAGTTGGCATAAACCAAATTTGTGTAAGTTAGCCATGACTAAATTTTGGATGAAATCAAAAAGCTTCTTAATTAGCATAGGAGTGATAGCTTTCTATACTATTGTTTCAAGTAATCTCTCACATAAATTATCAGGCTGCACTTCAAAATTGCTGCCTTTTCGGTAGAGGATGTTCCAGTTCTACATTCTTAGAACAAGAATCCAAGAGTCCCCCCCAATCAAAAGCAAAAAGACAACCTCTCAGTCTGACTTGATTTCCAGCCCTTAATAAATGTTCTATTTTTAAAAAGAGTAAAGTAAAATTAGATTAGAGAATTTTACGCTGAATATAGCAAGCAATGCAGACAGAATGGGAACAGCAAAGCCAAAGACATCCAAAGAGCAGAGAAAAATGCAAGAGTACACAATCCATAATCAGAAAACAAAACAGAGACAGACTAGTTTGGTAACAATTTTAACAACTCAGCTAAGACATAGAGAACAGATTCAGCTGTGTTATGTCCTGTAAAAGTACAGATAGAAGAATCTTAATCTCCCATCACTTTATAGTAAATAAATCCATTTCCAGTTTTGCCTGCTCTTTCTGCCAATCATTTGTTTCTTGTTTCTTTAGTTACTAAAAAGTAAACAGCATCCAGTACTACCAAGTGTTTTTTTCAAGATGAATTAGATACCACAGCGTTATTATCCCCCTATCTTTTAGGAAAGCTCCAGTGGCAGGAAATGTTTACTGAACGACAGCTGAAAATTCACCAACTAGCATGTAAGGTTAGCACACTGCAAGGGTAGACATTTTTGTGGAGATTAATAATTTCACATCTCTGTGCTAATTCACACTCTACTAGTTCTCAAAAAAAGGGTTAGCAGGTAAAAAGTTAAAATGAATCCGTCTCCTAATTCCATTAAACCCATACTTTTCTACTCTTTCTGTTTCAACCTCATTTGTGCTTGTTTCTCACTGAAGTTATTTATCACCAGTATTTACACCACTTTTTCCACCAAGTGCAGCCTAATCCTTTATGTAACTGTGGCAGTATTTTTAAACAGACTGCAACCTGATCTGGTTATCTACGTTTCCATGCTTGCCAGGGGTAAGCAGGATACCTGCAGGCATGACCCTGCTTATGGGAAAGTTACTGCTTAGAGTGCAAACACCAACTCCTTTTCTAGAAGTTTCGGTACAAGAGAAGATGTAACCCTCCGTGACAATCCCACACCTAGCTCTTTTCAGTCATTAAGGTATCATCAAGTAAATGCAAATTAAAGAATATATCATGACACTTGTGGGTTTCCTTGCAAAAAGCAACAACAAATCAACAGTCCTTGCAGACAGAAATCAACTTATCCAGTTCAAAACCACTTGGACTTTGGTCTCCTCCATTTATAACAAGACAGACACTTGCTATTACAGATGGCGATATACCAGGGACTTAAAAGTTCCGCTCCATGTAGCAGCTCCCAAACCAAGGCCCACAATTGGACTGGCTCTCCATTTTCAACACTATGGTTTAAATAAAGCACATTACACAAACTGACAGCGTTGTCACAGCTGTTTCTTTGATCTCACCAGATCTCCAAATTACCAGCCACCTCAGAGTTTAAATTACACTTTTGCCTTTTTGACAGAATGAGTCCTTTCAAGAGCTAATACAAACGTCCAAATTTTAAAAGCATTAAATATTTCAAAGTATTTGCATGATTTTGTTCTCAAAGCCTCGCTGAGTTAGGGTAGCTATGGCAAAACACAAAGCCCAAAACCATAAGCAGAAGTTATGATTTGTCTCTTCAACTCAGGAGGCAAATAGTCAACACCAGTGTACCAGGCTCATAATCCGAGAAACATTGCTGATACAGAAGCTGTTAGGTTTTAAATAGCTGTTGCTCAAAATAGAACTTCATAACCCATCACCTAAGAGATGTCACGACTGATACGTCCAGGCAGAATAGGTGGCAGCACCTCGTCTCTCCTTAGCTATTAACAGTTCCTTCCTAATCACCTCCACTGTACAAATACTATAATATAGCA
The DNA here is from genome assembly GCA_009769605.1 of Bucorvus abyssinicus. Lineage (NCBI taxonomy): Eukaryota > Metazoa > Chordata > Aves > Bucerotiformes > Bucorvidae > Bucorvus > Bucorvus abyssinicus. The sequence continues at coordinate 9,346,743 of CM020035.1, read as the reverse complement.
GCATTGCTGTTGAAACCCAGATTTCCATGGGTACAACATCACATGACAAGGTCACACTACAACAGCATTCTTAAAGCAAATTGAATCTGGAGACATGAAGTAAGGAAAGAAATTCTATGAGTCTTTCCCAGTGCCGTCACGCCAGCTTCGCTTTGGCTCCCTACATGCTCAAACGAATGAGGTATTTCGACTTTTGAAAGTTCTGATTAAATTCATATTTTCAGATAGAATTAGACTCATATTAGTCAAAAGCAGAACTGCAGAGCAAATTGTAAGAGAAAATTTTCAAATACCAAAGACTACCTGTGCCTGTTGTGCATCAGACCACACTATGAGGGAAAGGCCTCTTGCATAAAACTCTGAAAGGTCCATATTGTTGCTTTTAGCTCTCAGTAAGCAGCCAGCTTACAAGAATCATTTTCAGAACATTCTTACTGACCATTTCAGCCAGCATTAGCAGTCCATGAAAACAGAAACTGCTTTTAGAGCACAAGAATGACCCTTCTAGGTAAAATGTGGAGCAAAAAAAGTCTCGGTATGTACAAAGGAAGAAATTGTCCAGATTTGTGAAAAAAGCACAGCCATGTCTTGGCTACCTACTTTATTTCTCCCTTCAGTCCCTCTACCTCCCCTTCATCTGGTTTGGAGGAAATAACCATCATTTGTACTGAATATTTACTAAATTTTATCCAAAAGCAAATGCAAGTGTAAACAAAAGCAAGTGAAAATGCTCTGCTCATCCTCTTTATATTCTTAGGTCACAGATGCCAACACTGCAGTGAAGTCAGTGCAACTGTCATACTTAGCTCTTTAAAGCTAAAAAGAGCAAAGAGACTCACTTGGAAACTTTAACCCAAAATGTTTGGGGATAACTATCTATCTAAGCAGTAGACCTGGCATTTATAACTTAAACTTCCCTCATTCGCAAACAGTATATTTGTTTTAATGTTTAGCAGTTTCCTAAAAGCACTGATAGATCACAAGAACTGTTTAGGAACTACTGGCAATCCTGACTTTTCTAGGAAAGCAAAATTCCCCCTTTCCTCTTAAACACAAATGTCAAAAGTACTAGCTGAATAGCAGTGTAGAGACAACAAAAGCCTTTCCAGATTTTAAACTATTAACAGGAAGTTTAGCAATTGAGCTTTTCCAGAAAAAATTCCGAACTGCATCACAGAGCTGACACATTTAAAATGTTTAAAGGGCTGGAAACATCACAAATTTTGCACATATATCATAACATACTACAAGGAAGCCACTAAGCTTGTTCATAAAGTGCCACTGTAAAAAATGATCATTGCTGAGTTAGAAAAGATAAGTTTTTGTTACCACTGGCTAGTTTCTGCCTAAACATACTGATTGGGTAGACCGTATCATTACACTCACATCAGCACCTTCCAAGGACTTTTTCAGCACAGCAACAACTTCATCCTGGAAGGCAACTTCATCCACATTTTTGGGGCGACTAAAAAGATATTAAATGCAATTTATTAGCTAAGTTTCAGAAGAAACCTGAAATTGAGAAAAAACAGCATTTCCCTTTTTGATTACATCAGTTACTGAAAAATTATGGCAAATTTTGTAGCTGAGGTCAAAATCATAACAGGAAATCTGACTAATGACCCTGGTCTGTATTACTGAAGTGATCTAATTTCTCAGGAAGCTGTTTTTCTATTACTATTGTAAACACCTGCCTGAGCTGTTTATAGAAGCAGAACTCTATTGCAGACTGCAGTATTTTACCACATTGTGAGCTGATAAAGGCTTTCTGAAAGCAAAGCATTTAATCCACTTCTGCACCAAACCACAGTGATTAAACTGCACCGCTTGACATGGGCAATGCGGGCACTTCCTGTCCAGTAACACCAACAAAGGGCACTGACAGCAGATCACAGTACTGGTTTTCCCCCAAAACAGAAAAAGTTAAAGCTGTTCTCTCAGGTGGAAACACTTACAGCTGCAACCCCTTGTGCTATGCACCCACTCCCTCTTCCACACGTGCCCTCCAGAGCCAGAACCCCCCACGACCAGCCACTGCCACCCCGGCCAGCGCCCCCACTGCCCCAGAAAAGCCCTTACTATTTCTCCACCCAGGGGATGGGTTTGAGCCTCTTGCCCTCCCCGCTGCTCCCCGCTGCTCCGGCCGCGCCTTTCTCCTTGGCAGCGGGGGCCTTGGTGCTGATGGAAGACGGGCCTTTGAGGAAGGCTTGCATGACTGCGGCCGGTCTGGGCCTGGGCCGGCCTCGGCCCGGCCGCCCCCTTCACCTCACCGCCTCCCGCCTCGGCCCAGCCGTCAGCCTGAGCCCAACCCGCACACAGCCGCGGCGCACGAGCCCACCACACCACAGGCCCCGCCGGCCCTTCCCGCCAACCCGCCACAGGCCGAGGGCGGGGCCGCTTCCGCCTGCCGAGGACCAATCACAGAGCTTGGCCCCACCGCTGAGGCAGGCGCTGTCAGAACGCCTTGGAGCCAAGGGCCGCGCGGCGCTCGCGGGCAGCTCTGCGCATGCCCCAGCCTCTGAGGCGGGAGGGGGCAGCGAAGAGGGCGTGCGCGCGCTCAGGGCGGTATGGCCGCGCCTCCTTTCAGAGCGATCCTGGCGGGATGCTGGGGGACTGTGCCCCTTCCTCGGCAGCTCTCCTAACTACCCCTTCCCCAACAAGCGAAAAATAAAAAATCCCAAAGCCCGCCGTATGAATGTACAAAAGCAACGCCGAAAGCAAGCGGAGGAGGGGCCTCCCGTGCTAGGAGGTGGGAGCCCTTGCGGCCTTGGGTCAGGGTTGCTCCCCTCGCCCGGCCCTGAGGTGCGTCTTGGGGCTCTCTGGAAGTGAGGCCCACGAAAGCCGGAGCTTGTCTCAGGCCTTTGCTGCTCCGGCTGCTCTTAGCGATTTGCGAGTGTGCGGTCCTCGCTGATCAAACCTCCTCCGGCCCTCGCTGCCATGCGAGCAGCTCCCCCAGGTGTACAGGCGCGGGGGTTATCGCTGCAAAAGCTACCAGGGAAGCGAAAGGGAATCATTGCTTCTAATAATCCCCATTACAGCAAAATGAGGAAAAAAAAAAAATAGAAAAAAGAGGGTGTGATTGATGTGACAGTTCTCTTTAAGGGACAAACAGGTATCCTAGCAGATCGGTCAGCCACGATGCACACCCACATTTTCACGCACAGCTTATCCTCCCAATTATGTACCAGTTTTATTGATAAAAAAATACAGCAATTCCACTACCAGCAGTTGTATATTGTGTGGTTGCAGATGTTCAGCTTTACAATTTCCTTCTTGGCTACTCCCAGGCACAAGGCACAGCCAGTGTGGCCTGGGCAGCACCGTAGGGATCACCCAGAATAGGACCTGTGCGAGGGAAAAGAGTGCATTGGAAATGGTCTCTATGGCAACAGATGAACAGTGTTTGGAAAAGGAGATGTGGGAAGGAATTTAGGCCGAAAATACATCATTCTATCAGTGAGACAAGCCTGTAATCCTTGTCTAGGCAATTTTAAATAAGCTGTTTCCTCTCATCTGGCACTCTGTTATTGAAGCATGAAATACAGATTGTAGCCTTAGCAGCAAGAAATGCCCACACATATAATTACTGAAGTTGTCTTGTTCTAGATGAAAATGCAATGCTATTTTTTTTTCCTCCCTGTGATTATATTTGGTACTTCTAAGTCATGGTAACTTGGCAATGGTAATCTAAAGATTTGCTTTCTTTCTGAAACTGTATAAAGCTTTGTTGTATTTTTGAAGCTTCCTTCTTTTTGGTGGTGTCTATTCGATCCATTCTCAGTGGGGCCACTTCAAATACTTCTGGTATTTGAGCATTTACCAACTGTGTTTGGGCCTAAGGTTCAGCTCAGCAATGGAACTTCCTGCTTGCTACATTAACTTTTGTAATACAACTTTTTGTTTAATTACCTTAAAAAAAGTTAAAATTTCTACAAAGGAATAGTGAAACCCAAGCTCCTCTCTCTTGCTCCTTGTTTTTCTCTCTCTCCCCTCCAGATATACAAGGACTGAAAGTTATGCTTACTCTATTCTATTGAATTCTATTGAATTCACTCACCATCTTAAGGTCCAACAGATCAAACTCAGACAGGCACTATGTCCTCTCATTTGCTTGACTCCAGAGTTTCCCATGACAAAGGCTGTTTTTCACTAGCTTCAGCAGTGCTCCTCAAACATGGCCTGTAGAATTTGCTAGTCTAATGCACAGAAAGGCCAGTTTAGCTTTAAAATGCTAATCATTTGGTGCACGCTGGGTTTGTTCTTGTGTAAGACTATTTAAGACTATTTTAATTAATAAAGCTATACAACCCATGATGTGTGGGCATTTGGAAATGTAGTACCCTAGTGGCAGATGCCTCATTACAGCTACTGACTGAAGGCACCTTCTTCATTCTTATCGTGGTCAGGTACTCCATTCACACTTGAAACCTAGCATCTTCCAAGTACCTCAGCTCTAGTTTCACAACCAGTACAAACAGATCCAGCAGCTCAGTGAAATGATGCCGTACGTTGCACTACTACTAGAGCAGACAGGAGGTAGAAGTGGGAGCGTGGGGTGGGATGGGTAGGGAAGTGAAGCTGCATCTTTTGGTGCCAGGGCAGTTTTTCAGCAGCTTGAGCTGACCTAAATGGGAAGCCTGGCCGCCTGCCTTCCCAGTCTTCCTATGCCAGCATTTGCAGATGTGCAGCCTTAGAATGAGGTTTCAAGAGCTCATCTGGAAGAAAACCAACACATTAGGGGTTAGGGACAGTAGCAGGACAGAAGAATTGGCTAGGGGGAGGACCTTTGTCTTTAGAAGTTACCCCGCCTGCTATCCTGGAGACCTGCCCACACCTCCATCAAGCCAGACCTTCAGCCAGTTGACATTAATGCTTCTTGGGAGATGAGCTCTGGGGTTTTTTTGTGACACTGAAGATGGACACGTGGATTCCTTAAAATAAACTACATAGAGTTTAGAAGGTAAGCTGACCCTAAAAATTACAGGATCACTGTCCAACAGCCTTGTCCCAAATTCAGGCTTTGTTTTAAAAGAAGAAAGATAGTAGAAAGTGTTGAAAGAAATTAATGCAATAGAAATAGGTATATGAATTTTCTTAAAAGTTTAACAGCAGCCATTTATCTAATAACTTTCAGCATTGGAAGACTTCTGACAGAATTACGTAGCAACACAGAGCAAACTGAAACTGGCATTTTTCACTGTCTGAGCTGCATAAACAAGAGGAGGTTCAAAGCAAGATGGCAAAAATGTTGAAAGGTATGAATTGACTTTTTTTAATGAAGAGATAGTAACTAGGACAGCGTTTGGCTCAGCTCAGGACAGAGTGACTGAGGGATGTGATCACTGTACGGGAAGTTGTGGCTAAGATGGATACTGGGAATAGGGAATTATTCATTCCTTCTCCAGGTGCAGGAACCAGAGGCCTGAAATTGAACTATATGACTTCAGATTTTAAACAAAAAGAAGTCTTTTTTTCACACAATGCATATTTAAATTGCAAATCTTTTTGCAAATCAAAAAATAACTGTACAGATTCATGAGGAAATGTAGTATTAAATATGATCAGGCAATTACAGACTTAACCTCAGAAAGTCCATGATCACTGCCATCTGAAAGGGGAATGCTGGAGAGGACCTCTCTCTAAGCGGCCTGTTTCATACTCTCTCTCCTAAGGGTATGTTAAATGGTCCTACTCACAGATGGCTACTGCCCCAGGCTGCATCAGGACAGCTGTTCTGGAGCACAGACAGGGAATGACTGATGTAAATAAAGGTGACAAAAAGTTTATGATGGGGAAGGAAGAGAGGGAGAAGAGCAGAGAGCTTTGCTACAACTAGTGTCTTCAGCGGCCTCTTTTCCTTCAGAATGGATGTTGGAAGTGGCTGTGCTCCTTTTCAAGTAAAGTAGCTGAGACAGCATCTGAGGCAAAGCAGGTCAGGCTTTGCAAAGCTCAGGGAAGAGGCTAAGCATGAAGGCAGGCAGAGACCCAGGCATTGCCAGGGGCTCTGTGTGTGGGAGGAAAAGTGTACATGCAAGTTTTGGCAGAGAAGCTCAGATTTGTCATAGGAGCTAAGAGTGAAAAGCTAAGAACATTCAGAGAAGCACTAGCACTCTGACCCCCTTAAAGCGAAGCAAGAGTGCTGTTGACTAAGTCTTCCAAAAAGACCAGAAGTAAGAAAATTTGAAATATGGAGTGGTATTTTCCTTTACTACATGATTGCTATTACAGAAAGGAAAGAGCACTCTGTGTGCCTTCTTTGTAGCTATGCATCAAGGAAGTATCTGACTCATTCACCAGTTTCTTCTACTAAAGGAAATGTGCTGCTGCTCCAAAGTACTGCCATAACCAGTCAGAAGTGGTGACACTTTCCTGATGGTGCCAACAGTGTTACAGTTCTTCCCAGTGAGCGATAGCGCCCCAGCCTTTGGTATGGGGATCAGACAGTCTAGAGACAAAAGTTAAGGGAGGAGGAGATATCATACCAAAGTAGCTTGTTTGCAAAGGAAGAAAATTGGGAACAGGATTCTAAACTTTTTTGTTTTTTCCTCTTCTCTGTATGATGAGTGTCTTCAGATGCACTCTGTACACCAGAAGGTTGTGATCTCGTTCTGGAAGGAGATTTCCCTGAAAAACTAAGAGATGGCTGAGCCTATAAAGATTATGCAGGACTAGGACCATTGACGTAACCAATACAGTGAAGAAGATAGGCTAGTTTCAGGGATGGAACTCATTTTGATCTTTAATAGCCATTCAATCTCAATTGGCTGAATGTTTTTTAGTGACACAAGAAAGAGATATGTAGCTACATAAATGAAAAAGAAGAAAAGATTAGATAAATAAATATATATATATTTTGCTGTGAGAGTTTCCCCTTCCACCTGGCCAGGCCATAGGACCTTGTAGACATTTTTTATTTGCAGTGTGCAATTTACTGTTTATTAAAATTGCTTACAATGCTTTGGCCGCAGCTGTTTGATTCAGGATCTAATAAATGGCTGGTGATTTGTCAGGCTGTCACTCTATGCAGAAATCTAATTCTTTTGCCTTTTGGCCATCATTTTAATAGTGGAATCGTGTTCATACAGCCCCTGGCCCTGCTTTCTGGTGAGACCCTGGCTCATGCCTGAAATAGAAATCATTATCCTCTGTACCTCCAACACATGTATATCAGCAAGGGCTTTTATCCTTTAAAGGAGAAGTCTGTATTTGTAGTAAAAGTGCTGCCTCAATTATTTGCAGCACTGGAAATTGTTACCATCACAGCAATGGACTAAATTGCTTCAGCATCTTTGAGCCATTCCTTGAGTGACAGGCACGGGGCTCAGTTCTCTCTATCTTTAAGAGATCCCTATCATCCAAGTTCCTGTTTTTTGCTCTCTCAACTTGGGTCTTCAACTGTGGATCACCAGTGCTTTTACAGTATTTCTGACCTGGTTGAGTCCCTGTGCTTCTTCCCCTTGGGAATTTGTAATGGCACTCTATGAACAGCAGTCTTTTTTTAATGCAGGCACCACTGAAACTTGGCAGTGTAAAGATATCATCCTGCGACAGGTAAAACTAGTGGAGTTTGCTATCCCATGGCTGCATCCTGCAGCCCAGACCTTCCCACCAAAATAACTAGTTTTCCCCTTTTGTTCGTTATAACTCACATCATAGGACAGCACCCTCAAGTCTGGCTGAATCCTATGTAACCCACCCCATAATATAGGCTGGGCAGGGAGCAACCACAAACCATAATTATTCAGTCCCTTCTGCATCCTTTCCCCTTTCAGGCCTTGCACACCATGTTAATTTTCAATGAACCAGTAAGAACTAATTTCTGTCTCCTGAACTGATTGCAATTGACCAACAGGTTCAAAAGTTATTGAAGGTGTAGTGGAAGCCTGGAAAGCAGACTAACATCGCAAGAACAAATACTAAGAGAAAAAGGAATTTAAAACAGCTAACGTACATGTGTCTGCAGTTGCTGATGCTGAATAACAATGTTGGTATGGGAGCATATGGTCTTAAAATAACTGAGAATGAATTTAGCTAGAAATAAGACAAAGGCTCGTAGCTATTCTTGATGTTCTTGAACAGCCTTACTGTAGGAGTAGTGAGAGCAAACCATCTACACCACTTTTCAGTGGAGCTTATTTCATTTATGAATGGGATTATACAGTGCTTCTGCCTGCAGAAAAAGAGGAAAAAAATCTGTTAAGTGTCTGGAAACACAATGACTTTTCTAGTCCCATGTTCCTACCTGCAATGTGCGACCCTCCAAGAGCAAAATAAAGCATCGCAGATCTTTCAGACCTCTCCGAAGATTATGTCTGGGTGTCATTCTGCTTCCTATAAGCTTTTTTTCCCTGATGATGGCATCTCTTCCCTGGTTGAAGATATTTTTTTAACGTTAGTCAAGGTCTTTACAGTTTGAACTTTTCTACCCAGATATGCAGTAAAAAGATTTTTAAAAAGGCTTTTGCTTTAATCCCAAGATGTTGACAGGTGGGTGGCCCTGAAGTCATCCTCCTCACTTGTCTTCAGGCAGACTTGCTGTTAAACTAACTCAGCAGAAGTCTGCAAGAAACCTCTCAGCACAGTTGATCAATCATCCAAAAATGAGGACAACAGTACAGATACTCTGACTGGCTTGTAGGTCAGCCAACTGATTATAGGATTTTCTCATCACTGAGGTGGATAAAACCTTTTGCAACACCAGGACTGACGCACTAGTTGTGCTCTAAGATCCAGTGAGCCCACAGGGTTTTTTTGCAGCTCCAGCTTTGTGTATACATGTCGTCATGTCCTTTGGCATGTCTGGAAAGGTGGACCCAAGCAAAATCCTATGGATGGTTAGGGAAATCTGAAATTAAAGCTGAAATCCATTCTGGGGAATAGAGCAGATCTGGCAGGCAGCTGCACCCTTTTCTGTTTTATTTCTTCATTTTCAGATGTGTAATAAATTTTCCCTGTTTCCAGAATAACCTTGCATGGAGCTTCAGGTAGGCTTCAAAGGAGGAGGTGCAAAGAGGGAATGGAGACAAACGAGCCTCTGGCATGCTCTGCCCTTTCTCACTTTCCTGACTGCCTCACTTTTCCTCTTCTCAGATGCCGTCTGGGGTCAGTAGCCGGGAGGGTTGCTGAAGCTTTTCTGTAGCTCAGCAGTCAGTTGTCCTGTGGCAGCCACGCATCTGTGCAAGGCTCAGCTGTATCCCTGGCACCCAGGGGCAACTGCTCCCTGCAGACCTGCACTAGCCCACTGACATCCACCAGTGCCTGCCTGCCCATGGGCTCAGCTGAGCTCTGTGGCCATGATCACGGGTGAGTGCCCAGCACTCACGGCTAATTAATTCACCCTTTGTGTACACATGCAGCTGGAGAGGGGATCCCAGGGATCCTGTCCATGCAAAAGGGCAACAAAACCTCTGGCCACAACACCCATGAAAAGCCCACTGACACACCTCCCAATGTATGTGGCAGCCCCATTTGTCAGGCAGGTGCTTTTAGAGAGGGTGGGATGAGGGTCTCTGGGGACGTTGGGGTGTTTCACTTGGGGACAACCTGCAAGGCATCTGGTCGCCAGGGGCCAAGGGGGAGCACTGGAGGCTGCGGGAGGGTTGATTTGCACTCCGTGGCACACTGGTGAAGAGAGCATTGCAGAGCGGCTGCTGCTGTTACAGCTCTCCTGCCAGCTCCACTCCTCCCGATGCCATTCCTACCTCCAGGATTTTTCCCTGACTCACAGCATCACCATCCAAAAGTCTCCCTGGAGGAAGGTATCTGCCTGCTGGTTTGTCTCTTTATCCTTTGCCTCATCCGCGGGAGAAGGGAGAAAAAAAGCCATAAGCAATCAACTCGCCTGCTTCTTTTTCCTTTTATTCCCCTGCCTCCTGCTTCCTTCCTGTGGCGAAGGGAGGTAAAATCCCCTTTTGGAAGGAGCTTTTCTAGGTCCATGCACGGCCGGCAGCAAATTGAAAGAGGTGAGCAGCCGGCAGAAGATGTGAGAGCTGGAAGGGCTGTGCCGTGGGAGTGGTCCTCGCTTTGTGTGCAAGCGAGGCAGTGAGTGTGCAGCCTCCCACTCCGAGTGCATCTTTTTTTGGATGCTGTGCAGTTCCCTGTGTGAAATGCTTTTTTGGTTAAAAGAAGAAGAGATGTCACATCAGGAGCTCACCCAGCGACTGACTACGGTTATCACCCATGTGGGTAAGACATCTTTATCTTTCTTCTCACTACATTTGTGTAGATTTGGGAGCTCTATTCCCCCAGGAGGTGCTGATGCTCTGTACAGGCAGGAAGCCTTTGTGTGACAACATCACACCTGTTCATGAAATAGGAGCCATCAGCAGATTGCAAACCCATGGCTTCAGGCAATTAGACAGCCCCTTATTGATGGTTGGGTTTGTTTTTGAAGCGTGCAGTTCTCTGAAAAGCAGAAACAATAAGAGCAGAGAGTGTCCTACCTGTGAACTGATCTGTGTAAAATACTCGAGCACGGTCCTTCTTGCGGGGAGCTGGTTTGGAAAAGGAGACGGTGGAAGGATGCTGGAGCAACAGCTAGTGTGCTTTGCCTTCGCTTGTGATACTGCAATAGCAGCCCATTCTCAGAGAGTCTTTTTTTATTGCCATTGCTTCTCAAGGGTTCTGGAAGGTACTAGGACAGGATCCCAAAAGCTCTTCTCCATGTCAGGCTTGATTTTATCCTCAAATGCCAGTGAATACAGGTAAGGCCCTACACTATGCACTGGCACCCTTATAAGTCTAAGCTGGCTACCCACTTGCTGGCATTGGTGACCAAACCACAAGGAACCAAATAACCTGAAACAGTCAAGACAGAAGGAGATGCTGGTGATCAAAATATCCACTGAGAAAAGCTTTTGGGACCTTTTTTTGCTACATACAACTGAGTTAAGGCAGACTGTGGCTGTGTTGCATCATGTAAAGAGAATATTTTTAAAGAATTGCATGGGGGCAAATTTTATAGCTGTCAGTGTTTGTAATGGATTGTGTGTTGTGAATGCCAAAGATGTTGTACAAGTTCCTGAAATGCCTTTGCCATTGACTTTGCTCAATCTGTATATGACCAAAATGTGGCTTTTGGAGAACATACAACATTTTAGACCAAAATTCTTCTTGGATTTGATACTAGCTGTAACATCTGAAGTAAGTTTAAGAAAGCAAATGCAATCTGTAGCTTGCCTAAAGGAATAGCATAAAAGCAGGTTTAAACTGAATAAAATACTTAAGACCAGATCCTGTCTCTCCAAGCTCTTCTCCAGAGGTCAGTCTGGATGCTCCCGGTAACCTCAGCAGGGGTTTGGTATGGGAGAGAGAGTACGATTGCCAGGAGAGCTTGCAGTGTCAGCCTCTGACCCAGTGATGCCAACACGAGTTGCTTTGCAATTGTACAAATTCAGAGTGACACAGTGTCACATGAATTCACATTTTTATTATGAAGATTTGGGATTCATTATGTGGCACATTCAGAGTGACACAAAATCACATGAGTTCACATTTTTATTATGAAGATTTGGCGTTCAATATGAGGCACATTTAATTTTTTTAGGAAGAGTATTTCAGTGGAGCCAAGGAGATTTGTATATCTCCTGGTTTTCCTGTTAGACTCATCACAGGTCCCTATCTTCCATACTGAAGACCCTCCTTGATGACAGGAGGGAGTTGTTAGAGGTAACATAGCATTATGTTAGCATTTAGCAATGAGGGAAATCATTCTGGACACTAGAAAGATGTTAATGGACCTTTCCTCTGTTCTGTGACAAATAGAGAGGTTTCTGGGTCGTATGGCTGAGGCTTATTGGTTTCTGGAGGTCAGCCTAAGGAGAGGCATTGGTGAAGGTCAGTCCTAGGGAGAGGAATGAAGCTCACAGGTCTTGGGTTTTTTTTCCACTTCGCACTGAGGCAAAAGCCCAGCAGGAGCCTGCCTTGTGGAGCCTGCCTGCCTGTTTGTAGGCAGTGCTCATTTTTTTGTCAAATCATCTAACTAGAAAAAGCAGCTGTACAAAAATGGAAGGAAGTGATATTAAAAAAAATTGTTATTGGCTGAAGGAAGAACATTTCTTCCAAACCCACTGATGATGCACCCTGTTTTTGAATCACACCTTGTAACATGAGTTGTCTTACCTGAATCAGCAGTAGCTTATTGAAACAGTAATTCCTGGGCAGCTACAGGGGTCTCTTGGAAGGTCAGTGGGACTCTTTACAGCTCAAACAAGGGAAAGGGCTCTCATCCTTAGCAAACTGAGGTGATCTCTCACAATGAACATACTTTATAGTGTTTACTATTTTTATAGCACCTATCACCCTCATGTTACCACTTGGACTGATGGCATTCAACCTGTCTAGAATGTAGCCAGCTCTGGATTGGGAGCACAACTCTCAGCTCACCCAACAACTGGGGGGAAGAAACTTAATCACAAAATCTGCAAAAAGCCAAACAAGAACTTTGTGGGAGCATTAAAAAGAAAGACCTTTATATCTGCAGAAAAAGCTTTAAGGGATCATTTTGGTCTGTGTGAAGTAAATGACACACCAGTTTATTTTTAGTGTGTCAATAAGAGTGTCACAAACATCGAAAATTGCCCAGAGCTCAACTTATCTGTCCTGAGAAGCTTTGATCCCTCATTATCTGACTAATGTTGTGTTGGACAGTTCACGTGCTTGCGAAAAAAGCCTCTTATCCTGCCACAGACTTCATACATACAGCTGCCTGCTTCACCCAGGTTAAAAGCAAAGCACTGGAATTATTTACCTACTCCACCGTAGCTACCTTAACCTGGTACTTTTCTAGGACTGTGCACTCTGCCCTGTAGCACATCTTTACACAGCGCCAAACAACCGAGGACCCAATTATATCTCTAAAAGAGCCCTGTGCTCCCTCAGCCTCTCTGGGATTATTCCTGATTGCCCTGGTGCGGCTGAGGTAATGGGGCCACCACAGGTGTCTGGGACAGTAGTAGTTTGTGAAGGCGAGCAGGCTTTCTCCTTACTATCCAAGATTTAGCACAACATGTTACTCAACCTTGTCACCAAAACTGCGTCAAAATTCTTTTTTTAATTTAACCTACTTCTATTAAACTTGGTTGTTGGGAGGTGTTGGGGAAACACTCATCTCCCTTGAAACAAGTGTGTCTTTTGGGTAGGTGGGCAAGTGGCAGTTCTTCTATGATAGGGAGGGTAGAAGCTTTGTTGGGTGGCATGCCTGGTGCTGACAGCAGGATTGTTTGCATGTGGGAATGGTACAGTTCTTCCGGCTTGCAAAGCCCACCAGAATATGCTTTTGTGCACTCACTACCCACCCACACTTGGCAGTTGGTTCCCAAAAGTCTGATGCCAGCTTTGCTGTGTGTGGGCAATGTTCTGGGCACAGTTACGCACGCAAGCATCTCCACCCAGTGCCCCATTTTCCAGATTTTTATTCTTAAAATGATTTTATAATAAGATGGAGCTGCCAGAACTGATGTCAGGTGTCTCAAAAGGAAACAGCAGAGAGCTTGGCACCTCTGTTACCAGTGAAGAACTCTGAAGCACATTAGAGGCAGGGTTTTCTTAGAAGCTCCCCTTAACTTCCAATTAAGCTGTAAGAGCTCTTCACATCTTCAACGACAACTGGATCCAGATGAGCTGTCTGTCAGTGTCCCTGGTAGGGGCGGCACTGATGCAAAACTGCAGAAAGCGGTGCATTGCATGAATATATATATACACATACATATGTACACATACATATGTACACATACAAGGCAAAACCCATATATTCATGTCAGCTTTCATCTGGTTTACACACTCTTCTTTGCCCAATCTCTCATTTTATGAATAGAAAAAAGAATTTAAGCAACTTGATGGAGCTCAAAAGTAAAGTTGGTGGCAGAACTTGGTTTAGGGTGGACGTCTCAGGATTTCCACAATCACTTAAAATTCCTATCTGTTAACCATGGTGGATCAGTTCCTACTGCTCTTGGCTTAACCACCAGCTCTGAGGAGCGATGTAAAATATCTGTGTGTGTGAAGAGAAGCTGTGCTACAATTTGGGACAGGAAGTGAAGGATGATACTGCATCCACTTGACTGTTTGAGAGGAATTTAGGTCAGCAGAATGGAATAACCCGAGCTGGCTCTTGTCCGAGGCCAATGGCTTAGCATCACAAGTCACAGAATGTGTTTTATGCTGCAAAGCCACAAATAATCTAATATGTCACAGCTGGATAGAGAATTGCAATGTTTCTGATCTGTGTCTGTGTACAGCAAGGACACTCAAAAGATTTTTTGAGAAATTAGCTTTCAAGGTACCATATTAACTAGGCCTTCTGCCAGTTCTATGCAAAGACTTAAATGAAGGCAATGGAAATTCCCCTGCCTGCCACAGAAAATTCTTCCCTTTGTTTTAGAGCATTCATGCGTTTCAGGAACTCTTCTCAAACCACTGATTCTACAACTCTGTCCTACTTTCAGTTTTCTGGTGAGAAGCTAGGGGTGGCTGGTCTTTTCCATCGCCACAGGACACCAGGTTTCCTTACCCAAGAGTAAGGTACAGGGATGGGTTGTGCATCTATTGCTGCATTCCCAATGAAACAGGACAATAGAAAACTGCAGAAATGTGTCTGCTAAATATCCTTGTGTTCTCATGCTAACAAGAAGTGGTAGTTTGGCATTTCTTTCTCCATTAACCTACTGCTGTGAAAAAATTGACCTTCTGGGATCGCATTATCTGCACCTTTCTCTCTGTACCCCAATAAGGCTTTTGAACTGTTGACCATTTTTTACCAAATTTGGTGAGGTGACAAAAGGCATAAAATACTAAGTTAATGAAAATACTGACTGAAGAGAAAGATGCAATTAGTGAAGAAAAGGCTAATAAGCTCATTCTATTAGACCTTAGAGAATCCACATGGGAAAGTGGAACAGGGGAAAGGAGAGGTAATAACAATTTATCTGTTTTAGACTTGCAGCTTAAAAAAGCTACTTGTTTACATTTTTGTTCCTAGATTGTAGTTATTAATTTTACCCCATTCTCTATGGCTTATTCTGTGCAGCTGTTTCACTAGGAACTGTTTAATAAGGAACTATTTAAAAGTGCTTTGCTAATGCTTCAGTGTTTGTGCCTATAAAAAGTGGAAATCAAGCTTTCACAGAAATCCATGAAAAATGTGCAGATGTGCCTAGCTCACTCTCCAAAATGTGGAATATTAAAGCCCACATTCTAACCTGGTTTGTCAAGGAATGATGATAAAGAAATAAAGACCATAAGAAATTGTTATGAGTTGGGGATCCAGAATACCAGTTTGTCTTTGTCTCAAGGCAAAATATTTATGTGATAGTTTGGCCTTGTGTTTAGGGAGATAGAGGTGACTAAGAGCTTCCCACAACCAGTAGAAAGAGTAGTTTGCATTAAGGCTGCTTCTGTTTCAGGAAAGAACAGCTCGGAGGTGTTTCTCTTCTACATTCCTTTTTTTGCTTTAGCTGAATACTTTTTCATATGGGATGTGACTCTGACTCTACCTTCCTTAACAGAATTAAAGAGGAAGTTAGAAAAATCCTGCTGTATCTAGGTGTGTAACCATTGATCATTTCTCTTACAGCAGCATGCAGTAAGCAGAGCTATGCAAAGCCCCACAGAACTGAAAGCCCTAGCAGCTTTCTCATTTATTGATATCCTCCTCAAAACTGGCTGTTAAACCCTGATCTTTCATTCTCAAGCAAGTAAGAGACCAGGATGCTGGGGAGAAAAGGGAATAGGAGTAGCTACCATCCACCATCTGCTTGCTGCAGGGTTTTCACACCTTCTACTTACGCATTTTGTGATGGCAACTGTTGGAGACAGGGTACTAGGCTAGAAGGAACTGAGGTGTGATCCAATCTGTCAATCTGTAGGTCACTGTCTGTTTCGAAGCCTCCACTGCTGCTGGTTTCATGCTACAGCAGTTTTCCTCTGTCCTTTATTTCCTGGCCTACCTGGGTAATGGCTTGTAGGTGTTTGTGTCGTGAAGTGAATGCATAGAGGAGTGTTTAACACGTGAGGGAATTATTAAAGCAATGGCAGGATGGCAGGATCCAAGTTTTGCTGTTAGTACTGGTGGTGCCCATGGTCCCTTCCACAGCTATGCATGCCAGGCACCAGGTCCTGTGTATACTTAGAAAGCTCTGCTGGCCTCTGTAGTTTGTCTGTTGGTGCCTGGAAAGTAGTTGGGACTCAACTGAATTATTCTAAGATGTATGTTTCTGTTGCAGACAAGTCCATGTGTCTGCTGTTTGTGTCAGCTCTTCTCATGGCTTTCCTGAACCCACCTCTGTCTGAGAACTGTATGTCAGACAGTATCAGCCCTCTATGGCAATTTTAATACAGCAGAAATCAGGAACTACTAAAAAAAGGAAGAATGCAGTAGCTTAGGTCACAAGCAAGGGAAAAATGACTTCTTGCAGCATCATTCAATGAGCTAGTCAGACTGTGGCACTTCCCTCTCTCATCTTAAACACTCCAGAGCAAGTCCAGAGCTACCTGGAAGGAGGAGGCGGGGGTAACTCTCCAGGGGAAAGCGAGTATAGGAGGTTTCCTCCTGTATGAGGTCTCTGAATCAGGCACGATGAAAGCTGCTGGTGCTGACAGAAGTCATCACTTGCTAGCAGGGTAGGCAGTTGTGACCATTCTGCACTGCTAAGTCCCAAGATTAAAAAGGAAATAGGGCCAAAAGGAGGTAGAATTGCCTGTTCCCAGCTCTGTGGCAGAGTGAAGCTCAGATGGCCTCACTGGAAATTAAACTGAGCTGACATCTATCACAATTCCTGTCAGCTCATTAAATACAAGGACCTTTTTCCACTTCTTGCCTCATCTTTTATTTAATTCCTTTTCTCGCCTTCCATATGGTGCCTGAATGCAAGAGATCCCCTGAGAGGACACCTCCCTGGGGGAAACGGGGTCAGCACTTGGGAAGGTACTTGCAGCACCAGACCATCTCAATGAGTAGAGAAGGAGCTAGGCAATTTCATTGCTGTTATTCCTTCTTCCCTTCTGCACCATGTTTGAGGCCTCTCTTAGGCCCCAGGGAATGATTCAGCATTCAGTCTAGGATGAACCTTTCTGGATGAAGCTTGGATTACTGTTAAAATCATTTTGAGAGCACAGTGCATGCTACTATCCCCATTTGTATATTTTCTCCTGTTTTTCAGTGCTGGGCTTGTGTTCAAGCATTTGGGAGAAGACAAACCATAGATGTGTTAATACTGATGTGTTGTAGCCCACTGACTGAGCCTCGTGTACCTCACTTTAGAGTTCAACACAGTAACATGCGAATTTGCCCTGGTGGTCAGTGGGTCAGTGACTGGGAGAAATCCAAGTTCTCTAAAAAGCTGCCTGCTCCTGTTCACATGAGGAAATGCTGGAGAATGATGTGGAAGGGATAACATGGCACATGAATCACTACTAGTCAGTCAGTTTGGTGACTCACTCTAACCACTACAGCAGACACAGCCAGAATTGACTCCAAGGAACAGGAGGGAGACTGGGTGAAGAAACAGCCAACTCTTACATACATAGATGGAAAAACATCACTTGTAAATACCTTAAGTGATCTGTCAAACCTGGCATAGAGGGAGGTACTGCTCTGAGAGCAGAAACACTGAAAAGAAAATCTTGTGAGTTTAGTGGAAGAAAGTACAGCAGGCTCCACTTTGGCATAGGAACAGATGTGTAGGGGACAATGGGGTTGAGATCACAGTATCTTCAAGCTCCACTGTCATGTAAGCACAACATAGATAACATCTGTCCAAAGACATAACTGCCCTGAGGAATGATTGAGCTCATGTGCTGGAAGAGCGCCACACCCAACATGTGAACTCAGGCTGGTGTTAAGTCTGAAGCAACAGCAGTTATTCAAGGGCAAAATACACTGCATTTGTATGCACCCACTTCTTGTCATTTGCAGTGCAGAATTACAGAAGGGTGATGCCTCTTCTGCAGAGGCCTGCAAACAGTTCAGCATTAATGAATAGTCCTTTATCCTGTTTTCTATTAGAATATTCCTTGCAGTGTAGTAGGGAATGAAGCACAGACTGAGACTGACAATCCCAAACTGCAGTGGGCCCTAGGATTTCGTTTACAAAACTGCTGTGTTCTGTCTCCATCTATTCCAGCCATTGGAGGGACCTGACACTACAGAACAATATCCCAGACAATATGGCCAAAGGAAAGACCAGCTGCCAGGGTCAAAAAATCTGTGCTGTCATGAAATGAGCGTCTATTTTGTTTACCAGAACAACACACACAAATAGCTCAAAACCAGCTTTGCACTGCTGTGAATTGTATTTGGAGTGTTCTTGAAAACGCATTGTTCCAAAATCACTGCTGTCATGAAATTTGGGTCCTGAATCCTTTAGGCAGTCAAGAGCTAAACAAGCACAGCCCTCATAGAGACACACTGTCACCCATTTCAACATCATCACCCTGCCTGCCTCAAGGGTGGATTGCACCCACGGTTTGGCTCTGGTATAAGGTACTACCAATTAGTGCCCTTCTGATCTGAGGACACAGGCACCTCAAGGCAGCCAGCGCAGCCCTCCCTGGCATTGGCAGAACTTCCCTGATTCCACAGTTACGTGCATGCAACAGAGATGGAGTTCTCTGAGGATTCCATTGCCATAGGTACATGACTGTAATCAGTGAATGCAAAGCTGACTCTCTGGAGGCTTAAACAGAGATACAAAGGACCTTTTCGGGATGTTAGTCCAGCTTTTGATTTTAAAAGTTACTGATTCCTGACCTGGATTACTAAAGCATGGGAATAAATGTTAAATTGCTGCAGAAGCCATAATCCTTTGAAACATTGCAAAGAGGTGATGGGAAATGATCTCTCATCAATATTACAATAGAATGGCTCTGATCCAGAAAGGTGCAAAGAGCTCTTGATTTCTCTGTGAATAAATGGGGAACTGCTGGCAATCAACACTCTGCACAACCAGGTATTTTTGTCCATGTGTACTCAGCTATAGATGACCCTGCTATAGCCTCTGCTGCAAACAGGTTTAAGAGGCAGCACAGTGCAGGCACTGCCTTGGGAGCTGAGACTTCTGACCTACTGTCAGAATTGCCCTGAGTTCATTTGGGGATCTTGAGTGATTTCCTGTAAAAGCTCAAGGAAAGCCAAGCTGAGAGGATCTAGAGTCAGATGCCCCACCTGCATGAGTGCAGGCTATGATCTCTGTCCTTCCAGTTACCTCCATCTGTGTCTCAAAGATCTTGGATGAAAACCAGCAGCTCTTATCCTGAGACTGTTTACACACCCATCCAGATCGCCTAATACGTGAGCACCCCAATGGTGCTACAGTAGGGCTCTCATAGTATCAATCCATATATTAACACCATATGTTACAGACTTCATATGAGAAAGGCTGATCTGCCACTTTGCGGAGCAGGCTGTTGCCTAGGGCAACAAGATAGAGGCGCTGCAAACCATTTAGCTATTTCTTTCTCTGCAAGACTGTGAGCTGTATGATTTCCAGTTTCCCTTGGGCAAGGAATTCTCTACAGCTGGCCCTGGATACAAGAGCAGTTATCTGCAGTTTCAAGACATAAATACAAGCCAAACAATGCTAATGCACAGCATTTTGGTCTGCCTGACAACAGCTTCTGGCACAATCTGACTTTCCTTGTTCAATACATGACTTGGGCTCCAGACATTTTATAGGAGGTACTCCCAGTTAACACTGGAGAACAACTTCAACATACCTGGAACATAGAGAGGTGAAGAAAAGCTAAAACCAGATATAGAGTCTTTCAGGAGAGTGATCGTTGCCTGTAAATTCTGCGACCTTTAAGGTAGCAGCCATATTTTAATTGTACATATGTAGAGGATAAGCCCACAGTTGCTGGTATCTCCAATTATTATTACTGGAATACCTATGGTTTAGTTAGGACTTTCCAAGGATGTGCAAGTGCTGACAGACAAGTACTGGGGCAAGGAACTGCAGCAAACATATGCAGCTCTACTAAAAATGATAAGGAGAAATGAGATTATTTGGATGTGCAAAGTTTGGATATGTTGGCTATTAATTATATGTTACAACCTTAAAACTTCAAATGCATTTTATTTTGTGGTGCGGAGTTCATATTCTAATAGAATTCCTGTGGCTAGAATTTCTTTCAGGAAAATTTGCCTCTTGTTATTAATCAATAATCCTTCACACCACAAAGGATGACTATAAATATTTCCCTCTTTTGAGTCTGAAGTTCACTGTTACCCATTACACTTGGGTTCAAAGGTCTCTGAAGCCAAGGCTTAATTTCTGAATTGATTAATATTGGTGTTTGCAGCATAAAAGCCAAAGCTGATGACATACATAGGAGCCATACTATTGATCTTGCAATATTCAGAGAAAAGGTTGTTTCAAACCGAAATAGCTATGGCCTTAGTATGACCCTGAGCTGTAACCAGGCGCACCACAAATCAGAAAGCATCTGGCAATTACATGCCGGTAGTTGTGCAGGAAGGTTGCTGGGAAAATTCGATTAATCCTTGTAACAGTGATCAGCTTATTTTGTGAAAACAAAATTCCTGATTTTATTAAAAGAGAGATTCAAAGCTACTCTCACAATTTCATCTATCTCTGCACTGTTATCAGCATCTAGTACCTTTTCTCCTCCCACATTGGGGAAGTCAGTTAAGGCTTGACAGCAGATTGTCAGTTCCATTTGAGGTAAACTTCTGGGTCCTTTTTTTTTTTTTTTTAATATCTCATGAAAATCCTACTTTCTGGCTTTGTTTTCAGCTGGGGGAAAATGCAGTTTCAGCAATGTGCAATTGACATTTTGGATCGCATTGAATTACACTCTGGCTATACAGCAGAGCCTTGTGCATCATTATATCTTGAATGGGAAAAGAAAGCAGCCAAATGCACTTTGAGGAGCAGTATTGTTTGGACAGAAGCAAAGCGGAGTTTGTCACTGACATTCTGTGCCCATTCTGCCCCAGTATCTGCAATAGCTGCTCTGTACAGGCCACACTCTGCCTGTCCCACTCTCCCCTTCAGAGCTAGGGTGCCTCTACTATGCCAGGTTTCCCCAGTCCAGCCATGGGAAGGAGGAAGGGTGAAACACAAGCAGCCATCCCCCACGTCCTGCTCTGTCCCGTAGGATACCAGGGCAGGGCTGCTGCCTGGGGAAGGATGTCAAAGTCTCTCAAGGATGGGGTCAAACCATTTTATCTTCCTTTCTCATATCAGGTGAAAGTCAGGGTGTTTCAGAGTTGGGCAGAGAAGCCTCACTCAAGCCCCTTCTCCACGAGATTTTATGGCACTGCAGGGTTTGGTACCCAGGAGCTACTTCCCGTTGATGCAGAGCCCCGTCCAGTGAGATTCAGCTGGTCCCATCGCTTCCTCTTTTGCTGAGGAGCCACTAGAGGGCAGCGGAGGGTGTCACCATTTCCCTCCCCAAACCCTGCAGGAGAAAGGCCTTCACCTCCCTCTTCATCCTACAACAGTAAAGTGCAAAATGTCTGGATAGCACGAATTCAAAGACAGACGTGATCTCCAGAGATAAACAGCCTGTGAGTTGGGTGCTGAACCTTTGAAAATTGGAGTACTTGTACAAGTTTTCTATTTAAGCTTTTCACCCAAACTAGGATATACTATAGAAGGACATTACTTGACTATGTGTGTCATTCTTGATCTCTTTAGGAACCATAGTCTTAAGTTTTACATAAAAGCCATTTTCCTGTCCAGGAGTAAGCACATGTCTTCATTTTAATCTTTAGAAAATATAAGAGTGAGCCTAATCTTGCAGCAGCTTCTCTTTCAGTAAATGTGAGAATCTGTTGTGGTTTTGATAACGTAATCGAACACTACAGAAGTTATTAAAAGTCTTAAACATCTGCCAGGAAATATAAAGACTAGGAATATACCTTACAGGAAAATAATTCTGGCATTACTGTGATCATCCTCACCCTGCAGAGAGCAGTCCCACTATATGTGAGCAGAGGTGGTGACAAATTCAAATGACATAACAGGTCTAGGTTAATCTAGCAAGTCCAAATGCCAGGTTGGGAAGAGCAGAGAAAGCAGCTGAGAACAGCAGTACCCATAGCAGAAGTGAAAGAGGAACTGGGGCCCCTCTTAAGTGGAGTAGCTGGAGCATTGGGTGGAGGGTGTATTGGTGGGGGCCTCAGGTGAGCTAAGGCTGATTAGTGCACTCAGAACCCTAACTACATGCTGCTGTCAAATGCAAAATACTTTTTCAGTACAGCCCACATGTTCTAAAATACCTGTCATGTCCGGTGCTAGTGTTGGGATCAGCCGCTGAGCCTGATTTTAAAACTCCTTTTAGTGTTTTTATTTCAACCCATTAGCTCATTCTTAGCAGTTCAGCAGCCTTCACTATCAGACCTGCTGCCTTTCAAAGGGTATGTAGTAGTAATTAGCCTGACACAAAACAACAACTGCAAAACCTTAATGAGCAAGATGCCATTTTAAAATACAGTGGTGAAAAGATGGGGATATCTACGAATGATATAAAATAAAGTTATGAAGCATTCTTTGTGCCACATTCAAGGTTGCAGCCAAGAAAGGGACATTTCTGAGTATGTCCCTATTTATCTTCCAGCTTTACTGCAGTAATTGCAGTTGATCTCAGACAAATTGTATGAATACCTTGGGATTCAGTTCCCAGCAGATTATTTTTTTCCTTATGCTTCATTATTTGTATCAAGATTTTAAAGTTGATTGGTGGGTTCTTATAATGCTTCTGACTCAATTAAATACATTGCTTTATTTTTTGTACAGTTGATTGCTAGTCTTGAAGGAAG
Source organism: Bucorvus abyssinicus (assembly GCA_009769605.1). Classification (NCBI taxonomy): domain Eukaryota; kingdom Metazoa; phylum Chordata; class Aves; order Bucerotiformes; family Bucorvidae; genus Bucorvus; species Bucorvus abyssinicus. Next base: position 9,323,963 of record CM020035.1, on the reverse strand, counting down.
TATATTTAAAACAAGAGACAGACAGGAAAATACTGTGTAGAATTACAGGAGTTTATGCTACAAAGGAGCAGCAAAGAGAGGGTTAAAGAGAGGGTGAAACTATTATTCCCCATGTGAAAGCAGGTAGCAATTAGAAGCAGGTGTTATCCCTAACAGTGGTGTAGAGAGCAGCTACAAAACCTGTTCCAGGGGAGCTGGGGAAGAGACAGGAGCTGGAAGAGGTTAAATAAGGAGGTAGATTGTTAGGTGTAGAAGGAAATACAGAAGAGAGCCTGGAAGGCTGCATGGTGCATGGGAAGGTGAGGGTGGAAAGCTGTATGGGTGACCCAAAGGTATGGAGGGCTGATCTGAGGATTGAAGCTTGTATATTGCATGGAGACCTAAGGAGTGTGTACTGTGTGGGGAAACTGTGAGGGTGTAAGAGAGGCCTGAATGCTGTTAGGAAGCTGGAAGGATATGTGGGATGCTGGAAGGCTACATGGGAGACCTGGAGGCCAGGTGGATGGCTGGAAATTTGTGAGTTGCATGGACAGGCCAGAAGCCTGATTTGAATCCAATGTTACCAGCTCACATGGCTCAGAGACTCGAGAAAGAAAGAAGTATCATTGCTTGTAAGAGATCCTGTGGATATTCCAGAACCCAGGGAGGCAAGCAACAGTTACAGTTTATTTACCAGCCCATTAAACAATTAGATTCTCTTTCAGTCTTGGTGACTGTAGATAGTAGTTTTGTGGAGTCTCTTGGTAACCTAGAGCTTTCCAAGCCTCTAGGGCTACAGGAGGTGAAAGAAAAAGTAGAGACTATTCAAATGTTATAGCATATGAAAAGGAAGCAGCATTTGAGAAGGAAGATGAGAGATTGTTTACTCTGAATGTCTTCAGATCTCTTAAGAACTAATTTGAGAGATAGGCTGGATGGAGGCTGGCTCTAATATATTCTCCTGGGTGCTACAGCTGGCTTTCAATGCTGTCTAGAAGCACTGGCTAGATCAGCAGGGCAGTGCTTGAAGTCTACCTATGGCATTGCTCTCTGCTGGGGTGTGGGGTCAGATGGCACAAAAGTCCTCACAGAGAGCAAGATCTCTGCCAACTGTCTGCACTGGCGCAGCAGCAGGTGCACTGGGAGCTGGAATCCCTCTTAAATCAGTGCAGGCTCCAGCAGATGTGTCACCTACTCAAATCTACTTCTTTTAGTGGTGCATATGTACTGATAATGAGTGGTTCCACCTTCTTTGCTGTCCATATGCAGCATGCCTCTGTCAGTATATTTGGAGCCACGTTCTACGTACAGCTGACTGAAAAGGGGGTTCTGATACTGAGACAGTGCTGGCAGATGCTTCTAGTCTCTCTTAGCAGAGATCATGCTGATCTAGGTCAGTGTTGCTATAGATCTTTGAAACAAGGACTGAACACCTCTAACCCCAGCTGATACCAATGCAAGCATGGGTCTTTGGTACCTCAGAGAAGCAAAAGTCCAGTGTAGACAGACCTGTATTTGGGAGCTATTAGGATGATGGCATGCCATTTGATCCATGTGCCCCTGCCTGCTTTGAGGTCATGGCAACAGTCTCTTCTGTTGAGTCTGACATGGTTTCATTCTTGACAACAGAATGGTCCTAATTGTGAACCTACTGCTTTATCTGCTTTTGAACTATTTTGCTATTGCTTCTTTAAGCAGAATATCTTTGCATTTAAAGATTCCCCTCGCTATAAACCAATTTGAAGTGCTCTTGAGCCAGTGGGATATGTATGGATACCTGCTTTTAGCACATTCCTCCCCAAATTTTGGCTTTTGTGGCACAAAACTTAAGTGAAATGATTCCTGCCACCCCCCAAGCCCTCTTCAAATGGTTCTCAGATGCATACTCAAATAAAACAAAACAAAAATATTATTCTTAAACTGTATCCTTTTATTGGCAATTAAATGGGAAATTGACTATTTCATGGGAGAAACAATCTCTCTGTGGTGTCAAAATGCTCAGCTGAGAATCACCAGAGAAGTACAAAGCATTATTTAATGCTATATTCCATGCAGTGGACTTACACCTATTGGGACTAAGGTCCATGAACGGATGTGGGGTTTAGATATATTCTACTGAGTTAATCTGTGCTGGTCAGCAGAAAGTATTTGTAGTGGGTTTTCCTGGTGAATTAAAGAGCAATTTCTTACCTCATCAGAACACTGCACCACTTGGCTTTAGGCAAATGAAGTCCCCAGTGCTGTGGAAGTCAAAGCGCCGTCCTTATGTTGGCTGAAGGTCCAGCCTTGTGCGGTGTTTAATACATCCCAACATATGAATGCTGCATGTCCTGATAGCGGGATGCTTGAGTTGACAGGGAAGGTCTTTGTGTGTTAGTGTAACGCTGCAGAGAAACCCTTGCGCTGCTGCTTGTAGGACAAGTTATCTCAGATGTGGCTCTGTACTATTTCAGCCCCTGAAGCTGACTTACAAACATAATTTTTCACTGTGTGGACCTACTTGCTTGTTAGTATATGTGGTCCCTGGATAATTTTAGGCTTGCTACAAAAGGAAATGAGGCTTTTATGCTCATAATCTGACTGTCTACCCCAGATGGCCCTTTTCCATATAATTTTAGCAGCTCTTGCCTGGTTTTGACAAAGGATTGAAACTCTTAGTTTCCTGTAAATCTTGTAAAAATTGGTTGTAAGAGAGCTGATCATTAATTCACCCTCCTGTTAGACATTAGAGAATCAAGACAGACTAGAGTGATGAAAACCAGTAGTTGTGCTGGTGGGGGAGGAGAGGAAGAGGTCTGGGAATATGGTTCTGTTCGGTGAGGCAGCACCTTGGCCTTGCTGTGTTCTGCTGTGTGATTCAATGCTCTGGTTGGGGAGAGATAAAGTGTATGATGTACGCTGATGCACATGCTACCACGTTATCCATCCCTTTATTTTTCTGCTACACACCAGGCTTTGGTGTAACTTAGGAAATCACCCTGTAGGTTGTGCCTTTCTAGAACCTTCAATCTGTTAGAGCTGATAGCTTAGAGGCAAAGCTGGGGAGAATAATTTGGGAGCAGCTCAGGGGTGCTGGGTGGATGTGAGGAAGGATCAGCTCTGCAGCATCAGGCATTGAGCAGGACTAATTCCTGCTGTCTGGGTGTAGGTGCGTGCAAGTGTCCAGCTGCCCCATGGACCCCACTTGTGAGTGCACGCAGAGGAGAGTGCCACAGCCTCTCATTTGCAGTTGCCCAGCACTGAGAAACTACTGTGTGGGCAGGTTGTTCAGGACAGACCTCTGGTTTCTGACAGCAGCCCTGTCCTAGGAAAAAGTAAGAATGTATACTTCATAGCTGCCAGGCCGAAGGGGGTAACTCCTCTTTGACTGGTTTTATCCTGCCTTCGCTAGGAGAATGCAAGCCTTGCCCTAGGGGATGTGAGAGGAGTGCGTTTGATGTGGATCTACCAGCTGAGAGAGTCTGATTGGTCAAAGCCTTGGTGTTTAGGAAAGTCTAGATAGATGAGCAGAACACAAGGAAAAAGACTGAGTGAGCCTCAGTGCACAGATATGCAAACAGGAAAAAATCGATAGTCCCTAAAGCCCAATATCGCACCCTGTGCAGTGACTGATGTTGAGTGTTTGAGAGATGGCAATAAAACATTGGAAATGCCTTTACTGCACTTTGTAATGTGAGAAGCTGTTCCTTCCTGTTTGGCTAACATTTGGCACGTGTCCAAAAGCCTTGAGTATCAACAGCCCTTGTGATTCTTACAGATCCTATTTTTATCCCTGTGTCTTTCTGCTTCTCCTTTATCTACTTTAAATTATGAATTGCAACAACAACAAAAAATGCTGCTTCCGTCAGGGAATGTGCACAGCTGCTCCTCAGGGAAAGAGGAGCTGTCCCGGTGGTCTTGGCTGCATGGATCCAGCAGCTGTCCTGCACTGTGAATGCTCCAGCGGCTGGTTGCGGGGAGAGAAAGAGGAACAGTGCAGTGCTCTGGATGCTAGCCAGAATCAGGGTTACCATCACACTGGGCTCAGTGTGTTGGTGGCAGAATACAGAGAGGAGGAAAACGTGTTTCCTTCTTAATGTCCAGAAATTTTCTTTTCCAGCACTCGTGCTGCTGCTGGAAGGCAATGACATGAAGACTGTGCCTGAGCATCCACCTCTCTCAGCGCATGCTGCGTTAGGGGTACAGTGATCCTAGTATTTATGAGTGGGGGAGAATGGTAGCCTGACGTGCCCAGATTGTGGATCACAACCTTCTCTGGGTTACTCAGTATCTCTCTCATCTGTTCCTTCTGCATTTATTTGTCTTCCATTTTATTCCCCAACTCTTTAAGCCAAGAGCTATATTTTGGTTTTGTATTGCACAGAAGGGCTTTAGCTTCACTTAGGTCCTTAGACATTTTCATGATCCAGACTGGAATAACTTTGCATCCAAGCCTAAACCCTGGGTCTAGCTGCTCTTTACCCCTGTGCCAGTTACAGACTGGTGGCTTTGGGAATCTGTATATTTACCTTGCTGAGCATATGCCTAGCAGACAGAAATGCCCTCTGTTCTTGGTGATGTGTGCTTAGCTGCAGAGGTAAGAGAGCTAGGTAAAATAAACCCTGCAGGTGCAGCAGCAAGTCACTGCTTGACCTGTGAAGATTCCAGTCATCTCCTGATCTCCTGGGCAGCTTCTCTAATCCAAATCCAGCAGTGATGGCACTGGCTGCTTTTTTTTCTTAATGATGGTAGCAGTCCAATCAAGCCTTGGATGTCTACACAGCTTTGAGATGGCAACAAAAGTTCTCTGCCTAGGTTGTTTTCTTATTTTTGCTATACTCCTGCTTTTGGCAAGTCATGTAGGAGTAAATGTGCACCACCAGTGGCAGAGTTCTTGTCTCCCACTGCTGAAGGTGACCAAAAAAGTTTTGCTTGTCAGTTAGGAAATAGCTTTAAGCTGATCAGTGTAATGAGATTCTGAAGCCATATGGCACTGGAATTAGGGCCTTCTAGTGCAGTAACTGCATGCTGCAAATGCAACAGTGCTGTATGCTAGAAGTAATTTCAAGAGCAGGGAGATTTTTTTCCTCTGCTCATTCCTTTAACTCCTTGGGGTTTAAAACAATGCCTGGGATGTAGCCCTTTATTAAAAAAGGAGGGGGAGAGAATACTGGTCTGCTTTTTATTAGTTGGAAGAAAATAAGTGGAAGTTAATAGAAAAGACCATTTCAGGTTCCTGACTGAACATTGGAATGGATGTTACCTGTAACAGCACTAAGTGTGCTCTGAAAATAAACCTTCACGTCAAGCTGCTGAAATCCCTTATGGCTTATCAGATTCATGATCTGGATGGTGGGGAAGGCAGAAAGAAGGTCACAGAGCTATAGGCAAAAGGAATGGTGTGTTTCAGTACAGTTATTGAAGAATAGTTCAAACTTCAGACAAATGCATAAAACATAGGAAAACATGAAACTGGGATTTCAGGAATGAAATACGGATTTTTTCATACCTTCTATGTATATCATTCTTATAGTAGCACTGGATTGAGATTACTCATTTCTCGGCCTCGTAAAATATTATACATAGGTGGGGGTAGCTGCTGGTAAGATACCTCTTGCTGATCTCACTTTTGTTTAAGTCACTGTTGGATAAGAGAGGCAATTTTTAAGTCTCATCTGCTAAACTTTCTTGATAGTTCTTACAAGGCTCTGTTGGAAAAAATGTCTGTTTCTCCTCAATTGTTTTAATGACTGTGTGGGGTAAGTTGCAAACAGGAAGCGTTTCACAGCATTTTCTAACTGCCTTGTTTCCAGCTGCAGCAGCAGCAGACTTCTCTACCTCCTTCTCCTGGCACATAAATGCTGTTCCCAAACTCAAGTCTTGACTCTTTGCATGTAATTATGTCCATTGTGCCCAGCTTCATTGAGATCCAATGTGTTTGTTGCATGTTTTATGCTTAATAGCGATACCAACCATTGGGTCACTGCTTTGTGGGGCAGAAGCATATTAATTCACAAGAAGAGATATGGGCCTTAAACTGATTTAACTGAGTTGCATTTAAATTTGTGGCAATCATCTGGCCATACCGCAATGACAGCAAACACCTGCCAGCAAGCTCCAATTCCAAGGTGAACTGTTATTTCTAATGAAACTAGGAGCTAGTGCAGTTCCTCAGGCTGTTTTAGTTAATGGCATCTGAGGATATCCAGGTGGTTGGCTGGGTTTTTTTCTTTCATTTCTGATGACACTTTCTTACATTTATTTATTTGCTTATTCATTGACAGACCAACCAAGATGATGTTGCTAGGCAATGATGGCAATTTGTGAGCAGATAATGTCCTCTTAGCTTTTTCCAAACATTTTGCTATGGTTGTCTGGAGCAGCAGGAAAGTAACTCCCTTTCACTCTCTGTCACCTCTGGAGAAGACCCAAAGAAGCATGCTTACCATTTTCTGTACCTGCTCCCTCCACTGTCTCTTCTGCATGCAAAGACCAGATCTTGCTTTCAGTCAGACTGATACCTTTTGGCTAACAGAGGAAAATTGTGAAGACCCAATTATCCATGCAGAGTGCATGTTTGGTAACATTTTACATGAAAGCATTTCTGCAAGCCAGCCCTGGCAGCAGCTCCTGTGCAGATACATCCAGTGCAGCTCAGAAGAGGTGATTTGTGTGGCAGGAAACAAGGCAGGTCTCTTACTGCTCCCATGTCAGAGGTTTCTGATGGGTGTCAGGAGAAGCTAGCCCAGCTGCCTTTGAAATGTGAATGAAATGAGACTTAAAGGAGAACCCTGGTCCTTGCAGCACAGCACTCAGTCCCTGAGGTAAACCTTATGTGTGCTGCTGATAAATGTGTAGCAGCTACAGTCAGCTTATTTTTCTGTCTGGAGCTGGGTGATGGCAGTGGTACCCCAGGCGTTGGAGATGTGTATTTAGCATCGTAATGGATCAATGTTTCCTAGGGAAAGACTGAGACTTACATGATTTTAGATCATTTTCCTGGTGGGTGCTATGGATACCTGTGCTTCAGAAGCTCACACCTAGGGTGGATTGCTTCTATCCCACTTCCAGCATCAACTCTCCCCCTTGAAACAGAGTGTCTCACAGATTCTTCTGTTGCTAAGCCACATGGATACCGGTGGGAACAGCATATGCAAGGGAGGATGGCAGACAGAAGTGCATTGTCACAAATGCTCCATTCTACCCCACTGGATATCTAAATATGTGCAAAGTTGAAACACAATTATTCTGTCTATGACAGACATACACATAAACCTATTGTCAGAAAAGCTTATTTTCCAAGGTGCATCATGTTTGCCTTTGTACAGAAGGACACCCCAAGCCCCTGTAGTGAAAGAAAAGAGGATAGAAGAAAGGCTTTAACCTAAAACTGCCAGCTTATGTTTCTAGTTTTCTTATCTTGTGATGACTGTTTTCTACAAATTAATTCTGCCTTCTACACCACTGCTCTCCCTATCTGCAAAATATTGCAGTCCCCTGGGGATTTCTCTATGGAAGCTCTAATAAATATTTTACAAATGCTAATGAATCAGGTCACCCATCAGCTCAGTATGTCACATTGTCCTCACTTTGCAGGCAGTGTTTTGTCAAAGGGAGGAGACCAGCTTCATGCCATGCCGTAAGTTTGGGGGGGGGGGGGGGGGTGGGGGGTGGGGAAGGGAGCACAAATCTTTTAAGAGTGGAGATCCCCTTTATAGCTTCCCTTCATCAGAGGGAGAGGTCCTGAGGCTCACTACTTCCCAAGTCTGATAGCTGTTTTATAGCGTGGTCAGTTTGTGTGTGTTGGGTTAGGGAGCTGAAACAGCTCACTGTGTGGTTGGGGAGCCATGGAAATGTCAGGGGAGAAGCTGCAGAAGTTTATGGAATGGGTATGAAGTAGGGCTGAGTTGACTTTTGTAGGCTTCAGCTTTCATGCCTCTCCATCATGTTATTGACCATTTTAGTAATGACATAATGTGAGGCTTTTTTCCCCTGGGCATCTTTGTCCTTTCTAGTTCATTCTCTGATTTGTATTAATCAGAGGTTTCTCCTTTCCCAGTCCAGGTCTAGGGATCACCTGTGATGCGAGAGGGCCATGAGCTGAACAGCACTGGATACAGCTGTGTAAAGATCTAACAGGTGGTAGTGCTTGAGGCAGAGGGCAAAGATTTTCCTGGCCTGTGTATAAGATCCTTGCAGAAAGCTTATTCTGTGCTCAGGTCCCTGCAGTTGAGGTCTGGGTTGCAGTTCAGCCCTGATTAATGAATTAGGTTTTCACTGTATTCTTTGCACTGTCACCAGTGCTGGCCTTGTGCCTGTTCTAGCATCTCCTGTGCACTCCCCTGCCCCCAAGGAAGGCTCCTTTTTATTTCACTGCATCAGTACTGAGTACTCTCTGTGCTCCATTCCCCAAGTAGTAGTTTCTTCACAATGTTCTCTGATCAGTGATTAGTATTACAGTAATTGTTAAAAGGAGAAAAAGTCAACTTAAATATTCAGCACTTCAAAGAGAGAATTCTATATGCGTGTTTCAGATCTCTCATTTTGGTGTCAGACTGATGGCTCCAACTTATTTTTTTAAAAAAATTTGGGTCAGGGGTTGCACAGCTAGCAGAGCATGTCTGCCAGCAGTATTTCCCTTTTGTCCTCCATTTGCTACTCTGTTCATTTAGATTATCACATCTTATGAGCCGGCACCGTGCACAGCAGCAGAGGGCTTTTCTGTACAGTTCAGCCTCCCAGTACCAGTGCCAGACGTATGAGTAATTGGTTGAGCAGCTCTGCAGAGCAGTCTCCTTGCACCATCCAAGCCTAAATGCAGACGTAAAATCCATTCTCCAGTGATGAAGAATCATAAGCCTGAAAGGGACCAAAAATCATGAAGAAAAACCTTTTCTTAAAGAAAAATGCTTTGCGAACTTATCTTGCATGCTCTTTAAGAGCCATTCTGTGATCTTGCAACATGCTTCTGGGATCTTCTCTCTTCATTGTTGCTTATAAGACAGCTTTAAATTAATGATAAGGAAGCTATTCAGGACATGGGCTGTGCTGAGGTTCACAGCTTTCATTCTGAATGAGAGAATAAAGTAAACCGATATTGAAGGCAAGGAGGGAGAAACAAACGCAATCAGTAAGCCTATAAAAGTCTTAGCCAATTGCAATGGCGAGCATCCTGATGGCAAGGGTGACCTTGAATGAACTAAGTGGGATAAAGTCACCAGCCTGGACTGACGGCTGAAGAATCAGGCTGGATTCCAGCAAACTGAGAGAGCAGATTCATGTCAAGAGTCTCCTGAGCTGTGGCAATGGCTTTTCGGTGTCAGAAATGTGGACAACAGGTGCCCAGGAACCCACCTTTTACTGCTGTCCGGATATCAGAAGGAGAAATGAAATCTTACCATGATTTTATAGGAGGATGCATTAGACTGGAGCGCATGGCAAAGAAAGGTATGTGCAGCATCTTTAAAAGAAATGGCATCTTCTATTAGTGGTAGCTGCATTGCATTCCTAGGAGATATGCAAAAAGAGGTGATTTTTCTCATGCTTTTCTGAGGATTCAGTGGTAAATAAAGACAACTGACTGGATTTGGATATTAACTCAGGTATGAGTGCATCATTTGACTTGGCTGTATATCTCTGGGATATTTGCAGTGCTTTGACTTAGAGGAGGTTAAAATGAATGCTAGACTCATTCTGAATATATGTTTATTTCACTCGGGTGTTAGACATTGAGGTTTCTGTGTATGTCTAGAGCAGGTATTTGCTGTGCATGTAAAATACCTTTTGGAAATGAATGTAAGGAGATGGGGCAGTGAGTGTCACGACTCAGTTGACCCTGTTGCCCTGTGCTCCTAAATTACTATGTAGACAGTCAATATCATCCTCACTGTAGAGATTCTGGTTTCCCTGTACTCATAACAGAAACTTGGACTAATCGAGCCTTTTGTGCTCTGTGCGAGTCAGTGTGGCTACAGGGCAGTACTCCACTGAGTGGGTTGTTAGTATAAGGTGCTCATGTCCTGGCAATTCATGCTAACTGCTTAATTCTGAAGTGGAGTGATGGTAGTTGAAATCTAGACTGTTGACTGTTCAGTCACGTAACAAGACTGCTGAATCATAGAACACTTTGTCTATGTGTCATTTGAGAGAAAGATTAACCAAGGAGCCCTTTGGTTTCATTAGGTCTGTTAACTTGAATAAATACTTAGCAAACCTCAAATCCAGAAATTTATAAGACATTGACTAGTATGGGACAAAAAGATCTCCAAAAATCATGCAATGTGATTGCACTTTCAAGTCAAATTGTTTATTGTGATTTAATTAGCTCTTCAGCAGAGAGTTGCATTCAGTCTGGTAAATCAAGAATATTCTGCAGAAAAAGAGGTGGACCAGAAGCAGGTCATCTGCTGGCAGCTACTGCTCACAAATTGGGGTTTGCAGATGCTTTCTTTAATAGGGCTCTAACACACAATGTCAGGGCTTGAAAACTGCAAAGCCAGTCCATTGTACCCTTGCATCTGTTGCCCATCTATCTGTGCTGATTTTTGGTCTCAGTGCCTACCTATGCGTTTTTGTATTTGGCTGACCTTTCGGTAACACTGCTGTTTCCAGTGGCACTCTTTGTGATGAGGCATTCCAAGCTCAGCGTAGCATGGCAGAAATGTCTGGTATCTGAGGAAAAGACTGAACAGAATTAATAGAAGTTTCTTGAGTCTTTGATCAGGTGCTTCCAGGTTGCTGATGGCTCTGGGGGCCTGTGGGCTGGCTGAAGGCACAGCTCAGGCATCTGCTGTTCTTTTTCTTTCTGTGGGTAGAGAGGGGAAGACACTGGTAAGAGCTTTGCCATGGTTACTGTTCCCAGGGAAACACCTTCCCTGCCTCTCATGTTGAGAGATGACCTGGCATAGTATTATGGGCGGAAATCCCTTGGAAAATCAGTTTCTGCTAGAGAACAGATAATGTGTCAACTCAGTCTGTTGCCATTTTGCGAGGTAGAAAGCACATTTGCTGCTTTTGCCAATGAAGCTGCAGGAGAGGCAGAATTAGGTTAATGCTAGGGACAAGGCACCTTCAGCTGCTTACATTAGAGCTGCATGAGCTGTGAGAATACACCAGTGAGAACTCTGCATGTGGTGATGTTGTTAAAAGGGGGCTACAGAGCTGGCAAAATGGCACAGGAATTCGTAATACCGCCACTGGGTTCCTTTCTCCTGCTCAGAACTGACTTTGTTCCTGTACTCGTCTTGTTTTGGCCTTAGTTTTCTTATCTGCAAAGTAGAAGCTGTGAGAAGCTCTGTAAACAGTGGATCCTGATGATGTAGCTATGACTATCCTTTGAAGATTAGACCAGTTTCCCTTTGCAGTAGGTGCTGCATAAACACAGGTGAAGAAAGGTGATTGGTCCCAGAGAACTTGGGGTCTGCCTGCCCCATCGCACTAGTCCTCATTTTCAAACTCTAGGGCTGGATGTGTGCCTTTTTCTCAGGCTGCCTCTGTCTGAACATAATGGCAGTGCAGGATCATGGGCCTCTGTGGCATATTTTGGCTTGACTCTCACTTAGGGGTGCCCTTCCTGCAGTGTAAAGGTCCAGCTGGACTGTTGTTGAGGGCTAATTGGCTAGTGCTTACTCAGTGCCTCAAGCAGTCCAAAGTGTGAAGCATTTTTCAAACACAAACCAGATCTGTGGAGCCCTGTGAATATTCTGTGGTGGTTTTCTCTCTTGTACGAAAAATCATGAGAAGAGATGGAAGGCACACAGGTAACTACAGCAGAAACAGAGGCCATGTGGTTGCAGCTGGGCCTGCAGTGGCCTGCTGGTGACCCACCTTTCATCAGCAAGACCCCATAGCTAGCAGCACTGTGCCAAGCCAATCCAGTTCCTGGACTGTGCAAGTTCAAGGCTCCCTTTGAATCATTGTGATTTGTTTTGATGAGTGGTTGAAAGTGTGGCTGTAATCTCCTGACCATATAAAGAGATGAAAATCGTGAATGCTTACAAAAAGAAAGTGCTGCTGTGAGGGGCCAGCTGAAGGACAGTTTCCCCATGGCCATGTGATGACTGCGTAGAGCTCCACAGCCCTGGCTCCCTGCTACAGGCAGAGGAAGGACCCTGCTGTGTGAGCTGGCCTACGAGTGCTGAAGTCCCCTCTGGGGTCTGGTGTACAAATGGTGCTATTTTGAGTAGCAGTATGTGACCTTGAGACTCTCTGGGAGCTGCAGCTCCAAGGTGCTATAACCAACAACCAAGGGGAAGGAGATCCCAGAAAGCCAGGCAAGACATGTAGCAGGGACTCCAGTCCAGAGCTGATACTCCTTGTAGTGCTCTCAGTTCCTCACAAAAGAGATGCTGAAGCTGCAAGCAAAGCATAGCCTCTTGTCAAGAAATACACCACTCTTGAACAGTGCCTCATGCGCTTTTCAGCACTGACATGACTATTCATGTCACTCAGCTGCTGATTAACATCTTTCATGCTTGAGGACACCTCCTGCCAAAATGGCCTCCTCTGTCCCCAGATGCTCTTAATTAGGCTGCCTTGTTGTGATGCTTGAGTCCTCCAATGGGACCACACATCTACTGGGGCTGAACATGGATGGATGAGCACTGGCTGGTTAGACTATGTTCCTGCATGCTGTGGAGCTTAAGGCTGCATGCAGATTATGTATTTTTAAGTGAATAAATGTGTGATTTTCATCTGTGCTTTAGGCTGGTGGCTGCATAAAACAGACTAATGAATCCACAGACATGAAGGAGTATGCAGTTCGTTACTGAGGCTATTCAGGATTTTGCTGTTGCTGCAAAACAAGCAAGATCCTCCTTTCCAGCAGGATGGGGACCTGTCTCTTGTGCTAACAGAGTATTTCTGATGTTGTCCTTCTGTAGGACAGAGGAGTGCTGCAGTTCTGTTTGTCCAGCGATCATGGGTGCTTGTTCTCAGTCCTACTGCTGTGTCTCTCTTACTGTGGAAATGAAAAGCAGTTCTTCAGATCTATTTGTTCAGGGCAAAAAAGGGACTGAAGTGTTGGAAGTGGTTTTAGAGCAGTTAAGGATTTAAAGATAGAAACCTGCTTTTATGGCATTATCTGGAGAATGAAATCCCATCTGAATGAATTCAGGCTGAAATTTCCTGGACTTTTTGGAGCTTCTCCACCTTCAATAGTGAAATAAATGAGAAATGCTTTCCTGTCCCATGTAGTCGACCTTTCCACAGAGGTGCTGGTTACTGGGGAAAGTGACTGATTCATTTGAAGGCTGAAATCTGCAGGGTAAGTGGAAAGTATTTCTAAACCCCTGGAGACTCAGTCACAGTGCCTCCTCATGCATTGCTCAGAATTCTTCTTTTTTATTTCCATTCAGTATCTAGTCTCTTTATGTACCTAGGGAACCTGGGATAATTTTTTTCAGCTGGCTCTCACTGCAAAGAAAATATCTAAAAGAAAATATTCTGTTTTTCATAGATTTTTTTCTGAGACAAGATCCTTATCTAAGATGCTTGTGTCTCTTTTCACCAATTCCCATTGATATGCAGCCTGCTTTGCTGCTGTTGAGCATTACTGAACCCTGTTTACCTAGCAGAAAAGTCCAGAGAATGGTGATGAAAATAGGGAAGGCATAGCTTTATTTCCATTTGAAAAGAGTTTTGAGAGATAAGTAGTACTGAGAAGATCAAGAAAACAAATTCTCAGAAGGCAAGTTATTGCAGAGGCCTTCTGGGTTTTTATGTTTTTCCCTTCCTCCCACGATACCAGAACAAGAAACAACTCAGTGAAATGGAAAAGCATTAAACATGGATAGACAGATTGCTCTAATTGGTAATGTTTTGTTAACTTGTGGGACTTATTACCACAAGATAATAGCTCACTTTGCTTTTTTTGTATTGTCTAAATTGTAGTGTAAACTGTCTGGGGAGAGGATTTCAGGGGAAAGTGGTGAGGAACATAAAGGGAGGTTGGAGATCATTTGAGCAGAGCTTTCACTCTGGTTTTGCTCGCAGAGCTTATTCTCCAATTTCAGCCAGTTCTGCTTGAAGCCCCACTTAAAGACCCAATTCTGCTCTGCTAATATGTTGATCTTGTGCTCAAATTGTGCTGCTGCTTTATTATCTGAACCTTGCTGTGGATTAGCCTGCCCAGTGAGGTTTCTAAGTCATGGACTCTCCTCCTTCACCACCTAGACATTATCTGGTAGAATTGCTGGTGCTTAAGAATAAAAGAATGAGAAATAAAGCTTTGTTGTAGCAGCCAGGCTTCCTATATATGAATATTTGGACTATACCAGGTGTCTTGTTGCACAAATTTTTGATCCTATTAGTTCATTCCATTTCTCAAGGGGAAAAAAAGTAGTCCTCCAGGCTTTTACAGCAGATAAGAATAATGGACTAAACATTTCTTTTTTTTTTTTTATCTTTTTCTAACCCAGGATGTCTCAGCAACTTTGTCCTGCACAGAGACAGCTCTTTATTCATATTCAGAACCTGTTCCTATGAGTCATTAAATTGGAGATTGCTGAATTCAGCAAGCAGTTGTCTAAACTCTTGAGTGACCACCTTCATAGAGTGTGCTGCTGTGAGGGCCTCTAAGGAGCAAGGGTCTGCATGACTGAAGATCTGATTATGAAATTGGGGTACTGTTAGTTAGTACCTTACTAACTGCCAGCATTGGGAAAAGCTGAGATGAGATGGGAAGAGGTAAAGAAATGGGATACTCTGTTCCATTTTCCCTTGACTTGACTGCTAAACTAAAGAAGGGAGATTTGCCGGAGAAAGGATGAAATTGGGGGCAACTATCAAATTTAAGTCAAAGCCACAATAGGAATCGATGGGCTGAAAATTAAAGTGAGAGCTTTGAAACACAAGCCAATTTCTTTGTGTTAGGCCAGCTCTAGGGGAAGCAGTGGATTTGCAGTTGCCTGGAGTCTTTTAACATAAGATTAAAGAGCTTTCTAAAATGCTGGTTTAATCCAATTTCTGTTAACTTCTTGTGTGTTCATCAAGTCAAACACAATGAACCCAGTGGTCTCCCCGGTCCTGCAGAGAAAGAATCTGGGAAGATAATCTCTTAAGTTAGAGGCAATCAGGTATGAGCCATTCCATGTCATGCTTTTGGAGACCCATCTCCACAGGTGTGAACACACGAGCTTGTGAGGTCAGATGCTTGGATGGTGCAAGTTATTTCAATGAAACTGGTGCATATTATAGCAACAGAGGATCAGGTCCTTGAATTTTTTTCCCCCCTCCAAAAAAGTGAACTTCAGTATGTACTGCAGATGCTGACCAGTAACAAAAACTAGAACTCTATTCCATATCCTGATGCTGGTGGGGCAATATCTGGGTAGTTAGAATACTGTTCTACTGAGAGAGGCACAGCTAAGCCTTTTGAGCTTGGCAAAGACATTTTCCAGATGCACACTGAAATTACCCTCACTAAATAGGCAAATGCAAAAAGGTCTGACACTTGCAAATCTAGTTTATGAAATGAACATGCTGCCTGATGAGCTTTCCTTTGAGCATGCAGTGGACTGAGAGGAATTTCTTGGTGCATCTTCTACCGTGAGTTCAGTCCTGTCCTTATTTCAGGAATCCAGCACAAGGTTAGTCATTTATGTTCACTTGCAGAGTAACATTTAGTCTAAGTCCACAGTTGGATCTGCTACTTCTGCAGCATCTCTACACAGGGTTAAAAGATTTTTAGAGTGTTATCACCTGGCATGTTTATCAGCCACTTGCATCGATGTGACACTAGTCCATAATGCTTTGGAGCCTCTCCCAGCTCTGCTCCTAGAGACAAGTCTCTGCAGGAAGGTTATGAATGCTGCCTGGGAGAGGTCAGTGCAAGGCACCAGACCTTGCCAGGGACCTCTGGCGGGCACTGGCCCTGCTGCCTGTGGTGGGGCTCACACCAGAAACGGGCTGGTTCTTGGTGTGTAACTGGGGTATTGTCTTGTTCTCTGTGTGCAGAGCTGGAGCTTGAATTTCAGGACTCCCCTCCTGAGAGCAACGTGAGTCTGGAATGGGAGGCAGGTTTTGGTTGTGAATTGCTTACATGTGGACATTTATATCAGATATATCAGTGAAGGCAGAAGAGAGTAACATTACACACTCACTACAGCTGGTAAATTCATTTGTTTAGCATGTGCTTCAGGAGAGGCTGGGGAAAGAAAGTGCAGTGTGAAAACATACTATGCATCTTGCTGCTCTCCTAATCTACCTTGATCCACCTACTAGTGTCTGTCCGGAACACCACAGGTGTCTTAAGCTCTCAGACTTATCTTGTACCTAGCATGGTGATGCTCTACTTTGATTTGGCATTTATCTGTAACTCCATGTAAAATCCTGTTAGTTTTCTAATGCAATACTATAAACATTGTGATAATTTGTATTGGCTGGCTCATGGGGGAAGGGTGGTAACACTGAGTGTGTTATCCTTAAGACAGATCCACTCCAGTAGTGTGTCTGCATAGACAACTTTGGTCTGCTTCTTGGTTTACAGGTGGGAGAAACTGAGGTTGGCTGGTGACCTGGATTCCTCTCCTCGTGCCTCAGTTTCCCTATCTATAAAATGGATGACACTTGTCTTTTTTGAGCCTGACTGCCAGCAAGATATGCATAAGAAACAAGGTGTTACTACATCAGGCATCCTCAGGGACAGCTGCTATGATGTACCCTAGGCAAAGAGTGACTAGTCTAAAGTTACTGAGCTGCTGGGGTTTGTGGTAGTAAAGGGACAATTTTATCAATAAACCTAGTGCTGAAGTGATGACCCAGTTGCTTCAGAGAGCTGCAGATGCCCTATTACCATTGGCATGCCAATGTGAAAGCACATGTGTACTCTCTTCACACACTACACAAACTTGTGTCCTGAAGTGTTTGTGGAACTAGATCTGTAGAACTATTAGTCCCCTGTTCAAGAGCTGTTGGCATGTTTCCAGCCAAATTCATAGGTCTCGTGCAATCTTCTCCTGTGTCTGTAAATAACAGCACTGTGCTTTGGTGTGTGGGTGTGCCTTTGAGATAGTACTCCAAGACAGCTATTCGCAGCAGAGCTGTTGGTTTCCCTTGGCCCTGAATACTCTACTATTAAAGTTATTTTAAGCAGAGCCCTTTCCATGCCTTAGTCTGAGCAAGTGAATCTGTTTTGTCTCTTGTGGGGATGTACCTTTGTTTGTATGCTAAGCTGTGAATGCCTCCAAAGAGTCTAAGGGTCTGAGTGGAGAGCTGCCTGGCGGGAGGGGAGAAGCCAGCTGTACTTTGGGGAGGGTTAAAGCCTGGGTGTAGTGCATGTCAGAGGTCTCTGCTGTGGTTTGCATTGAAGCAGTTACTAAGCAATTTGTGCAGTCTCCTCCAGGAGAGCGTCAGTTCTTTGCATTGTTGGTTAGATCCAGGATTACTTCCACAGAAGGCTGCCACTCTCCATCCCTCCTCTCTGCCTCGTGTCAACTCATTACCACAGTGGGACTGCAGAGAAGCCAGCCTGCGACACAAGGGGAAGGCACATACTTGTGAGTGTGCGTGGGTCTGAAGGAAAGGCATCACTCTTCGCAGTGTGTTTCTGTTGCTTTTTCTAATGGGCATCTGAACTGAAATGGTGGTGGCAGCTTGAAGAAGGCTGCTGGAGGGGTGGCTGGGTCTCCTTAGGCAGAGAGGTTGATGGAGAGCTGTATTTGTCCTGTTACTGTGATGCATATTCAGAGTGCTGCTGGCAGCAGTGATGGCTGCTATGGCTCACTCTCTCTAATGGCAATAAATAGGGAAATATTTCTGAGCTAACTACCCTCTGTTTGGGAGTCAGCAAGGAAACAGTCCTTCAGCTCCTGAACAGAGTTGTCCCTCAAAAATTATATGAATCATCATATGAATGATTTTGCTGGATGCAATAGTTCAGAGCAGAGCCAGTGGCTGGAATTTTTCTAAGGTACTGTTTCAGCTGTGAAACTGTCTGCTGGCAAGCTCTGGAGAGGGAGGAACAAAGCCTGTCTTACAGTCTGCTGTATTTCTTTATTAGTTTTGTGTCCAAATGTTGTAGTGAATGTATTTTAGTTTTTCAGTTTGCCATGTGCAGTTTTTGTTATTCATGATGGATTTTAATGTGACAGTGTGGAAATGTGAAATCTTTTGTTGAGTTCTGTTCTCTGAGCGGGAATTTGTGTTCCAGCAATCCAGCATGGTTGTGAAGCACAGGTTTTGGGAAGAAGACAAATTAACTTTACTCTGGCAAAAATTAGAAACCATCAAGCAGTTTTTACTGCTGAGGGACTAGGCAAGAGGCTATGCCGTGCTGCTGTAAATCTGGATCAATTTCTTGAAGCTGACACTGAGGTTAGACCTTGGCCTTCAATGCCTTTTATTAGGGAAGTTTCTGGTTTGTGGAAAGCAGGATATAACATGCCCCTATAATATCCCAGCATGTGCTCTGTGAAATCAAGCAATGTCTGTCTCAAAAAAAAAAAAAAAAAAAAAAGAAAAGAAAAAGAATATTTTGCTGACCAAATGATTGAGAACTGTCAACTTCATTACTTTGGAGTCTTGGGGTTCCCTGGGCTCAGATTTTACCTTTGTGTCTGAACTTCCTGGCCATCCACTATAATTTTATATTAATACATATTTAAATCTTTAACAAAAGAGGACTCCAAGCATATGTACACTTCCTCTAGTTTCAGCACAGCTGCACATGAACTTAACTTCGCCTTACACTCATGCCTGAGGGGTCTGCTGAATTAGCAACCGCCTGAAAACCTGGATCTAAAGACTGGAGGAAGTTCAGGTTTGGAACCAACATAGCTGTGGTTCGCTTGCATTTCCAATGTAAAGAAGGGGCATGCTGCACTTTTTGTGACCTGAAGGTAACTGCAAGCAAGTCCTTGAAAAGTCCTTGCAGTTTACTAATGGCTGGTGTAATCTTGAGGGTAAGCTGGAATTTTCCCTTTTATGTAGTGGCAATGTTGACCTGCAAATTGTAATTCTTCACAGTGTACCTGCTGCTTTGATGCCTGCCTGTCTGCAGTCCTTACCTTCTTACCTGGACAGCATTCTGATGTCTCCTTTGGAGGTTGACATTAATGACTGTTTTGAGCCTCTTCAATCTTTCCAGTAAAGCTCAAGCACAGATGTATGGTAGTGGGGTCACATCTTTAGAGTGGTGAGATTTTTCCAGTTACTGCAGTGACCCAACATACCTATTCAAGAATCTGAAAGTGAGGGGATTTCCAGTTGGGAGGACATGATTTCAGTCCTTTGATATAAACAGCTCTCCTTTCACCTCCGCCTGAGTCAGCCACAATAAACTTCGCACGTGTGCTATGCCTGGCTGTAAAAACAACTTGTTTAAGTCTGTAACCACTCCTGGAGCATGGGAAGACACATCCACTAAACAGGGCTTTTCAAACTGTGACCTCTCCACTCCTGTAATTTTATGTTAAAAGTGAACATCAAATGCTGTAAACAAGGTGAATGAAAAATGTAGTGATCCAAAGTAATTTGAGCAGTCTTTGCTGAAAGACTTAAAATTGGAAGATGTGTTTAATGTGCCTGCAGAGCAAAGCTCAGGTGAATCACACTAAGAAAAAAATCACTTCACTTTATTTACAATAACTTTTTTCCTGGCTTAGTTTTCAGTTGACTTAACATGGGAGAGCAAAAAAAGTGGTCATTGGAATGTGCAGAAGAATAAGGGAAAGGATGTGATCTCCTTTCTGTTTAGAGCTGGATTTTTAGTTCCTCTTTAAACTAAAAAATCTGTAGCACAGCCAGCTTGTATCAGTAATTGACCTTGCTGTTTCTCTGTAAAAAATAAACGTTTTCAAAAAGTAAACAAAGGGTGCAAATGGTGAGAAATAGAATTTAAAAAAAAAAAAAGAAACCCAAACCATGAGCTTATTTCTCTGATATAATAACTTCAAAGATCTTTTTGGACTTCAGGAAAGGAAATGGTTTGCTTAAGGATTTGCATTGGGAATTCTGATGGATCTGAATACTTTAAAATTCTTTAGCCATGCGGTTTTGTCTCTTTAGTGTGTTTTAATATTTGAAATCTAACTTAGTTCTGCTAGCTCTTAGCCAACTGTTGTTCATGGCAAGCAGATGCAGAACATGGGAGAATGTTTGAACTACAGGTACTTTGCAACTTTTGAACTCTGGGTTTGTGTGTTGCCTTCTGGTACTGTTAAAGAAGTATAAGAACGTATAACATTAGGTGTCCTTTCATGCTCTTAAAATGAAATCTCTGGCTTTATGCTTAACCCTCTCTGACTTTTCTCCATCACATCAGCATTCTGATTTTTTTTCCCAAATCCATAATTGTGCTTTAAACATTATTTTTGATTGAGCTTGCACAGAGTAGAAGGAGACTGATGTACTCTGATTTTAGCAAAGGCTTTCTATCCCAGCTGTCTTCCTTCCCTGTGAATTACATATTAGGCTGTCATTAAGAAGAGATGAAATTTGCTCTGGAAATTTGTAACCCATTATTCCAAGATTAGTGATTTCAGATGGGGGATTGAAGCAACCCCCTCCTTTATTCAACAGAAGGCCAGGCAGTTGTAGCATCCAGTCACTAAAAACCAAAGAAGCCCCTGTGTCCTGTTAGGGCTGGTTGCCTTTGGTTGTCTTTCATGGAGCAATAGGCACTGCTGTGTCAATCTGCTCGGTGCAATCCAATCTTTCCCTCCAGTAGGTCATCTTTCCAATGCTGTTGGAAACCATTAGTTGCCATTAGCATGTAAACTAGTTTCTGCTCAGAAAAGAGAGGAAGGAACAAGATTATATTTATTATTGCTTTTAATCATCTGTGGCTGGTGTAGCTCTGAAGGCAGCAGTCTGGGGCCGTGCTCCAGACCTGCTGCAGGAATACATACAGCTGTGGTGGGAAATCAAATAGGCAAGTGTGTTGGGGGGGAGCTTGAGCACGTTTCATATTTGAGTGAGGAATTATGAAGCATGACTGAATGGCTTTCCCCTGAAAGATTAGATAGCACAGTTGCCGCTAGCCTCCCTAGAGATGAGGGAGGAGAAGCTGTGTCAGACAGATGGCTGTGGTAATTGCTTTTCTTTTTGTCCCTCTTGGTAGAAAACCTTGGGAAGAAAAACTGGAAGGCCTAATTCTTCTGCAGTGAAACTCGTCACTGCACTATATAACTGAAATTATAGCAGTTTAAGAGGAGAACCAAGAGCTAATGAACTGACTTGTTTTAATTTTTTTCCTTCAGTATCACATCCTTAGTCACATTCTAATTGTCCTGGCAAATTCAATTAGCTGAAGTAATGAAAAATTGCATGGTATGTGTGAGTCGTGTAAGTCAGCTTTGGTGACCTATGTAGGTGATTTATATTGTTTCCCATAATACTGTTTGAATAATTAAGCTTTCTTTTCTTTTTTAAATTTGAGAAGCTATGTGTAACTCCCTCTTAAAAAAAAAAAAAATTTCAGACCACAAGAACAATCACACAGAAGCTAAGAAATGCCCGAGTCAAGGTTGCCAGGATAACCATGTTCCAGCTA
Organism: Bucorvus abyssinicus; assembly: GCA_009769605.1. Classification (NCBI taxonomy): domain Eukaryota; kingdom Metazoa; phylum Chordata; class Aves; order Bucerotiformes; family Bucorvidae; genus Bucorvus; species Bucorvus abyssinicus. Next base: position 9,302,515 of record CM020035.1, on the reverse strand, counting down.
CTTGGCTGGTGTGTTTTGATATGCTCTTCAGTTGCATGGCTATACAGTCTTTCTGTCAGGGGACAGGGCTGCTCTGAAGTTACCAGAGGTGTCCAATCTCTTCTGTAGCTCTTAGCAAGGTACAGTGAAGCAAAACAATTGTTGTCAAGCTCCTGTGACTTGTCAGCTTGCTGAAACATTTCCGTTAAGTTTTGGGTTCCCTTGTAGTGAATTAAAACATGCCTACCACCAGTAAGTTTTTCTGAAGTGGTCAGTGAACCTGCAGCTGTTAGCTCAATTGCAGCTCATGTCAGTCTGAAGCAGGGTTTTCTCAGCTGTGGTATCTGTCCCACAGGAAAATGATACGTTGCTTCTGCTCAAGAGGCTGAGCACCTCTTCCTGCAGGCTTTTGGCTTGCAGTACATGGACCAGGAAGGCTACAGAGCCTCCTGGGATAAAGTTAGTGGAAGGGATGAATGGATTAATGCTCACTAATGCTAGGCAAAATGTCATGGCTTTAAAACAAACCCAGTCGTGTCTTTCAGTTTGCTTTTAAGAATTTTTTCAAGGTTCTTTTAGTCATAGATTAAAAACTTCCTTCAGCAACCCCAGGTAATGGTATGTTTCCAAGGACTGGATCTTTTATTGCAAGCTCTGTGCTCTCATAGTGTTACAAAATCATCAATGTTGGAGAGTAACTACATTTAAGGACTGTCCCAGTGTAAGATGTGAGGGGGCAAATGTGACCTTGTGTGCTGTTGGCTACAACTACTGACATTTCGTAGGCACATGATCTGATGTGCCATTTGGGCACCTTCCCTTGTTTCCTGGGATTTTCTCAGGCTTCTGCTAGTTTTTTCTGCTACAGTTTCTTTACCTAGCATGTCAGTGTGTGAGCTATACTTGCGTACTTGAATGTGTGATTCCTAGTCACCAAATGTATTTTATACCTCTCTTCTCATCAGCTGACTGTCTCCTGCTGAGTGTGGGTTTTACAGCAAATCTCATGTGGCTCATCTTGCCCAGGCAGAGGATTTGATGAGAAATAACTGGCGCTCGGCAGTTCTTGTCTCTATCACTTCATCTTACCCTTACACCACAAAATTCTTTTGATAGAAAAATGATATTTAGAAACCAGAAACCAAGCTGTTCTTAGAGTAAGCTAATAAAGTACATATATGAAGGAGGCATGGCGGGGGGAAGGAGGAAGTTCTGTTTTGCTCAAGGCTCGTTGATATTAATGATGCCTTCATATCAGCAAACATCAAAAGCAAGATATTGTACTGGTGGGTTTGTTACCCAGGAGGGCTGAGCAAGTCTCCCTGAGAGGTTAGAGGTGGTGGCACATTTTCTAGTGCATTGTTCATTTTTGTTGAGCCTCCTTGTGATTGTCTCATCCATTGTAGAAAACTTTGCTCCATATTTGCAACTGTTTGGCATAAGCTCAGTCCTGGTCACCCAAACATGAGGGCACCTGTCTTACCTGTGGGACTGCACAGTTGTCACAATAGCTTTGCACCTTCTGTATGCTGAAACCAACAATATTTACTTCAATGGATGCTGCAAGGTTTCTTGGTTCTGCGGGTCCAAACTCTGTTTTAATTATTATTTTGATTTCTTTTTTTTGTCCTACATCTGGGTTGGGTTGGGTTTTTTTGCTGTTTTTTTGATTCAGTTATTGTCACCTCTAAATACCCATTTTTCTTTCCCCTGCCTCCATCTTGCTGCCAGCCTGTGGTTTGAAAAGCTCTTATCTATTACTATTATGGCGATTCAGAAACACTTCAAGTAGGCTGTCTGCAGGATGCTAGAATTCTTTGACCAATGATCTGGAGATGCTTGTCAGTACCTGTTGAGAACTGTATTCATAGATTCCAGGACCTTTTTGTTGTTGTAGTATTTATCTGACTCTAACCAGCACTACCTATATGCTGTTCTTAAGCAGCGAGCAGAGAAATCAGGCTTATGATGATGTCTGCTTTCTCATAAATGAGCTTGTATATTCAAAATTATTTTGGTTTGCCTTTTTTGCTCTGCAGTTTTCCCCACAGATCCCATTCTGGACATGCATGGGTGAAACCACAGACTAAAATATGGTCCCTTTGGCCTGTTTGTTATGGAAACCTTGTGAAATATAGTCATAAGGGTCATGTTGAGAGAAGGGACATGAGTCTGTTTTCCCCAAGCAGATTTCAGAACAACACCAGCGATGCTCTGGAAGATCATTCACCAGTAGCACCCTGTGCAGCGCAGGTAGATGTGAATTGCTTTTAGCAGTTCTGCTGTAGCAATCAAGGCTGGAGGAGAGAGGGTGTGATGGGCTGGTCCAGACAACCACTGCACTGTGCCTGCTAAGAAGTAGTGTAATGCATCAGAGCACAATGTTCAGTTGCCCTGATGTCAAAGCAGAGGTGAGGCAGATCCCACTGCTCTGTGAAGTCTGCAGAGAAAAGCAAACACTGAGCTGGTGTCAGAATGTATTTGTACCTGGCAGAATGACCACGATCCCTTATCTTACAAGTTATGTCAATCAGCTGAGAGCAACAGGGCTTTGTAAGGTTTCCTTCCATGCCAAGCAAAAGCAAACTCTCTTGGTTTTGACAGGGCCATCCCTGGAGGTTAAGACATGAGTCTGTGTGCAAGATGCTCTTGTGAAGCTGTGTTGGAATGTAGGTGTTTTTGTTGCTGTTCTGGTGCCTTGGTGTGGGGAGAAGATATGGTGGATTTCCTACAAAAGGTGTATCTACCTTCTGATGTCTTGTGATCTCTACTGCATGTTCAGGTTTTGACTGAGAGAACAAGCCACAAATCAAGTTGTTCCGCTGTGCTTTTTGAAATGAATTGTTCTCTTCCCTACCTGCAGCCCCCACCAGTTCAGGAGATCTTGAGTCTCACTGGTCTCTTGTATATATACACTCTGCACCTGGCACAGTCAGACTCATATCTAGGACAACTCTTGGGTACCATTCAGGTGGTGAGAAAGGTGGTATAAAATACATTTGGGGACTAGGAATCACACATTGACATAAGTGAGCGTAGCTCACTTGCTGCCATGCTGGGTTCCTGGGCTGTGACTGTGTCTCAGTGCTCTGCAGACACACAGCTTGGTTACATGGAGCAGTGTATCTCTGCTCAGAGTGAAAGTAAAGCAGCCTGTGTCCAAAGCTAAGCCTTAGCTTTGCTAACTGTGTGCAACAGTGTAAATACAGGACTATAGCAGTAGATTGAAATTACAGATAGTTCTATGAACTGAAAACCAAGCTCTTTAGCTGTGATTCGTTAGTCTGCTCTTCTGGTTTCTCTTAGCCACCTACAATGTCAAGAATCAGAGAAGCTGATAGTGGGCTGTATAAACAGGATGGAAACGAACGTCCCACATCGAAAACATCACTCATTCCAGTTTGACTTTTCCCCTTTTTAGTTCAAAGGGAGGACTTGCAGAATCAGCCCCCTTGAGATTTTTTTTTTTCAATTGCTTGGACTTGTTGTGTTTTGTGCATCAGTCAAAATCTATGCAGCTTCTTTCCATATTGTGTGTCACTGTCTGCCTAGGAGAGGGCAATGACACAAGCTCTTTGGTAACTTTGTCTTAAGACATTAGTGAAGCTTTTGAAAATGAACCAAAAAAAGTTTCCAAGTGACACTGTGTCATTTAAAACCTAGAATCCCTGCTTCTGGAAAGGATCAGAGTGTATGTCTGAAAGCAAGACAGAGATGGTATTTTGAGCAGCACACTAGGTTGCAGGAGAAAGCAGCTCATTTTTAAACAAACTATCCAGAAATAGAGAGGCAGGTCAGAGAGGTTAGAAACAAGTGCTTGCATTGTATTGACATCAATGAAGATCTTGATGTTTAAATAGGGCAGCTACCTGCCTTTACTCTGATCCGTGGTCTACCTGGACCTGGCTTCCTTCCTTCCACCTGTTGTCTGGGCAGTCAGAGGTGAGCGGTACAAAGCCAGAACTGGGGGTTGTTCTGTAACTGTACAGTGGCTTAATTGGCCACTGTACAAAGGCCTAATTGCAATAGGAGATATTGTAACATAAACCTTCATCCTGCCAGCTGAGCTGGCAGATACTCTTCAGTAAATGTTGCTGGTCTAGACTGGGGTGAGGAGTTGGGAGAACAACTGGGTGCACCTGTTACAGAAAGAGATCAGATCAGCTTGATGGGAGATAATAGCTGCTGGTCACTGAATAGAACACACACAAAAATTGTGGTGATTTTTGCCCAGCTGCTTCCCAAGTTATTATTTAACTTTTCAGTGTTTACTTCAAAAGAAAAGGCTTTGTTTTCATGAGAAGAAAGCCTTGCAGCCCCTTATTTCCTCCTTTTACTATGTATTTGCTTGTTGCGGAAAAACCATCAGCAAAGGAAACTGTTCTGGATTGGTTGGACACAAAGTCCTTAGGCAGAGGCCAGGAAGTTCAGGGTGGACCATGGCACTGTACCTGAAACAGACTTCACTGTTTCAAAGACCAAAAAGCTACGTGATGTGGGAGGCCAAACGCAGTGGCTTGATATGGAACTTGAAGTAGTAAGGAGCAGGCTGTCAGCTTGAGCAAACCTGGCAAATCTACTGGAGCTGGTTTAGGAAAAGCTCTCTCTGACATTGCAAGGCTATAGATAAAGTAAGTAGGCTGAAGATGGGACTCTGTAAGTATCATAAACTTCTCTGTGATAGTCATATATCATCTGCACCAATAGTCAAGCCAAGCTCTTTTCCTCTGAGTGTCATCTTTGTTCTGCTGTGTTCTTAAAGGTTGGAAAACTTGTTAAGGTTTTATTAACTCATTGAGGATTTCTGTTTTCACTTACACAGATGAAATCATGCAGCAGGAGATACGACCGCTGGTTGCAGTGGATATAATAGAGCAGCTCCACAGGCAATTTGCCATCTTGTCAGGTAAGAAGTTGCTGGTAATTCACACTCTGGGGTTCTCTTGGAAACGTTTTGGAATCCATCATGTTGACTGTCACCCCTCAGCTCTGTACAGCAGCTGGAAGAGTACTTTTATATCGCTAATGAAAAGTGCTGTTACAATCAGACATTCACAGTGTATGGAACTGGAAAATGACAATTTGCTGTGCTTGTTTTTCTTAAAGCAAGTTAATTTTCCATGCTCTCCATAATGGGGTAGGGGGAACAGATTTAAAAGGTAAGAAATTATGCAAATCTTCTGGTATTTACCTCTGCACAATGTCCAAGCATTTTGTTTGTGGGAAAAGATGTTGGTCTATCAGCGAGCTATTCATGACCTTCCCCCTCTTCCTCATTTGCCTTTGTTTTAGAAATGATTGATTTGTAAAGTGTAAGGTTCTAATCTTTTCAGATTTGATTATTCCAATGTTTTTACATGTTTTTCTGAAGTTTGCAATCACACAAAGTGACGCAATTCCTGCCCCAAATAAATAGCTGATGTTGAAATATTTTCCAGATTATTTAATATACCTATTTTGGATACCGTAGAAGAGAAATCCTTATCTGCATCCTAAAATGGCCTCTGCTGTTGACTGTATCGCCTCTGGCAACTCCTTTTGTCTCTGTTTCTGCCTGCTCTGCAAATAAGGGAATTAAGAATTTGCTTTCCTTCTTCCCCATAGACACACAGTGGAGTATCATGAATTTGCACATAATGCTGTGATAGTCAAATTAAGGTAATCTTGGACAGCCTGACCCTCTCTGCATGGTGGAGAATAACTCTGGGTGTACAGTGGAGAGGACACACACACTCAGCTCTGCAAATGATCAACTCATCAGGCCCAGTCGTTGCTGCATCTTCATGTTTTTAAGTATACTCTAAGCTGCCAAATGAAATCCAAATCTTAAGTTACTCAGAACTCTTTATGGACTCTTGAGTATTAAAACTTGATTTTGGAGATTTCTAGTTAGCATCTTGTGGTAGTTCCTTACACTTCATAACTAACTGTTTTGCATTAGGCAGAGGGTATTGACTGAGCGGAGGTGGAACCTGTTGCCATCTCATCAGTAAGCAGTACTCTAAAGCATCTCAGGATCACATCTTCCTAGAATTCCTAATAAACACAAACCTCCATGCAGAACAATGTCAGCAGCTGCCTAAAACTGCTCAAAACTTTTGCATCCCACCGTTGTGCTCAGAGCAGGGTAACTAGGAAATGCTAATGTAGCATCTATCCCAAGACAATTTTTGTGGGGTAATGTTTCAGTATTCTCCTTTGGCTGCCCAGGCATTCACCTGCTTACTATAGTTCTGCCATGCCAAACTGGAGAGGATAGTGAATAACTTCGTACTGTTTAAGTGCTCCACATCTGCCTGCCAGAGATTTCAATGCACAGATGCCACAACAAGTTCTCAGAAGCATTAGGTGGTCAGGGAAAGCTGGCCAGCCCTTTCCCTTAAGGTGCTATCTACTTAACAGAAGAAATAATGACTGATGGGTGGAATTTGACAGTCTCTTCATCTGGGGGCTGTTGTCAAGTTTGAAACCAATCCTCACTTAACTGCTCCAGGAATGCTACTCAGACCCCTTCTATTAGCGCTAAACTGACTTTAACATATTCTAAGTACGAGGAAGGGGACAGGGAATCTAATCACTGTTCAAGTCTTTTTGGGTCTCGATGTTAACTTCAGTCAGATCACAACTGGGGTGCTGGTCTGCTCTTTGTAAGCCATAAAACAACAGCTGGTCTCTCTAGAATGCTCAGCTTGCTTTTGCCACTCACCAGGCATGCTGAGCTGCTGAACCCAATGTTGTTTTCAAGGCCTTTGATTTAACTGATACGTGAATACCTGAAAACACTTATTGGTGTAAAGAACATCATGCATGTTAAGAATTCGGTACTTCATGCAATGCCTAGCCAATAAAATGTGGAGGGCTGCTTTTCTTAAACCCCTTTACCTTGCAACATGGGAGCCCATTAATAAAAGCTATATATGGCCTGTAATGAGCAACTTCTGGAAAGTGGTTTACTGAACACAGAAAAACCCATTTCCAGTTCCAGCTAGAACATTAAACATGGTACAGAAATGTCAAGGGTAAATATAAAAAAGCATTTTTCATATTTCTTTATGGACTCAATTTCAGCAGTGTCTGTATTCTCAAATGCTATGTTAGCAAATTCAACCCTGCACATTTGATCTAATTCTTTTATTCTTGGAAGTGATGCGAAAGATGTGTAAATAAGACTAATTAAACCTAAGGCTCTTAAAGACTTCAGAAATAACTCTTTATAGAAAGCAGGGCTGAGGGGCTTGCTTGTTAGGGAATGGCAAATAACAGGTTCAGCAGTGTACAAGTACTAATAACAAATACCAAAAGCGAGTGAAAAGGTGTCTTTCATGCCCCCATCTACGTAAATAACAAATGCCATTGAAGAATTTTCAGGCTTATCTAAAATCTGCTCAGAACAGTCCAGGAATAATAACCTAAGAAGAAACAGGGCAGTATAGTTCATAGTTTCTAAGTGCATTTCAGTCTGAAGTTTACAACTACATTTGGAATCCTGGGTGCCTCCACTCAGAAATCCCTATGGCAGCCTCAGAGATCCCTTTAGCCCAGTATCTTACTCCATTGGTGACCACTGGTGGGTCATAGGTAAAACATAACAAGAGGAATCTTCCTTACTGTCCCTTTATTGCCTCCTGCAAACTGAGGTCTAGCTACAAGCCAGAAATGACTATATTTTTCAAAAATGCATTTCTCTAAGTGTAACTTTCTCTTTCCTCTAGCAAAAGATTGGGGTTTTTTATCCAATGAGAACAGATCTGGGCACTTTCCTGTCTCATTTCACTTATTAAAGTAATTCACACATAAATGACTTCATTTGATTTTGAATTTTTTTCCTCAGGCAGCTCTACAGCTTTTCCGTAAAGCATGCTGCTTTTCATTAGTCACAAGCAACCACAAATATGTGCTTGCCTACATGGAAACTGAAAATTTCCTCATACTTAGCCTATATCCTGGTTTTCCGTGCTGATACGTTTCAGCTCAGTAGCCATGTCTGGAAAAAAAACAGACAGTGCTCTTTGGCCTCATCACTGTGGGCAGTAAAAGACACTTCCAACTTACTTGTAGAGTGTTTTGAGCATTTTTCTGAACAACTTCATAAAAAATGGAATATGCTGATTTATACTAGTTGGGGTTATTTCTTTCCCTCAGTAGGCTGCAGCTGCCCCTGCCATGAGTGCATACACAGAGCTTAGAGGATGTTAGCGGTCAGTCTGGTTTGTGCTACTCCACAGCCTCTAGATTTGTCTAGCTCTCCTGTTCAGTTCTGTGAACCCCAAAGCCATTTGACCAGTGATAATGAAAGTAACTGGTTGACTGTTACAGAGTTTGTTATAAATTAATATTTTTTTTGTTAATATCAGCTTTTTATAACAGCTGGTGGCTGAGGCAGATGTAGTGAAACCCTAATATTCTGTTGCAGTAAAGCAGAAGAGTAGAACAATTGAAGTCAAAGGCTCTTTGTTTTCTCTGGACTTGACTCATTAGAAATAATTTCCTCTACTATAGCTGTGTACAAACTTCATAGAAGAGGATCTGACTGTCTTGCAGTGTCTGAGCAGATGGTAGGAATTACGTTACAAGCTTAATGAGTTTGGTGTTTGAGTCAGGGTCTAGTTATAAGGAATATATTAGCTACTAACAGCCTCCTATTTGTCCTGGCCCTCTAGCTAGCAGACTAACGGAGAACTGTACTGTCTATGCCAAGAACTGGGAAACTCTCCAAAGCCTTCACTGGTCTGCTGTGGTCATGGAAAAGGCTCCAGTGTAATGTGACAATCACGTAGTTCTGCTTTGGTCATCTCCTTTTCCATGTGCTGATCTAGCCCTGCTTAGCTTGTGAGATCTGGTGGGAGTACTGGTTCTTGTGGTAAATTCTAGTTTTGAAACCACTGCTGCCTCTTTCCTTTCTCTGAAGACTGAACTCCCAACTATGGGACTACAGCTGTGACAACACAGGATTGCACAGCCCTGTTTGTGTGTTTTCTGTAGCTGTTAAGGGAACGAGATCACCAAGTTGGGTAGTACTGAAAACCTGTCTATTCTAACACGCAGCAGATTTTACTGAAGAATGGAGAACCACTAGTAAAATACCATTCCTGTCCTGCTGGCAGACTAATATCACGCTGTACCATTCTGCTCTTGGAACTACTACTAGTCCCTGCCTTTTTATCTGTAGCTTCACAACCTGTTCTTATCTGTAATTACTCTGCCAAAGAGCTCAATCTGCCATTTGCAGCAATAATGGATCCTGTTACTAAATCAAAAATTTATTAGACAAACTGTCATGAATTGTATTAGCAGAGATTCATTTTCTTTGTGCTCTGCTCCTGTTAAGTCAATGGACTTCAGTGGATGGGAGACTATGTCTGAAACTGGTAACTGATTCTGAAGCCAGTTTATTTAATTTGCAAAGCCTGGAGGGTATTTGGCCATCTGCTTCCTGTTTAAACTGAGCCTTTTGGAAAACCTGGCCTGACCTTCCCAAAAGGATAGTTTGGAGCTGGTGTAAAAATCTAGATCCAGAAAGCGTGATTTAACTTCAATGAGAAATACAGTATTCACAACCCTTAATCAACAGGGAAAATCAAAACAACAGAAGATGGTAAAAGCAAAGCCTGACCAAAGCAGTGAAACTTCAGCCAGGATATCACTGAATTCTTCAGCTGTCTGACCCAGGAGATGAATTGTACTCAGGACTGCTATGACTAAGGGAGCTCTCTGCATGTGGGCAGACCCAAGCAGTGAGCCTGCCCATGTCAGCAAAATTTGAAAGAAAACTTTCCAATACGAACTGATGATCTGGTGTCTGTGGCAGGCTGGGGAGGTGTGCACTGGAAATGTGCAGACAAATGTTTGGAACTTCTCCTGCCCATAGCCTGTTTGTTGGGTTTTGGTGTGTGGTTTTTTTTTTTTTTTTTTTCCTCAAAGGATTCAGCCTATTTGGTAAGCTCTACTTAGATGTTACTTTATGAATCCTGTTATTGGTGTTACAAGAAGAGCTGCTGGCTGTGGAATAAGACTTTGATGTAGCTCTTGATTTTCTAAACCATGGATATTTTTGGTCCCTGGACAAGAAGCTTAGATGGGCTAGAACTGGGGAGTGGGAGATTTCCTAGGATCCCCATCGTGTCCAGGAACTTGGCCTGCAGTTGTGGTTGCCTGCTGCTTTTACGTCAGTCATACCAACATGCGCTCAGAATTCAGCACTCACACCTCATTTGTCAATCACACCCTTTACACTGCAAAGCAAAATTACGTTTTCTCTGCTGCCATATCCTGGCCTCCCCCATGCATGTTCCTCCCCCAAATACTTCAGCTGTTTTGTTTTCATTCCCGGTCCTGTCTTCACTGCAACAACTCGGCAGGCTGCATTGGCAGATGGAAAGTCTATCCAATAGGAGCAACTATGAATGCTGCTTTGTGTCCTGGGACTTGGGGAGTTGGCACATGTAAGAGTGAGTGATGGTCCCATTACCATGCCTTATACTACCCTGATGCAGATGGTGAGCCATCTCTTCTACTTTTCTTTCCCTTCCACATTCACTCTGGTTCTTCCAAGGGCAAAGGGACAGGGTCATAAGAGAAGAGGAAAAGCTGAGCAAGAAGCTGGGGTGGAAAATAAGGGAAGTGCTCAGGAAGAGGAGGAAATGGATGCTGTCACTCTGAGTGGCAAAACAGACAGCAGGTCAAGCTGACTCTAATCTTTTCCTCTGAAGTCTTGCCTTTTCCAAGCAGTCCAGCCTTCTGCTCCGCCAGCTCCTGATGTTGTCTGCCTCTTTCATGCTTCAGCTTGTTGAGTTTGACGCATGTCTGTGTGTGATCCTGAAAGCAAATGATTTAAATGCTTGCTGATAATTTGCCTCTAACCATACATCAAGACCTGTAGTTAGAATGCCCTTCCCCAAGCAGCCACGGGTCCATATCTTTGACACAGTGAGTTTGGGTTGGATGCGAGGCAGGTTGCTGTATGCAGACATAGAGAGCAGAAAGGAGATAGACCCCTTGAAGGAAACTGATGGAGTTTCCTTCAAGAATTAGGGTGGGAACATGTGTTGCATTTGTGAGTGCTCTCTGGGAGGGGAGCTCAGGTCTACATCAGGAGATAGGCAAAATCTGGTTGAGTTTCCTCTGCTGGTAAAAAGCTGTGGAACTAGCTGTGACAGAGTAGCCTGGGGTCTGACTGAGGAGCAGTGACCCACGGGAGACTGCCGGGGGGATGGCCTGGCTCCCCTAAGGCAGGTCGGGGGAGGCTAGCCCTGAACCTCCCCTCATGCTAGCTGAACCTCCGACTCTTGTGGCTGCTGCTTGCAACGGCCACTGCCACCAGCTGCTCTTTCTTGGCCCTGCAGCAGCATTTGGAACTGCCAGAAGTGCTGGAGGTGTTGAAGAGTGCTGCAGAGTGGCACCTAATGGCGCCTGGAGGAGCTGCAGGTCAGCGGGACAGGCCCGTGCATTGCATGAAGACAGCGGCCAGGCGTGGCCATGCTTCTGGTACCTGTTTTTCAGTGTATCTTTGTTTCTTCTTTCGACTGCACTAAACCCGAGTTATTGCTCGCTTGTCCCATGGGGCTCTTTAGCTCAGCTCGTACCTCACGTTGCTCTGGCTTTTCGCTAATCTCCTTTGCTCCTGGCAAGGAGCTCCCTTATCTTGCTGTACAGACACTGCTGAATGGAGCAGATGTGCCTCAGGTAGCCATGAAATAACCCACTCGGCTTTGTGCTGGGTTCCTGTGCCTCGCTCTCTTCAGCACTTCTTTTCCATCTCCCTCTTCCTGCCCTTCCCTTTCTACTTAAAATGTCTTTTTTTTCTTTGAGCACTATTTTATTCTTTTGCCTTTCCATGGAGCTGCTGGAGCTTGTTCTGTCCCTGTCTGCCTCACTTATGATGGATTGTAAAGTTTTCTGTTCAGCAATTAGACTCTTTTCACAAGTGATGCCCAGGAGCATGGGGGTTATGCACAGACCCAGCAAGTGGAAGGATAATATATAGAGAGCTTGGGGCCAGATTCCATGCGCTTGGTCCTTATGGCTGTGGAACTGTCTGAAGACTCTCCCTGCGGTTTTTAGTTTGTGCCCTCTGCCTTTCCAAGAGATTGAGTAGCCAGTTAAAGTATATCAAGGGCTGGAAGAAATCTAGTGGCAACTCGCTAGAAAGCAAGGTTGATGGCCTAGAAAACAAGGGCTGAAGCTTGTCAATTCACACTCTGCAGAAATTTGCATACTGCAGCAAATCTTGGTTTAGTGTCGGGGGAAAAATGGCATTAACATTTAGATATATGGAACTGCGCTCTCTCATCTAAAGGAGAGAGTTTTCTAGACACCCTTGATATATAAGGAGCTTCCCTTATATCCCTTATCATCCACTCTTGTTACCTTGCTAGATACATGGATAAGTGGATATGGATCATTTTCCCTTGTAACTCAGTGTCATGGTTTAACTCCATCTGGCAATTAAGCCCCATGTGGCTACTCGCTCACTCCTTCCACCCCCTCCCCTGGTGGGATGGGGAGGAGAATTGAGGGGGGGGGAAAAAAAAGGAAAATTAATGGGTTAAGATAAGAACAGTTTAATAATTAAAATAAAATTATTAATAAAAATAATAATTGTAATGAAAAGGGAGATAACAAGAAGAGAGAGAAATAAAACTGAAGAAAAGACAAGGGATGCACAATGCAGCTGCTCACCACCCGCTGACCGATACTCAGGCAGCAGTCAGGCCCTTCCAGCCAGCTCCCCCCAAGTTCATATACTGAACATGACATCCTATGGTCCGGAATATCTCTGTGGCTAGTTCAGGTCAGCTGTCCTGGCCATGCTTCCTCCCAGCTTCTTGTGCACCTCCTCACTGGCAGAGGAGGGAAAACTGAAAAATCCTTAACTTAGGATAAGCACTGCTTAGCAACAACTAAAACACCAGTGCACTATCAGCATTATTCTCCCACTAAATTCAAAACACAGCACTGTATCAGCTGCTAGGAAGAAAATTAACTCTATCCCAGCTGCAACCAGGACACTCAGCTATTGCCCAAGGTTCAGATATGGGCAGGATTAGCTCATTCCTAACGTATTTGCATTATTACTCATCACCCAACACTTCACACATTCCTGCACTCTCCTTGTCATAGTATTTAACAAATGCTGATCATAAAGCTCCCTCAAACTTTACCCTAATTTCGTGGTATGGCAGGAAGTGAGGATTTCCTTGTTTATTTCCCTGCCTGAAATAGAGCTGTGTTCAAGAACCTTCTGAGCGTTCTTCTGTTTTGGTTGCAGCAGGAAGTTCTGCCTTCGCCTTGGAGAATGAAATGGAGCCCAAGAGCTGTTAAGGGTTCATTGTCTAGTCAGAATCAAGGAGCTTCTGGCTCTTAGTTGAATGCTCACTCTGAGGCTGCTTCTAGGTTTGTTGCTGGTGGTGAAGGGAAGGCGGCAGTGTTCAGTCTGCTTACATTCATTCCTTGGATAGCTTTTTACAGGAGAAGATCCTCTGACGAAAATACACACCCACATACATACAGTGAAGTGTGTCATCAGCCTGCCACATCTAGCTCAGGGAAAAGAGGCCAGAGGAAGAAAAGCACATGTAATGAATGTGGATGCAAGAGAAAGAGAAAAGGGATGCGAAGAGACCCTGGTCAGCAGGAACATTAGAATTGCCATTTGAAACTTTTAGTTTAAACGGATCTTGAGTGTAACTGCAGGTAAACTATCAGGTGTTGAAGGACGTGATCCAGGGGGATCTTTACCTTATTCTCCAGGGGCAAATATTGCTGCTTTAAACCCTAAAGTATCTTCACATATCTGAAATACGTGAATGGGAAGGCGTGGTGCCCTGGAGCCATGTGAATGCGTGCAAGATCCCATCTATGAAGTACCTTGGCATGCACTGAACTCTGCAAGAAACAGAGCAGATGAGCTTACCATTCCATTTTCCTGGCCGTTACTGTTTGTGTCCAGAAGATGTCACTAAGGATCTGGAACAAACCTGCTGGTTGGCGTTCGTGGTCTCTCCAATGCAGCAAACAGTCTGGGGAAAGTCTGACTAAATTTGTGTGACAGCATATTCTATGTCACTGCTGACCACAGATAGTGCAGCTAGAGCACCCTGAGATCACGCTGCCATGCATCAGCATTTGGCCTTATCCCAAGGCCACCGTGGAGGTCACTGTGGATGCCGTGGCTCTGCTCAGCATTTGAAATCCAGTTCAGCACAGTGAGAATGATAGTACTGCTTTTTTGCATTTTGGCTGAAAGCCTTTTGAATCTCTGTAGGCCTGTTTTCTCTCTAGCAGGGTGAATTTAGTGGATGATCTAACACAACTGAGTCATTTTCAGATGTAATTAAAGCAATAATTAACCTTCAGAGAGGAAAATAGGGGCTAAAGGTAGCATTCTGACAGAGCCACCATGTTGCCAGATGTCAAGAAGATAAGAGGTTGCCTTCTTCAAAATCCTGCTTTCTAGAGCTCTGGCTTTATGCAAAAATTGTGTTCCTCAGCATCCCAGTTCTCCATGGCTGGACAGCACAGAAAGGACCTTAAATAATCTGAACAAGCCTGGGAGGGTTGAGCAGAGGCAGGATCAGGACTAGAAAGGGACTGACCACTCTACACAGAAATAGCTAGAAATTACTGGAGTACCTCTTTGCAATAACCACAAAAAAACGAGCAGGAGCAACTGGTTTTTGGCATCAGCTGTGGTTATCAGCAGGGAAAGGCAATGGTCTATGGAAGCAGCTGGGAAACGGGGTTTATTTATGAGGATTTAGAGGGTGATTTTGAGGAATGAGAACTTTATTCTTTTTTTCCTCCTGAGTCTCTGTTTCCTCCTATGCTCCTAATGGGATAATTTATTGGATATTTTCCTTGTGGAAGATAATTTACTGTCTCACTCTCACAGGTTCCCCTCCACTAAGGGGAAACCCAGAGCATGGCTGTTCCTTGGACAAGAATCTTCTGTGGGTGATAAATGACTAGGAAAACTGTGTGTGCTGCAGGACTAAGCTCTGTATTGGGTTGGTAGAGAATTCCTCAGCCCAGTGCAAAAATTAGGCTTCCATAGAGATCGCAGAGGAAGGACAAAGACTCAGGGAAGAGCATGTCCTTAATGCCCTATTGAAGCAGCACTAAGCAATAAGGTAGCCATAACAAGTTTCCTTTCATTGTATTCCTTTATGTCCTGCTGCCTCATTAGTCTGCTCTCAGTTCTGAGTCCAAGTTGGTGATAAAACCTCTGTTAACTTCTGTGTGGTTTGAGTGATGCCCAGATTTATTATCAGAACCAAGTTGGAATTGGTCCTGCAAGTAAACAGGGTTTGTGCTGTGTACTACAACACCTCCTAGAGCTGAGCATTGCGTCAGGAGATCTCTGAAGGCTGCTCAGTTCTATGGGACTTGGCTCCATACTTCCCATAGCTCTTCCAGAGTTTGAATACTGGTGTTCGGATCAGGAACTATCTCAGATAGGGACTCTTCTTGACCTTGCTGCTTATGACCTTCCTGTCCCATTTAATGGAGGTTTGATACAAATAAACATCAAGAGCAAAACTCATTGATCAAATAAATACTCCATGTACTTTGAGTGGTTTTTTGTTAAGGAAAGACTGAAGACTGGCTTGGTCCTAGGCCTGTGTCATGGGTTATATGTGTCTATTCAAAGCTTTTATGCTCTATTACTTCATTTGCTTTAATGTCTAGAAGGAATCAGAGCGTGCTGTACTGTACCTAGGGAAATGTTCTAATGTTATTGCAAGAAAGTACTTGGAAATGGGATATGAAGGTGCTTTATCAGAATTATGCAAAAGGTTCATGAAAAAGCTGTGAATAAACAACAGAGGCTAGAATCTCCCAGCTGGAGTAAAGTGAGGTAATGAAACTACAGTGATTTTTAATATCAAATGGAAAGCTGATCACGTATGTACTGGATCTGGATGCTTTTCAGGGAGGGATATGCTAGTGTTTCCCATTTGAATACTGACTGGTCTGTCCAAAGGTACAAAATCACCCTCTAATTTTTACAACCTCTCTTTTGCAGGAGGAAGAGGGAAGGATGGGGCACCCATTATAACCTTTCCAGAATTTGCAGGATTCAGTGACATACCTGATGAAGATTTTCTGAATGTGGTCACATATCTAACCAGCATTCCCAGGTGAGGCAAAGCACAAATGTCTGATTCCCTAAAGAGCTTTGCTTCCTCAGTGGCTCACTGCTTTTAGTGGTGCTACCAGGATGTACCAGGGACTCCGCATCCATCCAGTCAGTATGAAACTTATGTAGGGACAGAAGGCCCTAGGAACCACTTACACAATTTGCATGGGAAAGAAAGCTTCACAGAGGGCAGGTTTTCTGTTCAGGGCTTGAACTGGGTGGGAAGCGGTATAGATCTGAAGATCAGCAGTAAAGATGGCAGATCAACAGGGAGCTAAGAGGGGCCGTTTGTGAAAAATCTCGGGAGCACTGGATTTAACAACAGAAGGGTTGCATCTGGAAGGAGCCAAACTTATAGAGGGCCTGTTACTGCTTGTTCTCTGAGTGCATCTTTCTGTGCAAGCTCTTTTCTGAGAAAGCAAGCTAGATGCCTTGTTGATGGGATTCTGGCAAGCACTGTGTGCTTTCTGATGCTTTGTGTATTGGGACACTGCTCAAAAGCTAGGATGTTTTCCTTGCTGGTTGCCTGCAGCTGTGCAAGGATGGTGAAACAAACTCACTTCCACTGCTCTGAGGAAAAGCTAAGGCATGGCTGCTGAATTGCTTTTTGTTTATCCAAAAAGAGAGCTTAATATTTTTTCAGTCTCCTGATTCTGTCTCTGGACCATGGCTGTTTGTACTAGTTAGAAGCACAGCAGGGATTTATTATTTCCTGTAGTCTTGTGTATAAAGGTGCTTAGAGGATGATGAGAGGAAAACGTGCCTCCTTCAAGTTTGTGCAAGAA
The DNA here is from genome assembly GCA_009769605.1 of Bucorvus abyssinicus. Lineage (NCBI taxonomy): Eukaryota > Metazoa > Chordata > Aves > Bucerotiformes > Bucorvidae > Bucorvus > Bucorvus abyssinicus. Next base: position 9,285,613 of record CM020035.1, on the reverse strand, counting down.
TTTTTCCAGCTCCACCTACATGTATTCCCCATATTGACTTGCCAAAGCAAGCTGAGAGAAACCACACACTGTGAACTTAACAGCTTCATTGTTTCACTCTGCTCTGTAGGGCTTTTGTTTCACCAGGGAAACTCTGCCTTAAGTATTTCTTCACTAGCTTCAGGACTGGGAGGATGACCAGCTTCAGGGTTAAAAAAACAGTAAATAGTAGCTGAGTAAACCACAAAACTAGTTTTCCAAATCTTTGTATTTGGTATGCTAGCGGGTGATTCCCAGTATTGTCAGATGTTTGGGAACTAGCACGTTACGTTGTCAACATCATAGACAGAAATACTTTATGCTTCTTCACCTTCTGTGAAAGCCAAAAATATAGCTGGGTTCTAAAGAAATTAGCCAAATTCATGAAGGATAACTCTATCAATGGTAGTGGAACACAATGGTTCAGACCCAAACAGTGGCTGTAGAAATCCTTACTGCTGGGACTTGGGAGGTTACACCAAGAGATTGTCCTTCTTGCTTTCCTTATGCTTGTGCCTCAGTATCCAATACCTACCAACACTGGAGACAGGGTATTGGGCTAGACAGACCTTTGCTTTGATTCAGTTTATCAGTTTTGTGTTTTCTTTTCCACTGAGGAATCCCAGAGCAATGTGCAAAGAATGAGTAATTAAGTTTCAAAACTTTGTATGTCAGGAGAGCTGCAATATGTGTGTTTTATAGATGATGAGATATGTGTAATTAATATTTTACACTACAGACAGGGTCACCAAAACTTGTGTTGAGTAAGTGACTGTTTGGTTTAAATGACCTGTTCAAGGTCAGTGACAGGCTGGGGTTTGAACCTGCATTTTCTGCATACCAGCACATTGGTTTGACTCTTAGGTACAGTCATAGAACACACCGTAGGGATGTGAGTTTTTGAGGGAATTTGCTAGTCTTCGTTAGAGTGCTTTTAAAAAGATTGACTGCATTTCTTGAGTCACTATTTGAAACTTGCCACCCTGTATGTAGATGGTGAGGGACAAAGGTATTAACTTAGGAGAGGAAGAACCTGAGCAGGAAGCTTTTGTTGTGTGATTTATCAAATAGTGAATTATCAAATAATTATATAAAGTACAATCTTAATGTGGCATAAGTAGTGGACCTGTCTTCTTTGTAGCCACACTTTAAATACTGGAACACACTGACACGGTATACCCTAAGCCTTCTTTTCTCAAGGCTGAACAAACAAAATTGTCTCAGCCTTTCCTCATATGGCAGCTTCCCAGTCCTTTGATCATCTTGGTGGCTTTTCTCTGGACCCTCTCCAGCTTGTCCACATATTTTTTGTGCCCATATGACAGAACATTGAAAAGATAAAGATAGACAGCAGATGTTGTTATTCAGATGCACAGGCATGCACTTGTGTTTGATGTTGCTGAGCAAATTTACTTTACCAGCTGTGGCATACAGCATTTTCAGGTGGGCTGTAAGTAAACCTTGCACTTCTAGGCTTTAAAACATTAACTCCTCTCCAGGATGGAATATCAGCCCAGTGAGGCTTTATTAATTTTTCCTCTAGTTCAACATGTTCTCATGAGAGTATTTCACCAAAGGGGAGTACATATATACATATTCACAAATATTGAGTAACCTGGTGCACATGCACACCTCTATACAGGCACACTTGCAATAGGTAGCTCCAGAAAGTCATTTTTTACTTGCTTTATTCCATGGCCAGAATCCCTTTCTCTTTCAATTGACATGGATCAACTGGTTTTATAAACAGGTCAGGAAATTTGACATTTCCTGGCCTCCTCAAATCAGCGTTCCAAGGACTAACATGAATTTGGAGCTGAGAATGGAACAGCTCTGCTGATTGCACACATTTCATTCAGGGAAATGGAACCTCTCTGCCAGACATCTGTACATTTAGGCAAATATGCCAGAATGTAATTTGGAGGTAAGCTGGATGTTTATCTGCTGTGCAGGATTGTCCTCAAATCCCTCTTTTCAGAGAACTGGAGAAACCCCAATGCATTTCCATCAGGAGGGTAGAGGTATTACACTCATGACACTGAGAAAACATTGATAGAGTGTGTCCCCCTTCCTCTGGATACATACATGAGTGGGGTTTCTCAGCTGTACATCCACTGGTGCCGAGCTGCCATTTGGGTTCAGCTTCATCCCGTGGCTGTTTACCTGCATGCATCCCTTAGTGCCAAATGACTTTCAGACCCTAGCATGTCCTTTCCTTTCAGCATGCTGACTGAAATATGGTCACTTGCTGGCATTCCCTCTGTTTCCCTGGCTAAATTTTGGTCTTAAATCAGCCCTATCTAGTAAAAAACTTTTAAAAATCCGAACAACAAAACCCCAACCATACAAATACCGTTGGCTTATCTCAGTGAAGTCAATTGATACTGTCCTGAACATCAAGGTGAAAAGCAGGGAATAACATTGCAGAAGGCCGAGGTCTAGCTCTGTATCAGGTTTACAGGACCGTTTTGAGTTTTCTGTTGTCCAAAGGTATCTCTCTTGTCTAGACTCTTTGTCATGTTGCATCCATCAGCCTGTGGCAGCCAAGGTTTACAGAGGTGTATCTCTGAATGGTTTCTTTGCTGCTTGCCTTTACATGGTTTGCCAGAGTGATTCTGAGTGGTGTAGGTATTCTCCCACAATTTCTTCTGTGCTTTGCTCAGCTGCTTTGCTTGTTAGCAGCATGTGGTTTTCTCATCTTCTCTCGCCACTCTTCATCCTTCATGAAATCATGTAATTTTTAAGTCTTTTTTCCATTTTTTTACCCATTTCTTCTCAGACAATGTAATAAAGTCAATGTTATAAATTATATGTACTGCAATAAGTACCTGAATTTTTTTGCTTAATGGCCTGATTCTCATTTTACCCTGACAAGCCTCTCAGATCTCATGCCTTGGCTTGTTCTTCATACTCTTCTACAGCCAGGATTGTACCTGCACTGTCTGTGTAGTAAAGTGTTCTGGCCTGTGCCTTTCCCTGGAGCTCCACATGCCAGGCATGGCTAGTTGGCAAGTTTTGTCTTTGCCAGCCAGCTGCAGTTACTACACTTGATCTTGGAGGGAGAGAGCTGTAAGTAGTGTCCCACCATAGCTAGACTGTACAGTCAGAGGTATTCTGCTTTCCTTTGCTCTTTTCCCGTATTTAAATCCACGTCATAATGTAAGTATCTATTTCATCTTTCGTTTCCTCAGTCTGTCTCTCTAACTGGCCTGTGACACTGTGATTTGCAGTGGCAAGTGAAAAGCAATGTTCCTTTTCCCATATGTTCACTATTCCCAGCTCTCCCCACCCATGACCACTCTCTCCAAGCCCAATCTCACAAAAAAATTCCTTTGCTGCATCTCTCTTGCATTTTCTTGTCTATATCCGTATTTCATACACGCTTATTCCTAGTATCTATGAATTTAATTTTTCTTGTTGCATCTGATGCCTGGATGCTTTTGTGCTGTGACAAATCCCCTTGCAGAAAAACATCTGAAAAAATGAACTGCTCAATCATGGACATGTAATTGATAAAACACCAAGGGTCCCTTTTTAAGTAGCTTCTAATCTATATGTTTTAGAGACTTTTAAAAATGGGACTTAAGAGTTAGTTCTGAGGCACAGAGGCAGGTTTTACTTGGCACAAATACTTTTGTGTTTGCTTAAATTGCAGTTGTACTTGTTGCTTTTGGCAGATGCTGTCTTGTCGGTTACTTCCATAGCAGTTTGCTCACCAAGGAGTGATTATAAGGGTCTGATTCTGAATTCTTTTAGGCGTCCAAACTTCCATGTGCACTCCTCTTAGCCTTAAGTCAGTCTCTCGAACCAGGTAGATGGGCAAAACAAGGCAATTTCTACGTGCAGTCAGCTTGTGTGAATATGGTGCTTATGGATATAGTTACTTGTGGTTTAGCTACATCATGAATTTTGCAAAGAACAGATTTTTCTAATTTTTATTAACCTGATATTAGTTAAATGATAAATTTTTTTAGACCAACATCAGCTTTTTGTTAACTTCAGCTAACACACCTACTTTGTGGTCATTTTATTATAAATCACTGTTTTCAATGGAACTGCATCTGATTTGAACCCGATTCTATGTGTGCAATTATCTGAGAGACACTCAGCAGCTACAAGCTGGTCATGTGAGTCTGGGCTGAAAACGTAACTAGATGCTGATTCCAGTACATATTCTCTGTTGCTTTGGAGTATAGGCCATATTTTGGTGACCCATTTGATTAAAATTATATCCTCTTACATTCCCATTTTCCTGCTTCTCTAACATGGTTCTCAAAAATTAACATGGCTGTCAAAAATAAATAAAACATATTAAAGAGAGAATTTTCCAAGATCATCTAAACATGTAACTGTTGAAAGAAGAATTGCATTGAGTGAATTCCCCCTTCATATCTCACTATTTTAGTAAGAACTTTGTTACAAACAATAGACCAGTTTCAGTAACACACTGTAAAAAACACGGATGTTGGATTGTAACATTGTTCTCTTGGAATTATGAGTCATGACAAGCATTTTCTGTATTTGTTCTGGTTAACCAGATATTTGGATCAAATCCTGTTCTCCGCAAGAGCAAAGCAACCTAAATGGGACATGCATCTTGTGATTACTCATTTCTCTGGTCATTTGAAGAACTCCAAACAGAAGAGCTAATCCCCACCTGCACGGGGCCAGACCATGCTTGAGTCTGTGCTTTAATAAGAGGCCAGTGAGGGTGCTGAGGTTGTTCTTGGGAGCACTGGATTGTGACATCTGCTAGTTTTAGCATCATCAAATGTTTAAAAACTTTATTGTGGATTAGTCTGAACTGGTGCATATTATGCGGGAGGTTTTTCAAGTATTTGCTAATGAGTATGATCCTGTCTTTAACACGCCAATTTTCTGTGGACTGGGTGGTCAGACAGCAGTCAGTGTTGACTGGATGGTTTCCTGCTCCCTAGGCCAGGGAAATGGGTACAGCCCACATCAGTCTGGGTTTTAGAGAGCGTTTCTATTTGAGAGCTTCCCAATGGCTTTTTTGCCTTTTGAGGTGGTGGTTCTATTAGCTGGGAAACTGGGGGCTTGTAGCTTCCAGTTTCATCTGCAGTAAACAGAGTAACTGGGGCTGTTGTTGGTTCAGGGATTGGCAGACCAGTGTGCCCAGGGTAGATGCAGCTCTGGTGCTGAGGAGTAGGGGATCACACCACCCAGCCTTTTGCCTGGAGTGAGATGCTGTGCTGAGGGTACTAAATGGGAACTGAGAAGCAAGAAAATACCCTTCCTATCCTTTCCCTTGTGACTCCTAAATGCATTTGCAACCTACAGTTTCTAGTAGTTGGTTTTTTTCTGTAGTGGCATGAATGTTTCTTGGAAAATTACTAAACAAAAAAGAATTTTTCGCATGTGTATCATACAAGCAAAGGAGGAAAATGACACATGGCTTTGTGCTCGTTTTGATTTTCCAAACTATCACCAACTTTACGCCAAACTTCTCTGTTTGAGATGTAACCCAAATTCCTGACACCCCACCTATAATGCAGCAACATCGGTCCTAAAGGCAGAAAGAAAAAGCATGACCTCATCCTATGTGTCCCTGTGTATCGGGCAGGACAGACACCCTGTCCACAGGGATGCTACCTGGTTGTCTGGAGGCTAACGCTGATTTGCTCAGGCCTTTCATGCCTACCAGACTTCCAAAGCAATTTTTCATCCCAATGAGCAGAAGCAGTTTGGTAAGAACACTGCTGAGTTTTGGGTAGGTTAGGAAGCCCCCAGGCTGAGGCTTTTTTGTTTATTTTCTCGCACCCTTTCTGCAACAACCTGCAATGTGCAAAATGTTGCTTTTGTCTGAACCTTTTTCTTCCTAACACCTAAAGCAAACACATAGATACCACACTGGTTGGTTTTTTTCCTTGAAACATTTGTCAGGCCATTGAAGGATATGCATATATTAGTATATATATATAGAAGGAAAAACTGATTAATTATTGTCCCCGTGCTTGAGAGGCACTTACTGCAAATGCATTTTCTGTCCTCTGCAAAAAGAGCTGCATGTTGCACTACTTAAGAGGGAAGGTCATCAGTTGTCATTGAATTTTGTAATTCTCAGAGGAATGCTGCAAAAAATATTGAAGCAGGAAATTCAGCCAGTTTTCCTGTTACCAGTATGAACTATTAGAAACACTTGCTGGCATCCCAAATTTGCATGACACTTAGCTTTGAGGTTGTAGTTCTTGATCCTGTGGAGCTGCAGCAGAAGTTCAGAGTTGCTAACGGTGGTGCCCTTTGGTGGTTTATTGATGCGAGTTTGTGCAAAATGACCCATGAAAATGGTGTTCCTGGATTGCCTCTTGTTTGGACAGTGGAAAAGGGATCAAGGAAATGTTTTATACAATTTCTTTTTATCTTAATCTATGATTAGAAGTTTGATTGCCGTATGTCCTTTGATTATGACATTTATACTCTTTCTGCCTGTCTCTGCTTTGTCCAGAGATGACTGAGCCATACTGCTATAATGAAGTTTCTGGAGTTTTTTCTCATTGTATGCTTATTAGCTTCCAAGGACTTCTCTCTAATTCTGAACACTCTTTGAAGGCAGAGAGTAGGGCAGTCCCACTGGAGCCCTGCACACCAAAGTAGGATTTTTGAGTGTGTGAGAGAGGATGGGATATTTATGAGGTCTTAATAGATGGGATGGAGCATCAAATCAGTGCCTCGTAGATCCCCTTGAAAAGTACTGAGAAGGAACAGTAACTGTTATTCTAGTCAATATGGTAAAAGGATATTTCTGAATCACTTGCAATGCTGGAACGGGTTTGTGGTTCGCAAGGTATAACTCTTCAGTTCCTGCTTTGCCTACCAGAATTCCTGAGGCATTGTGTACACAGACGAGGTGGTGACAGTAGGAAGATACTGACTTCCTGGAGCCAAGTGCCCCTGTCAGATGTCAGCATACTCTGAGAATGAAGACTGAAGTGGGGTGTCTAATTAATTATTTTGCAGAGAAAACAAAATCTGAGGTTTTTATCTTCAGTATAGCTCAGCATAATTCATGATCCTGAACTATTTGTATCACCTGGATTTGGCAGCAGAGCAGCTGAGAGATTTAGCTGATAAAATATTCGTGTTCTATGTAAGCTGCTAGCCTTACTCTGGAAAGAGAAAATTTGCCGGCTTTTGTTTTCACGTGAATTTCTGCCAAAGATTCATTCTTTCCACTGTACGTTGCGTTTTCATAATGAGCTTAGAGGGTGATCTGATGGAGGCCGTGTTTTGCTGCAGTACAATTCCTTGGAACGGGAGTATCTCTGTGTAACTCAGCACACATATTTAATCTGTTTTGCAGTCTGGAGGCTGCCAGCATCGGATTCATCATCATCATAGACAGACGACGGGACAAATGGAGCGCAGTCAAGGCATCCCTGACACGGATAGCAGTAAGTGCTTGCTTTTGTTATTTGTCTGAACCTTCAGCACAGGATACAGTCTCATGTGCTCATTTTTAGCTCCCATTTTCTCGCTGTGTATGCAGATTCTTTCCTGCCCTGAAGCTCATGGGTGTTAAAGAAGAGAGAGAGAGGAAGCTGCAGTAACAAATTACACAGCCTTGTTTACTGCTGAATTAGGACAAATTCTTTATTTGCTGGGTTGACTGCAACATAAATTCTAGCAATTTGAAGTTGGTTCCTAGAAGAGTTAACAGAGGTACCCTTCTGTGCACTGAGGAGTGATGATGCGGCCTGCTTTTGAAAGAAACAGATCCCAAGGGACTTGTGTTTGTGTGGTAGTAAGTGATTTCTAACAGAAACAATATTATATCTCATTTGCAAAAGTCAGAACTAAGCACTGATTTTCAGTGCTAATAAAAGCAGCTGGTTTTATGCATCTATTACCAGGAACATGTGCTGTGTGAGGAGCAAGCACTTATACACTGAGGTGTAGGATGGAGCGATGACCAAGGTGACTTAAAGTTCTTTTAAAGACTTTAGATGGAATTGCTTTACATTCTCAGTTCTTATAGCTGCTGTTTTCTTGAAATTGTTCTTTTTTATGCTTGATGAGCTCAGAGGAGTGTGTGAGAGATGTAGGCTGGGCCACATCTGATGAATGTGTTGAGTGAGGGAAAAATACGTGAGATTAAAAAGATTTAAACCCCTTTCCACAGTACAGAAGGTAGGTCACTCTGGGAAATTCAATTGTGCCACCAGCTTCTTTCCCCACGTCCGGCATAGGTAGCTGGTTTTGCCCTCTAGTGGCTGCAGCCTAAAAAAAATGGCAAAACCTGTGACGCGGTTGTGCAAAGGGGCCTTGGTGTGGTTCAGATCTGGGAGAGGAAGACACTAGTGCAGAAACTTTAAAGCTCTCTGCTAAATCCGTATCAGAAAACAATGTATGGCTGGGCAGTAAAATCCATGGGCCAATCTTTCTATTGCCTTTGGAGATTGCCACAATGGGCACACGCTCAGTGGACCAGCTGATTGTGTTAGCAGCTGGACTGAGCAAGGTTCAGTCAGTCCTACCTGCTTTGCTCTCTTCAGGAAATACTTGGCTGAAAATTCCCTTGGCCTTTCTGTGAGGCAGAATCGTGCCTTCTAATAGTTCTGTGTTTCTTGCAGGGAGCATTTCCAGGAAACCTGCAGCTGGTGTTTGTCCTGCGACCCTCCCGCTTTATCCAAAGGACAATCGCTGACATTGGCATTAAACTCTATCGAGATGACTTTAAAATGAAGGTACCGGTAAGCATGCATTTTTTTGCCCATGTGTTTTCTTTATCTCCATGTCTGTAGTTTATAGATGTCAGCAATTTCTCATAACCCAGTAATTGAAATTTGATTGCAAGTGGCAGTTGGGGACTATTATCTGAGTCTGTATGGTGTATCTAATAGTAATGCCAAAGAGTTAATTACCAGTGGATGCTTCACAGTATTTAATGGACACGTTCCCATGTGGAAGGTCAGTCAAGCTATAAAATGTTACTCATTTTCTAAGTATTAACAACTCAGTGAAGCCATTCCCCTGATGTAGGCAAAGGCAGATCTTCTCACTCCAGTGACAAACGTAAGTATTTAGGACTACGGAGCAGTGAAAGGCTAGAGCTGAATTCTGCACTACGTATTATCCACGGGTCTGCTGACAGTGCCCCTGTTAAGTGCTCACATAGCATTGCCTATTCTTAATGCCTTTTATGATCCCTATGCCCTCAAGATCCAAAGTTTGAGTTTTTACTTCTTTTTATATACACTTGATGAGGATGTGATTTGAAGTGGATTATCACTCCTGAAAGAGTTTAAATTTTAGTTTGTTCTATAAGAACTCTTCTGGGAGCTGTTCCTAGCTGCATGTTTGCATGTGGTTTTGAAGTGTTTTATAAATAAACTTGAATTATGACTACTGATGGGGTTTCATCCTGGACCAGACTCATACTCTGTTCCACAATGATTTTACTGGAGTTATTTCATATGGTTGTTTTTGATTTTGCTTGTGGTTTTACATTGTTTTGCAAAAGACCCACGGCTCTCCTCCAATGGATTCTAGCTCTGTTAATACCTAAGTTTGAAGTTCAGGTGTTTAAGACACTTTACACTGCTTCTGAAGTAAGAGACAGCAGCCCATTTGTTACATTGCATACAGAAAAGGAACCATGAATATTCATTTGGTTATTGTGGATTAAATTGTAACGTTGGCTTTAGTTTGGCAAGGGTGGATTTTTGGTAATTAAACTGCAAAATTGATGTAAAAATGTATGTTTGATTACAAAACAAAATACTTTAATTTTATAGCCTTTAAAAATGGTTGTTCCTGTATTTAATAAGCCTAAACCTGTTACCATAGCAACTGTCGTACCAGTGACTGCAGCTCAGAAAGGGACAACTTCATCAAGGACTGGCATTTTCTAACAATTCAGCATCTTGTCTACTTTCAGCAATTTATTTGACAACAGTGTTGCATTTCAAATCCAACTTGAAGCTATCAAAGCTGTAAGGGAGGCTAATTTTAGGCCAGGGTTGAGCACTACATTAAGTATTAAATAGTAATTTCTCTTTCTTACAGGCAGGAAAATCAAGATGAGTTTAGTTTGGGGTCATCTTGAACATTCATATTTTGAGCCATCTTGGTTATGTCCACAGAGCTCTTAGAAAGCAGTCTTACAAAAACAAAGAGCATGACATGCTTGCTGCTAGATTTGCCTGCCTCCTGCCCAGATATCTGTAGAATGCTTGTCAGATTTATATACAGGGTATCCCCATATACCTGATGCTATTATAAGTTGCTTAGTGTTTGTGCTAAAGGTGTCCTAAGTTTCTGGGGTCTACCATACTCTCTGGAGGGGCCTTTCACTTGTGTTTGCAGCCCATCCTAAAAAGACCATCTGGGTATGCCCCTATGTACTCCAATTTCAGAACAGGTAAGTTACTGCCCCCCTTGAAAACAGCATCCTTCGTGCCAAGCCTGAGAACAGGGACAGAGAGTTCTTGTCCCAGGAGAGATATCCTTACTCAAGGAATTATGTAACAGTACCTATTTTTAATAGCACCCCCATCTTTTAAATTGTTTGCAGGTTGTTTGTTCGTGTTTGGCAGTATGACAGCATTAATATCATAACTGGGCCGTGGATTGGTTGCATTTCTTATCACAGCTATCAGCGAGTCAGGGCCAGGACATGAGCATTCAGAAGGGGCTTCGAGAATATGGTGTGCATTTATTAAGGAAACATTTGTTAAAGAGTTTATCTGACCTATCAAACTGCCAACATGTTCAGTAAAATAGATTTGCTGGGTTAAATCAACACTGGATTGAATAGAAGCCAGAAGATCAAACAGGAGCAGTAAATAAAGGCTGAAATAATAAGCCAGACACAATAAGGAAATGCAGGATTTATATGACTTACTGCCATACAAATGTGGTTAATACAATCTCCCGAGGAAAATCTCTATTAGGATAGTGATTTGATTAAATATCATTACCCAGGAGCAAGATACAGAAATATAGGAGGTACAACAGGGTTCATCTGAGATAATATCTGGGGATTGAAAAGGAACGCTCAGAGATTTACCTAAGGAACCTACCATCATGGGAAATGAATTAAAGCATCTTCATAACGTACACAAAGGGATGAATAATCTGTCCATAGCAGGCACTTCTTTGACCTTTCCAGACTGTGACTTCTTTCAGATGGCCTAATCCATCATGAAGCAACCCCACCACAGCTCTGTGTTCTGTGCTGACCTGCTTATGCAGGCCCTCCTCTTCTAAACTGCTTCTCTCTCATATTCTCCAACTTACAGAATGTGGCTGCCTTCAGTCTGGCAAGAAGTATGGGAGATGGTAATGTAAGATTGGTTTCTTAGATGGATGTTGGATTGCTCCTAGGCTTTCTCCTACAGGGTTAGGAATTGTGCCCCATTGGGCAGCACCATGGCTGGCAATAGATTTGCTTTGTGGCTCATGCTGAGCACATCAGGTTAAAGCAAACCTCTTCCTAAAAGAAAAGTGCATGACTGTTCCTCTGTAGTTTTGGTAAAGTTTGAAGTATCAAAAGATTTCCAACTTGTCAGCAACATGTCTGGGTAAGAGCTTCAAAGCAGTTAAGACTTACTTTCTCCAAGGTGATTTGCAATTTCAGAAGCAGTGCATAGACTTCATGTTCCAGTCTGAGACTACGCCAAGTTGATGCAGTTTTTTTGAGTTTTCTGGCTTTGATCACTATGAAACAGCATTTGGTAACACAGTCAGGGAGTGGTTTTCCCTTTAGCTTTGACTGAGGTATTCTGTGCTTTCTTCACCGGCAAGGGCTCCTGGCCTCTGTGTTTAGAAGCAGGATTCAAAGGAAGATGAACTGCTGGAAATAAAAAAGAATTGAGTCAGAGACTACTTGAGAATATTCAATCCATACAGGTCCATGGGATTAGTTGTGTCCCCACAACATTCTTGTACCCAAGTTAGGATGTTAAAGTCTGGATGGGTGGACACTAGATGGATATAAAAACTAGTTGCATGATGGGACTCAGAGGGTAATGGTTAATGGATCATACTTTAACTGGAAGTAGGCAACAAGTGGAGTGGTGTGATATCTGCTGGGACCTGCCCTGAGACAACTGGGTGTGCTGTCATCAAGTTTGCAGATGACTCTAAACTGAGAGGAGCAGTTGGTACACTTAAAGACAGGGCCACTGGAATGTAAGCTCAAGGAACGGGCTGATCAGCATGATATGAATTAGAAATGGGACAAATGCAAAGTCCTGCAACTGGGAGGGACTTCCTTCCAGAAGGACTTCCTCCAGAAGGAAGAACGCACATTATTCCCTCCCAACAACACAATAGTGTTGTATTCTTGAAAACAATACAGGCTGTAGCCTGACTCTCTGGGGAGCAACTTTGCTGAGAAGGACCTGGGGTCTTGGTAGACAGCAAGCTGTGCATGAGCCAGCAGTGAGCACTGGCAGCATCCTGCACTAACAGCACCAGTATTAACAGGAGCTTAGCCAGCAGACTGAGACAAGCAATCATCACACTTTACTTGGCTCTAATTAGATCGCATTGAGATCTAAACCCTGTCCAGTTTTGGTTCCCCCAGTACAAGAAAAATATGGATCTGAATGTGAGGTCAACAGAGAGCCATCCAAGAAGGTCAGGGCTTCAAGCATGAGCTCTGTAAGGAGATGCTGAGGGACCTGGGCTTGTCTAGGCTGGAGGAGGGAAGGCTTGGGAGGGTTAATATGACATAACAGCAGCTTTCCCTCCAAGCAGGTTACTGAGAGCATGCAGTCAGGTTATGCATGACAGTGGGACAAAAGATAACTGACATAAAGTGAAACAAGGGCAGTTCTGACTTAATATGAGGGAAAGCCTTTTCACCACAAAGATAATCAGGCAGTGGACCAGACTGAAAGAGGTTGTACAGTTTCAGTCCTCGGAGGTTTTAAAGACTCAAGTGGATAAAACCCTGACCAACCTGGTTTTATCTCACACCTGACCCAGCTTTGAGAAAGAGGTTGGACTAGAGACCTGAGGTTCTTCCCAACCTGAATTATTCTAGAATGATTCTTTAACAAAGATCAGCTAAAAACCTGTTCAGGTTTGATCTCAAGGCTTTTCTTAGAGCACTATCAGCATAGACTATACATCCTCTTGCCTCCCTACACCTGTGCTCATCTCATTGTCAACAGTGCTTGCAAGTGTACTTACTGTGTTCCCTTGGAGTCTGCCCACAGGCACAGCCAGTTATCCTTCCTTTAAACAGCAGAGTGAAATAATACATTTGACATATATTAGAGTCTAAGGCTTAAAATTTCTAGTCATTTGTGCTCAACATCTTGTTTTTCTGTTGCTGAAATCATGCTGTATTTTCTAGCTGTTAGAACAACAAGGCGTAATTAAATATACGTATGTTATTTGTGTAACCTCTTGTGTTGCCAAACTTACAGTGGTTGCCAGAAGGTAATACTGCTTACCTGAGGCTGAAGGCAAATCTGCTTGTGCTTTCATTAAGCAGGTCTAGTGGTAAGACCAGAGTCTTACCACTCGTAAAGTGGTAAGAAGACTCTATAGAGTAAGAAAATGGATTTAGGTTTGTCTCTACTTTCTTTTTCATCGTGGTTTAAAATGGAATAATGCCAGTGAACTCAGGGGACATACAGTGCCATAGAAATGATACAACTGAAAGGAAAATCTTATTCTTGGTGGTCTCACTTCATCACTTCCCTGGATCCAGGTGGTTGGTGTTGAGGAAGCTGATTAACCTGCCTACTCCTCTATTTCTCTGTAAATACAGGTATCTAGAAAATACCAAAATTATTTGATGGAAGTTTGTGTGAACATTATAAATACCATACTTACTTTTGCTCTTGATGCACATGCAAAATGGCTGCATCCACAGCCTAGCAAAGAGCGAGATGATGTCAAATGATGATTAGTTCAAGAGTGGCCATCTACATGTTAAGAAGGCAAAATCTAGTGGAACTAAACTGTGGCTATTGCTTGAGGAAATACATAATGAGAGCTTACTGCCTATGGTGGAATTGCAGATTGGTCATATATGTTTATGGCAAACCCAGATCCGAGGAACAGTGATTGAAAGGGCTCATTATTTCTCTCAGTCCATTTTGTTTGGATTTGTTTCAGATCATCATGTTAAATTCTGTCTCTGATCTGCATGGCTATATTGACAAAAGTCAGCTGACCCGGGAGCTGGGAGGAACCCTGGAGTATGGCCACAGTCAGTGGATACATCACCGAACTGTGAGTGGTGTTGTTGTTCTCACACATGTCTACACCCAGAATTGTCCAGATGATTAATGTAGAGCAACCATTAAGTACTAACTCTTCAGATGCATTTCATCCTATGGATTCTGCTAGGGACTCATGCAAAAAGGAAGTCCATGACTCAAATAGAGAAAGGTAAATTCCCCAAATGTCTGTAATAGAAGTAGTAATTTGTATCTCACTGTTGACCTGGACTGGGCCCTAACATGTCACAGTATTCTTACTCAGCAAGGCCCTTTGGCACGTTCTTAGCTTTTGAATAATTTGTGAGATTCTTAGGCCTCATGGTTGAACATATGCTTTAGCACATTGGGAATCAAAGGTCAAAATTCTCACTTTAATGATGTCCGTGTTTTTAAGAAAAGAAAAATATTCATGCCACTAGATTATTTCTGTGCTACACAAGCATGCACTCCAGCTAGGTCTGATTTTGAGTAACTGAAGAACAGTTAATTATAGGAAGACAGACAGACTTTTTATTCTATTGCCTTTGAGGAAACTTGTTACAGGTTTGATTGTTACAGGAGGTCTGTAGCTAGTGATGTTTCCCAGGTGTCAGTACTGGGTCGAGTCTTGTTCAACGTATTCATCAACAACTTGAATGAAGGGACAAGTTTGCTGATGATACAAAACTGGGAGTGGCTGACACACCAGAAGGCTGTGCTGCCATTCAGCAAGACCTGGCCAGGCTGGAGAGTTCAGTGGAGAGGAACATAGTGAAATTCAGCAAGGGCAAGTGTAAGGTCCTGCACTTGGGGAGGAATAACCCCTTGCACCAGCACAGGTTAGGGGCTCACCTGCTGGAAAGCAACTCTGCAGAGAAGGACCTGGGAGTCCCAATGGACAACAAGTTAACCAAGAGCCAGCAATGTGCTCTTGTGGTCAAGAAGGCCCATGATATTAAGAAGAGAATGGCCAACAAATCGAGGGAGGTTCTCCTCTCCTTCTAGTGTTCTAGTGAGGCCACACTGGAGTGTCGTATCCAGTTCCGGGCTCCCCAGTTCGAGAGACAAGGAACTACTGGAGAAAGTCTAGTGGAGGGCTACAAAGATGATTAGGGGACTGGAGCATCTCTCTGACAAGGAAAGACTGAGAGACCTGGGTGTGTTTAGCCTGGAGAAGAGAAGGCAGACAGGGGATCTGATCAATGCTTATAAATATCTAAAGGGCAGGTGTCAAGAGGATAGGGCCAAACTCTTTTCAGTGGTGCCCAGTGTCAGGACAAGGGGCAATGGGCACAAACTGGAGCACAGGAAGCTCTATCAGAACATAATGAAAAAATTCTTTACTTTGAGGGTGGCAGGGCACTGGAAAAGGCTGTCCAGAGAGGCTGTGGAGTCTCCTTCTCTGGAGTTTTTAAAAACCCAGCTGGATGTGATCCTGTGCCACCTGCTTTGTATGAATCTCTTTTAGCCGGGGGGTTGGACTAGATGATTCCCAGAGGTCCCTTCCTACGCCCACCATTCTGCGGGGTTCACGCATTTCAGCGTCTGCTTCAAAACAATGTAAACAATTCATTGTGGTGCCCAGAAAATATTACAGTTTACAAAAAACAGACCCTGAACTCTGGCACATTAGTAGCCAAAATATTGTCTTATTATGTTATCTAAGCAAAACTGGGCTAAGCTGGGTCTTGGAAAATCCCAATGTTGGCCTCTGTCTTTGTGGGTCTACTTGCAAGACTGTTATATTAGAACTCACATCTAAGTAGCCCAAATGTTTTGCAGTGCTCTGAGCAGCCTTTGCTTTGAGTCTGTTGTTGCTGACCTGCAGGTCAGGTCTAACACTGGGGAAAAGAGTTTTTCTGAGGTAGCTTTGTTAAATCAATTCACTTTTGTCACGTTCTTGCTATCATTTTCTGTGCTTTTTTGTCCTTATAAAATTTAATTTTGTTTTCCTTGAGAACCACCAAATATTTCAGGGTTCTGAATAGGCAAACACAGAATCTGAATTTCTTCGAACACTGGTTTGCTCCATTTATAGCTGTGTTGACTACAGTGGGGTAGGATTGAGATAGGTGAACAGCCTTACATGTTAAAAGTATCAAAAGGAGGAGTGAGTCTGAAGGAATCATCAATATGAGCTTTCAAACAGGTAAAGGCTTGGGGAAAATGAGGAAGGGGAGTAAAAAGAGGCCCAAGAAAGGCTGTATTGTTTATTAATGACAGGAGTTTACATAAAACATGAATAGATAGTTTGGTAAAATATGCAAGTAAAAGTGAGCCAAAATTTGAGGTGAGTGTGGCTATGTAATCCCCAGATCTTTTGGTCAAATTTGAAACTTGAAAAAACCCCAACAGATGTAACTTAGGTATATGAAACAATTAATTATTCATATGCACAGATAAAGGAGGGGGCAAGCACGCTGTGAAGTGAAACACTGGTAAGCTCATGGTGCATGGCGCAGTCAGCCAGCATGGAACCTCCAGTCAGCCTCCAGTGTCAGCACCTTGGAACAACGTGACTTTCAGTCTTGCTGAACTAGTCTTCATCACGTTTGCTGTTTCTCTTAGTGTTCTCCTATCTTGTCCTGCCACTGCTTTTTTTCTGAAACAGCTTCAAACTGTTGCTAAATGGTAGTGACACAGCAATCTCACCGCATTGTTCTTTGCTTCTGCTTTCTTATCTTGAACGGGTAGGAGCCTGACAGAGCCCCAGAGAGTACATTTTTGGCTTTTAGTAAACAGCCTTTGGCCACGGGTGGCTCTATCTGTGTGGCCATCAAAAGTGTGACATTTCAGCCAACTTTAATTCAGTGGTTTCAGTGCTGAGAACAGCAGGTGACAGCTGCTAAGCACTAAGCCAGAGGATACGTGGGTCTACTACTTACATTGAAAGCAGGCATGAATTTATGGGGAAAAAAAGGAAGAAGGCTATGAAGTCTGCTAGCATTGAATCATCTGGGGCATGTGGAATGATGATCTGAATGATGGTTCTGAGTGATGATCTACCTCCTTTTTCACTGAGCACACAGCAAATTTTTAACTGTTGTGGGTTGCAAATGAGGAATTTCCATCATTACTGGAGAAAGGAGTGCAGTTTGCAAAAAGTATGTAGTGTTTGTCTGTGGTAAGAGCATCCCTAGTGCTGTTGACTGAATCAAATCATTGGGAGGTTTAGATCAAAAGAATAAAGAGTTATACAGGACAATACAGTCCCTAAAGAAATTGGGGTATGATAATGAAAAAGTATCCCATGCAGTTACTTGTTACTAGGTATGAAGGTTTTAAACGCATCTCACAAGTCTGAACAATATATTCTAGTCTGAAAACACGGCATTGTTTTTAAGCCTTCCTCACTTCTCCTTTCTGCACTAAAACCACAGACTTTGACAAGTTTTTTGTTGGTACACCCGAGTGATATAGAAGCAGCAATGCTCCAATGAATTTATGCATTTTAACTGTATTTGCAGTAAGTTGTTCTTGTATTTGTGTACTAATATGAACAGATGGGAGGGAGGGACTGGAGTGCATCTACTACAGATAGGCAGGATGGAGATGCATGTTATCTGGTCAGGGGGAAGACAGCTTGCTGCTGAGTGAACAATGGCTGTATAAATATAAATGTAAAAGACTTTGCCTTATAGACTTTTGGAGCCTCCTCAACTTAAAGTCTCCGTTAAAATTTTAAACACAGCAGAATTTCCCAGCAAGCATGGGCAGAGGATCAGAAGTTCCAGTCCTGGCTTTCAAGCTGATGTCCTCTGTGGTTTCTTTACTTCTGTTAAGCTCTGGGGGTTCCCCAGCTGGTTCATGAAGTTGACAGTACTTGGAGGCCTGTGAAAAGATCATTTGTGATATAGGATTTAATTTGTAACTTTTAACATATCCACCCAAAAAAGGGCAACGTGGCCAGCTTTACAGGCATGTAATGCTTGCAGCACTGTGTGCCTGAAGGATTAAGCATCGTTAAAGGGCAAAGGGTAAATAACCAGTCTGTGACTATGCTCTTGCTTTTCTAGGCTATTGAAAACTTTGCAATGACAGTGAAAACAACAGCACAGATGCTACAGACCTTTGGAACAGACCTAGCAGAGACTGAACTTCCCAATGATGTGCACTGCACAGAGGACCTCCTCTCCACACACACTGACCACCATAGCAAGCTAAAGGTGAATGTTGTCTCATGACAGCTCCATCAGTGAACTATATGATTTTTGATTTAACAAAATTTTCTGCCATCATTTAGCCATCCATTGTCTGGAAACTACTGAAGAGAAGAGAAACCTAGGCTCAGGAGGTTGATTTGATTCAACTATGAAAAAGGATGTTTTACAGCTTCAGGAATGATAGAATAGGGAAATACCACTTCTACTGTATGAGCAGGTGTGATGGGATCTCGTCTGGAATAGCACAGGCTCCTGATGAAGAGTTCATCAGAAAGGATGAACTCACACTGGAGCAGATGTAGAGAACATCTGTGAGGATAATCCAGGAATAGACAGAATGACCTAACTAGGTGATGACTGTCATTTTGGTTTTTTTTAAAAAAAAAAGTTGGGGTAAGTTTAGCTTGGCAGAGTAGGGCTCAGAGAAAAACATTACTGCTGACAACAAACATCTTAGGCTAAACAAAAGAGAAAAAATACTACTTAATCTATATTAGCACAAGAACAAGGTATATGCAAGAAGTGTGCAGTGATATGGGGACTCCTCAGCTGACATGTTAATGTTTGAGTCTCATTGTCCTTTTCATTGCTCATCTTCCATGCTGGGAAGGCACCTTCTTCTGTGGTTGACTCCTTGATAGCTGATGTACTGTAGCTCAGCAGGTCACAAAGTTGTTCACAGCAATTCCATTAAGAAGTGCAATGTCTCAGCACAGTCTCTCAGCTCATGTTCAATTTGTGGTAGAATAATTTATTCTGCAAGTGGTCTGGTCAGAAAAACAATCTGCTCAGAAGTCATACACTAAACCTTTTCTCAGAAATAAAGCTACTATTCAAAGTGAACAGTGTCTGCATTTCTAGAAAATCATATCATCTTTGGTGTTTATATTTTGTTTCAGAATTCTTTTTAGCATTACTGTGTTGTTAAAGTACATACAATTTGTTTGGCTTCTTTTTTTTTTTTTCCCCTCAGGATGAGCTGAAACTAGCTGTGAAGCAGGGGGCCACCCTACTAACATGCATTAGGGAGCCAGTCACTCGAAGCGCCAACAGCAAACTCAGTCCAGATGAGCTGGAAAATGTGGCAACAGTAGAAAGGTCAGTGAAGATTACCCTGTGCAAGCTGCTTATTTATTCCTAAGAAAAGCAAGCATAATTTAAATTATTTAAATATGCAGGTTATAAATTCCCACTGGTTCGGCTATTCAGGGTTTATTGGATATGTAACTCAGAGAAGGGAATAGCTTTGATTAAACTGTCAAGGCAAGTTCAAACAAGTCCTGAGTTTCTTGGTAATTTTTGGTCGGACCACTAACTGTGTGGCTGAAGATTTAATGTGGGACTTATTTTCCCCATAACATATGCATCCTCCAAACATCTATGCCGGGTTAGAAAGTGGCATCTGAATCCATGTGAGATGAGAGGGTATGTGCTTGTGCATGTCAAACACTGGAGGAGGAACAGATGTAGATGATACTCTGAAACATACCCCTTCACAGCTGCACAGAGAGACAATGCTAGTTATTACCATAAAGGTTCTAGTCACAGTGTAGAAGTTTCTGCTGTGCCATGTGATGCAGTGGAAAGAGAAATGCCACGCTAGTGTTTCAGTGTATCTGCATTCACTGGGAACAAAGCTGCCAAGAGTAAAGCTGAGCAGATATTTTTCACTGAATACTTTAAAATCCTTTAAACAGACATCCCAAAGGAATTTGCAAATTCATCTTGAATTCAACAACTAGGTTTGATTAAAGAAACATTTTTCAGGGATAAACTGAAAACAGAACTTTGTTTTTGAAAGGAATAGGAGGGAGATATTGGTGCCCCAATAACTTGATGATTTCAGCACCCGCTGGGCTTGTAGGAGATCAAGGAGTGCCCATCTATTGAAATACAGGATATTCAGAAAAGACTTTATTTTCTTTTTTTTTCAGTTTAAATTGTTCTATTTTGTAATATAATTAATAGATCACTGAGGGACTGTGAGGATGACTCACTAGTCTGGTGTCAGACAAGATGTTTGACATGCTGATACTAATTTCTTTGCGGATAAACGTTTCATCATTTACTCAAAGTGGAACAATATCTGTGGGATGCATTATGCGATTCTTATCTATTGTTTTTAATGGACTGGGAAAAAAGATTCAGTCCTTGCCTATTTCTGATGGATGAAGAAAATGAATGTGTTGCTGAGTTCTGCTTTAAACGTTCCTTAAAATAATAATGGCATTATATTCGATCTGCATTAGCCTGGGGTGAATTATGTTTGAAGAACTGGGTGGAAGCTAGAGAGAGACAGCTGCCTCTGGCTGCCAGTACATGGAACAGCTCTGTATGCCTGTTGCAGGACAGGAGGCAGGACTGCAACTGGCACAGTGGATCCATGTAGTTGTCACTCCTCCGTCACACTCCTGCCTGTCCCCTCTTTTGCTTAAGGGAAAGTTGACACAGACCCTTCTTACATAGGTGTAGGCTTCCCACCATCTCCGTACCCTGTTTTCTGTCATTAGCTGGTGTAACTTAAAAGAAATTAACTATAGGAAATAATTAAGTTCTTTTCATTCTAATTTCTTAACAGGTTGTTGGCTCAGTTGGATGAAACAGAAAAGGCTTTTGATCAATTTTGGACCAAGCATCATCTAAAACTAGAACAATGCCTGCAGCTTCGACACTTTGAACACAATTTTAGAGAGGTATTCCATTTGTTCATTCTGGCCAGCCTTCCCTGCTAAATAAGGTCAAGTTTTACCTATACGTCGAGTATACTGGTGATCCAGAAAGGAGGTTGGGAAACAAGCCCTTCATTCTGAAATAGGAAATGGATATTCAAACATTAAATTCTTGACAGCTATCAGATATCTCACAACATTAGAATAAGGAAGTGCCAGCCTGTTAGGCCAAAATGTGAAACACCAACTTCTTGACAAATCATTTTGCATTTATGTGCAATGTTATCAAATATCACTTCTTCAGTGATGATAAGTTGCCAGTCCCACCAGAGTCCATGGAATACAGTTCAGAAAGCCCAGCTGTCAGCCCAGGGGCTGGAGTAGTGTGTATTCTGGAGTAATACACACTCTGCAGTTACAGGTCTTCAAAACTGTGTGGGCCCAAACAGTGAAAAGCAGGGCAACTCTTTGAAGAATAGTTGATTGTTGCTTTATTCCTTGGCTTTTCCACCTTGGAATGAGCTGAAAGACTGAACCTGAGATGCAGACTCTTCTAAAGGATGTAGGTGAATGTTTAGAAGACATAAATTTGTTTTAACCTTATGAGTACCTTGCGATGGGATTTTGGGTGGGTTTTTTAATTGGGGTTTTTTTGTTTGTGGGTTTTTTATGGGTTTTGTTGTTGGTTTTTTAGGTAAAACTGACATTGGATAATCTCATGGAAGCACAAGCACATTTTGCTGACATTGGAGACAGTGTGACTCGAGTGGAGCACCTCCTAAAGGAACAGAAGCAACTGGAAGAGAAAGGACAGGTCTGCACTCAATACAGCGTTCTAGCTGCTATAGACATGATCTTCTAAACACTTCTCTGTCACTGTCCTTACATCGCATTTGCTCTCTTCCATAAGTCGTTATTTTAAATTGCCGAACACAGATCCTAATTTCCAGAAGTCAGGGTTGTTCAGATCCAGTAGTTCCAGTTCACTACTTGGAAAGCTAGAATCCAGTTCAAAAATCAGTATTTCAAACCAGGAAAGGTTAGGTCCGTCTTTGGAATCTGAAAACCTCAGACTACTTTACAGTTACCTTGGCCAGATAACTTTTAAGACCATTCTGTTCAGACTAACGGCAGTTTGAGGAACACCCATGCCTTCCAATAAACACCTGTCTTTTCCAGACATTTAAACTTTGCAATTCCACCAGCTGGTCAGCTGCAATATACATCACATTTAGTATAATTACAAAGCATTGAACAAACGAGTAAGTTGAATCAGAGAAGGATGCACATGAACAAATGGAAAAGCTGATGATCATCTTTTTTAAGAATAGGATTAGAAATATTGTGATCTTTGCAGCTCTTCTGCAGAAGTCTAAAGGAATAAAATTTACAGTAACATGAATTTTCCTTCCATTGTCCACATCATATAAGGTATTGATGTGTGCTCTATTCCTGTTAGCCACCTCTTATTTCATCTTACTGTAGATAAGCTTATGGATTGTCAGTAGTATCTGAAGAGTTTTCCAAAATATATCTTGGGATCAAAAATTAACTGAAGTATTATAAACCTGCCAATTAGTGAGTGAAAAAATACAGGGATCTTCTGATTATTGGGAACTTTGCAGGGAAAAAACCCTTGTATAATGAATGTCGCCACTATGTGAGAAAGAAGGTGGCATACACTCATGGAATCACAATTATCACAGACCTCTGGAGGTCATCTTGTTCAACACCCCTGCTCAAGCAGGGCCACCTAGAGCAGGTTGCCCAGGAGGGAAGGTTGTCCAGACAGCGTTTTAATATCTTCAAGGAGGGAGACTCCACAACCTCTCTGGGCAACCTGTTCCAGTGCTCAGGCACCCTCACAGTAAGAAGTGTTTCCTGATGTTCAGATGGAACCTTTTTGTGTTTCAATATACTCACTGGCAACAAAGTTGGTCTTCTATGTAAATATAAAGTAAGACATATCAGCTAGATTAATATCCCAAACCTTTGCTGCTGGGCTGCACCAGGGATTACTGAGTTGGATTGTCTTTATTATGCATGGCATTTTAAGATCTAACTTTGGATTTTTCCTCATGAATTATATAGGAACCTTTGGAGAAGGCCCAGTCTCTAGCTCTGCATGGAGAACAGCTCATCCAAAACAACCATTATGCAGTTGACTCCATTAGACCAAAGTGTGTTGAACTCAGGCGTATTTGTGATGACTTTACCAATGAGACCAAGAAAAAGTATGATATTTTGGGCAAGTCTCTTGAGCTGCATAAGCAGTTAGATAAGGTGAGTGAACCTTCTCAGATAACAGCCCTGGTAAGGTTCTACTGAAAATTAATATTTTTATAAGCTCAGGAATTTGGATGAAGAGAAAAGGCATCTGTTCTTTTTTTCTCCATTTCATTCAGAAACTGTTACTATGAAACCTGCAGCAGTAGCTTCCCATAACAATGGTCTTAAAATGATGAGAAGTAGTAAATAAAACTAATAAATATTGAGCTAGTCCTAAATTTGAAATGCGAACTATATGTATTCCAGTGTGTTAGGGGTTGAGTCTCCGAGCAGAACTCAAGGTCCCTAACGCTCCTTAAATCCCTTATTGATATAGGGAAAAGGGAAAACAAACTCAAATCTCGGAATGTATGGATGGGAAACTGAAACAAACTTTTAATAAAAATTCTAAAGTACTATCATATCACACAACTATATATTAAATGCAAAACAGGAAACAATACAGTAAGGGTTAAAACACTGCAAAGGGAGGAAAAGGGAAAAGAAACTCCAATTATGGCCGATTGGCCACAGGCCAGGAGATGACGTCACGCCAGGATGGTAGCTCAGGAGATGGCGTCTATCCAAAATGGCGGCGGGCCAAGTGATTAAAAGTTTTTAACAGCTTAGAGAAGTATTTTAATGAGTTTGCAGGGAGACCTTTTTTCAGTATCTGTAAAAGAAAATTTCAAGGACACTCCTGACCGAAGTGGCTTTAGATGCGGATAAGGAGAAGCCCTCGCGGCCGGAACGCGAAGGGGGGTGAGCTTCCCCCGCATCCGAATCCAGCGGTAGATTCTCGCCGAGTGAAAAGTAGCTCTTCTCTTACCCGATACGAGAGAGAGAGAGATGCTGACTGAGTCCCACAACAATTCACAGCAGAGCTGGGCCCCGATAGACAGAAACAGTTCTGAGTTAGGCCCCGGGCGGAGGGCAGGCCGCAGGCTTTCGGCCTGGACGGTAGCCAGCCCTCTCGCTGTGGCTCTTTCTCCGAAGCTGTCCGGTGTCCAGAGAGGAGGAGACCCCTCCTGGCTGCAGGTTTTAAGGAGTATCTGCTGGAAGAAATCTTTTGACCCGCACTTTTAGCCAATGGGATGCCGTGTTTATGGAACTTGTATGAAATAATCCCGATACTCTATTGGGCACATTTCCAAAACAAGGAAGTCTTGGCTCAAACTGGGACACAGTGACAAAAACTGAACAGTTTACTGCTTGTTCAGTTGTTTTCACTTTCTCTGATCTAGCTGGAATAGCAAACTAAATGCTTTGAGAATGTCTGTATGAAATTCCAGCCTCATCTGAATCAGGAATTACCTGAATTTTCCAGTAAAAACCTACTTTTTTTTTTTTTTTTTTTTTTTTTAAACTGAGTTTTATAGGCCTGAGAAATTTTGGGGAGTTTTGATATGGTTCGAATATTTGTTTTGTTTTTTGGATAATTGTGTGACTGAACACCAAAATGAGGTAGTACAGCTGACAGATTTGATTTGTGGCAACCACAGTAACACCTCTCCTCTTTGCTCAGAATATTAGTATTATTTCACGTGTTCCTGTATCATCTAGCTCATGAGAGCTGAAATGAACTTGCTACTGTTCTAGAGATCTAGGTGGGGTGATTTGTGGCCAAGAACTGTTGGGTGCTACAAAGTAACATTCATTCCCTTTAGTGACATGCTAGGCCAAATCCATATTTCATGGAGTAGAAGCAATGCTTCACAACATGGACTGTCAGTGATGATGGAGACCTTCTTGCCTCGCTTTTTTTAAAGGCAAGCCAATGGTGCGAAGCTGGAATCTACCTCTTAGCTTCCCAAGCTGTGGACAAGTGCCAGTCACAAGAGGGAGCTGAAACTGCACTCGTTGAAATTGAGAAGTTCCTGGTAACAGCTAAGGAACATCAGCTCTCTAACCCGAAGGAGTTCTACAATCAGTTTGACACGATCCTCACCCCTGAAATAAAGGTAAAACCCCTCAGATGTGCATACACTCACGTAGAATTTCAAAATTACCAATTGCCTTGTACATGAGAGTGTACTGGGCTATATATTTGAGCTGCTCAAATATGCCTCTTTCCCTACCCCAAAAGGGCACAGAGGTGAGCACCTGAGGCAGTAACTTTTACTCAGATGAGTAGTGGAGGAACACATATGTGATTTTCTCCAGAGTAGTGCTAGAAAGACTGCACAAGTCACCATGACCTACTCAAGTGAAAAACAGTCTGCATGGAGTGCATGGGCTGGTTGCATGGTTGCGTTAACCTGCAGCACAGTATGAGCTTCAGCTCGTTTGAGTCTAGGTAACAGAAGTCCTTTCTTAACTTGCTGAGTTCAGCACTGACAACCATCTGTTGTTTGCCTTTTCTTTGCCTAGGCCCATGCCCAAAGAATTCTACAAAAACTAGAAGATGTACAAGAAATGTTTGACAAGAGGCAAGTAAGTCTGAAGAAGCTGGCAGCCAAACAGACCCGTCCAGTACAACCTGTTGCCCCACATCCTGAATCTTCCCCAAAGCGAGCATCACCAAAGACTACCAGACCAGCAGGAGTAGGTAGGCCATGAACAGCTGCTTTCAGATACACACAAATGTTTTGTCCACATGGTCATGTTTAATTTTTGTTATCAGAATTTGATGTTCAGTTCAGCCTTGTAGGCCCAGCTGTTAAAAATGAATGTGAAATATCTGTCACTGCAAATACACAAACAAGAGCGAATCAAAACAATTCAGGCTTCTCTTCCTAGGTCTAACCTACAGACTACGTTTCTATACTGTTTCTCAGTATGTCTTTTATTGCTGATTCTTGAAAACCTAAACCAGGCTAGTCACTGCAAGTATGCAAAGTAAGCATGAGAACCTCTTTTACATTGCATATACTGTAATGTGAATATTTGGCTTTAAAGGGTCACAAGCCCTCAAGTTTCCATCAGATACTTGCAAAGGTTAAGGGTTCATTAGTGACTCTGACTCTTTTGCGCAATTTTTGCTTTTTCCTTCTCTGTAACTATTTATTCCCTTTCTAGTGTTGTCCCCTACTAACTATAAAAGTTGAACGTTTCTTCTGTTCAGAATTTACTGAAAGTTTCTGACTTGAGGTTAGCATGCGCCTTTAACCAAGACAGATATTTTCTGCAAAAAGAACATGGGTGAAGCTACTTTGAAGCAGTGCATCTTGGGAGACCAGTGACCCTGTATTTGGAAGGGGTTGTCCCTTTTCAGTGGAAATGCTTATAAGAAATTTAAAAATGGAACTTTAGGGCTTTTTAAAAAAAACCTTTAGCTATAAGCCTTGAAAAAACCCTAATTTGCCTGAAGAGCATGCAAGAAACTTTCTTAACAGGAAGATTAGGACGGCCAGTAGCCTGACCATTTTGCTTTCTAGGCATACTATCACAATGTCCCACAAATGTCCCTGTTCTCCTCTGCTCTCCAGCATTCTTCCTTCCTTATCAAGGAAGATCATCATCATCTTCCAGCTACCATGCTGGTCTGACATTTATAGTTTTTACCCCCAAACCATGCTAGCTGTGTTCTTAACATACAGTTGCTAAATGAAGTTTCAGCTTCACTACTGGCTTAAGGCAAGCTGAGACCACGGTACCTTTGAAGAGGTCCTGCTCTGCTACCCACATATCCTCCAGCAATGCTCTCCCTTCTTACACTGTTGTTGGCAGACAGTTAGCTGGAGGAGTTGTGATATACCTTGAAAACTCAATAAACTCACTACAAAAAAGTACTAGTTAGCTTTCCATTGCGTGAGTTACAAAGATGCAGGAAGCTCTAGAGATCACAGAGCCCAATCACCTGCTCAAAGCAACACTAACCTCAGTTGATCAGATTGTTCACTGCATGGCCACTAGTGCTGAAGCAAAGGAAGTGGTTGCAGAAAGATGGGTTTATGGGGTCAGCAGCTCAGTCCTGGTTAGTCCCTCTTAGTGGCCGTACATTTTGAGAATGACTTTCACCTATTGTGCAACTGCATCTTCAGGCTAAAAGCTAGGCTTGCAGTTCTGTTTATGCATGCAGTCTCTGTGTTTCTTAAAATTCTTGTCATCTTAGAGCACTTGCAGACTTCTTTTTAATTAAACTTTTGGTATAGATAGACCCTTAACAAATATTCACGGCTATATAAATGACAATGCTTTAAGTTTTGATTTTTGTTCATACAGCAAATCCAATACTACCAGCTCTTTCTCAGAAAATCATGAGATGCTCCCTTGCTCTGACCCTTGCATTGCAATTCAGTGTTATACAACACAGTACAGGGTACCTGTGTGACAAGGATTAGTCTCTGATGTCCTGCTCCAAATTAAGACAGATGTTCCAAATTAAGTGGCAGATGAAGTTCATTTAAAAATGTTA
The DNA here is from genome assembly GCA_009769605.1 of Bucorvus abyssinicus. Lineage (NCBI taxonomy): Eukaryota > Metazoa > Chordata > Aves > Bucerotiformes > Bucorvidae > Bucorvus > Bucorvus abyssinicus. The sequence continues at coordinate 9,257,955 of CM020035.1, read as the reverse complement.
CTCCAGTTGTTCTCTGAGGAGATGCAAAGTGCAACCCCATACTGTTCAGACATTGATAAGTAAAGGGCAGCACCTCATTCAGATTCTTTGCTCCTGAAGGTGATTGACCTAGACTACCTCTGTACAAAGAAACGGAAATCCCCGACTATCTACAGCTTATTCTGGGGCTCAAAAGCAGTTACTTTAACTGCTGTGAGCAGTTCCTGTATATTTATGTATACTGTGTGATGGCATCCTTTGGGTATTATCCAATTGCCCAGTACAAAGAGCTATACTTTGAATTTCCTCAGTGCCCTTTCCTTCAGAATGCCAAAGCACTTGGGAAATTCTGGTAAGTATTTTAACCTCTTTTTTTTTTTCCAGAAAGAAAACTGAAGCACAGATAAACTGAATGATTCACAAAGGGGTTTCACAGTCTGAGTCTGAAATATGGCTGAGAATAGAAACAGGGACACTGAGTCCTATTCCACGCCTTGAAAATGAGGCCTGAAAGTCTGCTCTTCTTGAAGCTACCCTCTTTCGGACTTTCCTCTGTGCCCTTTCTTCACATTCACAGGATAAATGCAGCATCAGCATTTATTTATAGGGAGAATTTACTGAGCACCATCTTGGAAAATTGAGAGAGGCTAAAGCACCCTCTTGAAACAGATATTGTAACTCATTAGTTTTTGTTACCCAGGACATACCTGAATATTTCTTAAAGATTTCAAAACAGAATATGGCAACAGGAAAATACTATGTTCCTAGACTGTGTAAATACAAAGGCAGGCAAAGGCAATGAAATACAGTAAATAGAAATAGAAGACCAGAAAGAAAGGCTTTTGTTCCCAGGCAGCAGATGTAGCAATACCATGGCAGCATTGCAATGGTTGTCTGTGAAAGCAAAAAGTTACGTTCGTTCCAGAATATTTTTTGTTGTGTTTTTACTTGCTGACTATCCATTTCCCTAATGAGGAGCGGTAGAGAAAATTCAATCCAATTCAGGGTGCTAATGGAAAAAAATCTTAACAGATGTGAAGGCTCAGGCATGAAATACTCCGTTATTGTAACTGTGAGACTCTTCATTTTACATGGACATATGCATAGGTGCCTACAGGCAGAGCTGATAGCATGTACGAGAGAAAGGGCAGATTTTCTTCAGGAAATGGCTGTAACAGTTTCTTATGTCTATGTCCTTATAGTCTCTGGTGACTCTTGGCAAAGTCTTAGCTTAGTGAAGATCCAGAAAGGCAACTCAGAGCTGCACTGTAAACTCTCCCACACCCAAGGGTTTTCTGTGGAAATTCTGAAGCAAAATTTTAAATTCATCCCATTTTTGCTTGAAGCTTTTGGTTTCACAAATGAGCTTATAAATCTTGCAGAGACAAGCCTGTTCAACATTGAAAAACTCGTACTAGAATTATTACGATGCTCAAAAGTCTACGCCAGCTGGACTTGGTGCACATTTTAGCTGCGGGAATCTGCTCAAATATTATGCCCAGACCAACCCAGAAAAGACAGAAAACCCTCTGACCCTATAAGAAAAGCCTTGAAAATATTTAAGTAGTATATATGACAACTTATTTTGAGGAGAACTCCGTTTACTTCCAATGGAAGTTGCTTGAAAATTGCTAGTGGCTAAACTTGTCCCTGTATGTGCTGGGAGAAAAGTGGCACTTTATGGGGAAACTCCTTTGCTCTAGTTCACTTCTGAGGGCATAAATTTTGATGATTTGACTACATATTTGTGGTCTGTGTTTCTGAACAAAATCCCTTAGCTGGAGTGAATTGGGTTAGGTCCACAAAGTCAAACCATGTTGGCTCATACTGCCCATAGGCTGTCAGGAGCAGTGGGATAAGCCACAGAACTGCAAAGGATAATATAAACTATCAGGGATGACTGTAGTTAGCATTTCTTTATTTTAATTTGCTTGTAATTCTCCCAAACTCTAACACTTTCAATTGAAACTGTCCCAAAGGCTATCTTCTTCAGCCTGATACTTTCTTGGAAAATTTGACTAAAAAATTATTTGGTCATCTCAGTGAACAGGAAATTCATCTTGTTTTAGTTACCTTTGTGGCAAGAGCTGGAACATGGCAGTACAAAATAGTTTTGTCCCTTCCTAAAGTGTCCAGGTTTGGCAGAATTTTAAGCATTTGGGGGGAAAAAAATCTGGGTTCATACACGTTCATTATGTATGAACTTGCTACAGTCTGATTCCTATAGTCTCAGTTCCTTTGTTGTCAGCAAAAATCTTTGGAACTCAGAGACGAAATATGTTTCTTATCCCCTGCACTTCTTGTTTTCCTTGCAGTATGATCATGAAATAGCTTAAGTCCTTGTTAATGTAGGGCTGTCAAAGCCTCTCTTTCTCCTCTCCTCTTTGCCCAGCACAGCAGTGTATTTGTGACTCTGCTTTCCCTCAGTACTTACGGTCAGACAGCTTCTGGGAACAAAGGAGGGAAGGGAAAACTGTCACTGTGGGGGGTTCTATCTTTTGTTTTGGCTAGTTCAGACTCCTCCTCGTGCAGTTGCATGAACAGCAGTGCTGACAAAAAATGAAACAGAAATGTGTGGCTAGAGGTCGGGCATCAAGGAAGAACTGTACCAGACCCAGTTCAGGAGGGTTTCTCCTCTTTGGAGTCACTCCTGAAACTGTGACTACTTACTGCTGCTTCTGCTGACAGGGGAAAGAGAAGCTGGTGCTGTAGGTGTAAAGGTTTCAACCCTGATAAAAACCCACGTGGGTGTTATTGTGATTCAGCTTAGTGCAGTTTGGGGGGGGGGGGGGGGTGTGGATTTTTTTAGAACTTGTGCAACTACTTAAAGAAATCTACATTGAAAGAGCAGTGAAAGACTGAAATCAGAATTACTGAACAGGGCATGTGCTCTTGAACAAGTGAAGTGGCGTATAATACTTGGTAACATGAAAATTTTACAGTGTGATGCTGGTTTCCCAAAGTAGTTTATACCGTTTTGATCTTTATCTATGGAACTCAGAGATCTCAGTGTGGGTGGTAACAGCCTGTTACCTCTGAGAGTGTTGTGAAAACAGTAAATATTTATGAAGCACTTGAATTGTAAAAACGACTATTAGAAAAAACACCATTATTTTCAGAGCAGGGATTGAAATACCATGTGGATAGTAAGGCTCTGGGCCCCCACTGAGAAATACAGATAAATCAAAATAGTCGATAGCTGCTCATGAATTAAGTGTTTTTAATTCTGTGCACTGAATGAGGCAAGGATCTTAGACAGGGGTGAACCAAGACGCCTTAAGAGCAAAAGGACAAAATTAGGGTTACACATGTAGCTTTGCTTCTGGCATCTCCTTGTTCTCTAAATGCTATGAAGTGTTCACCTCGGGATTTCTTTGTGTGCAACATAAATATGAAATACAGGAGCAGAGATGTCAAAATTCCCGTGAGCTCATTAAGCAAATAACATGTTTAACAGCACATTGCACATAGAAAATCCATGACTCACCCTACAACCATCTTAGAAGGCCAACTTGGAACATGAAATTCATATGGGGGAACACAGCTGGAGCCTTTTCAGTTCTTTAAATAATAAAAATTAAACTGGTTCCATCTCAGTTAAATGTGTATGACTGCTCATTGGATCCATTCCAGCGTTCCTTACAGTCACTAGTGCATAACACTGACTAACTAATAACATCTGGATGGAGGATAGAAGAAGAATGTCTTGCAAGAGTCTGGGGATGTGTGCAGGAGAAATGAGGCTGCACAGCGATTAGCTGACTCAGAAAAAATAGTGCATGTGATTTTCCTTAATGGTTTTAGGATGCCACCAGTTTCTATAGTTCAAGATATTTCTATAAACAAAGTAGAGAAAAGGAAAAGATGCTTTCAATTTTGCAGCTGTAGGGCTGCTATCACACTTGGGCAAGTCTGAGGAAACCAGCTAGCATGTCTCTTTGTAGAATACTATTTCACATTAAGGGGCCTCACTCTATGCTACTTATATGGGCAGATTTTCAGAGGGCTTGACAGCAATTTTGCTAAAGCAAAGAAGCATAGATTATATTGCCTAAGAATGGAAAAGACTTTCTGTATTGAGCCATTAGATGATAACCTATAGGTGCTTTGGTGTTGCTTTAGCTGCCTAAGCATGCTGTTTTGTCATCACCAGCATTCAACTATTAAGTCATTAATTATCTTCAAACTCTTGTTCCAGTGGGACAGCATGAGCTACAAGCCCCAATGAACAGTTTAGCAGACTAGTTGTTTCCATGCCTGTTCTTGCCAAAGGATTTTGATTCTGCTGTAGGTGATTAGTGAGAATGCACAAACTCTCCCACAGAAAACAGATCGGGAAGTATGTGGTTGGGAAATTCACACAAGACCTGAATGTAAAGCATGGTACTTATGTGATGGGGGCTTTGAATGTCTTAAAAGTGCTGGGTGTGTGTCCTAACCCTTGACTACAATCTGTGCCTCTTGCTAGCTAATGAGTTACCCAGACAGACTAATCCGCTGTCTCTGAGCTCCTGGGAGCTGCATAGTTTTGTTTGTGCCTCACTGTGTGAGAGGAACACCTGAGAGATGGTGCCTGTATCCTGCCACACAGAAGCAGAGTGGGGAAGCGGGTGAAACCACAGCCTTTCCTCACAAGCAGCAGAGCAAGTTGTCCTCATTGAATTTATTTCAGTCCCTAAATGGTGGAGAGACCGCAAAGCACCATTGAGCACTAAGTCTACGTCCTTTCCTAGCAGCTTTAGGGACAGTACAGATGACATTACCATTTGCTGTAGGCTAGGTGATAAAACAGTAATTTGATATTTATCATGCAACTTGTTCATAAAAAAACTGGTAAGCAGTACGAGAGCCCCATAGGAAAAGCACAGTGGTGCTCCAGGGAAATGCAAGTGATAGACCCAAACCCTGCTTTATTGTAAATATCTTTGCAATAAAAAGTTTACCTCTGCATACAATGTCCTTGAACAATATTTGCTTTAAAAGCAGCATCAAACAATTTAAAATATTAATGAGTTCAAAAAGAAATCTTCACTACTCATTATCAACAGGAGTACTGTGAGACAGGATGAAAACAACCTTGAAACCTTACAGACTGTAGATTTTTTTACAGATAGTTTTTCCTTGTTCCTATGCCTTTGTTCTTTCAGTAGGCAGTTGTACACTATAACTTGTAGCTTCCTTAGCAGTACAGTACAATAATGACCTTGAAGCTGCCAACTACACCAAATTTTATAAGGGAGTTTCCCTTAAAATATTTCCAGTTCCACAGTAATTACTGCAATAATACTTGACAGGTATTTGGGCTGTTTCTTTCTAAATTGCTCTAGAAATTCCTTAAATGTGGTGACATGCAACAGTCTCTGAGTATGGGCCAGTCAATAACTCAAGAATGCCCTGGTTGCTTCCTGTTTTCAATTCATTTCTGGGTCAAATTGGAAGGGGAAAGTTTGCTGTGTCAATCTGAATCAAATTCACCTCTGAAATGGAGGAGTTGGAGTTGAGCGTGTATCTGCCTTCTGCTTTCTCAAAGATGTCATACTGATGAAGCCAAGACTAAGAGAGTAAACTGACCTGAATAACTTGCTGATGGATGAAGGAGCTTCTGCACTTGGGCTTCTTGTAAACGTGTCATCTTTCACTTAAACTGTCCAATGTTCTCTTTTCTGGATCACCTGGAGCTGAGTTTGTAAGTTGTGATCCAGATATCAAAGTCATAACTGATTTCCACATTTTCTGCTGACTGCTTCCAGACAGGATTTTCATACCAGTATCAACCATCCTTTCAAGCTAGAAAGTTTTCTGATCAATGAACTGGTCAAACAACTTGGTATTGCTCACTATGCTGTCATAAGCAAGATTTTTCATGTTTCCTAAAGTTATTTCCTTTGCTTCTGTTCCTTTTAATCCAGTATATAAAAACTTGAGAATTAGCGTTTAGAGCAATTAGAGCAATCTAATGGGCGGAACTCAGATTTGGACAGGGCAACTGGACAAGGGCAGCATGTCAGGGTATTCAGGAGTGTCTGGTAAGTGTTTGGGGAAGAGTATGAAACAATGTCTTTGTTTTCTTCAATTCAATGAGGATTTTTGTGATCAAGTAGTTTGTTTTGGGGTTTTATTTTTTATGATGATTTTTCAAGGTATAAATAGGAAATAGTTGGGAGAAGCTCCAGGAGAGCATATTGTTCAGTGTGTTAGGTATGATCACAGTGTGTGTCTTGTCAGGATGGTGGTAGATGAGAATTTAAGGCTAAATAGAATCTTCAGGATGCATTAGTGCAGAAAACAGGGTATTTGCTGATGCTCGTAACCATTTTACTCAGAGATTCACAGGAAAAATCATAAAAGGGCCTGTTTGAAAATTTATCAAATAGGTGGTGAAGGTTGGTATTCTGGTTTTGCCAACAATAAAAATCATCTTCCCTGCAGATTAGAAAGACATAAGGAACTTTGAAAATAAAGACAAACAGTTTATATTTGCTGCATCTTGTTTCCCCCACTCCTTCCCCTCACCCGCAGTTTCAAAATGTCAGCACACCACTTTTTGGGTGAAATAACAATACATTTAAGAACAACTACTACTTCATGGAGAGCTTTCTTGGGGATGGGGAAAAAAAGCATCTCTTCAAAGTAGTGCTTAAAATGAAAAAAAAATCCCCTGCTGTATATTCTGAAAGGCAGTGATGGAAGGACAAAATAGAGTCAACATTTGCATTTCAGTTCAGTCCTGGGAACCGTAAGATTCTTCAGCTGGTAGATTATAGGTGCTGGTGGCTGCCAGTCTTTGCTGTTTTGTTAAAGAAACTTTCTAATACGGAGTCATTATGAGGAAGTAATAGGCATGAAATGGATATTGCCAAGTGCTCCAGTAATTCAGCATGAGATAAAACCAGGAAGATGTAGGGAAGAGTTGGAGAGAAGCTGCTTTAATTCTTTGCCCAGCTGCATGATAAAGCAGTTGAAAAGACACAGGGTAGAAGCCATGCCAGCTTCTGTTGTTATTGCCTATGAAACTTAGTACGCTGTCTTTTTAATGGTATATAATTAGGAATGTTTTTATGCTTTTTTTTAAAACTATATTAAAATAATTTAACGATAAGGGCATTTGAAAATCTGTTAATATCCTCCCCATTCAAAGATGTATGCATCTTTTTTATTGCATCTGCAGCTTCTCCCAGAGAAGAAAAAGTTATTAGTGACAACTAAGAGTCCCAACAGTTCACAACATTAAATTTGGTGAAGCCATTTTAACTGGAACGTTACTGCATGCATTTGAAAACACCAGCTTTCATTTTTGGAGAAGTTCTTGTTCAATTAGAAAATTTTCCCAGAACAAAACTAAAAAGGATCTAATCTCAGAATCGCAACAATTTTGTTCTTTGTTGCCTGACCCAGATTCTTTCATCACTTATTCACGTTATTTTTTACCATGATGTGTACAGTTGGCTGGTATCAACTCGGCAACTAAAAAAAGGAGAGCACTGTTTGCCTTGCATTGTTTTGCCTTTGTGGTGCTGAGGGACATGGTTTAGGGACCCTGGCAGTGCAGGGTGAACAGTTGGACTCGATGATCTTAAAGGTCTCTTCCAACCAGATGATTCTGTGATTCTGTACTTCTGTAACATACACTGCGAACTCATTACCAATTTAAAACCAAGATCCAAACTGTAACAGTGAGATTATTTTCCACTCAAGCCAAAAGTATGACGCCCCTTCTCATAGTTCACTCTAAACCTTTTCTTTGGACAGTGGTCTCAGGATAAGTGGTTAAGTTGCTAAGGAGGATTTTCTAGTAGCATTAGACAACTCAGTATCAGCTGTGGTTTACAGAGCCTGCAAGGCCCAACAAACCAGACATGACCAAGCATATTCTGAAATGATGTCCTCAGAATCACTGCCATTACATCTGTGGTCACAGTGACTTGTTGAACACCTGTATGATTACTCTTGAGACTTGTTCATGTGATGAAACCTTAGAGGGAACAATCCGTCATAATCTGACAGTAACAAACCATTATCAGAACCAAAATTTCCTTTCTTTGGGAACCCACACAAGTACCACCACCTGAGCTGAAAAGCTACCCACTTGAAAATTCCCCAGCTGTTGATACAGCTGGCTAACATTTACCTGTGCTACCCTGAGGATGGGTGACTGCCAGGGAGGAAGCCAAACCAAAGTAGTCATTACATCAGGGAGCTCTAAGTGCCAGTTTGAGACACAGTGGAGCACTGAACGATGTAGCCCAGCCCTTGTGCCAGCTAGTCCTTCACCACTCCAGCCACAACTCAGTTCTCCAAGCCAGGGCTCAGTTACCGCTGATGTGACAGGATCTTTGCTCATTGATTTGATCAGGAAGTAGGTATTTCAACTTTTAGCAGACATTTTCTAATATTACTTTATTTTTTACTCCTTCAGCTACCAACAGGAGGTCCACAGAAATTTCTTGCCCTCCAAAGACCATTTCTGAAGTAGAGTTATCAAAAAAGAAAAACATTAAGAAGACTAAAGGTGGAATTAAGGTAGGAGTATCTGTGTTTTGGGGACATCCCCTTTTTTTTTTTATGCTTATGCACATGAAAAATCCCACTGTTACCTGTTGCTGCATGCGCAAGTAAGATTCAGGGAAATATATTTTGCTTTTGTGTCTCTATGACAAGATTAGTTGCATTATGGTTTCTGCAACAAGATTCTGTTTAGGACTTTTAGATATCCTTATCCTCTCCTCCCTGTTCCCAAGCCTGATTTTAAAGTGAACGAATGGATGTTTTTGTAAAGCCTGGACCACGCTGTTGCATGTACCTAACTGTGAGAGGAACACAACTGATTACCTGCATTACTGAGGGCAACGCGACTAATTCCAAAGTCATGCATTCGTTCATTTTAAAATCTGCTTTCCAAGAATACAGTGCAAATTATGCCCCCTTTCCTCCCATTGTTGCTATAAAATTTGTATTTTATTTATTCCAGTAACAGTTCAGGTGAGGACAGTTTATTAATGGATTCCATCATCACCACCAACCAGCAAAATAATTTAGCTATACAAAATATAAGATGGGCCACTGCTTTTTTTCCACAGAATGAGCCCTTAGAAATGAAAATGCTCAGAAACTTAGACTCTACTGGAGTTTAGATATTCTTTTGGATTAGCTGCAAACGCGGTAGCTGAATTGTTTTACTGAATTTGAAGAGACTGCCTTTGAGTAAGCCCAAAAGCTGCAGGCAAAAGGAGGAAAAGCCTGCTTAAAACTTGCCTGAAGTACACTTGAAATGATCCAACTCTACAAGACTGGACAAGGAAGCAGGTTAATGTTTATCAAAATTCTGTATAAAGAGCTGCCATCTGTTTCAGCCTGGGGACAGCCCTTGCACATGCGCTCAGGAGTTGAGGGTATGCACTCTCCTACAGAATACTGCTACTGGCACAAAGACACAAAACAGATTCCTGTCCTCTGTATGGCACTGTACAAAAAAACCTCGGAAAATGTCAAGTCTTTGGGTTGGCTTCAGGCCAGAAACAAACAAACAAACCCCCATATTTCAGAGCCCAAGAAACAGACTGGAGATAATTCACCTTCTGTGGTAGGACATAAAGACTTCCTGGAGTGAAGAACATCTCCCACGCCAATACTGACCAAGGAAGTAGAAAAAGTAGAGAGAAGGAGCTATTTTTGATTTACAACCTGCACATTTAAAATTCAGTTACTTTAACTTGTCCAGTGACTTACTAGACTAGGTAGGACCTGATTTTTTTTTTTTTTAAAAGTTAAAGTTCTCTAAACAAAAGCATCAAGTATTTTCACTTTTGATGTGTCCTTTTTATTCAGATTGAAGTGATGCATGAAGCTAGTCAAGGAGGATCTAGCAGAGTCCTGGTGATGAGTGAAAGCGATGAGAACTTGTCAACACGGAAGAGGTAAGGCTGTGCACATGAGCCAGTAACAACTTTTTGTTCTTAGAAGGGAAACAACTGCATTTATAGTGAACTTCAAAGAAGTCATAGAGAATGTACTAAGATTAATAAATAATTGGGTATAATCAAGTCACTGAAATGCTTATACCCACACGTTCATATAGGAAAAACAAACAAGATTTACCGTTTGGTTTGGGGCTTTTTTTTTTTCTTGGAAGCATTAATTACATGACATGAGAAAGTCAGTCATTAGAACAAGCCTTGCATGTATTTACAAAAAAGCAGTATTAAAGATCATCTCATTGTGTTCAAGATATGAATATTTGACTATATGCCTCTGAGAAGCTCCTGGTTTTTTAAATGCAAGCAATAATCTTTTCTCCCTTTCTGCAGTCTTGAGAAAGAAATTATTGATGATGTATTCTAAGCCACCAAATACTTAAGTAATTTAACAAAAAGTACCAAGCAAACCCAGTTTAATTTAGTTGAACTGCACTGTTTCTAGGCCAAAGGGAACAATTAAAACAAAAAACCCACAACAAAACCCACCCTGCAACATGCCAAGCCCCACACTCCTCACTGACTTAATTTCCTGTGACAGCTTCTTCAGTACGATTTAGATAATTTATACTTACGTTATGCCTCCACCTCACACAGGTAGGCACTGGAGCTACTTGATGCAAAAGACTATACATGTCTAACCTCACTAGCTTGGTACGTTACTCAGGCAAAAATGCAACTTATTGCTATCTAAATTGAATTACACCCTGTGAAAATACTGTGACTGGTCTCCAAACCCTCGGCTAATTTTCAAAAGGTGCAAAGTGTGATCTGAAATAGAACTTACTTAGGTAAGAGACACATCCCCTGAGTGGTGATTGCCTAAAGAGAACAGATTTGGAGTTACTATTAACAACACATTAGGCTTCTATCTTGCAGTTTTACACCTAGAAGCTTGGTAAGCAAACTTCTGAGCTGTCTCATTTCTTGGAAACGCTAGTTTTACAGTTTGTTTCACCAAAAGTTTGGTTTGAGGTAGAACAGAAAGGAAGCGGGGGGGGGGGGGGAGTTTGAAGTCCTCTCACAAGAGGGAACTCAGAATAGCATTTAGAAGCATCAGAGCTCAGCATGTCAGTTACAAAGAAAGCAACATCACTGTTGTGTTGTTTTGACTTTTTTTTAAAAGAAATAAGTCTGTTTATTCAAAACAAATTTTACAAAACAATTGTCTTTTTTGTGATACAGAGCAAAGTTTAAGAATAAATATTGAATACTTCGTATAAAAATTAGTAATATCAAAGGGAAAACTGATGTAAAGCAACCAAACAGGTAAAAACAATTTTAGCATTAAATATGCTGTGCAACAATGTCAAACTCTTAACGAGGAGTGACCATTCAGGCTGATGCAGTTTTATTTGGAGAAGTAAAACCTGACAGGCCTGCATTGGAGCACCAAGGCTATTCTTTAAAAAGGTTCCAAATAAAGGTGTACAAATCTTAAGTCAGTGTTCAGAACCAGAAAATAAGAAGTTTCTAGCGTCTCCATTTTTTTTTGAAAGGAGTGCCTTCATGCTTTCCTTTTTATTCAACAAGCAACTTTTCACTGCAGCAAGAGAAAATGCATGCTACAAACATCAAGGCCCTTGTAAGATTAAGAAACAATCCAAACAAAACTCAAACTAGGTGTAAAACAAAGTACTTCAATAGTCAAAAGTGACTTTTAGATAATGGCAAACTACATTTAAGCAGTATTTTAGATGTTAGGTCATTATCCTACAGAAGTTTAAGCTACTTAAAATTTACTGTACCTTTGCTTGTATGTGAGAAAACAATAAATCCCAACATACAGTTATGCTGGAAAAAATTGTAGCTGTAATAGTACAGTCTGGTTGCATACCAAGTACAAAGACCCTCTTCCCCCACAGTGAATAGGGTGGCTTTTTCTAGTAGTGCAGTTTTGCTGTGCAGCTTGTTGATTTAAATGGCTCACAACAGGTCAGAGATCTGATGAAGCAGCTTTCCTTCAGTACAGAATACTACCTTCTCTACATGTGCCTTTATTTCTCCCTAAGCCAGCAGGTTATACAGAGCTAAGGCCGTCTTGTGTTTTGATTTTTTTCCTTAAAAAAAACAACCACCACACATCTTTAGTACTATAATCAATCTCTTCAGGCAAGAACAGGAACTGGCATTGTTCTAAGGTATAGCTGTTACATTCTTCAATCATTCTGACACAGATAAATGATTTATTTGTGGGCTCTTTATATACCCAACACTGGAGTCTAGTTAGGATTCTTATTCTTTTCCTTCTGGAACACCAATTACTGAAAGTTAACGTATTTCACTTAATTCCAGTAGCTACCTACCATCCATCTGAAATGGCAGCCTAGAGAACAGTCAGCAAGCTCACGCCTGGATTCTGCCTACACTCACATATACCATTAGCCATTCAAACCATTAAAACCTGCAGCATAGCTCCAAGGGCAGCAGCAATTAGTTAAACAACGATTACTGCTTGCAGCTTAAAACAGCCAAGTCCTGTAGCTGTTCTACAGTAAAGTCAGAAGACACTTACCAAGCACCTCACTAGTCCACACAGTGAGAAACTTTAGGCAGCAGAAAAAGGCCAGTCTTGGACAGACAGCAAGTAGTATTGCTACTACTGTCAATTTCCAATGACAGCAAGTAGTATTGCTACTGCTAGCAATTTCCTACAGATGGGTGATAATGTGTGAGCTTTTGCATTGTTATTGCTCTGCTGACAAACTTGACTCATTCAAGCTTCCAGAAGTCATTTTCTGACACTATCCACACTAGAACTTCTTCCACGATGACATCAGTTCATAAGCAGTATCTGACCATACCTTGTGTGGGTTGTGTGACCACTCCAGGAAGAGGTACCACAGGTTTAGCAATTAGCAACTAAAATACCTGACCTGAGAGTCTGTGAAAACACCGTTAGTGAGCTATACAAGAACAACTGCAGACATCCGAGAACTCTTGTTCACTGTGATATTTATATGGCACCACAACTCATAATGGCTGGAGTTTGAGCATCACTTAGTTCTATCCTGCTTTACAATGCACAGGTGTTTTGTCCCTCCTGCAGCTGATACTAACATTGAAATATATTCAAGATACAGGGTTTTATGGACAGAAACAGCTCTGAAATTTTAAAGACAATCTTGTGCTTAAGACTTCAGGAGAAATATTTTAGTGATTTGTGTATACTGGGTTTCTGTGGATCAGCATCTTCCTCTCTCTTCACTGTGAAGTCAAACTTTGTGCAGAAAAATACCCTCCCTCTTTGTTAGTACAAGCGTGACATTTTGCTTTTTAAAATCTTTAATAGCTTCAAATTAGTTCTAAGTAACATTTTCAGGGATTTTTGCCTGCTTTTCACCCTTAGAACCGTGAATATGGGAAAGCAGAAGCACTGTTAAAAGAAGATTCATTTAGCTTATTTCCTTCTTAAACACTGGACTGTTTGAATATACTGTTTCAACTTTCAGAAGGCAGAGAAAGATTAGCAAAACCAGTTACATGAGTAATAACTGATTTTTATCTTTTCAAGTTCAGTCCTGATCTAAAAGGAGCTCCTTTGTTACTTAGAACAACTAAATCAGAGGGCGCTCAACCCCTATTGCCCTGTTTCAAGGATTTAGGGAGCTTTGAGAGAAAGACTGTAGCAGGTCTTCACTTCTAGCACCCACTGTTTGTTAATTGCGCAGGTCCAGACTTACTTTCTGTGAAGGACTGAGAAATGGTGAATATTTGTAACCAATTTACATTGTCCTAAACTGCTGCAATAGTCTCATTCATGAAGTCAAATTTCTGTTTTCCTCATGTTTTGAAAGGTTTACTCCATTTTGCTATAGCAGATTTTCTTTTTTTAATCACCATGTGCCTTACTTCACATAGCTTTTTTAAAAAAAACCTTAAACACTTACCGACAAGTTCAAAGTAACAGACATTTTCACCAAGCATTTCGAAGTCTAGAAGTCCATTATAGTTCGTTTAATCCAGACTTGCATCCGTTGAAGAGTGTAAAAAAAAAAAAAAAAAAAAAAGGCTACAACATAAAAATTTGCAGTACAATAGGAGAGCTGTTCCAGTAAGAGTTTCTGAACAGAATCTGGGACTGTCTTTCCCCCCACCCCCAACTATTCACATTTAAGTTTCACCTCTTTCCATGTTTGTATATATTTTGAATAAACAGCTAAAAAGTTGTTGCTCTGTTTTGGCTCAGTGGATCTTTAACGCAGATATTCAAGTATTAAGAAAACGCAGCTGAACAAGGGTACGTGTCCTCATAGTACAGTTTACAGAGAAGCACAATATTGACTAGTCTGCAGTATATTCTACCCCAAATCCCTGAAGAAAACTTTTTAACTCTGGGATCTGTAGCCTGCTTCCAGAGCTGGTGAAGGTCATCTACGTGTCCATGAGATGTCATCATTTTGTTATAAATGCAGGGATGATATGGAGCCTTTCCTTCCCCAGAAAAAAATACATGATATTGTGGTACAATTCCCATTTTATTGGCACAGAGACCCATGAAAACATCATCTATATAAAGACTTGTATTGAGAGTCAAGGAAGCCTCATATACTTTAGCTGCTACATCATTTGATATTACATATGCAGCTCCTGCTGTGTAGTCAGGGTAAGAGGGCCACTGGTACATTTCATATGGCACATAGTATTTGCTACTCTTGTCTCTTATGGGAGGGGATCCACGATGGACACGACCAATCCAGAGATCCTGAACACCCATTTGTGCTAGACTTTGGAGATAAGCGACAAGATTTGGCATATGGATAAATATATCATCATCTGCAGACATAATGAACCTGGCATGAGGACAGTAGGCATTCACCCAGCTAAACTGCAAGAGCAATTTAAGAGTAAGATTGTGAAAAGTATCCAAGAAGTCTTGCTGAATCAAATCATTGTATTTCTGGTCTTCCAGCTGAAGTTCTCTTTGCAGCAGGTGGTCTGTTGGTTGTCCTAAAGCAAAAAGAGTTTTAATGTTGGCATTAAGTTGAGAACGAACATACTTCTCATTACCCCAAGTCTGTCTAATTGCATCCCTCCGATGACGGTTTTCCGGAGAAGTCTTCACAAACAACAGCAGAAGGACTTCCTGTTGCTGACATTTCTCTCTGTGGTTGATCAAGTACTGGTAGCTTGAGACTCTGTCCAAGTTATCCCTGTTGATCGACAGGCTGTCATTCACAAAATGGTAGCTATTTATGAGGTATCTGTACGAATAGGATTTCATATGGCTCACAATGTGATTATCAAATGGTCCCCAAAAAATCATAAGACACAGTATGAAGCAAGTGGCAAATATCTGCAAGAAATGGCATTTTCTGACTCTTCTGGGACTAACAAACATTCTGATGCAGTTTCTGTAATCCTTATTCTTGATCAGGATCAGTGTTTTTACAGTGCCTGTGTTTTAGTTTAAGAGCCCAGTGTCACCCCTTCAAGATAAGTGTCTGTTGTAAGGCATGTTGTCTTTCATTCAGTAGCCTTTCATTTAGCTTTGTTCACAGATTTCACAAGTCATCTTTCTCAAAAAATGTTTTCCTTTGATTGAAAAGATGCAGGCAGTTTTGAAAGATGAGACTTGCAGTTGAGTGTTTTCCTTTTGGGGCATCTTGAAGTGAAGACAACAGTTATAATTTGGATCTTCTCACGTGGTTCTTTCCTTCATGAAAATGAATACCTGCCAATTGTAAGGAGGAGGAGAAAGGTTTCCGTGAGCTGTTATTAACGCATTTAGGTTTAGGTTCGGTCATGGAAATGAACTGACTGCTCAGACACTCCCCATCACCATCCGCCTACCTGCCCACCCCCCTCCCCAAACCACACCAAAACTGGCAGCAAGTCAGAGGCTGTCAGCGGCCCGGAGCGAGCGTGAGGGAGGCCCGTGGAGGAGAAGGGGAACCTGACACAGGGGCTTCAGTTCTGACCCAAGAAACTCCTAGAGAAACCCACTGCCCTTAACCAAGGGATGACACATTTTGTTTAAATTCTTTAAGCTAGGAGGGAAGCCACACCCTACAAGTGGCTGAGTTTACAAGCTGCCCCCGGGCTGTTAACGAGCCAGACCCGCGCAAAGACCGGGCTGTGGCAGCGCCGAGCCCCCACACCGGCCGGAGCCCCCGCCAGGCCTCGCCTCCCGCACAGCCACCGCACGACCCTGCAATGCCGCCCTCCCCTCGCCACCGCCCCCCTCGACCAGGCTCTCTGCGAGAAGGGCCGGGAGCCGACCGGAACGAAGCCAGCGGGGCGGCCCTCGCTCCTGTCCGGCGGAGGGCCCTGGAGGCGCCGGGTAGGCAGGGCCGCCCGCGCCTCAGGGCAGTTCCCGCACCGCCCCCGGCTCCTTACGGGCCGCCACCTCCGTGTGAAAGTCTGAAGCAAGAGAACAAGCTATCACTATTACCTTAGAAGTTATGTACAATAAAAACATTGAGCCTGTTTTACCCATTTGAGGTCTTGCACCTAGATAACATGATGAGAATGCACGAGCCTATAGAGATAAGAAAACTTGGAGCAATTTTGTGATATAACTATCTACCACAGGAAGGAGACTGGCTGCTCAAAAATGCATCGGGGCAGTTGAGGCTTGCAGACTGTAGTGCATAACAGAAAAGCTGTATGGGCAGTTTGGTGAATAAGTCAGCGCTTTTACAGTATCAGTGCAAACCCTTTTTATTTTGGAAACATGAAGTTAAACAATGCATCTCAGAGTTATAAACTCAGCAACTTTACAATAGAACGCTACTGCAAAGCTTACTCTTGTTTCAGATGAAGCACAGAGATGCAGACAAGCTGGAGTGTTACAGAAATCCAGACACTTGATAGCTCCTTTTTGAGGAGTGGGTCTGAAGATACCCACTGCTTTGAGAGTAAGGATAAGTTCTGGTTTTCCCCTCTGACCTAGATACTTATTTGTGCTCTTTTCAAAAAAATCGGTACTCTGCATGAAGTTGGCCATTTAGCACGATGCTGCAGCATCACTCACACATACACACACCATTAAGTTTACAAAGTGAAAAAAAGCTTAGGCTAGATGGTCCCCTTGACCACTGCCATCATGATAGCTTAAAAGCTGCTGAATGACTTTTCTGAAGGTAAAGGAAGCACAAGGCAATTTAACCACCTGAAGCAAAGTTTACCTTGGTAAACACAGGAATCCTAGTCACCAAACACAACTTTTTTAGATTACACTTGTATCACGTTTTGCCAACAGTCTGATATTGTCCATGTCATCTGGTGAAAGGAGACAACAGTCAACACCACCACAAAGTGAGGGAGATCACTGAAAACTAGCAGTGAAAATAACCTTCCTGACAGTTATTGCCACTAGGGAAGAATAAAAGCCCCCAGAGAAAAAGAAAGAAAAAATGCAACCATCACCACCACCATCAACAAAAAGAAAACCAACAACACCAAAAAAAACACAGAAGTCACCATGGAAACAGCTGTAATTACGGAGGAGATAAGGGGGGGACAAGTGACTAAATTTTTTGCTCCCTAGCACCCCACTCCTGGGAGTCAGAGATGCTGAAAAGAAAAACTTACACTCTTCCTTGAAGGAAAACAAGCCATAAGATGAACTGACTAAAAGGATGGTACAGTGTAGTCTGCCATTTCCTTGATCTAGCTCAGAGGAATTAGGTCAACCTTTAGTAGACAGAATTTGCTCAGAGTCTTCCTCAGAAATATACTCCTCAGGTAAAACTTTGAAATGCAACTAGAGATGAGCAATACTAACGAAATTTAAGGAGGCCTATACCTAACCCTCCAACTCCCTCCAAAAACCCTGGAGACTTGCACTGCAGGTGCCAACGCAGAAATAGAGTCTCATTCATTGTCAGAACTTTTTATAGCCCATTTGCAACACCCATCCTTTGGGCTTAGTCACTCTCCTTCCCTTAACAGGAGAACAGATTGAGTCACTACAGGAGCTATTTACTGCCAACTGATTCTCACAATGCTGAGAAAAAGAAACACCACACCAAAAAGCAAAAGAAAACATAGTGGAAAAGAGATAAAACCATGCTTGACAGCCATTTTTTTATACCATAATTAAGGTGCTTTGCCTCTTGGTATGCATTTTCTTAACTTGTGGCTTGGAAGCTTTTAAATCCACTCTGAGATTGGAGAGAGCCTGGGAGAACCAAGCACCCATACACAGTTCCTATAGCTGCCTTCCTTTCCAGTAGATATAAGATTCACAACTGCATGCCTTCCCCCAACTGCAAGTACTGCGAGCTTTTTTCACCCTGCAACAACCCCACCTGTCCTAAAAGGGGTTTGTTATTTAACCTTTCAGTATTACCACAGGATGACTGTCATTTGAATGAAGCACTGTTTACCATTCTGTATTTTGTGTTCAGTATATATCCTGGGATGAAGGTGGAGCCAGCATAGTTTGTTATGCAAACTCAATCGTTTGGGGAGTACCACTGAGGAAAAGCAGATCCTTAGGGAGCTACTTTAAATGTCCACACAATATTTGGAAAAAGTCAGTATGGAATTAATTTCAGGACAGAAGTAAAACAGTTTTGGAACATCCACCAAGGAGAAACACCCTAAAGAAACACAGAGATACCTCAGAGATGAAACAGCAGCCACAGACCCTCAGAGGAAGAGCCATGAAGAGACAACATTCACACAAAAGACACTCCAACATGGACGTTTTTTCCCCAACGACCACCACCCTGATAAAAACCTAAACCCAAGAGAAAGCAACTTAAGACTGTCCAGAAAGAACACCCCAAAACTCCCGGCTACAGATTTTGTCATGTGGTACAATACACAGGCTATGTTTCGATTAATCTGTAATAGATTTGATATACCACATCCCTGCATAACAGATATTGTAGGACAAAGATCATAATGTCTACTTATTTTTTGCTACTTCCGCCTAGGACAGAAGATGAGTTTAAATCACAAGTGGCCTTCCCAGGCAATGCAGGATATTCCAAGAAACACTATTTTAAATTGAACCATTTTTTACTATCAGCTTGTAGCAACTGTCCCTTTCACATGAACAACTCTTGGATAAAGAAAGTTCAGAAGACTACAAGAAAGAATACCTCAAACATTACCTAGTTTCAAACAGAAGTCACCTAAAGAGCTGCTGATCTCTACATCCATGTCTTGTCCTTGGCTGTGCCAAAAAGCCACTTAGTTAAGGGTGCAGTTCCATGTGATGGTTGAGCTGAATCAAAAGCTTACTGCTGCCAGCTGGGGACAGCCTTACACTCTTTCTTCAACTCTGCCCTCTCATCCTCACCACACAAACCTCCAACAGCTTTCAACAGCTCTGGAGCTTATATAGCAGCTCAACAAGCCAAATTCAGCTCCTCCCAACCTCATCCCCTCAAAAAACAATTTGCGGAAACCCTGAAGGAAGTATCAGAAAGCAGTTAATTCAGGACAAGCTGTATCTAGAGCCTAACCTCAGGGTTTCCTTCGTGGGAGCAGATGTAACATACATTGTTTCTAAAGCTTTCAGTCTTTTCACTTCTAAGGCTACTACTAGGTTCTGTGTGACTACCAAAAATGCAAAGCTCTAGTATAAGTTTTTGGCCTAAAGTCAGCATAGTCCTGTCACATGATCTACTCCACATCAGCCTGTTTGATAGTGGAGTGGGATGTCCAGGTTAGAAGGCACGTTGCAGAAATGCTCCATCCTGCTGGAAGATGTCACATGGACCTAAGATGCAACACCACTCCTACAGCGCTAAAGGAGTGTGCCCAGCCACAGAGGTGACAGAGTCAACCACACTGCAGCTACAACTACAGGGACAACAATTAGCACTGCCTGGATTTCAATTCAGATGGATTCGTCAAGCCTAGAGTAACAATCCTGAAAAGAGCAGGTTGGATTTTCTTGAAGCTTTGAAAATCTGTTTAGAAAGTAGTTACAGAGTCCACAGAACGCTTTTTTTTTTTTTTTGCATGTTTGAGAGTTTTGTTTAAGTAGAGTTTAAAACTTTTTTTTGCAGCATTTGGTTTCTGACCAATTTAAACAGTTACAATTCCTATGAAATTCTTCCATCTCTGGCAGTACTGACTTATGTACTACTTACATCAAAAGACCCAAGCAAATCTAGTCAGGTTAGCACATCAAGTCATCAAAACACAGTTACATGTTTATCAATATCTTTCCCTTCCAATTGGCTAATTAAAGAGTAAGAAAGCACATGCCTAAATTAATGGGCGCAAAGCATGAATAGACATTACTGCTTGCAATTTCAGCAACCAGACTATGTAACCCAGGCTCCTCTTACCTTTTTATTTTGCTGACATAGCTTCACAAGTCGTGCCATCTGTCATCTCTACCCTGGCCTATGTCCTCCTTCTTCACCCCCCAGTATTTGAAGAACTTCTAATACATGGAGAAGTTGCTTTGAAACTAATCTTCAAGTTCCTCTTAGATATGAGCTGTATCACCAAAAAAAAAAAAAAAAAAAGGAAACAAAACTGGAACAGCAACACTGAGCAAATTATACCCTGACACTTCTATTATTTCGTGCCATAATGCTGCCAGAAGGTCACTTTAAGGAAAAAAGATGCAGTAAGTTACTTAAGTTAAGCCTTCCTTTCCACATAGTTTGTGAGCACCAAGATGGGAAGAAAGCACAAGCACACTGCAAAGAAAATAATCTAAAGTGATGTCAAAACTTCCACTGATACCCTTGATCTGAACAAAAGTGGTGAGAAATTGAAGTCAATTTGGACAGGTATCATGGAGGAAAACATGGTCACAATGATAATGGGATTAACATAAAGAAACAGTCTAGTGCTATAAAGATCTATGGAAAGTTTGGAGTCAGGTCATGGATGTTGCATCAATAAGGAAAATGAATGCAGGGATGACTGACAGTAGCTTCGAAAATTGTTTCAAGAACATTTAACCCATCTTCTGCAATCTCCTATGCAGTCTGTGCCTGCAAGTTCTTCAGTTTGCCTGCATCCTGCAGTCAGGGTGCAGTTTCCTGGGATGGTACAATCAGCAGCATTCTTAGATGCTTTTAGTTCATGTATTGAGGACTTCTCAGCTTGAACAGACACCTGATTTTCAGAAGGTGAACATCCAGCACCTTCCAAAACATGAATTCCTTACATGATTCTGAAGTTGCTCATTTTGTTATTAGAAATCAATGGGTACTGAAGTACGGCACTTCCTCCAGGGTAACTCTGTATCAGAAATAAATACAGCAGCATATAGAAAGATGTGACCACTTGCTGCTTCTCATTGATATCTAACAGTTGTATGTGCTGGGCCAAACTCTGAAGTGTCTGTTGGCAGAGAAATTCAAACAATGGCAAAGCATTAGATGGCAACTGAGTAAAGCGTTTCAACTCCTTCAGGGTTGGAAGCAGAAACGGGTTATAAATGCTTAAGGCTGCCAGGAAACAGCTACTGCCAGTAAAGATTTCATTTCTACAGAGGTTTTGCACTTGCTGTAAACTATTGGGTGCAAAGGAAGAGAGTAATTTCTTCATTTTCCCCCAAAATGAGTACCAAGCTTCCCAGCTGCTACAAGTAAATCTAAATGGAGACATCTGCCAGAATGGATAGACTTGCCTTCTTAAGCTGCTTTCATCAGGATCAGTTCCTGACACAGCTGCTGTGCAGACAGCAGGAGAGGAGCAGGACCTTTCAAGCACAGGTTTAAATGTACACTGCAATTTTCAGTTGCTTTAACCTATTATATCCACTGCAGTCTTCCCTATACAAGCTAGAAGGGAGGACTGTGTTTTCCAGAAGGGAAGCCTCCAAAATGTGAATCATTCAAGTGATTTTGCACAGAATTCACAAGCACCAGCATGAAATCCTTTGCTTTGTGTGCAGCAGAGTGGGTGAAAAGAGCCAGTTCTTTGTACTGACAGTAAGGATAATATTCTGAAGTTTCAGAGTCTGGCAGTGGCTTGAGGCCACATGCCCTCATTTTCTGAGTGACTAAGTTCTTAACCTCCACAAAGGCAAGTCAGAGCTCCAAGATACAGCTACAAAGGCTTAAATGGTATCTATTGTACAACCCGTGGCATCTGTTTTGGCAGATGCTGGTGATGAGCTCTAATGCTACACTGAACAGTCTGCATTTATGTTAAGTTCACTTTTACAGTGCCAGCATTCGAAGACACGCCAGATTGGTAGACATTCCTTTCAACTCCCTTGTACTAAGGCAAAATTACACAGCAAAGGGGCAGAGCACATTCACTGCAGCTGTTAATGTTACCCCATCGGGTGTAGATGGCAGTGCTTAAGTATCAAAACCATCCACACAGCTTCAGTAAGACTTCAATCAGCACTTTTTACAGCCTCTAGAAAGCTCCCCTCCTCCCTAATTTTATGGTAGATAATTTCTGTTCATTTTTAGAACCTTATCTGGAAGCTTCTATATGAGCTATGTAAAAAATTTTCTAGTGACTATATATCACAATCTCAGAGTATTACAGATACACCTTGCCAGCAAAACCGGGCTATTACCACAAAAGACATTACAAAAAGGGCCAGTTTGCCACTGCTTTCTATCCCACGTTAGTTTCAGCTGCCTTTCTACAGGGGCTCACTCTGAACTTTTTTTTTTGCCTAGTAAGAATACTTAAAAAAGTACAGGGAGTCAGAAGGTGTATGAAGGACTCATTTAAACAGAAGGTTAACTCTTGTTGTCCCATGGCCATTTCTATACCATGCTAGACTTTGCTATCCTAGTTCCGTGTTAAGTTTTTCACTGTAGAGTAAATACTTTCTCACCTGCTCTCCAGTCTGTCCCTCTTCCTCAGACAACACTCTAGCCTATGATCCCAGTTCAGCATCGAACTCCAGATGGATCTCCCATTTTGCAGCAAGTTTACAGTCAAAATTTGGATGTTAGATCTGTCAGTAGCATGTAGGCACTAAGGCAACAAGACAGAGATGAGAAGTTCAACTTGTAGATTAGAAAGCAGGGGGGGTTGTGCCAAAGCATTGTGGGTTTTATCATCATTAGTCTAACTGAAAGAAAAAAAAAAATGTTGGAATTGAAAAAAGTCAAATACTGATTAACTTCCAGAATACAGGAACTGGTGGGAGGTTTCAATGTTCTATTAAACTAGTTCTCTCCTATCCAGATTTAAGTTTGAAGCACAGATCAGAGATATGTGAACAAAGTCCACATGGCAGATTATCACCCCATCTAGACTTCCAAAATCATCTCAGCTGCATAAACTTGCCTCTCTTTTAAGCATGGCTCATTAACCTTAGCCACCTATCATGCTGACTTACCCAGACACCACTTAAGCTCTGGATCACCCCTTTGTGCATCAGATCTTTTCCTCCAGTATTTTGTTCCCAAACGTACAAGTACAGCCCTGAGACATGTCTGCAGGTTTACTTTACCTACAAATCACGTACTCAAGAATTCAAGAAAGCTGGGCTGCAGAACACTAGTGCTGGTTCCCATCCTAACAGTACCTGGTCAGTAAAAACCATCATCACTTTTGTTAAAAACTCTTCCACTT
Source organism: Bucorvus abyssinicus (assembly GCA_009769605.1). Classification (NCBI taxonomy): domain Eukaryota; kingdom Metazoa; phylum Chordata; class Aves; order Bucerotiformes; family Bucorvidae; genus Bucorvus; species Bucorvus abyssinicus. Next base: position 9,234,529 of record CM020035.1, on the reverse strand, counting down.
AGATGATCCAGGTCATGTAGTCAGGAACATATCTGGTTTTCTGTTACTTACACACACTGTAGAATTTAAGGACCAAATCAGGTCCCGATCCTATGCATAGGGATACTAGGCAGTAGAGAGTAATTTTCTCTGTTGCTGGGGAAGAATCCAAGCCTTCACTTTCAAGGCCATGCTTCCTCCACCACACATACACACCCAGCAAGCACAAGGTCTAACACTAGACTGAATCCACCATGCACAGAGATGTACCTCAAGCAAAGAACAGACCTACACAGAAAGGTTTCCTAGTAATTTAAGGCAGTCCTCTTAAAGCAACTATAGGATCAGCCTAGAGAAGAAGCAGCTCTGTGGAGAACAATACATCTATCAATATCTAAGAAAACATCTGCATATATAATTAAATTTAAAAGATGTGCTTTCTGATGAGTGAAAAGTCGTAAGGAAGAGAATCAAACCTGTTTAAGATAGAATCATAGAATGGTTTTGGTTGGAAGAGACCTTTAAGATCAAGTCCAACTGTGCCCCCAGCACTGCCAAGTCACCACTAAATCATGTCTCTCAGCACCACATCTACATGTCCTTTAAATACCTCCAGAGATGATGACTCCACCACTGTCCTGGTTAACCTGTTCCAATGCTTTACAAACCTTCTGGTGAAGAAATTTTTCCTAATATCCAACCTAAACTTCCCCTGGTGCAAGTTAAGGCCATTTCCTCTCGCTCTATCACTTGTTACTTGAGAGAAGAAACTGACCCCCACCTCGCTACAATCTCGTTTCAGGTAGTTGTAGAGAGTGATAAAGTCCCCCCTCATCCTCCTTTTCTTCAGGCTAAACAACCCCAGTTCCGTCATGACTTGTGCTCTAGACCCCCTAATGGTTTGGCATCCCCCACAAGTGTAATGGAGCTGCCATTGCCACAACTCTTCAAAGCCCTTCTCTTGAGATCACCAAAAGCAAATATTGCTTAAGGCACTTTATCTTCCCTTACACCCACAGGTCTACAAGAACTGAAGAACAGCCAGTCATGGCACACTCTGTTCCCTTGGCCCTTAATAGAACCTTGCCTTGTTCGTTCTGCCCCTCTCCTGTTCACTGCAGTGTGTAGCTGCCAGCAACCGAAGCTGAAAGAGAGAAATGTTTTATTTTACTCGAGGCTGAAGGAAGAGGAGGAGAGTTATTAATGACCCTGTCTGCTTCTTGGATAATCTCATCTAGTGGGTTGTCGTCTTCTATGATGGAATTTGAATCAAGCAAGCAGCCTATCTGATCACGTATTCACTTCTTGTTTAGCATTTGTACTTCAGCTATTTTCTTAAGAGAGTATTTCCCACTTGGGGAAGTTGATTACTAATTTGGTAAAACTGTTTCAACACATGCAAAAGCAGTGTAAAAGTGAAGTATATATTCAGTACATACATTTTCTAAAGAAGCAGGAAGTACTAGTCATTCAAGACACACCAACAGAAGCTAATGAATTCAAAGTTACATAAACAACACCTTGAATACAATTAGAGTCACCCTAACTTTAGGCAAATCATTATCTACAAATAGTGAATGCTTCAGACTGACCATTCTTCCTAAGCCCCAATTTCCAGCCTGCAATTCTGAAAGCACTCACACAGACTTCACTAGCATAAGAAAGCCCCAAATAGTTTAAAGTTGAAACTGAATAAACATGCTAGAAGCATTACGTGAAGAGGTACATGTATTTGAGTAAAGTCAAACCTCTATCATACAGATACCATCCAAACCTGTTAGATTAGTGCTCTCCAATCTCTATCAAAAGATACCACTTCTTGGGGAGTGACTGTCAGTTTGGGGAGAGGGTTAAAGAAACCACCAAAGAAAGTTTTGCTAAAGCTAAGCATACTGCAAGTGTTGGCCACCAAAAAGGAATGAAGAGTCCTTGCATTTGCAGCAGCTGCTGACAGAAGTCACCACTGTTTTAGCACTTCCAGGACTTCTGGATTCATACGGCTAGCTAACCTCTTCCTTTACTTCAGTAGCGAAACGTTAAACTAAGGTCTATTTCAATTATTGTATGACTACTTAAGTTTCAAGGCTTTAATGCGGTTTTCACATTTAAAAATCATTTTCAAGACAATCAAATATTTCACATCAAAAGCTGTTTGTTCTTTGTAAATTTCAAATCAGATTCAATACAGAAGGGTCCTACATACATGTTGGGGTCTCCATGTTTGTTTCAAGCAAGCCACAAAGACGCAAACCTCGCAGATTTTATGATAAAGTGGATCGAGAACCGCCTCAGTATGTACAACAGAGCTGGTTGGCTGGAATAATAGTGGTGGCAAGGCTTTGTTTAAGCCTGTCCACAAACTGTGTGGGATGAATTCCATTTCTCCTTGGTTCCCACAGAAGAAGGAGAGGATTACTTCAGCTTTTATACAGCCTTTTCTGCAATGCAACATGGCCAGGGATTGAACAGGAGACACTCATCTGCTTTTTATGGTTAAGAAATGTGGGGAGCAGGAACAGCATAGGCTCACAGCAGAAAAGTGAAAAGAACCAACACCCCCCACACGCACTCCTGAGAAACGCGACCTGATGATACAAGGTGTAGCAACTGCAGAACCATATCCTGCGGTTTCTAGCTAACCACAGGTGAAGTACCCTCGCTGAGAGCTAACAAGTCACTGGCCCTCACAAGCCACTGAACAGAGGACTAAAAAAAAATTCCTCAGGCCTAGCTTCAAGATTCAAATCAGATAAGCGAAGTCAAACAAAGGAGCTGCAAAATACTCCCAAAAACTCCGGTTTAATAAGCACTGAGATTTATCTAAGACTACAGTCTTTGTAAATTAAATGAAGGAACTTGTTAATTTGCATTTAACCAGAAATACCTGTCTCTGGTTAGGAGAAATGGATAGCAGGTCATATTCTTTAGTAACATCAAGAGTCATCACTAAATATAATATTTTTATATATATATATATATAAAAATACATGTCTGTTGTATATACACACACTTCTATGCAAGACTAATGTAAGGCCAAGAATATAACTCAACTACATACAGCACTAGCATACACAGACCCCCAGATTATGAACTGCTGTGAGAACAGTTTAGTGAAACAGAGTTGAGTAGAAACTCCAAATGGAATTCATTGGGAGACAGACCACAAACACCAGTCTGTGGACTCTAGAGGGAAGGTACAAAGACGGGAGCAAAAGCTTACAGGACATGGATGACTTAAGGCAGAAGGAAAAACAAAGACATCCATTGAAGCAGCTTGATCATTCCACCAAGCTGAGCTTTGAGAATAATATGATAGAAAATCAGTACTTGTAATTACCACAGGACTTCACTCCGGTCTTGTGGACAAAACAGCCAGAACCTCAGAAGAGAATTAGTTGTAAGTATGGTACCTTTGCCACTCCTAAGGGTTTCCTACTAAAAATGTAGTGAATAATTATTTTATTGGAAAGTCAGAGAAGTTAAGAAAGTTGTGAAAGCACTTTGTCTAGTCTTAACAATAAAACACACGGATTACACAGTATAGCGTACAATGAGAAGTGAAAGACTAATCTTCCTTTAGTTAACTAAGTCAAGTAGGAAAAAGTCCAACCATCCTCTGTTTCATATGCTATGGAAAAACACAGCTAATGGTGGGGTGGGAGGGTGGCTGTGGTCATGTATGAGTAGCAGTTTAAAGAGCAAGAAAAGCTGTTAAGTTTCCTGTTCTAAGACAAAAGGCCAGTTTAAGTCAACCAGCACAAGCCCCTTCAGGACTTAGAAGTGAAACTGGATGAAAGAAAAGTTACACAATGCAGCAGAAGAAACCTGAGCAGAAAGTGACTTACTGGGCCCACAGAAAGGTCAATTTGAAGCAAATTGCCTCCACTCTAAACATGGAGGACTAGCTGAAATCCCTTCCTTTGTTAGCATGTCCCAAAGCACCTCCAACAATATGATTGGTGATGATAAAAAGAGTTCTTTATTTCAAAGTTGCTACATCTGAGTTGGTGAGGTGGAGCTGTTGCACCTGAAAGGTGAGTGTATCTTCAGAGCATGGCAGCATTCCTGGGAGCTTTAAGTGACCAAATGTTTTTTATTCAAGTTTAATATTACATCCAGCAATCTGGGGATGGTAACAGAGAGTCAAGCTCGACCTCATGGAACTGGTTTGCAGCAAACAAACTTGCTCTGCACTACAAGGCAGGTACTCCTACAGTCTGTGGCCTTTGCAGTATATAGACACATGTCCCTTTTCAACAGTCCTTCAAACTAAGTTTCCTTCACTTTCAGTAACGTTCCCTTCTTTCAAGGTCATCTCTCCACAGGTTGTTTAAGCTGTCTTGGGATCTGTTAGATTTTCTGAGTTATTTGGGCACGTAGCAGCAGCATCTCCAAGCCACAATTCCATCTAAGCTGAACATCAGACTATGCAGCCACCTAAGCAACAGGTAAACTTCAGGACTGGTGTGGGTTCATTCTGAAAAGTTACAATTCCAAAGCAAAGGGGTTGGTGCATCATCCTATTTCCATACATTGTGGTGGTTTCCCCACTGACTATAGCATTTAAGTCAAGGGTCATCTTTCAAAGATTCTTCCATAGTGTTCTCCACCTTGCCATCAAGGGCAGATGTCCTACTCGCAAAACTTACAAAATAGGAGAAACCACCTCTCAAGTGCCTGTGACTATTATTTCAGTCTTTGAAGACTCAGGAATGCACAGACCTCAGTTCAGGATCTGGACCACAATTTCCCAAATGCTGCAAAGATTCCAAACACACAACATGTCCTGTGTCAGCAGAAAATCCTGCTGCCAGTTCTGGCCAACCTGACAGAGGTGGACCATGCTGTTTTCTACTGGAACTTAAAGATGAGTTACGACTGAGATCTGCTGAATACTCAAAATAGCCTCAGTCAAGATGTGGAAGGAAACTGAAGAAGGTACTTTAGTAAACTCTGCAAGTGTCATTTGGAAGGAAGAGCCAGAAGTACAATGCTAATCCAGCACTTTCTGGTTCCCCCCCACCTCTTCCTGCCAGTTCCAAGGCCCAGCAGACCTGCTGCACTAACAGCCAAACCACAGTAACTTTTCCCAACAACAAAACCCCCTCACTGCTTCTGTACTTTTAGTAAGTGACATCTTCAAGTTCAAGGCTTAGCTAAGACAGCTCTTGGCCCAGGCTGATAACAGTGGGAGATGAGGCACTGCTATGCCGTAACAGTGTAAGAGGTGCAGAATAACACTGAACACGTAAGTCGCTGGCACTCCAAGTGATAAGCGATGACTCGCAGGGTTTTCCACATGCTTCTCCCTAATCTGTAGGGGAATTACCATTCCCAGCTTCAGTACTCACGACTCCAGTTTGGCCAGATGTCAGAGAGACTGTTCCAAGTAGTGCTCTGGGCAGCATGAGCAACCAGTTTGCCACTCAATAATTCAGGATCTTAGAGAAGGCAGAAGGTGATACAGTTTTGATTCACTCAGTGGAAGAGAACTAGGAAGCAGATACTATTACATTTCTAAGAAGGAAGAAAAAAAAAAACCCTAGCACTGCATTGCCAGTGGGAAAGCCTGCATTTTCACTGCATTTCATTTCATTTTTCATACTGCATTTCTGTATTTAACAGATGGTGGGCTTCTGTTAAACTAGTTCTGTGCAGAACAATCAGTAACTCCCATAATACCAGAGCAGCACCCAGCTCTATGTGATGGTCCAGCCTTCTGGAATACTGCTAGAATATTCCATGGCTGTTGTTATCAAGTGATTCAATGTCTCCTACCCTGCTCAACAAGGGAAAAAAAGCTGGCATTTACCCTCATAGAATACTGCTACTTCCCCTTTTTCAACAGTTGCACAAGTAGTTTCAACACTACTGCTAAAAGATCTTCAGGCGTAAGCCTCGGCGGTCACTAGATGAGGATGCTGCCGCACAGGAAAGCAGCACGTACTGAGTTCTCCACTGCTTTGCACACCCAGAGCAGAATTACAGGCTTTTTTTCATCACTGCCTTGCACTTAATTCAGTTACTTACACTGGAATAAAACCAGTCTCCCATAGCTAGATACTCCAAGACCTTGCTCAGAAGCGGTTAACAGAGCTCCTAACACGCTCAGGTGTTTCCTGTGCTCCCTCCAGTGAGGGTCAGCCAATGCGACTCGCCCCTTTCCCCGGGTCCCGCGCCCCGTTCTCCCGACGCGCCCCACCCCCGCCTCCCGCTGCGGGCATCCCAGGCTCTCCCAAAAACCTTTGAAACCCAGCAGGCTCGAAAATCCTCGGAAGCTCGCACTGGTGCGGGCTGGAGGCCCCTCCGCCCGCCTCCTCGACGATCCCGCCGGTGGTTGCTGGCGCCGCCCGGCATCCCCGCGAACCCCGAAATGAGCGCAAATGGATCGTTAACTGTAAGACCACCCCCATGCGCCGGGGCATCCGCGGAGCCCCGGGAGCAGCCCGGGAGGAGGAAGGGGGCAGAGATGGAGGGGGAGAGGGCACCGCCTCCATGCATACGGCTGCGGAAACCCCTTCGGTGAACAAAGGCAGGAGTCGGGCCGGCCCTTCCCCTCGCACACATCCCGCCGGCGGCCGGGCACGCTTAGCCGAGAAAACAGACAAAAAAAAAAAAAGATTTTTTTTTTTTCTTTCGCCCAGCTCAAAGACGCTTTTTGAAAGCGCTCGGTAAGTCCCCTTTCGCCTAATGCGTTTTCTCAAGCCGAGTTTTCCTCCGGAGTCCCCAAAGAAAAGGTTTGGGAGAAGCCGCTCCCGCGGAGCGGCGGCGGCCGGCAGCCTCTGTGCCCGCTTCGCCCGGGGAGAGAACGCCCAGCGCTAATTAAGGCGCTAACGAGGCCAGGGCGGGACGCTGTCCCAACGCCTTCGGGAACGCGTCCCCGTGTTGCAACCCAGGTCGGAACGGAGAAACTCCGAGCAGGATTTGCGAGTTTCTTGGGCGGGAGCAGTTGAGGAAGGAAAAAAAAATACCCCACACTTTTCAAAATAATTTGGAGAAACAGGAACCCGGGAAGGGCTACCGGAACAAGGCGCGGGAAGAATCAGCGCTGCTTTGAATGCGTTGTTTCATCCAATGCTCGAGTGGCTAAGTTTTCCTTCCACTGCTCAGGGGATGAGAAAGACCCTGAAAGGGCCACACACAAAAAAAAAACCCCAACTGAGTTTTTTCTGCCCCCTTTTTTTTTAAAAGAATATAATCGACTGCCAAACAATAATCAGAGATTTGGGGGGAATCTGCTACACAAACTGGACATTAAAACTGCACTGAAGTTTGGGTGTCGTTTATCACAAATATTTGAAATCCCAAACCCCGACGAAACTCTTTTTAAAGACAGGAGCAAGGCAATCGCGTCCGGAGTTCATGGATGCGGTCTGCAGCAGAAACCTTTTAAACAAAGCAGTTGGAAAACTTGTTCGTCCAAAGCATGGAACCGCAGTTCCAGAAACGCGGAGAAAGGACACCCTCCTCCCCTGAACAGAGCAGCTCTCATAATCCCTGAAGCCAGGCAGAGAAGAGAAAAATCATTTAGGAAAACAGAATTTTCGCTAATTTTAATTACTCAGCTACTCGCTTTACACGTAAATGAGGAACGATCAAGCCGGCTGCTCTTTGCAAGCGAACAAACTTAGAAAGCGGGGAGGTGGGGAACGGGACGACACCCAGCACAGATTCAGGTATCTCACCCACACGAGTGGACAGCCAGCTCCTTTCTCCTCCGCTTCCTTCCCCGGGGATGAGGATCCAGCCGGCGCCGGGAGCTGCCCCGTTCGCTCGCAGCATATGGGAGCCCTCGGCCCAGGGAGCAACTCGGCTCCGCCTCCTCCTCCTCCTCCAGCGGCTCTCCGGGCTCCCCGCTGGGTTCCCCTGCTTTCCTCAGATGTCCCACTGCCTATGAACGCCCTGCCCCACCGCCACACTGGCTGCCTTTGGGATTATCCATGCTCCCGGTGTGCCGGGTTCGTGCAACTTTTTTTTTTTTCTCTTCCTCTCTCCCGAGGAGGTGGTGAGGGTGAGGCTGCAGCGTCTTGTATTGACACAAAGTGCTGAAAGAAAATGTTCCTTCGAAGTTCAAAGTTACTTATATCTTAAAAATATCGTAGTGGACACGATAAAAGTTTAGCTAATTGCTGCTCTAAGTCTCCGAGGTGCTAAATAACAGCTTATTGTTGGGTAGTTAGTTTGCAGGTCACAGTGAAGCGTGTTTCTTTCTTTCTTGTTGGAAATCTTCAGAGGAGGAAGACTGGAGTCTAGGGGTTTTTTTTGCTTTCACCTTCCCCACAGTCCTTGGTGACTTATTTGTATCACATTGAGGGGAATGTGTGGTTCATTGAAGTCCATCAATAACAAGTCAGTCTCCGTGGTCCGTAGATTGAGATGGGAGTATTGAAAAACCAAACCAAGGTAAGTGCCATGAAGGTGCCTTCTTTAAATACACTTTTGCAAAACTTCCGTAAAGAGAAAAACTAGGTTAAGAAAGTTCATTCAAATTAGGTTGAAAAGGCACTACAGCGCTCTGCCTTGTATGGTTTATTGGAGATTTCTCACTGAACATATCAAACACAAGCCCATTGTGTATCTTCCATTCTTTCACATGACTGTGATTGATCTGAATCATTCCTGACCTCATCATTGACTTCATAGAAACTTCACTATTGCATATCATGACAATTAGTGTCTGTCACTTTACAACCATAAATCTGACACAATCTTTGTGAGCTGAGGAATTGTTTTCTTTTTACCCGCAAGAGACAAAATCAGATATAGGAATACTGTTGTCAAGGGCACTCAGCAAGAGTCGAGTGAGGGTAAACCCTGAGCAGTTCACAGTCCCGCGGAAGGATGTGTTGCTTTGTTAGACAGGTTTTGTTTGGGGAAACTTTAAGGCATAAGGAGATCCCTTCTTGATCCCTCCTTTCTTCTGTTGTATGTGTTAATATGACTAAACACTTTATAGCAGCCTTCCCAGATTTGTCTTCCTATGTGATTCTCGGTAAGACAAAATATGTAATTCATTACAATTGGCAGTTCACCCTATCAGGAGGAGTTTGTAGGTCATTGTGTAAATTTGTCATGTTATCTAAGCAGTGGTTAAATAACAGTAGAAATAATTTGAAAGGCATCAGTCATTTTTCTTACCAAAAAGACAATTGCTGATTCCCTCCCCAGTTCACAAATGTAGGTTCTTTCGTAAGTTTATTCTTCATTCTTTCTTGTAGGTGCCATTAAATTAAATCAGTGATAAAATGGTCCCTTTCAGAATGAGAAATTCTCAATGATAGATATTTTAAAAAACGCAGAGCATGGATTTCTTGGCTGGTGATAGCAGTTTTTCCTGTTTTGATTTTCAGTTGAAATTGGTAAACCAGAGAGGAAAAAAAAAAAACCAAACCTGGATTTTTCCTTCCACAACTAACAGTAAGAAAAAAACCAACCGCCAAAAAACCACCCCAAACCATGATTCATTTATGCTTCAGCCAAATATGTCTACAAGGATGCACTTTTAACTTAATATTTTTAATGTGTAGGAGGCCAGCTTGTCAAATGCAAACATGAAAAGGTCTCAATTCAGAGCCTTCCAAAGTCAAATGTTCCAAAGACATTTAAAAATTAAAATCAAAATATTTCTGTGTTATCTGTGTCTTGATAATGCAGTTTCCAGAAAACACAGCTTCAAGGAGACACATTTTCAAAATCAGGAGATACCTTTAAAATTTAAGGTGTGCATATGGGGAAACCCGATTCAGACATAATTACAAGGTTCTAGGAAGGAGGTCCATAAAAAACAAAGTCAGAGGTATTTGAGTTATTGAACAAAAGTGACTGCTTCTAATCAGCACTACAGATAGACTTAGTCTGGTGTGACTGGGTTTGTCTTACAGTTGTGTCCACTTTCCTCCCAAAAAGTGACATTTGCTTAAAGCATGAACAACCTTTCCTTTGTGCTCACTAATTTCCTGTCCTGGTTGATGTGCATTTTCCCCAGTTTAAGAGGCATCTCTGTCAGTGAAGTAAGCAGACTTCATCCTGCTTCTGACCTGAAATTACAGTGGGAGAGTTTCTGTCTGCATCACCTGGGGGATTTTATTTTCCAGTAATAACAAAAAAAAAAAGGACTTCCTGTCTTTCCCTTCCCTTTCCCTTCCCTTTCCTTTCCTTTCCTTTCCCTTCCCTTTCCCTTCCCTTTCCCTTCCCTTTCCTTTCCCTTCCCTTTCCCTTCCCTTTCCCTTCCCTTTCCCTTCCCTTTCCCTTCCCTTTCCCTTCCCTTTCCCTTCCCTTCCCTTTCCCTTCCCTTTCCCTTCCCTTTTTTTTTTTTAAACTAGGATCCTGTCAGATCCTGTTGAGGTAAAAACTTGTTTAGAAATAAAGCTCCTCCTCTTTCCCCAGTAATGTTGTTAGGGAGGGTTTTTTAGAACATCACCCTTATTTGCTTATAAATTAAATCTTTAACACCCCATCCCACCCATACCGTGTCCATTTTGGCCTCAGCCCTGACAGAGCTGCGGAGCAGGTGGCATGTCTAAACCAACAAAAAAGGGAACAGCACTATCAAGCACTGTTCTGAACAGCACTTCACAGCTTTTTCTCCGGGAAACACCCACCCCATGTGTTAATCACACTCTGTCATGCAGCACACACCTGCACAGGTCTTCAGAGGTGTTTAGAAAGCAAAGTGATTTATTGGCCCTAAGAACTGCTTGAGAATGGGTCCAGGAGAGCGGAGTCGCCTGCATCCAGGAATGAGGTTTTAGCCAGGCTGATCCCTTGTACGGGTACAGCCATCTGCGACAGCTGGCCTCACCTCTGGCTGGAGACTTCAGGACCTGTTTGAGCATAATAATGAGTTGATAAGATTCAACAGAACAGGGAGAAATATCTAGATGTTACATTTTTGTAGAATGAATTACAGGTCCTGCAGTTAAGCTGTTCTGCTGTTGTTTCATACTCTTGGTGTGAGCAATGTCCTTTTAGCTATTCACGCCCAGTGAGAGAGAAAGGTTGGAGGGAATTTCCCTCAAGCCATTTGTTTCTAGAAAAGAAAACCTAATACAGAAGCCTGCTTACCAATGAAGTATTTTTACAAGGAGGTTGGGATCAGAGATCTGTCATTTAATGCTTCTGAGCCTTTGAGGCTGCATGGATCCCTAAGAAAGTCGCACAGTGCTCTCAGAGGGGTTGTGATAGGTGCCTGTGGCCCAACTGCTGCCTCCTCCATCACGTGGACCTATTCCAACAGGATGGACTAGTGTGATCAACCAGCATCTATGTGCCCTAACTTGTGTTGTCCAGTGCAACCCAGTATACAGAGTCCGGGCCTAAGATTCATGAGAGGAGGTATTCAATTGATATAAAGAGGATTTTTAAATCCAGAGCACAGTTCTGTTTGATAAGCCAAACCAGAACACTCCTTTCCAAAATCATAATGTTGGACTCTCATTGCCTTTCCAGTCAGGTGGCCTTTGAAAGGCTCCTGTTACGTTCTAACTGAGATCCTTTTGGTTTGCATTTTCAAATCTGTGTATCCATGAGATGTGACTTCTATGAGAAATCTGATGAGGTTTCATAATCACATGACTCTGAGCTTAGACTGCAAGGATGAAATAGTTGGTCATTTTTGATAAAAGCACGCAGAGGCCACCCTTTCTAGTTCATTTACACAAATGGCTGCGGGCAGCCTGTGTAGATGGTATTGTAGCAAACTGACCAAAGTTCCTGGAGTCCTTACTACTGCACTCCTTAACTACATTACCGTGATAATTGGCAATTTATTTTTGCATGTTATTATGGAGAGCTGATTTGGTCAGATGTTCTGTGGTATCATTTTATGAAAGGAAATCTGATTCATAGGTCTATTCTGATGATGGTTTCACAATCTGTCTGTGCTCATTTTGGGCTGCTGCTGTCCTTTCTTCCTCTTTCTCTCTGCACACCCACTCCATATAGTTCATCTCTATCCCTTGTACAGCAGCAGCTCTGCAGCTAGTATGACTTTTTTTCTTTTTGTGAGGTTAATTTTGAGTTGGGTCAACTCATCTTGCTCACCAGATTATCTGAGTATCCATGCTGGTGTACAATCACTGTCAAATGCAAGGAAGGAGGCAGGATGGAGTGACTGGGAGCATGCAAAGGTGCATATTTATTCCTTCACAGTTATGGAGTGGATAAACTCATCAAGAAACTGCATCCAAAGAGTTGATATTGATCCCTGTCAGATATGAAACTGAATTTCCTGTAAATGTGGTTGATTGTCTTTGGATTAGATTCACCCCTCATTTTTCTAGTCCATCTTGCAACAAAGGCTGGGAGACCTCAGTAGTCAATGTTGGTGCTTCCCATTGAAAACACAGAAGTGTGACATCTGTTCCTGGGCTTTTGGACCACTGATGATCTCTTTTCGTGAGATGATCCCCCAGATCTTGCACATCTTGTTGGTTTATCAATGAGTCACCAACGTGGCCTTGACAGTGATCACTTACAAGCACAATAACATGTGAAGTGATAGGTGTGCAGTGGCAGTGGCAGGAGTTACAGTAGTGTTCCTTGTGTCTGATTTTCATTCATGTCTATTTCTACTGAATTCTACTGAAGTTGAAAAATTGCAGTACATGATGGTTTCATACTCAGAGGTGGCATGTCACGTAGGCAGCATAATCTCTGCTTTCTGAATTAAATTCTCATGAGACTGGAAGCATTCCTAGAGCTTATATTCAGGTAGAATTAACTTAATGAATGACCAGCTCTAGGGTTTGGAGTCAGAGGTATCATTTATGTGCCTTAAATGAAAGAGAGTCAAGTTTAAGAATATGGGATGGCCCTGGCTATCACATGTGCATGGAGCAGTTCTGTATACATGCAAAATAGTCTCTAAGGACGTACACAGGCCAAACTCATTGTTTATCCTCCAAACATGCTCATTACTTTGCTTTACATGCTGAGGACATCTGTGGAGCATCTGACATCACTTCTTCTGCACACCAGCAGCCAGCTGTCACTTCGCAAACTCACATCCTGGAGTGTGCAACTTGCTGGTCTACACCTGAAGGTGTCTGCACCCTTAAATGACAGGTTCCAACTGCAGATTTGGATATGATTTAAATTTAAGAGTCCTTTAAATTCAGTGTATCTTAATATCTGGGTCAGGCCTACCCTCAGTGTTATTGATCTAACAAGGACTGGAGAGCTTCATAAATCAGTCTGTGCATGACTCTGAATATGAGAATAACTAAGTATATCACTGAATCATCAGATCATCTGGGTAGAACAGGGTAGTGCTTCTGCCCCGGGTGAAGAATTAGAAGCTATTTTCAGAATGAGAATATTGTGCCAGAGCCCTATTCTAAATCAGCAGTAACAAAATTGTACTACATTGGATCTGGGAATTGCTAAATATAGGTGCAGACTGGTGTCAAAAATACTGGTAGCTCAGGGAGTGCTGTTAAAAGCTTTGGTGTCCAAGTGCTCGTTGTAATCATCAGAGCTGTATATGGTAGGAGAGAAACTAAGATCTGATTTTATTAGCTGTTGGCCAAAGATACAGAGCCTCTACAGGAGGCAGAGATAAATCATAGAATGGTTTGGGTTGGCATGGACACAAAGATCGTCTAGTCCAACCCCCCATACCACGCACACGGACATCTTTCACTAGATCAGGTAGCTGGAAGCCCCACCCAACCTGACTTTGAACACTTCCATTGATAGGGCATCCACAACTTTTCTGGGTAACCTGTTCCAGTGTCTCAAAACCCTCATCATAAAATATTTCTTCTGTACATCCAATCTACCCTTTTCTAGTTTAAAACTGTTGCCCCTTGTCCTGTCACTACAGGCCTTGGTAAATGTCTCTTTCCTATAAGCTCCCTTTGTATTTTGAAAGGCTGTAATAAGGTCTCCCTGAAACCTTCTCTTTTCCAGATTGAACAACCCCAAAAGGGTGAGTGAGTTTCCCCTTTTATATGGCACAAGTAAGTTCCATTGCAAGGGTTTCCCTACAGGGTGTAAATGCAAGATGTAACCAATGTTATAATATAATATAAACTTGTATTACAATTGAGATAAAGTGATTTTGGTGAGTGGTTGAGACGTGTTACAATAGAACCCAAACAGTGTGTCTTTCCAGCCTAATTTCCAGAGTCATGAAAACTTTCACCTGGTAGAGGTGAAGAACTTGGAGCGTACATTTTAAAAAAGCAGCTGTGTTCTTGACTTTATCGTTAGGCACAGAGAAATATTTTCCTTCACCAGACTTAATGAAAGAGCAGTCAGCAGGAGAAATTTCAAGAAGCCACTAGCCATTTGTTGTTTGCCATCATCACTTTCAACCCGGACAAAATCATTCTTTTCAGAGAAGTTTCCCTTTTGGGCAGATTGGCTCCAGCACTTACAAGTCTAATTATGGCCTAAAGGGTTGGGAAGAACTTTGAAGTGAAGTGTATGCTGCCATGTAGGGAGATCTTGCTGCTGATAGAATTGTGTGTAGAATAGCAAGAAGAGACATATTCCTGCTATAGATCCAAATAGTTCTGGGAACTGGGAATGAAAAAGGAGAGAAGAAACAGGAGGAAAAAAAAAATCTTACTGTTATAATGCAGTGGAGGCTTCCTGAAGTCCTTGTGTCTTTGCTCCCAAAGAATCTGGGAGGTAGAGAAAAGCTGAAATAAACACTCTCAACATTCACATGCTTTCTTACAAAATTTCCACTTAGTCGAGTATCAACGAGGGATAAGCAAGGGCTTCTGCTATTGTCTCTCATACCTGCTTGCTATTGGATACTAAGGTTATTTTAATGCTCTTCAGAAATTCCAGGAATTCCTCAAGTTGTTTTCTGTGCAGTTGTTCTGCTGCCTGCTGGCTCTGGGCAGGCTCCTGGAATGCAGCTGGCCACATGCACATAGGGGATGGTTGGTTCGTTTTAGGCACATGGGGAGATTAGGATCAGAGGTATCTTCTGTCTTGCCCTGTGTCACAGGAATGTGTGTGCTCCACTTGAAAAGCATTGGGATCGTCAGCAAGCACATAGTCAATGGGAAGCAATCTGCATCCTCTCTTGGGTGGCTGCTTGCTATGCCTATCCCGGACCTCAGGAAAGTCCTGCTCCTGCCCACCCCCTGATCCATCTCAGTGTTCATAGAACGTGCAAATAGAAGCTGCTTTGTGTTGGTCAGGACTGGATGCTTCTTGTCTGAAGAAGCACATCTGGGCCTGAAGGCTTCTGTGTCTGTTTCTCCCCTAACTGTAGCTACGTCACATCTCCATAAAAACCTCGCTTTGCTCTGACATAGGGGGTTGACAGTCCTTGGCCTCTCTATATTTGCATGAAGGACACCTAGAAATCCCAGGTAACATAGGCACAAGCCAAGGAGCAGATGATGTTACAAGCTGAAGATTGGACAAAGAGAAGGAGAGGCACCGGTGTGATTTTATGCTTTGTATTTTATAGGGTGTAAAATTCTCCAGACAGAGCTGCTAAATCATACCTGTCTTCCCCATGCAGGTTCACACCAGTTTCAATGAAATTGGCTTTTAAAGTGATCTGAAGTTAAAACCATGCAGCTCCTGTATCAGTTAGCTTATGGAGGAGTGCTGAGCCTTCACATCGTCATTTAGAGCAGCACAAAGAGCATGTCACGTTGTGTAATCAGGATGCCAGTGACTTGCACCCACATTGGGCTGATCTAAATAATTGCATGGTTTGCAGGACAGTAGCAGGCAGGACATGGCAGATGGGAGCTCTCTCGGTCTTGTGTAGCTAGTGATGCAATGGAGCAGTGATTTGTCAGCTGTGCTGTTGAGTAAATCACTGCTGACTTCCCGCATTTAACAAGCTGCTCGTTAACTGGGAATATAATAACCAGGTCTGGAAGATTTGTGACATACCCTTGTTTAGAATGCTGTATTTACTTCTGAAAATTCACTTACATTTCTTCATCCAGCAGGAGCCTCATATGTGTCTAAACAGGACTTCTGTTCAATACAGTATCACTTGTGCATCAAGCAGATCCTCTGCAGACTCCACAAAGTTCCTGTGCATATCCAGATTATTCAATACACTGTTGCTGATCTTCCTCTGCAGCCTCTAGTTATGTCTTCAAATGCTGTTCCTTGATTAATAGCCACGTTGGACAACCTAGTATGAACGATCTTGCCTTTTTGGCATCTGACCTGAATTAGAGTTAAGTAACTCAGCAGTGCATAGGCTCTGTTTGTCTGTGCTGGCTCACCCACGAGTACTCTCAGGCCAGACTTATGTGTGGGTAGAAGGGAACAACAGCTCCAGCCTCTGTAAGAGCTCTGCCTGGCATGGCGTGCTCTCACCTCTTCCAGTCACCATTGGAACTGCACCCAGCCCCAGTTTTAACTAGAACCATTGCCCTGGTTTTGCTGGGATAGAATCCCAGACTGTAGTATGCAGCCATTAGCAGTTTCGAGTCAGCCAGGAGCTGCGAGGGGCAAAAGCCAGGGCAGCTGCCCCAAGCTGGCTACAGGTGCATCCCATGCCATAAACATCAGGGGGGAAATTTTCTGAGGATGAGGGCTCTTCCTGCTCCTCTCCATCCCTGGAGGGGCTTGCTTACCATTCTGCTCCTGAGAACTGCTTTTCTCTTTATTATGACCTCTGTACTCTCACTGGGCTGAGTGTAACTTTGCATACTTTATAGTGGCATTAATATTAGCTTGGCTGTTTCATTAAATCCCTTTTTATTTTAACGCATAGATCTCCTCTTCTTTTCCCAATCCACTTTCCTGGCTGGGGAGGGGTCACTGGGTGATAGAATAACTGCTGTAGCTTGGTCCTAGATACGGGCTAAACAGAGCCAAATGCTGAAGTGGCGAACTAGACATTTCCCATGAAGGCAAGGTTTGTGTAAGACCTGTAACAGCCACTGAGACTGCTAAACCAAGCTTCCTGTTCTTCCAGGGGAAAAAAGCAGGGGAATCGCAGTCCTGCATGAGCCCAGAAATATATCTGTCCCATTGTATTACCTTGGACATTGGCCATTAGCAGCTGCTTAGAGAAAAAAGTAAGAAACAGGGGTAATACTGTTACTCAAATACTGAGTAATATCCTCCCAGTTTCTTGCAACCTGCAGTTGTGGGAGTTTTCTGTAGAGCGGCCCTTTGAACACATTCTCCAGCTGGAATCTATCCTACAGTTCTCTACACTGTAGTTTGGTTCCAACAGTAGTGTCTCTCCTTCTTGCTCTAAATTTATCATTGAATACTGCAAGCCAGGTTCCAGAGGCGTGGTAGAGAGGGTTGTCCAAAGTATAGCTTAGTAAATGGGTATGGACATTGCTAAGAGCTGTGATTCCCATCACTGCTGGGTGGAGTGTGGTAGCTGCAGATGGTATGATCCTCCTCTGCCCTGGATTATTGCTGCAGAGAAAGCATCACACACCACACACAAAAGATGTGTTTGGTCCTCAGCCATGGCAGTTCACAACTTACTGATGGAAATGTGCCAAGAAGAGATTAACAAAAGCGGAATATATGTTCCAGCTGCTCCCATAAATTCCATTTTAGCTTGTCAGGATTGTCTTTCCCTGTTCCTTTCCCATTGTCAGGTAAAACCTGGTTTATTTCTCCCAAGCCCCGCAGAATAGTGGTTCTTGAGGACATTTAGAAGCAGGGTATAGTCAAGAGTTCTACCAAGGCTCAGGCAGGAGGACCATAGATTTTAAGTCTGCCATAATGCTGTGTCCTAGTACAGGCAGAAGTGGATTTTGCAGGATGGAGTTTCCTTAAGGTCATACCTCAGACTGAAATACAAACCCATGCAGGAAGTAGGCATCTCCATCAAATCCATCCCCCTCCCTTCCAAGTGCAACGTGCACTTCTCTGGTCTGCCCTCTCCAACATAAACTCAGGCCTGTTTGTAGAAGTAATTATTATTAATGTTAATAAGAAAACTAATTCTTCCTTCTACCCAAATGGCCTTCCAAAATCTTTGAGAACAAAGCTGTCGAGGGCAGATCTGCTACCAGAATCAAAACCGCTGGAGCTCTTCTCTTCCTCCAGCAGTGGCCCCTTGAGGATGGTATTTGTGTTGGCAATTGCATGAAGTGGACAATAGTTTCTTGTTCGGCTTCTCTATCCCAATCCAAAATGGCTCTGCACGGCACACAAGGTCCTTGCAGGGACAGGATGAGGATGAGTGAGTACCACGGGCATGAGTGGTGTTAGTTGCACCACCTAACAAAGGTGCTTTGGCACGGTGGAGTGGGGTACCTAAATCCCTCTCTGTCACTCCAGCCCAGCAAGGATACCCAGCTGTGATTACACAGAATTTTGGAGAGAGGCTGTGGGCCTGTTTTAGGTTTACTTACACTCTGAGCCTTAGTAGTCAACCTCAATTCTCAGTATAAATAGTTCCCATTAAGCTTCCTTTAACCTGCTTTGGGGTTTTATTTTTTTGGTCTTGTTTGTTTGAAAGTTTTGAGGTTTTACCGCTGTAACTTTTGCTTTCATTTAAAAAGCTCTTTTTCAAATGTCATGTCTTACCACTCTGGGAAAATCCACAGCACTGTCAGCCTTTTATCAGATCTTGCTCAATGAGGTCAACTGGTATTTGGATATTATTATAGTGTGTCTACAAAGGAATGGAAAAAATATACGGCATGTAAACGGTAAATAGTTTCTGTCTTAAAAGTCAGGCTGAGCATAGAAAAGAGCTGTGAAACAGTTTTTGCAGAAGTCAGAAACTATTACATACCTAGAGCTCTTTTACCTGCTCTACTTCCAACTTTTAAGCAAAAAGGATCCAGGAAGGAAATGGCTTCCAAGACCAAGGGAGCCATTGAGTGAATTTCCCTCAATGATAAGACATGCAAAATCTAGAGTCCTTTATTTCAGAGGTCTTATCTTTTGAACATAATCTGTGGCTAAATGTTCTAGTCCGTAATAGCTAGAAACAAGTGAGGGGGTAAATCTCAATGTGAGTATATTAATAACATTAATTTAATTTTTATACATATATGTATATATTTATGTGTTTTTTATATACTTGTCTTTTAAAAAGCAGTGAGCTTCCTTTGCTGGCTGGTAAACTTGAGTGCCCATAATGACTTCAGTTTAGCAGATCAAATCCATTCTTAGGCAAGTGTAGTGAAGAATTTTCTTTCTACCCTCCTCACTTTAAGGCCTTTATGCAATATACTTTGCTGTAGTAAATGCAAGATCCAGCTGTTCTAGATCTGCCTGGCCCTAAGAAATCAGAATGTTTGCTTTTGATTGGATAGTATTTCTAAGGAAGAATAGTGAAATTAGAGTAATTCAGGTAATTATGTGCCCTATATGTAAATACTCATAATCTCGAGCAAGCAAACAGTGCTAAGAAATTATGTGGATGTCTCCACAGTCAGAGAGCAGCTGGTTAACCTGTAACATCTCAGATACATGCAGATATTTTACAAGCATGTGTGTGCAGTAGTTCTATGGATAACAATCTACTAGCAACCAAATACGGTCTACTAAAATATGGCCTAATGCTAATACCACTTAGCAGTTACATCAGGAGCAAATTTGATCTATAAATTATTCACCTTCTTTTAGCTAATTGATTACTCAATGCTGAGATATCACAGAGCTAAATATATCTTTATCATCACATAGAAAAGGTGCAGCCGCAAGGTGGGCCTGATGAGTAGTTCACAAATATGAGTAGTTGGCAAATATTGACACAGCTACTTGGCATGTCCTACAGAAAGGACCAGTCTGCAGCATCCGCATTGTCTAAAGCTGGCTCAAATCTGTGTGCAGAGCTGCATCGTTTCAGTGTAGATGCACAGCTGAGGTGAGAAATAACTCTTGCTTGACTTTTAGTCCTCTACTCATATTATTCCTCTCTGTAGGTGATTTAATTAATTTGACTCTCCATTAGCAACTATGTTCTGGTTCCTATAATGTAGGTCAACTAATTAAGATATATAAAAATATTTCCCCAAGGTCATTTGTTTTGGGAACAATGAATGTGGGACAATTCCTTATATGTGAAGAGATCAGATCATTTCAGAAGAAGCAAAATATTATAAATCGTGACTTGGGTGTGGAAATACATTTCTAACGAAGATACAGTCCTTCTGCTCAGAAGAGCTTCCATAATAACATGAGCAAATCCATTTGACATTGTACAAGAACAGGATCACCTAGGCAGGCCATTACAGTATCATCACTAAGGGGCACTAACGTTCAGGTGAAATTCCTTGTGCTTCTCAAAATTAGGTAGTTGGGGTTCATTTGCAGCCATGAAATGTACTTTAAGAACAATCTTTTTTTTTTTTAAAAAAAAGGAATATATGTCAGAGAAATCAGAAATGTTTTCTGTATCAACTAACAAAAGCAAATGTTCTTATGTCCAGAATAATCTTCTGTTCTACTTTCAGAGGTAAAGTACAGCAACTGACTCATAACTTAAATTTCACTTGAGTTGTTGCACAATCTCAGCCGAGAATACTTTTCAACTGGAAAAGGCACTTTTAGCACTGTGAGAAATGAAAAAAAAATTCCTCTTCAAAGCAGTTCTGTAGGTGGAATGGAAGTCTCCTCTACCCGGTCAGTTCCTTCAATGCCATAGCATAAAGTTCATTTTGAAATTTTAAGATGAGACCAGTCTTAGTATTTCTTGTAGCAATTTCTAATTCAAAACTGGATGTGCTATTTATTGATCATTCTATTTCCTCTGGGACAGTGACGTTTTCACCATTTACTCCCTACAAAGGGTATATTATTGCAAAAAAAATAGAATTTTGTTATACTTTATTTACATTCAGAAATAGAAATTGGACAACACTTAAGACTAGCCAGAGTGCTAGGCCAAGAAGGTCTTTACCACTCTCCTGATTTTTGCAAGCCAGTAAACTTCTCACTCATTCTCTTACGTTCAACTCTACCCAATGTTGATGTTTATTCTAAGTAGATGAATCTCTTGTACTGCACATTCATTCAGTCCTTTCTCTTGGTTTTGAAGCCTCGGGTATTAAAAGAGCCAGAGTTTTCAATTTAAGTAGATCCCTATCTAAATTAGATACATTAATAGAAGTGGTGTTTATTTTATTTTTATTAATTTAATTAATTCTACTGAGTACTTTGCTCTTGCACACTGGTATTCTGCTATTTCAGCTGTTGAAAATATTACCTTTTCATCTTCCAGGCACCACACATTTTTGCAAGACAGATATGGAGTGCCCAGGCACAAGTGCCACTTTTGCTGGCTCCACATCAGTCATGCAAACAGGTTTTCTGCAGCATAATCATTTTGGAGCACCGTTTATGATTTATGGGTGGGGTTTTCCTTTTTTTTTTTTCAGAAAAGCTCATGGGTTTAACTCTATTTGATGCCTCCAATTCCTCTACTGGGAAAAGACTCCTTATCAGGACAGGCACCTATGATAGCAAATCCTGGCATAGAAAGAAGGTCTGTGAGTGGAAGTGAGCCAATGAGTTTTTTGGAAAAGAAGCACAGCTACGGCAACAAAAATCCTGAATTAGTTTTTTGTTGCTGTCTGAGCAGGATGCATAAATAGTAACTGCATGAGCAAAAAGCCCTTGGGATTTAGCCAGAGGAGATATTAATAAGTTGTGGTAGTCTCCAGATATTATCTCTACTTAGTGTTTCACTAGATTTGATAAGGTTTTTAAGGCAGAACATATCCCAGCGGGGAAACCATCTGACACTGCTCCAGCCAGAATTATTGTAATACAGACCTGCAATCATCGAATCATTTTGGTTGGAAAGGACCTTTAAGATCATCAAGTCCAACTATTAACCCAGCACTGTCAAGTTCACCACTAAACCATGTCACTATGTGCCGCAACAGCATGTCTTTTAAATACCTCTAGGGATGGACTCTACCACCTACCTGGGCAGCCTGTTCCAGTGCTTTACAACCCTCTCTGTAAAGAAATTCTTCCTAATGTCCAATCCAAACTTCCCCTGCTGCAACTTGAGGCCATTTTGTCTCGTCCTGTCACTTGTCAGATGGGAGAAGAGACCAACCGCTGCCTTGCTACAACCTCCTTTCAAGTTCCCTCAGCTGCTTCTCATAAGACTTGTTCTTTAGACCCTTCACCAGCTTCGTTGCCCTTTGGAAGCACTCCAGCACCTCAATGTCCTTCTTGTAGTGAAGTGTCCTTCTTGTATAGGCCCAAAACTGAACCCAGTACTCAAGGTGCAGCCTCACCAGTGACGAGTACAGGGGGACAATCACTTCCCTCCTCCTGCTGGCCACACTATGTCTGAAACAAGCCAGGATGCCATTGGCCTTCTTGGCCACCTGGGCACACTGCTGGCTTATCTTCAGCCAGGTGACAACAAACACCCCCAGGTTCTTTTCCTCTGGGCAGCTTTCCAGCCACTCTTCCCCAAGCCTGTAGCGATGCAGGGGGTTGCATGACCTGACACACCTGGAGAGCTTGGATAGCCATTCATTTATATTTCTTTTTTCTTCTGCTATTAAGGACGAAGGAAGGAGGAAGAGTTATTAACATATAAGAGGCTGGTACACGTCTTCTTTATGGTCACTGTGCTGAGGACTTCACTAGTAGTGTGCTCTCAGTTACTGCAAGAGGCCAGCCCATGTAAATACCTATTGACAAAGTTTTGTTGCAACAAGGCAATTCAGTGCACGATTAGTTTATACTTGGTTAACAACATTGCTAGTTGCTATTTGCACAGTCCAAAGCAATATAAATAGCTGCATTTGGTCTAAATGTCAGCACAGGCAGTGACAGATAGAGAAATACACCACTACAAGTGCAAGGTGCTAATTAATGCCAGTGTTCACCTCAGTTTCAAGGTTTCACTTACAACCTGGGCTAAAAACAAGTCTCTTCCCGATGCTTTGCTGTCTGTCGTGGTTTAACTCCAGCCAGCAACTAAGCATCACGCAGCCGCTTGCTCATTCTTCCCCCTCCCAGTGGGATTGGGAGGAGAATAAAAAAAAATAGTAAACCTCGTAGGTTGAGATAAGAACAGTTTAATAACTAAAATAAAATACAATATTATAACAATAAAATAATAATAGTAATGAAAAGTAATGTAACAAAAAGAGAGAGGAATAAAACCCAAGGGAAGACAAGTGATGCACAATGCAGTTGCTCACCACCCACTGACCGATGCCTGAGCAGCGGTCAGCCCCTCCCAGCCAGCTCCCCCCAGTTTATACACTGAGCATGACATCCTGTGGTCCAGAATATCCCTGTGACTAGTTTGAGTTAGCTGTCCTGGCCATGCTCCCTCCCAGCTTCTTGTGCACCTCTGTGCTGGCAGAGCAGGGGAAACTGAAAAATCTTTAATGTTATTAACATTATTCTCCCATTAAATCCAAAACACAGCACTGTACCAGGTGCTGGGAACAAAATTAACTCTATCCCAGCCGACACCAGGACACTGTCCTTTGTAGCTCCTACATTCTCATCCCCAATGGAGAGAATCCTTTATGCAATCTTTTTTTTTCCTTCACTTTAGCATGGCATGACTAACTTGCCAGAGGTCAGAGAGAGCACTAATGACAAAGAAGAAATAGTTTCCTATTACTTTCTTCTTTCTTATCATCTTTATTGTGCTGGCACTGCAGTGCCTCTCAAAGCTAGGAGTGGTGGAAACTGGCTCAGTGCGTGAGATCGTAGTAGTGCTGCAGGGCCACAGGATGTCTTGGTTGCCAATGTGAGAATAATCTGCCTAAAGCAAACTGATGTGAAACCACTCCTGTGGGAAGTGTGGTCTTAATGTAACCAAGGCTGTGATGTTTCATTAGAAACCCAGATCAATAATTCAAAGAAATATAAGCTACTTCATGCATTTTAACTGTTTCCCATAAGAAGAAATTTCCATTGCTGGAGGAACATCTGACACCACATGCCTGTGTGTGATGTCTCCCTGCCACAGCCACATCCTAATTCTGCCAAGTTATGGTAGCACCAAAGGCCTTGCCATTGAGTGCTTTGCCAGGTTAGTGGTGGCTGAGCCCTCTCTGCTGGGACACAGAGTAGAGGGAAAGCTGGCCTTGGTCTCCTGAACAGTTTCACATCACTGTTTCCACACCAGGGAAGCTAGTGGGTCAGGTAGCTAGGAGGACCAGAATATTCCACCTTTGGAACTCTTCTAATTTGGTGAGTCTCTGTTTCTTCGGGGAAGGAACAAGTATACTCCAATGGAATGAAGGTCTACTGGCAACAAGGATGCCTACAAATAGGATCCTGGGGGTTTCTCAGACTCCATGAAAACCTTAGACCTTCAGGTCAGATGCCTAATCCTTCACCATCTGTGCTGAGATGGCCTGCTTACTTGGGAATGATCCTGGTGAGGAACTATCCTCGTGAGAGCTGCCCATATCTTTCAGCCAACTCATAGTTCTGTTGTCTTTGAACTGCTGCTCCATACCTCATATTCTTGTAAAACATCTCTGAAATGAAGAAACAATGGAGTGTGAAGATCTAACTCCACTCACCCACCCACCCTGCACCACCCCCTTTATCTCACACATCCCAGTTGCAACCTCTTTTTTTTCCTCCACTTTCCAGTTACCAAGGAGAAAGTTTGGGTCTTCCCTGTAATCACAACACTGAGTCCAAAGTTGAGGCTACAAGCTGCTTCTACTCTGGAATTACCTCCGAGTCCTCTCAGGGACAGCCAACTGAAATGAGCCCGTTTATAGGATGCAAGTTCTCATACTTACTTGGCCAAACCATGAACAGTCCCTCAGCACCAAGGGCAAGATTTCAGGTGGTCCCTCCTGGCTCCATCTCTTGTTTTCATGTTTCTCTGTGAAAGGGAAAGCAAACACAAGAGCAGGTGGGGTGGCAGATATATCAGTGCTGCGTCTGCTGCTACCTCCAAGTCTTCTGGTTTAGGCTCGTGAGCAGTGTGTGTGGCAGCGTTGGAGGCTGGAGAAAAGCCCTCGGAAGCCTGTAGACTTGGACACAGAGAAAAAGAGAGAGACTGAAGGAACCGTGAGTTAAGTCTAAAACTATAAATATGGTCAGGGGCTGTGTCTCTGCTCTGCCATTGATTAGCGTATATTCTTCATTCTTTTAATATGCTTTTCCATTCCTCCGCTGTTTCACCTTTTGCTTAGTTTCTGATATTATTGACAGAAACATTAGTGTGAACCCTGGTGCCTCTACTTTCTTCTTAGCAGTTAGGGAGACACTGGATTAGCTGCATTTGTCTTAATTTCTTGCCTACAGTCCAGTGTCCTTTCTCTGCAGAAACCATGTATGTTTGCATTTACAGTATTAACTTAGTTCAAATGTTGGACAATGTAAAGAGGGCTTAAGATGTAGCTGGTCACCAGAAATTACTTCTAATCTCATGCTTGTTGAGACCATACAAGGGGAAAAGGGAGTTGGAAGAACTGCCTGTGACAATAGTCCTGTCAATTGCTGCATCCTGTTTTCCTTAAACATGGTTCTGGCAGCAGGCACACGCTGAGTTCCCTCCCTTGCCCCATGACAGCCAGGAGGAGGTGAACATTTCACATTTCACCCCTTATGGTGCAACTACCAATTTTCTAGGCTATTAGACTATCTCAAATACCATTAAATCCCTTGTGCCATGTAGTGAGCTCTCTACTTTGTCATTTACCCCCCTAGCCGTCTCACACAGTAAGTGTAAAAGTAGCTCCTTTATACCCCTTCAGCGCTTTCCCCCGCAGCAGCAAGATGCATTTATGTAGCTCTTTAAATTGCTGTTCTTAAATTGCATCTTTGTCAGGGCAGTTCTAAGGTCTGTGGAAGGCCTTTGGCCAAGTGCACAGCTTTATGTTGTTCACAGTTTGACAAGAGAGTGGCTCATGTGCGAGAACCTTTAATATTTGAGATTTTGCTGCTGTGGATATTATTTGGAAAGCAATTCAGGTAAGTTACTCTGGGAGCGCTGGAGCTAAGGAAGGCTCTTTCCTGATGGGTTTGTGCTGAGTGTTGCTGGTGGCTGCTGTAGTGCTGACCCTCTTAGAGAAAGAAATACAGAATAACCTTTCAGAACAGTGCTGTAGTCTTGTAAAATACATCTGGAGACTGTGGGATGGGCTTAGAGAGAGAGAAGGATGGGTTATGTCATGCTACACTTTTAACCACTGGCAGCCTTGGGAATAGAAATTGCACCCACCAGCTCTTTGCAGAAGCATGAGGTATTCTGCCTTGGGAGCGGCAGGAGGCTTAAGTGTACAGCTCCTGTGTTCCAGGTAGGAAATCCCAGAGACCATGGGTACTAAGAGGCAAGTGTAAAAACAGCTCTAAAGCATGTATGCTGAATCTGACAAAATGCTGGTTGTTCGGTCAAAATCCTCTTTTTTTTTTCATGTGGACACAACGTTGGGTTGGAAAAAGTCTACAGTTAAAAACAAAAAAACAACAACAAACTCACCAAAACACCTGAGCAGTGAAAGGCTTATTTAGGCAGCAAATCCTGCTGTCTCACGGTGGAGAAGTGTTGGGAAATGATTACCCTTTGTCTATAGACTCATTGTTTAGAGATATGAAGCTCTTGACCTCTAACCAGGAGCCGAAGGAATACCATCAGGATTTTGTCTCTGTTCCGTTGTCATTGAAACTGAGATGATGAAATGGCTAACGCTACCTTTACAAGGAGTGAAAGGGTTAGTTAGTGAAGTCTTTCGTACCACTTAAAAAGCTAAAGCATTTACTCTTAGTATAAATATACATATAGAATTAAGTTAAATAGTAAAATCAAATCTTCCTAAAGATTTGTATTGCATTTTATGACAAACCTGAAACTACAATGGTAGTTCCTTAGGAGTCCCACAGAAATTCCTCTAATAAAACATTCCTCTTATGTGATTTTTTTTTTTTGATGCCCTGAATTGACAATGTTTCTAAACAAAATTAGGATTAGTAAATGAATTTAAAAACCACATTTCTTACAATGGGGATTCAAGAGCTGGCACTCTTTGTTGAACGAGGATTCAGGAAAGATTAAAATAATTCATTTTTGCTTCATTTTAATAGAAAGCTGGATAGTAAAATATCCTAAAGGCCTCTGTTCTACTTATCAGATTACTTTGCGTTTGAGTTGTGCTTTGACAGGCAAACACAAAACACACTGTTGTTTGTTTATGACAGTTACTGGGAAACCTATGGACTAATAATTTGCTTCTCAGGTATAATTGTCAGCCAAGTGTTGGGTTTGCTTCAAAGTCAGTCCTGATGTAATCTGTTAGGTAACAGACTAAGTAACATCTGGAAGATCTATGTCTTGTTCGCAGGTAAATGAGCATCTTTCAATTGTAAGATGAACTTAACATTAAAGATTAATTTAAAACTTTAAAACATTAAGTTTGTCACACCTGCTCTGTTATGTTTTTTTAAACAACGCAGCAGCAATTTAGAAATGTGAATCATGAACATTAAATAAACCTCATGAAGTTCCAGTTGCTGCAACATGAAATTTTATGTCTTCTGGATCTGGAGAACAGAAATAATAAACAGAATTTGAGGTGTTTCCTTAAAATAAATTTAGGCTAAACCTGAGGTTAAAGATGATATTTCAAAACTTATAACTGATGGAACAACCTTTTCAAACAGTGTCAAACCTGTTCTCCAATCGCTGAAACGAGTGTGGAGCTGTAGTTCTTAGGCCTACCAACAGAACCAAGAATATAAATGGCTGTCCAAGGGATGGTTAGGAGTTTTAAGCCTATCAACATGGCCAGTATTGAAGTAAGGAGAAATGACTTTTGGAGATGTCACAGGAGGGGTTTTTTGTTTGTTTGGTTTGGTTTGGTTTTTTTGTGTAGTCAGAGGCATAAACAGGAGTATACTAGGAAAACCATTTTTTCTTTCCTGTGTGCTTTGTTGAACTGTTGGTAAACACTATAATTTTCCTTCTTTCTTCTTTTTCAGCCACATAATCAATG
Organism: Bucorvus abyssinicus; assembly: GCA_009769605.1. Taxonomy (NCBI): domain Eukaryota; kingdom Metazoa; phylum Chordata; class Aves; order Bucerotiformes; family Bucorvidae; genus Bucorvus; species Bucorvus abyssinicus. The sequence continues at coordinate 9,206,681 of CM020035.1, read as the reverse complement.
AGCTGATAGAAACAGAACGGGTTTATGTAGAAGAACTTCAAAGTATAATAGAGGTAAGAAACTCTTCTGTAATGACATCTGGTGCTTAACCTTTGAGACCTCCCTGAGGGTGCACATCCCTCATGGGCTCAGCATTCTTACCTCCCACCTCTGTTTAGAGGACACAGGCCCTCTTAGCAGGATAGCTCAGTCTTGGAGATGGAAAATGAGAAGGATGTTTTGAACATCTTTCCTCAGGGCTTAAAGGAAGAGGCACCTCTCCTGACCCCAGCCCACAGAATGGTAGAAGTTGCATGGTTCTCAAAGTTATGGACAGAGGAACAGTTCATAATGTGCCTTTTCAAAATGTCATCAATAGGCTTCAGAAACAGCACCCTTGATTTCCATGGGGCCAGACACTAAATTTCTGTGAATGTAAGTTTGGAAAATTATTGAAAAAAAAGAAGGCACTCTTCTCACTCTTATTTATTGTCCCATGTAGTGTCTGAACATAGAAAAGAGCAGCTCATCCTGCAAAAGTAACTCCTGAGCTCTTGAAACTCACAGGATACCAGCGTACTCCGGGTGGCGGGGGGGTAGTCTGAGGGCTCCAGTCTGTGGGAGGACGGAGGCTGAGTAGGGCTCAATCATGCTGCTGTTTGGGTGGGATTTGAAGGACTGGCTAGTTTCTTTCTACAGCATGTGGTTGCTGCTTTATTGGATTTGATCTGTCGCAGCTGACAGCTCTGATAATTGATATATTGCTCTCAAGTTTAAAATCTATTTTCCAAATGTTCAGCTCTCAAAGTTTTTATTGAAGAAACTCAATCAAGTTTCTACAAGAAAAAAGCAAATAATCAAGCCAAACAGCACAGTTCAACAAATAAATCCAAACTCGCCCTTTTGCAGTGAAGCAACGTGGCATTAAGATATGTATCTATCAAACTTAGCAGTTCCCATGCCAGCATGACCAAAATGGCTTTTCAATCCTTGGGACACAATTTCTTTTTTTTTGTTAACGCAGTAATCTGTCCATTTGTGGTTAAAAATGTATATGCACTTATATCGGTAAAAGCTCTGGGGAAAATTAGAAGCATCAGAAATACATGGGAGCAACAAAGCAGCAGGCATAGGAGAAGCCTTTGTGTGCTCTGCTGAGAACAAAAAGCTCATAGGCTTTGGGACTTCCATTGTCTCAGACACAGCACTTCTTCCCTGGTAAAAACAGGCTGGTTTTATTTCCACTCTTCTCTGCAGGGCTATGCTTCAGAAATGGACAATCCCAGTTTAGTACATCTGATTCCATCTGCGCTCCAGAACAAGAAGGAAATTCTTTTTGGGAACCTCCCAGAAATCTACGAATTCCACAACAGGCACGTGGAAACTGGCGGTTGCCCTGTGCCCTTGGGCACTACTGTCATTTCTATTCTCTTTATGTGAGGTGCTTGGTCACAATCACACATACACCAGCAGGAAAAGTCATCCTCACTTTGCCTCTGCGTGTGCCCCATGAAGTCCCTGTGTGGAGAACACCTCTGAGATCATCTATTTCATCTTTTTTTTTTTCTTTTTGTGAGAGATTATACCCTTTTGTGCATTTACTAGTGATTTCCCCTGGCATTATCCATTTTTAATATCCCTCGTGGTGAGTATTTTACCACCTCCCTTGGTACACTGGCAGATGTCACAGCACTAAATCCTGATGTTCGTTCTCTGGCAAAACTCATCTGTGAGAAAGTTCTCTTAGTGTTATGTTTCTGTTATCAGATCAGAAGACATGATATATTTGATAGCACTTTTCTTAAGGAATTTTATCTTCACATGATCATAAACCTTTCCAGAAGCCTTGTCCACACTCTGGACATGGTGATCTAGTGCCCATAACTTCAGAATGCCAGTTATGAACAAGTTTAACCTCTTTTTGATCCCCTTTCAAAATGCAAAGCTTAGGGTCAATTCTGTAAATTTCCTGCTTTTCCTAGCCTAGATAAAGTGAGGCTGGCTGTAACCAAAGTGAGAATTTAGGAATTCCTTTGGATAATAATTGCCCATAAGATATCACAAACAGTTGAACAAAGTAAATTAAAAAATCCCTCTTTTGCCAGTTTAAATATTATGCTAGAATAGTTGTTACATAGTAGAAAAATACTTTTCCAGGTTTTTTTACCACAAAAATGCAAGCTTTATGCAGGGTTTACACAGAAGCTTCATGCAGTGGGAGTGGGATGTTACATTACTGTTTGCTTTGCTTTCTCCCTCTCAGGATTTTCCTCAAGGAGATAGAAAATTGCATTGAAAATCCTGAGCTTCTTGCCCGATGCTTTTTGAAAAGAGTAAGTAAATCCTTTTGCAGGTTTGTATGAAGATCTATGGTCTTGTCCTACAGTGCTTACAGATTCACTCCTATCCTTTCACTCTGCTTTTATGAATGAGATGAACTCACATAAGCAGATATTCCCAAAGTAAGCCACAGATAACAAGTGTGTATTCTGAAATCTGATTACCTGGTTTACTGTCAGGAAGAGGTCTGTTACCAGTGTTTTACCAAAGTATTTTAAGCCCTTGTTAAAAAAAAAAAAAAATCAGCGATCCAAATGTTTTTTGATTCAATGCTTTTCAAATCAGACAAATTTATACCAGCAGTCTGATGTAGCCCAGACACCACCCTACTGTAAATAAGCAGAGGACAGTATCACAGCAGATTGCTCTGAGTGCAGGCAGTACATCTGGTTCCTGCCTTATCTCATCTCTTTTCTCTGCACCATTCAGGAGTCTTACTTGCCTAGAACTGGTCCAGCAGAGTCTACCACCTTCTTTGTGTGGTGAAACCATAGGAGTCTGTGAGGACAGTTGCTTTACTTGTTCACATAATTCAACAACCAAGTGGGATTCTCCCCACTCACATGAAGTGGTGAAGGTTAGCTGTTTGTTTAGAAGTAGAGAGAGGTCAGTTTATGAGAAAGCCCAAAGTCAACAGGCGGTGATGGATGTGGTCAGATGCTTGCGTCTTCACTTCCTGTGACTTGGTGCCTAAGTTCTGCAACTCTGTCCTCCGAGAGCTCCCAGTCATGTCCCTCCACCACCACCTCCCCCAGTTGGCATGACTGTTAGTTCTATTTCCTGTAACATAACAAAAGGTGCTTGTAGTCTAGCACTCATTCAGAGGCCCTCCTAATATAAAAAAAACCCCTGTTTTGGTGGGTTGCTACCGTTTTCATAGTCTGACAAAACTGCTTGAATAAGACTCTGTGTTTTGCATGGGAAATAGAAGAGGCAGGAGAAATGAGAAAATCTGTCCTCTTCACTGTAGTCAAAGATACCTCCTGCTTCTACTGTCTACTACATCTAGCATGTGCTTCTTCTCCAGGGCACATGTTAAATCTTTTTTTAACTAGTTGCTGTATGAAATACAGACAGATGTGGATGAAATGTGCGTACCCCAGTTGTTAGAGGTGTTGAGCACTGCCACGTCTCTAAGATTTCACAGGGAATTGTGAACATGTGATACTTCCAAAGGGTAGGTCCCCAATTTACAAACAGGTCAGGCCGAAGAGCATCATATGAGGGTAAATGTGATTATAAATCCTCTGAATTATTTTCTGTTTTACAGCCAGCATTTAGAGCCTGAGTAAACGACACTACTAAGGAATACGTTGTTATCCTAAGATTCAGATGCTGAGCAGGAAAATATTGTGGTGAAATCATTATGCAAAATCAGCAGCCTCACTCTATAGTTCAGGTGTGAGTTGAAGGAAAATCAGTCCCTCTGTCACCTCTGCTTATCGGTTTCTATGGCCTAGTCAAACAACACAAAATCTGTTGAATAAGAGGTTAAATCATGCATTTGCTTTCTCCCTATTTCAAATTTCGCGCTAAGAAAGCAAAAGCCTCTCTCTTGAGATGTCTCTGCTCACACAGTAGCACCTTTGATTCAAGAACTAGCCCTTATGTTCTGTTTTTAGAAGAAGCCACATGAAGTCCAGAAATTTGTTGTTTCTGTTGGACTGCCTTTAGGAGGCACAAACAAAAGCCTGGTTGTGTGTTTGCGTTCCCCATGATTTGGCAGTTTTTTGCATGTTCCTGCTGAGCAGAGGCTTCTGGCTTGCCCTGTGAGTTATGGCCGAACTTGGTTTCGCATGGGGGAAATTGAAACAGCTGCTGTTCAAGGTGATGCTGAGCTCTGGGAGGAAACTTGCCTTGTTGCAGATTCACCCCTCCATTTCCCCTTCTTTGTATGGGAGTAACCAACCCGCCACAACATCGTGGAGGGCCTGCAGACTGATTTTTAGATTCGTACTTGAAGAATATTATCCTGTCTCGTCACACTGGGCCTTTTCAGCCCTGATTCCAGAGCTTCTTGAAAGCATCCTGAGAGATGCTGTGGGAGACCCTGGTGCCTGAGTCCCTTCATTCCCTGCCAGTCATTCCTCTGCCATGTCCTCACACGCTCTCCCACCTCCATCAATGCCACCACAGATGTGAACCCTTCTTCTCAGGTGCTGGCAGAAACAGTCTGTGGAGTCCCAGCCTATTTCTGCTCTCTGGCTTCTCTCCTGGAACACGGTAGCAGAATTGGGTGGAAGATGAGTCAGAAATGCCCCTCTTGTCCTCCCTCCCACTTTACCTGACCTTGTTAGGGCATAATCTTTGTTTAAACTAAATTACGAGTAAGCCAGCTCAACTTTGCCCACATGGCGGCTATTATACCATCGCCAAGAAGCTTGACCTTGCTTAAAGCTCTGTGTGGCAAGGGCTGCACAGATGCTCAAAGAAGGGATGTGTGCTGAAAGCCTTGCAGGATGGGCCCTTTAGTGCTTTGTCAGAGGGACACTCTGGCTGATCTGCTAAACACAGAACTGGGAAGAAGAAAAGCTTACCAAACCAAGACAAGAGTGCCCAGGAAGAAACAAAAGGTTTGTAAGACGGCTTACCAACATGTGCCAGCTGAGGTGCCTGGCAAGAGTGACTCACTGTGGATCACCACTGTTTACCTATTCATATTGCTAACCTTGGAAAAAGAGACTAATTTAATAGGAGACAGTAGTTGGGACATCTGGTCATTCAGGGAGAAAGAAGCATTTGGAAAAGGAAGCTACCTGTGAAAGGACTGTAGCAGCAGACCAGAAACCTGTGAGTTGGATTCAAAAGGCTACCTTCTAATCTGAAGCAAAATTTATTCATAAATAAGCAGTCATCAAAAATAATTGGAGCTGTGCATACATGCCTGTCATGGGTTGACCCTGGCTGGACCCAGGTGCCCACCAGAGCTGCTCTGACACTCTCCCTCCTCGAGTGGACAGGGGAGAGAAAATAAATCGAAAGGCTCTTGGTTCGAGATAAGGACAGGGAGATCACTCAGTCACAGGCAAAACAGACTCGACCTGGGGAAATTAGCTTAATTTATTACCAATCAGATCAGAGTAGGATAATGGGAAGAACTAAATCTTAAAACACCTTCCCCCCAGCCCTCCCCTTCTCCTTTTTCTTCTCTCCGGATTTCTCTACCTCCTCCCCCCGCAGTGGCACAGGGGGACAGGGCTTCTGGTCAGTTCATCACGTCACCTCTGCTGCTCCTTCCTCCTCAGGGGGAGGATCCTCACATTCTTCCCCTGCTCCAGCATGGAGTCCCTCCTGTGGGAGACAATTCTTCACAAACTTCTCCAGTGTGGGTCCCTCTCACGGGGCGCAGTCCTTCAGGAACAGAGTGCTCCAGTGTGGGTCCCCACGGGGTCACAAGTCCTGCCAGCAAACCTGCTCCAGCATGGGCTCCTCTCTCCATGGGTCAACAGGTCCTGCCCAGAGCCTGCTCCAGCGTGGGCTTCCCACGGGGTCACAGCCCCTTTGGGCATCCACCCCAGTTAGGCATGGGGTCCTCCAAGGGCTGCTCCACTGATAACCTCCATGGGCTGGCAGACCATGGTCTGCACCACGGGGTGCAGGGGAGGCTCTGCTCTGGCATCTGCAGCACCTCCTCCCCCTCCTTCTTCACTGACCTTGGTGTCTGCAGACTTGTTTTCTCTCACATATTTTCCCACTCTCTCCAGCTGCAGTAGTGCAGTTTTCTTTTTTTCCTCTTTTTAAATATGTTATCACAGAGGTACTACTACTGTCGCTGATGGACTTGGACTTGGCCTTATCCAGCAGTGGGTCCACCTTGGAGCCGGCTGGCATTGGCTCTATCAGACACGGGGGAAGCTTCTAGCATCTTCTTACAGAAGCCACCCCTGTAGCCCCACCCTGCTACCAAAACCTTGCCACACAAATCCAGTACAGCCATGTGTGTGAAAGCTTACAGAGATCTCAGGATACAAATCACCATGGAAAGGAAAATCATTACAGGAGAGATGAGCATAGTGTAAAAGTACCAGTAAGAAGTCAGAACCTCTGGATATGAAAATAGAGATTTGTGGAACATTTAAGACTGAGATTTGATTAATTAGACAATTAATTATTTCTTGGCATTTTAGAGTTTGATCCTAGTATCTTTAGCAAGAATTTCCTATTCCTTACACTACTACAAAACTTAAAGCTGTATTTCAAGGTGTAAGTATCTGCCTGAGCAGGTGTCCCTGGTTAAGCAGCAGTAGATTGCACTAGCAGAGGATGGTTCCACTATGACAAATTAGTGGTAAGTTGTTGATTATTGTACCTTTTCTTAAATTTAAACTGGTACTTTTCTCTTACCCCAATAGTGCTCTTAACTGTCACTGTCCCTGTTCTTCTCGCTCAGTCCAGTGAGGTTTCTGTGGGCCACGGGACAAATTATAATGCTTGATTACACTTTGTTACTACTTGCTTTGTGGGTTTTACCCCCTGCTAACTTCTCTCCAAAGCAAAACGTACAAACAATTCTATTTGTGTGAGGCAAACACTGCGGTTATTTGGAAACCGCACCGTTAACACTGTATTAGTTGCATTAGTTAGAGCTTATTGTATTGCCTAATCTGTAACGCAGAAAGGTGTTAGGTGGCATAGCTCTGCTTTCAAAGCCGATTCATCTATAGAGGAAGACAGCAGCAATACAGATTTCTTCTAGTAACTCTATACAAAAGAAAATGCTTTCCCTACACCAAGAATGTATAGGCACTGTCTAGCAGGCTGAACACACAGAGGCAAGAGCCAGGAATTCCTGAGATTTGTTTTTGGCGCTGTCTTTGATTCCCTGAGGTCATCTCCACCAGGAGAGGTGCGGACAAAGATGGGAAGTTCCCAGCCAGTTAGATACAGCCAACCCTGCTCAGGAACGCGTATGGCACTGCTCAGTGGTTGCCTGGCTTCTGTCCCAACCAGGTGCTCACTTGGTGAGGCAAGAGCCTGGCAGAGGAACGCCTGCCTGCCTGCCTGCCTGCCTCTATCTACCCGTACAGCCTATGGAGCTCAAAATACGCCTCTCTGAGCTTTTATAGAGATTGCCTTTGTTTTCACTGAAATCAGCCTGATTTTTGCCATGGGCTTCAGTGAGAACACCTGGAGTGTAGTCAGCAGTAAATAGAGGTCGAAGGACTCCACCCACCTCTAATTTAGATAGGACAGAGCTCAAGTATTTCCTCCTGCCTGTCCTGCCCTGGGGCGTTGACCAGACAAACTTGCTACTGTTTAATTTATCCTTGTACTATGGAGTGCCATCACTGTTTTCAAAACTGTTTTCTAAACCTTAGCTAAGTGGTGAGCATTTTTAGCAATTACCAATCTGTGCCAGTATTGTTAACAAAATTTACCTTTCTAATGTTTTTTTTTCTTTTTATTTCAAACTTACCTCTCTGGAAGGCAACAGTTTTGCAATTAGATTATGTGTCTCCCGGTCTGCAGGCTTTTGCTTTGTGCAAAAAGTGAGGAAAACTCACTTTCACGTGTATTTAACTCTACAGGAATAAAAAAGCAAGTTTGGTACCTTCAGAATATTTTTACATACCGAGTTATCCCCACGTATTAATTACTTCATGTGTTAGGATGGAAGGTAAGAAAAAGTGTGCTCAAGGCTCTGTGAATTCCTTTTTTTCTTTACTTAAACTCTCCTTTTCTTGCAGAAAGAGGACCTCCAAATATATGAAAAATACTGTCAGAACAAGCCAAGGTCTGAAGCTCTCTGGAGACAGTGTGGAGACAGCATCTTCTTTCAGGTTGAATTTCATTGCAGACTAGCAGTGCAAGACCATCAAAGCTTGCTTTCCTTCTGTATCTCTTCTTTCTTTAGAAAACTTAGAGCAATATACAGACTTTTCTGCATGCTTCTTGTACTGGTGGCAGGTGCTCAGTATGTGTCAAGGTGCTCTCTCCAAGAGTAGTAGGTAGGTTTCCTGGACAGGGGTCTGACTCTTCAGGCTATACCCAAGCCAAAGAAGTGCTGGCTTCTGTGCAAACCCCAGATGATTGCATTAAGCAGGGCATGTCAGATTTCAACACCAAGTTGAACCTAAATATTAGCTCTTGTTTAGGTACATTTTTACTGTGGCATAAGGAACCTATGCAGGGGGAACAAATTTCTCTCTCAATTAATTCACAGACATATATTCTTCAGATTACCAAATGATAACGATCTTGGTGTCTCGCCTGTGTTTCAAGAAACAATTATATTTTTTCTTCCCTGTTGCCTCTTACAGGAGTGTCAGCGTAAATTGGATCATAAGCTCTCGCTAGATGCTTATCTCTTAAAGCCAGTCCAGAGAATCACCAAGTACCAACTGCTGTTAAAGGTAAGTTCTCCATGACAGTGCAAATAATTCCAGTGCATAGCTTGTTTTACTTCCAGAATTGCATATCAGGGTTATTTTCTGAAGGAATACCTGGAAATAGATCCTCTCTCACTTCTTCAACAAATACTTTGCAATGCTAAGTTATAAAATGGTAACAATCAGTCAAAGAAAGGACTTCTATTTCAGAATAAGTACTGCTATTACTTAGCAGTACTTATGTACTTAGCAGAAGCAGTGTATTATTATATATATACTGCTATATATATAAAGATGTTTTTTATAGTAAGATTTTCTTGTCTTATTTATTGTTTATCTTTAAATAGAAACTGAATTTGTCTTTATTGGATCAGTATATGGTCTTACGGGACCATAAAAAATAGGAACTGATGCTTTAAATCCTGTCTCTGACATCTGTCCCTGTGTAATAAAACTCTTCCAGCTCTCTGAACCTGGTATTTTCCCATGGTTGTGACTCAAACCTTTCAGAAGGAGCCACTCCCTTTTGGTGCTTCCATTTTAAAGATCCAGCTAGGAGCAAATTGTCTGTAATGGGATGAATATGTGAACTTCCCTCTTGATTTGGTTGGAACTGTGAGCGGTCCGTGCTTGAAATTCTGATCTGAACTGGGCAACAGGGAATATGTGATCTCAAACCAATGACACTTTATGAATGTGGTGGCTTAAATTTCTGTCTTCAGTTCTTAAAACTAATATTCACTGACTTTCTTTATGGGAAGGTCATGAAGATGAATTACATGCTGTTCTCAAGCCTCTGGACTTAATGCAGTGTTTTGTACTGTCATGAAATTTAGTGCAAAATTTGCAGTGAAGATTTTAGGCTGCAAATTTATCTGCTAATAGCTACCATGGCACTGGTCAAATTGCACCAGTTTAAGCCACATGGCCATTCACTTGTACTATATTTCTGTGACCTGTTTATTGACTTTACAAAGCTGTAGAATACAAATATTGAAGGGGAATAGTAACAAGGATGCAATGTCTCAAATTCCAGTGATTTACATAATTAGCGTAATCCAGAAGTAAACTGGCTCTATTTCTTGAAACTATTCTGCAACAAGGGAGAAAATGTCAAGGTCTTCAGAAGAGCAAGAGTAAACTAGATTCTACTTTTAATTTGAAATATGACTGTAAATAAAACCAAGATTAGATCAAGGAGTAAAATTCTCAGGCAAAACATGCTGCAGCCATTGGGGCTGAAGCTGGTCAGACCAGTTTTGTACTTAGCAGCAACACATTGGCAAGGACATTTACTTTGTCAAGGATTATGAGATCTGTGAAGAAGCTGCACTCTTACTCTGGCAGCAGGAGCATTCAAAAGTGTAGAAAATTGGGATAATTGGTAACAAACAAGTGCCTAAGAAGCTGTGTGCCTTAAGCGATGGGCAGACTAGTTTTAAATTCTGAGTCACAATTATTGCAGTCCTCTGGTTTCAATCACTTTAGCTAGTATTAGAAAGCAGCATGCCCACTACACAGAGAGCAGGGATCCATCCCCATCCTTGAAATTGTGCAACAGGTACTACAGGAATACATTCTGCTTTTACCTTCTAAGCTCTGGTCACCCAAGCTCTTGAGGAGAGGCTGCTGCTCTTCGGGGTTTGCAAGAACTACCTTTCTGCAGCCCTGTTTTTCAGGAACACTAGTGCCTCAGCTCTTGGATTAAATGATTTCCAAGCTCAATATTGGCTGAAAATGATATGCCTGAATGAAAACCCCATCAATGGCCACCCCTGCTGAATGGGTCTAATTCTTACTATAATAAAGACTACTGATTCATTTTTAGGTGTATTTCTGGAGCATACTTTCTGTTGACATTGTAGTCAGCGTACGAAACAAAACTAAACTCACATACTGTACAGTTCTTAGGGAGGTGCTGTTATCACATGAATTTATTTCTTAGATTCTCTGCAGCTTGCATTTCTGAAGTGAAAACTGCATCCAGGCAAATACTACTTTTATTCCACTGGTAGATATATGGGGCAGGGACAAGTCAATAATTATTAATAAAATGGTTATTTGGTTATGAATTCTGTCACTGGGACTATTGTCTCATTAACAACCAATAAACTTAATCTTTCAGCTGATTAATGGATGCAGATTGCAAGCACCAAAATCACAGATCAGTTATCTTACTACTTTTGGTTATGGTCATCCTACTGTTACTGTTTAATGGTAGGAATCTGATTGTCTTTGGTTTCAAATTCTATGGTGTAGTCTTGGGATCTTCCAGCTGCTTTGATATTCATGTCTTCTCAAGACTGTATCAACTATACGTGGATTTGTATCTGTTGACCTTTTCTTCCCTACATGTTTTTAGCCAAGGTATAGAGTCTGATTCTGACCTCAGGTGGGTACTCATTGGCAGCAACTGCTTACTAGTGGGGAAAAAACAATCTGTGCATCTGAATCAGGTTCAGGACTCCTCTGTAGGCAGAAGACAAAGAGGCAAGGCTGTTAATTTCATTTTAAATGAAGATTTTAGTGTCTTTCAGGATTTGCATAGGTTATAATGATTGGTTACAAGAAGAGAATGAAGTCCTGAGCTATGACTAGAATTTTTCAAGTAAAAAACACATATAAAAATAACAAAATTCATCCTTGTAAGGAGCTGTACTGAGCTATGTGAGTAGTTGGCCCTAAATATTTGGAACTCTAAATAGGATCTCTGTACGTGAAGTGATTACAGAAATTGAGCCCTCAGAAGGTTTTGTTTCTTTCTTTGCTTTGGGCACATGATTAACTTGTCCTGAACTTTGTCTCTTATTCCTTGTGCAAGGGTTGGGGGATGGAATAACAACCCTTATTTCAAGCAGAATGTAATGGTTGGTGAATTTTTGCCAGAGGTCAGCATTTTTCTTCAAAATTACTGTATCTCAAAAAAGATAGTCGAATTCGCACATGTAGACCTGTAGATTGTAATGCAGAGGTAGAGAATAAGAGCTGGGGAAGACTTATAGTCTCATTTAATTTAAGGAAGAGATTTGTGAGATCATTTGGCCATAAGTCTACATGCATCTATGCAGGAAGTGACTTCTTCCCCATGCAGAATTTCTTTATCTAACAAGAGCTTGCTAAGACCTGATGAGTGGAATGTCAAACCTGCCAAATTCAGACTAGATTTTTTTTTTTTTAACAGTGGTAATAAGTACCTTGTGGAACAAATTGCAAATGGAAATGGTGAATTCTCTAACACCTGAAATCATTATATTAAGACTGAGTTTCTTTTCTAGCAGATGTGGAGTTTTTTTACTGGATGTAATTCTGTGACGTGCAAAAAGATTATAGTATATATGTCAGAATGATCCTGTTTCATCTTAAATGAACCCATAAAACTTGAAAATGTCCAAAAGGTCAAAATGTATCTCCTCAATGACAATCCTGGTGAATGTCCTGTTTGGTTTGGGTTTTTGTTTGTTTGGGTTTTTCCCTATAGTTCTGTTACTTTGTCTATGCAGCACGAATTTCAGGGAGGATTGTCTTATGGTGGCTTCTGGTATAAGATGTTTTCAGGTAGTTTTCTTATCTTTTTTTTAATCAGGAAATGCTGAAGTGCAGCAAGAATTCAGAGGGTACCGCTGAGTTGGAAGAAGCCCTGGCCACAGTGCTTGATATCATCAAATCAGTAAATGACTCCATGCACCACGTAGCAATCACAGGATATGAGGTATTATTTGCTGTTTCTTTTACCGTGGTCTTGACCCATCCAATGTTCCTCTCATCATTGATCATGCTGTGCCCGTGGTTAGTACACTTCGCAGGAGCTTTGTGCCACATTCTTGAAGGATGTCACTCAGTGGCACATTGTGGTGACGAAAAATACATGTCAACGTAGGTGTCATGTGGAGGTGGGGGTGTGAATGTGGGGAGGAAGTGGGAGAAATGCAGTCCTGAGTAATCACACCTAAAACTCATTTGTAGGTAAGAGATAGCAAGTGTGATAGACAGAACTTGAGAAATGTGCTGAAACTTTGTGACTGCTGTGCAAGTCGGGTGTTTCCAAATCTTTTGCACTTGAGGAAAAAAACTTGGCTTCTATTTGAAGTGGGTAATAGAATCCAGTGGCTGGCGAACTTATTGTCTGAAATGTGAAATAGTAACATGGGACAAATCAAAGACCACAAATGTATTTATCTCTCTGCTGAAGCTCTATTGAAGTCATATGACTTTCAAGAATTAGTGTTGCTTACTGAAAATGAGCCCTTGAGAGAGAAGTGGAAGCGATTGTCACATAAAGGAGGAACATGGCTGGTGAAGTGAGGCCTGAGGGTCATGTGGTTGCCCATTTTGAAATAGCTGCAGGGTGAAAAAGTCAAGAAAAAACAATGTACTGAGAAGCTGAGTTCAAAGAATTATTAGATCAGGGTAACAGGGTTTAGTCTGGACACAAGAGAAACCGTATTTTGTGTAGAATGTGGCTTTCTGAGAAAGTGCTGGCGTCTATACTGACCATGTCTGGGTGGGAAGTTACTCTCTTTTTCAGGGCGGAGTGGCTTCCGGAGTTTAAGTTTCTACAGTTCTCTCTCTTGTGCAAGTGCATCTGCATCTGGTAGCTGAGGAAACCATGCCCTCTGACAGCATTATTTTATAAATGAATTCAACTGCTTGCTCAGCTGTGTGTCATAGATCCACTGCTATTCACAGCTGGAGAAGCTCTTGTGGCTGGAGCATTACATTTGAAATGAGAAGACAAGTTGTTATCCTGCAGCAGCTGTACGGGGCTGAATGCGGAGTTGTGGCCACTTTGTTATGTCAGTAAATGCCCAGACCAGCTGTAGTGCCTGTGGATCAGAGATACACCACAGGTCTTAAGCGTAACTTAGGTCTCCTGAACATGACAAACTTAAAGTATATACTTTACCCCAGCCTTCTGTACAGCTGTGACCTGCACCTGTGAAGAATTGATCTCGTGCTGTACGTCTTTGCACCAGGAGTTGGGTTTAGATTAAGAATATAGCATGAAGCTTTCCTGCTTAGGTTAGACTATCATTATCTTCTTATGTGACTTCCATCTGATTTTCAGTTTTTCCAGGTTTCCTTAAGGTAGGAGAAGCCTACTATATTCACATTCGTTGGGGGCCTAGGAATAGTTCATTAGCTTTTTAATTTCTCCAACATAAAAGGTCAAATCCTGAATCTGACTGTTTCTGCCATTGAAAGTTCTGAAAGGATTATTGAGTACTGTCTCTTCTGATGGCGCAGAAATGCTATATATTTTTCAGTCTTCACTGAACAATTCTTAATTTCCGCAACAAAAGAAAAAGCTGGTCTTAAAATGAAATATTTTATACTGGTGTAATTGGATGTAAAAAAGTATTGTCAGCTATATATTTTATTTAAATATAAAGAGACAAGCCAACAGCTTAGAGTTACTCACGACAGATGAGGATTTGTCCAAATATATTTAAGCTGCTACTGACAAAACCCCTGAGACCTCTAAAGCTGAATGGTAAAATAATTTGAAATCTATATGTTTTATTCCTCTTTGTATTTCCTGAGAATGAAAACAATCCTGGTTCACTTCAGCAGTCAGTTTTCCTTTTGGTTTTCCTACTCTTGTGAAGCTGTTTTGTAGTGGCAAAGCTTGTGTTCATTTTTCCATCACACTAGACAAACTTTCCCTTCTAGCACTTTGTTTGGGGAAACGTTTTTCTGGAGCAGTACAAATGAACATCAAGACACATCTCTGCTGCTTTCAGGTTTCTCCAGACATTCTTTTATGGACTTTCTAGGGACTTTGTCCTGGTGCTACTCTTCTCAGCACTCAGGGTGGTTTTGCTTGATGTGACTTTTTGAATCAGAGGTTGCAGTGACAACCTGCCGGCTCCTCCTGGGGTTTCCAGCAGCTGCTGTGCAAACTGGTAACTTGCACATTGCTGAACGTGTTTCAACAGAGAAACTGTTGGACAAGGTAACAATCAAGTGTTCATTTGTATTTGCAAGAAAGATAGGACTTTCCCTGTGTGATTTGGTTTGTTTGATGGTCTCTTTGAGTCTAGATGGTTTCAGTTGAATCTTGCAGCCTTCTAGGTGTCAGGAGAAATAATTTGTGAAAGCTTCTCTAAACCATTCTGGTTATGGCGAATTCTGAGTGTCTCAGATTCATTTTAGAAAGACTCTTTAAAGCCTGGATATTGTTATTGCAGACTTGGACCAGTCAACATAGGAAGCTCATGGATACAACATCTCCTTTACTGTTCCAGTTTCCACTGTTTCTGATTTGCCAGCCTTCCATGAAATGCCAAATAGTAGCTTGGAGATTTTTGCCTCTGCTTTGTCAGCTGAACCGAAAGACATGACAAAGTGGAACATGGCTGCTGTGTAGTCTGATGCTGACAGCATTCCTGAGATGGTTTGTTACATCATTACCAAATGGTCTGAAAGTATAAAAGAGGATTAACCCAGTAGTTTCTTCTCCCTGTTCCACCTGTCCCAGGGCCTCAGCTGTGATGCCAAATAACCACCTCCCATAGCTCATGACTCCACACCCCATCTTATGGAGTCTTTCTATCATGCCAGCATGGGAAATACTTGCCTAGAACAGCTTTCAGATCAGGACCTTATGCCAGCAGAAAGGCAGGTTTTATGGCAGCTGATGAGCGCTCCTAACTGCACAGGATATTCTCCTCCTGGAACCTGTGCACATGCAGACTTGAGGAGCAGAACTCTGGTGTAAGAAATGGCTAGCATGTAAGTTTGGGATGGGTTTTTTTTTAATTTTTATTTTTACGGAAAGCCACAAAAAAAAAAAAGCAGAGTAAAGCTTGGAGAGCAGAAGTTTTAGTGATGTTTCCTACTATCATTCTAACATTTGTACACAGTCTGGCCTGGGTAATTTGTCCATGAGTTATGCAGCACTTAAGCCATTCATCGTCCATAAACATGGATCTCTCATCTTCCATAAACATGAGATACAGTGTATTATTCTAACAGGGAATAATTATATTTGAGATAGTGATAAAATCCTCCATTTTACATAAACTTCCTTTAGGACAAAATACTTCTGTCGGCTAGCACAATTTACCAGAAACAGTGTCCTCTTCTCTGTTTGCAGCCCACACTGAAGAGAGAGTCCAGGGCTTGTGGGCTGATATTCAAAGTCTTTTGTGGGATTGCTGCAGACTGCCATACTTGTCCATCCTCTTTCTCTCTGCAGTGGTGGCCTCCCAATTCACTTGCTATGATCCCAGTCCTAGGCCCACAACTGAAGAGACAGACCTGTCATGAGAGTTGAACTGAACTTTGGGATTTGTATCAAACTATGGCTTCTGGTGCCATATCAGATAGTGCCTGGAGTGAGGAGCCTCTCACCTTTGTCAGAACTATGTAGAAAATATGTTTGTTTGGGTATTTTATTTAGCTTTAACTAACTCATCAATATGCTTTTCACAGGCTTGCATTTTACACCCACATGAACATATAAATACAAACACACGCAGTCCTGTATGCACAAATAAAAAATTCAACTCTAAATATTATATATGTGAGACTGTTACAGAAATTATGGAGGTTTTTTGAATGCTTTGGAGAGTCTAATAATACCATGGTGTGGAGTGGAAAAGAACCTAATCAAACCCTGGTTTTGGAGCTGGATCTAGGGTAAAGGATGGGGATTGAGAGGGAGAATAGGTTGCAGCCTGTGGTTTAAAAATCAGACATCCCCACTTGGAGCCAACATAGACCCTTTATAATCAACAGAACATATAAATGCTGAAAATAAGTACTTTAAAAAACACACTGAGTTTATTCCCTCAATTTATTGTACAAATCACTCCTAGAAAAACTTGCTGCTAGGATACTTATGTTTAATTATTTGTTGACGCCCATTACCATATAGATGTTGCCATATCCTTTATCCACACATTGCTATGCTCTGTAGTACTGAACTGTGCTATAAAGGTTTGTGCTGGTGGTATCTGAGCCAAATACTTACATCAATTGAAGTATTTACCCATCAGTGGTCCTCAGACAAGTGCTTTAACTTAGAAAAATCTGGTTCCTGCTTAGTTTCACTCTCCCTCAGGTGCTTTTATATCTCCTTGGTGCATTTACTCACTCTTCGCCCAAGGCTGTGCAGCACTGCATAGTTTGCAGGTGGTGAGCCGAGGAACTATTGACGAAGCTTTTAAAGGCTACTTTGCAAAGGGAGGGAATTACAAACCTACATAGCTCTAGGCACCAATCTGTGTCTTCAGATATCTTAGTGTCTTTCAAGGTTTTGCCCACAGATAGGATGGGCTTATGGCAGGGCAGAAACTGAAACTAGAGCTTTCAGAGCCAAGGCATTTGCTTGGATATCTTGACTGCATTGGGCCTTCCTACTGCCTTAGAGTCTGGAGTCTTGAAACCCAGTTCTCATCAGAAGATACTTCCTCTGATGTCATCAGAGGGGACAGCTGTGTGTCAGATTCAAAGAGGTTCCTGAGACAGACCTTAGATGCTTACTATAAATGGGGAGAAAAATTGGGAATTATAGACCTGGAAAAACAATGTGTTAATGGTTGCATGAAGAAACCGCACAGGTTTAGCAAGGAGACATGCACAGATGGGATTCCAGCTGTAACTTGTCCGCTCTCCAACACAAGGGATGCTGAGGCATATGCCTCTGCCTGGAAGCTTAAACACCACTGGGGGAAAGACCTGCCTGAGATTGCCCTCATTTGAACGTGATTTTCCTTGCTTGCTAGGGGGATGTCAGTGAGCTTGGCAAGCTGTTGATGCAAGGTTCCTTCAATGTGTGGACCGACCACAAGAAGGGTCACAACAAGGTGAAGGACTTGGCTAGATTCAAACCGATGCAGAGACACCTCTTCCTCTATACAAAGATGCTACTTTTCTGCAAGAAACGGGAGGAGAACACAGATGGCCATGAGAAGACGGCTTCATACAGCTTTAAAAATTCGTTAAAGGTAATAAATGTGGTAATGGTGGGGAAGAGAAATAAATCTGGTGTTCTCACAACACAGGGGTGTTTCCACGTGGAGACTTGAAGAAGGTACACATAGCTGGAGCTATCTTGCACTTCTGAGTATATTAGAACTCCCATTTAGTTTTGATCTGGAGACAGACCCAGGCATACGTCCAGGAACCTGAGATGTGAACCTTTGTTTTGCAACTCGATAGAATCAGGCACCTTGCGTGTTCTTGCCCATAAAGAGAAGCAAGACTGAAGGGACTCGCATCTCTCATTTTTCTGGCTATAAGCATCCTCTAAGTTCAGTTCTATTGCGAGTTTTACTACTGACATCAGTTGAGCACATGTATTCTGTGATAATAATAGCTACAGATGAATCACAGTGCAGTAGAAGTGCCCTTTTGTTTGCAAGACTGACATTTCCAGATATGAGTCAGGACATTTTCTGTTAAGATGAGATTCATAAGTAGGCCAAATTTTCCCTTTAAGCACATTGGTGTGACATTTATGACTTCAGCCAGCTAACGTGGGTCATCGAGTGTAATGCTGCAAAATTATTACAGGGTAACCTGACAGGAATTGTAACAGAACCTGGTTCAAGGAGTGAACCAATTCATATAAAGGTGTGAAGTTTCTTTCCATGGAGATAGCAGGAATAATGACATAACCAATTCTTAATGCTGAAGCAAATCAGAACAGGGGGGATGAACAAATACAGGAAGATGATGAGAAGCTGCTAAGCATAGTAGCAGCTGGACTTCAAAATCGTGGTTAAGAATCTGTCATTTAAGAAATTTAGAATTATTTTCTTCAGTTCCTTGTTTGATGTGTCTAGTTAAGGCACTTATCTTCTAGCTCACCTCTTTTTAAATTTTCCTGAAACTATAATGAATTTTCTGTGTTGTCTGGATTTGCAGACGAGTCATTAAATCTCAAATTAAGTCTCCAACCTCAACAGGTCAGTAATGGCAAGATGAGAATACCATCTTCCTCAAACTGAAAATTTGTGTAGGTGGATAACATCCAGGATAGGGTTGAAAATTGACCCACGGTTCAAGCAAAAAAAAAAAGCAAAGAGAAGAAACTCATGATCAGATACTAGCTTGTGTTACTTTTGAGAACTTTTTAAAAATTATTTTTCCTATAACAATCAAAAAACAGAACGATAAATTAGATGCTGAGAAATAACATGTTCTGAATTTTGCTTTTAATGACTCCCTAAGGTGCAGAAGTAAATGCAGCCTTTTAAAAATGCTTCTCAGAGGATGAAGAGTTTAAAGACTATTGACATTTTCCAGACTCTGGCTTCTTCTTTTCTATTTCAAAACAGATGAGCACAGTGGGCATTACAGAAAATGTAAAAGGGGATAACAAGAAGTTTGAGATCTGGTATAACGGCAGAGAAGAGGTCTATATCATTCAGGTAACAGTAATCCTTTCAGTTGAATTGTTTTTGAGAAAGTTTTCAGTTTTAAGACTTTCACTGTCCTGTACACTCAAGAAACAACAGCCATCGGAAGCTTCACTGTTATGTTGGCACTGAAATTACCAATTTATCATTGTGAAAATGGTCACGATTTTGGGTAAAGGAGGAAACAAAGTAATGGAAAATTACGTGGAATGCTGGACAGAAATGGAAGGACAGGACCTGAGATTTGTGGTAACTTTTCTGTCTTGAAGAGCACCCTCTGCTTTGCTCAAAGCTGGCCACAGTGTTCCATTCCTTGGGAAAATCGAGAGCAAATGTAGGTCTGGGCAGCCATGTGACCGGCAGCGTGCTTTAACCAGATCTGCTTTGCCTTTTCCTCTTGTGTTCTCAGGCATCTTCTGTTGAGCTGAAGAACACCTGGATTTCAGAGATTCGCAAAGTCCTGACAGGACAACTGGAAGCATGTAGAGGTAAGACACAGAGAGCAAGATCTGGTAATGCTGCCTTCCTTCTGTAGCTGTGTGTGACAACATGGAGCTGGGATGAGTTACAGCGCCATCCAGTACTACCAGAGGAATCAGCGAGAACAGATCTTCTATGCAAGGATCAGCTCGGTAGTTGCAGCATTGCTGGGATTTAAACCCTTGTCCTGATCAAAGAACGTTTCTTAGAACTTCAGAAACGGCATGAATAATGATTCCATTCACA
Source organism: Bucorvus abyssinicus (assembly GCA_009769605.1). Classification (NCBI taxonomy): domain Eukaryota; kingdom Metazoa; phylum Chordata; class Aves; order Bucerotiformes; family Bucorvidae; genus Bucorvus; species Bucorvus abyssinicus. The sequence continues at coordinate 9,186,940 of CM020035.1, read as the reverse complement.
GTTAGTCAAGGAACATGATTTTCCTCTCTTCTCCCTCATGAGCTACAAGCCTAGAAACATCCATTTCCATATGCATGTGAGGAGACAGAGTCCCAGTTTTCACTCTGCCTTCTCACAAGACCTGATACAAAAGATCTCCTTCCACATGCATGACCAGACACAGCAACTGTTTCACTCTGTCCTATTGTTTGTTCTGCTTTGTTGGGGTTTTGAGGGTTTTTGTTTTAAATATGGTCACCTGCCTTATGTTTTAAATGTCTCCGTTATCTCATCTTTTTATCTTAGTGACCTCCCTGTAAAACATGATTAATGACACCTCACAAAGATGTCACTATGAAGGTGATTTGTGATGTGCTCAACACATGAATGATTGAAGCCTCATAAGTACCTCAAATAATAACATCTTTTTCAAGTAAGATATTGAATGCAAGGCAGACAAAATTCAGTTAGTTTATCCCAGACAGAAAGAGAACATAGCAATGAAGGCTATCTCAGATACTATTCTATTTATGAACAAGACTGTTCAGTGTCCTAAAAGCCACCTTTCAGGCTCAGGACACAAAAACCCATAGCTATGTCCAATACAGACTGTTCCTGGGCTCCGGCTTGCTTCTCACCTTGCCCTGTCATTTTCTGCTTCTCTCATACACACACCTCTCTTTAAAGCAATGCCAGCAAAGCCTGTCCACCCACATCCTTCAGACTCCTAACCAGACGTTGTGCTAGATGAAAACCTGTGCCTGTGCTTTAACTTTAGATGTCACCTATTTTAACTGTCTGTTTCACAAAGACAAGGAGTTCTTACAGCCTCCTTAAGTGAAGGGAAACAACTATGCACAAACTCAGCTATTTCATCTAACCCATAACAAAATACTTATTTACAATGCTTATGACTCCGGTCTTTTGTCACTCTTCTTGCTGTCATCCTTTCTCCTTTTTATTCTGAATTTCACCGTGGTCAGTTCAGCAGGAACTGCAGAGGGAAGAACTCAAGATTCTTATCAGTGCAGTTTCAGGACTTGATCTAGGGACTCACTGATATGGTTTGTACTATTTACTTCTGAAGAATAAGAGCTGGCTTTACTTAGGCTACCACAACAAAGAAGAGTAGCTTATGGAGAAAATATATATGTTTACTGGGACACAGTGGTAATTCTCCCTGTGTGTTTCTAGGCAAAGAAAATGAAGTTTGTCTGTCACCCAGATAAGCATTAATGAAATCTTCATAGCATACAAGACCTATATGCTAGAGTTACTATGCATTTTCCAGAGAAAACTATGCAGTAATCAAGACTGAAAGTTTTTGAAAACATTTATATTTTATATTTTTTATTCTTTTGTCCTAAGATCATAGGACTCTAGAATATTTCAGGTTTCAAGAGACCTTAGGACATCATAGTCCAAGGTACTGCTCAAAGCAAAGTCAGTTATTGGTTGAACCAGGTTACTCAAGACTTCAGCCAGTCTAATCTTGAGAATATCCAAGGATGACTTTCATCCTACTCTATGAGCAAGGTCAAGATTTCCTTCATTGTGAATCCAGCAGAACAGCGGTCAGAGGACAGAAATTGTATCTTATGTGCTATTGCAACTCTTCTCATTGCATTTTCCCAAATGATCACACGAATCAAAGCCCTTATTACAATACTGATGGCAGGAAGCAAGTCCTGTGGTTTTAAACAGTCGTTGCTATTTCCAGTGACTCATGAAAGGAGAGGCTTTAATCCAAGACTGGATATTTCTCAAACTGTATGTTGTAATGAGAGAAGGAAAACGGATGCACTTGTTTGTCTGGGCTGTGTTTAATGACTGCTGTTAGGGGTTGCACAGGGGGCTAGAATGTTGGTAGGAACCAGCTGAGATTAATAAGTAAAGGGCAAAGAAGGTGGCCAAAGGTATGTGATAAATAGTTTAACATATGGGGTTGTAAATGTCCAAACACTTAGTGTATATACACCCCCTATGGTATACTGCAGAGCATGGAATGCTAACGAGGCTTTGGGTAACACCTCGATCTGTCAATCCCAAAGAGCATAATTGTCTCTTGCAGGCAAAGGAATTGCGGATGCAGCTGAAGGGATTTGTGCAAAGCTGTGAATCAGTTGCCAAAACCATGAACAGAGTGACTTCTGACTCCCCGCCCAGAGTGCTTCTTTCTCCCAGCATTCCCATCCACAAAAAACTTAAAGTTGTTTTTCAGTGCTGCCCCTGTCCTTTTGTCTGATCTCCTTTCACTGATCTTCTTCCATAGTGAAATAGCCTTAGGGTCTCAGCAATCTGGGAGTTTGAAAGCCGTTCTTTCCATTGCTTCCTCACCTGTCAGTGTCTGACTCTCCTGGCCCTGAAAACTAGGTTGTCAGCACCTTCCTTATCATTTCTCTCTGCTCGGCAGTTACCAGACATAGGCACAAATGAGTCTGTTGCTACCTTGCAGCTCTGCAAAAAGAGTGAACAAGTGGCATCTGAGTAACATTTTATTGCTGTTTAACCAGGATGCTGAGCAAAACGTTCTTCAGAGGGATGGGGATGTATTCTTCTAGATGGCTGTGTGTGCAAAAGGACTGATGTACACGTGCTGCTGCATCCAGAAAAAGCTGTGAGCCATAAAACTTGTGTTCTAGGAAAAATGCCAGTATGTCCATTCTGTAGATCCATCTTGTGCAATGAGCTAGGAAGAGGTACAGAGGAAAGAGAAGGTGGTAGGGGAAGAAATGTCTTCTGCACTGAAAAAATATGGATAGAAGAGCTGCTTGGGTGAGCTAAGGTTTCAGCTTCTAAGATCACCATATGCCTCTCTCTTGGAGTATTCCATTTTTGATTGGAGCAGCAGTCAAAATCTTCCCTCTCCTTCTCTCTTTCCCCTACTTTCTATACAAATGAGGAGCAACTTACACAATTTGGAGCAATTTCTTTTTACTTTTTCTTTAACAGAAGCAAGTCAACTGCACCAAAGAATCACCGAGAGTGTATACCATGCCCCAATGGAGTCCTCCAACACAAGCAGGTAACCACAGCTAGCATGGCCTATCAGGGCCGTGTTTTGTCTTGCCTTTGTGCTTCTGCAGTACATAAAGTCTCAGTTTTCTGTTTAGCTTCCTTACTCGATTGTCGTCAAACTCTTTAAAAACATGTAAATGCAGATAAAGGTTTTGCTCCTGGGGAAACTAAAATCACAATGGAGAATTCATTGCAAAGATGATCATTTGGTTTTGCAGAAGAACCATGTACTCTGTCTTAAGTTTAGACAAAATGTATTGGAACATTTCCAGGATGTTAAGTGGAGCTGACAGCACATTTTTGTAATGACCCAACTGCTGGGCAAGTTTAATGATCCCAGGTAACACAGCCAGCCTTTGAGAGCTGTACACCCCGATACAAGACGTTTTAAACAGACACAGTGCTATTAATCCTGCACCGTATTTTCTCTGGGCTTGCTTACATTTGTTTTCTCTAAGGTTTAAGCTGAAAAGGTTTAAAGGTAAAAATCTTTCAGCAAAAGCATCTTGGGGATATGAGAAAATTGTTCTAGAAAATATGAAATACAACCACAAATATATAAGAATATTCAGAGCAGAAATTATAGACAAGTCGACAGAAAATTAATTAGCTCCAGGAAGAAAGGCCATGTGATTAGCTATTTGTCCTAGAGCAGATTAAGCCAAAGGAAAAATGAAGTGCTTGTTGTCCTCGCTCTGCCAACTATGCCAGAGAAAGAGAGGTTAGATACTTCTCCTCCACTGGGTGGAGGGAAGTTACTATAACCGCTGGGTTATAGTAGGGTCAGGAAGAATATGGCAAGTCTTCACAAAAGAACAACGCTCTGGGCTTTCATGAATGGAACAAATTTTAGAGTGTCCTATTCGTTGTCATAAGCACAGGCCACCTCGATCCTCTGTAATGTGTCTCAGAGAGAAGCAAGGACGGGGAACTGCAGCACAAGGTGGCTTTGCACTAGGCGATGTGAAATAACGGATCCGGAATTCCTCAGACTGCAGAGCCCCACCTGCAGCCTGTTTTGGGATGCTGGGTGGAGGTAAGGAGAAGAGGGAAGAAGCTAGACTTGGTGATAGCCACCCACATGGGCATAATCTGTGTTTATGAATGACATGACTAAGCAGCCCCAGTTGTGAAAGGTGCTATAAGTAAGCCAGTGGCTAACAGTATCAGCTAAAGAGCAATCAGCATCGTCAGTTGGAAGCTAATTAATTACTGAGATTTTATCTAACCAATAGACACCCTCTCCTGGGTTGCCCACGTGTAACAGTGACTCTGCTCTTTACTGGGAATTGTCAAACCTGTACTGTGACTTTGGGGAGCTGTGTTTGCAGGACGCTCTCCCCTCCCAGAGTCATAATCTGCTCCATGACAAGGACTATCCCCTTTACTTGTTTATATGCCACTGCAGCACTTGCAGCTGCAATTCCATGGGGTAAGGCAGGGCTGGGCTCACTCAGGATTGGAGCTGAGGCATCAGTAAAATGGACGCTTAGAGGCAGCGCCCTTAAAACAGGCAGTTATTGAATTTCCCTAAGTCCTGTTCAATCTAATTAAATTCTCTCTCCGTAAATTCTTCCCCAAAGTTTCACTGATTAATCCTAAAATGTGCTATCTGTGGTATCTATTGCTGCTGTATCTCTCTCAAGGGATGGCTGCTGCAGTTTAGAGATAATGAAATGATCCCTTTGTATTGTTTTCTAATTTACTTAAATATATGAAACTTGAAAAGACTATTGTTCTGACTGCTTAACCATCTGCTTTATTGGAAGTGACTGATTCAGTCATGCATCCATGTAAAAATATCCTGTGCGAGTAGATACACACAAACACTTGGAGTTTTACTGCAGATGCTGTTTCAGAGTGGCTTGTGTGTTTTCTTGGTGTCTTCCTTGCAGTTGTAAATCTTTAACTCTGTCAGCTGCATGTTTCACAGTTATCCCAGCCTAGCTGGGAAGGAACAGAGAAAAAAGAATAAGGAAATGTGAGTGTGCTTTGGATTTGTTCCCATATTTATTTCAAGCCCCATTTTGTACTTGACATCAGACTGCAAAATCACATTTTGATTTAGTACAGGAGGTAACAGAGACCTCTGTTAAGGTTCCATCAGAAACAGGTCAGAGGTTCAAATGCAAAGCAATGAGTCCCAGGCTGCCTCGTAGATACAAAAGGTATTCTCAGATCTCTAGTATTGCAAGTGTTTTTAAGTTTTTAGTGATATCTTGGACCTTCCCTTACAAGAAAGACAAACCCTATGAATGTTAAGTATATCCGTTCCAATGTTAATTGCAAACAGCAATGTAATTGCTAATACATGTTAATAACGAGCATTTTGGGAAAGAGTATTTCAAGTGCAGGTACAATGACATATGTGGAGCAGTCGGCCAAAGGTAACAGTCAAACACCCAAACCAAACCACCAGATACTTGCAAAATAATGAGGAAAAGAACCTTGAGAAAACCTTGCAGCTCGAATGCCCTGCAAACCTGGGCAGGGGTGTGTTTCCCATTAGAGATGACAAGGCCAGTGCCTGTGCAAATCTGGCAAGATGGATCCCATCACCTGTGGTTCAGCTGTAGACAGGGATATTCCATTGGATTTAGATTTTCAAAGAGCAGAAGAAACAGAAGTTGAGGGATCCTGGAGCCAGGGCAATCCACATGTTTCTCTACACGTGGTATGACCACCTCTACATGACCACCCAGTACCCATTTCTCTCCTGCATATGCTGCAAAGGGTGGAAAACTGGGGTCATCTTTTCTAACCTGGTTTCTCACTCCTTCCTTCCAAATACATTGGACTTGCAAAAAGAGCTTGTGCAGACAACCAGCTTGTTACTCCATTTTCCCCTTCTCAACTCTGGCTAAGCACATCCCTTACTGTGTGGTGTGGGAAGGAGGCAGGGGCTAGGATGACTGTTTCCACCATACATGCCTGCACAGATGCAGACTTTTATAGCATGCAGAATTTTAAAGCCTGCCCTTTATTCCTTATTCCTGTTTCCATGTATGAGGGTAAAAAACAATGCCTAGTGCTCAGTGCTCTGTTAGGTATTAAGCAGGAATATAACTATTTTTGTATTTCTTTTGTCCAAAGGTATAGCAGGAAGTCATTCAGTGTATATGAAAACAAATCTGAGACATCAAACGTGGAGGCATCTAACAATAAAAACAGGAATTCCAGTCCCAGCGCCAGACAAAAGAGAGGTAGGAGGTCTGAGACAGAGCTTTTTGCTTCTAAAGGGTAATAATTTTATTTTTGAACGCTCATTTCTGCAGCTTGATGAGGATACTTTAAATGTGTGTTATTTAAACCCAACTATCAAAAGAACAATGCTACAAAGCTGAGAGACTGTTCCATGAAACTTCTTCAACACCAAAAGCGGTACCATTTAGGAGTTGTTTGAGTTTTGATGCATTACAGTGCTCTTTAAAAATAGAATTTGTGGAACAATAGGATGTGTATTTTAACCTTCTATATCCTGACTGAGTTGGTTTCTAGCCATATTTAATTTTGTCTATGGACTTTGGTAACTAATTTCCTTGCTTTATGTCAAAGATGGTTTTTTTCCCTCCTCTGTGTATAGGTTCCCCTCTAATGTACAGCAAATACATGCTCATGCAGTCACAGAAAGTCCATCCATTATTTGAGGGCAGACATACAATAGATATAATCTGTACAATGTATGTTAAAACGAACACTAAAAAGAAAGTGGTTCTTGTCTGGCAGTAGCAGGAACAGAAAATCCTTCAGCAGCAGTTTCTGTTTTAGGTAGTATTTTGAAATGTTACAGCAAAGACTTTTCTAATAATATAAAAAAGAAAATTGCGAGGTCTTTAAAGGTTAACGTCCGAATCAGGTTTAAAGTAACAGCAGGCTCCTTTATAAATAGAGACGGTTAAAAAAAAAATGGAATGTTTTTTCTTTGAAAATACACTATTCACCACAAGATTTTTAATTGCACTATGTTTTCATTTTGGGGAGAAAGCTTTGGATTCTTCATTTTAAAAGCCACTGTTAAAGGCCTGTTTCATTACTAATTTTTATAAAAAGAACAACTTTTTTAAAATTAAAAGAAGTTGAAAATCCATCTTTTGTTTGAAATTCATAAACTGCCTTTTAAAAAAAAATTCCAGGAAACTTATGGATGCTTTCTGGCCGGTCCAGCTTACCCAGGAGAGCGGGAACTGGGATGGCCCTACGGGCCGGTTCTCCTTATCTCTTCTGCTTTCCCATGCCCGGTTCCTCGCGGCCCCGCTGTGACCCCGCCAGCTCGGCCGCGCGCCGCCTCACCCGGCTCCGCGCGGCGGCTGCCGCGGGGCCGGCCCGGGAGTCGCTTCCCCGCGGGCTGATCCCGGGGGCCAGCCGGCTCTGCGCGTCCCACCGCAGCGTCCGTTCGTGCGGCTGCGAAGGGAGCTCCGGCTGCGACTCTCCAGGGCCTGGGCTGGGCTGGCCTTTAAAACGTGCGGCGAGGTCCCGCGCCCAAAGCCGCGGCGGAGCGCTGCTGCGCTGCGCTGCCCTGCGGGCCCGGCTGGGCCGGCCTGCGCTGCGCGGCAGAAACGGAGGCTGGTGCTCTGCCCAAAGTGGCTCTTTTGTGCCACCTGCTGTCTGCAATGCGCCCCGTATCTATGTAACGTGAACGCCGATGGCTTTAGAATAGTGTTTTCTTTCCGTAGTGCGGAGGGGGTGGCACTATTGGCCGAGCTATCTCAGTTTCCTTGTTCTCATGGAAAAGTGCCTGTGACTGAGTTATCCACGTATAACCCAGTGCTTTGTGTGGACCCGACTGGTAGAGTCACTGACTTGAAGCTCTATGGGAGCTGAGTCCTGCAGGACTCTCCTCTGGAGAGCACCCAGTCTAACTGCCCGGCTCAAAGCACAGTCAGCTGGAGCAAGCTGCTCCGGGCTGTGTCCAGCTGGGTTCAGAATAGCTCCATGGATGGCAACTCCACAACTGCCTGGGGGATGTTGTCCCAGGCTTTCACCACCTTCACAGTAAAATTCCATATTTTTAAATGGAATTTCCTGTATTTCAATTTGTGCCCATTGATGCTCTCATCCTGTCACTGGGCTCCACTGAGAGGCATCTGGCCCCATATTCTTTACTTGATAAGATCCCCCTGTGCCTCTTCTCCATGAGGAACAATCCCATCTCACTCCTCATGTCAGCTACTTCAATCCCTTAGTTTTCTTCACAGCCTTCACTGGGTTCACTCAACTATGTCCTTGTCTCTCTTGTACTGGGGAGCACAGGACAGGATGCAGGACTTCAGGTGTGTCTCACTTGTGCTAAGTAGAGGGAAGCATCACCTCCTGGACCTGCTGGCAAGGCTCTGCCTAATGCAGCCCAGGATGCTGTTGGCCGCCTTTGCCACAAGTACGCATTGCAGGCTCACATTCAACCTGTTGCCCATGAGGACATAGTCCTTATTATGTTTGGACATTATGTTTCCAGGGTTATTTGGTATATTTGCCGAAGGAAGAGGTTTGAAATAACTCAGGTGGAGATGTCATGTCTTACAGACCAGTGTCTAAGGACTGGCTGGTGCTGAGAAGCTGTGGGGACTTGTGAAATCCTAAGGGGTCCCTCAGTGAAGCGATATAATTGCATAGGTGAAGACCTAACCCACCAATATAAATCCACCCCCTACACACATGCACTGTTTTATTGCTGCATGACCCTGTGATGATGAAATACTACTTGTGCTACACAGAAAGTAAATATACTTTATATACTCGTTTCTGGATTCTTTATAAGCTACAGTATTTTTACGAAGATGGCTTTGCAGTGGGAGCAGCTGTGGCAGGGAATGACTCCTAGGCCAACACAGGCAGTCTGAAGGCCAAACACTTCCTAGTGCACTGGTGGGCAGCCTCACAGCTGAAACTGCTGCTTCATAGTAGTTCCTCACCAGATGCACCTGCCTCAGGCCACCAGGTAGAAGGAGCTGAACCACACTGACATAATACTTTTGTATTGTAAAGATCTCTTCATCTCACACCCTCCTATGCATGCAGGCACCTCAGATCCTGGATTAGCTTGGCTGCAAATCAGGAAGTGATGGGATGAGCTTTCCTTTGGAAGCACAGCTTGTATGTCTGTTGTTTGTCTGTCAGTGTGGATTCACTGTCTCTTCATGTTCCCATTGTACTTCTGGTCTTCATTTGTTCCTCTAATGATTTTCACTTGGCAGTGTATGAAACAAAGAGGAGGAAAAAGCTATTGATTAAATCTAATGCACAGAACCAGGCAGCCAACATATGGCTTTTCTCCTGCTCCTTTGCCATAAACCCTTCTGTTTGTTACCTGCCCACACAAAGAAAGGGGCAGATGCAGTAGCTGGCAGGAATGCCTGGATCTGGGATTTGATCTAGGTCCACCTGTTTCCTGCAATGTGAGTAACTGAGTGTCTTTCAAACCCAGAATCTCAGGTCCTGCCTTTATCTCTGTAAAGGCGACTGTCAGGCGGCATGGCTGGCTTATTCCTGTAGAAGTGTGGCATGTAAGCTTTGCCAGCATGGCGCTCTGTATATCCCAGCAAATCATGACCTCAAATGCATGACTATGTGCCAGCTTTGGAGGCTGTTAGAAAGAGTTCTGCAGGTAAGGTTGAGAGCGTGTCAGCTACAGGGCTGGCTGATGATGGCAGTCTCTTCAGTGCTAGTACTGGAGAGCAGCCGTGGGACTGCTCACAACTCTTGGCGTCTGTACATGTCCTGCACTGCAAGGCTTCCTTTCTTGTTTCTCCCTACAACCTTGCTGTTCCAACCACAATGATGTGTTTTCATAGTAAAGGCACTAGATCCTTTTTAATGAGCTTGCTGATAAACTGTATTTTCCTTTGATGAGAGTTACATCCCTTTACCTGTTTTTCTTTGTTCTTGTTTTGTTGTTCTCCATTAAAACTCAGTGAGCCAAACTCAACCCAGGGGCTCTGTTTGGCTCAGCTGGTTTAATCACCCTGACCTCATGGCACCCTTCTAATTGATTAGCTCTTGCTTAGGCTTGAACTGAATCAAAATTTATTTATTTATTTGTTTTTAGTTGTCATCTGGTGCTAACCTTTCCTTTCCCATAAGCTGAACAGCTGACCCTTCCTTCCTTATTTCTCTTCCCTCTCCCTCTCTCTCCTAGTTGATGCTTCCACCAGCCTTAACCTTGAGCGCACAGCGCTTGCTAGAAAGCGATTCACATTGCAAGGTCTTTCCAACCGCAGAGCTCCACCCAAAGGTAAAATCACCCAACACAGCATTTGGTCTCTGGCCATCCGTCTCCTGCACTCCCACAATGTTTTCTCCATCCCATAGTGCCATCCATCACTATTTCCTAAAGTGCTGCCACATCTCACCAAAATGCTCCTGTCTGATGCACACATATGGTTCCTCTTCTCAAAGACACTGTTACCAAAAACTGCTCCCACAGCAGTGTTGGCAAGGCAACCTTTGAGTTGACTGGTTCAGTCTTTTACTGGTGCACAATGCAAATAATGCTTATTTCCCGTTTCTCTTAATGGCCAAAGGATGAACTTCTTTCAAACCACCAACCTCACTTCTTTCAGCAATTTCTGGCTTGAAGGGATGAGTATCATCTCTGGTGTGCTACATGAGGTTTTCTTGTGGTAAATTGTTCGTTGGTTGGACATCTTTGTTTTTTTAAATGTTGCTCAGCCATGGCCTACTAGTTACACTGAAGAACCGGAATTCAGAAGATCTGGGGTTTATTGCCACTTCTACTTAATTATGTTATATGACAGTGGAAAATGGTGTGTTCTGAGTCTTTGTGCATGAATGTTTAGAAGGCACTTAATGTCCGTGAGTAGAGAGCATTGCATGTCCTTGTGATGCCTGGACAAGGAATAGACTTTAGAGGAAAGAAAGAAAGAAAGAAATGTGAATAGCAATTAAATTGAATGACTATTTAAAATCGCTTTCTGAAAAGGTAACGTAATTGCTCTTTTCATTGTTTATTATATGGCTTTTACTCTGTTCTGATAAATGATATTTTTTCTGTGAGACAAAGGATTAGTATGCAGTGATGGAGAAGGGTGAGCGTCAAAGGAGGAGGAAGCAAAATGAAAGAATAAAAAGAGAAATACAGAAGCATTAAATTATAATACTATAAAATAGAACACACCAAGAGCCAGCGCAGCCGTAAGATTCCAGCTGCAAGGTTAAGGCTGCGCTTGGTAGTAAGATCCAAGGTGGCCAAACCAGTTCAATGTTCTGAATACAAAAAAGGGAGTGGTGATCAGATCCTGTGACTTGGGAAAATCGATTACAAAATACAGATTTCAGAAATGCAGGATAATGCTGTAATTCAGGTGGGTTCAGATCTGCAGTTTTGCTTTGGGCCTCTTTTGTTCTTTTATCTGAATTTTTCTTGTCATGTGCAACGTCTCGCATTGTGTTCAGCATTCCAGAGAGCAAAGCACAGTTCAAAAGAGTTCATATCCCCTAAGCTGCAGGCACTCTCAGCTCGAAGACTTGCTGGGTCTGGTTGCTTGAGATTCCTGTGAAACGCTTCCATTACACACTGTCCCATGTCAGTTTATTGTGCTGTTCAGTTACTAACCCGGTCCTGGCCTAGAGGAAACCAGCTGACAAATAGGCTGGATGGTTTGCAGAGCGTGGTCATGGTCATTTCTGCAGGCAGTGACCATGCACAGCTGTGTAGCATTATCTGGGCTGGCTGTTAAGGCAAATGGGAAGCTGTGAGAAGGTGACAGGGAAGTTACTGCAATAAGCTTGTCCTGCTCTTGACCCCTTTGTCTAAGGATTTGTTACTGGCCATGCTAGGAGATGGTATACTGAGCTGAGCATACTTTGGTTCAGACCTGCTGTATCTGTTCATGTCCAGAAGACATAAAAGGGAAGGTTTAAGCCATAAAATAATAAGACTAACTAGAGAGAAAACAAGATTGCCTGATGGCTGTCAACTGGTAGTGGAGCATGGATGCTCAAAGCATTGCTGATATGTCCAGGCTGGATATGAAGGGGTAGAAAATTTTGTATATAAGCACCTTGGTGGTGTGGCCAAAGAAGTGCTGATGGCTGGAGGAGAAACTTTACCATCCTGCGCTCCATTGGTGCAGAGACCCCCTGGCAGCCAGACCAGAACTGACGCCAAAGTGTGTGACAGCCCATACTTGTAGCACTCTGCATCCCCCCCACCCTTGGGCCAATATTAGCTGTCCTGGTTTGCAGAGCCAAGCTTATATTCATTGAAGCTGGCACAGAGTCTCTTAAATGCTGCATGATGTGGTATAAATGTAGCCCAACACCATAACTGTAAAGTGAAATTTTCTTTGGATTTTAATAGGGGCAGTTACAGTCACCAAAATGTGGAGTAACTCCATTGTAATTATCACTGAGAGCAGAGTTTAACCTCTCATTTCTCTTCAGCCTTTTAGGAGGTGTGACTAAGGATGTATTGAATATATGTGCTTTTATGAGTAAATTGATAAGGAAGTGCATTGGCAGATACAGAATTTACAGTCTTTTTACAGTAGCCAACCTACAGTTAAAATTGCACTGCTATTTTAAGGACATAATATGGTTTCCTGGTGTTTTGGCGTATAAAACATTATAGGAATTGCAGTTCAACCAGTCACGCGAATTTCTGCTCCACTGGAAACATATAGTGAATGTGACATTTACTAGGCAGAAATACGAAAAAAACAAAGTGAAGAGAAATGTTGTGTGATGAAACATTAGAATAAGGAATGTGAAGATAAGGAAAGGGAAAAAAATTTAAGATCCCCGGGCAGAATATCTTTACAGTAGTATAGTTCTGCACAGAATATTTAAACCTGAAATAATAAATCATCTGAAACTTATTTTACTGCAGTGATGAATGTCACTTACCCCTAGAAAAAAATGAAAATGAGAGAGAGAGACAAGCAGATAGACATGATAAGAGAAAGGAGACAACTGGAATAGAAAAGTCCTTGTGAATCCCAGGCACCATCTAGGAACATCTGGGCTAAGATTCAGCAAAGCATATAAGCGTGTGCTACAAAGAGTTCCGTGTGAAATAACTCTTCACCTAGCCCAGGAAAACTGTCAGTGAAAATAGAAACAACTACTTAATTTTTACATAAATATTTCTTTGACATTTTTAAAAATCAAAACATGAAAATCAGAAATAGTTTTTGACAAACCTGAAAACCTTTGACAGAATACGCCATTTCTAATACCTTTTTCTACTGAGGTTGTTTCCTGGCAAAATGTTCAAGTATCTTACTGAAAGTGAGGTAGGAAGCATATGAATAGCTTTACTCGGGCCTCAGTGGAAATTCTCACTTGACTAATGCAGCACATGAGCCTAGAGTGTTTTCAGCAGAAAAAGCTAAAAATATTAGTACGTGAGCAACTTTGTTTCCCAAGTAGTGCTGCTGTAGTTGGTAGGCGCAAGAAGCGTACTGGTGTGTTTGTAGATGTGTAGACACAATCTCTTAAGAGCTGCGTGATGACTTTGTTCAGTTTTGAAGCATCACGTGCTCTCTGAAACTAGTTAGTCCATTTATATCTCTGATCTGTTTATGAAACATTTTGTGACAAAAATGCTACTTACACCTCATAGTGAAACTGGGGGAAGTTGTGGCCTCACTCCTGAGTGGACTTTGAGAAAAGGTAGGGTCCTAATTGGAGTAAACAAAAAAAAAGAGTTCTGTTGCCTTCTCTCCAAGTAAGGATGGAGGCTCAGAGTCGTTTCCAGGCATTCACACAGTTAAATTCTAGAAATGGCAAATGTGAACTCCAAACTGTTCATGTTTGTTTTTCAGTGTGTTTCAGGTCAGTCATCACAGAACAAGCAGTTCAGTGTCTACAATAATCCAAACCTCATCTGTAGTCACACACACCATTCTAACTATCATGCCTATGTCTCCGTGTTTTGTAGCTGTACTTAGACACTAGTCTGTTGCTAAAATATTAATTGGCATAAGTCTCCTTCCTAAAGTATTCAAATCGGTGCAATTGGAATTGCTTTGAAAATAAGTTCATAAATTCTTTTCCATGCTTTTTACTTTGTTGAGGGTATTCTTCCTGGCTTTTAGATGAGCAACCTTCCTTTTATTTACCCTTTTCCAGCTGCTGCTTTGCTTTTGACATCTTTTACCCTCAGTGCTTATTAACCTCTAATCCTGCCCTGCATTGCATCTGTCTATTCTCCCAGATCCAGAATCTAAGGACAGAGAAGTTACCCGTCGCTTTTCCCTAGCTTCCTCCATCAGCACCACAGTTAATGCTTCTGCTGTGACCAAAGGTACTGTCATGCTGCTTGCTTAGCTACCCTTCTCCCTTCCTGCTGACTGACACATTTGCTGCCAAATGCTGTTCACGGAGTGAGTCCCTCAGGCTCAGTTTTCATAAAGGCTGAAGGTTCCAGTAGAAGAAGAGTCAGGACCAGTGTAACACCAGCAGAGAGGCAGGCTGAAACATTTTGAACGTATATTTGTATGTACTGCCAGCGTATATAGTGACTCAGTTTCTTCGTAATAGGATACCAAGAGTGGTGCTGGTTTCCATAGAAACTGGATTAATTTTTGGCTGATGTGGGGTTAGTTTTTCAACTTCTCCTTGGTTTGGATTAACTGGAATTCAATAGAAATTCCTTCTCCGTTTCCTTAAAGTGGTTTAGGATTTTTGTTTTCAAGAAGGAGAGAATTGCCTCATTGCGTAGCAGACATCAGGTGGCAAGAGATCCTGAAATCAAGCCAAAAATGGAGTAACAATAGATGCCAGTTTTAAGCATATTTACCATAATCACAGATATGACTAGAAATTATGTTTGCAAGGAAATTTTTAGAAGGAAGCTAGGTGCCCAGAATGCACTGAACTCTATGCGGTTTGTGTGGGAACTTATGAAAGTTTTTTTTTTTTGAGCTGTAATTATTTTGAGAAAAGGCACTTTTACAGAATTTACTGTAAGTTACTGCACTAGTGTCTACATTTAGAACACAAAAGTAACTCATGCATTTGGGCAAGCTGGTTGTCTTGATAATCAGTAGGATTAAGGCACCTATGGCTATATGTCAGAGTCATTTCTGAGCACAGAACATCTGGTCTCCCATTGAATTCTGAATAGACTGGTTTTGGGCGGTTCCTGGAATGAAGTGGAAGAACTAATTTGCAAGTTTTAAGATTTGTGGAGCAAGTCACAAACCAAAATAGAAGGGAAAACAGCTGAATTAATTTGTGTAAAAATCTTTGCTATATATTTGTGAGGAAGAAGGTTGCAAAGTATTTACTGCATTCTAAATAGCTCCAAAGGATATGAACCGTATCCTTGACCGCACAATAAGGCTGTCAAGAAATGAGAGTGTGGTGAAGTTTATTGGCAGAGGAAGGATGTGCTATTGTATCTACCTACGAATGTTTCTTTGCCAACCTCTTTAGACCATACACTAAAACATCACCACATGGGCATAGCACAGGAGAAGAGGTCCTTAGAACTTTCTGACCTTGGCAACAACTTCAGAAATACATCGGTTACTAAGTTATGGGAAGACTGA
The DNA here is from genome assembly GCA_009769605.1 of Bucorvus abyssinicus. NCBI lineage: Eukaryota > Metazoa > Chordata > Aves > Bucerotiformes > Bucorvidae > Bucorvus > Bucorvus abyssinicus. Next base: position 9,171,431 of record CM020035.1, on the reverse strand, counting down.
ATTGTCTCCTAATATTTATTTCTGAAGCTGGGGAACAGAAAGAAGCACATATGTATGTACAAAGAGAATGGGCAACCAAGGGTTGTTCCTTGGTGTGGTTTATCAAAGAGAGTGAGCTACAATGAAATACAAACTTTGTTACAGATTGATATAAAAAAATCTTGGCCTAGGTTCCTATCCTTTTGGCAATTTCTTGGAATGCTGAGAAAACTACTTTTGTAATGATTTTAAAAAGCTAGAAAACCAAATCAGTGCTTTTCAATTAAGTTTTATTTACAGCATCTACTTTAAGAAAATATTTCAGATGACAAAAGAACTGAAGCCTGAGTCTTATCTCAGCATCACCCAGATGCAGGTCTAGCCAGGGTGTTTGGATAATCCCATTCAAGGCTACTGCATACTGCTCTGTGCTGATCCTCCCTGCTAATAGCTTGGCTCTGTCATATCACCAGTCCTCTACATGTGGAGTTAGGACAAAGGAGAAGCAGTGTACGTGGACCTGTGATGGATGCCCTCCTCCTCTGTGGAGCATGTGTTGGCTTTTGTGGGCTCTTCCCTGCCAGCCTCATGGGAGAAGGCTCAGATTGTGAGTCTGCGTTAGTGCCATCTCCTGGGCAAGAGTGAAAGAAAACATCCCTGAAACCTGATGGGAAGCAGATATATTTACTATGTCTTAATGCCTTTTGCAAAAAGGGGTCTGTTTCCTGTCCACATCACAGAAGTATTTCTCTTCACCACCTAGAATTTAGGGATTGGTCATTTTTCTGAGTGAAATGGAAAGTATTAGACAGGTAGTGTTTCCAGGTAATGGGAAAACAAGTTTCTCCTTTAACGGTATTTACAGCCTTGTGACTCTGCAAACTTCACACAGGTCCCCTTGTTCCTGCAGTTAAAGTCAAGAGACATGAAATAAAGAGTGACCCAACTCCCCTGGGGTTTGAAGGTATGAGTATTTCCATCCTGCATGAATACCTGTTTGGCAATCTTTTGATATTACTCACTGAATTCACATCTCATCACTGCTGGTAGATGACACGGGAGTCTATTAGGGGTTTGGAATCAGTTTATCTGTTTGTGATAAACACAGCTCTTCACACCCTTGCCCATCCCCTGCACTCATATTTACCAACTTTCACCTAGGGATGGGCCTAAATTAAACCCCCAATTCTCTGCCAGGTTTGGGAAGTAATGCTCTAGACTGTGATCTGGATCTGGATTTTCTGCCTGGGTGCTACCTCACTCCATAGAGTGCAGCAGCAGGAGGCCAAGGGGCTACTTTTCACCTTCACCTGCAGTCTGGCTGCTTGCATCTCTCTTTCGTTGTTAGTGTCTATATCTAATAAGAGGAGCCATGTGCATGAATACTGCAGAAAAGGCTAGAATGCGCATTAATATCCATTTAAGGTGCAGTGTTTCATTTCAGCCAAGCAGAATTTCCACCTATTTTTTGCAGCAGATTCAACAATTACTGTTTAATAAACAATATGAAAGAGTTGAACTGGGAAGTTATTCACCAGCCACTGGAAGATCACCAGCTTCCACTGTCAGCTTTCCCCTATACAGGAGCATTTGTCAGAGCATGTTGCCTTGTGAGGACAAGCAGTCAGGTACCCCTGCTGCAGGACAGGGAGGAGAGAGGTGTAGGCTGAGGAATCGCTTCTTAGGATTGTGTTGCTCTGCACAAAACCTGGGTAGAAAGGGCAGGTGGCCAGGTCAGTCATGGAATCAGAGCTACCTCCTATGTCACTCCCAGCAGGAGAATGGAACAGTTCAGAGGCAGCAGAGGAAACAGCAGTTTTGCTGTTTGCAGATTATTTCTTTTTGCCAGTGATCCCTGACACTGTGTTTGGAACCATCCTGGCACCCAGCACCAGAATTTCCCAAACTGTGGTGGTTATACCTCACTTTCCTCGCTGACAGATACTTCTGATCTCAGCATAGCAGGTGGCTGCAGTGGTAGGGGGTATTTCAAGGTGCAAGTATTACAATGACCATTATTATTGTTTTACCAAGAGATACCGCTGCTATTGCCAGGGCTCTGACAGAGTTAATAACACAAAGGATTTGAGGGACTTAGATAAGAACTTGCCCCACAAAACTACATTGCATTCAATAAGAGTGAAATCGTTCATGTCTGGCTAGGAAGAATAGCCTCCCCGGTCCCCTTTCATTGCAGTACGGATGGGCATCAAAATCATATGCCATCCATCACCTACAGAATGGTTTGAAATGCTGCAAGGAAAAATAATGTTACAAATGCGTAAGGAAGCTGTAGTGAAATAGAACACTGCACTGTTCACCCAGCAATCATTTTCCTTAATGAACATCAACATTTCTGTTTGGCTGGTCTCTGTCCTCAAACTTACAGTTTTTCTGTGGAATGCTGCTGTCTTTTCATTTATTTGTGCTGGTCATGTGTCTCCTCTTTTATAACTGTTGGACCCCAGTCCACCTGTTTGTTAAAGAGACTACCAGTTGCAGAGGTGATACAGGTATTCCCTTTGTACTGGTTGTGTGGTCACTATTTCACCTTGAAGACACAAACTGTACTTCCTGTCACAGATGCTTTTGAGAACACCATATTGGCCCAGACTAAATGTAATACCGGTTCCACCACAAGACCTGTACCTAGATCTGCTTCACAGACAGGTAAACAAAATTAAATCATTTATCATCTCAATTTGTGAGTGTAATATAAATTTATGATAATAGTTACTCTCTTTATTTTAAAGAGATTTTTCTCTTTTAATGAACATTGTTTCCTGTGAAAGCAATGAAAGAACTATCTTGGATCACTGGCAGATATAGAAACCCTGTCCCAGATTCTGGTTTTCTGTAGATCAGGTGCAGCTGAAAATAAATCTTTTAATTGATGTCAGAGAGCTCAGAATTTGATCTGTCTTATTTTATAGCTTGAATTAAGTACATAAAACATAGACTATTTCTTAGTTCCTGAAGTTAGAATATCAATTTGTGTGGAAGAGGAAGGCTGACACATGTATTTGTAACAAATCCTTGCTGGTTAGGTTTCTGCCTTGGATGCTTTCTGGCAAAAGATTGCTGAAACTTTGTCTAAGGAGAAAGGGGAATATATTTTTCTTTTGGTGTTTGTAGTCCAACCTGTGAATTTGAACTAAAATTGCTGTAGCAGTTTGAAGCTAATTAGCATCAAAGTATTCTTGTACATTTAGTCAGTGACTAGTATTTTGCTGGTGTGATTCCACTGATAGGGAATATGGGGTCCAGTTCTACATGCCACTTCATAGGCTAGTTTACACCTTGAAAAATACAGATGACCCAACCATCCCTCTAGGGTTGTAACTGGGGATGCTGCTCTGGTGGAAGAAGGTCACTGTCTCCCCTTGTAACTGAATTGCAGTAGTTGGGGCAGTCCCTATGTAACAGGGGGGAGAAGAAGGGGCTGCAGAGCTGCATGACCACATATTCCACCAACCAGTGCCTATAGCAGGGAGGATGTACATGGAGAGGGATTAAATAAATCAATTAATAAATCTGCTTCTCCCAGATCAGATCACTTTTCTGTTTACTGCCTGAACTGCCTGCCTTGGGTTTTATGTTGTCTCAGGCCAGGTTTCACTGTGGATTGTGAGTGCTGGGTTATGCACTCATGAGCACTTACAACACATGAGCAGCTGTCTCCGTGCCTTGTTGGCAGTGTGCTGCTTTGCCTCGTTGAGAGCAATGGCCCACAGGCTGTAAAGAACTTGATTCAGCATTTGCTCAGCCCAAGTCCCTGTGAATCAGCTAATGCACAGCAGGTACATTAAGTAGGGAAGTTCATGGTGATTTGACTGACTCCCTTCAGCTCGTATCTGTCAGGGCTGCAGAATCCCTTGGCAGATCCACGATCCGTTTCCTCCTAGCTGGACTGTGGTCTTCTCTGTGAGAAAAGGGACAGGCATCTTGTGTGAAGGAAAGTGTGGATGATGATTGCGGAAGAGGCTGAGTTACTTATCCATCATGGGAGCCTCAGGCAGGTCTTACAAGGTTCAGGCTGGATTTCCTCAGGACACATCCTCTGCGCATGCTTTGTAGGTAAAGAGACTGCCTATTGTGCTTGGGCTGGAAATCTCACATTAAGTCTCTTCCACTGGGCTGCAGTGGATTTGGATGCAAATCATGCAATAAATCTACTAATAACAGAAATATTGAGATATTCTCTACCCGATACGAAGGTCTGGCTGTCTTTGTGTCTCGTTGTTTACTCTGTCCCTACTCTGCACTTCCAGCCTGCTCCTGGGTGTAGTCTTGTAAGTTGCTCGGGGGGTAGTATCACCTTGGGGTGAGATGGAGATGACAAGTCAACCAAAATTCAATGGCTTCAGACTTCAATTTATAGACAAACCTGGAGATAAGCCAGAAACTGATTGAGCGGGCCTTCTGAAAAACACATCAGCAAGAGTTACCACTTGCTACGGCACTCACTCCGCAGAAATATTCCTGGACCTTGCTTTTTGTACCTCCTGAACTGAAGAGATGTAGCAATGCTAAACAGTTGGGGTACCAATGGGCATGCACGCTCTGGCCACACGATCTGCCCTCCCACAAATGACAGCAAGAGGTACAGGATTTTAGAGACAGAATAATGGCTACAAAATAATTTTAATGGCAAAATCAGGGAATCAGCTGTTAAAAGGTACAAACAATTCCATAAGAGGAATAGTGGGAAGTGAACCTGTGACATTTATTTTTACAAGACTGGGGCTGAAAGAGGCTAATGACTGATAGCTAACTCTTTTTGTTTTATCTCCTTTGAAAAGGTTGGCCTAGCAGGCAAATGCCATCCCTAGACACGTTTGAAGATTTTGAAGCCATCCCCTCCAGCACAGATGAACTCTCCAACTCTTCTGACTTGGAGGAAGAGACCAACCCTAACAATGTAATTCCTTTTTCAAACTATGTTGCCCTTTCCCAGTGCAACCTCCTCTTCTCTAAAGATCACAATTGGCCCTGCAGAGTTTGGGTTCATACCAGCCTTAAATTCATGGATGTGTAGGAATACCAAAGATGGGAATTCGATTTGGGTGTTGGGAGATTATTCCAAGACTATTTTGTTGATCAGGACCATAAAAAGTCACCCTTACTTGTAAGCTGTAGCTTTACCTGTTACAAAAGTGAGGGAAAACTCTGAGCCTTTAAAAAAGTAATTTCAGACTTTTCCAGATAGCTTAACCTGGTGTCACAAACCCAATTTCTGTATCAGAATAATGGCTGGCCAGTTAATTCTAAAGCCTGAATGCACAGCACAGTTCTGTCCTAAATCTGAATAATATTTAACCTGGGCATGATAAAAGCTATAAAAAGTGACACAGTTTCCTACAGAAAATATCTCTGCCAGCTTGAAATGTCTAATTCAGTATTTAACTAAACTCATTCTCTCTTGCACTGTCCTTTCCCCTACAGTGACTGTATTTCTGGTGCATTCTGTCATTCATTTTAGGGGACCAATCTTTTTCGAGTAGAAGGCAGTTTTGACAGCTGTTTCCCTGATTCTCTTACACTCGAGGATGGAGATTTAGTGCAGTTTGTGCAGGAAGGAGAGAACGGTCAATGGTAAGTACAGCAGAGAAACAAAATTTGACAGGTAGATCAGCCATAACCTCCTGGAAAAAGATGGAAAATATTCAGAATAATGTCAAAGCCTCTTCAAAATCAGTCCAAAGCCACTCACCCCATTGACCAGAATGTGAAAGGGCAGTGGGAGGCATGAACACAGAAGCAGCTTTAGTTAATTCCACCTGGTTGGCTTTCATCCCAAATGTTTGTGACACAAGGCTTAAGAGGACAGAAGTTTGCATAAAGGAAACAGAGGGGAATATTTGGGCTTTTGACACCTTCTAGCCAGAAGGACCACTGTCAAAGGCAGCACCTTCCCAAAGGATACATCAATAAAATCCCCGTGCCTTCCACAGAGCTGCAGCAGTGAACCGGAGAGCAATTCTAGCCCCAAAGGCTTAGATATAAGATGTGACTGACAAAGTGTAATGAATCTGCCCCTCTTGAGCTCACATATGTTTCAGTGTGTTTATTCTCTCTTGCTGACAGGTGAGTGTTAGGAACAGACATGGCTGGACACCTAAACTCTCCTTCCATGGGTAATTTGGAGGAAGACGATCTGATCTCCTTCAAGTGCCCGTTCAGTCAGAGCCCTCACTCAGAACTGACACGCACCTGAGATGGGAGCAAGTCCCATAGGGTGAAGCAGGCGTGAAGTGAACTAAACCCATCCACCCTGGATGGTATTTACAGCAAGGGGGATGGACAATGTGGAAGATTTGCTTTCTTCAGCTCTGAGTTTGGCTCAGGGTCTCAGACCAAGGCCTCACTGTCTACCTGTAGGACGGCCCTGGATCCTCTGCTTTCCTCTTTTCAGGCAATAGCTGCCCAACATGCACCTCTAAGAAGCACAACCCAGGGAAAGGGAACATATGGAAATTCACTGACTGTTCTCTGAATTTTAGGTTAGTGAAGAAACTGGTCTCTGAGAAAAGCGAGTGGGTTCCTTCCAGTATATTGCAGCCAGCAGAGGGGGACAGTAACAACATAATTAAGAACAGCAATGCAGGTAATACATGTTACTGGCATTTAATTTTTTTCTTTTAATACTAATAAAGGATGTGATAACAAAGGATGTGATAAGCAGCGCACTTTCTGAGTGTATGCGTGTGCTGCAGTCTCTGGTGACATGGCTGAGCTATCCTGACATTTGGTGCGGTGGATGTCACAGCTAGTTAGGCACAGCACCTTACCTTGGCATGGATTAATTGTTTTCCCCTTCTTGGGCAGAACTTGAATCTCCCACCAAACTCCTGTGGCTACCAGTACCCAGGCTGGCCCAAGCGTGTCGTATGGCAGGGTGTGTTGTAACTGCAGGATAGCTTTCATCCCGACCCAGGGAGCGTTTGGATCAAGATCAGCATCAGAGCTGTGCTTCTGCTTTAGGTTTGAAAACATTAAAATCTCATCAACCATTACTGCTTTCATCATATTTCACTGCTGGCTCCACAGGCTGGAGGAAGGGCTGCTCTGGCAAGATTTGAGCCAAATCAGCACTAAAAGGCATCCTTTATTCAGCTGTCCTTCTGACCTAACACACAAACAGGTTGCACTGGAAAAGCTGAATCTCAGCAACTGTGCACATCAAAAGTTTACAATTTTAGATTCATTTTTGCCCATCCTTAAATACAATTTACCAAAATGTGTCCTGCTTTTCTTCTGGTAACAGAAGAAAACAAAATCTGGCCCAACCGTTTCCTGGGGACCTGTGATAGAGAGCTACCAGCATTTTATCCTGAGTTTCTGGTTTCTTTCGATTTTTGTGTTTGTTTTGTTCAGTTTGTTAAAGCAGAGAAAAACCTTTTTGAAAGTTCACCAGGATTCTTTGTTGTGGTTTAAAGGGAGTTTGGTAATTGCTGCTCATTCATCTCTACAGCAGGTCAGTTCTGTCTTCACTCTCAGTACATAACTATGGTTCTCATTTCTTTGGCATGTCTAATGCTTCAAAATAAAAATAAAGGCACACACACATTAGAGTTAGTAACATGCCAAAAGAGCCTTCCTTCCCTTTAGTGAAGGAATTAGGAGAGCATTAGAATTGTGATTATTTATTTTTTATTTTATTTCAGGCTTTTAATAATGAACGTCAAGACTGTAGCTGGGAAATCCTTTAGACGTGTTATAGTGACAATGCCCATGTCCTCCTTTTCAGACGTGTACAACGATTCCTGCAGTACAGCCTCAGTAGAGTCAGACACCAAGGAGTGCGAGGTGGCCAAAAGCTTCCCAGCAGAACAGAGGGCTGGCAGCTGAACAGCCGGACCAGCCTTCCTCAGGACCCCATCCATCTCTGTTTATTTTGGGTGGACACTGGATCAAAGTTGCCTTTCTCACAAGCTCTGAGGTTCATAATTCATGAAAACTTCATCAGATCATCATGAACAGATGAGAACTGTGCTGTCCACCTGGCAAGCTGAAAAAACAAACTTGAAAGGAGCATTAAACATCCAGAAATCATCAAACCCCACTTTCAGTATTAGAGGAGAAAAATGCTTCTCGCATTGATTATCAAACTGTTTAGGAAGATGTGGCCTAAATTAGGTCGACAGCAGAGCTGAAGAGTTACTATGCACGCACCTTTTGGCAACTTTGCTTGAACACCGAGTTACTGCAGAGGGACACATGCATGGTTATGAGCTCTCGCTCTACCATGGGGTCACCTGGAGGTTCTTCCATTTGCTTGCCTCTGGCTGTGCCTTCCCCATCCTCCTTAATTCCAGTTGATACATCACAAATGTGCCCTTTTTGCTGATGGTCAACACCAAAAACTTCCCATTTTAGGGTGGCTGTGGAAAAGAAGCTTCTGACTTGGACCATCAGAGAGGTTTCGTGCAGCAATGACATGACCACTTCTGCAATGGCACACTGAACAACCTGCGGCATACAGCATTATGTTGGAATGCTGCAGATGGCAACTCCTGGCTATGAGGTGGAGGTGCAGGGCATAGCAGGGAAGCAAAGATGTGTGACAGCTACTGTGACAAAGAACATTTTGAACTCTTTTTGCAATATAAGTCATTCCTCTGCCCCTCTGCAGTCTGCGGTTGCTGGATCACAATCCTTTGCATTGGTGCTGAGAATTCAGCTGAATGCCATTTGATGTCGTATGTTTGAGTAGACTGCATGCTTCCTTTGTGTGCTGGGCTATGGAGTAGACCCCTTTCATCCCCCATTTGGAATATACATGAGCATTGCAAATAGGCAGGGAGCGTTAGATGCTCCGATGAGTGGATAAAGTGTTGTTGTTAAATACTTCTTTCCAGGACATTTGATTAAAGGACTGTACCAAATCTCTGCCACATAAGGATGTAATGTATAATATAAAGTGATTACAGATGTTATTATTCCTAGACAAGCCATTAGCTCATTTAGAGCAGCTGTTAAGGCATGAAGGCATTTTGGTGGTAATTGGGTCTTAGGTCCCACAAAAGCTGCTAATACTTTAATAGAGATAAGTATTAACTAAGGGTTGCAAACAGGCCAAGATCAGCCTAGTAGAAATGACCCTAGAAGCTCAAGAGTGAGTGACTGGCTTTCATTATTAGGGATTTTTTGTTTAACCCTGAGACTAGTGGTGCTCTGTGTAAATAACAAAGGGGACGAAAGCACTACAAATGGAGATGAAGCAAAACCAAACCCCACTCTTGAGTCATTGAGCCTCTGAGCAAAACAGTAGGAGTTTGTATCATTTCGGCTCTCACCTTTGCAGGGACCTGAATGTTTTTCTTTGTGTCTCAGTGGAGGCTGGCATCGCAAATAGCTTAGTGCGTGAGTCAGGATAGCTGTGAAGCAGGTAGATAGTCCCATTCAAGAACAGCTTTGGAGTAGGTAAAGGCTTATTCAGATTTTGTTTGCCTGTGAAAGCTTATTGGTTAATTATGCACTGTGGTGGTGAATTCCCATGGTTCTTCTAACCCTTAATAACTAAACCTTGTGATTTCTGATGATTTCCTAAAGGACTAAAGAACCTGAGAGTTCTCTGTGTTTTTGGAAGCTAATTTTGTTCTACAGAGAGAAGAGCTTGTCTGTTTTGTGCTGGTCACTTACCTTAAAAATGACATGCAGTCTCTCAGGAACATGAACCCTATTAGTCTACTGTAGTTATGAACATCTTGAGGGAAGAACTGATGCCTTTCAGTCCCCTAAGGAAATACGCAGTCATGTTTTCATGTAGTGCAATTATTTTATCCTCTCCCTAAAATGAGTTCATTTTGGTTTCTGTATTACTTTCAGTAATTTTTGCACAGCCTGGTAACAGTGCTTCTGTCTACCCTGCCCTAAGCATAGGAGAGGGATGGGGTAGGGAGCTTTGATTGCACATTAATAAATGTAGTAAGCTTTTGTGTGTGTGTGTGTGAGAGAGAGAGAGATGGGGAAGGGTTACCCTAGGTATATGAAACTGCCCAAACTAGGATTTGTGACATTGCTGGCAGATGGAAAGATGTAAACCTGCACTTTGGATTTTCTGTGGAGGAATCTAATTCTAACGGTGAAATGGCAGTGAGAAGTCTCTGTTTGAACTGAAGATGGAAAATCAGGTATTGTAAGTCCATTTCCTACCTCTGCTGCGTGCAAGGTGACAGTGTGCTAGTCCTATATCCCCATGTGCCTCGATATCTTCCTGTAAAACGGGAGCTATTGCATTTCCCACGTGTTGAATTCCATTGCTAAATTTTAGCCTGGATGCAAAAATAGGGGACCCTCCAGGGGAGAGCAAAGCATTCAGCCCTCTATGTCCCAGTGTGCCCTCCATGAGTGTCAGTGGTGGCATTCCGTGGGGCAGTCTAAAGCTGGAGCAGGGAAGAGGATTGCTGCAGAAGCGTCTCCTCTCTCCCAGCTCACCATCTCCTCACAACGGCAAAGGTGAGGGCTGGATTACAACAATTCTCCCTACTTCGCTTTTGAAAACGATATTGTTGGGGTTTTTTTTCAAAATCTCATGTTTCATCCTGTTGGACCAAAGTTTGAGTCACTCCTGCTCCATGAATGTCCTGAGGATGACAAGTAACGCACTGCCCCATGGCGATATGCAGCCACGGCGCAGCTCTTGGGTCTCAGCGGTCTTTGGGAGCTGACTGTATCACAGCTATCCTCGGACACTACTGAACCCGAGCAGGGAGCCCATAACCAGTAACTGTGTCTCTAACCTTCCTGCAGTGCCGGCAAACCAAAGGCAGCTGCCTGTCTCTGTCTCCACGTTCCAAACTCAGACTGTACTGCAACCCCTGCAGTTGCTCCTGGGAGTAACCAGGGCCTTTTGTCTGCTGGTGCCTGCGGTGCAAGTGTCAGTGAGACAGCGCCACACTGCTGGGTTTGCTTCTTTAAAGAGTGAAGTTCAATGACAGATCAGGCTGCTGACAAATCCGAGAGCAGCCAACAAGAAGTAACCTTCTGGCTTTGCTGATGAGACAAACTGGGGTTTGATGACTTTTTTTTTTTTCACTAGTAGACACCATAGTCTTTTAATTAGTGTATTTCTGTCAAGCAAGGTGATAATTAAGGGAATGACTCTCCATGTACAGTTTAGGATATGATTTGGTAAAGTCCAGCAAGACTGATGTGTATGTTAAGGTATACTTACTCTGTATGTAGGTCTTTGAGACCATCATTTTCAGGTAGATGGACCTAAAAATCACAGTTTTCAAATACGAATTTCGTTTCAGTGTTGTTTGGAGATGATCTAGTGACCAGAAAGTCATTTAGAAGTAATTGTTGCCACTAAGTTTCAGTTGTAGAAGAGACAAGGTCCAAGCTAAATCTATGCTGTAGCAGCACTCATGGTTGAGCATTGTGCCCAGGCTGCTTGGCCAACGAGTCCGTGCCAGCTGCCTGGCTGTGCTTTCTGCGTCCAGACTAGTGAGACCTGCCAGCCGGGCAGAGGTTTTGATTTGGATCTTCTCCCTCTGCTCTGCTGCCATCTTCCGTGAAACTTGCAGAAACTTCACATCCTCAAAACTTTGTCCTCTGCTCAGTCGGGTGGAGTTGGGCAACAGGCCCCTTCTTTACTGGTGGTAATGGCAAACAGGTAGATGGGCAGTTGCTGTGATATGCAAGTCTTGCTTTTAGTAAACCAGGCTAAAATGTCATCAGGCCTGATCCTCTCCTCTCATGTCTAACCCCTCTGAGTGGAGAATCAGACCAATGGTCATTTTCTTGATCAGAAACGGCTGCAGCCAAACCATCTCTGAACACTGGCTTTTCTTGCCAGTGACAACAAGGGGGTGTGTGTGTGTGTCTTATATTCTGGTTGGGTGTGTGATGAAAAGCCATTTTATTATCCATAATTTTCTTAGACTCTTGAGATTTCAAACAGGATTGGGTATGAGATGGCCATGCACTTCCTTTCCAAAAATACTCAAAGCCTGACTTCAAATATATATATATATATGATTAGAAATATATAAGAATAATAAGAAAAAAGAGCCAAATTGTGTATTTCTTCTTGCAGCTGGATCTGAAATAGCTGCTAAGACTTCCTCTCCCCAGCTGAGAATTGGTACAAGTCGTTTTTCTCACATATTTTCCATGGTGTTGATAATGATGTATTTGTATATTGTGACTGATGAGAGATAATCAGATAGGAAAAAAGCACAGAATTACCTGTCCTTTTTTTCCAGTCAAGGCAGAATGTATGAATTTATTACAAGACAAGAAGTGTGCAAGTGAACTTCCTGTAATTAGGCCACTCTGACCTGTGTAGAACCACACTTTGTTTGAAATTTATAAAAATTATAACTAGTACAAACCATTGTGCTTGATGTCTCTGTATGAAGTAACAAGTCAAATGAACTTTATTTCTATTCAAAATAAATGACTATCAGTAAAGGCACATCATCACATTTGAAAAAATAATCCACACATCTGTCCAATATAACTTTACTTGTCCAACGTGTCACAAAAGGCACATTTTTCTTTTCCTTTACCACTCTCTCTTAGTCATGTTCCTGAATCCCCGGGACTCTTAGGAGAGTGCAGAGGTTCACACAGACAGTTCAGAATTGCAAATGCTAGTGCAGCAGCCATAAGGCAAGGAAGTTGTAGGGTAACTTTATTATAGTTACCCCCGAGATATAGGCAGACCTTTGGCTACTGATAGTTTATTAGGGAGTGCTAATTGACCCCAAATCCTGTTGTGGATCATGTAGAAGGGCAAGCAGGTAAAAATGAGAATGTAGAAACATGATGCAAATAGAGACAGCAAAATAAATTGGAACTAATTTCAGGCAGTATCCAGATTTCTAGGGGCAAACTCCACCTCACTCGAGTTTTTAAGTCATTGGCCTTATCCTATAACTGCAGTGCAATAGTGGTATGAGAAAAAGGAGCATTAGGACCACACCAGATCCCAGGTGTGGGGCTTCTTTTGTTTGCCCCACACCAAGCAGGCCCCGTGGCAAAAGCCCAGGGCTGGAAATGCAGCCGCGCATGTGAGCAGACGTAACGCTCTCCCGTTGCGGATCTCTGGCATGTAGCTATGCGTGCTGGGACCTGCCGTTCCCAGCTTGGCGTGGCTTGCAGGAGGCACTTCTCAGGATGTAGGTGGGGCATTGCTATTTGCTGAGGAGTGTGTTTGGATGCAGCGCTACTGGAGAGCCACCCCCGCTGATCCACCTTCAACAAGCTCAGTCCTTGGAGCAGGACTGAACCAGCCAGCAAAGGCTGCCGACAGTCCCCAGCTGGGACCAGAGCCCGTTTGGGGCTTTGCTCAGCCCTGTCTTGCTTTTAGCAGGTGCTCCGTGGAGATGGCTCAAGATCCACCTCTCCCTTCTGTGCCTTAACATGAAAGAAAGAGTTTGGCCCTGAAGAAAGTACCCTTGTAAAGAACACGGGTACTGAGGTACAGGTTGTAACCCTCCTCTGAGGTACAGCTGCAGTCTGCACCAGGTTATCAAAGCTGGAGGGAGGTGCATGAAGATTTACATGGCCTTGCAGAGCCTCGGGTCTCAGCTGCAGAGTGAGATCCTCTCCTACCCCCGGTTAGCCCAGCAGTTCTTTCTGTTTTCACTTTCTTTCCTAACCGTAATTTACTTCTTTCTGCAGTAGTTTACAAACCAGAAGCATTGGTCTCCCTGCTCTCTCTCTCCACCTCCTTTCCAGCCATGTGACTGAGCACTCCCTGCACCAAGTGAAACTTTTCAGTCCCCAGGAAACTTTGATTTCCTTTCCACCCGCTCCACGGCGAGAAGCAGCATCACTCAAACCTGCAGCTGTGCTGGCCATGGGGAGGAGCGCACAGCAGCTCATCGCACTAACCTTCGCCTGTGGTGAGTAACATCCTCCATCATTTCTATCAGAAATAAGAGACAGACCGTGCTAGTTTTGTTTCTTTGCAGTCAGGTCAGCACCTAATAGACAGAAAAATAAACGGTTTTGCTGCTAGCACTAAGGGTGCTTTTAGTCAAACCCCACTGCTAAGAGATCACTATAACTACATTTAATTGTAGCTGGCATAGACTTTGTCTGTGTATTTCCCCTTGCACTCTGTAGTGATAAACTCCGACTGTGTGATGGAGTCAGCTCAGAATAGTATTAGAAGCAAACGTGTTTGGGCTTGCTTTTCTTAAAATAATTTCCAGACCAGCAGAACTGACTAAAAGTCTTGAGTGAGACGAGCAGATGAAAAACTAAGGAAGTGTTGCTCAAAGTCATTTGTCTGCCTTGTGAGATGCAGAACATGATCAGGAAAGCAAGCGTGAGGTGGGGGGCTTGGAGGAGGCAGGTGGGGACGTATCTCAATGACAAACCACATCAATGTCAGTGTTCAATTCTTAATGCTGCTCTGTGAAAAATCTGTGGAGCCGCCTTGGTCAAGGATGTGTCCCAGCAGGTTAAGTCATCCCTCAACACCCACAGCAGTACCAAATCTGCAGGGTGAAGAAGGACAGTGTGATGTAATCTAAAGGTTTGAGCCCGCTGGTGTGGCTCTGGAATTCTGCTTTGCTATCGGCACTCAGGGATCACGCAGGTACAACCGCCATCCGTCTCCCAGCACAGTGAGCAGGGAAACAGCCCAGCGACTTGACCACAAGCCGCTCCCGCTGTATCTGCTCTGCTTTCCCACACCTGCTTCATGGCCAGAATCTGCTCAAGTAGCCCCAAACTTAGACATGAAAGTAGAGCAAGATCAGACGGAGAGAAGCAACACTAATAACTCAGTGATCAGCAAGGATCTTTTTGACCAGCAAGAATATGTTTCCTCAGCTCCTTATCCATTTTTGATTGTTCCTTAATAATTAGCTGTGATGTTCTATTAATGACACAAAGTCAAGTGTTTCTGTTCAGACAGGGAATTAAACATAGTTAGAGTTTAAGGAATAAAGGTCTGATGGGTTGGAGGTTTAAGAACTGCTCCTCTGTTGGAGGGAAACTATAGCAGTACCGAAACCTCTCAGAAAATCTTGGTGCTTTTCCAGTTCCTCAAGGACTTAAACCAAAGCAGCCAGAGCTGGTGAGAGTGTTTCCAGTGATTGTAGAAGCTGGGTCAGGTTTTCCTGTCCGCAGAAAATCAGTCAGCTAAACACGAGCATTCCTTCTGGGCAGCATAAAGCAGAAGAAATCTGCTGGGCAGCTAAGCAGCATAAGTGGGTGGTTAGAGAAGGGGGAAAATCCACAGCAAGGGTTTTTTCCACCCATCCCATTACAGGACAGCTGGCTGAGAAATGTCACAGCCAGACCACGGCACTGAGTGCTCCACTTCCTACCATAATGCCAGGGAGCAGAACAGTGACATTCCTTTGCTGGCATTGACTGAAACTTGTCACCAAAGCGTTTTGTTCTGGAGTGTTGCAGGCATGGAGGCTTGCTGTGCAGAACCACAGCCCTCGGCATTCGTAACAGGACTTTGAAGCTGAGGTGAGACAAGGGGATTGCAGCTGCTTGCCCCAGGAAGACAGACCACAGGGAGCACACAACCCTTGAACAAAGTGTCGGTCACAAGTTTTGAGCTGGCTTCATAGAAAAAAAAGAGACTAACGGGGATGCAAAGCTGCAATTCTTTGTTTTTCTGTGGCCTCTTTTGCCATCAGAGCTGTGAAAAGGGCTGTGGTGGGGGAGCCGCGCAGGCGGCTCCTTTGCCGAGCTGTGCCAGGCTCCCCGAGAGGCAATGCCACAATGCTGAGGGAGCCATGGTTAGCTCAGACAACCCATGGGCCCACCTGCCCTTTCCCACAGCAGAGATACCAAACTACTTCCAACAGCCTCCCAAGAAAAGCCAAGACCATTAGATGCAACCAGAGAGAAATCCTTACCCATCCCTGGGACCTCATGTGGCCAAATGCCTTTTGAGAAGATGACCCAAGCCAACAGGTTTAGCAGCATGGCCATGCCCTGACAGAAGGTCCAAAATGCTTGGGAGAGCTGTGGGAGGCTGGAGGAGCGGTCTGGCGGGTCATCTGGTGAGCACGAGTCACGGGCCACCCTAAAGTCATTTCTGACTTCACCCCTCATGACCCTGTCAGGCTGGATGTTTCTCTAATGAGAAATAGTTAAGTCAAAATGACCTCTTGGGGAAAACAGTTTCATGTAAAAGTTAAGGGTGGTATCCGAACGTCAGCGAAATAAAGTTTCTTTCCATGTCTGTGTTATCTGGTCAGTAATCAAAACCAATCTGTCAACTAAAAACTAAGAAGTACTATTTAAGACTTGTTAAATTTGAATACGGGATGTTTTGCAATCTTATAGGGAAAAAAGAGTGAAAACTGCAACTTCTTCTTTTTGTTTTTATCGTGCCAACACTCTTAGATGCGACTTTCTATAGCTGGCTATGGCAACTGCTCTGATGTTCCACGGGCACACAGTGCGGAGATCTCAAGTTATCGGCTTTCCAGCTCTGCCAGCAGCTGTGGTAAAGTCTAGGGAAAAGTGGGAGAATGAACTAAAGTGTCATATTTCAATGATGGCATTTTGAGGTTCCTCCTGATAAAATTCACAATCAGATGGATCCGCCCTGTCATTTGTGTGGCTTTTCAACTCTATCAAGTTGCACTTTGATAACAACAGCTACACTGGCAGTCAGGTGTATTCTGTGCAGCAAGAGGAAGCCCAGGCCGTTGTGGGAACACGGCGTATACATCTACCCTTCTGCTCTCCTCTAGCACGGCCATTTGTAAGGGAACGTTGTGGTGTGGGTTCAATTCTCGATGTCTGTTCTCATTTCTTTGGTTTTGATCTTGAATTTGATTCAAAACCCTGTAGGTTTTATTATACTTATTTAATTTATATGTATCCTAAAGTGGTGAGATTTTGTGAATTCAGCTATTGTTGCAGATCTCTGTTCATGCTGAGTGAAAATAAATATAAAACAGACAGCTTGTGAGATTTCAGCCATTTCCTCTCAATGTGCCTCTGGACTTAATCGATCCTAAAATCTGAATCTCAGCAACCTGCCTCCCACAAACCTTTGACACCAATTGATGAGACATGCCTTGGGAAGAACCAGTGTACAATAAGGTTCTCAGACAACATGTTGTGCCATCCTCTGTGGAGCCGTACTGCTGGGAGTGTGAGCCGTCTTGGCCTTCTGGGTCTCTTCTGTCTCCAAACTGGAGAATTCATGGAATCACAGAGTCATCTGGTTGGAAGAGACCTTTCAGATCATCGAGTCCAACTTTTCACCCTGCACTGCCAGGGTCCCTAAACCACGTCCTCCAGTTAATTTAGGCAGTAAAGCATTTAACTACACTTGAAGCTTCATGCACATCAAGGAATTCTAATATGTCAGTGATTCATGATTTCTTTTAGCTTGACCTTGTCTTTATGGAGTCTTACCGCCTACTCACAAAGAGTCAAGCAGAAGAATTGTGACCTTCATCTATTCTACAACATGCTTTTCCCACTTTTCTTCACTTTGTTATTTACATTTAGGAGGCAGATATTTTCTTTTCAGTTCTGCAAAGGACATGCTTCTGTAAATGTTATAAGACAAAAGTGTAAATTTGGGGCTGTGGCTATCTTCAGATGTGGTCCAAAATGACCCTGGATGCTGTATGCTGAAACTTGTTTCTCGTTGCTGAAAGCCCATCACTAAGAGGGCTGGTCTTTCCTTGTTTGGAGCATCCCCTTGGGTACCTCCCAGGGGGCAGAACTTCAGGATTCAAGCCAGGGCTACAAAAAAAAAATATAAACAAGTCTCTGGAATTTCCCTGTCTCCCAGACCCGTTTCCCAGACTCTTGTGAATCACTGTAAGACCACTGCGCTGCCTCACTTCCTTCACACAGACAGAATGTTCCCTTTCCCCATGTTCCCTTTCCTTTGTTGGTAACTGTTACACCCACTTCATCTTCCTTAGACCTTGATAGTTTGCTTCTAGCAAATCTTGCTGTACTACTGCCTGCAAGGGAGTTCTTGTGCTGCCTGGGGGTTGTGCTGGGGGTCTGCTCAGACCTCCAGCACCCTCTGGCTTCTTCAGCAGTAAAAGTTGTGTGGGATGCTGGGAGGCAATGTACTTCCACTGCAGTGGGTATATTCAGAGGTGTGAAGATTGGGGCAGTGGTGTAAAGGTAGGGATAGCCCTACAGCACGTCTGCTTTCTCTCACCTATCGTGACTGGGGCCAAATGAAGAATAAAATCATATCACCCATTTGATTACAACATCAGTGCAGTTATGTTGTGGGTATCAACAGAAACGTTAAACGTAAAGGTTTGTAGACTCCTGACTTATTTGTTTCTTTGCAGCATTTTCCTCCTGCTTTTCTGAAGTGGCCCTGAGGGTCGAACTGTCTCCAGAAACCACACCCTTCCACCATACAGCTACTTCTGCTCAGCCACTGGCCCTTTTTCATTCTTCACCCCATCAAGGCACCACAGTTAATTTTAACAGCACAGCCTCTCTTGAAACAACACCCATAAGCCAGAGAACAACTGTGCAGACAACAGACCAGCACCAGGTAACCCCAACAACAGGCCATTACACGACAGCCCAGGCAGGAGCAACCACCATACAAGTGACCGGCCAGGAATCTCCCACGGTGGTACCTGCGACATCAGCAGACAACACAACTGCAGGGAGCCAGGCTACAAGTGAGGCAATGGAAACAGTTACACCTGCAGTCAAGAACACAACCATACACCCTACGTCCTCAACCAAGCAAGTTGGCACACATGTGAGCACAGAAATGACAGCGGCAGCCACAAACACAACCCTAAAACACACAACGCCAAATACCCAAATGACAACTGCTGGCATAACTACTACGGCCACCACTATGCAAACTGTAAAGCCCACCACAGGGTCGGGAAATCAAACAACAGCCCCTAAAACTCCAACAGCCACGGCCATGACCAACACAACAACCACTCGTCCAGGGACTCAATCAACCATCATCGCATCTACCACAACAACAGTGAGACCCACTCTTGCACCACAGCCTTTTCCCATCCCCACTGGCACATACACTGTTTCCAATGGGACCAGGACCTGCATCAAAGCGGTCATGGGTTTGCAGCTGATGGCTCAAAATCCACAGAAGGTGAGGTGGAAGCACTACAAGGCTGAGCTTTGCAATGACTGTTTCTTCAATAGCTGGAATTTCTTCTTCTTTCAAAGCAATTTTTAGAAGTTAGCTTGTATGATAAAAATAAGTGGTTTGGTAACAGTCTAAGGCCTTTTCTGTGCCACAGCATCTCAGCTGCTGGACTTTGGCTTGTATGAGGATGTCAGTGGCATGTACAGGTGCCGCCTTATTTCAGTGGCATATGTGTGGTAGCAATGCTGGGGGGCTTGGCCGGGGTGTAGATCAGCCTTCAGCGATACTTGTGTTTCCCAGAATGGGAGATGAGTTAAAATCTGAATTGACGTCAGTGAAGGTCTTCACGTTGTGAGCTGCAATGAAAGCAAGAAATTGTCAATTCACAGGCTGGGATTCAGAGGTAGGTTGTCTTGATGATGCTGACGCATGGAGATTTCAGCATCACAGGAACTGCCAGGCTGGATCAGAGCAGGGGTACTGGGGAACCCTCTCCTAGCACTGAGCCACTGTGAATGATGTCATGAAACCTGAAATGGTGATTATGTACCTCAGACTTACGGTTTTGCAGCCTCCATTAATACAATATGTGAGGTTACATCCTCAGGCGCTGGAGTTCATATGCCTCGAGCCATCCCCAGTACAAACCCAAACATTCTTGTTTGGGGTCTGAATAGTGCTAACATGACGAGAGTATCTAATGTTGGTGAAAGTACTTTTCATCCCTTGTCCTGGTGGAAGCCAGGCAGGGAGCATGATCCCCAACCTCCCCAGACCACAGTGAGATGTTTATTACAAAAGTAAGGTGTGTTTGAGGTGAGTCTGAGTGAGCCAAACTGTATTCAGGGTTGCAGAGCTCTCCTTTCAGAATGCCGTGTGGGTTGGCAGGTGTTAGAGATAACCGTGCAGGACATAATGAGGAAGCTGGGGTGATATGAGGAGCAGCACATGATGAGGAAGCTGAGGTGATATGAGGAGCAGCACATGCCAAAGCCAATATAACCTCTGCCTGCTTCTGTCTTGATCTTTCCTCTTCCTTCAGGCACGTGTTCCCACTGCTCCCTTTTTTTAAATTACCACCTGACCCTGCTCTGAATCGTATCAGTTCATCAAATGAGCAGAAAACTATTGTTTTCTGCCAGCTTGAACCATTGGAACAGCTCAGTGATGTGTCAGACAAGTGCTAGTGCTGGTTTATGAGTGGCAATGACCCTGGCAGACAGCAATTACGCTGCCACCACCATTGCCCACTGGTCATTCAGCCACATAGAGCCTGTCTGGAAAAAA
Source organism: Bucorvus abyssinicus (assembly GCA_009769605.1). Lineage (NCBI taxonomy): Eukaryota > Metazoa > Chordata > Aves > Bucerotiformes > Bucorvidae > Bucorvus > Bucorvus abyssinicus. The sequence continues at coordinate 9,151,102 of CM020035.1, read as the reverse complement.
AGAAGCAGCTATAACTCTCTGAGTGTTTCTGATCAAGTTCCCTCCCTGGTCTCTTCATCAGCAGCCCTGCAATGTCTCTTCTCTCCACAGGAACAGATGGAGTACATGGCTGTCAACCCCAATGCGACAGAGACGTCTGGAAGATGTGGGATGGTGCAGTCTGAGCTGAACCTAACTTTCAGTGGAGGATTTATAAACTTCACCTTTGTAAAGGTAACAGTTGCACTTAGAGGAAAGGAGAGTGCATTTTAGTTGCATTTAGAATTGGGAGCTGGAACTTAGACTGCCTTTGATCCAGCTTGTGCTGTGGAAAAAGACATTTCATCTCTATGGTAGTTTTCCACCTCTATATAAGTCACTATTACTCCTGTTCTTCCCAAGAGGCCAGAATCATAGAACCATGGATTAATTCAGGTTGAAAGAGACCTTTGGAGGCCACCCGGTCCAACCCCCTGCTCAGAGGTAACTTTAACATTAAATCAGATCTTACCTATTTGAACTTTCAGTTTGGAAAGGTTCATATTGTGCAAGGAAGGGCAAGTACAGCATCTTGCCAGCCTTTGATAGAACATGCTAGAGGACAGTGTTAAAGCCACCCATCTGGCAACACAAAGTCTAGGAAAAGCCTCAAGCAAAATCTGAGTCTCGTTTTTACATAAGTAAAAATCTAGTGGGAAGGAAGGCTGGGTCTGCTGTTTGCACTGGAGCGGGACCGAGAGAATGGCTTTGGGACTGGAGTTCCTGCGCAAGAACAAGGTGTGTGTGCTGGCAGCTCTGACTCACGCTATCAAGTTGCTCTTACAAAATGGTGTCTCGGGGACCACCTGAATGCAGGTGATGTTAGTCATTTGCTTCCCGTAAATGCCAACTGCCCAGCCAAAAGCCAGCTGTGGTTGTTAAATCCAAAGGGCAGCCTGTGCAGTTGTAAGTGCCCAGGAGCCACGGCCCATCCACAGCTGAAGGGGCCTAATTTCATCTAATTTCTGAGTGGAACATTCCAAACAAGTGAACGACAACAGCAAAATAGTAGATAAGTGCCCTTAAAATGCACCACTCCAGGGAGACTGAAAAGTACATGCAGAAACTTGGGCAAGAGAGAGGCCCTGCTTACATGGCGGGGGGAAATGAGCTTTCTTTTTGATGGGGTGTTTGCTAGTACCATGTTCCCCACTGGGACTGCATCGCATGTGGGTGAGGCTTTATCACAAGCCTCCAAGAGGTCTGCTGCTATTACAACCTCAGGAGAAAAATGCAGAGAGCAGCCATCCTCTTGTTTCCTCAGACATTTACAGGGTTCACACGTTTTGGGAGGCAGCACACAGTACTATTTAACTGAAAGCTAATAAGGGCTGGATGGTGACGCCAGCAGGGCTAAAGACAGGAGTTCATACTGTGTATACATGGACAGGGAGGAGTATCGCGTAGGTTGTGTCGCATCAAACTCTGACTGAGTGTAGCATGCATTAAGGCCGTGTCCTGGAAGTCCACAGCGCTTCAGAGCTGCATCTGGCCATCCCTGCTGATCTGTGTCCTTCAATTTATCAATGTCCATCTTACAGCCTGGTTCCAAGCTCAAATTAGAGACAATCAAGAAATGCACAATCTGTTAATCAGTCATTTCCACGGAAAGTCCAAGAGGCAACAGCAAATATCACCACACATTGAGTCATCAATGCTTGAGCAGAGAAAAGATTCCAATTAAAAATCATCTTGATTTTAGTTTATGGCACAAGGTTTTCTGAAAGCTACAGTGGAAAAGTGAGGTAAAAAGTCAAGGAGCTGTTTTAAAACAAAGGATCAGTTCAGCCCACAAGTGTTTGCTTTAGACAAATGCTTTCTGCAAGAAGGGGAGCATTTTCTGCCTGACAAGGATCCTTAGAAAAGGTCTGGTGATTCAAGTACCCATGAAAGCCCCAGCTTGTAGCAGTGCTAAGGAGAGTGATGTGAACCTTTAGGAGGTACTTGACCCGTCTTGCCCTGAAAAAGGTGGTCATTGGTACAGGATTAGGCAATCTGTCCTTCACTGAAAGATAAGCCTCAAGAGCGTATCAGGGCTCGGCTTAGACTTCTTTGAAATTCAGGTTACTAAGAAACATTTTGCTGCTGTTTTTTGTATGTTTGGCCCCCACAGCCTCTCCTTCTGCTTTGAACCAGGAGTGCTCCAGCTGTGGCACTTCTGATTTTCACCAGTGAAGGAGGAGCTGGATCAGGCCCTGGGGCTGCAGCGCTGGTGCAGGGTAATGGGAGGTGGGTGGCTGGCTCAGTACTCACCACTGCCAGCTGCCTTTTTGCAAAGAACTTGAGAAAAGGAAGTTTTGTAACCAACCCCCAAGATGTGAAGTAGGAGCAGGTGTTTTCCCCAAGCTAAGTTATTAACCGTGGCCAAACAGAACATAGCACTGCTGCCAAAAACTGGGTAATATTTGACTAAATTACGTTTTAAAGTAGGAATAACGCTGAGAAACTATTCTCTGGTGTATGTTCTTTCTTAAACTCTCCCAACCCACCCTACCAGCTTTTCAACTGTGTAACATTAAAACTCCTGGGTGCACACGAGACATTCACATCTGCTGCCCCTTATCCACCAGCTGCACTCACCAGTCCCTATGTGCTCCCAGCCGGAATTAAAAAGAACAGTAAGGCTGCTGCAAAAAGACTCACATTATACTCCAACATCGCTACCAGGGAAAAGCTCCTATGGCTGGCCCTCACTTTGCGACAGTCCAGGGAAGGACCAGAGTTCAGGCTGCATCAGGGTTTTAGGGCACATGCAGGCAGGACGCTTGGCTGGAAATATTGCTCTGTGCGGTTGTACCAAGTGCCTTCCCTGTCATCAGTCTGTTGGCGTATGAGAAAGAGCTAGCCAGAACCAACAGCGTCAGCGGAGAGGAAAGAGCACTTATTTCTCCCCTACACATCCAGGTAGCTGTTTCCTCATTGGTGGTGACTGCTGTTGGCAGACAAAATAGGAAATGCGTGGTACTAGCACAAGAGGAGCTCCCAGCTCTCAGCTTGCAGCTGACCTCTCCCAGTTCAAAGCAACGATGAAGATGGCAGCACTGCTGCTTTCTGCAGTTCACTCACACGAAGGGCATCCGTTCATAAAGTCCGCTGCAGCACCGAGTGCCCTGAGTACTTCTGAAGGTGTGGGCTTAGGCCCTGCAGGCGGTCAGCGCGCAGGTCAGCTGTGGATCAGTTCAGTGCAGGGTTACCCAGGAGAGCACTGTAGGGACTCCCAGTGAAAGCAGCACAGGTGAATAAAAATAAAACAGCCTTATCCATGCCTGATAACTTATGCAACATATGCTGTTTGCTTAACTCCTCCCTACTGTTGGTTACCACAAGTATCACACGAACGTCTAGCTTGAGCAGATGTGTAAAAGGACACCTGCATGGTCCCGTTTCACTGAACTGAGCAGAACTGGTGCTGTAGCTGAGATTGCTGCATTACAGCCGCTCCTGAGCTGTTAGGTGGAGTGATTTGGGAAAGAAAAAGCAATACATACAAGAAAGTTGGTCCTTGGGTGTTGGAGGGGATGCTTTAAAATGTGTTTCTTTGGGAAATTCTTTGTGACCATGTTGCTGTGGTGAACCGTATATTTTTTTTCCCACAAAAGAGGTTGTATTATGAATAAAAGATATATCTTCTTTTGCAGCAAGCTCCAACGTACTATGTCAGTAAAATTGAGGCCAGATTAGAGTTATCTTCTGCAGGTCAGTGATTTTACACTATCTTAATTTCATATCAAATTGTTCTGGGTGTGGGATAGGCTTTCATATTTTTAAAACACCGGATTTTGCAAATTACGTGTTTTATCAGGCTTTCAGCGTGTCATTCACCCAAATCTTATGGTATGAAAATGGAAGAGAAGGGATCAGGCTGCAGTTTCGTCAGAATTGTTCAGTTTTCCTTTTGTCCTCAAAAACTTTTCCTGCCCCACCTCTTTCAGAATAGGGATTACTTCAAACCTAAGTTTAAGATACAAAACAGAGTTTTTACCTGTAAACACATGAAAATGCCATGACTCCAGTTCAGCTGAAGTCAAACTAAATGAACACAGTATCTGGATCACAGACATGCAGAGCTGGATCCAGATTTCAAATACACCAATGTGGAGAGAAGGTGTGTCTGATATTTTGGTTTGACAAAAACAAGAACTGAGGTTCTTCAAACCATCCTGAAATCCTAGACCTTGCCTGTGGTCTTCTCAGGCAATCAGATTTCCTTTTTCTTATGTTGCCCCACTTGTCATTATTTGAACAGTCAGGAGCTGCCCCAGATGCTACATCCCAAGAAATGCTGAGAGAATGTTGTTTAGGTCAGAGAAAAAAATTTCAAGCCATCGCTTCAGATTTTCTCTGACCTTAATTTTGCTCAAATTCTTTCCAACACATCAAATCTGTGACAGGTTAATGACTATATTATGTAGCTTCTCTGTTAGTTACTCATAAGTATTTGGATTGACTTTTGTCTTTAAAGAAGAAATACAAATCAGGAGCTCGACCAGGTGTGTCCTAATAGCACTGAGCTTTTTGAAATCTCAGTGCCTATTCTTCTCACTGATGAGCACTTTTATTAAGTATTCTGATCTACAGCAATTAAAGTAAAAGAAAAGATGATCCAGAGAACATGTCTCTAGGGATGTTCTCGGTTCATTGATGTCCCTGTGCATTGCTAAGTGCAAACTGCAGCAAACACAAACTAATTGGCTTAATCACAAGTTTTAAAACCCTCAGATAAAAACTTTGAGTCCTCCACAGCGGTGCTGACAAGAGACTTTGCTGTCCCTGGCTGCCTGTTACTGCCCCTCTGCCAGATGTTGCCATTTCAGAGTCCACCAGCAGCATTTTTGCAGTGAGCAAGCCCATATCTTTTCTAAGATAAAAAATACTGAATTAACTGTATTTTACTGGCTGGTGCACTGAATTTGACTGAAGAGGATCAAGAGTGTGCTGCTCACTCTTGTTCTGGCAGGTGTGGTTGAGATACAGTGATGCAGAGTTGGTGATGTGGATGATTTTGCCTTAAACAAGTGTCTCTGCTTTCAAAGGAGGATACGCATAAAAAATCTTCTCATGCTTTAAACTTGAGCCATATTTTCCATAAAATACCGTGACACTGAAATATGAAACTTATTTAATACATAAAGCACTACATCCTAGATATGTCAAATTCCCGTACTAGTATGGTACCTCTGGTTTGTCTGGAGACCTAAGATAGTTGTCTGCTCCTGCGAGAATCCTAAACTTTTCTCACAGACTCAAGTTGTTATAGTATGTTTTGAGTAAGCATCTGAAGTATTAGCCCCCTTTTCAGTCCCAAGCTCAGCTGAGTTGCCCATCGAGAATTAAAGCACTCATTTAAACATGGAAGAATGTAATGGATACATTACGGGGAAAAGGTCCATGCTTTAGTCACATCTGTGACTGCTGCTCTGCCAAAGTACCAGGCATCCTCCATTTTACCTCAGAAAGATGTTGGTTCCAACAGAGTTAGTGTGAATTCTCATTTGTGTCTCTCTTTATGGCCCCTAGGTATGCTTTACTATGCAGCCATACATGAGCAGCTGTTCACCACAAAGCTGGGGAATTCCTTTAAGTGTGCCAGCAAGCAAACCTTCAGCCTGGAGAAGAACTTCCAGCTACTCCTGGTTAATGTGCAGCTGCAAGCATTTGATTTTGCCGATAACCAGTTTGGAAAAGGTAAGCAGAAGGATACCTTTTCTACCCTTCCGAGATCAGCAGCACTCTGGCAGCCTGACAAATATAATCTGCTAGAGTATAACCATACACGTGTGGTGATCCTGTTACACCTATAGCACAATCACAGCTTTGTAACAGAGCCCAGGTAACGTAACCTGCCTGCTGCTTTCACCCTTTTCTAAGTCATTTTCAACACAGTTGGAAAAGCATCACACCTATGGAAAACTATCTTTCCCTCCAGCATTCAGTGCCTTCTGTTTCATCTTATGAAAAATGTTCAACTCTACAGCCACAATTTTATTCTTCACCCATATCCTCCCAGAGCAGGCGGAGGTGCGTTCACCACCAGTGCATTGCCCAAACCCCTAATATGTACAGTTCAGGTCAAGATCACTGTCCTAGTCAGACTGTAGCTATTTTGAAAGGCTCTTGACACTCATGATGTCCCACAGCTGCAGCAGCAAAACTGCCAACTAATAAGGATATTTGTGAATGCCGGATGATACTTTCAGAGCAGCTGTGTCTAGACAAGGTGAAATGTGTTTCTGATGAGGAAACGTGATTGGCATGCTTCCAGTTTCAGAATTAAACGTGATGCTCATCTCTGCAGTTTGTCTTTTACATAGCTTAGTAAAAGACAGAGAGAGACCAGTACTGACTGCCCTTGTCTCCTTGTCTCTGCCCACTCTGGGAGAATGTATTTGGACTCAACATAACTTCTTCCTTACACCCACAACTGGGGTTCCTTCCACAGGGAAATGAGATGTCATCCTTGTTTCTTGTCCAGCAATGCAGCCAGAACCTGGCCAGGCTGTGGGGACCAGGACTGCTGGGTGCACCAGGAAACTCCTGTGTCCCAGAGTATGGACATCCTCATGGTGTTCTGCCTTACTTCTTGTGAGATGCATGAAAGATCCTATAAAAGCAGAGAGGTGGACTAGATGGGACCCTGCAGTCTCTTTGAAATTGTATATCTTCACATTTCTGTGACTTTCTCTCAGAGCGTTTCCATACAAGAACTCAGGAGGACAGGTAGGGTTATCAGCTCTCCAGCCCTTCCGATGCACTAATAAAACATTCCCTTCTTCAGACATTTGACTTCCTGCATGCTTACAAAATATTGCCCCTGTATTCTTCTTACTTTAGATCAGTATTTTGGGATTCCCCAATGGGAATCTTTACACCGATGGTGGGCAGTTAGCTCAGGGATCAGTATTTTGACTCAGTTTGGCTCTGTTTGACTGTTTCTTCTTTTGTTAGTTCACCATTTTGGCTGTCTTTCTTATTCTAAAAGGAATATAATGGGAAACAACAATTGGGGCTTTCTTAAGACATGGACCTTTTGGGGCATACTTTTCTTTAAGTTCTGAAAAGCCACAATAAGAATCCAATCCATGCTCTTGTTCTCCTGAAGATCTTTTTTCATGGGATAACGCTGAGCTGGAACAACTCATGGGATCCCATCTGGTTCCCACATTCCCATTCGAATATTTACAATGACTGAGTTCAGTTATGGCTTTTGGTATGGCCTCGCCTCTAGCAGAGACAGAGCTTAGACAGATTCTCTTTCTCTCTCTCTCCCTTTCTCATTTCCTCTTCCCCCCATGCCACCAAGGTCAGACTAATCTCTGCTAATCAATACTGTATACAAAATTAAATTAGTTTGGTTCTCAATCAAAGGGCTGAGAAAACAGCTGCCACCTCTGAAATAATTCCCCAGTGGCCATGAAATCGTTATGAAACTCTTGCGTACCTCTGCTGTGTATGCAGATTCTGAAAGACAAAATCCCCAGTGAAGGAATGACTCTACACACATCATCAGCCTCCTGTCCTCGGGTGTCTTGAGACTGGGAGTTTCACTTCTGTTACTCTTGATTTGCTTATCTTTAAAGGGGAAGAAAAAGAAAACATTAATGATCATTGGTTTCAAATTCCTTACAATTTTGTACAGGCTGCAGCAGCATTACATCAATAACTTGGCCTGTTCGAGTCTGGAAAGCTATGAAAGTGTCATCTGAACTGCACTTCAGTACATCAGAAACAATTTCTAGAGTTCATAGCCCAAGGTTTCATCAAGCAAAATGGCCAATTCAAACACCTCTGGCTTTTGCAAAACTCAAATGCAAATACTTTTCATCTCACTTCCTCAGCAGCAGGTTACATTAAACAGACAAGGCTTCTAAAAGGCAGCATCTAGCAGAATGCTGATGCCTTTGGATTTGTGGCATTGCATCACACGAAATTGCCATCCGGATCAGAGGAGAAGAGGATCAGATTTTGGGGAGAACCATGTGGAGGCTCTGGAGCTGTGACATGATGTCATACACTCCCTGTGCTCCGTGGGCTAACTGCCTACCAACGGCGCAAAGATTCCCGCTGGGGAATCCCAAGCTAAGATACAATCTGTGCCAGCATAGCCATCAGAATTAGACAATAACAACAGAGGCTATGGTCTTAGAGTGCTGTCGAAATCTGCCATGGAATAGTCACAGGAAGTGAAAAGGGCTGAGGGTGTAGGATCTCTCACACCCTCCTATAAACCGGATTGACTGCTGAGCTGGGATACACTGTGGGGTTTAGCTGATCAAACTACCCTACTTAGAAGACAGGTTGCTGCTCAGGTGCTGCTCAAAGCATCATGCTGGAGGCCTTTCTTTCCCTGGAGCCCAAGGAAGGACCATTCCTATAGATCAGATGGAAGATGTAGGTCTGATCCAGTTCTGGGATAACACATTAGTGATCGTTCCCAGACCTTGCCTTCACTCCCAGGGCTACACTCGTTACATTGTGAATTTGAGACTCATCCTGCCATTGTGACTTGAGTAAATATTCCATTTATATCAGTGACCCAGATGGCGCAGTCTCTACATTGGAAAGCCGCCAGTTTACCCCAGTCTGGAAGTTCATTTTTAAGTAATGAGTTTCCATTTAATCAGAGGATGACTTGAATATTCATTTGGGTAGGGACTGGCTGAGGAAGTCAGGATTTGCCCCCTCTGTAGCTAAGAGGTATGTTTGGAGTGAATATATCTTTGGATTGCTTTAAAAAGGTATTATTTGTGTCAAAACCTTTTCTGATATCATCAGATGTACAATAAAACTACCATGGTACTGCTAAAGCAACTCCCTGGATTAAGTCCAAGGCTTCTGCCTTCCTATTCTCTTGATGTTCTGAGTAAGCCACAATTATCCACAAATATTCTGAATTAACCACAGAGAACAACTAGAATTTGATTTTTCTTAAGAAACACTGACTTAACTAGGATCCTTACTGTGCTAATGATGCGCTGGACTATGGGCTCCCTTCTCTGGCCTCATCCTTGGTACTGGGCAGAAGCAATTAGATGCCCCATAGGAGCAGGTTTTGTCCATGCAGGATGTGTATTGCTCTTTATTTTTAGACTTGCACTTTGTAGTGTGATGCTCCACATCTGCTATCAGCAAGAAAGCCTCCTGCTGTGAATGTGCTGATCTTGGTGGTAAAACAGCTCCTGTGGACATGAAAGAGCAGAGTCATTCTCCAGTGAAGCATGTAGCTACTTCAAAAGGGGCAAGTATGGTTTTCTTGAGATTCACCACAGATGAAAATAAGGATTAAGTACGGCTCAGGAAACAGAAAGAAAAAGAGGGGGGAAAAAAAAAACCAACAAGTTGTGAGAACTTCTGGCTTGTATTTGCTAACTTTTCTGGCATACAGATGTATAGTCTAGGATTGTGGCGTTCTGCTAAACACATTCTCTGATCTCCTTTTACTTTCAGAAGAAGAATGTTTTCCTGATAAAAACAGCAAAGCAGCTCCTGTCGCAGTGGGCCTGAGTATCCTGGGATTGTTTGTCATTGTGTTTGCCACTTTCCTGATCTCAAGAAGAAAGCCACACAGAGGATATGAACGTATCTGAGGTGCCCTTGTGCTTCCAAATGTGTCTAGCAAGTAGAGAAGTCACAGCAGTTTTAGCTTCTACCTGGCAACCTCACTGTCCTGAAGCCCCATTTTCAAGTGGGTTGACACCACACGTTTAAAGCTAACGAGTATTTCTGGAAGTGATTTCTTTAAGGTGGGAAAGAGAGAACTCACACCATCTACTTGAGGCTATTCTTAGCATCTAGTTTACATTCAGTTCAGAGGACCAAAGTGAGGAGCCTAAATTCTTCTTACTATCAACAAAGGAGGCAATTCAGACCACCTAAGTCAGATACCTAAAAATAGCTTAAAGCGAGCAATATCACCATCCCCCCGAAAAATCGATCCGGTTTTATACAGATAGTGTTTAGATTTATTAAAATAGATGAGTCCAGTAATAGGCCCTTCAAGTGAGTAAACCAGAGGTCCACAGCTACAGACAGCCCTGTTAAATCTGAACTCAGTGAAAGCCTTTTGAGAACACCTGTATGCTGAAGTCTCAGGGCAAGCCTAAGTGTGACTTCCATTCACAGGCAAGTTCTCACCAGTCCTGTAACACGGTTACACTTCGTAAGTTCTTGGGTTTTTTTTCTACTAAGCCCTTTGCAAGTGGTAATATGTGACACTTACTCTGGAGGCAGTATTTTTAGAAATTTTTCTAGTTTCCAGTGACTGTGTATGCAAATAAGAGAAGATTACCCAACTGAGGACACACAGGGTCTGCCTGACCAGTATGTGCCAAAATTACCACTTGTCATTGCCTGTTTTGGCCCCGCTGCAAAGATGTCTGAGCTTCCTTCCAACAATTCTTGAACTGCAGCCTCATAAAGCACAGCACATTAGAGCAATCTGACGTTGCTAAGTTTATCCCGAAGTGTTATGCTGCAAAGTGCACAATTCAGGCTGAGACACCTGTGCAGCAGAACTGGGCAGGTGTTTGGAGGCAGGAACTCCATCCATCTGCCACACCAGTCCAAGCCACCCCCTTGACAGTCGGTGCTCAGGCACAGCATCCCTTTGCCCCATGTTTGCAACTCAGCGTGGAAAAGCTGACATGAGGGTCTGAAAGCACTGTGACATGTGGTCCAGTGCTAAAGATGCCGGTGGAATCGATGAGGATTGGGGTGAATTTGCTTGATAAACTCAAGGATCTTCATATTTTGTGGTCTTGTGAGAGCTCATGAATCACCCAGTTCCTATTCAGACCTGTTACAGTGACCACCACTGGACTCAGTAACTGTCTCTCTGCTGAGACGGCATCACTGTGACCTCTCTTAACCATGCTCTGTGAAAAAGCCAGGGCTTAAGTGGCCACAGTTGTGGTAGACCTGCACAAGGCCCGTGAGAAATGGAAATCCACTGACGCCGCGTGTTCAAGGCTTCTGTGGGAAATAACAGCTTGCCCAGGCCTTGGACCAACGCTGCCCCAAAGTGAATGCTATCTGGTGTGCTCACAGCTGAGAGCTGGACTTCCAGATGGAAATAATCCGGCGTTGCTTTAAAGCACACTAATTGATACACTCTGTAGTTAGTTCCTGCTATGCCAATGATGACGGCATGAACATAGTAACTGGTTTTGAGATTAAGTTCAGATAATGTTCTTTGTTGTAACCAGGAAAATCTTGTCACAAACGATTTACAAAGCTACACAGATGCACAAATGTGCAGATACACACAAATACACATGCACACACCACACACAGATACGTTCGCTGCACCAAATGACGTAAAATGATATGAAATTACATATTAAAACATTTACAAAAGAGAAAATAATATTAAATAAGAGCACACTCCCCCCTTAGGAGTTAGGGTAATAGCTTAACTTTTACCAATAGAAGTTTTGCCTGGAAAAGGACTGTGGAATGGCACCCACCAAACCAAAGACAGACTGAAGTCATCTGCAAAAATTCCTTGTTGAAAGTTTAAGCTGGATCTAAACAAACCAGAAATGTTGGGAGCTAATTTAATTTCCATTAATAATGGTCCAAATCCTGAGCAATTATTAATAGTGATGGAACCTCACCGGATTTTCACTGGGTAAAACTGGCGATACTATTTTGTGAGTTTAATGTCTCATAAGTATTTTTAAAATACTTTTGATATTTTACTAGTATTTAACCATTGAGAGTTTACTTATTTAAATTAGAAAAAAATAAATCCTTCCACTCCATGAATTACTAGAAGATGCTGGTCTGTGTCAAGCAGGAAACATGGTCATACTCTTCCATAATCGACATAAATACGTAGCTGTGGAAGTAGTTAACAGTATCCATGAATGTTCCCTTGAGTCTGAATGAACCAAAAAATAAGAAAAATAAAGACAATTTTGAAGCACTTTTGCACTGGGAGAACCGTAAGTCAGAAGTGAGAACCAGCTGCGAGCATGGCGGTGCAGCTGGATACAGCTATAAGGTAAAGTAGCACAAGAAACAGGATACCAACCTTTCGCACCTTTAATAGAGAAACAGATTTGAACTGTATGCGGTTGAGTATTCTCATTGAAATACAAGTATTTCAGTTACTGATTTGTAAAAGGTTCCAGCACTGTTAATATCGCTTAGTGAACTTCATCCAGCTTATTGTCACCCTTCTTCCTCACCCACCACCCCCACCACCCCCCGCTTGCTCAGGCCCTTGGCTTAATAAAATCCCTCTAGTTCTGAGGGTTAGTTAATGCTGTTAACCTGTTGCTTAGAAAGGAGATTTTTATACTCAATTAAAGCATTCACTTTTTTTGAAAACAAAAAAATTGATGAGATGTCCAGCAGGAATGGTAAATATATGGAAGAGCTTCCACTAGAAAGTGATGCTTGCAATAGTGATGTCACTGCCCCAAACCATTACACGTGGATATTGTGGCAGCAACCGCCACACATGATGTGACCCTGAGCTGTTAGTGATCTAGGGATCAGCAGACATCTCTCCCATTCAAAACTAAGTCCTGTTTCACACCTTCTTTGGGTTTTTGGGTTGCCTGATCTGTACAGTTTGTTTCCTCTGCAGATAGGGGTATAGCACCTGCTTGTTATGTTCTGTACTGAAAAATCTCCTTAAGTTGATATTCAGTCTGTAACATTTGATATCAACGTGAGGAGAGAAAATTGTTCTTAATGACTGATAATTTTGTGTTTAATCTCGTGACACCCTCTGGCATTTTACTGATGATGCAAAGATTTTTCCCCACGCTTTTTGCTTTCTACAGTGAATCAAACTGTTGGTATTGAACAATGTTTGGATTCAGGTTTACCTGATTTGTTTGTATAATTTTTATTGCTATTATTTGTTTGCTATTTTTACGAAGCTGTGTACTGCCTTTTCTGTATATTACTCTGGGCTTGCTCTAAACGGCACAGGCGAAGTGCACGTGGTGTAAACCCGTAAAACAATTGGATGTTCTCCTGAAATGCTGCCAGCATGCAGCAAAATCAATCCAATTGAGTTAGTGCTTTACAGTAATAGAGGAGCCACTGGAGAATTCCTTACTGCATCCGGACATTCCAGCCCTGAGTGCAAGCTTTCTCCCAGCCTACATGGCCGTCACCTCCCTCCCTGACCACAGAACACCCAAACAGCCTGCAGCAGGGACGCGATTCAGCATGCCAGCACAGCAAGGAGTGTTGCCTCTCTGAATAGAATGCTGAATTAGAATTAGACAGCTCAGCTGCTCCCAGACTTGCCATGTGCAGCTTTCAAAGCTGATGCCTGTATTTATTGTTGGCCAGAATTCAGGCAGATATTTGGCTGGCACTTTTTTACCTGGTGGCGTTGCTTTGAGGTCCTCCTCGCAGTGGGAAGGCTCTATAGGTGTAAAACTGGTCTTGGTTGCCAGACTTTGTCTTTTAAACATCTTGTCTGAGGAAACATTTTGAGCAAATGTCCCTAAAAGAGCACCATACAAAGAAAAGGCTCTTATGTTAAACTAGTTGTACACAAGGTGGACCATGACAGTTATACTACGGGCAGCAATGCACAGTTTCTGTTTCTTGTATATATGGATGTAAATGAAAACATTGTTTTCCAAGCCTGGCAGGTTGCTTCCCTTCCAGGCTGCTCTTTACCATAGTCAGACCCTTGTTCAGCAACCTGCTCACTGCTTGGGACAGGGGGTTACCAACCAACCTGCCCTAAAAATCTCCATGCCAAAAAGCTTCATGTAGTCAGCACGAGCCCCTGCACCCAGAGAGCTGAGAAAAGAGTGCAGTGTGCTGTGGGAGGGGACAGGGTTGCTGCTGGGTCCCAGAGTGACCAGTAATGTTGGTCTCAGCAGCCCCAGCTAACTTTATCCCTTGGTCGCAGACTCAGATTGACCCATCGCTGAACCAGAAGATATTGGTCATGATGATGTGATGCACCCCATCAGGGAAGCTATGCTTAACTTGCTTGCAGGCATGTGCTGGTTAGGATACAGAGAGACCACTCAGAAGTTAGGAGATGAGCACATTCCTATAGCTCCCTGATGCTCTGCTGCAGCTCTCACCCCAGACCATTCACTCTGGTTTCTTGCATACCCAGGGTAGACACAAGGGCATCCCATGAGCATAATGATGTCAAACTTAGCCAAACCACCAAGGAGTTTATAAAGCAAGATTTAATTTCTTTCAGTCCTTTTTCCTCTCTGATAGACAAAGTCCAAATCAAAAAACAGCTGTTAATTCTGCTTGGAAGAAGAAGGGAGATGTAGCTTAACATCTTGAGTGTACAAAGGTGGTTTGGTTGATCACTTTGAGCTTGCTATAATATATGGTTGCTAAAAAATAATTTGCTATGAGAAGTAAGATATGCTCTTTATTTTTTTATTATTTTCTATAATAAAGCTTGTATTTAGTCATTAAACTGTGCATTGCTGTGCAATTTTTTTCTCCCTCGAGTGCTGTTTCACCTAAACTGCTTAAAGTACAAAGACAATCTAATGAACAGCGGGGGTCCTATGGGCTCTGGACACAAGCCACAGACAGATGTGCTTATATCCTAACCATAACTTCAATCATTATTTCTTCTGTGGCTTGGGCAAATCATCTCACATTTCTATCTTTGTTTCATCATTTAAAAATCATTAAAAAATCATGTTTCAGCATTAAAAAAAAGAAGATACGGAAAATATTATGCGGTTTCCCGTTATCTCCCCACAACTTCCAGAGTATCTGAATTCACTATGTTTCTTTACGTGACTAGCTCTCTTCTTGCTTCCTAGTGGTCCAATAAACACAGACCATAATTCACAGCAGATGTGATGGGTGCTTGTTACTTCATATTTAAACTGCTTTCACAGATAGTAATATTGTAAGTTACAGTAAAAGCCTTCTGAGGAGAATGCATCCTTCCAGTGTGCAGTTATGACAACGAGAGGAACTAAATAGCTTGGAAAATACCACACAAAAACTTCAGAACTCAATATCTTTATGTTGGTCAAAGGAATTTCCCAAAAGATGGGGGCTGGACTAGATGATCTTTAAAGGTCCTTTCAAACCCAAATCAGTCTATGTGACTTTGCTGTGATTTTGCTGTTTGTCACATCAACAGCCACCTTAAAATATCATAACTGTGGGACAATTGCATGAGATAAACTTCTCAATAAAAGGGAGCACACAGAAGTTCTTCAGCTTCATCCTCGCAGGTTTGTCAGAGAAACGCCAAATCAAATCTGTCTAGATCTATGTTTGGCTAATAACTGCAGCCTGGCCCCATTTTGGGTGCAGGCTCTCTAACACCATTGTGGGGAGGTTGTATGGTAGAGGTGGGCTGGCTAAGAAAGAGAGGGTGGGCAGAGAGACGGGGGAAGAGGACACACTCTGTGGTGAGCAATGAAAGACCCTGAAATGGCTGAATGAGTCTAACGTGTCACACTCTTCATGGCTAAGGATGCAAAGGTTGTTAGATGGATTGCAGGGAAGCAGAAGATGTTAAGATGGGGAAGAAAACTTATCTGCTGCCGGCAGCTGAAATCAGGAACTTACCTATTAGAGAAGTGCCGGTGTGGGCAGCAGAAAGAAAGTAACTTCCCTCGGTGATAGAACACCAGAGTTATGCTTCACTTGCTCTTACCATTTCTAGTGTCAGTGCGCAGCCCTACATAATGGCTATAGGTCACAAGCTGAAAACGTCTCAAGCCCCTCCGTTTTCCCTTGGTAGAAAAGCAGGGCTGCCAGGAGAGCAGGGTCAGTTTGCTCTGCTCTTTTGCACTTGCTTGGCCTGGTACAATATTAAATTTGGTGCCAGGTTCACCTAAGTGATATATCTGTTTATTAGACAAGGTTCCTGGCTTGTTCACGTTAGTTTTAGAAGCTGCTCTGGTAAATACACTCTTGGGAGACATGTTTCAGCTGAAGAACTAGGATTTAGATGGGGCCTTCTGTGTGTTCCTTGCCTTGGGGGCAGGTCTGAAGCAGACCCTAGAAGGCTGCTGGATGTCTCAAGTTCTCTCTTTCTTGACAAGATTTAATGGCAGATGGAGGAACAGCCAGTCATTTTTCCTCTTAAGGCAAAACCCCCTCATGTGTGAGTCATGCCATGGACTGTCCCAGAAGTGCGAAGGTTTCACATCCACTGGAGAAACATTTTTGCATTAGTTTGTCCAGAAGAAAAAAGAATCAGTTTGAGGGAAATAACAAGGGTGAGGAGAGAAAGACTTCTGTGAAGTTAACTAGTAAGGTGACAAGACACTCGGAGACTACATGTTCTTTCTCACATCCAAGGCTGTGGCCATGGCATGCCAATAATGCAGGGCTCTGCACGTCTGAGGTTTATCAGCCCCAGCAACACTCACACTCCTGGGCTATCATCAGCATCTGGGCTTTCCCTGCTAGCCACAAAATGTCGCCAAACTTGCATTTCTCTTTTTCTACAAGTTCTACTGCCTATGAAGTTGGTAGGTCCCAAGTATTTTATCAAATTATAATTTAATTGGCTCCGTTTCTTAACTCTTTCTTCAAAATTTTAAAAAAGAGTAGGTTGCATTTCCCCCATGCAGAAACAAAATAAATGGCTGTTGGGAAAAAGGAAAGCGTTCAATCTGAGTCAGAAAACCTCTGTGGATTAGAGACATAGATCTTGGTTTCAGACCTCAGCTTTGCTGGGGCTTTCCTATACCCCAGAAATTTCGGAAGAATATGATTCATGAGTCCAGCCAATGTTTAACCTCATTCATTTTGCTGTGGAATAACATTATTTTCATCTCCTCAAGGAAAACAAATTCACATTTCAAACAAATTATGATGTTCACAATCTGCTGATGGAAAAAATGAGAAAAGTACTCAAATTATTAATCTAAAGCGGCTTTCAAAATGCCAAGCTTCCACAATAAAATTTAAAATATTGCCAAGTCCAACCCATCCAGTACATCACTAGGTTCGTCACAGTGCCTCTATGTAAGAGCATATTCCTGGTGACAGTGAAAAAACTATTATTTTCTGAATTTTAGTTTCATCACATTGCACTTTCAAACATCTGTGTATACAACCTGGTGATCCCACTTGACTTTGCAAGCCCTAAAAGCCATGCCTGCAGGATGCCTTCACCAAGGGCAGATTTGCAATATAAATTAGTTTGCACCTTCCATCAGTTTGACTGTTCAAAGCGTAAACTCCTCCACCACCTCTGCTCTACCTGTTGCAAAATACGCGTAGCTCTTCCCAGTGTTCAAGGGTGAACTACATAAAATGCTGCCATCTTGTGTTTAGAGGCACATTAAACATGATGAAATTTTTTACAATCTGGATTTCAAAAGACTCAAGTAGGATCTGTGCTGTCAGCATGATATGTTGAAGATGAATGAAGTGAATGAGCTATGGAAAAGTTGTAGCTTCACTTAATAATTTAGTTTTTAAAAATCTCATCTCTAGGACAAGCGCTAAGCCCACCACCCCTTGCAGGCAGGTTCGAGGGACCATACTATTTCCACAAGCCGATCTGGCACGTGTGTTTGCTACTACAACCCCTCCGTCCCTGGTGTAAGAGATCACCACACCATATTACAGAAAGCAACAGCGGAACACGCGGAGATCCCCGGCACACCAAGAGCGCTCTTCACGTCAGAAACTGTGTCGGCGCTCCAGAGCGTGGAGAACGCCTAGGACGTGTTCCATACCACCACCATCGCAGCTGAACGCGTGGCTGCTTTGCTATTTGTAAACAGCAACTAGAAATACTTATCTTGACCAAGTGTTACTGTTTGTTGGGTTTTTTTTTTACAATTTCTCTGTGCACGTAACATTAAAACCGCAGTTATGTGAGCTGCTGAAATGCTTTATTGCTGTCTACCGGTATCACCGTTCCTCTGACCGTTGCTGTCACCCTAGCTTCAGTAATCAGCGTGACTGCGGCAAACGAGGCGCCGTGGGGATTCACCCTCCTTTTCCTACTGCGGTATGACACAGAAAACCTCCACGGCCAGCCGCGGCCCGAGCCGAGGCCCAGCTGCCCCGCGCCCCGTCCTCCCCGGAGCACCGGCCCTGAGCTGGGGCCGGCAGGAGCTTAGCGAGACCCCTCACCAGGGGGACCAGCACACCCCCAAAGCCTGAAGGAGCGGCTGCTCTACGCTCACGGGAGGGCGGGCAGCGCTGGTCCCACAACCTGAACCTCTTCCATTTACACGGTGCAGCTCTGAGCTGGGGTATCCGCGGGTCCCCGGGCCCTTCCTGTCGCTGCTCTGTTACCCCCCCGCCGCCATTCCCGAAGGATCATGCTCAGCTCCGAGCCCATGCATCCATAAATAAATCCAGGATTCCTTCTGCAGCGCGCATCTCTTCACATTTATATGAATTTCATTTGATCCGCAGTCTCATTGCCCAATTTCTCGGTGTCATTCGACCTTGCGCCGTCTCCCGGCTCTGCCCCCACCAGCCAGCCATTCAGGCCCCTCTCCCAGATGCTCTGGAGTGAGCGCTCCCGCTCCTTCCCCGTCACCTCCCTCCTCCCCGAGCGCTTTCGCTCCCCGCTCCCCTTCGCCGCGGCCGCCCCCCACGCCCCTGCCGCGGCAGCCACTGGCGGCCGTTCTGGCGCGCACACCCTCCGTCCCGCCGGCCCCCGCGCTCGCCAACATGGCGCTGGTGCTGGCGGCCCAGCGGGGTCGCAGCTGCCTGTGGGCGCTGCGGTGGCAGTGAGTGCGGGCTGGGGGGAGGCGACACGCGGCGCGCCGGGGCCCGCCGGACCCCGCGGCGCCTCGGGGACGGCGGGCGCTGCCTCTGCGCTTTGCCCGGGGGATGGCCGACGAGCTCGTCGCTTCCTTCTCCTCTCCCCGCTGGGGCGGTGCGCGCCGTGGCGGCCGCTGGCGGGGGCGGCGGCAGGGACCGCGCCCTGGAGGGAGCCGGCGGCGGCTGTCGGGCCTAGCGCCGGGGGAGGCTCCCCAAAGCCGAGGCGGGAGCCGGGCTGCCCGAGGGAGGGCGGGAGGGGTCAGGGGCTCCGCGCCTCAGGAGGAGCGAGGGAGCCGGGCCGCTGCCCGCTCCCGCTGCTCGGTGCCGAGGGTGGCGCGAACGTGTGGGGATACAGGTACCCGGGCCGTTCTGTGGAAAGAGCGAGCGAAAATAAACCTCCCGGGCTTTCGGGCACAGTTTCAGCAGTGTGTGCAGATTCCGTGAAACTGTGCTGGCTGCGCGGGGTTTGACAGCCACCGCTGAGCACCCGCTGTAGCCGCCCCTCCGCCCTCCGTGCAGAAGGAGCTGGTGACCGTGACAGCTGTTCGTTAGACGTTTAGGAGATGCACGAATTAACCCTCTCGTTATCTGAAACGGAGCTTTTGGCTGTACGGTGTCAAGGACGTCTTGTGTCCTCCTGATACCGTTTAAGAATTGCTGGACTTGATCCAAGTACCCAAGTCGAGTTACGTGTTAATTAAAACAGCTCCGAGAGTTTACTTCTATAGTCTGATCCAGCCACTTAGGCTTCGCTATCTTTTCTTTAGTATTAGTTGTTTGAGGTTTAACTTCTCGTCTCTGAAATTCATCGCTCTTTGTTCTTGCTATTTTTCACATTCTTTTTTCTTGCACCTTTTCTCTAGACAAACAACTCCCATTTCCTTTTTAAGCTTTTCTGTTTTGTGGTTGTTCACGTCGTCTTTCATGAAGGCTTCGAGTTGCCTTCTTTGTAAATGCCAGATGCTGGCTGTTCTGTCTGCTAAGAGTTTTGGTTTTTTTGTTTAATATATGTTGAATGCTGCTAAAAAAGCAAGGGGATAATTTCCATTGTGTCTAAGTGACAGAACGTGTGTCATGCTGTCCTTCTCTCACCTGAAGTGGCAGCTGAGCTGCTTTTATTTTCGTCATACACTTTTGTAACGCTTTGGTGTTTCTGCTTGCCCAGGCGATGGAACCAAGTACAAAGATTTGTGAAATGGGCCTCAACGATAGGTATGAAATTTAACTTCTTTCACTACTAAGTTGAATTGCTTGTGTAATGTGGATGGTCATACAATTAATTTTAGACCATTGATTGCTGAAAAACTGTAGGTTTTTTTAACAATGAGTCAATATTTGTAAGTGTTTGGTAGCAGTAGTCTGTAGCTTACCTATCAGAAATCATCTTTTATGTGTAAACAACGTTTCGAATAATTTTATCTGTCACATTTAGGTGTACTCAACTTAATGAAAATGATTTATTTTTGTGACGTTTTCCTCTGAGTCTTTTTCTGGCACAAACATTGCAAAGTCTGTGAGAATTGTTTTTTAGGCACAATGGTTTTGAAACAATATGTGACGGAAAGTAAAAAATATTTAGCAAAATGATTTAAACTGACTCTTTTGTCATGTTGTCTAATAAGGTATGTTTTAGAATCCAGAGATAAATTTTCATTTTAATACTTAGTTTTAAGCTATTTAGTTCTGCTTGTGAGGTCTCTGGCTGTGCTGGCCTTATATTTCTATCATGTTTTAACTGCTGTGAAGAGGCTTTATCGAAGCTTGTATGTAACTGTTAAAAAAACAAACAAAAAACCCAACCCCCCCGCCCCAGACATCATACCTTGTTATTTCTTCGAGACTGTGTATCGATGGGGAATAGTGCTTTTCAAAGAAATGTGAGTCACTTCTCTCTGTGGGGGGACAGATGGATGGGACAGGCGTTAATTGTTTCCTAGTTGGTCCAGAAAGTGCACAGTAAAAATACAAGCATCAACTTCTAAGGGTTGGATTCTAAAAAGAAAAAAAGACTTAAATTAAACATACTTCTGCATAAAGACTCTAAGGAAAAAATTCCAAGACTATCATGGAAATGCTTTTGGATGAAGCGTGTGTTTTTTTCAATATTGGAAGAAATGCATAAAGACTACCAATAATGAAAAAGAAATCTAAATTTTAAAATCGTTTTATTTCCAGGGGTGTTTTTAAAGATATATTTCTTTTAAAAATTGCTTACTGTGTTTCATCCTTTTAAACAGGAGTTCACAACATAGGGAAGATTCTTGTTGCGAACCGAGGAGAAATTGCATGCAGAGTGATGCGAACAGCAAAGAAAATGGGTGTGAAGTCTGTAGCAGTTTATAGTGAAGCAGACAGAAATTCTGTGCACGTAGCAATGGTGAAGTATATTCATTAAGTTTGTGATTATCATTCATTCACAACAGTATTTCCTATTAATAAGTTCAATGTGAAAGTAGGTGTGCTAGTGCAGTTGATGTTCACCTCTGTAGAGTTATTTCCAAGTTTACCTCTAATTGATGAAAAGTTTGCTTGGTCTCTGTCTCAGCACCTGACAACTTTACAGGAACGGCCTTAAAGTTTGGTGCTCGAACTCCAGAGAAGCCACTGGTGGTTAGAGAATGGACTCTGGTTTGGGGAAGAAAGTCGGAATTTGTTTCACCCAGTTGAGTCTCTCCATGAAGAGAGGCAGTGGTTCGACTGTTGCATGCTAGCAGTTTGATGAACTGTATTATTAGCTCAGAAATTCAGTTCAATTTGCTTTTTATTATCTAATAAACAGTCTGTATTTTTTCTGTAACAGGCAGATGAAGCGTATTGCATTGGTCCACCACCCTCACAGCAGAGTTACTTGGCCATGGAGAAAATAATGCAGGTGGCCAAGATCTCAGCAGCACAGGTAAGCAGATCATGACCTTAAATCTTCCATTACTTCCATGAGCTGTGTTTACATCTTGTGTTTCCTTAGCACTCTGCTGAAATTTCAGGGTTTTCTAAGCTAAACTGATATAAAAATAGGCTGGTAACATTGTTCTATTTTAGGCTATTCATCCAGGTTATGGTTTCCTCTCAGAAAACACAGAGTTTGCAGAGTTGTGCAAGCAAGAGGGAATCATCTTCATAGGTCCACCTTCATCCGCTATCAGAGATATGGGTATTAAGAGGTACCTGTTTCTGATTTATTACTTGGTTATGCAGTTCACAGTTTGGCAAAGCTGATTTTGTTAACAAATGACCAGTTGCTCCATAATTGTGTTAGTCTGTCAGTTTTCATTGTCTTTTATTTTTATGGCTTCCTTCAAAGGAGTAAGCTCCAGGTTTATAGATATGGGGTTCCTACAGACATAGAAACAGTTAAGATTGTTCAGTTATTCGGGCTTTGGTAACTGAGTTTAGTTTTCAGTAGTTGGGGCATTGCAGTGGTACATAGTTAAGGTTCAGCAGTCAGGCTGGATGTCTTGTGTATTGGTCAAAAGAATGGTGGAAAAGAAACACCATGTCATCAGGGGTTGTTGTGGCTCATGTAAAATGGAGTGATACGTTGTTCATCACAGACGATCTTAGTTCTTAGTTACTTAGATCAAAGAAGTGTTTACAGGTTATGAAGTATAAATCACAAATATGGAATTAAGATTATTGTTAACATGTGAACAGTGTAATATTAATTTCAAATAATTGATGTTTTTATCACTTCCTAATGCGAGAGTAAATGACCACTGTAACTATTGTTGCATGCATATTGGAAGTTGTAGTTGTTACGCTCGAGTGTTTTATATGTGGTGTTTTATGGCTGTATTGCATGTTTTATGCCTGTATCGTGAATAGAGTTTTGCCATTGTACAACTTCAAATACAGTTTTGGCAGGGTACAGTGTTGTGATTTGAAGATGGGAGGTTTTGGCCTCTGTAATGTGGGTCAAAATGTAGGAAAGAACAGTAAGCCTGAAACTCACTACTGCTGTTTTGTGGAGGGCTTGGAGAAAAAAACCCTGTTTGAAGCATTTGATTATTTACAGTCCAATCGTATGTAACCCAGTTAAGTAAGTAGTCCTACTGAGGTCAGTGGAACTACTTTTGTGAGGAGGGTTATCATTGGGAACATATACAGGTTTGGAGCTTAAAGTAAGAAAAAAAAATATTATTATCATTCTAAACATAAAACTATTCTGTCAAAGCACTTCCAAAGCTATAATGTCTGCTGCTGGCGTTCCTGTTGTTGAAGGTTATCATGGAGAAGATCAGTCAGATGAGTGTCTAAAGGAACATGCCAAGAGAATAGGCTATCCAGTAATGATCAAAGCTGTTCGTGGAGGTGGAGGAAAGGTAAGGGAACTAATCTGCTCATCACATGGGGTAACGTTGTTATGTCTCGGTGTCTGTAACTGAATATTCTAGAAGGAATCTGAACACAAACTGGAAAACACCTTTTCATTAAATTTACTATTGATGTCCAGCCTGCACTGTGAAATCTCATTTTCTTTGTCATTTAGTCAGGCAAAAGATAAGTAGCTGCCATAAATTGGTGGAGTTTTGTTTATTTAAATGGATCTCCAGAAATTCTCGTAAGCAGAAAAGTTGTCCTGTGGATTTGTTTGTGTGAAATTAGATGACTTTAAATTGTTACTTTGTGATAGCTTCTGCACCTTTTTTTGCTAACAGTTTTAAATGTTGCGTAAGAAGTGATTTAAGTATTTGGTGTCTAGACACTCTTTAACGTATGGTGAATTCCCTGTCTAAATCTGAGTTTACTCTGAAATAAATTTTTATAAGAATGACACGATAGAGAATTGTAATTATTTCCAGAATAGCTATGTTTGTTTTGTAATGAAATCAGTTTTTCTCTGCCAAGCTTGGAAAATTTCCAAGTTGGTGGAAGTTGATAAACAATTCTGCTAAAGTTGAAGGAAGAAGGGAAAAGTGTTATCATGAAGCTCATTTCTTGCCATTTATGCGCAACAAGGATTTTTATGGTGTGCTGTATTTTTAAACATTTGGAAATGTTTTTTTTTTTCCTGTATCTTAGGGCATGAGGATTGCTCACTCAGAAAAGGATTTTCTGGACCAACTAGAGTCAGCTAGGAGAGAAGCAAAGAAGTCTTTCAATGATGACGCAATGCTGATTGAGAAATTTGTAGATAACCCAAGGTGAGAAATGGATGTTTTAATATAAACACTAATGTTTATTCTACTGTTAAATAAACATAACTGTTTTAGTAGAGGAATGAAAATTGGTCTTGTATGTTTTATTTGCGCTGTAGAAGGTGTTAATTTGGTCACAATGGTTTATAATGTATTTAATGTCTTTTAGTGACTTTGTTTTAAATAAGAATTAAAATTAAGCTGTTTGGAGACATGACCATGGTAGTCTTCCTTGAGTGAGCTTTCTGAACTATTTACATCTAGGGGAAAAAAAAAAAAAGAAAGGCTTTCTAATACTTAAACTACAGACCTGAGTCAAGCTGTCATGGTGTTTCTGCTGCCCTCAGGTGTCCTAAACTAGTTATTTAAACTTTCCCTATTTTGATATTTAAAACAGTAGTGATAGTCTTTAGCTCATCCCTGACCTGTGAAACTGAGCTGATACATTTTTTATAAAGGGCTTCTCACAGAGTTCTATTTGATAATTTTGTACTTTACATCTGTTTTTCTTGAAGCATCCCTATAAAGAAAGCATTTATTCTAAAGAAACTGTGGGCCTGCTTGTGCTGTCAGATGGGCATGAGAAAAATCTCATTAAATTCCTGGGGAATTTCTTTTGCCAGCATCAGAGGATTATCAGAACATTGACAGTTTTTTTGTTAGTTTTCTACATAGAACGAAGTTCTGCCACCTAATAGTTGTCCTCTGAAATGGTGTGTTGAGATAAACAATGTTATTCCTGAACCAGGGTGGCTGCCTCCTGTGAATTGCTACAGAGTAAATTGAGGGAAGTAAAATTATCAAATAATAGTGAAGTAGTTTTATCATAATAAAATAACTAATAAAGAGATAGCAGCCTTTAGATATGTATCTTGTTTATCCTATGACCTATGAGATTTCACTGCAGTAGCTGGCATTTGGAATCCTATTTCGTTTAGGAGATTGAGGAAGTCTAAAAGAGTTGAAATCCTGCATAATACCAGCCTCATTTCTACATGTTTGACTATTGGAAACCTATAAGAAGTCGTACTGAAGTGTACAGGACTGATGTACAAGTTCAGAGTCTGTTTGGGTGAAGTCAGTCGCAGGATTGGGGCTGTACTGAAATACATTTAAACATTTATTACTATGGAACAGGCATGTTGAAGTCCAGGTATTTGGTGATCAGCATGGCAATGCAGTGTATTTGTTTGAAAGAGACTGCAGTGTGCAAAGGAGACATCAGAAGATCATCGAAGAGGCACCAGGGGTGAGCAGAAAGTTCTTACAGTATTTTTTATGAACTGACATATTTTAAAAGTAATTGCTAAACTCCATCAATTTATTTAGCGGGAAGTAATTTAGATGTAACTCTCAGCACTTGTTTTGATTTTGCTGCAGAAAATGTTCTGACTGAAAAAATTACTTTCTTTAGGAAAATGATTCTTAGGGAAAAGTTACATAGATTTCAAGGATAACATTGATAAGGATTTCACTACAGTTGCTAAATACTGCAGGATATTGATGCATATAGGTTTAATATAAAGAAAATTCACAATAATTTATACTATTTTGTATTATTACTATTTACAGCCAGGAATTAGTCCTGAAGTTCGGAAGAGACTTGGAGAAGCCGCTGTCAAAGCAGCTAAAGCAGTGAATTATGTGGGAGCAGGTAAGTCTGTGGATGTATGGCTGCTCCAGAAGTATGCTTTTAACTTGATAAGACTTTTAAGTCTCAAGGCAAATGGCATCCGATTGTTTCAGAGTATGACACACATCCCCAAATTTTATTGAGGTTTCAGTGAGTAATCACATAGTTAATTCCGATGTAATTACAAATTTAAATTAGCATACGTGGTCTGAGCTCAAGACCAGTGGCCCTTGAAGAGCAGAAAGAAAAAACTTCAGAGGTGATAATTCAATCAATGAGATTGTTGTTGGAAAGTGAGCGTTGTGGATGCTAGTAAGTTTGAGCAGAGCCCGAGAAAAATAATTTTCAGCATACAAAGAATAGTACTTTATATTCAAACAGTAAAGCCTTTAAAAGAATAACACAACTCAGTGTCTGTAAAGTCCACATTATTTCCCAGATGAAAACTAACCTGCTAAAATTATGTCTGATTTTCTTTTCTTACTCCTTGCTTTGGATACTTGTTTTTAAGACATAGTTACACGCCCTGTACTTCTACACAACACTTCAGCGAGTCTTGGTGTGCTTTTTAGAGCTCTAATAATGAAATGCAGCTCTTCCTGTAGAGGAGAATGGCTACTAAACAGCACAGGATACGTAAATGTGCAAGGAAACAGCCCTTCTGATTTCAGACCACAGTTGAGTGACCCTTTAGGATAATTTTTGTAGAATTTAATGAAATTCAGTGTATCTGGTTAAGAAATAATAGTCTTGTCCTGGAATAAATGAATTGTTTCAGGTGTCTGTTCTGAAAAAGTCTTGTTGTGGTGACGTGCACTTTTATTAAATACTTCAGGAACAGTGGAATTTATTATGGACTCCCAACATAATTTTTACTTCATGGAGATGAATACGAGGCTGCAAGTAGAACACCCAGTAACAGAGATGATCACTGGAACAGACTTGGTGGAATGGCAGCTTAGGGTAAGTGTTAATTGCTTTTACATGTAGAGTTCCTCTTGTCTGGTGGATCTCTTTGGTATTGCCTGTGAGAGATCAGGTAAGTTTTCAGGTCCTCATCACCTATCCAGCTAATTCCTTCCTTTGCTCTGAAGGAACACCTCCTATTACTCTATTTGATTGTAGAACGTTGTGTAGATGCTCTGAATTCCAACAAAGTCTTCTTCCAGTCGTGTAGAGAAAAAACATTTTTTAAAAATATATTTAGAGAGGTTATAGAGAACGTGGGAAGTGGGAGGAGTAGAGTTCTGATCTTTCCCTTGCCATGCTGAAAATTGTTTCAAAACTCTAGTTCAAATGTATCTCCGTCCAAAAATCATTCTTGGTTAAGGCTGTAGGAGGAAAAATCTTCACAAAACCATGTGTCTGGTGTTACACCAGTATGGTCACGTTTTAAAATTAATGTATAGTTGTGTGTACTGGAAATAGGCTATTTCCTCACACACCCAATTTGCAGAGAGATTACTCACATGTTCGAATGATAACAGGAAGTTTTGGACCTTAGGGAACTGGAAATGAAAAACAATTCTGGTTAGATAAATCCAGAAGTGAGGACAGCAGTACACATTGAGCTTAAGTAGATAGGATGGGGCAGTGCTTAGTGCAAGCAGAAAAAAAAAAAATGGCAAATGCTGATGCAAAAAGAGGGAACTTTTTGCTTCCTGATCTGGGAATGGAAATTGAGCATTGAGTGCTGAGTTGGAGCAGGGATCAAAGAATACCCACAGAAAGAGATAAGGTGGAAAAGTTCAGTGGTCTTGGCATGTGGCTTAATGAGTCAATAGATAAAACATGTCTATTTAGTTCTTGGAGAAATTATTTTTGTGACTGTATAGTACCACTCTTTCTTTGAAGACTAAGTTACATTCTGCTGTCTCTGTTGAAATTCATAGTTTGGTGGCAGAAGGCAGAGTATGGAAAACCCCTGACACTTCAAAAGATGATGAAATGTTGCTACAAGTTTTTTAATAGGAGCTTGTAATCAGTGTGTTGCTGGTGTTTGTTGGTATTTCCTGTATTTGTAATATTAATTCCTTCAAGTAATAAAATGATGTTTCCTTCCCCATTAAACGTTCTTAAAGAAATACTCCAGTAAACATGCAGGTCCCCTGGTATGCAGAATAATCAACAGCATATGCTAGTAGCGCTGGCTGCCAGTAGTCCACTTTGTCATCTGCTTTTGGAGCAATTTTTTTCTAATAAAATCTTGACCAGGCTTTAGCTTAAACATTTAATTATTTTTTGACATAGCCAGTAGAAAAAAATTAGACTTTTTTCCATTATGTTTTAGTTGTGTGAAATACTAAGAGGTCAATTTACACAATAAAAATTGAAATCTTTTGACTGATAACTCCCAAAGAAAAGGAAGGAGTAGCTTCAGAAATAACCCGTTATGACCTACCACTTTATCTCCTTGTGCTTTTTTTAATGTGCTTTCTAGCGGTTCATGCTTAGAAGAAAGATACTTAATATTTCATACATTGGCACTCCAGAATATTGATCCTGCCTTAGAGGAAAAAAAACCTATTGCTTTCAGGTTGCAGCAGGAGAGAAGATTCCCCTAATGCAGGAAGAGATTCTGCTCCGGGGCCATGCATTTGAAGCTAGAATATACGCTGAAGACCCTAATAATAACTTCATGCCAGGGGCTGGGCCATTGTTGCACTTATCCATGCCCCCACCTGACAGTTGCACCAGGATAGAAACTGGAGTCAGACAAGGTAAACCTGAAGGCAGTGGTGTGATCAGAAATACTTAACATCAAAAGCTTTTCTTTGTGAGCATTTCCCTCTTTGGCCTAAATAAGTTTGTCTGAGAGGGTGTGGTTATAAAGACAAATCTTTTCAGAATTATTATTCCTTGTGATTGTCCATGTACTTTTGGTCAATCACTTGAGTATTTTATTTACCTCTTTACTTACCTGAATGCAAATTATTGTCCATTGGATCATGCTGATGATATTCTCATCACAGTTTATCAATCCTGCACTCTGATTGCAACGAAGAAAACTGAATGTGAGTAATGTTACCTCTACAGAAGCCTGTACTGAAGTTGGCCTTGGAATTGAAATGCAAGGTCACATCATTAAAGATTAATGTTCCTTAAGGATATGGAGAAATGTGGCCATCAGATGTGTCAGAGTGTAATGCCGTGTGGTGTGCAGTACTGTGCATTACCAACTTTCAGAAATACTTGGTTTAGTGTTACAGCATTTTCTTAATCTATTTTAGGTGATGAGGTTTCTGTTCATTATGATCCCATGATTGCAAAGCTGGTGGTTTGGGCTGAGGATCGTCAAGCAGCACTGAGAAAGCTGCGTTACAGTTTGCATCAATATAATGTAAGTAGAAGGAACCCAGTGTGATTTCACATCTTGAGCTAACAAAATATGGATAAAATACCACAGTAAAACAAAAGTGGTTTCTAAGAGGGAGCCTGCATTGCCATTACCATTTCAGATTCATTATTTGTTTGCAGAAGCTGTATTTTTTCCTAATTTGCAAACTGTTTTCATTGTTGAGTAGAGATAAGTGAAGTTCAGTTTTACACGTAGATTTTTCTTAAGTTTGCAGTACCTTCAGCTGGATGATGTAGAAGAGTAAGGCTAAACAACATTTTCAGTTTTAGTGTGAGCTTTCTCAAACTTAAAGGAATTTGTAGGTGGAACGTGTGTTGACAATGTTTGCTTGAGATTTCTGATTTATGAAAACAATTAAATGTTTAGACTATACATGTGATAAAGAAATATGGAGAATATTTAATGCTGTCAGTTCTTTTTATGAAGTGGTCCCTTTCTCCCCTATAAAAAGTACAAGTATTGTACCTGTTTTCAAACGCAGAATTCATAAGGTTTGACTTGAGGTGAGACTAAAGAAGAAATAATTTTGTGCAGAATTAATTTACACTTTTAAATCAACAACATAAACATGACTGTTTGGCCTACTATTGTTTTAGCTAAGAAGATTACAGCCAGTGAAAGAGATAAAAGAATTCCCTCTTTTTTTCACAATTTTCTTAGTAGTTCTGTCAATAAATACTGACAGCACAATGCAGTTACCAGTTTCACTGGTTTCTCTAAAATAATTATTTCTGTTTTCATGTTGTTTGCTTAGGTATTTTGTAGTACAGGAAATGGATAGTATAGTAGATTTGTAAAAGTCACTGTCCCCATTTGTCCTATTAAAAGATCAAATATGGAATATCTGAGACTATTGTAACTCATTTTTAATAAGAGGCACTTTTCATATTAGGAATGTTCTTTTACATACTCAGAGTATGATTTTCCGAAACAGTGGGGCTTTTTTTACTAAATTACCTCCCTTTACTATTGCTGAGAAATGTTCTTTGATTTCACAGTGGACAAAGGTAGTATTTTGAAAACAGCGCTTTTAAGAAACCTACTCTTTTCTTTTTGTTGTTTCATTGGTAGTATAACACACCAGTTGAATTAATTACATCTTACTGTTAAACATTGTGTTTTGATGGTGCTGTCTGAAGAAAGATTCATCTGTGATCTGTTCATAAGTTGAGCAGAAAGCTCTATGTTCGTTCATAACTTCCTTTCTATTTGGCAATATGCTTCTTTCTCTTTATAGATTGTAGGATTAAACACTAATATTGATTTCTTACTGAGCCTGTCAGGACACCCACAGTTTGAGGCTGGAAATGTGCACACTAATTTCATTCCTCAACACTATGATGAACTATTTCCAACCAAAAAGGCAACCTCACATGAAGTTATGTGTCAGGCAGCTCTAGGACTCATACTGAAAGAGAAAATGCTAACAGATGCTTTTAGAGATCAGTCAAATGGTAAGGATCATTCTTCTTCGGTTTTGTTTTATTTTACTTGTGATGAGATAACAGCACGTGAGCTCACAGTGCTATTTAATTTACGTGCTTTTTGCCTTACTTGTGCCTGCTCGGGGTTCTGCACTCTGGCATCTGTCAGATATTTGCACACAGAGCAGACTGTGACTTTTGTTAAGGGACAGATAATTAATATCTCACCACTGTAATGTACAGGGTCTTCCCACAGCGCTTCAGATAGCACCTATCTGAAAGACCTTGGGGTTCATAATCAGTGTCACTGTGTTCTCTTTGCTCTTTACAAGCATAAACAATGAGTTTCTGTCACTTTCATTCCTCCAGTTGGCCCAAGGTCTTCAGAGATAAAACGGACTCTGTTAGGATTGGGAGGGGCGGTAGGGTTTGATGGAATGAACAGGACTCCAAGAGCTGAACATTCTTGAGTTCTGATGCTGTTAATGGCTGTATCAGTGGGGCATGTGATTGCTGTTAAACTAAAACTTCACATAAATCTAATACGTTCTGTCAACACTCTTGTTAATTTTCTTTCCTCCTCCACTTTATCCTGAAAAGATGGGAGAGTGGAACTGGAAAGATTCCCATACACTATTCCCTTGCTTCAAGAGATGATGAACTAATCAGGCAATAGCTGATAGCTGCATACGTGATCCATTCTCAAAAACACCCAGTAATAGAAAACCCCGCAATCTCCCCAGGCAATTTGCTGCCGTGTTTGACTACTCTTAGAGCTGGAACCTTCACCTAAGGGCTGATCTGTGTCTGCTATGTTGCAGTTGAATTCCCATGCTTTCTTGTCCTGTTTAAGGATGTGTTCATGGAGAACAGTCAATACCCTCCTTCTTAGTAAGTGCTGTCGTTAGTGTTGTGTTTTCTGTAGGTTACACAGCATCACTTTATGCAGTGTTGAAGCTTGAGGGAATGATCGTCACTGTCTATTACAGTGGTTCCCGAACTGTTTATGTGCAATATAAATACATGATGGTAGTAATAGTAGGACAGTGACTTTATGGTGTAAGTTTGTGTTTTGTCAAAGTAGAGTGAAAGTAACATATCTGTATATTTTGTCTTATAGATAAATTCTCGCCATTTGCATCCAGCACTGGTAGAAGAATAAATATATGTTACACTAGAAAATTGTCTCTGCTGGATGGAGAAAACAGTAAGTTAATGAAAAAGTGTGTAGAGGGAGAGGAGATACTTGATGGAGAAAGTTATTTCAACTGGTGCTTGAAAATTCAGGCTAAGAAATAGCAAATAGAAGCAGCATGAGTTGTATGCAGTTTAAGCAGGGAATTCACAGAATTGCATGATTAATCTACAGTGCTACATCTTGAGGAGATATGAACCAAATTCAAATGACACTACTAATGTTCATCATTTAAATGAATACGGTTGAGATTTTTAGAACAGCTGAGTGACAACTGACTTTTTTTTTCATTTTACTTTGGTGTGAAAATATTCAGCTTTTTTTCCCATCAAAAATCTGTTCTCTGTCCAGGTAACTTAGTATAGATTTCAGAGCATATCTTCAGGTGTTCATCTTTGAAAAACAAATTGTCTAGAATTCACTGTGAATTCAGTGTGAAACATGCAGTATGCACTAAGCTAATCTGAAAATACTTGTTCTTTTCTTAGTATTGTTTATATGTCATTATTCTCTAGACTGTGTAATTAAATCTACTGACATACACATATTTTGTTTTATTGAACAGCTGTGGAAGTAGCTGTAAGTTACAATCGAGAAGGGTCCTACAACATGCAGGTACAAGTCAAATTTTTTCAGATATTTAATTAGATAAAAGAAGAATCAGTTTCCAGTAGAATTCTCTTGGTATTAACTGTTATTAAAGTTGCTTGGTAATTACCCAATACAGGATTCCATTTTTGGTTGCTTGCAGCCATTGTTGTAGACTATTATTTTGGCCTGAAATTATCTTTGCTAGATGCCGAATTGGTATGGAAATGCTACTAAAATGCTTCTAAAAATAAGGCTAAGAAAAACATTTGTTTTTCCAGTATTTAAAGATCTTACTCTTTATTTTTTACCTTCCTTAAATTTGTCTAAAACATTGGAAGTTAGATTTAAATCAACATTTTAAAAGACATTTTTTCCACAGGACTCCTGCTTTATTCTGTGCATGAGATGGATCTCCTGTGGGATAAATAAAAGCTTTCTAGAGCATTATCTGTAAGATAACACTTCTTCTTTTTTTTTTTTTAAGATGGAAACTGGAAAGTGATTGCCAAATGAGATGAGGAATGATGAGAGTAGTAAATCTTTTGGTTAAGTAATTGAATGGTGCCCATAGAATTGGCTTCTTTCTCTGTCTACCTACAGAGATCCTACAGGACACAACTCAGGATGCTTCAGTCAGAGATTTTTTTGGTGTGTGCATGTGTGATAGTCTCTTAATTGTGTGGCTGATGAGGGTTGTGTTTTCTGAGGTGTTGAGTCACCCTTCTTGCATCACCTGGAGTCAAATAGGTTTTATCTCAAATTTGGCACCCAAAATAATTGGATGCTTGAGAATGCAGTCTCACCATAGTTCTGCTTGTTTCAGAAAAGGAGAATTATGAGAACTAGTTGGTATTTGTGAGCTGTGCAGTCTGGATAGAGATGAACGTACTAGAAAAATAGTGAGAAAATTACTGTGCTTTCATGTGTACAACCACGTATCTCAAACTCTTAAACTCTTATTTCTACTGATACAAATATAGGGATAACCCACATCCCTCAAGTAATACCCAGGTTATTCTGAGTATATTGATGGCATATGTAATGCAGGAGAGCTTTTACGCTTCAGGCTTATCTCATATAAGTAATGTCAGCAAAAAATAAAAAGAGGCTGGAATGAATTTAGAGTGGGGCCTTTCGGGGAGGGGAGGTGCCACTGGGGAGGCTGTAGACTCCAGTGAAGAAGGAAGAATGGGGGTTGAGATGGAAAGGACAAGAAGCTAGAGATAAAGGATGGAGAAACAGAATTGGGAGCTGATTATGAGGAGGACAGTGCCTCTGGAGTGCTACAGAACCTGTCCTGAGGCCAGTCAGCTAGAGCAGGTTGCTGGGCCATGGAACTGGGCAAGGACTTGCAGTGCTGCCCAGGGTATTCCCCTAATTTGTGCCCCTGGTCAGGATACTGATCAGGCAGAGGATTTTTTTTTTTTTTTATAGGGGTCAGTATCAGATCAGCAGTATCCTTTAAATGTGTATTATAAGGTCTTCATTCAGTGGAAAAATAGTTATAAATGAAGACTGAGTTTTATCTCTACTCATAACATCCTGAAAGAGTAGCAGATCTCAGATTCTTTGCTCACTGATGTTAGACTTAAAACTATGTAAAAAGATCAGTTATATGTAATGAACTTACATTCATATTCTTACTGTCTTCATACTCTGAAGTTGTGGCAGAGATGCAATTTCCATTCATGCAGATGAAACGGTACCTTCAAATAAATGACCTTTCAATTTGGTCTGTCTTTGGCAGTTTTAATGTCTAACTGACACTGTCTCCATTACTGCTTTCCTCTGCTCCTTTGTACGTTTATTTGAATACAATGTAGGGTTTGTGTTTTAAGCTTTCAAGAGTGAGGAAGTTACTTGCCTTTTGGAAAGCATGGTGGAAACTTGTGATGTGAGGTGGATAGTATGGATTTTTCAATCTGAAGAAAGTCAAGATGCTATGACAAAGTAAAAATAGTGGATTCTAGTAGCATCACTAAACAGAATATTCTGGGGTTTTGTCTGTCCTGAGAAATAGTGTACTTTTGTATTTTGCTGAGTGCTGTGGCGTAGGTTGTGATAAAAATTGTCCTCAGAGAGCGTATCTTCTGAGCTGATTGCATTGGAAACAGAATACATTCTGTTAAATGAAAAATAAAGAATACATAAAATTTTAAAAGATCGTTTTTTTTAATTCCAGAGTTATCTATGAGGAATCGGAGGTTATGAGTGCATATGACACATACTAACTTTTGGTTTGCTGCATTATTGTTCATGAAGGGTTAGCTTTTGTCCTTACAAATGCCTTTAACTTTCAGATTCAAGATAAAACATTCCTGATTTCTGGAGAGATCTTCAATGAAGGTGATTCAGTTTATTTGAGGTCTTCAGTAAATGGAACAGTGTCTAAGTCCAAATTGGTCATTTTGGACAACACCATTTATCTCTTCTTTCCGGTAAAGTTTCTTTCTTTATTAGCACAAGTATAAAATTTCAGAGTTTTATCCATGCAAATGAACAATGTCAACTGCAAGAGAATGTGAATCGTAATTTCAAGTTCTTACATTGGCCCATAATGTTTTGATACTCGTTGGATTTATAGCTATAATTAGAAGTTGGTTGCTTATGGTCAGTGAGTGAGAAAATGAATTACTTTCAGAAAGATAAAATACAATTAGGTGATTCAGTTGCAAACGATGGTTTGGGAGGGGGGGAAACACAAAATATTAAGAAGTCAAGTATCAAAGTTTGTCATAGAACAGTAGCAGTTACTTCAAACTCATAATTATTTGAAAGTGCTTGTAACTGGTATTTTTAATGTATTTATATTTTAACATTAAATGATAAGAAAATAACTGATACTGGTTTGAGGAAGGGTAACTTCAGCTAATAATTAAAAATTGGAGTACCATGGCATTATCTACATTGCATGAGTAACGGCATTTGAAAGAGGAGGTACCCTAATTTGCATGGTTAGGCTGGTACTTTTTTATTTGCTGTTCAAAAGATTACAGGACATGAAAGTAGCTCAATAAAAATGTAATCTAAGTAAGTAAATTATTACATATTAGTTTCAATAATTAACATCTAGCTCAAAGTCCCTTAAGACTTTCAGCAGGAGGCACTGAAAACTTTGCTGCTCCACTGATGAGGGCAAAATAACTCATGCTGGAACAGCAAAGCTGAGCTTTCCTGCAGTGTCAGAGTGGAGTCTGGGGTGGGGGATCTAGAATAAATCCCAGGAGTTTTAGGATGTGGGGATAATGAGTCCCTGGGAAATTCTGGGTGGTATGTCTGAGAGGAATTGGGGGATTTTGAATGACAGTGAGAATTTTTTTGCTAAGCTTAGCAGTGAATCCATGTTATTGTGGACTGTGAAATGCTCATTGATGGTGCTTGGTGATGAAGATGTCAGTTTCTTTCTTGTTGCAGCAACGTGCCTACCCCTTGTGCAAACAGCCTCTACTCATTTTTATGCTGCATGCAGCATGTTTACTAGAGGTATTATTTTATGTCGTTAACGCATATGTCATGGATTTTATTTCTGTAGGAAGGGAGTGCTCAGATTGGCCTTCCTGTACCCAAGTACTTATCTGCAGTGAGTTCACCGGGAGTGCAAAGTGGTGCTGTAGCGCCCATGACAGGCACAGTTGAAAAGGTAATTATAATGTTACGGGTAGGAAATGAATCCTCCAATATACATCCAAATTCACTCTTCTAGAAATGATGCTTCTGTACTGTGAGGAAAGAATCAGGGCCAGAAATGTCAGTGCTGTGTGACGTCTCCCATTTGGAAAAAAGCACTAGTTACTCTGAGTTTTCAGCAGCCACCCAAGATTTTTTTCAGGCTCCTAATCTTCTTTCTGTAGAGCTCTGGAAGATCTGAATATGTAGCTAATCCTACTCTTAAATAATTTTTTCTTCATTTTAATTACTCTTCAAGTCGAAGTTCCCTGAAGTGTACCAAGCTGTTTGATCCTTTTCACCTAACCAAAAGAGCGAGATGCTAGATACGCTTGCAAAAAAAGAAATATTCAGAAATGCCTTTTTTGTTAAGCTGTGTGTTTCCCTTCTTCTGGTTCCGTTTTTCTTTCTTTAAGCTCAGCAAGTCTTGTGTATTTCTCTGTGCAGTGACAAAGTTGCAACACAGAAGGGATTTCCAGGAGAGTTTAGCAGGTGAAGGATTCTGCTAGCAATGAAAAGGCATGAACCCTGTCAGAGGGTGGAGTATGTTGAACGTGGATCTCTTACATACTGAGTGAACACTGGATCAGAGTTATTGTAGTGGCTCCTGCAGTCTTATTTCAGGATTTTATTTTAAAACCAACTTTAGGGACTGGCTTCAGGAAGAGGTTCTGCACTTTCTCAAAATAGAAGCTCTTAAGCCCAGAAAGGGTAGATTATACATTGTCTCTTCTAGTGTTTCTTTGACACATAAATGGCTTCCTGGCCATGCTGTTAGCTGTTACTGAACCTCCTTCTATAGCCTCTGACTTCACTTGAGTATTATCTAGAGAACTCGCATACCCAATTCAGCAATAATAAAGATATTATGAGGCTGTTTTGCAAAACCACAGCGACTCAGTGGACTGTGCTAGCCAAGATGGAGCTAGTGACTTTTAACGGTACAGACATGCATGATTTTTTCCCAATTTTCTCTTGAATTGTAGGTGTTTGTGAAAGCAGGGGATAAGGTTCAGATTGGAGACCCTCTAATGGTTATGATAGCTATGAAAATGGAGGTAAGTTATATATAAAAGATTTTAATTACTGAGAAAATAAAAATCTGGTCAGAATTTAATAATTTTTGGTTGCATTATTTGAGTATGGTGTAGAGTGGTGCTTGCAGATGTCAGTATCACTTCATATGCTGTAAAACAAGTGTTGTGTCAGACTAGATTTGAGAGGATTATATTTGCTGTTATTAACAAATGATGATTATATAATTCGTGGTATTCTGCAGATGTTTTGACATTAATTTGATTAGCTTTTTCAATCCTTCTCTCCCCTTCCTTCCTTTCATTTTTATAGCAGAAAACCATCTTGGTGCATCCCTTGCTCCCTATTTGTTCTATTAGCATATGTAATGTCTGCAGTTACTTCATGCAGAAATCTAGTTAATGGTGACTTTGTAAATATGCCCAGGATTTTACTTTTAGTTATAGTCTTTTCATTATTATTTACATAAAGTTTTACTAAGAGTACACTAAAGATTCTTTCTAGTTGTCCATGTAGGATTCAGGGACTAGCATTTTGGCCATTGTATCTTGTCGCATTGCTTGACCATGGCTCGTATTGCTTGAACTATGGTTTTTGTAGCCTGAGCTGGTTTGGTTTGGCTGTTAGTTTATTTAAACTTCAGTTTGTGGCAGCAAAATTAACATTGTTGAGAAAATACACCTTTCCCTTTCCATGCTCTTTTATAAATTACACCCAAAATTATCTGCAATTGGATGCTAAATATTTGTGCCTCTCCAGCTGATATCTCAGACTGACATTATCAGAGTTGGTCTCTTTTTATTTTTTCTGCTGTGCTACTGAAATATAAAATGTGAAATTTAAAAAGCAAATTATTATTTAAATGAATCCTTGCTTAGATGCGAGGATTTACTATCTGATATTAAATATTCTGATATTAGACTAACCCTGTGTAGAAAACTAACAAGAAACAAAACTTCAACAGAAAACTAACCTGATACAGTAACTAGACCAGTTTGGGGATTGGTATGTAAACATGCTAGTCCTTTACTGTCACTTGTAGCTGTATTTGTATTTCATCTGGATTTTCATAGAATCGTGGAATGGTTTGGTTTGGAAGGGACCTTAAAGATCATCTCATTCCAACTGTGGGCAGGGACACCTTCCTCTAGACCAAGTTATTCCAGTGCCTCACCATCCTCACAGTGAAGAATGTCTTCCTAACATCTAATCTAAATCTACCCTCTTGCAGCTTGAAACCGTTACCCCTCGTCCTATCACTACACTCCTTGATAAAGAGCCCCTCCCCAGCTTTCCTGTAGGTCCCCTTTAGGTACTGGAAGGCTGCCTTAAGGTCTCCCTGGATCCTCCTCTGCTCCAGGCTAACAACCCCAACTCTCTCAGCCTGTCCTCACAGGTGTTCCAGTTCTCTGATGATCTTTGTGGCCTCCTCTGGACCCACTTGAGCAGGTCCTTGTCTTACCCTGGAGGCCCCAGAGCTGGGCACAGCATTCCAGGTGGGGTCTCACCAGGGCAGAGGGGAGGATCACCTCCCTCAGCCTGCTGGCTATGCTTCTCTTGATGCAGCCCAGGATATGGTTGACTTTCTGGGCTGCAAGCGCACATTGCTGGCTCATAATCAGTTTTTTATCCACTCATACCCGCCAGTCCTTCTGCGCAGGGCTGCTCTCAATCCACTCATTGCCCAGTCTGTGTCTGTGCTTGGGATATTTTGCCAAGTACCTGCTCAGTAAAGACCCCTCCTGGCCAGGAAACAAATATCTTCAGTAAATCTGCAGATTCCTCTTTGCTATATGATCAACATTTTGGACCAAACCAGTAATTTCTGCCTGCTATTTATTATAATAACAAAAAGTATTAGTGAAGTAAAATAACATTCAGCTGTTCATACTTCAAAATATAACACTATATAGCATTGATGTCCCTGGTATAATGATCAAAATAAATATTGATGAGAAAATAGAACTTGAAAAAGGACTAGGATAACATTCTAAAAGAAGGTTTAAAATAAATATACGTGTGTCAGAGGAAGTAATTGTGTTCTGTTCTAATTGCACCAACAAGTGATACTAGCATTGAGAGAGAGAAGGGAAAAAAAGTACTCTGCTGGTTCACTATTGATCTGTTTCTCTGCAGCACACCATAAGGGCTCCAAAGGCAGGAGTGATAAAAAAGGTTAATTTCCAGGAAGGTGCCCAGGCCAGCAGACACGCCCCACTAGTTGAATTTGTGGATGAAGAGGCCGAGTCAAAGTAAAATTCAAGGGACGTGCATTTTATTTTTTCTACTTTGCTGATTTTTCTCTCAGGAGAAGATTTCTTCACATTTTCAGCAAACTGTTTTGTATAATAGATTGGGGAATTGGTTTCCTCTGCACTTCCTGCATAGTTTGACTGTAAATTGTGCTGACTTTACTGAAATTTGGATATCACTATACTGTAATTGTATATACAACTCATGGACCTACGTGATTTTTGTTCAGTGGTTATGTTTGCCTGTGACTGGAAAAAGATGTGGAACCCTTAATGAACGGGAGAGGTTAGTAAGGACTGTAAGTTACAGACAGCGAGGGTTCTTCTGCCTGCTTTGTCATTCACAGCTGCCTTTTTTTCCTGAGATGTGAGAGCGTTGATTTGAAGGAAATCTGAAAGGTGACAATTGCTTCATGAACTCATTTCTCTGGCAAAATTCCTGTTTGTGGCTTATGTTTTTGCCTGAAGAGGGAATTCAGGATTGTTCCTTAGCCCAGGATCCCACTCGGTCATTTCTGGTGCATATTTTTTTCCATTCACCTCAATGTGTAGTGGAAAATACGCATTTCAAAAACTATTTTAATATACTTCGAAATATCTGATACAAAGCATTTTTCAAATACATATTAGCATTTGTACACTAATCGAAGTTGGAATGTAACTGCTTTCCAAAAATATAATTTGATCTTTAATCATTAAGTAGTAGCACAGAATGATGATAAGCTTATTTAATACTTAAAAAGTGTGCCAAAATCCACATTACTTTTCCCATATTGTTCATGATTGGCTGGAATGAGGTATACCAAAGTCTGTATAACAATATGAAATATTACTAAAAATAATAGTTAGATTTTTGGTATCCGCAGTGTTGCAGAAGGGATAATTTTTTTGATGTGCAAAGAAAGTATTTCTCAGATGCTGCATACTGATCATTTGCCAGAAATGTATTTGAACTTGTTTAAAAAGCACCTCAGAGAAACAGAAAAAGGGAATGAAAAAATACATTTTAATTGTTGCAAACTTGCAAAATCTTTCCACATTTTAGTTCTGCTTGTCATATGAACTTGTGATGCACTAACTTGAGTTATACTGCAGATAGGAACAAATGCAGATGCTGCAGTGATCCCAAACTTGTTGTTACATCTGTAACTACAGATGGACCCTTATACTTAAACAACTGAAATGTCATTTCCAAATCAATATACAATGTCATGGGGAGTTCTCTGATGTGATTCTATAACTGTGCAGTCTTGCCTACAAGACAGACAAAGATTGTAAAAAAGGGAATGGCTCTGGATGGTCTGTATATTAAAAGCATACAGGGATACTTCTCAATTTTCCTTGGAATCCAATGGCCTAAATGAGCATCTTACACAATATTGCCACAGTGATTTTTATTTACTGCCAAATAAAAATTATACTTAACTTTGAATGTTTGTTTTCATTTTTCTCCACTTTGTTCTCTCCTTGGTTGCTTATGTTTATGCATTAGAGGGTTTTAAGCAGCTGTTCATGTATCATCGTCTGTTATCTGACAGACCACAGCCTGCAGATCACATTTAGGAGGCAGTAATCCCAACAGTCGCAATGGGGTTCACTGCAGGTAAGTTTAGTGACTTGTTTTATCTGAAAATTTAATCTACATATAGAAACATGAACGCAGTCCTGAAGAGACAGTGCTGCTTGGCATTTCTTTCTGTCTATGAGATATTGCCTTGTTTCTAGACCTACTTTGCTACTCTGAACCTGTAGCAAAACATTAAAACTCACAGTATGAGCTTCTCTGTCCACCAAGTCTTCACCGCTGGCTTCATCCAGCCAGTGAAACAAGAACACGTTCCATGGAAGCTGACAAAATATCCTCCCTTAGGAATGGAGACAAATAATTTTACCAGTTTCAATTTTCCCTTACTTCTGAAAATGAGCTGTTAGGTTTTTTTCTCTATAGGTTTCCACTGAGATTGATTTTTTTCAAGTAGTGATGGTTTTGTTTAGTTCAGAATAAAGTCTCTTGTGGAAGTCACTGTTAGAATTTGCACGCTTGAAATGTTTTGCTGCAATGTGGTTTAATTGAACTTAGAGATGCACAAAGAATTATTTAAGGTAGGTTGGTCCTGTAACCCTGCATTTTAATATATAAAATATTCAGAATTTTTCTGTTTATTCCAAATAAAACCTTATGCTATAGATGTGAATTGATAAGAGCCATATGATAGTAACATAGCTGTAACTAAACTGCTGTCTGTAGAACACTTAGAGTAAGAAAGAAAAGAATGGCTAATTGTTTAAACTGCAGTATTTTAGTATTCGAGCTGAAAGGATAATCTCTGCCAGTTACTCATTATCAATTTTCCTTTTCAAATAGTGCTTAGTTCTGCTAGAAGACTCACAAATACTATAGAAATAAGGAATCTGAACGGATTCTAATTGTAATGATGTACTCTTGCTGCCAGAGGAAAGAGGGGACCCGATCAGGGGATACGTAGTTCAGCACAGTTGATGGACTACAGGAAAGAACAAGGGCGTTAGTGCTCCAGACCATGGCTTCTGTGAGACAGGCTTAGAAAGTAACGCTCTCAGTGAGCTTCCTGGTCAGCTTGTTGTATCAGGTATATAATGTCCTGTTGGTGGTGTGAATGTTGCCATACCAAAATGACAGCCCTTCGTGAACTTCAGTGACTCTCCCATGGGGATCTCCAGCTCTTGCTGCTCTTCAGCTGCAGTCGGTTGGTTACTGTAGCTTATACCCAGGGAAGATCTGTGGCGTGGAGCCTGAATTCATGCTGAATCAGCAAGTAGAACACAGGGAGTGGAAAGCAGGAGAGCAGGACTATGTCCGTATTTCAGCCACTGACTCACCATGACTTCAGGCAAGTCACTTAGGTACTCGCCTGTTTGCCTGTGTTTCCTCATATTTAATGAGGTTGATTATTCTTTGTTCAGTCAGATCAGGAATTATTTGACTTCTATCTGTGCTGTTTGTAAAAAGCTCCACAGTGCTGTGTAGAATGTGTTTACTGAACAGTCAGTGGCAGTGGATTAAGGTCTGAACTTTCAGCTTTTACACAAGGAATGTTCTCAACAGATACTTAACTGCTTGTACAGTTATGTTCAAAATTATAGATTTTTACACATGAATGCTTCAGAGGTAAACATCACAGTATCTTTACGACAGTGAGGCATAGCCTTCTGCACAAGAATTCCATTTGGAAAGTAGTATACACTACTGAACGTTGTATTAAAAAATCAATATTGCAGAAATTCATAATTGGGGCAATGGCATTTATTTTTATGTGGACTGACTATTTCTTGAAAGAAGAGAGCCTGGGTTCTAAAAGCAATGCAATATATTTTATGAGATATTTGATGTT
Source organism: Bucorvus abyssinicus (assembly GCA_009769605.1). Taxonomy (NCBI): domain Eukaryota; kingdom Metazoa; phylum Chordata; class Aves; order Bucerotiformes; family Bucorvidae; genus Bucorvus; species Bucorvus abyssinicus. Next base: position 9,108,707 of record CM020035.1, on the reverse strand, counting down.
AGGTTAAAACTGGTTGATTATACGATTAACCCATGTTAAAACATGTTTGTGTTCTAGTAGAATAGCCCATATTTTTTATTATAGCAGTAATAAGCAAGTAAAATGCATGTCTATAGAGTCCTACTGGGTTTTGAAATTATAGTGGTAGCTGGATTTTAGCTTTAATCTGTTTTTCATATAAACAGTTCTGGTGCCAAAAAGTTGTTCTTGAAATGGCAGTTGGTCTCTGTGAATGGCAGCCAATCTACTCACTTAAAAAATAGGGAAAGCGGGAGATGATGACATACTAGAGCCAGGAAAGCTCCGAAGAGCATCTGGTGAAAAAGACTGCTGCTGCTTAGAGCCACGTCCCTCTTTTGGGGAAGGGACATCTTATTCTGGGCAGTACTGGTTTGCTCAGTAGTCAGTGCGCACTGGCACACACAGAAACACTCGGAGATAAATACCGGTATGATAACGGCAGCCAGAGACCCCCCACATGCTCAGGGTCCTGTGTTAAGCATCCCAAAACATAACAGATAAAATATGAACTAGAATAAACCAATTTAAAACCAGAACTGATACATACAGATGTGATTAATGTTCTCCTTGAATTTTGCCCCACTGTGTTGATGATAGCTACTCATGGGCATGGGGGTTGCAATTTGCCACGTAGCTATTAGAAAACTAATATTGGCTGGGTTGTGTAGACACGCCTCCAAAATCCAGCTTGCGGTTCTGACAGTGTGAGGAGTGGAAAAGGCTAAATGTGCGTGACATGTAGGACAGGAGGTAAGAGTCATCTTACTGCCTTTGCTTTGTATGTCTGGGTGACTCTTGCAGACTGCGTACCTCGAGGCAAAAGGCTCTGCCTCCCAGACAGGTAACTGAAATTACTGTTTTGTACATTAATAGCAAAAATATGTACTCTGAATGGGGATGGCTTATTTTTATTAAGTTGAACAATTAAAGATGGCACATACAGAAAATCCCTGTGATAGGGAAATTATAGTGTGTCTCAGTCTCCTGGATTCTTGAAATGATCCATAATTGTAGTGAGAATGGAAAGCTGCTTAAAGCTCAAAGGTGTAGGTTTTAATCATGAAGTCATAGTGCCATCATAGCTATCTGGCTTATAGCTTGGGAAATTTCAAGTCATTCTGTTTACAAAGATGATACCTTGTTTACAGAAGTTCTAAACTAAGGAAATGTCCATATCTCATGAAAATCAACTACCTATCTCAATTCTTAATGCCTTCTCATTTCTTAATCCATGTTAATAAAAATGCCTTGATTTCAGTGTATGTATCTCTATACTGCTACAGAGTTCCAAAAAACCACAGACATTTTGCAGTCTGTTGCCTGTTAGGTGTCCTGGAAACTCTGTTTATCCAGGCCTGCCAGGTTAGAGCTATGTACGTGACAGATTTTCAGACTTCAAGCTCACTGACCTGACTTTTCTTCGTCGCATAAACATGTCCTGCTCCCTCCCAGAGATACTGTCATGTGGAACCCAGCTCCTACCAGTGCCTTGGAGTAGGCGTAGTGACTTGTTAACCTCTTGTGTAACACAGGAAGGATAAAAAACTTAATGGTGAACACCCTTCTCTGCAACCTGTTAGCAGCAATCTTTAGATACTGGTGATGCGCCAGTTTGTAGGTTGAATTGCTTAGACACCTACAGGAGGACTCAGACTGTTTACTTCCCCTGTGCTTCTTTCAGTGCAGAAAAAATTACTATGGGCTGATACAGACATTCCAGATGTTCAGTTGAACTGTGGGATAGGAGCAGGCCATTGTGTCCAGACCTGTCAATGCTAAGGGACTTCACACCTTTAGAGTGGCATTGAATCTCCTGGTGCAGTTCATGGGACTTTGTTCTCTCAGTTAAACGTGTGGTCAGTGTTTGCAGGCAAAGTCATAACCACTTTATGGCTATCCATCAGTGTAAGATGAATTGGTGGTTTCACTGTCCAGAGCGTAACGTAGCTGACAAAAAGATGTGGGGGTTAGAAAGACATTTCTAGGCCAAGCAGTTCCAGGTTCTTGTTACCCTTCATAAAGCTTTGGGCCTCTTCCTCAGAAAGTGCTCTAAGTGAAAGTTCTCAGCAAGGGGATTACACTAACTGGATTCTGCAGTGACTTAATGTGAGACTTGTTCTCTCTCTGCTCAAGAAGAGAGCTCACATCGGTGTAAACCAGATCAATGTTATATTCAGAACTGTGCATTTGACACACTTGGATTTAAAAAAATCAGACTAGTTCTCCTAGGGTTCACATGAGATGATACAACATCATTGGCTCACACAACAAAACAAGGCAAGCGTGTCAGCCTCACCTTAAATTGAACAAGTCATGATGTTACTGTGGTGACAGTGATTATGCAGATTGCACAATGAATAGTATTTCCTTCTAGGCTGTATCGCTGAAGGCATGTGTCATGTTCACAAAGAGCAGAGCTGGTTGTCACTGGTCTGGCTTGGTGTGCTGTCCTGGATGGAGTCGTGCAAAAGTGAGCATTCCACAAGCCCAATTTAGACTACTTCTCTGAGTGTGTATAAAGACGCTTTGTGGCAGCCTCATGGTGCCTCTTGCTTTACAAAGCATCTATTTTTGCTCAGAAATGGTAAGGGTGCGACACGGAGAGCGCACACGTCACTGAAGCGCAGATGTACAGGCAGCCAGCAGGCACACGGACTCAGGTGGAACTGGGGCAAGCTGACTGTCCTGAAGTGTGTGCTGTGCAGGACAGGCCTGCTGCAGTGCGCCACGTACGGAGGAGATAACTCAGTCTAATCAAACTGGCTTGGGCTGAGGCTCCAGATAGCCTGGCCATGGTAGCCAAGAGCTCTGAGTAGGGTAACTTTACCTTAGATTTGGCAGTTCAGACGTACCCGTGGAAGCACTCGAAATCAGGACAGAAGAGCATAACCATAGCGCCCGCTACAATCAGTAACTTAAATGGCAGTAGGAAGCCAATCCTTTTCTCATGTACAGTTTCACCTTATAAACTGAACTTAAATTAAAAAAAAACAGCCACCACCAAACCATGGAACAGTGGCATGCACACTGGGAACAGCATTAACTTGCATTTCACATTTTTTATATTTCACTGAATCATCCATTTTTATCCGCTCTGCTAAGAAACCTGTTAAGTATGGTATTCCATACCTTATAGGAGTTCATAATGTAGAGGAATTGAGTAAGTTAGATCAAATCACAATTCAGTCAAAGCTGGAAGCAGCGTCCAAGTGTTCTGACTCCCAGAAAGAAAACATGGTACAGCAGGAACAATTTCTGAACATTAAAGTACTGAAAACAACTTCCACCAGACCTGCAGCTAATTTAAAAATTGCTGATTTGTAACACAGGCAGAAGATGAAAGTAGTGAAGCGATGTAGCAATGGAGAATTTTTCAAGGAATGTTTCTAAAGTAAACATAATTTGAATGCATAAAATCAGGTCTGGATAACATCTGTGAGTCTGCTGATGTAAGTAGCACCTTAATAAAGCTTATGAACACTATTGCATGTGAAGTTCCTTGTGCTCTTAAGTATTGGTAACATCAGGCCTTAATTTATTATGAGTTTAATCTAAAATGCATTTGAAAACAAAGAACCATGCTGATTTCACTACCTTTTTAATTAGGACCGAAACAAGAAAAAGTTGGAACTAATTTATGTTTCGTACTTTAATCAGTGAACAAAAGAAGTGGAATGAAAGAGAAATACTTTCTCAGTGTTAAGAATCTTAGGTACAACTTGTTAAAATAGGTAAAACTAAACACAAAAACCATGTGCCCCCAAACACATGCTCAAAAAAAACCCCAACAGACTCTGCACTACTGAAAACCAAGATTCACAGACATTAGGGGAAAACAAGCCACTTAAAAATCCTGTTTGTGTCCTGAGGAGTCCACTCACATTTCACCTCTCCCATTATTGTTACATTTTGCAATAATTCTCACTGAGGTCTACATTGTGTCTTCAGTTTGCAGGAAGGCTGTCACAGCACCTTAGAGTGATGGCGGTTAGCTAACTCAATGAAATAGATTTTCAGGTTTGGCTTTGTCTCCCATGGACTGGGCTGGTGTGCAGCATTCAGGCCTGTTTACACCGACCACTTTGCAGCCACCCTCCATTTCAAAAACACGTGATTCAAGGTATCCAGGCAACTGGTGTCTCTCAGCATAGCTGAATTCACACATATATCCATGCACTTAAGACAACTCTTAATTTTACTGTTTCAGAACACCAGCACAATGGGACACTTCACAGGACATGGCTGCTTCTCCTCTCCCCATATTACTTTAATTCCTCACACTCCATCTAAGCTTAACTCCGATTTTCAGCTAAGTCAGTGAGAACTGATTCAGCTGCTTTTCTATAAAAACACGTATATAAACCCTGGACATCTATCATGAAGAACAGCTTTGTGAACTCTTAATTTCTTTGTGGTGCGTGCAGTCATACAGTGCTGTAATACGACTACAGAAGCTTACTTCGATAGCTCCCAGCTCAGCAGGAGATCAGAGAACAAGAGTCAGATCACAAAACATTTGTCTTCACGCTTGCCACCACTATGAGTTTTATCAGAAAACGTTCTGCTTCCCCAAACCTCCTCAGCTGCCAAAAGTCTACCGGAGGTAGAGAAAGCTTTCCTGGGAAAAAACAACTGTCTGGGATACTGGTACAAACCGTTTAACCCTTGCAACCTCTTTCGCTAGTACATCTGTGCTGCTGCGGAAAAGCCTACATCTGTCGACAGCCGCTTGGAAGCAACAGCTCCCCAAAGGGGGTCACATCCTCTCGCAGGAAAGCCTTACAAGGGTGGAGGTAGCCCCGGGAGAAAACGCCTGTAAAGCCGCTGCCCCGAGACGTCACCTTCCGTGGCTGCTCGGCAAACGTCTCTCTCCTTCGCGAATCGACCCCGAGAAGCCCACGGGGTTCCTCCACCCGCCCGCGGTAGATGCGCGGGGGCTGTTCCCCCGCCCGCCCTCCACCAGCGCCTCTGCCAGCGCGGCGGAGCAGCAACGGGCGGGACCCGCACACGCGTTCACGCCGAGCCCTCGCAAAACGTTTTTAACTTGGGGCATTTAAAAGTTTTCCTGACAGAAGAGCAGTCGCGGCGTGACCGCGGGACCTGGCGTAAGGGACTGGGGTGTGTGTGAATGAGCCGGGCAGGACCTCGGGCGGCCCGCGCCCCTCGGAGGGCGGCGGGACCCCACCACACCTGGGCGCCACCACAGGAGCCCCCTCCCGCCCCGCGGCCTCTCGTCGCCTCAACCCCGCTCCCGACCAAATAACACCAAAGACAGTGTATGTGTGAGGGGGACTTTCCCCCTCCCTGCTCTTCTCGTCCTCGGGACGAGCCCCTCGCCCCGCTGCGGCGCCCCCCACCTCAGCTGCGTGTGACGACCAACCGCCTTTCGCGCCGCAACCCCGACCGCCGCACTGCGGCCTCCGGCCGCTCCCCGCCCCCAGCCGCTCCCCGCCGCTCCCGGAGGAACCCGGACGGAGCCACCCGCCGCGGGCAGGGGAGGCTGCCGGGCCGGCCCCCGGTGCGGGCTCCCGCCCGTTGCGCCGCGGCCGCGCAGCGCCGGCTCCCGGCGCGGGGGATGCGCCGCACTGCGCATGAGCGGGAGGCGGCGGAAGGGCCCGTGAGGAGCCGGGAGCTGCCGCCGCCGGAGGAAGCCGTTGCCGCCGCCGCCCTCAGTCTCCGCTTGAGCCGGGAGGGAAGAGGCCTGCACAGCTTTCAACATGGTGAGCGTCCTCCCGGGTCACCTCTCGGCCTGGCCCGGCGCCTCGGGGCTGGCCAGCCGCGGCGGCGCCGCAGGGGCAGCTGGGGCCTAGTCGTGGCGGGCTGGTGTGTCCGGGAGCGGCTCGACGGGAGCGGCGAAAGGGTCGGTCCTGGGGGCCCTGCAGCCAGGGCATGATGTCCTAGGGCTGTGGGCTCCTCGGTCTGCCTACCAAGCAGGCCGGGGAGAGCGTGTGGGGCCCGGGAAGGGTGGTGCGGCGCGCCGGGGCTGCTGGCCGCGGGGCGGGCAGGCAGGAGGCTGCCCCTGGGCAGGAGCGGGCGCCGGGGCCTAGGTGGGGGGCGCCGGGATCCCGTGGAGGCCTTCGGCCCGCGGGGCTCTGTCAGGCCTCCTCGCGGCGAAGAGGTGCTCGCTTGCACTTTGTATGAGGGTTCAGGCACCTTTGTACGGGACAGGGGCAATAGGGGTGTTTTGTGGGCAGCTTGTGTGTGCCCTGTGTGAGGGGTGAGCAGCAGTGACTGGAGAGAGTGCACAGGGCTGCCAGAAACCAGGGGCTGCTTCGAGATTTTCTCAGGTTTTTAGGCAGCTCAGGGCCTATCAGGTGCTGTCATTTCTCTGGGAAACTTGGATATATTGATCCTTCTTGAGCGGGGATTATGTTGGAGAATTTGTGGATAATTGTTTTGTGGTTTTGATAAGGGTCCTGCTCATCTAAGAGGACCTATCCATCTTGTGTTTTCTCCATGATATTTTTTTCCATATAGCTGAGTATTTGCTGTGGACTCTCAAACTGACTGACTTTCTCCCTTCCCTCTCCTAGAGGGAAACCACAGTGATTGGAACAATAATTGCTATTTTTGTGCACCTAAACAAAAGAAAAAGATATTCTTTAGCTTTAAGAAAGGGATTGTCCTTACTGGAGTCTTTCACGGTGTCATAGGTAACAGAGGGAACGTGTTTATAGTCATACTTCAGACCTTCTTGTGTACAAAAGTTGTACAACTTTAGCTACACCTGTGCAGTTTAAAGTAGTACTTTTCTGTTGCAGCTCTATTGTCTTTGGAAGGGTATAGAAGGGAGTCTAAGATCTATCTACTGGTGTACACTTATTGGTGTAAAGATTATACCTGCAGTTAATATTGTTCTGGTTAAAGGCATATTAAAAAAATTAAAATGTCACCTTTAACTGCTGGGATTTTGTTGACATAAAAATGTAGCAAGGATTTAAATTAGTGGTGCAGTATGTAGACCTCTAATAAACTTGTCACTGTGTTACTAGTATAATTTTTAATTGAGTAGTTTGCTGTAGGTCTTCACTTGAGTTTTTCGTGGGAGCATAAAATGAAAGTCCGGGTAAAGTTCAGGCTGTAGAGGTGTCTAATTGTAACTCTGCAGTTCTGGGACGGACTCAAATAGCACTTATGCAGTAATGTTACACAACTTTTTATGGAGACTTTTTTCCATAAAAATCACCTAGAGCCATCTCTCAGTGTACGTATGCAAAATAAATATACAGTTGCTGTCTTGTACATACATATATTATTGGCTGGCTACATGGTTAGATGTTTAAATTGAACAGTACTGTAAAAAGTGGCAATGTAACAGAAATAGTGAGGCACTGAGAATAGCTTTTTATGAGAAACAGCAACATCCTATTTGCTTAGTCTTCTTGGAAGTAGTGAACTGAAGAACCAGCAGATATATTCTGTGGAACAGTGCTGTATTGGTATGTATCGGACTGGAGGGAGTATCTGAAGTCTCTAGCCATGGCCCTGAGCATGGTTCTTAGGCCCTATGCAAACAACTGTTTTCCAGGTTATGCTTGTTGACTCCAACACCCAGGTGAAAGGATGACATAGACACTGAAGTGGGACTAAATGACAGGCTGCGGCTTTTATAAGTAGTAAATACAGGTATGAATTGCTTCTAGTGCCCAGGTGGAGGATTCTCTACCTATACTTGCGGTGTGTCAAAATCCTCTATTTAGTTAGGGGAAAGAATAAGGAGACTTCTTCAGGGGTCTGGACATGCCTGTCCAGAAACATGAGATTCAGTGTCCCATTTTTCTGTCTGTATGCACTAGTTCTCTGGCTAGTCCTTCCAGTGGCTATGGCAGGTTCCTGGGGCTGGGTTGCTTGTCCAGCACAGCAAATGCTATTGTAGAGGTTCCTGCAGCTCGGGCCTGGCTCCTACTCACTCATGCAGCACTGCCAGTTGGAGCACTTCTGGCTCTGACTTGGTCTCACCAGGGTTCATACAGCCAGTGCTTTCAGGACAAAGTTTTCCTGGCTTGGAAGTGTCTTTGTCCAATACCTGAAGGGAGGCTGTTACAGCAGCCTGTTAGACCGTTTAGGTGACTTTGAAAAGTGTTTCTGTCCAGTGCTCAGGTACACCGCTCTGTCACTGTTACTTGGGTCACTGACAGAAATCTGCCTCTCTTACCCACCTTCTCATTTGAGCTGAGCAGCACCTGTAAAAGTGGTCTTCTTCACCTTACCTGTTAGTATGTTACTGCTTCATCTCCTCATGAGGACAAGTCATGTGCCTGCAAATCAAGACAGTGGCAATCTGGTCCATTGTACTCCAGGCCATCTTCTCTGAGGAGAAGAGCTACTACCTGTATTCTAAGTGGTTTAATGAATTAAGGACTATGTGTGATAATCCAGGCAAGTGCGTGAGTATGCACATCTTTATCCAGAGCCAAATGCTAACCGTATCTCTATTTATATTATCTATTATATTGCCCAATTTGAGTTCTCTGAGGAATATTTCTATGCTGATAAATACATAATTTCTTACTGCAAACCTCAGGTGACAGGAAGTTGTAAAAATTGAGTATCACAAGAATTTCATGTGTGACATGGTCTCCTGAAACGTTGTTGTACGTCATGACATTGTTCTGTGGTGTTTAACTCAGCAAGCTATCCTGCAAGGCTCTTTTGGTATGGTGTGTAGTCACGTTTCTAGCAGTTTGTTGATATTAAATGTTTTTGGTTCTCCCATAGTAAAACTTGCAGATTCTTGGCATTACACTTAGGACGGAGTAGTCTGAGTGCTAGACAAGATGGTGCATGATCTTGTTTTCTCTCCCAGCTTACCAGAGAACTCTTTGAACTTATACTGTAAAGTCACTTTCAACTAGAGCCATGAAAAAATTATTCAGGAATATGAACTACTCAGAGAACAAGGTGTGAAATTTATTATGTAGCTCTTGATATTTTACTCATGTTTTATGGTGCCAATGCAAATATTAGGTATGAATGCAGCTTCTGATGGATGAATAGACCTTCTGCCCCAGACCACAGTTAAGAAGGTTCAACAACTGACAGCTTTATTTTGTCCTTTTTTAATTGAAAAATCCCAGATTTTTGGTGTTTCCTTCACCTCTCAGGTTAACATGAATTACCATAAAATGCCATTACAACCTCTGCATTCTCTGGGTACCTATATATTGCTCTTTTACAAAAGACTTCCTGCCTATATGCAAGTAAATGCATAAAATGATTTTACCCACTAATAAAAACATCAGAGGGTGTAAAAAGCAACTTTGTTTTTATGTTGCATGTGAGTCCTTTTTTCCATGGATTATATTCCTCCACAGAGCTTGTAGATTTTAAAGTTTTGTTCTGTTCCACTGCAGACAAATGATTTCATATCCATTTGAAACAGAAGCTTAAAAATGTCCTAATGATCTTACTTTGTGTGCCTTTTTTTCAAGAAACTGCTGTAGAAAATAAAATGTAGTTGAAGAACATGTTTGTTCATGTTATACAGAACCTATGGCTGTTCACTTTAATTGCTCTTGTCTTTAACTTGGATTTTATGGGGGCTTTGGTTGTATACATGTATGCCATCACAGTTGGTGGATTAAAATGCAATTCAGTGTGTTCACAGGCTTCTGTCGTTGTGATTAACTTTTGTTTTCTTATCAAACAAAGAAGAATACTCATGATTTTGCCTTTTAAGCTGTAGACATGTATTCATTGAATACCAACACCGAACCAGATTATTTGTGGGTGTCTTGTGTGGACACAGCCCAAAGTGGAATGATTCAGACGCTGTAAGGAAGCAGTGCTCTCTTGACCGTTAGTGTCACATAAAGACGTGACAAAACTGGTGGTCATGACCTGTGAGGTTATTGCACGCTCAATCCCGTTATTCTCTGTGGGGGCTGAAGTTACTCTGTGTTTGACCCAACGTCACTGGGGTCCTTTGACAGTGCAGGGATGCTCCCTGCAGCCAGATCTCTTGCTGGAGTTTAAATGTAGTTTGTATAAAAGCCTGGACTTTGTGGAGGTTGATAGAAAAGGCTTTTACCTGTCACGTGCTTTAGAAGTGAACAGGCTTTTCTTTGAGTCCTGACAGAAACAAAAGCGCAGATGTGACATCGTTCAAATTCCTTTAGTTAGCAGAGAAACTAGAAGGACTCGGATGTCTGTAAGCAGTGGCTGAGAAGAGAAAGGTGAAAAGCAGTAACTCATTAAGGAGTAACAGTGTAAATGCCTTCTTTGGGGGCCATAAGGAATTTTGGGCAGTGATACTTCAAACTGATCCTGCACTGCCTGTCGAGCTGGCGGCTGCACATAACCTTTGAGCAAGGTCCAAGAACGGGGTTTTGGTAGAAATCCTAAGCTCTCCAGTCCAGGCAGTGAGGGATGAAGGTTGTTACTTTTTCCCATGGACATCATCCAAGGGGGTGAAGCCCTCATATGGCTATTAGCTTTCTAGAAAATGTTGATGACCAGTGTGCAGAGCTGATCTTTGAATCTGAGATGTTTGAAAACTGAGTGTAGAAGATAAGGAAAAACAACCATGTAGTCGAGTTGGCAGATCAGTTGTAGCATGTTTTTTTTTCTCCCTGGACTGGGAAAGCTCACTCTCCTAGACAGGGATTTTCAGTCTGAGGCCAGAGAAAAAATACTTCTGGGAAAAAAGTTCAAGGTTTTGTTTTTGGGTTTTTTTTTTAATCTTTCACTGAAATCTTTCATTTGATAAAGGATGGGTTATTGAATTAGAGTTATCAAATTTGGTACTTCATGGGGAGAGACAAATTTTAATTTTAAAATCAATGGTATAGCATCAGACATTCATTAAAATGATGTCGTTTTATGAATCTACATAGTGTAGCTTTTAATTTGGAGAAGTTACTGTGTGTTAAAGTAAATTCACCTTCTGTCTCTTATTACAGCATCCTTAGGAAAGGTAGCTTGGATACCCCACAAACTTGATCAAAGGCTTGCAAGTCTAAATTTTTCCTTTTCCCCTTACCCCAAGGGGGTAAGACTTACTAGGAAATTTGTTTTCCATTGGTTTTCACTTGTATATTTTAGCAAGACAGATACCTGTTCAATAAAATCCTACTTTATTTTTTAACTAGTGTTAAAGTGAGGTATTTTAAATGGATTGCATTGCATTACAGTACGTATGTTGCAGTGTAAGGTATTGTTGCCCCATGACTACAGGATTAAAGGTTATAGGGTGCTCTGGCTCCTGTATTGCACACTTAAAACAATAATAGACTTTACAGCTCAGCTTCTAGAAATAGCCCCTAAAAGTGCAGAAGGCTTGGAACCTGTTCCTGCTTGAAGTGTGGGGTTTTAATGTGATGAAAGAAGAGCTATAATAGGATAATAAAAACTCAGCAGTAATTTAATGTCTTGCTGTCCTGTAGTAGGCCTTCAAAGAGTTGTCCAGTCGCTTAGGATGTAGAGTGTTTCCTCCATGTTAGCAAGCTTCTGCAGACTCATTCGTCAAATGTAAAGAAAGGGCTTTGGCACTTCTTCACTAAAAATAAACTCATTTAACTGGTAAATATATAGTTATTCTAGAAAAAGATTATGGCTGAAAAATGTAATTTATTGCATCTAAATATATTACTGAATGCTATACTGATTAGTGTCATTAGCTGATTGACTCTTGGCAAATCCAATGTTCTTTTAAAAAGGTTTCATATTGTTACTATCCCTTAGGGAGCCCCAAGCATAGGAAGTTCTCATATGCATATATAGATTTTAAGTATTATCATAAAAGTGACATATCTGCAATTTTTTAATCTGATAAATTGCATTCTCCTTTTCTGTGACAAAACACAAAATGCATTACCTTTTGTGGTCTTGGGCATCCACAGTGAAGCCCTTTTAAATCTGTTCCTTGAGTTTTTGTTGTATGTCTTTGCTTTTAGAGTTTACTCTTGCAGGAGTAGGGCAGGAAAAAACCTCTTGAGGTTTTACAGGATACTCACTATTAAAAGGGCTGTGTATACTTATGTGTACATGATAAAAAAAAAAACAACAAACCCAAAAAACTAATGATTAAAGACACCAGCTTTGTCCAAAAAAAAAAAAAAAAAAAAAAGAAAAGCTAAGACTGTAAGTGTGTCTCTGCCCTATAGTGCGACTGTGTCTATGAGGATGCAGCAGCCTGGCTATGTGGAATTGACTTGAGGAGGCTGGTAATTGATACAGAAGATTAACCTTGGGATTGTTTCATCTTCATTTGGGTTTTCATTCAATAGTTTCTTTTAATATATCTGAGTGTACAATATATTTTTAAAAACCACAACTAAAAATCTATTAGTCATTTCTGGAAGTCATTCCACATGGCTTTGTCAGCCTAAGTGATTTTTGTGGAAGTTTGAGCTCAGCATTGTAAGCTGCTGAATGTCAGCTGTGAAACTTGAAGCACGTGCAAACCGTGGGGCTTTGCAGGACCTGCTCTGATGGCTTGACCTTTACCTGGAACCACTTCTGAAAATCTGAGTTTCAGAAGAATGTTTGTAGCAAAAGGTTCAGTGTGAGAAACTTATTCAAGAGACTGAAATAGGGCAGATGAATTTGTGTTCTGAATCATTAGTTCTTTTTTCTAATGATAATGTGATTGGACACTAATTATCCCGTGGAATGAAGAGCTTGAGCTCATGCTGCTCCTAAACCATTGGCTCTGGCTGAGGATAGTTTATCACATCTAGGGAATTTTTTGGCCTTTTTTCCCCATACTGCCTGAGAAGGAGCCATGCACTTGGAAATTACAGTAATGAACAGAATATACAAGTTTTTGATAGAATGCAAGGTAAACTACAAATGAGGTATTTGTTACATGTAAGAAATCCAACCCTGACTTTATTTACCAAATGTAACATTATGAGTCTTTTTGCTTTGAATATACTGAGTGAACTTCAGAACTGAATTTGGATTTAGTGCAAGAGCTGTGTGATTGCTTTCTCCTGATCAGCAGTGAGTTTTGTCTAACTAATACCCTTTACTGAGTGTGCTTCTCATCAAAAATATCCTTGCGAATCCCTCTATGCTGATAAATTACTGGCAGCAGTTCTCCGTTCCGTTGTGCTCTAGAGCAGAGAGATGTCTCTTGGTCTGGGCAGGACGCCTGACATTCCAGAGCTCTCACTGTGGCTACTCACTCCCCCAACTGCCTCTGGCAAAATTACTTACCTTTTTTTTTTTCACCTTCAGTTGCTGCACCTGTGAAATGGAGACAATGCCTCCTCACGGGAATGTTTTGCAAATGGTGTAGGTGGAGTTGAGCGCCTTCGAAGTGAAAAATCTCTTACCAGAAAAAAAAAAAATCTTTTAAGCTATTTCGGAGTGTAGCTCCCTGGAATGGATGACCCAGCCTAGTGCCTTGCTGCCATCAAGAGGCACATCAAGAGATGCTGCTCCTGGCAGTGTGGCCTGCCCTGCACTAGCCCATATGTCTGTGGGTTCTGTCAGCTGGGACCCAATGCATGCCACCTCCTTGTTCAGTGATGGTGCGCTGTTAGATGGGCTGTTCTACCCCATCCATTGAGGCAAGTAATCTCTCAAATATTTCGATAGCCATGGGCTTTATGTAGGCATCTGAATTGCCCTTTTTTGGTAGGTATAGCACTCTTCTATTAAGAGGATTTTTGGTACAAGGTAAAATACTAGAATGAAGGTAAGTTTAAATTAAAAAAAAGAGAAAAGGCAGAAAATAAGTGTTGATTTGAGTGTCTAACTGTCCCGTCAGGAAATCGAATTGCTTGGGAAAATCATAAAAGGCACTGATTTAGAAAAAAAAATTAACAGTACTGATGTTTTGGTGGTTTTTGGTTTGTTTGTTTGTTTTATGCAGTAAAACATTTCTAGTTACAGTATTGGTTTTTTTTACCAGAACAAGTTGAAATCATCACAGAAGGATAAAGTGCGTCAGTTTATGGTCTTCACGCAATCTAGTGAAAAGACAGCAGTGAGTTGTCTGTCTCAAAATGACTGGAAGTTAGATGTTGCAACAGACAACTTTTTCCAAAATCCTGAACTTTATATACGAGAGAGTGTTAAAGGATCATTGGACAGAAAGAAGTTAGAACAACTATATAACAGATACAAAGGTGAGTACCCTGAATTTTAAGGCTTGTTTCCTACTTGTGTTTATGTGTTTGTAATTACAGTGTATCATTGCAGCCCTGCTCTTGTGCTTGGAAATCTTAACCAACTCTTTCAGCTTTGTTATTCTATTACTAATAAATACAAGTTAGAAGGGGAATATCTGTAGGCTTCACAAGGATTACATGTGATTGCTTTATGTGCTCTCAATATATGTACATTTATACAAGATTAGGTTCGGAACGGCAATTGTCTGTAGAGTGAGTAACTGTAATGGTTAACATGGATTTTAGGTGATTATTCTGGGGAAAGCACATCACTCAGGACTCGCTCCTGACAAAGGGGAAGGTTGCATACCAAGAATGGATTCTACCCTAATTTTTATTCACCTTGTGCTTATTATCAGATAGAGCGGAACAGAAAACAAAGTCTCTTTACCTGTTATAGCCATTGTTCAACTGATTATATCCTACCACAAATAGTAAAGGGGATTCAGTGCAGTTGAACGAATTCTGTGGTTTAGCACTTAAAAAAAAAATCTAAAAATGAGTGCTACATTTTCTGTCAGTTTTCATATGCATGCATAATCCAAATACCATTTTCCTGAAGTCTTTGTTGGCTTATGTTACTAGATCTTTGTTAGTGCACTTGAAATGTGAGCATCTCACTTCCAGACCAGACGTTGATTCCTGGAAAGAGGAGTTTGCTTGACTGACTTGAAATCGGTAATGGGGCAGCATAACTCTCCTCTTGGAGGTTACCACGTCCAATCTCGTGCATCCTGGTGATGCCAGAAAATGCATAAAGCTAATGTTGACTTAGTAGTTTATGGGCAGATTTGATTATTGTATCTTAGAGCTTGCAAATGGACACTGCAGATTTGTTTATAACGGTACACAGATCGGCAGTCTTACAAGGATGCCAATAATTAAGCGTGCTGGTGGGAAAGAACCTCTGTTCTCTGTATGGAATGAGTCAGAACATCACGTATAGTACTAGGCAGAAAACAAATGTTTGTGGTGCTTTTTGTCTCTCAATGAAAATGACATAAGCTTCATTGTAAGGGAGGCTTTATTGTAGCAACTGCCTCAATTGTTAAAGCTTAACAATTGAAAATACTAATTTAATTTTGTTTTTAAAATACATTTAAAGACTGACCCCAAAAACGGCTTCTTGAAAATGTTTGCTTATCTTAAATACCCTTGTTGAATAAATTAGCTTTTTCAAAAATCTGTTTTTCCTGATATGTACTCTTATGTCCCAAAGATCCTCAAGATGAAAATAAAATTGGTATAGATGGTATACAGCAGTTTTGTGATGATCTAGCTCTTGACCCGGCCAGCATTACTGTACTCATCATTGCATGGAAATTCCGAGCTGCAACACAGTGTGAATTTTCAAAGCTGGAATTCATGGATGGAATGACTGAGCTAGGGTAAGTGTGCAGTGTGTAATCCAGTGCCAGAAACAGCCCTGTTTTGGGGATTCACAATCACATTGTCCTTTCAAGGTTCAGAGGCTTTTTGGAGTCTAGCATCACTTGTCTGCCTCTGTACAAATGCATCTGCTGTCCGTGTGCTGGACGCTTAGTGAGAAATAAAAGGGAGGCAACTTTGAGTGCTACTTGGTCTTGGTTGCGTGAGGATTTCAGTTAGTTGCTGTAGAGCTACTCAGGTAGGTACAGCAGGGATGTCGGTCTGCAGTCCAGCGTACCCGGGTTTTCTCTGCCTTACGAGAGTGTAGTAGTCTTTATCACGTTTTTCTAAAATTCTGGTCAGTTATAGAATCTCTTGTATCAGCTAGTATGTGCAAATGGCAATGGGAGGGAATAACAACAAAGAAATGAAATTGTTGTATAGTTGCAGACTAATTAAAGGCTTCCTGAATTTTGTTTTGATAATCATATTGTATTCCACAAAAAAATTATACTTTTTAAAGTTGTAACTCATTTTATGGCAAAATGAATAAACGCAAATAATGTGCTTTTTAAAATGCAGATGCGACAGCATAGAAAAACTGAAGGCCCAGATTCCTAAAATGGAACAAGAATTAAAAGAGCCAGGAAGATTTAAGGATTTTTATCAGTTTACTTTCAACTTTGCAAAGAATCCAGGACAGAAAGGTTTAGGTATGTATTCATAATCATAAACATTTGTTCATAAATACAGGAAATGACAGATTAAAGCAATAAGTGGAAGTGTTACTGTGATCCAGTGAGTCTGAAAGATAACCACCCTTGGGATAAACTACATGTCTCAGTTGTGAAAGGTAGATGTCAGTACCTGCATCATTAACGCAGACCACGGAACTTTATTAGAGGGGGTTTCTTCTTTCACTGAGAGTGTGTGCAATTCTCAGTAAGCACAGTCGATTACGGCCTTACATTAAAGGCATAATTATACCACTTACAACTTTTACAGCACGGATTAATTGAATTTTCAGTTTTAGGATAAATTTAAGCTGTAAAACTGATTTCCTTGTAAGTATACTTGTACAGTCTCTTGTAATACCAAAAATTCTTGCAGGTGTCTTGGCAGAATAGAATTGGAATAGTAGAAATAGATTTCCCTGTCCTGGGCTTGATGCCTGTTATTGTTGTGCTGTTGGTAATTGGTGCCTATTTATAGCCTTTTTCTTTTTTTTCTTTTTTCCCCCTCAGCTCGCTGAATTCTTTTTTTTTTTTCTCATTATTTCAGAGCTCTTCTGCAGGTTAGGCTTTAGTGTAACAGGTGAAGTGGAAGAATCACTCATTAAAAAAATTGGCAGAACACCACAATTCTCATGGAACTAAATGGACAAACTAGATCTGCCGAGTCAAAACAGAAAAAATGATGGAATAAAAACTTAGTTCAAGCACTAATGTTAACCCACCAGAATGCATACTGATTTATACAGAGTGTAGTTGAGATATTAGCCATAACTAGTATTTCATGACTCTGTGACTGTTAACCTCTTAATTAGCTGCTCTACTTTTCAGAAGAAGTACTGAAGAAAGGCCAGTTGGTTCTTCCCTGTCAGCTGCTGAGTTTATTTTTTTCTCAATAGTGAAAATGCCTAAAACTGAATGACACTGACCTGCTTTGCATTCACATGCTGTGAAGAGATGAGCATTCTGCTTTGCTTTGATTATATTATCTTCTATATGTGGACCAACTTCTGTCTTAAAATGAATATTGAAAAATAAGTAAATAAGCAAAAGCTCCATTCTTAGTTTCAACTCCCTGTCATTCTTTAACATCTTTCTGTATCCTGGTTTTTGTTTTCAATTGCATTGTGAGTTTTATTGGCTTTGAAGAAGCTAAAAGAGCACTGCTAAGCTACTTGAAAATATGTGTGCATGCATGTAGTCAGATCTGAATCCCACAAAGAAATGAATGGGCTCGTTCTTATTTCTTGTAGAAAGTCACACTGGTTTTTTTTTTAGGCTGCTACAAGAAGGAAAACGTTGACAGTAACTGAACTGTGAGAAGGTGAAAGTTAGGCTATGGCGTGTCAGTGTGGAATCAGTTCTGCAGTGTGAACGGCTGCAGGGTTTTAGGTTTTCCTTTTTACTGTTACCTGTAACATTTGTATGTTTGTTTTCATCTTTAAACAGCTTTACACAACAAGGAGTATTTTGCAGAGTCCCTGTAAGGTGGTAAAAGTGAGATGACAAATGACAGTGATATCATAATTACACGATCATTTTTAATTAATTTTCTCAAAGCTTCAGAATGACAGAACTGCTTGATGTAGTACTTACCTTTTTACTTTCTTCTCCATATTGCTAAGGTCTAAGGAAGACTTGCATTTCTTTTCAGAATTCTGCCCCCGCCCCCAGTCTTATATAGACATGAATCTTTTGAATACCTCAAATGGAATAGACTTCTGTAAATATGATTTACTAGGAAAACAAAGTCCCTTGCTTTATTTGTCATTAATTTTAAACTTTCTTTATGCAGGTTAAGCTCTAACAGTGACAAAGACAAGCATAGTTTTCTCAGATCTGTATAGCATATTCATGGTATGAGGGTGGTGGCATTTTTCTTTCTTTGTTTTTTCCAAGTCTGGTTCTGGAAGTGGTGTAGAACTGAGCTTAAAATCTGGATGTTTACCAGCCCTTTTGGTGCTGATAAATACTCAGTTCTAGGCTTGCATTTACAATTGGGCAGAACAATTCTGGAAACCCTGAAGCAAAAGAATATTGGGAGAAGTACAGTGCTGAGAAGTTAAGTGCTCCTAGTTAGGCAATTATTTTGGAGTGTCTAAATAACTGCTTGTAGGAACTTGCAAATTTATTTTAATGTATATTGCCTCTAATCTTCCAAACATGGTGTAGTAGTTCAGGCAAAGTTCTGGAAATGCATTTCCTCTGCATAATTCCTTACTACCGTTTAAGTACCGTGGATGTCTTGAAAGTTCTTGTGATATTTGCATCTCATTTGGGAGTACCTTTTAGCTAATGTTCATCTCATACATTGTTTGCTTCTCTTGCCTCTCTCTAGATAAAACTCAGAATGGAGCATGTATTTTGAGATTTCCGTATCCGATCCACAAGGACTGTCCTGAGCATTCTTTCACTTTCTTATGACAACCTAAAAATATAACTTCAAATTCCATTTTGTGATTTGATAAAATTTCTTTTAAAACTTGTAGTTTGTCTGAAGGCGTTATGTCTTTTGTGCTTTACATGTTTGGACTCGTCTAATAAGTGTGAGGTTGCAGCAGCCTGAGATCTGTTAAAGGCTTTTGCTTACCCACAAGAATAATCTCAAAACTGAATAAGCATGTTGAAATGCCCAGTTTGTTCATAGTGTTTGTTTATAAACTGCAGTAAATATGCAGTGACTTGATGACCTTGCACTTGTTTTGTATGCTTGCTATTAATGCATCACACATAAATAAAACTTAGTTTTCTAATCTCTTTCCTTGAGGAACTGCGAGCTTAATCTGAAGTTGTATCTATTTGTTTTTAAAAACCAGTAGTTTTAGTTGAAAGCTGGAGTGCGTATTTTTGTATCTGAGTCTTCTGTTAGAGAGATGTATCTCATTTCACATGGAGCTTATTTACTGAGGAATAGTGACTTCTGCTTGATTTGTCTGTTCTTCTCAAAACTCAAACTTACACTTTTGACATCACACCCCTTTGCAGCTGCTGGAAAATCCTCCATGAATTTTATTCTTTGGTCAGGAAGCATTACAATGGGAATATGCTGTTGGAGAAGAACTGTTAATATCAAAGATACTAAACAATACAGAAACTCCCCCATCACCATCTATTTTCCCACCAGCAATGCAGAGTTCGTGCTTTGTTTTGTTTGCTATTGATTTCACTGCTAACACCCACTTCCCTGTTTCTTTTAATGGTTTGGGCTTCTGGGGGAACGAAGGGTTTTCTTGGGTTGTCAGGTTTTTTCTTTTCCTTTTTCTGTTCTTTCCCGAGGTGCAGTTGACTGTATGCCTCTTCTCTCTGCTCTCACAAGAGGATTGTTTATGGAAGAAATCTGCTAGACTGCAAAATACATATGAGCTTTTGTTAAAAAAGAGGTTTCTTCACTAGGTAGCCTTTTGGGGTTATGTGCTCCTTGGTGATGGGTACCGACCTCAGCAGGACCACAGCTCGTAGCATTTTGTTACATAGCACAGAGGTCCTCATTAACTCCTGGTAGTGGAGGTCACGTTAGGTAGAGATTTGGAACTCAGTTCCATAGCTTGCTTGGATCAGCTAACACCTTACTGTATGCCACCAATGAGCATGTCCATTCAGCCTTTGGCAGGTACCCGGCAGGCGAGGTGGGGTTTTTTCCTTGCATGCTGGACTAACCAGTCACTTTTTCTAACTGCTGCACTTTAACGCACCCACTGCTGCTAGCAGCATGCAGTTACCTGACAGGCAGCAGGTGGTTGTTCCTAAACTGTGTCAGCTCAGGCTTCTCGGTCCTCCTGAGAAACAGATTCAAAACAAGCAAGAACTTAAGAGAAGCTTTTGGAAAAAAAGCCCCAAACAAAACCAACAAAAAACCACCCCAAACCAACAAAGACAAGACTAACTACTAACGAACCAACGATGAACCATCTGCTTGTACAGTATTTAAAGATTTTTTTTTCACAAGGAAACCTGATGGCAGAAGTGAACACTGGACAAAAGTCATGTCGCACGGGTTGCTCTAGAAATGAAATCGTAAAAAGCGAGTTTTATGTAAATTGTATTTTATATATTAAAAAAATACAGCAGATATTACTACAGCTTTTCCAGTCAATAAGATTTCGAAGACAAAAACATTTCACTGAATTTTAACTATTCTTAGCAAAAAGCATGCGGAATATTAATATGGGCAATTTTCCATTCTCCTATATTGGAGTGATAGTATCAAAATCTATAAAATATTTGTGTAACGCTTTATTTATGGTTGCCTTCTTGTAAAAGATCCACGAGTATGTTTGCATTAGATTAATCTTTTCAGCTTTATGAATATATGGTTCATCTTAGTGTTAGATACTGTGGAGATATATTTGAAATGTGTATCTCTAAAAGTGATATATTTTAATATTACAGATTTAGAAATGGCCATTGCCTACTGGAATTTAGTACTTAATGGAAGATTTAAATTTCTAGACTTGTGGAACAAATTTTTGTTGGTAAGTTTAAATCTTTACATAAACTGGACTGCAGTGTTTTCAAAACTTGGAGATAAATATGTTTAAATTACTGAGTAGATGAAATAGACTATAGACCCAGATCCTGCACTCTATAGTGTGTACAAGAAAAATATGTTTGGGGGATATGGGTGTGTCCAAGATAGTAACAAAGAATGTGTATACGTTTTTTTTAATTTCTTTTTTTTTACAAAACATAAATTTTCCACCCCTCCAAACAGGAACATCATAAAAGGTCAATTCCTAAGGATACCTGGAACCTTCTTCTAGACTTTAGTACAATGATAGCAGACGATATGTCTAACTATGATGAGGAAGGTAAACATTTCCATTTTCTTTCATTAACTTCTAACTGTGTTTCATGCCACATATATTACTGTGTGTCTGCTTTGGCACAGCTCTCTAATAACGGCCTAATTAGCCTGTCACTGGGGATCTGAAGTGCAGTTAGAGCTACTTCAGTGCATGTTGTTATCATGTGTTTCTTACTGCAGCTTTAAAAAAGAAATGGTGAAACTTTCTTAAATCCATTCCCTTTTTTTCTTCTGTCCGAGCTCAAATACTAATTCTTCCTTATTGAGACAAACCCCGGTATTTGTCCATTTTAAAAACACAGACTGTGTCAGTGCACTTCTCATGATCTTCAACCAAGTAACTGATCCGTGGCCTGTGCATTTCTTCGTAGGGTCCTCTGATTATTGCATTCCTTAGCTGAGAATACTTTTTAAGTTTGGTTGCTTCAGTTCATGTGAAGATTGGACACGTAGGAACAGGGAAGTGAAGCCGTCAGCATACAGGCATTGCTAAACATAAGTTATACCCTACCAAATGTGCTGCTTGTAAACTTTTCTGTTGATCTTTCCTCTTCCAGTCCATCTGTAGCCAAGAACAGTTAATTATCTTCAGTCACTGGCGGCAGATCAGTTCAGTGAGTGGGGGAAACTGTAAACTTCCGATACTTCCCGAGCAGGGGGGAGCAAATTTCTACGATGATATTTAATAATTATGGACAGTTCTCATTCCTTTATCGTTGAGCAAATGGGCTGCCGCCCAATGAATCAGTGTACTTTAGAAAGATTAAAGGCAGAAAACATGTTTTAATGATCTGGAATAAAAACATTTTAAGGGGGAAAAATAACCCTCAAAGCCAGCCCACAGTTATTTTTAACCTTCACCTGGCTGTCATGCACATGACTGGGGACCTCTTTGGATATGGACGCCCATAATATGTAAAAAATATTGATATACATTTTAACTACCTCTCGATTTGGGGTACAGAAGAATCTATAGTGTAATAGCAGCCTGCCAGGGCCTTATGCTGTACTGCTGGCTGAGAGCATTTGGCTGTTTTGGGGTATCGCTAAGGATGTGGATCTAACAGATGAGCTTTGCATTCATCCAAAGTCAAACTGTGAGCAGTAAATGCTGCAGTATGTTAAGACATGGTGCTGCTTACAGCATAAACTGCTTCATCCAGTGTACAGTGTTTTTTAAGCAGCTATTGCCACCCTGGAGAGCAGGATCTGGTGCCAAAACTAGGACAGTTTTGAGCTAGAATTTTTGTCAGCTTTTTTTTCTTCTTTTTTTTTGGTCAGGAAGATGAAAGAAGGATGACCCTTGAAAGGGATGTGTATTAACTGGGTTTAAAGGAAGTAGAAATCTTTAACCAGCTCTTAAATTTCAAGGAAGAAAATCAAAGTTCAATTTTTTTGTTTGAAACTTTTTCGTAGTTCAGACTGGAAAGTAAATAACATGTTTAGCTCTGAAGCTTTGACAAGAATATGCCTTGTTGAATTGAGTTTTTATGATTTGTTTGGCTTTTTCTTTCTTTTAGGGGCATGGCCAGTTCTTATTGATGACTTTGTGGAGTTTGCACGCCCTCAAATTGCTGGGACAAAAAGTACGACAGTGTAGCACTAAAGGACCCTTCTAGAGTGTACATAGTCTGTACAAATACCTGAAATGGAAAATTGCACAGTCAATTTCTGCTGGCTGGACTGAACTGAAGATCAATCCTCACAGGATGGCTGAGGGTTGAGACAAACCTTTAAGGATACATCTTGGACCATATCATATTTCATTCTTCTACTGGTGGTTTGGGCTTTTCTTCTAGTCTGGACCACTCTTGCCCGTTAAAATTCCAACATTGTGGATTTCATCATGGATTTTTTTTTTTTTTTGGTGGACCACCCTGGTTTTATCTCCCATGAGTCCTAGAAGCTTTGTAATTATTTTTGAGTTTTCTGGTTTCACGGAAAGCACAACGCTGGTCATCATCAGACAACTGTCGTACGGCATCTGAATTATACAGACCAACATCAAAACAATTTTTAAAAGAATCCTTAAATATACACTTGGGGCTAGTTGCAAAGACTGTATCGACAGCACTTCCTGT
The DNA here is from genome assembly GCA_009769605.1 of Bucorvus abyssinicus. Taxonomy (NCBI): domain Eukaryota; kingdom Metazoa; phylum Chordata; class Aves; order Bucerotiformes; family Bucorvidae; genus Bucorvus; species Bucorvus abyssinicus. The sequence goes on along the minus strand of CM020035.1, from coordinate 9,085,582 downwards.
AAGAGTGATATATTTAAGTGTACTCGGTCCGATTTATTTTTTTTTTCTTTTCTGGAAAAGTACAGATATCGTCTAAGTGAGTTTGAATATCTGGTAAAAACAATTACAGAAAAAAACCAAGCAAACCTGAGGTTGTTGTTACTGGGGTATCCAGGTGCCTATCTGATTGGGTTGGTTGTACATCAGCTGCCTGTGAGGACAGTTGAAGTATGACACAACTACTGTGCACTTAAAGCACCCGTGTTTAATGTTCTAGTCAGCCTTCGGTGAGCGTTGCTGAGGTGAGCTGTGTGCGTCACGTTAGAATCTAATATCCCCTAGGTTATTACTGAAGAAATCAGATTTCTTTACAGATTTGAGATGCTTATCTGTCTGTCAAGGAAAGGTTTTTCATTTCTGTGGAGATCTAAAACTTGGATATACTGAATTTGTGTCTTAAATGTTTGCTACACAATACAGTATTTTAAATGGAGACATGTAATTTTATATGGTTGAGGTATGACGAAACAAATGACCCTGTTGTACAAGAAGCTGGTGAGCTTGATGTGGATCGAGGTTTTGAAACCATTATCCTAAGAAGTAAGTTAAATCTTTATAACATAGAGGTACTGCCAGTAAGGATGACACCCGTTTTTTAATTATTTTGTTGAGTTTTCCTAAAATTGACATATCACTGTGGTTGCCAAATACAGAAATTAAGAGTAAAGCTTTCCTACACGAGCACAGATGAGAGATAAAATACTACACTGGCTTTGTTTGTTTAAACTATTTTGTTATCATCACTACTTCCTACTGTCTTGCTGCATTCAACTAAATCAAGTTCATTTTGTTCAAAACAACTTTTATCAGATGCAATTCTTCTTTATTTTTAATATTACAAGAGCTCTTGAGCTGCCTTTGTGCTAAACGTGGTCTTTTACTCCTCCCTTAGTGACTTGTGAAGAGATGTGATAACTACTACTCTCTGAAACAAGCTGGAAGATAACCAAGCTCCAGGAGAGCAGACAGGCTAGAGTTACAAGAAGGATAGAGGTTTAAGTAAGTCCATGCTCTAAGGAGTCCCATGATAAGGCCAGAATTATTTCTGAAATGAGCAATCGGCACTTGCACTAAACAAACAGCAGAAAACTTTTATGCAGATGCTAGAAGTATTTTAAGAAAAAATTGACAAACTGCTAAAAAAGAAATTGTTATTGGTGCCCTCTGCAGCTGCCCCTAGGGCTGGCTCCGCTGACAGCGGTGCCCCTTGGAGAACATCCAGTTGTGCGTTCATTCCAAGGACACAGTTCCACAGAAACACCGCAAACTTCTCCAGCTACTGGAACTGGCTATGCCAAAAAAAATGTGTTTTGCTGCTTTCAGTATTCTTTCTTGATTTTGTGTAAATATAAATGAGGACTTGAAATTACGAGGTGGGGGGTGGAGAAAAGCTCTGCAAGGTATCTGTGCGAGCCAGTTTCTGGCCGGAGGGTTTTGGTACAGTCTCAGATCGATTAGGTCACGTGTGCTGTGTTTGGAGAGGAGAACTGACTTGCTTTTTATCCCAGTACAGACTTGTCCCTCAAAACAGTCTGAGATCGGGTTGTGGCGTGACACCAGGGTGTTTTAAAGACTGTTCCTTTTGAATGCAAGATCTTTTCAACAAAATAGTGTTGTCATCAGTTTGGTACTACATGCTTATAATTACTGTGTAATTATAAAGATACATAAAACTTTGCCTAATTGTGTTGCAGAAAAGGGTTATTTGTGCTATGATGCATCTTAAAAGTTTTTCAAAATGAGTGTCTGAAGTTGAAAGAAACATTGATTTAACAGGGTGTTGTTCTAAGGACAAAACGCCTGGATACAGGGAATATTTTGTATTGAAACGTGCTCAGATGTGGCCATGTGTTCTGGGGTTTGTTTTTTTTTTTTTCTTTATATATTTGTGTGGGTTTTCTTTTTTTTTCAAGAATGCAAACAGTTGGTGACTTGGATTGCTTTAATTCGTAAGTGCTTATGTCTTCAACTGATGATCTCCCCTTAAATGGATCAATTTAATTTTGCCAAATGTCAAGAAAAAAAAAGACCAACATCCAAACATCAACCTGTTTTATACATAAAATATGTACAAAATTAGAAGTGCCCTGAGATAAAACACTTAATCTTGAGATTATATTTAGTAAAAAACCATCATTTACATATCTCTGTAAGTTCCAATGTAACTTCTTACAATCCCTCTCATTACCAACAGAGGCAATAAAGCTCCAGTGAAATTGCCATGACTAAGTCTGCTCATGCATTGCTCGGTGTAGTAAGATTCTTTCTAGACTCTGCTTTTAAGCAGGAAAAAAGGAAGTATGGAATACGTGTCGTCTGCATAGTATATCAGTAAGTCCTTGGGGGTGTGGGGTTGGGGAGGATATCTTAAGAACTGTGTGTTGTCCACTCCACTTATTCTGGACAGTTACAAGGCCAGAGCAGAGCTGGTTGTTCCCAGCTGTGCTGCAGTGTCAGTACAGAGCATGCGAAGAACGACACCACCCACGGGGCAGTGGTTTTAAGTATGGTTGAAGGCTGCCCTACAAAGGGAGTTTTCATTGAGGAACCTGTTAATAAGTAAGTAAATTACTTACACTTTGCTTCAAAACTGTTTTACAACGAAATCCATACTGAGAAATCCTTATTGAAGAAAGAATTTTTTTTTTTTAAGGTGGCATTTACTAAACTGTTGTCATTCCCACTTTAAATCATGTTGCGCTAAGTAAGTCCCTGTAGATTTTGAATATGGTGCCCTGATGATGTTTGTTTGGTCTTTAAGCCTCTGTTGCCATTCAGTCCTCTGAGCTCTCAGAGTAGCCCACACCATTACATAGTTGAAGAAATTATAAACTATCAATCAGAAAGAGGTCTCAGCTTTGTAATACGGAGCGGACTAGTTTAGTGCCAACACTGAGGCATATCTGCATGAGTGAACAGTAAGAGTTCTGCTCCTGACAGTTTAATCAGACACCTGTAATTCAGACCTAAGGCTGGACAGTTAAACTATTAGGAAAAAAAAAAACCAAACCCCACAATACCCCCACTTCTGGGAGGGCTTTGCTTTGTCTGAAAGGTGTCAATTTAACAAAAGCTGCCTCACTGCAATTTGACTGTTTTACACACAATTCCAGCCCTTTCCTTGCTGAACATGTTCCTATGTCTTCAGTGTATGAAATGTCAAGCCATCCTACCTCAAAGAGTTCAAAGGCCAGCTGGCAGGCATCAGAAGGATAACCCTGTCTCTCACCTTAGGAACAGGAAGCTGCTCATGAAGCCTGAGGGGGAGAGCTGGAGGAGCCATGCGGGGAGACCACAGGGCTGTGGGCTGCCACATGCACTCTCAGTGACATGAATGAAGCCCACACTGCAATTAATTACTGCTAAGGGAACCTCATGGTACACGCCTTACAGGTGGGGTGTGTTTTTTTTTTTCTTTCCCCTTACTGGTGGACATCTCTGCAGCCAGAGACGGCAGCAAGGTGAGGCTGCGGGTGCCCTCCATGCTCCTGTCAGTGCTCTTGTCTGTGTAGGGGGCTGTGCACAGATGTCTGTAGGTACTCGATGTGTACACGTGCAGGGAATGGCGCCGCAGCTTTGCTGCTGAATGAGCCTGGGCAGGCAGAGCAGCCAACCTTGCTTTACATTGGCATATTTTCCCCTAACAAACATAATCAAAACAATGACTCAGCTAGAAGTGAACATTTTATTTAATAAATATAATTTTCATAAACAATTTTTTAAAACAACTTCTACTGACCAAGCTGTACAATGAGCAAGCACACAAACTCGCTATCAGAGAATCAAAAAATAACGAGGCAGCCACAGTGTCAGAGGTCCAAAATTCTTTGTACTAATTATTGCTAGTTTCCCCTTGTCAATGCCCCCTATTGGACTACATTAAGGATCAACATCTTTAAAAAAGGTACTCCTTGCAGAGACAATAGTCAAGTGTTTTTACTTCAGAAAAGAAGCAGAACTTGATCATGCTTCAGTGAAAAAACAGGAGTCTAGACAGTATTTGTGTGCACAGGACCTCAAAAGTCGCTCTGGGGACCATACCTAGGACGTCAAAAAAAAAAAAAAAAGATTCTTTGCTGCAGCAATGGTACCATATTTATACCTGAAAATTAGTCTCTTTTTTAACCTTTTAAAATAAACAATGTGCCCCCTCTTTCATCCTGTTGCCAAAATGTAAAAAGGTTGAGAACATGCTGCTGTATGAAATAATTTCCTCTCAAACGGCTGAGGCAACATTAATACACAGCTCAGGCCACTGAGGTGCACTTCGGGGTTTTGTTCAGACGAGTCACACTTTGTGTCATACCTTCCTTTCCACCTGTGTTTGTAACATGAAGTCTTTCTTTATCCCCCGGCCCCCTCAGGTTTTATTCATGTCTGTGCATTTATACAAACTAGAAACAACCACAGAAGTCACAGCTACAGCGGTGATAATTGTATGTACTGACTGTAATACAACATCATTGCGTGGCGCCAGCCAGAGCAAGGCAGGTACGGCAGGTGATGAGAACATTCCTTTGAACGAAAGCCACGGCAGCTCACAAGGTCTCTCTACTGAGTTATTTCTGATGCCTCTACGAGCAGAATTTAGCTGAAGGAAAAAATCTATGGAAAGCAGAAGCCTTGCAAATATCGTTGCGAATGCACTTCTAAGACGACTGACGGCACAAGTTGCTACAGCCATGAGCATCCCATCTTTCCTCCTCCTGTTATAAATTGAGTCATTCCAATAGAGAGCAGAAACCAGACAAATCATGCCACTGGAAGCAAACAACATACAAAACAACCAGCAATAAAAATATTCACAGAAAAAAAAGCCCCAGATCTGCAGAGAACAAAGTCTAACTGGGAAATAATTTAAAGAACAGAAAAAAAAAAAGGCTAAAAAATAGCCCATAATGCCTGGTTCACCCAGCTCTCAGAATAACTCCTTTAAACTGATAATGACATCTGTTAACAAGGCAGCGGTGAGCGCAGTAACAACAGTGTGACAGCTATTAGATACTCTACCCCAAGAAACAAGAATCTCCAAATAAATGGTTCAGAAGCACATGATGACTGAATACTTTTGAACACTGAATTGCACCAAAATCACTAACATTTAGACGTACAGAAGTATCAGATAAAACTATTAAAAATAATGTAGCCTACAGCTTTTGAGACATTTCTAACACTAGAAAATGAGATTTTTTTTCCAATATAGAAGTTATACTGTCATAAAAAAACCCATGTGTTTGAAAGTATTAGCAAAGGTTTCCCATACGAAATTCTAGTTGCCTAGTATGCAGTCCAAGTTGCATATTTTCTCAAATCATCTTTTACACTAGAAAACAAGAAATCGTTCTGAAAAATGTAAAGCCAGAGTTTTCAGTATTCCTTCCTTTGCAGTTTTTTTGCCCCCCCCCCGCAATGATCTTAAAAAATATACAGACTATTTTAAGCAGAATATTTACATTTTAGTTTGTGAACCAATTCAGAGTAACTTCCCACTTAAATCTTTTCCACTGCACCCTTTAAAAAGCCCAAGTTTGGCAACTACAATGATGTTTTTCAAAGTTACAAAACCAAACTCTATTTTTCACCAAACAAGAACTGAAACTTGCTGAGAACTCGGTCCTGTTCTGAAGGGGGCTGTGAGGAAGGTGCTTCTTCAGAGACACTGCATAGTAGAGGGACTACACACCACTCCTGCTTTAACAGCAAACATCCACTACGGGCTGTTCTGCTATACCTTATGGATTGCAAGGCTAAGAGGAAATTCTACACCGTTTCCTCTCTAGGGCAAGTTCTCCCTCAGCCATTCGTCTCTAACTCGGAGAGATGAATGCTGGCGATACACTGGATTAGCTGCATTTTGTTCAGTCTTCTTCATGAAGAATTCTACACCGTACCCAACACACAGTGCATGGGTTCATACACTTCAGCTGTCAAAGAAATGCACAAAATCTTTCTTCCTTGAATAGAAGCAACTTTAAAAGCTTTGTGACACGAGTACAAAAATACAGCCACTTCTTCCAGCCAAAATATTTGTCAGACCAAAAAATCTGGTTTCTGCAAACCCATTCTATGTTCTTACTAAATGAGAAATTACTGATTTACTGCAAATAGAAAAATATACCTTGGCAGACAGATGGATTCTTAAGTTCTTCCTGAATTGTTTAAATGCATGTTTCTTCGGTAACCTTACAAACACTGGGAAAAGGGAAAGTAGGGGGAAGGAAGAAGAGGAGATGGAAGGTTTTAAAGAAACACATAATGAACGTGAATTATTCTTCAAATATAGGACTGTGCTGCTTTTGTGCAGATATAATTAACACAGTTGTGTGGTAAAATCCAAAACACATCCATGTACAGAGCTGAGCCACTCGAAATGCTTGGAGCAGGGTTGTAGAACAAAGCCCCTGCCTTCTGCTGTACAGAGCTAACCACTGTTTATACTCCAATACACCACACTAACCACACAGACTGATGAGGGGATGTGGTGACACAAACTGACGGATGAGTAGAATGCTACGGCTGACGTGGACAAACGAGTACTTGTGGGAAGTGAAACACTGTGACTTAGACGTAAAAGATACAGCCAAACAGCAGATGTCTGATTAGAGTATCTAAAAAGTTCTTGTTTCTGAGGTACCCCTGGCAGTATGAATGAGAAACTACTAAGAAGAAAATAATTATTTTAAAACCAGATGTAATATGACATACATGATCTATAAAGGAAGTTACAGGAGCAGGTGAAATCCAAGTGTATTTGGCTGACACCTTTCTCGGGGACTGGAGAGGTGACAATCAGTTTTCTGCATCTCCGCAGCGGAACCAGGTTTCAAACTATATGCAGTCAGACAGTCGTGTGTTAACACCTAATACATGGAGTATCCAAGACTAAATTTTCAGTGATTCTTAAACATCTGTACACTCGATGGGGGGACCTTGTGTACAAGTGAAATTTTCAAGCTTAAGCTTCACTGCACTTATATGTGAAGGCATGATACAGATATGAAGTATGAACATCAAATTAAGCATGTATTAAAAGGAAAACTTGCTATATATTGGGGTTTTTTCTTCTGTTTCATAATTTATGTTTAGAGCTTAATCAATATGTGAACTGGTCTTCATCTATACCAGCGGACAAAAACCTCATGTACTGCATGTTCAAGTCAGTACAAATTTCAAAACAAGTTTGCAATGACAATTTATTTACTTCACAAACATTGCCTTGACCAATGAGATCATGACAATCGAGCAGTATCTGCACCCTTCAGTGTAGAGTGAAGCTTCCAGTCATTAATGCAAAAATAAAGTTCTGCGAGGAAATAATTATGAAATAATACTGGTTAAAGGCACGTACAATGACGAACAGCAGAGCTGCTCGTAGGTAAGGAACACCCAAAGCATTTGATAAAAGAAAGCTGGACCTTGAACACTTCCTCTCCTGCAGCTCATTGAACTTGGGAGAATTTGAGATGACCATAACAGAAGGGATACACCTCCCTGGCAGCAGCCCAGGCTCCACTGAGGTATCATACCTGGAGGGCGAGATGTGTCTGCCTGAATTATGAAATAAGAACTAATTGCCATGTACTTCGCTTGGGAGAGAGCACTTAAGCCAAGAGTGGGCACTTGCACAGGCAGGGTGAAAGCAGCTAACACTGGGTTTGTCCAAATGCTACGCATAACCACAACTTTATGAAGTTCTTGTAGGCGTTATTTACAGTCTGTGTTCCATTGACAGTTTATTCCACAGAGAGAGAATTTTAATAAGCAGCTTTACATCTTTTAGTGTCTGACAGGAAGATTCTGCCCATTATTGGTGGGACTTTGGTGTCAGAGACTGATTTAAAATTGGATGTCCAAAGGAGGGTCCAGAAGCAGCAGCTTCCAGCCTCCAGCCACAAAGCTGCCGTACCTAAAGCACTGCTCTATGGATGTCCCTGGGGGCAGCAGCTCCATTCTACCTCCCACATCTAAAGACAACCAACAGGTTTAGTCATCCCAGCTGAATGAACAGGCAAACATTGCTACCCAGCCCCAAACACGCAGACACGTTTAAACTGGGACAAGAGATGTACCTGCAAAATGTACCATGCAAAGCTCCATCTGTGCAATTTGTTTTTATTGGCATACTTAGGTATCAAAACATTCCCATCAATGCCTCCAATCCTTCAGCTATAGGAAAATAATTAAGCATTAATCGTATCTTCAGAGTACAACATGACCAAATATAAACACATGAAAAAAGAACAAAACATGCAAAAATTCCCCAACTTTAAAAGGATTAATAATAAAAAAAAAATTTATGCTAGCAAGACTTCTGCACAATCCACCAATTCGCACATATTTTTTCATGTCAGGATCAAGAATTGTTAACAAAACACAGGACATAACAGAAGATGACTGGCTTCTGAATTGTACTTTAAGAGAACAGAGAACTCTTACATCCCTTATTACTCAAATTAGTGACTTGTCAAAGTTAAGTTTTTCAAAACAACTAATATACTGCCATTCATACACCAGCATAAATATGTGAATTGTATTTAACTCTCAAAAATGACTAAACTGATTGCTTACAGAATACAGTAACTGTCCATGGAAATAACAAAACTGATTTGCAAACTGCTAAGACAGCATCTGTAAGAGACCCCTCAGAACTGCTCTGTGTGTTTGAAGTGAAGGGTCTTCATGAAAAACACGACTTTTAAAAGTTTCATTGTGCAAATTCAGTTGTATTGGAGCACTTGAATTTGGAGGAGAAAGATTTTGTCGCTGCGCTACAGTGACCTCTCAAGTATCAAATGCAGGATTCCAATCTGCTCTTATAGTAACAAAAAATGATTAAATGGTCAGAGGTAAAAGTGTTCCTTACCAAAAAAAATATAGCAATTTAAGGATATAATTACAAAAAAAAAAATACCAGGAGCAATGACTGTCCAGTGCCTTATGCTAGGCCACAAGACAAGCCACAGTTTGGATTTGAAGCATGTGAATCTTTTCTAGGGCAGAGCCGTGGCACTGAACTTGCTTCAGAATCTACTACAGGTGTGTGCGCACCACATGGCTCCCACAAGGCATTTACACAAATGTCCCTGTTAGCAAGTGGATGAGTCCATTGAGGAGAGAGTCAAGATGCTTCTGTCGTTGACATAGAAAGGATCCGATGAACTCCATGATCTAAAGTAACAATAAAAGAAAAGTTTGGCTGACTGGGAACTTATCATCTAGAGGTGAGGAGAAAAGTCTATGAAAGCAAAAGATGAAAGTGTTACGAGATTAAGCAAATGTAACTCTGTAGAAGACTAAGCTATCCATCAGCTCCACGCAGGCATCTAAATTTCATCCAAACCTTCAAAAACAGACCAGAATTAATCATGCCAACTATGGAATTAATCATTCTGTGTTAACCTTTCTGGCGAAGTTTACTCACAGCTACAGATATTTTCATCACTATGAACAAAATGACAGAAGTTTTAAAATTGTGCCTCAAGGACAATCTGAATGCTGCCTGTGCAAGCTGAGGCACTGAACACTATGATTTGATCTAGCCTAAGGTCATCCCAGTAAAGCCTTGTGGTACGCACAGCTGACCGTGGTGGGTGTTCTAACATCACACGTCCACGCTCTCTGAAGTAGTGGGTAGGCAAAACTTAGCTACAGCCATCAACTTCTTTCACCTCTTACTGCTAAATTTAAGCCCAAATTTAAGGCATGGGGTAAACTACCTAATGTGTCACAGCTTTGGTTCAGGAGGGATCTCGCGATGCCTTTCTCTTAAGGACAAATTACTACTGTTCTTGGTTGAACTGTATTATGGGACTGTATGTGAAAAACAGAAGGTTTGAAGGCAGGAAATCAAAATATAATGAACTTATCCTCCAAATTTGCCTCTGTCAGAAATCTGCTGTTTCTTTAGAACTTATACATGCAGCGCCTTGACACTTATACATGCAGCGCCTTGACACGAGTACCACTAATGGGAGATCTGAACAGCTCAGTAATGAATCCTACTGCACAAGAAATGTATGTGATCCAGCATTAATACTTCAGTGACTGACAAGCTGACAGACAATTTAATGGAACAGACAGACAAAAATGCGTTTTTTATCATACCACACCACACATTTTATATTCTAACTGGTAAACAAAGCTATAAAAAACATTTCTCAAATACATTTTACAAGCAGTAAATTAAGTACAAGAGACTATATTCCTGTGGCCCACTACTCCAAGCATTTGTACAGCTTTGATTCATCAAAGTTTCTATCAAAATTGATACCATGTTTGATTTCATGTTCAGTTATCATATTTGACAGAATATCAGGAATACAACACAAGCCAGCTACAGCAGCATCACTTAAGTATTTTAGTGCTCTGCATTCTACCGCACTCCCACAGACAACATACTTAGCAGCATCACTTCATTCAATATTCATTCAATTCATTGCAGCTACCTCCTGGTTGAGTAAGAAGCTATGTTATGAAGCACAAGTACTCAGAAGACCATCCTGCTTGGGACTGCGCAATCTTCTGAAGATACTAGCTACAGGTAACAATCAAAGCAGCTCAAGCTCCTGAACAAAGGCTGCACCATTTTACAAGCATTCTTAAATCACGGAACAGATTTTTTAACTGTACCTTCAGCAGCTCACAACTTGTAACTGCCTCCTGTGATTTAAGCAATTAGGACATTAAAAATAAAGAATAACTTTCATATATTACCAGGAAAGCGTAGGGGAAAAAATAGTACCTTGACTTTTAGACCACGTTTTAAGTGTCAGTGATGAAGTGGAAGGAGTGGCAGTAATTGAAGAAAGCAAGTAAGACTGAAATTAAACACAAGGTCTTTTCTAGTTGTGCTGTACATAAATTTAAGAGAAATTAGAAGACGGTTCAGGGTAACTTCAACCAGAGGCAGAAGCAAAAACTACAAAACTTCAAGCCCTTAGTGTAGCACTGACAGTTTTGCATATTCATTAAACATAACACTAACTTCTGTGTTCTAACAACGCTCTAATTATTCAGCTAGATGGAACTTTGTCTGAAAATTACATTCTTGTCTGAAAAGCAGACAAGACATCTGAGCAAAAGCAGTCTTCAAAAAGTATTTAATATTCTGTCAAATATGAGTTATCTTAAAAATATTTATTGAAGTTCTTAAAGAGAGTGGAAAACAGAGGAAATTGTAAAAATGTCAATGCATGGCAGAACATAAAACCCAGAATACCTACCTTGTCAGACTGCACATTACTAAGGCAAACATTAACTAAAAATCTGCTCTATTAGATAACAATAAATGGAAAAAAGTAGCATGAGAAATTCAGAAAGCACAGTTTTACAGAGAAGTGGGAAAAACGCAAAAAAACTTAGGGAACTGCTACCGAAATACTGATTTTTTTTTTTAGTTCAATTAAATGCTCACCCTGTAGATTAAAAATTCTATTAAACTGTTTATTTTATACATCATGCCCACCTTCTATACAGCCAGAGTTTGAATTAAAAATGTACTTAATCATAACAGTTCATTTTTCATATGGAATGAAACATTTTGCATAATCATACCCTAGACTTGTAGAAACATTGAATAAAGTTCCTAAGCGAGCCGCAAGAGAGAAGCTGACTGAAAGCACAGACACTGTTCGACACGAGTTCAGAACAGAGATGTACTACGAACCAATCAATACCTGAAGGCAGAATCAGAACTGACAGAGCTCGTCAGTGAAGGCTGCCCACACAGTGTACACTGAATGAATGATATCACAACCTTTAACCGGAAGAGACGAAGCGGTTCAAATACAAAATGAGTTTCCTTGAAAGTGTGACAAGTGCAACTTTTTCAGGTTTGCCTTTTGACCAATGAAGGACCGTGATATCATTCAGGGACTGAGAGATTACGATGTACAAAAGACTGTTGTTACTTCTACCCCCAAATACTTCTGTGTTTGTTGGCTATCCCTCTTCACAGGGAAATGGGGAGATGGCACAGCAGTAGATTTAGTGAGAGCTTTTCTCACATTCTGCTGACTGCATATCCGATTACTCTAACGTGCTTTTATCCCATGGAGGTTTGTTTCACATGTGGTTTGTGAAGGAAAAGATTGATTTAGCACATACTTGGGAATGGCACACATGATTTTGACAATACACCTTCCAGAACTGAAAAAACGTTTAAAATTCTTAGAACCTGAAGGTTCTGTTCTGTCAATTACTCTGATTTTAGAAATAGATTATAAAAGTTATACTACAAAAATATTTCATCTTCATATCAATCAATGGCTGAAAGATTTAAAGACTCTCCTTCTAACAATGAAGTTGTATTTAAGGGGGGGGAGTGTGAGCCTTTTGTATATCTTCAGGAGTAACACAAGCTCCAAGGTAAATATCTGGAGGTTGTACATCAAGAACCAAAGGGAAAGTCTTTCAGCTTTACAAACAACTCCTGATTCGTGAAGGCAAAAAAAAAAAATCATAAAAAAGGAGAACAAAAACAGCAGCAAGGCTTGATTTTCTAGAGAAGAATGTACAAATCAAGAGAAATTACGAAAGATACAAGAACTTGTAGCAAGCCAAACTAAATGTTTTAACAGAAATCTTCCGAAAACTGTTTTCCCCCCTCCGCATCCCAAAAGAAAGCACTCAAAAAGAAAAAAAACTAGTCTTTTAGGATGAAAAAAGTACAATAAAGAGTTGCGTTTCCTACTTAAATAAGCCAAACCTGCAGCTGGTTAGCTAGACATCTATTGCTGCAGGCTCATCAGGTTCCAGTTTATAGGAGAATCGTCTGCAGCAAAGGCTATTGAGAGAAATGCCACACCTGTTGACCCGGGTCGGGCTACATCTTCCCATCAGTCGTTCCAGCATTCTTCTAACAGATGTGCATGCTGTTTCCCCATCTGAGAAGCAGCACATGGAGTCCAAGCAGTTGATACCTGAACCTGCCTCAGTAAGCTGGAAAGAGGAGATTAAAAAAATAAAAGAAAACAAAAGATCAGTACTCACAGATCCCAGCAATGAAGATGTCATCAGAAAACACTGAGGAGAAGCATGTTTTCTTAGAGTGTTGAATATTTTTCAATTTTATAGGAGAACTAAAATGATGAATAACATTACCACTTCCCTTCCTGAGGTCTATATACACTAAAACTTGGTCTTTCCAAGGTTTGAATGTAGCTTTGGTGAGCACATGGAAATCATTTAGCACCATCTCTGGTGAGCGATTCTCTGCATTTCAGCTGTAACACGGCTGTGGAGCAGAGCATCATGCAGTTTAAGCTGTGACGCCTTGATTAGCCTCAGCAGAGGTACAACAATTTATATAAGCTGCAGGCCAGCCTTATTTTAAGGGAAATCTATCAAGAGAAAGCTTCAGACCTGATCATAAGTAGTAATTTTTCCTCATGAAGTGTAGAATGCAACTTCCTATAATAATTCATATTATATCAGGACCACAGATACCCTTGGCTTAGCAAGAACAGAAGCGCATTCCTGATTTTGTGATTATCTTTTGTCTAAATGGAAACAAGGCTGATGTTAGAAAGGTTCAGTCATGTTTGTGGCAGCATGAAGAATAATTCTACATCAGTATAATACACTTTCTACTGTTCATTCTTTCTAGGTGAGAAAAAGACCCAAACAAAATGAAAGCAGTAATACAGAGTGTACGGATTTAAGTGCTATCTACCAGTGTGCTCCTCTATGTTATTTTTGCACACTAGTCAACCACAGCATAACTAAAATCTAACTGAAATCTAGTACTGCTGGAAAGAGAGTAACCAAAACTGACTTCAGCATCCTTTCCAAAAGGAAATAAAAATGGAGTGTGGGGATGCTTTCTAGTTTAATTTGAAACTCTTCATGAGAGCACCACGTGAAATAAATGCTAAACACACAGGCTAAATTTAAGCATCCAGTATCCTCCTGTCACTCAGACACTAGTGAATGAAGAAATCTGGGAGGAGGCATCTTAGTCTATGACAGGACACAGCTCACTTAAGAGCTTCCTGCACCTTTTCACCGTATGACCAAAGGACACTGTTGTCTGAAGACTTTGGCTTTCCAAGCCCAATTTCTTTCATGCTACCCACACTTGCCCAACACTGCAAGGAAAGCAAAGAACCTCAGAGTTTCCCATGAGAATGGTTTACTATGAGTGGACATCTTCCTTCTTAATCCCACATAACATGCAACTGGACAGATCACAGCTTCGTAACAGAAAAACTACACTGCAGCCAACAGGAACAATCCAAGAGAAAAATCCCAACTGGTAGGACAAGGAGGGATTACACAGGCAGAACTGGTGTTTCCATGCATCTTTTCCTGGGCCTGCCCCTTCCCTCAGCTCTGTTCCACATTCCCCATGGTCCCTCCAGACCTTCCTGACATACTGCTTAACTGACAATCCTCTAAGCATCATGTTAATAACTGTATGAATGTACAGAAAAAATTTACAAACTGAAACCCCCTTGATTCGGTTGCTGCACGTTGAAGGCCATGAATGAGTACAGGCAGAACGCACACTTCTGACTAACTAACACTCACTTGGGAGGTTTTCTGGACACAAAATGAACATGTATTACTACAATAAACTTTGGTATAAATGTCAGAGGCAGGAGCAGAAGTGCTGTAACTGACAGGTCTAAAAGGGGTTTTGGTTACACCAAAACCAAACCAAAGCACTCCTCAAGAGAGTGTGAGTCCCTGAACACCCTTACTTGATGACCATCACATCTGGTCACAATCATACCATCTCAGAAGATACCGTAATTAGGAGCAGCACAATTTCCAGCATTGCAGTAGGAGCAAATAAGGCCTTCACAGCAACTTCATACTGCGGTCACAGTGTATCAGGCAAGGAATGACACTGAGCAGAAGGAATTCCTGTTAAGAGGTCACAAAGCAAGCTCCCTGCTGCGTATGCAGTGATCTTCCTGGTTGTGTTCACAGCAATACAAACCAAACTCCCAACATTCCTACACTTAGATTTCATTGCCTTGAAGCAGACCAAGCAACACCTTTACAGTTACTGTAAAAGGTCATATCGCAGTGGTGGTGTGTAGGACCAGACAATTTTCTTCCCTAGAATCTGCTGACCTGAGAGCTTGCAGTCCTAGAGACTATTCAAAGACTGGCAGAAAAAGGAACCAAGAGTAACCCAAACTACCTTCCAAAGAGTGAACCCTCACCTCTGGAGGGCTGGTGGCTCTTCACTACAATCTCCTTTGTTCTTCTGAAGTGAGATACTCACAAAAAGCTACGATCATGCTTGAACCAGAATTTATGGAAAAGTTCCTACTCCCCTTTTTTAAAAAACAGCAAATGCGACCTTACATGAACCTGGAAACAACATTTATGTTTTATCAAGTAATACCAGGAGAGCATTAAGGACAACATAAAAATAGATTCAATTCTGTGTGTAGATATATTGTGTATCACTGCCTGGGAAGCATGGATTTTTATATTTATATCGACTACCTGGAAGGAAGATACTTATATTCTGCTAAAGAGTCCCTTTTCTCACTTTTCTTTCTGTGGCAGACAATTATGACCATAGTTTTATATTGAAGTAAAACCTGGCATGGTAAGGCAGTACAGCATAATGGTCTCTGAAGAGCTGAAATGAACCCTCAGGAAACAAAAGGCAGGACAAACAATGCTTTAAAAAATTTAGTAAGTACAGAGAAATATCTGATATTATTCATATTTAGTCTGTAAAT
This sequence comes from Bucorvus abyssinicus, assembly GCA_009769605.1. NCBI lineage: Eukaryota > Metazoa > Chordata > Aves > Bucerotiformes > Bucorvidae > Bucorvus > Bucorvus abyssinicus. Next base: position 9,069,839 of record CM020035.1, on the reverse strand, counting down.
GAAGTATTTTCATAACATAAGATTCAGGAACACAATAAACATAATAATTTATATGACAATGGCCCATTTCATGTAATAAATCAAAAAGCAACTGAAGTGCAGAATTAAAGAATGATTCAGCTTAATAAGGAAAAAAAAAAAAATCAAACCCACAGACTGTGATGCAAATTTTCTTGTAGATACCAAAAATATGGGTATTCTGGAGATGGCTCCATGACTGTCTCTATATGATATATATAAATATATATACACACACAGGAGGGTAGAGCGGGAGTACTACCTAGTGAACGTAAGAACTGTCGGGTAGGCTAGATGGATCTAGCAGTTGCCTATTGTCCTCCCCTCTGTGCCTGCTTTCAGCAAAGTCACCTGCTGAGCTGACTGAACCCTTATCTTCTTCCATCTAGAAGGACAGAAAAGCAACAAATCTTATAAAGGACCATGCTTGAATTGCTTTAAAACAGTTACCATTTTTATAAGAACTTTCACCTTACAGAGCTGTTCTTGGGAGTACACGGCATATTTACAAGGTAAAGAGGCGATTTTTTCAAGTTAACCATGGATCAAACACGGTTTATCAGTGCACGAGTATCAGAAGTGTTCGATCTTTTGGCACACCATAGGCTACACAAGGGGAAAACCCAACAAATTTGAAATCTATTCCAAATTTTCAGATTTTGGGTTCAGATTTTTGAGTTTTATTTGTTTTCCCCTTTCTAATAGAAAAGACCATTTCAGTTTATTTGTCTTATTACAGGGTCCTCTATATGCCACAAGACAGATATTTGAACTAAACATTTAATCACATTGAATATATAGTTAGGACTTTGCTGGACAGGAAATGTATTTAATCCTGTACCTCAATTAAGAGATCTGCAGCATATTTTCCTGAGCCGAGGTCCTAGCTGCCACATGTCTGATGCCACACCGACATTTCAGAAAATATATATAAGATGGTTATTACTATTCCACAATTAAGTTAAAACTTGCTCCCTACTGTAAAGCTCACTTTCTTTAACCCTTAATATACCAAAATCCCAAACAATTACGTTCAAAATTTTAAAAGGAAATATAAGAACGTTGACATCTAACAACTTCACTGGGCACTTACATTTTCATGGTTTTTCTACTCTTCATCTCTTTGAATCAAATAAACCTACAAATGCCAAATTACTTCATTATTTCAAAGTCATTAGACGAAAGTATCTTCAGGTAAGTAGATACGTGCACTTTTGTGAATGAAGATAAATACAAAATAGTTCATTCTTCTCTCACGTATTCCCTCTTCCTGCGATAGATTCTATGGATTAGCTAACAGATCAGCACCACACTCTGCTAACACATCGGACAAACCTGTACAGGAAGAGATTACCCTTGGCCAAAGTGTAGCCAATTACGATGTTGTGGTACACTTCACTAGTGTACATGTGTGTTTGCCCTTCACTAGTCTTCTTGGAAGTTCTATGTTCCTGACAGAAAATGTTCACTGTAAAAGGAACAGAAACCTGTCTGTTCTTGGCTTCTGCACAGCTGGGCTGGATCAGGTTTGAGAGCTATTAGGAGGGGAATCCTACCAAACATGAACTACAGCAAAAAATACAGACAGGTATTGAAGGCTGTAAAGCCAGGGCCAGGGGTCTGGAGCTCTGGAGACAGTTAAAGGCAGCGGATCTGCACAGAGATGAAGGGAAAACAAGGCAACAAGAGATTCGCAGGCCTGTAGATGGGGAAAGAACAGGGTCTTGGCTGTGCTAAGGCAACTGCTACAGTTTGAGAGTCCCAGATGGAATGTTACACACTGAGAGACTTCCCTGTAAATAAAAAACTACTTGTGTCTTCCATTTCCCCAGCACTGCGTACAGTCACAATACTCTGTTCAAAGGTAAAGACTATTATAAATGTAGTTAATCCCACCACAGTTAACCCATCCCAGTAAGTAGAGTTAAAACATCTGTCCAAGCAACAGTTCTCACATGCGGTGTAAGATTTCTGACAGTTCTTTTAAAGCACAGAGACACGTATACATACATACACACACTCAGACAAAACTTTGTTTACAAAGAAAAAACTCAAATGAGATACAATGGGGCCCAGTTAGTACCCTAAGACATGTAATTCACATGTTTCAAGACCAGGAGAGACAGCTACAGAGGACAGAAGTACTCAGTCTCCAGGCAAGCATAAAGCTGGCACCTGAGCCGCCCTGCCTGATTTCCTCTTCATCCCAAGTGACATCAGAGGCAAGAAGAGTTTAACAGGCACAGACAAGACTGCATTTCTGACTTAAAGGAATCACATGGACACTTAAAAGACACCCCTCAGAGCTCTTAACTGTATATTACAAATGTACTTAATACAAATGTGAACATTTTTTGCACACTGTGAAGCTAATAGACATAAAAATTGATTATACCATCATACTTGTCTTTTAATTGGCATACATAAAAGTATTCTTCTGTACATCAGAAGAAGGCATAACCCAGTTTAACCTGGTGCTAATCTACTTTTGAGGTCTGTAATACATATTTAACGAACAACAAGAAATTGCCCAAGTCTTTTCATCAATCTACCTGCATTCTGCAGTCACAAAGGATGCAATTACTAGGGGGGAGCACGTACAAATGAGGTGTGACAGAATTAGCTGCTTACAGCTACACTCACCAAGCAGCTGTTTTGTTTGATCATCCTGCTGTTCTTTCCTTGCTTTCTCTGCTCTACTGCTTTTGGGAAGTAGCTGCCCTGGACACCACAGAAACTAGCCCACGGTCTTCACTCCAAATTGGTGTTTATTTAGTGTAGAAGTGAGTAGTTTCCATCTATTAACTGATTATCCTTTTTAGTATTTTCAGTAAGGATCCACAGGACAGTTTCTGAACTCCGTCCAATGACTACAAATAAAGATCTAGAGAAACCTGAATCCTTGTTTCTTTCTTGTTGCACTTTACAACTTCACTCAGTGCTTGTATTTCAGGTACCTTACTACAGACACTCAAGTGTACGAATTCTGACATACAAGAGAATTGGATTTGCATAGTCAATTTGCTACTTGTGGACAAAAGAAATTTCCCATTTTTTCCAACCCTTTCCCTAAGTGTAGTATGAAGAACATCCCCTCAAGTTAGCAAGCATGCTACTGTCTTTAGTATTTTAATAACTACAGTGCTGCATTCCCAGACAGCCTTATTCTTCTTTTACCATCCAGCTGCATAACCCTTAAAATGTGTTTAGTTTTGGAAAGCTTAACAATCTTTTGTTATAAGAGTGTGATATGATGCACCACATAATTCACTTTAATTCAGTGAGAAAACAGAGATTTAATGGAAATATATTTATTAAAAGTTTTAAATTCTAAAGCTTACATGACACTGATAAACCAAGGATTTTAAAAGCAAACTTGTAAAACTTTTTGCTAAGTTTACTAAAATTCAAGTGGTATACTGCACTTTGCTTGTTTTAAAGTTAGTGAGTGCTGAACTTAAACTAAACTAAACAAAACAAAACCACCCTGCCACAACCTCCCTGGGGGGTTTTGAAACCTAAGCCGGTATGTTTCACAGTGGGACAACTAACAGCTGAACAGAACAGCTATTCCATGTTTTGCCTTGCAAAGGTGTAGTGCACTCTCAGAGGAAATACAAAGCTTTTATCTCCCTCCCCCGCAAAAGAGCTTGTATCATCAGTTTCAATTAACCACTAAAAAGTCTCTGCTAATTGTTTACCATACCAGCTTCCTGCCTCTTCCTCTCCCTCAGTTAAATGGCAATTAAGTTCCCAAACTGTAGGTTGGTTGGTTCTCCTAGCACCTATTTGTATGTTTTTAAACAACACAGTCACCTTAAAAAAAATATATATTTAAAAGGAATCAGTTCTTTGCATTAATTCTCACTGTAGAATATAGAAGTAGATACAGGTGGGATAAAAGAAACAGATTAAGACATTACTGATGCATATAAATGTTTTAGTCCTACAAAAGAGAATCAGCATTTTATAGCATTTCATGTACTGAACTCAGCACATTTGAAGAGTTTCAGAACTATAATGGCTCTCCTAAACAGACATATGTATGTTTTGATCTTTTTTTGAATTAATTTTCTAGGACTTTGTGGCCAAATGCCTTTAGGAATATGTATCTATAGACATTGAAAACAAACAACACTCACTTTATAGATGCACAAAACAAACACAAAAAGCCTTAGCTGCAGAAGTGTACATAGGCACCCAAACTTAAAACATCTTCTGCTCTTTCAACAGAAGTGAAAGCAAATTAAAATGGGCAAAATTGCTGCCTGAAACACATGGGCCTTCCTGTCACAGCCTTATAAAGCTGAAATTATCCAACATGCAAGAAGCACTGTTAATTTTGATCATAAATAAATTAAAAGCATTGTAACCATGCTAGAAACTGTGATTATTTAAAAACGGATGCAAGAAGAGCTAGGTCTGTATTCTGAAAGTTGAGCATCATGCTAGGGATGTTTTTTCCTAAAAAAAGCACGTCCAACACATGCTACTTAGGAGAAGCATTTGGCTCAAAACCACAGAGCAAAGCCAAGAAGTAACCAAACTGAATGTATCTGCACTAGAGGTATTGCCCTCTCAACCCACTAACATTCATGCCTCTTCCCATCTCTCTCAGCACTGGTTAGTTCAACTTCAGCATGCATAAGAGTTGATGAGGAACTGCCCCTCCTACTCTACCTAATTTTGCTCAGCTGATTCCTTGCCCTGGACAATGGCTGCAGTGCGATGAACTCGTCACTTAAAGCAACTCTGGAGTACGTCTACAATTGGACAGAGAAGGGATGGAACATACGTGTCAGTAAGTAGCAGCAGTAATTTTCTAAGAGAAAGACACAGGACAAGACATTGTTATTCAAGTGGAATACACATCATATACACAACACAAGCCTGGTACTTTCAGGACAACTCCTGGGATCGTCACAGCCAGTTATGGTTTGGTAGGACCACTCTCAAGTGTACCTCAGCTTTCACAGAGAGAAAAAAGTCCTATGCACTTTTACACCTGTGCCTTACCAGACACCTTTATTCAGTATTACTTTCTCCTCTCAACACTGCTGTGATTTATATTTACCCCTTATATTTTGATTCAGATTTACCTTTCTGTCCACTTCCTTCTGTATAATTCTGCTAACAGACCTATAGTCAGAAATTACCCAGAAGCTGCTTCAGGGCAACAGACCTAAGCCAAACATAAGATGGATTTTCTTTAAGGCCAGAAAAAAACCCCTTGGAACACAGCAAAAAAAAAAAAAAAAAAAAAAAATTTACACACATGCACCCTAAGTGCATTAAGGAAGGTAACCAAATTCATCCCTCTAAAGTCAACTCATCTTTGCCTGCCAAGTTTTTAATATACTGCCTTCCCAAGAGGGAACAGACAGGTTTATATGTAAGTTGTTGTGACAGAACAATATTTACATTTAAAAGTTTCTCTTCAGCAGAGTTTCTCAAGTGTTTCTCTCTCATACCAGTGACGTTTCTTTGCTCTCTTTTGAGTAACTTAGCTATATGTAACATGTGATGGATGAGAGACATTGACTGTTGATGTTATGACCTTATACTAAATAAAAGATTCCTTATATACTGAGTAAGGCAGATGCCTACAGATACAGTGAATTCCGAGCACTAAGTTGGGTAACTCGCACAACTAGTGTGCTCTTAGTCTCTGAAAAATTACAACAATAGGGGCAAGCACTTTCAGCTGAGAAACCTGTGTTTGGCTCATTGCCCTGGGAATATTTTAGAATTTAAGAGATGGAGGACAGAAACAAGTAACTTAAATAGCTGTGATTTAAAAATCAGTCACTAGTTCACGTAACAATTTATCTTGCCCTGATAAAATCTTATTAACTGGAAACAAAACTTTTTCTTACCCCCATATGCAAATATACTAATTGAGTCCTACAACTAAAAACGAATAATTAAAAATATTCAGTTATACAGAGGGTGCACCTACACTATAAAAAACACATTTAAAAGGGCAATATACAAAGTTCCACATTCACTCTTTCAATGACTCGCACAGAAAATTCCTTAGCATTTAGGACATTAAGTCAGAGCCCTTTCCTCTGCTTCGAAACCAAAAGAAAAATATTTACTAGAAATTTTAAACAACTCTAATGAGGTATTATCGTGATAGAAGCATTCTGTCATTTCTTGACAATAAATGCACTAAGTTGTTCAACTGTTCATCTTCACTGGGCTCTAATTCCTCACTACAAGAACAGCCAACGAAATTCAGTGGGGTTCACTGTCCTGTCAGAAGTAAGAGTGGGAAAATCTCAACAGATTAAACCTCAAGAAAGGAACAAAGAGGTGCCTTCTTTTTGCAAACACCGTTTTAACTATGATTTCGCTATCAGACAAGAGAAACCACTGAATGGCTGGTGAAATATTTCTGGTCAAATCAGGTTTTAGGTACCTTGACTTTGCAGTATCAGGAATAAAGTGTTTTCAGAAAAAGCACTTCACATTTTGGTAAACATAGAGCCTAATGCTGACACTGTCAAATGGAAAAAGTAGATGGGAATAAGGGGGGTGTGAAGATGACGATATAGACATGCACAAAGCAAAATCCCCACAGCTATGAATCAAGCTATAGCCACAGGAAAGGTGTTAGACATTCATCAAGATTCCTTAAAAATAACAAGTCCGACTGTGTCCTTGATGGCACAACAGTAATGGAAGCAAATTGAACCAGGAAATTCTAAAGATTCGATTCAGAAAGTAAGAGAATGCAACAAGAAGTAAATGGATAAAAAATATGATGCTGGCTTTTTGTTCTTTAATTCAAGTACTTCAGGAACATGAGAAACCTCAACAGCCATACTGATACACTGCCAAACAGAAATGGCTGATGTACAGGAAGGAAGGAAAGGGAAGTGTTCGATAAATGTTGCCACTAGTTTTTGAAGGGGAAAAAAGTTAAGTATCATTACCTATAGAATTTTTCCTAAATCAAGACTCTAACCCAAAAAGTGCAATAATGTGCAATGAAGAGTCTTACCAGGTCTAGCTGAAGAGTTTTCTGAAAAATACTGGTTATTTAACTTGTCTTTAAGCTACTAAATTCCAAGACTGGTAAGCAGCTAATATTCCCGTTCTGAAAAGGGACTAATGGGATATTTCGGCTAGCAAGAGGTTTATCAGCATGATGTTCATCCTAGGCAAATTAAGAAGTGTCTCGCATGGATTTTTTTAACACACAACTTAGAAGGGTAATATAATTTAAGTAACTCAATATGCATTTAGAGCAAAGTAATTACAAGGTTAGATGCTAAAGGTGACAGTATTGATGTAATGCAGTTAAGAGTTCTGTACAGCACGTAGCGCAGTGTAATTTGGATTAAGCAACTAGGACACCAGAAAATCAATATGGCACACAATCAGGCTAAACGCTGCTAACAGGTTTCAGAATGTTGCTGTGTTTGGGGATATCTTTGTCAACTGGATTCTTCATTTGCTTTCACTTTTTTTTTTGGCCCTATGCTATTTGACCTTTCATCAAGGACCTGGAAGACACCTAGATAATCACTTGCAGATGAGAAAAAGATGCAGAAGATAACAGGTTATTGATGTACATTATTTTGCAAACTGAATACAGCTGGGGGATTCATTTTTTCCATACTTGGCGCTGATGTTCACTGTGCTGGAATACTGTGTCCACTGGCGAAATCCAAAATTCAAGATGAGATTGAGGAATGATGAAGATTACAGGAGAAACACAAGAATGACTGAAAGACTGAAAACCAACCTTTTTGACAGAAGATGTAAGTCCAATCTACTTATCAGTGATAAAATTAATCACAAACCTAACTGTGAATAAACCAAAGAACTGCTAATAGAAGGTTCTGAAAGCTGAAACCAGAGACAGTAACTATTAGAACAACGGGTCAGGATGACTTCTCCGTAAGTGCCGCTAAGAAGAAAACTCTCAAACACAGAGGGGCATTTACCTACAAGACAGTCTAACTTCAACAGAGTGATTTCAAGATCTTTTTGTAGCCTTTGCCAGGCAGAAGGGAGATTCTGTTATCACAGTGTATCTTTAGACCTCTTCTATGAGTTCACGAAAGTGCCACACGGGTAGTTATCTTTAATTACATAATCAACAATGAAATACATGGCATGTGATATGAGTTAAGAAATACTAATTAAACAAGTCCTACTAAAGTAATTTTCAAATTTATTACGTTCATTGCATTTTAAGAACTATTCAGTGCCAATTACATAGCTGAGGAGAGAGCTTCTAATACCTAGACAAAAATGAGGGTAAGTAAGTTACCACCTTTTAAGCACTACAAAAAATGCGTAGTATGATCCTCTTATTACAGTTGCAAGCTGAGATGCAAAAGACTAAGTGATCCCTTTATAAATAATTCTACTATTGTTAATATCAATTACTTAAACATAAATATTATTTCCCTGTAAAATGGCGCCCTCATTTTTGTAATTTTAAATTAACAATTATGTTTTGAAATGAGAACACTATTATGCATTAAACAGGACAGCAATGTAAAAGGATAATTAAGTATCACAGGGAAGTAATTACAAGGCAGATTTTAACAAATATGTTCTTCAAGTTGGATACAAAAGCATAACATTACCTGAGCTTTTTCAGTACTCGTTGGTTGTAGATGTCTGTACAGCACTTTCTTCACAACATCAATAAACAAACAAGCAACTACTATGAGGATTATGGCAAACCAAGCAGAACCACTTGACAACAGTTGAACAAATACAAAATACATGTCCTGGGTATGTAAAAATGGCCTGAAAAGTTAAAAGAAGTGGCAATTACTAAAAGGAACTTCTAGAAACAGAAGTACAGTACAGGCAGGCTCAAGTGTATATTATTTCGCATCAAGCAGCAAGTCTCTCAGCATGCAGAGTTACAACTGCATGGTGTCCACGAAGAAGTCTAACACAATCTGTTGTGTGTTGTAGCCTGCAAAGAACCTCTGGGGAAGGAGGGTACCAAGGGAAACATTCTGGTTTAGCTTTAAACTGTATAGCAGGAAGCCAGTCACCATCCTACGCCTCCAAGATCACAAAACTAACGAAAAAATAAATCACTTCACTGATTCAAACCCCAGCATCTTGATTTCTATTGCCAACATTCACCTATTACATAGCGCCTCTGGAAACCTATCTACTTTTTAAAAACAAAATGCCTTTACAGTCAAAGGCTGAGAGAGACGAGTAACGCCTGTCCTTGAGCACACGACAGCTTAGCAGCATTGCTCGGATTTCTAAAACAATCACCAAAAAAGAGTGGTCACTCTAGGTTTAAAAATTTATTTTCTAACACCTGCCACAAAACTCAAAGCAAGATGTAGAACATAACACTTCAGTGTTTTCTCATAGCTTCACCCATCGCATGTGCTATAGAAAAAAAAAAAAAAAAAAAAAACCACTCACCAGATAATTCCCCCATAAAACAAGGAGAATATGAAATAAAATACAATGGATCCCCAAGTAACAAAATGGTTTATCCATGTCCAGAAGTGAGTTTCTAGTGCCATCTAAAATAAAGATAAATTCAGTGAATATCAGTTTTTTCCCCCACTTCACAGAAAACGATAAACACTGGTCTGAATGGACTTATGAACTTCCAGCTCAATCACTAAATATTGTGGTAACATGCAATAACTACAAAGAAAAATTTTAACCATCATTGAAACCAAACACAAAATTAATTGTCTGGAATCCTCAAAAATCAACTACTTCTGTATAACTTGTGAATCAATTTTAAATTGTTGCTCTATTACCTATTTGCTTATATATCCAAACACAGAGAGTAAGTCGTATAATATCATACCTTCATCGTAACAGTTATAACCATAACGGTGAAGACCAAAGTACCAAATGTCCAGTTCCCAAACATCTAAGAAAATGGCAAGGTAAAAATCATGGAAGGAAAAAAAAAAAAAAAAAAAAAAATCTGTTAAAAGCATTCACTGCAAGTTAGATTCTTCTCAAGTCAACTATACTACTGAAACACGTCTGTGGACATTAGCTTGTGACATCTAATCATCATGGAAAAGCAAGAAGGATACAACACAAACTACTAGAAAACAATACAGCTTATGACAAGAGCAAAATTAACAACCCACAAGTCATCTTTCTTCTTAGTTTAAAACCACAAAGGCTTCATGAAATATGAAAAAAGTCCAAAACAGTAACATGAAATGATAGGGAAATGAAGATATCAGTTTGATCAATTAAGTAGCCAATAGAAAGCAAGTATTGGGTAGAATGTATTCACTTTAATGTAAGTGCAAAATTTAAACATTTCCAGATCATTTTCAACATGCAGCATCACCTGAAAGTTCACTTTTTACCCCAAGCACAATTTTACAATTCAAAAATAATGGTGCCATTGTATTTTTCAAAGAAAACTCGAAGGAAAAGACACTTTGTTTCAAGGCTAATAAACACAAAACTAAGCTTCAATTCTAATGCTGGATCTATCACTTTTGTATTCTCTTGCCCATATAAGTTAACTATCAAAACTCCGAACAAGTTCTACAACAATAAAATCTCAGCTCTGACAACCAAGCAGGGGTGCTGAGTTTGTACTCTACCTACACACATGCCACTCGGACACGCGCTGCCTGTCTACAACAGGTCCCGCTGCTCTCCCTTGTAAGCAGTGCGGGTGCTGAAACTGAAGACGCTGCTGTTCCATAGCCATTTTTGCCGCTGTCATACTGAACAACGATCGAGCCCTCAACTCTGTCTTTACCAGCAGCAAACTAAGCAGGCAAGGAGAAAGGTACCACATGCAGACAGGCAATCAAAGTCATCCTCGAGTTGATTTGTTAGTACAGCACAGAGGCATGGAACTGGGATTTGCACAGCTGTAGTCCTTGTTACAGAGTCTGACAGAAAAAATCCCAACTGCCTGATGATAGATCTCACAACTGCTTTCTCATCTTTACACAGCGTACAAATTGAGGCAGCCATGAGTCTGGATTTACTGATAATTTTAAAGACCTTTGCTATAACACGTATTCTGAAGCCTTCTATTTACTTTTCATTCTGATGGTGATGTTTCACAAGCCACATGGTCATTGTTAACTGCTGCAATAACAGCCTTAAAGTAAAATTAGACTCCTGCTCCTGAGTGACCTGTGAAAGAAAGTGTCTTTGCTAACACTGCTCTCAACGGTCACAGAGTTAGAATGCAAAACGTGAACTCATTCTTGCCACCATTTTATTTTTGAACACGTTTACACTGTGGATGCTGCATCCTTTAGTCCTGTAAAGTAACACATACAATATTTTGTATCTCCTCCTCTTCTAAACTCTTACCATTTGCCTGTTAGGTTTCAATATCTGACGACATGCACAGCATGAAAAAGGGGGGAGAAAGAAAGAACTAAAAGATCAAGTTGTTGCAGAATGTATTGAGGTAAAGCCTAACAAACCACCAGAATTAACAAATTATTTACAATCTTTTCTATTCTGCTTTGCTCCAAACCAAGACTGCAAAGTGATTGCTTCTTGTGGACTTCCTCCCAGAAAGCTCTTCAGCAGCACAGGAGCTTCTCTTGCCCTTAATTTTGGCTTTTCAGGCGCCCATTAAGTTTGCAACATACTTCATGCACCACAAATACTTTACTGCAACACACAGTTCTACCAGTTCCAGTAACCATCTTTTACCAAACACAGCGAGGTAGAGAGTAATGCCAAATAAATTAGGACATTTTTAAGTCATATCTCAGAAAACTTGAGAAGCCAAAGGGCATCTGAAAGCTTTATTTCCTCATTCACTGAGTATATTTTAAATATCTTGAGGTTAACTTATAGAGGAAACCATTAAAAGCACCTTCTCCATAAAGTCTACAGTAACACACTGGTCTAGACTTACGGAATTTAATGTGTTTCCCAAACTAAGTATTTTTTACTAAGTACAATGAAAAAACCTTTTCCTGCCTTGTGGATATTTACTAAGCAGTTTTCAAGTGAGGTGCTTTGACAGCTGAGACAGATGCACAGAAACGCACCAATCTGCAGGGTAAAATTACGTCATTAGCAGAGTACTCAAGGTCCTTTACCAATTCACAAGAACTTCGAAGTCACACAGCTTGTAACGAATGACAAGAGAGGACACGCTCATAGCTCAGTTGTAAGAGACATTTTAGACTAAAGCACAACTATTCCAATGTCCTTATCAAATACCTCATGATGAAGTAGGTGCTCAGGCTAGCTGCACCGCTCCCCCTTCTGCTCCTTTTGCTGCAGTTCACCTGCTCTCTGATTTTAGTCACTCAAGACAATCCTGGCCATTGTCTATACATCAGTTTATGGAAAACCTTTTATTTTTTTTTTTTTGCTAAACCTCCTGAGCTCATACCCACTCCCTACCAACAGGTTGACCACTGTGAATACAGCACGGTGCTATTTTTGTGCCTTGTGATGTAACTTGCAACTCTACCAAGCACTATATGAGAATCAGCAAGCATTTAATGTCAGTAGTAAGAATGGCATAATGAGAGAAGCAAACGCATTTTGCATCACTACCCGTAATAGCTGTGAGAGAAAAAACATTATCTAACTGTTCTAAATTGGGTTAACTAACTCAGAAGTGAGGCAAATGAGGAAACAAACTGTAATGGTTTCATCCAAGCTCTAGATTTTTTTTTAATGTGATTTTTCCTGTGAAATTTAATACCTTTAAAACAGAGTGTCAAATTACTGATGATTTCATTACATTATTGTCCTAAAAACATCGACTGAATAAACAGCGTAATTTAAAAGCAGCTTACACCACTTAATTTTTAAAAGTTCTGAGTAATTAAAATAATACATTTTCAGGAGAAGCTTTAAGACTTTTGGCAACTTTCAGATTTAAGCCTTATTTTCTAACATATGCTAAAGGAAAGCCATTGACACTGCAATTAGATCCAACTCAAAAGAGTTTTGAATGAATGAATATAAATTCTCATTTACTGAAGTTATGATGCGTAATTTTGACAAAAACAGTATACAAAATAAGTTTGAGACAACCATAATACATTTATTATTTGAAAGATATGTTCTTCAAGGACATTATCCTTTTTGACAACATGTGTTACAGTTTCCACACTAAGAAACGTTACTCTTGAGAGCACACACTCTTTGGCATATGGGCAAAGCATCTTTGGTAATGACGTAGTTCATAAAAACAATATAAAAATAAAAATCCTAGATTTTTCTGACACAGAAGATTTAAAAAAAACCCACAACATTAAGAAATATCACCAAAAAAAACAGTGGCAGAATAATGCGTATGATATCGTACCTGGCCATTTCCCAGCAGAGAAGTGTCTTCTCCCATTAGAAGATAAGAGCCATAAAAGAAAACAAACGCATGAAAGAAGCCCAAGATGGTCCAGTAAAGAAATGGTTTAAACCCCAGATGGGCATTTTTACTGATGTCTCTGCAGAAAAAGAAAAACCAAACAGACTTGGGATTTCAGATTGTCTTTATATAACCTATTAGCTATTCACACTGCATGGCTGCTACCGCTTGGAATAAATGTAACTTTCAACTGCACCAAGATACATTTAATGAACGCTGACATATGAAAAAAATACATAAATCAGAGGGGAAAAAAAGAACTCAGAGCTCTCATGATTTTATGCAGGGATCACCAATGGCAAGGGTCTCCAATGGGTCAGATTCAGAATAACACAAATTAAAATTCTTCTCCCTGGAGATGGAATTGCAAGAGGAAGAAAATGCCATATCTCCTGATACTTGCCCCTTGTTCTGCTTGAAAGACCTTTCGGAAAAGAGAAACATCTAAGAAACATCTCTTTTTTTACAATAATACGTACTTTTTCTCCAAAAAGCAGTACACAGTGCAACATGCCACCACCGGGAAGACATCTAGTTCTACAGGAAATCACCTCCCCTCTTAGTAAAGCGTTTTTTGCGGTGGTTCCCCTAACCACGGCAACCTACTTTTTCATTTGTGTGTCAGTGATTTTCACCTCCTACACATAACGGAGGAGAAGGCTGCCAATCACCTACGCTGACTAAGTGCTCCAGTCTTAACAAGACTGACAAAAACATGTTTCTCTTAAAATACTCATGTTAATTAACTTATAGGATGAAAACCATGCAAGCTGCAGCTCTTCCTTGTCAAGATAGTTACTACAAATTGCATTAAGTTACAGATAAAAACACTGCAGGAATGCATAACAGCAAGTTCAGACCCTGCAGATACCACTGTTGTTCTAACTGATGTGCTACTGTGGCAATATACGTCAGATATACATACCGATAGAGCACGGGTTTACTCTGTAATACATGCGGATGCACATGCTGTTCAAAAAGACTGTATATGAGGACAGGCAAGGAAGTGAAACAAATATTGTACAAAGTCAGGTATACACTGTCATAGAGCGTCTGAAAATGGAAACAAAGATGATTTTGAGTCTTGTAAAGAAAGAAGTTGTTTATTAAAATTTATTTGCACACTAATAGCAGAAACAAATCATTAATTATGTGAGTTTACTAGTTAGGAAAAGAACTATACTAACATAACCATCTAGTAACATCAAGTTATCAAATATAGAAAATGAACTGGGTATTTGTCAAATGTAAAATCTGTGCCACTCCGGTGTAGCTCTTTCCCATTTTTTTAATTATTTACCCAGAGTGTTTCATATACATTTACCAGGACGTAAGGCATTCAATACTTACTTGTTGTGAAAACAAACAGAAGAACTGATATAAAAATTGTGGTGTAATAAAGCACACATTCTGAAAAAAGAGAAGTGAAGGAAGTAGTTAATCCCTAAAAGAAATTGCTAACTCTTACACACTCGTAAAAATATACAGGGGAGCATAAAGCATTTCAGCATTTTACTGAAGCAATATGCTTTGCTTGAGAGTGTATTTTGTTTGTCCTAGGACAACAAACCTGAAAAATATAAACCTAATTATATGTGCTTGAAGAACATATCTCATTATGGGAGTAGTATTAAAGGAGGAGAAATCCATCCATTTTCCCCTCAGTTTCTTTTTAGGAAATCCTTTGCAAAACAGTTTCCACATTTCATCCCAAAAAGCCCATGCCCTGCTCATGTGAGCTTTTTGCATAGCAGTAGACAAAACAGAAACCAAAACTTAATAGCATGCTGTTATCCTTAAAAAGCAAACAAACAACAGAAGATAAAAAGTGGCTTGCTGGCCAATGCTAGTATCTCACATAAATTCCAAGTAAGCGAGTGAATTTTGACTTCTTATCAAAACTAATGATCAAGGCAAAAAAAAAAAGAAAAAAGAACAAAAAAGACATTTTAGCATTTCAAACACCTCAGCCCAGGACTGAGCTCCCAGACCCGTCCCCCCACCCCCTCCCCTCTAGCATTTTGGTTACGCTCACCCTGCTGCTCCATGCGCACAGCACCCTGAGGGGGATCCAGAGATAACTCAGGCCCTGGTGCTGACTTCCCTTGCAGCCGTTCACCTCAGGATTTCTTAAGTCAAGGCTGGGACTGTTAAGTTTTCTTAAGGTGAATCTGCCAGCAAAATGCCTGCTCTCCACCCAAATATACTTTCAGAGGGCCCTTCCCTCCCTCTACTACTTCTTGTTCTGCTTTTTCATTTTAAGAAAGATGAATGGCTCATATTAAATCAATAAACAAAAAAGGTTATAGTTTTACATCTTGCTAAAGAATGCACTTAATTTCAAGCTAGTAATACGGCTTTCAGAGAGCAAGCATGTCTGCCTCTCAGCCTAGGCAAACTCACTGTGGTATTTAAAATCTATTTCTAGGTGGAAGTACTAAACAACCTTACAGTTAAACTACTGTATTTGGTTGTAAGATAAAAGAAAAAAAAAAAAAAAGCCCAGAAGCCCTCTTTGAACAGAAATACTTAACCTGTTCCCCACAAAAAAAATCTGAGATCTGAAATAAATTTCTTGCTTGGAAAAAGCTACATGTTTTTCTGTGACCTTCACTGGCACCCTTTGAAGACTTACCTTATAAAAAAAGTACTGTACAAGGGTTGCTATCCTAATATAGTAAAAGTGCCCATGAACAAAAAGCAACTTGGAGAGGAATTTAAACCGTGCTATTGCATAGTCACTGTTTCTTACAGCTTGTCTGCCTTCCTTGCCCATGATGCCTGTAACATTTAGGAAAGAACAGAAAACAGGTTAAACATTACGTGAAGCTACAGTTCTGTTTTGCCACACTTGAACATTACAAAGACTGCAGCAACTTTCCCTTCCAAAAGGCAGCATCATTCCTGGCACTTACAACTATAGGAAGTGGCTCACTGCATGCTGATTTGATTTAAAAAAATCAAACCAAACTATTTCTGTAAGCTGTGCTTAAATAAAGATTTATGGGAAGATACAAAAATAACAACACATATACAAACCCAAAATTCGCAAACCAAGCAAACCATTATCAATCCATTGTCAATTATCAATTTACTTATTATTTACTTCAGAAAGGTTCTTCTTACAGTACTTCCTGGCAATAACACATGACCTATTCTCAACAGCAGAATAAAAGAAATGCTGTTGCAATAGCAGTTTACTGAATCTGATTGGCTGACAATACTTTTCACAGCTGAACACAAATTAATTTCTAAAAAACTATTATTAAGATTAGGATAAGAATACACAGAGAACACAAAATGCTCTTTTACAGAAAAGTGGCATAGGATTCCTGAAAACCAGACACTTAAAATTGCTGGTTGCTTTTGATCACCGTTGATGAAAAAGACTTGCTAGTTCTGACCAGTTCATATGTAGTTTCCAATATGCTACAAATTACCTGGAATTTTAAAATTTTAATAAAAACTTGCATAATTTTATTTTTAATTACCTTCAGGTTGCGGATGAACTAGCTGCAGAATAAAGCATCATTTGCTACTTGTCTGTAACCTTCTCAGGTAGGCTATACCCATGGTCTTAAAAATCATGGCCACATGACTTACATGATAAACATTACATACACCTTTTTAATCCCAGATCAAATATCCCGATTACCAATGCCTTATGTAAGAACACTCAGCATTTAATACTGTAACAAAGACCATCCCAAGTCAGTAAAGGAAATACCAAAACACCGTGTGAGGGGTACCAATGTATGGTTTTGTTTTGTACTCGGTTATGCAATACAGCAGAAAAAAAAAGGACTAAAGAGGGTCCTGGCCAGATAACAGAGGACAATATAAACAGAGGAAACTACTGGCATAGCTGAGAATCAGTAGCATTCTCTCAAGAGATATAATGAAAGCCTCCTCCTCAGAGACAAACTAGACATAAATGGCATTTCTACAGTGATACAGACGCGGTGCGAACAGTGGTAGCTTAGCACAAAGAAAGGTTTAAAGGTCAAGTTTGCATGGGACCTGACAATGTCTGAAGCCAGAGATACCCACTTGCAATAGATGAAGCAGAGAACTTTTGAGATGTACAGAGATCCCTGATTTACAGAGAAACTTTGCTGTTCTTAAGGCAGCATTAAGCAGGATCTCCGATTACTGGTAGACTACACAACAAACCTAAGACTTCTGAAAGCAAACAGCCTTAAATCTTAAATTCACTAAAACTCTGCTATGACAGATGGCTCAGATTGACACCCTGTCATTCACAAGTGCAAAAACATTAGAAGTGTAGCTGTTCATAAACACTACTCATGATCTAATCCGCTACTAAAATTTGCGCCTTATTTGCCTGTATCTCTTCCGACAAAAGAAAGTTACCTATGCCAACATGCGCTTCTTGTATCATGCTCACATCATTAGCACCATCACCGATCGCTAATGTTATAGGTTTCTCTGGAGACGTTTTTAACAGTCGCACTACCTGGAAAAAAAACAATAAAGGGCAGAAATTTTGTAGGTAGACTGTCTGTCTAATCTAAAAACCACACCACTCATTCCCAAGTTCCTCAGTTAGTCACTTACCTGCAAATTTAATTAGTACCTTTTAGGAATGTGCACGCTTGGGTGAAAAACATCTTTGGCATATCACGTGCGTAAATTAACTTCTCCTCTTGAAAAGCTGCTTGCTTTGGGGCACAAGCCTTATTTAAATATTATGCCTGCCTTGAGCTTATTATGGTGTTCTTATTTAGCTGTTCTTTTATGACTCTGGATTTGATGCTTTATCATACAAAACAGTCAAGTAAAAGTTGGAACCGAACATTTACTTAGGGAGTAATTCAGATTTAATGTCCTTTGATAGGCATGCCCAGATTCTTCACACTTTCAATTAATGGAACTAATCAGTGTATAAGAGGAATCTGAAAAAAACTAGTGTATTAGCTCAAAGATCATGCTTTTCTTAAGAAAATTGGCTTTTTCAAGCAATTTCATTATCACCAGTTGGAAGTCACAGAAGACATGACTGAAAAAGGAAAAAACCTGTTTACATACAAGGCTCTGAAATCCTCAAAAGAGCACGGATATCCTTCTCTTTGCAGAAATGAAACAGATCTTTAATGGAAGTGCCAACAATATTGTAAATAAAGAGGAGTTAGTTCAATGAGGCTTTTGGTTAAGGAGACTTAGTAAGTCGTCAACCTCCCAGACAGCTCTAACTAAAGGTAGAAGCTTCATTAATTCAGTTGCAAACGGGCTGCAGAGGTAGAAGTGTGAAAGTAGATCCAGAAGGCTTTCTAAAAACAAAAAATATTTATCTATGAAAAAATACTGCATATTTCAGGCTCTTGTTCTGCGGAGGGACTTCAACCACTCCGACATCTGCAGGAAAAGTAGCACAGTGAGCTGTAGGCAATCCAGAAGACTCCTGGAGTGCACTGCAGATTAGCTTAAGCCCCACCAGACACAGACATAGACAGCCCCACCAGAGGGGATGTGATACTGGACCTGATGATCACCAATGCAAGTGAGCTCATCTGTAATGTCAAGATTGGAGGCAGCCTGGGCTGCTGTGATCACTTGTAGAGTTCACAGTCCCGAGGGACGTGAGTCAGACAAAGAGTAAATTTTAGGAAAGCAAACTTCGAGCTCTTCAAGGAGTTAGTCAACAGGACCCTCTGGGAAATGGCCCTGAGGGACACAGGAGAGAACAGAGCTGGCAGACCTTAAAGGATGTGTTCCATGAAGCGTGAGATCTCTCAATTCCTAGGAGTAAGAAATCAGGCAAGGAAGGGAAGAGACTGGCATGGCTGAGTCGAGATCTGCTGGTCAAACTAAAGGGCAAGAAGGAACTGCACAGACAGTGGAAACAGGGACAGGTATCCTGGAAAGAGTATAGGGACACTGCTTGGTTGTGTAGGGATGAGGTCAGGAAGACCAAGGCATGGCTGAAGCTGAACTTGGCAAGGGATGCAAAGAATAAGAAGAAGGGCTTCTACAGGTATGTCAGCCAGAAAAAGGTTAAGGAAAGAGCACTCCCTCTGATGAGCAAGACTGGTAACAACACACAAGGAGAAGGCTGAGGTACTCGACAACTTCTTTGCCTCAGTCTTCACTAACTCCTCGCCCAAATGATGGCACCAGTGGGGCAAAGTCCCTCCCACTGTAAGAGAAGATCAGATTCACAGTCATCTGAGAAACCTGAATATGGGTATCATCTGTCTGGACACTTCAGTGAAGCCTTTGACATGGTCCTTCCAGTACTTAAAGGGCGCTTAAAAGAAAGACGGTGACAATCTTTTTAGCAGGGCCTGTTGTGACAGGACAAGGGCTGCTGGTTTTAAGCTAAAAGAGGGAGATTTAGACTAGATAAAAGGAAGAAATTTTTTTACAGTGATGATGGTGAAACACTGGAGCAGGTGGTAGATGCTCCATCTCTGGAAACATTCTAGGTGAGGTTGGACAGGGCTCTGGGCAACCTGATCTAGTTGAAGATGTCCCTGCTCACTGCAGCGGTATTAGACTAGATGATCTTTAAAGGCCCCTTCCAACCCAAAATGTTCTAAGATTCTGCAAGTTCCAGAAAACTCAAAGTGGAAACATCAACAGAGCAACGTGAAGATAAATAGACACAAACAACTGTACTCAAATAATTGAGTTCTATCTGGAAGTGTCAGTGCACTGATTCACAGAAATGGTAACTACTTCATAAAAGGAACACAATGGTGATTAAATACAGTCCACAGCTCAGAAATCCATCTGACTGAGGGAATACATTCCGTAATTGCAGGTATTAATATTCAAGTTTAAAGGTTCCCCATTTCTAAGAGGTAATTATCTCAAGTACATTTAGCATTAGATCTTAGTAAGCAGCCTTAAAGAGGTAGCCAGGCTGCAGCATGTCACCCTGATCAGTCCCCTGAGATACCAATGACTGTGGTAATTTAGACAGACAAACATCTACATGAAAAGGCCAAGACAGATCCTCTGCCAAATTTTAATGGTAGCAATCAGCAGCAGCTCTGAATGACTGACATGAAAGACGTTTAAAAAGGTTTATGAACCATAAAGTATACAAAATGAAGCAGTGACATCACTAGCCATATATTAAAAAGCATTAAAGGAACAGACATGGGAAATGTTAAGCTGAGTTCCAGCTTAACCTTGGGATAGGCCTCACAAAAAGTGTGTCTACAGCAGAAAATCAAATGCAAGCTTAGACTAGATTGCCATACACCTCCTTCCCTCCCATGCTGTACAGCGTTTGTCTCAGTGATTTAGATACTTCATTGTTTCAAATTAAAAAGTCATTGCCATCAAAATTAGGTTTTACTGTACTTCATGACAAAACACAGGAAATAATGGAGATTATCTGCTGGACAGGGTAAGAATTAAGGAAAACATTATTAGCTGCTGTCTGCCAAACCTGGCAGTACAACACACATAAATCAAATTAAATGACAAATAAGAACAAGGACACAACATAGGCAAATAATTACACCTTAAAGAAAGGGGATGGCAAAAACCTCAGCTAAAAGTGTGCATAAAGTGGGCACATCCAACAGGTTTACTATTACCGAAAATACATGCAAAAAGCCTCTAAAGCATACAGATAAATTAAAAGTATAATGAATTAAAAAATACTCTAATACAGGTAACACAACTGAATATTAGTGGGGAAAAAAGGAAGATAAACATAAAATTAATTGGGAAAATTTTAAAAGGAAAAAAATAAATATTATAGCTCTTCGGAGCTTAGCTTTCTAGAGTAAAAAAAAAACCCACAAAATCTGAATTTGAATTTTACCTGACCTGTATTCAAGTAAAATTAAATACATGTGAAGGAAAAATAGTCTTAGAAGAGAGACAAACCTTCACTGGAGATTAGAGAGCTCAGCTTCTCTTCTACTTCTTCCTCAAACTTGGGTATTTTTTAGCTCTTTATGAAACACATTTTGCCCTACAGCTTCATGAATTCTCCGTTTAGCTTTTTTGGTTGGGAGCAGCGATGGAACAGGCAACGCAAAACCATGCATCATCAGGATAGCTACAGGATCACCAGGTCACCGGGATAGCTACTGCCTTACAGAACACTCAGGAGGCTGATTAAAGATTGGCTTTTTTCTTGTCTGGTGGCAGTACTCTGACCCTCCTCCACCCACTTGCAAATTTTCACAAATGCATGTAAACTTCTGAGCAAACTACTTCAGATCAGCTGAATTTAACAAGGACTCAAAAGTCACACAAAAGGTCAGGCAAACAAAGTAGTTTCAGAAATCCTTGCCTCCTTAAAGAGGCAAATGCTTGCTCCTGAAAGCATGATAAAAATACCTACAAGACAAACCTGATTATATTCTCTCTTACCTTTGCTTTCTGAAGGGGTGCCATGCGACAGCACAACACTGCAGAACAGTTTTTGCAAACTTCCATGAACAGTTTTTCATGTTCCCTGAGAGCAAGAGAAAGGCTGGTCCCATCCACAACCAGTCCATGCTGAATAACATGGTCTTCCTTTATTCTATTCAGGGACAAAAATGTTGGCTTTGTATCGGTGTGACAGAAAACTTTACATTTTGTTATGAACTATGCGGTTGTCCATATAAGAAACAAACAACTTAGCCTGTTAGACACACTGCTACATCAAGTCTGTTATTATATTAATAAATACATTTTTTAAAAAAGGTAACTTGATGTGCTTGGCACATACACCAAAGAGATAGTAATAAAATTTGAAAATAAAAGAAACTAAGATAAGATCATCACTGAGATAATGACATCCCAGGTACTTTACCTCTTGGCTAGCTGCCTCAGTTGTTCTGCGCATGTACTGTCTGACTTGTGTTGCACAAGCTCAAGGATGTTCATCGTTCTATGAAAGTGTCCACACGAGAAACTGACACTAACAGCCGTTTCGTGCTTATCTCCAGTGAGTACCCACACTTTGATACCAGCCAACCTGAGTGCTTCTATGGTCTCTTGGACTTTCTCCTGCAGTCTAGAAACAAGAAGAGTCTTAAATAAGCAACTGAACACTTTACAAAAATGAGCTCACACTGTAACTCCATGTTACTCCTGTAACCCTACTGCCAGGATGATTTAAGAGCGCGTTTCCAACATTACATTTATTTTCAGAGAATCATAGTCTGGCAGATGACATTCTGTTACCAGCAATAAAACCAAGGCCTTGGTGAAACAAAAACTGAACTCAAATCCTGCTAAGTGATCAAAAATTCGTAATGAGCATATCCCAATTTAAATTAGGCGCCACTGCTGCATTTGAGAAGCTCTAAACCAGTCCACAACAATTACTATCTACTGTGGTGAATGAAAAGCTTCTAAGTGCTCCATCTGTATGCTCCAGTGTGCAGTACACCCTCTGACTTACAGAATAGACACCATGCAAGCAGAATGCTTTGTAAAGTAGCTATGCATAGAAGTTTTCCCAAGCCATTAGTCATTACCCTAAATATTTACTGCAATTAATCCATTTCACACACATTAAATCTCTTCTGATGAAGCATACCATACATGCCATTGTTATTAAGCCAAAATCAGTTGGTACAACATGAGTTTTGAATGCTCCTCAATCCCAAGAGCAGTAAACATATTAAAAAGAAGAGCACAGAACTTCTGGTCACCACAGGATAGTTTTTCATGGCACACGTCATATTTCAGTCACAATTCCTAAACTTGCTATGTTTTTGAGTGTAGTTAGCAGAAACTCCATTGCATACTTGTCTTCTACTCCTGTAGCCCCAAGTAATTCCAGATCCCTTTCTATGAAGTTGAATACATCTGTTAATCTTTCTTCCCGTTGTTGTAAGGCAGTCCTGGCCTCATGAATGCGTTTACCAATTTCTTGATACTCCTCAGGTGTGAATCTTCTGTAGGCTATGCACAAAGTTCTTAGTCCTTTCTGTGAGAAAATAAAAGACCACATTCAGAGTAGACAAGATTCTGATCTAACACGAAGGTGTCACCTGCAATTTGTTCAATTCAAGTCACAGAATTTGTACCAGAAGAGTTTTCTTCTGATCAGCTGGGCAAGCATACATACTCACCAAAGCAAAGTCATCCACATGTATCCTTGTTTTGTCTATTTCTCCACTCTTACTACGAGGAAGAATGGAAGATTCTGCTCCCTTTGTGAATAAAAGCTTTTCCCCTAAGAAGTAAAATAGAAATTAAGAATACACGCTATTTAAGAAGTTCTCAACTGCAGCTTGTGCACCTTCTGATCACTTACCTGAAGGACTCTCTACGATGACACTCATTCGTCTGCGATTTGGATCAAACTCCAAAACATGAAGCAATTTATACCTGCATTTTGTGTTTTAACAGAAGAGGAAAGGGGAAAAAAAAGAAACATTTTTAGACATAAATTTCCAAAGACAATTACTTATAAATATACTCTTAGCCCACAGCGCTTTTCCGAAAGTGTAATTTTTATTAAAAACTCTAAAAGTAACACTACTACTGTTGACCAACACTGTTATCATCAGTTCTCCTGCAACTGATTGCTTTTCATCATTTCACATATATTTAATTCCATCCTATAAGAATAAAAGGTTCTTTACCAATAGGAATAGTTTCTTGAACACTAGCTTTACACCTGGAGATTACATTTGGCTCCTACCTGTTCCTTTATCCTTCTATCATTACTTCAGGTATAACTTTGAAAACCACATTTTGTTTTTAACACTTGTAAACAATCTACATAGTCAAAAAAGAGCGATGTTCCCTGATACCCGGACTATTTTTGTTATGTTACTCCTAGTTTAGAAAATTAATTTTACACATTCAAGTTTAAAGTCCTGCCAACTAACTGACACAGACCAAACAGATAAAAGGTGTTACGGCATATTGCAGATATATAGTTATCAGTAATATTTCTGGTCATTCAGGGAAAGTTTAAAATATGGAATTAGATTATGCATACATGAGACTGACTTTGGGGAACTGCTAGAGCTGAAAGCACACACTATGAGAGTTGAATAAGCAGTCCAGCTTTCCAATTCTACTACAGTCTCAATCTCTGAGGAAAGGGCAAAGACACAAACTGTTATAATACACACCTACACAGAGTAACTCACACAAAATTCTTGCATCTCAATTTCAACTGGTAAGAAATAAGATGCAAGCGGTCTTGAAGACATCAAGGAAAAAAGATGAAAGAGAGCACACTGTGGAAAGGCAAGGTTTTCTTACGAACAGAGGGAATTAAGAGGAGAACATTATGTTAATCTTCACTACTGTTCTGTCCTTCAAAAGGAGGAAGGAATAAAAATTAATACCTTTCTGGTTTTCCAAGACTTTTTACTTCCATACTGTCCCCACTAGTTCCAGTAAATACTACTCCAACCCTAAAAGGAAAAGAAAATATACATTTTAATCATCACTTTAGACATAATACCTACTGAATGTTGGCAGAAAAGGGGGAAAAAGGGCAGAAAAAGGGGGAAAAAGGGCAGAAAAAGGGGGAAAAAGGGCAGAAAAAGGGGGAAAAAGGGCAGAAAAAGGGGGAAAAAGGGCAGAAAAAGGGGGAAAAAGGGCAGAAAAAGGGGGAAAAAGGGCAGAAAAAGGGGGAAAAAGGCTCTGTCCACTATAATTTCCTCAGGGATTTCCATAAATATCTTAAGTCATCGTTTTATAATACGCCTCCATTTTTGTGTATTTTATTTTTGTATGTTTTCATAGTAAACTGACGGTGCCAGGCCCTCAGCTTTACAACCTTTCCGAGCCATGTTTAAGGTAGCTTTTAGCATAAACTGCCTGCCCTAGTAGGCAAATTCTACTCTAGATAGTTCTGGCAGTACTACTCACCGGCTTGCAGCTTCAACTAAAGCTTTCTCATCTGGTGAAGAAGCATAATACTCCAATGGGGATGCTATACCATTGGCTTGCCAGGGACCATCAGCACCATCTGTTTGGTCTGCATTAATTTGCACTGTGTGACAAAGACAAACTGCTTTCAGGAAGAGTTCTTCCTCTTTCATCTGTAAGAAAGAAAAAACTGTTTGCAACATTTACATACCAATCCAGTTTTGAACATCCTTAGTAAAAAGACGTTTTTACTTAAGAATCTGACAAGCATTTCATGTTAAATCATCACATCTCAACATGTTCAATAAATACTATTTTTTCAGTAACACTTAAGTTTCAAACTCTTCAAAAATTCTGTTGGGTTTTGTTTTTTGGTTTGGGTTTTGTTTTTTTGTTGTTTTTTTTTTTTTAATGTTAATGCTAAAGATTATTTCTCCGAAATAAAACATTTTCTAGCTAGGATGCCTAACGGTATTAAAAGAAGCCTTACCAAACTATTCCTATTTCCATCTGGAGAATCTTCAGAAAACCCCTCTGGAGTCAGTTTACCGTTGACCTCTTGGTACTTTATGCCATTAATGGAGCACTCCCGAAACTGCATCTCATTTTCAGTTAATGTGCCGGTTTTGTCTGTAAACACATACTCTACCTTTTGCAAAATAAAACAAAAACCAGACTTGGAGTTGCATGTATTTGTTAGAAGAGAAAAAAATAAAATCATCTTAACTCACACTCTTCGCTACACACCTTCCTTTGGTCATGTAAAAATTTTAATTTCTGTCACTACAGATTTGTAACTTACTTTATAATCAATCAGAAATCAAAAGACAACCAATAAAAAGTCTGCAGTAATGAATTTTAACATTAAAAAAGAAGCAGAAAATAAAGGGTAAAAAAAAACCAAAACAAAAAACCAATGTATTTTTTTACTCTACCTGTCCCAGTTCCTCATTGAGATCTGAAGTATTTACTTGGGCTCTCTGGTTTGTTTCTTTGTGATAGAGGTCAAGATCCCAGCCAATAAAAAAAGATCCAAGAAATTTCTGCATCTCAACAGTCACATAAAGTGAAATAGGTATGATAAAATTGTAAAGCACCAGAAAAGCAAGAAAATCCGAAATAAATCTCAGAATCTACAAAAGAAAGAGAGAAAATATGAAGATTACTGCAGTGATCAGGTGAAACATGGCTACTTAGTTACGTGTCAATATGCATGAGAAATGACAGATTGACAGAGTCGGAGGAGAAGAAGTCCCAAATACATGAGAGAGACACCACATACAGCGACAATGCAAGCATTCCCAGGTTGCCCCAGTAACGTACCTTCAGACTGATGCAAAAAGACTGCCTTAAGCTATGACTGGATGTTTCAGTTCAAGTTCATTAATTTTCGTCCTTTCTACTGAACCTGTCAGGAGGGCTGCCAATTAATGTTAATGGTCTTGGTGATTCTGTTTGCAAACACGTCTCTTCAAAGAGTTGGGTCTGAAAAAACTAAGGTGCTCTCCATTCCATCAAGCAGCACCATTCATAGGCTTTTCCAAGGAACCATAGATGCTGAAGGCAAATGACATTCCATATTGTCACAGGGATCGGCAAGTATTCTCTATTGGCTTAGGACACCAGAGTGACAAGAGTGTTCCTGTCTACTGGCATTCCCCAGCGACATGGGTGACCCAGACGACTACATGACAAGAAAGAGACCGTGTGGATTTCAGTGGCACAGACTTCTTCTATGCCTCTTTAAAGTGTTGTGTTGGACACATACATTTCAGGTAAACAACTATGTAACAGGATAGAATTTTCTCTTTATTAGGTATGGAAATTTTAACAAACTCTGAAATGCAACACTACAGTCTCTTTGAAGTCTCTTTATCATTTGGACAACAAACTCAGTATCTAAATTGTACTTTGGGAAGACTCTTACCAACACCTGAATATCAGGCAAGGGAAATTAGAGATAAGAAAAACTGGGACATCTCTTTCAACTTTACCAGACATCTGTGTAGGATAACATTTGGAAGAAAGCTAGTGTAAAAGTAGTCAACAGTTTGCAAAGCTAAACAATGTCTGTTCTTCCTAATTAGAGAGCATTGCTATAATTACATAACAGAAGTCAGTACCAATAATTAAGGTGTCTGAGAAAAACTCAGGAAGTTCTGTGCTTAAGGGACTTCCAAACTAAATCAGAAAAGATAAAAGACTGAGAGCAGTAATTCATGTAAGAATTTACATACATATACTGATATCACATATATAATATACTGAGAAGAAGTGACAATTACTAAGGTTAGCGAGTTTCTTCAAGCACTGTCTATTAAATAACAATCTGCACAACACAGGACAGACAGAGAAAGCACTCCAAGTAAGGATGTCAGTGTGTTGCGAAATGCAAGATAGATTGTGGAAGTAAACAAGAGAAAAACCAAAGAGGTGATAGAAGGAGAGTGATACTGCAGAAACACAGATGGCTCTACATGCTCCTGACGGCAAAGGTAAAGAAACGGAAAGATTGAGTCAATGCTTCTCCTGATTCTGTTTGGAACTGAAAAGGCTTCAGAGGTTAGACTAACTTACATAGCAACTACTTCAAATTAAGAGGACCCCAGAACTTACTTGACCGATCACTTCAAACAGTTGAAAGTGCATTAAGTGGGTGCAGGTACTAAAAATAAGTCACTAAACAATTTGAAAACTTTAAAATTAATTTAGTACTTTTCAAAAGTGACACTTTTAGATTAGATTATTTTAGAATACACTGAGAAGTTTTTGATAACTGTAGTGACAACCTGAATTAAAGATATTTTTCCAGTTAAACCACAAAAACATTTCACGTGACAAGCTTCTGAGAAAGTTGCATGTCCTGCTGAAAAGCCAGTAAACTCTTAACTCTCCTTGAATCAGTGACATTCTCAAATTACTTCTTTATCCTTCCACAGCCACTAACTGTAAATTTCACTCTACTTGCGAAGCAGAGCAGAACTCTCCTGACTTGAGATTTGGACCTTTTGCACACAAGGCACCCAATGAACACATTCAACCCTTTGGGAGGTGGGGAGGGAATGGCAGGGTGTGGGTGTTAAACATCTGACACCACATCACATGCGAAAGCTGGATTTCCCATGCTTTGAAAATCCCCTCTACTTCTTAGAATCAGCTTCAGCTGGCTCCTAGTCTACCTGGAAGAAGGTAGACTTATACAAAACTCAAAAATCAAACAGAACACAGAAAAATACAGAATGATTTAAAAAAGATACTTCTCAGAACTACAGTCTTAAGGAACACTTAAAAGTATCCCTTCAACCTCTACAGAAAAGTGAGAAGGCAAGCAGGAGCTTGAGCAAAATGACAGCCTTACAAAACCATCTGAACAATCTCAGCATCACAGAACGTCCAAGATGCCTGAACTGTGAAATCACTGCAATGGAATGTGCACAAGAACAGCCGCCCTCCACCTCTTCTCATTTAAGGAATGACAAAAGACATCCAAAAGAACAATAACTATAAGAACATAGAACATCAGAAATATGTCCTAACAAAACCCAATATTCTCCAAAAAATCTTGGTCTTTTGATAAAGGAAGAAAAAGTTCAACCAGTAACACAGGTAAGATATTTGTACCCAAGGGTGGGGCTACACAGGACAAACTCTCTTAAAAATACTGAGACAACAGCACACCGACTCGCAAGCGGATCATGCGGTAGTTACACCTATATCCAAGAAGAAATATCACATTCACTATATAGTGGTTGAGGTTTTCCCAGATATGTGACTGGGCAGAACGACATTACCTTACTACTGTTTCTTTCGTGCTCTGTTTTTTCATTATACCAAGGCTCATCCCATTTTTCTTCAGCTTGCCATGCATACTTTAAAATAGTACTCAGAATGGCTTCAAAGAGGAGGATTATTAGATAAATTATCAAAAAAGAATTCATGGACCTACAAAGAGGCAAAAGAGAAAACAAACTTCAATTTATTTTACTTAACCTCTTGACACACTGTGGTTACATGCATTGACCAAAAACTTTGATACGGATATAAAGTTTCTACATGACAAGCAAGCAACAGAATTGAAAAGATATCCTGCATCTGTCTAAGATATACTCTACACATAGCAAAATGAAGACTAGATTAAGGAGCCAGAATACCCCAACAGCTGACTTGTGCCACACCTGTTGTCCAAGATTTTGGGGCTTGATTTATCCTTCTCCCCTGAGTCTCTAGCAAGGCTATGAAGGCAGTCCAAACAACCACAGTGGAAATCCAAGGCTGCACCTTTTTCTTTAGCTAGAAGAGCACTACCACGTGCATCTGATTATTTAACGCAGGCCATGCTATACCAGGGTAAAGTCAAACTTGCCTCTATATTCTGTCATGCTAACCAGACCACCTTTCCACCCCTTGCTTTGATGACTGAACTTTTCTTATGCACTCTACAGTTCTGTTTGTATCTGGCTATCGAAGAATAAGCAATCTCATGTTTGCAAAAGAATGCTGGGAGTCCATCTCAGATGTTTAGTAACTGGAATAAAGATGGAAGTCTGAAGATGAAAGACTGGCATATCAGAACTCCTTTTCCTCTAAAAATAATTCACAAGGTTCAACATAAGAATCTCTATCATAGAGACACCTATCCCATAACTACAAGCAAAGATTTCTAAAACTGAGCCTGTGACTTCTGCTAGAAGCAAGATTCATTGCAAAACAAACCTGGATAGGCAATATCCTTTAGACTATGTCAAACAAAGCTCTTTTCCTTCATATCAAATACTACAGGTCAGGACAAAGATTTCTAAGTGACTAAGACTTCATTTCAGTCCATTCTCTTTAAAGGTGTGAGGCAGTTTTACAGTAAAGGCTGCAGAGAACAGCAGAGGCTGGAACTGTTGTGAAAACTATCTTTGAGAATCTGGTTCAAGCAGCACTTCACCTATCGGTAAATGATCTCCACATCTCAAAAACAAGCCTCCCAAACTAACTTCTGGTTTAGTCCTTTTTAAGCTTGAGTATCTCAACTTTGTGCAGTACCTGAAGAATCAATAAAGGATGAAATATCAAGAAACAGACTTTATATATATCATCCGACTGAACACAAAGCAATTACACTCTCTTCCCCTGCCTACAATCCAATGATGAGATCATCAGTATTTTAAAGTTACAAAGGAAAAACTAAATTAAAACTCTACAAATAAGAAAGATATTAGAAAATAAACATACTTTTCTACTGCTGACCGTTTCTGAGATTTACTCTTGTAATTTAATGCCATCTTTGTCTCCATACCTGTATACACTGCAACACCTGGGAAGGAAGGAAGGAAGGAAGGAAGGAAGGAAGGAAGGGGAAAGGGGGAAGAGTTATACTTTATTTTCTGCTTACATACAATTTGCAGAATTTTTTGTTTTAAGAGACACGGGATAAAATCAAAAGGTGATATTACTTCTTTGTTTACTTCAGCACAATAGTGAGACAGTATTTTTTAAGTATTTGCAATATTCTGCTACAGTAAAACAGTACCACTGAAGTAATTTTAACTTCTACTAAATTGCTGTTCATTGTTATGACTGTACTGCTCTTCAACTTGTGTTTTATGTAAATCAGAATGGTAAATCTCAGGAGAAAGTCTTAAATAACGGGTAACAGTAACAACAGTCATTTATGCATTGAAGTGAAGTTACTCCTTTATCAAACCACTTCAAATATTTTCACAGAGTGGAGCTGGAACTTTATATCCTTAGAGATTCTTCAGCATATCATCATTACTTTCATCTGTAATCATATCCCCTCAGGTAACAGTCAGCAAGATTATTACAATTGCTTCAGTGCAAGTAGAATTAAACCACAGTTCATCATAAGAAGAGAATACTCTAAATATTTAGATGTCTACAAACCAAATATTTCTTTAGTGTTTTTTAATCTTGCTCCACGGAGTAGGAGACTTTCAGGCCCAAGAGGTCTAAAAAGAAACAGACAAATCAGCTTTTAAAAATCAGTTGTTTTGTATTCTGTAGGACTAGCAAAATCCAGTTTCCTATGAAAAGTTGTCCTATATCCCCCGTGAATTTTCCCTGCAACAACTCCAACCCCACCCTCATTTAGGTCCATCTTCAGTCCACTCGCCCCTTTGCCACACCTCACGCACACATCTCTATAGAGATCCCCTTTCTTTTCATGTCTCCTTTGGTCACCACCATGTACAAAATTCCATAATTAGTGACTGAGCTCAATATGCTAAATGGCTGCTTCAGAGAGACCTGCAAGTTACTTGAGAAGCCAGAAGGCAAAAAACCTGTCAAGCTCAGAGTGCAGCAGGAGTGCTACTTCAGGTTGGCTGTTCTGCCTATCTTACTTCTACCCCTCTGTCAAACTGAAATTATCTAGCAAGTTCAAAAGCTATTCATACCAGAGGAACAAACACAGACAACTAGATCGACACACCACCATCAACTGCATCACACAGTGCAGTTTTGCTTCCTGACAGAAGAGTAAAGTTTCCTAAGTGTTTTTTCCTCGCATCTATCACACCACAATAATACATTAATGTTCTTGGCTAAGTTATCTGTAAATGGTGCTGTGAAAATAAAGGTCCAGTTAGAATTAAGGTTAACTTAAGGTTAGAGCCATATGTTCTGCTCCAGCAGCTCTACCTATCGTCTTCAGAAACTGCCAGCAGGGCTGGTTTGGAAAAAAAAAGAACAAAACCAACAAACAAAAGTGCATTCACTGTTTTTGCCAGTGTTTCAAATGAAAGCAGAAATCAAACAACTGCAGTGGCCCGGTTGACATACTGGGTAAAGCAAAAGAATTAAAGATCATGTAGTAAGCGCTATGGCGTACAAGCCGGTTTGTCCTAATTTTCCATTAGCTATACCACAAGGAGCCCATCATCGCTCTTACATAAAC
The DNA here is from genome assembly GCA_009769605.1 of Bucorvus abyssinicus. Taxonomy (NCBI): domain Eukaryota; kingdom Metazoa; phylum Chordata; class Aves; order Bucerotiformes; family Bucorvidae; genus Bucorvus; species Bucorvus abyssinicus. Next base: position 9,037,749 of record CM020035.1, on the reverse strand, counting down.
AAAGCTCTTATACATGAAGTTCCTTGGAAAGCATAACTTCCAAACACCCCAGACCTACACCCCACCTCCCACAGATTAACTGAAGTGTTACTGCAAATGTGACAGTTACCATCACAAATACTGTGTGCACTAATTACACACACAGATCATGATAGGTTCTTTCAATTACAAATATGTGTGTTAGTTTAGGCTAGACTCAAACTTTTAAATGCTCAAGCATTTAACCTTTTCTTATAAGAAACCTAATGTGTATTTCTGTATTCAAGTTGTTTTTTGCAGTTTGTAAAACCAATCTGACAAACCCAAATACAAAACCTGAATCAGTGCCACACCGACTAGACAAGTTTGTCTTCGAGTCAGAAGAAACAGCCCCACCAGCAGTCAGAACTGGAAATTATTTTTCATGCTCCCTGTTATATGTTGTCAACTAAATTATTCTGACAGATTATTCCAAAGCTGAACCTGTCAAACTCGGCAGTAAGGAGTTCTGAAAAGCTCTAAGTGAAGCAGCACATAAAGTGCCGTTAGAGAACAGCTGAGTGGGTTTTGGTGGGTGTTTGGGTGGGGGTTTTTTGTGGGGGTGGCTAAGGCATTGGACTTGGAGCCAAGTGATCTGCCTTCTACATTCCCATATTTCTTGCAAAACCATTGAGAAATCATTGACTCACTCTGAACTCCATGTTACGCCTGTCTAAAATGGACGGGTGTCAGCCTCATAGGAGGCTTTCCGATGGAAAGACCTTCAGTTCTTCAGACTGAAGGCACACATTACATGGAAAATAATGGATTCGGGTAGAAATTTCACCAAAAAAACATGTGTAAAGCATAACATTTTGGACACTGGAAGAGTGAAAGGGTCATAACAGATTTACCTGTTTCTCTGATACATTTATACATCCTAACACGGCACTTCACATTTTGAGAGGAGGTGACCAAGTTTTTTGAAAGCTTGATTATCAACAACTCTCAGGAGAAAACAATTAAATAACTTGCACGGCAAATATTTCTGAAAATCTGGCCACTTACTGTGAGTGATTTTGCCATCTTTATTTCAAACCATGACCTTTCTCACTCTTGTTCTTCCTATTTCCTCTCCTGTCCTGTTGTGGTGGTGGGAAGTGAACGAGCAGCTCTGGGGATGCTTGGCTGCTAGGTGGGGCCAACCCACTGCAATTAGTAAGCTTTTGAGGAAGTCCTCACATAGGTCTGTAAGTGGCTTCACGACTTTATTTCTCTATTTTCACAGGTGTTTAGGTGTACACTAGTTGCCATGACTGCAATGCAAAAGGCTGGAGCGCAGGATTGTGTGCACACAATTCTGTGTTGACTATTACAGATGTAAGCACTTACCCTTACAGTCCAGGTGTACAGTAGTTTTGAAATATACACTAAAAACTACAGATTTGTAGCAGAGGCTTTGTTAAAACAGACCAATTCTTTCTAGGAATTTCAACTGCAAAAGCACCTGCGCAGTGCCTCTGATAAACAGATAACAGGGGACGTGTTGTAGTCTACATAACATGCCACTAGAAAATGTTTAAGATCAATAAATATTTTAAATAACAAACAGCAAAGTTGCCAGTTGATTACCAGTGCCTGAAAATAACCCCCTTCAGAACTGCCCTACTAAATCTGAAAAATGGGGTACTAATGAATTTTTTCATTAACTTTACCTCATCTCCATCTGAAGTAGGCAGCTACAATCAATATTTCCAGTAAAACTAGCCCTCCCTTTCGTATATTCAACAGTAACTCTTATTTTGTGATAGTCATGATTTTATTCATATTTATCAGTTCTAAATATTAATCTTATAAAATTTCACTTACCGTACAATTTCTTCAGTTTGGTGACTTATGGTTATTCTTCCAACAAATCTATGAAAGATAGCCATGTGTTAGAAATATCTCCATAAAGACTCAAAAGTGTACAAAACTCCTCTATATTTACAAAATAGTCAGTAATGGTTCACAAGTACAAAATAATCAATTTCTATTAACAATCAAACGGAACCAATATGGCAATACTGGCAATAATTTTGTAAGAGATATTTAACAACAGAAACATTCATCCTTCTAAAGAACGGTCATTTGAGAAAGCCTATTAGATTTCCTTAATAAAACCACAAAAGATTACGCTTCTTACTCAGTTAAAACAGATTGTGACTTCTTGATGTTTAAGTAAGAAATAATTCCTCAATAAATGTAAGTTGGCATACTATCCATCAGAAATAGTAATTTTGCATTTAATAAAGCCAATTATTCTGCTTTTAAAATCTGACACATACTTAGCATGACCCCAGCTACAAATAGGGATATAAACTTCTATTGTAATTGTGCCTTAACTCTATGTTCTCTACAAAATAAACTAAAGATCAAATAGTTGAACAGCCATTCAAACTAAGTATCTCTGGTTTTAAGAATTTTGTATTTCTCAAAGATCCCAAAGCTTAAGAATAGCTGCTATGATATACCTGGATTTTGAAAACTACTACTCAGTAGCTACCGTTTTCCATTTATACAACTCAGGAAAATGTTGGATAGGAATACAACTTTTGTTACCCATGATGTTGTTTTACAGAGTCTAGGGCACTGCTTGCTGATGCTAAAAGCTGAAATGAAGCACACTCAAGATACAATTGGTTTTAATCTAAATTTTTGCTGCTGAGCAATGTAGTTCAAATCTTCTCTTAAGCATAAGGAAAATGAACGTGACCAACAGACGTCCTTAGAATTAACAGAATCTTACAACAATTTGCTATGGTTTGAGTTAATGTCATTAAAAAAAATATACTATACAGTACTGAAATCTTCTCGTAGAACCTTACACAACTCTTTCTCAGACTCATAAGTCATTTAATTTTTTTAAAATCTGGAAACAAGGTTACTGGTTAGAACAGAAACATAGATAAGTGTCATGATTAAAATACAAAAGGTAAATATTATATTAGAATTTCTGATTTACTACCAAAATACCCCGATTTAACTTGTCACCTGCAACTTGCAGTAAGTAAATATGTATAAACACACTAATTATTATAACCTAAAATTTAAGCACATGTCTGAAGCTATTTTAATCCCAGCAAGACACATAACATTCCTAATTATTAAACACTTCATTTTTATTTAATTTCAAAATATTAACGAATAAAGTGATACCTGTATAGATCTGCTTCTGGCTGCTGACATTCTATAACAGCTACAAGTTTGTCCAGGTTGGCAACGGACTGTAACACTGCTGTTTCTGGGACGGCAACATGTGTCTGTAAAACAGTGCTCATTAAGTTAACCATGCAGGACTAGCGGGCAGGGTGTCTATCTATGGGGTTGAAATAAAAAAGACGTCACAAAGTAACTACATTTAATTTCATAGCAGTAGCCCTGACCTTAAGATTGGTCTCTCCATCCAAACTTGCAGTAGTAACATGGCATGAACCATCTACTCGATCAGATGACAGAAGCACCAGATCAGCAGGGAAAGTCTCATCTTTGGCTACTCTGACAATGTCCCCCACCTAATGATGTGAACACAAATGAGAAGTGTACAAATCCACAGAGTTTCAAAAGAGAACGACTAATTTCAGCATTCTTACCGAATCATGATGGAACACGCCACAATGATTAGTAATGAAACCAGAGCTTTAGCTATGCAACAGAAACACAACCTTCAATTTGTCCTTAGGCACATACCCGAATGTTTTTAGATCTAGTTTTTACAAGGCCACCACTTCGAACAACATAAACTGGAGCACCATTTACTTCATTGTCTGCTTTATGTCGTAGCCAGTCTTCATAACCCTGTGGAAAACACATACAAATTTACTTTTTAAGCAAGAAACTTAAAAAGCATAGCAAATATCTTCCAAGCAAATGTGCTTCAAATCACTTGCTGCTTAGCCTGAATACAGTTACTAGCTTCTCTTGAGCTTCTACTACAGCTCTTGCTCAAGAACCTGGGAAATTTCTTAATTTTCACTCACTTTACACAAGTAAGTAAAGGGAAATAAAGTAGCAAAAGTGGTAAAGAAACTTAACAATCCCATGATAGGTGACAAGTGGTGTCCCTCAGGGGTCCGTCCTGGGACCAGTGCTGTTTAATATCTTCATCAGTGACACAGCAGCAGGATTGAGTATACCCTCAGCAAGTTTGCATCCAGAGGGACCGGGGTGAGCTGGAGAAGTGGGCCCATATGAACCTCATGAGGTTCAACAAGGCCAAGTGCAAGGTCCTACAGCTGGGTCAGGGCAATTCTCAGTATCAACACAGGCTGGGAGATGATGGGATTGAGAGCAGCCCTGCAGAGAAGGACTTGGAGGTACTGTACTGGTAGATGAAAGGCTGGACATGAGCTGACATGTGCTTGCAGCCCAAAACGCCAATCATATCCTTGGCTACATGAAAAGACTCATGGCCAGCAGGTTGAGGAGGTTGGTCATGCTGCTCTACCCCACAGAAGTCCTCAGCGCAGAAGAGACATGGACCTGTTGGAGACGGTCCGGAGAAGGGCACAAAAACAATCAAAGGGATGAAACACCTCTGCTGTGAGGACAGGCTGAGAGAGTTGGGGTTGTTCAGCCTGGAGAAGAGAAGGCTCCGAGGGAGACCTTACTGCAGCCTTCCAGTACTTAAAAGGGGCTTTTAAGAAAGATGGGGACAATCTTTTTAGCAGGGCCTGTTGCGACAGGACAAGGGGTATTGGTTTTAAGCTAAAAGAGGGGAGTTTTAGACTAGGTATAAGGAAGACAGATTTTACAGTGAGGGTGGTGAAACACTGGCACAGGTTTCCCAGAGACGTGGTAGATGCCTCATCCCTGGAAATGTGCAAGGTCAGGTTGGACGGGGCTCTGGGCAACCTGATCTAGTTGAAAATGTTCCTGCTCACTGCAGGGAGGTTGGACTAGATGACTTTTGAAGGTCCCTTCCAACCCAAAACATTTAGATTCTATGTTCTTTTAAAACGAACAGGCAGTGACATTTTCTGCAGATGAGATGAAAAAGCACTCATTCAAAATTTTATCTATATGGATTAACAGTCATTCCCAGTCTCTCTTATGAATTTCATTTTTCTTTTTAAGAGCAGTAACAGACTGAAATTACTTCTCATGTCATACCACGGAGCATTAATAGTTACTTTCAGAGCCCATACATGAAATCTTAAGATTTCTTAATTTTGTATGACATGCTGTTCACACATCAGTTCTGTAGAGCAAGAGAAGATGAATGAAGTTTTAGTTCTTTGTGACTTCTAGCACAACAGTTTGCAACAACAGAGTTTTTAATGGATAAATTAAGCAGTTTTCTTTCACCCAATGTTCAGCACCTCTTTAAGCACTCTTTATCCCATGCACAGATATGTGAAAGCATTCATGGAGTGAATCCAGGTATATTATTTTCCCCCTTCTTCCTAAGCTATTAATACATCACCTATTTAATCTAACAGCATGGCTGTCAACAGCCGACCTCTGATACCCAAGCACAAGAAATGGATCAGTCTATGCAGGAAGTTCAACTGCCTCTTACATCCTGGCTAGACTCCTACAACCGATTCGCAATAACAGAGTTATTTCATAAAATGGTTTTCTGTAGGCATAAAAAATGTGAGAGAGTTAAAACCACTTCCTTGGAAGTTTGCAGACAGAAGAATGGGACCCTCTGAAACAGCAGGCATAATCCCAACCAATTCATTCTAGAATGCTACAAACATTACATGAATGTCATAACACAAAGTGTACTCATGCAGACGCAGTTCGGAGAATTCTGTGGTTGACTGGAGCTTGGAGGACAGTTATATGATGAATTTAGCATGTTAAAAATACAGTTTTGCAGTTCTACCTTCATGAACCTCCACTGTTACTGGCACAAATGAGTGACAACAGCACAGCTGCACTACCTGGGTTTAAACAAAAAAAGGAGGGAAGCTTTATACGACAACTGTTTAAAAATAAATAACTGTGTAATAGTAGCAGCCACACAGAGATAGCGGGAAACTGGAATCCTAAAACCCCTAAGAAAGACTCTTAATTTAAAGAGTCAGTGTGAAGAAGCAAGAGTCAGTACCTACATCTCCTTGTTAAAGGTGACTGACAGAAGAAAACAAGGATTTAACTAAGATCCAGTAACCTTGGGGCATTTGTTTCATAATCCCGAGCAGCTGAGCAATATGGGCATTTGGCAAAGAACTGAAATTTACCTTCTTTAGAAAGTACAGATTTCAGCGCTTTGTCCATCTGACACCTATTGCCTACAACGCCAGGGTGACACCTCACACCAGGGAATTCTTAAGAGCCAACTTACTGTGGCCTGTTTAAATTTCCCCAACATTTATCTACTGTGACATTTTTCAGAGTTCCTTATCCTCACTTGCAAATATTGCAAAGATACTGTTAAAGAACAATGTAATAGGAATACAGGGAATGTTGCTTAATTGCATGAGCAGAAACTAAAGATTAAAATCCCTCAATTAAATTTCTTTTGAAGTCCTGTTTAAATAATTGCATCAATGTACTTGAGAAAAGGATAAAATTAAACAGGGCTGCCTATTTTATGAGCAGGTTTTTCTTCTCAGTTTAGGTCTATATTTAATAAAACCCTGCAAAGTCATTGTTTCTAACTTACCTAACAGTGGTGTAAAAAACTGTCCAGTTAGCTTGTTTTCTAAATACATATGAACTTACTGAAATGGACTAAGTCCCCTAAAGTTCCCTTGCAAATACCTTTGCCTTGCTGTATTTTGGTTTGGAGTTTTTTAACTTTAATTTTTGGTTTTTAATTTATTTTATTTTCTAATTTTGGGCTCCTCTGAGGACTGCATATGCATCTTCACAGCCATAAGGAAGAAAGTGCTCTGGCTAACACGACAGACAAAATGACACAGCATGAGTTGCATCACTTTGCAGTCTTGTATGTCCTTCTTCTGACCTAGGTGCAATTACACTTCTAAGAAGAACAAGTTCTATCTCCTTCGCTGAGACAAAAACAAGGCTGAATTTTGAGGTTTGCTTAGCGGTGTCACCTTAACTGGCCTTCTGGAAGTAGAGGAATTTTTCCACCCTTTCCTTCTCAAACCTGCATACAGTTAATGCTTCTATTTTTCCCCTTCATCTTTTGAGAGACTAAGTTATAGTTTAACATTTATCCTGATGTAACTTCATGTAGAATCAGAACCCTGCAACTTTCAAAACAGGTTTCTTCTCCTAAAATCTGCCTCCTATTCCACTTCTGGTTTGAGAGAAAATGGGAGCTGGTTTTGAGACCATACCGGGTATTTTCCCTTCTGCATTCCAACAGATTTCTCTTCCTTCCTTGTTCAAGGGCAGCCTGTTGGAAATAGCACACTGAATTGTCTCTCCAAGGTTAACAGCCTATGAATACTGTTTGCCTACTTTGCAGCAGGCAGGATAAGCATGAGAGTCCCTTAGACCAGTTTAGGTGGTTCCAACAGTCCTTGTAGAGATATTGAGACAAATAGCAAAACTCTTGATGTTTAGCAAGTCATGAATGATTTGAAACTTCGAGACAGAATGCCAGAATCTCTACTCTTTGCAATTGATGGTAAGATACTTAAGATATCCCAGTATAAGACTCGACATCTGGAAACAAGGTGGTAATAAATTAATTTGGATTTATACAAGTCCAACTTCTTTCTGGAAAAAAAAAATCTAATATTTATAATTAAGTTGCACAATCTCTTGCAGTTCACGTTTTCCATTGCCTATTTATGACTATAGCTCTTGAACATGTGATTTTTCTGGGGTGATGATAGCAACTGCAATTGAATAGGATTTAGAGCACTCTACATAGACAAACTGCACAGCAACAAGATGAAATGTTAGTTCAAATATTACTCCAGCATTAAGATCCACTCTGCCCCAAACACTATTCTATCTGCTTGAAAGCTAGAGCTGTATTTTTACTTTTGCCCTATTTCAAGGTGGCTTTGGGTCTTACTGGCACAGAAGGCAAATTGAAATTCCAGCTGTAGCTCCATAACAGCTTCCTGCTTACTTTTCAGTTGCTGTGACTGCATCTCTTCCCCAGACAGCACTGTCAAACCCTTTGAAGGGGATAGTTCCTGAAAACAACCTCTCTGCAGAAGAGATTATAGTTTCTACCCACACCACCTCTTTATTTATGTGTTTCTTTCTCTCTCCTCTTGCTTTAGGGGTTTAAAAAAAGAGAAGATTTTTTTTTCCTTTCTTCCCCCTTTTTTTTTTTTCCTTTTCTGTTTAACATCCTCTTTCCAGGGGCTCTAGGTCTTGGTAGCATATAGTATGGTGCTTGAAGATTTCTATTCAACTCATAAGATTTTTCTCATTTCAAGTGCTATAAAGCGCTCTAAAATGTTCTATGCCACCAGAGAAAAAGAAAAACCAGATTTCTAAACTGGACCTTTTACCTGGCACAGGATTATAGGTAATATATATTTTACAGTATGAAACATAATCCTTGGGGCAAAGTTTGCCTTTTAACTACTGACAAACCCAGATTGCACCACTGCTTCATCTACCCAAGCTCCTTTCTCAGTGTGTCATGCAGGAGGATTGGTTTTAATATGCAGCGAGGTGTGCCAAAGGAATAAGTGAGAAGCTTTCAGAAAAGGTCTTATAACAAGTGACATGGAATGTTTAGACAAAAATGCTGTTTGACAGTCATCCACTGTCCATTTAAGGCTACCACAGTGAGTCACTGACAACAAACCAAAATTCAAGCATCTAACAAAAAACATTAAATAGAAAAGCCTTTCTAAAAATAGCACCTTTTAAATTTATTTTTAGTATCTAAACATTAATTTGGTCAGACTTCAAGTAAATTCACCTTAGAAAGATTTCATGCTACAAGATTTTTCTTCCCCTTTACCTGTTTTATGGCTGTCACAGTTATGACAAAGAACAATGGCAATCCACTGGTAATAGGACTGGTAGGGGTATCTATCATGAGCTAAAAGAGAAGAAAATAGGAAAATTAGCCCAAATTTTATTTTTACAATTCTACTTTAAAAAAAAAAAAAACAAAACCTCAAAAAACCCCAAAAAACAAAAAGCCCAGTGAAGCAAGATGACAACTATTTTCCAAACTCCTCATTATAAGCTGTGAGTATTTTTACTGCATTTTCTGCAGTACTTCTGGAGCAAAACTCAGTTCCTAAAAAAATAGCAAAACTCGGCCACCTAAATAATACATGTTAATAATGATGCAAATAAAGGTTCTAGGGCATAGAACAGACAAAAACATTTGTAATGCATGTGCCAATTTTTCAAGTCCTTAGGCAAAGGGAAGATATGTTTTTATCCTACAAAGATGTATTTGAAAGAATATTACAAAGCAAGGAAAACTACATTTCACGAAGCTGTTTCAATACTCTATAGAATCTACAGCTTAACAGCAATGTAGAGTATAACAACATCCACTTTAGAAATGACAATAAAGTTAATAATAGTAATTTCCAACAGTTTAAGTATTAGGGAACACTCTTAGATTGCTCTTTTCTGGCTCCCCCATGTTAACATGCAGTTTTTACAAGTTGTGCTCTTATTGCTGGCATGCCAAAAGTGCAGTGTAGACACCAAAATTCTCTATGTGGGGGGGATGTTAGTGCTTCTCCTCTGCTGCAGGAAAAAAATCAACATGGTCAAGTGCTGTAAAGGAAATATACACAAGAACTATTCAAAACCACAGACACTGATTTGATCCACTTTACCTGAGACTTATGGCATTGCTTTGGGAACCATTAAAGGAGAAAAAAAAAAAATCATACATGAAGTTTACTCTGTTAAGAGCCAAGGACCTCACAGAGAAAACAGATTATGCCACCTTACAACACATGCATGAGCTTTCTTTTTCCCCCCACTGAAACACAGACCATTTCTAGAACACAACAAAAATCAGATCTAGCCTGCAATACTGTCTGTCCTTCCACTCTAGCACTACAGCTTGAGCTTCGCAGCACGTTGTCCAAGAAAACCCATGCCAAAAGCATCTGATTTTTGGCTGAACAGGGTTAATCGTGGTATTTCTGTCATCTACACTCACTCCTCCCTTCTCAAGAGAGGCTCATATATGAAAATAGAGCAAGTTTTCTGCTGGTGGACTTGTCATGGCAGCCTGCTCCTTTTGCTTCTTTCACCAGAACACCATGGCCCTTTGCCTGCTACACAGCTGGGCACACGTCCATCCCACAACTGGTATGGAGCCTCATGCGACCAAAATGCAGACTGTCACCATATTTCGGCATGCATATGTGCAGTGAACAATGTGGACTGGATTGTGCTGCATGTTTAAATCACACAATGAGAACTCGCCCCAGCTCTGTCATCCCCAGTGGAATAAGGTGGCAATGACAAACACTGCATCTTGGTCACATGAGATTCATGACAGAGAAGATACCATGGTCAACAACTTTTAAAGGCACCTTCGCCTTATACAAATAAAAAATACTAGGTATTAATGAACTTCCAAATGGGATTTGAATAAAAACAGAATTCCATTCTAACAAATAAAAATTAGTTCAGCTTTTCTCCTGTTCAATTTCCATGAATACAGGTATTTCCAACAAATTAGGGCATCCACTTGAGTCAGGAACTGAGAGAGAAGAACAGGATTACACTCCGAGTAGAAGTTCCGTCTTTAGATCCGTGTTTATTCGTGGACATTGCATTTAGATGTTACTGAAGTCTAACAGCTGGAATGTGACTCAAAATTGAACTAAAAAGGTAAATTTGCATTAAAAGGAAATAAAAGCTTTAAAAATGCAACAGCATCTGTAATGACTTTAAGTAACATTTAGGTTCCACCTCCAGCATGCTTCCATCCTCCTCATGCTACAATATGTTAAACAGCATGAAACATCATAACAGGAATGAGAGGGTCAATATTCTTAACTAGGAGGGTGAGATGGGCAATACATTGTGTTAGTCTACATGAGTTAGAGCCATGAGTTAGAACTACGTGACTTTAGTTAACCCCTAATACAGGAATTTTCAGCCTATTAGTTCACTCCTAAATGTGAAAGAACAAGAGCAAGGGACACAGGAGGCAATGGATTAAAAACTGCAGGACTCGCCCTGCTACTGGTATCTTGCACAATCACAGACAAATCTTATAAACTCTTCGCTATTCCTGTTTTTTTGTCAAATGAGGTACCATCTTTTTCAGATGCATACTGTAAATCCTGGCTAATCACTGTGGAGGGATCTACATGTTCAAAGCATTCTACTTTATAATGAAAGAAAAGTCTGTGTATCCGAAATCTTGTCTCTTTCTCAGATATTAACTGGTCTTCCCAAAGATATTACCTCTCCTTATAACCTTTCTCCCACCTATCCTTCATCTACTAAGTCTGCAATAGCTCAACAGAATTTCAGTACAATTATAGAGTTGGAGGTGCACAGATCACAGAAAATTTACAGACTGTCATGCTTATACTTCGGATGTTCTTAATGAGAAGAAAAACTCTGCTACAAAAGCCACAGTAATGTTTGTGACCTACACTGTACCAACAACAGCACTAACTGATGTCTTCAAAACTGACAAACTGTCAATGCTGGTTGTACATTTTTGTGTTCATTTTATCAGAACAAACTGAATTTGAGGATCTTAGAACTATGTAACAAGTGTATTGATTCACAAAAACAAGATTCCACCTGCAATGAGAATATACACTATGCCATGCTCAGCTCAAGAGCAAGCGTGCTGCCCAATTTGATGCAAGTGAACTTGAACGTCTGCATTTCTGCACAGTCATGTCCAAAAACGCACAGTGTCAAACTCCTTCTTTATTCAAATGCCAACAATGTCAACAAAAATCAAAAAGCCATCTGGAATTTTATTACTAACTTAGATTTAGAATCACATTTTGAAGCAGACAAGTGAGTCTGGGTGTTGGCAGTGCAACAGACTTTGAAGCTGCACAGTTAAATGTATTAGCATTCATTAAGATAAAACCTAACTTTGGACATAATACTTTTTAAGGTTATGTTATTTTCCCAGAGAAACTGGAAATATGTTGGTTTTATAGATGGAATATGTAAGTAGAGAAGTTAAATCCATAAAACAAAAATCAGTAGTAAAATTTACAACACAAATTGCAATTTCCTAAATATTTTTCAACTTACCTGAACCAAAAAAATAATCAGAAAATAAAAGTTGGCTACTCTTCTGAACTGCTCAAATAAGTTTTTTGGAACAAAATTCCACACTGTATACTGAATGGAAAAAAGGGAGAGAGAGAAGAACCGTTATGACATACTGAAGAATTTTTCAATAAAATTCAGTTCCACTCCCATTAAACTCTCTTAACCTGAATCTTTTTGTTTTCCATCTCCCTCAAACCTTCTTCTGGTCTTGCCCTACTCCCACACAGCACTGCTGTATTTATTTTTTTTAAGTACAGCTAGCAGACATAGCAAGTGCATTGCCTATACAGCCAAAGTTTTAAATGTTCTCCTACCAACTGGGATAGGAGCAGCTGGAGTCAGTTTGCATCCCGGGTAGCAGAGAAGAAATTCTTGCTGAAATTCTTGCAGCTGTAACCTTCTCTCCTACACTACAGCAACAAGACACATCCCCACCATCAGTTCTATTGATTCCAATCCAAGGTCACACTAGGAGGGAATCTGCAATTGCAGGCCACTGCTGATTTCTTTTATGCAGAGCACTAGCTTACGATTTGGCTCTTTTATGAATCCTCACAACCAGCCTCATCCTTCCTTTCAACTGGTTCTGTGCATCACATCCAGACATGGGAAACAGTGGTTTAAAACCTACTTTTCTTCAGAAATTCTGATCAACATGCATAATTGTTCTGTACTTAGGTTGTGAGGAAAGAGGTATGAGAGCAGGAGAAAAAATACAAAGGAAGCAACCTAGCTTTTTCCTCAAAAAAATTTAGAGCTTGTTTCATTTTGAATATTGTATATGCACCATTAGACATAATAAACTAAACAACCTCTTAAGTAACACATCTGGGTTTTTTTTCCCCTGAAAAATTGATACCTTACCTTGGATGATATGATTCTGTTGTCTGCAAACTTCTGAGGAACATAATGGCCATGCTGGGGAAAACGATTTGCTATATAAATAGTTCTTGTATCGCTTTGATGCGGTGGGTCAAAACCCTGAAACACAAAATACAGAAAAGATTATCAAGGAAGACTCTTTCATTTACTGAAGTTCTGTAAAATTGTTATATTTGTGCTGAAAAATTATATCCAGATATCAAGCAGCAGTTTTAGAATAGTGACTTTTGAATGGGAAACAAAATTTACATGTAATTTAAAGTCTGATAGGTCCAGAGAATTTTCAATAGTTTAGGGAGAAAAAAGAAAAAAATTTCAATTTTGAGGCTGTGTACTCATTCTGGAAAATGAAAGAAAAATCTTAAGTCTCAAAAAGGATAGAGAATATTTGCTATCACGCAAACTTGAAGCCCTATGAAACTTTAAAGGAAGAAACAGAAATGGAGTTACAAGCAAATTATGAAACCTCACAGCCACGCTCATGATAACCCTAATAAAACAGATCATGAAAAAGTAAAAGGTAAAAATAAACAAGTCCTACTAGCATGCTGTGATAACTGAATTTTGAAGAAAATTCTCACCAGCTTAAAAACAAAAGCATACGCATGTGACTAGACAACAGTACTTTTCCAAACAAGTTCTGTCTCCAAGAACTAACATTTTGTCTAACCCCAAATGCAGTTTCCTGCCATCACCACCAATTCAACTCATACATGAGTGGTAGCAACACTGAAAGCAAACTCATAAAAAAAAGATACTGAGAAATACTTATCAATAGTTTCCTGCCAAAACAGAAGGTCTGAGTGAGGTCCCTTGGGACCAAAGCCCTGTTTCAGGTCTAATAGTCAGATTTCATCAACTGCCTCTGCGAGGGGAAGGGGAATACAGGTGCTGAATTTGCAGACAACGCCACCTCAGAACCACAAGAACACCAAATGACAAGAAAAAAATTCATCTTGACCAACCAGATGCATGGATGACTGAAAGATACAGCAGCTATTAACCGCATCTACAAGAAGAGAATAAAACCCCATATAGCAGTTCTGTAGAAAAAAGATCAAAAGGCTATAGCTGATCAGAGGCTGAATGCGAGTCAGTAATGTCACCCCAGCGAGAAAATGGCCTTTAGTACTAAGGAGGCTGTAGGAGGAGTGGGAGCTACAGTTGGAGCACTGTGAACCTGTTGGACAGGATCCAGAGGAGTGGAACACGAGCCACAAGGGATCCTAAAAACATGACACATAACACAAGGCTGAACAATCTAAAAAGCAAAGAGCAAATAAATTAGAGTCATTTAGCCTCGAGAGGAAACATGGGATATACCAGCGCATCTGATATATGAGTCTGTTCCACTGAGAAAGGGGTAATCTGAAGGACAAGGAACAGAAGCAGTCTTCAGCTGCAGCTAGGAAAACTTAGTTTGGGTATTGGAAAAAGAAAAATTCCTCTCTCACAGAAAAGAATAATTAAAAACCAAAATAAGTCACGTGGGAAGGTTGCAATCTCTCTGTAATACAAGGGCTTATATCTAGGTCATTCAAGTCTATCTTTAATTGAGCCTTTCCTGGGGCTACATGACTCACCAGAACCCTTCCTAGCTCTATCATTCCAACCTGGAGAAGCAGGTGATGGCAAAAGACAACATGCCAGACAGTAAAACAGTAATAACTCAGATAACAGGCAAAGAAAATTACTAAAATAAAAAACAAAAAGCTTTAAGACATGGAACAAACTAGTGAAATTAAATCTGGAACTGTTAAGTTGTTCGATAAGGAAGCAATGATTGTCCAGCAAGTGGGGAATTTCAGCATGAGCCTCACACATTCCTAATCTTAGAACTGACTTTGCACTGTATACACTGTCTCCTTGTTCTTTGACGCCAAGTGAAAGGACAAGTGACAAAACAGCTAGAAAGGGCGTATTACTGATTCCAGAACCTTCGCAGTTTTGTTGCTCCACTTGTGAAATTAGGCTCAGACCTTGATTCGTGTCAAATAAAAACTGACACTTCACACAACTCCAACAGAAGATACTTCTGTACCAGTTAACTACAGGGGATGATTAACAGGGAGCACAAAAAGTGGTTGGTATAACAACGAATTTTCTTTAAACCATGAATATCTCTAACACACGGCATTAGGTATGTTCACAATCAGGATAGTGTCATTCTGAAGTGAAGGAATATTTTAAAAAATCCTCTCAAACATATAAATATTTTTATTTGGCATCATTACTACCAAAATATTTTGCTTCGGAAAGAAAGATGTCCAGAAGAAAGAAGGGAGAAAGAAAGGAAGGGGGATTTTTCAAAGAGCTTTGAAGGAGAGTAAACTTTAGATGACAAGCAGTGGAAGGCTGCTCTAGTCACATGCTCCAGCGTGAAAACTTGCTTAAAGATAAGAGGGAGACAAAAAGTAGATAGGGGAAAGGACAGAAAAAAGTACATAGGATGCCAAAAGCAAAAATGAAATTGTTCACAAGAAAATAAATACAAGCATGAATGGAAGATTTAAAAAAATGTACCTGTTAATTGCTGACACAAAATTTAGAAAGCAAACAATGTTTGTAGCAGAAGAAGCATTTTGGATATCTGACATTAGTGACACTCTATTTGTAAGAACAATCCAGAAGATGCCACAATGAAAGTGTTTGGCAAGCAAGAAAAAATGTGCTTAATTAGTAAGACTAGGTACACAGCTCTTTTCCATGTCAGAAAATGCCTGGTTCTCACAAAATGACAGACATCCTCACTTTGGAAAGTCATATTCTACAGCCTGAAAAAAATTCCACTCTAAACCAAACAGACGTAAAGAAGAGGAAAAACAGAGAAAGCCAAGAAAGCGACTGGCAGTCTTCTGGGGGTGATAAATGCTAATCTCCATGCCACTGGCTGAAAGTTATTAAAAGATACATGAAACGTTTCAGAGTGACTGGAGTATCACCAGACTTTTTCTGAATTATTTCTATGCCCTTTTTAGGCCACTATTGGAGCACCTGAAAGATGATGAGTTTAATGTCATTTTTATTACGAAGAGTTAAGACCTCCACGGAAGTGAAGCCTAACTGCCCAGCACTTCCATCAGATGAGAATACCTCTGCTGAAGCAGACTCAGCTCATCAAAAGCGAGGAATCTATTCCCCACATCAAAAGCTCAGTTGAGTTTAGAGGTACAGTCGTGCAGCTAAACCAGCTTAAAATTGCAGTCTATACATATTTAACTTTGGTTTGTGGAAATTTACCACAGAGAAAGTGCGGGAGCTGCATGGAGACCGCAGTGCACAAGCAAGGCAGGCTGGGGACAAGGGCCTCCTCAGTTGTCAGAGCTATGGCTGGACAAGGACACATACTTGCACCCTTAGTGACTGTAGTCACAGCAGCAAGTAAGTTGTGAGAGTTGGGTACAGAACCCAGATTTCCTAAGTTTTGTGTCTGTAACTACTAAAGATCATTTGAAATTACTCAACAACCCTGTTGCCACGTCATTAGCTGGTGAGATCACAACCAAGCAGAACTTCCAGAGAAATTTTAATTACACATCTCTCCAAGGAGAATTCTGCACATGCATTGAACTTAATTGATCAAGAAGTGAAATGCGTTTAACTTTCTGTAACCACGGGCCGGTCACAGATCCTGCTCCTGACACAAAACTGATCTGGTCCAAATTCCTGCCCTGCAAAGGGGTTTTACATATTATCTATACACAAGCCAGCAAAGAGGTGCAGAAAGCACACTATTTCCTAATTTCACTTATTAGACAGTTCTCTTTCTAATGTCATTATCAAACTCAGCTGCAAAACTAGGGTAACATGCCCTTGTCAAAGGATTTATGCAGCTAAACAGCATGAGCAGAGAATCCCTAAATTAAATTAAAGGTCTTGTAAAAAGATTCAGTTGTTACCAATATCTTTCAACAAGAAAGTCAGTTTTCCTGCAGTTATTTAGAGAAGTGATTTCTACCTAAGTGCATGCATCACTGGCTTCATAACAAATAAAGCTGAGTTTATTAGAAAACCTGAAATTTAAATCTTCTTAATCAGATGTATTACATGAATCAACTATAAACAAAATAAAACTTGATAAGTGACCAAAAAAAAAAAAAAATCTGATTTTTTCCCCCTTAATGCTGCAAATTAAATCTAGATTTATTGGCTAAAGTTCAGCCATTTAGCCAATCTATCAACACAAACCAGGCTTGATCTACCCCTCATATTTAATCTTTGATACACACACTCCCAATAGAAATTTTGCACCCAGATAAACCTGACATGTTTCTTTTTGAAAACAGTATAAATGAATGCTATTTATATAGAGATGTCTGAGTTGATACACAAAGCACAAACAAAAAAAAAGTGATTTGTAGCTTTCCTTTTTTATAAATGTTATGACTTTAATCAAAGTCAAAGTAATTTTTACTAAACCTCTTCAGCAGTGATTTCGTTAATGTTCTAAAAGTTAGACAAAGACATCCTCTGTGTAATAATTAGGCCATCTTAAAACAGCATAGATAATGTATCCTGGGAACTGAGGAGAAATTTTTGACTGCAATTTTATGCTATTTCTCTCACAATAGAAACAGGCTTCAACATCCACCACTCCTCCAAATAACCCCTTCCTACATTTTGTCTCCGTCTCCACCACGGTGCCAGAGAACTGCCTATGCAGCCATCCGGCAAAGTGGACTGGAAAACTGATCCAACCGAAACCTCACCATTCTCCTACATATTTAATCGGTTTTTTTAATGTATCTGTTCTCTAAAATAACCGCATGTTAATATAACAAAAGGGTTCGCTGTGGTAGAAGAGTTTTATATTGCTGCTGAGGAAGAATTATTAGCATGAACAATGAATTAGGCAACTGGAGAAACAGGCAGAGTAAGCAAATGAGAAGAAGCACTTTTGAAAAAGAACTGCAAAGGATGAGACCACCCTCCCCAAACCTGCAAGCACAAACAACGAAAAGAAAAAAATGCTTTCTCGGTGAACCTGTTGATATAATACATGTCATCTACTGCAGACTCTTATTTCTTCAACACCTCTATTAACCTATGGCAGCACGCACTCTACGGCACTGTTGAAACAGCAGAAATACGCAGCTCTTCAGCTAGGATCAGCGACATGAGACCAGCACACAAACCAAGTGCTGCTCCAAGCTTTGCCATACATGCACTGGTAATTACAAATCATCTGACAAGCAATTTTTCCTTCCAATTTTAACATGACCTCCCAGTGCTTCTTACTCATCATTCATGGCTTTTACAGGAAAAAAAAAAGTGAAATTATGCTTGCTAAAAGAACTTCTGCCATGTGTCCCGTTTTCAGTGAAAGTGGTTTGAAAGAAGGAAGTCTCAATTACAGCCTCTTTCTTCTTTCAAAAAACACACTGAGCACTGCTAAGGAAAGCAGTAATTCCCCCCAAAACCCTTTGGACACTGCGTAGTAGTTTGTAACAGTAATAAACAGAATGAAACGCGGTCTCAGGAAGCCTTTTTCCTAGGGAGGTGACTGACTGATCGTGCCACAGAAACAGAACAGCACATTTCCTGGCAGACAGCCCAAAAGCCTCCTATTACACTGCTGCCAAGATGTATTTTGATTAAAGGTGTTTTGAGGAAAAGGATTTTCTTGCTTAGGATTTTTTTCTTAATGTACGTGGAATACTTTTCCCGTTGTCAGATAAGATGATCTATTCACACTCCATGTACATTTTCAGAAGTCTGTAAATTTGTACTTGAAACTGCCAGTCAATAATTCTTTCAGTCATATATCTGGGCAGTAGTCAAACTGAATTTGTTGTATCAAAGGTTAGTGTGAAGGAAGAAACAGCCTCTCACAGCAATTTTAAACACTGCCCTTAACGACTAAAGAAGCAAATCAACTGAAGCACTCTGGGGTTTACACAGTGCCACGCAATTTGCTCCTCCTCTTTTAACTATCACTGCAGTAAAGAAATAAAACAGTATTAAGAGTCATGCACTATTCAGGCACCTTCCTCTCCCTGCTTACTCCAGCTACAGTTGTTTAAAATACCTGATAACAAATCATGTGGTAACCTTCTAGAAGACCCACAACCAGATTACATTCTTTTGTAAAAACAAACACTCTAGGAAACAAGGCTTGAGAAACCCTTCCTTCCACAACGTTAAAAAAAGACCTAGTACTGTATTTAGAAACGTCATTCTGGTGCTCTGAACAAAGTCCTGGTTTCATACACCTCGACCTGTTCTTATTTTACCTTCTTTTGTCAAAATGCCCACAAAAATAACTTGGAAAAACCCCTACTTCTCTTTATTTATCTGCAAAAATAACAAGCATCCTAAACTGGCCTCCCTCACTGCTAACATACTTCCCTGGGTCGGTTTCTCCGCTCAGGTGACTGATGCCAAACAGACTGGTCTTGTAACGTTAATAAAATCAGCAAAGGAAACGCGAGCTGAGCAGGCAAGCTAGGCAAAAAACACAGTGCTCTCAAAGACCGTTATGACATGTCCGGTTTCTGTTAGTAGCGAAGAATTTTAACAGAGATTTAGGTACACTGCTTAATTTTAAAACAGCCCAACTTTGCCTCGATTAAGGAACCAGCCTTCTTATCCTCCCTTACAATCCCAATCAGAGTATTTACAAAACACAATCCATTTTGGACTTCCCAAGATAAAACAAACCTAACGGTTTATAACAGCTACTCCTTTTGAGACTGTCTTCAAGAGAATGCCAGGCTTCACTTTTTTTTTTTAAATACAGGATTTTTAGAATTCTTATCTTCTTGCACCCAATGCATTTCATTAACCAAATGCCTGTAATAAATTCCTCATTCGTTGCTTTATTTCAGACTGCTCCCTTTCATACTCAGACACACATTATGAAAATTATCAATAATGAACAGATCCAGTGATACTTTTTGACAGAAAACAGACTTTACAATAAATGTGTCTTAACTCTAATGAAGAAAGCAGTTTAGCTAACATTCAGATTCTAAGAAGCAAGCCTCAAAATGGCTAATGGCTCCCAAAGTACTTTGTAAGGCCATTCAGTGCTCTCTAATCTTTTCAAAAAAAAAAAAAAAAAAGCATTATGACAAAATCCAAGGGGCCTAAGAGAAGTTGAGACTTGACAGTACCTGTGGTTCACTGCTCTAAAGAACTGAAAATGAAGATGCCTTTGAAGTTCCAACTACACAGTTTTAATTTCAGAACCGTTTTCCTCTGTGAGCTTCAGCAATTAATTACCCTTATCTGCAATATCATCTCCCTCTCAGACACACACAAAGGGAGAGTAGGTAAGATTTGCAAAGCTGAAGGCAGTTAGACACCCATCAGAAGGCATCCTATAGGGCATCCTATTTCATAAAACAAGAATTGAGACCTCAAAAAATCAACAGCCATGTCTAAGAACATGGCCAAAATACATGAAGTACTTCGAACAATTAAAGTGCTACAATTCTGTAATAATCATGCAGAACTAGCAATTACTTAACAAAGTCACACTAAGAAATACAGAATAGGTATAGTAAATGAAACATTCAACACACAAATCCTTCATACACATTGAGTAACCATAGTATATAAAAAAACCCTCTAATTGTATCCTTTCTGCACAGTCCTTGGATTCGTTTAAGTCATTTTATAGCAGAAATATTTTTCTTTGATTATCAATATTAAATAAGGCATTCAAATCTGTACAGGTTATGAACTTTCATTTAAAGTTAGAAAGCTGTTCCAATTTTGTAGCCAGCAACTTCACCATACACAAAAATTACATTCATCAAGTCCATGACAGGACAAATACAAAAGAATCACACATTCCTTCACGTACTTGCATACTATGTGCACTACTGTCTTAAAATGAAATGCCATTTACCCACTGCTTTGAAGAGTTATTTATAAAACTATTTTACATAAGCATGAAGGGTTCCTGTTCTGGACTACTCATATAACCATTATCTCATATGAATATTGAAAACCACAATTTTCAGTATCTAACTTGGTTCTAGAAGGCAATAGCTACTTATGCCGATCAGCTCCTGCACTGCAAGTCTAATTCACATTTTCCTTCAGTATGAAAAAAAATGTCAAAAAATTCTTTTCCCCCAATGGCCCCTAGATAATAAATGTTAAGTCTTTTTCAAAATGTGTGCCAAAAAATACACTGGCAATTGCTCTGACAGTTGTTGCTCAACAAATTCCACAGGAAGAGAATTTAGTTCAGAGCTAGAACTGTTTCTCTCTTCCTTTAAACATGCCACAATAATGCCTGCTTTGTAAAAATTAACATTACAGTTTTTATTCTACTCCTCTAATATAACTTTAAGTTTTAATTCCATCTCAAACATGATTTATGACCTAATATCAGTTTAATGTCCTGCTTTCAGACATGTCTATGAACCAGTTTATCCTCAAAGCTTGCTAAACCTTAAGCTTCCTTTCTATTTTGTTGTAATTCTTCTTCCAAAGAGATATGTAAATATCTGCAAAAATTAGCACAGCCAACCATAAAACTAGCACAAAGATGTGCAAAGGGGATAATAAAGGAGTAACAAAATGTAACAATATACCACAAAATATATTTTTTGTAATAAACCATATAAAGTTTCTTTCCCTGGTAAAGTATTTCAGGATGAAAACAGTTTGCCTTCTGACTACATCAGTATCTCTCCTCCCGTTTACCGGAAAGTTCTCCTTTCCCATGCTTACTTCTACTCAAAGCAAACAAGAGAAAAATGTAAGTCACAGCATGTGGGAAGCCAAGGAATTGCAGGGGTTTGTTTTTTAAATCACAGTGTAGCTGTCAGTCCTACTTTCTGTCTTTTCTACCACTGCTTGTACTATTGCTAAGTGGGTTTTTTCAACAGCAGTTGAAGAGAGGTTTGTCTGAAAAAAAAAGTCTAGCTCAAATATGTCACCTGTGATTTGTTGACAGATATGACCTTGCGTTTACAGTCTCTGTCACATCTATTTTGCTGCAGTTCTGCTGGCTTACAACAGATTCTGTGATAGAAATTAAAGGATTTTTTTTTTTTTTGAGAGGTATACTGCGGATGCATTTTCCCAGTGAAACAGCTACAAAAACAGTCGTAAGTACTGAGGACACTATAATACAATAAAGAAAAACAGATCCCAGATCACTAGTGAAAGGCACAAGTCATGATGCTTTTACTGAAATTTAAACACATTATTATATTTTTCTCTTATAACTCCTATCTCTCCATCCCAGAAGAAAGCAAACAAATGTTTTAACGAATTCAATTCCAAAACTAGAAAAACAAATACCAATGACATCCAAAACACATGTTGAATGTTATTAAATTCAGGACTTATTTCCTTGCCTTCAATTATGAATTTTACCTTCTGATGAGGTTCAGAGGCAATCTCTTGGCAATAAACAAAGAGGCATCCAGCCTGACCATCTCCCCATCCCACCAGATACCACCCACCGACCAGAACAAGCTTTTGCTCTTTGTCAACAACATAATATTCTTTTCTCCTCAGTCAAATAAAACTCAAATAGACAGTAGCTATTAAGAGATCAGGACCCTGTTAGTGCAAGAATATCATACAGTCAATTAAATGGTCATATTTTTGTGTGACAAGGAGAAATTTGGTGCAATAAAAATCTGCTGCTTAAAAGGCTCACGGCTAGGGAAAAAAAAAAGGGATGGGACAAGATACAGGTCAAATGTCCAAGTCTCACAGCAAGGTAACACGTCAGACAACCCTGATCTTCCCATTTTTAAAATGGTCTTTGAATGAAACTGTCAAGGCAGGTTTTATTAGGTTTTGGTAAGCAATATTTAATATTAGAGTTTAACTTTTATAAGATAAGATTTAAAAATTACGCACGAGACACAACGAATTTCTCCATTTGGAACAGGCAGCTGGCTGAACACGGAGCCAGGTTCTGTACGCTTTGGAACACACTGTTCTGCAAATGTATTAGCCTTCAGCATCACAGCGTATAGAAAGAAAATAAGTAGAGTATCTCTAGCAAAAAAGTAAGGCCGCATTTCCCCCTGCATGAAGTTACACGAGGGCAGTCATTAAGCCCCAGTTCTCAAACTACTCTAATCAAAGCAGTGAAGCCTTTGGGTTGTTCTAAAACCTATCTCACTGATCCTTCAGTGACAATACAGAAGGCGTATATATATCTGGGCAGTCAGAACCAGAAGAACTCTTGAGCAAATATGCATTTATTTTTCTAGTGTACAGTAACAAGCATCTACTTAATTTTAGCCAAAAAGAGGAATGGGCTTCAATGACAAGTAAGAAAGGAGGGTGAAATTTTCTTCCACAAAAGCAAAAGTGATTTCAGAAGCTAGGATTCTCAGTCACTGCATTAGTTCAAAGTACTTTCAGCGTTCATAAATACAGGGAATTCTTTGGGGAGAAAAGAGAATTACCTGCATTGGTTCAATTCTATAAAATGATTAAGTGAAAATAATACACGTCCATGCAAACAAGGAGATCAAATGCTGTCTACCTTGTTCCAAATGCCAATAACCACTAGTTATCTGTCCTCTCAGAGTGTCTGAACAGATACCAACACCTGGAAGGAAAGGGAAGAACACCGCAAACATACAGTCCCCTGGTGCTAATCTAGTCACAGACATTACCCTTATTAGTAGAAGAAACTTTTCATTAGAATGCAGCCAAAAGACGAACAAGAACACTCCTACATATATTGTCCTGGGAGCTGTGTGGGGTGTGATAGGGACAACCAACACAAAACAGTCAAAAACATTCCCCCTGTGATCACCTCTCAAGGCAGGCTATGTAGAACTTTTGGACTAGATGAACTCCTGATGGTCCTTCCAATCTGAACCTTCCTATAAACACAAAATGAGAGAGTCTACTATCTAGGCTTTTGCAGTTAAAAGATATTTTGTCTTTGATTTCCAGTTAGATACCAAAGCTGCATTCACCTGAATACCTTGCTCTGCACAGCATAGAAGTTGTCAGTGCACAACAGCAATCAGGTTCTTGAACTGTAGGAGGAAGAGACTGCCAAATACAGTGTAATCCTGATTCTATGGAACTGTCACTTACAAAACTGGGACAAGGCAGGTAGCTCTTTGGTTTTCTTCATTCGGTATTTTTTGCACATCACTGCACTGTTAGATAGCAGATCAAAATGCTCAAACTCCACATAATAGCAACTAGAAGTGAAATTGAAACCCTTCTTCACTCGACAGGACTTATAGTTCAAAATTATGCAGCTACAATCTTACATACAACAGTATTCTATCACAATTTTTGGAGACCCCCTTGCTAGACAACTGAATTTGTCATTACTTTCTGTTATAGCACTGCAACAACTCCTACACTCCATGTACACCATCAGGCCATCAGCACGGTCCAAACACTGTCACAAATCTATCAAACTAGTAGTAGTACAGAAAGTCACTGAGCATTACAAATGCCACTTTGCACTTCCGTTTGGTGTTGGTACTAAACAAACTTGACGAGGAGAGCCACATTAGCACTCTGTAGTCTAACCCATCATATTTGGAAATATAAATAAAATGTACTGTACTATTCCTGAATACTAACGATGCTTCCTATCAGTTGCTGTTTACCCAGTTGGTTTTTTCAAGCAGAGTTGGCTGTGCCTGTGGTGTTATGCAACCCTCAGCAAATCCACATGCCTACTGTGAGATCTCAAGGTAATGGAGCTGGAACTCGGAAATCTTTCCTGCTCAAAGCTGGTCTTTGAAATACATCACAGCATTTTACTCAAAAGAATGAACCGTAACTCCATTTGTCTCTACATTTTATTACTAAAACTTAAGTACTTCCAACTACTAACTAGATAATGATATTATAATAATGCTAACTAGAAAGCTGCTCACTGTTAATGACTTACTATAAATTTTATTTAGTACGGGACAGCATTAGATGAAGAAAAACCGATAAACTGTCTGGGTAGAGTGGTGTTAATGGCTTCTGAGCAAACAAAGCTGTCTGAAGGCCAAGACACCAAAACACACCGATGACTTGTAAGAGAGTCCCACAGAGACACCGAGGACTGAACCAGAGTATTACTGTCACCAACTGCTGTTACGCAACAAATCACTGAAAAGACAAAAAACACCTCAGTTCAAAAATTCTTGTAGACTTCTAAGACCATAATAAAGATGAAGAAAGTCTCACATTCTCAGCACGTCTGCCATCTCAGAGGAGTAGTCATCCCTTTATGTAGCTATACAGGCATGCATCGATCTTCACAGACTAAAGCAGCGCAAAGTCACCACTTAAAGAACTTAGCCGAAATAATTCGAATTCCATACCAGGTCCTCTCATTACTTACTTCTAAGATGACCTGCTTTATTTTCGCTGACCCTTTTAGGACTCTTGAGAACACAAACTCTCAAGACTCTATTCACTCAGGACAATCTCATTAATTAGTACATGAAATACTGTGCACCTAAACAAACACAGAGTTTCAAAACATTCATTGGTTTTGTATAGAGAGTACTTAATAACTACCAAAACAACCTTCAGCAAAGTACCAGTCCCCGTCGTCCGTCCCCCCCGCCTCTTTCCCCAATCCCTTACTACTTTTCAACATTTCTGCACACCAACGTTTTTCTTTTGTACTACTACAACATCCCACTTACATCACTCCCACGTTATTTGCCAGGTTCCAAACCTCCTGTATGGAAGAGAACACTTTTTTCAAAACCTGTCACCACATCGAGCACAGGCACAAATACATGCTCTAAAGGCATCTAAACCCACACATTCTTCTCCTATCAGAAATAAATCAGACAACAGATTTTGCCACCCTTTCATTCAAATATTTCTGCTGCCCCACTCTTCCCACTCGTTCTGATTATTTTCTCAGTACCTTTCCCGAGGTTCTCAGACCCTCGACATTCTTTCACAACCTAAACATCACGTACATATGAAGGAGCAAACGTATGGTGTAATCTATTTTAAACCAACAACTATACACAGGGATGAGTTGTTTTTGTGTCCCTTGGAAGAGAAATGCAGTGTGATACCTATCTTAGGCTGTTTTTCATTTTTATGAGCTGTGAAACAACAAAGCCATTAATGTCAAACAGTGAGGTTTAAAGAAAACACAAAACATGTATCACTGCACTAATTTTTTTCCTTTGTACTATATTTAAACACTTGTTCAAGCATCTTGACTTTTCACTATCTTGTTCTTCTACTACACCAATCCTGCCCTGTCAAAACTAGTGCAAGTTTTAAACAGTTATTTTCCCATCAAACAGTTTCCTTTAGAAGAACAAAAATCTCTTAGTGCTCATCTTGTTACACTAAGCTTTTCCTTTCTATTAAGGGCAAACAGATTTCTGGAAAGCTGGTCAGTCTACTCCCAGGGAGAAAAGCAACCATGTTCAATACATTAATTCCTAGCACTGATACAGTCCTAATCTAAACTCCACAGAAGACAACATAATGCTGGTTCAAACACACACACACAAACCTCAAGCCATCTTCGAGGGGAAAAATGATAGCTGCGTTACGCCAAACAGGCTTTATTCTAAAAAACATGTGTATGACTGTTACAGAACAGGAGAGTGCAATCACAGCTCAGACAGGGCAGTTGATTTCTAGGTCAGTAACTTTTGGTGTCAGACCAAACTAGTGAGCTGTCAAGCTGGCACTGAGACCACCACCACAAGCTCTGTGCTTCAGTCACAGATGTGGGAAAGTCTATGGGCCGCGGGAAATGAGGTAGGGGGAAAAAAACAACAAACAACCAAACAAAAAACCCCTGCACACAATATATTTTTTTTTCCTTAAGTAATGCAACAGATAAAACTTCTGTCTCACTCATGTTTTGTTTAAACCATTAATATATAAAAAGATCACTAATGTAAGTTCTCATACTAACCTGGGCAACATCTGTGATGCAAGGTAACACCAACGGATGGAAAAAGTAAGTTTGTAAATACATAATTTAGAATGAATTTCTCCCTTTGAAAAAATCTAAAAGAAACAACGATGGAGGGGGCAGGAAGTCGGCCAACACTTCACATGAAAATAGTGAAACTCCGTGTACTTCCCTGCTAAGCACCACAGACCTGACAGTCACGGCCGCCTCATTTCCCTTGCACGCTACAACACAAGCACAGCAAGTAGCGCCTATTTAGAAGGAGACACCCTCCAAGCGCAGCTTTCTTCAAGCGGTTTCCCCCGCAAAAGCATTTCCCGGATGTTTTTCTTCCATTTCTCGTCACTTTCAAAGCACTCGCACGCAGCGGCTGCAAAGCTCTCAGGTACAGCGATACCACCGAGACAGACGTACAGCGGGTGACAAAGCCTTGGAAGGTTTCGCAATGTGAAGGAGGAAGAGGCCAGCAAATCTCTGAAGTGTTGGTCCACAGAAAAAGGCACCGTCATTCCTTCGGGAACAGAAGTTTGGGGAGACCTTCCCGAAGGGGGGCACAGGTAAGGGAACGTGCTTTCCTCTGTGCCAACGTGGCTTCAAGAAAAGCCAAAAAAAAAAAAAGCCCCAAACCAACCTCCAAAACCCCTCAAAAACACTATACACCCAAACCCTCCGACACGTCTTAAAAATAAATTTTTTAAAAATTACAGTAATGATCCAAGTGAAGCCCGCAGGTCGCCCCAGCCCCCGCACCTCCCTGCTCCCGCCGGAGGGAAGGGCCCTCCTCCCTCACACACTCCGGCCTTGCTCCCCCTCAGTCCCCGTCGCCCTCATCCCCGCTTGCTGCGGGAACCCCGCGGCGGCAGCGTCCCGGGCAGAGGCGTCGGGACGGGGCCGCGGCAAGGGGCCGCCCGGCCCGGGGGTAACGTGGGGTGCAAGGCAAGACCCCGGCCGCAGCCCAGCGCCGCACCCTCCCCGCCCCGCGGCGGGAGGCACCTACCAGCTGCTGCCGGACCCACCGCAACATCCCCGGCGGCGCAGGTCGCGGCCCCCGCGGCGGGGCCCCCTTGGCAGTGCCGCGCCCTCCGCTGCCGTCGTCGCCGCCGCCTCAGGCCAGCCGCCCGCCGCGGCTCCTCGCCATGGCGCAGGGGCCCGACGCCGAGTTAGGAGCGGCACAGCCCCCCCGGCACCTCCAACCACCGCGGCTGCCGGCTCCGCGCCGCCGCCGCCATCACAGGGCCGCCGCTGACGGCCCGCGGCGCTGCGGCCCGCCCCCAGGAAGTGACGTCTGAGGGCGGGGGGGGAGGCGGGGAGAGGGGTTGTTGGGGGAGGGATGGAGGAGGGGGACGAAGCGCCTGACCCACCCCGGGACGTGACTGCCTGGGGTTAACCGCTGGTCGTGATTTCTTCACTGCTGCGCAGTGCTGCTTCTGGATCACAAGGGCCACTCGTGGGCCAGAGTGCCGTGAGTCCAACGAGCCTTCTGCAGGCGCTTGGGCAGGGTTGGCCTGTAAACACCCTCCCCATAGCAGAGCTGCAGCCGCAGCTTGTCGGGGCTCTGGGCCTGTCAGCGAGGGCCTCGGCGTCTCTGAGACTCCCCTGCTCTATCAAGTGAAGCTACTCCACAACTTCACATTGTTAATCTTTCTTTTCCTGTAAAAAATGCAAAACATGCACATGTTGGAATAACAGCTTTGGGAAAAGGCCTGATAACCACTGATGTGAACTTAAAAAGTGAGTGCGCTGCAGCCAGGTATCTCAGAGCAAGGGACACGTGCTGTGGGGATCTGACACCTTTCCCTGCTACTGGCAGTATTGCCCTAAACTGCTGTCTGGTTAAAATTGGGTGTTGACACATGTTGATGTCAGGCGGTAATCGCTTTGAAATCTTCCATTTTACTCTGGAAACAGCTGCTACTTAGGAAAACAGAACAGTGTTCAGCTTCAAACACGTACATACACCGATACAAG
This sequence comes from Bucorvus abyssinicus, assembly GCA_009769605.1. Classification (NCBI taxonomy): domain Eukaryota; kingdom Metazoa; phylum Chordata; class Aves; order Bucerotiformes; family Bucorvidae; genus Bucorvus; species Bucorvus abyssinicus. Next base: position 9,008,912 of record CM020035.1, on the reverse strand, counting down.
ACAGCAGCTCCTGGGCCTGTGTGGCTAAGAACTAAAGGAGATTATTTTAAGCAGAAAAGATCCTGGTGTTTGTGACCAAATACTTGTTGTCAGTGAAGTCAATGACAACTTTGACACTGACTCAGAGAGGAGTCTTTTTGTGTGTGGAGATCAGAGCACTATTCCTGCCGTTCCCAGGTAATTGTGATATATAGCAATGACTCATGATTGTATCTGCCATAGAGCTGATGTAGTTTTTAATGTTCGGTTAGAAATTTAGAACATAATTCAGGATTTCAAATAGATGATATAATGTCTGAACAACTGACTCTCATGGTGAATGCTGATGGTTTAAGCATCTGCATTTAATTAGAAAAATAACCTTAAAAACAGTAGGGAATAAGCCTATTTTTTATCAGGCACTTAGGAAAGCTAATGTAGGCAAAACTCAGTATTAAATGCTAGGCATTATTTTAAAACATTGAAATACATCAAAGCTGAGTTTCAAACAGCTTGCACTACCCTATTCATCTGATGGGAAGTCTAAAATAACAGAGTGATTTCATAGCTATGGCACATTGCCTGGAGAGTGGCCTTAAGCCAGAAGCTTAACTGATACACTCAATATTCTTCTGCTCCTCCTTAACCATCAGATGTAGAACAGGATCCTGTCTGCTGCCCGCTAAAAATCGTATGCCATTTCTCTGAAGTGCAAGTATATTTATCACTGTATCCCTGCCAAATTTGAGTTGCACTTTCTGCAAGCGTCTATTTCCATGGCTTGCAGTTGTGTTACATAAAGCTGCTTTGTGCTTCCTGTTCCACATTGCTGTAGTGATCCTAATTCACCAGACAAAACTTGGAAGCAATTTACAAGTTATTTGAACCCCGCGGTTTATATTTTTCACTTTAAATAGTATATATTTTAGTGGATGGTGGTATATGGCTAGGACAAAATTATTTTGCTGTATGTGGCAGAAGGCTCTGACCGTGTCCCTTTTCCTAGATGCAGCCATATCCCATCAAAATAACATCTTGCCTAGCAACCAGGCTAGTAAAACTTAGCACCTTTTAAATTGTTCAAAAGCCTATACTAGGCCTTTATGAAGTTTCATCTCACCCTTGAGAGGTAAATAGTTTTCAGAAGAGAAAAACTGAAGCCGAGCAGCCAAGCCAAATATTGATTAGCCAATAACACTCCAGCCCTTCTGAAATCAAAGCTCGACTGTATTAAGAATGAAGATTCCCATAGCAGAGCTACCACTGTAAAATATTGCCCTGAAGCCTCACCTGAATTCGCACAGTTGGCTTATATAGGGGAAAAAAGCAACTGCTGAACAAAAAAGTCACCTTCTGATATGAGAATTGGGTTTAACCTATTGCCTAGGCTTTCTTGATGAGACTCCAAGCTTGCCAGTTAAATATCTGTGAGAGCAATGATTTCAGATGTTTGTTTAGCAAGATGAGGACACAAATGTTGTCTGATATAAAAAAGTGTACACAAACGTGAAAGCACTCGCTTAAATGCTAGGTCCAGCAAGCTTTTAATTATATATGCATGAGTAATTCTTACATAATCAATGATACTACTTTTAGGTCTGTAAAATTAAACATTGGTAACCACAGACTCATTGCCTGAACATGCAACCATCAAATTGACACTTGGGCTGCTGCTGTCACTCCCTGAGCTTGTTCTTATGCAAGACATTCATGCATTTCCATTATTCTTGAATGGTGGAGTTTTGGGGCAATGCTTCAGCAGAAGCTGGTGAAGTGTGGGCACGCTGTAAGGCTGTGTGGCCCCATCTAGTACATGATGAGATGAGTACGTGATTGAGCACTGATGCCAGAGGGTGAGCTGCCTCCAGCATTCTGGCCTTTGAAGCCCTTGGCAGCTGAACCCTTTCACCCTCCACATCCCAGGCTGCTGCTGCAGTGCAAACGAGACACGCAATAGCAAAGGGGCTGGTGCACCCTGGTGCGCTGGCAGCGAGGCAGCCCAGGTCTTGCATTGCGGCTAATGAGCACCACTGTCCTTTGGGGCCAAACAGAAAACCAGCAAAGCCTGAGTGGAGCAGGGATGTAGGTCTGTGTAGCAAAGGACTAGTAATAGTTTTCCTGGTTGAGAATTCCTCTCACTCATTACTTTGTTCTTAATTAAATATTTTTTCATCTCTTTAAATGAGGATTTTAATCTATGCATTGTTTACTTAGGTAACTACGGTGCTAATTAAAAATGTACATTAACTTTAAAAATGCCCATTTTGTTTCTAATCCATAGAGAGAAAGAGCTGCCTGAGAGACGCAGGGTTTCCTCAAGGCATTTTTATTCCACAGGCATTCAATTACTGGCTGAAGCACCAATTATATATAGATAATCAGTAGCTGATTTTCAGTCACAAGGCCCTTCGTCTAAACACATATGTGGATTCTTGCCTAGAGCACCCAGTCTTCATGGAAAAAGTAAAAGAGTTAGAAAATGAACTGAGCTTTTTAAAGGAAAACCTTGTGTATAGTTTGTTATTCCTTTTTGTGCCTTGCACGAAATAAGATCAGGTTAAATTAGAGGATGCACAAGGTGACATTTCCAAGACACTTACTGGGTCTATACAACAGTGTATTATTTTGTTATTTCTTCTTTTTACCTGTTCTCTTAATTGCTAAAACCTGGATCCTGACGTAAAACTTCACCTTTCTATTACTGGTTTTTTTCTTTTCACTCGAAAGCTTTGTTTACAGTGTAGCGCTTCAGCTTCGACCCAACACATTAAGCTCAACAGAGCCACATCCCGGAGCACCAGGTGAGGGGCTCCATGCTACATGCAGATCAAACCTGTCAGGTCCCCTGCACACGCACAGAAGACTGTGCACTCCGCACTCCACAAAAAGATGCTCTGCGCTTGGCTATCTCCTGGCCGTGTGGAATAGCCTCGCCTGCTAAATGCAAGTCAGAGAGGTTAGGGTCAGTGCCACACAGTTTGCAAGGCCCCAGGATAACAGCAACCCATGTAAAACGTTATAGTTCACCCTCCCTTTCAGCCTCACTGCTTTTAATTATGTGTTGTCTGTAAGCCATACTGTTTGGCTTGTGGCTTTCTCTGGAACTGCTTTTCTTTTTTCCTAAGAAGCACTTCAACATTAGAGGAAATAGGAAATGTTTAAAAGCTGTCCCTTGTCTTCATGAACATGAGTATGACCAGGATGAAGAATAAAACTAATAAAACTCTGGTTGTCCATGCCTTTTTTTTTTTGTTGTTGTTGGTTTTGTTTTTGTTTTAAGGAAATGCTGAATTTTGAACCCATTGCTTATAAGGTTTGGAACATCTCCAAAGATCCTGTCTTGATGGAAGCTGGAGGACTCATAATCTTGCAAAACAGCCTTTTGTGAGGAAATGTGTTAAGATTAGTCAGTTAATTGCTGTAATATCCTGGAGAGTGACATCATTTTGCTATTCTGTATTATAAACATGGGTATCCTTGTAAAATGTGAATTTTTCTCCAGACTCTCTGTTTAATGATTTATAAAAATGCACTTTTCCTACTATTCCATTCTTGTACTCTCCCTGTTATAACAATTTACTTTTCTACTTTATATGGTCAAGTGATTATTGGACATGTTCACACATCACTTCATGGTTAGCCCTTGTGAAAAAATCACCAGGCAGGAAAGGATGCATCTCAATGTTGGGATTCTTAATAAACACTTATAATATATTCTACAGGGAAGTTTTTTATCTGCTTTGTAGCGTCTCAGTTAAGACCCTGAGTGGATAATGAAAGATTAAATTCTGGAGAATAAAGACAGGGACTAGTATCTAGGTCTCTTGACACCAGTCTCCTAGGACAGTGCTGTGACAACTGTAATACAGACATACACCCAGGTACGTTACTTTGGAAAGACATTTGACATCTTTGTGGGAAAGGAATGTAGGAATTCTGTTCATGGCTATATACATTCTCTCCTGGCTTAAAAGCTTATTTCAAAGTAGTGTAACATCTACGATACAGGATGTTCTCCAAGTAGTGGAAGGCAGGATTTCAAACACCCTCCTGTAGAACCTCTGTTTTCCATGTCCTGGAGAATAAACTACTGAATTTGGTGGAGGTTTTCTGAGAGTATCTTCTGGTTCGCACTTTACAAGCGGGAAAAAAGCTGTGTTACTAAATCTCAATGGGATTTAGATATGAAGTAAGCTTGTCATAACTAAAGGTAAATCTATGTTATATATTTTTTATGTTTCCAGGGCTCAACTTTTCTAGTATTTGAGGTAGATCATCTAAAGATAGCTTAGATGTCCCTATACTGCACTCAAATTATGAAGCAGATGCTTCTCAAGGTGTTTCTTGCTGTGCTGTTGGCTGGGTTGTAGCCAGCTTGAATGCTGAAAGCCTCATTTCGTTGACTACGGGTTTTACCTCATCCAGCAACAATGATCTGTGATTACACATGCTGTTCTTCAAGGCTCTTCCCTTCTCTCAACTCCTCCAAGGATAAAGGCAAAACAATTTAGGAGTGCCTAAATTCAGCACTCTCCATTAACTCCCCATCATTTGAGCATGTGCATCACTAGTAAGTGACAGGATATTACCCAGTATCAGTGAGTTCATCCCTTTCTCAAGAGTGTGAGGGAGTAAACTGGTGGAAGGTGACTCTAACTCTGTGCCTGCTTTGTACAGGTGTCGTAAAGATTAATGGTTACTCCTTAGCTCAGGCACGTCCATGACAAAGCATAGGGCTCCACTGTGTCTGGGTTACACCAATGCCTCAGCAAACACAGCAGAGACAGCTTGGAGGGGCAGGACAGACACCTTGGGGAGGTAAAGAAAATTTCAGTGCCTCATCTAAAACTGATACAGCCACCTTGGGCTGTGAAGAACAAAATGAAAGAGCTTTGCCAATGTTGGCCATGAACACGGCTTTCAGATGTATCAGCAGGTATGAGAAGGTCTCACAGATCATAACAGAATCCCTAGCTTGCACTTAGTCAACACCTTTGAGGCTGTTCATTAGTACAGCCATAAAAGCGGTTTTTTTTAACAGAGGTGCATTTTATACAGCAAAAAGGTTTAGCAAAAGCATCTGCCAAACAGAATAAGCTGGCAAAACCATCTTCCTTCCAATACAGTGTTTACAGTGCAGTTTTTGGCACTTCACAAGTTGTAAATTAATCCCTTCTCCAGCTGATGGGATATCTGCATCTCAGAATGAGTATCTTCAATCTCTTAAGCACCACCGTCCTTCCTACCTAAACCACATGCTAACACTTGTTGCTAATCCCACACTCCATATCTCCAGGCAGATGTCCGGAGAAGTGCAGGTGTGTCCACCAGCAATGCCATGCTGTCTCCAAACAGCTGCTCACCTCCCTCACCCCCTCAGGGCCCTGAGGGTGCTAATAGACCTTTGTGGACCTCAGCAGCCTCACCTAGACCCTCCCCCCCATCCTGCACTTTTTAAACTCAAGCTTTATAAATCTGATACCAGATAGGCAAAAATTGAGTATGTATAGATATATATTTTTATTTATTTATTTATTTTTAAGAATCCATTTATGGGCTAGTATTCCAGGAGAAGGGTGCAATAATCTACCATGCGGGCATGTCTGCGGTCCCTGCGGAAAAAAAATAAAGAGCTGTGAACCTGATGGATTATGTTCTGCAGCCATATGAGACAAAGAAACATACGGCTGCTCCATCTGAAGTTCCTACTATGTCTTCAAAGTGTAGCAAAACATTGGCTGATGAACATAATTAAACGTTTTACAAATGATTCCTATTATTTTTGCAAATGTAAATGGTAATGCTGATGTGAAGTTTTTTGCTGTGCGTGATGAATACTGAGTTCTCGTTTTACTGAGCGCTGTAATCAAATTTAGAACAAACGTTATATAAGTGCATAAGCAATCCTAATCCTAATCCCTTTTCTGCTGTCTCACTTTCTCCATCTAGGCCTGCTGCAGCTGTAAATCTATAAATCTCCCATCTTTCCTGATTTCCTGCATATTTTTAGTTTTGTTTCTCAATCTCCTGTCTTTTTCCGAAAGCACACATTTTCACTTGATAACGGGTCTAATAGAAGGGGAGCTCTGGTGTTTGCCTTCTGCCAGCTTCCTTACCATACCGTATGTCTGATCACAGCAAAGGTACTTTACTGATGCCGTCCTGCTGCCCAATCCTATAACGTGTTAAGTCTCGCCCTGTTGAAGCATCTATTGAAACAAATCTAGAGGTCTTTAAACATTTTTGTCTCTGGCCTTAGTTGAACAGCTATTGTTGACAATGTTTTATTAACATCAGTACAGGCTGGCTGAGGGTATGTCAACACTGCGTAATTCCAAGTAGCCAGAAGATATCAAAGATATCTATAAACAAACTATTTGCTAATAAATCAGTTCTAGCTTTGGAGCACCAAATCCTCTGTGGGCAGCATGACCTTGTTTCTGATTTTACCCTATGATTTGTGCCACTGGTATAATAAGAAGTTATTTCGCTGGCTCAATGAAAATTGTCCAGGTGGGACAGGATTCTGTACAGATGTGAATGCTGGACTCAGAAAAGCAAGGGAGAGTGTGCTGGTGGTTGTGGTTTGTGATATATTCCCAGGAGATGTTTTGGAATTTACCAGCTTCATGAAATTCACCAAAAACTTCATAAAATAATCCACATCTCAATTAAATCATCTTATGACAATTATTATTCTTACTTTTTACACAAATGTTCCTTTTATTGAACTGCATCTTTTATTTGGAATATTTATAAGGGTGCACAATAGCAAAAGATAAGTACTCCAGCTGAGTGGTTCACAGCATATAATTTATCCAGTTAATTTAATTTCTTTGTATTTGTCTACAAATTGCTTATAATTTTATGTAATTAATTCGTTACATGATCCTAATTGCTAAAATAGCTGTGAGATCGTCCAGCTGAAATAAATAGCAGGCTTTTCATTGACTGGAGTGGGAACAGTGCTGGGGCACTGGAAGTTCATCCCCACTTTGTAAATGTTGCCAAAGTTATTCTTTGAATGTACTGAAAGAATGAGCTGTTTCACATTTGATGTATTATTCTTTCTTCTTCTTGCTTGCTAAAACAGAAATCACTCTTAAGCAGAGAATACTAATTCATTTATAAATTGGTGAGTGAGTCCTGCAAATATTCTCCACTTTTAAAATTTTTTTTTACTGTCATGCCTGCCCATGAGTCTGTTTGCTAAAATAGGGAAGAAACGCAACACAATCACTGTAAATGTATTTACAAATTGGAGCTTGTATTTAGAGTAACTCATTCTGTGGAATCCACACAGTTTGACTCAGTTTGGCCTTGGGTAACTGACCTTTGGTGACTTGAGAGGCCAAAGGAACCCGTGCAGTCAAAAACTTATGTCAGTGTCATATGGAAATGAGGGCTCAGGTGCCTGTCTTCTTTCCAGTTATATCGATGGATTTAATTACTGCTATTGCACTTCCACACAAATCATGCTTCTTTCACAACTAGGACTATAGCCCCGCAGTGATAATGATGGTGACGTGATTGCTTGTATTAATTGTATGAAGACTTCAAATCTAAGATGAGATTATTGTTAACGGTAAAGCTCCTTGAATTTAGTAGCCACTTGGCAACTTACAGGTTTCGTGGCACATACCTCAATCCTGTGTTAAAATATAAGGCAGCAGCTCAGCATATAGCACTCAAGCATGGGTTATCAGATGACGAGCACTAGCGAGCAAAACAACAGCGTTTCATGGGTTTTGATTAACTGTATTTCCTTTTCATTTGCTTATCCCCAGTTTTGCTCATTCCACCAAAATATATTCTGATACTTCAATGTCACATCAGTTGTGAGTTAATCAACTGTTTTCTAGAAAATAAAATGTGCGGCGGACTTCCAGTTCCACGCTCCTGCCCCAGGAAGGAGCTGCTGCACCAGCCAATCTTGGTCATCCAGCTGCTCCTAAAAGTTAGTTAGAAAGTCTCAACATCCCTCAAAGTTTTTCTGAACCTCGAACCTTCTTCTTCACCAGAAGGTAATTTTTTTTGCTTCTTATCCTGGCCCAAATATGAGGAACAATAGTGAGCAATATCTTTGTACTATCTGAAAACAGTCTTTCTTCCTTTCTTCTGAAGAACACTCAGTTTACTCAAGTTTTGCTCCTAAAATCTGTGGTTGTTTTTGTTGCTGTCATCTGGACTTTTGCCAGCTGGCCACCTCCTTTCCAAGTTGCCAAGTACCAAACAGGGCCAATACTTTAACTGAGACCTTATCTCCGATGCACGGGGTGGAAAAATCATTTCACTTTATCTTGCATACATTTGTATAACCCGTAACAAGAAATGATGGCTTTTCCCCCATAGATATTACAGTTGACGAGTGGTCAATGTATGCTCTGCTAGGACATTTTAAACTTTTTTTCCTGCAGGCCAAGTCAGTCACTTTATATCTAATATTCATGCAATTTATTATTCTTAAGTAATTCTTACGTTCTCATTGGTATTTTTTTAGCACCACCCGCATTATATATCTAGTTTACCAAGATTATTTTGAATTTGTCTCCTCTCCTCCAAAGTGCCTCCCAGCTTGGTATCATCTGCAGACGTAGTAACACAGCACTCCCTAACCTGAATGCTTAGTGAAAATACTGATTAGTACTGGATCCCGAACAGATTCTGACAAGAACCATCCTTCCATTTTCACAACCAAAATGGATTTGACCGGCACGAGCTCTTCTTATTAACCTGGATTTGAGTTATCCTTAGGAAACAGATAGTTTCCAGTGCACCTGACTTGCATGGCTACCTTGGAGCCTTTCTTGAGATAAAGAGGATTCTGGATTAGTCAAAGAATTCATGACAGAGCACACAGATGGCTAAAACAATTGTTATTGAACTGTGTTATCCTTTTGGAGAAAAGCCACCTGAAAGTACCTGAAAGTGATAGGGACAAAGTGCATTGTCCAACTTGTACATTTTTAATGATATTCTGCAAGGGAAAGGTACACGGTGCCAGCTGAGTTAGCTCTGCTGCCTATTGCCAGGAAGATGCTGCAGGTGACCCAGAAAGTACAGCAGTTAACAGCTGCCGTTAGATCATTTACACAGTTGCTAAGTTTCCTTATGTTCCTTTTTCACGTCTTCTCATCTTATTGCATTTCCAGCTCTGGTGTTGGATTGACGCTACCTTCAACAGTACAAATCCTGCCTGTGAAACCGCCATGAAAGCCACCCCAATGACACCCATGTTCCTGTCTGTCTGTCACGTGGGGTCAGATCAGCAGGCATTTCTCATGATGCGTTGGGAGAAAGACCAGAGGAATTGAGGGACTCCTGGACATGTGAAAAATTTATCAAAACCAATTCAGATAGGGCTTGTTTTTTCTTAATAGAATTTTCTTTCTTGATCTTACCTATCTTGCTATTGGACACGTGTATCTTTGAGCTGAATAAGGAACTGGGGATTTGCCTGTGTGTAAAGGCACACAAAAATTAGAGGAAAAAAATCCCTCTTTTGACAGAAAAGGCTGTTGCTCAGAAAAGAATGTGTAAGTAAAGATGATTAAGTCTTAAGAGTTGAACATTGTTCTGAGATTGAAGCTCACTATTAACGGTATAATTTAGATACCAGATTTACCTGTTCTCTTCTGCTGCCAGGCTGTATCTGGTTTCAGGATTCTCATGTTGACTATTAACCTATTTAAATATTCACCAAGAGCCTCCTGCCAGGGTAGATTAATTCACCATCTCGTGTCCCTGTCAAGTTGTCAATTTGTCAGATATTTTTCAGTTGCCAGTGCCCTTTATAGTGACAGTGGTGACATACAGCTGTGCAACAGTTTTTCTGTTAGTATCCTCTGTTACAGAAGAGCTCTCCAGTGTTTGAGTAGCTAAAGCTTTCTGCCTTGGCAGGTCTGAAAAATAGTCTTTTAACCATAAAGCAAGAAGTGCTTGCAGAAAGAAACTGAGGTACTGTCTTGTTTGATTTATGACGGCAACATCCTGCAACACCAAGATGAAAGTTACCTCTAAAGCTAAACACTGTCAGTTTTTATACTCACTTTATTTTTCACCCAGAACTGTGAAGAAAAGACATTAATATTAATCATGGAAAGATTGTGGCTCTTTCTCCAGTGATGGCTGGAATTAACCCCATGTCAGTCTTTGATAGTATACAGAATCATTAATTTATTTACCAAACCAATAATTAATAATTAATTATCATTAATGTTATATTTATTTAATATAACATTATTTGTTCTATAATTCTTACCAGTGTCTTCGAAAAAAAAAAAACAAACCAGATTTCTTTTAGTTACCTGAACTTTTGGAACATATTTCTGGAGGACACTTTGATCAGAAACATTCAGAACATACTCCTGAAACTGATGATTAATATATTTTTCATGATGGAAATCAAGTCAGCTGCATCAAATCCACAAAGCTCTTTTTATAGCTCAAGTACTTCCAGCTTCCAAGTGAGTATAAACCCACAAATTAAATAAAACAGTTTTCCAAAGCAAGGAAAATGTTGAAGTTTACAGAGACAAATGTCTATTTATGTATTTTGGAGGTATATAGGAGTTGTCCCCATCCAGGAAGAAGTCGTAAGGAAGCCATTTACAACAGGGATGTAAATGGGATGCGAATGAGGCCCTTGGGTTCCCAGACATGCTTCCCTCCCCGGGGGCTGTTTTAGGTCAACATACCACTAAGGAAAGGGATTTCCCCTCTCCTAGGCATGTGCCCAAAGGCGTATCTGATGTGGAGGGCCAGCAGAACGCACCCCAGTCTGACAGCAGGGCAGAGCCCACCATGGTGCATTGCAGCCACAAGCCTCCCAGCAAGGCATTGCCGGAAAGTAGTAAACCCAACACAGTCTTTTCAAGCGCAAACCTCTCAAAATCCATCTCCAAAGACATGCATACAAAGACCAAAAAGAAACTCTAGCTTTAGCTAGAGCTCTAGCTGGAAACTGCATTTTCTCCCAATTTATGCAGAGACCCGGACCGACACCCACTGACTTCCCAGAGCTTGGTGCCAAGTCTAGAGAGGGCATAGTTTTCATTTAGGTAAACACAGGAGGAATAGAAAAACATTTAATATATGTCCCAAAAGTGTTACAGTCAAGATCATTAGCCATGTTAAAGAAGATGACTAAACACACAAAGATATGCATAGTTAAAACTACGCTCGCTGTCTGAGTAGAAACGAGCCCAGCAGATGTCCTAGCACGATCACCAGATGCAATTTGCATACGGTGAGTGATTTCAACGTAGTCTGCGATTCTCTTTAGCCGGTGCTCTATTAGCAAATCTGTCATTAAATAAATATGACACAAATGTAATTCTACACATGGGGATGGTTTCACAAGGCTGTGGACAAGTTACAAATTGGTACATGGGTAGACTGTGCTATCTAAGATCAGATGGCCTGTGCTGTGGACATTTCTACTCTGGCATCGACGTAATGAGCCACTCGGTTAAGAGTAATATAAAAAAAAGTGTCCCGCAAGAGATCCCTATTTCCTGGCTAATAATTTGTCTGCGTGTTTTCGGTTTTAATAAAGGCTGAACAAGAGTGTTTGGTTTGGAGAGAGAAAAGGAAGGAGATGATGTGAGGAGAGAGAGTTAATCTCCTGGGAGATCAACTCTAACTGGTCCATAGAAATGAACTTCTTTCCGTCATCTCGTGCTCCAGTGATGCTCCTGCAGGCACTCAGATACACAAGCAAGGACTGGGCAAACCAGGACCATTCAGGACCAAAGTTAATGGGGTGCACATTATTTTAGCACCTAAAACAAATTCTAGAAGAAAGCAAGTATAGTCAAAGAAGTTTTTGTATTTGTTTGCATTTTTTTTCATATATAATCCTTAGGGCTGTGAGCTGGCTGCACCAACAGTGTTCTCTGAGGGACAACTAGTTCCCATTCTTCCCCACTGCGATTAAAGCAAAGGCAAGATGTTCCTATAAATGTCACAACCTGGCTTCAAAATGTACTATTATTTTATTGTCACCCTTTGTTTATGGCTTTCCGTTTTGTTCAAATAGCAGGTGAAATTTAACTCTCTGGTTCTGACAAAGATTAATACTTGACAAGGACCATACAGAATAAATTGTATAATCATTGCAGGCTTGTTTGCCCCAGTGAGCGGATCTGCCACACAGAGATGCTCTTCTGAGGTACTTTTCTAATACCAGGGAGTGACTCACCATTTTGCAGATTGTAGGAAAATTATCTATTCCAGTCTTCTCCTTGGGGTCCTCAACAGCCTGGTGAGTTGGGAGATTAGGGCTTTATGTCTTGTCATAGCATTGTTTTTATTACATTTCCACAGTTCACTTTTTAACACTCTCTTCAAGAGCTGCTGGGGAATTGCTAAGTCAATTTTAAAGCTTTTATTTTAGTAGCTAATGATAGTGTGGATTCACAGACCAGTCAGACCTTTTAGTCTAAACTTTCTCCTCCCACAGGCCAGGCAGTTTCACTCAGTACCTCTCATATGCAGACCCTACTTTTTTGGTGAAACTAGGTATTAAGAGAGTCCTTAATAGAAAAAAAACAACCAATTATTTACTTAATGACTTCAAATGAGGAGGAGCCCAGCTCGCCCTTATGAAGCTGTTGCAGTGTCCAATCACCTCTCTGGTGAGACAAGATTTTACCCTGAATCTAATTTAAGGTATCCCTTGGGTTTCGGAGTCCCTTGTACTTTGAAATCTAGAGAGTCCAATATTATCAGATGCCTTATTTATGTAATATTTACAAACTACCATCTAGTCACCACTTCACATTCGCGTTAATCCACTAAACGGATTAAGCTCTCCACGATTTTCACCGGGAGCTTTGTTTATTTTCCAGAGCCCAGTTACTCCTGCAGCTTGGTTCGCAGACCGACAGTGCTGTGTGGGGATTCAGATGTCCAGAAGCAGAATGAATAAAGTGTTACAGATCAAAATCAGAAAGAAAGAAGCACCTGCAAAGGCAGAATACGCTTGAGCATTACTGCTTGGCGTGGGAAAATGGAAATGCTACCTGGCACATCCTGTCAAACCCAGGGATTTCATGCCACTGAGACCCAGCTCCTGTGGGGCACATGCTGCCGAGGGGTTTTTGCAGAGACCTCACACCACGGCACTTCAGAGGTGAGATACTCTTCAGGGTGCTGCATGGTTTAGGGAAGAGAGAGGCTCTTCCCAAAATGCCTGGTCGAGGTGCCGTGAGCTGAACCCCTGGGGATGAGCATGATGAGGTGGTTTTGCAGCTGGGTTAAGATGGCAGGAGCTGCCCCCCTCCGCCGCTGCTCTTCTTGCACCGTACACTAGGGTGGAAGAGGACTCAGACGCCCATCAGGCTCACCCCTGATGTGCTTGTTTATTTACTTTTTGCTGCCCAGACCAGCTTCCCCACTGAGTTTGCCATTAGCTGGGCCAGTTTGGAAAACCTAGAGCAGGCACAGGACTTCACTTTTTTCCGAGGTGCAGCCTGTCAGTGCAGCCGTGGAGTGAGCTGGGGCAGAGCCTCAGCACCTGCGGCTTCCTCACAGCTCCGCGCAGGAAGCAGAAAAAGGATGTCACACCCTGAAACCAACCCTGTCCAACAGCCTCCTGAGGCAAACATAAATGCAACCTACACTGAGGAGGACAACGGGTCACTCCCGCTCCTCGGCAGCCCTGGATGCACCAGGATGGATCTGGCTTCTCCCCCCACTCCCTGTGAGCTCGTTGGGAAAATATTGGTGCTGGAAAGCAGCAGTTCAGTGCGGAGATGTTTACAGGCACAGCTGTGACTCTGGACCTGTCCTGTCGTGTTCAGGCTTGAGCGGGGCTCACCCTCCCAAGGCTTGCTCCAGTGCAACCCTGAGTTTTGAAAGGGAATGGAGAAATAACAGTTTTTAAGGGGCAGAGAAGTAATTGGGTAATTGCCTTCACAGTTATGTGCTCAGCTTTCCACTGTTGGCACAAATGAATCACAAACAGGAAGATTGATACCACTGGAAACCTTGGGCTTCCTCTTGAGGCAGAGATAATCGTTCATCACATGCTTAGGCAGACAGTAAACAAACAATAGCATTTTACACTTCATTTGTCAGCCTACGAGGCATGGGTTGTATTCATGGTTTATCTCTACACCCATCTTACACAGTGCTGTCATGCAATTTGTGCTGAGTTTTTTTGAATTAGCAATAATCATGAGTAAGAATACTCTACTGAGTAAATTTTATAGTCACTTGCCATTTCCCCAAGAAGCACACTGCTGCTCTCTGTTTCACTTCTTGTACTCATCTACACCTGCTACAGGGAAAAATTCAACTTGGCTGGAAGATACAAAAGCAAGATGAACCATTCCAGAAAAGTGTGGTCAGTATTTGTAAGGCACAAATACTCCCATACATAAGATGGACTAATCAGCATTATCAGCATTTCTCAAGCCACATTTTCAGATACTTGCTACAAAAATATCTGAAGGATGTTACAAGAAGGAGATTTTTTTTTTCACTTTAAAACACAGTGAAGAATGATGCAAAAAAAAAAAAAAAGAAAGCCAGTCATTGATGTCTATTTGCTTGCCCCAGCAAGGTCCCAAGAGTGTTCTGGTCATTTCTGAGAACTCAGAGAGTCATGGGAGTGCAGACTGCTTCCTGCGTGCAGCAGAGGCAGTTCCTTGGTGGCATTCAGTGTCTACATAGAAGAGAATGACACAATATTCAGCTTTGAGGAAAAGCAAAACCAACAGAGACATTGGCGCTAAGTCTGACATTCACTGGTTTTCCTCTGTGGACCAGTCTCACTAGCTCTGCATGATTTGTGGCACTCGGAGGCACGCAGAGAAGTTAATATGAGTCTTAATGGCATCAACCTGCTCAAGAATACCTCGGGACTGAGATGATGAATCTCTGTTCTTATCATGTCATAGACTGTACAAATGGGCCATGATCATTTACTCTGCAATGCCTGAAATAATTTGGGAGACTTTTCCAGACATTTTTAAATGATTTTAAACTTTTGGCCATTATGCTCACAAGAAACTGCTTTTACTCCACCTGTTCTTTGCTTCTGGTCCCTGAAGCTGATTTCCACTCAAATACAGTCCCAGTTT
This sequence comes from Bucorvus abyssinicus, assembly GCA_009769605.1. NCBI lineage: Eukaryota > Metazoa > Chordata > Aves > Bucerotiformes > Bucorvidae > Bucorvus > Bucorvus abyssinicus. The sequence goes on along the minus strand of CM020035.1, from coordinate 8,993,844 downwards.
CAAAGCCTGCAGAGAACACAGTTCCTCAAAAATCTCCACAAAGTTTCTGTAACTGCACAGTATCTATACATTTCAGTGACGGTGTGTAGCTTGGAAGCCAAACGCAAGTGATGGAAACAGGGACACTTTTATAGGCATGAACTTAAAATAATTTAAAAACTGAATACAGAACTGAACAACAGGACAGCTAAAACTCTCTGATTTACACCATCATCTTTCAACACAGACACAAGTAAGCACAGTCAAAAATCGTCACCAGGGAAGTATGAGGCAGGAGTGGAAATTAGTTATAGTATCCTGTGCCACTTGTTGGCAGCCAATACACTAGGAAAAAATGTTGAACATTGGCTGAGGAAGAGCTTATGCAGTGATAGCAGGGACTGCTCTTTATCAGCACATCTTCAGCTCAGCCTATACAAACGGAAATCCTGGATGTACCCACACCTTGGCAGGATTTCCTTTTCCTGGTCTGGTCCCTTGCCTCACACCACGTCACACTATTCTGCAAGGAAGACACTGTCTTAAAGATATCCATAAACCATTTCTAGCTGTTTGTTATGAAAGCTGATGTAATAAAATAGTTTCTCTGGAGTATGTTTGTAAAGGGCTTGGCACTGTGGAATGAGATCCGCTCATTTATTCAAATAATAGATGATAATCTCTGAAGTGTCCTGCTCATCTGTCACAATAAGTGGAATTTCCAGTGTCTATGCCCATTTATTTCCTATACTCTGATGCTCCAAAATCTATTAGCAAGCGCTGTAAAACTGATGGATATACACATACCATAAATGCATCATGTTACATCATCGCAGAGGCAAGGTAGTTTCATACGGTCTTTCCACAAAGCCTCCCACTTCGAGTCACATCTTGCCACTCCTCCAATTCCTCTATTGCTGTCTCCCATGCAAGTGGTGCTTTTGTCCCACTGAGCAGCTTCAAGCTGGGGTGCCCTTTCCCAAGCCACCTCCCTTGCCAGGGCTATGTCTGAGCTAGGTAACTTATGAAAATGGTTTTTTTTGCATGAAATCCAGCCTGATTTTGCACTCCAGGTCAAAAGGCACCACTAATGAGCAACATCAGCCATGAGACCAGATTCCCCTCTGGTTCTGCTGGAACTCAAGAGAACCAGATCCCAGTAAAACTTGTTGTGAGCAATATAGAGGTACAAGCAGGCTCAAGCCTAGGACCTTTGCTTATAGGGGTCTTTATAAAAGAATTGCTCTGCTGAAAGGCTTTGGCAAACTCGGTCTCTCATTACAATGGACTCTCTTACAGCCTCCCTCGCTTTCCGGCCATTCCTTATTTATACCACTCAAATTACTTAGCTGCCATTATATTAGAAGTCCAGTGGGGTTTAGTGTATTTACTGTTTAATAATAGCCTTTGTTTTAAGAAAGTGACATATGTTTGTTTGCATTTGCAGGAGTCTGGAATGTAATGGGAGCGAGGGAGTGAAAAAAAATCCATTAGGGCTTTTAAAGACTTTAATCATTCACATAAACAACGAGATGCTGCAGTCAGAATAAAAATAAAATCAAAACACACAGACTTCCCTAGGCAAGCGGATAGCTCTTAAAATGACTAACCAGATAAAGTAACAAGCTAGTTAAAAGGATATTGACCGACCCATACTGTTTTTAGAAACTCTGATAATGAGAAAGAGCACAGAATAAAAGAGAAAGATTTTCCAAGTATTCTGGCTGCCCCAAAACAGAACAAAGCAGATTGCTTCCACTAAGGAAGCTTCAGCTCTTACTGCTCCTCTTAAAGGGGTTGTGTCACCAGGATTTATTACTGATGTGGACATAAGCTTGCCAAGGCACTCAGCTTTATGTTAAGAAGCCTCAGTGCAGATTTAGGTGCCAATTTGGTATCATGCATAACTTCAAGTAGATGCTTAACTTCAGGCTCCATTATTCCCACTGCTGATCCAGCAGAAGCCATCAAGTTAGATTGCCTGCACTGTTCCCAGCATGAACTGGAGCCCCTGAATTAGAGGCTCATCTCCTCCTTAACACGTGTGCTATCTCCTGTCGGAACAGCCACATCAACACATGGGCAATAGCTTCTTCAACCCTTGCAGATGGATTCAAAGGACATATGTTAGAGAGCTAGGTCTAGGCAGTCTGAGCTGAAAATTGTGGCCTAACCAAATCATTAAAAGGAGTAAGGCCAAATTAATCACCTTAAATCTTGTGCTGTGACTTTCCATATTTAGATCAGGAACAGGCCAAGTTCTGTGGGGGTAAAAAAAAACCTATCTCTAGACAACTGCAGGCAGTTCCAAGAATGGAGGTGGGAAGGAGAAAATGCTGTTTGCCACATTGTAAGAATTTTAGGCAGCCACTGCTTTGCAAATCTCCTGGTGCAGAGGCTTGGAAAATGGAACAGGGTTCTCCAAGACAGAGATGTGCCCTCACACCAGGAACAGCTAAAAGCAAGAAGTAAGGTTTGTCATCCTTGGCAAGTGTTTAGTTTCACATCGACGGATTGTTTCATCTCGTAAAACGTGATTGTTTGCTGTTACCCAGAACCTGGTATGGTGAGCTGAATACCGCAGGTGGAAACACTAACTCCTACCCGGTAACTCTTGTGACATCTCTCTTGTTACAAAAGATGTTGCTTTACGGATTCTGCTGAGTAGTAGTACATCCTATTGAATTACTTTATCCAAGTGCTCTTAACAAAATGACAATGCAGCTAGGTCAGGATAAACTAAAAATAACTTTAGAGCAAGCTATTGGAAAATTAATTAGTTTTGGGTCTAACCCAGTACTCACTGCACTCCATGGAAACCCATCGCTGGTACGCACAAGGAATGGCAGCCCAACCATTTGCATGACTCTTTAACCCTGGCCAAATCATTACATATTTCCAAATCCAGGATAGCTCCACAACGTAAAGAACGGAGGATCAGGAACTGGCTCTGTCTCTAGCAGCTCATTTCAGACATTTGTTCACTGGTCCTGCTTCTCAACTGAAACCAAGTTATCTTAGACCTGTGCTGTACACTGCCAGAGGCGAAACGTGAGTTAAGTTTGCCACTCTGTCCTTCAAGTACTCTGCTCTGTCATGAAGGCACTTTTCCAGCTCAGGGCAAGTTAAGGACAACGTCACCTTTAACTGTGAACTTTATTCTTTTGCTACTTTGGTTCGTAACTTCAATATTAAACTAGAAATGAGAAAGTATTAAAATACATGTCCATGTAAGGAGGGAGTGTGAGTGGATTCCTAAGCTTTAATAAACTCTCAATCCTTTTATATTCCCCCTGAAATATTCCCCTTCTGTACTTGTGCTCGGTAGCCCTGGACCTCACAGCTATGGAGTATTTGCCTCCATGTTTAAGCATTTAGATGTCAATTATGGTATTGAATTCAAGAGCTGAACTGTAATGCTTTAGTGTGGTGTAACTCTTCTGGGGAAGAGCCACAGTCACGATGAACTATGAAATCAGTAGTGCTGTGCTTATCTGCATCTACTCTGGACCTACTCTCACCAAACCACTCCTCAGTTACGCCAGTGTACTTGAAAGGAGACCCGAGATATGAATATCAACCTATTAATGAAGACTAACATGCACAAAAGTTGGTAAACCTCTAAGACAACAGTTATCATAATATGAAGAATACATAAAAACCATGCAGTTGCATTCCCTGGGAACCACTAAGGAGGAATTAGCGGCTCAGTGACTCACAGAAGGATGCAGAGTTACTCTGAAGTTGCTTGACATACTCCCATTTCTTTCTTACTCATTTCCACGCCTCAATCCAAGGTCTCTCTTCTAAGCATGTTAAGCACTTCATGGGGGATATCCTTAGAAAACAAGAGACCAGCCTGAGCCAGGAGTGAAATGCAGACCTGACTCTGCATCACTGTCCTGTGGGCTGCAGTCTGCCTACTGAAATGGTTTTTCAGTGAATGAAAAAAAAATCACTGGGACAGAAAGAGAGGCTGGTTTACATCACATGGTGCTTAGGACACTCGAGGCATGTGTCCAGGTCCTTGCTCCATAAAATTGTTGGACCATCTCTGCACTGCCGAAGCAAAGGAGAGATTTAGAAAGATTCCCTCTCAACAGCCCACAGCCCAGTGACTACATGCCTCTAGGTACATCAGCAACGTAAATCAATAACTGTGATTAAAATAACAGTATTACAGCAATTAAGACTTTTACATGGAAGCTCCAATACTTTTTATAAGGAATGCAATTCAGATGATGTCTCATGGAATCCATTTAGGTTTCTGCCCTTTCATCTGCTTGAGTATTTGTGCAGATGGGACTGGTAACTGGCTTCCTAATAATCAAAATGTAATTATTCCCCTACTTCAAATCATAGAAGTGTAACTTTTTATTTCATCAATACAAATGATTAAGTGGTAACATGAATGAGGAGCAGCTATGAATCAGCTGAGCTATAAGTGACCTACATCAGTGATTGATCTTGCTTCTTGATTAGAGTAAGCTTTAAAGCTCATAAGCTGTATTCTGCACTAAGACAGACATTTAATGAGAGTGATAATTAGCTAGTAGCTAGCAGTTTTTCTCGTACTACAGTCTACCTAAGAACATCACAAATCTTGTCTCTATACACGATATTAACTACAAATTTTGAGCTACTCTGAAACTACATCTCTTCATACGTGAATCTTGGGTACAGTTCTCATCAATATAAACTATTAAGAACAATTATGTCATCTAAACAAAACTGCTAATTTAAAACCTTTAATAAACCTTGTCTGAGGTTGATGACTTTATTGAATCTATCATGAATAGCCATAAAGCAATCACATATGAAAGTATTTATGTATATGAATACAGACATATGAACAGCTGGTCTGACTCTGTCTTCCAAAATAATCAGCAGCAGATTAGGGAAGGAGACTTAAGATCAAGGGACACATTGAGGGAGCCCTACTTGTAGTCTGATGGCAGTTTGGGGCAGTATATTTGGACACTGTAGTTGTGGTCAAACTTGTGTATTCTGCAGGGCAATAATTTTGAAGCTGACTTGGCTAGTTGGGGGGGTGAAAGGAACCTTAGGGCTTTCTAATTCCTAACCATCCCTTCCAGCATGGGACTACTGCCTATGTTACTGCCATATCTTTCCCTCTCTCATGGCTAGAGTCAGTCTGTCTGCAATGGTAAGAGCGAGGGCACAGTGGCTGCAGATTAAATGGGAGGAGAAAGAAACCCCATGGCTGCAGGGCAGAATCCCCTGCACCATGTTACTCGCTTGCCTTCGCACCCAGAGTACTGGCTGGGTGCCCAAACAGAAGGAAGTTGCTCTATGAAACAAGGTCAAGTACTGAGGGGATAGATTTTTAAACTATTTAAATGTCTAATGGTGCAGACATGCAATTAGTGGGACTTTCAAATTGTATTTCCTAATTGTGTAGTTAGATACTTGAACACACTTCATAGAATTTAGTCCTTATTCTTTCTAAGATCAAAGGGAAGGGAGAACAAGCCAGCATGTAATCAGACAGTCTAATTTTGCGTGCCTTAAAAAGATGCCCACGTGAGAAGTGCAATTTCTCACACCTTCCCCAGTATTACCAGTTCTGCCTGGCAGACAGCCAGCAGCAGTAACCCCACCAGCCGTCCTGGGCTAAGCCAGCCCCACCTCTAAATCAGATCCTTAACCCCATCCCTGGGAGTTTATAGAAGCCACTAAGCAGGGCTATGGGTGGTGGGCAGGGGAAGGCTTGTTTTGAGACAGTTATCATGATTCTTTTCCATCTTTCACAGATTAAATTAATATTTCAGGTTGGGCATGGTAGCAAGGCAAAGGCTGCCTCCAAACTGGGGCGGGGGGGAGGTTTAAGAGTGGGACCTTGAGGGCAAGACAAGATGGGGAGGTAACACTGAGCCCTACACACTTTCAAAAAATCAAAGCATTTCTGTGATTCAGAGCAGTTTTTCTGGCTAGTTCAAGTATCTCTGCCAGACACTGGAAGTTACATGATGTGAATTCTCTGTCAGAAACAATTATTTTGCCGATTTGTTCTTGTGACAGCTCAGTTACACACCAGCACTTACAGAGAATAACACAACGGAAAAACAACTTACAGCATAGCCTGAAGTGAAGTGACAAGAGAGATTCATCTCTGGGGAAAATAATAAGGAAATACATTTGAAAACAGGAGCATCAGAGAGTTCAGAAAGTCACTGCTGAGCGTGGGAGGGCAGGGCGTAAAGGCGACTGACAAACTAATGCACCGGGTGTGAGATAAAGCACTCCCCTCCGGAGGAGACAGCAGTCTTTGAAGAAACAGAGCCCAGCACTCCAGAACCTGCTACCATGGCTTTGGCTCTGAGTTTTGCACTGACTCTGACTTCCACATTCATCCTTAGCACCGCTGTTGCCCTGTGGCTGGACCCTTATCCCCAAGGGTGAATTGCTCCCCACCTTCTAACTCTTCAAATCAACATCTCTGTTCTTTTCTCCCCTGAGCCTGGCAGCTATATTTATGGTATTTTCTGAAACTGTGAGCCCTCCCCATGCTGGCAGACTTCCCCCGCTCCAGCTGAGAGGTGCAAATACCTGTGGATATTATCATTACTGCAGACAGGCAGATGGAAAGATGGAAGATCAAAAGGGTTTGAGAGCACAAGGCACGCTCTTCTACTCTGTTGCTCCAGCCTCATTTGAAAACAGAAGCATCCGTCTCTGTCCCTCTCGATGCATACAGATAGGAAAAAACCAGGACTGTGAGAATGCTTTAAATAGTCAGATCGGAGATGTCTGTGACAGCTGCTGTGCTCTGTTGGGAGGATGTGTTCTGGATATCTGATAGACTTCTTACCTCCTTTGAACAAATCTTGGACTTTCTCTGACCTCAGCCCTAACTGCACTTGTCTCCCCAGCTTTCAGGCAGGACTTACAGATGCTTAACTCATGTGGCCAGCCCCAGTCTTGTTGATCTGGCATCTCACCCACCGAGCTGCCTTTAGAAACACCAAAGTCCAGCAATATTGTCCAAGTACTTTTCCCTTCAGAGATGAGTCTTGGAAATGCAAAGCAACACCAGGGAGATGACCCTGAAGTGGAGATACGTTTGTTTCTGAGCACTCTCAGGATAACTTTTCCCTCCCATTTCCAGTGCAGTAGCTGACTCTTCAGGCGCGCTTGACAAACCAGCTATAACGGCAAAATCAAAACATCAGGTGGATCATTACATTACCAGCTGCCAGTCAACATTTCTTTTTTGCCACTGCGGCCACAGGCCTTTTCAAAAGCAGCTCTCCCGCAATACTGAGTGGCATTTCTCACTGCCATTATCTGAGTCCAGTTGTAAAGTTGTGTTTTTTCCAGAGCAGTTAAAGAGCATTAGTTTAAATCCCTGTGATTGTAAAGAACAATGGCCAATCAGCTGACTGGCAAGCAAGCAATGTCCCTGTCAGCTTTGGAAACCAAACACACTTTCAAAATAACCAGAGAGCAAGAGGAGGAAAAAGGCAATGCCTTTTGTGGCTGAAGCCTGCGACAGAGGCAGGCTCTGAAAAGCTCACCCATCACTTTGGGTTGTTCCCAGCATACCTTATTTATCCCTGTAGTCAGTACACTGGGGAGCTCATGTAACAGGAGCCATTCATGAGGACACCCTTTGCTGGGGAGGACAGCACACTGTAGGCTGATCATTTTGAGCTCAATCACAATTAAGCACTTTGCAAGTAGAGTCAGAAAACTGACACCCACCTCAAGCTCCACGGGTGCGGGCAGAAGGCACAGAGGTGAGCAGCTTGCCAAGCTCGCAGCGGTGCCTGGGCTTTCAAGGATGTCTGATGCAGTTTTGGCAGAGATCTTCACAGATCACTGCTATCACTTCAGCAGAATACTGCTATGTCAACAGCAGGTCCCCAAATCTCCTGTTCAGGAGAAGGGAAAACTCCTACAGAGTTTAGTGATCATCAGTAAAATTCAGCTTGAATTTTTAAGCTGATAAATTGTCTGGCAGCTAAAGCTTCAATTTAGAACAAAATAACCTGGACATAATATTTACTATCAGATGTTTCCCTAAGGCATCGTGCTTGCTCGGTGCACTCTGCAGTTATGCACATTTCCCATTGGCCTTACTGTGAGTTACAAGATGATTTACAAGTGGATTCAGGGTGAGGTAGATGCTGTATAGACTCACAGGAGCCAGCCAGGTGGGCTGGCTAGAATTGTTGAAAATTACAGAAGCATCACTTCCCCTTAGTATTATGTCAAGATTCAATACAGATACAGATTAATAACACAGTTTTTCCTAACTCTAGTGGAGAAACAATGCTCTGGAGAGGACCATTTCAGTTAAATAAACAAGTTCTCAGCTTATACCTATGTAGGAAGGAAGCAGTCACATTTTTTTCACTTGTGTGAGCTTGTTTAAAAGATTGATTTATTGTTCCCTCAGCAATGTAGAGAGGCCCAGGTCTGGGAAAAATCACCAGCTTCACTTCCCAGAGCACTGGATTCCTTCTGCAGCTGGTAATTCCCTCCTTCCTTACTAACAGAACATCCTTTCCCTTTCAGAGAAACTCCAAATACAGAGTATAAAAAGCTGTTGAAATTAGCATATGCCAAGGTTGAGAAGGGCACCTACACAGCATTAAAAACTCAGAAAAATACCCAGTAGACTTGACTGCTGATTTTCAGAAGATACAAGGAAAGTGTTTTTAAATATTTTTCTTTGCAGACAGTAAAATCAGATTTTTTTTTCCAGTTAAACTTCTAATTCCCATCAGAATCAACGACTTTCTGTTTGATCTTGACAGAGCCCCTCAGCGAGCAGTTTTCATAGCTGTCTAGAACCATTTGCAGAGAATTTTAGTACTGACATGAACCATCCTGTAACCGAGCTTCACAGTTAACATGCACCACAGCCTGACTAGCAGGCGTGGCTCCTTCTCCCAATGCTGTTATCACTAGAGGTCTGTGGATTCAGACAATATGCCATCCAAATGGCAAAACAGAGCCCAGCCGTGTTTTGGAAGATACTTTCCCAAACCATGCAATCCAAAACTTATGCTGGAACACAGCTATGCTGCAGACTTCCAAAATAAAAACACTTCCAAAATAAAGATGTGCAGATTGCCTCATTACACGTATGACGTGATGGTGCTCTGCAAACAAGCGCGTACTGTCGGGAATCCTCTCACCGGGACTTAGCTCACAGGGGCTCTGGCTTTCCACTGAGCAAGAATTTGTTGCCGCTGTTGTTTTCAGCAGAGGAACATAAATTTATTCTTAATGACACGGCATGGCAAGCTCGATGCCAGGGGTGCAGGCCAGGAGCCAGACCTGCACTGCTGGATGCTCTTGCCCCCAAAGCCCTGAGCCGAGCTCTCGGTGCGGGAGGGCTGCAGCTGCGGGGCTGCGCGCTGAGATGTTCAAGCACCATCTAGTGGGGAAAAAAAAAATGTGTGCAAGGTCACAGAGTCAGGGATCGTTGGGAGATACGTACTAAGGGAAAAGAAACAGCCCCGGGTGTGGGCTTGATTCCCTGTGAGGAGGAGTTTCTTTGGGAGGCAGTCAGGGTATAATCATACAATCATCTCGTTGGAAGAGACCTTTAAGATCGTCGAGTCCAACCATTCACATAGCTGAGAAAACAAGTTGGGGCTGGAAAAAAAAGGAAAAAGGTGATTACCTACTAGGATTTAAGGGTTTAAGCTCCCTGCACATATATTTTGCTCTGCATTGCCTCTGCCATATCCAGCTTGAGCTTCTCATGCACTGTCACTGCTGTTTAAAGTCCTCCCCCATCAGAGGCTGTGGGCCTGAGGCTGACCACGCAAGCAGGGCCAAGAGGGTTTAAGGAAAAACTTTTGTTCATTTGGCTCTGAGCTACCGTATCAGAATGTGGCGGTAAACAGTCGTTTCACGTGCAGTGATGCAGTCTGCAGGCCTTGCTCTCCTGGTACACGCGGGGTCCAGTAGCACAAGGGTCCCTCTGGCTCTGTGAATGTATCTCCTGAGAGCCAGTGCTCTTCCAGCAAGGACGACAGGAATGGAGCAGTCCTTCTCCTGTGAGAACGGTACAAAGGTCTATAAGCAATAGTTGGGTTTTCCAGTGGACGCAGTCACGATGGCAGCTAGCCCCATGCTCAGCTGGCACAACAGAGCAGTGTTAGATGGAGACCTCTGAGGCTGCTAGCGGGCGGCATTAGGAGCACCCTTCTGTGCTGTACTGGGGCGATGTGGAGAGCCAGCCCAGCAGAGTCATGGCCAGTATTCCTGTCCCTGTTAATTCATCAATTGCCACCAGTACTTACTGCGGTGCTGTTTATCTCACCGGGCCCAGACACTCAGCTAAGAACCTCAATTATCTGTCATACTTCAAAAAGCCTACCTGCATTTAAAAAATCCAACCAAGAAAGGATTTTCCTCCAGAAGTTTTTGTTACTGGTTCCTTTGGACGCAGAATGTATGTGCACAAGGATAGAGACCAATGATTAATACAAGATTAAGCTGTAGGATTCTATATTTTAGCTTCACAAAGATACTGCACATCTTTTACTCCTGAAGTCAGAGCAGTTCTCTTCAGCATCAGGTCATGAAACTGTAGAGTCTAACAAATTTCTCTCACTTTGCATACAGGTTTTTCCCCGAGGACAAGTCAGCAAGGGAAGTCTCTTCATGAGCATGAACAGCAGCAGCCTGGTGTACTCTAGTAGTTACACATTTTAGTGCCATTGCTGGATTTTTTTTTTTTAAAGGTAGAGATCCCTGGAAAGTTATGGAAGGGAAACTCCGACAAATGCCACAGCTAAGGTGGGTGCTTGGGATAAAAATGTTTTCTTCTGGATCCCACACTGATGCCAGGCTGATTCTTTCCAATTTTGGCCTTGCGGCAGCAAAAGCAGAGTAAACGGTGTCTGCTCTAAGAGCTGCTTGGTCCAAAGAGAAATGCATGTGCTGGACATGCCAGTCTGCCTTGACATTTGAAGGTCAGGAGCCAAAACAGAACAGTGACTCCTAATAGGGCCATGGCCCACCCTGCACCCTGGTCTTGTATGATGAGAAGAACTACCAAGTTTGGGCCTGGCTTGTCTCAAGATGCCCAGAGTTTCTGCTCAGCTTCCAGATTCTGTTAATACATGCACGTGTGTAAATCCTCCCTATGGCTCAAAAAAAACCTTGATGCAGAGCTTTAGAAAAATGGAGATAAAAACTTAATACCTTAGGTTATTAAAATTTCAGCACTTTTTACTGCCAAAGCATTTTACAATATCTACTAATCCTTTTCCTCCATAAAACTGCATATCCTATCTCACAATATACTTTGCTGGGTTATTGCTAATCTTTAAATTTGTGCATGTTCTTCAGTAGGTGGACATTAACACATGCACTGAGAGCATTAAACTTAGAGTACACTGAGCGTGTTGGCTTCAGCAGCAAAGTCAGGGTACGACATGCTTCCTCCACCCATGCCTACCCCACCAGCACAGTCAGCACCATGGAGCTGTAGCTGTAGCAGAGGAGTAAGAATAGGCAGCACGTTGTATAGGGGCAGGGAATTTTTAGCAGGGCTTTCCTGCCCAAGCCAGGGTGTTACAGATGCAGAGACCAGCATCTCGTAGAAACCAACTCATTCTGCAAACGGTGGGATGTCCTCTACGTATTGAAACTGCTCCTTCATCTCTGCTTTGCAAGAGTGAAACAAGCAAGGAGGGAACTGTGATGGCTGATGCCACAAAGCCACAGGTTGTGTTTACAACAGTCACAGGTTCACCAATGTCAGTCTGAGTTTTGTTCATGTCTCTACTAGCAAAGAGAAACTTGCAATTCTTTTCCTGAAAAAAAAAACAACCCCCCCCAAACTCCAAAACACCCCCAAACCCATCATCTTTTTCCATTCAAGGAATCTTTTAAAGAGAGAGAAAAATGATAAAGTTTGAATTAAACTGTATTTTCCTATGGAAATAATTTTTCAGTAAGCTTTGTGGTTGGCCACATACAAAACAGAAGTTTATGCTGAGTAAGGTGCATGTGCCTGTAGAAACAGAACATTGTTCTGCTAATTCACATAGAGAACCTGTCTCTGATGTGTTTTCCTGTACTTTTATTTTACAATAAAAGTAAAATGCTTGTAATAGTAAATATGCAGGGGTTGATCAACTCAAAGAACTGCTTTTAGAGATGAGACTTCTCAAAAAGGGGACACATCAAGTCACAATTTACATATTAAAAATGCAGTTAACTATAAAGAATACAGGAAAAAGTAAAAAAAAGTATAGAATTTGGGTGGGATAAGGAATGAAACCACAAAAAGTCATAATACACCCGTTCATGCAAACAGAGTCTGTGGCATGGCCAGACCTATACAGGGCACAGCAGAAGTTAACTGTGGAGTTCAGGTCTGATCCTATCTTTGAATCATCTGTATCTTTTCCCTTCTCTGCCCGGACCCATTCTCTCTCCTGCTGAAATCAGGAGCAAAGGAGATGCTGGTACAGCCAGGACAGTGTCCTTCAGTGCTGCTCTTTTCTGCTTCAAGTGCAGCTGCCATCTCCTCTGCCTTTGTTTCACTTTATCAGGAGTTCAGGAGCTCCCATCCTCCACTGACACAGTAGTAGGAGAACTTTTCCCCCCTTTTGGGCTGCTGCCTTATTATCAGAACTGTGAGAGGCCTTCAAAACGCTTGTCCAGCACTTTCATTTGTTGTGCTGTAATGTGGCTGCTGTAGTCGCTGAATATGTAGATTTAGAAGTAAGTTTTTTAAAGCGGCACTCAGGAGGTATGCGTGTTAATCCTATTATCTGATAAACGGATTTGTGAACACACCTCCCACCATCCTGCATTAATAACATTAATAGCATCCTCAGTGTCACTAGGAAATGTAATTTAAATGCTTGTGAGGAGTCGATAGAGCATATGTTCAAAACCATAGAATTAAACAAAACAAGTTTATGGAAAGTTGCAACGTTGTCAAGATCTTATCCCCTGCTCTCTCCTGCCAGCTCCCCCATCCTTCAAAGTCACCAATTAGACTTACTACTGATTTTCTGCACATGTGTTGAATGTGCTACCCCAGGCAACCAGTCTTCCCCAAAGTGCGCTGGAAGGTGAGAGCTCTGTCACAAGACCCAACCACGCCTGGGACTTCAGAAATTTAGATTCTCCTCCAAAGCCAGACACTGGCTCCTCCCAAGGAAGCCATTCATTATCTTCTTCTAAAACGCAACAAAATCTATAATATGAGGGGTTCAAATTCTCATGTTTACTCTAATATGTCTTCATGTTATCAGTATTTTTCCATCACATCACAGTGAGGGATGGCAAATAAAAACTTTTGGGGACCAGACTGCTGAAGCAGTTCATGCTGAAATCAAACATTTTGCATCCAGGCCATCAGCCCAAACTCAGTATAGGCTGCCAGCAACTAAGACCATTGGTTTTCATTTATCTGTACTGAATGGATATGAAGCCTAGACTTACATTCTCCTTATCACGACATACTTTCAGGGAAGAGACACTTATCAGTGCCCATTAAATATTTATTATCAGTGGTATAGAGAACTTCCTTAAAAATCTATGATGCCATACACTGCAGGGTGAATTTTAGAGGTTAATGGAAAATCTGAACTTCAGCAAGACAAGCACTTTTGACATGCCAAACTCAAGGTAAGGGACTGGAAAGGGGTGTATGAAAATAAGAACAAACTAGTTGTCAACGAAACAAATGCAAGAAAGGCATGCAAGTGATACTCATCACCCAGTGGTTCAGCTCTTATATAAAGATGAATTTACTCACATAGCAAACACCAATAAAAATAAAACAGTTGGCATGAATAATGGATGCAAATCTATAATTTGCATGGGACCTATGGAAGAAAAGAAATCTTAGAAAGACTTTGTCATAACCTGAAAAGGTCAGTATAAGTGTTTGAAATGCGAGCTTTTTATCTGCAGAAGCATAACTCAATCAGGTTTTCATTGTCAATATTTCCATTCACAGTTGCTCTAGTCATTCACATAGCTTTTAACGAGCACTTTTAATTCCAGAATTGTATCATGGTTTCTAAGTTGTATGGGAAGGCTTTGCAGCAGCAGGTAACTCCTTATGAGCTTGTAAGTGCTCTCAGTAGGCAGAGTAAGTTACAAAGGATCAGGCTTGTAACAATTTTCCCCCAATATTCAGATGTGTAAACTAGAGGACTCTACATCATCAACTCAAGGACTTGCGATAATGTACGCAAGTTGCTGGGAATTGGCTGGAATACAAACATCTGCCCCACCTCACCACATAGACAGCTGTGGTGTGCAGGAGAGGCTTGAGTAGCATCCAGTACCAAAGCACAGGTTCAGGTAAGCAGGGGTCACATGCCAGAGGTAACGCATTGATTTCCAAGGACTCATCCTTGACATTGCTGTCCTACATCCTGTCCTACTTTCCCAGAGAAGCCAGCACAGTCTGCCCATGGGGTCAAGGAGGAGAGACGATATGATACAGTGCTCCAAATGCCTGAGAAGCAGCCACCACAGCAAGCAGGAAGAGGGAAGGTGAAACAAGTCACACACTCAGCACTTGAGGTGAGAGGCCTGTGGTGTGTCCTTGTAGTGACAGAATAATTCACACCCAGTGGAGAGAGGAGACAATTCCTTCCCTCCCACCTGTCACCTACTCAGGTGGCCTCTTTTACTCTCTGCAGATAAATACTTGGGACTTGAGTTCTTCCCTTATCCTGGGCTGGAGGCACACAGCAACAGAGCGGTTGTTTTTGCAACCCACTTGACCAAGGAAGGAAAGAGCTGTTTCAAGTCCCAGCAGTCCCTGCTCTATGAGCTTCGCGTTAAAGAGGCACTTGCTTTCCAAATCAAGCAGGAGAACCAGCTCAGCAGGGGTGGGGTTCAAGTCCAGCCTTGCAAGCAACCAAGGAGTCCAGCTATTTGCTCAGCAGACGGCTGCAAATGAAGGAGGCTTGGTCTTTTGGTTACCAGGTGGAAGCTGGGAGAGCTGGCACCTGTCCCATCTTCAGCAGAGGCTGCATTTTAACATTCGTGTTAACGCTGCTGAAGAACGGGATTTACGCAAACAGTTCTACCCTGCGAGGGAAATGGGCTGGATCCTGGCATTTCATGTTCTCTAAGCTGCTGCACTAGAAGTCCCCAGAGCCGAGCCAGGAGCCCCAGTGCACTACCCTCCTCGGTCCGCTAAAGGGAGCTCCAGGCTCGGAGCTGGGCACTGGCTCCCCGTTCAGCAAACGTCACCCAACCCGGTTTATTCCCTCTTGCAGGAGCTCGGTACAGAGAGTTAATGATGCATTTAGAGGGACATTCGGAAAATGTAAATCTGCTCCTTAACTTCGGGTTTACAATGCAGCAGCTACCGACTCTTCGGGGAACTTAGCACACCTTGAGGAAGCGTGACACATGTACAGTGGTTCACTAGGTATTTCCTGGGAATGTCTTCAAGATACATGACTGTTTGGCTCCCAAACAAAATAGGTGTTCGAAAGTGCTTATAGCCTCATCTTGTCAATATAGGCTCAATAAAACCCCAATCCCATTCATCTCTTTTTGAAGGCTAGTATTTTAAAACCACTCTACAACACGTACAGCGATGTCTACAACAGAAACATGCGAGTCTGAAATAAAGCACATCTCTACTGATTTAAGTGAACAGCTTTGAAGGGGTGATGTATTACACCTGCGTATTTTAGAGTTACAAAGCCAGTGTCTGCCGAGTCGCACGTTGCCCTTTCACACGAACGCGTGTGGCCGTCCCGGATGCCCATAGCATGGTCAGTGCAATCAGTGCCCGTTAGTGCAAATTCATTGCAACAGGTAAGAAGAACAGCTCAAGCAGAAACGTTGACTGGATTCTTGTGACTAAGAAAACAACACCAAAAAAAAAGAGACCTAATTGGTTTGCAACAGCAGCTGATTTAAAAACCAAGCAGCTAAATACCCCAGGGAGCAGCATGCGCTGCAAGCACAGAACATCATTTCTGAGATTTAAAAAAAAAAAATCAAAACTTGTATAACAGCCAGAAAGGACCTTTATAGGCAAAGTGATGGTTGGGAAGGGCTGCTTCTGGGCTGGGGACCAGGCAGGAGAGTATTTCTGATTTTGTTTAAGTGTTTCTAGAGGTTGATAGAGCTGTAGAAGGAGCTGCTCTCCTGGTATGAGCAGTCAAGCCCTTCCCAATTTTGTCAGCCCTCCTGAGAGAGCTCTGATTAGCCTGTTTTGTTCAGTCACTGCTGGGGAGTCAACTGTTTATTAATAATTGAAATCCGCTGATTTCTACATTTGCTTCCTAAAAAAAGTAAAAATCCTTGGGTGGGCTTCTTTGCGGGGTAGCTGGTTAGAAATAGGCAACCTTGGAGTACTTTTTGCATGTTCTTTGTCTTAAAGAGACTCAGGAGTCGATAGTATTCTCATTCTCATTATTCATTTAATGCAAAGCAGTACATATGGTACAGAAAGCAGTAGGGGCGAGCAGGCAGTCTCAGCAAGAGCTGAGAAATGTTTGAGAGGAAGGAAATTCCCACCACCAGCTGGTCTGTCATGCCAAGCCTGTGCCTGTATAGATGGCAAAGCTGTGGGTATGCCAGACCACGCATGATTCAGTAGTTTTTAATTACTGCAGATATTTACAGGAAAAGAGGGGCTTTGTTTTTCTCAACAGCTATTTATGCCAGCACAAGCTCCTCACCTGAGGAGCCATGCTGCTCCCACAATGAAGATAAGGGACAGTTTCTGGCCCAACTTCGAAAAAACCCGGGTAAACTCCATCCAAGTTGATGGCCTGCAGGTTTTGCAGCCACCTCTTGGGGAGAATAAAATCATCCAATCAAATCCAACAAAACCCCCTAAAATCAGACCCTGCACTTAATAAGACAGGGTTATCTGCTGCTAACCCTGGCTGACTGCTCTCCACAGGGCACAGGTAGATGCAGCATCAGGAGGGAGGTGGGGAGAGAAAGAACTCCCTTAGTTCACACTAGTGCAGCAGAGCTCATTATGTGCCCTGCTGCCTATTGCTGCGAGAGGTTAGAAATGCTTCTTTATTTCCCTTGCCCTAATGCACTCACTGCCTTCCCCGTTCTGTTTATTTTGTGCCACCAAAGCAGTAGCAATCAGCCGTGTGAAGCATTATTCCCCAGCCTCCTTTCTGAGGTGAGCACGGTCCTGAAAACAGGAGCAACTTCCAAAAAAAAAAAAAATTACTGCCACATCAATTTCTATTCAAATCGCTTGGCAGATTTCTCTAGTTCCTTTGCTAGAGACCAAGGTTCACTTCCAGCTCCCCAGCCTTCAATACCTCAGGACAGTGAGTGCTGGCACAAACTGAAACCTGCTGACCTTCCTTTGAGAATATTAAGTCTTGCTGGAGTTTCTGTGAGGTTAATCGATTCCACTCAGTCCTCTCTCATGAAATCCTCAGGCAGGAAAGAATAAGGAGAGAAAAAACCAAGGGGGATTTTCATGCAATCCTTACAGCCTCAAGATTGCATCAATTTTTAATGGTATTTGTTTCAGTTTACTCTCCTTGGAAATAGATACTCATATTATTCCTTAAATAAAAACTCTGAATACTGAGCTGCACCTTTTAATTTGCTAAGAGCACCCAGTCTGTGCCACGTTTCAGATACTATATAGCACAGCACAGCGCAACCTCCCGTCAGACCTGCTCCAGATTCCATCTTACCTAGAGCTCCCCAAACTGTGTGAAGAGATTTACCTTGTAGAGCACATCACCCAAAGAGCATCCAGTGCAAAGAAGCCAGCTCAAGTGGTTATAGTCACACGGAAGCTGATGTATTAAACACTGACCCATGGAGCCATTCAAGCCACGATGCGCCCAATCAGCTTGCCAAGCCCTTGCCTCTTTGCCGCAGTAGGCACTCACAAATACTTGTTACTGAAGGCCCAAACTCCTCATCGCTTTGCAGCAGTGGGAGCTCACTGGTACCTCTGTATTTCTCTGTTCCTGATAGGAGCCATGGACTGACCACCAGACTTCCCTCATGCTTTCTCGCACCGTGACCTGCACCACACCTGGGGCAGTGGTGGACCTTTGTCTAATGTGAACATCTCATATGCTGCAAAAGCAAATGACACATCAGCTGAAATACTGAAGAAAGCAAAGAGTTACCATCTCCATAGCTCCCCTCAGGTAAACTGGTCTCCAAAAGGCTGTCCTACCAAAGGCACTGGTCTGATATCAGAGCTTGGCCACAGTTTCTTGAGTTGTGTACAAACTATTGGGCTGAAATGGGGTCACTGGCCTGCTTAGGGCCAGCAAGGACCATTAGTGCCCTCAGGCCCCCGGCATATACAGAGCTGCAGAGCACACAAGGCATCATTAAAAACAGCAGATCTGACCAAAAGGATTTTTCTGCTGCCAAAACATCCCTATTCCAGTGTCTGCACCTTGCCTTCTGTGATCAGCGCTGCCTTCAATTTGATCAGGATCACGCTGTCCTGCTGGTCCCTGGCCAAACTGGCCGGCAGCATCAGCAGGAGAATCCACGTGGGATAACTGGGCAAGTACTGCTGGCACAGACCGGCTTTGCACAGCACTCAAATCTCTAAATAGCAGTATGAATAAAAATAGTTCCATTTGGTCACCTAGAAGCCAAAACCAGGAAGGGGTAGGAATATATTCAAATCACAAAATAATTTCTAAAATGCAGAGTGATCCCTAATTATTTGCCACTGTTCATGAAGTTGTACTGAGAGATACTACTTCATCTCCTCACTTTCAGCCCTCTGAAACACAAATGTCATACAAGTAGTTGAAACTTTGAGCACCAATCTTTCCGTTCATTCAACTTAAAAATATCTTTTTTTTTTTCCCCTGTGTTACAGATACCTATCAAGAGTGCTATGTAATCTTTGGATTCATCTGTCCAACAATCATCTAATTAATTAATCATTGATAATTAAAATGACCTCCTTTTGACTGATACCTGATCTCAGAGAGGTTCAAAAGAAACTTGACACATGTTGTGTCATGTTCCAGCATAGCCCACTACAGGTATGTTATCATGTTATGCCACATCTGGTTTCCAGAGAACAAAATGAACCCAGGAGAAATTAAAGGAGGAACCAGTTGTACACGTATCAGATCTAACCAGTTCAAATATCTGGCAACATACAGGAACAGGTGAACTTCCAGTGTACTTGTAGGACCATCATTAACCCCAGAAATGGCATTATTTATGGGTATGTTTAAGCAGGGACATCTGAAGAAAGCAATTAGCATCTCCTTAGCTTCCCTCTGGGTAAACTGGTCTCCAAAAGGCTGTCCTATCAAAGGCACTGATCTTATACGAAAGTCTGGCCACAGTTTAGATTGTGTACAATATTGGGTGCATGAGCGCTTGAGTTGCGTACACACCATTGGGCTGAAATGGGGTCACTGGCCTGCTCTGGGCCAGCAGAAATCTTCACACCATATTACCTGTGCAACCTCTGCTATACTAAGGTGCTAGAAGAACCCTTTAAAGAGAAAATCTGACTAAAATCCCAGCTAAACTGACAAGAGGGAAAAATATTCCTCACATTTTCCCTGCACAAGCACTGAAAGCTCATAGACATTGATTCAAGATGTGCAGACCGTAAGGAAAATGAAGGAACCAACCATTCTGTACTTCCCGTGACCTGCTTAAGCAGCTCCCTGTCTTACATGGGAACTGCAGACTGACCACACCTCTGCTGCCTTTCCTGGTCACAGTGGGATGAAGAAAAAAGTTTCAGGCTTCCAGATGCCTCAGAGAAAATGTCACCATGAGAAGCTCATCCCTCCAACTACGCTAAATATTGCTGTTTGGGGAAAGCTGCTACCTCCCAGGGCAGTCCAAACCTCAGCACAGTGACAACGTGCCTCAAAGGTGCACAGTACTCAGCTCTCATTTGCCTTCTCTAGGAGTTGCGTTCTCAGTGCTATCCACCTGGAAAAGCAACGCACAGTCCAGACTTTATTAAAAAGCACTGATAGCATTTACTTCTCTTCATGGATATTTTGTCAATTTGAGGAGGAAAAGCATTTCTTGGGAACAATAGTGTCAGCTACAGAGCTGAAGTCTTGCCCTTCTCAGAGTAGCACAGCTGAGGAACATTTCCATTGAGCTGAGCAAGTTGACCAGTGAGAGCAGAAATAAACATTTACATGTATTTTATACTGAGGCTAAGTAGGAGCTTTTTAAAAAAACATGAAACACTAGTGAACGAAGGGGTTTATGGACAGAAAAGCTATGCAGCTCTAATAAGTTGTGGGTCTCCTCCCAACGGGGTATTTGGTTTCAGTATATAATTAATAACAAGAAAACTGTATCCTGACTTTGGGGTCCGCATGAGCATCCTGGAACACAAAGGGCCATAAATTAACATCAATTATGTATTAAAGTTCCAATTAACCTGGCTGACACTGATATACTTTAACATGGTACACATAGATAAAAGAAGGAACTCTCTAATTACTTGGAATGGGACCTCCTGACCCATTCTGCTCTTTTATCCCAATGCCAACCTAATGAGGAAGGAAGTGAGAGGT
The DNA here is from genome assembly GCA_009769605.1 of Bucorvus abyssinicus. Classification (NCBI taxonomy): domain Eukaryota; kingdom Metazoa; phylum Chordata; class Aves; order Bucerotiformes; family Bucorvidae; genus Bucorvus; species Bucorvus abyssinicus. Next base: position 8,973,349 of record CM020035.1, on the reverse strand, counting down.
AGGAAACTGTGCATAAGGCAAGACTGTAGCACCACAAGATACCCCTTGGGAAATGCTTTTACCTTCTTAAAACTGCCAATGATTAATATTTTATCACTCTCGGTGCCTTTTAACTGTTTCCAGAAGTGTTTTTGAGGCTGAAGCTGCTAATGTTCATTTTAATGTGGAAATCTGCCCTCTAATGAAGGACCTGGTCACCCGTTCCTGCTTTGTAACACACCACATACACATTATTTGTGGCAATGGTACCCAGGGTTCCTGTACACAGATTGAAAGGGTGCTCCTTGAAGTGAAGTATCCTAGTCCAGGAAAGAGAAAAAATCACAGTTAACTTTACACCTTAACTAGAAGAGTTGTTTTAAGCACATTTTTCAGCACTGAAATTTTGTGCAAGGGCCAAGGGTAAAAGGCAGACCTGTATAAAACCTGTACAGCTAGTAGGGAGAGCTATAACAAGGCAAGGAGCAAGGATCCCATCAGGGAAGTATATAAAGAGCATCTAATAAAGAACATCATTTTTCTTCCTTTATGTTGGTTAAAATCAGACAACCCTGGATACCCAGAGGAATAAATCCACGTGTATCTCTTGTCCCTTAAAAACCCCAGAGAGTTGCAGAGCACGTGCAGCCAGGCAGTCCGCTCCTTTTAGTTCTGTTCAGTGCTCAACTCTTCTACCCTAGATTGACTGACCAGCCTTTGAACACATGCAATTGTACAAAGGGCAAAGAGGGCTGCTTCTTCTGGTGTTTGTTTGGATTTTTTTAATCACTTGAAAATATTATACTATATTGTTGAATAAGTTTTCCAGAGCAAGGCAATTCCTGTAATCATCATCATGGCTTGGCTTCGCGGACAAAGATTTGGGAAGGGCTTTAAACGTGAGTACACCCTTCAAGCCTGCGCGGTGGATTTTTTAGGTGGGGCGCAGCGTGCGCGAGACTGGCCCCACCCTTTACACCTGAGGTTCATCTGCCAGGGCCGAGCGAGCTTGGACGGTGACAGCGAAGTCCTCAGGTCGTAGGTTTGGTTAGAGTATCCTTCTCTTAGATGGATGGCCTTACAGGGCTAAACGAGCTCCATCTGCCCGGGTTTGGAGTTAGAGTTGTCCTTCTCCTAGGATGGTTGCCCAAAGGCTAGTGAGCCCATCCTGCCCGTGGACACACTTTGTCTGACCCTTCAGTTGAGACCTGTCAGGCTTGGGAGACCCTACCGGAGGCATATGCCACCACCAGCATAGCTCTCAACTTCGCAAGGGCACGCAAGCTCTTTCCCCACGGCAAGGCGGTGCCCGTGAAAGAGAATTCCTGCAATAAGTGTAGAAGAAATAACTTGTCCCTGCAGAACAATCTTTTCTCAGGGCCAGTCACTTGTGTCATGTTTTCAGCACTGTGCATAGGTTTAAATTAATGATGACGCTGTCCCCTTCTTTACGGTTTCCAGAGCCATACAGTTGGAGTCTCAGCTTTCACAGTTGATCTCCCACTAGCCACGCAAGCCTGACTTCTGTCCTCTGGGAGAAGAGGTGTTGGTGGAATCCATCAAAGGCACCTCCTAATTATAGTCTAATTATAGACTGAATACAGTCTTCAAAACTCAGGGGGAAGCAAACTTGGTGCTGGGATTTCAGCTGGATGACTCCTGCGGCAAGCGCTTTCCTGGGTCCTTGCAGTCAAAGGTTATCTTTCACATAAGCCATGGCAAAGTTTAAACCTAAACCTGTTGGGTCATGCTCTTCCCTAGATGGGATTTCACTGCAGAGGGAGGAATATTTTCTCTAGTGCAGCTGAAACGCACAACGGGGGAAGAGAAACTTAACAGCTCCCGGGTACTGAATTGCAACTCCTTTCCCAAGCTAGGGCTCTTGGGTGTAACGTTCTCCATTAGCAAAAGCAGTCAGCAGACAATTGCCCAAATTACAGCCTCTCCAGCAAGATTTTCAGTATTTCTTTGCTTTAGTTGGGAATTTTGTCTTTATCATTTTCCCGGTATCTTTGAGCCACTCTGCCAAAGCCAGCCAAGAATGAAGACAGAAACGTAAAAGAAGCACTTGTCTCTTTAGTCACTAAAAGGGTCAGAGTCAGGTCACTTGCAAGATTTGAACAGTTCATCGATGTCCTGAGCTAACGCTGCCACATGCATTATTCTCCTCCCCTACATACCCTGCGTTTTCTGGAGGAATATGTCTGGATCATTCAAATGGCTTGTGAAGATTGAAAGTGAACTTATACAATCAAATCTGGCCTTTTGTGACATCCCCAGTTACTTCAGTAAGCCCTTGTGGAAAAGACACATCCATAGTTCATACATGATGCATACCCCTTGATCCATCTCCATTTAAACGGAGGTCTAGTTTAAACATCTGTGGGAATTGAATCAGACCGACAGACTATTATATATACACCATAGGGGACTTGCTCATAAGTCTCTTGCGACAAACATGCTACTTATACAATATCCCATTCAGATAAGTGACCTACTTATTGGTTGCACATTGTAAGCTGTTTTGACGAGAGCGATGTGATCCTTGCTGTTCTGCTTTGAGTAAACTTCAGCCTTTGGGTGTAAGAGGAGGAAAATTTGACAGCCATGTAATAGAGGACAGCCATATACATTCAGAGTGGGATTTTCAAAACCATTCATCCCAGGCCTGAAATCAACTGCTAGGACAACACTGAGCTATTTAAAAAAAAAAAAAATCCTGCCCAATGTATACTACTACATCAAGTACTTTGTTGTGAAGCACTCATGGTATTTGGGAAGCAATACAGCTGCCAGAAAAAGAGAAGCAAAGCTAGGAGCATACATCCTCACTTCCACCCCAACACTCACCTCACCATTACCAGAGCTGTCTCCCTCAGACTACTCACCATGTCAGCGCACTTTTTTTTGTTCTTGTTCTACACACACTCCATTAACACATCATTTCATCAACCCCATCAGAGTGAAATGTTTCTCTTATCAACTGCTCAGTGTTTCCAGTAGGAGACTACATACCCAGAGGGTTGTGAAGAATTGTAATGAAAATCTGCAGGCAGAGTTAGGGTGGTAACCCGTAGCGCACCACAGCTCAGTGTTTGTACACGTGCAGTATCGATGTTGTGCATACAATGAATTCTGAAAAAATAACTACACACAGGAGAAAAAAAATCCACAAAGTCTCGATTCTCACAGGAATATGGTCACTTAACAAATATCTGGGTGGCTTTATTCTCGATCACACTGGTTAAGAAATGGGTCAAGGACCTGGGGAAATACGACAATTATTTGGTACTGCTCAGCTGCAGGTGTACAGGAACATTAAGGAGCACTGTCATCTCTATTTCTTACCACTGGAAAGGAAAAGGTCCAATTTCTGCTGGAATATCACTAATGTGAAAAGATGGTAAATGACGAAACTTCAACTTCTTTTGCCAGTTTATTCTGTTGGTGAAATATATCCATCATCTTTTCTGTAAGACTTTGCTCAGAAGTGAACAGATGTGAAATCCACCACAGCATAGTCAAAGAAAAAAACATCCTTTTAAAAATGACATGGAGGGGGGAAAAGCGAGTGTCCTCCTTGAGATCTTATCTCTTTTCCTTCCAGCTTTACCCCTCCATCGTTCTGTTCAAAGCAAAGGATCATCAAACCCCAGGGAGAGCTATCCTTATCAGCTAGGGCTGTCATGGTACATGTGCCACTGTATGGTATAAATACCCACACACCTGGTTTCCAGTTCAGATGACTCCATCCAATGGCAGGTAGTATGTGAAAGCCCTTCAAAGCTCTTCAGCGAGCCAAGTGTGGCAGTTTACTCAGTCTTTTGTAACTCCTCTGACCCTGCCTCTTCCAAAGGAAAGGGTTTTTTTTCCTTCCTAATTCCCCCCCCTCCCTCTTTCAGAGGAATAAGAGAAAATTTAAGTGTCCTGCTTTGACACTCAGCTTGCTGCTTGCATGCAGTCAGACCAGCTGCCTCCCCAGATCTCCACTGCATTGTCGATCTGTTCCTCTTGTGCCAAGACAAAATTTATAAATAGATTTGCCCAGTCAGTAAGCCCTTTCTCTTTAGAAATACAGGGATTCAGGCAAAAAGAGGATTATTGATAACATGCAACATCTTTATTATGGCAGAGACTGCTACTGCTACTATAGTTAAGGACCTGTCAGCATTTCCATTGTCAGATTTTTTTTTTTTTGGTGAAAGGGCTTAACTAGGCAGTAAAAATTTTAATATACTTGAGGCTGGACTTTTTCTTGCAAGAATTCAGCAAGAGAGTTAGACACAGGGCTCTCTCTCAACCCCTTCCTAATTAACAATGAATTCAATGAGTTTTAGAGCTTCTCATGTGAACATGCCTCCTGTGTTTTCAGAACAGTGGGGAGTAACACCTGATCCAGCATTAAGCAGGAGAGAGAAGAGCACAGGACCAACACCCAGGGCCCAATCCTGCTCTTATTAGTAATGGTGATTGAATAACAGTTGGCCATTACAGGAATACATAGTTTTGGCTAACATCCCATATCTTCCTCTACCAACACATCAGCTGAGGGAGAAGCTAAAAAAAGTCCTTTCAAAATCATCTCATTTAGGTAGTTAATTCTCCTTGCAGTGCATGCTGGTAGGACAGAGCAATCTGCCAACTGATGAATATAACTTGGGAGTCACCAGCCCCAGCTCTTTCCCCATGTAGTCTGTGCCTCTCTGTTCAGCCTCTGGCAAATCACTTCATTTCTGCTCTGCCTCAATTTCAGCTTTCAGGATGGAAAACAGTAAAACTACCGCAAATGGTTCTGCACGCAGAATTCACTCCACTGCAGCTCTTGCTCGTTCTGGCAGGAAATAATCCGTCTCCCTTTGACTTCAGCAGTAATTAGCCTGAGTGCAGAGCCATGGCTTGTTACTGCCGAGTTCCCGGCACCCATAGACTTGTGTAACGTCAAGGAGTCTCAGCAGTCTCGAGGACAGGACTGCTCAAATACTTCAGTGGAACATACACAGGCTTCATCGAAATAAGGCCATCTTTACTTTCAACCGTGCTCACAAACACATGGAAGTAAGCAGTCATGTGTCCTCTGATAAATTTTATCCTCTTCAGGTTTTGAAAGAACAGGGAGAAAGCATTCATGGGTTTCCCATTTTTTATGGGAAGAAAAAAAAGATATTTAAAATACATTGAAATGCAGCCACTGATTTTTGCTAAGATTTGTGAAGAAAGAGTGTAAAATTGAGGGCTGGAGGGATGGATGAGGGAGCAGTAGATACATTTTCCTTTGCCATGCCTCTCAGTGGGATGCTGCGTGTCTCTTTCAGACAACTGACACAGCAGAACATTTTGCTTTCAGGATCCGAATAGCTTTGCTGCCTCAGCCTGAAGTCAAACCCTTACTATTAGGAGAACATGGGCCTTGTTTGGGGTGCTTTAAGCCCAGTGTAAGGTATATAAAGTCCTTAACACATGGTACAAAGTGTTCTTTGGCTTGTATCTCTCAACATTTGTATTTGTGATCAGCTGAGTAGTATCTTTTATGCACTGAATCCTACAAAAGAGTAATACTTCTGTTTTGTCTGTTGACAAGATCTTCACATCCTACTGCCCCTCTGACACACAATCAAAATTTAAAACAGTACATTTCTGTCTACTTTTATTTTTTTATGATACGAGGATTTAGCTAAGACTTTGACACCATGGAAACTAGACACAGGACATGATCCTGTTCTATCTAAATATATCCCCTGACTTTCAATCACACTTGCCTCTCTCATATTTCAGGAAAACTGCTCTTTAGCTCCTCCATCTATGCAATATTTTTGGCCAGCAGGATCACCCTGCACCCATCCCTTAGCTTTCATCACCAGCTGTTACCGTTTCAAGAGGGGATCACATGCATTGGGTGCAGGGGAGGCCATGCAAGGAACCAGGCCCTCGTGAAACTTTGATACAGCATATCATTAGGGTAATTCTCAAAAAAAAAAAAAGGTAAAAGAAAAACAGCTTTTCAGCCTCCTAAGTGGCAAGTGCAGCTTTAGTTAAGAAAGGCAGATAAGCTTTTTTCTTGTGCTGTATCCAAATGGGCTGTCCATTTCTTAAGCCACCAGCTCCACCAAAGGTCTTTGTTATTTCTTACCACTGTCTTTGGGCATCAGTTTTTATGGCTTGTTATAGCTTGCAATCGTAACTCTTTTCTTATCTACAGGGTGAGGACATTAACAACTGATTTTTTTTAAAACCACCAAACTATCCCCTGGTTACAGTTCACACAAATCCTGTTTGAGTAGAGGAGATGGGAGGGACAGGTCTGAATTGCAGCTTCATGAAAATAAATTTCCCATTTCAGTATGGATACAGATAGTTGCTCTTCTAGAGACAGAAAATCTATGTCTGTCTCTTAAAACCAGCTTCATGGGCTGATGCGGGTTTTCTTACCACTGTGAAAACAGGGCACAAAATTGAGCCAGAGTGGAGAAACTTAATATTGTTATCAGGTGGCACCGGTGAACATGCGGACACACACAGTGCTCAGCAGGGAAGACGGGGCTGCCTTTCCTTTCCACTCTGCCAAAGGCAGCAAACAGCCTTGGGAAGGCCAAAAAATTCCACCCACCCCCCCAGACAAGCAAAACTCAGTATTTCTGCCTGCCATGGGCTGACTGTCTATCTTTAAACAGCTTGTTTTAAGTGCCAGCATGTGTTATTTTGCCCTCGCAAGACAACTCAGCTGATAGCTGAATGGAGCAGGCAAGACATTCAGGAGGAGCTGGAACAAATGTCTGAAATTTTTGAACCTGTCTGTTTTGCCAGTGACCCATACAGTGAGTAGCTGTGTCAGCTAATCACTTAGCTGGCCATTGGTGACAGACAAATACCTTGTGGTGACATCTGATGGAGCTGTTACAAAGCATCAACCTTCCAGGGGCTTGCATGCTTTCAGAGCACGTTGCGTGCAAGAGCGCAGCGGTTGTGCATAGAGGTACAGCACAGCTGGAACAAGTGCTCAGAACACACACACACGCACTCAGAAGTGTTCAGATGAATTCTTTAAAGAGGAGGCATTTGTGTTTACTTGGGAATTTTTCTTTTAATCCAGTGATGACGATTAACTGATTAATATCACAGTCATCAAAAGCGATAGCATGTTTTTGACAAGTATGCAACAATAGCTAGCCACTGTTATGGCTTTAATTGTAAAAGCAAATAATCACAGCCTTTTCAAGGCTTGAAGAGAATTGCTTTCAACTGTAAGCAGAAACTACAAAAATTCTCCAACACAATAGCCATTTTTAAATGGCCACTTTTCCTAAAAAAAGCTTGTAACAGCTGTTTCAGGTACATATTAGGGACTAATTACAGATATGGGCAGTACCAAGATAATCACATGAGACTCTCTGCTCATCAGGGTATCTTACTCATGGATGGATTTGGCACGTGTCTTCATCATCATCTTGGTTTTTTTTAAAATCCTGACAGGGCTCCATGTGCAATGCTGACCACATTGTGAAGAATACAGAAATACTCAGGATGGAGACAGTTCCTCTAACATTACTTTACAAACCACTGCAATGGCTGGTTCATTTTTCTTCTTTCCAGTTCCCCTCCCAGCACCTGACAAACCTCACATTCTTTGTGCGAAGTGCAGTAGGAATTCATTATAAACTCTGCATGCAAACCATAGAGGACGGCAAAGCGTGAATGCAGCTCTGTTTGCCGCACAAACCTTTTATATTCTGATGGAATTTGGTGCCTGTGACTGATCTATAAGTTGCACAAGCATAACACAGACAGGTCACCAAGGACCATCCCACAAACCAACCTAATTACCTATGCTTTCAACCTGACAGTCAGCAGGGGATTTTTGTCAGCTTTCTTCTACCTTGACTTTACTGGGGTCCAACCCAATCCCCCCAAAGCAGCAACAGAACTACCAGATGTAACTGAACTAGAGTTGGATGGAAGTTTGCAAACAACTGATACCCCATTCAGTAAACAAAGTTTAGTCTGAAAACTCAAGTGCTCTGAAAGCCCATTTTTAGACGCTTATATAGGAACAGGGTTGCCAGCCTGTATGTGAGGTATGAAGAGTATGTGGAGTAGGGAACTAGACCAAAAGACCTTTTCACATCAGCAATCTTAAGCGCTCAGCACTAAGCATTGTTGCTTTGAATGTTTCCAGCTCCCGAAGCAATTCCAGGCAGACATGCTGACAAAAGAATAATTTTATCAGCATATGGCCAATCACAGCATCCAATTCCACCAGTATGAAATGGCCCCATAGCACACACTAGCATTTCTGTGTACAAGTGGAACAGATGCTGTAGAGATCAATGTAATAACAGTTTAATTAATTTTAGTGTCAAAGTCAAGCGCTTCCTTATTTACAGTTGACACATCCCTAATTTCATGGTTGGCTGTATAAATTTTGAAAACAGGAGGAGAAACTTGAATCCAGAGTTAAATACTGCAGAAAGGCCTGATGAAAGGCAGGAGAAGCACTTCTCCATTTTTGTATAATATTGCCCATTGTCCACACTGTTGTAAGGGTCTTACAGGTACAGTTTCTTTTTGACAAAGCAGACCCCTTCATCTCTTACTGCAAGCAGACCTCTTGTATAAATGCATAGTAGCATCATGTTGCTCCAAGCCCAGAACAAGATCCCATTGCAGATGACATGCTGGGCCAGGAGTCAGGAGACTTGGCCCCAGTCCTCGCTCTGCAACTGATATTTTCTGTCAAGAAAAGGTACTCCCTTTGGACCTCCGATTGACCACTAAAAAACCTCATTGTATGAGACAGAGATCTCATATCCCACAGCACCGGATAAACACTCAACATCGTACAGCTCCTACCCCAAAATGCTAATGGTGTTCAGCAGATGAGCTGGAGAGGTGAAGAGGAGGAAATATATGGCCTTGGACAAGTCATTTTATATTTCAGGTCACCAATAGCACAGAGCACAATCTGCACATTATGCTAGTGGAAAGGCTGCGCATCCTGCAACTCCCATTAGTGCCCTGCTCCAGGGAACAAGATAGGGGGAAAAAGCACAGTAAACTCAAATACATTCAACAAGCAAATATTACACCTTGACTTCTGGTCAAGGGAAGTGAAGTTAAGCAATTTATTAGTAAAACACTTGTAGGGGAGATTGACATAGTTGTGGTCTGGGTAGCATTTGTATTGTCACAACAGCGAGAAGAGGCAGAGGGTGGTGAGCGATTGCTTGCTGCACAAAGTGTTATTACGCTGAAGTGTGTTCAGCAAATGTTTATTCCACAGGCAGGAACTACTAGTGCCTGTAGTGGTCACTTAGGGCTGAAACCCAAGATTTCAGCAATTTCATCTGAATGCATTTGCGGAGCACCGGGTGACATTCACCAACACAGGCAGCTTCTCAGATTTCAGCAGGAACTAATCTGCCATCCTCCTGCATCTATCACTTCCACTGACCCAAGCGAAAGAGCATCATGCACATCCCGCCTGCTCTGACACTCAGAGGGGTATCACCTCACAATTAGGACTCTTCATCCCGACATATTTCATTAGCAAGAGGAGATGGTCACCAGGACTCTGCACAGGTTGTCAAACAAAGAGTGCCCAGATCACAGCAGGCACCGCCACAGACACCCCCCACCCTGCCAGCAGCCTCCTCCCATCTTGAAACAAAGACAGGTTGAGGGGAGAAGTGACGGGGACGGGAAGGAGGGAACCCTCAGCAATGCTTAAGCAAACACATTTGGAAAGGGGCTTAGGTTACTACACATGTCAAAAGGATTTTTCTCTTCCTCCCCCTCAGGTTGGCAAACTGTTGATGACCACAGGCATGGAGGTCTCTCAACAGGGAACCCGCAGAGACCAGAGGCAAAAGGATGGGGGGTTCGTTGGGCAAAGGCAAGAGAGCATCTGAAAGGGCACATCCTCTGGGTGCTTTTGTTCAAGGGCTATGCTTGACTAACAAATCCTGTTGCACTAAGATTGCAGGCTACAGATATCCTAACAAAAACAAATCCTGAGCACCGCCTGTACATCCAAATGATTTCAGGGAAGGGCTGTTAACAGCAGGATGACAAACACCACAGTCCTTGAGCTTCTGTGTGCAAATCTGAAACAACTCCTTGCATTGGGATATCACACAGAAAAATCCCACAAATCAAACACAGCCATACCAAGTGCTTGTATAGCAGGTTTTACCTGCAGCTCTTGGAGCAATTACAAAGAGAAATGAAGAAGAAAGGCTCATTACCACCATTTCACAGATAAGGAAACTGCGGCACAGAAAGGAAGTGATTTGTCCTGCAGCCCAGTGGAAGAGCAGGGCAGTCAAGTCAAGCCTCTTAAGTCCCAGTCCGATGCCCTCTCCCCTGAACTATTGTAGCTGACTCTGACCCTGCAGGAACTTCACATTTGTCATTATGCTTTACACCTTGATCATGAGGCTGGGTATCTTCAAAGCACTGCCCTCAGCTCCTTGGCCAGGAGAGGAAAAAGCTCCCATGTACCTAATCAAATATAATTGCCATTCCTGGAGAAAAGAGATTCCTTCTCAACTCCTCTGGATGATAATTCACCCTGTGTTCAGGTGTAAATGTAATTCTATGTGTAAGCCAAGATAAAAGTAACTCCTCTGACCACTTTTAACTCAACATCCCTTATGCAGTAAATTTCATACATAGCTATTGAAATAGTACCAGGAATTGGCTGTAATTTCGTTGTCTATTAATATAATGTCATATAGCAGTTTTAGAGTATTCTTACTAAAATACAGGCTCCAGGGTAAGCTTGTTTAACAATAAAAGCCTTTCACCTTTAAGCACACAGATAGCAGAGGATGAGTTTAATATTGAACTGCAACTGGGGAACCAGTTTCCAAGAAGGCACTGGCCCAGCACAGACCCAGCATTCTTTGAGGCTCAGGCACAGCATTTCTATCCACTACAGCTGCAGTTATATCACATGGGAACAGAGGAATAGCCAGGACAGGAATATGGGTCAAAATCAGCATTTAAAAGTTAGCACAGGAAACAGTAAATCACCAGCAGAGATTCCAGAGCATGAGCACAGAGAGCTTGAAAAGATGGACGCTGCTTAACAAGTCATCTGCAGAGTGTCACTCCCACAATAAGCGGTGGGGGTTTAGGATGTACACGTGAATACAATCTCATGAGGCAGATGAGAGCATCCCGGTGGGCAGATGGCAGGTTTCCTACCTGTGTTGCTACCTGAAGGTGGTTACTGTGACCAAGTCAGACAGTTAAATTATCAGCCATGAACAGTTAACAAATGGGGGCAGGGAGGAACAGATGTTTTCCCTTAGGTCCCTTGTGTAAACTTGCAGCCTGCTACGCGCTAAAGGTGGCCATAGGTGACTTGTAATCCAGGCCAAAAGCAGAAAATCACAGGATTAGAAGTGGGTGGTCAGATCATTCATTTGACTTGTAGCAGGGGAAAAAACCCCATGATATCTGCTCATAGATGACAAGCAGTTTTGCAGGGAACAAAGAAATATCTCTCTCAGACAAAATTGGTCTGCCAGGAACTGAGCCCATCTAGCTCTTCACCTCCCCACCACCCTCCCCATATCTTCCCCTCTAAAAGGATCTTTTCTGGGATTCAGGGAATGCGTGTTTATAAAATAGTTCCATTCAATTAGAGCACAGAGTACAGCAGCTTTATATCAGAGGCAACCCAGAGCGAGAGCTCTGTGGAAGTGCAGGTACACGGTAATGATGACAACCTTGCACTGGTTGTAGTGTCATCACCTCTTATTCTTAATCAAAAGGCTTCCAATCCCTTCTCGACGTGTGCACTCAGAAATGAAGGGACTGCTGGAGAATCATTTGAATGTGGCAGCCCTAGATAATGATGAAACGAATAAAAGGCTGACTTTTTTGTTTAGGTTTGAGGAAGAATTCAGGATTCCTCTCGTGAAAAGGCAGCAGTTTAATAGCAGCAAGGCAGAAGGGCTTCTCGTTATCTGCAGAGGCTGCTGTCGGCGCAGCACTAATGGCCACAGCACGGGCTTCCCCAGAATGTTCCCTGTGCTGTGGCGCCCTGAGGAAGCCATACGCTGGCAGGGTAAAAGGAGGCAGCTTCGAGAGACTCGGTGTGGGACTGGGAAATAGCACTGGGCTCAACTGCATGGGCTTTCCTTTGTGGAAAAGGCAGAGGGCAGTTTTTGTGGGCTGCACTGAGATGCAAGCCACGCAAAGCCATGGCTGGCTGGCCAAGCGTGGTGTGTTGGCACCTCTGCCCCCAAATTCTTTATCCCCTGCTGGGGCAGTGGCGCTGCACGCAGGGGAAAGACCGTGTAGATCACCTGTGGGGCAGGAATGACTTCCACAGAATAAAGGCCTTGGGCAGGCACATAACATTAACTGAGCCTGGAAACAGCCCATTGATAAGCTGTATCTCCCCACACACAGCCCTGCAAGGCTGATTTTGGTATTGGATTTGGGTGAAAAGAAGAGAAAACAGTTAAGCGCTTTGCTTCTCCCTCTAGCTCATACCTCTTAACACAATCTTATTAATATCTTTTGCCATATGTTTTTGCGCTGTCTTTTGCGTGCTCCAGGAACCAGCTAGTGTAACTTGTAGGGTCTTTCGTGTGAGGGAAGTCAAGAGCTGTGATGAATCACCTATTGGTTACCTGCTGGTTCGTTCAGAGAATACCAATGCCATCCCAGGCAAGAGCAATAGTAAAGGATTTTTGTTTGTTTGGTTGGTTGGTTTAAAAGGGCATTATTTCAGAAAGAGAGGTTGAGTAATAGAGGCTTTTTCAGTAACTTAAGATCCCATGGAAATAATTTTTGCTTCTATTTCATTATTGGCCTCTTTATCCAAAAGTAAATTTTTCACCAAAAAAACCTCCCAACACTTGCAAAATCGCAACTATCTTCAGCATTTTGCTCAGCCCTTCTCAGGTGTGAACATTTATCTATACCAGAGCAAAACAAAATTCAAAACCACTTCTCTTTAACGCTAGTTAAAGGTACTCTATTCACTGCAGTAACGTTTGCCCCAAATGCAGAGCCAGCAAGGTCAATAGTTTCATTTTTTGTGCTTCGGCTACATTAATATAACGCTTTGCCATTCCCTCTATTGCTGTGTATGTTCAAAGCTTCATAAGCTATCATGAACAGCCTGATCTCTGACACGCAAGACATGTTAACAACAGCTTTTTCCATTCAGAAAGCCAGCAAGAAAGAGGAGTCAGACCTTTCAGTGTATGTTAAGTAACAAATATAAGATCTCCATGATGTCCTACATGATGAAACGCCTTGCAGCAGGTTAGAAAAGGAAGCATGTGGAATCAATACATTTCTTCTCACAGTTACATAGCTGCATACATCACCACTTTTAACTTTACTGTCTTCAATCCAGCCCACTGTGTCCACAAGTAATGTCATAGGGACAAGGCTATAGAAAAGCCAAGGACATTATAAATGAACAATGTGGTTATTCAGCACATACATCTAGGGTTAGGGCAGAGTGACCAGGGATATAAAAAGCCCAGAACCCTGTGATGAAATTTCACTGCATAGCAATACCCGTTAGTATGAACACCTAATAAGAAAATACATCCAATAAAATGAGCTTACGGAGAGCTCGCAGAAGCAGTCAAGCAGAAATACAGAACATATATGCACATGGTTTCAGGATTCCCCCGCCCACTCCACCCTATCACAAAACAAAAGTGTATCAATTAAGACAGTTGTATTTGGTTTACGTGGCAAGGTTTCAGTAGTGGTGGGTGGGCTGCAGGGCTGGCCCCTATGAGAAGAGGCCAGGAGCTGTGCCCATGTCAGACATGAGTCAGTTCCAGTCAGCTCCAGTATGGACCCACCACTGGCCAAAGCTGAACCCATCGGCAATGCTGGTGGCATCTCCGTGAAAACACATTTAAGAAGGGGTAACAAATACTGCACAACAGCTATGATAGAGAGGAGTGAGGGAAAAAAATGGAAGAGATACAGCCCTGCAGACACCAAGGTCAGTGAAGAAGGAGGGGGAAGAGGTGCTCCAGGCACTGGAGCAGAGATTCCCCTGCAGCCCATAGATAAGACCATGGTGAAGTATGTTATCCCCCTGTAGCCCATGAAGTACGACATCAGAGCAGATACCCACAGTGCAGGCTGTGGAGGACCCCACACTGCAGCAGGTAGATGTGCTCTGAAGAAAGCTGCAGCCTACGGATATTGCACACAGGAGCAGGTTTTCCTGAGGAACTGTGGCCCATGGGGGACCCATGCTGGAGCACTCCATTCCTGAAGGACTAACTGCACCCTGTGGGAATAATCCATGCTTCAACAGTTCTTGAAGAACTGCAGCCCATGGGAAGGGACCCATGTTGGAGAGTTTCGGAAGGACTGCATCCTATGGGAGGGACCCCGTGTTGGAGCAAGTGAAAAGTGCAAGGACGGAGTGGCAGAAACAAAGCTTTATGAACCAGCCACAAACTCCCATCTTGGGGGAGAATGTAGAGTAGTCAAGAACGAAGGAGAGATATTGAGCCCAGGAAGAAGGTGTGGGGAAGGTGATTTTCGTTCTATATCTACTCTATTTTTTAAATTGGCAATAAATTAAATTAACTTCCCTCCAAATTTAATTCTTTCTACTTTGCTAGGGATGCTAATTGGTAAGTGATCTCATCTTTATATCGACCCATGAGCTTTTGCATCTCACTTTCTCCCCCTGCCCTGTTGAGGAGTGGAAGCAAGAAGGCGGTTTGGTGGGCATCTGGCAGGCAGCCAAGGTTATCCCACCAGAACAACATTGTCTCCTACCTGATAAAAAACAAAACAAAGCTCCACAGCGCTCTAGAAATCAATGTTCGCTCCAGAAATATGCCTTAGGCCAAGAGAATTAAAACCATTGTCAAAAAAGGGAGGACAGATTAGAATTCAAATAGCAACTACTTTTTTTTTTTACTGCAAACCAAGTGAATTAAATCATCTTACCTGTTTTAATCAAAAATTGCTCCTTCTGACATGCTCACTTCTGACAAAAATGCCTTCTATTGCTTTTCCTCCTTTTGTAGCCTCTCCACCATCCTGATAGGCAGGAATTTACCTCACCTGTGCGTTAATAAGCCCAACACTCTCTTTTTCTATTGGTCTGCTTCTTCCTCAGTCATTTTCAAAGGAGCAATTAAAAGTCTCAACCAGATCAAGGTGTTCTCTACCTGATTTGCAGCTAGCGTGGTGAAATACACAGCAAGGTGTCAGCAGATGAATGTACATGTGAACCTCAATCAGCACAAATCCCCGAGAAAACATTTTAACCTTGGTTTATGATAACTGCTTTGGGTTGAGCCGAGACTGTTTCCTAATAATTGAAGCTTTATCAATCATAAAAGTGCCTATATAGACTTCTGCGTGAGTTTTATAAAACCAGCCCATGATCTTGTAATAAATCTCACATAAATGCATTGAGGAGCAGCCCTGATTATGGAAATAGGAAAGATTCAGCAAATACAAGACATGAGGAAATAGGCTGTATTTTTATGGTGCTTTAGTTATTAGATGGTTAGCTGAACTCTTTCACGGGCACCCCCTTGCCGTGGGGAAAGAGCTTGCGTGCCCTTGTGAAGTTGAGAGCTATGCTGGTGGTGGCATATGCCTCTGGTAGGGTCTCCCAAGCCTGACAGGTCTCAACTGAAGGGTCAGACAAAGTGTGTCCATGGGCAGGATGGGCTCACTAGCCTTCGGGCAACCATCCTAGGAGAAGGACAACTCTAACTCCAAACCCGGGCAAATAGAGCTCGTTTAGCCCTGTAAGGCCATCCATCTAAGAGAAGGATACTCTAACCAAACCTACGACCTGAGGACTTCGCTGTCACCGTCCAAGCTCGCTCGGCCCTGGCAGATGAACCTCAGGTGTAAAGGGTGGGGCCAGTCTCGCGCACGCTGCGCCTCACCTAAAAAATCCACCGCGCAGGCTTGAAGGGTGTGCTCACGTTTAAAGCCCTTCTCAAATCTTCGTCCGCGAAGCCAAGCCATGATGGTTAGCTGAAGAACAGCTGAGTTGAGAAAGGCCATTTTAACCTCACCTGGGCAAAGGAAAAGTGTCTTTTCCTATTGCAAACACGTTAATGCCAATAAGGGCAGATAACACGAGAGAAGACCCAGCACCTCCTCTAAAGTGTGATGAAGTCCTTCTCTCACAAAGTTGCTGTCTGGATGTATACGCTTACCAGGGTAAATGAGCACCTTAGTTAACTATAAATTAACTGTAGACGACAGTTCAGCACCCTGTTTAGTTGTAATCCCCTATTTGTATTAATATATTGCTCCAATTAAATGTGCCATTTTGGGCACTAATGAGTAAACTGAATAAACATCTTGTAATTAGTACTAGCCCACCTCATTGCAATGCCGTGGTCTCCTACAGATGCCAGTAGCTATTGCTGGTTGGTAAAAAGGCTGGGGCATATTTTACAGCGCAGTCCTTGCATTCACTTTTGAGAAAGCCTGTTGCTGCTACCAGCCTCTCACACGAAGGATGCTCCATGGAGGCTCCATTGGAGCCTGCTGGGACCCCTGGAGAAGGGAGCAAGGGAAAAAATAAGTCTTTCTGAGGAAGTCTATAAGACCGACAAATGATGTTTCTCAGGTACTGAAACTACAGATTTGGGTGGAATTCAGCGAATTACAGAAACTTAAAGATGTCAGTGTGTCACAGCATCAAACTTACGTAATGCCATGTTCTTCTTCAAAAAAATCCAGTGTGTATTCTCTAGAGACAAAATATTTCAAGGCAAAATACTTATGATTTACAAATCACAAGCCAAGGCAATCTGCAGGAACACGGCGTGGCAGTGCCCACTCCTGTGGTCCCCAGGTCGGCAGCGCTCCCAGGACAGCCACAGCACTGAGTGGTACGAGCTCTTAATCATAAAGCTTAGCGATAGCATTTTAGTATCACTGCTCATCACCACAGCTAGTTATCAAATAGGTGTATTTTAAGTGCCCTGTCCTACTTTGTTCTATCCAGGGAAGAGGTCAGGAGTGGATCTGTAGCCAGACATGGCTCACACCTCATGGCATCCTTCCTCTAGGAACCATTCTTAGTTTTCCATTATTTCTTTATGAGCGTAGTAAAAACACCCTGGAGAGCATCTCGTGTTTTACTTCTGCTTGTTTTGGTTTAGATGATGTCTGCTGTGTTCAGAGATACAGGAGGAAAACAGAGGGGAACGTGATGGAAATAAATATATATTAATATATAATATATACTATATATTAGTATAAATATAATATATACTATTCCAAGTATAATGTACCTGGGATCAGCTTGCTTACAGCAGGCCTAAATTTGGTCCAGAGAATCAAACCACAATGTGTCAATGCAAGTTAAACAGGCTTTCTTCAGTGGTGGAGCATCTGTAACCATGTCACAATACAACTGTTGATGAAGGACTGAAAGGAAGGCAATTTTGTCACCTTCATTTTCTTTCTGCTCAAGCGAGAAACAGGAATGCTGCAGTGCTGGGAGATGGCACCTGCAGGGCCGTGGCTTAGTGGCTCAGTCCGAGGAAACCCTGGCTGCTCCGCATGAACTGGGAAATCCAAAGCTTGAAGCATTTTCCAAAGAGCCTGAAGGGATGACAAAATATGTCGCCTTCTCATCAGCAGAAGGTGCTTAGCTGTGCTCTGAGGCCCAAAGCAGAATAAAGTGAGCAAAGGTATATAGCCTGATCTTTATTTTTTAAAAAAATAATCTATATGTTAATGGCATGATTAATGCAGGCAGGGCTGCCGCTGATATTTTTCCTTTATGGTGAATTCCTTGCGCTCCAGTTTCAGTAATTACAGTTACCTAGTAATTAGCCCAGGAACGTGCATTTCTCTGGAAACTCCCCAGGAAAAGCTGCTGTCAGCTGTCACAGTTCCTGTGCAGCTCAGTCAGGGGGACACATCTCCTGAGGGAGGCCACAGCGCAGGGCTGCAGGAACGGGATGCCCTTGCGCAGAAGGAGCCGTACAGCAGCACCCGAGCTCCTCGCCTGCCAGGCACCAGCTGCCGCCTGCTCTCTCTAGCCAGCGCAGGAGGAACTTCAGCCAATGAAAAGTTTCGATCACTGCAAAGACAAATGAGCAGGTTTAGGGGCGAATGGCTTTGTTGAAGTGTAATGGGATGAAGAACAGCTCCATGTTCCTGGGATGCGCCAGCTAAAGCCT
The DNA here is from genome assembly GCA_009769605.1 of Bucorvus abyssinicus. Taxonomy (NCBI): domain Eukaryota; kingdom Metazoa; phylum Chordata; class Aves; order Bucerotiformes; family Bucorvidae; genus Bucorvus; species Bucorvus abyssinicus. The sequence continues at coordinate 8,955,197 of CM020035.1, read as the reverse complement.
TTCTAAGAGCGGGGTAGTGGTGCTGGAAGAGGGGACTGGCAGGCAGCAGGCTCCTCTGGTTGGGACTCTGGGACTTGGAAGAAGTGGGTCTGGCCTCTTCCACTGCAGAGGTCCCAGTGACCTTGAGAAAAGCACTCACTCTTGAGTGTCTCGGCTGTAAGAACTACAGCTCAAATTGTGTCTTTTTCTTCCAACCTTCTGCCTCATCTTTTTTGTTTATAAACTCTTTTAGGGGTAAACCACATGGGGGCCACAGCCTCAGCATGGGGACCTCACAGCTGTTGGAATATATGTGACCTTGGAAAGATTATTCTGTGACTGTCTGAATTGTTTTTCCTGCCGTTTTGGTTGCCAAAGTGCTAGTGGCACGCACTACAAGATTTTCAGACTACTGTGCTTTTATTGTGGACTCAGACCTAGATCTTAGCGCGTGAAAATGCTGCAGGTAATGCAGAGTAGGATGTGATAGCCTGCATTTTGCCCCGCTGTATCCTTACCTGGAGGAAAGAGGGAGAAGGAAAAAGAAAAAAAAGTCCACCTTTGTGTAACTAAGAACCTCTCGGTGGGATTTGTTTAGTGTGAAAGAATGATTAGTAATTTTTAGTGATTAGCAATTTTCTCCCTCAGGTGGCTTTTCTGCATTCCCGTAGAGCTCATGTACACAGCAGACCTGCCAAACGGGGAGAAAATCTGAGACAGAAAACACCAAGCAGCCGTGAAAACTCTAGCAGGCATTTCAAACAGATATATTTTGCTGTTTTAAACAACAGATCTAATCAACAGAGGGAATATAATCCTTTTTTCCAAATCACTCTGTGTTTGTGCAAAATTCTTCCTAAATACCTCCAGATCTCACACTGGTGACATAATCAACCTAGGAAGAATAAATACATCTCTGTAGATACAGAGTTATCTGTATCTGTATATCTAGGTATAGATACAGATTATAGACACAGGGAAGAGGGAACAGATATCTATGTACCTGTATCTGTATGGATTTCGAGATGTTCTTTCTCCTCCCCTGTATCATTTAGAAGTGAGGAGAGATGAAAGAGACCTCTTAGTTATGCAAATTTCTTTGTCCGGCCCGTGACATGCTGAGGAAGTTGTGCTCTGGTGTCTAGTACGGCTGGTTTTCCCTGCCCCATTGTGCAACACAAAGTGATTATTTTTCATGTGGGTTAGAAAGAAGCATTTTTTCCCATCTCCCCCTTTCCAGTTGATTCAGGGAGGATCTTGGTTTATTTCATGAGTGAGGAACACAAGGCCAGATTTACACGTGGGTAACTCTTACTGAAGATGGTGGAGTTGCACCAGGGACGGATTTGACCCACATTCTGTTATTTTTTCCCTTAACTGCAGCTCGCCTGCAAAACCTCAGTCATTACACCTGGTTAGACTAGAGACTTGTCAACCTGTGTGGCCTCAGCGTTTCCTTTTATGAATCATCCTGTCTCATATAAAGAAAGCCAAGACAAGCTGAACACGGCTGCTTAGTTTGATGGCAATCACACCCTTTGCCCACCTCAGGGCTGTGTGTCTAACCCTTTCCAGGAGCTAGGAAAATATTCTCAGCTTAAAACATCCCATTTAATGTTGCCTTTGGAACATGAACAAGAATTTCCTCTGCATTTACCGTGGGGAAGGGTGCTGGAATGAAACCATTGGAGACTGAAGTCCTACATGTACAGAAGTGGTGCCACCTCCTCCTGATTGCCCCATTAATGCCCTACCCTGGTAGCCCACCCCCAAGGAACAAGAAGGCAAATTAATGTCTACGCCCAACCAGCCTTAAGCCGGTAACAGCAGCAGTGGTGGGTTTTCACACAGCAGTTTTATGTGAAAATGACCTGAGATCTGCTGAAATTTTGGAGGTGACACTGAACATCCCCTGTTTCAGAGCCAGGTCCCAAAGCTCCCAGATGTCTTCTCACGGGAAGGCGCAACCTGCTCCAGGACTGGATGTGAACTGGTGATAGAGAGAAAAAGCTAATTTCAAAGCACTCCTGGAAAATCTAAATGTGCAGCTGGGAGGGAAGCCAAAGAAACGTGGAGTCTTTCATAGTTGCTCCAGGCTCTCCCTTCAAATTTGTTGAAGTCCTCAAGCCTCACACGACCCAATGCCCTAAGCTGAATCACCCTGAGAAATAGTTCATAATCTAAAATAATCCTATGTATACAGAGAAGCAGATTTTAACAGCCAGCTTCAGAAACATGCTGGGAGTTTTTTGATTTGTTTTTGGCTCTGCTGTTTTGCTTTTGAGTCAGGAAATTATTAGCTCCTCAAATTTCCCCAGTGCTCAGGAATGTGACTACTTAGCGGATGAGGCCACCTTGAAGGATGGGATGCAGGCAGCTTGTAAGCCTTGTGTTTCGCTTTCCTTGTTTGCTGATCATTTAAATGGATAAAAGATGGCTTCCCTTACTAGACCACTGTTAGTTGCTGCATTTTTAATGTTCAAGCAGAATATACATCCTTAGAACATTTCCTTCCACCCCTTCTTCTTAAAGCTGATATATTGTGTTGTGACTTTATCTTCCCACTATAGCACGGGCCATGTTACTGGAGCTGGAGTCAACATGTCTCCATGGACCACATTGATAGAGCTGGTTAGAGAAGGCTGGTTTTCCCTCAGAATATCACATCAGAACTACTGGAGACAGCTGATGGTGAAAACAGCAAATCAGCAAAGTGGGAGAGTTTAGCCTTTTAAAGCAAGGATGTGCTCAAAAGCAAGCGAAGCGAATTGTTTCTACCTTTCCCTTGCAGCTCAGATACAGAATATATTGTCTAGAAATACTGTTTTATAAACAAAAAAGACCATTCCAGGCAATACTTTTGTTAGAAGAGAACAGGAATGGAAAGTTTCCAAACAAGTGGTTATGTTTGGTTACGTACGTGCATGCACACGCACATGCACACATGTGCACGCGCGCACGTGCGCACACACACACTCTCAGTTTCATGACCAGCCCATTTCCTCAGCTTTCTCCTTGTGCTGGATCTTTGCTTGCCTGGACAGCCCGAGGGATGGATGTTAGTGTGATTATATTTTTACATCCCTTCCCAGCTGCTGGAGGTTCCTCATCTACCTGAGCAATGCAATTAGCCTTTTTGGCAACGGTGTTTGCCCACGCTTCCTCTTCTCCCACCATTTGGTGTGTGTATGTTATTACTGGCTCCAAACAGGACTCAGGAGCACTTGTGCATGCTGCTGTGGCAGAGGGAAGGAAATTTTGTACCCAGGCAACATCACTCTCAGCTTTAGGCAGGCTGCCTGGCAAAACCCCTCTTTATGCAGTACCTGCATCCTCGGGGGGCCCGACAGCCCACCCTGGGCTTGGCATGTGGCCATGAGAACATGCAGCCACGAGGCCAAGCAAGAGCATCAATGGGTTTGCTGGCAGCAGGGACGGATCCAGGCTGGGATTGTTAAGATGTTTGAGCTGTCATTACACACCGTTGCACAGATAGGCCAGCCCTCCTCAGGCTTCAGACTAGATGTTCTTGGCTGAAGAAATTATGATTTCCTGGTGGAACAAAAGTTACTTTTAAAATTATTGTTAAAAATAAAGCCCAGGCTTTACTATGAATGTCCCTGTAAAGAGGATTCCAGAGGTCAATTTCTGTAGTTTAATATTAGAGTTAGCAGTTATTTGCAGGGGAGGAGGCTTCTCCTGATGAGAGCAGCATTTTCCATATGTTACTTCTAGTTCTTCTTTCCATTGTTCCCAGGAATGGGATCCTGGATCCATTCAGGCCTTTTCTGCTCATAGTTTTTTGCACTCGTAACTCACATGGGAAGATTCTGACCTCATACACTGCTTTTACTTCTCATAGTATCACTGAACTCAACAGGATTACTCTCCATTTACACTTTAATGAGCAAAGGAATTAGTATCACATTCTCATTGAGAAGGCAAAAATGAAAAGCATCTGATTTAGTAGTGGTTTGACTGTCTAAGAGAGGATAGCTAAGAAAAGAGCTCTGAGATCCCAAGAATAAAAGCACTCGGGAAAGTCAGTGTGGAACTTACGTTGAGGAGTAAACTGAGGCACAGAGTACTCAAAGTGATGTGACAAAGTGATGATGCCCATGGTGAAGACCAGTAGAAGATGGTGCCTTCCACTGATTCAATCAGTAGGAGGTGGTCCAAGAAGACTAGTACAAAAAAGAAAAATTAAATAGTTCGGAAGAAGAGTGGAACAAAGAGCAAATACAGTTATGCCACTGTTTATTTTGGAGTGTATGCTCAGGTGAGAAAGTGTTCCAACTTGCAGCATATTTTAGCTTGCTTTTGGACAAGAATGACAGACCATCCATTTGACACGTGACAAAAATGGAAGAAAGAGAGGCCAAACACAAACTTAGCAGAATAACCTGCCAGAAAAATCAATCAGTATTTTCCTTTTATTTGAAAGGTAATTAAGCGCTAGAGTTCAGGTTTCCTGAACTAAGAAAATTAGATCTCTGTTTTGACTACATTTCTAATGTTCATTCATACATTCTTCAAAATGCTCTGCCTTATTGCTTTGACCAAACCCATGTCAACATAAGACCTGGGTCAGTCTTGATGGCTTGTGCTTCTGGCCCTTTCTGTGTGCTGTGTTATTGCCTGTCAGACCCCTGAAGAGGAACTGTACCAGGGCCTGGTTTTGCAGAGCACAGCAGGACCATGACTGAAGCCTGCATGCTTTACCACCGCACAAATGCATTTTCCAATTAGATCCAACACGCTGGCAAGAATTTTCTGTGGGGAACATGCAGTGTCTCCATCCTGCTCTCAGCCACTCTTACAGCAGCCATGAATGAATCCAGTGAAATCATCGTTTTGCCTGTGTTGGGGCCGTGTAACTAATGACAGAGCTCTTGACAGGAAAGCCACAGATTTCAGCAAGGGAAACCACCCAGGTGTGTGTTGTAGACGTGCACATGGTGGATACGGGTAAGAGACAACAGAGATAAACTGGAAGAAGAGTCGTTCTGACTAGATAGAAGGAAAAACTGTATCACCATGACAACAGTCAAGCTTTGGAACAGGTTGCCCAGAGAGGTTGTGCTACCCCTCTCCATCCTCAGATGACCCTGCTTTGAGCAGCAATGCGGACTGGAAACCTCCCCAGATCCTTCTCCCTATGAATTATCTTATGTTCCCATCATCCAGCAGCAGCCAAGGGACCATATCTGCCTGCACTTGGTGATAACAGCAAAGAACCATCCTGCCCAAACATATGAGGCAGGATGAGCTCCCTGCTCCCACTGACAGGGTCCTCGCTGCCTCCCCTGCCCCTCAGTGCTGTGCCATCACTGCCCTCTCAAGAGGAGCTGTAGGGAAAGCAGCTACATTAAGGTGGGAGGAAAGGAGTAGGGATACTAGAGGGATCTTCAGGAAAAAAAAAAAAAGCAATTTTAACTATAGAGTTGAGAGGTCCAACCCTGCTCCCAGGTCAACAAAAACTGCAGTTGATAGTCTTACAAGAGGAGGAAGAGGGGGGCTACTGAGAGGGGATCACAAAACCTCCACTTTCCCACCCACCCTGCACAAAGTCAGATGAATGCCCCTATTTGTTTTGTTAAGAAATGGAGTTACCCAAATTCTCACCTTTGATGCTTGAATTCTGCCTTTTTTTTTTTTTTTTAACCTCCCGAAGTGTTTCTAGGAGCCTGAAGAACTGTTCTCCACATCGTAATTCTTGGCTCAATTCTGTTTATATTAATTCATTCCTCCAGTGCTTTGGTTCAAATTCAGCTTGAGTCCAAGGGATCCTGACAGCAAATTAGTCAAAAAGCAGAAACCTAAGTACTGGAAGTGGTCTTCAGGATATCCAGTCTCAGTTTAGTGTTCAGGAGCATATTCTTCCTCCTGGAGCATTTTACCCTTGATTCAGGTGATCATGCCCTGAATTTCCAACCTGTTACTTCCAACTCAGGAGGCTCTCAAGCCTTATCATATCTCCTGCGCTCTCCAGGCAGCTTTTCTCATAGATACCTACCACCACATGCCCAGAGCTGTCAGCCCACCCTCTCAGCATGAGCGATTTTTCCAGGGAGCTTATACTTTTTCTCCAGCATTCAGATGCTCTCTACCAAGTCTCTCATCTCAAGTACTTTGTGATTTTTTTACTTTTCATGCTCAGGAGCCTCAGCTGATCACATGTCAAAGGCACCTACTGAATTCTCTTGTTTCCTGTGTCTGGAGAGGAGCAGCTGGTGGTGCAGGAGGTGAGAGGGAGCCCAGTACACCATTAACATCCAGGAAATAAACGTTTCACGTTGTGCTGCTTTAACTTTTCACTGTTCAGGAGCTGAGCTGGAGAATCGGTTCTCCCCTTTGTGTCTGTTGATGTGACTGGATCTCTGCCCGTGCATGACTTACAGATTCCAGCTCAGTGCTGGCCACCGCATTATGCATCTTTGGTTTTGCAGAGATTTGGAAATAATCCAATTTCTCAGTACAGGGCTCTTGCCAATTTGAAATAATATTTTTCTAGGATGAAATGGAAAAACCACAGCCAAACTTCTTCCGCAGTTTGGAAAAAATTGATGCCGTTCATCCACTAGGTGACACTGTTTACCTACAGAACTTAGTTTGCGCGAACCCCCTCAAATCTTTTAAAAGTAGCATCCAGTAGGTTTTGCTCTTAAAGAAAAAGGAGACTGGTTGCAGAGGAAAAGGAAAATGGGCTGTCGGTGAGGTACAATTAAGGGCAAACCTACAGTTATTAGACTTTGTGGTCTGGTTTCAAACTATTTACTAAAATGAACTTTAAAAGCTGCTTTTTATCAACCCCATTTCAATGCCTTAGGAAATTGTTTTATTCAAAAAAAAAAAAAAAAAAAGGCAGGCACTCACTATCAGCACAAACCTCAGCCTGGCTCAGATTTTGTCTTGGAGAACGGTGTGAAGAGCACTGCATGGTAACGGAGCCAGGGAGGAAGGCGAAAACAGAAGAATTTCTGCAATCTCATCTGAGGACAGTGGAAAACTGTTTTCCAGTCTCACAAAGGTTTCAGAATTTTATGTTTTCTCCCCAGTCTTAAACAGGACCAGAAATGGTAATCACAATTTCTGAAAACCCATAGTCTGAAAGAAAAAAAACTGGTTAGATGCTGCTTGGATCTTAGTGAAATATTTTGGCATTATTTCATGCTTAAATATTATTTTTTCCTTAATATATTTTTCGTATAGAATCATGTATTTCTATTTGAAAAATAATATCTTTCATTATAAAATGCTGATGACATCAAAATGTTTTAAACTGAAAGTGAGATTTGCCAAAACCAAAAGCTGCCTGCAAGATGTATCAGTTTTTAATTAATATTTTTGAATTAGAAAAATGCTTAACTGGAAAATTCCTATGCAAATCTGCTTCTGCACACAGCTTAGCTTGATGCAGAAATGGTGTTGCTGGCGATGGTATTAGAGAAGTCTGTCCTAGACTTAGCTGTGGTCTGGGACTCACACTTGCAAAGAAACAGGACGGATCTGTTTGAATTGGGCAGGCATTTTGGAAAAACTTTGGAGAAGGCCATTTTCTTTCTTCTCGTTTGTGCTACTGACAGGCCAACAGAAACACCTCTCATCTGAAGCCCTTAAGTTGGTCTTTCAGAAATACTAATGACTTGCAAGTGTCAAAGGAATTATACAGGAGTGCTGGTGTCCAGGACCTCTAGGAACAGGTTGGCACCTCCAGAGGGTGGGGAGGATTGCATGGGAACGTTCCAACCCAGTCCTCTCCCACTGTGAGTCAGACTTTTTTTTTTTTGGTAACCACAGCCCGTAAGAAGCTTACGGCCCAGGTCGTGTTTAAACATGGCCATGGTTTTCAGAGGTCACCTTTAATTCCAAATAAAACCAACTGTCTAGTCACATTCAAATAAGGAATTTGACTATGGCTCCAAGCACCCTCACAGAATACTGTTTTGAGGAACATTTCTGTATGAAACTGTTCACACTTGTATGGGAAGATCTTTTCCCTATCATTTGTGCTACTGGCCATTTCCCTCTTTGGTTCTGAAAGAAATGACGAGGTAAATTAAAGTTGAGAGTACATTTTCGGAAGTTCGCTTCCTCATTTGCCCTCATCAGATCCTCCACTCCCCCAAACCCTAAGGTACCCAGCCTTGGCTAATATTAACGAAGCAGAGCATCAAGTCTCCACTCTACTTCCAACGTACTCTGGTCCCTACTACAGCTGGAAGACTGTCCACATACCCCAACCGAAGCAAGGTCCTCCTCACGCTTCCTGCTGAGCATTGGGCTCTCTTCCTTTCTAATTGCTCATACTGCAGCTCAGGGGTTTCTAGATGTTTGAAGATGGCTGGACATATATTAGGTTGAGTCCCACTCATCATTGCTGGAAACATTTTGGTTCACCAGCAGTAATGACGGAGCAAGTGGCAAACCGAGCTTTAAAGCTCTTGTGATCAGAGCGCAGAAGACAGGAGGACAACACAGCTATAGGGATGCTCTGAGGATTTCTGCCCCTGAGCTGGGAGCCCGCAGCAGAGCCGAGGTGCACGCAGCCCTCCTGCCGACCAGGCGCAGCCGTGCTACTGCTGCTGTTTGTGTGCTCCGCCACGTGGCCCGTGTTTCAGACACTGCCTTTTTTTGAAATCCACACAGCATAACTGATAATTGTGCGAAAAGCCTGGGGAGGTTGGACAAGATAATAGTAGTTTTATAAGAGCCTAGAAGACACTGAAAACTTTTATGGTGTTTTTGATGTGAAATTATTATTTTTCCCTGCTGTTCAATGCACACAGTACCTGCTGGCACGATTTCAATGGTTAGGTGGATGACATGTTATTTTTACATTTCTGAAGTGGATTTTGGGCCCAGCTCCCACACGCGTTAGAGAGAGAGAAGGAGGGACAGGGATGGCTTTAAGAACCAGTGAAGCCCCTAATTTGTCTTGCAGTGTGGACAGAACAAAATTTTGTTTAGACTGTAACCTAAATTAAGACTACAGCTCTACTCTCTGCAAGGTTTTGACTGCATGAGTCTTCCAAAATTGTTTCCACAGTATGGGGAAATGCCCAGGAGAAGGCATTGAGGTTAAGGGCATTGGTTTAAGAAGACGTGAAGCAAACCAGCACAGCAGGAGCCTCTCCCAGCAATGCTCCTCAGTCTCAAATCAGGACACATAATGTATTTCAGCCCCTGGTTGGGGCTCTCCTTACTCATGAGTGCTACTGACAGAAAATATTTCAAACAATGTGAAAGCTTTGTGAGGCAAAGTGGGGTGGGGGTGGAGTGGGGGGGTGGGGGAAGAGAAAAAGGAACTAACTCTCCAGGGTGCTGAGTCTAACAAACTCATTGCATTGGTGACACCATCCAGATTTGAGGCTGCACCTCCGAAGGCAAAAGGCAGGAGCTAGTTTGTTTAATTTTGAATATTTGCATATCTCTTTCTCTGGGTGCACTGATATCAGATCTGCAACAATCTATTAAAGCTTTCATTTGAATAGCCATTATATGCCTGAGAATGGAGACTGGGCTCCTTGGGGGCGCTTAGGAATAAACAAATCATTTGTGGCACATGTGTTGTTCAAGCTTCAAGCAAGGTAAATGGAAAATACAGATTATGGTGCCTCAAGTCCTCTCCATTTTCCCCTCTTGTCAAACATTCCCAGATTCTTCAAAAGGAGAATCTAGCCATATTATTAGCAATAAAACGGCTTATAGCTGAAATTTTGAAAAGATTTAACAATGCTCTTTGCAGGAATTGTGTTTCTCATTACATAAATCTCCAGGCTCTCAGGCGAACCATCACCACCACGGTAAGCCATGATGTCCTGCTGTGATGGTGTCTCCACTTTAAAAAGGTAAAGATTCAGGGCTTTTTGACTTTCTTGTTTTCTATTCTTATTCCTTTTAAAGAAAAAAAAAACCCCACCATAAACCCACAATAAACCAAATAATATATGCGCTACAGGACAGTCCCTGCAGATTCTTGTGCACTGGGGCAGATTCAGTCCCCATTTATACCAGTGATCCATGAATGGCCAGGGATGGGCTGGAGAGAGGACATGGATGGACAGATGGGCTGACACGGAGGTCCTGGACTACCATTGGGAATGGGTGCAGCTTCCCTCCGCACCCCAATGGTGCTGTGAAGGAGATGGAGGCAGATGCAGGCTCCAAAAACATCAACACAATGTCCAATGGCAAAGCCAGGACCAACCTCCCTGCCCTCCACTGTGCCTCCTGCACCTGCTCTTCAGGGCAATGTAAAAGCTAAAATTGCCACTTAGCTTAAGCCAGAGTGTTTCTGATGATGCTGGTGGCCTTTCCCAGCCTGCCACCTGAGAAGGATGTGTCCCTGCTACCCATGTTTGCTGCGTTTTCACCTAGCACCTAACTTCTGCACATGGACTGCTGAACCTGAGATGTGTTTGGTCAAAGGGAGGGTGAGGATCCTTGGTCGTCTGCTAACGTGGCTTGGAAAGCAAATACTGGGAATAAAATAAAAAAAGATAAAGTGAAATCCCAGCAATCGGATGCTGGAGCTGATGCAACTAGATTTTTAAATCTTCTGTTGAAAAGTATGCTGTCAATTGCCAGGCAAATTTCTCAGGTTGATATGGCAACTGGAAACACTGGAAATCAAAAAGCTGAGCAAATGTTCTTAAAGGAGAAAAATAGTCTCGCTCCTGATCAGCAGGGATTTCCATGCTCCATTCCTCAGCCTGCCTTCTTTTAAATTCACAACCTACGGGAACAGCAGTGTCATGAGATGACGCTGGTTTTCCTTCCATCATCAGAGCCTGTTTCTTGGAGGTTGCAGTAACACCTTTTGTGTGAAGGATCTACAGTCACAGTGTAGCTCTCAGCCCCTCTTCAGCAGTGGCATCTATCTGCTAGCATGGCTCGATGCCCCCACCAAAGTAATACTACTACTCTTTCATTTAACACTGCCAATATGTGGAGGGTAGGGTGGGAAAACAGACAGAGCTCCTGGTTATCTGTATTGTGACTGTATCGCTTACATAACTTCTAGTCTCAGCAGAAAGCTAGTAATGTCCCAAGAGTCCTGATTCCTCCTGATCCCATCCTGTACTCTGGCTCAGTGGGAATGGGTCAGCAGCCCACACAAAGGGAACGACTCAAACTGGGCAGGAGAGCCATTGGCTGGCAGGTTGGCTGGGAACAAAGGAATTACTGTCCCATAGGTGTCCAAGGAGCAGCTACAGGAAGAACATCGACAATATTTGCTTAGTTTATGCACTGCCTCTCTGCCATGCCCAGCCAATGTAGTATGAAACAGGAGAGGGAAACGGTCATTAAGCACCCAAGGATGCCACTTTGGAAGAACTGAACAGGATGTTCACATTCATATGCCATCTTCTTACTCCAAAAAGATTTAGAGGAGAGAACTAGTATGAGAGAAAAGGAGGAGTAGGTTGAAGGCAGCATTTCTGCAGAACATGAATGCTGACCTTGCAGCTCTAACAGCTGGAATGGAAATAAGGGACATGAAGAGAAAAATGGATAACTAGGAAGTTACCCACCTTGGAGAAGGACTTATACTAGTCTAGTATCTGACTAATTTTTTCTTTTCTAACCTCTTTCTTTCAACCTCAATCGCTTAATAAATAATCTCTAATTTCCCAATAAAGGTATATTTTCCCAATAAAGGTAAAAGTGACCTGTTCTGGACATGCTAAGAAAAGTGGTGGGCGCAGCTGCCAGAGATGCTGGGCCAGTGAAGACAGTGCTTGCCAGAAAATGCTATGGTCTGTGACAGGGTCTGTGACTTTACTACCTTGTGCTAAACTTGGGGTCAGGCAGAAGGAAGCACCTGCCTTGCAAGGTGCAGATGGCAGTGTCCTCTTCAGCTCTGGACAAAGCCGTAAGACCCTTATGTGTACTCTGACCACAAGGGGGTTTGACTGGAGCAGACAGCCTAGAACTCAGGGACAGGAGGAGACTGGAGGTGGCTGAGGCGATTTTAAGCTTGGAGTCTCTCTGCCAAACCTTGGAGAGCCCCATGCTCCTCCCTGTCACAGCCTCCCTGCTGATTAATTGGTGTCCTGGAACAGGGGCTGCCACTGTGACCATGCCGGTGAGGACAGAGGTAGTGCCAAACACCTGGCAGGTGCCTGCTTTTTGGGAGGACACCTACTCAAGCGGATGAACCCTCCTTCCCCCTTTGCACTCTTCCTTTGCAAAGACTGAAAGGGTTTGATAATCATGACAAAGCCTCTCAAATCCAGCTGACCGATCTTCTCAAGCCTGAGTCCACAAACCAAACAGAGCCAATTAATATTTATCCTCTGAAGGGGACAAAGGAACATTAAAACACCCACCTCAGAAAACCAGAAGGGGCAATCAGCTCTTATTTTATATTTATTTTATCTTTTCTTTAAACAAAGGGTTGCTATTCTTTTCTCTCCCCACAACGAAGTTAATAGATTTATTCATCAAGTTTTCCAAATTTAGACATCAAACTGATGTTTTTCTCCCACTGCTAATTTTATTCTTAGCAGCACTTACATAAAGGCAAGTATTGCAATATGACAAAAATACAAACCTCCTCTGACCTGGAATGTACCAGCAGGTAAAGTACAGGGGAAAGTACAGGCAACTTCTCAACCAGGCTCTCCAAAACAGCAAGTCTTAAAATAGAATTGAGGGGGTTTTTGATGCTGTTTTCTCTCAAGATCCACACCTGACCTATCTGCCTTTGTAGTCTGGCCCTGGACTACCAGGTTGTGCCCTCACATTAACACAGAAGGTTCCTGGCCTTGGTTCAGCAGCAGCATCTCATGCCCGTACAGGGTATACGGCTGTTCACAGAGGCCACGTCCATGCTCTCAGTTCGTTAGGCGTCAGCCTCTTCCTAGATCCTGATTTTCCTCCCAGTGTTTCTCTACAAGCGCAGTCAGGCTCAGACGCAGGCTGAGCTCCCAAGAATGTGCCCTAAGTTTGCATTCTTGCGCCTGGCTCAGTTTGGATGATCTGGATCCAGGCAAAGCAAAAGAGGCTCCAGCCTGCATGCGCAACCGGATCTCGTGAGTACAGCGTGTGCTCTGCACCCAGAGGCAGTGGCCAGCAATGCACTGGAAGGTGAGCACACGGTGGAGGAGCTGTGCCTCTGATGGCTCTTCTTCTTGCAGGGTGGGGAACCTGCAAGAATCACTCAGTACAAAGTCTCTGCTTTTCCCCACCTTTCCCATTTCCCAAACTGATACTGTTTATTGTCAATGAAGAGGACGCTGCCTGCCTTAGCTATCTGTGGGATGTCTGCTATAGAGCCAAAAACATAGGTACCCCTACATATGTCTCACAGAAAGAGCCACAGGGCCAGATTCAGGATCCAGTGTAGAAAGATGCTGAGCAAGAGCCAAGACCAAACCTAGTGTGTTGAGCACACGACGCCTTCAAATGTAATTACCACTAGAAGAAGGCAATTCAGAGTGCTGTCATCGGCAATGGTGAACCTGCTCTGCACTGTTCATTTCTGTGACAGCACCCGCTACTGTGCACCCCATCCCATGACATCCTGCGTCTTTGCCTGGCAAAACAAAACCCAGCTCCCAGGAAAAGCTGCAGGTTTCCACCAGCTTTTACCATGCCTGAGTCCCACACATTCCCATTGGCCCCGGTCGTGCCTCATTAGTTTGGCTTAATCAAGTGACGAGCATTGCTCAAGGCTGGGTAACTGCAGTAGTCAATGGGGTCTATTCTCCGCAGGATAGACACATGTCACACCCATTAGCATCACTGGGAGTTACAAACGCACAGCGCAGAAAGGCCCCAATGTGTCTAACGCACATTAGGAAGGAACAGAGGGGCCAGTTCAGCCCTGGGGTAAGTGCCTGCAGCTCGGTCATGCCTTGCAGCAGAGCTGAAATTCAACTCAGCTTCAATCCAACCCAATGGGATAATCACCAAAACAACAAAAAAACCGAACAAGAAACCAGCATCACCTGATGGGTGGCTGAGTTCTATGTAAAAACTCCAAGCGAGCAGGCTGAGGGCCATGGCATTCGCAGCAGACGGGTGTCCGAACGCCAGCACCGCTCTGGATGGCCTCGGGGCTACAACCTTTCCAAAAGGCAGCATCTGGAAAATTTCCACTTCTGCGGTACGTTTGTGGTGGATAAAAAGCCCCCAGTCTTGAGGGTTAAAGTGATGTTTCTCAACAGAACTAGGAAAAAAAAAAAAATAAAAATAAAAGGGGGGTTGGGACTGAAACCCTGAGGGCAGCCAGGGAGAGGGCCAGAGCGAGCAGGCTGTGTGTCAACAGCAAGGGCATCCCCTGGGCGTGGGCACAGGCGCCATCGCTAGCTGACGAAAGAGGGATTCTTCATGGAAATCTGCTTGCCTCAGTCAAGGAGCTGGCCTCGTACGAGTCGTGTTGGAGCCTAAATAGTTGGCTGGATCTTTGAGTTCCCCGGTTTTGGGGAGGTTTTTTACTGTCTTTTTAATTCCTCCTTTTTCCATTCAAGTTGCTAATTCTCCTTGAGATTTAAAGTAGACTTTAAACAGATATTTTAAAAAGGCATTTCTTTAAATATTATCCCAACTTGGGAGTTCTCATCTATGTTCACGCTGTGAGAAGAGTGAGTCTGGAGGGTCTCACGGCACATACTTCAGTGGTGTGCATATCAGAAACGGCAGGTAGTTACACCAAATGGTTTCTAAACATTTGCTTTTCAATTTGTGCTTACATTAATGCAACCCCATAAGTATTATCATTGGACACTGGGGTCATATTTATCCCTTATGACACTGTTTCACATGTTGGTGTATTACCTAGACACGGGGTATGGTCTTCCCTGCATCTGTACCTTTCCCATGGAAATGTCTCGCGAGAACTTCAGTGATGTTGGGCTTGACTAACCTTTTATGAAACAAAAATCTAGTCCAAAATATGTATCTCTGTATCAGACTACAGGTACTCCACCGGCACTCTAAGAGTTAATATCTATAATATATATCCCAACAAACCGTTTTTAGCTTTCTCCATATGTTAATTCCCTCTAATCCCGTTATCAGTGCAGGTAGTTGGACAAACAGTATGATAATAAAGCAGTATTAATAATACATGTCCTTCAGTCCTAGATTAACCACGAGATTTCCCAAGCACCTAGGGATTTGATTTACCTACTGTGTGCAAATCGCCAGTAAAAAGAAAGTGTCCCAGAAAAGATGTTTGCTTCCACACTGTATTGTTTACCGTCCACTTTCCCCTTGATCAGTATGTGTGTCTGATCTACGCAGTTTATTTATTCTACCCCTTGATGATAGTTTAATGCAGGGTTTAAAGATCTGGGACATTATCAACACAGTGAAGGAGTTTTCTATCAGACATGATAGCATCAGATGTGCTCCTTTGTGTCTCCCAAGTGCTGCCCCTTTCACCACAATCAAGAATTTAAAAAGCCAAAAGAAGAAAAACTGAAGAAGCTCTTTTCCCCATGACTGCTGCAGGTGCTGTGTAGTTCTGAATAAATACAGCACCTTTCCCCCCCAACCCACCACCATGTTTTTTTTTAATTCCTCTCAACGTGTCGTAGCTTTATATGAGGCTAATGGAGCAAGGCAATGCTCAAACGTCAAATTAAACTGCACAGCTCTGTAATCACTCAGACTGACATGGCATAAAAGGATAATTAGTAGTTCATTACATGGAACATTGTTTGTTCAGCTAAATTGATTTCTCTCAGCTGCCCATGTTTTCTGTTTACTTAGTGAGTGCTCCACTGCACATTCTTATTTGTGAACTAGGAAATCCCTTCCCCTGAACTTTTTTTCGCCCCCTCTAATCAGCACTGAGTTTTAAAATATAGTTTGCTGGAGGTAGATGAACCTCCAAAATTACAGACAGGTGCGTGACAACAATGGCCTGCGTGGAGTGATACGTGGTGCAAAACGAGCCGTGGTTAAGGAGACCTACCCAAGGATCCCAAAAAGGGCCAAGTGTGCCCATCTGCTTTATACACAGAGATTCCTAGCCTGGTGGTTTGCTTTTCAACTTATGGTGAACTTGCCTTTCTCTCATAGTGGAAAGGGAAAAAAAAAAAAGGAAAAAAAAAGTGGTGCTATAATCCTTCAGTGCTGGGAGTGGAAATTCTGCAACAAAGTCTTCTTTAAAGCCTCCCTTTTACTCACAGGACCCAGAGAAAAGAGGAGATTGTTGTTTTAAACATGCTTTTCTAGCCGCTTGCAATTAGGGCTGAGGCACAACTACCCAACTTCAAATGTTTCTAAACTAGCTGCCTCATGAAACCTCTCGACTCGACTGAATTTCAAAATCCTGACAGTAGTTGCAAGTAAACGTGTTGGAGTTATCAACTCCCACACTTCTAGTGTCAGTCTCAATACGTTCCTATTTTGCTTAAGCCCGAACTTCTGGAGTCATTTTGATTGCATTTTGAAAAGGGTTCTTGTTTAGGTAGCAAATGTGATCCCTAATGAGTCAGAACAGGAGAAAAACAGACAAATTACTTATTTTTTGAAATCTATTTGAAAACTTTTGCTTCACTGCTGCCTACAGCATCCCAGCTGCCACCAGAAGACAGCCACAGCACCCCTTTCCCCTGGGCCTCACAGATACTACATTTTTGGTGCTGGCACGTTTGAATTAGAAGCCACAATTGTTTTAACCTGTTTTCTAAAAGAAGATTACAGTGTTTCTCACAGTGACCCTGTAAGAAAAGCGGTGCTCCCTTTCTCGAAATTTCAGTGACGTTTAAGGGCAGGCTCCTACCTTTGATGGCAATGTCACACTAAAATATTCCCATGCCCTGCTGATCGTTTCAGCCTCCACATCCCTCCCTTGGATGTGTTGCCACAACACTGTGAAGTGGATTGCAGAGCTGATGCAGCCGAAAAAAAATTTTCCATTTGTGCCAGGTTGTTTTCCGGGAAGATCAGATGCCTCAGCCAGGTCACAACATGGTCCCACGAACGGCTGTTTCGCCAGTCGGGAAGGGGACAGGAGGGAGCAGCCAGGACGAGCTGGGGGTGGGAACTGTTCAGGGTCATGGCACTATGAGGAAACAAACTTGGAGCTGCGGGTAGATCAACCGCTTTTAACACTTCCACCCCGGCTTTCCTCATTGCCTCCATGGAGCCTAAGGCAGTGCCCTGACCCGCAGCACATCCTAAGCAGTCACATGAAAAAGCAGAGCTATTTTACTGCCGGGTAAAGCTCTCCAGACTTTTTCCCCCTTTCCCGTCTCCTCTCAGTCACATCAAGGGGACCACTTTCACTATCTCCACAGCAACACATCATTTGCTTTTTCCTTTAATCACTATCTTTTTTACCTGTGGATGGCTGCCCTCAGCATCCTTTGATTTATCCCCATCACCTAAACACGGATCACCTTTAAACTTACATTTTTCCCTACTGTGACCAAACCATTTCCAATACATGTTGTGGAGATACCAAGGTCTCCCCTTTGATAATGCCTAAGCAGCTCTGGAGGCAATTTCAGCCACACCACACTCTGTCCTTCGGCAGCAAAACCAGGCATGCCTGTTCACCTAACAGCGGAGAGCCACAGGAAACCCTCTTCTCCTTTAGACATGTATTGCCCTGAGCAACTATTTCTTTGCTCACCCTATTAGGGCAGGTTTGCAATTAGTCTCCCAAATAACCAGTCCACACAGAGCACACCACTGCACATGCTCGAGCCTGCCTGGCCCCACAGCAGGGAAGCACCATGCTTGCTCCAGCCACCCGTCGAGCTCCCTTTCCATGTGTGCAAGGCTGGAGAGCCATGGCATAGAGACATGTTTTCTCCCAGCTAGGACTGGGCAAGCATTAACCATTTTGGCTGCTGAACCCAAACCTGCTCAGAAAAGGGCAGAACAAACCCAGTGTATTTGCTCTTTCTTGAGAAAATGGAAAAAATAAAGGAAAAAGACACTTGTGCTTTATGTAGAGGGATACGATCAATTTGGCTCCTTCTGCCCTGAAATGAAATAAAAATAAAATTCCATTTGGGCAGTTGTAAGAAAAACAAAGGATAAAGGATAAACCTTGAAATACCTTGTCAATGGTCGCTTCCTTCAATTACCAGCTCAGCAATAGAGCCTGCACCAAAGACATCAGCGATTTCACTCCAATTCCTTCCTCTGCTGAAACTATTTGGAAAAATTACTTGGAAAATTTTATTTCCACCTGTGATTACCTTCAGTGTGATAGAAACCTGATTTTTTGAATGAGGAAACTATTTACTGAAAGAAAATGGGTCCAGAGCTCATCCTGACTGCAAATACAAGCGTCAGAGACAACACTCCCTGTGAGTGAGAGTGACACCGCTCAGGGACCACGTCTAGCAGCACCTCCTCAGAGCTATCTGATACCTGTAAAGGAAACGGAAGCTTTTCTGCAGTCAGGCATCACCCTTCCAAGACATTGCATAATATTTGTGCTATTGCCTTCTCCAGTAGCACCGAGAGGCATTTTAGTACAGGGCTGAATATCTTTAATGTTGTTTTAGTTTGGGGTCCTGCTCTTCCCCTGCTCCAGGCTGCCCAGAGCAGATCCAGCAGCTGCTTACCCACGCTATCATGATGTGAACTAACTCACCTTGCTCCCCACCACGGCTTGCGACTTTCTGCCACACTAATGAAGCTTCTCGCCTGGATCTGGCTGGTGCAGGGTGTGGGTGAATCACTGCTGCAGCCAAGCTGCAGGCTTCCCAAGATGATTTTGCCACTCCCCAGCTATAGGTACGGCTCTGCGGGGGATGCCTCTGAAGGAAACCCTGGCAAATCACTGTCTCGCCGCCTGTGCTGGTGTTTCCTCGTTTCTCTGGTTCACTCATGCCACTGCGAGGCTCCTCTCTGCTACTGGCTGCTTGTCAGAAATGTGGATTTGGAAAATGGACAGGTCCCGTTCCTGCTGCAGAGCAACGTGAGCTTGCACAGCGAAAGTCCCCAGCAAAGTGCTCAATCATCAAACAGGTTTCAGTCTTTTTTTTTTTTTTTTTTTTTTCCATGGGAAGCTCCTGCACCATGTAGCTGTTGTTATACTCTCTGTCCCTGGACAATTTGTTCACAGCAAACTAATTGCCTGCAAATCATGTATTTCATCCAAGACACATCTTTAAAGGGAGTTTCCACAGACTGTTCCTGGCATTTAATACAAAGTTACCAGGCATAATGAAATCCAAACCACTCATTAGCTCATCTGCTGTCTCAGCTATCCAGACTTTTTTTTTTTTTTTTGCTGCAAGGGTCCAAATTTCCAAGTATTGGGGCAATTTCAACTTCCTCCATAACTGTCTCCACTGAAGGCGATTAGGTCATTTGGGTTTGGACACCTCATTGCACAGACTTCTGAATGTGTTTGGTCTAGTAAGAGATCTGCTGGAGCCAGCACCCACCATCCCTGCACATTTCCCAGATCCCACTGCCCTTTCAGCTACCAAACTTCTCCTCTGGTTGTTTAACCACCCAAAATGGAACAAGCAGTTCTGCAAGGTAACTAAGCTAATTAAGCCTGGTTTTCTACACATTTATCTCTCATCATTGCCTTTGGTGTCTCAGGATGAAGTTCCAGTAGAAGCATTTGACATAATTGGTCATTTATATGTGTTTTTTTTTCTCTCCTATATTGATTTTCTGCAGTTTGGGCCCCTGTCTCAAGAATAATTGGAAACCTCTTGAAACCTGTAGGAACTTACTGGTCTTTGAGATCTTTATGTTCTTGTCAAGTTCAGATGAAATCAGCAAATGAGTTCAGAAGTCATTAGCAGGGGACACACCAATGGATGCGGGCAGCACACCTTTGTAAGCCTTTGGTCCCACAGGAAAACAGACGGGCAGAGACCGCAGTGCTGAGCACTGCAACTCCCACTGTGCCACCTCACCTTGGCAGAAGCCCTCCACCAGACTGGGAGAGGGATGCTGGTAGACACTGGTGACAGTCCTCCCTGACCCACCTGTAACAGTCCTTTGTGTGGCATCTCTCACAGTGCAGGTGTGTAAGTGAACTAGTCCCACTAGGTTTTGCACTGTTGCAAATTGCTTTCATGTCACTGAATTAACTTATATTTTTCACTATTACTTTAAAATACTTGAAAGCAGAGTAGAATCTCCTCTTTTTTCTAGCATACTTGACACAGATTCACTTGCTGTGTTCTTGGTGATCATCTTCCACAGTGGATGATTCCTCTAAATTCTTGTACTGGAGATTGAATGATGCTGAGTAAAAGCTGTTTGTTGGGTTTCCCTTTCCTTTAAGCTACTGGATAATTTTTGCACCCCCGAAGGATAACATTACCCTTTGCAAATGATTCCAGAACATTAAACAGACATATATTTTAGAAAGCACGTTCAAAACACATTAGAGCGTACCGAGTGAACTGGAGCAAGTTCAAATACTGGTGAGAAGCTGCCTTGACAGGGGGCTGGTCAAGGTCCTGCAAGGGACCAGCCAAGAACCAGACAACTTACAAGGTGGAGTAAAACCACTCTAAGCCGTTCTGACAATAAACAGTTAATTTTGAACTGGTACCTTTGAAGTACTTTAGCATTACCTAAAGGGATCTATAAACCACACGTAAAGCTCACTGGTGAGTAGGTATTAAACACCATCAACCACTGAAAGCTCCCTCTTTACATGGTATCCAGCTCAGACCAGCAATGCTGCAATGAATAATTTTTCTCACGGTGATGAGTACATAATTAGCTAATAAATACATCTCTGAATCTGTGAGAGTGGAGTTGCCATCCACTCTGTAAAACGAAGGCTGGAGAGGCACTAATCCACCTGTCACTGACTACATTCTCACTCACTCGAGTTTGTTAAAAAACTAAGCAGCCAGAAATGCAGCAATCTCTTAGGACAATGTCCATGCCACTTGCTCCCGTGAAAGGACTGCCCGTCCTGAGACCCACAAGCAAGTGCCTCTTTCCCAACCCTCATCCAACTTACTGCTTACTGACGTGAGAGAATATAACTTCTGTCGCTGCACTATAACTGATGAAGTGTTAAAGCAACTGCTAGCACTTGTGTGTCTGCTGTGGAGGATGCACAGGGAGACAAAACAAGACCTGTAGCAGAGCCAAACCCGCAACTGCCAAAAGTCTTCTAGGACTGGGTGGTGGAAACTCGAGTCAGACATGGAGGCTTGTTGGTTCTCCTGGTTTTAGACCTTGATCATACAAAAACTCTCACACGCGTGAAGTCATGAATACAAATGGGGTCTCTAAAGCCAAGGGGGCTTTTCACGTGAATAGATTTTAAAAGAAAATGCAAGGATTTACAGGATTAGGGCCTGAAATTCTTGGCTTTATGTCTTTCACTGCAGTTGTGCAGTGCCAGTTACACTCAAAAATGCCATCATTTTAAAAGGCTGAATGTTGTCAAATGCCAAGAACTTTGCTGGAGGTGAGATTTGGGGTCTGCTTACTTGGCCAACCTGATGAAACAGGATTAAGCTCCAAATGAGCCAGATTGCAAATTGAAGCTATAAAGGTCAGCGATACTTATTTTCTGGCTGGTGAAAATAGGAGTTTGCTCCTCTGACTTTAGCTTCTGACCATGGTAATTTTTAACCATTTTCAATATTTTGGTGCAGACCCAATATATAAAAACGTGTTTGTTCCTATCTTGAATTATATAGGATATATATAAACATAAACAAGACTTTCATCCCTGGCTTTAGAAACAGCTTTCTAGAAGAGCAGCCGTGGCCAGTTGCTTCTGAGTGTACTGTGTCTAGCCATATAGAAGCTCAAGGGCACATCTCGGGAAACGTGGATAACAAGACATAAAAAATGCCCCAACAGACACAAAAATCGATGATGAATTGAATAAACACACCTTATTTCTCCCCACTGACAGGCCTAGTTTGGACACAGCCCATGGAGCAACTCTTCGAGCTCTCAGCCTGATTTCACGGTGCCACATCTAGATCTTTTCCTAATCAATTACCAACAAGTGACCAGATTTTGCATCCAGCCCTGGCACATGATTCCATAAAGTGCAGTGGAGTCATCCCCAAAGCTTGTTGTTTCTTGCTACATGAAAGTGATTGTGACCATTTCATCAGTAATTAATCTGTTCATTGGGTTTAGATTAGTAAAATTAAAACCCAGTAAAATCTAAGTAGAAAGGAAAGGCCAGTGTAAACCAACAGACGCTTGTAGAATTGCTTATTTTGGTCAGGGGTAGAAAGATAAATGTTGTCTCCCTTTCTCACACTGTAATAGAAGTGGCTTTTTGGGCCTCCAATTCCTGGCGAGCAGATCCGAGGCAGGGGGGAGAGAGGCATGTGAGAGTGTGGAAGGCACACAGGGTGCAGACTCCAGGAGTTAGGAAATGGGAGTTACAGAGCAAGATGGCCTATTTTTTATACTCTTTAATGTGAGGCCTGTTTTTTTTAAAACCTCTCAGCAGGAAGAGTAAAGTTTTCCAAGTCATCACCTAGCAACAAAACCCAGAAAAACATTTGCAAAGCAGTTTTGCATCACTGCCATCCCTGGAAGCAGTAACTTGTTGAAGGCTGAATTTGCTATGGAGAGGGATTGAATGCTCTGTTCTTATTCAGAGTGCTGAGACGAGCAGTCGTCTTTCACTGAGAACAGAAATTCATTAATGCACATACACACACATTAAGTGTTGCTTTGGAGGTGTTTCTCAGAGTTTTTGGACCACAGGGATGTGGTTTAAACTGAGAACCGTGTGAAAACAAATGACAACGTTTTCTTCTTCCACAGCATATCATTCTGTGTTAGATTGTGTTTACACGCGCTTTCTACGTGGTGGATAAGAGGGGATCAATATTTAGTCATGAAATCTATTCCTACAAGCATTTCATTTCAAATTAAAATAATTTTGATGAAGAAAGCCCCCTCTTTAGCAGAGCAGATCGTCTCTGCTAGATCTGTTTGACGTCACAGTGAACAGCCTACCTTAGCACACCGTATATTTTCATGAAACTCAATGAACCATCACCTTTTTCCTGTAAGATGCCTCCTCTTCCCACTGAACACAAGTTGTCACGACCACCGAGATCTTTAACTGTCATGACCGATGGGAGCAAGACCCTACAGAACCTGCTACAAAGGGTCTGCCCACACAGTGCAAACCCACGCTTTCTTAGACATTGTCCAGTTTGCTCAGAGCACCATCAACAGCCGTTTCCTCTCTGCTAGCAGAGAGACCAGTTCAGAGTCCAGAAACAATATGGCCATGTCAGCGCGGCATTATGTTGTGTGAATGAGCCCAGGCTCTTGGTAAGGCTAATCAGTCCAGTTGCATCACTCTGCTGACTTGTGCTTCTGGTTTTCATTAGCACCACCTCTAAATTTCTTCACCATGTTGCACTGCACCGTATAAGCAAATAATGAATTTATTTTTCCATATTTAGTGGGCAGAAAGGCTGTAGATACTATTGGGCCACAAAAAAAAAAAAAAATCCAGCTAATAGTGAAGTTCCTTTAAAGTTACTTAATGAATCCTGCTAACGGGCCAGCTCCATGGCTGATACGTACATGGAGAGCAGAGCTGGGCAGAATAGCCGCATTAAATTCAGTATGGCATTTAACCTCAAAATCTCCGTTCAGGTTGTGGCTATACTTTTGAGAGGCATCAGTCGTCCATAATCACTTTAGACCAGGGTCTGTAGAAAGAAGAATCTACTGGAGGATGTGGATTTAACCCCGCATTGGTTACCCGTAATCACTATGCAGCTTTGCATACAGCCTTCTTGCAGGATTGGCTACATCCCTTATCGCTGTGGGAGTTTTCCAGAGCTTCCAAATATTTCCTGGGATATTTTTGGCTATTACAGCTTTGCTGCTTTTCCTTGCTTTCATCAGATAGGGAAAAACAATTGGAACTCCACGGGGTTGCAGTGGACAAAATGTCCCTCATGAGCATTCCCATTTTATTGGGAAATGTTTGCAAAGATAGACCTTTTTCTTTCTTTTCTTTGCAGCTAAATAAATGGTTAAATGCTGAGCTCTTAAAATCTTCCCAAAGTGTTCCTAGGCCTTGGGGAGCATTACTGTAATCACAGGTTTGTGACCCACCCAGTAGGGGTTAAGTGCTCCTACACAGTTCATTCAGAGGAGTTGCTGCTCCTTTGCTCCCAGCTTTATGCACTGAAGTCACTGGGAGTATCACACACGCAAAGCGGGTGTAAGAGAGTGAAGAATCAGGCCCTTCATCCCTGTGTCGTTCAGCAGATCCTGCTTTGTCAACTGCGGTTCCTTGCACAGCCAATGCCTGAACTTGCAAGCATAAGAGGGAGGACTGACCCTTCGAGTCCTTATTTCTCTCATTTGATCTCAGCAAACCTTTCATCCTGTCACTGCTTCCTCTTGTGTTGTGTCTCATCTTTTAACATCTCTGCGTAACCTCGACTTAGTCACCATTCACAAGGCTAGCGAGGGCAAATGCAATCTATGGAGGGGTTGCTTTCCCCTCCTGAATCGTCTTCAGCATTGCCCCTCTCTGTTCCTCTGATTTCTTAACATTCATTTTTCTTCCAAACTGTCACCAGGTGGACAGTGGTTGTTAGGCTGAGATGGAAAGGTGGGTCTCTCAAAAAATGACATCTCTGGGGAGCACGGACTGCTGTCATTCATGGCCTGCAGATTTGTGGCTGAATGAGTTACACTATAGATAGTCTCTCGCTGCTAACAGGTTGTAGAGAAGACAACAAACATATGACAAACGTTGCACATACGTCTGCAGTTTCCGTGCTTTCTACCTGACACCCAGTTAAGATCACAGGTCAGCATTTTAATAATGCAATACATATTAGAAGTGTGGCCTTCAGACATAGACACATCTGCAGTGGGATGCTACACTCAGAGGAGCACATTTTGGAGAGGCCAAAGTTGTCTAGCAACTTTCAGGAAGATCATAACAAAGCAGAATTTGATGAATGGGGTGCCACGGTGGGGACAATTGTACATTCCAGGCAAAATTCATATTCTCAATCTCCATCCAAATCACAATGGAAAACTCTTACACTTGTTTCATCAAGTGTACAGGAGCTGCTACTTTATGCAAGCTACTGCCCAGGTCAGCTGCTGCTCCAGGTCCATTTGCCAGCTTTAGTCTCTCTGTATTGCTTCATATTAACTTCTCATTTTCTTGTGTATTAATATATTCAGAACTGACATAGTTCCAGCTGCTTCATACTGAAGCAGAACAGCAAGCAGCAGCATTTTAGGGTCATATTAACAGTTTATTACAATAGAGATGCTATCTTGGAGCCCTAATTAATGTCAATATTGCAGCTGTACATACTGCAAGTAGATGCATAATCAGTGATATAAAGCTTGTATACAATGGATGGAAACGAGATAGGGTGAAGTAAAATCTGTAAGCTAAAATATGTAGTTGACTATTCAGTGAAGCTAACTGAATTCCTGAAATATCTGTGGTCTAGAGAGCTGAATATAAGCCTTTTAAGAAAAGCTTATTAGGAACACACAAACTGTAGGTCTTATATGTGATCATTACTAGCCCGGGACAGCAAAGAGATAAATAGATATGTCAAAAAAGGCAGTAACTCTCTGCAGCTACATCTGTTCTGTGTGCAGTGCAGGAAGAAGATGCCACCTTCTTAATAGGATGCTGGCATTGGACTAGAAATAAGGACAGGACACGGTACCTATCACAAATAGGTATTTTTGCCACAGTGGTTCTATGCAACACATTGAACTGCAGGAACTAGTTGAGAAGTGCTGTATTAAACTTAGTTTAACATTAGAAAAGAGCAGGGACAAAGAGACAAATGACCCACTGACATATTCTTCCATCAGTGCCATGACACTGAACTTATGGAGTCAGCTTTCCCAAGGTCTTTGCTTAGATGAAGTCTCTGGGATCCAGTAGGCTTGGCTGAGCAATGGGCATTATGTTGAGCCTCGTTCTTCCACTCATTTTGTTGGAACTTGTTTACAAAACTCTCTAATATTTAGCATCTCTGGAACATTAGTCTCGCCAGGATGTTTAGTTCAAATTGGCTAATAGCTTCAATTGTTACTGAAGAGGAATGTGTGACGTCCAGGTCTGACTGAATAAAATTTCCTTAGGAAACCAGACTTTATATACAGCATTCCACGGAGGCTAGCTCAAGAGCAATCCCAGAAAAATAATGGAACAGTTTGTTCGGTATTTTAATAACAGATAATTAGTTCCAAGGACATAGTTCATACCAGTGTATGTATTAGTGTGTTTTTGACACAGGTTAGGAATTAGCAAACCTGTCTGGGAGATATTTTTGGGGTGAGAGGGGAGGGTGGAAGGATTATGGGTCAGGCTCATGAAGACAGTTTGTTAACATAGGGTTCTTGAACTTTTTCACCGTCTATGAAATTTTGAGTTAAAACTTCTGTTAAAAGGAATCACAGAGTATATACCTTCTATATCTTGAAACCGTCTTTGCAATGGGTGCAATTTTTAAAGGAGAAATACCAGTTAGCAGGATACCTTTAGAGAGATGCATGGAAAAAAGATGAGAAGGTATTCCCCTATGGCCTGGCAGTATTTAAAGATTTTTACCAACAACCTGGGTGATGATATACAATTCTTGCTGATAAAGTTTCAGCAGACATCACTGAGGTTGGTTACTACTACAGAAGGAGCCGAATCTCCTGGTCAAATGACTGTGATTCAGTTTGGCTGCATTTAATACAGCCAAATGCAAGGTGATACATCTGGGAACCCGGAGCGCAGATTACAGCTGTAAAACGGAAGATTCTGTCTTGGAAAAAAGGGACCCTGAGCGAGACTGAAAAAGTCAATGGAGATAACAGCTTCAACATGAGCTCTCAATGCAAAGCTGCAGCTAAAAGGGCAAGCGTGTCTTCTCAGTGTATGAAAAAGGAGGTATCAAGTTAGAGATGGGGAAACGCTCCTGCCTCAGTAGGGAACTACACTGAGATCATGACAGCAAAACTATGTGTAGTTTGGAGGTCCACTTGTGCATCTGGAAACAGTGGGAAGAGTTCAGAGGGGGAACCACACAAATAGTATAGGAGCTGGAGAACTAGACTTATGGGGGAAGATCTAAGGAGGTCAGTACATTCAGGTGTTTGAGGAGGAGTTTGGGAGGGGACTCAGTCATTACAAATATTGAATGAAGAAGTTCTCAGCAGGTACAGGCAATTTCTGCTCCCAGAACTCATTTTGGCAGTATCTGTTGTTGCATGAGCACAGCAGAGCCTTCTGGGTTTCCAGGGAAGATAGTGCTACCAGCACCTCCTGGTAAGGCATTACACCTGATAAGAATGGATTCTAGCACACACTATCAGTTTTACCTGGGCTCCATATAACAGGAGAATCATTTTATTTCACTGAAGAAGAAGACTGTTAAAAGAGACCACTGCACTGCCATACCCAAACTGTTATCATCTAGCCTTGTATTGACTGCTAAGGAGGGCAGGTCTGCAAAATACCGAGTGCTCTCAGCTGTAGCGGAATGAAGGCTTTTTAGTATTATTATTATTATATATTAGTTTTATTTTTCATTTTATATTCATTGTAATATTATCATGCAGTTTATCCCAACAATCCAGTTGTCCTTAGTTATATGTATATAGCTGTGTGTAAATACAGTAACATAGATCAGCTAAAGGGAATTTTTTCTGGTATTTCAATGGTGCAAACCTGTAATAGTCCTATCTGGCACATATGGATGTTGTCGGGGAATGTTCTATTGATCCATCAACAAGAAAATAGACTGTGAAGACCGTGCTGCTATCAGTTCCTTCCCCTCTCAACAATCTCAATGAACAGAAATCCTAAACTTTAAATCCAGAAATTACCCTGTTTTAACAAGATGCTGAGTTAACTCTACTATCTAGCTCTCTGTGCGAGGATCTACTTTCATTTCTGAAGGAGTCAGAGCGGTTCAGAAGTTTGGGGTAGTTTGCATGACTACCTTAAAAAAATCCACAGAAGCATGTACTGCACATCACAGTAACTATTTCAAGTTTGGGGTAAATGATGCTCCCAGTTTTGGGGATTAGCTGCGAATCATTCAGCAAATACTTGCACTGGTGTGGATAACCCCACCCACTAATTACCTGGAAAAAAAAAATTCCCAGGTCAGGTGTTCCTCCTGCAGTAATACCTGGCAGCAGACATAAACCAGACATTGTTTCCTGACAAGCTATACATGACGCATCATGTTGCAATGTGAAGGAAGAGACTTTTTTCCATGTTTATCACCCACTGTTAAACTTGCGTAAAGAAACGCTGTCTCTCAAGTTTGCTTGGCAGAGAGAAGCTGTTCAGTTCTTTCGGTCCTTAGGCTGGCCAAATGTTTTAGGAAAGCTGGTGACTGCTCCTATAGAAAAACAGCTCAGAGGCTTTTAAAATAAACTTCCCACCCAAAAAAGTTTTCCCTCAAGTTCTAGGAGTTAAAGGGATCCCTTCCTGCCCAGTCATTAAGGATTATTTCCATCATCCTCATGAGGTGCAGCACTGATGGCTTGGAGCAAATCTAACAGCAAGTCCTCCCAGGGTCCCCAGCATACAGCTTTTGATAGGCTAGACTTGAGGTCCAAGGCCACTCACACTCTCACAACCACCTGGCAGAATTCAGCAGCTCACTCGCTACTGAGACTGTGGCATTTTGGATGGCTGAAAATTACATCAATTGGAGGCGCCAAGCTGTGTTCGGCGCGGAGATGCGTGCCATGCCAGTGCCTCAGGAAATTGCTGCGATTTTACAAGCTGGCTCATTCAGCAAGGGTTACCCGGCTTTTTGTGGAAACACTGCAAGGATGTCACCAAACGTTCATAAATTGCTGTTGAATTCACTTCAGATTAAGGAAAGTGAATGTTTCACATACTTGGGTTTGGAAACTGAAATCCTTTACTATGTTTTAACTCTCAGTGGCAAAGGCAGAATGAAGACAGCTTAAATGCTGAAGTTTTGGTGGGCATAGCCTTGATTTTTGTTTAGCTGAAATCAAGAACAAAGACAGAATAGCGTTTGACTGCTCAGAGAATTGGTGATTGCACATTTCAAGCACATCTTTGAAGAGTCCTGTTCTGTTATTACGGCAGTAAGAAAATGCGCTGGGGGATACCTACAGTTACACCTACTTGCTTTCCTGGGAAGAGAAATGGGATGATAGGGTGGCAGGGTTTGGGAAAGTCTTGGTGGAAGAGAAGGTCCCACAAGAGATTACATATGAGGAAAAGAGAATATCATGAAGGAAATGTCTTCCAGTTTTTATTTTATTTTTTCCTGTATGCTGCCAAGGAACCTCAGACCTAGCCTACCCAGGAACCTTCCTTGGATCTATTTCTTGTAATAATATTAATTGCAGCTCAGTTGGTGTGTGCAAAAATCCTTCTCCTCATTTAGCAAAATGAAAGGTTCCATCCGAGCAAGCACATCTGCATGTGCTAAAAATGGAAATGCAAGAGCATTGCAAAATCTATTAAACAAATATTTCTTTTTTGGGGGGAAGGGGCAGGAATCTAGAAGCACCAGAGCTCAGCCATGTACAAATGAAGCAAGATGAAAGCCTGCATCAGAAGTTTTCCTTGCCAAAGAGGTCTGCACAATAGTTGAAAGTACATGCTTCATTGTTGTACTGTAGCTCTGGCATTATAAAAAGTCTCCTTTAACTATTTGGTCTGAAGGAAGATGCATGTGGTTCAGGTTTGTGCTAATAAGGAAATGCCAGAGTACCCACACACATAGTCCAAAACTGATGAGAAGCTGGGGGGAAAAAAACAATTAAAAGACAGAAAACCGAAAGCCACATTTCACTCAATCCATTTCCTATCAGTCATCCTGGGAGCTCTCAGCTGCCCTCTCCCTGGAAGGCCCAAGCAATTCCTCTAGCTGTATATAACTGAGGTGTGCCATGGGTAGAGCTTTCAGAGCAGTAATTTCAGAAGTCCCCCAAACCATCCAGCCTTCCAAGCATTAAATAAATTCAGCAAGAGAAAAGCCTGGATACAAGTGAGGTGGCTTGAGCTGCACCTTAACACCAAGAGCCATCCCTCTCCAAGCTCACAAACTGCTATTGCGTAGTCACATGTTGCCAGATATAGGTGAGATCCTTTTGCTGCCTCATCACTTCCACTTTTTTGTTAGTGGTGATATTATCTTAAGAATAAATAAGAAAGGTCTCTGCTGTTCCAAACTGATCTGCACTGGAAAAATCATTTATCTTTAAAACACACACAGGAATTTCTGTTTCAGCAGAGAGAGGAACCCTTAGAAAATAGAGAAAAAGAGACTGAAAAGTTATCTGGTTTTTTTTTTTTTTTTCAATTTTCTCTTTTCTCTGAAAAGAAAACAGGGAAATGAACACTTTCATCCCCTTAATCACACTTACAGCAACGCTCATGATAAAATTCTCAAGAATTCTCCTCTTCTCATGGAAACTGACTGAACCTGCTGAACTCTAAGGACCAGCTTATTGTCCTCAAGGCTCTGCTTTGTCTTTCACAGTCCTCACCAGCCTGGCCATACCAAGCACCATGTCCCCTATCAGCAAGAATCAGACTTGTGGCTGATGTAAATCGGGTTCTGTAAGAGGTCAAAATACCGTTTATCCTGAAAACATTTAAGAGCCGAACTGCTACGTGCATGTACTTAGTATATCAGAGGCACATCACGTAGGTTGAACTGTCACAAATTTTGGATACCTTAATTCACTCTGCAGTTCATTCAAAAAATGTGGTTGCCTTAGAAACCACAAAAAAGCAGAATAATTCTAAGATAAACCCAGCTGATAGAATCATTCAGCAGCAGCTCAGATGTACACAGCAATTCTATAAATCCAAAAAGATATATTGCATTAGAAACAGGGAAGGAAGATTATTTCCTCATTAAAAAAAAAAAGGGGTAGAGAGAGGTGGGTGATTACCCTAGACAGACCACTCTATCACGTTATGTGTTCAGGTAGCCTTAACCTGGGAAACGCCCACATTTGGCATGGCCTGGCATTAAACCTGTGGGAAAGGAGGAGGCTGTAGATGATGGAGAGAGCTTGGAGTGAGATCAGGCAGTGATCTTCTCAGCCAGAATTTCCCTGCAGCTCTGGAAGGTTGAAGAAAAGCAATATATATGTCTTTATTTCCAGATGTTCCTTATAGAACAGGCTCCCTCTGCCTGCTTCTGCTGGAGGCATTTCCCTATCCACATGAAGCACTTCATTTAGGAAGTATAAATCTGCACTCCTCCTCTGCCCCCCCTTTTCTCAATGCCGAAATGCTGAAACTTGTCTGCACCAAGGTGATGATTTCCTATCTGAAGAACATAAAGTGGGCTCCTGAATGGAATGTGGTGTCCTCCAGCTAGTAAAAGTTTTATAACCAAGGACAAAAAACCCCAATAAAAATAAAATAAAATAAAATCAGGACATCAGCTGGTGTAAATCAGCACTCCCTAACTCCAGTGCAACTTGCCTCAGGCAGGGGTGGAAATTTTAAGGTATTTCCAGTACATGGATGGCACATTTATTGGAAGTCATTAAAACACAAGTTTTATTTAAAAAAAAAAAAAAAAAGTAAATATCTCTGACTTCTCCCAGGACCATACTCCATTAAGATCTCCTCAGTGAATCACAGTAAATGCTTCGGTAGGCACTGGTAGTACTGAGAGTTGGTTTATTTGGGTACATTAACAAAATAATTTACACTCACTGTGGCTAATCCCTGGTTTAGCACGTATAAATGTGAATTTTCATTACTGATCCCTTTTCTGTATTGCTCCTCCCCATTTGTCCTACATGCTTGCTGTTTAACCAGCCTGAGGAAAAAAAAATCTAATGCCATGTGTGGTAGCAAAATGGCAGCTCATCCATGGCTCGAAGGCTGCACATCAAAAAGAGGTGTCTGTCCTCAGGGATGTGCTAGCTGAGGTACGTTTGTTGAGTGCAGCAGTCCCAGAGTCCGGTTTATGCTGGAAGCCAGAGCAGAGATCCCTTGCTTGGATATTATGAACATTAAGCCTTGAATAAGTACAGAAAAGTAAAAGCAATGTATATAAAGGAACTACTTGTAAAAAAGGTTGAGAGAATTCAACTAGTGCTTAATTTAAAATAAACAAAGGAGATGATCCTTCTCTTTGTTCTCATCCACCCTTCCCTCTCCCAGAAAATAAACAAACAGGATACAAAGACCCAGCCATGCCAAGCAGAGGAGATCAACAGGTAAATGACTGACTATGAGCTATTCACTTCACAGGAGAATGATGCTAATTTTTGTGTGTAGATCCTCCCCATGTGTAGACAGTCTCTTCACCAAAGATCCCCAAGCCCTTCCCAAAGGCTCCTACACTCATTTTGCATCCCCTGACCTGCTGCCAAAGCTGAGGAAAAAGCCATGCATCTTCACACTCAGTCTGAAATATAACCTTCCTGAAGTATGACCAGAAACAGAAAGGCTGAAATAACAATCATTAGGAAAGGTCTGGGGAGCAAGAAATACTCCCCAGAAGGGAGATGACTTGAAAGTATAGAAGATGCCATGGACCCACTTATATATGAAGTCCTTCTGCCAATCAGATAGTGTCTAGAGGTGCAGTTTGCCCCTCTGGGGGAATCTGATTTCAGACACGATCACTGGATTTCCTTTTTCCTCAGTGCAGACTATCTGGAGATCAAAGCCTTGCCAGGAGCTGGCAAATAGTATATTCTCACTTTGATGGATCTGTAGCTTCTGTGAATGCAAACACGGCAAGAGGAGAATACACCCTTTATGCGACACTTCCCAGGTTCTCCTGACCACTCATATTGCTGGCCAGATTAAACAGATGTAAAGGGAAGATTTAGTTGAATCCTGCTCTTTGTGCTTTTCCTCTATTACGATGCTTTATTAAGGGTGATGAGGGATCTATTCCTTCGCTTTCCCCTTCCTACTCCACTAAGTCGTCCTCCAGACCAGGTAATATATAACTCCATTCATTGTGATGCTAACGAGTTCTATTTAGCTGTATTTAACTGGATATCATGACTCCAAGCGATGACCTTTCACTCCTGGGAAGTAGTTTTAAATTCGATCCACAGCAAAGGAAAATCCCTCCAATTCATTGACTGTGAAAGGTCACAAGTGAAATGTGTTCTGATGGTATCTGCTTGTGGTTTAGTTCTCAGTATACCCGAGCATCAAGCTGGTCTGAATCAGCTTTTGTCCTGACAGTCTGAGCACCAAGCACCCTAAGAAAGCACTGTGGAAAAGGCAGCCAAGCATCTGGCAGTGCCAATTGGTGTAGGCATCGCTTGGAGAAGGGATGCCCCATTGAACCCCAAATATGTGCTACCCAGCATGAAACACAGAGGTCCTACCCAGCTTAATTTGATGTTCTGACATTCCAATTACAGGAAAGTTTTTTTTCTGAAGATATTAAAAATGCAATTAAAATTCAGCATTAGGTAGAAACACCCAAAGATCTTGTATACATATCAGCCAGTGATGCCACAGAATATGCTTGTAAATATGACCTCCAGGACAGAAATGGATAGAGACAGGGTAAAAAAGGACTAAAACTGTGTTAACACTGTTGTGTTAAAGCTTCGCTGACACCTCTTCTCCCCTTTGCTAGCAAGTTAGTGCAAACCATTCAGTTTGCTATTTCAAAATAAAACACTGCCAAAAAAATTAGTCTTGTCCTTCCTCCTTCCCTCCTTTGTGGCCATTCCCCATGCAGAGGTGAAGGGGGCTCTCTCTTCTCAGCAAAATTATTCAGCACTGTGATATGGTGCAGCCTATACAGGGTCAGAAGAAGTGTCATCTCACTCGTTCCTCATTAACTAATGTTAGCATTATAGAAAAACTAGAGCTATCAGTCAAAAAAAAAACACCCAAACAAGCAAGCAAGCCACCTCACCAAAGCAGTAAGAAGGGCAGCCTTCTAAAAGCTTTCAGTTAAATGGGGAGGGGGAAGTACTGTCAGCCTACTTTTACAGCAAGAATAAGGGAGACTACAGGTGGCTGAAGGGTCTTCCTCCATACAGACCAGCTTGTGGCAAAGCTCAGACCCCAACTTAGACCCCTCCAGCCTGAGTCACCCTTCCAAATCATAACAGGTGTAACAAACATATGAGAAAGCAGAATTAAAAACAATAAAAACCAACCTTACAGTGGGAAAGCTTAGTCACAAGGCTGTGTCAGAAAATCAGCTGGTTTTGTGGTTGCTCTGGTCAGATTTGTACAGCTGTGAGCCTACTGCTAAGGTGATAAATGAGGTCTGTGTGTATTTAAAACACTGAGATGTGCCCTGATTACAGTCTGAAAAGACTTTCCCTTCCTCAAAATCTTGGTACACTTGCAAAACCCTGCTCAAACTGGGATATTTGAAGTCATATTAACCAACATGTGAAAAAAGAACAGTCTTTTCCACCTGCTTAGACATGCCCTGGCTATAGAGCAAAACTAAAACATGCTCAAAAAGTGAATATTGTCAGTAATTGAAACCCTTGCTGATTTCTGTGAAAGCACAGAAAAAACACACGAGCAAAAGCCAAGCCTGACAGACACCCTGAGCAGCCTCAGGTTCAGAATAAGAGGCGTTACTGCCTTCAAGGCACCATAGTGAAGATAAATCCGTGGTCTCAGGATGGTGAACAGCAAACCTCTGCTGCTAAGAGCGCGTGGACATCTCCTTACTAAGGGAGCAAATGACAGCTACAGGTAGAGCACATGGAGCAGTAAAATAAAGGGTGTTTGAAGTACAGTACTTATAGGCAGAAACAATTTTGTGACTAAAAAAAAACCCCTTACTTGTCTCACCTAGTGCCAAACCCATTCACTCACAGCATGCTTAAGGCTCCCCCAAAGTACACTCAATTCTCAGTGAGCTCTCTGGGCTCATCCAAGGAAAGAGCACAGCTAGCAGTTACCACAGAGTCCTACAACAAGATCCACCAAGGAGTCCTGTATTCAGCCATATATAAAAGCTGAGTGCAGAGAGTGAATTCTTTGCTACTACTACTGACTGATGGCCAGAGGGTCAACTTGCACCCAGCAGAGCAGAAGAGGCAAAAATCCGGATGTTTTGGGTCTTCTCAGTCCTGCTGTAAGGTTTCAGGATGACCCTAACCTACAGCTTTGGTACAGTACTGGAGCAAGAAAGTAGAACCTATATTCCTACCTTGACACCTCCACTGTGGAAGAAGAAGAAGTGGTGTAGAGCAAAACAACTTCAGCTCAGAGCTCTCAGGGATCTCAAGTTCAGCCAAGTTTCAGTTTTTTATACTGTTAAAAAAAAAACACCAAAATAAAAAACAACCACCCCACCAAACAGAACAACAGCACAACAAGACCTAGTCCAAATGTGACCCTGCCTTTGTACCGCAGTCAGAATAAAACATGAGTAGACCAAGGAGACCCAGCCCTTGAAGTTTCTGACCTAAAAGGCAGAAGAAATACACAGGGAAGTGAGTTAATAAAACACACCTGCAATAACTTCTTAAGGAAACATGCCTCAGCTGAGGTACCTGGCTTCACTCCCAACACTTATAAACAATCCCCAAATGTCAGGGACTGCTGTTTAACAGACAGCACCATTTCCAGGGGGTTCTAAGAAAACCTAAACTGACAGATTTCTTTTTTTGAATCACTGTAATAACTTATAAAGCTGTCAAAGTGGTTTATTATTATTATTATTTAAAACATGCTCCTATGTAAGTCCTTGTATGACAAATTTTAGCCAGCAGCTATTTTTTAAAGTCAAGTGATAAACTCCAGAAAGCAAAGAATACAGAGAAGCTCTGACACAGCTTTAATTAGAGGGTTGTAACCAGGTACAGGTAAATTACTGAAATGTGTTGGTTAGAGGCTTTTCACTGTTAAATCATCACTAACACCTCTGCTAAGTTGTTGATAAAATGGGTTTTTTTGCTGCTGAACAGATACCTCTTCCTAATACAGAGTTCAAAAGTAAAAACATCCTAATGAGTCCTTTGTGCCTCCATTTCCCTTTGCTCTTAAGTAGTAATGCAAGTTAATTAAGTTTGGTTAAACCACAGTCCTTCCTTCCGAGGAGAAAGTAAAACACAAAATACAGTTGTGACTCTCCTCACAAAACTACTTCTTGATCATTTTTCACGTAAGTGGCTGGTGCCAGAAGGGTCTGTGGATCCAACTGAACCGCAAGCTGTCTTTGCCTTGGGGCCTTACCTTGAGTTTCCCTCTCTGAACAAATAAAATGATGCATTCTGCAATTAGAAGCTGCTGCTGAGGTTCCATTTCAAACATTCCTGCTGCTTTTGCACAGTTTTCCCATACTGCTCCAGCTCAGCTGATTCCACAGACCTGCTCAAACCTTTCTGATTGATCTCATCTTTTCCCTGGAATAGCTGTGCATTTAATTCTTTCATAGCAAATTCCAAGTCTTGCCTCATTTCTGATCGACAGCCATCATAAAGGAACACCTAGTCTGGCTTGGGTTATGGATTAAGAAATAGTCACAGAGTCACAGAATCATCTGGTTGGAAGAGACCTTTAAGATCATCGAGTCCAACCGTACACCCTGCACTGCCAGGGTCCCTAAACCATGTCCCGCAGCACCACATCTACATGTCTTTTAAACACCTCCTGGGATGGGGACTCCACCACCTCCCTGGGCAGCCTGTTCAAGTGCTTCGCAACCCTTTCGGTGAAGAAATTTTTCCTAATGTCCAACCTAAACCTCCCCTGGCGCAACTTAAGGCAATTCCATCTCATCCTGTCACTTGTCACATGGGAGAAGAGACCAAGCCCCACGTCTCTACAACCTCCTTTCAGGTAGTTGCAGAGAGCAAGAAGGTCTCCCCTGAGTCTCCTCTTCTCCAGGCTAAACAACCCCAGGTCCCTCAGCTGCTCCTCATAAGACTTGCTCTCTGGACCCTTCACCAGCTTTGTTGCCCTTCTGTGAACCCGCTCCAGCACCTCAACGTCCTTCTTGAAGTTAGGGGCCCCAAACTGGACACAGTACTCAAGGTGTGGCCTCACCTGTGCCGAGTACAGGGGAACAATCACTTCCCTGCTCCTGCTGGCCACACTGTTGCTGATACAAGCCAGGATGCTGTTGGCCTTCTTGGCCACCTGGGCACCCTGCTGGCTCGTATTCAATCCGCTGTCGACCAGCACTCCCGGGTCCTTTTCTGCTGTACACCTTTTCCAGCGACTCTTCCCCAAGCCTGTAGCATTGCAGGGGGTTGTTGTGGCCCAAGTGCAGGACCTGGCACTTGGCCTTATTGAACTTCATGCTATTGGCCTTGGTCCAGATCCCTCTGTAGAGCCTCTCAACCTTCAACCAGATCGACACATCTGCCTAACTTGGTGTCATCTGCAAACTTACTGAGGGTGCACTCAATCCCCTCATCCAGATCATTGATAAAGATGTTGAAGAGGACAGGCCTGAAGGACACCACTAGTGACCGGCCACCAACTGGACTTAACTCCATTTACCGCCACTCTCTGGGCCCAGCCATCCAGCCAGTATTTTATCCAGATGTAGGTCCAGCTAAAGAAAAAAAAAGGTGCTTTCCTTGTTCTTTATGGAAGCTTTCATAATCACTTCTGTCAAGTACTTGAATTACCCCATTTTATTTAAAATGCAGAAGTCTGATTAGAGTAACTGATGGAGAAGAGGAATGCTGAATTCTGAGGACATGTTGTCGCTGCGGTTTACACAATCCTCATGCCGGAACGGAGCAGACGCAGACGCCAATATGGTGTGCAGAAAGCTCCGTTTATTAAGTGCGACAGAGTTATATTTATAGGCACAGAGTTTCCGTACATGCACTGATCACGCGCTTCAAGGTTACAGTTAATTGGCTCGTTAGTGAAATTCACGCGCCTATTCTAACACTATAATTGGCTAGTTAGCTTCACTCTGAGTACATGTCCGTACCTGTCCGTTCATGTCCAGCCTTGTTTACAAATCTGACAGCAACAAGTCCTGCTGCTCCTTAAAGTCTCCCACATACGTCTGACCTGTAACGTAGTGTAGAGATAGCTGAGCCAGCGTTAAATATTCTAGCGTCGGTGCCACAAATGATGTAGACACCAGAGTTGCTGGTACCTGAGCTACCTCTAAGAGCGTGTACACATCTTCTCTGAATTTTCATCTCCGTATCTTCACCTTGTCCAGAAACAGACACTGGGGTCTGTAGGTCCAAACCAGGACAGTAGCCATCCTGAGCTATGGCCTCATCCCTGCAAGGTGCTGAGCACCACGACGCTGAGCAACTTCAGGAGGAATTGAAGAGCCTCAGCACCCTGCTGGGTTGAGCTCAGGCTGAGTGACATCGTGGGTGGATGCTTCCTGAAGCAGTGGTAAATTCTCTGAGGCTTGGGTTGTCTGCCAAATAAATGCCAGATGAGGAAGTTATGGCCGCCCCGGGGTTTTCTTCAGTGTACATGTTCTACTTAAGAAAAAATTCTACTGTAAGTTTTGCATTCATAAACTGATATTCCCCTTTGCCTTCCTCTTTTGCCCTCTCTGACTTCTGCCCTCTCTCCTCAGCTGCCAAGAAAGCGCCCCTTTGTGTGCGGAAATGCCCAATAGTTCACAGAAGCTAACTAGAAAAGACACATTCAGCCACTTTCTGTCAAAATGCCTTGACAGTCCTTTCTGTCCAAAAGACCCTCTTGCTTTGGAAAGGCCCCCATTGAACACCTCCCTCCTTT
The DNA here is from genome assembly GCA_009769605.1 of Bucorvus abyssinicus. Classification (NCBI taxonomy): domain Eukaryota; kingdom Metazoa; phylum Chordata; class Aves; order Bucerotiformes; family Bucorvidae; genus Bucorvus; species Bucorvus abyssinicus. Next base: position 8,916,613 of record CM020035.1, on the reverse strand, counting down.
CACCTCCCTCTTGAACTTACCCTGCAACAACAATGCAAAATAAATAAGTAAAAGAGGGACCCCTCTCCCCTGCCTGGAGCCTTTGCTGCAGGTTTTTGTTGTTGTTGTTGTTGTTGCAATCTTCACTAATAATTTTATGCAAGACCCTTGGAAAGTCCAGACAAGTGCCAAATGCTGCCACTTGGCATTATATTCACAGAACTTCTGTTCCTCTTTCATGACCCTTCACTTTTGCCTTGATGTTGTTTTTTCCGTGGCTTGGTTTCTTTGGCTGTGCGAAGGGATCCTACCGTGCATGAGACCTTCTGGGTCTGTGTGTGTTGGAGGGAGGGGACCGTGTCACACACGGGTACGAGGACAGAGTAAAACACGCAGCTCTCCAGCTGTCCCTTGCCCAGCGTGCTGTGAGCTCCAGAGGCACAGGCAGTGTGGTTCAGAACAGAAAGGCGAGGTTGCTCTTTTGGTTTGAAAACAAATAAGTAGCTCATGAATTAGCTCAAAATCAAAAGTGACAGCACTGGAAGTGCAGCCTGCATAATTTTGGTCAAGCGTTCAAAGTCCTTTGGATGCCCATCTCTACTCAAAAAGATGCTGAGCGTCTGGTGTGACTCCTGTTAAGCTGTGGAACGTTAAGACAAGCATTAACACTACAAGGTTTAACTAAACCTTAGGTTTTTTGTGTGGCATAAAACTTTCTGAGACAGGCTGGGGAACGGGTCCTGTGATGGGTAGAACAAACAGATGTTAACTCAAATCCAGTGTTAATGGGTGAATTTACTTCTGGATTCCCTTTTGCCAGAACTTGAGGGGCTCTGCCCCATGTATATCGTCTGGCTAGAAATTACTGGAGGTTTTGCACAGGGAGGGGCTCTTTGGAATTTGTAGCTATGTATTTTTAATACTGTCAATAAACTACTTCCTTGAGACACAGAAGGGCAATAATGGGAGCTGTTAACAAAGTGTGAAAAGAAACGGGCAAGCAAAGGTTAATCACATGGCTGTCCACTAATGACCTCTCCAGCCCCGAGTTTAAACCCTCCGCTACTTGTAAAGACCAATCACGTGAATAATTTCCTGTCTGAGGTAGTCTTTATGGTTAAGAATAAAAGCTGAGCTTATTGTGAAAAGAAAGTGCTCAGCAGGGGAGAAGGTTATTATTTTTAAGCTGATCTAAACATCTGGGTTTCTCAGTAGACCCTATTAAACTTCCTCCATTATGTCTAAAGATTTCAATCATTCCTACCACAGTAGTAAATTAGTGTATTACTGCTTAAAGCAGATAAGCCGTAGTGACGGGGACATCCTAAGCTGATGCTGCTCACCCACCCTGAAGAGAGACCTATGCAGCCTGTTTCTTCCCCATAAATAAGGTAACAAGGCCTGATGCTGTACCAGAATATCATCTCCTTTTAGTGTGCTGAGGTGTGAGAAGAACATTGGCTCCTGCTGCTAAGAGAGCCACGGCACAGACTGAGTCTGGGGCTTGGGAAGGCACCTGCAAGCAGGATGCTCTTGGAACAAGGTTGGCCCTGAAGCTGTATGACACAGGAAAGCAGATGGAAAAGCTTGGTGCCACCTTTTCTAGATACCTCCAATGACAGCCAGGCAGAAAACAGAGAACAGAGAGATCTGAGATGTTCCTGTAGCAAAAGGAGTACTGTGTACATGAGAAAAATAACACTGTACTAACCAGGAGCTCTCTGCCTTCACTCCCTCTTACTTCTCCTCTCATCCCCATGTTATTAATGACATTTTTTTTCTTCCAGGAGTTATGATCCAGGAAAATGACTGGAGATCGGACTGCCCAAAGGGAGTATGCAGCCTCCTTTCCTCCCACCACAGCTTGCGCTGCTGGGATCCCCACAGCTCACCAGCACATCACCACCCAATCCATCCCAGACCAGAGCATCTTCCCTGCCCGGCCAACCTTCCTAGGGCTCTTCAGTGAGGGTAGCAGAGCCCAACTGTTGGCAAAGCAGTCCTCATGAGGTTTCATACAACGTGTACGCTGTCCTGATTGTGGTTTGTTTATGGGCTCGCATATAAAGAGTGCCAGATCTTCAGCCAAGTCCAGTTTATCTCAGGGTAAACTGCACTTATGCCATTTATTTCAGTCCTGATTTACACACACCAAACAAAATACCTGCAGATCTTTTCCCTTCTCAACTTCCCCAAAAGGATCTTGTCTGGCACATTTAAACCAAGACAGCCTGCAAGAGTTGTAAAATGAGTGTGAAATTTTAACTCGGGTCAACATAAAGTGCCCACCTTACAGTCTCTGGAGGGAATGATATTATACCTTATTAACCTGTTTAAAAAGCTGCCTAGAAACTGTTTGATATTGCACGGCTGCTGGCATTGCTTTTTCTGCTTAATAAATGGAGTCCTTGAGTTTTCCAAGCGAGTGCGAGAGAGAAACTCTTCTGTTCTGTAAACAACTGTGTGTCCAGTTTCCATGCACGGATACCCAATTTGTGCATGCAACTGTAGTTATTGTGCATTCAAATGGGGCACACCACTAGTCACGGGCTGGGCGTCTTGCCAGTTTAAAAGTCAGCCCTTCTGTATGTAGAAGGAGAAAGCAGTATCCAATAGAAACAGTACTCTGCGTGCACTCGCAGCTCTTATTCAAGGCTCTCAGAACAATGTCTAACTGTTAATCTTCCCAACACTGCCATGAGGCAGGGAATATTTTATCTACATTTTACAGTCAGAGGAAACTGAGGTTAAGTGACTTGCCCAAGGTCAAAAGACGGATTTAATGACAGGCTCAGGATCTAGCCATGAGAATACACTGCCCTGACACTGGGCTGCTACACCTCGGGGTAGATGAGGAGTAAATGTGTCCTACCCATAACATCCGAGTGGTGCCATTTGCTAAAGGTCTAATCCAAGGAAGCTCAAACAAAAATCTGCAGTGTTGCCAAGATTAGGGAAATATCTCCTCTGTGGTTGAGCTCTTTTTGTGTTGTAAATGCAGAGGCTGAAATTTCCAGAGATGTGGATGCCCAATTTCCGCTAACATTAATAAGCTGATGTGTCCAAATCCTGTAGGCAGCTTTGAAAGCCTGTTTGCGCTTTCCCTCTTCCTACTATTCAGGCATCGAGTAAGGTCAGGGCTTTCCCATACCCTCTCCCTTCTCTGCCGGTGGAAAAATTCTGGCCATACCTTCACTTACTCTGCAGTGAATGGATAATGTCACTGGGGATTGATTGATCTAATACCCACAAAAGGCCAGAGGAGAGATTCCCTTGGTTGCCACAGATACTGGATCAGGACCTTATCTTTTTGTGGCATCCATATCACTCCCACTATTTTAATATCTGAACATCTCATGGTTTATAATATATTCCACTTCCTAACTCACCCATGAGATACAGGGGTAGCATTAATCACTTAATCCCATTTTACAGATGATGAACTGAGGCACATCAGGCTCCATACTCATTTCAGTTTGAGCTACTCTGCGACACTCTTGGCATAGGCAAGAGGATGAGATAAGCACCTGCAGCCAGAGATTTAGAAGCTGTCTTAGGAGGGGACACTACAGCGAGAATGAACGGCCCTTTGGAAAGTGCCTTTTTTACGATGACTGCAAAGGAAGCCCGGATGATGAGGTAGTTAAACTCCCTCCCTTCCAGACAGCTGCTGCTAGGTGAGACATACCCCCTCTTGCCCAATGCCATGGAGAAAGGCACAGGAAGAAAATGAGTCCCAGGCGCAATCACTAGGCTATTTCCTTTGGATGGAGCTTTGATTTCAGGTAAAGGATTGTTTTTCTTAAGGCAGGAAAAATAGTAATAACTTTAAAACTATCAGCTTTGCTTGGATTAGTCACTGGGAATCTCAGCAGCCCGGCTCTTGAGCTCTGGCCTCTTTGACTTTCCTATGTTTAGATGTTCAGGCCCTAATGAGTTGATCTCGTTGATCTTTAGGTACCTATTCGTATGCAAATCCTGGCATTCTACTTTTGCTAAATAGCCTTTGTATTAACACATGAAATAAATTTTTAAAAAAGAAAGTCAGTCTGTGGTAAATCCTCATACTTAGGTTTGTTTGCATTTGGATAAATGATCACGGTCCCCCTTTATATGATCTCCTTGCTGTACCCCAGCTAGGAAAAAGAGGGAAGGGAAAAGAAAACCAACTTTTAATCTCTTACACGTCATTATAAATGTTTTGTCAAAGCAAAAATTGTCCAAGAACCAAGAGATAAAGATGCAAAAATACGTTAACGCCACCGCTTCCTCTTTGGTCCTGTTTTTAAAATTGACAGAGACTTGTCCTCTTTCTAGCATCGCTAGGTGATTAGTCTACTAAAAAGACCAGATCTGTTTTCTAAGGCTCCAAAACCATGTCCTGTCAGGGAGAGGAAGCCTTTTCACGGGAAGATTTTGCAGGTTCACAGTGCATGTGCATGTGTGAGAGACATGTACATCACTGTGCCATGCCAGAGCACACTCGAGAGATTTTGAGCGTGAATCCTGACCCCAGCAGTCAATGAAAAGCACTCAATGACTTCAAAGGGTCCGGGATTTCACCCATCGTTTTTCAGACTCTGAAGCTTGCAGTCATTAGTGGTTTGCTCTAAAAGTGGTGGCTGCAGTGCAGTAAAGTTGTATGGGAATTTCATTCAACCCTGTAACAAACTTCCACTATCTCTGTTTAAATGCTGTGTCTGCTGCAGTTATGTACATAAAGTCTACAGTACAGTTATGTACGTAACTAGATTAGCCACAGAGAGTAAACTGAACCGTAGGCACACAGGAAAACTGTTGCAGGGCCTTGAAAGGTACCCTGGACACCACACACGTGTATATATATTTATGGATGTGTGTATGCACTTAAAGCCTTCAAAAAAATCTCGGCCTTAATTCAAACAACTGGCTTGGAATTGTAGCTGAGTTTCATTTGCTAAAGAAAAGCTGTTTAGGAGCAAACGCAGGTTGCAACAAAATGTTAGGAACAAACTGTCCGGGATCTTCTTTCACAACAATCCCACGCGCTTACAAACCTCCCTTTAAGAATAAAGTGGTAGTGCAAACACCTAATTAAAAAAACGGCTTGTATTCGGAGTTACTAATTAAAAATCCTCCTGTTCCCCCGACTTTTTCCCCCCTCTGTGGAAATCTGCAAGTTATTTAATTGAAGTCCCATTTTGTCAGTGCAGATGCATGAAGTGTCTGAATCATCAAACAGATTTAGGGTGTTTTGATTGTTGTGTGCGCCTCATTGCTATTCCCAGAATGTCGAGCTGAGCTTATGCTGATCGGCAGGACTTAGAAGCATGAAACAGTAAAAGAGTCCTTTCTTCTCACCCTCGCCCCATCCCCCTTGCCCCCCTGGATTTACATTGAAACTTTGCCAATCTCAGATCGCACTCTGTCTGCTGCCTCTGCATTAAAATGGGGCCGGCTTGCCTGTTTCTTTGCCCCACGCTCCATCTTCAGATTCCCCTTCCCTGCCGTAAGACGCCTCTCGTGTTGCTTCAGTGAGATTTCTTTAAGACGATTTCATTTTCTCTCCTTTCTAGTTTGGTTTTTCTTGGTTTTTTTTTTTTTTTTTTACAATAAAAATCCTTCTCTGTTTTTACATTTGTGTGGTGTGTGAAAAGAAATGAGACAGAGGAAGCGAGAGAAGCCTGTTTTCGTCTCGAGGTGAAAACAGCCTGGTGAGCAGCAGGTGCAAAGCCCCAAAGCAGCTGCTTACTGCTCTCAAGTTGAAGCGCCTTGGTCCCCCACCCTCCACGCCAAGAGCACTTCATATAATCCTCTCATGCAATTCACACTGTAATTGCAGATATCCAGACTGCTAGGGCTCATTTTATTATTATTTTTACTGATAACAAGATCTGCAAACAGGGGACCAGTCACAGTAATTAGTTGTGTGGCGCTAGACAGCTTCTGCAGAAGCAAGCTGGATTCTTTTCCCTTCTTTTTCATTCTTTTTTTTTTTTTTTGGGGGGGGTGGCGGGGCACAACTGCCTTGCCCACTCCTACCTCTCCTCCTTTCACCCCCTTGAAGGCCACTCAAAGTAGCACATGCGGAACTTTCCTGCTGGCTCTGTGGGTCCGTTTATTATCTTGCCTGCCTCATTCACTCCTTGAGATGAAGCCTGTTGGACGGGTGGGTGGTAGCAATGAAGATTATTGTCTTGAGGACTAGCTTGTTTTCTCAAGGCTCTGCTTGTTACATTGCTAATTATGGGGCTATGGGATCCTTTTCTGATATTTGACTAAGTGGCATGGATTACTGTGTAATCGTTTCCCACTGGGGAAGGGGATCTTTTATTATTATTATTATTATTAATTATTATTATTATTATATACCTCTGCACAGCTTTCCACTAGCTTTTGTTTAGGTAATTGCTCTTCCCTGTAATCCAGGAGTTCCTATTTTTTTAATCACACTATGGATTTCACCAAACACTAGTTAAAATGTTAATTACTGGTAAATACACCTTCTTTTTCTCTTCTGTTCAGAGTGAACACTGATCCTATGGACATGTTGTTTGTCAGCTGTACCCCTTATGTGTTATCTCTGTCTAATACAACACTGTTGTTTACAGAATGAAGACTGAACACAGACATTTGTCTCCAAACTTTTGTTTTAGATTAAGGCTTAATGAGTTTATGTTTTTTTCTCAGTTTGATTTTTCAAGCCAGAATAAAAGTCAGTTTAATGACATTAGTAATTTTAATAACCTGAAAAGATTTTTCAGTGCTGAAAGACACTACATCAAAGCCTGTAAACTGGGATCCTTTATTTAGCTGCAGAAAGGTTTATCCAGTTGCCATGAAGTCAAGGTGCATTTCCCACTGAGTCAGAGAAACTCCCATCAGCGTGGAAGACCAGATGAGTTTCTTCCAGAGTGCCCTGGTAACACACAAGTGTGGATCTAGGCAGAGGGGAGTGTAGTGGAGAGGAGATTCTGGTCGTGATTCAATTTCTATAAATGTTTTCAATCTGCCTTAAAATGGATTCTTTTCCTGTTTTATAACAACTGTGTGATTTTTGCAGAACTGTAAGTTACTGAGATCTTTCTTTTATGCTGCAGTCCCAAGATTTGAGAATAAAACCACTGCTACACTGATGATTACAAAAAAAATGGTGTGAAAGACTCAACAGCTCCAATAACCTTACTGCAAGAGTCTGCTAGGAAAACAGTGCCTGACTTTAGTGGCTGTAAAGAACCTCAAGCTGTATTGACACAGAGCCAGAAAAGTCAAAGAATATCCTGTTTTGGGGACTAGGTAAGTGAATTAAGACTGAGGTGTAAATGAGAACAGTCTCAGGCTGATTTAGTCTGTGCCGTGTTATCTAGGATGTCAAAGGCTCATTCTGGCACTGAGGAACACCCAAAGCAGTGGTGCACTCTGGGGACACCTGCTTCTCATAGGCCATGGCCCATATGTCAGGATGTTCAGTTTCACATATTTTTGTGGCTTTTTCAATCACTCCAAAATTGGTATGGCATAAACTTTCAGCTGAAATACGCAGGCCAACTGCAGTGTTAGAGTGTTGTCGGATCCCAATGGCGCCATGGACAATAATCCATCCCAAACAAACTGTGCTGGTGCAAACCCTCCTTGTTATTGCATTGTCCCTTAAAGGGATACTTGCCTGAATGAACATAAGAGCTCTGAGGGCTGCAGCCTCTGGTATGTTGCCTAGGAAGTTGCATGGCTTAAGACCCGTTTGTTTTTCAAAATGTCTTGGTAGCTTCTTCTTAAGTTTCATCCCAGAGAGCTGCTGGACTTGGAACAAAGTAAAAAAAACACACTCCAATACCAATTCTCAGCAGTCAGTCCAAAAGTGCTGTTCCCCGGGTGGGGGGATGGGGGTGGGTGGATGGCAACAGAGATGTCCACAAGCTTTCAAAATAAACATAATTCAAGGTGACACTGGCTCACCAGGGCTTGCATTAGGATATGTCAGAAGAAGTAAATTGCAGACCAGCAGAGTGGGAGAGGGCAGGTCAAATGATATGGTGAAAAAAACACACATTGGTTCAAATAAAAGTTTCGAGCAGTTCAGTTGGTTCAGTGTAAGTGCTGTTAGCTGTACAATTACGGTGAATTTAATCTATAATGTCAAAAGAGTTTGTATTCTTTGCCATTAGAAATGTGAACATCTTAGAGACGCTCCTGAAGATGAGATTTATTAGCCTAAAAAGTGACAACGCCCGAATATTTCCTTGAGGAATGTATTATTAAACTATCCAAATAAAATTAAAACAGGTCAAGTAAACAGCTCTGAAAGCTGGAAAACTCAATTTCTTGCCCATCCAATTATGCCTAGCTAGACCAGCCTGTGCAATTTTCCATTATGGCTGTTATGAACTGTGGGTGGTCCTCCTGACTGTGCCATACGAGCTGGAGCACTAGAGCACAATAAGGCGTGTTAGGGGCTGTCAGCGTGTTTTAGGATCTCCTAATTCTTGTTAACTGCAATCATACCGCTGTGTACAATATAGCGTTTGAGATGACCGACTCTTTGAGCAAAAATCCTGCTGTCAGACATCCCTAGACTTTGGAAAAGTTCAGTTTGAGAGGTAAGTAGTGTTATTTAACTTTTTTTAATTATATGCAATCAAAACTTTTGGTGCCAATACATGTGCTTTCTTATTGGACCCAGACCATGGCCTTAGTTGCGCTTTCAAGCTCCTTTTGTTCATCTGTGTTTATTTATGTATGGATTTTCCATTTTTTTATATCAGCCTGCTTTTATGCCACAATCGCCTATCCTGCATTCTGGTTACTTTGCTGTAATTCATTCATTTGCTGTTTCAGTGCTGCTTGAGTAGAACATCGTAAAACCTTCCCGAGTACCAAAGAACTTCCAGCTCTTATAGAGGAATCTCTTTTTTATTTAAATCAAAGCAATAAAATCCCAACAGCTTTTCTCTCTCTCCCCCCTCCCAATGCACACATACTTTCCAGTAGTTACAGAACTATATAACCACTCTACAGAAAAGAGCTCATATTTTCATCTCAGCACTTACTAGCTTTTTTAACAGTGCAGATAGGCTGATAGAGCAACCCTTCCACAGCTAATCAGGAAGTTACAGCATCGACTTGGGAAAACAGTGAAAGAAAGCAGCAGCACAAGCAGGATTTTCAGAAGGTGAGAAATCCCTCATCACCTGCAGCGGTGTGGAAAATATTTCAGAAAGGCCAGCAATGAAGGAGGATTAAATGTCTAGTTTGGCACAGTCCCAGCTTGCCACCAAGGGTCTGTGAGAAGCAATGTGCTTTGGCTGGCAGCAGAGAGGGATGCACTAACTACTGGGAGATGTCTGCAAGTGGTGGGAGGAGGGTGGTGTGAGCGTAGAGGTCTTTGGGCATGGAAGCATGCCCTGCCTTGTTTTGGGACACCACTGCGTAGGAGGACAGGGCTTCATGTAGAGAGGCTGGATTCAGCCTAGATAGCACGAGACCTGGAAAGCAGGGGTGGCATCCATAATCACATTAATTACAGTCATTGCAATGTAATTTGGGAATAAGAAAGGCTGTATATTCCAGTGCATACACCTCTGCGATGACATCAGCCCTTTCCCTGCACGTTAGCAGCAATATGGGGTTGTGTGTCCTATATGAGGGAGGAGTTGCTCTCTTTTCCCCTCTAACTCCTTCCCTGGGGAATCAGGGCCAATTACCCAAAGAGGTTCCCTCGTGGGTCAGTTGTGCTTTAAGTGTCTCCTCCATAGCTGGTCCCTTGTCATATCATTCTCTCATTAAATGGCCAATCCAGCTCCAGGTCAGGTCTGATCCTTGTGGTCTAGTCACAATGATTTCAAACAAGAATACCTTTGGGCTATGCCTTTTGCTTGGGAGGACACCATCTGCAAAAACTCTCTTACCAAACAACCCAAAAAGAATAGGTCACGGGTGTGCTGACATCTCAACCTCACAGGACAGCAGGCAGGAGAACTCTGGTGCTCCACCACCTTTCTGCATCTCTCTGCTGTCTCCTGTAGCGCCAGGGAAACTGGTGCTTGCACAAGACCTGCTCTGTGCCTAGAGATCCTAAATGCTATGATAATGCTACAAGATATAACATAAACTCAAAAAAAGCAGTATGTGGGCAGGCAAACATCGCCCAGTGATTTGCATATGCAAATATAGGTACCATGTTTAAAATCTTCTTGTGAAACTAAGGCTGTAAGTATTGCTGAGGTTTGAAAGCAGTAAGAACCCCACCATTAAAGCAGTCCATTAAAGTACCGTTACATACAACAACACATCCAACTGCTGTGAGCCCAATAAAGCACAGCTGTTCCCAAACTGTTCTGAAAGAGTTCAGATTTTGTACGATTGTGCTACACCGGTTTTATCTCTGCTTATATTAGAGCTGCACCAGAAAACTCCAGGTAAAGCTGGAGAGCTATCCTGGTAGGCAACATAAAAAGCCATAGGAAGAGGTACTTATCTTCATTTCAACAATTTTAAATAGACGCATGGAGGCAAAAAGTGGGAGAGGGAACAAAAACGGGTGAAGGGACTTGCCAGAGGTTATAAATGAGGTCAATGCCAAGGGCTTTAGACCGCCAGTCCAGTGATGCATCCACTGCACAGCCCTGCCTCACCCACACTTTGAGTGTTTGGTTTCCTCCTGTCTACACACATACTTATGACACCTACTAGTTTTCTGTCCTCACCAGCAATGAAGACAAAGGGCAGGTGACTGGATTTTGTTCCTCTGTGGCTGCCAGTTTTTCACACCCCTTCTGCAAGCTTGAATAACACATGATGCATCGGGGCTGCTGAGGCGCGTATTTTAAAGCACTTATCACCCAGCAGGAACGCTGGAATGCTGACTGGAAGCAACCTCCAGCCAGATGTTCAAAATAGCCTAGTACCAGCTTGCTGAGATCTTTGGCCATTTATACTGGGGTCTGAGTGAGAACAGAACAATTCTGAAATTCTGCAAAACAGAGCCTGCTGCATGTTTTTAATATAGACGTGTTTCAAGATCTAATACTTGTAAGCCAAGAATTTCAAGGAGTGGACTATCTGGTTATAAACCTCAGCTGTCTATTGGGGAAAAAGCAACTTTTTCTTTACAAATAGATGTGCACAAAGTCTGTGCTAAAAGGAAAATGCTTTTTAAAAAACTAAATAGTAACAACTTTTAGAGCCAAGTAAAAGACCTGTTATTAAGTACCATCCCTCCACATTTTTGCAATGGGATCCTGTTCTCTTTAGAATCACAGAATCGTTTTGGTTGGAAAAGACCCTTAAGATCATCAAGTCCAACTGTTAACCCAGCACTGCCAAGTCCACCATTAAACCATGTCCGTCAGTGCCATGACTACGTCTTCTAAATACTTCCAGGCATGGCACCTCAACCGCTTCCCTGGGCAACCTGTTCCGATGCTTTACAACCCTTTCCGTAAAGAAATTTTTCGTAATGTCCAGTCTAAACCTCCCCTGGTGCAACTCAAATCCATTTCCTCTCGTCCTATTGCTTTTTACTTAGGAGAAGAGACCAAAGAGACCCACCTCGCTACAACCTCCTTTCAGGTAGTTGCAGAGAGTGATCTCCTCTTAAGTCTCCTTTTTCCAGGCTAAACAACCCCAGTTCCCTCAGCTGCTCCTCATAAGACTTGTTCTGTAGACCCTTCACCAGCTTCATTGACCTTCTCTGGACACCCTCCAGCACCTCAAAGTTGTTCTTGTAGTGAGGGGCCCAAAACTAGACACAGTATTCAAGGTGCAGCCTCACCAGTGCTGCGTACATGGGGATAATCACGTCCCTACTCCTGCTGGCCACACTATTTCTAATACAAGCCAGGATGCTGATGGCCACCTTGACTGCCTGGGCACACTGCTGGCTCATATTCAAATGGCTGTCAACCAGCACTCCTGGGTCCTTTTCCACCAGGCAACTTTCCAGCGACTCTTTCTCAAGCCTGTACCATTGCAGGGGGTTGTTGTGACCCAAGTGCAGGACACAACTCTTGGCCTTGTTCAACCTCCTACAATCGGCCTCAGCCCGTTGATCCAGCCTGTCCAGATCCTTCTGTAGTGCCTCTCTACCTTCAAGCAGATTGACACTCCCACTTAACTTGGTGTTGTCTGCAAACTTACTGAGGGTGCACTTGATACCCTCATCCAGATTATTGGTAAAGATGTTAACCAAAACTGACCCCAGTACTGAGCCCTGGGGAACACCACTTGTGACCAGCCATGAACTGGATTGAACTCCATTCAGCACCACCCTCTGGTCCCTGCCATCCAGCCAGTTTTTTATCCAGAGAAGCATACATTCATCCAAGCCATGAGCAGCTAGTTTCTCCAGGACAATGCTGTGGGAAAGGGTGTCAAAGGCTTTACTAAAGTCTAGGCAGACAATATCCACAGCTCTTCCCTCATCCAGGTCACCTTGTCAAAGACAGAGATCAGGTTAGTCAAGCAGGACCCGCCTTTCATAAACTCATGCTGACTAGGCTTGATCACTTGGTTGTCCTGTACATGCCACATGATGGCATTCAAGATGATCTGCTCCATAACCTCACCAAGGACAGACTGACAGGCCTGTAGTTCCCTGGATCCTCCTTCTGGCCCTTCTTGCAGATGGTCATCACAGTTGTTGGCTTTCAGTCAACTGGTACCTCCCTGGTTAGCCAGAACTGCTGGTAAATGATGGAAAGTGGCTGGATGAGCACTTCCAACAGCTCCATCAGTACCCTTGGGTGGATCCCATCCAGCCACATAGACTTGGGTGTGTCTAAGCACTGTAGCAGGTTACTAATCATTTCACCTTGGATTATGGGGGCTTCATTCTGCTCCCCATCCCTGTCTCCCAGCTCAGGGTCTGGGTACCCAGAGAACAACTGATCTTACTATCAAAGACTGAAGAAAAGAAGGTATTAAGTATCTCAGCATTTTTCTCATCCTTTATCACTGTGTTTTCCCCAGCATCCAATAAAGGATGGAGATTCTCTTTAACCCTCCTTTTGTTGCTAGTGTATTTATAGAAACTTTTTTTTTTTTTTTTGTCTTTTACAGCAGTAGCCAGAATAAGTTCTAGTTGGGCTTTGGTCATTCTAATTTTCTCTCTGCATAACCTCACATCCTTGTCATCCTCCCGAGTTTTCTGCCCCTTCTTCCAAAGGTCATAAACTCTCCTTTTTTTTTTCCTGAGTTCAAGCCAAAACTCTCTGTTCAGTCAGGCTGGTCGTCTTCCCCACCAGCTCATCTTATAGCACACTGGGACAGCCTGCTCCTGTCATTTTAAGATTCTTGAAGAATATCCAGCCCTCCTAGACTCCTTTGTCCTTCAGGACTGCCTCATGAGGGACTCTGTCAAGCAATCTCCTAAACAAGCCAAAGTGTGCCCTACGGAAGTTCATGGTAGCACTTCTGCTGACCCCCACCTTACTTCTACGAGAATGGAAAACTATAATTTCGACATCACTATGCCCAAGACGGCCTCCAACCTTCACATCACCCAAGTCCTTCTCTGTATGTGAACAACAGGTCCAGCAAGGTGCCTTCCCTAGTTGGCTGCCTCACCAGCTATGTCAGGAATTTATCCACCACATGCTCCAGGAACCTCCTAGACTATTTCCTCTCTGCTGTATTTTATTTCCAGCAGACATCAAGTAAGTTGAAGACTACCATGAGAACAAGGGCTAGTGATTGTGAGACTTCTCCTAGCTGCTTGTAGAATATTTCATCTGCTCTTCACCCTAGTTGGGTGTTTTATGACAGATATCCACCATGATACCTGCCTTGTTGGCCTTCCCCCGATTCTTACCCAGAAACACTCAAACCCTGACATCACTGTCATTAAGCTCTAGACAATCAAAATGCTCCCTAATATACAGGGCTTCTGAGGAGTTTATAGCCATCTGAAGAGATCGTAGCCACTCATTACAGCACTCCAGTTGTGAGAGTTACCCCACCATGTTTCTGTGATGGCAGCTATATTATAGTCTTCCTGCTGTGCGGTGGCTTCCAGCTCCTCCTGTTTGTTGCCCATGCCATGTGCATTGGTGTAGATGCACTTCGGTTGGACTATTGATCCCATGACCTTTTCGAGGGGAGAAGCCCTGATTCCTACATGACCATTCTCAGGGGGATTCCACGGTTTCTAACACATCAATAACCCTTGTGTCCTTGCTGCCACATGGATCTCCATCCCCGACCTCCACTAAGACAGCAGACTGAAGGAACTCACTAGCACTCTGTCCCTCAAACACTGGCGTACTGCCCCATGAGCCTGGGAGGCTACACCCGTTTTCCCCACATATCAGACAAAAGGGTGGCCCCCAATGTTAGCAGTGCCCACACCCACCTTCCTCCAGCCCAAAGCCAAACTCTTTGGCTTGCAAGTGCTTTTATTCACTTTTATAAGGCAAGAGGGACTTGTTCATCAGAGGTCATCACGGCTCTATATTTTCCCCCCTCCATTTAATTTTAAGGGCGGGCCAGCCCCTATATTTGAAACTCCTCCTGCTCTATTTCTTTTCATTCTCTCTTTCTTCCTTCCTTCCTTCCCCCTCGCCCCCTCCCTCTGGCTCCTGCTCTGTCCCCTTCAGAAGCCCCCAGGATGACACCGCTCATTGATGCTTCTCCTTCATTAGCATTTCAGCAACTTGGCTCAGTAGTTTCGGAGACAATCCGTCATGAGAAAACTGAAGAATGTGCCCCATTTGCATGATTCTGTGCCAGAATGCAACTTTTTCTCAGCTGTTCATTGTGTAATTTCCCCTTGAGCCTTCAACTTTCCCATGAAGTCCCAGAAATCATATTATAGAATTCCAGACCAGCTGAAATGCTCCAAAGATTAGTTTTATGGATGTTTTTAACCAACCTCACAGCTCTACAAAGAGAATCACATACATAAGAAATGCGGTTTTACTTTCTGTTGTTACGAAAGGCACTGTGCCTTAGATGAATAAAGTTCTTTGAAACTACCAGAAGGAATTTATGCCCCATGATGAGAATGATCCAATAACTGTTGTGAATCCTTAGGTGTATTTTTAACTTGCACTTGTCCTTCCATAATTATTTTATTCCTCTTACAATTAAATGTTTGTAATCCATTTTGAGAGTCTTTCCCAAATGAATGGATATGCAAACAGCTTGATTGAAATGCTCAGTGCATATGACTAAAAGTTACTGGCTCTCACACATCAGCAGAACAAATCAAGCTTTTAGTTAGTTGATTTTAGAAATCAAAAACTTGTTTATAAAAAAAGACAGGCAGATAAAACCTGCTTCTAATTACTTTCTTGAGGACATCTGAGTTTGTAGAAAGAAAGAGTTTATTATATTAAAAGTAAGCAAGAAACTGAAAATTGGTGGAAAGCAATCAAACTACTTTGTCAATTAAAATGTATCCCATTAGGAAAATTAGGCACCTGTTCCACAAAAGTTAGACAATAGAGCATGGGAGGAGAGCACTGCATTTTAACTATCTGGTTGCTAATTAAATTCTTTACTTTTTCCTATGTACACCAATAACTATCATTTTTCCCATGTCATTTTTAACCTAACTAAATGAACTTGTTTTTAATTATTCTGCCTCTGAAAAACACCAGATTTCTTCTATGCTTTCAGAGCCATAGCATAAACAATACAAATATATAGATAAATATTTTATATACAGCTCAGAAGAAAAATATTTTAAATAAAATCTAGATACTTTTTAATACAGATTTGTGTCCCTCCCCTCCTTACCCCTCCAAGAGGGGTTGGCTGGGTGAAAAACATCCTTCCTGACTCAGGTAAATGTATTGAACAAATGCATAGACACACTCACACTATGTCAGCATATACTTATATACACACTTACATTTTTATATATATATCTGTGTTGCTAAAATCCCATGGAACTAAAGCTTGCCAAGATTAGAACTCCGTAAATGGATAAATTAGGGCCCTTCCGATGCGAAAGATAGGTTTTTTTGGTGAGAAGCTCACACGGTGATTAGAGTGAGGTTGTGGAAGATTTCATTAATTATAGGTGACTGGTTTTCCTCTCAGAGGACAGCTCAGGTCCCCCAGCTCCCCCTCGGCAGCTCATCTTAAATTGTTGTCTAACCTTTCCCTTAATTCAGCTCATCTTGAGCTGATGGGAACTGCTTTCATTCCACCTCTTGTGGAGGTAATGAAACAATCTTCTTATTCACTTGGTTCCTCTGAGCCGGTGACACACAACAAAAAACCCAGGGCCCTGATTAATGGCCGCTAATTAGCAATGTTAATGACCAGGTGTCCAAGAGCATGGCCAGCTTCTCTCAGCATGGAGTGATCCCTCAATGAGGGCCCTGCAAATCCAGCCCCAGTGACCCTTCCCCTCAGCTGCCAGTAATGAAGCTGAGCTCTCTCATTACACCCAGGAGAGGCTCAGGGGGAGGCCCGCGCCTTGAGAGCCAAACCTTTTCCTTCGGGTCTAGTGGGCCTTCCATTAATTAAGGTCAGCATTTTTGCACCCCCCTCCCCAGCCTTTTCCCCCTTAAAAAAAAAAAAAAAAAACAACCCACCACCAAAACCCCAGCCCTCAAAGGTAAAAGTTTAGGACGAAGGGAGGTTTAGCTCTTTTGGTTTTCTCCGCTTTCTCAGTGATAAAGATGCTTTTTCCCAGTGTGGTCAGGCTGCTCGCAGCCCACCCCTTCCCCTTAGGTTTCGAGTCCTCCGGAGCCAGCTATGAGGGAAAACCTCCACTGGCTGCCGCAGTCGCTCCCCATCAAACCCTACCTGCCGCCTCCCGTAGGGAGGAGAAATGGAAGAGCACGGAGCTGGAGCGATGCTTGCACTGGCAAAGCAAAAAAAGTCACATATATAAGTTAAAAAGCCAAACGCACATCTCCACAGGTCATACTGGCCACGCAGAGATGTATTTATACATTATTCCTCATCAATACTTCAGTTATATTTATTATTGTTAATTTTAGGTGTGTAAAAAGTGACCTTTGGCATAAACATTTGGCCGCGGTTCGTAACTCCTTCCATCTGGCAGCACGAAGCGGAGGTGATCTCTGCTTTCTGCCTCCAGCTTTGGGGAAGCAGAAAGGGGAGTTCGCCCTGTCCAGCTGTGGCACCAGCGCGGGAAGAGCTGCCTGGGCTGCCAGCTGCTGCCTGCACCTCGGATCATCGTGACACAGAGCCCTGCCTGTCAGGACGGGCTGTGGGCAACTACAATAGTTTGTAAGTGTTAGAAATCGATCCTGGTTTTTGGTGGGAGGGGGCTTTTTAAGGGTGGGGTGATGTTATATCAGTGTGCATACAGCACAAGGCTACCAAAAAAGAGCCAAATGTTTAAAGAAGCAGAGAACTGTCTTATTTTTGCTTTGTTAACTTAGCAAATGTAGCGAGATATGAGAGAAAAAACCCCGCAATGCACCTGCCTGCAACTCGTGTGGTAAGGCTGTGTGCTCCTTAATACCTGGTGTCTGGAAACTGTAAGTTGGCTTTATTAGCTTTAACTTTGACAATACAATTTTTTTTTTTTTTTTTAATTGGAAGTATATTACTACAAGGCCATCACTTTTTCCAGTTGCAAAACGAAGGCAACAAAACTGACACTCATTGAGACAGGGCGGTTAAGGGAGCTGATGGGGAGATAGGAAGCCTTTTAATCTTGGTCACATCTTGAGCTGGAAGTGACAGAAAGTTAATACTGCAAGAATGCCATTTGGTGCCTGTTCTAAGGTAAGGGGGAGCCTAGCCCAAACTTGAATATGTCAGTGCTTCACAAATGCAGTACCAGTAGTCGGGGAGGTAGCTGGACACCATAGTGCACCAATTGTTTTCCTATAAATCTTTGAAGGGATGATTTCTAGCTAACCATGTAATATCGACTCCTCCCAAATGATAATTATTTTCTGCTCTCCTGACCATCTGGGCAGTACAGCAGTGGCTAACTTGGCAATTTAATATCAAGATGCTAATGCATTTGGATTTTCCTAGTGAAATTTAATGAGTTGTAAAAAAGAGATGACTGGGATCCCAGGCACAGGGGATGACACTCCACCTACGAGCCTACACTCCAGCTAGTGGACTTATGTGCATAAATAAATTACTAAACTTTTCTCTTCTGGCTCTTTAGACTATTCTACTGGCACCCAACTTACCTAGAAAAGAATCTTGCAAGATGTACTGGTCCGTTCCCAGGCGATTAGTCGCTCTCCTTGGGATCATTGGGTTTTCTAAGGGTACACAGCCTTGAAAAGGTGCTGCTTTCACCTTGCACACAGCAGGTTTTTCAGTAAGGACCTGCTCTGGCTCTCACTTGCTTCACCTGAAGCTGTAATCCTGCAGTAGGTCAGCTGTCCTTTAAAAGGTTTTTGAACCTGACATGGATTTTGGATGAAGATTTGTGTCTATTCCCTGTCTAGAAGTGTGCATTGACTGTCATTACAGATAAGAAAGGTTCAGTTCTCAGCTCTCCCAGTTGACCTCCTCAGAGATTTTGGGCAAGCTACTTACAGCCAATGAGGGTTGCTGATGGAAAGATGATATAGTGATTGTGAAAGCATCAAAAATCGAAATTAATATAAAAAGCTTATTGAAAATTTAGCCAGGTATACAAAAAAAGCCAAAACTAGAATAAAAATAAACCTACCTCCCTATGTATAAAACAGGCATAACACCATTACCTTTAATTTTACCCATCGAGGCAAACTGAAGCAAGTCCTGACCCTTCACGTGCATTTCTGCGGCATCAAGATCCTTTGGGAAACCAGTGGCAATTGAGGGCTGTATCTGCACGACATAAAGGACAACTCAGTTTTCGAAACACCATTCCCTCCTTGTAACATCATTGCTAGCACTGTGCTATATAAAGCTATGAACAGCAAAGCAACTCCTGCAAACTGTAAGAGCTTTTGTAACTCCATCCTACGCATCTAATTGATCAGCTATGCCAAAAAGAACAAAAGTCTTTCGACAGCTATAGTTATTCTATTACAGGTTATGCAGATAAGGTTTCAGCTAGAGCCAGACACATTTTCTTCCAGATAAACCTTTTTCACTGAGAAGTACACGTTATGAGCACAAACTTTTCATGAATGAGTCTGAAAATGTTTTCATTCTAAATTTACTTGCAGTTAATTAGAAATGTCTGGGAAGCTTGAAACTCCTTTACAGTGCAATATGAAATAATTTTTCACTGTTTTAGTTCAATAATTTTGCACAAAATTTTGCTTCAGGCCTTCACCTCTGTTATTGCATTATTGAACAACCAGTTGCCTGAACAGCCTCACTGACCACCCCTCTGCCTGCTGTAAACTTCTCCTTTCAGGCAGTGGCTGTAACACCTTTTAAATGTATCTCCAAAAATATTTTCTCCCCTTCTCTACAGCGTTGCTGAAGTCATTGCTTAAATAAAACAACTGGTACTCTGGCTGCTCATTACATATTGATAGTTCATTTATGACAAGAATAGGGATCAAAAGCTAGTTTTTGCTCGATTCCAAACTTGCCAAGGCATTCGAACACAGCTGTCGTTCACAGCTCAGTCCTGCAGGGAAGGAAGAGATGAGAAACACATGGGGGCAGCGACCACCGTGTGGGCCAAATCCCAGTCACTGATGCCAAGGAAGTTCTGACACTGACTTCTGCAACAACAAGAGCTAGAAGCTTTGGAAGGTAAGAGACCTTCATGGAGCTGTGAAATCAGTTGACAATAAAGATGCTCATTCTCCTTAATCCTGTAAGGTCCATGTTACATGGTGTATTCTATTCAGTAAATTCTTCAGCAACAACAAAAAGGTTTCCAGCTTCCAAAACTTCTGAAATCCCCTTGACACTGACATTACTTTGCTTTTATACCATCTAGGTTTACGCCCATTATAAGCTCCCAAAAATGGTAATGCTGACGAGTGCAGAGCAAGTGCGGAGTTTGGCCTGAGTGTTTTGATTGCTGGGTTATGTTCTTGGCTTATCTGACAATTTACTTTGCAGCTATGGGTGATTTTCCAGTTGCTTTTTCTAATTACTTTCTGTTGCAATCCTCTGCCTCAGTTTTCCCTACTGAAAAATGGACACAGCACTACCTTTTCAACAAGATAAGGCAAAACCTCGTTTGTTAATGTTTGCAAAGCAATTTGCAATGATTTGTTTGTAGCTGTGCTAAGTACAATGTATGATTAATATAGTAATTAGATAGAAATAAGGAAGGAATTTTGTGGATTCTGATAAAAGGCAACTGGTAACAAGGCAAGAATTTTGCCCATTATTGGACCACATAGCTCCATAGGCAAATTAAAATAAGGGCTCTGTCCTCAGAGTTTTGGGCAATCCAGGCTACGTAATTGATTTGAGAAGAGCTACTCCAGGCTACTGTGTAATTACAGAAGTATTCACTCTTCTGGCTCCCACTCTCCTTGTCATGTTCTACCTCATTGCCCTTTATGCTAAAGCCTTTGTTGATGAGGGGACGGAAGCAGTAAGGACAAATAAAGCAATTAGCAGGTAGGGGGAATGCTACCACTGTTTAAGGATAACACACAGCTTTTATTGGGACATTTACTAAGTAGAAGTCTAGAGCCTGCAGGTCAGAAGGAAAATATAGGTAATCCAGAAAAAAAAACAAATTATAAAAAGACCCTTCCTCATATGTATGAGGCATTCAAGAAGTCTTGGCAGGAGGAAAATGTTTTCAAGTAGTCTATATCAAAACCACGATAATGGTATTTTTAGTGAGATTAGCTTCCAACTTTCTAATTTTTTTTTTTTTATAAAACCAGAGTCTCATCACTAGAACGCGCTTCTCTTTTGTTTCCAGTGTGCATTGGCAGTAAGCAAACACTACTTTTTGAACGGCTAAAATCTCATTTTAAGTTGCTGCAAAGCCAGCCAGGAGAGGGAGCCAAGACCTTGAACAAACCTGTGTTCCTGGCTCTCTGATACCCTGGGAAGGAAGCTGAGCCATTTTGGCCAGGGCTCCACTGTGTTCACAGGGCTTGTGTGAACGCATTGCATGAGGAAGGGATAAAAGTGACGGGGAAACAAAACAACACATGGTGTCCCCAAGCATCAAATGTTGGATGACTCATGGTGCAAGGGAGAGAAGGCAGAAAAATATACAAGGATTAGTGAAAATGAGCAGTACTATAGTTTCTCAATTCTGATGCTTCCGTCGCTCATCTCTCTTTAAGAGATCGTTATATTCAGTAGACTCTAGTTCTTCTCATAACTTGCGATCACTTGAGTTTGAGACAGCTATGAATAAAATAATAGATTTTCTGCAGTGTGGCATCTGAGGTAATGGCAGGTCTAAACTTGGATAAGAACTGCAATGCTAGATATTAAAATGCACGGAAGTGCTGCTGCTCCTCCAAAGACACCCCAGCGCTTGGGTGGAGTCTGAGTTCTGATCTCCAGAAAAAAAGTCCGAGCCATGCTTTATCTCCGTAACACGCCAATCCAAGCTGCTGCAACAGGCATGCCCGAACGTTTTAGGTGACATGAGCCTAGGAGCAGAAGTGACCTGAGAAACGCTGAGGGATTTGTATTAGTAAATGTTCTTTACCTCCATGTACTCAGTTGAAAAACATTGCAGGAATGCTGAGGCTTACCTCACTCCTCCTTGCGAACAATGTGAACCTCCTGATGTAAAACTCTATTTTTTTCCTGCTAAAAGGAGTGATCATTGTGGTTAGTAGACATCAAGGATACTTATGTTCCTATGGACTGTGACCGTGTATGTTATATAGCTGAATCAATGTCACTCTTAGGTAGAATTTAATATTTTACCAGAGGTTGGTTCTAGACAAAAAAATGAGAACATGAGAGGAAAAACAATCACATTTTAACTTTTTAAGTGGAGAAACATTAGAAATGAGGAGGACAATTCATTCAGGGCCATTTGTCATATTTTTCTTTCTGAAAATCTAGACGAGAGAAGACTCTGATTCTGATTTCACATTCTTAATTTTTTTTCCAATTCTAAGCTTTCAGTGTTTATAACAATCACCTTTCTTCCTTTACCTTTAGTGGAAAGAAAATGAAAAATACTGAGATCACTTTATAATGGAGAGAGCAATCACCAGGAAAATTTTAAAACTTTTGTTAACTAAACTGAAAACTGTTTTTCAAACTAAAACAAAAATGGTTTAATTTTTACTATTTAATCTTCAAATTTCATTCTGAAATTATAAAAAAATTAAAGCTTGAATTTTTTTTAAAAAAATCTATAGGAAATTTTTTTCTTCAAACATTTTAACTAACTTTAATTGCTGTGATCTGCTACGATCATTTATTTGTAGATTCAGATAACAAATTAGATCCTTACTACCAACTTCATTTTTTTCTGTATTGTTTTGAATTCTTTTTACACATTGTGCAGGTAACAACTTCTCAGAAGTGCATCCAAAATAAACTAATGATGAATAGCAACGAATTGAATTGAAAACAAACAGAACTTTTTCCCTATTCTTATCCTAAAGATCAAAGTATTTGGAATGGAGACAAACACACTATATTTGCTCAATTATTTTCTCTTTATAGAAGCCTAGGAGTGTTTCTTCAGGTGCTTTACCCAAGCTATGAGATGGTGAGTCTCTCCAGACTCCTCTAACTGGCCATGAGGGATCAGCTTGGAGATGTTTCAGAACAGCAGCGCCCAGGCTAGAAATCAGTGGAGAAACTTCTCACAAGTCTCTTTTCAGGCGACTCAAGGGAAGCAACTTAATATATATACCTAAAGTTAGGTGTCAGGAGCATTTTTTACTCCTCGTGGTCTCTGCAGAGCAAGATCTTCCCCAAGCAACACTGATACCAGTTTACAGAAAAGGAAACTGAAGACAGGGGGAAGCAGCCCAGCACGGAAATAGTTGGCTGGAGCTCTGAACCACGTCTCTGAAATCCCGTTTTGGTGCTCTCTCACTGAACCACACCAGGGGTAGGGAAGCCTGTCTTGCCACGCTTGCTCTGAACGTAAACACCAACTTTCCCAGACTTTGCAGCATGCCTGCATGCTGCAGAACTCTCTCAATTATTGTGTTTCTAACAAGTGGGAATAAGAGGCAGAACTTGCTGTATGAACGACCACAGAGCACACCTTGCTAGTGACTGCGGGGCAGTGTCAGAGCATTAGCACCAATCCCCACAGCTATCGTGTAACTCTTGATTAGAGCCAGGGGGAGTTTCAGGACTGTTACTAAATGTTCAATTACACCCCGCAAGTGACAACAGAAGCAAACTGATAAAAATATGGTAGGAGACTATAGGTTTTGAGCAAAGGAGACCACTTAAATATGTTTGTGAAGAGAGCCTGGAATGATTTGAATCATGAACAAATTTGTAAAAATCAAATTCTGTTTGCAGGTGAATAACAAGCAGAGGAAAGGGCAGACCTGGTTGAATGAATTATGCATTATGAGTCATTTAACAAGCACTGATACCTATAAAGATAATGATTCTAATGTAAATAACAAGCCTTTAATATTTATGCAGCCTTAATAGTCTGAAATGATAGGTCAAAATTAAAACGTCTCCTCAGTGTTTTTCAGTGGAAACCAGATTTATCACAATGTCTCAAATGCAAAGCAGTATCCCTTCGTGCTAGATTTGGTACACCTTTGCTCCTCTGGGACCGTGCCTGCCCTAATGCTGAGGTCTGGACAGAGCGAACCCCTCTAATTCACAGCGATGCCATGAAAGTAAAAGCCGTGCCTTCTGAACTCCCTAGATATTACAGAGCACTCAAACAGTGACAGAACTGGAGATTTCACTTTCCTCTCTGCTTTGAGATAGGAATCTCTGTACCGACTTAGTGCAATCACAGCAGCGAGCAGAGAAAGGAAATGAAAAGCCCCTTCCCCTCGCCTCGGTGCACGTAGTTATGTGTGGGAAAGAGAGAGAGAGGCTATAGGAAGCCTTGTGCAATCACAGCTGGGCTGTTAATTGCTTTGCCCTGTGCACAGAGTCACACCTTGTTGCTCCCCTGCAATAAGAAACGGCCACCCAGCCCAGCAGTCTCAGGGCAAGGGCGGAGAGGTTCTCGTGTTCTCCTGCGTTATTTTCGTGTCGCTGAGACGCCCGTGTGTTCTCACAGGCACTACGCTGTCTAGGCTCCCGCGGATGGCAGCAGTACTGAAAGTCAGGGAGCGATCGTGTGACTGAGAAAAGATTGGGTTTCTCAAACCCCTTTTTGTTAAATCGAGGTTATAGCAAGGGAAAAAAACATTTCACAGGAGCCGAGTGCGCTGCCACACACCCTGCAGCAGAAGGCCCAGCCGTTAGGGATAACCAGACTTTCCCAACAGACCCGTCTCTTTTGTAGCTAGTACGCTGATTCCTAAAGAGTTTTCACATGTACCTTTGGGAGACGAATTTGCCGGCTCCATTTTCCTTCTGTGTGGTCACAGATTTCTGCAAAACCTGCTCACTTGGAGGTCTGATCTGTTACAATTTCCCGGCTCTTAATTCAGACGCAAAACTGGCATGTACTAAGTGTGACACTATATCGAATTGCACAGAGAACATACAAAATATGGGGTTTTTTAAATAATAATTAACTTAACCTGTGGGATATTAATATAGTGGCAACTACCCCTGCAGGATATAAAACTGGCACCACCTAAAAGAGCTTCCATTAGTGCTGTAGGTTTCTAGTCCCAGTGTATGGTTGTTTATTCCGAACATGTGGAAATAAAACCAAACCATAATAGGACTTAAAAAGCATTCACTGCATTTTTGTCCATAAACACGTCGTATAAATAAAAGCTCTTTGAAAAAAAATGTGTCAAATGAATCAATGTGTATTCTATTATGGAACAATAATATCATATACCACATATGTTGCTGAAGCAAATAACTTTAGCTGGTATAATAGTATTTTCCATTTTGCGGTACAGTTGTATTTTGATCTGTTGATTAAGGACCTGCCCCTGAGGAAGCTAATGACAAGAGTTCCCCAGGCTTAAAAGGAGAAGGAAAAATGTGAAAACGATTTTGGCCACAAATAAGGAAACAAACGTATTTTTTTCCCCTTTCTCCTAGCGTGAGTGAACACTAAGTACAAAGAGTTGAAGACAGTGGAAAGATTGGCTCTCTGCTCCAGCAGCTTTGTATCTGGCCCTAAGCATGTATGTGTGAGAGAAATTTTGGCACTACTGGAAACCCCACCTCATACCTCCCACTGTGAATATGTCATCCTTCTATGTGCTCGTGCATGCCAAAGCTTTATCTCTTTTGAAATATTGCCCAGAATCAAGCTATGTTTACTTAAGTAATAGGGAGATTCACTTATATGCAATAATTTCTTCAGTGGAGAGGCTGTCTTTCCACAGTTGTACTTTGGACTTTGTTCCTAGTTTAGCTTCTATTTTTCTAACTTGATGGTTTTATCCAGGTTTGACAACAGGGTTGGATTTTTGTTGGATTTTTTTTTTTTTTTTTTGAAGTTACACACCTGGAATTAACTTTTTCTGACAAGAATTACAGTGCACCTGGAAGCACTAAATCATTTTTATCTGGTTTTTAGTGGTTTTGCACAACAGCATTGCATCTCTAAATCTTTTTTACCTTTTACAAATCTAAATTGCAGCTCTAGATAGAGCATTTTATGAGTGTGTAGATACTGGTATCATGAGACTGTTGTGCCCTGCTAGTGTCTGCCTCAACCAGTCCTGGAAGTAGTTAGCTGAGAAGTACCGCTCGGGGTTTCTTTCCTCCTCGGTGGCTCTGCTTACCTACATAACATATGGAAATGTGAGCATACACTTACAGCAGATTGTTTGCTATGTTTACACCAGTTCTAACACTAATCCCCATTAATGTTTGATATTGCTCCCAAAGAGTTTAAGTAGATGTCAGGCCTCAGATCCATTGCATACACGTTAGGCATCGTATAAACTTC
Organism: Bucorvus abyssinicus; assembly: GCA_009769605.1. Taxonomy (NCBI): domain Eukaryota; kingdom Metazoa; phylum Chordata; class Aves; order Bucerotiformes; family Bucorvidae; genus Bucorvus; species Bucorvus abyssinicus. Next base: position 8,890,791 of record CM020035.1, on the reverse strand, counting down.
AAATAGAGAGATACTGAAACACCGTGGGGTGTCCTTTTTTAACATCATGTTTACTGACTAGACTAACCACAGCAAGTGTATGCAAAGCTCTGCTACTTCCATGATTTCTGTCATCACATTTAATAGTCCTATTTTCCAGAAAAACATAGAACAGCTTCACATCACCTTAGGAGCCCAGCTTCTTGCTTCTGCTCTCAGTTTCTTCCGTTTATCAAGCGTGTCTGTGAGTGCAAAGTGAAAGAACAGCCAGACGCACGCAAACACACACAAAACTTTCTCCCTCTCAGACACAGGCCATACTAGCTGCGTTTTGCTGCAGAACAAGAACTACCAGGGTCATGGCAAAGTCTGCTCCAGGCCCTGTAGCCCACCCAGCATCAGCCTGGATACCCCGACTTGTCAGAAAATATTTAACTGCAGTGCAGAGAGACTTGGCCCCTTCTGCAAGAGCAAATGGGAACTGCCTGAGGACCAGAGAAATGCCAAGTGCCAGGCACAGCCCCAGCTCGAGCTGCTCCCAGGATGAGCTTTCCACAGTACAAGCTATGTGTGCTTACTGGGGTTTTATGGTACAGTAGAGAGAGGACTTGAGACCATCCTTTGTCCACCGCACAGAGAAGGAAGCTGGTCAGGCCTCCCTCCTGCCAAGAGTTTCTTTTCCTTCTCACCTCCCTTCCCCAATTATTCTAAAAATTACTGTCTGAGGCTGCAGAGCTTTCCTCTCCATCAAACCACCTCTATCGAAGGTATTTGGAATGCAACCGCTTTGCATTGAGAGGACTGTTTCTCATTATACGTTCATATATTGCTCAGTTAACAGGACCCTGATCTGAGCTGGAGGTTATTGAGACATACTTGTAGTTGAACAGAGCTGACCTGCTCCTTTAGGCTCCTAACAACCAATTCTCACTTGAGCCAACCGCAGAAAGAAGTAAATAAAAGCTGTAAATACAGCCATAGCTATTAAAATATAGTGTTGTTTAGTAACAAAATTATTGGACTTCACAAGTCAATACATTTTGTGGCAGGGGATAATTTTATGTTAAACGATTAAGCTGTATCTCAGCCTTTGCTAGGCTCATTATATCTTTTAAGTAGTTCAAATTTCCCGATAACCAGCGGCAGAACCAGGTAAACAGGCAAAATTAGTATGGCTGGGAAAATTTGTATCTGTCACACAGGTCTGGTTCCCACACACTCTGGTTACATCATTACTTAGTCTGTTAACTAGGAAACCAATTAGGCCAGAGAGCTACCGTCAGGTGACCAAAACACGAAAATGCACAAGAAACCCTACCCGAAAGATGGGATTTCAGCAGAGGCCCTCAGATAGCTGACTCCTCTTCTGCTGCACTGCAATTTTCGTATTCCGTTTCACCTTTGCTTTCAGGCTGAGCTCTGAGGTCCACAGATTGCTGGTTGAAGCAGCCTTGTTTCTCCCCCCGACAGGTGCTCTGAGAAAAGTGTTTCCTGCATCAAAAATTACACAGAATTATGTAATAATTTGTCTCATTTACTCTGGAAAATATCCTTCTCCTTCACACCTTTTAATTTACAGGGCGAGAACAGGGCGGTAGCTACAGAACTGAATGGGGCACTGTGGGTGGTGGTGTGTTCACCTTAAAGGGAAGGGGTGCCTGAGACTAGGGCACAGCTAAAGTTTCAGGGCGCAAACAGCTTCCACAAGTCCTATTTGTTTTCTGCAAATGTTGGAGACATTTTTCCATGCACAGAGGAAGCACAAAGGTAGCTGGGCTCACCCTCAGGAGAAAAGCCTGCACGGATGGAGGAAACCAGCATGGGGCACCATGAGGACAGGTGAAAGCCAGCTGCCTGTAAAGTGTCAGAGGGGCATACGCACGTATATATAAATAAATACACCTAACCTCTACACCACATCAGTGATCTAGCTAAGGTATTATTACACGTAAGAAAAACACAGGTCACGTGGCTATAACATATTGTATATGTTATATACAAATGTATACGTATTGCATGCTGCATATAATGCAGATATTTTCTAGCTTGCACATCTTTCCTGATTCTGGCATCACGTGAAGAGCTCACTGATTTGCTAAGTCCTCGCTCATAGCTACAGAAAATCTACAAACACCTGCAATACCTTAGCTCCTCGAGAAGGGCATTAAAAAGCCACATGCTCTTTCTCTACATCCTCGTTCAGATCTGCTTTCTGTTAGGGCAATGAGAAAGGGGGAAAGAATTGATTAAAACCTCACCTCAAAAGCCTCAAGAAGAGACTTCATGTACAAGGTGAGGGCAGGCTGAGGGCATGGGGGGTCCTCACCCATGTGAGGATCGTGCTCAGCTACCAGCAGTACAACAATTTGATCAGTACTATGATGCCATTGGTTTATAGATTTTGTTTTTCCCCTGCTGTGGCCCCTTTCATTTCTGATGGCCTGTTGTCTTTGTTGGTTTTGGAAAATAATCGTCAGAGGAAGTAAACTAATCAGAAATACTTTCCTTCCCAATGATTTTGTTGAGGAGATGATTTGATCACTGTGTAGAGGAGAGCAAACTAGTCTCTGCCGGATGTCTGCCAACTCAGGGAACCAGGCTCTCGCATGTTTTCCAGCACAAGCACCTCATTATTAATTCATGCTCCAGGTCCTCTGTACATGCTGTTACTAATATTAGATTTCAACAGAGTAATGAGCAACAGCAATAAACTGACTATCTTAATATATTTTAAATGCTGGAAATATTAAATTTGAGTTTGGATTTTTAATTAGGGCCTGAGCAAGGTATGGACAATCTTCCTACTGTTTTGCAGCCAGCAAGCAAATGAGATAGGGATTGTTCTGATCTGAACACTGAAAGCCAGTCTGATTTAGGGGATGGGTCTGAAATATCCATCCCCTAAATTTTAAAGCATGAGGGAAGTTTGGCTCTGGGTCCTGCAGCCAGACTTTGACCCATTCCTATACTAAAAGGGGACCTTTTATATGGGACTGTAGGAAAAGGGAATAGTTGTGAGACCAGCTCTCGTGGATACATTTTGTCTGCTCGCTGTCAGTGAGCTGCCCAGGGACAGTTTGACTCTCAAGGATGCCACTTAAATAAAGGGGACACGGGGTAGATGAGCATAGAGAAAGGGGGTTGTTGTGGTATAGATCCATACCATAAGGATATATACAGTAGGAAAAAAAAAAAAAAAGGCAGGCAAGCTGTGGGTCTGAAAGTCCTACAGGGCTTCAAAGTCCTTCCCTCTACTGTGCTTCAGACAGGAGCATAGGTCAGCATCTCTTCCTTGGTTGGACATACATATATTAAAGGACTCATTTAAAATTTGAGCTGGGCAAAGGGCTAGAGCCATTTTTCTGTGAGCATGCTGTGCACATTTCTGAATGCAGTCCCTTTGAGAGGGAGTTCGCAATGAAGATTTCGCCATTCTGGAACTCACTCCTCCCACTTGGTCTGTTGGAGCCTGAATACATTGACCTATGGGGCACATTGCAAAGCCTAACTATTTTCCCAGGATTTTTCTGAATGAATGACTTGAGTAGGTAGAGAGAAGAACGTTTCATTTGTACAGTACGTGGAGGCTTTTAATTAATAACGTTCCCATTTGAATGCCTATTGTATTTTTAAATGTGCTTTGTACATACGCCTAGAGCATCGGATAACTGCAGGGGTTTTTTTCCAATTACAAACCAAGAAATCCCACAACAATGTGGTATTGCTGCAACGTGGCACCAATCTGCTTTTCACGAGAGCCTTATACAACGTCTAGCACAGTAGGCCCCTGATCTGGACCATGACTTCTAGAAGCCAGAACCCAGTTAGCACCACCCAAACTATGGCAGGTCTCAAGGAGATGAAGCTTCACACCAGTTGGAGAGTTTAACACTGCTGATCATCACTGTAGAGCTGGGAATGTTCTTTATGGAGTCAGTGACATTAGAGAAATGCCTAGGCACCTCATGGAGGTTTTATCTTTTTCCTTTCTGGATTTAGAGCTCTTGAGAGACTGGGTCTTTTCTTGGGTATGTTGGGCATTTACTACTTTTAGAACAAAAGAATAAGCCTGGTGAGTCTTCTCATAGCAGAAGGGTTTTGTTTGTTGAAAAGAAAGGTCTTAGCAGGAAGCGAAGTTGGTACTGGTTCCTGTGGTTTGAGTAAGAATTTTTCAATGTATCCTTTTGTTTGGTTTTGTAAAAAACCTTTCTTGCTAAAAAGAATCTCAATTTTGATACCACAAAGTTGCAATTTTATGTTTGCTTTGGTCCTTCCCAAAAGACCCTGGCATAGCATGAGAACAAACATTTTAGGTTTTCATTTCAAACTCTCTCCGAAATTCAAAGTTTCCTACAGAGATATTAATTTAGGTATTTGGTCCCGCTGATGGTCTGTGGGTCAATTCTGACTCAGGAAAATGATTCGATATGGTCCACTTCTTTTTCCCTGTGGGAGATGCAGAAAGCTTTGCTATAATACATGCTTCCAAAACACATGAGTACATCCTCTATGCCTGGTCACCACACCTGCCCTGGGCACCTCACCTTCTCCTGTGGGTTTGTGGAGCAGACACAGAGCAGATAGCATCACCCTATCAACATAGCCATATGGGCAACATTTTTCTGATTTCAGTGTGCTGATTTTTTTTTTTTTTTTAATTTACACCTGGGCCAGTGACAAATATTTTGAGAAGATGGATGAGGGTGCTGCCAGCAAACTGGAGTACTCTTGGAGAACTTGTTGTATTTAAGCTGTTTTTTGGGGTTTTTTTTGATGAAGCGAGTTGTATCCAAAGGCTTTTTCCACACACTGTATTTGTCCTTGTTTTAGTTCCCTTTTTGTTTTGCTGCTGTTTCATTGAATTACATGAAAAAACCACCGCCCTTCCTGCAAGCCTTAGAAACCCTCCTGCCTCCTCTGCTTTTTCATTCCTTTTCACTGAGTAGGCTGCTAAAATTGATTTTTGATTAGTTACTGCAATGTGCAGTCCCTTTCTCGATTGCCATGGCGCCTTCCCTCCTGTGATCAGGCAAGCGCAGGGCAAAGGACCAGGTGAACTCAAACCTGTCTCCAGAATCTTAATGCAGAGCTCCTTTGAGAAACACCATGAACAACCACACTGTTTTTCTTCCTTTCTGAAAACCCTGCAAGAATCTTACACTTAAATCAGGTATTGTACAAACTTCCTTATATAGCTCTGTCAATGCACTGCAACCCTGACCTGCAGTACTCTTGTGTTTCTATCTTCCTCAGGAAAGACAGCATGGTTTGAACCGAACTTGGAGAAGAGCTCAAATTTGTATAAATTCTGCCCTTACGGGAGGATGCACAAAGGTCAGTTACAAGGAAAGGGATGGATTTAGCTTTAAGCCAAGCTAAAATGCCACTTCCTAGAGGAAAAGGGCTGATGAGGTGCATAATTCCACTGAGTAACTAATCTATCGCAGGTACAATGACCAGCATCTTACTCTATTTCTATATTTTTATTTGCATGATGCATGTTCCTCAGAATTAAAGGCCCCTAGTTTTCCGTTGCTTTTGCAGTCCGTCGAGTCCCAAGATTTTGACTGGAAAGCCCTCATACTTTGCAGCATGAATGATAGCAAGTGCAAACACATATATGAGAGGAATAAACATTTTTAGATGTAAAAGCCCTTTCTATATAAAAATTAAAATGTGTTTCAAAAAATATTCACAGCTGCTCTCAGGCAATTAAGTTTTATAGCCAAAGGCATGAGCTACGCATATTTAAAGTATTTAACACTTTGTATAGTTGTTCGGCCATGCTTACTGCTTCTGGCAATGAGATGCCACTAATCTAAAAAAGTATTTACTGCCATTGTCTTTCCATTTAGGGATCCTTCTTTCAAACCACTTACCCAAATACACGCTATTGGTGGAGAGAGTTATGACTGAACAATTAAATCTATTTTGCAATTAGAAATTTGTACACAAAGTCTGAGAGATGTGATAGGCAACTCCTGCTCTTCTCTGATTATGTGAACAGCTCTGGAAGACAACCTTACAACAACTCTGCTGACTTCAGAGTCTACAGCATGCAGACAACACCATGCAGAGTCCCATCTGCAAAATAAGCCACACAGCTAGTGATAATCTAATGCAGGCAGATTCTTAACTCCCAGCACAACTACAAGTGATAACGATGGGGAAGGTTTACAATGGTTTACCATGGGTGTTTATCACGATCAAATGCGGATTGTTATTCTCCAGGTAAGCTGGACTGTAGTTTTAATGTTCTCTGTTCCACAGTACCCATGGATATTCAGATATCAACCATGGCTTGATATATCCACTTCCATCTCATCTGGCTGTGAGGTGGCTAGATCTGTATCATATTGCTATGAGCTGCACAAATGCTGCTTCCACATTCAGCTGCTGCGAAACATTTTACATGAGTCTGAACAAAGAGATTCCAGCTGGTCCAGGATGAAGCAACATGTTTGCTTCCTTCTCCCTTTCATCTCTAAGCTCATTCATGCTGAGAGCGGATATAATTGCTCTCTATAAATACATTCAGGTTAGGCACTAAAGCGAGAGAAAAGATACTTAAGCAAATGGACAATGATGACACAAGGACAAATGATTACTAATGAGCGATGAATAAGTTCAACCCATAAATTAAAGTTTCTGATTATCAGAAGACTGAAGTTCTGAAACACCTTTCCACTAAAACTAGGAAGAAGAAAATAGAATTTTCATGTTAAGCTTAATAAATACATAGGCTATAGGATACTGCTTCTTACAACAGCAGAGGAATGGACTTAGTAATCTAGAAGATCCCTTTCACTTCTATGCAAATAGTGAAAGCAAACTCCAAATCACGGCCTGGAGCTTATATTAATCTTCTATTTTATTTTTGTTCCAGGCCCTTTGAAACCTGACTTTTGTACTTTCAACCAAAGTTGATCTTGCAAAATCTCGTCTAGGTTCTTCTTGGTCAAATTTTAGAACCAACACCTAATTATTTTCCTTTTTGATTTGCCAGATATCTACCACTTGAGGTTTATCCTCCTCAACTTCTGTGACTACCTATGAGGGATTTTCTTCATCTGCCATTTGCCCTTCTACTAGCCCCATCAAGTTCTGTTATGATTCTTTTCTTGTGTCTCTTTACATCTGACCTTAAAATGTACCCATTCACAGAAGTATCACAATCATCATTCTATTCCAAACTACCTCCATTTGTCTTCAGTCTTTGCAAGGGACAACTAGCTATCGCCTAGCATGGTAAATACCGGGAATGGTTAATTAGAGCACTAAAGCCTATTTTGAGAGTTGCTTATAGTGTTATTTGGAACTAGGGTGAACCACCCTGACACAATCTTCTTCCTACTTGACACCCATACTTATGAGTTGGATGTAATTTCTGACCCAGACCTCTCATTAGGTTCTCATGCTTCAGCTCTGTTTAAATTTTACCAGTTCTCTACCATTCCCCAAAGTAAAGCTCCTGTACTCATTGTATTGTTTGCTAAATGCTGAAATAGTAATTTTTTTCTGGTTTTGATGAGTGCAGTTTTTAACCTATTGCCATCTATCCATGCGTCCATCTGGAATGCTGCTGCAAGAAATATCATTCTAGCCAATTACCTGACCACATGACCCTTCTTAGGTGTCCCTCAACTGCATTTCCCTTTTCTATCAGCTGACACAGTATTTTGCCTTTACTTTAAAAGATACTCATTAACTAGCTTGACTCATGCACTGCAACTTGTTCAGCCCCTAGGCATGAGCTCCTCCTTGCAATCCACCCATGCAGTGAGCCCCTAGCCCACATATTTACTTGATTTTCTGTTCCATTTATGTTCTGTTCCAGCTGTCATCTCCTGGGAGCAGCTTTCTGGTAACATCGAGATACCTCCTTCAAAATGCTGATGTAAGCTCTTCTGTTGTGATACCTACAAAAAAAAATTGGACCACAATTGCTAAGTTGTAGTTCTATGATTATTGCTTATGATGATGAATAGGATTTGACTGTTTCTTTGTACCTTCTTCTAGCTTGTCGCATACATACTTTGTAAATGGTCCAGGGTAATGACTGGCCTCTTAATCTGTATTTATACAGGAGTTAGTTCAGTGATATTCTGGCTCTTGATAAAGGCCTATGCTGATGCTCAACTGTAACAACAGAAAAAATAACACTGTTATGTCAGAAACACTGTTCTTTCTTTTGTTCCACCTACTGTCATTCTCTCTCCAACAGTGAATCCAGTTCAGGGGCTTCTGGTCTTTATATTTTATACTGTTAGTAAAACTGGCCCTCTGGGACTCCCAGCTAACGCTGCTCATAATGATATTTTCTCTGGAAGAAGAGAACTGTAACTACGTTGGATGAAGAACTAGGATGTGTTTAGTAAGAATACCACGGAGGTGAGTTCAGGTCATCCACAGAGCACACCGAACATGTCCTACTGTATTTGTAGTGAGTGTAAAACAGAAAGGGAACCAGTGGAGCCATGGTCTATTCCCAGTGCTCTTGTCCTCTTGTGGCTACTTTGCTGATGAGGGCAAAGCCCTTCACTCTTTTGGGATTCCATTTCCATTTGATTGCCTTTCAGATTTCAACTAAAAGCTTCTGGGGAAAGGGACAGTAACGTCATGTTTCGAAGTCCCCAGCAGAAACACTTCTAAGTGCTCCTGCAACCTCCTGCACCACCATCTTCAATATAACCCAACTAACAGAGACCCTGAAAAGTGGCCAGTCAAAAACTCCCTCTTGCTAAGAGGGGAAAATGTGCCTTCATTTGGGAGAGGTAGATATATCACGTAGCTGGAAGTCAACAGCTCCCACAAAGGTGGTGAGAAAGGGCAGAGAGCAGTCAGCAGGGCCTTAGAGGGGACAGAAAGAAGGACTTTTGAGGGCCTGAACAGAATTAACTGCAACTCAAAGTCCCAAAGTCAGCTGTAACCAGGCACAGAAGCCTGCAAGGATTTTGTAGGCAGGGATAGAGCTGTATATGACTCATTTTTAGTTCAGTTCTAACCCAGCTACTTTGTATTACCTCTCTTCAAAAGGTTGAGCTTCTCATTTGTGCTCTACACAACCTGGCTTACCAACTTTAAAGCCTCCCAGTCTTCTCTGGGGAGCTCACTATAAGAGAAGGTCTAGAAAGCATCTCCACCTCAAAGCGCTGGCCCAACCAGAGTCATCTCACACCTCCACAGTACAAAATCCTTAATGTAACATTTTTCTTGCTTTCCATATGGCATAGTAAGAAGTGGAAAACATATTAAATATAAAAGAGTATTGAACTTGGTAATACTGTACCCCATATACCAAAAGCACTTTAGTACTGTAATGACAACATTCACAGAGAATAAGTTCAATGAGAAAACGCAGGCACGTGCCAACCAATTCACCAGAAGAGGTTTGCCTGTCTGCCAACAGGGTTCAGAGACTCCTTCTGAGCTCTTTTCCTTCCCCAAAATAGCCCTTAGGTAAATGTTTGCAGCAAATTCAAATACTTGTGAGCTGGCAGAGTTGCTCCTTCACAAGCCCTAACAAACATAAACACTTCTGTTTCAGCACATCTGCCATCGCAATACCTACAGCTTTTCCAGAACCAGAGGATTAACTTTATTGTGCATTTGCTCCGTAGATCTGGTAACACAATATTGTACTTCTAAGCAGACAGATTACTCACAAGTTTCTGGATGCTACATCTTTAGAAACTCACTCTACTTAAAGATAAGTGTTGAATCTTGCAATCCCAGAAACATCCCACTGATGTGAAAAACAGTTATACCAAGGGCCAGATGGATGCTATTTTTCCTCAGGTTATTTGGATATTCCAAAAGTAATGGTTTTATTATTATTTTTTGCACTGTAATATTAAACAGATGCAGCTTGTTTGTAAAGACTGCTGTGAGCCATTTTTTCTTTACATTTATAAAATAAGACAATAAAAGATGTAAGGATTTTGAGGTTTCTCTTGTATTACTTTATCATAAAAGGAAAGAGAGACATTATATCAATATAAATAATTACATGGGTTATTTTAGTTTTGGTAAGGGTAGACCCAAATCTAGAAAAAGCCTATTGATGTACGTGTGTCTGTGTGTGCAGCTGAACACATCAGACACACTTTATTAAATACCAAGACGCTTACAGCGCATTTTCCTGGGAAGTCAGGTGCCATCTTACCTTCTGGCTTATTTTTCAGGATGGCCATCATTCTGTCCCAGTCCAGAGATTCATCACAAGTGCTGAGTTCTCACAATTTCCACCTGACCCCGTGCCAGCTGAGAGCTCTGCACTGCTGAACATTGGTGCTGCTGCCTAGTACTAGCAAGGCCTAAGGAGACTAGAAACAAACATGTATTTATATTGAAGAAAGCAGAACGTGATTGACAACCTCCGAGCAATTTGCCTGCTAATCAGTTTGGAAGCTTTTCCTATAACCCTGCTCTCCCCAGTTGACCTCTTGTTGAGTATTCCACCCTTTGACCTAAGGAGCACCTGAGCCTCCAAGTGACTTCATTTAACCAAAATGTGTGCTGTATATGACTGATTTCTCTGCACTTTATAGACATGAGGCAGTCTAATTGCAAAAGTTTGGAGATAAACTGTTTCCCTGAAGTAGATGTACAAAGAGGATGTCCACTCAGCCGGATGCTTCTTTCCTCACACCTAAGAGAAATTGGCCAAACTGATGAGCCATTTTAAGCGTTTTGTGAACAGTCATCCTTGAAAGGTGAAATATTTAATTACAAGGAGTATTGTTATTGCTGCTGACTATTAATTTCACTCTGCTGCTAGTTACTTTATTAGAATGTGATGATTTCTTCTCAATCAGATTATAAAGCTTCTTGCATTATAAAACCGTAGGTTCAGATGGTGAGAATTTTTTGAAACATTCATTTTGTCTGGGCTGATAATTGCTATGCTGAGTTCCCGTTCAAGAGCAATACTATTATTATTGTTGTAAAAATTCAAACACGAAGATTTCAGACACTATTGAATGAATGACAAAAGTACAGTTTCCAAACTATAGAAACAGATTTTGAACTTAGTTCTTACAAGAACTGTGCACCCAACGTGGAACATAGCTATTGCATCTTGGTGTGCAAATAACTGAGGAAGTAGCACTTAGTCTAGCTGTGGAGGAAACCGGCTTTATTTGACTGAGTTCTAAGAGTTTAAAAATCCAGCCTCTAAGCCTGCTAGGTACATGTTTAGGCACTTTAGAGTCCACATTCCCGACATGTCAAGTATCCTCCCTTCCCAGGATTGAGGCTGCTGAGTACTTCTCAGAAGTTTTCACTGCATCGCAGAACTGTGCCCGTGGGAGCGGTGGACTACATGTGCAGGCAGAGCTTACTTTGCCATGCTATCAGTGACTAGTCCTAACTTCCAAGTCTTACAGTAAAAGGAATTTCTTAACTCAGGTGTTGCCATGTGATTTTACCATAACACAGTCCCTCGCTACTTACACAGAAGAGAATGTCTCTGTCCCCATGTCCCTGAGACAATTTTAAATTCCTTTGTCAATTCTCTCTTCTATCCTTACAAAATGTTACGTTGTGCTAAAAACCTAATTTATCATTGAAGCAAAAGAGCTGCAGTTCTGGATGCAGACTCTTCATTGACCCAGTAGGGGTTAATAGACATCCTTTTAAACGAATTGATGATATAGTCAAGCTGAGGAGTCCAGATCTGAGCTTTTCTACACCAACTTCAATACTAACACCTCTATAATGAGTATGTAGACAGTTCATAATCTGCATCTATGTGATCATATGTAATTTAGTTTGACAGGAGTTTCCTTCAGGCAGTATGACAAAAAGCCAGTAACATATATACAAAACAGAAATCAGTCAAGATGACTTTTTGTTTCACAATTGCCTGGTGGCATAGTTTTTTGGGCAGGGGACCAAGACACACTTTGTGGATAATCACCAGTGTCACTCTGGAAGTACCAACACTGTGTTACTGTCCACAAAATGATCTCCTCCTGTCCTGCCAGGGGGCCGCTGAAGATACCACCTTTATTCACTGTGAGAACAAGCATAGTAAAGACTAGTCAGCTCCATACAATATGGGAGTCTTGGGTTGGGGTACAATTCCTGCTCTTTCAAAGACATCAACTGTGAACTTAAATAAGAGACTCAGCCCACCTACGTTCGGCATGCAACATAGGAACAACCACCCTTCCCATCAGGTGTTGGGGAAGATACCCACACAGATGGGGGGGCGTATGGGGATGTTTTCATCACATAAACGTTGGCGCCCTAAGTCAACGGCATGAGTGAGTATGCTGTCTGCTGGGCCCTTGCTCCCCGTGAGGTCAGGGGAGAGCATTTCTATTTGCTGCATCAGAGGAACTGACCAGTCAGTACAGTATAAGTGCACTCTCAGTATCAGTGTCTCCATGGGTATTTAAAGTTAACTGAGCTCAAACCAGAGTGTCTGCCAGACCCCACGGTGAAACCTCTCCATCAACTGTGCAGGGAGCCAAGATCCTTCACATCTCCATAGCAGATACTCCAAGAGGCGTCTTTAAGTTAGGTAGATCATGCTAACAATGGCCCTTACAGATTTTGGTGAGGCAGGGACTATGAATACATCAGAGGGAGAAGCTCTTAACTGCTCTAAAAGCTGCCAAGCACTTTATTTTACTTCAACGTTCCATCATCTTGCACTTTTCCTGTGGCTATATTTGACAGAGTTTTTCTACCAATTCTCTGGACTAGTTGCCCTCTCCCTTTGGCAAAATTATTAATCAGGACTGCAGACCCAGTTCTGCCTTAATATTTCAGCTCTGTACATAATGATCATACTAATAAATATCTTCTAATCCAGTAGTCTTTAACCACAATCAAGATGGAAACCTAATGTACCCACTATGAGCACAGTGACTCACCATTAGTTTTATGAAAGTATCTGATAAAGAACTGAATCTATTTTGCACAGTTGGGTTTTTCCTTTTTGTAAAAAAAATAATAAAATAAATTCCTCTGCCAAAAAATTTGGACAATGAAAACAGATGCGAGCATTTACTTTTCTTGCCATGCACTTGGGAAAAGTGCTCCAAGAAACAGAGCTCCTCAAGGAAAAATTAAAATTATGATAAACTCCTGTTGAAAACAACTGTTTATGCGATTCAGATTTTGGATGGTTACTAAGCCTATTTTTTCCCCCCACTATTTGAACTCCAAACAGATTCAGGCAAAGGTGCTAGGGTTTTCCATGACACAACAAAATAAGCAAAATCCGTAGTGACAACTGACACCAAAGATAGTCTTCACAGAATGCTCACAGAAACAGAATAAAAATCAAAACTACTGCTGAGAAATACAAATACCACCACAGCCAAAGCTTCGTGCTGGCTTCAAGGCTCTACCTGGCAAAAAGCACCTGCTCTAAGTACTTCTATGGCCTCTTTACCATGATATCTCAAAACCTCACACCTAAATGATCATGTTCTCAGAGAGTCACTATTTCTCTCAATTTTACACAAGGGGAATTGAAGCAAACATGAAGATTAAAGGCTTTATCACCATGGTATTTAGGTGCTTATAACTCGATTGCTTTCAATGGGAAGTTGAGATTTTCTAGGTCTGTGTCACGCTCTGGAGGCCACAGGGCAATTACGCAGCAGAACAGGAAGAACTTCAGTAGGAAATTTTATCCAAATGTAGTTTTAACTCCTGTTTTCTGACTACTGATTAATACTCAATCAACTTTCTTGGGTTTCACCTCATCCTCATTTCCCAAGCCTGCCCTACCTCTCTACCCAGGTTTGAATACACAATGCTGCTGGGGCACAAATGCTGTTCCTATCTCTTTGTAGGTCTTGGGCACCCATCACATAAATGCTGTCACACACCTTGTGGCAGTATATAAGTGTTCAACATGAACTGCTGAGTCTGTTTATCAGTTTTTATATTATTCAAAAGGCTTGTTGGACACAACAGTTGGTAAGGACACAGGGCACAGTGAGTTATATTAGAGGAAGCGTCTGCCACCCTACAACATTTTAAAGGTTTAAAATAGAGATGTGAATTTGCATTGCTGTGTCATGGTATCACTTGGGAAGAACATCCGTAGCGTATTTTCCATCATCTCTAACTCAGTGTTGAATCTATTTGTTTTCCACGGTGTTTTCTGGTTTTGTTCTGTATAACATATGCAATAGAGATTTATCCAGCAAACATTTAAATGATTATAATAGCTGTTGTTACAGTAAAATTAGTATGTGTAATAGCGACAAGTTGAATGAATGAACAGTTTGCATACAGTGATTTAATTCCATAATCTCACATGTTTAAGCGTTTGGATGGACAAGGAGGTGGAATACTTATATTAACAGTCTTTAACCTTTTTTGATATGCTGCTTTTATAAGTTTACCAGCAGAATACTGAATTTAAAAGGCTTGCTTTTCTTCCTTGCTTCCATTTGTCCTCTTAGGAGGACACCATGGACTTCCAGGCATCTGTAGACCCCAGGTTGGAAGTTATTAACTTACATGCTTAAAATTAAGCAGTGTTTGGAAGTTTGTTGAATCAGCAAATACAGGTATGCATTAATTATTTGATGAAATCCATAATATATTTTTTTTAATAACTACTTTGATGAGTGTGAGTTTATTACTTGGCTCTATTTCAGTTCAGTGCTCTTTGCTTGGGTAATGTGTGCTTTGAGATTGTTGTCATTTTACCTCACTGGTAATGCACACTAATCATGTTTTATCTTGTTGTAAGTAAATAGCTAGGGCATTGCACAGAGCTGTTTGATCGGTATAGCAAGACTTAAGAGAATGGTTATGCCTTTAGTTGTCTCATAATCCTCCTTAACATCTGTATGAACCATTATAGTAAGGTGCACGTTAATAATAGCTTCCACATACACATTGATATACACGAAAGCTAAAACATTTGCTGCCTTCTATTTCAGTAGACTTAAAATGTCACTGTATTTTTCCATCGAAGCAAAATACTTTGAAAGTAATTCAGGTATACGTACATTCTCTCTCCATTCTTGTATATCACTTCATAAGCGATATCAACCTATGTCACGCGATTTGAAAATCATGAGCCTTCTGGTCTTTAAACCCTCATGTGAAAAAAGGCCACATTTTTTAAAGCTTCTTTCTGACAATATCAGTAAGGAGAGTTCTTGAGAACAGCAAGACATCTTGAAAACAGCAAATTGCCAGGCTCATTTCAAATCTCATGGGGCAACAGACCAAGCTGTCTCTTGCACTCATAACGCGTGTAAGGACTGCCTACCAGCAGATTTCCTGCACCCTAGCTGTGTCCCCTTCAAAAGTGGGGGGCACTGGGGGAGGGAGGTGGCCACGTCTTAAGAGAACATTGCACAAATCCACCCAAGCGAGCCTCTGCAATCTTTTCTTTCCTTCATTGTTTCCCTATCTTTGTCTTCCATAGATTCCCCAGACAAAACTGACCCCCTTGTTAATATAAGTGTTCCTTCCGTATGGCTTGGTGAAATGCAAACATTTTATTTTGCAACAGGCCAGTCAGAATTTGGTTTGTCAGGCTTTGCATGGAAACATGCACTAAGAAACCACGATTTCTTCCTTCCCCTTGATTGTGTTATGAACTAAAAACTGCAAAGCCCTACCGAGTCGGTAATAGCGTGTCTTCACTTGATGCAGTCCTTATGGCCTCTTTGCTGGCTTTTTGCCATGACAGATTGCGCGCATTGGCACTTCTCAGCAGAACACATAGGAGTCATACACTATTGCACAACCTTTCCACAACCCTGCTGCTCTGGACTGTAAATGTCTCTCTTCATCATTTCAGTAACCGTCTCACTTTCTTTTTATTTGTCTCGAATGTGCTAATCTTGAGTTTGAAAGCTTTCAGGAGTTAGTTTGACTTTGTTGCAATCTTGAATACAGAGGTGCAAAAGGGAGAGGAGAGTCATGGCTAAAAGAAGGTGTATAATGGAAGAGTGTGTGTACCAGGAACATGATGCGAACACACATGTACCTTGTATTTGAGCTGCCTGCTATGCTTGCCTACCTGCCTACAAAAATCTCAATGTTACTGCACAGAAACTAATAAATGTCTCACACATTATATCTAGTCAACAGCCACAAGACAGGATAGCAGGAAAATGCAGTTATAAGTCCTGGAGCATCCTGTTTGGACAAAACTTGCTGTCCACCGCTGTATTGTTCACCACAGGGATTTGGATCATTCCTCTGGAAATCCAGCATTTCACTCCTGAAACTTAGTAGCACGTCTGGGGCCCTTCCCGCCTTGACTTTGACATAGATCTACTTAAAACAGAGGCCATGTTTTAAAAGACTTCAGTTCTTAGTTAAGTCTCCAAAGATATGTTTCAGGCCAAAATCCTGCTCATAGAAGTTAAAGGCATTTTATCTACTGAGTTACGTGGGCTAGGATTTTACCTTATATTGTTTAGAGCAGAGAAGCTCTTTCAAAACTTGGGGCATTACACCTGCCCACTGGAGTTTGCATTGCAAATCCTGCCCACCACTGAAAGCAAAGAGACTATAATTTTTGCAAGCCATAGTAAAACCACATGTTTCATACCAGTCATATTAGAACATATTAGCAAATAACTGATAAGAACATTAGATAACTGATAATAACAGCTGATGCTTGCATAGTACAAAGCTTTTCATCCATCCAAAGAGGCTTCAAGAAAGATGGCCATAATCAAAGAACTTGGCCAAAAGAAACAAGTCCATCCAAGAGGATTAAAAAAATTATACTCCCTTGTAAACTCAATTTATTTTAATTCCCATACCTACTTACTGAATTTGAAATATTTCACAACAGGTCAAAGAAAGTAATTAACAAATCCAACCTCTAATGTATTTCCATTTCTGGAAAAAAAAAAACAAACAAGAAGAAAATAGGTTTAAGAGAATACTAACCTTCTCATGAAACAAGATTTGGTTCAATTTTCGACACGTAAGTTCAGACTTTCAGTAATTACTCCGTGTGTATATAATGCGCTTATATAATTTTAAGATGGAACTCACTGCTGTGCAGAGAGCACATATAGTAGGTATATGCATTAGGATAAACCTGAAACTAAATCATTAAATAGTTGGTAGCACTGTTGATATTTATTATTAAAGACTCACTGTATAGTTTACCTTTGAAATATCCCAGTCTTGTCAGCCAAAACCTGATCTCGGCTCTATGAATCTCATTCACTTTAACAGGAGCAGAGAAAAAAAAATTTCTACTTTAATGATTTATAGAAAGCCAGCCCCTTTTAATTTCCAGACATTTGAAAAAAGATATCAAGCCGTGCATCAGATAACAGAGTTTCTCTTTTACAACTGAAGGCCAGAAGTTCCAAGTTCTTGAAATTATTTTAGATTACTAGATCTAGCCCCCAGGTGATGTACAAGCCACTTTTCCACCACAAATATTACTGTAAAAATTGTATCAGACACCAAAGATAGTTTGACTAAAGATTGGAATTTACCTTCATGAAGCAATTGAAAACTGTCAATTTATATCCATGAAAGTGGGTGATATATACACACTGTAATGCAGTGAGGTCATTCCTGAATGGCATTCCTTATCCGCTTTTCCAGAGAAAATCAAAAAATACTGGTCACATTTCTCACATTTTAAAGTGCACCTTCATCAGTTTCATTATTATTTACAATTTGTCTCCATGTGACTTTTTTTCTCCTATTTGATGAAACACTGAGTGGAAAGCAATAGACACCATCCTTTTCAATCACCTCAGGAATATTACTATTTTCAGAGTTTTATTAATTATAACAGAACTTTTTATTAATTTTAATAGAACCTTTAGAATAATTTTAGGTTTTAATTACTTTTTCTGTTTAATCAAGGTACTATTTACAATGAAGTGAAACAAATGAGAACCAAATTATTTTCTCAAGTGTGTGTACAGTACCACAGTGATATCAAATCACCTGCAAAAAGCTTCCACTAGCTCGATCCAGACATTCAGCATCCATACAACAGATGATTTTGTGGGAGTTGGTGAGTGAAATCTGGACTCTATTGACCTCAACAGCAAAGAATTTTACTCAATACTATTAAATGAGGAGGCCGAATACTAAAAGTTGATATACTGATAGGCATTTAGAACTTTCAAAGTAAATGGATAAATGACACCTCTTCTCTGTCTAGATGACCCAGTCAATGTTGACTGCAACCCTTAAAGAGGAAATATCGTGCATCAATGGACATTGTTAAAGCCATGTCTGCCTGAAAAAACATTGAATTGTTCACATACCCCAGACAAATTTGTCTTAACACTGCTTCTTAAATATTTTCAAATATTTATTTAAAAAAATATTATCATATCTTGAAACAGACATTCAAAAAAGCAGAAGAGAAATGCCGTTTTTCAATCTCATCGGTAACTATGTGATTGGATACTAGTACATCCTATTTCTCCCCTGGTCCATGCCAATTCAGAATTGTTAGCTGCGTTATTTTTTCTATGAAGATGATGCTGTTTTTCAACAAACTAAATGAAAACTCCTTTATGTGCATTGACATAGCAAGCAACCGCTAAGATAATAGCTTCCTTGTTTTGCCTCATACTGCCCCGGGACTGGGGAGATGACACTTGTGATCTTTGTCATTTACTGATTATAAATACTGATAAGAAAAGAGAAAAACCTTTTAATGAGGTGAAACTACAACCCCTTCTTCAGCTACTCTGTAATTTAATTCCCATTGCTAATGCAGATAGATATATATGGGTTTTTCCTTTTAGGATGGGAATTCGAAATAAACACCTACTAGACTAAATAGACAGACTTGCAAGGTGAATACATGATTTGGAAAGAGTTTCTAAGTAATATTTACACAATATCCTTGCTGTGTAACAAACATTTATTCAGTAGAAAGAGGAGCATAAGAAATAGACCAACATGCAGATTAATCGCTGAGTTAATAAAAGATATTACTTAGGAAAAGAGTATCAAATGAAGAGATCCCTATGAACAACAACGGTAAAAAACAAACAAGACTCAAGATATGAGAGACAGAGTTCTGTTAATGAAGATAATGAGGTAGATCAGCAAAGAATTGAACAAAGGGGGTCCAAGATGACAAGAGAAGAGAGGAACTCTGCTAATGATGGCAGGGGATGCAGTTGAGGACTGTGATGGGAAGAAAGAGATGTTGCGGTGCTGGAGATTGGTAAAACTAAGAGCCAGGTCTCTGAGGACAGCTGAGACCAAAAATGTCTGCATTTTTAGGAGAAAGAGCCAGAAAAGAAGGGTAATTAAAACAGTGGTAAGATGAGAACAGAGACATGAAAGTAAAGACTTCAAGTATATCTGAGTTAGTTACCAAATGAAAGAAGTCAAGAAGCCACAATGATGATCAATGATGGTCACAAAGAAGGAAAGATGTCAAGAGGGAATCAGAAAAGATGGTCATCAGCAGATATTGTTTTCTTTGAAGAAGATAGCAAAATCCTCCTTGGGGATCAAAGGAGATACAAAGGAACTGAAAAGATTTATTGACTGCGTGTCATCCGCAGCTCACTTACACACTTGTCTAACTAGAAAATAAGCGAGATTCTTGGTCATACATAGTATCTTAGGTAAGTACAAGCAGAATGTCAGCTCAGGGAAAAACTTATGGACGGCAATATATTAACACTATATGTCTTAAAACTGCTTTAAAAAAGAAAAGAAACTTCCTTAGGATGCCAAAGAGGGTGATTTTGCACATACTTTGGGAAACAGTTACATAAACTGTTATTTGAGAAGAAATTTTACATTAGAGAAAAGTTGAAAAGGGAAAAGATTAACTGTTTATACGGGTATATTTGAGCCCTTCAGTGCTAACTTTACAGATATTTGAGATCAAATAATGGGTTTCACTTTTGTAGTAATTTTGGCTGGAATTTTAGTGAAGCCTCAGTCCTGTGTCTTGCTGCTAATTCATTTTCACTCAATTTAACACAACATCATAAATGCATGACTTCAACAAAAAGACAATCTATGCCTTTAAAAAATCTTCTTTAAATTTAGAAGGTCTCTAGTACACACAGATAATTCCTTAACTGAGAAATCATTATTATGATAACAACAACATGAATGTTTTCTCCATTAAAACTTTCCTGTGTGAAAACACAACCTAAATATCGTAGGGAAGGTGTTGCTATACCAGATCTACTTTCAAGCGTGCTTTCTGCAAGAATTACGTCTGTAACGGTATTATCTGTGCTACACTTACACCCAGCCCCCAGTGAGACTGAGGATTTATTATGCTAAGTGTCACAGACAAAAACCGCAAAGGTAGAGCTTCTACCTGAGAGGGCTCAGTCACACTGGGTAACCCGACAAAGGAGAGATACAGAAAATAGAGATGAAATGAAATTTTCAAGGTCCTGCAGTGACTCAGACTCTCCAGGAACACAGTGGGGATGTGCAACTTTGGTGCCATTTTCTAACAGGGTGCCAGCATCTAGGCTGACAAAATTAAAAAAAGGATTCCCTAGTGTTTGACACACCAGTATTCTTTCCTCACAGTGCTTTCCTTTAGCCAAATCTTTCATCTGTTTTCCTCTTTCTCTTGCTCAGGCCTCTCCTTTCTCCTTTCTTCTCTCCTCTTCATCACTGCTTTACTTCCTCTCTTGTATCCTTCACCACTTGCTCCTGGGGCAGGGAAGCAAGAGAGAGAAAGAGAGAGATTCTGTTCTTACTAAAATCTTATCCCTAGTGAGACAATGTCTCCAGGGCAAAGAAAAATACTAAACTCCTGTTCACCAAAACGTGTAGCTGTGTACACAAACATGGACAATTACACATCTAATTTGCCATTTGCATGGGCAATTTATTCCCTCATAACTAGAGTGATTATTTGTATGAAGTAGGTGCTCTGTTATGAGAATGAAAGTCAGAACTGCAGTAATTTGTTTATTTAGTCTCCTTTAAAAAAAACTGTGTCAGCATTCGTATACATTCATGACACTTCTCTTACAAACATCGGTAAAGTTAGTGACTGTCGTTAGCAAAAGAATCAAACATTGACTGACAGTAAAAGCCAGTAAAATATTCACTTGTCAGTAAAAATGGCAAGATAATTTAGAACTTTTCATTGCGTTGGCATAAGTTCCTGGACTATCTGAGTACTTTTAATATCAAATGGCTTTATTTATCATAGTTGAAATGATGGGTTCTATAAAAATTGACGCGTATGACCATAAACAGAAAGAGTGAGAAGCCCAAATTTTCTTAAAAAATGTACTCCAAATTGCACAAGTTAAATCAAAATTAAAAATGTGGATATGCGTGGAAAGACAAAATGCAGTTGGATGATGTGGTAGCATAAGTTGTTTGAAAAATGTCATGGTCTAAATTAAGTCAATATTTTGAATGTATTTTTCCCCTTCCCCACTGAGGTTCATTTTCAAAACCAAGTAATTTAGGACCATCTGTCCTAAATCCTTTGAGAATGTACTCTCTAACATTAAAACATGGCTTACACAGGCTTAAACACAGCGGCGATTGCTTCTAGGCATCAGTACCTGTATTCCCTGTGACCACCACACGAATTAACAAGGCAAAGTTCATTTTCAACACCACTGCTTGACTCATTACCACAGCCCTCCTAGGCTCTTCGCAGGGGACCTGTAAAACAGCTGCCCTCTGGGTGTCTTGTTTTGGCGGCCTTTCCCACCTGTTTTACCTGTCTCCTCTTCTGAATAATTTATTTCACCATCTCCCTAAGTAGAGCACCTGGCCTAGGGCTAACTCTTTCACCTAAATTATTCAGAGCTGAAAACTCTTTGGTTTATACTCAGATAATGTAATGACTCAACAGGACAAACCCCTTAACTTGGGAGCAGCTGGGAGTGTTTCTAGGCTCTGTACTCTGTTGGCGGTTTGAAAGGTTGGCTGTGTACGCTATGTACAAAAGCACAGCAGAAATCCTTCATCCCCAAACATCTCCTCTTTCAGCAGTTAAAACTACCCAAAGCAGGGCTGGTTCACCCTGCTGCCTCTCTGCCACATCTCAGTCTCAAGGGAAGCCACAGGAAGCCTTCGTGTCTGGGCACTGCAGCTGGCTTGTTCCTAGGCTTTATGCAAGAAAATCTCCCATTAAAACCACTGAAAATTGGCTGCAGGGCTGGACTTTGTGCATGTCTATTGTCTTCACAAGCAGATTTTTGTCCAGAAACACCAAAAGCCACCCCTATGCAGAGCTCCCATCTATGCACCATCTCCACTATGTTTATCTCATGAACTCTACGATTAAAATAACTTCTCCCTGCCCCTGCTCATAAGAGCATGGAGAGCTGCCATACCCCAACAGAAAGGGGCTGTACAAGGTCTCTGCCTTGGATGCCACAAAGCAAGCAGCCTGCTCTCGGACTGAAATCCCAGTGGGCATTTTGGGTGCAACTTTGACTACCCCCTGTTTGAACTGACTGTATCTGAGCCAAAGTTTCAGCTTTTTTTTTTTTTTTTTGTAAGCTCTTGTTCCATTTGTTTTCCTGCAATGACACCACTGTTCTTACCCTTTTAATTAAGCTCGGAAAGCCTATGATCTTTTCTTTCAAAAAACTTTTGAAATTGTTTAGAAGACAACCAAGGAGAACATCTCCTGCCTTACAAGATACCAGCTTCAGCAAGGGTCTTTATAACTGAGAGAAGTGTTACTTTAAAAAGTTATGATAGTAAGGTCACCATGTGAAATTCCAGAACAAGGGATATGTTGAGGTATTGCCCACCTCAGGTACGGTAAGTATGATAAATTGTCCTTGGTGAGAAAAAGAATGAATAGAATCTTCATAAATGAAGAGACTGTTTTTAAGGAGGCTCTTTCCAAAAGGCCTTACAGTAAAAAATGAAAAAGTTAATTAGTACAATCTCTATTTAGGTTACTCTGGATTTACCTCAATGTCACAAAGACAGGCATGGGAAAAAAGGAAGAATTATTGAAGTTAAACCAGTTTTGAAAAAATCAGTGTCTTGTCACTTCTACAGTCAAGAAATCCCAAATATTTTGCACGTTCATTTACATGAACCAGCACAGATACCATTGATAGAATAAAAAGAAAATACAGTAATCTTTACCCAGACAAAGCTAAAATTCATTTCAGATGAATTTTTGTCTGCATAGGTATCAAAGAATTGTCTGGTTACTGTAGGGATATCCATAATACCCATCACTGTAGCTCTTATAGGCACTATATGAACTGTTTCATTTTCCTGAGAAGTTTATCAAGTATCAGGTATTTGCTTTTTGCGCCAGCTTTGGGAAATCAGGGTCATGGATTTCAAATGAAGTGCTTTGTACTCTCCAAGGGCAGTGAGAAAACACAATAGTACAGACAAAATCTAATCAAAGTATTTTGGCTTTCTGCCTCCTTTTTATTTTACAATGGGAAAAAAAAATTCAAGGTGCGACTTGAATGCCTTCAGGAGTTCCCTTCCTCTGTATGCTGTCTCTCGCCAGAAACGCGAGACTGACAGAATGATAAAATACGATGCCAGGTCCTCTGGCCCATTCAAAGACCCTCCCTCAGGTATCAGGTGCCTTGCCTGAGCTTTGAGGTCAATCAGACACCTCCCCTGGGGCTTACCTGGGCTGTAGGATACATCTACCCGAAAATCCGCTCAGGTAGAGCAGCTGTTATCTGAGCTAGGATCAAAGTGCCCCTCTGCACTCCAGAAAAACATCTTCCAAGCTGGTCTTCTTTCTCCATGATTCAAATGAATGTTGAATGAGTCTCTGGGGACAACAGTTGTTGTGCTGAGGAGCTAGCTGTCAGAAATACTTTATCATGAAAGTTCAGTTCCTTTCAAGGCCTTTTATTATTAATAGTCATCGCTGCAGGGGAACATTAAACACAGACTCTATTTACTGTACAAATTGACATATTATAAACCACAAAAGCCATCCGGGTGCTTTGCTGCTTTACCTTGCTTTTCAGCGTGCTAACTCCAGGGGATCCTTTAACCTTTGTGTTGCTAGAATACAGAGGGTGAATGTTGGTTTAGTGTGACCAGGCTGGGCTGCTAAGAGCGGCTAATTATTTGAGGGTCATCGTCTTGGGGAGCGGGTGGAGGACTGTGATATCTGTACTGTATAAAAGGTGAGACATTATGCTCCATAGTGACACTGGGTTCATCTATACGAAAAATCTAAGGCATTTATCCCTCTGTGAACAGGACACAGGATTTTTTTGCACCAGATTTCCAGTAGCTCCCACAGCTTACTGCTGCCTGTTGAGGGCATTAGATCTCATGCAGAAGATGAGCATGTTTTCTGAAGGTGGATAATAGCCTGATTTCTTCAGCAATAGCATGTGAGAGAGGTGAGAAGTAGCTGCTCTGTGACATAAGAAAACATGGCAAGATGAGACCCAGCTGTGGGAAGAACCCAGCCCTGCTTCAGCCCACCATGGCTGTGGCACTACAGGCGGATGAGACTTCACAAAGTCAGTTTTCAGTGCAGTATTGGATTTTAGCAGCCTGGTGGAAAACTCTCAGAAACAAACTGTTCAAGGAGCAGCAGAAACAAAACCCAGCAAGACAGCAACAATCCAGATGCAAGGCAAGTGATCAACAAAAAATACCACGTTAAAAAAGACTGTCTATTGCACTTGGTAGCAGACAGGTCCTTGGATTTGTGCTTTCAGCCCTCTGCACTTCGACATCAATCTGAAAATACTTCCCAGGCTTCTTGACAAAGCCTTAAAATCGTGCTGAGGGGGGACAGTACTCTCCCACAGCCCACTGCAAGCAGCCAGCCACGCTGCAAGGGCTAGGGTGGTGGATGTGTTCCAAAGTCACAACTCCGCAGCTGGAAAAGTCACGACTCGGGTGCAAGTGGCACCTGAGCAAGTCACAGCTTAGCAAGTCATGAAGCATCGATTCAGTGAATCATGGTGTCACCATGGCAGGTCCAGATGTGGTGAGTCAGCAAGTCACAAAGCACCTCCTCAGCAAGGCATGAAGTCAGCAAGTCACAGGGGTGACTCAGCGAGATTAAAGCAGCTAAAAACAGTTC
The DNA here is from genome assembly GCA_009769605.1 of Bucorvus abyssinicus. Taxonomy (NCBI): domain Eukaryota; kingdom Metazoa; phylum Chordata; class Aves; order Bucerotiformes; family Bucorvidae; genus Bucorvus; species Bucorvus abyssinicus. The sequence continues at coordinate 8,865,815 of CM020035.1, read as the reverse complement.
TAGATGCCAGTTTGAACGTAATGCAACTGTGCTGAAAAGGCAGCACCATATGGCAGACATTGAGTGGCCTCTGTGACATGCATTGAAGGGTTCACAGGCCAGTTCCCAACAGGGTGAGGGTATCTTTTAAGTCACCCTCACAGTTGTCACAAACCAATAGTGTCAGAAGATACATGGGGAATGGGAGGGACCTGGTGGTTCTGTTGCTCCTGCACTCCCTAAATGGTGTCCTCAGAACAGGTTTGAAGCACAAGCCCGGGGAGGGTGAATGGGTGAACCACTGGGCAGCTGCTCTGTGCAGAGAGGTTGTTGTTCTCCGAAGCTGTTTATCTGGTCTCTCTCATGAATATTGTATTCAGTGTAAAAAGCCAGACAGCAAGGGGGTGGAATTGGCTGCTTTTTAAGTACAGAACACGTACTCAAAAAGAGCGTTCAGAAGTGGTTCTTCCAACCCACAGTATGCTAAAGATTGGTACTTGGTACATTTAAAGGATGAGGAAAAAATTATGCCACCCAAGTACAGAACATAGCTGTGACTTTTTTCAGTTAAAGAGTTTCTAACATCCAAAAATGTTAAGTGCTCCTTTGACTAAAGTTCTTAATAGCAACTGAAACTGTTGCAAACTTGAGCCTTTTCTTAGATAGAGAGCATACGGAGTCTCTTCTCGTTACAGTAAAAAAAAAAAAAATTACTGTAATTTTGTAACCAGACTTGGACAAGCTTCTGAGAAGGACCACACACCAGATTAGATTATTTAGATTTGTTGTGAGAATAGTCGACATGTGTTCCTTTCCCATTCTCTGTCCAATCTTTGTTGTAAAAGTGGACTCATGTTGTGCCAGTTCAGATTAATATTATAACATGAAAGGGCTAGGTCTGGATCATTTTCCATGCTCGTTACATTCACCAATGTGGGAATAGAGTATATTCTACCTGAGCCACTTTTTGTTTTATGGCCAGGATTAGTAGCACACAAATACTTCACAGTCTCAGGTGGATATAACACCTGCCCCTTGGCATCAAATAGCACCAGTGCCAAAGTATCTAAAACTTCCTTTCAGGCCATGAAATAACCTTCAGGTTACTGTTGAAGCTCTTGGCATGTTCTTTACACTGTCAGCTCTTTTGCTCTTTCCTTAACACGACATGGCCCATGAGTTCCTGCTTTGCCAAAATTTCCCCTGAGAATGTGTTGTGTTTCTTCCATTCAAGCCAATATTCAACTCAAAATATTCCTGTGACCATCATTGTCATTTGATATAGATTTTGTTATGAAGTTTCACTACACTTTTAGTGAACCTACATGGTATTTCCTTCTAGTTACAGCTGCTCATTGAGCACATCACTTTCTTAACATGAAATAATGCTCCTCCCACAGCCATAATTTCCAATATTCCCATAGATTTCAGGTAGGTGATACTATTTAAAAAATCTAATATTATAGAATTTCAGTATTTCCACATGCTACTTTTTAAATCTAATTCTTTGCACGTGTTGATAGAGCATAGTTTATTCATTAAAATTAAGACTATTTTTAAATGTATTTTAGGTGTAACAAACTCAGAAAATGCCTAACTATTTACATTTATACAAGCCCTTGGAAAGCATTTGAAAATAATATAATAGTTGATACAATGGTTAGATAACATCAAAGAATGGGTTGGGAACACAAACCATGATCCTTGTGAAAACCGATTCCTGAAGAATTGGCCAAGAGAGTTCTAAGTGCATTTCTTCCTTTTTGCTGAAATATGATGTTTGTTCTCATTCTTCAGGTAGAACCTGGCAAGTCTGTATTTGCACTTGTTGATCTTTCCCAACATAAATCTCTCCATTGTAGTCGTATCAACAATATGTTTCCTTTACTTTAGTAATAAAATTTCTTGTAACATGTGCTCCTTTAGACTCTGCGTGCAGTATTTATCAAGTTATTGAGGTCACAGTTACAGAACATTTCAGTATAATATGGCAAAGGACAATGAAACCTCATGCAGATGTAAGATCCCTCTGATCTTCTTTTGCCATCAATTAAAAATAGCCTACGGGTGTTAAGATCTCTCTGATCTTTTGCCATCTACTAAAAAGAACCTCGATATTATTGGAATATGTCTTAATAAGCATGATGATGCTTCCTTAACCGGAAGACATACACTGCTCTCCTAACCTCTCTGATGTAATCAACTGACAGACCTAATCTACCATTTTGCTGGAATTATGCCTGGATGCATAGCCACTCCTATTCTGTGATGGATACTGCAATTTCTTGAAAAACCATCCACAAATCTTGGGACACTAATCTTCATACATGTTACTTTTGATTTAATAACACATTAGGCACATTTCTAGGGGAAGGACTCAATGTGATTTTTTTTTTTTAGGGGGGAAAAAAATGTTTTGAAAAGCTTGCTCCAAAGTTATACATTGGTCTACATTTCACTTCACATTTGCATAGCACGATAATTACTTTGGAAAAACATATGTAAGGAAATCACCTCTTGCCCAGGCCACTTAAGCCTGACTTGATTGTCAATGTTTCCAGGTGTTATTTTGGAGTATGGTGGAAAACCATCATTTATCTGTTATCTTCTAGATATATTTTGTCCCTAAATTCCATTCTAAATCTATATAAGTACAGAGATGATCTTATCCAAAAGGTGAGAGCTTACCTACAAGTATGCTTATATACAACAGAAATACATTGACCAAGAAACACTGAGGGGACCCTTACTGATGTCATGAATCAAGACTGTGTCTAACTCACATAACCCCAGCTGAAACTCAAGAGTTTACTATGCTCATCACCATTTGGGATGACATCAGCTGGGATGCATTTGAACAGATGAAGCTTTATTGAAGAACCTGGCTAGGTATGAGGAGCTGATTGAGGTTTTCTTCATAACCAAACAGGAGAGAAAATCACACACTTTGATAATTCCTACTTGAGTTATATACCGACGAATCAAAATTCACCTCCAGACATGACCAGGAAGTGCTTCTGGTAAAAATTTTGGCCAGTCTATATCAAGGATTTAGAATCTCTTATGCAAAAGATGAAAATTCTTCCAGTTGGGTGAGACGTACTTTTCCATATTAGGATATGAATGTACCACAAGGTAATTACTCATATTTTGATAGTGCCTAGTGAAGGAGATGAATCCACCATGTACTGCTTCAGAAGCAACCAACAAATACCAAACATACCACATTGAAAAGCTGGTTGTATACCCAGTAACACAGTAGCAGATATTTATCTCAAATAGTCCATTTAATTATTTACTCTGTTTAATCTTGACATAAAGTGTATTTCCGTGCATATTTCATAAATTATGCAGAATGCACAAATGGTCTAAAAATATTTTTAAAATAATCATCCACTTCTGCTTTTGGAAAATTAAAGATGAAACTTGGAACATGAAACAAACAAATAAGACAATTCAGAAAAGATTAAAAGCCAGTGTTCTGTTACCTTGGCAACACAATCTAGGCACAGCCAATCAGCAAAGTTGATGTATTGTTTTGACATACATGCACATATTTCTAACATAAATAGCAACAGAGACTTAATAACAATGGGGTTTAAAACTAGGAACTGATGTCATTTTAAATGTGTCAATCAAAGAGAACCTATGAAAGTGTTTCTTCTATCAAACTGACGTTAAGTATATGCTGGAATGGCTTTAAAAGAGATAGCAGGCTGCTGACAGGTCATACAGGAGATGCAAAATCTGTAATTACATTCTACCTTCTTGGATTGTGTCCTTTACAACGTCTAAAAAACTTTGAGAAAAAAATAAAACTTGAAAGCCATGATATATCATTGATTTCTGTAAACAGGCAAAAAAATTATGCAAGATATCTGAGAATGGAAACAAAATACTAGACTGAAAGAATCTGCCTAGCCCTCAAAATAGATGCACTTAAACTTCTTATGTCTTATTTTATGATCAGCTGGTGCCAGTGAAGTTCTGCAGCGCGACTTTTCAAGGATACTAAAAATTAACAATAGAAGACGTGTACAGAGGAAGATTGCTAATGGGATACAGAGCCTTCCTCCTCTTGGCCATTGGTTTGAATCTGGCCTGTGTCGGCAGTAACAGAAAACCATTACTTTTTGACAGGTGTCAGAAGTCTGTACGGAAGGAGCGCATCAGCCATCCTGACACAGACCCTGATGGATGGTTGCCCAAAAGTGACCCTCCAAAACAGCCTCAAAAGAAAACTGGCATTTCATCCCTTTCCCAGAGAGCGTTGTCCCAGCCAACTCTTAGGAGTGTTCAGCCAGTCTAAGACCATACTACCATGGACTGGCCTTTGAATCAACACCGCGGTTAGAGAACTGCTGCTCTAATTAAGTAACATTTTCTAATTCCATAAACAACTAAAATACACTTGAACGCATTTATATGTTTCTTCATGGGATCAATGTTTTTTTAGAAAAGCTAGGGTTGCACCAGCCTTAGATCTCCCCAAAATCCCAACTTTAAAAAAAAAAAAAAAAGAAAAAAAAAAAGATGTCAGCACTGACAAATGATATACACATTCATAAAACTCACAGATACAGAGACAAGCACCTTATTTTTTCATTGGGTGGGATTAAGTTACCCATTCTGGCACATCATCTTTTTTTCTTTTTCTTTTCCAGATTTATATGACTCTCATCATAACAAATGCTCAGTGAGGAATTTCCAACTGGAACACATTGAAAATAAAAAGGAAATAACCCACTATAAACAGCGCGGAGGAGAGACAAGTGAACACGCGGGGTACAGCGTGCTGCTTTGTCAGAACGTGAGTGGTGTACTCTTGTCTAGTAGCTATTACCTTTCCTTAAGAAATACTGACTTTTACTTGGAATTTTAATCTATGTTTTGATTGATTTCTTTTTTGGGATATAAGAAGAGTGATGGAAAGGACTGAGGATAAGGACAAGGAAGAACAGAACAAGCTAAAAAGTTTCCAGCCATGCTGTCAGGCTTGGCAAAAACATCCTGATGATTAACTGTTTCAGCGCTGTGGAATCTGCTTCTTAATGGAGGTGAAAGAGACTGAAAGTTTCCTTGTGCATCAAATTCATGAGCTTTAAGCTGCCAGCCTTCTGGCAGAATCTCCCTATCCAAAACACCGCTGAAGTGGGGACACCAACAACCACAGTCAAGACTTGACATAAAACAAACACTACACAAATGTAGTCCTTAAAACAAGTGTTTACCCTTAAATTACCACTTCCTGATAGCGTTACTTGACTCTCTGCAACGTATTTTATGGAGCATGAGATAAGGCAATGCCAACCTATGACACAAAGTGAATGTATTGCATCAAAAGATCTTTTTCAAAGGTCTATTTATTAGCATTGGCAGGTCAGCTTAGACCTGAGCTCTGTACACTGTGCAGTATGTGTTTCTCCACAGTCAACATGCTCTTTATGCAGTTAGATACACTATCTCTCGTGATCAGGGTTTGATTCCTCTCCCTGGTCTCACTGCTTGGAAGTCATCAAGTAGCCACACTCATCTCCTTCTTTCTGATTCAATAATCTAGAGCCCCTTCGCACACTGTTTCTATCACATATTTGTTCTAAACATGGACCAGAGCATATGGAGTCAGAGGTTTCCGTAGAGAACTGAGCCCTGGGGAGGTGAACTGTAACTGGAAACAAAAAAGTAAAGTCTCTTAGCTAGAAGTGGAGCAGAGTGCTGTCCCTGACAGAGTGATTGCCTTTATCGTAGAAGCCAATAATCTCACACTGTAACTACTCTCTTTCATGCTGTAACATTCAAAAAAGGTACCAAGACTTAAGAAGTTGCCTTGGCAGAGAATCCACTACATCTTCAGGTATCCCAGGTTAATTATCTTTCTTATAATATGCAACATGTTTCTACTCTGAATTTCTTTGGTTTCCTTTTTTGAGCCACATTTCTTTATATATTTTCCTGTAAGATTGATGACTTAACTAATATTTAAAATTCTCTTCACTGTGTGGATGCCTGTAGTTACCTCTAAAGTCAGGCGGAGAGCAGGAAGTGAAGCACGTATCTCTCAACGTATATGAGGGAGCAGGAATTCAGTAACTGGAACAGAACATTAACATTTTTCATAACCTATAAAAAGACGGATTTTTGTACTGAACTCTGGCACACTTAATTTCTTGTTTTATCAAGCACTTTAAAAATCTAAATGAGTATTGACCTATATTTCTATAAACCTAATTAGAATTTACCTATTCTACAGTCTCCACCCCTATATTTAAATATCCATCCCGTGCTTTAACATCATCTGTTTCCTGCTTTTTTCCATTTACCCATTATTTACATATTAAGAAGCAACAACTACTCTAACAGATCTCTCTATGACTCGACTGATAAGTCTTTTTCCTCTAGAAAACAGCTCTCGCAATTGCTCTAAAAGCCAAGCCTCCAGAAGTGATGACTCAATGCAGGATGTAAGACCAAACAGCACTGCTGTAAACAGCAGCTGCAGTAAAAGATGGATCCAGGAGGTCTAACAACAACTCTAAAGTGCCAGCAGAGTCGAAGTGGCTGATTAACATTATACACAAGTTACAACAAGCACAGGGGTGCGGAGTCCAGCCTCATTGTCTCTAGCCTCATCTGCAGTAAAGGATGTTGAACTGCAGAGCTGAATATTCTGCAGGTATTACTTCATGATACTGAGCAAAAAAATCCTTTCCCTTAAGCTCTTCCATTCCCCAGCATCAATAGCTTAAGCTTTGCTAGCCTGTGCGTATGAGTTCATGGGAATCCACTGCTGTGCTGCTTACTAGTTATTTCCATTACAAAATCCCTCAAGAGTCTCCAGCAAGGAATGAAGGTTCCTTGGGCTGATTAAACTACCTGGAATCTCCCAAAGATGGAGGAGGTAGTTCTAGTCCTATTAGGTTCAAGGCAAATTTTGAACTTGAACATCAAGGAGGTCAGGCCTTTGTTGCTATTTAAATATAACTGTATGGAAAATGAAATCTTGCTGAAAAAGTGAGTGTAAAGGTGCCCAGAAAGGAGAGAAAGCTTTAATACAGTACTTAAAAAGGGATTTAGTATGCACTGGCTGCTATTCTGTTAGTAGTGGGTTTTGTCATCAAATCAGAACCAGAACAAAATGCCACATCTCCTTCTTTTATGAAGGGGTTGTTAAAGGAAATAGAATAAAGAAATCTGAAGAAAAAATAACCTGGACAACAATGACCTAAAGTCCTTAAACCACATAAATGCCTATGAAGTTTGCACAGGGTTGTGTCTTGTACACATTCCTAAGCCAAACACAAAGAAAAGGAATAAGTATGTACGTATACTGCCATGCTGGGGTTCTCCCCTGTCCTTTGCAAGCCAAGAAAAACCATCCACAAACTTTGACTTCTGGATCTTTCATTGCATTATTACAGAAATACAAAGACAAGACAATGCCTCAGTCATTTGTCAGTAGCAATGTTCCTCAGTGTTCAGAAATCGCATTTTCTTTCTCTCTGAGGTTCTTAAATACTTTGCAAACACTGACTAAGCCTTGCAACCCCTTTACGAAGAGCACTGTTACACCCATTACTCAGCAGACTAAGACAGACAGACAACACACATCTAAAGGAGGCAAGTAAGGAAACCAAGATTCGGAAGATCTGCTACAGTTTTCCACTTTCACCTCAAGCAGATCAATGAATCTCTTTGGCCCCAAAAGCCAGAGTGGTTACTTTATTAATTATGCTAAGAGAAAACTACATAAATTTGTAGATACGTGCCTGAATTTCTGCCTGTAAACGGAAAGAATAAATGAGCACGCTGAGAATATATAGCCAAGACACAACAGTGACTGTAGACCTAGAAATATCCAGTCATTATCTACAGTAAGATTCCTGGTAGTTAGACCCCCTCTTTAAACCATCAAATCTTATAATTTAGGATATTACTGTAAAATAGTCAGTTAATTTCCTAAGCAGAAACATATCTTAATATTATGAATATAAGGTTCTTACTGATGTAATTTATTTGTCTTTTCTATGAATCAAAATGGAACAGTGTATAATAGTTGTAATTATCTCGTAAAAAAAAAGAAAAAACTAAACGAACAATAGATTTCTTAAAGTGTTCCCTACCCCTAATTGCAATCTCACCTCAGCTAAGGAACAAGACATTTTACATTCAGTGGTGAGCAACTGCCTGTAATATTTTTGACTGCACATCCTTTACACTTTTCCCTCTTAAACCAGTTTGCAACATCCTGCAAAGCTCTATCCTTCCGTAAAGTTGAGTGCTGTGTCACATGAGACATACCCCAACAGAAATGTAGGTCAATTTTTAACTGTCTTTCCTTGAAATGGAATGGACTTCTATTATACATGCAAAGGGGCACAGACAAAAAAAATGATTTGTGTCTAATAGTCTCTGCAAGTCTGCTAGGCCTGCTAGCTTAAAAAGCTTCCAATATGGGAATAATAATGGGCCATGCTAAAACATGTAAAACAGAACGGAAATGATGAGATAAAAATGAGTCTGAGAAGCGTGACAGGTCAGGGGAGCCAATGCAGGATGCTGAGAAAAGCCCTTTCAGGTTAGGCAGGGAAAGGAGGGGAAGAGAGTATTGTGGAAAATTAAAAAGATTTCACATAACTGGGCTAAAAAGGGAATTACATAAATAAATAAGCTCCTTCTGGTAAGTGGTCCCCTTAGCCCAGGGTCTCTCCTTCCTTCTACAAGCCCTCCTGATGGAGTCATTCCCTCCAACGGAGCCCTGCCTTTCTTGGGCTCTCCTGTAAACTCCCAGCAGGACAAACACCTGTGGTAGCTCAGGGACAAGATATTAACCTGTTCCTTCGCAGACCCTGGGCGATTTGTTCTTCAAAAGGGGCATGAAGGCTCAGTCATATTCTTGTTTCTAACAGTAGAAATCTACAAGCTGGAGAAGAGGAACTTGCTTTTGTTCTACTACTCTAAGACTGCTTCATGGAAAAAGAAGTCTTAACACAGATATAATTGTTAGTATTTTGGCTACCAAAGAGTTCTCCTCATTAACTCTACGTTACCTACCAAGACTGAAAAACCTCCAATGCAAAGCAAAACAAGATCTCCACCAAACAGACAATTATCCAAACAAATTTTGGGGGGAATACTCAATCTAATAGACATAGAGTCCAAAAGCAATTAGAGACACCACAGAGGTTAATAAAATCCTCCCTTCTTTCCAGGATTGTAGCAAGGAAGGGAACATTTTTCTTCTTGCAAATTCCCAACATCAATGACATATGGTAAAGAACTGGCCATTAATTTTTTCTGGATGGTCAAAATCCCTGAACCTCAAGCTGGCACACAACCTCCCCACCCCCAATTTCTTATCTTACACCTATTTAATTTAACCAAAATAAAATACAAGGCAAAATTATTGTCAGGAACTGCTGTCTGCCTTATAGGACGTACTGCATTAGCGAGCCGACAGTGGGAGTGACGAGCCAAGCAGCGCTTCTGCAGGTCTGGAACCCTGAAGTGTGTCAGGTACCTGGGGGATTCTCTGACAAAGGTGAGAGAGGGCAAAACCACCCAGGTTGAACAACTGGGTGGGAAGCTCCCTGCCCTTAAATGCGATTCTGTGGGAACTCAAACTTGGCTGCAGCACCAGTTCGGACTTCCCAGATTAGCTGTCTGCTGTAACAGCAAAAGCACCCCCCTGTCCCCTTTGGTGAGGTGCTCTGCTGTGCTCTGGATGGGAAACTGGAAGCCCAGCCAAGGCTCTGGTTCTTTTTTGGAGAGAGCTGGAACCTGCAGCCACCCATATGCAGGGACTCCTTCAGTAGCTGAAGGGTCTTAGGAGAACAAGAAGAGTTGTTTTCCCTTTTCATGAGGGAAGTTAAAATAGGCTTTTTGTCAGAGTGATGGACAAGGGTTTGGCTGTAGAGCTCAGTCCATGGGTTTCCTTCCAGGGAGAATCTCCTTGTACCCACGTGACTGGCAGCAGGTTAGTGATTTCTGGTAACGGACTCAAGACCCCTTCACAGGATCTGACTTTCAGAAAGTGCAGAGAATCTGAAACACCGAAAGTCAGGTCATTTAAAGATAACTCAGATTTGGATGTCCCAAATCACCAGGTCTTTCTGAAAGCCGAAATCCCAATCCCTTGGTTACAGTTTCTGTCTCATTGCTCCTGTGGCATCTTTCAACACATTCACCTGAAACAAAGCCCTACCTCTAAAAACCACCCAGACTCCTGAGATACTTATATTGATCCTTTGGAGATGAATCAAATGAAAGAAAGAACAATTGTTTCTTCCAGGACTTCAGGCTGTTTGGAATCTGTGCCCCTCTGTATTCAGGGCATATTTATTCAGCCTTTTCAAAATGAAAGTCATATTCTTTTGATTTGTGGGAGGGGTTGCCGCAGCCAGAAACTGAAGCCTCTCTTTTATTGTTGCATAAAAATCTAAAGAAATAATAACAATTAATAACACTAAAGGGCTGAAAGGAAACTGTTTCATCTGAATCCACAGGTGAGGTTGGGTGGATGAGTATCTTTAGCTGCAGGGTCACCTTTAGGTCACCTTTAGAGCTGGCACTGGGACAGGTTTGTAGTGTTCCTCTTGGTCTGCAGCACTTTGGTGGAAGTGCGTAGGCAGTAAACAAAACTCTTGGCTTGTGCCTTGACAGCACCTTGCTGCAAGGCACCTTCTGTGAACAGCACCTTTCACTACTGCTCTTGTTTTATCTTCTTCCAACCTTGTAACCAATATCGTGCACCAGGTTAGGGATGGGGCTTGGAGCTCAGCTCTTCCATCCCATAACCCCCTACTCCACTGCGTCTCTCAAGGCCTTGCAACAGGAACTGTACCTTGAGTAGGTTTGGGTGTGCAAGTTTTCCTGGGATGCTCAAACTGGAAGAATGAGAGTCTTGCTTCTTATTTCTTTAAATGGCCGGTGAATTGGGATCTGAATACTGCTTCAAAGGGAGAGTTGAATATCAGAATTTTTAATCCCGGATTAAATATTTATCAATTAAAACTTGGACTCTTTTAAGAGGAAGCCCAATTCAGAGATGAGAAATCCCAGCAGTTGACACCTAACTCAAGCCACTGACTTATGTTCATGTACTTGTATTGAGGTGCTTACATACGTAAGGCCTAGCTGAAAAGAATGGTCCAGTTGTTTAGAAGTATCCTATTTTACCGGTAGCTTTTGACTAGAAGTGACACCAGTGTATGCTTCACTGCCTGATATGAAGCTCCTGAAATCACCTCTTCAGTTTAATGTTCCCTCGATTCTTCAAATTTCTCTTCACTCACTCCTTCCAGGTACCTTCAAAGGTGGTCCCCTGCCAGCTAAATGCAGCTTTGAACTCTCACAAACTTACAAAAGTCAATGGAAAGCCTTAACTTTCAGGTGCTCTGCATTAGTACTTTCTGAATTGCTGCCATTGCTAGCTTTTAATTACTTTTAAAAGGCACGTGCTCTTTCAAGAGTCTCTTTAAACTATTGATGCAAGGGGAGGCATATGAACCTTATAGGAGGAGATGTAGAAGATACTTTAACCTAAAGAAACTTCTTCCTCAATAACTGCTAACCAATGCTAAATGGCATCAGACTCAACACTGCAATCCCTCCTTGCCCTGCTCCACCTTTTACTAGACACGAAGAAAACACTCAATGACTTTTGAGATCCTGCATAGCAAGGAGCACTTCATTCTTACCCAGCTCAGACTGCTTTGCTAATTCCAGGAGATATATTCTGGTATCTCTAGCTTCAACCCAAAGCTAAATCTCATCTTGAGGCACAACAAATATCAACATCTTTTCTGTGAATTTCTCATAACTCTCATCCCCATCACAGCCACTGAAGTGGTTGCAGCTCAACTGTAATATGAAAATTTTGACCAAAATATATTATGCCATTTATTTAGGACAAGGCCTAGGATTTGTTGACATGGACATAAGATAAAAAATAAACAAATGAAAATCAAGTCCAAAATGTTTTCCAGAATACTCAAATTCTACCCTAAAACAGTAAAATAAATCTTTTTGTTTAACTTTATTTTAGGTACCCCAGGAAAAGCAACTGGTAACTATCTCATTGTTTTTTAATCTAGAAAAAATCCTGTAAGTGCCCAAGTTTGTGTAGTACTCCCTTTGGGCTGTATTTTGCACGCTGTTTGATTAATTTTGTGTGAAAGAATTAAGAACAGAGAGATTTGGACCATCTTTGTTTTGTTTCAAAGTACCAAATTATATTGGAGTCCTCTCTCTTGTCCATTCCCACATAAGAGAGGGATCTTGTCCTGAAAGCTCTTCGCTCTAGGTGTACATAAGAAGGAGCAAGACAGAAGGTATTATTGTCTCCATTTTACAGTAGGGTCACAGAACTTTGAGTTACTTTCCCAAGCATACATACACTGGGTCTAAAACCAGAAAACTAACACCAGATCTTCTAAGACTCCCAGTGCCTTAACTGCATGAAGATCTTAAGTAGTTTGAAATGATAAGGCCTTTCTTCTAGTATCAGTTGTCATCTGTGCTTGGTAGATTATTTTGCTACCTGTTAAAGCAAAAGACTTGTTTATCGTTATTTTTTTCCCCATTTCGTAGAGACCATAACATATATCCAAAAAATTATGGAAACCTTCAAAAAGAGATATGCTTTGGAGGACCCAGGGAATGCCTGAATCTCTGTGTTTAAATTTAGCGGTTAAAGCCAGTCCTTCAAACTTTTAAACTCGTTCCAAATTTTCAGAACTGCACAGCATGCATCTGAGAGGATGATTTGACCCCAAAGATCAGGATGTTGTCAGTATTGTTCAAGAAAAATCCAGTTGAAAAAGATTCTAAAAAAGTATCAGGGGCACTTTTAAAGTCCTTCTTTAAAAATAAAAATCATGAAACTACCTTTGTTGACTCCTGCTGTTAATGTGCTTTCGTTCAGGCTTTTGGAAACAATATTACTTTGCAGAGTAGACAGCCACTTTCAAGGGCAGTTTTATCATCCGTGGTCACTAGTTAGGTACGGCGAGTTTGCGATCTAATCATGTGCATGCTACAACATGGGAGAGAAAATATGCCCCTGACTGCACACAGAGGGAGACCAGTTCAAAATAGTTGGTAACTTTGATGCTTTTGAAAATTTTAGTAACTTTTAATTAAAGCTTGAAATAAACGTTTAACTTGTCTTACCACATGAAGTCACTTCACAGACATTTATCAGTGCACATATATTTAGCAGCTGCCATTCAGTATAACATCTATGTCTATCATTGTCTTCTCAAAGCTCTTTTCATGTGCTTCAAATGCATTATGGAAGAGAAATTTCCTTATTAATGAGCAAACTCTGATTAAGTTACTTAAGCAATAGGCCTACTAAGTATTGAAGTCAGAGGATGGACTGGGCAAGGACCCCTTCTCAAAAGCACCACCGAGAAGAACAAGTGAAATTGCTACGCTGGACAGAGAATTCTGGTACTCAGTCCCCCTTCCATTAGGAAAGCTCCAGCCCACCCTCTTTGCCTGCTTGCGATGGTGGATATAGCTTCACCTCAATGCTATTCCCAGAAATATACATGTGGATAAGGAGGAGCCATCTGAAATAAAAAATTGCTAACGGGGCTTATGCTTAAAATGCACCAAAAATTATTACGTTAATTAAGCTTTCTTAAAAAAAAAATTATCAGGTTGACTACAGTTTCTAGCAGTAGAAAAAATACTGTGCAACATAATCTCCAACTCAACATAAGTGAATTACAATTGCTTTTCTGTTTCCACTTGTGGAAGAAATCCAATAGCACGTCATTAGCATTATTCCATATATGCCATGGATGTTTTTAAAGGTCAATTTGTTTATAGAAATACTTCCACTGAGGATGAATGATGACACTGTTTTGACCTCTCTGACCTTGATGATCAGGACTGCACTTTTCAAGCATCCAGAGCCCCTCTTTACAATTTGTCTAATCCTATATCTCCCCTGCCCTTGCAGGCTATTTGCTGTTAGTGGCCACAATAGACAAGAAATAGTACCATAATAGGCTTCTCTAACAAAAGACTTTCATGATCATTTTCTAGTGGCTTGAAGATTGACAAGATCCCCTCCTGTTACCCAGATGCATTTTCCCCTCCTTCCCGGTGATTTCTTTTCTTGTCTCCAAGGAGGAAAGTGCCTCCCTGAGTAGCGACCTCTCTCTCTGCAAAGAGAGAGCTGCTAGAAACAACAAACATTGCATGTTAAACCTCCTCCCAGAGGGCATTATGAACAAATGGAGTGCTAGCTCTTCTTTGATAAGGTGTACACCCATGGCACAACTTAAGAATCAATTCAATTATAAAGACACAAAAATGCCTTTTGAAGAATGTTCGTGAGTGACTGAGGTAGAAAGCATAGCATAGCACAGAGATGAGTCTGACTTTGCCGAAGTTATTTAAAGGGAAGAAGTTGCACAGAATTGCTCCAGCCGCTGATTAGCTAACTGGGCACTCGTCTGTTGGTGAAAGCCTGAGCGTGAAAATCAAACCTATCCCACAGGTTTTATCACATCAGCTGTCCCTTCAAGGCAGCCAGAATTTCTCTTTTCTGGAGCTTTTGCCGACTTGCTACACAAAAACTGAGCTACCTGAATGGTGTGTTTATTTTCCAGGGATGTAGAACATTTGTACCTCTCACTGGTATGAGAGACCACATCTGAAAATAAAGCCCTGTATCACTCAGGCTGGATACTCAGAAACCAAGGTGCCCTTTCTCTGCCCCAGCCAGTAGTTACTTTGGAAAATTTCAGCTGCGCCGTCTTTGTGTCTCATTTGTAACATGAGCGGGTAATAATACCGGCCTACGCTAGAATATTTTCTGAGAGTTACAAGTATTTTGAGAACCCTCATAAATAATGGTGCAGATTAAAATAGTAATGCAAATGTTCTTATTTGTCGTCTATGATTCATATGCAGAAAAAAAGACAGAAGACCAGTGCCGACCTTTTCTTATGCAGCACATGACAAGGTAACGTGCTTTTTAAGCATTTGATATTCTTTAACATACTCTGTTCACTTCAAAGAAAAATGTCTAAATGACACTGCAATGTTTGCTTTTCATTTGCTAGGAATAAGTATTCATCTGTATTGTCCTTATTAGAGGAGGAAGAATGAGAAAGCCACAACTAACATTATTTCCACCCTTGGCTCTCAGTCCCTTCTCCTGCTCCAGAGTCACTGATGTCAGAGGGTGGGGTTGCTTGGTGCCCTCAGGGTGAGGATTGCTTGATTCATCTTCTGTTATAGCTGGAGACAGCTATAGAAGACAGGATCCTGGAGACAGGATGCATAAAGAAGTTTTTGTTTAAATTTTAATTAGGCTTAGTATGAGATTCTATGAGATGCTCAGGAGGTCAGCACTCAAGTTTGGGGTTCATGGTTAAACTTCGTGTGTGAGGTTGCTTCCCTAAATTCCGAAAAAGTTTGAGGACAGGATTTCACCGATTCAATACTTCTGATGTATATAAAAAACTAAAGAGTTGGGTTCCCACCAAGAGTCCATGACACAAAGTTTCATTTAAAGATGAGGATCCAGCTTCTGCTGAAATTGAAAAACAACCAGATTTTGGGTTGAGTCAAGGCCACCATTTCACTTTACCTTCCCTCATTCGAGCAATTAAATTCATTGAATGGGTCAGGAGACCCATTCTCAATGAAAAGCTCAGCAATACACTAATATCTAGTAATTGTGTAAACAGAACTTACACAGTGCTGAAGAGCAGAAGAAATGGAATTGTTCCTAAAACTGCATCTTTTTCTTTCTTGCTCTTTATATTGGAACTGCAGTCACAAACTGTGGCCATTCCCTGGCTTCTCTGTTTCCTCCAACTTATAGCATTTCCTATGGGACCTCCTGCAAGAAAATTTTCAAGATATCTCAAAAGGAGTGGTGCTGCATGGGCAAGAATTCAAACTCCGCTGGGAAAAAAAAAATCAGCCACTCCTTGGACTCTCTTCCAGACCTTTCAACTGAGGATCCAGTCCTGATTTAGTGCCTAGCTCATAATTAGTAGTTTCCCGTGGCTGCCTAAACACTGCTCTGACATTTGCTGCCTCTCAGTTTCTGAGATACAGAGCCATGGCTGAGGTATATGGAACATTTGCTCTTGGTGCCTTACATAGTTAAAGTTCCTGGAGGGCAGGCCCCTAACATGCAGCCTCAGCAATTCTTAACAGAGAAGCACAGGCCTTATCCTCATAATTTCTGAAGAGTTCTTCAACTAATGCATTAAGAACTTCTGATTTTAAAGGAAAATATTAATGTTTCCATCTCTGTAAAGTTCTGCTCCACAATACTTCTACATGCAAAGTCACTGATGCTCATAAAATTCCTGAAATATGCATGAAGACACTTTATAACTGTTCTCTAGTTATCTCATAGGGCTATGCTGGTATAGGAAGATACATCAGGACACCTGGAGTACCTCATAACTGTATCTTTTGGCTTTACATTTATCTGTGAGGTTGTGACTGCATATTGTGATACATACAGTGTTGTAAGTATTTCATATTTCCAGTAAGATGCCTTTTGCCAGTTAGAAGGGTGACCGCACGTGTCTCAGAGCAGCTACGTTACTTTGTTTGCTTAGTACTTCCAGACAAAGCAGAGCACTTTGAGGTGCCAGTGTTTTCACATACGGTCTGTGACACCATTCCTAGAAACATTCCTAGGTTTTGATAAAACGTTCAGGAACTGCTAGGATCAACTCTATTATTATTTGTTTTCATACTCTCCAGGGTATGTTGTTCATTGGAAAATTCCATTTCCAAATTAAGCTGATGGTCTTTCAATTAAAAAAATGGTAAAGCCCCGACCTCTAATGTTATGTGGGAAGAAAGAGTCACAGCATCAATGCTGATCTAACAGTAATCAAAGCGGTACTGGATTAATTTGTTCTCACACCTTTTGCAAAGGTTGTTTGTACAACAAGAGTTGGAATAAGGGCACGACAACAAAATTTGTCACTGATTTTTTTCCTTTTTTCCTTTACTCTGCTGATCTCTTCCACTTAAGTGCAATTAGCACTATCCTGAACATCATCTATTTATCCACGGCTGCTCATCTTACTGTTTGTTCATCTGATCCTTTCAACCAGAAGAACATCCATGGGCTCAGCAAACTTATTAACCAGCTATAGACCATACTGTGCTCTCTTATGGGGAGGCAACCAAACTGCGAAGAAAAGCATGAGTCACTGCAAGTTGTGAGACACCAAGACTTTGATGCTGTAGGCGAAACAAGCTGCTTCATGCCACAGTTCATAAAAGGTTTGCACGGGAGCAAAATTCTGCCAAAAAGCGCACAGGAAAGTTTATATAGTGCAGCACACAAGCTAAAAAACATCCTATAATATGTGATATTTATGGACATGTAACAGCTATGAGCTTTCATTCAGCAGCAATGATTTCTATACCTCCCTGTTAGATTTTTATTTTCCTTGGATCCTTTTCTAACACGTTGACTGCAAAGTTCTGCCAAGGACAGCCTCAACTTCCATTCCTTTGTTAGTGCTACGTTCAGGAAAAACATCCTCAGGATTCAGAAGGAATAAACTAGTGTCTCCAGCAAAACCCCGTATTGCTCCTATGCTCCTGACCAGTTCCTTGGTGCCATTTTTCATGCAGCCACACATCAAGTTTGCTTTCTTTGTCCAGTGTCAAATACCAGAGGAAGGAACCACGCTGGCTCCTGCAACATCAACCTGTTGGCAGCGCTGTTCTCAGATAGGAGAGCAGAGCTTTCAGTACTGGGAAAGCCTTTCACCGACCTCAGCTCCCCCTGGGTTGAGGCAACACTTTAGTAGTCTAACTACATGCAGCTACACTGCACCAGTGTGGAAATTTAAGGAGAATACAAGGCAAGGAAAGTGCCACTGAAATCTTGAAAGGAGATAGAAAAGAATAAATACTCCAGCTGAAATTTGGCCGACAAAAGTTACTGGGTCTAAGTGCATTTTTACATTTCTTTGAACTGTTCCTAAACTCTCCCTCTGTCTGAAAGGAAATGTTCAAAACCGTGATGAAAAAATCTGGTTCAGATCATGTGTATTGGTTTTAAAACCAGGCATAACATTGCAGCTGGTTCTTTTATCCAGAAACGGTGCAACTGTCAAATCAATTTAGAACTTCAGTCATGTTATTTTAAACCTGCATTAGTAAAACCTGTAACAAAACATGTCTCTGTTGTCCATATCTTGCATCTGGAGCAAAGTTATGCTGAAGTCTGATCTCTAAAGCCAGTATGGAAATTATAACTGGTATGTTCTGCACTTTGTAACATGGTACATGTGGACTTTTTTACTGTAATGATAACACAGCTCTGTAGCCCACCTGGTAAAAACATTATACATTAAAAATGACAGTCAAAAGAAGCTGGTACAAATATACCAGAATTACATACGAAAAGGTTGCAAAGTAAGGCTAAAAACAAACACCTACGGTTAGAGGCATTACATGGCACCTTACTTTTAAACAAAGGTCTGTAGCTTATAGCATCATTTTAAAGGCTTAGTCCTGGGTTTTCAAGCTGGGAAACTGTACAAGGCCACTATATTAAGGACCTGAAATTTTGCTGACATTATGGAAGGTCTTACTAGTCGGTCTCCTACCACTTGATAATTTTCTACAGATGTTGTGGAAAAACATTATCAAAAGGCAGTTCTTACATATATAACCTCTCAAATCACAGCCAAACGTGACTTCACACAAATAATAAATTCAGGAACTTATGCTACATATGGGCAGAAGTATTTATAAACCAGGAGTAAAACACAGAGAGTTATCTGGATGAGACCCTCATTTCAGCTTGCCCCTTTGCACCAAGTAAAAGGGATAAAAGGTCTTGCAGCACTAGCACAGTAGATGCACTGAGGATGCCTTGCAAGCATAGTGCCTGGCACAAATGTCACACCAGAGATGAGACTCTATGTCAGTGTTGGCCAACAGTAGCACGGAACCTTACCGTTTTTATCCTTCCCCACTTTATCCCAGGAGATGAGGACACAAGCATTCAGCCCACACTCTCATGCTTGAAAAACAGGCACCCAATTTGGTCTTGTGGTGTGATGTTGGAAACAGCATCTTTTTCTAGAAGAATGTGTTTCTTCCTTTATTTTATCCCTTCTGACAAAGCAAAATGAAAGTTCTTGAGACTGAAATGCTATCTAAAATCACACTGTATACGAGCATTTGTATGACAGGATGTGAGGCTTCAAAGGAGATACTGCTTAGGATTATGCTTCTTTCAATAATTTCTGTCATTCCTGGAGCTGACATCACTCCTGGGGGGCTCTGGGCACCGGGGCTTGCCAGCTGCCATGGCTGCACTGTGCACAATGATGTAGCACCCAAGCAAGACTGATAAACCCAAACCTCCTCACTGCCCTGCTGTTGAGCCCCAAAGGACTTCAGATGTTTACCATAGTGTTGTAATTGTTGCTATATTTACAAATACTTAAACCAATTCTCTTGTGCAACAGAGAGGTAAGTGCTCTATCTGACCATTAAAAACCTCACTTTGTTCTTTTTAGAAAGAACCCAAAAAAACCCACGTGAGAAAATTTAGAAGTGCACAGTGTTGCCTTCAGTAACACAGATTGATGTCCTTAGATTCTTCCCATCTGAAGGACTAATCTTACTGCCGAGAGTTAGGGCTGGGCAGGCCACTAGACAAATGACAGATGCTATCTATTAACCTCTCTCCCTTTCCAAAGGGGAAGAGAAAGGGAACAAGGTTGAGAGACCCGTGGACTAGAAAACTAAAACATTTTTAATGAAAATAATAACAATAAAATCAAACATGTACAAATATATGCAAAACCAATACTGAGCCCAACACCCTCTGATGGCAACCAGGTCACCGTCACCACTGATGCTCTGGACCGATGCTGGGGAAGTCCCAGACTGGACTCAGTGGCAGACGGGAACCAAATTCAGGAGCTGGACCCTGGAACTGGATTCAGGAATGCGCAGATTGGGATCAAAGGCAGAACGAACAGAGTTTTCAATGGCCAGCATCCAAGGATGAGGACTTGGCCTTTCTGATCCCTCAGCTTTACATTGAATATGACATATATAGAATGGAACACCCTGTTGGTCAGTTTAGGGTCACCTGTCCTGTCTGCTTCTCCCTGCAGGTGCTGCCTGTAACTTACTGCACCCCAACGTGGTGCACAGGATTTAGCAGTGACCTTGGTCTTCACAGCAGAAAGTATATGCAAGAGACTTTCTGCATCCCAGTCCCTGGCAGTAACTGTGAACACCAAGTGCTGTTACTTCCAGAAGCAGATGCTGTCTGCAAAAACATTCCGCTAACTTCAGAATGTGCAGTTAGAAGAGACTGAGCTGAAAAGTCAAACCTCTGAACAGAGCTAGTTCTGGTCTAACTCAGAGCAGGAGACTTACTTCTAAAGGTTTGCAATAGTAGCTATAAATCTACGCATTTATTATATCACATACACACAGAAAATATCAACTGAAGTACTTAAAATTACAAAACTCATCCGATGGATGAAGTAACCAATAAAGTAAAATGGATGTTTTATAATTTGCTAACAAGCAATTTCAGTTTTGCCAGGTACGACACATCAGTAAATTCCGTAGAAGGAATGTTTTTTGTGTGTAGACCTTGTTTTCTTAATTCTAAGACTTTAAGTAGTTGACATGGTGCCAACTTCTGGGGGTAAAAAAATCACCTGTCTTATTTCCAAGCTGACACAACATGTTTTAAGTGGATGAAGGCTCAGTTTCATTACATTAACATTGTCTCTAGGTGCTCTTTGATGCACCCCTCCAGTGCTTAGTAATTTAGTAAGAGGTTGGAAATGAGCGAAGGGGTAAAACGAGACTCTGTTGCCAGAGCAACTACTGCACACATCTAATTTTTGAATTAACAGACAGAAGAAGTTGATACTTTGCCACAAAAATATCTTCCAAAATATTCTATGGATACAAACTTATTTTGTTCTAGGAGTGGCACCTTTAAGAAAACAACTTTCTAAAGGCAGTCCAAATCTGCTATTATTGAGCTAAAATTATAATAGGAAACAATTAGCTTTATTTTGACCAGAAGTCTAGCCACCTGCTCAAGTGCAAAGCCCCAGGAAATAATTCTCTGAGCTACTTTATGTCTTAAAATTCTTCTGGAAATGCTTAAGTCAAAAAGAAACATTTTCTAATCATGCAGCAGCTCAAACTTTGCAGCCATGTCAGTATAAAAGGTAGAAAAAAAAAATCAGAAAAAAAGAGTGAGAAACAAGCAAGATTTCTGACATTTCAGTATTACAGATGCTAGGAGGAGCTAGGACCAGACTGCCTCAAGACACGCATTTGATCTGCTGTTTCCTGGGTGAGTGGAGACTTTGTGCTTTACAACATTTCCTCCAAGCAGCGCGCTGCCGGGAGAGTATGTTTTTATTGATCCAGGAGAAAACTAAAGGCTTCACCCTCAATTTCCCAGTGGGGTCTTACAAAGTGAGAACAGATATGGAATGAGCTGAGGCTGACCCTAACTGTGGCCTTGCTGTTTCGTGACTCCTGCTTGGTCTTTTGGTTCCTCGACCACCATATCAGGATGTAAAACCCCCCCACCTCATAAAAGACTTGAAAGCTTCACATAGAAATGTGAAGCCATTGCAGTGGAAATGCAAAGCCATCAGAGCATGGACATTGTGTCACCTGTAAGACAGATTCTTCCAAACACCTTCTCTCTTCGCACAGTGATGGAGCCCACCTCAGTAATTGCATCATACTGGATTTGCTCCAGAGTGCATTGGGATGAAGGCTTTAATATCACAGGAAGAAGTGTTTTAATAATCTTTTGCCTCACTGTTATGGAGTGACTTCTACAAAATCCTTTCATTGCACAGAAACCATTATACTTTAAGGGTCAGAACTCTTGCAACATATTTAAACTGCAGGTTTCGTGGCCATTTTAAAATACATTACCATCAGTTCAGCTTCATAAACCAGTTGCTCAGAAGTGAAATAGAGGGTTCCTGATAATCTACTGAATTACAGGTGATTTTAAAGTGTGGGTGGCATTTATTTTTTTTTCTCTCACCCCTCATATCCCCATCAGGTGCAACAGTACCCAGGATGTATAGCTGCTTCCATCAAAGATATCCAGAGTTTTGTCATTGCCTGCCTAGCTATTGAAAGCTGTTTAGTATAGGTACAAAATTCTGCCATCCTGAATCAGAAGCTCTTTGCTGCCACTGTGACTACCCATGCATGATTTCATCTCTCCTCTTATCAGCCGTTTGGTCTAAGCTACTCTGTTCCCTTTATAACCTGTGGCTGTACAGAGAAAACCTCAGAAAGGGCTGTTCATTGCAGCTATTTAGACTTGTATCTTAGGATGGGATGCAGTTCCCTTGGGAGGTGTCTCTTTCTCTTTATCAACTAAAAAACCACCTCACTGATTAGTTTAGGCTCTGTAGCCAGCTTTCAGGTACTGGGGGTCAATGGGAGGAATCCCACTCACCTGATGCAAAGGGAGTCAAGGCCCTGTGGGGTCAAGTGGGAATAGACCCCAATCCCCAGTACAGCACCCAGAACATGGCAAGCAAGAATCAAAATGAATGACCTGTGTTTGGTGGAGAACTACTTTGCTTTGTACAGCTTATTTCCAAAGGCTAAATCTGTCTCCCTGCCCCAAGAAAAATAACGTGTCAATAGGTATTTGACTAAAGGAGGCTGAGGAGAATGGACTAAATAAACCCTCTAAACTTTGCTATTTCATCCAGACCGTGCTTACAAAAGAGTCCTTGCAAACTTGTATCTCTCTGTACATACTTGTGATGCTCACAGTAAAAATGACAGCACACAAGGACATTCAATGACAGCCTGAAGCAGGATGCACCAGGCAGTGATGACTCGCATACTCTGTACTGCCAGTGACTGAACGAGGACTCTTCCAAGATCTGCTGAACAGGATCAGTTCCACAGATGGTCAAAGGAGATGAGACTTTCAACGTAAAAGCTGATAGCTGATATAATTTTTTTAAATATCAGAATGGAATATCGGGGACTGCAACTCCATTCCCCTGCTCCCCTGCATAGTCCCAATTTAAAGCTGGATTACGGTGCTGAACCAAATGCAGCTCTTCTGGCATAAGACTAAAGTAGAACCCAGCCCCTGACATCTAGAGTATTTGTGAAGAATTTTCAATTATTGCTAGCATCAGTCTGAGTGCTGTAACAACCTGTACAAATCACAGAAAGGAAAACAAAAAACTACTCATATAGATGATCTTCTTGCCAAAGCGAGTATGTGAATACGTCTGAGAATCTGCTTGTATACCTGTAATACATGGACTTAGTATCTTAAGAATAAAACTCCATCCATTTCCTTAAATTTCAAGGTTTTACTTTCCATGTTGTCTTTCAAGAATAGGATACACTAATAACAATGTAGGGAGGCAGATGCTTCTTTAAGCATCAAACTGTGTTCCAGAGAGGAATTAAAACATGAGATTTACAGAGTATGTTTTCTAATATATCTACAGAGCGAGAAAGAAAATAAAAGATCAGGGCTGGTATTTTCAGATACTTCTACTGATGTGTTTTTATGAACAGAGCAGCCACACTTGCTGCCTCACTAACCTCGAGAAGCAGATGCAATTGCACTGCATGCAAACACACAGAAGCTAGACAAAAGGGACTCAACCATGCAAAATACTCATCAGAACTTGTGGCTACGACACAAATAGGCAAATCTTAGAACTGCTCAAGTATTTCTCATCCATATTTAAGAGCAATGATGGTATTTAAAAGTCTATCAAACGCAGGCATAACTACTGGGCAGTAAGTTAGCAATACTCAAAACCACTTACTAAAATCAGGATTACAGAGGCCAAGCTTGTCAGGAAGCATACGTAAAATGGTTTACAAAGCCAGCTGCATCCTAACTTGAGATAAGTAAATCGTGCTGATTTCTAGTATATGTTATGCATGTACTCTAGTTTATTTGTATTTTCCTCCATTTCAGTTTTTTAAGTTTCCAACTACTAACAGCACATCAACTGCATCACGTACGTACCCTGACCTCCACCTATGTGCTGAAGATTTAGTTTGGAACGGTATACACACCCACTAACCTACTCACTATCTGTTTGTGGGAAACCAAGAGGCTACCACACAATCTTCCAGAAGAGCAGATGTGCATTCTACAGCACCAGGCTTGGCCAAGGACGCCATGCCCCCTTACCAGTTTCTTGGAGGGTTTTGATATTTCAGGTGGAATACCTCAGTGGTTAGAAAGGTATGACTGACAATGCCGTTGCTACACCATCACACAGCTGTGTTTTCTAGGTAGTGCTCCATGCATTTAGGCTCTACTCTCTTTCACCTACACACAGTGCTGATGACTTCAGCAATGAGCAGCTGTGGTGGCAGCATGAGAAGAATCTGCCTTCCTGAACTTTGACACAGACCCCAACAATGAGGACATCCCCTGCAGGAAAACAGAAATCCTTTCCTCTCTACAGGACTTACCTCAGTAACAGCTTCAGAATTAATGACGCGCTGCAGCCCTGCATTAGCACATTGGAGTGATATTGGGAGGTAGTTATAGGACCTCAGGTGAGTGAAAAAGCATCACAGCCAGGGTCTTGTTCCTCACCAAGGTGCTTTGGTACTGTTGCTCAAACTCAGTGACACCTCTGTTAAAACTGTCACCTTTTCAATTTAAAAAAAAAAAAAAAAGCTGTTCCTTGCCCCTAATTCAGTGCAGTCTTGGACAACAAATTCATTTCTTTGCTTTTTAGACCTGTTAGGCCACAGATCATGAAAGCAAAGAGAGGAGGAGATCTAGTCTTTCCCCTCTTGCACAGAGAGCAGAGAACTGTTTATCTGACTGTATTCAGCCACACCTGGGTAGTCTCTCAGAAAGCAATGGGAGGCACAGATGTCACTGTGAGTCTAATTTGACCTGTAAAACCTTAAATACTGGTGATAATGTGCAAGAAGGAAAGAAGCCAGCTGGAGCTATAAGCGGTCGCAATTATAATGAAACATCTTTGCACCAGCAAAATGAACACATTTGATGTGAGAAATCAGTGAGAGACAAACACTGAAGCCCCTGATGTTACCCTAGCAGTCTTTTTTTCAAGACAGAATCATACTTAAAGGAAAAAAAAATTGCTTACAGATTTTCTTGTATGGGTATAAAGTATGCCTGAAAGCAAAGGCGTTGATGTAACCCCTGAGCAGCCACAGCCGGAAGACAGAGACTGGGATGAACTGAACAGCAGAGCCTGTATGGCAGAGGGAAGACAAGTGGTGAAAGATTTCAGTTTTAGTCAGAATTGAGTTTGGCAAAAATTCTCATCCAATTCTGTTAAATCGTATGCTTGAATAAGTTATTCACCCAGGCCAGGAACATCTGTTCAGGAAAGGGGCCAACTCTAAAATGTGTTTTTTCATCCCACAAAACAAAGCATAATCTAGGCTATAAATACACATGTTTTTACTATGCTGGGTAAAGTATCTCATGAAGAAAGAAAAAAAATCTTTAGGAGTTTTTGTTTCTAGAGACATTACTCATCTGATCTGGGATCCTTTACATATTCAGGAGTCCTACTGCTTTCAGTGAGGTACTTCGGACTGCAGGGAGTTTTGCCTGAGTGAGCATAATCAGACTCAGAAATGTTCCTGCCCCTGTACAAATTCAGAACCACCTTTGTCCATTCTCCACTGACACATCTTTCACATGTTGTGTATAGTAAGAGCTATCTAGTCTCTCCAACACATCATCACAGACAAAAATCACTCCAAATGCCCCTTTGTCATGTGAACTAGTGACAAACTTTGAAATAATTCAAAGCAAACAAAAAATAAGAAATTTTCCACTATGGATTTTGTTTGAGGTGCTCGACAAGGTCAGTATATTTTCATGAGACCCTTTCAAGCAGACACATTTACACACTTAAGACAAAGACAACCGTACCTCTAAAAAAACATTTTTAAGTGATAGATGACTGTCGGCTTTGCAAAAGCTGACCATGCAGTGGCTTGATAGCACAGAATGAAAGCAATCTACAAGTGCAAGTCTGTTTCTTTTGGCAGCAGCAGGACTTGCTAATGGATTCATCATTTTCTGTTAAGCATGAGCATCAAACAAAAAAACATTTAGGGCTCTATTCATCTGCATTTCCGGCCCTATGCTTGCCAGCCATGGAGGCTTCTGTGGCTTAGTGCTCCAGAGCTCAATTCTGATTCATGCCTCCCAAATTCAGAAATGAAGGCCCCACAAGACCTGGAAATCAGTGTGGCAGTTTCTTGTCCTCCCCACCAGTGCCCCTAGTCTGCAATGGCACAGAGGTTTGAGGTCCTGCTTCCCAAGCACTGACCCAACCATTAGTGCAGCCACTGACCATCTTTTCTCTGTTGACCGACCCTGTAACAAATTCTTACATGGCAGCTGACTGATGACAACAGGTCTCAAAGTTGGTCAGCCACGAAGAGAGACGGAAATGCGCCCCCTAGTTAAGAACAGAATTGCTAGAAAATTAATAGCAATGAGCAACTGAGAACTGAAAGAACAATAAAGGAGGACACTTCTAGCAAATGAGAAACAGGGTACAAGAGAAAGGGGAAGAGAAAGGGGAAGAGAAAGGGGAAGAGAAAGGGGAAGAGAAAGGGGAAGAGAAAGGGGAAGAGAAAGGGGAAGAGAAAGGGGAAGAGAAAGGGGAAGAGAAAGGGGAAGAGAAAGGGGAAGAGAAAGGGGAAGAGAAAGGGGAAGAAAAAAGGGAAGAGAAAAGGGAAGAGAAAGGGGAAGAGAAAGGGGAAGAGAAAACATGCTTATTATAAAATACATTTGGCATCCTGGAAAAAGGCTTATTAGTGCAGAGGCTGTTAAATGTGTTTGCCCATTCCTGTGTGCACATCCAGGAACAAGGTAAGAACTCAGACACCAATAAACAGATCATGCACTTGGTACACTTCATCCACTTCAAGGCAAGAAGCTCCTTCATCTTCTGCCTTTTCAAAACCATCTGAAGATAAACAAGGTGAAACTATAACAGCTCTTCTTTACTATTCCCTGTTTGTAGGGCACTCACATGGTGTCTAATGTTCTTCAGATGAGTATTTTCTTTTTAATACGTTGGAATTGGTGAGATGGGAATTTTGCTGATGGAAGGATGGAATAAAGGGAAAGGGCCTTACTGGAAATCGCTTCACCGTTTACTAGCAAAATACTTTACTGTACAGCAGCAATAGTTCATGGCAGGGGCTAAAATTACAGCATTACACTGAAATATGTCATTAGAGTTGGCTTGTTGCTGTCATTTTTTCTTTTAAAAAACTGACTGTCTACGGAACAATTTATAAGATATTTCAGACACCCAAAATATTACTTTAACTCTACCGAATTATATTTTAGATGTCTTGTTTCACTGATAGTTTCAACAAGGAATGCACAGAATGATCAAACCACATATAGGCAGCAGCAATTATTGGTACATTTCAGATGAGCACAGCATGAAGGATAAGTCTACAGAAAGATTAAGACCCAAATACTGAGGGAGAAAAAAAAGAGAAAAGATGGAGCAAAAAGGCCTGAAAAGGAGGAAAGGACTAGCTGTCTGCAGGAAGCTTGTATTCTTATGTGAGGTGTGAGTGACCCAGTGTAGGCTGGAATGTTATCTCTATGTGATCTACAGAATTTCTCTCAACTGTATCAGCTGAAGACGAGTGAATTAAAGTCTTAAAGAGAAAAATCAATAAAGGAAAAAAAAAAGAAATATATGGCAGATGAGCCTTTCAATAGCTGTATAAAATGTCACTCAAATGATCATGAGCAGCAACCCAAAATTTCCATGCTCGCAACGGAAATATCTTGTAAAAACAAACAAAACAAGAAAGAGGATCTTTTCTCTTTCGGTTTGAATTATATTTGTCAGTGGGTCTCTCTATTGCATCACTATTAGGTCACAGGGGGCTTTTCACCGATGCATCTGCCCCCAAAGTAAACTTTTACTTGTTTGTCCTTCAGGATCTTGAGGTTTATCCCAGTTTATCTGTTGGGATAGATGATATTTAGCTCCAAACTCCAGTGAAAATGTCCCAAGGATAATATCTGGTTCTTTGCAGCCCTGTCAAACAATAAAGGTCAGTGAAAAGGTTTACTCCAACCATCCTTTCCTGCTTTCAGTTTTATCTTTAACAGACAAGTCCTGCTCTCTGTGCATCTAACAGTCCCCCTCTAATAAACCTTTGTAGGTTCCTTTGGTTTGAGCTCCACTGAACCCTGCTGTTCAGACTCTTGCTATAAATCTGTAGCCCCTAAATAGAGCACCTCTCTTCTGAGAGACAAGGCTTTGTATACCTGCTGTCTGCAGCCAGCTGGAGTATTTCCCTTTTCCCTCCAGATTTGTCTTAACCTTTTCCCCACCAGCTGCATGAAATGTGATATGGAGAATAGCATTTTCTTAATCAGTAGGAATTTATCATTAGTTTTCTGCTGGGAAGTCCTTTCCCAAACTCAAGGCATATGAGGAAAACGTAGAAGGTCTGAGGTTCTCCACAACTGTTACTACCACAGTAATCAAAATAAACAGACCAGCATGGCAGCTTCAGGAAAGGCAAACCTTTCTAAGACATGTTTTTCAAGCCCTAAACTGAAAAATTGATGATTGTTGCGGTACAGTGTACAATCATAAAAATTACCTTCCACTTCCTCCTGTCTGCCAAAACATTGCTGAAGAACAAGAAGCCCAAGTCCAACAGGACAACTAACTTTCGAAAAGCTAAACATGCACACGAGCATTTGAGAATAGCTGACAGAACAAGAGCAGGTTTTCTTAAAATCTAGACAACAGATTTTGAACTCTACTTTCCAGGGTTGAGAAATACTTAATATGGTGAAGAAAATGATTCATTAAGAGAAGGGATTGGTACCTCTGGACAAAGAGCTGACCTTTTGACTTGGGGTCATAAATAACAACTAGCTGGATAAACAGGGTGGGGTGGGGGCAGTAATTTTTTTCAGAAGTGAGATGGTTTCTGTTTGTTGCTCTCTTTTCCAAAGTAGTTCATCAAACTGTTATTAAAGCTTTTAGAAAATCATCATGAGTAGTAGAGATTAGTCCTGAGTGATGAACTTAAGAAAACTGAGATAAAAGCTAATCAAAACCATAAGATCTGGAACTACCTCTGCTTGTCATTTAGAGGGGGAGGAAAAAAGTGTCTGAGAAGCTTTAACTGAAGAAAGGCTTAGTTTTTAAACACAGCAAAAGAATTCACAATATTCCTTCTCAGCAATAATCTACCACCTACCACTGTACCTGTTGTTCATGAGGAACTTAGTTGCAAAATAAGCAGATTTACAATAAGGTCTATTGTATATCAATGGAATAGTTCCCATCTATTCAAAAACACCAGAATAACACCACAGATCCACAAACCACCACTTACGCCCACAGGCAATGACCTCATCACACAGCCTCCCTGCTGGGACTTACCTCACTTCTATGCCCATTTCTAACATAGGTGAAGTAACTTTTCACTTACTGCCCAAGGTCACACATCTGGTAAAGGATTCAAGAATAGAATGTGACTCTCGGTGCCACTCAATAACCCCTCTCTCTGTGTGATAACAGAAATCTGCCCCAACTAAAAAAGAAGTGCATGAGCAAGAGACAGAAAATAGAAAGCTGATTTTTTAATAAAAGCAGTGCTAAGTGCATCTCATGTGGCTTTTCAAAACCAACTGTTTAAATACACAAATACTACTGTTCAAATTTCATCACTTTACAAAGTTCAGGGGTCAAAAGCAAGCCAAATATGAATCACAGGTTCCTGAGTTTTTATCAGATGTCTGCATTACCAGGTGCTGAAAAACACTGGCTGTTGGTTTTTTGCTTAATTCTTTCTTTTGGAATCTCTAGCACATCAGTATCATAAACTGAGTCAGTTGTCATTTTAAATAATGAAAGAAAAGTTATAAATGGATGGATTGTTTAATAGTGCTACTCACATTCTTTTAAGGTTTGGTTTGGAAAGAGAGACATGTTCCCTAACTGCAGCCAGGGTTTACATATAACATACATCCATATTGGTCATGGGTATATCTTGTCTATTTTCCAAAACTGACATTAAGGTATTTGAAGGTCACTATAAAAAAAAAAAAAACAATTATTGTTGGGACACAACTCTTCCTTGGACCTCAATTGCAGATGCAGTCATTTCATTTCATGAATTACCAAAGTAAATGTAAGCTGAGATTTTTTTCATTAATCTAACAATTTTACTAACCAACAGCCTCTAAAGAAAAATACTAAGATTTCATGGAGATGTGTGAATAAAGAAAGTCTAAAAGATGCTCAGTGAAAAATCTCAAGATGTTTTTATTAGTATTTGCCATGTCCTTCAGGTGGAAATGCTGCCAGCACCTGGTGTGGGAAACAAAACTCTATAAATGAAAGAGGAGTTAGTATGTGGACAACCTGTGCTGACAGGTACACTAGGATATTTCTTACAGCTGGGTGTAGGACAACAGACAACTGGTGGATGAACTACGTAGCTGAAGGTAAAGTCTTAATTACCCATTTTGTTTCAGACATTGGGAATATTAGTTCCCTGGGAAAAATAAGTGTTAATTAGGAACTCTCATGACTGGTTACCGTAATTACATGCCTAATGGCTGATTGACTGGGTGACAGCATCTCACCCTGGGAGTGTGTCAAACAACCAAGCTGAAGGCTTTGTGGGTTTGATGACAAGCCCTTTCTCCTTCTCTCAAACGCTCTGTTAAATGCTTAAGGAATAAGCCTCCCAAGTTAAAATCACGCCAAGTGGCATACATGGAGCATGTCTGGTACAAAGATTTCTCTGGTACTCGCATTTCCCCGCCATGCGAGAGCTACCAAAGGCAAGGAATGCAAGTTATCGCTGGTAAAGAACAGGTTTACCTTACTAACTTTCAAACAAGTTAGGCAGGTTTTAATGTGATCGTTTCATATATATGACAACTTAAGAGCAAAACAGTCTACCACAGCAACTGCAGTATTGAGGTGGCTGCTAGATACCGGGCACAGAAGAGCTGTCACATAACCTAGAGAAACTCAGCTACTAATGATTCCATGTCAGGTATTAGATTGAACTGGCATCAGATCATACATAAAAATACAAGATTTCTAACCCAGCTATGCTTTCCCATAGCGAACATCTAAAATTTTCTGTTGGAATGTATATATATTGCATTTATCAGGTACAAAGCAGGTAAAATATAATAACTTTTAGACTGGAAATCAGGAGGCTTCTCAAAGCAATATGATTTTGAGAGAGCTTGCCAGTGCAAATACCGGAAAGAATGGACCTAAGTAGTTTAAAATGGAGATGGTACATTTAATACATTTACTAGTTTTCCATTTAAAATCAGGAAATTTCCACTAAAGAGCAAATTTAATTTCTTTTTTCTGTATCAATTTTTTCTTTCTAATTTTCACAGTGATATGCAGCATGTGGCTACCCTCTTTGGCGGTGCCCAGGGCAGCCCAGCAAATCCCTGTGAGCCAAGGGAGAGGTCTGTCACCCAGTGAGGAGACCAGAAACTGGGAGAGAAGATGTGAGGGGCTGGCCACTGAGCCACTTCAGGACAGGGTAAGGTGGAAAAGTGCAAGTATGGAAAGGGAGAGAAAGAAAAACCTGTTGAGACTTGAGAAGATAGTAGGGGAGCTACAGGTGAGGAAAGAGTTTGTCAGATGAAACAATGGGAATCAGAAAGAAGGGCTTTTTTCTATTTTCTTACATAGTGCTTTGTCTCCTGAGTGCTCCATTTATCATTCAAGGGCTGTAGTACGACGGCTTTGCATTTGCTGTATACAAATGGAGTGGAAGACCCTGTCCCAGTGGGATAACCAGAATGAAGCTGAACTTACAGTCCACAGCAGCCCCTATAGTCATGTCCAAACCAAATCTCTCCTCTTAAAGGTTGAATTTAACGGGGACCTCAAAAGCAGCACCACTTCACAATCCCAGCACTAGATCCCTGTCTCAGCTCAGCATCCTCAGGGCATCTTTCCAGGGAATTACCCTTCCTAGATCCCATCACTTGGACATAAGCAGGAATGTAAGTTAAATAAAGAGGAGTGATGCGTTCTAACAAGATCTGCTACGACTCAACGACAGTCTCCTCCTGCCCCTGATAGGATAAACGCACTAGCTGCAAGAGAAAGAACTAATAGAGATAATGACCGGTGTCACACACAGCTTGTTCAGTTGCCTTTTGAATGGTGAAGCATGAACACAAGCATTGCACCATCAATTGGTTGAGCTAGAGCTGGAGCCTGACTCTGCCCTGCCTGAATGGAGAGCTCTGCTGAGCAAAGCAAGGTGGACGTAGCCCTCTAAGTAGCCCAGCCACTCAACATTAGTGAAGCCCCTGCTTTCTAAACACTGAGCTGCACCGAAATTGAATGCTCCACTGATGACTGAATTGGTTAGGAATACAACTGAACAGCAGGCTGAATACCCAGTGAGGTATTGTGGGTAATTAGAGATTAATTACAATCCCATAGTTTGTATCATGGTTCAGGGTCAGCAAGGGGTCAGCGCACATGGCAAACTTAGAGAACTGTGACTAGATGGATGACGCCAGCTCGGAGTGGCTCAGCAAAGTGAAGCATAAAGAAATGAGGAGCCAGTGAGGCTGGGGAGTGGACTCGCAGCCAGGGCACTGGCGACAGTGGTGACACTGAGTTGTGGGGCCTTGAGGCACTGAGAAAATGTTAACAAGCGGCAGAGAGAATACAGCTGCACTAACTATCCAACTGCAACCCTGACTTTCCAATTAACCTTTTCCAGGCTTTCTAAGATTTGGGAAATCTGGGGCACTGTCCTGTTGTCAAAGAAAGCTCTTAAAGAAAGAAAAGTGGTGAGAAAAACTGCCAAAAATAAAATAAAAAAAAAATAAAAAAAAAAGAAAAGAAATGAAGCCTCTGCTATTTGATATGGCTATTATTTTTTTAAGTCTAAATCCAGAAAAATATTTTGTCAGACTGCAATGAGCTTTTCAGGAGATGGCATTCATAGGAAGTGTGGAATATACACTGGCAGCACAAAGCCCATTTATCATTAAAACCCTTCCCCTCCCATTGCCAAGAACAATTTGTCATATTTTTATCAACAATCGAGATATGCAAATAGCCTAAGACAGCTGAAAAGGCAAATTCATAACCCCAATATGCAAAATAGACAAGTGATAACGTAGTAAGTGGAAGATACAGAACAGAAGCATTTGGTGGAGAGAGGAATAAATCAATATAAAATTCCCAAGTACTCATTTTTGGCAGTTAATTATTGCAGGAAGTTTTTCCTCTTTTAAATAAACCAATTTTTTTTTTAAGATCATTAAACTAAAAGCTAGCTTGTGGCATTCAGAGGAGGGTGAAGAGGAGACTGGTTCTTGCAAGGGACAGCTGGTATGTAGAGGATATACCCGTTCTCTTGTGTGCCCCAGCCGTATCTGCAGGTGGCTACTGCCGCTGTGCCTTACTGAATGAGGATCTGTGTAAATTCCCAAACATATGAACATCAGTTCCTTTCTGAACAACAAGGGAGTATTTTCCCTTCTGCCTGGATTTGATTTCCAGAGGCATCTGTGCATTTGCCCAATTCCTGCCCAGTGCTAGAAACATTTCCAATCGTTCTTTATAATTTTGAGGACGATAGTAATATTTATACTATTTCAATAATAGATAAAAACATTCTTCTTTTCCTTTTTCAGCACTGGCTGTCTGGATATTGAGGTGATTCAGAAGTGTAAAGTTCCTGATTGCATTGACAAAATAGCACTGTTTGTTTCATAATCTGCTTCCATACTTGTCAGAGCTTTTAATACAAAGGCAGGTCTCCAGAATTACCTCTGTTGGCAACGGAAACAATGGAGAAATTAAGTGAATTGACCTAAGTAACCCAAGAGGTAGTAGTAGAGATGAGATCATACCAGTCCTGACTCCTAGACCATTATCATTGCCACCAAACCACACTGATAACCATCCGTAAGCATCATCATCATTTTTACCTTCCAAAATGCTCAGAATATTCTTAAGCTTGTGCTTCATTCTTCAAATATCTAAATCAGAGAATGAGCCTATAAAGACCTCTGACACTTGAACAGTGAGAGGTGGGAATGGCCGAGCAGCTGACTGCAGGAGCACAAATGCAGAAGAAAAAAGAATAAAGAGCATTTCTCTTGCTCAGAGGTCTGGGAAAGCCTGAACCTCCCAAGGCAGAGGTCGGTCAGTTGTGAGGTAGCAGCACAGCTATTGCAGAAGCAGAAATGTTGAAACACACGAGTTCCAAGACCAGAAAGGGTAGCGATAGTAATCTGTCTAGCACTTTCCCACTCGCTTCTGAGTCAGCTATCACCTGAACATCCAGAGGTCTTCTCAGCTTTCAATGTTTTCTTCAGTCTGTGTAACATGCATGAATGCTACAAGGTTTACACAAAGGGATTCCACATCATAAAATAACGAGTATTTTAATTTCTCCGATAAAAATACCAGTCCACCCTGTCAGTTTTATCAGACAAGCATCACAGCTGTTTTATTTATGAGGCTTTTTCTTAATCTCTCCTCAACGACAGATGAGTGTGCCTTCTTTCATCCCAAGGTGATCTAGTCCACCAGAGCCATTACAGCGCAAAATCGAAGAGCTATTCTGTGTTTATCATTCTAAAAATGAATTAAAAGTATGTGAAGTGCAATTCCTTTAAAAATGCCTATTTTCCAGTAGTGTATACATATATCCACACGTCTAAAACATGCTATCCATGGCTCTGGGATTTGGGGGATTTCTGACACTAAGCACTAACGCTAAGTGCTTTAGTACTTAACACAGTGGGAGTGCCCTACCTGCCCGTGCCAAGGGATTAAACCAAATGCCACATTTCTTCTTACGTACGGCTCTGAGCTAGGAAATGAGGGGTGATAGGTGAAGAGACAACTGGAGAGACATGGCTCTCCAGTCTCTTCCAGTATATCAGAAATTAATATATATGGTTAAACAGAACTGCATGGCTGAGATGATGATGCTCACACTCCAAAGATCAGTACACATTGTCCTTGTTGTATTTCATTACTACATCACTGCATTCAAAGCTCAAACTAAACACTGTCAGTCACAGAGCCAAACCACCCTTGGCACACACAGACACGAATAGCACATACAAATGGCATTTTATACTGGAGAGCTTATCTTAAAGACTATAAGAGATTAAAATAGGAACTGACCAAGTCTATAGGCTTAAACCTTCCTAGACCTGGGAAAGAACAGGTCCGTATTAAAGCCTAATAATTTGGTATTGTACCAAAGTGCAAAACGCGGGTCTTATTTTCTTAAAAAATCCAAAATAATGCATTACCCTGTGAATGACTCAACTCACAGGATACCAAGAAAATCTGACTTGTAACTCTTACAAACTTTAATAGAAGTAAGTTATTGCCTGGTGAATAACAATTACTTCTTATGAAATGTGTTATCTGTTGTCTTTGATTTTGCTCTAACATAGCCGGTGACCTACTTTACCTGTGCAGAAATCCAGCCCTGATTCATTCTTTGTCTCCTGGAGCTGCCATGGGAAAGGTGTATTTTTGGCTTGCTCCCAATACACAGTTGGAGCTGAATGCCATAGTGGATTTAAACATATTCATTGCATACAGACATGAATTCTTTTGACTATCCATTTCCTTAATTTCAAGGATGGTGAGCCAGTTTGTTCACAAAAAAAAAAAAAGAAAGGCGCAATTCTTGCAAGGGTCTGCCTTTACCCATAGAGAGTGATTCTCCAGGGGCTAAAAAAAATAAGGATTTCTCAGCTAAAGATACACAAGAGCATCCATGGAGATCTGCCATTTTCTTCTGGGTTTGTTTTATTTTTTGTTATTTTCATGCAAACCTCTTCAGCTATAACAGAGCAAGGAAAAACATGGGCCAAGATGTTTGTTCCACTGAATAAGTAGCAAAATCCCACCGATGCCAGCATTGCTCCCTGATTTACAACAAGAATTGAGAATGTCCTCAAGCAAAGATTTATCCTGCAGTAGAACCTGACAATGAATTACCAGAATTACTTTAAGCAACAGTAAGAGAATGATGTCTTGGAACCAGACATTTAATGCAATTCAAGTATGTAAAGCGCATTTGCAGAGCAATGGATAACTGCTTGTAATTTTCCACTGATTTTCCATAATTTTCCATAGAGGTGCGCTGTTAAAAGTTATTTACTGGAGGCTATGAATGGTCACAGCCTTTGCACATTCTCTACCTGCTGATGACGGTCGCGTTTTCTCTGCATGTCTCTTTGCGATACCACTGTTGGCCCTGCAGCCATACTTGTGGCCAAAACATTTAACATTCCAGAGCAGCATCTAAATATAAACCGCCAACAGAAGAACGTGACAAAAGTGGCCATTATATAACAATTTCAGCAAAATGATCATGATCTATACCGGTATAGAAACTTCCAAAGGTGGCCGCAACACTCCTGTAGAGCACAGAACCATGAGGCTGTGTTCAGAGGGAACACGGAGGGAAAAGAAAGCCCAACTCAGAGCAGACTGACTGTACAGCTGATATGGTAGAGCAAAAGTCAAGGAAAAAAGGCATCTCCTACTCTAAAGTCCAGGATGCAAGCAAAAGGAAAATATCTCCTCAACAAAGGAATCTAAAGAATGCTTTAATTAAAATACAAGAGGATTAGCTGTGCCACACATTGGGAGCTGGAGATGACCAACTGAGCAACTCAGGCAACAGCCCCAAACTGATCTCCAGGCTGCATGGGCTGTTCCTCTTCCTCAGACCATAAAGGCTCTTTTCTAGCCTTTGCACCTGTTGTGAAGATTATCATCCCACACAGTTCCTCAGATTAGAGCAGAAATTAATTTTTTTGAATGTGAACTTTTGATACAACTTGAAATTTCCTAGAGGATGGAAATTCTGATGTTCTTTAGGTTGCTATAGGACCACAGCAACAAAGCAGGATTGAGTAAAAAGCAAAGAAAGCAGGCACAGCTGAGGACATGGATATAATATAAGTAAGCTGACGAAACTCAGCAAATATATTGCCTCAGACCATTTTCCTAAAGGAAAGCTCATTGTTACAGAGAAGTTGCTTCAGGTATGAAATACAAACTTTAAAGATCATGCAGTTGTAAAATTTTCTGAGCCCTATTGTAGTGTCTTTTGCTACAGGACTTCCTTGTTTTGAATTTCTGCTCTCATGTAAAGTAAGTATATATTTTTCATGTATACATGATCACATTGATATATTATTAAAACAAGCTAATCACTACTGTGGAAAGAAGTCATATCAAATAATTAATAATAATTTGAAAGCAAGGAGCATATCCATATTTTACCAATTCCTCATTCAACTACAACTAATAAACTTTATTAATCATCACTGTTGACCAGCCAGTAGCTAACCACTGTGTCACTTGAGACTTCCCAGACCATATTTCAGAAATTTTAAGAAAGACAACTCATGTTTCATGGAAGTAATTAGACAGGCCAGTGGCCTAATTATCTGGGAACATTGCAAGGATGACTGACTGTCGTTTACTTACTATGAGATAGGGTATATTTTTCCAGAAATAATCTTGATTGCACATTTATGCAAAAAATCAGCAGCCACATTAACAGAGGTGAGAGCAACAGTGATCAGCCAAAGCAAGTCCTGAGCTCATGGAAGCCCTGGTGGTAGTATCCAAACCCGAGTCTGCCAAACACTATTAACAGTTTCAATTCTTCATAGCAAACTTATCATTCAAATTCCTCACATCCTTGCACCATCCCAACCTTGCTCATTGGCCAATTGTCACTGATTTCAACAGGTACAAGCTTCTAATACAGCAATTTTGAAAGAGAGCAGATAATGACAGGGGTCTTCCAGGAGAAGTCAAGAGGAGAAAACTGATAGTTTCTCCATTCCATTGGCGGGATTATGCCAAAGTGAAGGCCCTTTGGCATTGTGGCTGAGTCATGTCTTCTGGGATGGACCTCAGCATACAGAGCCAGATTTGGGTTCAAACTAAAATTGCCTCAAATATTTTGGAATCACAATCACTTCTTCATTCATTCATATAATTTCATCTAAATGCCATTTTCAATTGAGAGTCAACAAAGTTTTTAAAACCTGAAGGAGTTTTTGGCCAACAGTAGAGCAGTCACATACTTTTCTTAATCAGGTGTGTATTTATTACAAACTCCTGAAACTCAATTTAGTAATTTCAGATCCAAACCAATTCCCTTTGGAAATTTTTTCACTAATTTCAATGCAACTTGGTTAGAAGCACTAGAGAACAGCTTGTTGTCTGATATTACTTTCTACTTCATTTTTGCAGATGGCTTACTAGCAGAGAAAAAATTTCAGACCAAATCACTCTTCCATCTGCTTCTCTCTTTTGTAGGCATATAAGAAGAACTTATTTTAATCTTTCTATTTGATTGACATTTTCTGAGTAGGAGAATGACATACAATACTAGCTCACAATTCTTTAAGGGCCAACTAGAAATTAAAGAAAAATCATAATCTCTGAAAGAATTCCTGCCCCAATAACATTATACTGCAAAATGATAATTACTTCCTTATTATTATTTCTATATGACAGAAGCCATCTAGTGACATTACTTTGCAGGCAAAAAAATCACTGGCAGCTGCCATCCTTAATCCAGTTCAGGCCCTGCTCTAGGCAAATCTTACATCCTTATTATTGGGAATTTGATTGAATAAAGGCAAGGTCAGCACTGCCAGCATAGTCCCCAGATAACTCATTTCATGTTTGTGTATGAACTACCTACATTATGAAAAGATGAATAAAGTTTATAAAGAACAGACTCTTGAATGGAACTCTGTGGGTCAATACCATTGTTTGTTATGGGTAATTTTATTTACTGGTTTTATTGACACACTGTTAACGGACAACATTATGCAAACCAGAAAAAGACATTTGTTTCACGTGACAGATCAACTACCTCAGCAACCTACAGGGCATTCAGAGGTGTCTCAATAACCAGGTATCTCTCTATGGGTGAAATATTCCCCTCTCAGAGATGGAGAGTTTGCAGGTCACCAATGAG
The DNA here is from genome assembly GCA_009769605.1 of Bucorvus abyssinicus. NCBI lineage: Eukaryota > Metazoa > Chordata > Aves > Bucerotiformes > Bucorvidae > Bucorvus > Bucorvus abyssinicus. Next base: position 8,826,740 of record CM020035.1, on the reverse strand, counting down.
ATTGCACCTAACCAGGTGGGGACTGCTCTGACTTTCGCCCAGATATAAACCAAAACTTCTCAGAATCACGTGTAGAAAAACCTTGCTCTGCTCTCAGGATGCAGCAAAGTGAGTAATTTTCAATTATATGACTATGACTTCAGTTTCAATCCAAACAGAGGAGGTAAGAGGTATGTAAGAGGGGGCCCACAGAAACCTCCAGATGAAACAGAAACAGAAACCCATCAGTAGCAGGGTCCAGTTCTCATGGTGGTGAATTTGCACCCCAAAGTGATTAGACATCTGCAGGCTTCCAATGCTGCCTGCTTGAAGTTCCTATTTACTGAAAACTTGGCTTCTCTGAACATCATCACTTCAGATTTTAATAAAAACCTAATAAAATCCTGTATTTACTTTTTCTTGTACAGTTTCTGTGTAACTGCATGAACAGAGAAGCAGAATGGGCATTTTAATTCTACATTGATCCAATTATCAAAATAGAAAAGAGGGGTTTTTTTTTTTTTAAAAAAAGAAATTTTTAGAACTCCCTTTTTTAAAAAAAATTTTCTTCAAAATGAGTAAATTAAGCTTGCAAAATTTACCTATTCAATTACCAGGCTTTTCCTGTGGTCAGATAATTACTTTTTTTCTTCAACCTCTCATAATTGTCATGCCAGTGCGAGTATAAAATCTACTTGCCTACTGGCAAATGCTCATGACAGTTTTGTAAGGCTGAGTGATCATTTGCCACTGTGGTATTCATATACCATAGATAGGCTTCATAAAACCTTCAATGATTATAGTTATAAAAGTGAGCTCCAGTGACAGCAAAATACACTGAAGGTGCAATTAGAGACTATGTATCGGGTGAGTAATGAATATGAAGCTAATTAAAATTCTACTACTCCCCATAAAAAAATGGCTGCTGAAGTGTGATTCAGCCCTCCCTAATCATTCTTTAAAATATTATACACTGTACATATAAATAAATCCTTAGGCAGTTCATTACCTGCTTTATATAATGGGATAAATTTCAGTCTTTCCAGACTTATGGACACTTCACATTATTTCTAAAATCCAACCACAAGTTGACAGGAAGAACAGTAAACAGAACTCTAAATATCTGTATCTGAATATTCGTTAACCATTTCACCTTCTTACATATGTCAATAAGACTGAATTAATTGGGTTTGGTCGTTGGGTAAGTAATTTTAAGCCAACAATTTATTGGGTAGACTTTTGCATCATTTTCTCTTTGAAGTCTTGATGATGTGTGAAACCTGTACATACAGGTCATATCATGTAACTCGGAAAAAGTTCCCAGACAGGTATGAAAATACAGAGGTGAAGGCACCTCCTGCATGGCGAACTCTGACAAAAACATCCTTTGTGAACTTGGAAGGATGAAATGCTCTATTCTTCCATTCCCTTTCTGTACCTCATTCACAGATCTTGAAGGGTAAATCATAACAGGATGGGAAGAGCTGCAGCCCTAGCAACCCATTTTTAAGGCTTAGATGCTTATACTTTTATTGTCCTTTTCAAATTATTTCTGTGTATATTTTTCGTATCACTTAAATGTTGTCATAATATCCCTGCACAATTAAATGGGTGTCTGCACAACATCAGCAACTTCTTCTAAAAAAGCTAACAGAATTTTATGGAATATCAGCTGCAGCATTTGCACAGATCTAGTTACCAGAATTACTTAGCCTCATTGCTGTTTAGGTAGAGCAAGCACCAGATGCACATCTGCTTCCATCTTTGGGTAAGTTGGACATACAGACTGCAAGGGTTTTGACTTGGAAACCATGCTTATAAGTAAAAGTGTTCCAAAATCATAGCACGAGAACATTTCTTACACCCTTCGTGGCAACCACTAAGATGCTTAATAGTGACTCAAGAAGTGCGCAGAATGCGCGACATTCCTGGTTACTAAGTTACAAAATATTAATTTGCAAAATTGTTTCACTGATTCTCATGCCTGTCTCATGATTAAGGTTAAATGCAAGTGTTACAAGCTTCAGGTGCCCACCATATTAAAAGCTCTAGATTTAATAGTTATTTTAAAGGTATTACTCACATTCTCAGCCCCACTATTAACAGCATGTGTGTCAGAAAGGGAAAGAATAAATGGCTGCCTCAGATATGTCCTCCTAAAGAAGCACACAGAGAAAGGAACCTGCTAGGAAACACCTCCCTCACTCCAGCCCCAGACCTCCTCCTCTGGACGCAACCAGCAGGTAATCCACACACACTCCATCACATGTCCCAGCACTTTGACACAGCGCTTCTGCAACAGCTCAAGAGTAAGGTTTAACAACCGGGAGTTCAGAAAACTCAGATGCCCATTTTCATCTAACATTCTGACTTCTAAACAGTTAGACAGACACGGTACCTATCGAATTCAGGGCCCAGTCTGACTCACGGTGTCTGCTCCCACGCAGCAAGTATCTTAGGAAACAAGAAGCACCAAGAGTTACACGACGAGGCAGAACAGCCCACAGAGGAAGGTCTCCAGAAGTCAAGTGGAGCGATGCATGTCAACCCCGCTTCGGCAAAAGTTAAATCGGGTCTGTTTGACCCTGAGGCATATACCCTGGGGTTGGACATGACATTAAGGCGGAAAGGCTTCCTAGACCCACACACACTGCTACAGCAGGAGTGTGGGAGTCGCGTCAGGCACAGCTGTGCCTTTTAATCTCTCCTAGCTCGTAATTAGTGCCTTTACCTGGGGTAGGCACTGGATTGCTTTGGAAAACAGGAAACGATGCGAGAAGCATTACTCAGGCAAGTCCAGATGTTACCACAGTATCTGGAGGCCATGCATGCGTGACACAGACGTTCTTACAAAATTGTTTCCCAAACACACCAGAGCTACTGAAAAATATATTTCTAAGCAGTTTTAATGTTCTCCCATTATGGGAATGGACGAGCTGAACACAGGGTCTGCTCTGCTCCTAATGAGCGTGACACAACAGTCATTTGTGACCATCTCAGCGATGTCTATACAAGGGTAGGGGCAATAACTGTCATCTTCCTTCAATGCCAGAACCGTCTTGTCACTAGTAATTTTATTTAGTCAGTTGTGTGAAGCTCGTTACGGGACAGAAATTAGATTAAGAATCCATGCTGAATCAGCTCTGGATGGATAGCTTTATTTCCCTGTAGGTAACCGATGTCCACTGAATAAGATTGGACTGTGGCTGTAGTCACAGTGACATCAGATATCCTTTTAATGTTTTTTTTGATCCGTACTTTAGATTGGTACATTACGTATTAGAATGGAAACTCTTAAGCAGTTGACATTTTATTGAAGTCTGAATAGTTACTTCTAATAAATGAGGGCCAATCCTTCGCTTTGAGATATGCAGATCAGACACATTTTTTTGTTCTGGTCCCCTGATATAACTGGGGGCTAGCCTGAGTGAATTCCTAGTTGGAAGAGGGTGGCTGTGGCCACGTACAAAAACCCTGCTGTACACCTTTGACGGATCCACACAGATATGTAAGATCCTTTTTCCCTAAGCAACACATACAGGTGTGTTACACCAAATGTGTTCCCACCAAATCACAGAATGATGGGAGTTGGAAAGGACCTCTGGGGATCATCTAGTCCAACCCCCCTGGCTAAGCAGGTTTCAGCCAGAGCAGGTTGCACAGGATGTGTCCAGGAGGGGTTTGAATATCTCCAGAGAAAGAGACTCCACAACCTGCCTGGGCAGCCTGTTCCAGTGCCCTGCCACCTCAAAGTAAGGAAGTTTTCCATTATGTTCAGATGGAACATCCTGTGTTCCAGTTTGTGCCTGTTTGCCCCTTGTTCTGTCACTGGGCACCACTGAAAACAGCCTGGCCAATGGCTAGTTTTCTGTACTAGAAATCTATTATCAATTTTTTCTTTTCATGCCACATTCACATTACAACTCTTTCTTCTGGAACTCTCCCTGCCTCTTTTAGCAGCAACCACTGGAGCAATGACCACGGCTCAAATTAAAGGGGAACTCCAAGTTCCCTACTAGTCCCCCAATAGCCATTCTAATCTGGGTTTTAAGCTCTGTAAAACTTGATGAAAACAAACAAACAAAACAACTAACCAAAACATAACACTGGGTTAAAAGCTAAGACAGAGCTGGTTCTAAATCACAGCCATAAAGTTTGCTCAAGGATAGGAAACCAGGATCTCTGGAGCACTGTCAAAGGTCACACAGTGTCTAAAACATATTTAAAGGAAAAAGTGGGGACAACACTGTGGACCTGTCCAAGGAAAATTCTCCCTGAAAAGCAAAAAGATAAGAAGTGAAACTTTGATGTAGATGGGCTTCCTCTGTAGCCTTCCTTACTCCAAACAAGGAGCACAAACAGGACGCCCTTTTTCCTATGAGTTGTTGCAATTGCTCACCAGTCAGTTACTGCTCTGAAAAGCTCCAGTAGTCAGTAAGCCACAAGATGTCAGCAAAGGGCATTTGTTAAAGTCAGACACCTACGTTAGCTTGCTTCGCAATGATAATGTGCCAGAAGGAAGAAAAAATTCAGCCCACCACTGTTTTAATCTCAGAGCATTGGCGAATAGCTTTGCCTTTGCTCGGTCTCTGCCTTCAGCTTCTTATTCACAGGTATAAAGGCAATCATGGACCGTCTGAGGTCAAAGGAAACCCTAAGGACTGATCCCACCTTTGTCCTGTAACTTCTGAGGCTTCCAGGATTTTCTCCCCATGCAGAACCGGCCAAACTTTATACCATGGATTCCCAAGCAAATACTTATGGTGTCAGAAGTGAATCTCACCTCTGCAAAACTGTGGATGGCGGAATTCTGAGCAGGAATTAGGGTTACAGTAGGTAATAAAGCAGCTACCAAGAGTTTTCTGTCTTTCTGTTGTGTATCATCTAAGAAAGGGACAAAGAATAAAATCAAATCCTGTTTTTTTGCTGGCCTGGTTTTTTTGGGGGGTTTTTTTTTGGTTGGTTTGGTTTGGTTTTTTTTTTTTTTTTTTCTTTTTACACACTGCAATACTTTGCAGTGCTGCTGAAGAAAGGAATAACAAAGAAGTTTGATTTCATAAGCAAGATCAGTCTAATTTTGCCAACTTGCAAGAACTACATTTTTTGGCTGCAGCCTTTAATTTCCCTCTGAATTGACCACTCTCATAATAATTTAAATTTGCCAAGAACTGTTCGGTGAAAATGAAACACTTGAATTTCTGCTCACCTTGCCTGTTGCCCTGCCCTTTTCCAATAACAAAGGTTTTAAGATAGAACTGGACTATTTAACCTTCATTAATCATTCATACTGTTCAAACACATCATCCAGTAACTGAAGAGGGTTAATGGTAGCTAAGCTTGAGGCTGTTGTCAAAAGTCGGTTTAACTTTCTATGAACTCACTGGACACAAAGAATGCAGCCTGCTCACTATTCTGAATGTCACCAGCTCGCAGCAAACTGATGACTACTAATGGTAATTAAATACCTCTGCAGCTATTTGTACCAATAACAAAGACTTACTGTCAGAACTTGAATGATGGTCCATCTGCCCATTTTTAAAGAATGTTAACGTCTGTAAGTGACTAAAGCAGGATGGCAACCCGAAGAGGGGAGACCAAAGTCCAACTTCTGTATTATAGCCCTTTTGGACCTGCTCTGGATTCCCTAATGTTTCTCCTCAGAGACAGAAGTTTAAGAACATGACTTCCCTACGGATCTGTTGTTTCACAGCAGATTTTCCCACTATTTCCTTTTACTACAGATTGTAAATCCTCCGTCCCAGTGAGATGAAGGGGAAGGGCCATTCTACCACCTGCTCTGTCCATCCTCACTTCACCGTGGACAAGTAACATGGTGTCAGTCAGATTTGAACAGAGGATTGAAGACACAGTTACTCATCTGTCTTTATTGGTAGGCTGCAAAATGTACAAGGGACATTTGTGTATGTTTTCAAAGGCAGTATAAAGGTTCTCAGATTGGTTCATTTATTAACGTGCTTGACTGTCACAACATTTGTGAGTACAAATGGAAAAGAGTTTTTCTTCTCTCCACTTTTAAATTATACTCTGTATTTGTCTAAAATCTGCCACCTTAGGGTTTATGCTGAATTCAGGAGAATTATTTAGACTGAATCTTTCTGGGTTTGTCAGTAATTTCATTCACAAATAGATTAAATGTTCAACCATTTAGCAACTCTCTGTATTGATTCAGCAGGAAGTCCCTACACAGCATGCAAAGCTTTGATGGGGCTTGGCCCGTTTCCCACTGTAGAATAAACCACTAAATCGAAGTTACTCCTTGGTGATAGCAGCTGGAGCACGATGGGAAAGTCAAAATTTCTGCACTTATTTACTGTTCTTATTGACACTGTTATGTTAACAGACAATTTATGCAAACCACAGAAAAACACTGTTTCATCTGCCCACATCTAATAATTCAACAATCCTACAGTGCATCCAAGGTGCCTCAATAACCAGCTATCTCTCTGTAGGGAATACTTCCAAACTCAGTACAACCATTTCCACATCTAGCACCAGGAGTGCTGGCTATGGCTCTCCACTGCCGCTTCCTTCTGTACATCTCAAATACATTTGTGGTGCCAATCTCAAACCGTTTTTTTATTGTCTCTGTAGGGTCACCTTGACAGACCTCTGTATAGATCCAGTATTGCTCATGAAAGCACATAATTATTCTACCATTTTACAACACAGTATGATTCCTCAGGGATATTTTTTTTCTGTACCAAATAATACTGGCCTGCAACTACATTTTCAGCTTTCAGCCAGAATTAGAAACAAAATAACTTCCCGCCCTTGCATTTTGACATCTGTAGAGTATGTCCTTCCAACATACGAACCTAATTTAAAAAAAAAACCAAACAAACCAAAACACTGTAAATCACCAGTTTTGATCTCAAGATTTCTATTTCCAAAGGAAAGAGGAGCATTACAATCATTACATTAGATACTCTTCACATTCTTAACTCTTGCCTCAATTTTAATAATTATTCATACTTTTCATTGCTATGTTGAGGAATGATTAATAACCTTTTTCTTTTTTTTCCTGAATTAAAAGAGTATATTAGAATAATAAATGAAATTATGCTCTGGAGCAGGGAAAGCCAGGAACAACTTACAGATAAAATGTCATCTTTTGTAGCATCATCTTCAACATCCTAACTATTGTTCAAATTAAAACAAACAAACAAAACCCTTTTCTTAGGTCTTAAAACAGGAAGGCTCTAAGCATGTGCCATGTAACGGTCCTGCTGTCCTGGAGAAGTGAATCTCTTTGAGGTCAGTAGAACTATCAGTATACCGATAGCCATCTAGTTAACCGCATATATTGCTCATTCAGAAACTGATACGATGTCCTAAATACAAATGTCTGCTTTTAAATTATGTGTTCGTGTGATGGCTGAGGCTATTACCAAGTTACACCTGTTGAACATTATAATACAGTGCAAGAGGTCAGACAGGACATTACAAGTACCCGTGAACAAATGTTCCTCTCTATTCACAGCTGCCCGTACAGATGTGTACTTCCTTCCACCAGAATATACCAGAACATATATCTGAACTGGGGACATACTCAACCCATTTCTATCAGCCCATTTACACCACTAGGAGTATAGTGTTCCCAAAATTGCTGCTAAAAACACATACTCAATACACTATCAATTTCATACTGATTTGTATAATTTAAATTTATTTCTGTAGAGACAGCAAAGTTTATTTATCAGATCAGAAAATCATGATCAATGATAACACAATGCAAATCATTTTGTCCTGTCAAATTTGTTCAAAAGCATCTTGTGGGAACAACACTTGGATCTACATTAATTCTGCCAAATTTGGCACTGTAATTCCTTGTCACCCTAGCAGACTGGCAGAAATCATGTAGCTAACAATAAACTGGTGTAAGACTGAATATCCAAAAAACCTGCATTATTTTACCTAAACTGACTTGAAGTCAACTGACACAATTTCAAAGGATTGATTGCTCTGCTGGAGGGAAGGGATGTTCAAGGTGAGCAGCAGATGGGCCACCAACTTCACAGACCACTCATTTTACAGCAGATTTTTCACCATCACTATGTTTGACTATTCTGATGCACATTTTTAATACAGGTGTAGAAATATAAAGAGTAATAATGCTTTCACCTGTGCTGGTGAAATAACTACTCAGCCATATAGTCACCCAGATTCTCGGGGAGGAAAGCAGCTGTGACCTGAGAGGGTTTCACTGACCTTCAAGGACTGATTTCATGGATCTTGTCCTCAAGTCTTTTCCAGAGGACAGCTCCCTCCATCAACCAGCTCACTGTGGCAAAGGTGTTGTCTCAGATGGGCTATAACAGACCTACAGTCTGCGAACACTTCACAGCCCTCACTATACTCCACATTGAGACTACCCAGGATTTTGGAGACATAAGCTGGTGAAAACTGAGACCCTACTACTTCAAAAAGCCCCCCAGGCACTGGAACTAAAGGAGAATCGCACTTCACATGCACTAAAGCACAGCTGACTTTCCGTGCAGGGAAGAGCAAAATATTTTTTTAAAAAGTTAACTGAACTTTTTGAACATCACCAAAGGTTCATTTCTGAGATCGCACTGAGCTCCCTGTGAAGATCTGGGCAGCTTCATATCCTAGCTGGCAGTACCACAGTGGGAATTACTAAGCAGATAACCATCTAAAGGAGGAGAACAGCTCTCCTGTGCTGGCATCAGGAAAACATGTTGAGGTGTCAAACCATAGGTGTCATACGTCAGGACTGCTTGATCCTGTAAGTAGTCACTCCAGAGTTAGATACACTATATGCCTCCTGTGAACAAACATCACCAAATGCTCACAGCCTTCCCTGTATGGTCCAAGGCTGATGTGTGAAGGAGGTGCTGAGGACACTTCTTGCCTGCATAAATGTCAAAACTAAGAGGGGGAATCACACCTCTGCAAAATTCAGAGAGCTCATCTCTGCCCAGCTCTGTAACCTTTCCCTGGGAAGAGGGTAAAAAACCAACAGTCCAGAAGACTGAAGCTGCAGAGTTATTCTATCACCTCTTCCTTGTGGAACCAATTGTATCAAATTTTCACATTGATTTCCTTGATTAACCAACTCAAATACTGCGTGGATGGCTGTGAAGCTGTGACAAAGGAGGGCGCCAGCCAGACACAAGGCAGCCAAATGAAGTTACAGAACTACTTCTTCAGTGAATGATTTCTCCCTGTGATTAGATTGATGTGCTGATAAGCGTTTGTTTCATTAGGAACAAACTGTTGATTCCTCTGCAAGATCTGTATTCATGGTGCTCCTGAATGGCTTCTGAAGATCATTTGCAAAGCTGTCAGGCTTAATGCAGATAAACGTTGTGTTCGATATTGTTTTTGCTGGGAGAGATTTGCAAATTACACTGTTAATTCCTCTTTGAAGGAAAGAAGCATTTGTCGTCTGTTTAAGAAAAGTGAACTTATTAGGTGACATGTTTTTTGATGGTAGGGAAGTGCAAGTGCACAATATTTTTCTCTCCGGGATCCCAAGTAAATGATGAAACTTATTCTTCTGGACTGGGAAAAATAAATAAACACTTACCCTAAAGTAGCAATAAGACACTCATCACGATCACACAGTTCATCTTCACAAGGCTTTCTGTCTCACTGCGCTCCCACACTAGTCTTCAGAGCATCAAGATACAATTTACTGCTGTTTAAAGTGCACTTAATGTCATTGTAATGTTCAAATAATATCCCCACACTTAACTAGAAATTGATATAACATACTAAAACCAAGTATCTAACCTGATCCTGTAATAAAAATCTAGGTTTTATAAAACAAGTTTATATTCTTTTCTCTGCGACCTCCATGGTGCTAAGGAGCTCCCTGGCAGCTTCCTTCAAGTGTGTCCAACTCTTCAGATTGTAAGATACTGTTATTTATCATCATTGATATTCTTCTGATAGCATTTTTAAGACTGGAGAGTGACTTTAGGCAGTCATTTTTACTGTGTGCGGGTCCTGTGTGAGGGTCCTGTGTGACTGGAATTATTTCCCCTTTTCCAAACTACTTTGCCTGGTCTGATCAAAGGTGTTACCCCTCCCTAAACTCCTTGCTTCTGATACCTTTAGTTTTTACTGCATCATAGATGCAACCCTACAGACTATTTCACTTTCAAAACCTCTACTCTGATACCTAAGCTCCTAGTGGTATAATAGACTACCTCAGGCACACCTCCTCACAGAACATTATTTGAAGAACATCTTTAAAGTCATATGCAAAATAGTTCTGCTGCCTTCAAAAATTAAAAATGTGTTTCTGTCATGTTTGTTTTACAATCTTGCTTGCTGTAATTGGTTTAGGGACCCTGGCAGTGCAGGGTGAACAATTGGACTCGATGATCTTAAAAGTCTCTTCCAATCAAAATGATTCTGTGATTCTGTGTATTCCAACTTTATATTAACACAATAAACCTTCCAAAATGAGAGTTGCAGGATTATACATAGCAAATAGCCTTCTGACACCAGCATCAAAGAACAAGCAGAGACATCAAGAGAGACAGAACAAATACAGAAGAAAACTATGTGGCTCAGGAACAGGGCAGGAAACCCAACTGGCAAAACAGTCAAGGAAATCAGCAAAGAATTAAACAAAAGATACATGCATCTGTCCCACCCAGCCTTTGAGAGTTCAGCTGGCACCCACTTGCCTGATCTCTGAACTAGGCTTAGAAGTCTCAGGCATCTCCTCCTCAAAAAAATATTTGTAGATGCCTGTTGAGGTTCCCTGACTGGTTGCATACAGCCTGAGAAACACCGCGTACAGAAGAAGCACAAAGTTGGACAATGGTAAGGCAGATGAGAAAAGCCAAATGAGGTGAGGGACATATTCTTGCAATGAAAGAAAATGCTGGTCTACAAGCATGTAAACTAGAACTAAAAATAGGTACTTTATTTCTGACTGATGAGTTGGGCTACATGTGAGACCTATTAGCAAAGGAACTTATAACACGGTAAATCATCTCTTGTCATAGTCCCACCACAAGTGACATGTAAATCTTATATTCACAGGTGCAAAGTTGCTTATTGGCTCTACTACTGAGCTTGCTCACTATGGTCAGTTCTGAACAACTCCCCTGACAGCAAAATGACAGTTTTCCCCCAAAACATGCAACTAGTACCAATCATGGAGAAATCAATGCTGAAGAACAGGTAGCACCATGTAGATTGACCAGCTATGTCTGTAGTTCATACACTTGGTAGAAAGAGCTGACCTCATACAGAAAGCAAAATAATAGAGATCGTGCACATCAGAGACAATAGCAATATGGTTTTCCCGCCTGTTTGTCCCCTCTGCCATTATTAGAGAAAGGACCTCAAGAGATGGAGACGGGTAGTTCATTCTCCATGCCCCTCTTGGTCCTTTTTCCTCCTTCCTCTGGTTGTGACACTGGGCACTAAATCAAAACAATGGCTACAAAGACAACGGGTACATCAGCAAGAGATGAACAAGTGACCACAAGGCATCTCTCACTTCAAGTCTCCTGAGCTATTGCATTATGAAAAAAGGCATTTCACGGGAAGGTTCAAAAACAGGACTTTGTAAATAGCTGTGGAATTCTAGCATATTTTGTTACCTAATCAACTTGCAGAGACACTAGCAGTAGAGTCACATCACCTGACTTTAAGCCCATAATTTGGTCAGATAATCTCAGTTATCCTTTCATAATCTGACTGCAGAGGAGGTAGAAAGTGACTGACTAGCGTAGCCACCTGAGAGAAGTGTCTAAAGCTGGGGTATATATACCTCCCCTTGGCTAGGTACTTTTAGAAATGGGTTGCTAGAACTATTAATTCTTAAAAATGACAGCTTCACAGTTCTTACTCTTACCCCCAGGATTTAGTGAAGGTTGTTTGGCTTTTTTCTATGGGCAAGAATTTTCTCTTTCCTAAGTCTGCCCCAACTCTTGTTACAAATTAAGATTAAGAGCTCTCTGGCTGCAGAAAGTCACATTGGATAGAGCTTGAAAGGACGTAGTGCAGTTTGCAAAGAAGCTATTTACATCTCCTCACAGCAGCCAGCACTGAAGAAAACATTCTCAGAGACAAATCTTGAGTGATGCAGACTGTAGAACAGACACATCTCTGTTGTAACGCACAGGTTCACCCACATGTACTGCAGCAGAGATATCTCAGAGAAAATTCGTGAGAAAAGAGCGCTTTCTGCTCTGACTGTTTCCATTCAGGTCATTAGATTGCAGGGAACAGGACATGGAAGGGAGAAAATGCTGTTATCCCATATTACATACACAAAGCCAGGTGAAAAGTCCAAAACCTGCCACAGTACAAGGAGCACTACACCTCGGAGACTGACAGCCATGCTCTAAGTACTGGGTCCTTCTTCCTCTCCTGAATTCTGAACCCCCATCTGCCCTTGCGCAGTAACACTCAATGGCGCATGCTAAAAGAGCCCACATAAGGAAGGCCTTACAGCCTTTGCTTTCCTCATGGAGCAAATTACCCTGAAAGCAGCAAAAAGAAGAAATCATGTGTCAGGCCTGCCTCTAAGCTGCCTGAGATGAAATGGTAGAAGAGGAAAGTACTTCTAACACGTACTTTAAGGAGCCCAGCGGATAACCGTGCCTTCTAAACAACACGCTCTCCTGGCAGTTTCTCAAGCACAGCAAGCACAACCACCGCTCAGCGCATCAACTAACACCAAGAAAGTGTTAGTCATGTTACTGACATGACTAGTGCTTTGGAGGAATCCTTGAATACGGCTATGTCTCTTGTTGGTTAAAGAGGGCTTTGAAAAATTGCTCATCTTGGCTGGTACAAAAACAAGCATTCATGGAATGGAAACCTTCCTCCTTTAGCTGAAAAGCTCTATGTGAGCAAAAGGCTGTGTTTGACACTGTTTAGCTAAGTGAGGCAATGAGTGAAGTTTTCTCCCCCTTTACAGAGCGTGGCATTTAGACGCGCTCTCTTTTGTGCTAAAAATAACAAAGGGAGTATTTGGAAGAAACCAGAATAGATGAGCTGATACATTATTGATAGAAGTCTCAAGCAGCCTGCCACACTGTTTTGTAAGGTGGTTGAATCTCAATTTTTAATGAAGCAACCTATGAAAATCTGATGGGATGAAAAACATGACCTCTAAATGATACTGTACACAGAAGTTCCCATCAGAGAGCTGAACTGTGCTCTTTCACAGCCCATCGGAGTTTTACCTCAGCTTGACCCTACCGTTTACAGGCAGAGGAGACAATACTCTGACTCAGACAGGAAAGGTGGCATTAGAGGGATGCACAACACTGAAAGAGGACTAAACAAACTAGCTGTTTCTCCTATTGTCCCGAGTTTCCATCGTGTGCACACTGACTAATACTCCATCCTATTAGAAACACACCTCCAATTAACTGAGAATGTGTTTACTAAAAGATTATTTGTAAAGACAAATCCATGGAAATTGTACCATTAAGTGCACCAAAAGCAGAATAGCATGACAAGGAGGTGCACTGAATACCCAGAAAAGACCAGCAGAAACAAGTTTTAAGATATACGAGTGTGGGATTAAGAGAAGCCAGTTCTGGAGCATTTGTTCTTGATGATGCACAGAGAACTTTATATAACTGCTTTTTGTACGGGGCTGAGCCTTTGTCTAAGTCATTTTGATTGCGATTTCTTGTTCCTTATGGCTGTGATAACATCCTCAAACTGCAGTCAGAAAAACTCTTCTTCCTTCTAACTCCATTTTCTCAAATCTAGAAAGAAAGCACATTTAAATAACCCTCTCTCATTCAATCACCTTCTAATCTTATAGTGAACCAATATGTGCTTCTGTTTACCAAAATACTAACACTTCCACTGGTTAAGACTGGCTAATTGACGGTTGCTGCCCTGTACACAAAATGGCATTCACTGGCCCGGATTAAAGCAACGTTGATGATAAAAAGGTGACATTAATGGAGTTATAGTCAAGAGTTCACTACTCAGAATAAGGAAAGACTTAATGGAAAATGCTTTCATAAAAATTAGTTATAAGATGTGTTCGTATGTCAGGGAGATAAGTATAAATGATTTAGCATCACAGTATGTAAAAAAGAGAAGCTTAACAACGCACTTCACAGAGAACATTAAGTCATAGATACAATCTTTATATATATAGTAAAAGCCAATTTTTCCCCTGGCATTCATGAATCAGCTCTGATGAAGGCAATGGAATCACACCTGCAGATTCCAAGAGGGAACTGGCTGTACCTGGCTCTCCACCTGCCCAGACAAACTGACCTTACTCAGTTCGTGTTCTCAGAGACTTCATGGGTTGGTATCACAGCGCAAAACTGCTGATCTGTCTTCAATGTAGTTTTTAGCTCTTGAATCAGTATTTTTTAATACTTTAACATCTATTATTGCATTTCTGAATGGAACCATATGTTTCTATATTGTGTCAGTCTTTAGAGAAAAATTAGAAATAATATAGAGCATTCACTGGCACTACACAGGTGAAATTGTTGAGGTACAATGATAACATACTATAACACTCCCATCTTATAATTCACGAGTGTGAAAAGGTATTTCTAACATAGCACTCAAAGAGCATCACTTGTTATCAGTAATCACTTCACAACAGAGGATAATCACTTTCACATTGGAAGAACAAGAAAAAGGGGAAAAGATAGAAAGAAAAGAAGTGGAGCAATACTTGTCACTGGAGAAAAAATGTAAGAAAGAAAATGTCAAAATTAGAGCCTTTATCTCCTCTGAGTTATACTACTGTAAATCCACCAAGAGCAGAGGGACTTTTGCTAAGTGTTGTGTTCAGAAATCACCTGGCTCTCCAAAGTGACCTACATTCAAAGTCATGCTTAATCACAAGACTCCTCTTCTTGCCAGACTCCTGAACTCAGCTCCAGCAGGATATCTATTCTTTCTCCAATTTGTTTTAACCACTACACTTATTTCCCTCTCTGGTTGGGATTCACAGCCATTTCTTTTTAAATATTAAGCACCAAATTAAAACTCTTGTTTTGCTACCTAGCAGAATGGAAGAATGACCTTGTGATTAAAAGGGCTGAACTAGGATTCAAAACTCTGGGTTTAATTCCTCACTTTAACACGGGATCCTTGTATGACTTCAGACAAATCACTTGCCAAATCTCTCTCCAATTTCTTGTCATAAAATTGGAATAAAATATTATATTAAACCTGTAGACATGCCACGATGCTTTGCACAGCCTCTGGCTACCCGGTGCAACAGTGTCTCAAAGACAGTGGCAGGCTGCTATGACGACTGGGATTCCCTTCCTGGAAGTTCTCCCACATACCTTGCCAGAAATCTTAGGCCTGCTACAAAATCAGTTTATATGATTCCATTCAACCAGAAGGAGATAACATTTATAAAATGGGAGCTGTAGTAAGCCCCTCAAACCCACTGGAGCAGGCGGAGCAAGATGTGCCATACACACACGACCGTTTGCTTACAACCTCTGCTCTGCAGTGGTATCATCACTATCACAGTTCGTAGTGACTGCACCCTACTGCAAACACTTTGGTTTTAGCAAGAGACCCCACCATTTGACACGGTTCATTGGGATTAGAGTGTTAGAGCAGCAAAAGTTGGCTCAAGCCTGAAATAAATCTCACTAGAAATGGCCCCAAAGGGAAAACATGTAGCCCCTACAAATCACGCAGCAAGCCCTGGGCTGCTCCTGCAGCCCCTGCCCTCTGTGACTGACACAGGGCAGCGTCCCAGGACAATTTGCAGTGGCATGGACAACTGAATATGAGCAAGGGCTGCAGGGTGAGCAACGCTGCTCCAGCAGCCTGGGGTCTGGGATTTATTCCCCCTCCCCTGATGCTTTTAGAGGGTTAACTTTCTCACAATCAGATATTGGGATAATCTAGAGTTTCAGGACCACAGTCTGCCCAGCAGCTTGAAGCAAGGGAGTTAAGCATGATGCCCTTGATAATTTGTGTGTTTCTCATGCAGTTCTGTTTACCTCGGAGAATAGCTCAGATTCATGTGGTGGCTCATCTGTTTGTTTCCCAGGAGTGTCCTCCTCATCAGGTACAAATGACTTGTTGTTTCCCTGTCCTGTCTGCCTCCTTGGTGACGGATAGATGAGAACCGTTCGCTGTGCTCTGGGACTCTAATGTGATCTGGGTTGCGCTTGTGGCAGGCGGGGGTGGAGTGGGGGGAGAGGAGCGCAGGGAAGGGGCAGTTAACACTATGAGAACTAAAACCTCTTTGTAGCCGAGCATGTTTGTGTGCATTTCCAACCTAGCTGCAATTCAGTGCCAGCTGCTTCCCCATCCCCGAGTCAGGGGAACAATGGCTCAGGAGCAATGCAGGTAGAAAAGAGATCTAAAAATAGATCTTTGGAGGGCTAAAATTAGGGGGGCAACATTTCAAGAAAGCATGATTTGATTGTTTTCAGTAACAGGTTTATTTTCTGCAAAATGAAAAGTCACCATGTTTACTGCCTTGGACTATATGAACACTCATGAGAGCCTGATTCTACCCTCCCTTAGAGGCAAATGGGGAGTCACCAATCTGTTCCTTTTACTTTATAGTTATGCAACCGAAGTCACAATCCACTGGTTTGCTGGATGCCTGCCTGATGGCAGGAAATGCAATCGTGTTTATAACGCTAGCCTACATTCCCTTTCACTTTTTCTTTAGAAACTCATTTTTATAAGCAGTCTTAATTTGGCAGTTACACTTAAGCAGGGATTACATAAGCATTTCTTCTTTTGATTAACATAGTTTCAGATGCCCTGAACTCCGCTCAAATTCAGCTCCATGCACAGAGGAGCCAAGTTTCACCAGGACTATGACTGATATCATACATGCCTGGGAACTTCACTGTTTCTACAGAAACCTTAAACTGACCCTATTTCTGTCAAATCTGGCTAAAGAT
Source organism: Bucorvus abyssinicus (assembly GCA_009769605.1). Lineage (NCBI taxonomy): Eukaryota > Metazoa > Chordata > Aves > Bucerotiformes > Bucorvidae > Bucorvus > Bucorvus abyssinicus. Next base: position 8,809,866 of record CM020035.1, on the reverse strand, counting down.
TCAACAAAAAAGTTCAAAAACTCCTTAACAAACCCGTGTAAATGCTCAGCCTTGGCTCTTAATGGTATCCACATAAGTCATGTTGCTGACAGCGGAGGCAGCAGGATTGGGATCCCAGTTAATTAACCTCCACCTTTTACGCTGTGTGCAGAAAACATTTCACACAATTCCACTTGACTCAATCAACTGGCTCAATTAATAAACACAGGCCTGGGAAGATGCTCCCACTGGATTTTTAGCAGCTTCTTTGGCTTGCCTGCATCCTCTACTTCTGTGACTGGAAGGAAATCCTGTTGATTTCATTTTCAACTTTCTCTCTCTCTCCATTTGAAAATAGAATCTATGACTTTCCATCATTTCCACTTAGATAGAAATATGTTGTGAAAGGTAATTTTATTGCTGAGAAATAATCTTCCTAATGTCAGCCATTATTTCACTCTCAGTGTGACAACTAGGGTAAGTGTTGGAAATCACTGTGTGTTTCAACTAAAGTATCTTGACAACACAAACGAAGAAGAAAAAGGTAGTCTTTTTGTTAATGAAAACTGCACTGTTATTTTGGTCTATAATGGAGAGAGATTCATGTAAATGATTGCCTGTCGTCTATACTAAAGAAAAATAGAAAAAAAAAAATCAGCAAGCAGAAGAAACAGTTTCCTTCCTTCCTCCTTGAATTTGCTTTATTATCTTTACTGTAATCAGCCCATTCACAACATTTTGCCTCTGATATAATGCTCATAGGCTCCCTTAGTAAAATAAATAAAAAGCCGTCACCAGACCAGGGCTACCAGCTTTGCAAAAGCTAGGGAAAATAGTGAAATTTTGACCATTCACTGTTATGAGTAAACATTCTCCTATTTACGGATCCATAGGCATTGGGTATGTAATATTACACAGTAAAACCATCCTAGCCCATGCCTCTACCATTAGCACAACCACCTGTATTGTCAGTTCAGAGCGGAGGGTTCCTTCCTTTGGGGCTAGAGGGACAGATGATACCTCCTACTGCTATCATCCCTCAGGGCTCTTCTGCAATGCCACATCTCTCCCCTTCTTTCACTGCACCTGCAGACAAAAGAGCTGTCCTGCTGTGCTGGCAGTGCAAAATTCAAGTTCAGAGACACAGAGAAAGAAACACGTTAATAAAGATGCATTACCCGATGGGGTTTTGACCAGCTTGAAAGTTGGATAGAGAAGCAATGTCTCAGTTTTTTTTGAAGCCTGCTCCCCCTTCATACCTAGTGAACAAGGACATTTTGCTAACTCCCTAAACTAGTTTTCAATTAGCTTTAGCAATCAGATCTGCAAAGTCCAAGCAGCAGAGAGGGTTGTGAAAAAACTGAAACACAAGGCGACTATTGGTGGGTAAAACAGAACCCTACAGCATCTGCAGTAAAGATGCTTTAATATCTTAGAGCTCTGCCTACTTCCTATATCAATTACTGTTCTCAGTAATTTATTCATGTCTTAAAATTCTAGGTCATCAGATCTGCCCTTTGCAATCATATTACAATCGCTTAAATTTATGCTTTGCATCCAACAGAGAATTTCTGATGAAGTTTTTCAGCTTGATTTTTCCAACTACCCAGAAACTCCAGATAGTGCTTCGGCAGATGGAATATTTTTGCTTTTCAAATTTATAGACTGAAATTATGAATGCTGGTATTACATTTGGGCAAAGCTTACTCACACACAAGTAGTCTTTTCTAATGGAAATAGCTTCATTTAAGAGGGAGTGAGCGAAGAATTTGCCAAATTGGATGAGAATTCCCTGTATCTATTCCTGGTACAGATCTAGCTTGCTTTTCACTGCCTGATGAAGAAAAACAAGTAAAAACAAATTAAGGAACACTTTTAGAATTTTAAGAGATTGGGGGATGCAGATTGGTGGACAGCAGTGACTCACTGCATTGCAGTTCTGTAAAACAACAAGAAGTCCCCAGGCCCTTGATTTTAGCAAAGTGGTCCTCCGTTCCCATTGGGGAAAAGATGGAGCAAAACCACTCTGGCTTATCTCCATATCTAATAATGCTGCCAAATGTATATACTAGTTACCTATGAAAAGTGCAATGTAGGACAATGAGCAGTAACATGGAAGCATTTCCCTATCTCAGACAGGGATAGATAGATAGATGTCTATCTCCACAGGGATAGACATCATTTCTTATGTTTTAGTCCAGCAGCATTAGGCAACAGGCAGGGATCTTGTTACCCTTTACCAGCTCTTTAGTCTTTTACCTATCAAAGTCCTGCATCAAATTCATTGGTCTACGATAATTCTAAAAGCAGGGGCAACCCCTTCCTTTGAAGCACTACTCTTTCCCAATTGAAGAACTGTGAAAAGCCTGGTAGTACTGGATGCTACTCCTCTTGCACAGAAATGAACATTAAGGGTTCTTCCATAATCTGTCAGTCTGCTGATGTCCAGAAGGTTTCTTAAGGTCTTCAAAGTAAAAGTTTGAATCTCTTCCTCTGCCCAAACACGTACATGTCTCCTGAGCTCAGGAGTGGCCTAACAGATAGGGGATTTCCCGTAGAAATAAGAAGGTACAGCAGAGACAGGTAAAGATCTACAGTTTGCCTCAGGCTATTTTCCAGCATCAAAAGGCTGCATCTGTAGGGACATGTATTTAAATTGGGGGAGCCTTCATAACATGAATGTAACAACAAGGCACAGGAAACCTTCACTAAAGGACCTTCACGGAGGGCCAAGGCGTCTCACAGTACACTCATACATGGCCCACTGACCTGCTTGTCCTCCACAGCCGCCTGCCCAGGAACAGAGACCCTCTGCTCACCGCCTGCCTGCATGCACGGAGCTGTCTGCCTGGAGTCTGATGTAAGGAAACATAGCTTACTTGCTCTTCTGCGACTTAACCCAAGCACCCCAGCCTGAAGGAAATGAAGTTCATTATTTCCAGTCCCTCAGGCTTCCCGTCCCACTTCTGCTGTGGCAGCATCCCCATTCCCATGCCAAAGGCACTCCCTCTCTCTCTCCTCTCCGATCTGCAGCTTTTTCCTCTCACCACTCGTTACAGGCAGAGGAACCAGCCTCAGAGGGCGAGGCAATTCAGCCTTCCCACTAACACTTCAGCAGGCGTAATTTCAGGGCACACGCACCTCCAAACAGACCCACAAACCAGAAATTATAGATACAGACAGAGCAGCATTGTCTCGGGCTTGTCTACACATCACAACCCAGTTCCCCTGCTGGGGCAGAGGGAAGAGGATGATCAGCCTGTGAAACGACACACAGCAACAGGGTGGAAAGCTCTGAATTTGCACCAGAGGCGATTTACCAGCCGTTTCCAATTTAATTGCTGGGAAGGTGGAGAGCAGGTGGTGAGTAGGCAACAGCCTGTGCGCCGGGGGCACGGGCAGCACGTGCCACACCACAGCTACCTCGTGCGGAGCAAACATTCCCCTCATGAAAACACCCATGTTCTGCCTCTTCATCATCAGTGGTACAGGAGGAAAACGGTCATGAAAATACATTCTCATGGCATCATTTGAAGAAATGCACATTTAAAGAAAAACTTCTTTCCAGAGACCCGCAGAAGCTGAGGTCTGGCCCGGCTGCCCTGTCACACGTTAACTCATGTGAACAATCCCACACCTACCAGTAGTGAAAAAGGCAAACCAAGGATTAACAATTTTTCGTGCACAATCATGGCAGAAATATAAACATTAATTTGCTCCTGCTTTCTATTAATAGCAGCCTACCAGGTTTAGGTGCCCCATGCGTTCTAGGGAGGTGAATTTAAACCTCAAGCTTAGGCGCTTGTGTGTGGCAAATGTTAAACCAGCATGGACAAGGGCTGATATATTCTGCACGGGAAAGTCCTTAAGTACTTAAGCCAGCAGTGGAAAAGGCTTTCCCAAAATATATTCCCTGTTGATATTAAGTGGTATTTCTTGAGGTTCATATTTTAGTCAGAACTATAGCACCAACAATCAGAACAATCCTTTATAAACTGAACAGACATTGAAATATATGGGCAAATTTTAGCTTTCCTATAAAATTAGATGAGGAAGAAGGATAAAAGGAGCAAAGGCCTCAGCTCCCTTCAAAATTCCATGGGAATTAGGCACTCAGCATCATGCTCTGAAAGGTCTGTCTTCATTTTTTTTCTGCTTCTTATATATTAAAAAAAAAAAAAAAAATCCAATTTTGAAAATCAACAGTCTCATTAACAAACCCGGGGCGAAAGGCCCAGGGAGAGCGTGCTGCTTCCTTCATATTAGGAGTACAGCAAAGCCTCAACACCACCCTGCCTGTCTGAGACAAATCTATTTCTGCTCAAGAGCTTTACATTCAGGAGAGGTTACTCCCGAGCATGGGAGGCAGCAGAGCACGCTCACCTGTGCAAAAGGCTGATCCCAGACTCTGACACCAGCCGACTCTTGCAGCCCCTGTCAACTCAAGGGAACCTGCAGGTTTTGGCAGCGTTGCTGGCTGGAGACACTTGTCCGCAGCAACTCTACCAGGACTCCCCAAATATCAAACAAAATATATCCTATATATGATGGCCCAAAACCCTAAAACAGTTTGGGGACCCATTTTACAGACAAAAAGGGAGATTTAGGGACAAAGGATTACTATTCACTACTTGTTTATACAAAATCCAAGCTCATAAAGTACATACTCATCCGTATACAACGGAATGTATGCGCAGGGAGCAACTGTCTTATTTTTTGTGAAGCATGTTTTTGTGTGGGTGGATAATGAGAATAGCGATGGGTTGATTGGGCTTGGCAAAGGAATACTTTGCAGGTGTAGCAAAAAAGCCTAAAACGCAGCAATTTCCAAGGTCAGTCTGCTGTTCCTCAGAACAATCTTTATAGGCCACCCAGAGAATTAAGAAGCAACCAACGGCGTTTGGCACCTAGGTGAATATGTAACGGAGGGACTATTTCAGGAAGGGTATTTGTTCAGCATCTTACAAACAGGGCAGTGGTTTGGGCTGGGGACATCTGGGAGCTACTGAAGTCTTACCGGTAGAAAAGTTCCAGTCGTTGCTTACAGTTTTTACTCCATACTTTGCTTATGGACAGAGCGTGATCAAGAAAAATAAGCTAATTTTAACAGTAAACAATTTAGTGCAAATTATTTGCTCAATGTCATACAGGAAGTTGCCCGTTCAAACCTTACAGATTGGTAATACTTTGTGGTCTTTGCAGAATCTTCCAATTCACTACTACAATTGTTTTTAAATAAGAGGGAGAGAGTGACTTTTCCTTTTTTTTTTTTTCCCCCAGAATAAACCATTTTCTTTGAAGAGGAAACAAAGGTAACAGGTTTGAAGGAAGGAATTTTCACCTTTTTTTTTTTTTGAAAGACTATTTATGAGGAAGAAAAACCTATTTTTCAAACCTATACTTAAACTTGAAAAAGGACTGTTGCCTAAAACTAGCCATTTACCTACTTTCTCATGCTAATGTCCTGTTTATAATTGACACCTTTACTGCCTACCACTATATCAATTTCACTTCCCTAGAGAAAGAAAAACCAGATCCTGTGACTAGTGCACCGGATTGATAATCTAGCCTAATGCTGACAGATAAATGCACTAATTTTCTTCTGTGGTTGGCTCCACATTGCAGAGTAAATCTGCTTCTAACAACCGCCTCAATAGGCTCTGTAACCTGTCCAAAAGATGATGTCAAGTGCTACAAGGGCCTAGGGCTAGTATGGCAGGTAAGAGTTACCACTGGGATAATGTTACAGGTGAGGTTTTGAATGAGAGGGGTATTTTAAACGAAAGCCTGGCTGGAAATACAGATTGCTTTTTAAAATGTTGAAAGAGTACAGGAATAAAGAGGAACTTATATAATTTGGGGGTTTACATCTTCAGTACGAAAACCAGCTAACAAAAGGTAGCTACGGTGGTGCAACTCCCAGGAAACACAAAGGGTTTGTATTTATTGCTCTGGGCAGTGGTGCACAGGGAAGTGACATTCCTTGCCCTGCCTGTGCTGGATTTGGTGGTAGCACAGGCTCCGGGTTCTTGTGGAGCATTAGGACTGTTCCTAACTCAGGAGCAGAGCACAAGCCTCAACAGTGTTCCCTGAGCGCTGGAGCATACTGGAGGATACTGGTGCCCAATCGCGCCTCCTGTGTTGCAAAGAACCTCCAGTACAGGCAGGTACCAGGGCTGACTCTACAGATGCTATGCGGTACAGACGTTGGTGATTTTGTCAATGGCTCACTGGAGATATAAACTAAGATATGGATGGAGAACCAGAGGACTTGGGGCTTTTTGTGAAGTTCCAATGAGGGGGGAAAAACAATGAAAAACAATTAATTCCTTTTTTTAATTCCATACCAAATATTTGGGTCATTCCTGAGAATGTCAGCAGCAACTGCAAAGCCAGTAAGATATCAGTGATGTTTTGCTCTTATTCGTTTTCTTGTTGAATTCCAGGATCACTACACTGGTTGCTACCAATTTATAGCACTTCGATGTTCATTTATCATTTTGACCAAAAGAGCAACTTTGGTGGACATTTATTGATTCCTTCTTTGGAAAAGATCACAAGCAATAGCTTTTTAAATAAAAAGGGTCTTTGGGTTACATGGATAACCCTGGCACTGAGGGATACATCTCTAACTCTGCTCTCATGTCTAAAATGTTCAATCAGCTCCCACTCCCCTAACCTGAAACAAAAATAAAACCTCATTTTAATCACATCTTTTTCTCCTGATTTTCTCTCCCCACCTCCTGACCTTTCCATGTGAAGAGGATCACGCAGAACATTTCAGCTTTTCTTAGGCTAACTTTTGCTCACTTTGAATAGCACTTATATAGGTCAATAGCATCACTTCCCCTTTCGCCCTCCTCCCCATCACAGAAGAAATACAGGATCTGACCTCTTTAATGTGTCAGTTAACAGGATGCCTTTTTGTTTGTTTATGGTGCAGGAAGTTTGATATTTAAATGAAAAAAAATATTCAGGAGAGAGACTGACTTTATAGTCTCTGCCTTTTTTTTTTTTCATATTTGTACAGCACCAAGCACATCTGACTCCGAGCAAGACTTCTTAGTGCTATTTCTATACAAGTAACAGTAACAGCAGGACTTCTCTGACCACACACTACAAGATTAACAATGGTAGACCTATTGTCATTACAGAATACTTGGAAAAAACATGCCATATGAATAACGTGTACTACAGCATGCACAAAAACCTCTGTACATCGTAGGTAAACTATAGTTCACCGATTTCATTGCTACAGAAAAATGTCAAAAAAGCAAGCCAGTGTCTGAATGCAGCAGGTCACAAGTTTGGTCATATTCTAATATGTTATTGTTATGGTCACAAGGAGACAATAAAATACGCTTAGGAGGACACAGGGAGAAAGTATTCTTTGACAAGAAAGGTGGACATACTTTGTGCACTTTCTGAAATTTTCTACAACTAATATACCTTTATCTTCTGGTTGGTTTTTGCTTTTTGTTGTTTGGTTTTTTTTTTCCTCTGAATATTTCTGAAGGCGCCTCTTTCCTGAGCAGAGGAAGCTAAAAGTTTTGGTAACATTTCAGGCTGACTGTTTTCTTTTAATTCTGTATGACTATTCAGTGAACCCAATCCTGCTCCTGTAGAAGTCTAATGAGAGTTTGGGTACTGCATTCCCTGGGAACTGGAAGGACCCTCCAACTACTGACTTTGTAAGGCTTCAGCCATGCAAAACCCTGCTGGCACAAGTAACACATAAGAGCAAAAATAAAAATTCTGCCTCTTTGAAACGTTTAACCACGGCTCATTTATTAATACAGTAGTTGAAAGGTGAAAAAACACCCACTGATTTTGAAAAGTATGGAAACAGGTATTATTTTTTGGACTGTAATGCCTTCAGGAGCTGTTAGCTTTGGAAATATTTAGACATAAATCAATTTTGTCCCAGAATAGAGTCCAAAAGAAAGAATCGCCAGAAACTGGAACAAAGTCCTGCATTGTACTCTGTAAAATACTTGTCGAGATTTTTCACTAGAGGGCACTGCCACATCATCACCAAAAGGCACCAAGGACAAAGGACAAGAGTGGCCTGGCTGTTTAACTTGCACACTCTGCACAGGCTGCTTTATGGTTTGAGAAACAAATTTCAATCACATCGCTGAGATTATTTTTTTCCTTTTGTAGTAGTGGGACTTCAATAATTGGCCATGTGATTAAACAGTACATGGAGCCCTCACACCCTAAAATTTTGATTCTTTAGGCTGCAGAGCTCGTTAAAAATAGTCTGCACTGAGTTAGCAGTTCTCATCAAAACAATTCAAGGAGGCTGTATTTGGGAATTACGCTTCTGAATTAGCACAACAAATAAGGAATAATATGGGGCATAAGGCAAAGGAAACTTACACTTGGGCTGCTTCCTTTCTTTGTATTCAGTGCTGCTCACAGGCACCCTGCCCAACTGCGGTTTGGGGAAGACCCGAAACTGGGAAGCACAGGGGGAAAATGGGGAGAGAAATAGAAGGGAACTATGCTTTTCTCCCCAAGAAAATGCTACTTGCAACAACCTGCGATAACTGCGTAACTGCGTTTGTTAACGTGCCTCACTGAAAGGAAGATGCAAAAAGATTTAAGTGTTTCATGTTTAGCAATTTTTAAGTGTACTCTTTGATGGGTATGCAATGCTTGTTCCACTCAGTGTTAGAGGATAAACACAAATGAAGGTTTTCTTTCAGTGCTTCTGGCTGAGAGAGAGCACAGAGGTCACTTTTTAGGTGGCTGGGTTTTAGTTTGAAATTGGTGAGCCCCCTGGTTTCTCAAGAAACTCTCTGCTTTGTAGTCCATTGCTATGCACCTGAAAACTTCCCACTGTCTTCCAGGGGAAATTTGGCTGCTCAGGAATGCGGGATTGGGCTCAGGAATGGCAATCACATACAGAGAACTTAACAATGTGCAAAAATTTAACCCTTCAATGGAGCTAGTCACGTGCTTAAAGCTATTCATGCATTTATTACCCCTGCTTCATATAGAAGACAGCAAGTAATGCATTTGCTATATTAGAAAATTATAAGAAAAAAACCCAGTGAGGTCATTTGAGGTTTTTTTTTTTTAAACCATGTTATTCATCCAAACATCTGGCTTCTTAAGTTGTCTTCTGATCTAATTCTGATTTCTGAAAGCTCTTGAAACTGGGCGTCTCGTTTAGGGTGCAATCCAACTCTCTTTAAGCAGATACGAATTCAGCCATTTATAACTGCAGTTAGAGGCAAGCCCATGATTATAACACCCCACTAAATTCCTGCACTGTGCTTGGAACTCTGTTAGTTCTTCATTAGTGAAATGTTATTGCTAAATTTAACTTAAAGATCAGTTTATTGAAATTATTAAAACTGACTTGCTTATAGCATCCATCAGATGGAGAGGCAGCCTGCTAAAATGGTCTCATTTAAACACGGCTGGGAGAAAAGCAGAGGTGTTTCTGACTCGGAGGCCTCCTATGTCAGATAGCAACAGACATCAACAAAAGTTGGTTATAAGCTGTAGACAAAATGGCAGAAAAGCAGGGTTAGTGGGTTGCCTATGGGGCCAGAATGTCTGAACTCCACCAAGTGCTGCTGAAGAAAACAGCTTCAAGGCCAGAGGTGTTAACTGGGAAGAGAGGGGCTCCTGTGGCCTGTGGGATGAGCACCAAGCTCCATAATATCTTACTGTGACCCTTCATTACAGGAACAATAACAGACCTTTTGGCTATGAAGAAAGTGCAACTGGGGTAATATTAAAAATGGTGAGTCTCACGGTTTTGGCAATTGTATGTTTTCCTATTATGGGTTATGGAAACCAAGCCCTGTGCAGACAAGCCTGGGAAGGGATGAGTGAGCAGAATGCAATGTCTTTCCTAATATAAACAGATTATTTTGCATTATGGCAGATTTAGGAATGTAAAATGTTCACTCTGAGTCTAGTTAAAGGCTTACCATAATTGCTCTACTATTTTGCTCTACTATTGCTACAGGATTCCCTGTCTCGTCCGACCAGTGGATGTTGCTTGGCTCCCAGATTCTGTTTGCAGGGGGCTGCTGGAGACGAAAAGGAGGACATCTGAGGACAGATCCTTCATACATGGTGCCACAGACACTCTACATTGTACAACAGTTCATCACTCAATCCAGGCTGAGAACACACCTTAGAAAAGCACAGAATCCAACACATGAAAGGGAGCCTTTGCCTCCTCCCTTTCCATGTGAGCAGCAGTTTGGGCAGCACAAGAGTACGAGACAGGGGAAACCCAAGCCAGACTGGAGCCAACAGCAAAACATCACTGGATATCAGAGAATTTGGAGTTTCACCTGAGATAGTGCCAGCTGAGCACTGAAAATTGAGTAAATTCCTTTTGCCCAAACCCCTGCAAAATGGAGGCCTCAAGCCCAGCGACTGAGCATTCAGCTGGGGCAAATTTGTTTCTGAAAGATGAAACCCAACCACTATCTGCTATGTACAAGCAAGATACTTTGAAATTCAAGGTCAAAACTCTAGCTTCAAGCAACCCAAATAATTTGTGTGGAAAGTCAAATTTAGGTACAAATTTAATTACCAATTCATGCGTCAATACGAGATCATCCCAAAAAGCAGAATCCAAACACTCCCAAAATTTGGACAAGAATTCTAGTCTGGGCTTGCAAGCAGGTCTGCATGTTCAAATGGATAGTCAAAGACAACCTGGCTTCTTTTGTCAGAGAACCACTTTCTTAACTCTGCCAGCAGCACTTCAGACTGTCTGACGTTTCGTGTGGTATCTTTTTTTAAAGACAGAATTAAAGGGGGGGGGGGGGGGGAAACATCCTTAACCCAATGTCTTTATGGCTTTTGTTTTGTTTTTACAACTTTTCTATTTCTGAAAAGGGCACAAAGTAATCTGTTGATGAGAGAAGGAAAAATATATTTAAGTAGGGAAAAACATGCTGCTACAGTAAAACTGTGTCAGATTCTATTAATTCAGTTTTTCATTGTCTGATATTTCCAGGCACAGTGGGCTTTTTGGTAGACCTCTGAGCTCTGTTTTCTAACAGAGGCATTGCACAGGGCCTGTCAGGAAGAGGTAGTGCTCTCATTGTTATACACCTCAAAGAGACAATATAATCCTCATGCCTTCAGAAGGGCCGGGACTGAACCCCAAAACAACAGCCCTGTCTTCTGTTAAAAGGGTGACCAGAGCTCAGTCAAAGCCTTGTTAGTGCGTGCCTATGAATTATTCCCCTCATTGAGTGGCCGATCACACTACATTAATATCGTGGGCACATTCTGCTTTGTTAGCAATACTGAATTCCACTGCAGCGCTAATGAAGAACCAGTCCTCATGTAAGACACGATATCTCCAGGATGTGTCTGTTCTGCTCTGAAATGATTTCCTTTTGTGAAAAGTATTATGAGATTGCTAACTGGAAAGTATTTAAACACAACACAAGGAGGAAAATGTCTCTCTTTTGGGGACATTGCATGAACACACAGTAACACAATTTCAACACAAACAAATGCATCTAGTCGATATTAAGCACCTGTCCGTGGTGTGCGAGCCACGGAGGCACCGAGCCTTTTACGAGACACTGCTACAGAAGCTGGTTCCTTGTAGATACTGGACTGGGGAGAGGTTTTGGCAGTCCCTGGTTCTATTCGCAACATTTTGAGAAGTTCACCTAAGTAGCATCATAGTTTAACTGCTGGATTAGGTGAAACTGGATCTTTTCCAGCTCGATATCAAATTTCATAGGTAGCAAAACCAGGTTCATTTGTATTATTTTGGAAGCATCCCGTGAGGCCAAGGGCAAGCCTGGGACTCTTCAGGCAGAGCAGGTGATTGCTGCACACTGCATTACTGCACACTTCAAGGAAGTGCTTTTTGCCTAGTCTCTCCTTCCTCCACCTGCAACGCAATTAAGCATAACAAAATCCAAAAGAAGCAGGAAAAGAAATCAAGTTATAGCCAGATGTGTTGTACTGAATTAAAACACAGTGACCCACAAAATAAATTTCCTGAAACTAACTTCTAGTTCAGCCTCAATAATATCTATCAACCCGAAGGAATGTCTCTCTGAGATTGCATGTCCCTCAATAACACCAGCAGTAGAGAGATAAATTATAAAGTCTCTGTGGAATGAAAAAATACTGAATCTAATCTGTACCTATATCTAAGAAAAATGTCTACTGTTATTTTAAATTTCAGAGCAATATGATTCTACTCTGAATGCCCCAGAGGTAAAAACGTGTAACTGGTACCAATCAACACATACATGTCTAATGTCCTTTGCCCCACTGTTTTTGCAAAATATTTCCAAGTACTTCCAAAAGAAAATTAATTCCGAAACTGATCCAAAGCTTTCTGAAATCATCAGGATTCTTTTCACAGATTTTGAAGGGTTTTTAATCTGGTCTGTTAAGTGAGTCATTGATCATTTTTACAATTGGAAGGGCTGATGTAGCATTGCAGTTCAGGATTTGAGAACATGTACACAGAAACAAGTAGGATTTTCTAAAGTCTTCAATGCTGTCCAAACTCTTCCCTCATTTAGGTCAGCAGAAGTCCTAACACTGACTGTTTTTTAGAATTCCTCCATGCTGCTTAAATTTAGCCACATTAATCCTTCAGTACTGGAAAAAGACTACACATCTCCATACAGGGTCAATTTATATACAAGTAATGTCATAGGCTTACCAGTCTTGGTGGGATTATTCCTCAGTGTCCACTTCCACAATATCAATAATAATTTATAGGAATCCCATATCAAGATGTGTTATTTATCACAGGATGCTTACATACATTCTTCCCTACTGATTCTATAATACCCCTTGCTGTGGATAACTTGGGTTCATTATATTCCAAGCCATTTCTTTTTCCTTCATTATTATCATATCATTCTGTGAAGTAAAACTCAATAATAATTTTAAATAAGCTTGTGTATCCCACTTCACCAGTGCTGACAGACGAAATGTCACATATTGCTTCTTTTTTGTTAAGAAGTTACTATTCTCTCTCAGTTGCATAATCCTAACACAAAGTAAAGAGTATTTGAGGGTTTGTTTAAAATGATTCAGTTTCATTATACCGCTACAAGTGGTGCTGACAGCAAAACCACTTGCTTGCCTAAAATAAAATGAAACATAAAGGATTTCTTTTCTTGCATATGAGAAGTCATACAGGGTACCTTATTACTTGTGTAAAACTAACAAACGTAATCTCACTGCCTCAAATTTCACTCCATTCCTACGAACTCAAAAACAAACTTCCAGTATTATGGCATATAACCTTTATAATTTTCATGTGTTAGCAAGCAGTTCTCTCTCCTGTTTGTCACTGATTTTATGATGGCTAAATTCTACCTTAAAGGCGAATTTGCTTCCTTCTCCTTGATAATTGTCTGTAGGAATCCAACAGGCAGAATTTAGTGCTGGCTTGTCCAGGACATAGATGAGTTTGAGAAGTCTACCATCTCATAAAGGAAAATCATAGATGAGAGCAATAACCAGAAGAAATCCTTTCAAACTTCCATAGTTATAATTAAACAAAAAAGGTACTTGACTATTTATGAGTTAGACAGAGCCTTTACTTCAGCGCTAGCCCTACTCAGCAACACTAAAATAAAATATTTTTTCCTGTGAAGGAGAAAACCTCAGCCCTGGCTATTCCCTGAGGATGCTAACCTTGCTTCTGCCACCATGCCAATCAAATAGGAAGAGATCAACATACTGCAATGAAAGGGCCAGTACCTCAGTAATTTTTAAGATGTCATGCACGCAGACCCAGCTGCTCAGCCACTGCAGTTGTTACTATTTGGCCCTTTGCCACCACCTGACAGCCAAGCAGAAAACAAACCATAAGGGTTAAGTCACATCTACTTACAGACCAAACTTGCTGGCCCAAAGCATACTGCAATGATGGCCAAGAAAAGCAAGAGCCAAGGAATTAGCCTTTTACCGTAACACTTGCAGTAGGAAAATGACATGCTGATCACGAGGTAATTCCTCTTGACTAGATGTCCAATAAATTGTTCATGAAACCCAGAATAGTTCTGCAGTGCCACATTCTTGTCATATACTTGAGCTCTATGCGTGTGCAAAGTTTTTATTAAACATATGTGCTGCATAGGTAAAAATCAATCAGCCATTTCAACAGCTTTCTTTTACCTAATACCCAGTCTCTTTGTCTCAAATGGTAGCTTTTGCAAATCGAGTACACTTTTGACAAAGATAGAACTTGGGCTACAGGCACACACACACGTGTATGTATGTATACATATATATTACCTTTTGCATATGTTGTTTGGGGTTTTTTTATTGATCTGCTAATGAGTTTAATTTTTTTATGTGGCACTTGAAAATCTGAACAAAATACTTCAAGGGGACAAAGATCACCTGGAGAACTTCCTGAGTCCAGACTAGATAGCTGTGGGCTTTGGTGCCATAGAAAACTCTGGAAATGTTAGGAAAGGCAGGAAAACTTAGCCCCTCTGCAGCTCATTTCCTACCCTGTACACAGGAAACCCTGAGAACTAGTAAAACCCAATGATTCTTACTCTCTGTCAAAAAGCATCTGATTCTCCATTGTGCATGCTATTTCATACAGTACTTAAACTAGCACCTTCTGCCTACCCCTCCTTCAGATTCAGAACAATACCCAAAGCACTGCTATGATTCTTTAGGTGAAACAAAAATGCAATATAATTTCAAACCCCCAAATGAGTCCCATTGGTTCAGGATTACAGGAGAATGATGTTTCTTGACCAGGCTACTCTACTTTTCCTGAAACTCAATTACATAAGATTATTAAATAAAGAACATTCAGTTCGGAATCACAGTCCCAGGTTACAATGGAAGGAGTAGTAATACAGACATCTGATATCAAGAAAGGTACACACGGGTAACAAGAAGAGGTGCTCTTGTGCTTACACATCCCATTCGTCACTTATTGAAGAACACTCACAGGAGATCACATCGGCTTCTCGTTAACATCAAGAACCACTGAGCTCTCTGTGCCTCACCTTTTCCTCTCCCTCTACCATACAGCAAGGCAGACAGGCACGGTTGCAAACTAATTGTTGATTTTTAAAGCCAAGAAGCAAGTCGCTGCTATGTGGCTAGGAAATGGGTCTGAGTTAACCCTACAATAATTGGAAAACCCATAAATGAGGCAAACAGCTTCTTCCTCTGCACAGCCAGCTCTGTCCTCACGCCTGAAGGGCTGGTGCTGGGAGGGAAGAGAGGGACTTGTCTTAGCCCAATTTGAGGAGAGCTGTTTCCTTCCAGTGACCACAGTCTGGTGACAGCTTACTTGCATAGGGAGTCCAGCTGACTGCAGGAACCAGTGAAACCAGAAAAGCTGCAGAGTGGTCAGTGGAAAACGCTGCAATGCCTCTGCTGTAAGAACGGCCGACTATGTCAGAGAGTGGTAAGGATGAAGAGATCCCAAAAGACCAAGTGGAGAGGCTTAGGGAGGGGCTGATCAAAAGAACGTACATGGTAGTGCTAAACCAGTTCAGGAAAACATATTTGCTTATACAAAAGTAGATACACAGCACAGTAAATATGAAGTAGTATTACTGTAATTGTAACTTACTGACCCTTTACTTGATTTCACCATTAAAATACCTAAATCCTGGTAGTCCCAAATAATTCAGAGCATAGAATATAAGTAAATCTTAATTGTCAGATTAGGAATATTCCTGCAGTCATACAGATGTGACAGATACTAGTGAATGAAAGGCTACAGTATTCAGGCTGCTGAAAAGCCTGTTTTCTAAGTATCCACAGGGTCCAGAATCACTGGGACATCCAAGAGAAATATGTACAAGAAACAGAGCCGTATTTAATCCTCACGACTGTGACAGGCAGAGATCGTGAGAGGAATGCTCTTAAAATAAAAGGGACCCATGTTGTTAAGCTCCTCTCCTCACTCCAGGCCAGGTAAATCTTACAAGAGAAATGTGCGTGCTCTGAAAGTGTTGGAGATTATATGAAGAACCAGAGAAAAAGCAAGAAGTACACTGACCCGAAAAGACGCAGAGGTAGCAAACAGCTCTAATGTTTCTGCGGCTGCAGAGCCGAAGGCAACTTGTCCTCTCTCATTATGACTGACTGGGATCGGTTCAAATAAACTTGAGATGTTCACATACAAAGAGGTTATTGCACGACCTCTGATTCATGGTAACTGTCTGTGCATGTGCTCTAAGCTTGCAGCTCAGGTAACTGGAATTAGCTAATTCCTCTCTTTCATTCAGAGCAGAGGACTAAGCCAACATGAATTACTTCATATTTTTCAGGAGCTAAAAGCATGCGTCCAAGATCGTGGTAGATCAGTTGATGTGCAGGAAATGTTTACCACATATAAGCTCTCACTTGTGCTTAAGTTTTGGGTTCCTCTTTATTATTGACAGGGATATTTCTTTTATTAACCTCTTTACACGTGTTTAAAAGGAGTCCTTGGCACATAGACTGGGAAGGAATTATCACAGCTGTTTGATGCTAGAACAATTTTTCCAGCTACAGCATAGATGCAAGATAAGATAACAGTCATCCCCCAAACCTTGCCTTTTTAACAAAGGCAAATGACTACATATTCAGGCTGTGCTCTCACCTGGGGTTCTCATCAGCCAGGCTTCTCCCTGGTTATGCTCAGCTCTGCTTTGCTTCAAATCTGGGTTTACATTCTGCGCTCACCGGGTTGATCAAACTTCAGCTAACTGTGCCAGACTATCTCTGCACTTCTCATCAGCTTCTCCTATTCCACCAAGTAAGACACTTCAATGCTGCCTCAAATCAGACTGATTTCCAGTGCCAATTATATAGCACATTGATGGCAACCACCTGCCAATGCTGAGCCTTTTGGTTGGTGTCTGACAGACATTGGATATGAGGGGCTATGCTGTGCTCCAGCTTGGGAGATAGATCCTACCAGCAGGACTCTGTCACCACTTAAAGTTTTATTAGCTCTGAATCATCAGAATAATATTGCTTCACATTGCAATTTCTCAAAACAGAAGCTTGATTAAGAATATTCTCCCCAAGCTAGCATCGTTGTTCAAACTGAACTTCTTTATGATCTTTTTTGTTTGTGAATCTGAACATACTGTGTAAAACTGAGGAAACTGAGCAAGAGAGAAGGAACCTGTTTCACCAATGTTGCACAGGACAGAAGAAAATCCAGAAACAGAAAGCAGACATCCTGCACTTTCACATTCAGTTACTCTGACGGGTCCTACCTATATACCGACAAAAATTAATATCTAAAATTAATTGCAACTCAATTGCATGTGGTCCTAAATGAATAAATTTACCATAGAGAATCTTAAAGACATTTACAAATGCATTCGCTTTTTTCCTACCTAGAATAATGTATGAATTCGAATTGCAACTCGTTCTTTCCAAATTTCTATGCCTAAAGAAACAATCAAACGATTCTCTTCTAACGTGTCTGTATTATAAACAACTATTTTTGTCATACCATCATTTAAAATTAAACCCAGAAAGACAGAAGCCAGAGGAATAACTGATCTTTTAGCTCCTTATAGTTTGTGGGCAAACGCACACGACTATATAGCGCTGCTTTAATATAATAGAAAATACAGCTTGAAAATACCTTAAAATAAACCAAACTTGACTGTATGATAAAAAATTAACATGTTTGGGAAAGTCTGATTTGCATTACACAGTGCCTGTAATCAAATTACCTCTCAATGTTATGCCATGTCACACTGCGTTTGAGATGTTGCTGTCAGAAACGCATACATACGCTTTGCAGTTTGACTCAACCTGGCTTCCTTTTAAGCGATCATGTATGCCTCCGAGCCATTTCAGCCAAACGGTGGTAAAATACAGAGGTTGGCAATTCAATTTCATTCAACCTTTCAAGAAGGAAAGAGCAGATAAGCTTTGCTTGTTCATGTCAATGATAATATTCAGCACAGCCTAACTCTAATTCAATAGGCTTGCTCCCGCTCTCTTGTCACATTGTCATTTCCGAACCCAGTCCCCCGCCGCCCCCTCCTCGCTCCGGCTGCAATAAAACTTTCTGAAGCGCTTAACCCACAGCCACGGCCGCCTCCCCAGCGGACGGCGCCGCGGTTTAACACCAGCCCTGGGTGTTGAGCGTGGGGACAGGCTAGGCCAGCTCAGGTGGCGGCTGCCGGACACCGTCTCCGCTGACCTCATTGCAGCCACAGATGTTTGCTGCGCTTTTGGCGACCTGCGGAAAGCAGAGCGGTAAAGTAGGCCAGCTTGCGGGAAGGCTGTTACCCACAATTCACGGAAAAACGCCGGATAGTTCCCACTAGGTTGTGGTCGGCTAGGAAACGGCAACTTATTAATCTTGTGTCAGAGGGCCAGCTGCAAGCCTGGCAGTTACCATATTTCACCACCAACTCCATGTCTGGACAACCATTGTCTTTTTTATGAAAAACTCCACAAATCAGCTGCTTTTCCCCCCGCCTCTACACGCAGAAATGGAGCTCGGGGGCTGAGGTGGCTCTGGCGCATCATCCGCACGGCGGTCAGGTTTGCTAATTCAGAGCAACTGCTTAGTTTCCAACTTTAATGATATTCCCTTAGCATATCACTATGGTTGCCTGGCGACCGGATTTGAGCTAGGCCTCTCATTTGATTCCCACACATCAGACCTTGAAAAGCACTTTTTTTCCTCCCTCCGCTTTTGATTGTGGCTCCTCTGAAACCCTTCCCCCTGCGGTGTCGGTATGGGTGGGCAGCGCGGTGGCAGAACAAGGCCAGGGGTGACGGGAGGCCTGGAGGCTCCTGGTCACACATCAAGGCCTGGAAACAAAGCCGCCAGGAGCCCTTCCTGACAAACACAAATTCCCTTCAGAAAAAGCAAATTTGGTCTTCCCTTCGTAGCGTGGGTGTCATTTTAAGACTTTCCTTAGACACTTTACTAAATCTGACGCTTTCCATTGTTTTTTGGGCCGTTTCCCACAAAAGGCTTGCCATTATCAACAAGTTGCTATTGGAGTAAGCAAACAGCTTGTGAAGGCCTGAAATAATCTAATAAGCAACGGGCTTGCGTGCTTTATGTACCCACATCTTTATAGGGTACAAAGTTTGTTTGGATAAATAATTTTCCACTTTAGTTTACTCAGTTTCAATTAAAGTACCCTTTTAAAGTGAATGTTTTTGCTTAGCTCCGCACCCGTCCCCCAGCCACACAGACAAACTCACTCTATAAGGTATAGTATAGGCACAAATAGGTTCTTCATAACCGGTTCTAGCCCAAACAAAAGAATTTTCAGAACATTCTGTTTCCTGATGCAATTACAGGTCTGATCAATAAGACGGGTACAAGGGCTACGTTGACTTTCTTATTCTTCTCTTGGCTACAACTGAAAGTCTTCTCAAAGTTAAAGGATTGACTTTGCTGGAAGCCAGATCAGCTTACACCAGCTTAAGGTTTAGTCCTGAATCTTTAATGTGCTGTAGCAAAAAAAAGATGTTTAGCTACGCGAAATGTTTATTAAAGAGTTCCACAAACAAAACACAGAATTACTTCATTAACTAAAAATATATCATGCTAAAATAATATAAATCGGCTGGGGAGAGAAGAAACATTGCTGAGCATATATTTAATACATAACATAAATAATTTCCAAAGATTACCTTTGAGGAATATGTACTTAGCTGAGTAATTTACTATGGGTTCAATAAGAGTACCACAGAAATACTTTAAATACAATGTTCTGCTTCTTGCTTGCATGGATTTCAGATCATTCCCTCTACAGACTGTTATTGGATATGAAAATTCATAGTTATTTGTCATAAACCACTACTTAAATGTTGACTAGTGCTGAGCACAGTCTCACTAAAGTTAATGGCAATACATCAACAGCAGGAGTAGGTCGAATTTTGTTACCCTATACAGTACCCAAATTGCCTCTTCTGTGCCGATTACAGTCTCGTGTTGTTTAGAGATCCTCAAAAATCCCCAACTCCTCAAGTTATTTAGTTACATGAGAACCTTAGCTCATTATTTTTTAAAGAAGTTCATAGTATTTTTGTTTGAAGAAAATGTGAATTGTTGTTAAAAAAAAATAATCAGACAGCAGAGTCCCTTATGCTTAGAGGCTTTGTTGTTGAGATTTCCTGATTTTTCACAAAGCTTCCACACTGCAGGGAGGGACAGACAGTTTCTCTGTACGTTATCTGGCAGTCCTGACTATCCCTGATGAGCGACATTCAACTTTAACTTGTTGCTATCACAACCCAGGATAAGAGTGCGTTGGGCACGGACTGTCCTGACAATGACGATCTCAGACTAGAGATCTACGTTGTGACGTGCAGTACCTTGCGAGTATTGCACGGTTAAATAAAAAAAAAAAAGTGCAATGAAAGTATGAAACCATAGTTTACAGGGCAAGAATGTTACAGCAAGATTTCAGAGTGTTCTCAGTTGGCCTCCCACTTATCAGTAATGTGATCTCTCTACAGCATATGAAGGACCTTTCAGAGGATTGTCTCACAAACGAAAGTCATACTCTGGTCCAGGCTGAACAGCAGGCCAGACTGCTGGGCGTAACATTTTCTGCACTGGAGCAGTAGAAGCACTTTATCCCTATTCACCCTATCCTGGGCTTCCCAATCCTCATGGAATATAGAGCTGTCATCTCCTACAGTCCAGCCGGCATCCTAACTAGTAACATTAGGGTTACCTGACACCTCATATATTTTGCACTACCTGTTACAATAGTATGCTATGCTATTTATTGCTGGTTACATCCTCATTTGAGTTCTCAGCTGAAGAGAACTCAGCTTTATT
This sequence comes from Bucorvus abyssinicus, assembly GCA_009769605.1. Taxonomy (NCBI): domain Eukaryota; kingdom Metazoa; phylum Chordata; class Aves; order Bucerotiformes; family Bucorvidae; genus Bucorvus; species Bucorvus abyssinicus. The sequence continues at coordinate 8,789,108 of CM020035.1, read as the reverse complement.
TTTAGATATGGGACTTGCAATTGGAAGTCGTCACATCTTTAGAAAATCTATTGAGAATAAAAGATTGCCAACTAGGAAATACAGGGTGTGTGTTGCTAGAGCTCCATGGCCATGCAGAAAAGTCTCAAAAGCTGTTAATGTATTTGCACCCTGTGTGTCAAACCAATTTTCCAAGGGTCTGTAGACATGAAACAAGGAGTTTATTTCATGGCAGACATTGCTGCTGGTGTGAGCTATCATCTCTGAATGCTAAATCCTACAGGTCAGAAAGTAAGTTCTGGTGCAGGAGTAAATTGTTATGCAGATCTATGCAGAGACAAATTATGTTCAGTTACATCAATATCAACAGTATCAGTGTCCTCATTTTCACACTGCTTGGAAGGAGAATTTTTCCCGCTGCATAGCGTTTCATGGGAAATGCAATGAAAAAGAGTCAGCATTTTGAAACACTTCAAAATACATTTAGACTACTCTAAGCTCTAATTAAATGCAGCTCAAATGGACCTTATAAAACGTATGCTCACGTGAACATAGATAGGACTGAGATGTGTAGTCCCCACTACTAACTGCAAATTTCCTCATTGGGAGATCAGATGTCTCATTTTGTGTTAGAGCTAACAGTGGGACTCTAACCTTTCTTTCTGTCCCTTAACCACCTAAAGCAGGTACTAGATGCTTACACTTTACTCAACAACTAAGATTTCACAAGTTAACAGATTTAAACTAAGTCTTTATTTTTTTTTTTAAAATCAATCTTTTGCAATAGCTGTTATCACTGAAGATCCACTGCCTGCTGCAACATTTCTCACTTACTTATTAAGTTGTTAAGGAAGCCGTTTTATACAGTACACCCCTGACATGTTAAAAGAGAATGTTTTCAGATTAGTGTTCAAGCTTCATTTTTCTTTTCGCCAAAAGTTTTAATTAATACATTAAACACATTGTAGCTGTGCAGATGGGTAAAGGAGATATCTATTTATACATTCTATTGATTCAGTTATTCTAGTGTTTAGTAGCATTATACTATACATGCCAATAGAACCTGGTGCCCTTTGAGAATTGCTTCCATATTGTTGAGTCTAAATAGAAATACACACACACACACAATCCCATCTGCAATAGTGGAATGTATACAACATTAAATTACTTTCCCCCACCCACTGGAAGTATTTTCAAGACAGAAAGGTAAATGTTCAATAGTGCTTTGCTGCCAGAAGGCAGGCTTTCAGTGCACTCTGGAAATAGGATTGCTCTGTAGTTATCTCACATACTTACAGCTCTGGGCAGGGCACCCGAAAATGTAAATTTGCCAAATAAGTGCTTTATCTGAAAGTTTTATTCTCTCCTATTGCAAGGAACTAAGACATTGGGATAATTTTTTTTTTCTTTTGCTATAACACAGTATAGTTTTGGTTTGGGGATTTCGCTGCAGGTCAGAATGGTGTGGAAAGCATAGTGAGGACTGTGATAATAGGGTCTGGATTTTTCTTAACTATTATTTAATTGATTCCAGAGAACACTGGGGACTAGGTTTGATAACCTGGGGAAGCTCTTCTGTTTTCTGTGATCCTAAATGAAAGATAGTGAACATGGCCACAGTTAAAGTGGGTGAGAGACTGCATCAGTATACAGAACTAATACTTTCATTCACTAGCCATGGAATCTTTTAGTTGTCTCAAAAGCCTCTTAACTATAAAAAAAGATAATTATTTATTTTACTTTTGACAAAACTTAATCAGAATTTTCATACAAAAATGGACATCACCAGCTTCAGATTTGCTCCCTCAAAAATAAAAAAAATGTAGTTCTGGACGCACTATCTATATATAAGTGTGTGTTGCTATTCGTGGTACATTTAGAGACCCAGATTTGAGAAAAACTTCTGTGCTGATTGAGTGATAGGAAATAAAACTGACCAACTACAGAAGGAAAACAGCATGCCCGGCATCAAGCATTCAAAGGGAAGAGACTGGAAAAGTAGTACATCATATTTCTCACAGCAGAATTCTTGTGTTTTACTAAGCAAGACAGGTTAATAAACTCTTTGCCTAAAACATGACTTTTACTTTGATGTGATTCATTTTAGGTCACAAAGTTTGGCCCCATTTCCACTGATTTGGGATCCAACCAATAATGAATCAGAAGCAGAACCAAGAATAGATCTAACGAGTTCTGAGTCACAAGCCACCTCTTTCTCAAAACACCCACTCCCTCCCAATCAGACAGACGTCCCTTGTTTCTAAATAAATGCATTTAGTTACAAAATGGATTTATTTATTTTTAGCAAAAATTGCTCATAGTGACAAAATTGTCCATTCAGTTAATGACAAAATACATTCTGTTGCATAAGATTTGTACTCGTGCATAAAATTGCTGCTCTTATCATAATTAATGTATAGATTGAAATTATAAGACATCTAGAGATGCTGATGTGTGACTGTCTGAACACCCCCATTTCCCTTCTCAACTTTTGTTTCACCCTTTTAGACCATGATAGTGTATCTAAATACTGTGAAAAGTCACACTCACACACAAAAAACCTGCATTCATATTACTTCAAAATGCAAAAAAACGTTGCCCACATCAACCCAGAACAACTCTGTCCCCTCCTGTGGCAGAACCAGTTGTAATAGTCAGCTACATCCCTGAGTTAACAAAGCTTGACCTTTTAGTTTTGACCATTGAGGGACTTAAATATCTAGAGTACTGTTCTCCCAGGTATCAGCTTTGCTGTTGCCAACCTTCAACAGAACATCTGCGTTATGTAAGCATAAATCCTGAAATGGTTCCTGTTCCTTACATCACCACAGATATCTCAGAAATCCTTCATCTGCATGTGTTGTTAAATTAAGATCTGTGAGTGATGCACAGAATTAAAATGAAGATAAAATTATCTCACTGTGATTTAATTATCTCAATTATTTAAGTGGAATAGTGCACTGCCTGCCCTGATGAAGAACCACCTCTGATGAACAAGCCACTCTGGAGGAAATAAATAGCAAGTCAAATCACTGCATAAAGTGTGAAAAGAATCTAATCCCAAGGATAAAAGACATATTAATTTCTTGTTTTCCACTCCTGCCTTTTTACTTGCATCTTCTAGAGTCAGAAAGGAAAATGCCTTACTGTGGCAAAACCCTGAAGTTCTGTCCTAAATAATACACATATATTTAAAGCACAACCCTATTGTGATAGAAATCCCATTGGAAAAGCATCCTTTTCTAACTGCCAGTTGCAAAAGAGTTTGGAGTGCCTGGGAAAATTTTGAATGAACTTCCAAACATACAGAAAGTCTCCTCACTGCCTCTGATCTTTTCTGAAATATTTCCAAAAGAAAATAACCTTTAGACTGCACAGAAGATGTAAAAACATGTTTAATACTGACAAAAGACTCCCCCTATTTTTTTTTTCTTTTTTATTGTTGCAGACATTGAGTCATGGAGAGAGAAAATTACTTGCTCCAGATTTGTACCAGAGCCTAGCCAGTACCAGGGCTCTGACTGTTCAGTCTCTAGTCCTGTGTTTTAGCCATGAAACTGTCCCTTTCCCTGGCGTGCATTAGAAGACTGGAATGTGCTCATAGTCAAAACCTTCCCAGCCCAGGGCAACACATACATAAGCAATGTTTTCTTTTTAATGTCATTAAGTTAGGTGCATTGTAGAAACTAAGGACAGATTTGAAAACAAAGGTAGCAAGGCAACTTCTGTTCCCAGCAAAAGCTGAACTGATCCAATAGGTCTGTGGACATTTTCCAATTTAACACATTTTCCTGTAAGCAATAGGCTTCCAAAGCCTGCTATAATTCCCAGTGACTGCTCTGTCACTACATGATGTGAATGAATGCTAAAAATAATACATACTCTACACTGTGGCTACCCAGTACGGATTTCATTCAGCCTGGGTTTGTGTATAATTCCTGTTACGCCTTCACAGCACCGACAATCAGAGGAACTGTAACAATGGTCTATTTTTGTGTAGTATGGAGCTGGAATGCAGGTTAAATGTAGTTAATACACAGCCTAGTCTTGGTCTTCTCAAAGAGTTACCCTAAGTCAATGAAATTTCATCTGACGTGTTCAGGACTAGACCCAAACCATTTAATTACAAAAGGAAGACAAGCCATGGCACAGTGCCAGAACACAGCCATGAAGAGATGAGGTTTTGCAGCAAAGGTATCTTAGCACAGAAGAAAAACTGTTATATTTTCAAGATAAACTGTGAATAAACAAAAACTTAAGCTAGGTTATTTCTGAAGGGAAGTTATCCTTTATGCCAAAATCCATCTCACCAGATATCTGGTCCCCTTCACAGCTTGTCTTTAAAAGCAATCTCTAAGCTAAAGCTTTCTGTCTATTATTTGGGAATCAATTTAATCTGGAAGAGATTAATAGGAAGCAATATATTTACTACACATAAGTTACACATAAATACTTAAACATTGTATTTACTTACACATAACCAAACATGCTGTCACCTCTTACACAACACGTATATGGTCACAGAGAGGCTGGCAATGCATCAACAAGACAAAGTCCCTAAGGGAGCAGAGATGGCTACATGCAGAAAAGAGAGAGTTCCTGTATCCTTTCTATGTGAAAAGTGTTTCTATAAGAAAATGTGAAGGGAGAAAGGCAGTAGGGTGTTATGTGGGTAGAGGTGGCCTTAAGTCAGTGTGCAGCAGGCAGATCCGTACAGAGTGTGCAATCCAGGAATCAGTCAAAGCAGGGCACAGGGTCAGCGGGGAGGCTACTTCATGGATCTTCCTAACTACATTCCCTGGTAGGACCTCAGGAGCTACTGCACCTTCAAAATCCAGTTTCCTGGGTTCAACTTCTACACCCCACATGTAACATACTATCAGATGAGCTAGCAAACCAACACAGATGCTGGGAAGAACTACTAGGACTCTGTTTTAGCCATTAGCAGAAAGAAGCTTGGTGGCACAAGGCAGTCATGCCCAAGGTCAGCATCTCTTCCCAATCTCCCATCAGCTTGATGCACGCAGGAGACACACTCAGGAGAATCCTTGTCAGTGAAATGAAGAATTACCCTCTTGGGGAAGTTATGAGGTTTTGGAGAGTTTTGGGGTTGGGGTTTGGTTGTGGTTTTGTTGTTGTTGTTTTTTGTTTGGGTTTGTTGGTTTTTTTGAGGGTGGGGGACATGTGTCAGCAAATAAATCATGTATGAATAGCAGCTCTAAAGAGCTTGCTACAGCACATAAGGAGACTGCATAAAGGAGACTTTGCACTAACATGCCTCCCCTTATGGAACAATGAAAGGAAGTGCCTTTACAGGGAGACAAAGTCATCATGAGAGTATCTTGAACTGAATGGGTAACTGCTGCAATAACACACGTGTTCTGGGCAAACTTAACAACAGAGCTTCATACCTCAAGAAGCAGAGCACAGGTAGTGGACCCACGCAGAGTAGCACTGAGGTATAGACTTCTTAGGAATATGAGTAGTCCTGTTTTAAGTTTGCATGCTTTGTAGAAACAAGATTAAAACACTAAGCCTCTTCAATGGATCAAACTTGAAATGCAAAATGGGACATGAATGTAGCTGAGGTTACAATTAAAAATTGCAGAAAGTCACTTTGTGGAGAAGTTAAGACGACAAGAGTTTGAAGCTGCTATGCTCCAGTGGCTGAGCGAGCAATTACATTTATAAAGAGGAATTATCTAGCTTATTAAAACTTTGCAAACTTCTGTTGTCTGTGGGTCATCTGACTGGTACTCAGCAAATAGCACTGAGGTTTTCTTTTTCCCACTTTGTAAATAAGGAATGAATAAGAACTTACTATGAAGTGCCAGCTTAATTTTAAGAGACATTACCAGAGGCCTTGTAAGTCTGAGAGGGTTTTTCAGCTGAAGTCTCACACACCCATTTCAGCACCAGCCTCATATTCTAGGCTTTTTTCTTGAAGGTTAATATATATTAAGTACTAATTCACAATATTTACTGCGGTAGAAGTCAATGGGAGTTCTGCCACTGATTTCAAGAGAAACAAGACTGGATAGACAAGTGTATCTTGGCTACTGTTTTAAAGTGATAATAGAAAATATAAAACCAAAAAAACTTAAAATATTTTATAGCTTACTTAATGGTATTTGTGTTTGTAACTATTAGCTTTTAGAAAACAGATCCCAGAAAGACCCCCAGAAGAATAAATTCTTTATGAATAAGCTCAAAAAACAATTTACTACTCAAAACACGCTTTGCTTTATGCATTGGAGTATTAAAACTGAATACATGCACAGTCCCACTGTCTTTTACAGTAAACATGAATCCAGCAATTTCAAAACTACTATTTAAATGCCCTGGGCCAACAGAAAAGCAGTTTGCTGCAGCAGGGCTGCCCTGATTTACAGTAACTGAAAGTATGGTCCGCAGTATTGTCTCTAATCATGTATTTCTACCTCTTCCATCTCAGGGGGTTGTGTGTGCACCAAGCATCAATCCCCAGTTTGCCTGGGTTGCTTCCAAACACCGAGAACACAAACAACCCTGCGCCATCCTGGCAGCGCAGTCCCGCGCTGTGACAATGCACTCTTGTCACAGAAGTTACCACAGACCCTTAACTTCACAGCCCCACACCAGCAGGTCTGTCTGTAATGTGGCTCGTTCCCTTGGTTGTCCCCAGGCAGCTCTACCTCAAAATGCCGATGTACTGATGTAAGCATTTGAAATGAGCTTGCTCAGGAGTGCCTAGATTAGCTGTGTTGCCAGGCTCTAGCCACTCTAACCCCCTTTTCCACTTCAGTGGGCTGAGCTTTTGACACTCTGAAAAGCACCATGTAAAATTAATTAAAGCTCCTTATTTTCTACCAAATCTCACCGCTACCAACTCTGTTTATTATGTTTTATGCAGGGTGGGGGCGTTCCAGCCAGCAAGGTGTTCTGGGCTGTGCTACCAAAGCTCACGGATGAGGAGTTATTTGCAGGGTAAACAGGATGCGAATGGTGTTTCCACAAATCACAGGTTTTTGCACAGATTACTGGACTCCTTGGTGGAATCCACAGGTTACACTGCAAGGGAAGGCAAACTTTCTGACAACACCTTCTCTAAGGAGATTTATTATATTTTCACTACTGCGCACAACATTGTAAAGCTTTACTTGGGGCATATGCCAAGTAAATTTTTAAAATAATTTGCTCTGAACTGTCACAAAACAGTTTAACGCATGTAGGATCAAGCCAACTATTTCCCAGTCTATTTGCTACAGCTGATTTAAGAATATTATTTTAACAGCTAGAGGCAAATATTTTCTTTTGGTTTCCTTTTCTGAAAGATCTTCTGCCCATCTGATAAAAACAATAAAGGAATCTAAGTATATTTTTACTGCACTTTTGAACTGTCACCTACGAGATAGTGTAATGCAGTCATGTAAATTTGTGCATACAAAATTTTATTAGATGGCAGCTTATTGTGAAGGAGATCACAACAGTGAACTAATCCAGCACATGAAGTGTTCTTCAACACTTCATATTTGGCAAACATCAAATTTCTGAACTATCCACCAAAATGTAAATGGGATACTTGATATTCAAACTAACAGCAGGTTGTCCCATACAAAACAGTGTTCTTTAACCGTTTGGCATTGATTGTATAGCACTCAGCACTTTCGCTGTGTTTTGAAATATGGTGTTGACAAACACTGAGCAGCAAAAATGTAACACAATAGGTGCAAAGTAAAATGATATAAAAGCAACAGTTCGAAGCAAACACCACATTCAGAGCACAGTGGCACGAAACCTAATGTAGCCGCTGTATTCATGATCCAGTGAGCTCAGAGGATGCCCAGCTAGTCAAAACAATTAGTCTGACACATCATTACTCATACTGGAACAGCGTCACTTTACATTACTTTAGACAGGGCAGCAGTATAATAGGCTCTTCAGAGTTGTACAGAGAAAAAAAATCTCTTGGATTTAAATGCAGTTACAATTCTGTGAAATCTTCCCTCCAAACAAAACTAAAAAGAAGGGAATTTTTAGATGAGATTTGAGTTATACACAGAGATGACTGCAGAAGTATAAACATTAGCAATTGCTGGGGAATTCTGGAAGTTGTACTACTTTTTTATTTGTAGATCCTACTTTTTCAGTTACTCAGAGTAAACAACGATTTATTCTACTAGAAAAAATGTGTTCAGAATGTAGCACTAAATCTAATACATCTTAACTCCTGCTGCACAGCCTCAACTTTAATTCAACTCTGTGATTATACCAACTCCTAATCGGCAGTATAAATAGGGCAAGGGGAAAAAAACCCACAATGTACACAGAGTTATTTCTTTTTTACATTCACCTATGTGAGTAGACACTTTTTTACAAAAACTTTCCTTCAAGAGGAAGACTGTAAACATATTTATAACTGTAAATATCTACAATTCTTTAACAGAATATACTTTCTTCTAAGACTGGTTCTTCTCTGCTTCTAAACACCCTAACTTGTACAAGTGTGCTTGCACTAGTTAAACCCACTTCTGTTCGTCTGCTCTTTGTGCAGATACTTGGACCTGAGCTGAGTGGGTATAAAATGCTCTCAGATCAGAACAGCAGAGTTTTATGTACTTGCACCAGCATAAACAAATAGCAGCACAAGACGTAAGGCAGTAGAGAATCAGGCACTGAACTCTACAGTCCCATGAGAAAGTCTCCAGAACATAGATGCTGTTACAAGTTCCTTTTTAACCAGGAGGAATCTTCCCATACATCTCTGAGAGCTGAACCAGGCCAATGACGGATATTTCTACATGGGGGACACAAGGGCAAAGACTCCTAAGAGGTCTCAGTGCAGATTAACACGAGTTCAAAAGCACTGGCACAGTACAGACTGAGCCCTGGATTCACTTCTTTTGCAAACCCAGGTGACTAAGACAAATAAATTGTAAATGTCTCTGCATTGTTTATCAGGCTCCCATAGACCCTGCTGCCAGCATCTCCTTCCATCCCTGTGCCACCTCTCTGCTGGGACATCACAACAGCAAACCATCTCAGTGGTGGATCTCCAATTAAAATGTCTCTCACGCTCTTATCAGGACCATTTTTAATGTGGAAATGTTTGTATCCAAGTATGCTGCCTTCTCCCCCACAACACGATCTTATAAGATGTCATGCCAATACAATGGATGGGCAAGCCCAGGTCAGGAATAGGTGGCCAACAGTTTTGTGAACTAGCATTGCTCCTGCAAAAAAGGGTACGCGCACAATTACCTTTGATTACACAGAAACTCTCACAGTGGGTGAAACCCAAACTCTAGCCAATTTCGTGGCTTGTCCAAGACTTATGAGGATATATTTTTAATATACATGTTATGCAATGCCAGGCACATTCTCTGATCCTTAAATTGGCAGTACACAATTATTTTCAGAAAAAAATGCAAGTGTTGAAGCTTCTGTAGACATTTGTGCTGATAAAGTTAATCTACAGAGGTGCTTGTGGAGACTGAAAATAAAGTGTGAGACAAACAAATTTGGAAAACTGACATGGAAATGCCAACCTGGGTCTTCAAGTTCAGTTTCCTGGTGTTATAGCAAAATCTCTTACATAAACCAATCAAGAATAATTTAAAAATATGTATTAGCAACGTTTCCTATGGGGAAATGTTGTTCTGATGATGAAAGTCTTCTTTTGTTATACCTGACCAGTCATGGCCAATTCTGCTTGTTTCTTCTCATGTCAGCACTAGGTCTTCATTACACCTCTATTTTGCTTATCTTTCTGATCAGACAGGAAATGGCCCTTCTCAAGAGAGAAAAGAATACATTGAAAAAGAAGTTATAAAATATTAGTGAATTGACTTTGTACCAATGCTAAAATTTTTACCAAACTGTGCTAATAGAAAATCTTTTAGAAATTAGTATAGACCTTATGCCAAGGATCTAATCCCATCTTACGCCAGTTTCCATCAGGTTTGGGGCAAGTATGGAAATAAAGAACTGCACTTGACTCTCCCATAAATTTTATCTGCTCCCCTTGAGAAGTAAGGGTCCATAGGGTCCCTTTATCTCTCTATCTAAAAGGAACAAAACCAAGAGTTCTCAAACCAATACACCATGGAAGAAATCCCTCTGAACAGGCAGCTACGCGCATCATCGCCAAGCTAGCATTACTAAGTCAGGAATTTTTTTATATTAAGCAAAACAAATAAAAAATCTCAGCCTACCCATGACTCGTTCTTTTTCATCACTACGCTCATCAGTAACCATCTACCCCTGTATGTTTCTGTCTTTCAGTATACGAAGGCTTAAGTATGTGAACCGATGCTGTAAACTAACCCCTACCTGTAACTGATCTGATTATAAATCTCCCATTGCTTGTGGCATCCTACTGATCTGACAAATTTTGTTCCCCCCACTCACATGGAGTAGCAGAAATAAGTAGTTAAACAAAAGCAAAACATCATCAGTGCACATTCTCTTTTCTTGTCAGAATAGAATCGACAAAGGAATAATCCCTTGTTGAGAGTTTTCTCTCTTTCTCTCTTTTTTTCCCCTTCTTAAAAGACTATGAACATTTGCTCCCCTTGTTTTCCTAAACAAGTCTTTGAAAAACATCAATTCATCCTGCAGGCTTTAGGAAGTTTACTGATCCTATCAGCTTAATAGCACACTGCTACACTCAAAAGAAGGCACTAGTGCTCTTGACTATTATGTCCTTTTTCAAAGCATGGCAAAGACATCAGGCACTCTAGCAAGTCCTTAGTAGTGTACAACAAATTAAACAAGATAGTCAGGAATTACTAGGACCAGCTAGTATTTTCTTCACCCTAGTGTTACATTTTCCTTATTTATTTACATCATCAGAAGGAAACGATAGCTCAGCATCCAGCTGGGCCTTCAGTTGTGCTGTTCACAGGGAAATCCTTTCAAAAGCCAATAAAAAGATCAAGGGTTAAGGTCCCAGCTCTGCTCCACTTGCAGATGCTTGAGGTTGCTTATTTCAGGAGATTTTGGCCCTTCAAGAGTAAGCATATCATAAAAAAAAAAAAAATCTCCAAGTCTCTTAGGAACTGAAAGGCCTAACCCTGCATTTTGGATTCACTATGAATAACAGAATTTGGTTTTCTCCTGCAAAAGGCAATGAATGATTTGTCTGCATTTATTGAAGGAGGGAGTAAAAGTGCTGATAGCATAGGAACAACCATTGTGTCCCTCCCTCTCTCCAGAATTTTAGGGTGAGTACTACTGGCCCCACATCCTGTCTTCCTTCCTAAATTCCCCCTAAAAGGCTCTTATCACATAAGGCTACATGGCAGCCGCAGGAAGACAGGTACCGTATTTCGTATTTACTGTTATGTATAAGAAAATTGAAAAGATAATTGTTTCCAGTAAGATTGATTCAATAGGTGTGTCTCATTTTACACTGAAGCTAATGTGTTCATCAGCCATAAGTTCATGGCAAGACTTTGTGGAGCACCTTCTTTCAAATACAACAAAAAATTCTTTGCCTGCATCAGTGAGAGATGCTATTGCTTAGCCTAAAGGAGAAGATCCTGAGCTTTTTCTTTTTATCTCACAGTCATAAACAGACACTGCTGTGAAATAACATCATCCAGCTGATTAATTAAACAGACAACATCTAAGGGGAACTATACCCCCACCAAATATCAGTGTTCAGTCCGGATGGGTCAAGTTCTGATTTCATTTGTATTGGAAGGCTGAAGTAAATACAATATTCTTATTGAGTTTATATAGCCACTGTTGTAAAAGGACTCAGAGTCCGACCATACAGATGTAATAATTCAGGTCACTAATAAAGGTTAAGAACATCAGAATCTTACACATTTGAATGCATAGCAGTCCCTCGACTTCTCAGGCTGGTTTTGATTTCAACCCCTTTCTGTTCTAGAATAAGGGAAAATAAGAAACTTGTCTATTAACTTTATATGGCAAAGTACAGAATATTTTAATGGAGAAAAATCTCTTTGTATGGCAGATTCTGAACTTGCTCTTCTCATTTCTGTTGCAACGCTGCACTAGCTCCACCCTTTCCATACCAGTGGGTATGGATGGAAGGACAAGTCTGAATAACTTCCTGACTTAGGACTTCTGGAGCTAACTAATAATTACATATCCCTGTCCTTCAGAAGTCTAAAATACCTGCTTAATTTTAAGCTTACGGTTCAATAAAATCGACGGCATATGAAGAGACACTGATTTAATGTAATGCTGAGGTTTGCTGGAGAGATGCTCTTCTCAAATGGGACTGTAATGCTGTCTAACAAATACCTTTATTTGGTATCTATGGGTACAATACTTGTATTCATTGATGTTTGGTATGTATTACATAGAGCTATTTCAATAGATGATTGGCTAGCTGACAAACTGAAAGGGTGGGAGAAGAGATGAAGATCTTCAAATTAAAATTTCCCCATTTTCCCACAGAACCAGAGCTATTTCACATCAAATTTGGGTCAATATTAGAATAAGTTTTAACTTCAAATACAAAAATCAAAAATAAAGACAAACCTCTTCAAACTCTTTAAATATAATATTGTGAAAATAAAAGGTGACAACAATCCAATTTTATTAATCCTGTTCAATGTAAGGAGCAGGGAAAATTCAAAATAAATTTATAAATAATTTCAATTACATGAAATTGACTTTTTTTAGCAAATAGAACACATATTTCATCTCCCTCTGAGTTTGCAGTGCTTAAGCATATTTTGTGAGATTTCCATAAAAGGATGCAGTGAATAAGAGATCTTGAAAAGGGTTTGCAGTTTGTTTTTTCCCCCATCTTGGATACTGGCTGTAAGAGCCTTTTGCTGGCAGACAGTGTAGTATATATTTTTCCTATACAGTTATAGGTAAATGGCTATACAAAGGGCATTAATATATCATTTTGATAGCAAGATCCAACAATGTGTCTGTATAATCAGACACGCAATTATGACTGGCTGGGTTTAGCCAACTTATTTTGTTTTAAAGGGCTTGTTCGCACTGCGGTCCATGGCATTTTTTGGGTCAGGACACACCGACTTTTTGGGGAAAAGGGAAGATCAACCTTGCTTTTCTCAGATGAGTGGTATTATGAACTAAAGATACACGAATTCGTGCAAGTAAAGTCTCAAAATAATTACTTTCTGCCTTGAAAACCCTTATTCGTTGTCCCTATCACAGGTTGTATTTCTGAATAGCACTGTGGTATTGAAATAATATAAACAAACAACTTTAGAAAGAAAAATACACAACATTTTAAAAACACGTGTATAGCATAACACCGTGTACAATCTTTCTTTATGACCCCTCTTTACACAATTTCAGTGATTTGAAAATTAAGATTCTTGAAGAGTCAAACTGAAGCAGATGCCAAAACTATTCAATATCAGTGAAATGCAGTTTAGAGTCAATAGGATTGGCCATCTAATGACGATTAAGTATGCTATAAATTTAAATCTTTGAACTACTTGTTGAGATTTATTCAGGCAGACAAACAAAGATAACAAAAGTCTTTTGTGCGTTTGTCACTCATTTCCGTTGCTCTGTTGTTGTAGTGTCAAATAATGTCAGTTATTTAAGCACAATTAATGTAATTTTAAATTCTCAACAAATTAAACTATAAAGACTAGCCGTCCAAGGAGGACCCTACCCATTTTTCTTGCACATTTTCTTTTTTTCTCCCAGTTTTGTGGCAAATTTAAAATCAATGAAAGGTTAGTGTCAACCTTGATTCTTAGAGAAACAGCCCATTTCGATACAAAGTTAATTTTCTTTTCATTAAGTTATTTATCCCTATTTTTGTCAAGGAGAACTACATCTTGGAGTATAACTTGGGATGATTTAATCATTTTATGTAACATTTGAAAGAGCCAAAGCTGACAAGCCCATATATTCCAAATGACTCCCCCCTATGTCAAGATTGTATCTTTTAATTTATGACTGTATGTGTTCATTCAGTGTGGGGTTTCCTACCTTTTTCAATCTTGTACTTGTGTGGTTACTAATTTCATTTTAGCAGAATTGGAAGAAGGCATTTTAAAACTATGCCACAATATAAATGACCGCTGAAGGAAAACTGGAGCCTTTATAAGGAATATACAGTTGGTTTTATCTCTTTAATAAAAGGATGTTAAGTCCTTCATTTAGAAATCTTGAAAATTAATTGAAGACAAAAAGATTGCCTATCTCTAGTCTTGCTTAATTAGAATGAGATCAGGAAACTTAATCTGTAAAAACAACTTAAAGCTGGTCATCTCAAAGAAGGAAAATTGCCGCCCATTGTGCCTAAATTATATTGACTATGTTGAATGTTACATAATTTAGGAGGAAGGAGGTGAGATATTTTACATTTTGTGAGATCATACCTCAAGATTTAGTACAGCATCTAGAATTTCTTCGCAAGAAATAAAGACAATGATCCATTGTGTACTTCTATTACTAATTATTCTATAAAGATTGTCTGTTCCAAAAGATAATTAGAAAGGGTGAAATTTAATTCCATTAAACAGAACTCAGCTGGGACATAATGAAATTTTGTTGTGAAGTAGTAGACTCACTTTGAAGCCAAATAAAAAGCTTTTACATTGATGGAATGAATAAGATTGTAAAAGCTCACACCTTTTTTTTTTCCTTCCTTTTTTCCTGCGCAGGCAGCATTTCAAAATAATTAGAGTAAGACCAAATCATACCTGCGAAAAGTTTCAGTTCTCAGATATTTCTGGGAAAAGGGATGTCAGCTCCTACTTTTTAGACAGATCAGTCTTCAGTTCTTGTTTTGCAAAAGTCAACAAACAGCACAGAACAGAAGAAACCAAAGTGATCTATACTTAGACAGCACAAAACTTCCCTGATTCCATAACTTGGCCTTTCAGCTATTACAGGGAAAATAAATAACCCCAGTGCTGCCCAGAGAAGCTCAAGGCTCACCCTAAGCTGGCTCTGGGTGTGAGGAGACCATCATGCCAGCTCCAGGTCTTGATCACTTTTCCAAATCTTCTAACAATAACATGCTTGGCCGAGTGATGATTTGGCAGCACGGACCCCTGTCCACCCAAAACCAGTCCAAGGGAACCAGTGCAGAGCCGGAGAACTTGACCATTTTGCCCAGGGCCTCAGAGTAACCAGCACTGCTGTGCAAAAGGTACGCTTGAAGTAATGGCTAGTAACTGGGTTCAGGTCTTTATTGTCTCATTTGAAGGTCATACGAACCTCCTTAACGGCACAGGGCTTATTGTAAAGAAAAGAATGACAAGGATACATTAGTAACCCATTTCTTTGAGGCTAACCACTAAACACAATGCAGCACTAGATAATATGCTTGGGAAAACTCTTTGGGAAAATATGTGAAGCTACTTGAAACCAACTTGCTGCAGTTCACTGGACCAAGTCCAAACATTACAAGCTTGAGTTTGGTTGACCGGGACATAGAACTGCTCCTGTGGTGGGATGAAAACATTTCAGACCGCAGTTGTCATGCCACATGACAGTCCTTTAAAAGAGCCCAAGCCCTGCACACCCATCCTGGGAAGAAGAGATGCTAGGAAGGAAGAATAAATGATGAACTGTGTGACCAAGAGGAACATAAAGAAGCAGGAAAGGAACAGAAGCAAACTCCTAAACCAGTCTCCCAAACAGCATGCTCAGCTTAAGCATTGTTTTTACCTGTCTTTAGATCACCAAATTAGACTTCTGATTCATATCATTAAAGCAGAAGGCTTAGGAAATATTGCACAAGAGAGCACTTCCGTATCAGATTTTAGGAACTTCACTACTGCCTGTCTAGCTCGTATGGCACCGCCAAATATCCGAACACATCCCAACACCCTTGTGGAGAAGCGAAATGTTGTAATTACCAACTTATAACAGGGGAACCAAAATATAGAGAGAATAAGTGACTTGCCCAAAATCTCATCATTAAAGCTGTGCCTTTCTTGACTCCAGGTAAGAGTCCTGAGGACAGGGTGTCTTTCTTCTCAAGGATCACACTTTCTCATGAGGCAATTGCTGGTTCTGCAAAAAACCTCAAGCAGCTCTTTTCCTCACAGTGTGCTGAATGGATGTGAGTTTATTTTTTAGGACCAATTCCTATTTTAACAGGAAGTGCCATTGCTAAATTCTGAAATTGAATAGAATTTCAACATACTGTGACCTAATGACAGTGGACGTGAAGAACACAGGTGGCTTTTTCGAGCTTTGTGGAACATTCCCATGAAGAGATACTTAGCAAATGCAGCTTTGTGTACATTTCACAGAACTCTGCCAGCGTTACTGACTTTTACCCGGGTCTGAGCCTTACTCTAGACTGAAGTCACAAAAGAGGGGATTAGTAGAGCTACACTGAGGCTGTCTGTCACATAAATAGCTGATTAACTCCTGATTGGACTCTGCTAAATCCCCATTTCCTTTGCATTTTATCCACCCTCCCCACAAAAAAAAATAGTTCTCAGATAGTTGAAAACTCAAAATTGTAATCAAGGGTAGTAAGGAAATAAGCCTTCTGAACAGAAGCTGATGTATCAATAAGCAGCGACAGCATGTTAATATGTTGCGTCCTCTTGAAACTGAGTTAATTGCCATGCTTAAATCATCACTTCGAAGTATGACCCAAAAATGAAAAATGACAATAATCAAAACCCAATCTGATCTTCAATATAGCATCTTTCACTGAATTATTTATAAAATAAATTTGAAATCCGTATGCTACCTGCTACCTCAACTCAGTAGCATCAGTGTAAATCTAGAGGAAGCTGGAGTAAGATGCGACGTACAAACAGAGTGGGGGTATGACAGAGAAAATAAATAAGTTTATTCACATTTGAACTCATCTGCTTTGCGGAAACATATGGTTATACCAGATTCAAGTCAATCAGAACTACCCTTCCCTTTCACAGAAACAAATTTACACCAAGGAGAGGGTGCTGGGTGATTCCTTTCCACAGGTAAAGAAGAATTGCAATGATCTTCCTCTGAGACATTTCCAATAGCTGCCTTGTCTCAAGGTGTATAAACTCTTACTACATGGCCTGAATTTAGCTCTGTTCCATTTCCTGAACAGCAGCTATATCAATTTTAATGTATCTGAAAAGCAAATAGACTTCAATTTCTAGGTGATGATTGGAATAAAGAAAAATTTTCACCCTTCCGCATTTTTTGGAAATATCATTTTCTTGAAGTTCAAAATACAACAGAAGAAAATTAAGGAAGTGATGGCTATAAAAAATGAGACAGGAAAAGTGTTTACTTTAACTGTCTACGCTGCTAAGCATTTCAATCAGAACTAGTAATTTTTTCTTTTAGAAATACCAAGCTATAAATTTATTTCCCAGCTGCAAGGAAAAACTGCTGATACATAATACATCTGATTTTCCAAAATACTAAGCAGCTACCTTGAGGTGCTGCACATTCTTAACCCTCTCTGTACATAAGACCAATCCCTTTTCTACAGGAACATACATCAAACGTTTACATCACCCAAGTGAAAGAGGATTTAAAAGGCAAGAGTAGGAAAGTAACAGTTTTAAGGACACAAGTGGCAGTGTTAATCATCGATAAAAGCCAATTGCTGTTAGATAAAGGAGTTTCTCCACTTGATGGAAGAGAATGTACTCCCTCAGTCTGAATCACAAATTGTTCTCACCCCATAGAGTCAAACTTTCTATAAAGTTGGAAACAAATCAAGTGGGAGTTTCACTCCTTTTTTTTCATTATTTATCTCCTTTCCACACTACTGCATGTCACAAATGATTCTCAAAGTCAAAACTACAGAATTCATTCTTCACTCCATTAAGAATATTTCTACATTAGCTGTGAAGCATATATGAAAGGTGCAAGTCATGGCTCACATGGCCTAGCCAGTTATACTAGATCTGGCAAGCACACTAGTGATGCCAGAGACATATCGAAACCTACGCAGCAACTCGGCAAGACAATTTCTGAACTGCCCACCTCATATTAGATTGCATTTAATGCCAAATTCAAATATATAAATACCTGCTATGAAGGGAGGGAGCAGTGAGAAAAGATCAGCTGCCTTCAGAAATTAGGTATTACGTGAAATAAAAGAGCTCGAGGCAGAAGGTCAGGTGTCCTCTGTTATTAAGAGCAAGCAGATTTAGTCATGATTCCAAGCCACTCATTAAAGTGAAACTCAATAGCCATTATTTTATTACCAACTCTAACCTTCCAATTGAATATACCAGTCCCACCACTGTCAGCTTGTTGGAAGCGTTTGAAAGATGCCTACTGCAATCTGCAGACACATAAAAGATACGATGGGGGGAACAGAGGAGCAGATTGTGTATCTCTTATTTAACATCTTGGTGTTCAGAACATGAAAAAGTAAAGCAAAACATAAGTGTTTGAATAACAATATAGTCCAGTCAGTGAGATACCCAACACCCGTATGCACCTTTAATATGACAGTACTGCAGACTTACAGTCTCAGGATTGTGAACAGAGCTTATTTCTAAAGAACTTGGGATTTTTTTGCATAACCTTTTTTTGGTTACTTTTTCCCCAGCTTCACTCCATCAGCACCCCTCGTGACAGAGAGGTCTGAGGAACGGGTTGGAAGAAGTCAAGCTCCCTGCTATTACTGCTTCTCCTTCAGAAACAGCAAAGGTGAAATTCTAGCTTTGTTGCAATAAATGGAACACATTCCAAAATATTGAAGGGCAGCATTTCACCCTATCAGGCTCTTTTCTGTAATGTTGATGCATCCTCCCTATATACACTTCCTTCAGAGGACAGAGGTTTGCAGGTGGAATCACAAAAAACAATATCGAAGGCAGGAAGGGGAAAATTCTTCCAAAAAGTCTGTCCTCAGGAAACAGGATTCCCTTCTACAGAGACACTCTTCACCTCCAATCTCTCCTATTTTGTCATCAAACTCCATTCCTTACCTAAGGACACAATTCTGCACAGTGAGAACCTCATGCACTTCGGATCTATTTGTTTTGTGCTTCTTACCAGTCTCCCAGAGGCTGATGTTTCTAAAGAAAAGTACAAATTGATCCTCAAGAACAAAGACTGCAATGAGACCTGCACTTCTCTTAAGCTTTGAGCTTACACTCTGTGGGTCTGGTGTACACCAAAGAACAGAAAGCCCATACCTTGTAATGAGAGTGGGAATCACTGCTAAAGAGAAAATTATCCCTGTTAGACAACAGGAACTGAATCATTTTTTGGTGGTTACTCGGTTGGGTTTGGGGTTTTTTCTTTTTTTCATTCTCCATTATTTTTTAAGAGCCTTTCCTTATGCAAACAAGAGCATTCACTGATCAGCACCAACATCTCTTTGCTTTTGGTGTACATTAAGAAAATTAAATGGAATATTCTTAGAAAGACATCTGTGCCTGGGGTGACTCACATTTGATCAATCCCTATGAACTGTTCTTTTCAGAGGATGTGCAATTATTTGCTTGGTTAGGCTTAAAATTTTTATTTATCTGATCACCTTCCTCTAAAGCTTTGATCTGAGCTTCCAAAACCTATTTTTCTAACCACTTTAGCTACATATTTTAAGTCTTATTTTCTAATCAACTTCAGCCTGTAAAACATGTGATGTCCTACTTAATGCATCCTATTAGGAAATCAAGCTGCCGCATGGATTTTTAGATCTCTCATTTTGCAACCCCGTGAGCCATTTGGAAGCATCATTCATGTCATTATTCCAGGGGAGAAGGAGAGAACTGGCAGCAGAGTGAGCCCTCTACACGGCTGTCGGCTTTGCCCTGCTAACATTTGCAGAGTGACTCAGAGGTGAATCACAGGTTTCTGCAGGTGTACACCAGGGAGAGCTGGATGATTTCCATGTCACAGTGGTTGCAAATGTTTACTTCATTAGTTCATGGGGTTACTCAGCAGTCCTAGCCAACTCAATTTCTCAATCTTACTGTATGGCAGTTAAAAAAAAAGGGGGGGAGTAGATAGCAGCTTTGAAATTAAAAAACACAAAACCAACCATCAATTTGTAATTAGAAAATCTGAGCAATGTTGGAATGTCAATGGATTTATAGGTAGCTGTCATTAAACACACATTATGAAATATTTCAAAGCGTGTCTAGTGTTAGGTCTGTCACACTCTTTACCATAAGAGTAAAGGGTATACTTACTATACCCTTTTCCACAGCAGCACACCCTGCACGAGGAATGGTCTGCGAACCTTGCACGGATGGTTATCTTTATCCACCGAAAATGCAATTGTCATAAGAAAACTTACAGTCATGTCTCTGCTTAGGAACTGCTTCAACAGCTTCTTTGAAGTCTCAAGATGCTTTACAATAAGCCTTTGCACATGTAAGAGTAGTCACTTGGGATTCATGAAGGCATGTCCCACCCACTGCTGATAGTGTAGCTGTGAGCATTAAACTCCTGCAGCCACGTCTTCCCCTTATATTTCAAGTTTGCAAGTGCTTTAGGCAGACATAGGTAGGAGGAAACTCCTGTATGCAGGACACCAGGTAGCCGTGTGACCCTCTCTAGCTTAAATTTCTCTAAAATAAATTCCATAAGCCACTTATCCATCTGTTTTCCTAGACTATTTAAGTTATTTTGAATTTTAGTCATTTGACCTCACATTAACTTGCTCCCCACAAGTTGTGTCATCAGCAAATGTTATCACTTTATTTCATATTCCTACTTTAAGGTTATTAACATACAAAGTGAACAAAATCAGGCCTCCAGGACTGATCCTTGGCCTGTGCCGTAGTGTAAGTGACCTCCAGCCAGCATGAACTCCAAAGTGTTTCCACTTATGTGACCTGTTTGTCTAAGATGAAGAACCTTGTTTTTCCCATGGTCAAGAAAAAGCATCACCTTTCCATTATTTTATCTTGAAGATTTTGTTTTGCATATTTACCACACCCAGAAGATTCTGGAAATCCTGGCCAGATTTTTTACACCAGTACAAATCTGGTAATGGATAACAACCAAGTCAGCTCATTCCTGTAATTAAAATTGATTGAGCTATCTAACATTCAATGGAAATAAAGACACTAAGACCTAATTTTCAATCAAAGAAGCCTGACCAGGCCTAGGAGAGTAAAACACTGGCTAAAGATTGAAAGGCTTTGAAGAGAGAATGGAGTTAAAAGACCAACAAAAGATGAAAGCTGTGTTTATCCCAGATTTCCTCCACATTTTATGCTAACAGATGACATCTTCAAAAGATCTCATTAGAAGCTACCCAACCAGAGAGCAGAGTACCATGCCAGCTACACACTCAGTGCGTTATTGTATCAGCAACATGCTTCCTTAAGGATGCACTTAAGGAACCACTTTTCTAACTAAACTATGAACTTTTGAAAATAATGGAGGATAAAAATGGAAGCTTGTGAGAAAAAGGAGAGGCTTAAAACATGTTCTAACAGCATCCCAGTGACCCAATATGCTGTTCTGCATGCTCACGTTGAAACTGCAAATGAAATCCAAGGAACTTGTAATGTCTGTGGAGGCAGAGTATTTCAAGACAAAAATGGCCATGTAGTGTTTATTAATAAAACTAGCTGGATTATTCTGGCCAAGGATCCTACCAGGTGTCATCTACACATGAAATGAACTCCACAGGCACTTGCAGTTACAGCAGAGCAGTGTTGGTAACCCTGATGGTCCTTTCCAATCCTCCACTCCCAAAAGAACAAGCTGTGCCCTAAAGCACCGGGCAAGCAGCAAAAAGCAGAGACAACAGTTGGCACAGACAGATGGAGGCTACCTAGTGGCAGGATCTCACAGCAGGAGGCTCAGCACCCCTCACTAAACACCACTGGGCTCTGCAGCACCAGCCAGATTGTGCTCTGGGTAGCACAAAGTTTCCTGAACTAAAATAGGAGAGCAGCGTTCGAGATACCAAGGGGGAACCCAGGGAAGGAAAGCCTCCCGCGCTCCCTCCTCCTTAGAAAACAGCATGGTTGCAGCTAATCCAGGTGTCTGTGAGCTCCTCTGCCCCAGCAGCACGGAGAGCGCAAGGAGAGAGCTGCCCAGGGATCCTGCACTGCAGGTGCATAGCGGTGTG
Source organism: Bucorvus abyssinicus (assembly GCA_009769605.1). Taxonomy (NCBI): domain Eukaryota; kingdom Metazoa; phylum Chordata; class Aves; order Bucerotiformes; family Bucorvidae; genus Bucorvus; species Bucorvus abyssinicus. The sequence continues at coordinate 8,767,147 of CM020035.1, read as the reverse complement.
AGGACACGGTACAGCACAGAAACCTTACATCTGCCCAGTCTTTAATTTTATCTATTATTTTAGCAGCTGTATGTTCAAAGCTGGACCCCATGAAAAAAATGACAGTCAGGTGAGGCAGATACTGAATACAATGCAGGCTCACAATCATGTTTATTTATTAACAACTCCCCATAAAAATGTCTTGTTTCTGACTTAGCAGGTAAAACAGCAACCCACCAAGGCAACAACTGCATAAATACTCACTTTCACTCAGCAGCAACTCTCCAAAAACACACTGAAATATGGATTTTTAAATCCCATTAGAAAAGAATAGTCGCTTAATCAGGTTACTATCCTAAAATTGGCACCAAATTCTTTCCACATCTTAAATGCAGGTGACAATGGCAAGAGAGGAAAGAAATATAGTTGCAAGAAGTCAAAGCATGAAGCTGAAACGATGAGAACACTGCGCTGAGCTGCAAATCACGTGGCACTGCGAACCAATCGTTCAGATGCGCTTTATTTAAAAACTATTAGCATGTTACGCTATACTTGTTCAAGTAAACTATAAAAACCACGTAGAAATGAGCATTAGTTATTATGAATCCATTTCTGCAATGAACACACTGGCCCCAGGGTAAATGAACATTAAAGGTTACTATAGCTATAAATATCCCAGTTTTCACATGGCCTTATTGAAACCAAAGTAGGTGTGCTTGGCATTTAACCTGGGGAAGTCACATCAGCTCCCCTCCCTTCCTCCTCCCCGTGCTAACAATGCTGTTTGGCAGCTTTTTCATTTTATCTCACCACAGATCTTTGCCAAAACTTGAATCTGCTCCTGACAGATTAACCGCCACCATCAAAGAAACTGGCAATATTTTTTTTTTTCCTGCAGATTCTGATTGAAAGGATAAGCTTGAATGACAATCTTCTCAAATGGGCAGGTCTTCTCTCAGGCCTGGGATTGGGAAACGAGGACCAATACAGTTGGAGAGGCTTTAGTTAGTCAGTAACCACAGTTTAAATTCAATTATTTGAACAGTACAACAGACTGTGAGACCAGATTCCCAGCTGTTTTGTAACTTATGTTGTCACTTGCACCTGTGCAAAGTGGGCACAAAATACTTCTAATTTGGCAGTTGGGAATTAGACCCCACATTTACATTTGCTTCCTGATTCCTGACTTTATTCATTAGCCAGCATGTGGTACACAAGCTGATGAATTATTGTTTAGCTTGTTTTGAAAACACGTCACTTGCAAATATACTTTAAAAAGATCTGCAATAATTAGCTGTATTTTATTTTCTATGCTAACTGCACCTTTTTGTGCCTTTTTTTGTATACATGCATGCACAAGTACATTTATGCCAAGTTAAATTTAGTCCCTTGTGATTAATTTAGGGTTGAAATCAGCCCCGAGTGAACATAACTGTAAAGGCAGAGATTTCACCGGAATTCAATACACTCTTACCAGGTCTGAATTCTGTCTTTTGCCTCAAGGAAAATTTCAGATTTCTAGTGTACAGAAGACATTTTAAATATTTCTTTGCATTCATGAAATACAAATGGAATTTCAGCTAATTTTATCCTTATGTCTTGACCGAGCTATGTTAAATTATGTTCTATTTTCTACAGATCAAAGGGCACAAGTGCAGTTACATTATCATACAGGAACCTGACCGCATACCCAAGCCCTTAGCAGCGTCAGATACTGAAGATCCAGCCCAATAAACAGTGTCCTGCCCCTACCTGCACCAGGCATTTTTCCTCTGCCATAGAATATGAGGAAAATTATGCTCTACGTATGGTATTTGGTTGTTCACAGCAAAAGTCTATTTTTCTATTTCTGTAAAGAGAACAATTATCTTCCAAGTAGTTACATAGCTGCTGTTTCCAGTGTCTGTGCTTACAGTTCATCTGTCTTGACAGATATTTTTTTCGCTTCATTAAAAACGTTTCTATCTGTTACCTTCAGGGCATGCTGGGATGACACTGCCTATCTCTGGGATGTGGTGACTTTTCCTGGGGGCCGTCTTTTGTCCCATTAGACTAGCTTCAGTGCACGACTGCTGAAAGTATTCCCAAACTGCATGAGAGGGTGCTTGAACCAGCCAGCGGCTCAACCACTTTTGTGTGCCACCCTGCAACTTCCACTGTCCCAGGAGACCATCTCAGCAGCAGGGCTGGTGGGTGGTAGCACGCTACACCACCTGCCAGGACACACAGCACTCCTGTATGCCCTCCTGAAGGAGGGATCGACTCAGCTGACACTGCTTTCCATCATGAGAAGCTTTCGCTGTGCAGAGGACTCCTCACAGCACTCAGGCCAACACTCAGCTTAATGAACAGGGTTGAGGATCTGGCCCTTCAAAACAGGTTTTATATAACCAAATATATCTTACTGCTTTACTCATGCTCATGTTCATCTTTCCCATAAACATCACCCCTCCCCTCTCTTATGGCTTTCATTTGACACCTCTCCTACACTCCATTAGCAGCAATGTGGGGGCCCCTCAAGGTCAGGTACCTGGATTTTCTGTAAAGCCTCACAAACAGCAATAGCTGGGGAAAGACTGATCAGAAACATTCATCTGGGTTAATCTCTCTAAGCTGGGGGTCACATCATAATTGAAATATCATCACATCACCAACGATATTGATGCCACAGAATACAGGACTGTAATGATGCACAGGAGGTAGGAAATGTATGAGGCCACTTAGACCCAAACTACTTCTCTGGAAGTGCTCTTCCATACGAAAAATTTTTTAAAAGCGTCACACACAGGGAAAGCATTGCTCGCTCTAATTTACAGACCAACTAACATTGAAGTTGTAATTAGATTTTAATCTGGGAATCAAGGAAATAAATCTGAAATATTATGAATGGCATGAGAACCTACTAGAACAGAACTTTGTTTTAATGCAATGACTTCCAGTATATGGGTTAGAAAAGTATAAGCATCAAGACACAAACCTTTCAGTAGTACAGAAATGTGCTATTCAACTAATACAGTGGTATAACCACCGTGAAATAAATGAGTTACAACTGCACAAAGTTGCTCATATAATGCACTTTTTTTCTGCTGAAGAACCTATAAAGTTCCACCTTCCTTCCTATGGGACTCACCCCCGCTGTCATATGGTATGTACTGGTCCCACAGATGTGCTGCACTGCTTGCTGAGCGCTCCCGAGGTTGTCTCAGTATGGCGTGGCAACCAAAGTGCTTCCATTTGCTAGTTTTCTAACCTGACTAGATGGGTTGGGGGAGATTATATTAGAAACTCAGGAGATGAGGGAAGGTAGCTACCTACATATCTGGGGAGAGACAGCCGCTGCTACAGAATTATGGACAGAGGAAAAGATTTGCATTCAGTTGTGTAAATTCTTGTTACATCCTGTTCCAAAAGGTGTGTATGCATTTATGTACTTAAGTGCGTATATATACACACACACACTCACACGCAGAGGTTCATGAAAACTGTATGCTCTCTCAGTCGTATAGTACCAAAATCTAGGAGGGGGGAAAAATAAAAAGCTTTTATCTTCCAGGATTTTAGCTATTCTCCAAGGTAAAAATCACTCCTAAGATTGTATAAAAGGTGACATTATTGCAAAGCTAAGGACTATAGGTGACACTCTTAAAAATACTTGAAGGAGTTTGCTTGAAATACTTTGACATGCACTCTGGTTTTTTGTTTTGTTTAAGTTGGGATGGACAATTGAGTATTGTGCAAAGGTAGATTGCATCCACAACTCGATATTTGTAAAGCAATTTAAAGGTCGCTCTAACAATTCCAGTAATAGTGACGATTAGTGATTTTGCAAAGAAAACAGACATTGCAAGGTAAACCAAAGTTGTCTGAAAGTAACTGCTATTCTTTCATCTCTGTTCCTGAACTACTCTTATCCTTGTTGTATCTGATCACCTTCCGGTAGCATAGTAAGGGATGCAACTAGCATGCACTTCATCTAGTATACTTGTTTCTTTATTTTCTCCCAAACTGCTCTCATGCTGCGATCTCACCCTGTCTAAAGTCAACAAAATCATGGCAGTTTAATGCAGTCAAATACTCATAGGCAGAGGGCTATCAATACTGGAAACTCCAAAACTACTTCAGGTATTTATTAGACATTTTAAAAATATGTCTGAATGAGTTAAGTATTTTTAAAGAGTAGAGTTTTTTGTAGTTTATGGTGCATGTGGGGGTCCTTCAAAGTGAACAAACTCTCACTATAGTTCTATGAGAAGACATTGGAATCATATTATAGCCTTTGCTTTAATCCTATATAAAATAAACATAATAAAGAATTGCTTATAGCCATCCTCTTAAATGCAGTTGTTCTTCTGACAGCAATACCTAGACTGAAAGTTTCTACAAGTATAGTTGCATAAATATACCTCTAATTACTCAGCTTTTACATAGCCTCTGGTTTCCAGAAAGAATTAGAAATGTGACATATAATCAGGATTGCAAGTATTTTTTCAAAGTTGGATTAATTATCACTATCTCAAAACCAGAAAGAACAAAGCTACCAGGTGTGTGGAACATTAATCACATCACTAGCAATTAGTGCTAGAATATAGAAGTACAAAGACAAAATGAGGCCATAAGGAATAAGTCTAATCCAACTAAAATTTACCAGAAATACTGTAAGAAATGGGCTTGAAACTACACAATTACATTTAAAATTAACAGAAGGACAGGTAGAGGAAACCTGGAAACTCAAGAGTAAGAATGTTTGAGAGAAAGAACTATGACAGATCGTAAAACTGCAATGAGTGCGACTCAAAAACGTTACGGTAACACCAGCATATAGGTATCAAGGGTCAGTGTACAAAGCAGCAATATACATCTATTAGATACTTGGTAAATTTTAGTCTAACTCATGTAGTCCTTAGGTTATGGGCCTTCCTAATAACAAGATCAGTAACAGCAAAAAGCATTAAACAGGCCCACAGGGACACGGGACTGGCAATCAGTGAGATGGATGTATAGCAATCAGGTTTGCCCCCAAGGAGCTAAAGTTTGAACATCTGCAGAACACCAGGAGGATCGCCCTCAGATGTAAAGCTATTGCCTAGTCCACCAACACTCAGCTATCCCACCTGCTCAGCATAGAAACAGTGAATGTGCTGCAGAATTTCACTCATGGCAGAGTCCAACTATACCACAGCTAGCAGATGCTGAGAAGAGAAGCACAGACGGTATTTAAAAAAATCAACACATTCACGCCTGAACTATTGAAAATGACACCACAAACAAACACAGAGATACCAAAATATGTCCATGATGCTCTGATGCATCATGCTTATCTCCTGATTCTTGTTCCTAATTTATTCAAACATCCTGCTGCACCTTCTTTCTTTTTCATTCCCTTAAGTTGACAGGCATGCTGTTGACAAGTGGTGGAAGTGAGCATCCTAAAAATCCTGAACTCTGGCAGACCTACAAGGAAATTATTTTATCCCGAAGAATTAGTTTATGCATTCTCATCCGTTCTGATTTCTCACACCATTACTTATTGTGATACGTTGCACTTTACTGTATGGTCAGGCAGGCTCTCAGTTTGAATTGCATATGGCAAGGCAATAATTAGGCACCACAAGCACAGAAGAAAGAATTCACTGCAATAGGTGAGTCCTTTTTGAGTTTCTTACCAGTGCATATGCATCCTGGGTATTCCTACGCAATTATCTTAACTTCAGCAAGTCCAGTTATACTCAAGTGTGTGAATTGTGAATGGATTTTTCAAAGTACAAGAGAACTTCTCAGGTTCTCAAAGAGTTCACAACCTGATCTCTGCAAATGTATTCCTATGAATGAATGTTATCAGAATGCATATAAACAGATTTCAACTGAAAGAGAGATTGTAAAGCTGACTGTTTGCTGTGCATTATTTCCTGTACTCCATTAGTCATCTAAGCCCTACGCATCTGAGTGTAGTTTACAGCTGCTGCTGCCTCATACTGTTCCCTGGAAGCAGCAAGCGTTCCTAGCCGTACACAGCAAGCAGATAGAGTTTAGGATGAGTATCTCACCAAGGTTACCTTCTGTAGGTAAGTGATATGGAAACAGGAATAAAGGCAATTTCTTTTGCTAGCATGAGACCATCTTTTCACCCCCTCAAATGTAAAGCTTTGATTTCTGACAAAAGTCTGGCTTTTCATCATTTAGACTCTGATTCAAGCCCCAAAGTTTACTGAGCAGCAGTGGAATGATAAACATTTGGCCAAATCAGGGTCTCTGTGATTATATTTTAACATGGTTTTTTATCAAAGAACCTAAAAAAAAAAATCCCCACAAATAAGAAAGATCTTCTCTTCACTTGTGTCTTACTGGTTTTCAGTAGATAACCACTTGGTTCCAATAATAATTTAAAAGAAAAAAGGCTAAGATACGATCAGTGTAAAAGCAATTAGCCAAATTATTTAATGTATTAATATAAATTACATTGTTTAATTACAAGATCAAATGAAATAATACTGGTTTCAATCAGAGCAATTCAAGCCAGTGTTGAAGCAAGGAAACCAACTGGTTTTTTGAATGCTGCCTTCCAACTCTCCCCAAAAACGGTTACATTAACTACATGAAGACATAAAAATCTAGAATTATGACAAAACACAATATGGATACTCTTGAATATGATTTTCAGCTACTTAACAATTTGGATTTTACTACCAAAACATACAGTAATCACAATGAGATGTAGGAAGAGAGCGAGAGAGAGATGTAATCTCAGATCAGAACTAGATATTGCCTGGTTCCTACACAAAGATAGACATCTTCATGCATATGCTTATGTCACTTAGCTTTAAAACCTTAAACTCCTGTTCAATTTGTAACAATCCACCTCACCGACCCTTTCTCCCGTGCCTCTTTCCCCACACTACGTTGTCCTTCTCTTGGCCCTTTAAACAGCATAAGGGTGCTCATTTTCAAGTGTTGTCTGCCAAGTCTGACATCTCGATCTCTAACTCCTTGCCTTATCCATCCTAGAGGGGATTATTCTCCAGTTTCTATATCAGTTCATGTCCCTCCCCACCAACCTGCTCCTATCTGCATTTAACTCTGTAACTGTGTTTAGCATGGCTCTTTGCATGAAAAAATGCTACAAAGTGAGGTCTTGGATCAAGGCTATTCCTCATGAGGGGAAATATCAAATTTTCTGCAGTCTAAACTAGCCCAGTCCTGCAAGAAGCTGCATGCCCCTGGCTCACGTCCCCCACCAGCACTCTAGAACACTGCTTTGGCAACGGCTCCAGACAACTGCAGTCCACAACAATATCACTCCAGCACATTGCAAGTGAGCTCTCCTTCCAAATGCACTCAAGCCTATACCCACACGCCCTTCCCTGCTGCTGGTCAGCACACCACTTCTCCTGCCTGAATGTAACCATCACCAGTCACACACAACCTGTATGTCACCCCCACTTCTCTCCCAGGCCACTCAGCATAGCTGCAGCAATGACAAGCAGCAAGGCAGACAGCCTGGGTTCAGTGTTCTCCCCCTGCTCCCCTCTGCTGCTATTCTCACCAAAGACTGTCTCTGCCCTCTAAGCAAAAGTACTGCTGGAACCATCTAGACCTGAGCCACAGAAACCTCATGACGAGCGTGACTCTGCCTGCACCCCAGAACAAGGGATTCTGCGTTTAGGCTGTGCAGAAAGAAGCACCTGACTGTTTGATTAATATTTTGTGTGCTGCTTTGAAGCGCTCTGCAGAGCCCAGGTCCTTGGCCCAGCACAGCTTGCTTCCTACCCTTTCAACATTACCGCACTGGTTGTTCCATCACAACCTGTCCTCCCACCCATTAACTAGGGAGGTGAAAGAAATCACAGTGCAACCCAAGCTAAAAATGAACACACCTATCATAAGAAGCAGCAGCCTTTCGTAGAAAGGAACAGTTACAGCACCTGAGAAATAAATATCATGTATACATAATGATCAGCATGACCTTCACGATGGTCCTGCTTGCTGAAATTAAGGATACCATCTCAGAAAGCTCACAACATTTATCTGCCCCAACAAACTTCCAAAACAAAATAAGACATGGGTAAGGAAGAGGAGCAAAGTGCAGCTGTGGCCAAGCTGATGGAGGCCACCAGAGCTGGCTCCAGGGCTCTGACAACCAGCTCCCAACTGCTTGGCACTGACATTGCAAACCATAAAGACTTATCAAGTTGGGTTTTCCTCTACAGAAAACAGCAATGAAAATGGACAAGAAAAAATGGAACTAACTCTCTATTGAGGAGGATTTTAATTCACCAAGATGTAACAGAATGCCCCAAAATCCAACACTTTTTCCTGCTGCTTTCCAGTACGTTTCAAGAACTATCTTCCTTTAAAGCTACCGTCTGTATTAAGATAGCAGATTGATTGTAGTGTCGTTTTGGCACGGGCTGGCCGCAGCTTAGGTGAGCACTGAGTTCACTGCTCATTTTAAAGGCATTAATGATATTTGGATGGGTTGCAGGCACTATCCAGGATGGTTCATCAGAACTTTGTTTCATACAGGAAAGCTCTTGAGTTGTTCACGGGCTGGGTGTGAAATAAATTCAAAAAGTGTTTAAAAAACAAATGTATCATTTGACTCCAGGAGTCAGTGAAGATATTTTTCCAGTCAGTTTGTGACTTGAAAGCTGCATATTAAGCCTATTAAGCATATCTAAAATATAATCAATTAGGTTCAACAACCAACCTTCATATCTAAATATTTACTTCCCCTTTAGCCAGTGATTTCTCACTTATTATTGGGCTTCTGTTCTGGAGTCAGGGCAGGTTGCATAGAGGGAAACCAGAAATAGAGCAAGCAAAACATCTCCATCCGGACTAAGCCAACAGGAATTACACTAACTTGCCCCTGTGAATCTGTATATTGTGTTGGATTTGCTCCACTGTTTGTATGCACAACAACCTAATGATGTTTCTTTAAAGAAATCCCTGCACAGCCACTACCAGGAGAGTGCTGCTGGTTTCAGCTCCTGAGCTCTGCAGGCAAAAAAAAAAAAAAAAAAAAGAACAAAAAAACCCAAAACCCTCAAGCTTGAGCTCACTGCAGCTCTAATTAAAAATAAAATACAGATGACTCATTTCACTGCTTATTGTTAATGGTTAAGCTACTGGAAGAAGCCCTACGAGAGCTTCTCCTGACCGAGCAAAAACTCGGGTTCTAGGTCTAGCAGGGAATGCATTTTGTTGAGAGGAGGAGTACTGGTCACAGGTTAACAAGGATCATTTAGGGACCTATAGCCAGAAAAAATTTTTGCAATATATTAAAACAGAGGTCTAAACTGAGGGGGGAAAGGGGAGAACAAACATATATACATGTTTAATTACAGTAATTTCTTCTTGCATGGGAGGATATTTTCACCCACTTGTTCCAGCCCAAAGATGAAGGGCTGTTTCCACTGCAGTGAAAATGAAAGCAACAACAGTGGGGTTGCATAGATGTCTATTTTTGTGCTGTGCACCACTCAGAAAAAGCAAGAGTTACTGGATCTGATATTCACTCTCACTGTAAACCTTTTATCTCTGCTGTTAAGCCAGGAGAAAATTATATCTGATGCAGGTCTACGTTCCAAATATTTTGCCAGAATATCACTGTGGATCCTTCTTTTGCTGGCGCTCCTTATTTTGGATTCCTATCTAAAGCTGAAAAACTTACACCACTATCGAAGCTATAAAAGCATAGTTTTCTGTTATATCTACAGCGCGGGGTCACCTGAGCCAACAGTAAGCAAGCTACCTCAGGCATCAGAAACAACACAACAGGATTAGTACACACCTCCACACATGCTCATCTACCCTGAAATTCACCCTCTCCAGTAACTCAGGAAACAGCTCTCAGAAAAGGCAACTCTAAAACCAACAGTCGAGTCAGCTCATTTACTCCTAGCTTCATCATCTCTATGCTGCACTACACCGTCTACAACACAGACCTTTAACATCACACACAAATACAACCTCATCGTGTCTAGAATGCATATTATAATTACACTAGTGAAAATTTGGGGTGCCTGTTTTAAGGTTTCTTTCTGTCATAATGACATTGAGTTTAATGTAATTAAATTTTCCTTCCTGTGTCTGGTTTCTTCAGGTGACTTCCTCTAGTGACTTGTGTGTTATGCATCAAGCTCTCAGTCTTTATTTTAAAAAAACCCAAGACCAATAATCCATTATCTGACAGTTTATCACTGTCATACTTCAATGTTATGATCTACTATTAGAGAATGGATTAGTCCATTTATATTTTATATTCTATTTCTCATAAAGGTTTTAAAGATATTTTGGTATCCCTGTCCCTTCAGAGATGGTATTGGTTGAGAGAAAAAACATTTCCAACATGATCAAGAGTTGTAGAATGGGCTAACCATAGCAGAACCTATTGTATTAACAAGACAAGATTTGTTTTAAGTTCAATGTAGAAAAGATACCTTTGAATTTGAGAAGTTAAAGGGTGTTGCATTACCTAGGCACAATAGGATAAGTTAATGACGAAGTTTCAGTTTTAACTTGGAAACTGCTGGGTTTTGTAGGCTTCAGCCTGTTACTAATAGGTATATTTTAACGAGATACATGGGGATTTAGGGGAACAATTCCCATTAATGTTAATGGGATTCACACAGCTAAATCCCTGAGCTGGAAAAGTTTCTTCTAACATGTCTTTAATATAGCCTCTGTGTGCGTGCACATACATATGTGTGGGTGTCTAGTTAATGGTTAAATGTATAAATAGGAACATTACACTTCCAAGTGCTACTGTTTCATTTCATAATATATGACTAAAATGGAAGTAAAATATGGGTTCTGGAAGAGTGATTTTTTGACAGCACTGGGTAAATCTGTTCTGAAGGTTTGGCAGAAATGGGGTCATCACATCAGTCACACAGCTGTGGGCTCTCAAGAGCTAGGTTTGCATCCCTTATGCACATTGCTGGGTCTTAAGGCAAGGTGACTTTTGTAGAGTCACTGCTCTACTTCCCACAGGATCCCTGCCAAAGGATGGCTATTGAAAATCTGGTCAATGATACCAGGGAGCAATGTATCTTGAACCGGTGAGAAAATCTGCTAAATGGTTGTATGCCCTGCTGATCCAGTGCAGAGCACCTGCAGGCTCCTTGGGTAGCAATCTATGTGGAACTTGGACTGCTGCTGGGAGAAAGCTTGGCCAATACTGGAGACCTAGTGCACATGGCTACTACAGCAGCACTAAATGAATTGCAACGGCTCTGTAAAGAGTTTTCTGAATAAAAGAGAGAGCTTAATTTTAGAAATATGAAGTACTCTCATATTATTACCCACCAGGTGGTAGGCAATACATGCAGGAAGCAGACGACCTAAAAGAGACATCACAAGAAAAGAAGCACGATTATGTGAGGGGCCAAGCAGCACCTCGAAACAGAGCAAACAGACTGCATCAAAAGGAGTGACCACCAGGATGCTGGATTTTCAGAAGTAAATCTGAGGGCACAGCAGAACTGAGACTTGAATCGGTACAGAGAGCTGAACATTGAAGGATGAAAAGGAAAACAGAAAGGTAAAACTTTTTTTTTCCTTATCATTTCATCAGTGAAAAAAAATTAGGAGAAGTAAAACTCGGGTGTCAAAAATAACATCTAAAACACTGAAACACCAGATAGAGATATTTGATGAGAAGCATCAGTCAAAATAGAACAAGACTATGCAGAGGGGTTAGGGCTTACCCACAAAAAAGAGAGCACAAATTTCACACTCAGAGCTGAAAGCAGTGGTATGCACATGTAATCTCAGAGACCTGTTCGATTTTCTGGATAGTGAGTGTTTAAGAACAGGATGTCTCTTGAGCTTACAAGAAAGATTCACAGGGGAAAGAACTGTCAGCCTAGAGATACATGCCTCCAGATGATAAGGACAGCCGAACAGGCCCCCCAAAATGGAAAGCAGTTCCAAGTACTGGAGCATAAGGAGGATGTAGTTTCTAGCAGAGATAAGGACCAAGAAATGCAGGGTCCGTGACCTAAGACATAGAATATGGAAAGCAAAAGAAAGACAAAGTCTCCCCATGGTAAATATGGAAATCAGAACGCTGTATTTCAACAGCAGAGGCATCCCAGGAAGAAAAAGTAAATGTACATGCACCAATTATGGTTACAGAGACTTCCAATGAAAATTAAAACATCTACTGACATCTGTAGCACATTTTGGAAAAAAAAAAATACTAGGGTACATGATCTCAAGAAAAGGGTATTAGCCCTGCTACCCTGTTTGTGACTATTACATGATCAGTAATGAACTTGCTTTCATCTGTATGAAGCCAGTGGTAATTTAATTCCTGAAGCACTGACAAGCACCAGTCCTGAGACTCAACAGAAGAATATTCACTTGCATAAATAGATGTCAAAGAAAAGAAAGAGTATCTCTGTTTTAGAGGGACTTCTGTCCCACTTGTGTTCTGAGAGATGCCTCTGATGGTTGATGCGATACAAATGAGTCAGTAATGAAATAATGGTTTAAAATAAATGAGGTACCTACTGTCCAAAAAGTTTGCCATTATCCCTTCTGATCTGTCTGTCTTTTAATACTGAATGTGAGGAATGAAAAGGTCATTCTTTGTGGCTCTAAGTCCAGCTGAGAGAGACTCCAACCTAGACCTGCCACAACACCCAGGTAAGTGACCCATCTACTGGGATATAAAATTCACCCCACACCACTGGTGCTATACTAGTCTGCCTAGTTTATTAAATATGAACTGAGTAAGGAAAGAAGTTACTCTCTGGCCTGATGGTTAGGGCAGTGACACAGAAAGAGAAAGACACGTGTTAAACTCCTGATTTGAAATCCAGCCATGTAACCTGCAGCTCCTACATGCTGGCTGGGTGTGCCGCCCACCAGGCTGTCCTGGAGAATTAGTAATTGCTGGAGCACCTTGTTAATGTTACCTGCCAATGATTTTAGCAATATTACTGGAGTAGCAAATGTTCTCCAGAAGCCTACATTTACCTTGGTAATGATATGCTCTCAGTACAAAGATTTACAAAACGGATTCAGTCCTGTCTGAAACAATTACCAAAGTGAAGGTACTTTGATCACTCAAAGTAAAAAAGATTCCCTTTTGTTTTACTTTGCTAGTTCCTTCTGCAAACTTCAGTTTTGATTTGAGTGCCATATTCATTTTGATAACAGATCACTCTTCTGCTTTCATATCTCACTGCCAAATGGGACTCACCTGTTATCTCTGATTGCAGGCAATTCCGACTTACAGCAAGCCTGTCTATCAACTCCTGTTTTAACAGCTGATTAATTAGGGCTGCAGGGATCCTGTGGAGAGCTTTATCTGAAGAGCAGCTCAACCATTAGTAGAAGAAACTTCCTTGTACACTCCTAGCTCAGATAACAAAGTAAGATAATAGTTCACAATCCTCCTCCAGCTAATACAAATAGAGGCACTCCCTCTTATCCTAACACATGAGTCAAACAAATCCCCACGATATAGCACTACAGGGCTGAATTCTCCAATGTTTCTGAAAGGGAATATCAGAAAACAGACACCTAAATGACATTGTTAACCAAAAGCGTTACTATCAAGGATGAATTGCCTGCCTCTCTTCCTTTTACCTTCTTTCTTTTTCTTCTCGCTCTCGCTCTGTTTTAATTTTTAAAAAACCAAAAAACAAACAAAAAACCAACCAAAAAACCCAATCAAAAACTAACATTCAAAGTAGCCTGTCCCTAAAGAAATATGAGGATGCACTGTGGTCCTGTACCCATCCTGGGCTACCACTGCCAAATAATGAATTCTGCCTTTGCCTTGAAAATACTTTATCTCCCTCCTTAATATTCTTTTAGATGACAATTGGTGATCCAGACCATAAGAAATTCACTGATCTTTCAGTGTTAATTCCACTGAAGTTAATTCCATCCACAGTTCTGCATGTGGCCCATGAACTGCTCTTATCTTTTCCGATGATTTTGGAACCCATACAGACCTCTGTAAGGCTGGTCCATACGTACAACGCATTGGTACACGGAACTCAGTTGCGCATGGCAGTGTTACAGCATGCTCTTGAAGCCAAAACATAAGCTGGCTCCAACAGTGATTAAACAAATTAATGTGAAGAAAGGCCTATCAAATATTAATGACATGCTGGATCAGTGGCAACCTGCATCTCATGAATTCTTTAAATCCTTGGCTACCAGAATGTGGCTTCCCTAAGAATCGCCACTGGCTGTCCTCAGGGAAGGCAATATCAGGGATGATGGGCTTTTTTCTGGCTCAGAAAGGCTGGTTTTATTTCAAGGGCCTGATCCAAAGTCCACTGACATTAATGGGAACTCTGACTCTAAAGGACTTGAAACCTGACTCACAGAGAGCACTCAGCATCCTGCTGCTCCCTATAGAGGCTTTACGTCTAGTTAAAAAAAAAAAACCAACAAAAACCAACTCCTGCCTCCTCTCACCACCAAAAAAAACCATCCTGACAACTGAATCTGCCCAATTGTTACTCAATCTGTAGTTAGACAAGTAGATATTTTGCAGGCATCTGCAGGTGAGAGAAGGCACCAAAGGTCTTGATAGGTACTGCCACCTTCACCCAGAATCTTGAATAGAGATTAACATATCATTAGATCCTTATCAACAGGGAGATCTTGCTATATCATAAGGAAAAGGTAGTCAGTGGACGTATTTTCTGCAGAAGTCAATTTTGCAGCAGAGAACTGAACAGAAAAGGAACAAATGCATCCATATCCTTGTAAGACATCTGCTTTTTTGAAAGTTCTCTGTACTGAATGTCAGGACTTTTGATCTATTTCATGCATATTTTACCAATTAGGTAAATGCCATATTAATCTTTTTAAAACAACCTTGCAGTGTCAGGTTGTTTGAATGATTTCTCAAGGAGAAGATCAGAGATATTAATGTTTGATTCATGTACATGTACGTTACTGAAGACATTACCTTGGCAAGTTGAAGCAAGTGTAGAAATGCCAGCAAGGCTAAAGAAAGGTGGACAGTTCAGACCTCCAGTCTCGGATGCCAACAGCACTGGGATTCACTTGTTACTTTCTCAAGCACAGCTCTTTACCACATGCAACAATGAGGAATGAAGCACCAGCAGAGCCCCAGATCCAAAGAGCCTAATTTCTGCCTCAGGTGCTGTGCAGGTGTTTCCCCCAGTTAGGTGTCCCTGACCTAGTGGTGCTCAGTAGGGAACATTACACTCCCAGGGTACTGGGTAGGTTTTGCATTACTGTTTCCACAGATCACATAGGGCCAAATCCTGTCATCATGGGTCAACACAAACTTAACCTGAATTTTCCTCCAAAAAGTCCACTGTGACTGAAACAATATTTAAGTCATCTGTAACTATTATATACTTTAGTAAAAGGCTGAGGTTCAGTTGGACAAAAATGTATTTCCTTTGTCTTTTTCAAGGGAAAAGGCCTCACATATATTCTAGCACTTTGGAGAACTCCTTTTCCCAGAATCTGTGCCAGAGACTAATGACATGTGGTATCTCTCCTAGATTTGCAAGTTGAAAAGAGAAGGAGAAGACCCCTTTCATTACTGCATAATAGCAAGCTTGCAATAGTTCAATAGCTATAATGAAACATGACAACCCAGATCTGCTCCCAGTGATGTCTCGAGCCAGTGTCTGAATTGCACACTTTTGAACACGTGTCAAGTTGCAATTAAAAGCAAAATTCCTATACATTGGGAGTGGGGAGAAATAATCTTAATTGACATATTTTGAGGTGATCAGCCATTTTCAAATCACCAATTTCCACAAAACGTTGTAAATTGTTACTCATTCTAAAATAAATTTTTCCTTATTGTCTTGGGATGCTTAAAAACCTTTCCCTGAGCCCTGGCCTTGTAATCTGTGGCAGTGATCGCTATAGTTAAACGAAGAGCAAAGCATACAGGTACAGATGAATGGGAAAAAGCAGGAAAAAATAGAAAGATAAGAAAAGAGCACTGTGCATTTGTCTTGTGTTCAGCTGTAGGAAGTCTGAGGTCAGGTCTGGCTGTTGAAGCCTGTCTTTAGGTGCGCTTCTTAGGCATCTAAAATGCAAATGTATGTGGTACTCCGCGGTTTAAAAGTATACACACGTATCAGATACCAAAATGCAAATCTGGATCCTGTTCTCAGTATCCTAAATTTAGATCCTATTTGCCCAGCTCCAATGGCTACATGGATCTGCAACACTTTATACCAACAAAAGCTTTTGACTCTGCGTTACCAGTTTGTTTTATACAGAACCACTTACCTTCATATTTAAATATCATGACCTAGGCCAAAAGTTACAAAATTTTTTTATTGCTCACAAGATCTATAAAACAAGATTCTGCAGCATCTTCATGACTGATTCTTTAAGGTTAATGTCCGCTTGGAAACCACAAATGTGAAAAATTTACCACCTTCATTAAATGAAAACTCAGACTGTCACGTCAAGACGTGACTCCAGAAGTTATGACCTGAAACAGAAACACTAAGTATTTCTATAAACTTGGAGAGAGAAACACCCACAGCTGATGATACTGACTGTACAGCCACTGAAGGTCTCAGACAGGCAAAAATCCGACTCATGCCTCATGCAGACATACAAGAGAAACCCTGCAGAAATAGAGCAGGGTTGTATCTGATGAAAGACAAAGCAAACTCTTTCAGCTTGGCTCCTAAAACACTGGGCTGAAGCCCAGACTTTGATGCTTCCTGGTTAAGAAGTGAAAATACTGAATGAAAAAAAAAAAAAAGGAACAAATCACCCAAACAATACCCCTATAGATTAGCTGGACCACTGTAAGTTAACCCATTTCAAATTGCTTGTAAGCAATGGGGTGGTTCTATACTCCAAGCAGGTTGTACACGCACAGTGGACAGAGTCCAAATTCAACCATTTGCCAGCCTTCATCTTCACTGTTAACTTTAATTAGAGAAATAAATGCCTCGTCTAGTATTTCTCAAAAGTCAAATTTTTTTTCTAGTAAAAAAATTCTCTTTGCCCTCATTTTTTCCTCTCTCTACTAAAACACTCAAACCTTCTTAATACTCCTGTGGTGGCAGTAATAGGATTCTATTATCTGACACATAGCAAGTTGCCACAAAGAAACAGAAAACCTTGCTTGCCTATGCAGGAGTCAAGTATCTGCTCCTTTTTAAGGTCTCAGCAAAAAGGTCTCTGTTCAACTTAATTCCTTTTCTTACTGTCATGTTATAAAAATAGGTGTACTTGAAAATAAGTAAATGAATCAAAGTTGCACAAAAAGTCAACAAAAGTCACACAAACAGAAAACATATGGCTGATTGCATTTCTCATGGCAAATCCAACATCAGTTGGTCAAAGGTCCAGGGTCTGTAGTATTTTGTTCAGTCATACTGGTATGTACTTTGATGTTGTCCTAGGCCTGGATCTATGATTTGCAGTGCCTTGGACAATTTGGCTTTGCACTTACACTTCAAAATTTACTTAAACTGAACAAGAGTGAAATTAAAGAACTATTCATTTTAGAAGGAACTTGCACAAAACCATTGAAACACAAGATCTGGAAAACGCAAACAAACTTCATACAGTTTTAACCATTATTTTACTAATAGAGTCAAATTCTGATTTCAATGACCTGGGACTACCTTCTTTGGTTTCCCAAGGGTTACATGCATCTACCTAAGAATACTCCCAATAATTATATGTTAGCTGTGAGCAAAATGAGTTGCAGTGAAAACAAACAGCTGCGCTGTTCTCAATTGATGGCTCACACATTTAAATGTATTTTACATCTTTTAGTGTGGATTCCAACATTCCTGCAAATTTGGAGTGGTACTACTGAAGAACAATGAGGATTTCTATTGTTGTAATGAAGGGCAGAGTCTGTCCATAGAGAATTTTTTTTAATATATAAAAATCTTCAAACAGCCATTTTAAGCGAATTTCACAATATCTTTACTCAAAAATGAGCTGTTCACTCACTGAAAGTAACAACTGAAAAGAGAAGTTAAGGGGAAAAAAAAAAGGTTAAAACTGTAGGGACTGGGATATTTAATCATTGATAACGCTGAGTGAATTGTAAAGAGGCTCAAAAGAAGGTGTGTGTGAATGGAGATGTCAGATTAGCTTTCCTACTGGTTGGGATTTCAATAACCGACAGTAGATAAGATACAATTAGTATTCATATATTGAGGCCAGAGATTTGGAACCAGTTTTCAAAGTATTGTCTAGCCTTGAAAAAGTTTGAGCTGCTTTATTAAATTTTTACAAACCATATATTTTAATAAAATGCACTTCACAAGAGAAGAAAAATGTTGGATGATTGTCTTAAGGTTTCAACCACCAGGAAACCAGCTGAGAAGCAAACGATGTTGAAGAGTCCTGGAAACTGCATGACTGATCTATCAAGATTTCCACTGTACTTGAAAGGTCCACGGGTCACAACCGCAGGAAGTCACGTTTTGAGACCCAGCTATGAAGCTATTCAAATGGCCTAAAGAGATATCCCACATCAAATGGCTGACCTCCTGCACTTGCATACTGCAGGTCAACTTACACTTTTTAGCCAGAGGCCCTCACTGATTGCCTTTCGTAATAGCCTGGAACAAAGAAACACACTCTCAACTTTCTGGGAAATCTCCCTGGGTTACCTAGAACTCAGCTCAGCAGAACTGAGTGCAGCTGCTCTCCTACAAACAACTTCATCTCTTCCAAATGGAGGCTATAACATGGTGCATGCAAATACTAAACTGCTTCCCACCTAAGTTTTGAGAGACCACTGAAAACAATTTCTCCAAACAGAGCTTCTGACTGCCTTTAATATCTTCTGTCCCAAACTTTGCATTGAAAAAGCACTTCAGGTTCTTCAGCTTTGTAGAGGTACAATGGTGACTTGCATAAGTAAGTGTTCCTAAAATGCTATCAGGTCATCCTTTAGTCCTCTGTTATAATGAACTTACTAGCAGGGCCAGTGCCTACAGATAAACAACCCGGTATGTAAAAATCATGATAAAACAGAAAACTCTGCTGCTATATGTCATATAGCCCACACAGTTAATCAATTAGATGTAATTACCTTTATTCATTTACTTTTCATTTTCTTTGGTCTCTCCAGAAACTTTCACTGCAGGGAAAAACAGTACTGAAAGTTTATGCAGCATACATCTAATGAAAAAATATAGAATTTTTTTTAAAAACTTAAGGAACCATTAATACTATCTTCCACATGTGGAATATAGTACACTTTCTAACTATATTTTTCAATTTGGGATTTGTATTTTGTTTTTTCTTTCTCCAAATCCGTTCAAAAAAGTTCTTCTGGTGCACTTTAGCAGACCCCAGTTACCCAACTCTCCTGGGCTGCATCCAACCTCAGGGACCCCAAAGCACCTTCAGAAAATGATACAGTAGCTGACTTAAGAGATGACTTCATACTTCTCTGAAGCTCATAATCTCAATAGTGTGAAAAAGCAGCAACTTCTTTAAAAGAAAAATAAAGCACTGCACAGGACCCTCAGGACAACTGTAAGGAAACCCCTTACCAAATACAGATAACTAAAAGTTAGGGAAACTCTGCAAGTCAAGTCCAAGCACTGGGAAGATTTTCCAGTTCAAATCACTGATCCATCACTATTACTTTCTTGGAAAGAGTTTGCTTTCTAAATGCTGCTTGAAAATATCAGGTTTTACCACATAAGGCTGAAATCCTGTGAAAACAATTTCTTGGGAAAAAACTTCCACTTCCACTCCTAACACCTTGTCCCTGATGAGAGGCTGCACCAGGCAGCCCCAGCTGCTTGGCCCACGCTCGACGCCCAGCAAAAGCTGTACACTTCCTACCGCTGGGAGACCCCTGCAGCGAGCGACCAGGGAGCCCCACCACTGGAAACTGCTTGCACACATCAAAAGAGAAAATCTTGTTCTGGTTATTTCAAACTGGAGGGCGAAAAAAAAAAAAAAAAAAAGAAATAAGCACTCATACCTAGGAAAAAGAAGAATTGAAAAGAACTCTCTGTATGCTTTTACACACACACACATCAGCTATTAAAAATATGGGTGTGCTTAGCAGCTGAATACCCTCTTCTATTTGGAGTATTTTTTTAAATACAATTCCCAAAGCTTAGTCTACATCATTAATGCCATGAAAAGTGTGGCTACTGTGTGGCTTCAAAGCATAATCTTTTTGCAGAAGAGTAGACATCTGCCACATTCTTTTTACTGCGGAGGTTTTTATAGACAGAAATTAAATAGAAGAGAGGCAATGTAGGGAGAAGGGGTTTTTTTTCATGTACAGGAAAGTTCTGCCCTCACATTAATATAATAGTATTCAGTAAAAGAGCACTGGGACAAGCAAGCTGGGCTTTGCTCTTCACTTCGGTGGGTCATGTTAGTTTATTCAGGAGAGCCGGTTTGGTGCTGTGGCCAGCCCGCAGCCCTGGGCACAAGCGTTCTGCTCCTCTCTCCTTCCTGCCTGACTTTGGTGAAAGAGTCTGGTTTAGAGAAGCTATTAACTACATTTTTATTAACTATTTTCATACTGGCAGAAGTGAACCTGAGAGCAATCATGCACTTAGGGAGGCTGGTGATCTGAGCAGGACGCTGCACAGGCAGCTGAGGGGTTGCAGAGAGCAGTAGCTTTTTTTGTCTGCTTCCTCAACAACCAAACAAGGCACACAACTTCAGCCCCAGCTCTTCTTTCCTTTCTTCTCTGCACCATGGTCTGTCACCCCCTCCTTAGACCATAAGTGCTTCAGGACAGGCTGTTGACATGCTTGCACATGGCCTGGAGAGGTCTCAGCTGGAGCGACCCATTGTAGCTACAATACAACAGCTCCATAATTACAACAACAGTGTTGGGTCTTCCTCTCCCTGCTCTGCTGCCATTGAAGTAATCTCCTGTCAGTGTCACTAGGATTTTAATGCTAAGGATGTAGCTGATACTTAGCCAAGGCAGAGATATGCTTATCAAAGTATCTGAGCTACTGTGCTTAGAGCCACTGACAGACTCCTATTGTTCTGCTGCTCACAAACCCAAACGCAGGAGTGAAGGCACTGCAGCTGCCCGTGCATAGAAGGGGATTTTCTCAGGGATACACCAACCACTCTTCCATTGCTTTTCCCCACAGATCATTTGTCGCTCATCTCCATTACACAACACTGCGTAGCTGTGGTTTCCAAAAACAACATTCCAGGACACTGCATCAGCCTGAACAAGAAAGCAAAAATGAGAGTATGGTTTTTCTTAGCCCTGAAATTAATGCATGAACACAGGATGATGATTATTGACCTGAGAGTCATATAATCAGATCCGATGTGGGAAGGTAGACCTAAGGCTGCTTTTCAAGAAGGCACGTGGATACAGAAGATCACCTTCAGATGCATTTTAAGTTGCTGCAGACCAGGAAAGGACAGTCTGTTCTCCTTGCCAGGGCAGACAGACAGGTAGTAATGGCAACAGCGGTAAGAGAAGACCCAGGTTAAACCTTAGGGAGCAAACACTGCTGGTGAGACCAGCAAGGTACTGACCCAGATTGCCTGGGTGTTGTGGAACCTCCGCTACAATAGGGCTTCAAGAACAGTATGGATAAACCACAGCTAGGAATAACATGAATACAGTTGCCTCCTTTGAGACCAGATGTCTTCTACATCCTAGTGATACTGCACAAAAATCATCAGACCTTAGATTCAACTTCTTGCTTTCCGTTCCCTCACGTCTTTTGCCTACCACAGGAGCATCTACTAACAAGTACCATATTCAAGGCTTCTCAGGCTCACAAGGAAACACTGCTAACCTGGAGAAATTTAACCTATTGCAACCAACCATGTCTCAGGGAAAGCAAGATACGAAAGTTTTAATTGCTCTAAATGTTCCGATTTTAGCAAGATACTTTTTAAAAGAACTCATTCCAGGAGAAAGATACTTGCTAGTATGCTATGACCATAATTTCTATACAACAATCTATCCCTTGGATTATTTTGCCTCCTTGAGAACAATAGCAGCTCAATCATTTACCAGACAATAGATGATGTAATTTCTCTTAAATCAACAAGATGGTGAGATTCAGAGTCAGCTTCAACCTTAGTGAAAATGTTTTAGAGGCACAAAACTGACAGTACAAGTAGTCCAAGTTCAGAAAGTTGAGTTGGAGACCAATGAATGGTAAAAAACAAGATGCACAAGTTACTCCTCCTTACAACACAACCACTGTTTCAGCTCTAATAAGGCAAAATGAGGAGCTAAAGTATACCACTACCAGGAAATCATTACCCCAAAGTTAAGAGTATTTCTTGAATTAACCAATATTGCCCTTGAAAGAAAAAAAAAAATTATAGTATATATTTTCATACCAGATAAATATTGAATTTCTCTATAATAATATTCAGATTTCCAGATCTTTTACTGTGACTCTTACGGACAGATTTTTCAAAACAGCAGTGTACTAGTTAAGTAGGATGAGGGATATTGAAAAACTGGTGTTTACTATGTGATATTTAAATGACAAACTCTTGAATTAGAAAAAAAAGGGGATGTGCTCTTATATTAGAGCTCACTCAGACAGACAAGGAAGCATTAACATCCATCGCTCTGCTTCACTATCACTTTCTGTGTTAAAGTCTCTAGTGCTAGCTCTAGGATAAGATGCATCCCACATTTTTAGTTATCAAGCAACATCACTTTAATTTTCATTTTAATCTTCTGCAGCAAAACAAAAACTGCATCTTATTGTAAGTAATATAATTTATTTATACTTGATATCATTTGAAAAAGTGATGACACACCAACAGCTCAAGCATGAAGCATTTTTAATTCTTCAGATGAAATGACAGATGATTATAAAATAACATTTACTTAATATTTAAATATTTTCTAAAAAAAAAAATGTGTTCCATTTAAAACACATTTTAAAATTCCTTATTCGCTTTATTTTCTGTGGCCTTCCTGGGTTTGGAGGATACCCAGGGTGACAGGACAGAAACTTGAGCAATCAGTCCATCCCATTGTGTAAAACATTTTCTGCGATGTATTGCTTGTTTCATGCCAAGACTCTTAGCAGTCACTGTTTTCATCACTCACCTTGTGTTTATCCACCTTCTGATTCATTACTCTCCCTGACAAGCCCTTTCTTGCCCAATAATTTGCGCTTTTTTTGCCACCTAGTACCATCTACAAGTGATAACAATTTTGTAAATATCCAGTAAGTTGGGCTTCCATTACTCAATTTGTTTTTTAACCATTTGAAGTCTGGTCACGTGTGCCAAAAATAATAATAATAAAAAATATATCACACATCTAACATAGTAATTCTGAAATTCGGTATCACAACTCAAATGGGGCCACAAAACTTACAAATGGGGTCACCCAGAAGATGAAAATGTAATTGGAAAAGAAGAAAAAAAAAAATAGGGTGAAAGTCTAAAATGGCATCAAAAGCAGGAAAGTCTGGAAACTGCCTGTAAATGCACTGTAATTCCCTTGTCCAAACATAAACCACATCGCCAAAAACCCTGTATCCTAATTTTCAAGTAGCGTGTTGGGTTTTTTTTTAATCTAAAGTTTTACATAGGTCTGATAAAATGAAACATTTTCACCAGGAAAATCTTAATCTCCTGACAGTAGAATCCAAAACATTCTTCTGAAGTCTTCAGCCATATTCCCCATGGTTTGGCATATTACCCAGTTCCGTCAGATCTTCCATGTATCCACAAAGATTTTTTTGAAGTTCACTTGTTGGTTACAGATTTTAGCAATCATGCTGCTGCAGCAGTAGCATCACAGTAAGAACAGATTGTGGGGTTTGGTTTTTGCAGAGAGGAACTGGATGCTTTTGGCTGGAAGCCTTTGGTTTTGGCTTTTTTCCAGCAGAAAAATGCCATTTGGCATCTGAGAACAGGGGTTGTCTTTACCAGTTTGGCTCCTCCCATAAGTAACTATAAACCATAATCATTTTACTTCCAAATAAGTTCCAAGGAATTTTTCTCCTCCACCAGTGAGCTGGAGATGACAGCATATGTGAATACAGGGTATTCAATCTACTGGAGATGTGGTTTGTTTTATCCAATTTGCAGTTGATAATTGAATTAACATGTGGGTGCTAAAATAAGTTTTTATGCAAATATTCATCCTCCAAGAAAATGAAGATACTTAATACCCTTTTTCTGTGGTAGAATTGATGAGATTTTGGCTACAGAACAACTAGTATTTGAAGCTCCACAGATTCCAGAATTGTCTCTCTTGATAGTGTCAAAGACATAGGACAGCACTATCTTCCCTAGACCTCAGTCCATGTAGCTAGAATAATTCACAGGTCAACAGAATTCTGATAAATAAAATATTTTAATATCCATCTATTATTAAAATAACCCCCTTTTAGAATAAAAACACAAATTAATTTCCTATTTAAGAAAACACTTCCTTTGATCTCCATGCAGACAGTGCCTGTTGTGTGGACTGAGAATTAACATTATCGAAGTGTAGGAGTAAAAATTTTAATGTGCCTTTTGCAAAATATAACATAGCTGGAGGGGATTGGGAATTTTTTCTTCAGTATAGTGTGGTTTTGCCTGTAAAAATACCCTGAATAAGTGTCATCTCTTGTCTGTAACCAGTTTACAGACATCATGATCTATAAAAACGACTGGGACCTACGGGAAAAAGAGCAAAAAGAATCCTCCACTCTCCCCCAAAACCTGTGAAAAAATGGGGTAAAATAGAAAAGAAACACTTTAAAAAAACATTTTCTCTCAGAATGAATAAGGAAAGAACATTTAGAGAAATATTCAAAATTACGTTACTTCTGCTACACTTGATCTTTAAAATGCTCTGTGACTGATTAAGTTCCTTTGACAGAAATGCCTATTTCAACTCTTTACTGTGTCAGACAAGAAAAATTCCTACGTATGGTGAACCTTCATCCTTTATAACAAATTTAGTAGTGGACCTTAATTCTGTGCCTCTGTTAAAAATACGGTGATTGCACGTTAAAAGGTCACACTTATTTTCTAAGCTTTCCCCACAGAAAACATGCATTTCTACCGTATCTGCACTGTAACTTTGGGGCTGTATTTACTACAATTTTCTGAGCTGTGTGGATATAATCTTCCTTTTTGTTTACTTGTGAACAATATTAATGCTTTCTATTTTCAGCATTTTACTTTCTTCCTACTCTGAAGATATTTCAACAGGCAAAAAAGTACAGTTACTATTTGAATACGTAATGCAGCTTCATCTTTAACTCGAGGCATATTTAGCATTATTCAGAGGTTAAGAAATTATACTTATTTCATAAATACACCATCAGTATTTTTTGTATGCTAAATAAATTTTACATGGTACATTTCTCACTTTAAAGTAGAAAATAAAATTTAGTATCAATAAGTGCATGGGTATTACAAAAATTTTCCAGCCATCTTACTCTTCCCCCCATAGTTTTTCCATTCCTTAGAGGAACCCAAAATTTGGTACTGCTAAACCAGGTAATCCCAGAAACGCTGAAAGATCACTCATATAAAAATAGCTATTGTAGGATGCAAAGAAGCCTGTTAGTGTGATAGTTAGTTGTATCACTGACTCTATAAGCCTGAAAATATTTCACATAAGCTAAGTTAAAAGTTTCCATTAATCGTTGTCAGCAGCAGAAGCCAATTCCCATAACACACCATTAATTTATGCGAGGTACCCCACTTTGTTCAGAAATGTGGCATTTCATGACATTCAACAGAAAAAAATAACTAATTCGAGCTCTCAGATTTTTGCTGCACTCCTTTATAAAGTCACTATTTCACTCCTGGCAATGCAATCCATAAGGCAGAAATGCCAACAGCCTTTGGTTTGGCAAGGTCCTCATCTTTACTAGATCTTCATCAAACAGTATTACAACAAGTTGAACTCTTGGCAACGTTTTTTTGGAACTCTTGGGAGTTTAGCACTTCCCAATCAAAGGGTCCAAGTAACTGACACAACATAATGCTTCAGGGCTATTTCTTGAACTGTGATACCTCACAGAACATGATACTGGCATTTGGTCACAATGTCTTTTTTTGATATTTAAGATTGACACTTGCTGCAATTACCCTTTCTGCAAGATTCTGCTCCAGAGATGCGCAGCCTCTCAAATTACTGACAGCCCTGCCACAAACCTGACTTTGTTCTCTTAACCAACTACTCCCCATGGCATTTCATTAAAGGGATATTTTGACTGAAAGCAGTCCTGCCAAATACCTTTCTACTCATAAATTGGTTTGTCATTCCACTTCTGGCTGTCTCTGCTGAATGACATGCAGATTTGGAGGTAATCCAATTAACAAGTGGAGCAATTAATATCACAATCTATCTTTATGCTAACTTCCTGAGACAAAGGGTTAAACATATTCCAGTGACACGAGGTCTAAACAGTATATTCACAGCTCTTACATTCATGCAGCCTCTTCTACCACCAACTCTCTTCCAACATCTGAAAAGCTGCGAGTTTTAGCCAGTCTGTTTCTCACAGAATCCCTCTGGGAACACAACAGAATTTTTGCATCTATACTCAGGTCAAAACTCATTTGTAGGGAGGATAGAGGTGCTATCCTCATCTTCCTTAGGATGTAGCACCAGTTTAGCAAGTCACAGCAACAAGAACGGACCAGATTAAGTCAATGAAACTGAGGGGGGTTTGTTCTTTCTGCTGGGGCGGTCAGTTCTGAAATACCAGTTTGAGCAAAATTCTGCCACTTTGTGAAATATTACAACTTCATCTCTTGAGAAGAGTTGAGGATATTATACAGACATCTTGCATGAGTTCATTATTGGTCTCATGTGTTTTAAACTAGAATTCTATATTCTGAGAGAATGGTCCAAGCTACAAAGCAAGCTTCTTCCCACCAACTTTTCTGGAAGCTAAAGTCAAGTAAAATATTAGTTGTGATAATTTTACAAAAGAAAGATTTTTTTATTATTGAAATGTCTTCCTAGGGCAATTTTGTGCTTGCCTTGCTGCTATGATAAGCATCAGGGGAGGGGGGGAAAAAAAAAAAAATCAGCTCCTTACAGAGAAACTGTGTCATACCCACCTTTCAAAAGTGAGTCTTCCAGGATCAAAGCAGAACTCAGTAAAAGCTTTAGAAAAACTGTGCTGTTTTACATCAGGGCTGAAT
Organism: Bucorvus abyssinicus; assembly: GCA_009769605.1. NCBI lineage: Eukaryota > Metazoa > Chordata > Aves > Bucerotiformes > Bucorvidae > Bucorvus > Bucorvus abyssinicus. Next base: position 8,740,063 of record CM020035.1, on the reverse strand, counting down.
TTAGCTCCAAATCTTTGGCTAAGACTTTCTAAGGTAGCAAAAGAAACTGAAAAACAAGGACAACACAAGGTCACTATGATGGCATGAAAATAACTGATAAAAGCTTGGGGTTTTTTATTTGTCAGATGTTGAAAAGAAGTTTAGTCAGTCAAAATGCTAGTTTCAACTATATGGCAAGAAACAAGGAGTAAAATAAGGCAGTGGCTCAACAGAACTCTGTGTTTGAACAGAGACTGAAGGACAACCTCTCAAGAAAACAAGCTAAACAAACAAAAAGGAATTAAACTAGTTGGTAGCCCTAACTGCAACTCCACTCACTTCTGCCCTTAGATAAAACATCACTTCTAGATAGGTTATTTTCCTAATTTGTCCCAGCCAGCATTCAGTGTGTTTGGCAAATATATGAAAGATATCTGGGGGACTGCTTATTTCTATCACAAATTCCAACCTCTAAAGCATCAGCACCACACCAAACAAATTACTGCATCCCAGGATGTGGACTTACGATTGACCACTTGATGCCAGTTGACACACTTGTTAAAGCACTCAGTAGGTATCCAATGACCTATTGTATGTCCTGAGAGGCATTCCTGCTGACAATCAGCCTGCATTTCATCCCATTGGCAAAAGGGATGGGCAAAATGCGGTTTATTTACTGTAGAGATGTTCTCACTTTCACATGTTCCTAGAACAAACAGTGTAGCTGTACTTCTTAACTTTACATATTTGGACTCGACTAGTTCCTTTCATTCCACTTGCATTTCCATTCCAACCTGGAAATGCCAAACCTCTGCTGGGTCTTATGGACAATTGCGAGTGAGCATCAGAAGTGACACTGCTTGAAATCTCACAAAGGCAGAAAAACAGTTTTCTGAGATTCACAGTTCAATAATTACATGCTAAAGACACTTGGAACAAGCATCCCTGACTATAAGCTCCAACCCAACTGAGAAAAATACCACAACTCCCCACCAAAACTTAATGAGACAACTTTAAGTCCTGATTGTTGAGCTGAAGAGAAGCCTTGGGCTTGTTGCGGAAATTTTCTTGCGCTGTCTTCCCTCTGTCTCCCCTAAACTTCAGGCTTTCTTATAAGGTTTTGAACACTCATGAAAATATTATGAAAAATAAAGATGGGAAAGAACTGTTGGTTTTGGATTACTTGGATGTACATACTAGTCATTCTGGGACTGTTCCCTATAACACGTTGTATGTAGTCAAGATTACGTTGATTTGTCCAGACTATTCTTACAGATCCCTGTTAATACAATATCCCTCACTGAGATATGGATGAAGTCAGAGTTATACTTCTCCTAAAATATCCAGAGATCCTCAATGTTCTTCTAGCCATCATCTTCATTCTATTGGAAAATAAGGTTTAAAAAACATATATGTAGTCCTCTTCCTCAGCTATAGACTATATAAACAGGAAGAGTACTTGAAAGCTCTTTCCGAGACTCTTGTGGGGTCTTCAGCTTTGTAAGATTCTGGTAACGTGGCATGTGAGTGGGAGTACCAGAGCCTAGGTAGAGGCATTTATCTGCTTTCATCCAAGACACAACTTTCCTCTATATTTCTTTGTGTAATTTTTGTCTAATCTCTGTGTTCTAGATAGAACTGCGTATGGCCGCTTGCCTACTGGATTGGCCTCATGGCAATACATGTCGTTGTGTTACGCCTCCTGTGTAAAGATAAAGTCAAAACCACAACGTAGAACAGTCCTTTCCTGAAGAGACAGTAAAGAAATCAGCCAAATACATCCTGAGCTGTAGAACACTTAGCACCAATATAGGTAATAGAAAAATGAACTCCAGTTCACTTTCGGACAAATCCTACTGCCTTGGCACAGTTAGTCTGACAGCTAGACCAGTACTATGACAGAGCATAAATCAGATCCTAATCATTTCATCCCCTTTCTTCACAGAAGCACGGCTGGTAGGATCAGAGAACACCAACTGGGACATGTCATTTGATCACTTCTATTTCCTAAAGCTTGAAGCTTAAAGGGAACCTGAAGCCATTGGCTATCTCTGAGTTAGTAAATTCTTCAACACTGAGGCCAACTGAGAAAGAGCAACCCACATCTACACTATTAATTATCTTATCCTCTGAAACAGGAGGGCCATGTCCAAACTGCTTATTGGAAATTGTTCCAGCCTGTCCCACCTCTAGACCTGTTGGATAACTGCTGTTTGTCATGAACCAGAGGAATGTTATTTTAACGCAGTATAGAAGATCGCATATCAGTACTCAATAGCAGCACCTGAACAGCCTCCAAGACTGGCTTCCCAGTTACTGTGTGCCATTAGATTTCATGAAGTTACTGCAGAACTGGACATATGAACCAGAAATAAAACAGAACTATCCTTTTTCTAAATCTAATTGGTTCTCCTTTTACTCTACTGATTGACATCTTTAAGGTAGTCAGAGCATGGCATTTTATTCAGTCTTAAATACTATGGATAATTTATCCATTTTTCAATATCTTTTGGGTATACAGCACTCTGAACTGTAAGTACCAGCCTGTCATCAGCCCAACCAATATTCCATACCTAAAGCAAAAGTGAACTTCTATTCCTTATATGCCTTTCTATAAATTATACATTCCCCTTTCTACCACATTGCATTGCAACATATATTTAATTGCTCATGCTCTCTGACTGCAGTGTAGGATTCACAGCTAGTAGGGAATAGAAGAACAGTTTTATTGATGAAGAAACATCAGAAGTGATACCTAATCATTTTTGCTCTGTCTTCAGAAAGAAACAGAACTGTGCAACCTATTAGCTATTTCACCAGTCTTCCATTATTTTGTCCAGGATGGATAATGGATGTACCATTCAAACACGAACACTCTTCCTGACTTCTGGTATTCCATCAGTATGTCAGTATATAAGTACATCCCATTTTGGGGGGGTCTTGTCACTACTGAATAAAGAACAGGAATTCACTCCCTTTGCGTGTACCAAACGATAGATGTTTATCTCATCTCTGTCCAATAACAGAACTATGCCACTATGCTGCTCTTCGTAAAAAAAGATTTTTGACTTTATTGTCCTTTCACATGGCTTTATCCTGGATGCTTTAGTGGCTGTTTATCAACTTTCTACACCTCATAACTTCTGTTTCTGTTGAACTATGTCAATTGTTGTTAGTGTCCCCTCTCCTATTCATTATAAATTGCTTTTTTATTTCTAATCTCTGTTTTCGTTTCAACACTGAGCCAGAAAAGGCTTTCAGGCTTTTTTCTTGGCTGTAGAGTCATGAATTTTGGCCTATCTAATGTACCTTAACTTTATAAGAGCCCTCAGTTTGCAGCCACACTTCTTGTGCTCTTGTGTTTGTGGAGACGATATCACATTCTCTCCCTTTTTGCTATGTATAAAGTTTGTTCCATGTTTCAGTGGTTTTCCTTACAGGATCCTTTCTTATGAATAAATAGCTTCAGACTTGGTGGTGTTGTTCTGGAGATTTTTTTTTTTTTACATCCTCAGAATAACCTGACTAGTACTACTAGTTACTGCTACCTATCTCCAGTACTAGAAGGACCACAAGCTTAGTGTCTGCATCACCCTTCTACCATCTGAACTGCCTGATTTACTGCCAAGTTGTCACAAAACCTTGGTGATTACCTAAGATCAGACTAACATAAGCACATTTATATGTGGTAACATCCTGTCAATGTCCCACCTTTAAAATAAAACGAAGTCATGCTAATGCCAAGCTTGGATCACAGAGTAGACACTTTCTGCCCGTTCAGTATTTTTGAGATATCCAGCAACAGTATCGCTAAATTCCATCTAGAGAAAAGTCCAGAGGAAAACTGGGTTCTCTGAAGCTCAGAACAAGTTATGTTTCCAAACAGCTCCTCTCTTTGCCATAAGTCATATTCTGGTTTTGAGCACCTTTGAGCAGCAATGGTAATGGGGAGCACCCTGAAATCTGGATCTGAATTCTGAATCCTAAGACCTTCAGTTTTTCAAGTCTCTTAGAGGAAAATGGACAATTATAGATTTTATGAGGCCTTTAGGAAAAGTTCAGAAAGTATGAGGTTATATTTGAAAATTGTTTGCAAACAGAAAAGGTGCCTTAAATTGCCTCTTCAGTTCACAGAAATAATAGTTTTCAGCAGAGTTAAGATGCTAGGAGTTTTAGAAGTGTCACTGGAAAAAAAAAAAATAATGGAAAGTGCTCAAAATGTTGGTACATCCTTGTAGCTCAGAGTGCAGTATATGTCTATTGTCCCTTCTATGCACTAATTACAGTGAATGGAAAAGGGCAACAATAAATAAAAACCAGATGGGGAAATGTCATCCTGTTAATCCAACTCTGTATCCTTCTGATTCACAGGAAACATTTTATTTCTGGGTCACAATGGCTAGTGCTACAGCACATTTTATATACTGGGAGTTTTTACAGCAGAGGGAGTTCTCACATTACATCTTTCCTGACATTTTCTGACACTGATTTTTTTTTCCCCCCCCTATAAAAGACTATGTGTAGCATACACACATGCACAAGCCTAGAAAAGCAGGCTGACATTAGGACTTTTCAACTTAGAAAGTACCAAGTTTGCAGGCACCTGTTCATGACTTATGTTGCTCTTACTACATCCATCATAAGCATCCAATAAGAGAGAGGAACAACAAATATAGTTCAGAATCACATGACTAAAGTCTGCTCAAGACTCACAAGGAGACCAGTTCTAAACCACTCTGCAGCCAAGTACCTCTCACCTTCTAACTGTTGGACTTAGAAACCTAAATAATGTCATCTTTTTATCTTTGTTTAGATGACATCAGCTCACAGCTTTGTAAAAAACACCCAAAAACATTTAAAAATAACAAGTATATACTTTGCGTATAACACACCCAAGCCCATTATCGTTACTCAAACTCCAAATCTCACAGCTGATTACCAGGACTAAAAGCCATTGTGACCCTGGGTGGGACAATACATGTAGGAGTACAACTATCCCTTCACTGTGTAACACAGAGCATCGATCTCCCCGGGCTCCTTCCAGCTGCTCCTCCACCAATAAATCTGCCTATTAGAGATGAAGAGTCTAACCCAGCTTTCATCCCATACAGTCCTACCGCTGGTCTCTCTGAGGGACCAACAGACCCCTGCAACAATGTGCCGATCCTCAGATATGAAGGGAAAGAGGAATCAGGTTCCATCCTTTCCCCTGCAGCTCACACAGACCCCTGTATACCCTGCCCTGCTCTAGGGCTGATGGGAACGGCCTTTTGGACCATTAACATTTATGCATTGTTCTGGCAGGCTAAGGGCTTCGTAAGAGAGCGAGGAAGAGAGGATGTTCAAAAGTAAGGAACTCACCCTAAATTGAACAGATCAAGTAAAAGGTTGTAGTTTAGCTTGGCAACCTAATCTCTGATGAATTCAAACTTCTGTTGCAAAAAAATGGACTCCCTTAAGTTGGGGATTTTATATTTTCTTTTTCCAAGAAAGTTGTCTGTATCACGCATACATACATTTTAACACAGTAAGAAGTATGTTGAAATGTGGACATTGAGTTCCACGCCACTCAGATGCATCTAGTTGCCTATAGATAATTAACTAAATATTAGCATTTTTAAGTTAGCAAAAGTAGTAGGAGCAATCTTTTGCATATCAGAAATGCTGGTTAACATGTACGCACAAGGAAAACAGTACAAAAAATGCACCTAAAGCAACATTATTGTTATAACATTGACGGCAGTCATTTTAGAGCACCATTCCAGATTTTGAGAATTCACAGTCCATTTACAAACATTAAGGAGTGGAGGATAACAACACATCTGCTGGAGCTGAGTACTGGGAGAGGATATGCACCTTGACCAGGTCAGACAACAGCTCTATGGAAGCGGCCAAAGCAGATAACTTTACAATCAAATTCTCATACTCTAACCAGCATGACCCACCTTCCTTTCCAAACTGTATTAACGGGGTGTTCTGGGGAGAAAGGGCATATGCTCTGCTAGACTAGGTGCAGTGAACACTACATTTTCTTTGCCTAGCTCTGTAAAAACGGAAAACAAAACATATTTTGGGAGTTGCGTAGAGTTTTTTTAATTTCATATCTTCCTTAAAAATAACTAAGATTTAGGAGATAAAGGATTGAGGTGTTAGTTTAATATACTCCAGGCCTGAACTCCTGTTAAAAAGAACCAACAATAGAAACATGTTTGAAACTCTTTGAGCGTGGTACCTTCCCTAATTTCGTTTCTCCAAAACATCTCGATTCTTCTGTACTGAAGCCCCATAAATTCCAGCCTTGGATCAAGCACAGCAGAACTGTAGATCTAGTAGCTTATGATTCAATAAAAGAATCAACCCCCAAGACCCCTCCAAAATGACTTGCTCACTCTCCAAATTCCCTTTTCAATGGCAAGAATAGATTATATTTAGCTCATGTTCCATTAAAAATTGCCTGTCTTTAAACAAGGTGCTGTTTTTTATTCTTTCTATCTTCAGTTATGTAAGACTTCACTGCTGTCTTCACTATGATAACACTCCAACAGTCTAAAAAATACATTTCAGGTGTTCAACATGAAGGAGGTTGTGTGAGTTTAACCTTCCTTGGGATCCTTGTGAGCTTTTTGTATTTTTACTTGTTTTATCTGAAGCCTGTGGAGGTTCTAAAATATTAGAAGACACACTTTCTGAGAACTACCTTTCTAGTAGCCTGAAGATATAGCCTTGATGTTGGGCAACAAAGTTATTCTCTGTAATCCCCTTGATGTTGTAAATGAAAAAGAGGATGGAGCTAACATCATCTGAACTTTGGGCAAACCATTCGCTCAAAAGTACCATCAAAGAACCAAGCCCTGCCAAAAAAGAAAAAAAAAAAAACCCTTAAAAAAAAAATCCCAGAGCATACACAAAATGAAATTGGTGCAAATTAACTTCATTGTATTTGGAGACCCATACAAAACAAAACCCACCACAGTCTATAAAGGAAAGTCAGAGAAGACAAGGATTGAAGTTGTAGCTTCACAGTAGCCATCTTTTAACAGCTTTCCTTTTTCAACACTTTAACCTAAAAAAAAAAAAAACTGAAAAAACCTTCCCATTGTTATTCCCCTATTCAACCTTCATTCGAAGTCATTCACTATGCATTAATTACCACTTTCTTCAATGCACCGGGAAGCTCCCAAACATGCTCCTGTTTTCAAAGAGGCACACTTCCATGGCTCAGCTTTTTATATGCAGAGCCTGCTGAATTTTTTTTTCCTCTGCATACTTTGAGATTCCCCTAAATTTTGCATACTGTAACTGTTCAGCAAGGGAGGGGTGAAGAGACAAAAGGCTGATTTCATGCTTCCAGAACAGTTGTTTGCATCTCTTTCATTTTTCTTTCCAGCTGTGAGAGGCAGCAGAAGGTTCTTTAGCAGGTGTCCTGCCTGCCCTATGGTAATTTTTAACTTTCCTTCACTTTCTTTTATGTCTGTTGCATTTGTAGCGACATTTTCTCTCCTCTCACTGCTTTATTGATGTTTCTTCTTCCCCCCCCCCCCCCTTTAAACAAAATATGTCTGAATTTCCCCTGTTATGTCATTCTGTTCAGCTGTGAACTTGGATTATAAAAGTGAGCAAGGGAGGAATGTTCAGAAGTCCCAATATATAAATTAAATCTCAGCTGTTTCCTATTCATTCCACAGACTTTCATCACTGCTAAACTGCACAAGTGCCACACAGACACAACTGACAACATGACAGACAAAACCATTTCCAGTATCAAAACCCAACATCCATACCCTCATCTTAAATCATATAACCTCTCTCCCGTTAGCTAGTGTCCCAGTCTCTATGTGTCAATAGTTGTAAGGACTCCCATGGGCTGAATGCGTGAATGAAATTAAGCATTCACATAAGTCTTTGCAAGGTTACACAAAAAGCAGCAGTTATGATTTAAATGATCAAAAGTATATTTTGCTTTAGAGAAAAAGAAGTATTTTCCAGGGCAAAACTGATTTTTGTTCCCTGTTCTGATTTTGTTTTTATTGGCAAAGCCTCTACGCATAAGAAAATATTGTGAAAACAGAAGTTACCTAAAGGAAACAGGAGAAAATTAAGTGAACGACAGAGAAATATGAACCTTTTGAAGAAATTCAAATACCTCCAGAGGGAGTTGGGTTTAGATTTTAAAGAAGAAATTCGCTGCAAAGCAGTGGCCTACATCTTTTCAGCTTAACATGCTCCAATCTTAGATTGCAAACATGCAACCAGATAATGTTAATCGACACTCAAAATGCATTTTAATAAAAAACCTGCAGATTTTTTATAGACTTATTCTGCCCGCTTTATTCTAACACATAAAAACTAAACAACAACAGATGATTTGAAGCTAAAAAGGACTGTTATTGATTTTATCAAGGTTAAAAGGTCGCTGCCATCCCCATAGCGTTATGGTCATGGTAGTCTGAATAATCACATCACAGCAAAACGCTCCTGTCCTCGTCCCTTACAAAAGGCCTCATTCAGCAAAAATCATGCAGGTGATTTTTAATAGATACTGATGCACTTTAATCGTTTTCAGCATTGCGCATACCTTGTATTACTATACTTGCTGCTACAGCCAGCAAGTGTGGTAAGAACGATATAACTTATTTAAATGACTGAAAGGAGGGTAATGCTAAAAATTCTCTCGTTTGTCTGCCTTTCCCTTACTAACATAAGTGTCTAATTTTTCCACAGCAGAAAGATTATTTTAAAAGGTAAGAGTCATAACTTGTTTCCATTTAAATGCTAAAATCAATAAATAAAAAGAAAGTAAAAAGCTCAAACTTTTAAACAACATAGCTTTGAGATTATTAATTCAAAAACCACATCAAGTTTTCAGTTTATTTTTGTGACATTTTAAGTGGCAATCTGCTGCTTAAAAAAATATTTCCTACCTTTTTCCTGCAGTGCAAGTTCCATCCAAGAAAGAATAAATCAGGAGCCAAGAGAGATCTCTTAAGAGAAAAGTTGTCTTTCTGCTGAAGGGGGGTGGGGGGGGAAGCAAGTTCTAGTTCAATCAGTACAGTTCAAGGGCAAGGAGACATCCATATAAGAAAATATTTCTTTTTTTAATTATTGCTTTTTAATGGTATCCTAAGTGACAGAAATGGGGGGGGCGGCGGTGGGGGGAATAGTTTTTTTCACCGATTATTTTTTATAATAATTTAATAAATGCATTTCTAAATTGGATTTTTTTTCATTTTCATAAATAATTTAAGTGCATTTTGAATCAAAACCCCTAGTCCTTCTACAGAAAATTACTGGAGAACATCTTCTCCTTACCTGCTTTTTCAAGTATGCCTGAAAGTTTTCATGTGAATTTGCTTCCTGTGCTATAGATGCATACCCACATCAAGCTACTGGTTTTAAATTTAGAATTAGTGAGGCTGAGAGGACACACTGCTAATGGTCCTCATGCCTCTCCTGCAGGATCAGGCCACTGGATAAACCCACGTCCCTTCAGCACGTGATTCCAGGGACATCACTTCTGAGCACGGCTGTCTGCGAGCAACTGTGAAAGCTGCAGGGCTAATCCACCGAAGACAATTAAATGTACAGGTCACGGCTTGCAAAATCACAATCTAGTTCTGTATCTGCTTCTCAGACGATGTAAATTATATTTTATGGAGAGATCAACAGATTTAAAGTAACAAGGACAATCTCTTTGATTCACAATTACACAGTACTCAGCACAACAGCATTATGGTTCACAGCTAGGATTTCTAGGTGCTACAGTAATGTGAACAATTTGTACTATTCATAATTCTAGGATGTCTTCCATGTCTGAGGGAATCCCTTGACCACTGATGGACACATGGTGGGCCAGTGTACCAGACAAGGATCCCCTATATGGACCGATTTCTCATATCTGGTCTTTTAGCATCATAGTGACAAATAAGATGTACTGACTTAGATGGATCTTGGGTTTGATGCAGCGTGGACATTCTGATGCCCCAAGGTGACTTTGCTGTTCACAGATTCTATCTTACAGTATTTTACAGCCTAAAAACCACCACTGTCATTGGGTGAGTGAGAACTGCTCAGCATGGGAGAGAAGAAACCCACACAATTATGCCATGGGACATTTTATCACGTTTTCCCACAATAGATGAACCCCAATAAGAATTTGTTTACAAGAAATCCTGATCTAAGCTGATGGGTTTCAACGGTTGACATTCTCCTACAGCCACAAGTACTGAAAACAATTTCAACCTTCATTTTTAAAGATGGTCTAGTTATCAAGTTTTGCAGGAAAAGCTTGAAAAGTCACAAGATCCCACAGACTATAGTCAGAGTAGAAAGAAGAAAATCCTAAACTTAAACTCTATCCTCTTTTAAGCCATCACAGAGATACAGAGTCTCACTGAAGGATATTTTAGCACTTGGACTTGACAGTCTCGAAAGCAGATATGACGTGCAGCCCGGAGGAATGTCTGGTGTTGAGGGGTAGGCACACACCGCAGCCAACTACTGTCCATAAGCCATCTGATGAAGGAAATCACTGATTTCCTACAGTCCCAGAGCCCCAGTCTCCTGCGCGGGCAAAGCTGGGTGCACGTACTGGAAGGATCGGAACTGAATGCTTAAAGGTATTACTAAGAACATAAAAATTCGGAACACCCGTCATGCAAGTTACCTGGAAGCCCAAACTCCCTCTTTGCCCCCCTCATTTTAACTTCAGCGTTTTCTTGACAGTTTGTAGTAGGTCTTGAAGCGCTCTAAGTCAGGCAAACATATGTAACCAGAAACAACTTTTACTATTTAATTTCTTAACCAAACAAAACAAGAAGACTTTCCCATTATAAATACAAAGGGTGCATTCGAAAAAATAAGCATGTGGGGAACCCTTCTTATGGGAAAAACAAGGCAATACGTACAGACAAAAGGTCTTCTGGCAGCCTTTCGCTATTATTTTCCACTAATGTATACTTTCACAAATTATAGAGCACCACAGAATACACTCCAGGCTGCACGGAGAAAGTGCCTTTCATGAAGGGGTACCAAAGGGCCTATTAAAGCTGAACGTTTAACTAATTTGAAAAATAGATCTATATTTGATTTATGTTTTGGTATGGAAGGTAAAACATCTTCTGCTGTTTTCATTACACTGTTGACTTTATAGAGAGGGGTAATTAGGGAATGTTGTGAATCTGCTTGTGCATTTGGTTACAAATAAATTAAAAATCATTTTAAAAGTAAATGGAAAAACCTGCTAGCTTATGTAGATCCAGAGCAACAGCCCTGTACTACGGCTGTTCTGGAGGACTATGCCTATCAATCTTCACTCACCCAACAGCAATGCTGACGGTGGTAGCCAACTGACAAAATATCTGATAAACCAGCTAGGATAGCAGCAGTTTGAGTAATGACAGCAGAATTATTTGTGTTATTCAGTGTGCACAGAGAAGAAAAACTGGTACAAAAAAACTCAAGTCTAATCATCACCATTTAAAGAGCCACCTCCTCCCTCCAGGTACACTGTGATCATTCCCTTTCTCTGCATAGACACTCCAATCCTTTTAAACCATCTGTTTCTGGAGGACACATCTGATTTTCTGCTGAAGTGAACTTCCAGGCTCTCACCTGTGTTTTAAGGACACAGGCCACCTTTGCAGAATTGAGAAAAGGTCCCTTTTCAAATTATCAAGCAGAATTTTCGTGCAGAAGGATCAAAAAAAGCTTGAAGCTTCTTCTTCAGATAAGAAAATTTGCAACTTCCACCTGAACCTCGGCAGTCGCTGGTCACTTCTGCGAACACAACGCACAAAGAGGAGTTGGCTTCTGACCCCTGGCCCTCCCGTGCAACACTTAAAGCTCACAGCATTACACTTGGCAGTTCTTAGGGGTGATGTTTGTTTGCTGCTTCTCCTCTGAACTGCTGCTGTTTTCTTTGCTGAAACCTTTTTTTAACGCCGTTGTAGCGCATGCAGATGGTGATGTAGGCGTTTACACACACTCACAAAGTGACAAGATTCAAAATACATCCATTACTTGCTAATGATCATGCCAAGTATTGAAAGCATTGATACACAACATTTTTATGCATATATTTATAAATATAAAATAAAAACAGGGACTAAGAAATTAAGCGTAGAGCACAAAGACAGAAACACAAGTAAATTTGTTCACAGCAGTGCTGTAGCTGGTTCACAAGACTAGAAGCCAAGAGACTTGAGGGTAGAGCTCTGCTGCTGAACTCTTATTCATGTTTCATTTAAACTCACCAGCACTGACCTGAACTAAAAGTACCAAAGCTGCAGGAAAGGTAATCTTCAAGGCTAGGAATTGTAAATCCTTACATTGTTCCATTAAATCAGCCTCTTCAGCCTCGCCAACTTAAACCGGAAAGTCTTTGGGGCAGGCACTCTTTAGCTACTTTTTTAGCATCCAGCACAAAGTGGTCTGATATTTCTTTAGCGATTCTTGGTGATATTGTAACATAATTAAATATACTGTTTTCATTGTTTATACTGTTTATATTGAACTCACTTTGACTGTAACTGTATTATCACTTCTTTCTAGCTTAAATACTTCTGTGGCACTGTCTACATTAGCATTTAAGGTCAAGAACGTGCTTTTGAAGCAAAACTCCTGACATCCTCATTTACTGTGCTTTAAGTCCCAACACATCGATCCTAGAGCACACAAGCCATTTTTTTTTTTTCCCCACATGAAACCGAACTAGAAGAGGAGATCCATGATTACTCCTCATTCCACTTCTAATTTCTTGTGCTAATTTATCATACTGCTCATGGGCATTTAGGTCCATGTGGCCAGGCTAGAGGCACTTTTGAACTAAGAATACCCAAAATACATAGCGTGGATGTCTCCAGCACCAACCACCCTCATATTGCTATGGTAGATATAACCTATAGCATCTAGATTTCACAGTTCCAAGTGCTTCCCAGGCAGTAGTGAATCCTCTAAGAAGTAGTGAGCTACTATTGCCCCTTAACATAGAGAGAAGAGAGAAGGTAAACATGCTGAAGGCTTGCTCATTGTTATGAAGGAAACCATGAACTCTTAACCTTTTTAATCTTCTTTCCACGTTCTCTCATACCTACAAAACATATGCTATTCTAAGTTCAGTTAACTCAAATAAGAACATTGCAAGTAAACCGTTACGTTCAAACTGGGGTAGTGGGGAGTCTGAATACCATGTCTGTGTCTTTAATCCATCTTTTCTTCTTTTACTACCTATCTTCAGTACTGTGACCCCATCACCACAGGGACTCAACTTTCCGCTGTATTTAGTATACATCTCTTTTCGTGTGAAACAGGATAGTATATTATTCCCCTCTCCCTTGTTTTTTTTTTTTTTTTGGGGGGGGGAGGGGATTTATTTGTTTGGTTTGGGTTTTTTTGTTTTTTAGAAAGGAAACAAAGACAAATTCACCCAACCAAAGTTCATACAACATTTGGTGACAATGCAGGGATTCACTCCAAATATCTGCAACTAAGAACCATTCCATTCTATTTGTAATTTGTAGTTTTCAGACTTAATTTCTGCCACAGCCCTAAGGTATTTAACTCTCAAGCTGTTTACATACCAAATGCACTGATTTTTAAATGCTTGTTTTCCTCCTGTACTGAAGTTACTGCATTTTATTTCATGCTTTCTTATTTGAAATACCTGTACAACACACAAAAGGTCTTGTAAGCCTCAGTGCACTTCTGGATAGCAAAAAAAACCTCAGCACATACATAGACGTAGATTTGTTATTGTGGTCAATTACACAAGTATTAAGAGAATTGAGAGTAAACACTCATCTAGTGTTAATTGCAACTGATTGAGGAGTAGTAAGCACCAAACCCCATGAGTCTGACTGCGTTAATTGTGCATTTATTTTCACCTGTAATCCATTACTACTTTTCCCATCATTAAAGAGGAAAACTCCCTGAGTAACTGAGAACAATTTCAGTGCCCTGAGTTAGAAAAAAAACAATAAAGTGAACACTATATGCCACAAGCACAGGCAAATACTAAAAAGGCTCTAAAAGATTATTATGGGAAACTGCACCATGAAGTAGCGATCATGGAGAATAGGAACACAAACTGGTCCAAGTGACACGTAACCACTGACCTCCATCAAAAATCGGGACTACTAAACTCGTGGCTATTAGTAGTTAATAGTGTTTCTGCCCTAGCTCAAAAAAGCAAGTAAAGCCTTTTGCTTTTGGAGCAAAAGGATCTAAAAATTGCTCTGAAAAACCTGTGCCAGAAAAAGACATACGTACTGTGTGATTTGGCGATACTTTAGTTGGACTATTGATTCCAGTTACATATGTGATCTGGAAGACAAAATGCTACCGAAGCCACCGCTAAAACTAACCTGTTGAGAGAAGGGCCAAGACAGACCACTTCCACCTGCAGCTGGTTTTATGACTGGATTTTGTTGTCTCAGCTAGGACAACTGACAGTAATATAGAGTATGTATCAGGCTACCACAGTTTTGAAGTCCAGTTTGGAGAAGGATCAAATCTCTGAAAGCCATAAGATGCCATTTTGTGTGATAAAGCCTGTGTAATGCAGCCTATAAAATTTTACCCAGTTAATTCTCTACTGAGGCTAGCAAATATTATCTGGATCACACATCTTCCCCAGATAGAAAATCCAGACTTTCTCTTGGGATCTTACACCAATGGTTAACTGTCCATGCTACTAAAAACACAAACTCTGTTTCTAACATACCTATTTGTCCCGCTAGCACTTTTCTCTGTTGATTCTTGTCACAACTTCCCTCGCTAATTAGTCCAAACCTGAAGCATTCCCAGAACATTAACCACTACTTGGAGCACAGAGTCTACTGCTCTTAGCTATGTTGGAACACTTTCTGTGTGATCTGCATGTTGTCAAGTCTCATAAACTGTGGCACTCCAACTGGGTTTTAGCAGAGTGTCTATCAGTCTAGCTCTAATACCCAGTGTTTTCCCTCCAAAAAAGGTGACTACACATTCAACTGCCTCTTGATCTTCTTCCTAATAGACTAAATAGACAATATCCTGAGATCTGGGACATATTCACAGCTTTTTTTAGCATTCTCTCCTCAACTTTCAAGAACCCAGACACTAAAACCAGTGGTCATATTACAGTATCTTCCCAACACCTCACGCTGTAACACATTACTCTCAGCCAGTCTGGCGATTCACCTTCATATTGTGGTTTCCAGTATAGATTTGTGAGCCTGTCTCTACAAAATCGTTTTCTTTATTCATAACTGACTAAGGGGGGAACTGTGTGCCCCCTTTTATTCCTTTTTTTTTTTTTGAGCTTTATATCTGTTTTGTTTGTTTTGAAACCTCTGTATTGAAAAGATTAAGTTAGCCAACATTCCAACATCAGCAGAAGTTCTTCTGTATCCCCTGCCATCGACCTCAGCTTTTTAGATTTTTGCCCAATTATGACTGAAGTCCATGAATGTGCATTCAAAAAACATTAAATAACTTTTTTTTCCTCCACACCTTTTCGTTGACTCTCATTTATAGTAAAAGAAACCCCTTGAGTATTTCCTATTTGCCCTTGGAAGATTTTTTTTCCCTTGTTATTTGACATGAAGGTTTCTTCACAATCCAATTTGCTTTGTATTGCTTTCAAGACATGATGACTGGGATTGTCTGTTCAGAAAACCAATTGGTTTACTGAAACAAAAGACTGTAATTTCCACATTTTCCAGTACGGCAGTTTAAGTCCTCTTTTGTCTGTGAAGCTGTACGAGTCCAATCAAATTAAATGAAACAACTAGTCAGACCTGCTGTGATATAAAATATAGAACAAGTCATTTATGTCACGAGTGCTCAACCCCAAAGAAAATTAGCAGAAAAGATATTGTGCTGACCAGTACTTTAACCATAAAATTCCCTTTGTTAAGGCTTTGACTCAAAATTAGGCCATCATTCGCCCATCAATGCAACTCTGTCCTCAAGAATTTCATGTTCTGAGGATAACGCATTCAGTGCTGCTTTCCCGTTCATACTCAGTATCATAATTATTCACCTTCTACTTCCAGTCTCCAATCCAGAATTGAGGATGTACCATGTTTGGTTTAGTTCTTTCTGCAGAACTTGAAAGGCTGATACTATGGACCACGTCTGAGAATCACAACAAAGTAATTGTCCTTCATCAAAGTGCCTAAAGAAAAGAAACAACCTCCCAATCACGCACTTGGAGACCCAAAGACTCACCTCACTGGCGCCTCAACGATTCTGCAAGGACTCAGCCCTCTGCTAACACCTCAGCACTTGTCCAACAGGGCTATATTTTAATTCATGACAAAATCCAACAACTCCAAACAACCATCAGATAGCATGAACCAATCCTGGTATCATCAGGTCTGACAAGCATGGAACTCCACTCATACCATTACAGGTCAAGGCCATGCCTTCTGTACAACAGTCCACATAAAGCCAAAACATGCACCAGGTACTTTTTTTTCATTTTAAAGATGGATGCAAAGGTCAGAATTTTTAAAAATTCTAGCTTTTTGTCATGAAAATTGCTGCTTTTTTTACCCATTCAGTTCCCCAGCTCTCTGACAAACACACCCCCAGCACTTTTCAGCCAAGACAATAATTTTAGTATGTCTGTAATATAACTCACCAGCACCACTTCCTGCGTCCTTGCAGCAGCCAAAGAGCTTGAGAATCACCAGGAAGAGCTACCTAAAACCCCTTCACCTTCTCTAAGTCAGGGTACTCACTCCCAGGTTAGCCCAGCAGAACCCTGCTGCCTGTCTTAGTCTGAGGAAGGAACCTGAGTAGGGCTGGCCCTTTTCCATCATAAACTGAACTTTGCCATTGAATGGAATGTTTCAAATAAAGTATCTGTTTCTAAATGTGCAAATTAGCTCATTACGTGGTTTACACAAAAGTCTTATACACAAATTTCCTGGTGTTCCTGACTGCCTGTGAGCTATTATGCCTCTCGAATTCTAGTTCTGCAGGAAAAGGGAGAAAGAAGTAGGACTATACAGGTCCAAAACTGTATATCCTCATGCCGAGCCTTGCCTCCCACTTCAGTCTTCTCTGAAGTCAACTTCCAGGGGAATTCCATAAGAGCCCATAAGGTAAAGACCGTCCCAGCGGCATGGGGCCAAGGATGCCAGACACACACAACTACCTGCTTTGCTACTGCTTATTCTCTATCCAGGAGTTACTGACACTTTTGCAAAAAGGTTGTCCCTCTTGGGAAACACCATCAAAGAATTATACCTACAAAAGGCTGGTATAGCAGTATAAATGTTACAATGAGGTGAGGAGTACTCAAAACATGAATGGGATTCAGAGGCTTAAAGGCTATTTCCCCACAGCAGTGAAAATGTTTATTTAAATCTCCTTAGAGCTAAGGACTGAAAGCCACTGGCTATAAACAAATATGCACATATATGTGCACACACACCTGCATTTATTTTCACATGTGCTGTGAGTATGAAAGCAGTGCTCTCAGTTTTACATAATTCCAGCTATTGATAGGCTGTAGTAAATCCATTTTATCACAGGTCTTCTATGCAATATGACAACAGTCCTTCATAGGAGGTGTTTTGTTTTTCACAGATTTAGTTTTTCTGGGGGGGATATTGTATATAAAGCACAGATCTGGACTGCATGGAAAGGATACCGAACGGGATCATCAGCAGCAGGATTTAGTGGACAAAGAAAACTCCAACTCTCAGTCCAGTCTTCATAGGGATTTCTCTACCAACCATTTTAGTCACTTCACTCTTCTAGGTATGAGCCTCTGCTATGAATAATAATACCTACTTAAGTTGATTTGTTCATTAGCATTTCCCATTTTTATTTAACTGAGAGGCAAAGAGGAGGCAAAAGTGGGTGGAAGAGAGAATAAAATTAACTCATCCCCCAACCCTAATGCTTATCTCCACCCCCAGCAATGCCTGAGAGAGGCACAAATATACCAGGTCACACACAAACACACACAATGCCTGGGAACCTTGAACAATGTCTCTTTTTGAGCAGTGACATCCCTGCACAAGCAGTCAAGCTCCACTTCTCCTGTCAGGAAAAGCTGATATTCCCCTCGCAGAGTACTCACGTGAAACAAGTCAATTATTTGTGTGAGCCCCACAGAATCATCTCCATAACCCTCTTCAGGACCCTCAGGCCAACCCTTGACACAGGAGCATAATCATTCAGCACCGGAATCAATTACGCTATTGGAGAGAGGGGTGGGAGAAATGACTTTGCAGGGCCACCACAAATTGCTAAGGCTGTCCTCTGGCTCTCGTACGGCTTGAATCCAGGAAGTGCCTCTCAGCTCAATTTTCAATTATGTTCTCATCACAATTTACAACAGACAGTGTGTAATTTATGGCAATTACCTCTTCTGACGTCCCCCTTTTAAAATTTCAGATAAAGAGACAGACAAAACCTGAAAGTGAGCCAAGCTCACCTGGCCTGCCTGCCGTACCACGCTGACATTACAGGGAGAAAAAGGTACGCCTGACAAGGCTGAGAGGGAGATACTTTACAGAGCCGTGAATGCATGCTGACAACTAAATCAAGCAGAAGAGGAACATAATTGTTGTGGATGCATTCCTTTATTTGTTAATGCATATATACAATATCATAACAACCGAATATTGTGTAAAGGGGTGATAGGGAACACACTGTCATTCTGGGTAAGAGACCTGTGAAAAAATGAATTTATAGGAAAGTCATCCAAGCTCATTTGTTTTATGCTTACTTCTGTGCTGCAGATAAAGCCTGGGGTTGCTCTCCCCACCCCTCAAGAGATAAGCATGTCATAATTAAAAAAAACAAACCCCAAAAATAGTGTAGGAATTCTTGGAAGGAAAACTGAATAAAGAAATGCATGCAATCATTTCACTTTCTGTGACCTACAATATTTAAATATTTTGCAGGTGTTAGGGAGATATCTTTACATAACAAAGACATATTGAGGTATTTTTCATTTTTCAAGATCTGAAAGTAAAACTGAAAATCCTTCGATGCAAAACTAATGTAATTCCTGGAATGAAATCTAGAGCTGGTTCCAAGTATTTTGACAGATCTACACCTTCATTCTGCAAGAAAACTTAAAATTAGGTCGATTTCACAGCAACTTCGTTGTTATAGATTTTTCTTTTTTTTAATGACATGAAAACTTCTTATTTTCAAAACAAAACTTTTTTATTTTTCTTAAATCTTTGTTTGCTTTAAACCATTAAACAAAAAAGTTAATTGAAAAATGTTTTTCCTACAAAATACCTTCATCAAGCATTTTCAACCTGACAGTTCAACCCAAGTATGCTTCAAAAATCGAACTGTAAAATCTCAAAATCCCCTGTGAAGGAGACACACCAGCAAAGACTCGGCTCCACTAAAATCTATGGGAGTTTTGCCACCAACTTCAGTTAAGTAAAGATTATACGTATATGTAAAAATCTTTTCATATATATAAATATTAAAGATTGTTTAAAACACTCACAATGGCACCTAAACTGAAAGTTATTTTGCACTGTAATACACACTTGAATTTATAAGCAAAACCCTCAGCTACAGGTGGTGCTGCAAAATTTCTCCCCGGTTTCCTGGTAGAAAAAAAAAAAATAAATCCTGCTCAGAATTCATCAAGAACTACAAGGACTACTAAGATGATCTTTCCTAGTGAAAGCTGTCTCATAGCATTTTCAGAGCTCACACTACTGTGTAAACATCATTAAAGCATCTTCCATAATCTACTGCTTAATTTTAACCACTAGTTACTGTAGAACACAATGATTATTAAATGACAAAGCCTGAAACACATATCTGAAGTAAATTATGAGCAGAGGCATGTCAGCAAGCACTTAGAGAAAATGCATATTGTACTGTAAAGCTGATGTCTAATAAGAGACAGTTCCTCCTGCAAACTACCTAAGTCTGAGCACAGGTCACAGAAGACATGGGGCAGGGGGATGGAAATCAGTAGTGCACAAAGGTGTAGGCATTTGTTTAGCACTCAACATCAGGTCAGTAGCCTAGCTGAAAACAAAATCTAGATCTCCCACCTCCTGAGTATCCACTGCCTTGGTGAACAACACACACAAATAGGTACAGAATGTGTCACCTCAATTATGACAATACAGGTACTTGCTAGCAGAAAAGAAGGATACTGATGAGATTTTCCAAACTGGGGGAGCTCCAGCAATCAGATCACAAGTGGAACTAACCTGTTCTAGCTCCAAGACAGCACATTCATAGTGGTGTCTGTTGGAAAGCATAAGGCCCTGCATGCTCCCCTCTGTTAGTGGACTCAAGAGGAAGTCTATGCAGTTTACAAGGAACCCACAAAGTCCAGCACTATTTTATGAAAGGCACTGCCAGGCCTCTCAGTGACAGGAGGTTAAACACTGACTGCTGGATAAAGGGGTACTATTCAGAGGTTCGGTTGAAACCAAACAGTGAGTACCTCCCTTGTGAGATAACACTGAAGAAAATCATCTGCTTAATTCTTTCCGTGAGCCTTCAGTACCAGCAAAGAATCCCATGAGACATCATGGATAAAAGCTAAGTTTAGCAACAGTGAACAAGAGACACGGCTTAGGCTGCATATAGGTAAGCTTCATCACTTCAGAGTGATAACCTCTCCATAGCTCCTCTGCAGCAAAAAATACCATCAAACTGTTAGTTTGCCTGTTTCCTGCTGGAATGGAGACTTGTTCCCCTTTATGTCTCCTGGTAGCCAGTAGTGTGGCTGCCGCAAAACTTGCATTCAGGAAACACCACAAAGAGAGCAAAGACGAGGAGCGCTGTGCGTACAGAAGTTTTCAGTAGGTCTCCCTCTACAGGAGGATTTTGCATCAGTGAATAGTAAGTAATGGATATATTCCTTTCAGCATGCAAGACTATAAACTGAACTTGCCTTGCCTAAGACAGTGTAAACTGAGTCCTGCATGACCAAATGTGACTAAAGCCATGGTCCTCAGTCCGTAGTCAAACCAAACAATTCAGAATCTTTTTTTCTGTCCTTCCATCCATGAGGTTAACAGTGAAAACCTGATTCTTAAAAGCTCATGACTCTTCGAGTGATCAGTTTGTGATCTGCAGAAATAAGCTCACCTCTGCTAAAGATGCAAAGAGGAAGACAGTCTACAGGAACATTTTAATGCACCTCCTTAGAAAGTGGTCAAGTACAACCAAAAATATTTTACAGGAACTTCACAGATCTGTTCAAATACAACCGCAGTTTCACGTGAGTTGCAATTTTCCTGGAAAAGCAAAGAAAATCTGACTACGCTGCAACAGAAAGTAAAGGACCATGAGCCTGTAAACGTGAAGTAGTTCCTTAAGCTTGAGGAATTAAAAAAACCCCAACTATATCTTGTTTTGGCTTACTGGCAACAGCAGCAGTGATGGTAACCCAGAACCGTGGCAGCCAAGCACACAAGCAGACCACTCGTGTGTCATTATGTGAAACAAATTACAGCTTCTAGAAAAGGATTGTTTTATGAAACAGCTATTCTGTTTAGATTGAAAGAGCTCTAAGAGCAGTGCTAGCTGCGTGCTTCGATAGTGATCCGGCACAACAGGATCCAGATATCTGGACTGGAGCCTTGAGGCATGATGACAACATAAATAATCAATGACAACAATATATTTTGGGTGTAGACACATGGGACTCAGGCCACAGCTCAAAGTTAATGGAAAGGTTCCCCATTGTCTCGGGCAATTTATGGGAACCAGAGATACGTATCAGTCCTTGTTTGAGCTCTACCTCACCACTTGTTATTTAGCATGCAACACATTTTCCATATCTTCTCACCATTAAATATTAAGAGTGTATACACCAGTATACTCTGTGCAGCACTGGCTGCCAAAATCAGCACCTACAAGATTTTTGTTTCATTTTTTAAAAAATGAATAATGCTCAATAACGATATTATTTTAGCACTAAAATAAGACCATAGCACACATGAACAACAAAGGATATAAGGATATAAGCAGAAGCCTCTTTTCCAAGATGGCCAGGCAGGAACTTCCTAATGATTAATGGAGAGTATTGGGGAAAACAAGTATAAGGAACACACCGGTATCTTGCAACACCTAGACCAACGGCTCCCAAAGAAACATCACAACTTCAAATGAAATCATCAGACCACAGAAATTAACTCTCTCCATTTTTAGTAATATGATTTGAGTATTTATTACCAGTTTTCAGGAAAATATCAGCCTCTAAGTAGGATGACAACAAAAAAAAAATTAGTTTAGCAATTGATGATGCAGACATTTTAACCTACTACGCTCAGGTACACGGGATTTCAGGTCAATAGAAACCAAGGTCCTCACAGAATCAATTCTAATCTAGATTCCTCAGCTCTGCTTCTGTTGGATGTAGATGAAATCCTGACATCAATAGGGGAAGCCTCAATAAAGCCAGGACAACAAACCAGGATCCCCACATCTGAGATTCCAGCTGCAGTAAAGGACACTTTAAATCTAGAACAAGGTTTTACTATTCCTTCCATCTTTTCTTTCATTATTGGCTAGTTTGTATTTCACTTACAACAGAACAGGGAAAGGAAGACAACACAAAATGAGAACTTTGAAACCTATAATTCCACAAAATCATTAGAAATTTGGTAGATATTTGTAGTTCAATTACTAATAAGAAGAATGAAAAAAATGTTACAATTCAAAATTTTAATTGTTCTGAGGAGTGAAAAAAAAGAAAAACTGAAGTCACTAGGCTTTTACCTTGGAAGCTCGCAGACCTTGCTGTAGCTAAACTCAATAATTACATTGTACTGCCAGCAACAATTCAATATTTTTTTTTTTCTCGCCTGGGGGTTCCAACACATTTGCACCATAGGGAAGCCTTTTCTCTTTACATCTCAAAACTCTACCACAAACTCTTCCTTTATTCATAACAGCCAGATCCCCAGCTGAGATAGGCACTTTCGTATTGCTCTAGATGACAGTTTTCTGTGTTCTTTCCAAGCTCAGGGGGTTTAATAAACATATCTGGCAATCTTTCGATAGCTGGAGGGCCTGGGATGACACTGTGTGCAAACAATATGCTCTCACTGTTAGGGAAACAAGTTTATTCAATTCAATTAATAGATTACAGTCAAGATACTTGTTATCCTACAATGAAAAATAGGAAAAGAACTCTGAGAATTAAGGTAGGTCACAGGATTAGCACCTGGCAACACAGCAAGCCAGGCAAAAGACAACAAAAAAACCCACTTGCTGATAGAGCACTACCAATAAACTGTGGCACAGACTGGAGGTCTCAGCATAGAACTGACTTTCAACTCACTTAAAACTGAGCTTAGCCCTCTGAACCTGCTGAGTCTTTGGTGCAGCATTTTAAAAAAAAGCTATCTCAGTTTCCTCCTATAAAATGGGGATATTCCTTTTCATTTACCTAACGACAAGGGGTGTTTCACATTAGAGATGAGAAATAATTCTTCCTTGGTGAAACTCTACTGTTCTCAAGCCAGCTACAGCTGCCAAGATTTGCTTCCACATTTTCAAGACATTTAAATTCAAAATAGAATTTTATTTCAAGTCAATTCAAACCAAAGCATTTTCTTAACATGAACAGTTCATGAAATACAGAATTTGCTTCTATAATAAGGATTTGCAGTGCAATCGCATTGGTCTAAATAAGGGAAGCACTCATCCTTGCTTGATGAAAAGTACTTCAGGAGCTGGTAGTCCTGTGTACCCCTTCCTTTAATCATAGTTCTGCAACGACCTGCGCTTTCTGAAGCGTGCTCAGAACAAGTTTAAACTTGCAGAAGTTACCACAGGAGAGAATCTTATTTAACTACCAGAGTGGCAGGTAAATTTGCCTCAAGGATGATTTGTGGTCAGGGCACACACAGGAACACAAGAGATATGAACTTATTTCATACCATAGACTTGCATAAGTAACTCAGTCTCCGACTGCCTCAATTCCTGTATGTAAAACAGGGATAAATCTTTGTCTGGTTTGCCTATTCTTTTTGGCAACAGGAACTCTATCTGACTGTATGTCTTCTCTGTGCAATGGCTGCCCAGGTGGTGATGGATCCCTCAGTTACCAGTCAAACCCCAGCTCAGTTCAAGGTCATAAGTAATGGTCAATAAGTCAAGGTCATAATAAATAATAATCATTATTTATCTAATCACTATTCCTATTTCAGTAAGCAGTCATCACTGGTTTACCAGAGCCTAGCATGGCACTATTAAAAAAAAAATATTTAAATTAAAAATAGCATTGAAACAAATATAAAACTGGCATTGGTGCCGGTGATCCCACAGCCTGCATAATATGGCACGAGGGACAAAAAGGAGGAAAAATGATGGGAAAAGAAGTTGTGTTTCGAGATAAGTGTGTCCCAGAAGACTTATTAGTTCTCCTAGAGAAGCTCTTGTGAACGTGACATTTGAAGGAAAAGCCACCTTTGGGACCTGGCTAAGGCCATCCATTAGCCTCCCCAGCACCTGAATCCCAAGAAGGGGCTCACTCTCATGTCAGTGAGGGTACCTGCTATGCCAGCCAGGGAAGGAGGGGAGAGCTTGCAGGTGCTGGCAGCAGTAAAGAACTTTCCCACTAAACCAAATCCGCTCTGCAGCCACCCTTGGTGTCTGAAGTCACAGGGACAGTAGCTACACACTTGATGCTACTCCAGCCCACCATTGCGCCTAATAATTCTGTCCTTTTTAGGGCCTTGAAACAAAAAGGCCCAATGATCCATGGCAGAAGACAAGCTAGTGAAAATCCTCTGCTTACTGTCGCACTTCACAACCTGGGGTACGAGTAGTTGTTCTCGTCATCACACGCGCTCAGTGACTCTCAAGAGGTTGGTCAACAGCCTCTGTTCCTCTCACTCTGACCCGCATGCTTTCTGTGATCTAAATATTAGAGTTTTCATTTGCACAAGCGCCTGACTACCACACAGCACTTCACTGGGACCTCTGACTGTTAAGAACTGGGTCACAGTAATTAGTACAGTCGAGTGAATAATCAAAAATTAATTATTTATTTACCTAACTTAGCTGCTTCTTTGTTCTTAGATGAGCCAGGAGCTCATGATGAATTTTCTTGGACTTCAGGCATGTTCAGCAAATGTCTTTAATGTGTTTATTCTGTGGCCTGCTCAGGAAGTTTCAAAATTTCAGCTGAGTTTGCGTGTGCAGTGCAATCTCATTGTCTCATCTACAACTAAAAAAATATTAGAGTGCAACTAGGAATTAATGTAATTAACTCAATTGCTAAAAAATTCCCTGTCAAAAGTATTTTACCCCATACAGTCCAATTGCTTGAGAATTTACAAAAAGAAAAAAAAACATCACACACCATTGGAAAACTGCTACATTCTGAATAAAAACAGTGGGTTTATGTTACTGATTTACCTGTCAAAATTAGTGCATTGAACACACTGACCTATATCCAGAGCAGTAACATTGCCCCCAGCTTTAGGTTCTTTTCACTAATGGAGAAAAGACCTGTGGAATTAATAGGGATGTGAAATCAGTCAGGATGAAACTTCTAGGTTTTCCGTCAAACACCAGAGATTACTCTGAAGATCCACAGAATCTAACAGACAGTTGCATCCTTCCCACTAAGTTTTACTCCTTGTGTTACTAATTTTACAGAAGATACAGGGGGTAAAAAAAGCAGGGGAGGGGAGTAAAACTGCACAGGATATTACTGGTTTTGTTCCAATTATCTTAGTAAAAGACTGATCCTGAAGCAAAATACTAAACCAAAAGTGCTATCAACCAGTGCTCTTCTCTGATGATTTAAGTACACATTTACATTTTCTACACAAGATCCTGCTGACTTTGCAGGGAAAATCAGGATATTTTTCCAATATTAGATTTCATTTCTCATGAAGCTAAGGAAATGGCACTTGGTTGTTTGCTACGTGAAATACAGCAAATAAGTGCATCTGTATTCCTTAATACCTGGATAAAAGTCAAATCCTGCTCCCACTTCAGTCAGGAATAGACACTAATAAACTTTCAGCAGTCAAGATCAGCACTTAAATGTTATAGCCCATGTTACAGGGGAGGAAAACTGAGAAATATTATTCAGTAGAGAGCAAAAAAACTAGGCAGAGAAATAGCACAGATACAATTCATATTCTGATTTCCCCTTCACTTTCAAGTGGACATTTGTCTGCTTTGTAAGAGTTTGCTGCCTACAACAAAAGTTCTATTGAAAAACATGATACATTAATGACAAGAAAGCTTGCTTCTTAAAAAAAAAAATTGATGTGTATCCATTAATCTTACTATTATTAAAAAAACAAATGTTACACTTACATTTTAGGTCTTTTAAGGAATACTAAACAGTATGTTTCTTGAATGAATGAGCCAAATCTACACTACTTACCTACTTGGGGAGGTGTCTGTTCTCAGAACAAACACTCCCTCAACTCAGTGTACACTGCGCTTGCAGAACCCCTCGGCAACTTCGAACTGTGTATTTGAAAATAGTTTGTATCTGTAACAGCTATTAGATGAAAAGAAGAAGATCGCTGGTTGGGCAGCTGCTAAGATTTTTATAATCACACAATAGAGAGGATTAAATACATGTAAAGAGTGCATTAGACTAAATTCTGCGCTCAGTTGCAATTGTACAACCTTAGGAAATCAACGGGGTTCCACACTTGCAAACGATGAGGGGTTGGTCCCTTCCTTTAAAAAAAAACCTCAAGAAAGTTCAATTTGAGAGAAAATGATTGTGCTTCTCCCTCTACCGTTCCATGCCTCATAGCTAACATCTGGTGAAAATTAAAAAGCAGTTTTCCCTCCTTCCCCCTCACCCCCCAATCAAACAAAAAAACCCCCTCACAATACAAAACCCCGCATATATATCTGATGTATTTTATACATATTCATCCTCATAACTTGACAGATGGGAGGAATCTTGCAGTCATTTCTGAAAGCAGACAAAAGGCCGTTGGTTCTGCTCCACATGATGATTTGTGAAGACAGAATATCACCCGCTTCCGTTGATGATTATATAGTTCTATCCATCTGTCTGCCACTGGAGGTTGTGAGAGTGAGATACAGCTCACACCGTCTTCATAAACAAAAGTAGACTGTGCTGTCAGTAGTCAGACACGCCAACTAATTGGAGCTGTCGACAGACACAATATTCTGTGTCAACAGCTCTGGTAACAGTTTGAAACAGCAATGATATGTTGGGTGATGGTGAGGATGACACATATGTCTCTAATAGCATGCTAGAAATCTGACATAACTAGAAAAGAATTACTAAAATGTAATTCCCAGCCTCTAGTTCTGCTGTTAAGACTTACCAGTCGGCACGGAGAGGAAAGAGATGCGTGTGTGTGTTCATGTGAGTGTGCTTGTACTTGTACGCATCTTCCTCTGTATCGCTTCACGAGCTGACAGCTTAATTTGATGCTCACAATGTCTAACTTAAAAACTAAGCTTTCTGCTGAATTTCAAGGAATTTACCAAAATTCCCATGCAAATTTAAAACTTAGTGGAGGGACCTTTTCTACCACTTTATGAGTTGGAAGCAAACTAAAACAGGTCACACAGCCGTCCTGTTAAATGGACAGTTGTTACTGCATCTGTGCAGGAAAGAAGAGTGCTATCTTACCGAAAAATGGTTTGGTGGACTCATCTAAAAGATAAACTGTCCTCTGATCTTGCCAAGATTAATGAACAGTCTAAATTTTAAAGTTAAGCCCAGGAATAAATATTTGCAGAATTAGGGCCTCAGTTTCTCTGCAGCAGCAGATAAGAAAATCCTTCTCCATCATCACTCCTTTTGGATTTGGAAGCAGGAAGAAATCAGTGTAAAAGGTTGATAAATAAAGTACTGGGGGAAGAGAGAAAAACTGACATTTGCTTTGCGCTACTCACACACCTATATCTGCTCAGCTTGCACATTTACCTAGCTCCTCCCTTGCCAAATGTAACACAACATTGGGCAGACTAGTTTAAATAACAGTATGTAATATGCGAGTTTACAAAGATACAACATTTTTTTTCCTCTAAGGAATTAAACAAATGCTATACAAACATTACAGCAACCGTGACAGTAAAATACAGCCATCTCTAGATCATTAAGGCCACTGAGTCCTTACACAGGGACCTGAAACAGCAAGTCTGGCATCTCATCTGAAGGTCCAGAGCACAGTAAACTCCAGTGCACACTTCACATCAGCTCTGCATGGCAGAAGGGTGCCAAGCTGGCACACTACTAGATTTGAATACTATCCTTGAAATCGGATAATGCCAGACAAGTGCAATCATGAAGGCACTCTCCCTTCCTTGGATACAGCAAAACACATGGGCTGATCCTTTGATGCTCTGCAGTCATATATTAACTAAGTCAAGATAACTGCAGGGCAAGCATCAAACCTGCCAGCATTAAGCTTTGAGGCAAGGACCAACTTTCTTGTTCTGTGATTCTCTTATACCTAGAACCCTGGAACCTGATAGTCACCATAATACAAATAATAAACCAGAGTTCTGATTTTTTTTTGTTGATGCATGTGACCACACTGTAGCCAGCATTTGAACAGCAAGGCCTGAAAGGCTTTTCATCCTGGAGAGGGAAGAGGAGGAAGAAAGCTGGAAAAGTCGCATGAGGACTCAGGTGAAGTTCTTCTGCAAGCCCCCTGGGAACCAGGCTTGTGGGACAGGTGGCAAGTCCATGACTTAGAAGCTGCAGTGATCCCAGTTTGGGAGGGACAAGCTGGATCCCAGAACCTCCTTTCCCAGATCTTTTGGTCAACTGCAATGGTACAGCTCTGCTCTGAAGGGAGGATGTCAGCACCCACATGGAGGCATGATCTCATTAACCAACAGCCTAAAGCTGAGAAGGACCAGTCCACCCCATTAGCTGCCCTAGCAGCTTCCTACCAAACTTAGAGGGCCAGAGCTGAAGGAAGCAGCTTGGAAAAGACGTGCCCGGAGGGCAGGAAGTCTTCAGCATTACTGAGGAACATGCAGTGACAACAGTTGAGGTTACGGAGGAAGAGCCTAGTCTTGTTTGCTGCGTAAATCCCTATATTATCTCTTGCTACTTGACCTGCTAGAGCAGCCAGCGGCACACAGAGCATGGCGAGCCGGCCTGAGCTGGCTGCTTCCAACCAGGAGAGGGCACACAAGTCAGTTCACCGCAGGGCAGTCTACTTTGCAGCCACTCGCTCTTCCCATCTTCATGGCTGTTTCTTTGCACTGATGTCCCGTTAGCCATCCAGACTGACTGTGTTCAAAATCATAATGAAAAAAGCCTAACTAAAGAGATAAGCCAATACTCGCTGTTGCTAAAGCCACAAAACTAGAAAAATCTGTCAAAATATTTTGAGGAACTATTTTAAAAAATAAATAGCAAAGAGAGGAATGTGAAAAATAAAGTCAAGCAATATTATTTTCTCCACATAGCCAAGAAGTAAGTTGCTCCCCAAGAAGAAGTGTGTATAAATAGTGTGTCAGCCATTTACTGTGAGTGTGACTCCAGCAGCTGGGCTGTTTGCATGAGATGCAAATTTGGAGCCATTCAGGGAAAGAAGAATGAAAGCTTTGGCACCCACCAGGCAAACGTGTTTGGGAAAAGGGCCAGCAAAAGACAAGCCACACAAAATAGTGGGTGGCCAGACTAAGGACAGGGAATGGTTGGACAAAATGCCGCAAATGATCCAGCTCAAGGCAAACACTGGACATTTCAAAAGTTTTACTTTTCAGTTCCAAAACATAAGCAAAAGACCTTACTGCAATCACTGTGATACTGGAGACACAGCAGTGTTCACAGCCCACAGACACATACTGACATTCATCCTGCATTACACTTACCCATGCCTACTGTGTCTGGCTTCGAGTCACCACCCATCACAAGGACAACTCTATTAGTTCCCATGTTCAAATGTTAGTGAAAAAATACCTACAAAGCTTCTGCCCCTGGGGATAAGTTGAAGGAGTTTGGAAAAGGTGAGCCTTCTTACAGATTTAATCTAAATAGATAGATGGGCTCTGACACTGGAACAGTGCTTACAACAGACCCTGTAGCTTATGAGGAAAGTATAAGGGTATTTCAGGACTCTATTCTCCTTCTTGCTACTTCAGTGGAACACCAAGATTTTTAGGCAGTCTGGTTTCTACCTACAGATACCCATGGCAATATTACACCTGTTCTGCTTCGGTCTTTTTCTTAACGAAGTGAATCTAGGCACAGCATCAGCAGCCTGAGTGTTAAATCACAAGCATTTCATTTCACCAAAACAAGCCAGGGCCTAATGCATTTGAAGATGAGTTCATTATTCAACCTTCTGATGCCTTTTCATGCCTTAGACTTGCTGCCTTATACCACATTGGTATTTAATAATTATTCTAGCTGTCTCCAAAGCCCTTTCTCCACACCTTGTGTGGCACATTACAGACAGCTTGGATTTTTCAGGTACAAATTGCTAAACAATTACTGATGAGAGAAAGGTCATAATAATAGGTTACAGAAGCCTTTGCAGCCTGCCTTTACTTCATGGCCATTTATAAAGAACCATTTCATCCCATTGTTATAATGATGAGAAGGAAGTAGTTTAAGGTAGTTATAGACAAGCAAACAAAAGGCAGGAGAGCAGTGCTGTATAACTTCTACTTTCACTTCCTGCCTACTCCATTACTTCTGGCATTATGGGAAAAATAACATGATTGGAATGACCTAAAGGTTATAACGGGTGGGCAAGGTTTACCTTGTCGAAAGCAGTGTGAGCACTGTTGGCTAAACCTTTTTGAAAGCTGAAAGTGGTGCCGTTTAACAAAAATACTAAGCTGTCATTGAAAAAAGTACATTACTTAGAAATAGTATTTCTTCACGGGCTTTCTTATCTCTATTTTTCCCCTCTTAAATGTTTCTTTTTTCCTTTGGGGAAAAAAAAAAAGAAAAAAGGCACAAAGATGAAATCTCTGAGAAGTTGAAAGAGTAGAGGACAGATTTTGCGGCGGTAGAAACTTCATTAACTTTATATGAATACCACTGGACTTAAAATGGCAAAATCCAAGTCCAAATGTTCCAATCTACAGCATTATGAATCAGGCAGGGGAAACTCCTTTGGGTTGCTGGTGACAATGTGGATACAGTCATTTTATCACCCCTAATTTTTGCAAGAAGCATCTCTGCTAGTCTTCTTCAGTATTTGAGGTACAGGATTTGATCACAACAAATCAAGGAATTTCAAGTCAAGTCACAATTCACAGAAACATCCAGGATACTAAATAAAAACCTGCCTTTGGGAAAAGAAATTCCAGGACACTATGATTGACCAGGAAAAAGTGACCTCAAGCACAACTAACACAACAGTGATGGGAGTAACAAGGCGGTAGTCTGGCACTTTCAACAAAAGGGTGAGGTTGCCTCAGCCTTGTTTAAAAGTTTCTAAAAATTATGGAAGTTACAAAAGAACACAATACTGAGGCAATGGACCTGTAATACTTCCCAACATTTCCACCCATGTTCAAACATTAGGAGACACTTGTTCAAGTGCAGCCCAGTAAGCAGGAGGCAAGTCCACCTGAAAGATAAGTGATACCATAAGTAAAGCACAAGGCAAGATCTGGATCTCTACCAGGTGATGTCATGGACTTCCTCCTTTCACAGAATCATCATGTTTCACCCGATAAAACTGCTGGGAGCAGATCCCCCAAAACAACCTTTTCCATTTATTTCCCATTGATTTTCTTGACAGTAGGCCTTAATTTCTCAAAGCTTCACTTTTCCTTCCTGAAAAACGGAGATTAGGACACAGGTTTACCAACTGAAAGAAAACCGACCCTTGGACCACCCCCATGTCCTGTATTCACATGTCCAAACCTATCCTAGGTGCAAAGTGGACAAGGTGACCAGCTAGGCAGATTTCTGTATTATTCCAAAATATCTCAAGGCTGCATCACATATTCAGCATAAATCAGACAAGTTTTTTTATTGAAGAATAAAGCTTCACTTACTGCAGGAGACATACATAGCCAGGCAACATGCACACCATCACATCACCTTGAGCTCATCTCCAGACCACCAAGACAGAGCCAGGGTTATGCCTCCCCAAAAAGCCCGTGAGAGGAGATTTCACTACTTCTACAGTTCTAGCTTTACAATGGGAAGAATTGTATTCCTTGCTTCGTCAGACTGAACACAGGGCAAAGATTTCAGCACAGATTTTTTTATATTAGCAAGTACAGAAGACAAGCAAGACCCAACTTTTATCAGATTTCCATTTATTACTGTCCCAAATTTAAACAGCTAAATTAGTAGTCAACTATTAGTTTATTTTTGGTCAAAGGTTATTTCAAAATTAAAAGCAAGTCTGTAAAACAATTTAAACATATCAAAGTTTATACCCCACATTATGTAGTAAATCCTACTCTCCTTCAGGAATCCAGCCAGCCAAACTTTTGTTCCCTTGACCAGTTGCTGGAATAATAGCCTCCCCTTTGTTTCATCATGACTTGATTACTATAATTATTGGCTCACTAGACTTCCAGCTACTGCTCTGATTGTGAGGAGTACAAAATACAACTGCTAGACTACATGCTGCATCTAAGTCTTTCCATCACATTACCCCTATATCGCCATATTAAGAGAGCTCCATTGCTTCCCAATGCAGTGGCGGCCTGATTTTTTAGATCTTCCTACTAATTTACAAGGCTTTACATTGGAAGCCTCAGATAAATCTTTTGCTGCTCCGTGTCTGAAGAGTCTTAGGGCTGTACTTGTATATGCTTTTGTCTCCCCCATAGTGTTTTAGACCCTGAACTTGTTTAGCCTTACTCACATGAGCAGGTTTACAGACTTCAATGGGACTACTTACATGAGTAAGAAGTACTCATATGAGTAGATATTTGCAGGCTCAGACCCTAAGTGACTTGGAGAGCTTTACTATTATTCTCTTCTTGAAAAGCACTTGCAAAGAAACAAGAGAGGACTTACCGTATTTATTCAGAGTTATTATATATTCACCATGTCTTCTTCTTAAGCCCTCTTTGTTCTTGAGTACATGTACTCTATCTACAGTAGCGATACACAATATTTCTCTCAGGGGATTTTCACATGCGAAAATAGCGAGGGTTTGACATGTTGGACTGTTGGGGGTTTTGTGTTGTTTTGTTTCTCCCTGTGAGTATTTGTAGATCCCAATTTAAGACAAAGAAGATTTTGTTATTACTTCTATTGCAGCAGCACTAACAAGCTTGTGCCAGCGAGTAGAGCTCCACTGTATAGAAGTATGGTTCACACACCTCACAAGATATCTCCTGCCCCTAAAGAGTTAAAGCTGCAATTTCTCTACAGGTTAAATTGAACACTGTCATTTTCCCCTTAAAACAGTTGCTTCCTTCATGCATTTTCAGCTAGGAGGACAATCAATTTTGTCGTCAGACTTAGAGCACCCAGGTCTAGAATGGCTCATTTTTATTAAAGTTCTTATTTCCCACCTATATGATACACATAACCAGGCACACACATTTTTTATATAATGAGAGATGCTTCTTCTCTGGAAGACTTGTATTCCTTGTGAGAAAGAAGGGCAAAGAAAAAAAAGCTACATTGTTCTGTAGCCTGCGATGCTAAGAAGTTGCCCTTGCTGGGAATGCTGTATATGTCACAAGAAATGTGCAAACTGGGCTCACTGCACACCCTGGATCTTTTAAAATAAATTAAGTGTCCTTTCCAGCAGAACACAATGGAAAAGTACAGATAGATCATTAAACTAGAGCTTTCAGAGACTCTCAATGGTGATTTTTTTCTCTTTCTGAAAACACCAGAGAGATGACAGAATTGATCCTTTGCAGCTCAGAGCGCTCCTGAGCACCCTCTGTTACCATGGACGGGATGGAGAAAGCAGGGGCAATTCAGTCCTGGGAGGACTGCTCATCACCTTGCAATGTTGTAAGCTGCTAGAAAAGTCTTGCCTTCCACACACAGCAAAATCCATCCCTCAGTTCAGAGTGCCTGCTGCCCCCAGGACAGAGACCCCTGAACTTGTTTCCACTGAAGATTTCTGTCATCATCATGGCTTGGCTTCGCGGACGAAGATTTGGGAAGGGCTTTAAACGTGAGTACACCCTTCAAGCCTGCGCGGTGGATTTTTTAGGTGAGGCGCAGCGTGCGCGAGACTGGCCCCACCCTTTACACCTGAGGTTCATCTGCCAGGGCCGAGCGAGCTTGGACGGTGACAGCGAAGTCCTCAGGTCGTAGGTTTGTTTAGAGTATCCTTCTCTTAGATGGATGGCCTTACAGGGCTAAACGAGCTCCATCTGCCCGGGTTTGGAGTTAGTTGTCCTTCTCCTAGGATGGTTGCCTGAAGGCTAGTGAGCCCATCCTGCCCGTGGACACACTTTGTCTGACCCTTCAGTTGAGACCTGTCAGGCTTGGGAGACCCTACCGGAGGCATATGCCACCACCAGCATAGCTCTCAACTTCGCAAGGGCACGCAAGCTCTTTCCCCACGACAAGGGGGTGCCCGTGAAAGAGAAGATTTCTGTACTTGACTAGCAACAATCATCGAGCAAACCTTTAGTATGGATTTGCATGGCAGTGTGCTGACAAAAGCGTAGCCCCTGTTGTTTTCCGCCCAGGATGAGCTGCACCCTAGCCAGCATGAAATCTCAGCAGCTCATCTAGTCTGTCTTTGCAGTAACGTATACAAGAAACAACCTGGATAGACAAGGTAAGAGTCCAAAAAAAAGGGAGGGGTGATGTATGGGTGCGGTGGAACACTTACCCTTTTTTTCAGTAGGTCCCTATTTCCCACCAGCCAGAACATTAGAGACTTCCTTTTCCCAAAAAAAGGGACTTTAGAAAGCCTGACATGGGGAGGACTCAGCACAAGCCAATGATCCAGATTCGGCAAGAGGAGGAAGGGGCCTGAGTTCCTGGGCCAGTTTGCATGCTCCCACCTGTGTACTTAAACATTAGTAACCTACCAAAAACCAGTCCAGCTCCACAATACTGTCTACCTGCCATCGCATACCTCCTGTTTTACCTTGAGCAGGTAAACCTAAGGGAGGGACTACAGCAGGCAGGGAAAAAGCACAGACGATACAAATGCAACATATTTCTACTCTACTGAGCTGGGCCAGAGCACGAAGAAGCCCAAAACAGGGCAGTGAACGCATTGGGTCCAGCCACCTTTCAGTGCATTCTACACTGCACAGATCCTTCTCCGCTTAAACAAGACCACGAACCTGGGAAACTTTCTGCTGGCTGAAATGGAAAAAATAAATCTTGCTCCCATGGGGTTTTTTTAAAGTTCTCAAAGCTATAGTAATAAACTGATTTTCCTTTAAGAAATGCTAACATACCACTGATTTGGGTCAATTTGCATGGATCACCATGAAAACAAGATGGGTGGCATGAAATTAAAAGTTTCTATTAAGCTTGCAGCCTTTGAAATGCTTTAGGTCTGAGAGATGGCAACCCTCTTCACTTCCAACTCATGCTTCTGAGCCACAGTGTACTGCTGCACTCCCTTCATCCTGCCATTCCCAAAAGAGAGAAAAAGCCTTCTAAACCAACTCACTTGGCAACTGGATATTGGAAAGCACAATGTATCAAGAAGCAAAATTAACACTTAAACTCACTTCATTTAGCTTTAACCAAAGTAGTTACTGTTTAAGATCCTTACGCGTCAATTCAAATGGTGTGTCCTACCAGTATTGAGCTCAAACAGAAAAGGTAGAGGTCCCAGTATACTAGTAACAAATAAATATGAAATATTTTCTTTTAAAAACTCTCATTCTGCTAATTAATATTAGAAAATGTTTGATAAAAGATTTAATTTTCAGTTTATAAACTCTGTTCATATTTAATATTCCAGTAACAAAACTCACATTAACAACAGGAAAATACTAATTCTATGATTAGTATTGAGGTAATGAAATATAATCTCCTGTGGTAATACCTGATAATCTCTTAGATGTGATAAATCAGTCTGACAATAACAAACAGCAGCATATTAATTCCAATATTACTTCTTCAAAGTCTCTCAGAATTTTTTCTGATGTCTAACACAGGAGTAAAGAAATGCCTCTATGTACTCTTACTCTACCTTGTAAATTAGTACTAATATTTCTTAAAGTGTGTCTTTTTATCCTATAGTATTTAAGTTCAGAAATTCTGCCCTTTTTTTTTTTTCCCCTCTCTAAGAGGTGTCTCAAATCTGTGGTCCTTTATTTTAGGCCCTTTAATTCACTCAAATCACACTGCACTGGAGATGAAACATGTCACTAAAGACGAGATGTGGAACAGCACAGACTGACCGTACAATACTGAAGCTCACAAAACACGAGAAATGGACCTGGGGAAAGTATTTTGGAGAATGAGTCACGGAGAATCAGGCTTTCCAGTGGAAATGAAGGCATATTTGTTGCAATATCTCTAGCCACCTGAACATACTTTTCTACTCCTTGAAACTCTTACATTTTAGCCAAAACACCTCAGAGAAAAAGAACTAGGCTTATTAAACATGAACG
Source organism: Bucorvus abyssinicus (assembly GCA_009769605.1). NCBI lineage: Eukaryota > Metazoa > Chordata > Aves > Bucerotiformes > Bucorvidae > Bucorvus > Bucorvus abyssinicus. The sequence goes on along the minus strand of CM020035.1, from coordinate 8,703,619 downwards.
TAATGGCTACATATGGCAGAGTGAACTACATTGAATTCACCAGTGGATAACCAAAACAGTGCAGAGGAATTGTCTGCCATGATAACTTTCTCATCACAAGTGCTGGTTTTGCTCAGTTGAAAAATTCTGTGGGAAACATTTTAATTTAACAGAAAACAAAACAAAAATAAAATCATTTCCCTAGATAAAATGTTTCTGTTAATCTCCTTATTAAAATGACAGAAAGTCTTCCAGAGTAGAAGGGAAACAGGAAGAAGCAAGGGGAAGAGCAGCATGCCAGAAACAATTTCCTTGGGTTTCCAGTGCCTCTTATCTTTCTGTTTCTTGCCTCTCTTCCCTTTCCAGCTTTGCAAGATTCAAAATGGGACAGAAACTTCCAGAAAGCGAGCTAAGATGCCAAAAACATGCTCGTCTGCTCTCCGAAAAGCTGGATTCTCCAAGAAACTCCCAGCCACGCACTTACACACGTAAAAGTAAGGCATTTTTTCACTAACATTTCATTCTGACTCATAATGTAAGCTATTTTAAAACCTTGACTATTTTTTCATAGGAAAAGATGTCTAATTCCCAACCAGTTTAAGGTAGAAAGCTGCCAGCTCTTCTGAAGTTGAACGCCAAATTTGGGAAATGCAGACAGTGCGTGAAATTTACCCCAGTGCTGGAGGCACTTCAAAGAACTGTTCAGAACCTCCTGCTCTGCAAAACAGGGGGAGACCCACAGCACCAGAGCTCCCCAAGTCCTCTTTGCTCCCCAGCAGCTGGCATCAGACTGGGCATCACAGAGCGAGCAGGATGGGAGCAAGTCGCTGGCCAAGGAAGAGCTGGTAGGATCTGGTAGCCATAAATGAAAAAATTAACTTTTGCCGACCAAAGTTAACTTGTGCACTGGTGTGTCCCAGGGGACCTGGGTGCATAATACAGACCCACCAAATTCCATACACACCTTTCACAGGAGGCACTTAAGTTATCTAAAGCAGCTCCATGTCTTCTTGCACACAACATGGCCCACCTGTAATTGCACTTTGAATATTTTATTCGTCACACACACACATACAAAAAGACAGGTATGATGTGGCACATTCTTCCTTACAATTACTTGGAAATCAAAACATTGGGCTAGGACTAAGCTGTCCTCTAAACACATCCAAGTGGTGGATTAGTCGGTAAAATGAGAATCACGCTTTCAGTAAGTATGGAACATGTGTGAACAAGCAGATACATTCCCATGGTTTTGAGTGATGGAGGTTTTACCACTTCCTTTTACTTTGTAATTTCATATTTTAAACATAAGAAAAATAAACCTTAAATACAAAGCATTTGCTTTTAAACAAATCCTGCCTTACTTTAATGGCTTATAGTCAACATTATCACATAAAACTGCCATTTACGGTGGAAGGCTGGGAAGAACAACTCTGGTAAGCGCCCAGGTTATCAGTGATTATTCTGCTATTAACATCGCTTATATTACCGACCAACTGCTCCCATGGCAGAAAATTTTTTTCAAAAACCAGGCACAGTTTGCTGTCATTAAGCTACTTGTAAAGTCTCCATGGGATTACGCAGAATGAAAGAGACCATATAAGTGTGACCCTATAAATTTACTATGTTACATGTGTTACATTTCACTACTGAAGCACGGGAATACACTTGTCCTCCTAATATCTGAAGGACCAGTTCTTTGCTTGGTTATTCCAGTTACATGCCCATATACCTCCACTGAAAACAACTGAATTACAGCAAAGTGCCAATGAAATTTAAAAAAAACAAGCCAACATGTTGAGAAAGGGAATTTGAGAGCCTCAAGCAAACAGCAAACCCACTCCCGCATGGTATACATTGGCCTAACTCCACTGTGATTAGTGTAGACAGTTTACATCAGCTGCCAGTCTGCTCCTTCAAAATTAAGGACAGAAACCTAAACATATTCTGGAAATCTTGGCATTGTCAGGCTAAATATGTACACATGCCTGATTCTTTTCTCTCGTCCAGTAGAGGATGCAGCTTGTTAAGAGTTTTTCCAGCAAAATATATATGTTTAATTTATGTGATTAATTTCTGTGTTAATGAAGGTTGAAGGCCCGAGAAGGCTGAATGCATCTATTTATCCAGGGGCCAGATAAAAATTACTGCTCAACTAGCCAGCCCGACCCTAATATGGAAAGCCCCAGCCTTATTCAGGGTGAGAGGACAATTAAATTTTTATGCTCATTTAATCCTGTGCCCTTTCAGAGCAAAGGCTGACCATTGTGCCCAATTTTTCCAAATGTCTGCTGTTACATAACCTTGACGAACCCACCAAACTCAATTTGCGCAGGGCTGGTTGACAAAAATCCGATCGCAACAATATTCTGACGCTCTCTGGGGTTAAATTCTGGATTTAGAGGTTATAGGAAAAGAAAAGCCCAGCACTTTAAACCAGCGCTTTTTTAGTTCCTACCTGCAGCAACTAAATTCATATTACTTTGTGTATCTAGTCAACAAATTGCTTCTAGATGAAAGAAAATGCTTTAAAAAGCCTTTCTGCTTCTGAAGAGCTACCTGTAAGGCTGGTAACATTTTGCTCTGATACTCAGAAAAATTGATTCTTTCAACAAGTTAAATAATTTTAATTTTTTTCCTTTTCATGCTCCAGTCTGTCACCTGGTCACTTCCTCTAAGAGAGATTCATTTAGGGGAGCTGTATTGTATTATTATCTGTGCTTTTGTGGTTTAGTGTAGAGTCAGTTTATCTTATTACTGTTATGTTCTTCAAGAGAGATTCATTTAAGTGTGACCTAGTCTATTATTCTAGGTGCCTCTTGCAACTCTATTGGGCATTTAAGAGTTGTCGAACTCTCTAATTTATTTAAGCAGGGCACTTTAAAGCAATATCTCAGTAATTTTCATCGAGTTTAAGGAGCCCTTCTGTGTTTTCAAAATGCTTGAAGTTTTTCTGCTCTAAGGACTGCAAATATTTGAACAACAAATGAAAACGTTTAAGAAAAGAAAGTTCAAGACAGACACAGCGGCAGTAAGAGGCACAGAGAGACAAGAGAAATAAGTGCTAGTGGATTTTTTTTTTTTCTACATGGAAAATTCTACCAAGAAAAGCCAGGCCAACATAATGGTCAACAAAATGAAAACTGGTCATTGCCCCAAAATACTAGTTCATAATGTATTTCTCTTAAATCTAGAATTTTCAAGTTACCCTCACGTATTTTTTGCTGTAAGTCAGAACAAATAAATTAGCACAAGGAAATACTTGCAAGTAACTTTTACAACCACCACCACAAGTGCTTTCTCTCCATTAGGGATAACAGGGTTGTTATCAGCTAGAAAGAGGACTCAAAGCAGAAGTCACAGTTTTGTGCAAGGAATCTTGGAAAAATAAGACATGAGTCTCATCTCAAGTACACCAATAACAGGGAGAGATTTACACTGACTGGGTTAGTGCACACACTGTGGTTCTGCAGTCATTTCTAACACAAACCTCTCCCTCTGTAGCTTTCTACATAGGAAAACATGGGGCTGTGAAAACCAAACCTAGAAAGATATTTAATCAAGATAAAAAAAGAAATGAGCAAATATAGAGCAGATTCTTAAAGTAAATAAATAAACGAATAGCCTTCAGAGAAAAGCCTACGAGGAACAAGTGACACAGCCTGGGGGAGTGAACCAGCAAAGGCAGATAAGAAACAGTGCCCTCCCACTGGCAGGGGACAGAAGGTAAGTCCATGTAACACATGGCAACTCGTGAAGTTTAGTCAAGATCCTTACTCTCTTCTCAGAACCAGTTAGTGCAGCTGGAGTGCCAGGCCAGCTGCCAGTGCCTGTAGCTTTACTATTTATACACATACAGCATGCCCTTAGGCTGACCTAGTGCTCCTGACCAGTTCTTGTGCACCTCTCAGTGCAGGCACTAAGAACTGCCTATGCAAATTAAGGACAAGGCCCTAAGTAACTCAGAGCAATAAATTAATAAAAATTGCCCTACCACTTTCCTTCCTTTCCCATATTGCCAGGAATGTACTTAGCCAGTGGGCATTTATCAGCTTTCAACTGATTTTTTTGCAGGATTTGGCTTGGTTTTTTCGCAGCTTCTCGTAATTTATTATACGTGATGAAAGACAAACAAATACATAGTTTGGTTTTACTTTTGGAGGGGCAATCCTAAGAGTGACAGCTCCCAGGACACCAAACACACCAGCTGTTCTTCTATTTTCCAGTTCTTCACAGTAATGACAGTCTCTGCTCTTGTTGCCAAGCCTCTTTGGAAAACATTTTAAAAATAAATTTAGCACGCATGAAAACATGCCAGAACAGCCTCCTCCTCAGCAAAAATTCTCCAAGAACAGAATACGCAAGGGCTGCTGTATAGTTGGGCTTCATTCTGGCAAACCAGAAAACTTGCTGAGAAGTACAGTATTTGGCAAGCCAAGAAAAAAATTTTGCTCACTCCCGCAACCCAACTAATAGCTCCTGATTAATTCTCTGAAAGTCAAAACCAAACAAATATGAATTAAACTAAAGATACCAGTTCTAGCCAGGTAAGATCATTAATCATGGTCAGAGTAGCCAACCGCAAGAGCTATTCAAGAAGATTAAACATTGGAACATGTCAGCACATCAGTAGCATCATCTCTGATTTTACAGGTCAAAACATCATGCACAGTGTTTTGACTAAAACAGAAGTTATTGGTCCCAAATCAGATCCTTTTCATGCACTTATAAAGGATATTAAATTAGGTGAACTCTTGATCTCTTCTTTGAAAGCCATCTCTACATCTGTGATTGAAAGACTTTGGAATGTAAATTCTATTGTCCTCTTTTTCATCCAGTTCCTGGGAATTCATCAGTAATAGACAATCTATTACACTTACTTACAGCTTAAACCTTCAAATCTCTTTCACGGGCACCCCCTTGTCGTGGGGAAAGAGCTTGCGTGCCCTTGCGAAGTTGAGAGCTATGCTGGTGGTGGCATATGCCTCCGGTAGGGTCTCCCAAGCCTGACAGGTCTCAACTGAAGGGTCAGACAAAGTGTGTCCACGGGCAGGATGGGCTCACTAGCCTTCGGGCAACCATCCTAGGAGAAGGACAACTCTAACTCCAAACCCGGGCAAATAGAGCTCGTTTAGCCCTGTAAGGCCATCCATCTAAGAGAAGGATACTCTAACCAAACCTACGACCTGAGGACTTCGCTGTCACCGTCCAAGCTCGCTCGGCCCTGGCAGATGAACCTCAGGTGTAAAGGGTGGGGCCAGTCTCGCGCACGCTGCGCCTCACCTAAAAAATCCACCGCGCAGGCTTGAAGGGTGTACTCACGTTTAAAGCCCTTCCCAAATCTTCGTCTGTGAAGCCAAGCCATGAAACCTTCAAATGCTTAAAAGTCTTTTTGGCCAAACTTCAACTACTTGGGGTTTTTGAGTTCTTTCCTCATAAACAAACTCCTTCAGATCCTGGCCATTTTTTGAGGTATTGCTCCAAATTTGCTTAAATATTTTGTCATCCTCCTGAACAGTCTTCTGTTTCTTCAGAACAGAATAAACCAGGTGAGCTCTCTGTAGCTGTCTTGGAAATAGCAGTATTTCTACCAACTGATAATTCAATTCAGACACTTCCATTCAACATTTAGCAAGTTTAAATTTGCCTCCTTTACCCAGTATTATGTCTTTGTAAATATTCCCAACCCCATATATAACTATCTAGTATTCCCCACAGGTCTGCTGTATTTTCAGAGGTTTCCTCTCATTTTTCTGCTTTGCCTACAGTTGACGGAATCACTAACACCTATAAATAGTAAAGAGTTGGTTCTTCTGTTTGGAAGTTTTGTAACGCTGTGAACTGACATGAGAATGCAGAGCTTCAAAGTTCTTTCAGCAGGTAAATGAAGGATGATGTGATCTTTCATAGGAAGTTTCAATTGCATTGGAAAAGACATGGCTTGGCCTAGATATAACGCTGTGGTTGGTCTCAGGAGACATGAATGGGTTAAGTTTATAAAGCACTTCATTTTCCAGCCACAGCTATGGTACCTTGGGTAATTACTGCAGCTTAAGCTAGACCACACCTTAGATAAACCCGTAACGCCGGCGTTTTCTGCAAACATTTTCTTTACTGCAAGCTGTGGCTTGCCTCCCAGATATATTTGCTCTCCATTTCCAACTTGGTTTTTCCTTAGCTAGTTTGTACTCAGTTGAACTAACAAATCAGAATTTGTTGATTTAGTTCCATACCTCTTCAGTCTTTGCGTGACACAACCATACCAGTTATGCGGTAACTACTGCTGGGGGGGAGCTGATGATTTGCTTTTTGTGCTACATAGAAGAGACTGGAGATGAAAGAGGAGGAGGAAAGAGCTCCAAAGAGGAACATTTTGTTTTTCTTAAAAGGTGAAAGAAACCAACTTGATTACAGCTACCGCTAAGAAAATTTACTCTGTTCTGGCAATAAATGGACATATTTATAATTCTCCAGTGAATGTTTTTAGCATACTTCAGAAATGCTGGTGTTAATTTCTTGACAGACTTCACAGAAAGAAAATATCTCTGGGTAGAGGCAGCTGAGGGCTCTGCAAAGAGCAGCAACTACGGAGAAGATTCAGTGACCAGTTTGCCTCCAGGTCCTTGTCATCACCCCTCTATGGCTGCCTTTCCTGCAGGCCTGCCAATGCTGCAGCACACAGGAGCACTTCCACTCAGGGCAATCTTCAGACAAGCTGAGATCTGCTGGGCCCGTCTCCACCAAGTCAGCTTTGTCTGGAGGAAACGTCTTAGGAATGATGTGCAGAATCACCCCACGACTTCTACCAGAGGGAGGAGCAGTTGCAGATGAAAAGATCTTTTCCTCACAGGGCTAGACCTGGAAAAGGATCTGTGCCCACAGCATCAGGCTTTCTACAGGCTGATGATAGATGCACTACACAATATTAATTGCAGAAACAATCACTAATCTGATAACTCTATCTTTTTGAGTACATTCCAGCAAAGCAAAACCAGCTAATCCTCATGCTGCCTGACATTTGCCCTTACGAGAAGGAAAAGCCTATATTAAAAGCTAAAGAAAGAACAAGATTAAAGGATAAGATTTTTAAAACACCTAGTATTAGCCTAATATTTCTCCCAGAGAAAGCGATCCTTAACTTCAGTTAGAGCAGAATTTGGCTGATGCTGACCACACTGGGGCATCACAGCTTGGACACAAACAACTAAAACACCAAAATTTTTATTAATAATGATCATATTAATTTTAGTGAATCTCATATTTGAAAAAAACCAGTAGCTTAACCTTATCTAGTATTTTCAAAAATTCATATTAAATGTGTCTTTTACCAGTAAATAAATAGGTTTCTAAATAAAGAGAAAATAAAATCACCATAGTTAAGATCTAAATATTCAGATGAGTCAAAAGATTCATGACCCTTTCGTCTCTGAGCTTGAGTTTGGACACCTGGACCTAAAAAGCCAAACCTAATTTTCCAAAATCTTGAACTTTCAAAGAAACTATTTTCACAGAAGCAGTTAGTCAAATCTCAATGTGCTAAAGGGTGAACGTGGATCATGTGTGTTTATGGATAAGAGTCCGCACTTGTGGAGACTTCATGCTTACGTTGCTCAAAATAGAGATGCCTTCCTAGGTGATCTGTATGCAATGACTTAGCATCTGATTTTAAGATGTGCATGATTTGGCATGTGGCATTAAGTGCAATAACAACAGGAATATGTAATAAGAGCAAGAGTCAGTGATATACCAGCTCAGAATTAGTATATTATATACTCTAAGTACCCAGTGCAAATAAGATAGTACCTCTTGGTTAAGCTGCAGATATGTATAACACTTTGGAGAACCATTATGACACATCTTTGACTGCCTGATCTGCCCTCTGTTCACTCCTTTATGTCCCTTAAGACTACTATTAGCATGTCAAGTTCCTGAACGTCTTCCCCAACAGAACAATGTTAAAAAACAAAAAAAATTGTTTCAGAAATTATAGTAGTGAAAGAGAAGTATTCCTTCCAAACATCACATTTCCTAGAAGAATTACATTTGCCTGTAGCATCTTTCCAGGCATTCCTTAGGCCCTATTTCAGAAACAATTTCTTCATTTAGAGGGATGACACAGAAGGGCAAGAAATTGAAACAATATGCTACCAGGAATGGGAGATTCCCTCTTTCAGACAGACTTGGAAGATTGTGGGATGCTAAGATTTAAAGCTATGATATTTTCACCTCTACTACAGCTATTCTAAGCTGTTTACAGTTTAAACAGACAACCCACCCCGAGACTTCCTCACTTAGGCTACAGCCAGCAAGGCACAGAACTGCAGGTAGAGGAATTTTATAAGCATACTAGTATTTTTTCAAAGTTCTCAAACATTCTAAAACCAGATTCTCTCTCAACATGCAGAGAGCAACATGGACTGTTATAACACGGTTTTCAGCACAAATTAAAGATGAAGGTCACAAAGCCTGTTAGTGCCTCCAAACTAATACAAAACCTTAAGGAGCTCGCACTGCCATTTATTTCTAGGTGCACAAGTCTGCATATTCTCAAATACGAAAACCTCTGCACCACTCCAATTCAATTCTTTCCAGTTTAACTGGCCTTGCGTAGTGCTTTGAAGGCCAGTTATTTTATATATGAATTACCTATTAAACTGTCATAATTTCAGAAGAAGATTATCCATATGAAGGATAATTCTGAACCCCAAGTCTCATGTATGTTCTTGATTGAAAGAATTAATGTTTAGGTGGCCTAAAATTCAATGGAAATACAAACAGATAACCCAGAAGATTTGCATTGACTCTAAGTAATATCACCTGAATCCTGTTAAAGGGTCTCCTATTAATTGCTAAGCAAAGCAGTTATTTCAATTCAAGTCACAAATAATGAACTCATCAAGAAGCTCAAGATCTACTTTTTGAGGGCAACCCAAAGCCTCAGGAGAGTCTTCTGCAAACCTTCTATTTTTGTGCCTTGCATACAATAACTGGGGAATAGGAGATGACTGCAAAAAAATACTTGGAAGTACTGGAACATGCTCCATTCCCAGCTTAGAACATTCCAGGTGAGGACTGGAGTGACTCAAAGATGAGCCATAAAGAGGTACGAATTGGATTAATATATTCTTGAATAGAATTTTTCATATTTATACACACAAAGCAAAATGCATTCATTTCCCACTGGGACCTAGATGGGGTGGGGGTTGCTATGCAAGTAACTAATCTGTTCTTTAGGATAAAATAACTTGGGTAGGCTCAGATCCTATGTCCAACAACTAAACAACACAGTTTAAAGAGATTTCATAAGCAGTAAGAGGCACAATAAAGGAGCCTTTCTGGGTCTAAACTCAAATAATTGTAATTCACTGACAGCAAGGGAAAGTAATTTTGTAGTAGAATGAATACAGCAACATGGGGTGCTAAACTGCATTTTGAGTTTCATCAGTGGCAACTATAATGAAGCTTGATCTTATTGATAAAATAATTCCTTTTACCAGCAACCTGAATTCCACCACACCATTAACTCATACTCATCCTGCTGTAGACGTGTTCTGGATACATGCTATTCCCATACACAAAACCATCCACATCTTATGACTGTACTCAAACCAGTGATCCAAATAGGGCCAACTTCAATATGAGATTTATTGAATCTCAAATACACTTAAATTAAAACCTAATGCAAATTTTAACAGCAGCCTATATATTTTTCTCTTAGTTTTGTACCTTTCTCTTTTAGAACTAAAACGTACACAAAGAAATCTGTGCATGATGACAAAGTGCTTGTATTCATTACTATGAAATTTTAACATGCACTGAAAGATTAGCCCTCACTACATGTGCAAAATTATGACATCATAGCTAGGCAGGTAGAGACATGGTCAACTGAAAAAAACCAAAAACAAACCACACTTAAATCTGACATTTCCCTACCTTATTTCCTAGCACATGTTTATTTTCTTTAAGTTCATAAAGACTATTAGAGGAAGTAAATTAACACCTTCAAACGTCCACTGGCTCCAAGCACTGTCTACTTGTGTCCACACTAATGTATGTGGGTTTGTTCCTACAGTACAAACAACTAGCTTGACCCAGATGACAATAGCACAGAAGTAATGGGGAGAACGACTGGAAGTTATCAGCTATTTATATATATATATGCAGTACAGCAGAAATCACACATGGCAATCCAGCTGTATATTTATTCCAAAGTACGAACTTCGGCATTTAATGTTTCAATGGCCAAAACATTTCACAATAAAGCACCTCTTCGGCTGTAGATGCCTGTTTCACAATAAACACATACCTTCACCAGATTTAATCTCCTACTAGTGGTTTACCACAAAGTTTACATACTCCTGCAGAGCCAACAGTTCAGCTTGTAGCAGGTGTATCATGGAGAAATCTTTCCCTTCATGAAAAATAAGTGGTGAAAACACCATTTTACCAAGATGAACCGTAAACAGGATCATCTCTTCCTCCCTTGAACATGCCCATGCAAGTCCACCTTGATGCAGAAGTGCCACCTCTGAGAAATCAGTGATGCACCCTGGTGTTGTTTGTCCAAAACCTGGAGAAAGCCACTTGCAGAAATTTTAGTTGTGCGATCCTTTTCCCCTGGATCAGCAGACTAAATTAGAAACCCCAAGAGAAGGGCTGGCCGCTCAAATTCAAAGCCAGCAACGAAGGAACATCTGAGGATTCAGACGACCCCATCCCCTGGTTCCAGTGTGATTTCCCATTGCTTCCTGCTGAACAGAAGCTCTCCAAAAGACATTCTACTCAAATACTCAATCTGCTCTTTACTGAAAATAAAGTTTACACTGAGTAGTTGTTCACCTCCAACACCTCCCAGAACTTTGACTGAATAGGCTGACACTTTGCAAAGAAAGGAAACAGAGAAAACCATCATGTTTAAAATCTCCGTAGATATTTTGAATCTGCATTTTGACCTTTATCTGGATGCATTCCTTGGAAGCCCCCAAAACGCACACCACATATGCAGAGCCCATAGGTGTCCCAACGACAAACTGTGGACATACTGTTATTTCTAAAATTGTTTGAGCTCCCCATTTCTTTAATCCTCAGGAAAAAATTATCTGGTTAAAACTGACCAGTAACTACAAGGAATAACATCTTCATTTTTCAATAGCATACAGCATCCCGGACTCTGGTCACATTCACAATGCAGTCTGAGGGTATTAACTTCATCAGTCCGCTCCTGCTGATGCCTTTGCATTCTCTATGGCTGAAGATGCAGTCATTGTTGATGAATCAAGGAGCTTGCTTTGAATTTCCACATGCTAAAAGGAAGAAAATCAATCTCAAATTCAATGCTTTATCCCCCGCCTCCTTCCAAATGGAAAAAACTGCTCCCGAAGGTCACAACGGCACTACCCTCCGAATCTTACAAGAAAGACATTAGAGCAGAACACGATCCTGCGCTCCGTCATTACTGGAGGATATTGGAAAGAGGACAAAGGAACGTGCACACAGAAGTGGAGAGTGGGTTCTTTTCTTGTATTGGCCACATTCAACTTGTTTGTTCAAGGAAAAAAAAAAGAAAGAGTGGAACAAGACATGCATGCCTGATGCTGTTAGTGCTTAACACACTGGAAAAATTGTTTAGGAACAGTTCATCCTTAAAATTATGCTGTAAAACCATCAGTCATTGAGATCCTAGGTTATCTGTTTCATGTATGTTTCCTGTAGTCCACCATATTTAAACACACTGAGTTTTCTTGTGTTTTTATCTTGACATTCATGCTTCTGATCTGAGTGACTCACTGAAGTTTTCCTCCTTTTACTGGTGCTGCTAGGCCAGTGATATTTCATATATATAGCACTACTGTTATTTTGGGAGTATCAACTGTGTGAGACACCTCTCCATGAAGAACAGAGGCAGTCTGTCTGTAAGGACAGCTTATAGCCCTATCCTGTTCACCAGTGAGTATCCTATCCACTTAACATCTCCATTCTCAAACAACACTGAACTGAAGAGGGCAGCAGCATTAGAAAGTAGTTTGCCCAATGACAGCACGCCCAGATGCTTTGCTACATCTGCCACAGACACTACATGAATTAATACATCATGTATTCTTTCAGTTGAGAGGGCAAAGAAAATTTGCAGTCTAATTAGTAAGTGTGTCACATATCTCATATCTTACAGCTGGATGACTACGCTGGGGAATATCCCAATTTCTCCATTCCTTCTCCATATATATCTCTACCTTTTTTTTTTTTTTTTTTTTGAGGAAGGTGCGTCTGGGGTTTTAAATATACTTGACACAGAAGGGATATTCAAATAAAGAAACCTATCAGCAGCAGTCACACTTTTACACCACAGATCAAATTTTTAAAAATCAGGTTCAAATACTTCAATAAAGTTTCTACTATTTTTATGCATTCTGATTCCAGAATAAAAGTGGTATACGAGGAAGCCAAACAACATTTGGTATTGACATTTGTTTTAAATAACCCAGCCTTGTGTACCAAGGAACATTAGCCTAGAGTGGCATTTCATCACGTGCTCCAGTTCAATGTGGGCAGCTGCAGTCCAGTGCCGTCCCAGCAACAACATCATATATTTCTCCATTTGATAGTTACAGATCTTCCAATTTCCAGTCTAAATTTATCCATGGACAGTGTTTAAAATAAAAATACAATAAAGTATTGTGCTGTGACTTACGCCTTTTTTGTTACTTAGATTATAGAAACAATTAAATATGTCATAAATGTCATCTGGATTTATTTTGGTGTGCTGCTGAACTACATTCAATGGTTGACTCGTCTAATTTAAGTTTGAAGCGCCTGTTAATTCATGTCTAGATTGCAGCTGAACAGAAGCCAAAGTTCAGTCGGCTATGGTTTTCTGCAAAATTTAAATCAAGCAAAATGCTTCACAGAATAAGAATAATAGAAAAAAGCGAACAACTTAGTACCAGAGCTGAGAAATCTGTGTCAGCACATGTGGGCTTGTACATAAAAAGCCAGGGAGCTCAGAGAATCTCTGGGCTGACAATGGCCAACCTTTGTCTGTGCATAAGGTAGATTCAGCTCCAAGACACATCTTGTTTTGCAAATCTGACCCCTCTCAAACAGGAGAGGCCTGCAGTGCCAGGGAAATGGCACAGGGATTTCTGCTGCAAGAAGAAAAGAAGAAATTATATAGTTTTTAGTGAGGCCAGTCTGCAGCTTTTGCATAGCTTCAACCACGGAGGAACCCCTCACTGTAAAGAATGGGAAGGAGCTTCCTTAAGGCAGGACAATCTTTGCTACCTGAGTTAGAGCCACTGCAGGTTTTGCAGCTGCTCTGGATCAGTCTGTAGTCAAATTGGAGTAAGGTACTATCTTGTGAGCTGCCTTCAGCAGCCTGAGCACCAGGGGCTTTTGTACCTTGGAAGCTGCATGCACTGAAGTTGGCCAGGTTTGCATCAAGTAAGAAGAGAGCAACCACCTCCACAGCCACCATATACGACAGTGCTCAATACAACTGCTGCATTTAAGTTTCTGGCAGGCATTGTACCAGCTCTAGCAGAAAAAACTCCAGAAAAATACTCAAGACAACGCGTATTTCACAATCTCTTGCAATACATGTGCTAGGATTACAAGTTAGAAGGTGAATCTTTTAAAGCAATAGCAGCATAATGGTGTCCCACTTCAAGAAATGTGGCATGTGCATGAGCATATTCCATAATGATCTAGAGAAAAAACAGCACAGATGTGAGAAAGGGAGGTTACAAATAGGAAAGCACATTGAGCTTCCCTAGTTAAAAAAAGGCAGAAAACCAGGCACAGACAGAGTTCTGCAGGGCCTGAAAGAGAGATCAGGAACACTTGTCAGAAGCATTAGGAAACATCAACGAATACAGAAGAGTACATCGCAGAGGGAAAAGTCACTTCTGTAATGCTCTAACAAGCAAAACTCAGCAAAAATCTCTTTTCATTGATTTCAGAGTTTACAATTTCACAATACCCAAGTTTTAACATGCATTGAGACTGATACCTCAGAAATTTAAATCAAAACAGGTCTCCAAATCCCAGGTACATCTCAATTTTGATGAGTGTGCTGAACTTATGATGTAATTTATCTTATTTCCCCTGTGAACTGAGATAAATTTGCTCAATAAATTCTAAAATATGCACTTCAGAGTCTCCTATTGAAAGTGCATCTTGAAGACTTTCATTGCCAGAAGAGTGCTCCTAGCCCTTACCTGTCTTTTAAAGCCTTAGGAGAGTGTACCTGAAGTTATGTGTCACTTTCATTCTTTATACTATCATTTAGTGCGATGTTTATGAAAGGGAGGTTGTCAACAGGACTCAAGCATCTGTCTGCTCTCACTGATGCTGGAGGTAAAATCTCCAGGAGCAGTTAGGCAATCACTGGGCATATTCAGAAATCATTGGTGCAATATATAGCGTAATCAGACCTCAGCTTGGTCAGGCAGAGTAGCAATGAACAACAAAAATTCCCAACCATGTGTGCTCTGGTCCTAATCCGAAGTGAATTTGAATAGTCTCAGAATTAGTGCCTTTTCTGAAACAGTTCTTCTGCCTTGCCACACACTGAAGTTGCACCAGGTCATCTATGTGACAGCTTCAAGGACGGCCCTTATCCCCAGAGGAGTGTATTCCTTGTCATACACCAATTACACTACATCATAATTTACAGCCACAACTCCAAATGATGTGCCCTTTCAGTCAGGCTAGGTGGAGTAAATGTACATGAGTATGGTGTAAAGGACATAGTGCCATGCTTCCCCAAAATTGCACCTCCCTTTAATCCAGAAATATAAAATTGAACAAAAGAAAATTCCCTGAAAATGCAAGAGGAAAGCTATCAGGTATGTCTGATACCCTACTTCTCCTTGCTCCCCATACTCCTTAGACAAGCTAAGAAACTTCACTGTGTGGGAAAATCAATTTTTCCCACCAGCTCTCCTATAATTTCTCAGCAGCTAATTATTTTGTCTTACTCGGCCTGTGCCCGTGGGCTCAGAATTGTACCCAAAGCCAGCACAGAGAAGCTGCAAATAGAACTTTTTTCTACTCTCCCAGGTACAGGACTCTTGTCATTTGTTACCCTCTAAATTATCTACAATTATTTTGTTTAGCAGGCTAATATGGGAACTCTGTTTAATATGACAGAAAGAACAATTTAACTGAGTTGTGCTTTGTATCACACATTAGCAATCAGCCCGTTAATAAGTCTGGAAGATTGATATCAGTTTGAAAGGCAAAACCTACACAAAACAATTAATTAAGAAAGTTAAAACAAATGAACTGCTCAGGATGGAATCGGATCCATGAGACGAGATGGTAAAAGCCCAGAAGGAAATACTCTAATTGAAAAAGGCAGTAGAAGGCACACAGTACAGTTAAACATTATCTTATCAGAAAATTAGTAAAATGTAATTTTTTTTTTATTGGATTTTTACAGATGTTATTTTTAACCACATCAAAAAACCCCACCTCATGGCTATTGGCACAAATTGTCATAATTACTATAATTTGAAGTCTGAGCTGTGGAGTGACTGCTCAGATAACTATCTCGTCCTCCTTATGCTGTATTAGGAAAGCAGCCGGGAGACATATCTTCTCATGGTTTTTTGTATTAGGTTTGGACTTCATTTGTGTCTATTATCCAATCTCATTCTTGAGAATACTAAAGAATAAATTCTTTTCCCCTACCTGAAACACTGGAGAAAATCAGGAGGTTAACATTAAGACAGGTAAAGTCAACTTTAATTAACATACCAATTACCTCCCATTTGCAAGGAAATTGTTTTATTTCCTTACATATGCTCCCTGTGGAAGTCTTTATATATATATATATATATATATATATATATATATATATATATATATATGGTTACTGACTTTGCAAGCCCTGTGCTTCCAAATGAAGTGAGAACCAGAAGAAAAATAGATAGTATTGTAGCCCATGCTTCAGGAACCCCATGCTTGGAGTTAGTAACACTTTCCAGCCTTGCAGATTGGTGTGGAAGTGCTTTACAGATTAGGAATTGCACAGTAGGGGGAAATTAGCTGTCTATTTTGATTGACCTTCCTAATACCCCAAATCTCAAAAACACACACATGTTAAAGTCTGTTTCCTTCCTTGAAAGGAATATTTAGAGAAGTTAAAATTAAGTAACCTGTAACTGAAAAGCAAAAAAAAAAAAAAAAAAACAAATCGAGAAAACAACCCACCACACAAACTGGAAAATTATTTTTTATACAACATAACTGTACAGCATTTTGATAATATGCAGCCAAAATTTACTTTGGACTGTGGTTCCACTAGCTCCCATGAAAGCTAAGCAAGGTTAGAAGTTATCAGAATTTGGATGAAGGACTTTCCAAGGAAAATCTTAAGTACTTCAAGAAATCATGCTAGTAAATCAGTAAGTGACCTTCTTCCCGTAAGTCAGGAACAGGGCAACCTCTCCCCCACAGGATCACAGTGCTGTTTAGCAGAGTTGCCGTTCTTATAAATGAATAACAAAATGCAGGTCCTAGGTCCTACATACTTGGTAACCTCTGAAAGACTCTATAGTACTCTTTTCTCTGGATTAGAGTTCTTCCTCTGAGAATCAGAAACAGGCATCGCAGTGATTATACCTACAAAGTAACATACAGGAAGATGAGGAGTTGTTGGGGAGGGGAGGTGATGAAGAAAAATCTGCACTGAAAACTGCTGCAAGTCAATATTGTCACTCCCTGCATCCAGCTTAAATTTTACCCTGAGTGATTTCAGTTATGTGTAATTTCAGTTATATCCATCACTCCTGTTTCTTCTGTCCTACAGTGTTGGTCAAGGCATAATAGTGTAGGAAGTCCCTCCTCTCCATTCTTTGCTTTTGAATGACTGTTACTCCTAATTCTTATCACTGATGTCACCAACTTTTCCAATACAGTGTGGAAGAGCAAGAATATGTTCTCCAGTGTAAAGCTTACTTGTGCCACTTGTTAGAGAAACAGGGACAAGCCCTTTCAGAAGCTAGTATTGAAAACCAAAGAACTGTACATAATCTATGATGAAACATTCAGACAGATAAGTAAAATTGACTGAAACATGGAGAGTGAGAAAGATATTGTATTGTTCTTCCTGGATGACTTATCTAGGACATTTTCTAGGCATGGTGCTATTCTAGGACGATGTTTCATGAACACATGCACAAAAAGTTACAATCCACAGATCTTCAATTTTTACCTCTCAGCAACATTAGGTCATTTTGCTCACCTGCACCTCCCTAACACCCCCCTGCACCATCCCACCATGCCATGAGTCTTTGTATAATTTCAAACACAATAGTTGAACTAAGCTGAATCCATGATGAGTTCAGGTATGAAGAACAGTAACAGCAGAGGAGAGTTTTAGGACTCCTGCATGCAAGCTGAGTCACTCAATTTAGTTGACCTCCAACTTTTAGGAGTTCTGCAAATCCCTTGCACCACTTAGGCACATCTTTTGGTGTGCAATGCATCTCTAAAGACACAATTTCTGCTTCTCACAGCCACAAGGTCATGATCAGACCAGAGGAAGACTGAATATTACATGCCTAAAGTTTGCTATCTAACCCTAACTCTATTTCGCTACAGGATCTTTCCAAATTGCACCTATTTAACATTCTTACATGATCCAGATTGCTCCAAGATCAGAGTTTCTACCCTTGAACAGAAACAGAGGCAGTGAGAGACGACAAAAGCACTGTAACCGCTAATCATTTAGGGACTGCAGTACAACCAAAAGAGACGCTATTTAGGAAGAAGAAACACAGCTACTTTGGAGCATATCTAAAAAGTGATCAAAAGAATGAAAGTAGGAGAATACAGACTAGAAAGCTGAAAACATAAAAGATGGCTATAATCTCCCTTATTTAAAGCTTGGTTCCACTGCCTAAAGCTAGGCCACAGCAGGTAGCCTGAGATGCCTTGTCTCCACCTGCTCCAGAAAGACAGAAGCCTTTGCAACGTTCTGCATGAGACCTGCTGGCTCTGTCCCAGAGCCTCTCAATCATGCTTCATCTTCACAGGAAAATCAGCAAGTAGACAAGCATTGTCCCTACTTTATTCATAGGTACAGTTTGTCACAGAGAGAATAAATAACATCCCAGACCTCCCTGTAGAAATAAGTGAATCCCAGCAACTGGAACAGAAAATTGTAAATCACACGGGACACACTAGTCCTGATTTCCATCACACTGCTCTAACACAAGCAAAAGGATATAGAAGATGAAACCAGGAATGCAATACATTGCCCATCAAGACTACCCAGGTGTAATTCTGTAACTTTACCATATTGTGGAAGCTATATGGGTCATATGTTCAGTAGATCTAATATCCAGGAGGGTCTTGCCAACATCCCACAGGTGTGCACAGGAGTGCAGTATGTGAAAGGAAAGCAATTATGTGGGTGGGTACACATACAAAACGGTGTTTCTAAATCCTGGATGAATTCCTTCCACACATCTGCACCCATTTCACATTGAGGAATTAAAGAAGAAAAAAATCTCATTGAAAGATATCCGAACATTAATGCTGCTTGTTGGCTGGCTCTGTCCTCCAGCACATTACCTCTCTCAAAGACCTACTTCAGCAGAACGCTCTAGAATACAGCACTAACAGGTCAAACTCAGGCAAACCTGAGGTCAGTACACACGTTTGTCGACTTCAACACCATCTCCTACACAGGCTGTTCTTCTAGACTGGAGGGAAGAAGCTGCAAGTAGGAGGAAAGCAACACACACACACACCTTCCAGTTTAATTGACAAGAGGGATTTTCTTGGGGATTTTGTTTGAAAACCAAACAATAAGCTACAATCCAGTCATTGTTCTGGTCACTTTACTCACATGTTAGAGGCCTTTATTTTACTCTGTGTCTGTTTTTGTCCTCTCAGTTTACACTTGTAGAGGTAGGGACCTGTGTATGCATCTCCTGTATTTTTTTGAGTGTTTCCACAAAGCAAAGGAGAGGTTATACTAACAAGCAGACTAAGTGTGACAAAGTGACATTATACTAGGCCAGCAGGAAGGAGAATAAAAGTTGAAGTAGGGTCTCTTGGGTTTCAGAGAACACCAGCTATAGAGTCAGTTTGACTTTCTGTGTGGAGAAGGAGGGGAAGAACACAAGCCACACCACTGTATGACACCGCCCTCTGTAAAATAGACACTTAGAAATAAATAAGGGCCAAACGAACACAGGTGGTTATTGCATTAAACTAGATCCCACCTGACGGATCAGGAATGCAAAAAATCCAATCTCCTCTTAAGTGCAGAAAAATTGGTGCCGGGAAGTTGGATTAATGTCCTTTGGTGAGGAATACTTTAATCTTCTCTGCACCTCTCCAATTTCTTGTTAGTTTTTTAAGGCACGCTTTTCTTAGCTTAAGTGCCCTTCCCCGTTTGCAAATAAAGGGCTATATCCTGCAGTCTTTTCCCTGAATGATAGAATTTGAGCCTTCAGCTGCAGTGTATCATTTCTATGCTAAATTTGCCCCTGCTATAAGAAAGATTCACCTTCAGTAATTTTAGCAAAGTGTAATATTAACAACTAGTTAATCCAAAAGACCAGCAAATAAATTTTATGGATATATTAGATGCTATTGTGATATTAGAGTCTAGATACATTAGGGTTTTTTTTCCTGAACCTCAGCATTTGGAATCTGTGATTATACAGGAAGTTTAATAAACAAATTACAAGTTATGAACTTGTAACTCACAAGATTTCAGGAAAGCCCTGAAGATAAAGCCTGAGTGGAACTTAAAAATTCATAAAGCTATATTTACTCAGCAGATTAAAGGCGTCCTATTCACATGGGATATATCACCTCTACATTTTTCTACTGCCCTCTCTCTCCCTGCTCCAGTAACCCCATTTTTTTCTCCTTCAGCAACCCCTCCCTTTTCACCCTATTACAATTTCCTAGATCTATCTCATCTCCCCTGCCTACTGTAATGCTCTCTGCTGTACATCCAACTGTCCTCTAGCGTTCCCCTCTGCATTTGGCCTGTGCAATGCTTTAGATGCCCAAAGCAGACAGTCTCTCACTAGATCCGTTCCTCTTTGCTCTCAAGACTGTTAAACGTGTTTAGGACTCAGCAGAGCTCTTGTGCACCATGTATGATAAAGTCCAAAATTCATTCCTGCCTCCTGGTCTCCTCAGATGCTGAGGAAGACAAGCATAAGTGAGCTTCATTTTACCTTCAAACCCAAAATTCATAAAGCAGGCAGAATTTTCCGTTAACTTATAAAGCCCTTGGAAAATTACTTTCCAATAAAGCTATTTTATAAATACATATAGAGATATGTATACACATATCTAAACAAATTTGCAGCCACAGTCCAAAACTCCATCCTCATGGACTGCCAAAAACCAAGGACAAGTCACTTTACAAGCCCTAAATATCTCAAGCCATCTGGGAGACGACAACAACCACGGCATTTAACTTTTTCTTCCTTTCCCTTTTGCACTTCATTTAGCCCTTTCTGACTGTGGCTGCTCCAGCCCAGGGTGCTCCACTATCCCCGGGATTAGCAGAGATCTCTGCCGATTGCCCACACCTGCAATTCAGACAAACCCCGTTCCACTTTGTGCAATCAGCCATACCTCCCGTAAGGCCATCAGCTCCCAAGCTGACAGGCAAACAGAGACCCACCTGATGGGTCAGGCCAGACACCTGCAAAGGGGCTGGAACAGGAAGGAGAGGGAGGAAGGGAAGAGGTGGAATTACACAATTATAAGACCAGGCTGATGTTTTGAAGGGGAGGAGTACCCATAGGTACATTACAAACACCTGACTGTGAAACCAGCACACCTATAAAACCCCCAGTGAAGTTGTTTGCCTGCTTAATACCCAGTGGAGTGAGCCCCATTGGTAGAAATCAATCTACTGGTTTCAAAACAAGATATCAGAGCTCCTAAGAGCTACCGCTTAAGGAACCTTAATTTAATTTGCCACCAAATCTCCATTACCAAAATGTATAGAAAGACTTGTGAGATACTACTACCTATTTCATAGATGCACCCTGAATTAACTAACCCCCTGATTTTCCTTTTTTTCAGTTCTATCTGTGAAATGATAACATGAAACACTGTCTTTCCACTATGGCTAGATCATGCCACTGCCAGACAACTGCCTATTACCGAATATGGCAAGCACCCTAATATATCCATAACTAAATATCAACAGTAGGGTGCTCTCGGGACAACTGTTAACAAAAGAGCACACAAACCCCAAATCGTGCAGGACTATTGCTGTCTCTAGCAATACATGTGCGTAACAGCAGTGTTCCTGAGAGGGTAATCACAACTCTTACACAGGAGTCACTGCACAGAGCCCATCACCAATTCATCACAGGAGAAGGAGGAACAGAACTGTACAAAAACACACATGCAAGAGAATGTCTTTGTCAGAAGCAGCTGTACACCCCTGCTTATTTCCTGTCTTACAATTAATTTCAAATTAATTAGCTGCAGGAAGGGGGTCTGATCTTATTGTTTTAAACCTTGTTCTGGAAACCACCAAAGCTCAGACCTCAGATGATGTTCTATAGTTCTGGGCCATCCATTCATCAAAGCTGAGGATGTGCCCTCAAACCAGTTTTGGCTCTAATTTACCAACTGCACTATAAAGGCAGCTTGTGCAGAGGGGATAGCAGTAACCTGTGCCCTCTTCAGGCAGCACTGAGCCCTGAGAAAAATTCTTCTCTAATGGCACTCCTTGTTTCTAACTACTGTGGAGAGAGTGGGAACTGAATGTTGATACAGGGAAGCGGAAAACATCATCTCCTTACTTTGTGAAGGAGCAGGCCACAAAGAACAGTGACCTTGAGCTACTGTGGGGCAGATCACAGGCATGCTCCTTACGGGGCTCTGTACTTCATGACAGAGCAGCCATATTTTGGGCCAGACACAGTATTTGCCCTCGTAGCAATAACAGCATGGCCAGAGCATGCAAAAATCTTTGCTGGAAGAACCTCAGCATTTATCTACCAGACAAGAAGATGGGATGTGTAGAGGTGAAGAAGCATACCGTGGGAAGGAAGAGGCAACAGGCCAGGCCTATATGTATTCAGTGCTCACCCAAGACCTCCCACAGGCCACCTTACCCTCTTATCAGGAGCATTGCATTACCGGTGATGCCAGAATGGCATGGCTCCCATCCAAGTACAGACTTATTGACACTTCCCTGCCTCTGAGCAGGGAGAAACTTCCTCATGACTTTTCCTGTGCTTGCCAACTTTTCTTCCTATGACCAGTGAGGAGCAGGAATTGTCAAACCCTTTTGATGTAGCTGGTTCACACTTAGATGTAAAATCTCTGAATACCCAATAGCATATTGACAGTTGTTGCTGAGTCTTGGATATTATTTTGCAGCTAAAATTAAAATAAGAAACAATTAGCATCATCCCACTTCATAATAGAGTATTTTATCATTCAAGTAGAATGCAGAGCATAATTATATGGCTATATCCAGAGATTATACATTGCATCAAATGTCAAATCATGTCGTGTTAACCACCAAGTTATCCTGAAATTGTTCAGCAGTAAGTGAGAAAGAATTTGGTCTCTGTGTGGTCTCTCTGCTGGGTGCATATTTTCCAGCTGTTATCCCCCTGACCTGCATACCTGCCATGGACTCCTTCAAGCTTATCAATCAAACTAGAGAACAGAAAGCCAAGCGTGACATCTGACTTCACAGCTAACAGGAAGCAAGCAGTAGCCCTCCGCTATCTAGTCCCTTTCTACTTAGCCCTGTGATGCAGGAAATGAACCAACACCTTGCAGAAGAATAATGAATGGAGCTGATACATCAAGGTCAAACAGGCCTGGCAAGTTCAGGGGGTTTTTTTTCAAAAAAAAAAAAAACCACCAACAAAACCTCCTAATTTGCTTTTAAATCAAGTCACTCTAATACAGTCAACATTCACTCACAAACAATTAATGTAGAATGGAAACTTCCTGTTATTTCTTTAGTTTGAGAGCCAGGAATAAGTCGTGAACGTCATGAAGACTTTCATTAAAGGCCTGGAGAGGATTAGATCAGCTGCTCATGCCTTTGAAAGATCATTTCTTCTGGCCGTATAGCCTTTGTTAATAAGCACTGACTTTTAATTATGGGACATAATATTTTAAAGTAAAAAAAGGTCCTAAAGTATTAGGTTTCCATGCTCTTCTGCCTTACTAGTATTAAGCCCATTCACATAAGTGGAAAACTGACATAAATTGTTGTTAGGTGACTGGAAAGACAGGCAAGGGCATTGAGGCCAGGCCCCAGGCAATTGCAATAATGACATAAGACATTTCATCCAAAACTTCTGCAGAAGCACCAGTCCATACAGCTTCATAGGATCTAAAGACTCAAGAATTTGATTATTCACATATTTTCTGAATAACCAAATAGCTGTAAACAGCCCCAGATTGCATTTTAAGTCTATTCAGTGCTGCCAAATTTTGAAAGTGTTCTTTTCTGATCTGTTGGCACTTTAGGTTTTCCAAATCAGTGGAATACAAAACATCATGAGTGAGTCTTCTTTCATGATTTCCAGTCTTTGAAGTGACACACAGACATCACAAACAAGATCAACATCACCTTCAATCAAGGAGGTCCTGAGCAGTAATAACAGAAATCAAAGCAGCTAACTTTTAATCCAATAACAAGGAAAAGTTGAATTGGAAAAGAAATTCAAGACTGGGTATATGTTGTCTTTGAAACCATTATATATAACTGTATCTGTATCCCTGAAAAAAAGAGGCTGCATCATGCTTAGAGCTTATATTTTTCTTTAACCTATATCCTCCCATTTAGTGCAGCTGTTTGCCATCATCTCTTTGAATCTAAGGAGAATGTGTGTTTCATAGGAATGCTTTGTCCAATTTTAATAGAAATTTACAATAACCACTAGATACTTAAAAAAAAAGAACAGAGAACAAAAAAGATTAAGAGGCTTAATTACACCACACCTATGCAACATGAGGTGCTTAAGCAGTGACAGCAAAGAGATTCCTTTTCTCAGAGAAGATCAGATATGAGAAAGTATTGAAGCATTAGCAGAGCCCACCTGTGTGTTAGTTTTAGACCACACTAATATAAGTTTGTTTTTTGTAGTTATTTATTTTGCACAGAGTAGGGAATGGTGAGCATATAAAGGATAACTAGCCACCCTCTGATAACTTTCTAGTATAAAAATTCATTAGCATTCCACAAATAATGAACCTTTTAAGCCAAATTCATTACATTGGTTGAGTTGGACCTTCTGAGATTTCTGGCTCCTCCCCTCCTCATCTAGCACTTCAAAGGAATGCCTCTCTCTTCTATTAAAAGTCTGGGTCTTGTAAAAATTCACCGCACCCTAGGAATTCCCCTCTTGGAATACACTAGTCAGACCTGCAATTCAAGCATCTTAATTTTAAAAGAAAATATTTCCAGAACAACCACAACCGGAACGTGATTAATCAGAGAAGGAAGAGGAATTTTGTTTTGGTGATCATACTTTCTCCTATGTGATAAATGACAGAAATTCATACAAAATATTTTTTTTATATTCCAGAGAGAGAAGCCACATGAAAGTCTGGTAACTCAAGCCCGGCAAGATACAGCTCTGGGATGAAGAAACATGCAAGTAAACAGACCAGAACTGGCATCAGAGCATAACTGTGTAACACAAGGCAAACAAAGACGGGGGCTGGGCTCTCAAAAGTCAGCATTAGAGATGTTTCGGGACAGTCTTCCAACAGGAACAGCAGAAGGCAAAACGCAAACTGACTGAAAGGTGGAATCGTATAGACTTACAAATGGGATTTGTATCCAAATACACCAACAGACAGCACCCTCAGACATGATGATCCAGTTCAATGCTAAAATGAACAGTGCTGACCATTACTTGAGCCTCTTCACACTGAGGGCCTGGAGAAAGCCATTGCCACATTTTTCCACGCAAAACTCAAATAAGGGTCTGGGACAAATCAGTTCCAAGTCTTCTCTAATTTGGTAAATTACGCAATCTAGACCAAAGTGAGGAAGGCAGGAAGCATTTCAGTTTTCTGAATTAACTTTTTCTTTTTTTATTTCCACACAGGTTAATTCTCTTGAATCACTTTTAAGAAAATGCAAAACAAGAATGAATACATAAATGCTGCTTCCTTTCCTCTTTTTAAGGAGGAAGATTTGAGGAGATTAAGTCAAGTTTTAAATGTAAGAATATCTTAATGCTAATTGTAAAAAAAAAAAAAGGTAGGAAGGAGTAGTGCTGGCTTTCACTTCTCTTATTGTGGTTTTACAGAAAAAATAGACTGGAAAGATAAAGGAATATGAAGTCATCACAAGTAGGTTCTTGTTGTTCCCACTGCTCTACATAAGTGTCTTACAGTCCAGAGTTATAATATCAGTGTTCTGCAGTCATTTCAGCTGGTACAAGTACCAAAGTGTGGGTTGAGCAGGGCAAGATGCGTCCTTGAGGCTCCCAGACACCGCAATAGTCAACAATGCACCCAACAGAATTAGAAAGGTACCAAAGCAAGAGCGATTACTAAATTAGTATTCAGAGACCTTGAAGTAGGGGTGAACATCAAGCACAGCTTTCTGCTCAGTGCAGGACACAAGAGCAGTACAGTACCTTCTGCAAACAGTCCTTAACTAGGCAACGCTCACTAAGCGGTACAAATACAGTATATTTTGCATCTTGGGTCAAGAGGTTTGCTATGTTGTCATCTCTGTCAAGCACCTCCTTCCAGATCATACCCAGATAGGTAGTCACTGCCAATTTTTAGCAACCTATTAAGCCACCATAGCAAAATGCAGGCTTTAGTTCAGGAATTTTCACTTAAAGATCAGAGGTTTTGCAGAAACAGGACAGTATATTTAAATAAAATATTTGTTATTTCTTTAGGGAAGGGGGATATTCAAGCAGAAAAAACAAAGACTGGGAGTGGAATTTACCTCTCTTAACAGCCACTACCATTAAATCTATTGGAGTGCACTTCTTGTTAATGGACAGCCATGGTTAGAACATACTGAACAGGAGCTTAAATATTAGTGAATGAAAAGGTTCATCATGTAATATATGAGCATTATTCAACAGATGCTGGTATGGACTGAAGAGTGAGGATATTTGATGCCATATGTGAAAAGATGTGTTGGTCTCACTCCCGATTCCTATTCTACTGCTATAATCAGAAGCGCTATACAATGAAATCTAAACTTCTCACTGGACTTTCCTTTCAGGCATCTTAAGAGAAAATTGAGTGTTAAGACACCTGATGGCCTAAGGTCTGCTGATAAAATTAGCTGTTAAAAAAGTGAGAAGACTTTGCAGTACCATTAGGCATGACATTTGCAAGCAGGTAATCAATGCTCTGCAGAGACAGAGAGAGAAATCTGCTGCACCTTCACATTCAGAGCAAAAGGAACCCCGTTCAGCAGCTATTCAGATGAAGATCTTTTCTTCCTGAAATCCCTGGATTCATAAAAGGAAAAGAGCTAAGGAACATCCCTATTCAGCCTGTTCCTCGCTAGAGGTATAAAAAGAGTAGAAAGCTGCCTAGTACAGTCACCTTCTAATTCTGGTTAAAGCCTTAGATTCCAGTTCTCCTCAGCCCAAACTGCTGTATATCTATGAAAGCATCTTTGAAAGACACACACACAAACACATACCACATAAGATATGCTTTGCCATATACTATGTGGGCTTCACAACACTCATGTCTACATGCCTATACCACGTTCGTCATTGTGATATCTGAACATCTGTACTTATTGAAATGCAGCGTATTTGTCAATCAAGGGTGCATTCATCACTATGACTGCATAACCACAGCACGCATCGAGCCCTTGTATGCAGCATATGTTGACTTGTCTCCTTTTGCACAACAAACTCTAAGAAAATAGGGACCAAGATGCCAGTTCTTATGGTCACCTGCATCACAAGAAGGGCCTCAATATTAGGCTTCAACTCCATTGCACTGATTCAGAGTATAAAGGTAAGTGCAGTGCCTCCCCATGCTATCTCCTCAGATAAAAGGAAAAGGCTTCAATCTACAGTTCATTAAACACTATTTTACCTCTGCGTCTTTCGCATTAGAAATAAAGCAGCTTGGATTATCTTTGTTTATTTATTTTTTTTAAAAGGTCACATTTTTGTCACCCAGAACAGACAAAGCTTTCAAATGAAGAGGGCACTGGACAATTATGTTTTTAAATATATTTGCTTCTGAGTCACACTATGTAAAGGAGAAATACCACCCCATGTGCACAATCCAGAAAGGGGAGAAGAAAAAACACCTTTTCTTTCCCAGTGCAAACTGTACACAGCACTAAGGGTATTTCTGTAAAATCAGTGATTGCATTGCTGCTATTTGAGTTGAGACTTGCTCTAACTTTCAGTCACATCACCTGCACTCTTCCAAAACAGATTCAAAGGTCTAAAAGAGCAGCTTGATAACAGAGAGGAACATTTATTTATTTATTTATTAAAAGGGCATTTTTCCCAGACTTTAACTAAACCTCATCCACTCTTGTCACTCTGGGCAGACGGTTGAAAGCAATATTAGAGGAGGTAATTGCACAGATCAGTCAACAGCCTTTGTCTCCTTGCCACTGAGACTTACAGTAAAATGGGCACAAGAAAACATTGTCCTGGATTAAAGGCAGGTCTTTTTCTCCAGTTGCTTGCTGCTTACCAGCTGTTGTGCTCAACGGCAGGGACAGAAGCTCGAGTGGTATCTACAGGAGAAATCTAGCCTGATACTGTCTTTTATTTTTTTCACCACTTCTCTCGAGGCTTGAAACAGATTACTCTTTGTTTTTAAAGTGAAACTTTACCAAAAAGTATTCTATCTTGTCATCTACCGTTAAGTCATTAATCATGTGTGCAGAGCACTTTAGTAGCTATGAATTTTTGGGATTCTGAGTTTACAAGATCACCATCACTGTAACTTCTCAGGTTGACAAACATTTTTCTCAACCCTTTGATCTTATTTGGAGCAACTCATGAAAAGACTCAGAGTAGCTGCTTAAACAAACACAGTACAGGGAACAGAGAAATTTTATTAACATTTGATTGTAAATCACCAGCAGCAGCCCACACACAGATAAAAACAGATACTGCACTGTCAAAGAAAAGCTGTACCTGTTAGGGATATGTCAGAACAGTTGCAAGAGAGCTCCCAGTGTACCTTGTGACAGAATTACAGCTGCCAAAGTACGGCGGGACTGAATACAAATCAAAGGGTACTGACAGAAATGCAATAATAGAATTAAAGAGTCAAAAATAGAAATAGTTTGGTGTCAGAAAATACATCATCAACACCATCTTTAGAAGGGGAGTCATCACCTACGTTTTGACAGCCCAGGCTGTAAATGGATTCAGTTTCCGCAATAGTAGGTTTTATCTTCACATTCTGACCTAATTCATAAACATTGAAAAGCACAGTGTTGAGACTGGTGCTGGAAATTAAGTAGTTTAATAGGACCATTATAAACAGCAGAACAATATCAGCTCCATCGCAGCCTTTGCATCTCATTAATGGATTTTATGAGAAAACATTCAAAGCCAGCCCTTTACAGGTGTAATTTAAATACCTTTTCCACCAAAAATTTACTCAGAAGATCATATTTCTGATATAAAATTCTGTAATCAATTAACATATTACAAGTTGCTGCTCACCTCAGAAACTATGAGTTTCATTTTTCAGGTAAAAAATGCTCACTCTGAAATAATTACTCTACCATTGTTAGATAGTTCTGTTCACTTGCTTTTTAAGGAGAGATTACTTTAAATTCCAGCTGAAAATTAGAGAACAGCCTTGTGGAAAAAATTATTTAAATCAAAAAAATGTTCTGGTTTTGTATTTTTAAAAAAATTCCTTTGTCAGAAAATGGAACTAAAATGCAATATCATCTTGAAAAAAGTTAAAAAATTACTAGATTTGAAGTGCCTTTTTTACTGAAGCTTCTGAAGATAGTAAACAAAGGCATAAGAAGTTACATTGCTTTTTTTTAGTAATTAAGCTTCTATCTGCACTAGATCAAGGCAGACCGCAAACCAAATATATAAAATATTTACTACACTTGTAGGAAATTTAATCCAAGTTTCCAATCCACACCTTGTGGAGGACTGAACCAAAACCTCAGTCCCAAAGAACTGTAAAATTCTGAAACGATTTACAAAGTTTGTGTGTGAACTGCCAGAGAGAGAACCAGCTATTTTGTTTTTCCTTTCACTTTGTTTTTATGAGAAATGAGTTTTTACTCTTTCAGACTTGAACAAATACCTAAACTCCCAAGTTTTCTAAGCAGGTGGCTCCAAGTCAGCTTCCTGCTGGAAGGGGAGAAGTTGTACATAAACTTGTGGCCACAGCCTCAGAAAGTTTCAGCAAAGGAATCCTCTCCCCTCTATTTCCCCACCCCTGCCTCTGTGCCAGTTTGCCACCTTGTTTGCTGAGTTACACAGCAACATAGTGGGTGGAAATTTAATCTGGCTTCCCCACCAAAACCTGTATCATGTGCCTAGGAGCTGTTTCAGCCTTTCTCCCGCCCTGCACACCAATCCTTCCCGAAGCAACGCCCCACTGGGGCCTCTTTGGGAAAGGACTGGAATTCCTGAGCATTCGCCTTTGTTTAGAGTGGAAACAAGTGATTAACTCTCTTACTGCTAATGGAAGTTAAGGGCAGTGGTTAAACTTGCCACTTTCAGCAAGGTTTAACACACCTGAGAACACCACCTTTTACAGAAGAAAACACGCCAATTTTAAAGAAGCAGGTGGCTTTGATGTAACAGCCCTCTTTGCAAGATTAACGGCACTGAAGTCTGTGGAGAGGCAGAGATGCATTCACGGAACTGCTTGCAAGAGACCTTACTCACTGAGCTTTTACATTACGATGGTCCCTGCAAAATTCAACACATAGGCACATACATCACAGGCATATAAAAATGCACGTTTATGTTTCAGGATACCATTGAGTAGACATCCTCACATCAGCTTTAAAAATGGTCCTTGGAAATACGTAGCTGCAGTAACTCCTTAGAGACACATTTGATATCTTCACACTGCCACACAGTCCCACCCTCAAGTACAGTCAGACCAATATTGGGATTACAGTCATAAACACACATCCCAAAGGATGAAGGCTTCATCTAGGAAAGGCTGCACATGCAGTTTACAATAGCCAAAAAGGGAACCATAATCATTGATTATGGCCATGTCAAGCAAATACTCTGGTTCCCTACATGCCTCATGCAACCTTTCAATTAAGATTCAATATCTCAGATGAAGACATTTAATGTTGGACCTGAAGCTTGCTCTCCTGTTAACAGCCGAACTTATGCAGTAATGGGACAGGGCAGCGCTCAACTGCTAGAAGAGCCAGTCTTCATATAGCACATCACTGCTTCCAGATTGGATGAACTAGCTCCACTACACCAACCTGAGAAACGAAAACAAAGAATAGGATTCCCAGGAGTCTGCAGATGCAGAAAGGTGGGTTACAGTTGCGTGGCCAATTTGCACGCCAAGTTACCACAGCAGCACGCAATGAAGGCAAACCTCGGTCAGCTGTGGATTTGCATATGTAATGAGCAGGGTTAAACAGACACCTGAAAGTTTTGCCCATAAGTGTTTTTGCATGTGTGCACACACAGAGTACAGAAAATCAGGTCTTGGAAGTGTTCTGGTAGAATAACATGTAAACTAAGAGCTCCATAATACTGAGAGAGCCTGGGCAGAGGGCCAGAAGCTCCTGAATTATAATCTCATCTGTGCAACTGAATCACTGTGGTTTTAGGCAAGTAATTAAACTTTCCACTGTCTTGGTTTTCTTCTTATGTTAGATAAAGCCCAGTATTGCCCCCTTTATGTATAAAGAGGGTAAATAAAACAGATGTGTAAGAGCTAATGCTTTACTGTCTGACCTTTGCATTTTAAAGTGCCTAAAACGGTAATTTTATTACATTACTCATTTCTAAATTTCTTCTCTCATCCCACAGATATAAAATGACTATTGCAGAGAATTCTACAGATTTATGAATCTTTCAGTACAGGCACTGTACAAAAAACAGCTGAAGTCAGCGACTTCAGGAACTTAAAGATCGTGCTTCATACTAAAAATGAGTGTCTCGGGGCACAGTGTTTCTGTTACATTAGTTTAGTATGACAGAGATTTTGCTGTCTCCTGTGGCAGTACTTATTTTATAAACCATCTAGTAACAACCAAGAAAGGGATTGTAATCTACTGCATACCCAGTAAGCTGAATTACTTCATCATTTTACATCATTTTTCCTAAAACATGAACATTTGAATCAAATAAAGCAACAGCTACAAATGCTTTTATGATTAAATCCCAAAACTGACCTTAAAAACAAGCTGTATAGCAACAATAAACAGAAGCACTGTTTTGGAGGGTAAAAGACTTCTGAGATACGATGTCCTTTCTTTGGGTCTTGCAAAACAAAGCCCCACAGTTAAACTTAATCAGTGTGAAAAGGAACAGACCATCTACAGCAGGTAAAACACCTCAACTTATACAGCTCTTAATGCAAGTCTCACCACCTCTTTTTTGCGATGTACTGTGTACTGCAAACAGCACAAGAGCATTTGAGTCCAACCTCTTCAAGAAAAGTCCTACCTGAAAGACTGGGTGAAATGGTCACTGCTGAAAGCTCACAGGAGGTGAGACCTCATGGAAGCTAATGCAGGTCCTTTCCTCGTTACTGAACTGTAAACCCTAATGTCTCATTACAACCCCTTCCTTTCTGCAAACTGGCATGGAACCTCTGTCCTTGAATCTGACCCAAATAAAAACCTCCTCCACTGAGAAAGTGAGAAATATAATGTGAATTGCCACCATAAACCAAAAGCGAAATGTTCCTGTTTAAAGTTTATGGTATCCATCATTTCCATAAAGCAAGAGCATTTCCAGCAAATACCTGTAAGAACACCAGCCCTTTTGTATTACCTGCAATTAGCTTATCTCCAATTATATGAACAGGTACATGATGACAGTCTTTGGTAATAGAGGTATTATGGGGAAAATAAGGGTTGCTTTACTTTGAGTGTAGGTCTTAGTAGAAAACAGATTAAAGCTTATGTGGATATACAAAATAATAGATAGGCTAATTCTATTGTCTGCCTCTCCTAAATTATTTTATTAGGTGGAACATATTAATTATAATGAAAGAGAACCCCTGACTGTTGGCTTCTAATGAAAATTCCTTTGTACGATCACTGCAGGATTTCCCACCATTTTCTCTTTCTGATGAAATTAACTCCCTATGGTTGGTCACCAGGATAAGCTCATTTTAGCCAATCAGCTTGGGAGCTGCCATTTACCTCACAAAGGGAGAAAAAGGTATCTGCTGTCATAGCAACGAGTGGCTTTGCTCTGATCATCTTTGGATCCTTTAGCATAATGAAAGACACCGGCTTGCTTTTCAGATGATTAATCTTTTCCCCTGTGAACCTACTTGAATACATTAGCAAAACAAGTATGAAAAATTTGTTTATCCCAAGACAATCATTAGAAAATTACCTGCAAGAGTAATTCTCATTAGGGCAGAGTTTGTGAATACCAGACCATATGGTGAATGAAAGCAGCAAGAAGCAATAAAATCTCAAAGCTGCAACAGGTTGCAAAGTTTATCAGGTTTCAAACTGAAAGTTTAAATTAGTTAAGCATCAAAAGTTGGGGAAAAATTGATTTCTTACTAAAATTCCAGACAGGTTTACAGCACGAAGACTCGACAGATTATACGGCCAGGCCTGCAAATCCTTACCTAGTCAAACAGTCCTTTTCGTATGTGGGCAGTTGCGCTAATTCCCAAAGGCCTGATCCCAACTACATCCTGTAACTCTGGAGAATCTTACAAACTTCAATGGTGCTAAGCTTACAGCTGAAATCATAGGACTAGAGTCTTACCTTACACTAGCATGAGTTTAGATATTATTACTTTGATATTTAAATGGCATTATAAAATTAAAATTATAGATTACTATGTCAAAATTTTGAGAACCAACTCCAGGAGAAAATGTAAGAGAAACTTAAGATTTCATAATATACTCTCTGACTTCTGCAGTATTCAGAAACTTCTTATTTTAGCTATGTAAATGATGAGTAGTTAATATTATACTGGGGCAAGCTGAAAGAAAAGTGAGATCATTTGCAGTGTTGAAATCGTTTAATTATTATCTTATACCCACGAGAAGTCCCAGTAGAGCAGATTTGGAATTCATACTATGTAAAGCTAAAATGACTCCTCCAGTTTCAACAAATCATTAGGAAAAAAAGGAGGAGGAAGAGATAATTTCTACAAGGTATCATCAGCTTGGTTTTGAGAGCAAAAACTGATGTGATTCTGTGGAGCCTGCCACAGCGCATGGGAGCGGAGCTGTTTGTACAAAAGGATATGGCTCTAAATGCTCCTGTATAAGCACATGGATTTCTCACCTTAGCAAGAATTTTTTGTCCAAACTGGATTCTGTTTGGATATCTCTCTAGTCAAAAGTCTAAGATCAATCCAATGGTCTGCCTTTTTTTTTAAAAAAATAGAGAATTCCCCATTAACAGCAGTCTATCAGCAGTGTCCTCTGCAATCCCACTCTTTACCACAAAGAACTAAAATATTTTTATTCCAACTCTTTTTAAAGTGTCTATAGTGTTATAACATTCTGGGATAGAAGAGTACTGAGTCTCACTGCAGATAGCCAGTCCAATCATTTAACCTCACTACCATCGTGCATCGGTTACATGATAATGACAGAAGTAGAAGAGGCCATTTCCCTGTGCAGCACTTTCATTTGAACTCAATGAAAACAGATTTCACATCAATGTTTCAAAACTATCTGGTTGTATCAAGTCCTGTGAAGTTCTACACGCAATTATTAATGGTTTGCTAGCTAGAAGAGTTTTAGAGGAGTATAATATTGAGTTTGGGAATTTTTTTTTTTTTTACCTTAACAGGTGAACTCTTGCTCTATTCAGACTGTACCTCCTTCCTGAAATGGGCTTCTATGAGCTATCAGACACAGTAATTAGGTAAGAAAGCACAGACTAGTGGTGTTCTAGAAATATTCACCTATTTGGAAGGTGGTGGTGGTTCTAACATAATTCCTGGCTCTAAAGCCTAGATTTGCACTTTTTGGATCAAGCACATATTCACTGTCCTGATAGGAAATGCAAACTTTCTCTCTGCCATAGCACAGGAATTTCTGCAGCCCTTCTGTTTCCAGAACAGAAACACTTCCCTATGGCTACAGATACATCAGCAGGCTCCTCTTGGAGAATATTAAAGGGATGTGACTTTAAAAATGCTGTGATGACAAAATGCAATTTCTAAACTTTCCTTCCCCATCCAGAACTGCATATTGACCCTTAGGTGAATCCAAACCAAGTCCATCACTTTTTCAAATGACTGCTTCTCAACAGAAGGCTGTCCCTTATGAATTGAACTTACTGGATCTCCCACGTTCTGGTTTTCCTCCATTTACTTATTTGTAGCCTCAAATAGAAGCTGTTTGAGGGGCAGAGTGAGGAACACAGATGACATTTCTCAGTGGGGGTAAATCTAGGAGAAAAGAAAACTTCCCAGCTATTTACAGCATTACTCATTACAGACCCAGATTTTTGTTTTAAGGAAGTCTTGCAAAGCCCACTCATTTTCATCTTTCTTCAGGCTATTTCATGGAAGTACCCACAGACTGATCAGAAAACTAACAGTGTCCAAAAGCTGTTGAGGAAAAGCAAAAGAAGCAGCCTTCTCTATATTTCCGGATTTTTTGAGGTACTTTCTTCTGCTGAAATTTGAACTTCACTTTGTAACTACCTTTTTCTACAGATGACCTTAGAACCTTGATCAATTTTTTTTTTATGACATTCTAGAGGAAAAAATCTCTGGGGAACAGTCTCCAAATTGAACATCCAAGATCTAGGTGGCAAGTGGGCCCAATCAACTGCCAGTACAGCAAGATCAAAATAAGAATGATTAGCATATTCTAAAATCCGTTTTATTAAGCCAAGCCAAATTTAACATGTAAATTTTTCCAGGGCTCTTGATGGAACATTACCATCAGCACCAACCGCTGAAAGCAAAGCAATAACAGATGCAATAGCATCTCCAGGGTGACTTCAGATTTTCATCCATATGAAGTAATTAATCCCCACTTTGTCTGTGTGTTTGGCTTTGTTATGTTTCCTATGCTATCTACAGTCACCAAGTAAAACAACTGCGAGCTTTAGCTGCCCCGCACAACACACCACCCTCCCACCCCCCATATTATTAACAGTGCAGGAATGCACAGATTAAAAAGCATACATCTTTAAAATGTTTATTCATGGTCATTTCTTACATTCATATTGTGTTAATTTAACACTGACAAGAAAATTCAGTGAGTTTGATGAAGAGATTTTTCTATACCCTTAATCTACCTCATACCAATCAGGAGAGGTGAAAAATATTCTTTAACAATTAGAACTCCTTAGATCCATGTTGTGCATTAAATGGTAACCATGTAATTAAAATGAACAAATTTAAAATCTGACAACAATTGGTGCATCTCCAGCATTTAAAATGATTCAATTATTAATAATTCATGCTCAAAACCCCATATGTGGGCAATGAAGCAGAAGGAGAGATGAAAACGAAGTCTGATCCATGACTAACCTTACATCTGTACAGAGCCTGACTAAACAGAGTTGCAGCATTATGTTTTCTACAACATTTACCCAAATACAGTAGGAAATTGTTGCACCATAATATGTATTTGCAGTGATGCTCAACAGTTAGTTAATCGCATGGGGGTGGGGGAAAGCCGTGCTAACACACGAGAATTCAGAGAGGCATACTGTTCCTTAGCAAGTCCAATTGAACCAGAGTACTGAGTTTGTTAGATATTTGAAAGATTTTAACTACACACGGGTTAATGCCAAATTTGCTTTAAGAATTTCAGAGGATCCAGTCCAGCCTTTATTATTTTAGTGCTGGTTTGAACAAAAATCAGGAAGTTTATCTCTAGCACTGTATGTTCAGACTTTTAACAAGAAACAGTCATCCTTCTGAGATGTTAGTCTACATTTAAAATAGCAATTAGAAGGTGATTCACATTGTCTCTTAGCTCACTTATCCCATCCAGCAATGTATTTTGAATGTTATTAGAT
Source organism: Bucorvus abyssinicus (assembly GCA_009769605.1). NCBI lineage: Eukaryota > Metazoa > Chordata > Aves > Bucerotiformes > Bucorvidae > Bucorvus > Bucorvus abyssinicus. The sequence goes on along the minus strand of CM020035.1, from coordinate 8,667,488 downwards.
CCACTCCCATGAATTTAGTCTGAACTAGCAGTTTACACATGCAACTCACCATACCATAGATGCCTTTGTATCATTTCAGCCCAAAACTCAAACCTCATGAGTGAGATTTCAGCTGTTAACCTACAATTACTTCATTCTTGATGTAGGTTTTCACTTTTTCCTCTCTCTTTTTTCCTTTTTTTTTTTAATTTTTTTAATCAGCTTTTCTTTTATAGCTGTCTTAGGAAATTTGATAGTGCAATAAGCTACATGTGAAAGTGATGGCAGTAACATGTCCGGGTTAGCTGCAAAGCCATTTTTCAAGCCCAAGCCAACGAAGCTGCACATGTTATGCTAAAGTCCTCCTCAGTCAAGCAGCTGTAAGAGAAGATTGAGGGTCACAGAAAGGGTAGAGCTACTAACTCCTTGCATTAATAATAATAATTTCTTCCACTACCACATTGCTAGATGCAACTGTCAGAAGAGAGGGTGTAATCTAGGAGACCTCTCAGGACAGAAATACACACAGTTTATCCTCAGAAATACAACATTTTAAGAGACATACATAACACTACACATTTTATCAAGGACCACAGCTATCTAAGAAACAGCCCAAAATATTTGTGAAGGGTGAGGCTAGAACATACCCATGTTTTTACCATTAAAACATATACTTGATTTATGTGCGTTAAAAGAGATTATGAAGTTAGTGTTTTAAACACACAAAATTTTTTAACAAGTGTCACAAATAGATGTGTTTACTCCTGCAACCTTTTTGACGTCCTGGTTCTAATCATCGTTCCACATGTGGGGGGGATGAGAGAAGAGACATGTTTATTCTGTGGCTGATTTATTACAAAATCAAGACCATTCAGATTCAAATTCCACCCCTCCTTAAATACGTTGTAGCTGTTCTCTCTTTCGCACAATTTACCACCACATGTAAAGGTCAAGTCCACTGGTAAAGTAATTCATATGGTTATCCAAATCCTACCCAAGCTATAAATTAACATGACATAAATTGCCTACAGCATTTCTTTTATTTCTAATGTTATACACAGGCAAGTCTAGCCTGGTGTACTGATAATTAAAGTAAAACTGCATACACCTCCCCCAAGAACACAGACACCAAACAGGAAGTCAATTAGTTCCAGGATGGGACCTGCTGAGGGAGACACAGCGATGATCTGTGGCAAATGCTAACTTTGGGCTTTCAGTGGGAAAAATAAGTACGCTTTACTTCACAATTGCCACCTCTATCACAGTCAGAGAGAGAAGTGCCAAAGGAGAGGGAGGGAAAAAAAGCTGCAAAATTTCATCAGAAACCTGATGTTCTTGATTTTACACAAAGCAACCAGAAGAGCTGCAGGCTAGTCTCCTAATGCTCTGAAAATTAAGACTTACAGAAATCACATGTGAACATATTGTTTTCCAGAACTTGCTGTTTTCTTAAAAATCTCAAGCCTGTGGAACATGATGCATTCTCTGCCAACAGGCTTTACCCTTTGTAACCAGAATGAGCTTATTTATTTTGAAACCACAGACTGATCATCAACATCACCCTCAAGAATAGTCAAAGGAGATTAAATCATGTTTTTCTTCATTTCTGATACAGCTAACAGTTTGATCAGTAAACTTAATACCATAAATAAACTGGAACAACTCACCCTGCAGACTTCACTGGAAATGAGCTAATATGCACCTGCTGAAGATTCAACCCACAAGGAGGTAGTCTCCTTGGAAACTGCTCCTGATGGTCTGAATACAATGGGAACCGTCACTGAGAAAAACTTAGATTTGTAGAGGTGCTGGGAAAGGTGGTGAAAGACCAGGATTTTGCCCCCCAAATTAACTGACTGTCTGAAGAGCAAATGCTCTAGTGTTTTGTAGTATTTTAGGGAGCCCAAGGTAGGCCTGGAAAGAGGAATCTATATTACAGAAATTAGAAGAGATTTCAGAGGCTAAAACATGGCATCTGTCCCTAAACCACAATTTCCTTCACTGAGGCTCTGCGGCTGAACTAGCCTCTTCAGCACGGTTTAACCTGTGAGAAAGTGCTTCACCCAGTGTAGCTCAAACTCTGCTCTAAGCCTGGACATTTACACCACCTGCTAATATGCGCCTGTTCTCACACGCTTTTAGAACATCTTTCATTTTTGATTAGCATGACAAACAGCTACTTTCTGCTGTCCTCTCTCTCCTCCCAAGCCTTTCATAAAACTTGTCGACTGATTTATTCAAGCACTTATCTTTTAACTTGCTGTCACTCGACAGGTGCACACTTGCAACAACTCTTGTAGCTGAGCCCATTTAACAGCTCTGTTAGGGGCCCATCCTCACAAGACACCGAGCTGCACAGAAGTTAGTGCCCTAAATATGCATTGAAAGTAGTGATTTAGGGCTCTCTAACTCACAGACAGTGCTCAGGGTCTTCCTTGTTAAGGAGACTGTAAAAGGACCATCCCATCTAACTATGTTATTTTAATAGGCTACATTACATGAACTTGATACAGTGGTGGTTGTTGAGTTAGAGCCTCCATTTGCACCAAAGACTTCAATCACAAAAGTAGGTAAAAGTAAATCCACATTACACAGACGGTTAAGAGAGTTTGGACAGTGTCAGTGTCCAGGCCTGGGTGATCTTGTTTGCATATTCCAAACCCACTTGACCACACTGGCACTCTTTTTTTTTCCTGACATCTTACTGTCAGAGACTGAAGGTCAAAGGAGAGTAAAATAAATAGCAAATCCAGAGGGAGATTTATTTTTTAAAGCCACCATGACAGTAAAGAATATCCTAAAGAGGCAATTCACACAAAGGAAGCAGGTTGCAGAATCCGTCTCTGGCTGCTGTTCTACACTACTTGGTATCACAGGATGACCTTTCATAGGAGATGAATTTTGACACTCTGGGGATATCATGTAGGACAACAGCCACAGATTACAAACTGCATTACTGAGGAGCTGAAGTAGAAGCTCATAGAGACACAGGTTCTCCACAGAGATCACTCCAGCCACGAGTGAATCGTAGAAGATCTCGGATACATCTACACACATTCCCTCTTCTGTACAAAAACCAAGCTCACCACAAAGAAGAAAACACCTTAATAAAACGTGAAGAGAAAGTTTAAGCAGTTTCAGGGTGTTTTCCACTAGTTTTCCCATAGAAAATTATCCAGATCTCTGCATCTGACCTCTGGATTAATGCTTTCTGGAAGATGACAGAGTCTTTTTGAGAAGGAAACCAAGTGCAGTCTTGATTGTTTGAAAGACAGAAGGTTACATTTTGAGCTCTAGAATGCTTCCTTCTAATTCCAGACCAGTATGGTACAGCTGAATGCATGTCCTACAGCTACAGCCCAACAACTCGCTAAAACATCCAGGCTCAATTCAAAAACTTTACGCAGTGAAACAGTTACTGTAATTTTCAGGAGAAGTTACAAGATCACACCCAAACATACACACATGCACACACACAGGGCATAAACATCATCATAGGTAAAATTAACCATCAGCTCCTGTAATTTAAATTCCTTTGGATTCAAACAGTACGAGTGTCTGCATGAAACCTGAAATCCTAAACTATTAGGAAACCTCAATAAAGCTTCCGACTATAATTTTTTAGACCCCAAAACATTAAATCCAATCACCTGAACACAAAACAAAGGATGCAAGGAACTGGAGCGTAAGAAATTTGAACCAGCAACAAGTTAAAGTATATTTTCTTCCACTCATGTGGGAAACTACCTTTTCACATTTTTATTTCCTGACTGATACATGAGAAGAAACATTCTTGGCAAACATCTGCTCATCTAGCCAGACTCCTGTTAGACATCTAATGCCCTCTTTGATCGGTTTTTTCAAGCAATCTCCTACCTTCACTCCCAGAGCGGTATTAGATACTTCACTTGCAGGCCTTATTCAGCAGGATGTCCTCACACCTCAAATGAGGATACTTTTTTTAAAGAGAAAGCCATGCACAACCAATTCTCCCACTTGGTATGAGCCACAAAGCCAACAGAGAACAATTCTGCATTAGGTGTGACAGAGACAACTCTCTGGGGAGGACTGTGGCGTAGTTTTATGGCTTGGGTTGTTTCTGTTTTAGCCATATTTAAACCTGTTTGAGGTTACCATCAGGCCAGAGAAGGGGCACAGCTCTTATGTCCAACTGCTTTTCAAGGCCTCAGGTTTGGAAGGTCTCATCGAGCTTTGGTCAGAAGCAGAACGTACCGGCACGCTCACCTTGGTCAGCTTTGGGGAACAGCTGCATACCCAGGAGAAGGTAATTTTTCAGAGGCCCTAAGGAGCAGCACTTTCGAATGGAGGGGTCTGCGGGCTGTCACGGTTTTGTTGCTTGCTTCAGGGCTGAAAGGAGGTTCCCAACCCCATCATTTCATTTATAGACAATGACACCCAGCATTTAGTAACAGATGTTTTTAAACATATTCTATGCTGAAAAGATGAAGGCTATTAATTTAATGAGACTCATACCTCACATAAATCCTGTAAGGACAAGCACGATGAAAACAAACTTCTTGCAAGTGACCAGACGTATCAGTGCCGTGCCACTGCGGGTTAGCCACACCAGGGGCAGAAACACGGCAACAACCACTACCTGGACTAGCCAGAAAGAAATCCACTGCAGGCCGTGAGGCGTGGGGATGTTGTTTCATCGCTCTGAGGATTGGGTGGGAGCTGAGGCTTCTGACCCAGAGCTGAGGCCTTGAGGCGGAGCAGGCCCAGACACACGCAGTAGGTGCAGTGGGGTGGCCCAGCGCAGGGAGAGCCTTTCCCTTCCTTCAGGGAGGATTTCTGCCCTGGTCCTGAGGAAGCTCTCTCACAACAAACCCTTACTGAAAAACTGTTCAGGATTGACTCAAAACCTGCAAGTTTCCTGTCAGAGGGGAAGTCTGCTCTGGGGCCCAGGGAGCTGGGGGCTGCTTCTACCTCAGCACCACCCCCAGCAGCGCCCAGGGCTGCCCCTGCCCGCTAGCACTGGCCCCACAGGTGCCTGCGCAGTCCCTTACCTTCCTCCTCACAGCACTGTCACGAACCTGGATTTGCTGCACCTTGCTGTTTAAGCAAGAGAGCTTCGGGAAGAGAAGCTCCTGTTCAGTCAATGCCTCAGTGCAGGGTTTCCCCCATTCCTACCCTTGATTGACACTGGATCTGTTTCAGACCATAAAGAATGAGTGAAGCTTCTGAGCTTTAAGCCTCAGGGCCAGATTTATAGGCAGAAAGAGAATTCTGTGATCTTTATCCATGTATTTGTTGTTACGGTCAAAATAGGCCTCTTATTCTCCATCCGGGGACACTGTTATTGCTCACCTTTTCGTGTACGTCCTTAGGCACAGGCAGTCACAGCAGAGGCAAGCCAGGCCAGGACTCAGTGCAAAGCATCGCGTGCATCAAAAGCTTTCTGCTCTCTGGATAGGCACCATAAGGACAGACCACCACTTTTTCACTGGTGTGAGTCAGTCTGGTACCAGCTGCTGAACAGCTAGGTCAGTTCTCTAGCTTTACAACTTGTAGTTAACTGTTTCAGAACAAACACAGTTTGAAAAATTTCCCTCATCGAAAGATAAAGCATAGAAAGATAATAACTTTTCTAGAAAAGAAGTCAAATTCAACAGCTCCTACTCATTACAGTGTTTTCCTTGATTTTAAGTGGATTTCAAGTTGGACAAGGCACGTAATAAAGTTGTCCTTGCTCCTTGGTAAGCTACTCTGGTTAATTACCTTTGCTGCTCCAGCACTTGGGGAGATTTCAATGTCCTCTGACTATTACTTCCAGAAACTGGATCTCACTCCAGCCAGCTACTAAGCAAGACATTTTTTCATAGATAATACATGGGTGCACACTTACCAGTGAAACAGCTACCGCAGTCATGATTTACTAACAGTAACTCTGCTCAAACAGTGACACAGACAAGTCCTTTTAACTTTACCCTGAAAACAATTCAGGATGCTCACTTACACAGCTACATCTCTGCTCAGGGGTACTGGCTGCTTAAACTGCAATGCCAGATGGCTGTTTCACAGATGAGTATTTCTATGTCCAAATTCTCCCTTTGAAGGTACTTGTGTGATTAATTTGCTTTTTATCCAACTGTTAAATTAAAGTTATGATGTACAGAAAAACAGAGTTCATTCCATTTCAAGCCTTCTGAAAACAAATATCGTAAGGGTAAAGATGTGGGAGTGAGTTTCCTTGACTACTTAACGTTCTTTTAACCTTAGCTCAACCATGTCAGAATAAGAGAAGAATTAATTGCTTTCACAACAAGAGTATTTATTGTTTGCAAGACACAAACCTCTGCTTTAGAACTGCGGAAGATTTTGAAACTAGAGTTCTATAGAAGGGAAAAATCAAAACAAAAACCATCTTTGGAGAGGGGGTAGGAGAGAGAAAATTGAGAAAGCTTCATGAAGAACAGAACAGGAAGACAGATGTAACCCCTCCACAGATCTTCCCCACCCTCAAGAGCTAGTTCCATTCTGAATGAAATCCTTAGGGGTGGCAATATTGCCTCCCTTGAAATAAATGGGAAAATTCCAATTGCCACCAACTGGGAAGTGACTTGATCCTGAGAAACTTCTTTAGCCTCAGCTAGATGAGAAGTACGATTTAGATCCTACTCATCCAATACAATTCCTGCACACCTCAGAACAGGTTCCTGCTTTAAACTCTTTCACTGCTATTTTTCCTGCTATATCCTCCTGAGAAATTTTGCTGTGAGACCATTGACATGAACACATGCAAAGATTTTTTTAAAAAACAAAAAAGAGCAGCAAAGCACTCTTTAAAACAGGAAAAAAAAAAAATCCTTCCTCTTGCTGAAGAACACAGCCCTGCTCTACTTAGCAAAGGAGAGAATTAAGCTGGGTTTATGCATTTGTCCAAAATACTTGGAGATCCTCTGATGGCTTTTTACAAGATACCAAGTGTTATTACTGCATTACTTTGCTCTGTTTCTCTACACAGGCTTTATGACAAGATTCTCAGGGAGCTTCTGCAGACTGCAAAAAGGTAACTTTAAGGGAGCTGTCTGAGAGCCTGATGTTAACCTTTCCAAACAGGTTTTGCTTTATGCTCAGGGCAGGGTTTTATTAATTGGTTGAATGAATCAGCCAGCACACCAAGGTATTACATATACAATCACTTATCTCCTTACAGTCAGTCTGGACATCTAAGTGCCTGAACTTCTATGCTTTTACCTCCAGCAGCTTAAAAGGGGACTAGTACCTGCAATGCTGGGCTTGTTTTTCTCCCTGAAGCCTGCAAGCCGCATCATGCCAGAATGTGGAGCTCCTCTTAGATATCAAAACTTTCAGACAGCTAAGTTCCTAAAGCAAACACCACCAAAGAACATGACAGCCCACACACCTTTAGAGCACTTAACTTTACAGACATCAGTACATGTCAGAAAGGTTTAAGATGGGATATAATAAACAGGTATAGAGTTATTCTCCTTAATTATCCTATGGATTTTCCCTTTTTCCATCCCCTGTGGCTTTTTTTTTTTTTGAAACACAGAACCAGAAAAACATGAACTATCAGCAAGTCTAGGATCATGGGGAAAGCCAGTGCAGTTGGAAAAAATAATCACAGCGAGCTTCTCAGAGCCAACTGGGGCTTACACAGAGACCACCCACCAAAAATGCCTGTAGACCTCACCAGTACAAACTAGACCAGTCCCCAGCTCCCCCCAGAGAGTCTAACTTAGTCAAACTGCCTTATGTAGACATTTCTATCATTTCCCTATGTTAGTCACTTATAGAGCCATGGTCCAGCCATCCCTGGGTGGCACAGACTACAGTATGATCTCTGCAGCAGGCCCTGGGGAGCCTGAATACTGCCCACAATGATTCTGAGACCATCAGCCAGGTCCTTCAACACAAAAACGATCAAGGGTATTACTGCTCCCAGACAATGGGAACGTTTAATTTCAAACTTCACCACTCAGCACAGTAAGTACTGGAACCCTCTATTTTCTTTCTGGACTTCCCAGGAAGAGCTCCGTGGGTGTTGTACGCAAACACTGTCTTGACACCTCTTTGTTTGATTTCTCAATTCCATTCCTTTTTTTCATTTCAATGCCTAACATAGTATACAGGATAAGGAGCATGTAATGACAATTTAGAAATATTGTATATATGTATTGCTAAATAAACCTCACAAAGCCCTTGTCTCCTATCACCACCATTGCAAATGCTGCCTGCACAAAGAAGTTGGATATCTGCACCTGAAACCTTAATAAATCCATGCAAAACAATTCAACGTAATGTTTGGATTATGCATTCCAAGCAGAGCATTTAATCACTGTACAACTTTCTCTTTATACTTGAGTAATGTATGCCCGGTACGTGCAAAATAAATATCTTTCAGGACTTGGATTTATGTATCGGATACAATAAAAAAAACCACCCACGAGTGTGAATTGTTCCACTGTTCAATTCAAATTCCCAGAGATATTGAGTGCTAATGATTTCACAATTTGGGATTACTTTCCAAAGAGTCTCACAGCAACTTTGCCTGATCACAGCACACTCAAGGAATCAATTCACCTAGAAAAGAATATCAGAAAATTTTTATATAACATAGTATTTTTATTATGAAATAGAATTCTGGTGAATGACACATCTATGTTGTTCTTGTACATGCAACAATATATCCATCACACTCTCAAATATGTAATACACACTGACATTCTGCTTTAGTGAAAGATACTGGATGCAGCAAAGAGCAGGAAAGAAGAATCAATTCACCAAGAGTTTGTGGTGATAGACAAAAAAAAAAAGAATTTTTGTATCGGATATTTTTCCTTCTAACAGCACATCACACCAGCTAGACATATGATAAATTAAAGGCTTCAAAAGTGTTCCAAGCTAATGAGGGGATTTGCCTTATCAAGGTGGCCTTAAATACCCTCTGAAGCAATCAATCTGTCTTTTCAATAAACAAAGTTCTTTGAATCTGGAAGTAGCTTACTCTGTAGTTAATTGTTATCAATATACAGCCAGTTTGTTTCAAGTATCTCTGGCTGTAAACGGATTTTTCCTCAAAGGAAAAGTTATCAGAAAAAGTATTATTGGAAAGATTTACCCAATAATGGTCTACTACCTATTAAGTATTAAATAGGAAGCTTCTATATTAAAGGATTTGCATCAGATTCTTCTTGCGAGTGCATACTGTGCATGTTATCAAGCACACATGGTACAGACTCTGCACTTTCAAAACAGCACTTCTGGCCACATACTGTATCTATATCTACTCCTTTTTCATGCAACTATACCAAAACCATCAATAAAACCCAAAAGGCTTATGCACTATACATCAACATCAAGGTCTCATCCCAGATACCCACTCCTAAGCTCTCACTAGTGTAACTGAAATACTTGTGGTATCTCTTATCTTTTTTGCTACATCACATCTGATGACAGCTAAACAGATCTTCTCCTGAAGAGAAAAGGTTTTAACTTGTTAAATAGACACAGCTTTCAGCGTACAGCTGTTGTCCAGAGCAAAATATCGTCATAGATGTTAATGGCCTGAAACCTGACATTGAAGTGGCAGTGTTGAAGATTTGTTTTGGTGAGCTAACTGTGACACTGGCATTGAAGGTGAGGATATGCATTTCCTTACATTGTTTTAGCAGCAACTGATGTGCTTCGGTAAATAATCTGAAGACTTTCTTTGGGAAAGGAAAATTTGAAAAACTGTAGACATAAGGCATACCATTACAGGCAGGGGGTTACATAGAGGATTCCACTTGAATCAATCAAGAAATAGAGCACCAAGTTCAAGAACAAGAAATTACTGCCTAACAACAACAAAAAAAAAAGGCAGCTTCTCTCTCTGATTTCATCATCACTGAAATTTCCGGCTGCCAGTCAATTTCCTGCATTTGAAAACAAAGCAACGTCTTAAGAAATATTGACATCTGGGTCTGGAATTATTCTTGCAGATATTTCTTTGACATTTTAGTGGAGTTTCTTAAAACGTACAGGTGTGAGGAGCCAAATCACTTCAGGATTAGCTGTTCCCCAGAAACCTCAGCAATGATATGAAATTTGAAGCTCTTCTTGAACTTTTCTACTAATTCAGTAATTATTGCTGTGCCTGAAATTGGCCTCTTTCCTGTAATTACTCAGCATGTATTTTCAATCACAGAGGTTAACACTTGAATTTAGATTCCAATTAACACCCAAGGTGGACTTTTTGTTTAAAACTTAATAAATCAAGGACTTTTCCCAGCAAAATACTTCATCAGCTCACATAGGCAGAACACACAGTACATGCTCTGGACATCTGAAGAGCTGCAGCAGAGCATGGTCAAGCCACGATCAACTCATCACATTTGTGGAATATTAGGATTACGCTTGTCACCTGGAGTCCAGCAGCTTGTATGTGAGCACATGGGCACATCTCTTGCTTTCTGCACTACTTCAGTGAAGGCTTTTCACTGATGCAATTTAAGATGCACAGAGATGGCACTCCTTCAAGTTACAGCACAGAAAAAATTTTATGCACTTGCAGAATGAGAAAGCACATTTCTTTAAAGTCTGGCTTCAAACTAACTTGAAGGTGTGCAATCCCCTTAAAAAAGACAGGAAGCACATTGTTTTAACCACCTGTTTTAAAAGGAGTGTCCTGATAGAGATGGACAGGGGCAGGGACAGAGGGCAGGTGAAGTGAACAAGGTTATGTTAGACATGTGGTATTAAAAAAAAAAATGAACAAATGATTAGCTCTTAGGATAAAAGAGTGTAATAATATACAGAGGATTGCTCTCTTCCAACTGTCATTCTGAGTGAAACCCTATGACCCCAGTTCTTTCCCTAAAGCATCTCCATGATGAATTCTAGACAGTTAATCTTTAAACATTTAAGGAAGCAAAGCTAGCAGGCATTTTGCTTGAGAAAGGACTGAATTAACAGCTAAAGATTGTCAAATTGCCCCATGTTGTCTGCAGAATGATGTTGTTGCAAGAGCCCGATTGCAAAGACACGTCATTGTGCTGTATGAGGCTTTTCACAGTAGCAAAAAAATTTTCATGTTTCTTGTAAGGCTGTCACCTTTAGCTCAGGAAATCTGAGTCCAAAACTGCTAAAGCTAAAAGAATTTCTAGAGCAGCACTGCCATATGCTTACATTGTTCTGACATACCTCCCCAAGCACCTTCTGTTGGCCACTTTTGGATACAAGACACTCATCTTGATAGAGCTTTGCTCTAACCTGCTATGTCCATTTTTATGTTCTCATATGTCCTCTGTTGGGTTTATTATTTTCCTTTAAAAATATGTTAGTTTCCACGGAAATAATTATGCCACTGATACATATGAGTTTGGTAATGTCCTCAAGAAACATTTACAGTTCAGTTCACTAAGGGCAAGATGTCTTTATGAATATAGGTGTTTACGCAAAATACTGTTAAGGCAACAAAAATAAGTTCAGAGGTTTTCCAAAGCGATAGGTAATGACTGCGTTTTCATCACGATCCCTTATTTCAAGCTCCATGTCTTAATGTTTCCCCTTTGAAAATTTGGCCCCAGCTGTGAGTGCCGAGCCCTTGAAAACAGGATGCAGAATACTCTGAAATGTATAACCTGCTATGGGAAATGTTGCCATATACAATAAGCTCTCGGTTACAACTCCGAGTTTGTCCTACACAAGCTATTATTCCAAAGGCCATGGTATAAACACAATACTCTTACAATCCAGTGCTAGCAGAATTACTATACAACAGGAGCTGAAGTGGGGAAAAAATAATTTTTAAAATATTCATATTATTATTCCTTTGGCCACAGGACAAGCCACAAGATAATGTGACATTACACTCACTGTTCACTGGCCCACATTGAGGGGAAAAAAAAAAAATCTTTTCATGGTATAAAAATATTTCCACTTTTAAAACCAGTAGTCAAGTTAAAAGTAATCAAGGTAGTGCTTTTCAAATAAGCAGGAGCCTTGAGTCAACTTGAGAATGCTTCTTCCTTGCACGGAAGTGATGCAAGGAGATTTCTTTATAGCCCTCACTGTAGCTACAAGAGCATCTCTGAGTGCTGGTTTATGGATGTGCACAGTCTGCACATCCAGGGATGAAGCAAGGGGGTCGCAGCTCTGCAGAGCACTAGATGAAAAGGAAAAGGAAGGACAAGGCCATGCCAAGCTTCCACAGGGGTACGCGTGAGCTGCAGTGCCCCTGCTCGGGGCTACATCTTAATGCAGCAAAGCATAAGGTGAAGGGTGGCTTCAAAGGCTTATGGCACTGCTAAGCTGATATCCTGATCTCAATGCACGGGGCCCAGCGCTCAGCTACCCTCTCCTCTGTAGTCCTCTACAGCTCTGCAAAGCGGATGCGCACCCAAATCCACACGTGAAAGGAAACCGGTCTATAGCTTGCTGGCTGGTAGAGCCCTAAAGGAGGTCAGGATTTTTAGCAGCATTTTAAAAAGGTACAGAGAGAATTAGTGCGGGAGACCAAGGTAGGCAAACTGTTCCAGACAGCTGATGCTGTGGCAGGAGGAGATCCAATTTAAATTCGCTTTAGTATTAATTGTCAGGAAAGGATGAGATCAGTTTATGAACTAGGAGCACTGTGCAGTCAAAAGTTACAAGCCCGAGTTGTTGCCACAAAGTAGCTGAAAGGCTTTTCTTTTCAAAAGATTAAACTTCAAAGAATTGCAGAATAAGATACACAAGAAGTGGCATGTGCTTTTGCTTGATAATGTTTGATTTTCAGCCACCCCCTCCCCAGCTCTATCACACTGTAAATTCTTAACACTGAAGTTGCAACTAAGTAGCTGTTTTATAAGATAAATGACTTGGAGTATGAAAGACTTTGACCAAAAAAACCAGGGCTGCATAAAATGGATTGAAAGAAGTGTGAATAGCGGAAAACATTAACCAGTGTAGGAGACCGGGGTTTTGCATACTTCTTGACCAAAGGAAGTGAATACAAAGCAAGCGATCAATGTGTGTCCGACAGGTTAACTCAGTGGGATGACATTTGCCTCGCAGAAAATACATGATACAACATCTGAGTCAGGCTGTGGTGCTACATAGGACCGTTCCCTCTGTGGTAGTAAGGGTCTTAATCCACGCTGAAACCAAAAGGAGAGTGGGTCACTGAAACGTGTTTCATAACTGGGGCTTAAGCACTTAGGGGTGAGTAAAACCCTGTGTGTATTGTTCCTTAATGCAAAGGAAGGGAAACTGAGGTTGAGCCACCGGTGACCAAACCACAAGAGAGAAGGCGATGGGAATATTCCCTCTTGAGGCACAGAAGAGGTTGCTAGGACTTGCTTTTGTTTAAACACATTTCTTTGACAATAAGAGCAATTCTCTGCCCAACTCAGTGGGCTGTGGGGCCAAAGAAAACCAAAGGAAAGAAAACTGCACAAGGAGTTCAGTCTGTTTGGAAACTGGGGCAGGCCTTTCCCAAGACATGGCTAGTTTAAGAACCGAAACTGTATTTCCTCTTTTGTTTGTCTATATCTAATGAACTAAAGGATTTCTGTGACTTAACTCTGTGAAAGAGAGAGACAGCTTCAAGGGAAATCGAAATAGAACAGTTTGCTAGAGAAAGAATTGTATGTCTTCTAGGATAACTGCCACTAATAATCTCACCATGATCAAGCTATACATTCACGTAATAGAAGCTGGACCATGTTTACCATACCAGGAAATTTGAAAGTCTTTGTTTTCCATTCATGCTGTATGTTCCTAGGATTTCTGGTTTAGGATGATTTTTTTTGGTGGATCTAGGGCAGTAATATTTCAAAATAGGGCAAATGAGCCCCAAATCCTGAAAATGTTTAAGTAGTGCAAAACAAAGCAGAGCAAAACAACACTGATTAGAGAAGGGTGAAATTAAAAAGCAGCATCCTTGTACTTGTCACTAAGATCAGCTACAGCATCCATATAGGAGTTAATTGCACCACAAGTCTAAAATCCGTCATGAAACAAGAGTGAGCTGGCTGAACAACCCTTTCTCCCTTAACAACTAAGTTCCTTGGGAACAATGAAATTCTCACAATAACAGCCAAGGAGTAACCACACACCAGGTACTTTGGCAACCAACGCTTAGCATGGAACATCTCTCCTGAAGAGGCAAAATCAGTCGAGTCTATTGCAAAATTCCTCTGAATCCTTAGCTTTTCCCTGAGTAATCTGTACGCTAATTTAAAAATTAATAGCAATAATTTGCTCAGTAACTTTGGGACAGGGAGGGAAACAGCTACCTATACAGCAAGAATGAGCTTCACATTTTGGTTTTTTGTGAAGGATTCATCTGCCACAATCCATGAGTGTACGGCATAAAGCCCTGAGTAAGCAAATGACTTCAAATTATCCAGTGGCAATTATGAAAGAGAATGAACACTGTAGGTGGAAGGGAAGAAAATTGAGAGATTAACATGAAATAAGGTTATAATTAGACATAGGTATCTGTTTGGGACCTGCTTTTGCCCATGGGGAATTTGGAAAAATAAATACTCTTATTTAATAAAATTCTCAACGCTAACAGAAAAGCAGGGCAACTTTTTAAAAGCTATGACAACATATGCCAGACAGGCTGTGTTGCAATGGGTTTACAACCTGTTCCACGTCGAAATGCAAGAGAGCACAGCCTGCTATAGCATGTTTTGGAAATATCAGAAAAAAGAAACCTAGAAAATTCATACACAATAAAAAATGCAATGCTCCTGTACTAGGACGATGTGGCAGAAGCTCCTGTGCATGAAGGAACAAAGGTTCCTAAAAGAGGATGCAAACATTTTATCACAAGAAAAATAAAAAAAATTCTACCTCTGCAGAAATCCCAGTTTGAACACAGCTATTCTACTCAGAGAGGGAAGATGAGTTGAGCCAGGTTCAGATGGCTCAGCTGGTTCCTTCCTCACCTTGGCAGCTATCTGGAGGATGGGAAGCAGACAAGTCAGGCATCCCCAAAGGCAGGTCTAAACACCACAACAGAACAACTCATTCTGGTAGGCAAGATTGAATATCGATTTTTCAAATAGTCCTGTTATCCTCTCACTTTGTTTGCAGTGCCACCAACTACATCAGCTAAGGCAAACTCCAGGCACCCACTGACAAATGCAATACAGTTTTAAGCATACTTCTCAGTTAAAGCTATATTTCACTCCTCTGAAAATTCCAATCCCTATTCTGTTACACATTTTTCTACTTCTACATGCATGCTTCGTGCAGCTCTGAAGTTATTGTTGGAATTTCTTTGCAAGTAAGAGCTGAACTAACTAAGGGTTTGGGTTGGGTTTTTTCCCCCAATATTCAGATACATGTATAACTTCCTCCTCTCAATCACAATTCCCATGAACATCATCTGGCTTCAAGCTCTGTTTTGAGGTTCAATAGGTCTCAAAAGACTCTAAAGCAAATTCCCTTCATTAGTCTTCCGGAAATCTAGGATACGACTCTACTGAGCAAACTCTGAGTAAAACATCAGTTCGCATAAACCAAATCAAGACTTGATTCTGAAACACCAAAGGCAACAGGGGTTTTGGCATTTATGACTGTAGCTGCAGTACCAACTCAATTTCTTGGCACTAGCTGGAATAACACAGCCCTGCTAGAACTGGATGTTTACTAGGCTTTGCATTTGGGTCCTATTTCATCTGGACCTATGTGATTTAATTTTATTTCAGCAGGTTGTGGCACTTGCTATTTCTGGCAAGATATCTTGGGCACAGCTTGCCTGCTACCTCTTTGAAAGAATGGAAGTTTGTTGCCCATATACAAAAGGCTTCTCTTTCTACCCCTAAACATCTGCACTGATCCTACGGCTCAGGCATCCATTCCGCAAAAAAAAAGAATACTCTTTGTTCAGCTGTTTAAGAATACAATACAGTGAAGTTACACATAGCTGTTTAAAGTAGCATAAGACATCTATGCACCTATTTTTCTGCACTGGTCCCCTCTCTTCAAAAGCATTTTCTGCAACTAGATCAAAGCCCCTGGGAAATTTCTGGTCTTTACGCACCCTTCACATTTCTTCTGCCAAACCACAGACGCATTGCATTTCCACACACATTCACCTCTTTGCTCCTCCTCCTCTGCCTGCCCTTTTCTCCCTGAATAACTTCCTCCAACTTAACTGGTCCAGGCTTTGGAAACAACTTTACATGCTACAGGTGCTGTAGGTTTCCAAATCTAAGGAAGATATTCATCCCTCTCCAACAGAAAAGCCAGCTTGAAAGATTTCAGCTCTCCCTTATTCCTTCCTGCCCTTTCCACCAGCTACACCAACAGAAATATTTGGGCATCTGCAGTATTTGTGCCTACAGCGCAGCCCCAAACAGTTACGATGTGCTGGCTTTTAGGTGTTGACGAACAGGCTGAAGTTGTGGGGTCAGAACTCCTGTGGCGATCTTTGCCAAAGACAACATAACGTGAAACTGTGAACTAATCACCTGTCAGCAGGCCTTTTACTGGGTTGAGAGATGAGTAGGAACGTCAGGATCTGGCCAGCGGTACAGGCTCTAAATGTAAAGAGGTTTTCTTTAGTGGTGTTATTGCTGAGAAATAAACAGTTGTCTGTCACTCGTTACTACATGCAGGTCCTCGCGTCTCTGAAATGCTGAAAACCAGCATCTTACAAACACGGAAAATGAGTTATTAGGCAATTGGAAAATAATTATACAATTTCATTCTGTTCAGGTACCATTAGTCACAAGGAAGATGGAATATATCCAAGCTTTAAATTGAATTACTCATACAAAATTATGTCTGCTGAGAGTCACTTCTTCTTTAGGGTTCAATATCTACAGCACAAGATTTTCAGAGGAGGAGATGAAGAAGGGTGTTATGATAAAGCATAAGTACAGAAGCCAGGTCTGGGCTCTATTCCACCCAACAGTGGTGAGCAAGTTGCAACTGGCATTAAGTCTGAACTGGTATCGACAGACACAAACCGACTGATGCTCGCAAAGCTAAGGAGATTTGCAGCAATGCATAAACCAGCTCCTGCCTCCTATTAGAGTAGGAGTGCAAGACTGGAAGTAAATCATACTGGTTCCAAATCAGTCATGACAGGTTCCAAATCAGCAGTCCCACCACAGTAATAGCCTGTCCCCGCTTACAAGTGGGGTATGTCCACCTCAAACTAAAACTGAGTCGCCTTCTGCCAAGACTACTCCTTATAGACCTTTTTCATGCCAAGCTCAGTAACCTCTATACACTCCATGTCCTCAGTAAGATGAGAGTGGCCTTGACTACCAAAGGGTAGGACTCTGTGGGCTGCTTTTAACCTCTCTATCCCATTGCGGATTTTTTAAACTTTTTTTAAATGCAGTTTAAAATCCAAATTAAGTTCTCCGATTATCTTTGCTGCTTGTACGTTCCAAACATGCTTCAAGTTCATTCTTGTGTCAGCATTAAACATTTCACACAGGTGTGGCCTCAGAGTCGATAATTACGCACTTTCTCTGACCTTTTGCCCAACCTTCCTGTAAACTGGCACAATATCTCCTCCTTTCTCCCTCAAAAAAAGAGTCATTTTGTAATATAATACACAGCCTTAAACTGTGTTGGGGCTGCTGTGCTGCTCCATTGGGCCTCTTGGAATGCTTTTTACTACTTTAATGTAGTAAATGAAAGGGTGTAACACAGGACAGGTAATAGACAAGATTACAGATTTTGTCATCTTGTCATTAGCTGAAACCAAGTGCTATAACAACAAACATCATCTATTCTCTGCAAAAAAAAAAAAATCATGAATTTTTGGTTGTAGTTAGCATAGGAATGGACAGGGTTAATAAAACAAAGCCAAACCCCTACAGTTGATCCAGTACAAGTTTAATCATTGTACCCAGCCAGAGCTTACTCTGATTTCATTCCTTCACTTCCTCATCAAACAAGCATCAACTTATAGCCAGTACCTTCTTTTCCCAGCTACTGTCATCATACTGTTTCACTAAACACTTCAGGACATTAATTCCATCTTCAGGACTATCCTGTGCTTGAAATACTACACAACTACATTTCTGGTTGCAGAGGAACCGAGGTTTAACCCTTGAGTCTAAGCTCCCCTAGCTACTGAAGAAAGATGAGATCTGGATCTGTCATGGTATTTTGAAACCTGCTCACTAAAAGCACACTGAGGAGAAGGGCTCCTGCACGGACTCTGAGTCATGGGCTGTACCAGGACTGGAAATACATCTCCTTGCCTGGACAAACTACTGTTTGAACAGACTCAGCCAAAGCCCCAGGCACATCCCTTTAGCTTGCTAAGCTAGTCACTCCCTGCCTCTGGTGCCAGTGCAGTTGCATGGATGGGTGCAGCCAATGCACCTTCTCTACAGCTCCCACTGCAGACTTCCAGTGGGGGGGTAGCATTAACCGAGCTTGCTCTGACTTGTTCTTGAGAAGGACAGCAACAAAACCTGTAGCCAGTACCTCGACAGTGGTAGCAAAGTTAAGCTAATAGCTTCTTGCTCCTTGCCTAACTTGCTGATACATCCTTACAGAAACACACTAGCACTTAGTAAATAATATTCCCTGTATAAAGATGGTACAATAAAAGTATTCAAGTTCAGAGCTTCCTTTTATGAATTGCAGGCTCTGGGCCAGAACAAATCCACAGAGCTCCATCAGAACTTCAGTCAGTCAATGCCTGCCCAGCATATCAATCCTTGCTTGTATCAATCCACAGAAAAGCACCATGAACTTCCATGGCATTCTGCCAAATCCCATCAGCTGAGAAAGTGTCCTGATGAGCACAATGTTCTCAGTGATGATTCACCCTTGTCAACATCACCATTAGTCAGAATATTTTCAGAAGCAACTTTAACATGGTTTAGGAGCTCTTTAATAAACATGCCTTTAGATAAGCTATCTTAAGGCAGGGAGATAAATGAAGGAGACCCACTGCAAGTGAAAACTGAAGTGTGGCAAAACAATTCTGCAAAACGTTTTATACCTTATATAATCTCTCCCCACAGAACCTCAGGGGTTCACATTAAGCACCATAAATCAGACCACCTGGGGCTCCCCCACAATTATTGCGGCTGCAGGCTGCAAGCTCCCAGAAAAGAAACATTCCCTTTTTCTGTGAGGAAGTAATAGGGCATAGCCCAAGTCTACCAGAAAAGTGTAGAAATCAAAAGCAGGCCTTGCACAAAATCAGCCTCTGATGTGTTCGTTTGCTCTGGATGTACGTGGCAAGCTGACAGTCAGAACCACTTTGTCCTCATTGATCACCAGTGCTTTTGCCAGCAAGGTGAATAGTATGTGGAACAGCCAGTTCTAAAGAAACCTCAGTTCAAGGGAAAATAAAACTGAGGTGTTTATTTTATTTTTATAACTTCTCCTTAGCGAATTTCAGCACTTGGGAAAGGCACTGGACTCACAGCACTAAAGTCTCTCTCCCAAGAGCACACACAGCCCCGAGAGCAGTGCTACACAGCCACCACAGCTGTGTCTGCTCCTCAAGGAGTCCCCATGGGTCATCAACAAGTCACCCACAGGCTGTCTGTGGCTTTTGCCACATACCTAAGCCCTATTTTCATTACCAAAGAAAGGTGTCAGCTGCTGACTGACAGAGCTGACAAACATGGATATGTACAACCTCATAATATTTGTCCAAGAAAATTCATGAAAAGAAAAAAGTAGCAGTCTTCTCTCAGTAATAAAATAGTAACCTTCCTTCATTTGCTTCTGCCTTAGGCCTAAACCCAACTGTCATCAATAGGTGTGTGTGGGGGTGAAATCTGTCTTGTGAGAATTTCTCTTAGGAGAGACATTACAGACATCTTGCCTCAAACACATCCTTTTACACCTGCATTGCCCAGAAAGTCAGAGGTTAGCAGAGCCTTGACCTGTCACCACCACATCTTTGGTAACCAATCTGATGAGGAACATATCATAATCATCAGTTAGCTAGAAGGAGTATCATGATGACACATGTTGAAGAGCCTCTCTGGTGCCCCTCCAGATTTTTGGTACAACTAACGTTTTTGTGGAAATGTCCTGCCTTGCTATCAGACCACTGAGACAGTGTTTGAAACACGCAGCCTCTCAAACTGTTCTGCAGGAAGTCCTTTCTTTTAATCAGCAACGACATCTCCCTTCTTGGACTTCATGTCCCAGCCATGAATAAAACAAGGATTGAATCTTCTAGTTGTGCTTACTTTAGTGTTTCTTTTGTACAGAAGATGTGTCAGAATGCATGCACAGATTCAAGGAAACAGGGTTACTGAGGGAAAGAAAATGAGAGGTATTTGCTAGGTAATGGATGGGGGGAACTAAATGCTAATTTAGTCCAAGAGTACAACAGAAAAAAACCTTGGCAAGTTAAACTACTGCCTGAAGCGAAGCGTTTCCTAACACATCACCACCTTCTGATGCTGATTTTGGTTTAAGTTTGGGTTTTGCTGTTACTCATGTAAATACACACACACACACACACAAAACCAGCATAGAACATATGAGCTGGCAGCAATAAATTTGTTATTTTGCTTTAAGATAATTGGTTTTAAATTTTAGTCTTTTCCTAAGAGGCTGACAGCTTGGTGGGATGAGTCACATTTGATGGCCAAGAAAAATAAACTGACAGGCAGGAATCTCCTTCTGTTGTGGCTCATTTATAGTAGCCAAGTAGCAGCAAAGTAGAAGCAAACCTACAGAAAACATCCCAAACCAATGGGTTTTCTCAGGCAGCACTAAAGCTGTCAAAGTAGCCTTTTGCTTTACTCCGACAGGTAGGAAGTATATCTGGAAGCCTACCAAGGGAGAAAAGGTTATGGTTTGAGCATGTTCTACTTGCTATTCTCACAGCAAAGAATGGATATCTGGGACTATCACAGTTGAGTAAAACATAAATCAGCCCTAAGGCCATTTTTTTTCTTATTTATGGCAGGAGCCATGTAGGCTCCTTGCAGAGCTGACTACACTGGAACCCAAAAGTTCACCTCAAGTTAGCTTCAGACACCTTTTCCTATGCTCAGGCTGAGAACACCACAGTCAAAGTACAGTCTGATCTTGACCATGCTTCATTAGGAAGCCCACAGGAATTGCCAGTGTCCCAGAAGGGGAGAAGCAGGACTTGAGAGTCATGTCACTATTCAAACTATCTTAAAAAAGAAGACACCAAACAACCAACTACCACATTTTCTCCCTAAGCAAATTAGTTACCAGAAAAAACATCCTGCCTTCCAGCCCATCTCCCTGTTTGACAGTACCTGTCAAAGATAAAATCTTTCGATGAATTAAGGGAGGGGAAAGGCCAATCCCTCCTAGTTATGGTGCTGTGATTTACATCAGTATAATTATATCTTCATTACTGTGGGAGACTGA
Organism: Bucorvus abyssinicus; assembly: GCA_009769605.1. Classification (NCBI taxonomy): domain Eukaryota; kingdom Metazoa; phylum Chordata; class Aves; order Bucerotiformes; family Bucorvidae; genus Bucorvus; species Bucorvus abyssinicus. The sequence continues at coordinate 8,646,188 of CM020035.1, read as the reverse complement.
CTAGACCTCCAGGGAAATGCTACCAGTACGCAAGAACTTTTAATTGCGAAAGCTCTACTACTGTATGTCTAAACGTATTCAAACACATGGGAACAAACCAAGATTAATAGAAATATAGTCCTAGGCTATTTTTTAAATGTTAAACTAATTGCATTGCATTCTTTCCAATTTTGAAGTGGTAGAACACTGGAACTGGGTCATGATATTATATTGCAAGTATAATATATAGATAATCTTTTTTTAGTAGCAGTACTCTCTCCCAGGTCAACCTTATCTTAACATAAATTCCTAATGCTTAGCCATTGTGATACTTGCCTATAATTCAAATACTAATATCAGTTTAACCTGGAATTTACTGCAATCACTTTCCATCTGAAAAGTGCCCTCATTTAATCAATGAAAACCACCATTCTGAGAGCCTTACCTTCAAACAGTGAAATCAATCTCCCTCATCACTAGCAGGCTCTTCAGTTGGAAGAACACCAGCACTTGAAGAAACTGGTGAAAAGATGCAGAACACATGCTGCCCGCTCCTCCAGATACACACTTAAGGCAGCTCAAATCTAACACCCAGCAATAACAGATCTCACTTTGCAACCAGGTGGTACAAGCATGCACCTGCAAAGAGCCTCACACTTTAACTGTTGCCTAAACAATTTGTCTCAGAGCCTTTAGAGATGGCCCTTGCCCCCCAAAGAGAACCTGAATCACCAGATCCTCCTATGCAACACTTGACTTTTACAGGACTAAGCACTTGTTTAAAAATTGAAGTGTTCTTGCCTCCCTCACACTTTATAAGAGCTAGTGTGCACCTGTGCATAAATGTGTATGTGTTTGGGAAGGTTTAACTTTAAGGCTGGCCAACAACATAGACTTTTTTCAAGGATTTCAGATTCTCCCCACAGCCCCCTCACCCCGTCTTGGTGGACACACAGAAACAGTTCTCATGTGGAAAAATTCTCACACTCAGTGCTTCATACCTTACCTAAATAATAATGAATAAACATTATAATGGAGAAAAACAAGGGAAAAATTTAAATTGGTTAAATAAATGCCCTATGCTAATACACAGTTTTTGATATGTCCCAGAATTGAGATAAATACTAAATATTCTTTATCTTTTAAGACTTTCATTGACCAAGTTGATATAAGCATCATGACCTTTAAAATATTTCCATTTGCTTCTATTGGATTAGAAGTTTACATAAGTATTTGTAGCATTAGATCCTTAGTAGGTGTATTTTTTGGAAAAACATGATTCAGTATGCATCTCTGAGTATATATTAAGCCTTGATTAACTTCCTGTAAATTAATTCTTAGACATACGTTACATCCTCACATAGTGTTTTCCAGTCTCCTTTCCACCAAGAGAGGAGAGACAGAGAGAAAACTAGGCTTAAAATGTAATGCAAAAGAAAAAAGTCAAGTCTCTTAAAAACCGTACACCGTTAGCTTAGCTGAAGTTGGTACGGACACTGCAACAGAGGTTTTGCATTTCACCTGTACCCAAGGGACACATTCATTTCAGTAGACTTTTTTAGGTGCAAACCATTCCCATCATTTCCTAGGACATTTTGCGCAGCAGGCAGAAAGGATGGCTCCTCGCGTATGCAAATGCATCCCTATCTTTGGGGCTCCTCTAGTACCCACCCATTCACAACAAGTGAATCACAGAGAGAGAAGCAGGATTTAACTCTGAATAGCTTTGCTTTTGCTGATATAATGTCGACCCTTGATGATAGTTAATGTCAGGGTTTTTTTTACATTCAATTAATTTAACGGTCCAGATTTTTAATTTGCATTTCATTTAACATTTCAGATTTTTAATTTGCCAGATATTGTTTATCAAGTATTCATTTCAGCACCTTTCACTGTATATACAGTGCATACTCCTCAGTAATTAGTGTGCAGTAAATTAATTCTCTCCTTGTTCCTTCATCAGATATTGGATTAAGAAACTTCCACTGTACCAACATAGTGAGCTAGATTAGGAATTTCCCATCCATAATACTTTTGTTTAATATTTGTCTTGTGTATGTTATGCTGCCTTAATGCTTTACACGATAAGGAATGTTATAGTTAGAAGCAGAAACCCCCAATTAATAAGTTCAGCCTCATATTTGTTTGAAATTAGACTCAAATTAAATGTGTTCACATGGTTCTACAGTATCTACTCCTTTAGGGAGCCCTCCATCTTCCTTTAAAAAAAAAAAACGGCTGTTCTATTTATATAAAGGACATTTAAATTACCTGATGATTTTTCATCAACTGCCATGAGAGTTAAATCTGATCCAAAGTAAACATCTTGTTATAGATCTGTCTTCTGCGTTATGTCAATATGGGCCAATGACCAGCGAAGGTGTCCTCTTACAAAGCCAGGGAAAGTAACACACAAACTCAACAGAATAGCATCACCACCACAGTCCACTGAAATTACGCATGTTTCGCAACCATTTTCACAGTTCAGTTCACCTTTTCCACATGCAACACACAGCATACAGGCGCGATTGTTCCCAGATCAGTCCAAACTAGGTGAACTCCTTTCACTCAGTGATTAAGGCTAGTCTTTGCAAACTATATTCATCTTTATTTGGAATAAACCTGCATAACCCACCCACCTGCACAGATTTGATGTAGCAGTCCAACAGTTCAAAACATTGGACAGTATCTTACAAGGGATAGTTTTACCTATATGGATCAATGGAAATTTTAGTAAGTTGTGTTTGATTGGTTTGTATGCTTTAGAAGTCTACAAGTTTATGAATGCAATGTTTTCCTTCAGTAACAGGTACCAGCCACACAAGTGATGTGTAACACATAAGAGGAAACATTGCTCCCTCCTGAAGCTGTGCCTGAAATGTCTTAGGTCACATCAAGCACCAGGGCAGGCACACAAGGTACTTGAGTCCAGTTTGAGCAAGCTCCAGCTTTAGCTACGGGCAATGGAGAAGAGGTGGAGAGATGATCTGAGGCAGAAGAGGTTCAGAGTTGACTTACTCTGGATCCATCAGACAAAGAAAATCAACTTTATATCATGATCCAAATTAGCCAAAAGTTGTCTACTGTCAGACTTGCCTATGAAGTGAAGGAACTTGGTTTATCTCTTTGCTCTGTACATTTTCCATGAGTTTAAGCCTTTCTATAACCCAGTTTTACAAAAAGAGAGCGAGGAGGACAGCCTTCGTTATCTTAGATGGTTTGTACATACATGAAAATATCACCGCCTACAAGGCTCTGGGGGCAAGACGAAATGCTCCCTATTGACACATGAGGTGCAAGAACAGCACTGCTGGGTTCAGGTGTCACAACAGACGTGGGGGTGTCTCTGTTTCCCTGCTATTTCTCCATTACCAAACACAGTCAACAACATACTCCACTGTGTGGAAACGTAAAGCAGTGTGGAAGCACAGGGCAGAGAAGCAGCTTAGCACATTTCTGATGGGTAGAAGAGATTTTTCTACCTGAGGCAACCTGTTAGAAGAAGAATTGAATGAAGGCTTGACCCAGCACACTGGCAGGAAGAAGTGCAGCACACCTTAATCTTGCTGTGATGAGTGTGCTTACTTCATCTTGCTGATTACACAGGAATAGTGTTCAGTATACGCTTTAAGCCACTATGGCAAACCATCCTTAACTGTTCAGGAGCTGAAGTATTGCTTAGGAGAAGCATTCACACTTCAGTGTTTTGATGTAATTCACGGAACCAAAGATTACTCAAAAGCATCAGAAACATTTTGATATTCTTTTTCAGCCTCCACCTTCATCTGCTTAACGTACTAAGGCTTATATCTCCCCTTAGCAAATGATCCTTGCGCATACTAGGCCTGGGAAGTGGAAGAGTCATGCAAGATGTTCCCAAAAAAAGTGTCAGTTGAGGCTCATGACAGACTTGAACATGAACACTCCGAATTCTACAGCAAAGTTCCCTTGGACTCCCACAGCATGAAAATAAAATCCATCTGAAATAAACTGATCTTCTCGGGTTTTAAAGACAGGAGGCAAAAGAAACACTTATAAGCGGATTCTAAAGAGCAAGGCAAGCGCCTTGTTTGTATCAGCTTAACTGTACGTGGGGTGGAGGGAGGGAAAAAAAAAAAATCCAAGAAAGCACTGTTTGGTTTCTTACCGAGATAACCAACAGAAATTCCTATAGATCAGGTTGCAGTTGTACCTCTCTTCCTCTGCTGCTCATAGCCACAAGGGTTACACTGAGGAGTAGCAAGAGCACAGAAACCCCATGCCAGCTCCACACTGCAACTCACTGTTTGTGTTTGGGGTGGGAGGGGGGAAATGTTCCTGAGCCACAGCCTCCACTAGCACTGCCCAGGATTTTGAACATACCCCTCATCATCATGGCTTGGCTTCGTGGACGAAGATTTGGGAAGGGCTTTAAACGTGAGTACACCCTTCAAGCCTGCGCGGTGGATTTTTTAGGTGAGGCGCAGCGTGCGCGAGACTGGCCCCACCCTTTACACCTGAGGTTCATCTGCCAGGGCCGAGCGAGCTTGGACAGTGACAGCGAAGTCCTCAGGTCGTAGGTTTGGTTAGAGTATCCTTCTCTTAGATGGATGGCCTTACAGGGCTAAACGAGCTCCATCTGCCCGGGTTTGGAGTTAGAGTTGTCCTTCTCCTAGGATGGTTGCCCAAAGGCTAGTGAGCCCATCCTGCCCGTGGACACACTTTGTCTGACCCTTCAGTTGAGACCTGTCAGGCTTGGGAGACCCTACCAGAGGCATATGCCACCACCAGCATAGCTCTCAACTTCACAAGGGCACGCAAGCTCTTTCCCCACGGCAAGGGGGTGCCCGTGAAAGAGACATACCCCTAAGGGCATGGCAAAGCACAGACTTTGCAATTGTCTCCTTCTCTGACAAGTATTTGCCAAGGGACACTGAGGCAGTACAATTTGGCCCCCAGATCTCTAGTAATTTCAGCCAAAAAAAAAAAAAAAAACAAACCCAAATCATTAGTATGGAAAAGGGCTTCCTAAGCATGTGACATTAAAAAACAGATCTCTGAGGCTGTGACAAGTTGATAGGAATATTTCTTTTACTATGAGCCCATCGGTTCAGGCAACACACACACAAAAAAAAAAAAAAAAAAAAAATCAACGATCATGTCACTTTGCACTTTTGTAAGAAGACCTTACATGCCAAATTTCTCTTCTGGTTGCAACATGTTTTGTCTTATAATATTTTATTCAGAAGATTTAGGCTTTTTTTAATCTAAAATGTTCCGTTTGTTCAGTAAATAGCCTATCAGAATAAAGGGTCACTGAGTGTGCCAAGGGAAAGTATATCTTTTGAATTAAAGGATCGAAAACTCAGTCAGGCAGAATACTGGTTGCTCTCAAGAACATTATGGGAACTAATGAAAGAACCCGATTTCCTGCCTTATACAATTAAGTAATCAGCTGCCTTTGGTTACCCCTAACAACTTACACAGACAAGAGAATTACTAAGCAAACAGACTGCAGCATTTCAGAATACACAGTCAACGGGAATGCTGAAATGACACGCATTCCCAGGGGAATCACTACCTTTTCAATTTTAAGAGAAGGAGGTGGAATTATTGAAAATTTAGGACTTGGCAGACCTTTACAGAAGTGCTCTGGCTGATGTAATGTACACTTTCAAAGCTAAGTACAAAAATAACCCTTGCCATCTGAAGAATATTTCCCTTACAGCCCATTCTCCAAGAAACAGCGAATTCCTGATCTGTTTCAAATGAAGCGATGCTTAGATACAATATAAAATGATCTTGTTCAGACAAGGATAGATTCCTATGATCATGCATTCAATATGAAGCACTATGTTGTGGCATAGTGCTGGGAAAAAGAATCATTTTAAACAAATGCCCAAGATTCAGCTGTGGGGAAACTTATTTCTGAAAAGGAAGGAAAATATTTCTTAACCTCTACAGAATATCTTAGTTTGTCAAGTACTATATAAGCGGTTACCTGCCTCCCCGACTCCCTCCATAGCAGGAGGACAGGGTTTCAGTTCTCAGCAGTCACTAGACATTTAGTAGAGATTTATGACTTTGGCAGAAGTGGTGCTAAGAAGTTTTGGGAATCCACCCCTAAACCAACACCACGATGAGTGGTGGAATAAACACAGCTTAGTTTTCTCACAGCAGGGAAGTAATATTTGGGGTTCCTTTCTCTTAATGTTAATAGTCTTTGCTGTCCACTTTCCAGCTAATTGGCACTGCTGCTAGCGGGAGTGGAAATGTCACAACACCCCCCAGAGGTACTTCCCTGAGCACTCTGCAGCCTCCTGGGGAGGGCGAGGGGAACTGCTGTCTTCCATGAAGTCACTCGAACCTGTCCAATAAAAAGCTTGAAAGTCTGTCAGTGAAAAGTAGTAATGAATATATTTACAATTCCATGAGAAAAAGGTAATGTGAGAGAGAACACGAGCAATAGTCTTGTTCTAGAGCAACTGAATGCCCAAAGTAAAGAAAAATTAAAACGCTACGCTGGTCACTTGAAACCGCCAGAGTGCTAGAAGTTCTGAATGGAATAGTGCTTCAGAAGTAATGTAAACATTCACTCTGACTTACTATTATCTGCTGAAGCACTAGAGACATATTAAATAAACAGCTGTGCAGTGTTGAAAATACCTCCAAAAGAATAAGAGAACTGTCAGCATTGCCAAAAGATAACATAGAAAGAGTAAAAACAAAAAACCTTGTAGTTAAGAGACACAGAAAGTGAAATCTGTTGTAAAAGTGCATTGCTTCTCTGTTTTTAACAATGTGAACTCTCTCCTGTACCATCTGGCTCCTCTGTCCCCATCACGGGGTGATCTAATTATTGGGGAAACATTTGCTAATAACAGCACCTGGTGGCTGCTGTTTGGTGTTTAGCTTTCCCTTCCTGCTCCCGCAGCCTCAGGTTCGCAAGGCTCAGGCATATCTGCAGAGTTACTCATGGATACAATAATCATCTTACTTGGCCAGTGATTTCAAATCCAATAAATGACTTGGCTGTGACTATTCAATTGCTGCCCTAAAATACCATGATTTTCCATCTCATTTACCATCTCACTCTGGACAGATCCAAAACTGGCTTCAAAATTTTGACTATCTAACTTCTCCCCTTTCCCCAATGTCCTCAGGTGTCAAGGTCTGGGCAATTGCAACTGTATGCTGTTGGTTAGATGGAATTTATAAAGAGGATTAGGCAATCTGACATCAGAGATGGGATTAACCACTGAAATACAATCTCAAATCTTCTGGTTGTGCCGGTGGGTTGGATTTAGTTGCAAAAAGATCATTTTCCAGTTCCAGCCAAAGGTACTAAAAATGCCATTAAAAAAAAAAAGCCCTCCCTTGCAATCCATCATGCAAGATCAGCCATGCTTTCTAGACTGAAGAAAGCCAAGAGGCCAAACTTCATAAGGCACCACACAGCTGCCTCCCAGCTCAGACCCAAATCCCAAAACAGCCTCTACCTCGTGATCAGGACAAAACCTCATCCACCACTGAACTAGCCATAGTTACCACCTGCCTGGCTCAGACTGCAATGAGCTTGTTGGTACAACAAACCTGTTCTTTGACTTTCAGTAAGTGCAATTTGGGGTATAACATCACATGGCCCTCTTGTTGCTTTTAGTACACACTGCTGACGTTTTCCTGTATGACATTAGCATTGACACTTGGCAATGCATAGCTCCTTCCCTCCCTAGACACTTTTTTGTCCTCTCAGTCAGGATCTTCCTATTCCATCCTGTCTCCTCTTGAAAAACCAAAATGATGAGCTGTGGAGCAAGCAGCTGGGATTTGCATGATCAGATTTTGACCCCGGACATAATTTGAAGACAGATATTTTCCTCCTACTTAGATACAAACACAACAGGTTTTAATGTCAGAGAATAAAGAGATTTTAAATATTTGTTTCTTTTCCTAGGAAGCTTCCCATACTCAACATTATACTTTGCTTTCCCAAAACCGGAAGCAAGCTTAGCACAAAGAGGCAGTAAGACTTGGAAGAGCAGACTTAGATCACAATCCAGATAAGGGCTAACTCAGTAGAGGGGCAATGAAGTAAACTGAGATGCCTTAAAGCAGGTGAGTGGTTTATTTGTATTGCTCTGCTGTTCTCGCAAGTGGAGCAACACAGCTCAGGGCAAAGGACAGGGGACTTTCTGTTACATCATTTCTACCGCAGTGAGCCAGATCTCTGCCAATTTTCCATGCATCTCTTTAACCACAGCTATTCGACAGAGCCAGGTCAGCACACACCCAAGACTGCGCTTGCTGGAGATGCTGTTTCAGATCCCAAAGGAGATCTATCCTCAATGGTCTTTAAAAAGACACCCTCAACTGTCACTGTAGAGGAATAGCAAAGACACTTCCCTATTCCAGCCAGGAGGGGCTAAACAAACAAAACCACCCTCCCCCCATGCACCCCCCAAAAAAAGAACCTCACAAGAACAACACACCACAGAAAATGCTGGATCCAAACACAAACCATAAGATTCAATGACTAAAGGTTGCAAACAGAAATGCAGGCAATAAATAGTGTTCTCCAACTTTGCAGAAATATAGGAACTGGTGGAAGTCTAGTTCATTTCCCGGACAATAATAGAAACACACCTAGAAATTTTCTTGATATCTCATGCCAGAATTCTGATCACAGAAAATATATAGCAAGTATTTGTATCTGTAATTGCATAAATCTAGGAACAAAGCTAAACAACCAGCTCCTCAAGTAAGAAAAGAGCATTCGGTGAACAGAGATGAAAGGGGCAAATCAGACCATCAGTAATAATGGATGCCTTGAGCACCTCCCTATGCACTACTTATGTGCCACAGTGTTCACAATTACTTTTCTTACTGTGCCATCTTGAGAGAATTGGTTTTTATAGTAGAGAAAAAGCAAATAATCTAAGAAATAATGAACTGTAAAGGGGTAAAAATGGGTACTTCATAGAGCAATATGAGAACAGGGAGATGTTCAGTGAAGCTAAAAGGCAGCATACCTTAACGGAACACGTTCAAATGCACAACTTACTGCATCCGATGGAAAAAAATCTGTCCTCACTCTCTCCCGTCTTTCACAACATTGGGAGTGGGGGATGTTTTATCCTCAGACTTGTCTCCCTGTACCCCTCTTACACAGATGATCTTATTCAAAAATTCACCATCTCTCTCATAGCTCTAAAGATGCACATCTCTGCTTCAGATCCCCCTGCTGTTTTGAATTGGATCTTTTGCTATTGCTAGGATATCTGTGAGGGATAGGGATTTAAAAAAAAGATAAAGTCAGACCACATCCAAAGCAGATGTATTAAATTCTCTCCCTTTGTAGTTTTGTCCTTTTCTCGCTGTTGACTATACCACCATCTTTCCCATTACTCATGTCCATTCTGTCATGTGAAGTATGGAGATGTCACCAGTATCAGTCACCTTAGATTCAGAGCTTCCTCTAGAGTCTCATGTAGACAATTTCCACAGTTGTTCTGCATAACATCAGGTACCTGATCCAACTCTTATCTAAGCCATCTCACATCCATTCCTGCCATTATCCTCTGGCCACAGTTACACACTATAATGTTTTGCTCCTATCTCATCACGGGGAAGAGATCATTTCTTAGCTCCTCTCTCTCTGACAATATGTTCCATTTCTCCTGGAAATGTTTCACCCTTTCTATTACATCAAACATAAGCCTAACTTCCTTAGCGAGGTTTTCTCACCCCATCTTCTGCATCATCATCCCAATATACCAGTCCGAAACATTTGTTACATTCACAGAAAAACACCTTCATGATTTCAATCACACCATCTTTGAGTTCAATAGGAGTTCCTTGCAAGCACCTGCAAGACTATTATCTCATTTATGTTCTCTCCCAAAAACCTCACCAAAATTCACGTGTGATGCTTTGACAACTCACATTCTGTGGCCACTGCTTTTCTTATTTTTTAAAGTCCTGTAACACTCTTCCATCTCTTACTAGCTATCTCTTTCTTCTCCAAGGTTGTAAGCTCTTTGAGGCAGCAATTAACTCCTTGTTCTGTGTTTGCTTAACACAAAGAGGTCTAGCCTTCGGACAAATAACAGGGACCTACAGTATTCATCATCACAAGATACCATTGGTATAAGGAACATTTATAGTTCCAGGTAATAGGTCAAATCATGCATCAGCATATAAACAGGACTTTTTTTTGAGTCAGGATAGCCCATATGTTCCTATTATGTGTTTTATTGTATTCCCTCTTGAAGAATCTATTACTGGCCCTTGTCAGGCTACTCACTATGGCAGCAAGGAAACCTGGTTTTTTATGTAGGCTGATAAATGGGCCAATAAATTCTAAATCCACTACCATGGATGCTTCAATTATTGCTATTATTTATTGTCATCTGTTATGTGTTAACTATCTCCTTGGGACCAGACCAGTTGGCAGTACTGAGCAGGGTGAAAAGTTTTCTGTTGCATTAAAAAAAGAAAACTGGTCCTGTTGACCTTATTAGGGAGAATAAAGGGAATATTAAAGGAGGAACATTTTCTGTGGAGGCAAAAATTCCCTATGGAAAAGGAAGCCCTCACATTGTTTGCCCATTGTTTTCACCTGCTACCTTGCTGATTAGAAGCTTTACTGCAGAATATTTAGCAAAAGGAAATCTGGGTATTTTAGAAGGGATGGTTGGCCAGAAAACCAAGGAAAGACAAGCGATCCAAATAAATTGCTGAATGGAAGGACAAAAAAGAAAAGACCGTAAGATGTCACAAAAGAAGAGCAAGTGTTACACAGAGAGGCAAATTCCAAGATGTAAGTATCAGTTAGATACTCAAGATTTTGGATTTTCCACAAAATGTTTAATCAGTGCTAAATTGTTTATACTTAAAATACCTAGGTTTGATTGGGGGCAGGGGGATACACACACCAAAGCACATCTAGTAGAATTCTGGAATGGGAGAAGATGAGAAGGGATAATATCAAGTGCATACTACACAATGCTTAATGTTAACAGGGGATTAAAAACCCTGCAATAAAAATTGCCCCTGCAATAAGAACATGCCAGTAAGGTCTACATGTGTCTTCTAAATGAGAAATGTTGTCATATTCAGGGATTTATAGTAGGAAACGGGGTGGTTTTTTGCAAGACAATCTAAATTTTTCAGAATTCAGATGTGGAATTGTTTAGGCGAAATGCACTGAAATCACGCTTTCCTAGCCAGCATTACCACAGGCATCTAATGTTGTTCTGCTGTTGGATTTACAGAACTATGCTGGGTTATTGGTCAGCTCAAAACACATCTCTGGCAGAGACAAAGAAAGTTGAAAATGATGGATTAGTTGTATGCAATTCATTCGACAAGCACCAGAAAATGGAGAGCAGAGGAAGAAAAAAATCTTTACCAAAGCCACGTAACCTGAGTTAATGAAATTATATTTAACTAAGGGTGTGTATTTAGACTTGATCTTACCTTGGTGACTTAGCCATTAGTAGGAATTCATTGTTTACCTCCGATTCTTATCAGTACTTAGGCAGTGTTTGCACGTGATTTTCAACTGATTGCTCAACATGCTCTGTGTTAGACTGTTTTGAAATAAACGAAAACACAGCAAGATCACAGAGGGCTAATCTCAATTATCTAATCTGCTTAAAACTGCATGGTTTCTTTTCTTGTCGGCCACATTATGGCTTCCTCTATGGGCAAAGCTGTGCCTACCGATGCCAAATCGGACATCTGTTACTTCTTTTGCAAGATGAAAACTTTTCTGGCAGTGAAATGGAAACAGTTATTATTCCAAATTACTTTTTTTAGGTCATTTGAGGATCACTCCTCAAGGGGTAATAACCGCCTATAATGTTTACAGACTCCTATTGACATCTGTAATAATTGTGGATGTTTGATTTACATAATAGAACCTCCCTCCAAAAAAACAAACGTACACCGAAAAAGAAAACCCAAACCACCACAGACCTCTGAGAATCTGATCATAGGATGGTGAACATTGTGCTTTGAGCATCTCAGAGGAAGCTGGATAGCTCCTAAAAACTGTATTCATACAGGGAAGGGGAAGAATCAAATCTGAATATTCTAACTTAAAGTCTACACTCCTGCTGACTCGAGCGCAGACCCTGTCCAACAACTCAGGAAGAGAACAGAAAAATAAAAGAGTTCCTGGAAAACCATTAAACCAATGGGCAACTTACAAAAACAACTCATGAAAGAAAAGAACACGTAAACAGCTTTGATAATCTATGCCTTTGCACTGACTGGACAACATAACAACCAAACTCTCACCCAGAAGGAATATGCTTTAGCTTTATGCAATCGGTTCTAAGATTTCACCTGGAGCATAGCTGAGCTTCACAACCAAACTACCTGAGCTTACTTCAATTTCTAAGTCAACTTCTTCCAAAGGTATTGTTAGCATTTAAGAAGAAAAAAAAAAAATCTGAGCAGCTAAAGAGTTAATTCAGACATTGAAGAGCTTACACATTAGTCTGCCAAGATCTGATGTCTCTGTTGTCTTCTTTGAGAATAAGTTTGCCCTTGGGACTCATCTTTCAAGCAGCTGGAGCCCTTGGGGCAATTCATGAGAAAAGGACTTCTAGGAACACTTTTACTTCAACTCCCATTCATACTCTCTACCTTTCTACACCAGCTGTTGTTATATATCCTGAATTGTGGGGTACATGTACCCCATGGTCCTCATAATGGGCTCCCAACAGGAACAGCTAGGTAAATGAATAGGAAGTATCAGAATATGCTATTTTAAAAGTGGGAAATGTTCATATCAAAAGCTGTCAAACACCTTGTTTTGAAGAATGTGGCTAAACTCAGCTGCTCTCTTCCTCCCCTACATGTCTTCATCTTCCCTAACACACTCTTTGCCATCCAGTATCCGATTGCCTCTATGATTAGAGTCAGCCATGTTTTCTTTCAGACTTTGTGACTATCCAATGCTTCTCCACAACTCTGCACAACATACTGCATATGCACAGGGCACCACCACTGAGGGAATAATCAGCATTCAGTGTAAGGGCAGGGGAGAAGCACATTAGAGCAGCAGGAGTTAGAGCAGCTTTGTCATTTTCATTACAGTACACACCAGTAAGGAAGAGCCTGGCTCAAGATGGAGCAATTGAATGGCAAAAAGACCCTGTAGGTTTGCTTAAGACTTCCTGAAGTCTCAGCACTTGCCCGATGACTTTCCCTTTGAGACAAATCTTTATTATAGCTCTTTAGCCAGGAGTTCAAAGGAATAGCACTGACAAAATAATAGGGATGATTCCTTCCACACCCCAGATCACAGCTTACCAGAGTAGTAAGGAATTATCTCACAAACTTTTCTTCTTCCATACAACATCATGAATACTCAATCAAGAAGCAGCACTGAACATAAAGGTTCAGAGACAATCCCTGGTTAAGCACCAGCATTTGCATCCTGTCAGAATTATTTGAACTTCTTGAGTCTGCAAAATGAGGTCAAGCTTTTCCCCCCAAGAACCACTGCTGTCTGATTACATTCCTCACGTGATACATTCTCAGTAAAAGAAAAAAATCCAAAATATTGATTTTCCCCAAAATATGGCAAGATACTAGTAAGAAAACCACATTCAACTAATAAATGAGGAGAAAGGGAAAGCAAGACTGAAAACCACATGCATTTTCCTATATTCTAAAAGCAACATATTTATGACTACCTTCAGTTTCAGACAAGTTCATACTTAAAGGACAGAAGTCCCCTAGAAAACAAAACACGCAAGTGGAAAGTCTGGAAACTTTCCTGCCATAATGCTTCACAGAAACCAAGGCTTCTTTAGTTTAATTTTATACACTTATGGGTCTGAAAATCTAAGCTCCATGTTTTTACTTCAGTGTTGTGTCCAGAGCTGTCCAATGAGTACTAACAACTTGACCATATTCTGTTAGAGTAAGATTAACTCATAGCTGTTGATTCCCTCATGGAGCCAACAGGTCACAGAGATTTTCCTTAGCACAGCTGGCAAGTGCACAGCTTGCTTGCCTGTGGCAGATTTAACCTTTGTTTTTACCATGACATTAGAACAGTGAGTGTCCATATATGAAGCCTTAATCATTACCGGTCAATAACAGCACACTATACCCAGATTAGCAACAAAAACATATGAAAATGAAATTAAAATAGTCCTTGAGATTCCAAAACTAAGGGAAATAAAAAGCATACTTTTCCAATAATCATAACATGAAAATACCTGAAAAAATTTTCCACATGGCAAGCCAGCACAATTTGGTCCGCTGCGAAAGAAGGAAACTCAAAAATAAAGTTTTGCTTTTAAAAACCCCACTTGTTTAAAAGACTTGATCAGTCTGAAAACATTTTTTAAAACAGTCACAAAACAACTGTTGTCAAAGCTTAATTTTTTTTTTTTTTTTTTTTACAGTATTTGTGATAGCCTGTTGGAAAACAGCAAATGTTTCATAAGTATCCAGTTCCTAGAATCTTGTAGTTATTCAAGAATCAACTTTATTTTCAAGGGTCATATTTCCAACCCTCACTGATGTGGGCAAAGTAATATTTTTTTAACCCATTTTCATTGTTTTGAAATATCTGGCTCATTGAATAGTAAACATTTGGGGTTGGCCATATGTATTTCACTATTTTTCTGCCTGCGCATAGCCTCAGAAATCACTTCTCTTTTGCCAGAAATACTTCCTGGCTAATGATTTCTGGAAGTACTTGATCATTATTTTCCCAGGGCACTGGGACAGAGTCTTTCCAGGAGGCCAGCAAAGGAGTCTGTCAGAGAACAACAAGAATCTTGCCACACCTCCATGCAGAAAGGAAAGCATTTTATATATAGCTTTGGAGGTATTGGTGAAGGAGGATCCTGCCCCCGCTCTACCCAAAAGCAATAGATTCCTGCTACCATTGATGTCAGGCGATATGCAACCCACCTCAGCAAAATCCAAATTTAGTTTTGACATGCTGCTCTTTCAATTTCACTTTCACGATCGAGCGTGCGCCTGTTCACACCCATTTACAGGCAGTATTTCACTCTTTGGCAACAGACAAAGAGATTCCTGGGACTATCAAATCAACCAGATGAAGATTGACTTCTTCTCACTCAAAATATTATTCAGCACAATTCTTCAGTTATTTCCTTGCAAATGAGGCTGGCAAGTGCTGTAAAATGTGCAAACCAAGTTATACAAACAAAAGCATGGGAAAGCATGAATAGAAATAAAATTATACAGAGCAAACTTAGAACAGTTGTGAGGCTGCACAGACAGCAATTAGTTGACTGGCAACACAACAGAAAAGATGAATTTACAATTCAAAAAAACCTAAACCCTGAACAGCACGTATAACATGTACTCCACATGAACCAGAGATAATGGTTCTTCAGACAGAAAAGCTGTGTTGACACCAGCATGAATATATTTCCCCACCACCCCACCCCCCCCACCCCCCATGCCCAAAACATTTTTCTAAGGACCAGTCTCAGGTGGTGATGTGAAGATGCCTGAATTCTATTGCTGAGTCATTATGGGACCTTGAGGAAGAAGATTCACTGAAGTGCACAGGGTCTCCATTTACCTATTGCAGAATAGGTATATAATCATAACCACACTTATCAATAAAGCAGAAGGGTTGGGAGGCTTAATTAATTGTGAAGCACTTCAAGGTCCTCAGCTGCATAATGACAATCTTTATTAATTAAGTTCTATTTATTGGCTATCACATCTTTTACACAAATAAACCAATCATTATCTTTATAACAGCTCTAGACATTTTATCCTTTAATTTTTTCACGTACTGTAGACCAAAGATTCATTTTTATGAACATCTAGAACTGACTGGTGGGGAAGAGAGAGCATGTTTATCAAAAATCCACATCTGTTTGTCCATTACAGCCCCTTTGCTCTGCCAGAGGTAAAAGGGGGGGGCTACCACTTATGAAAGTTTGGCCAATTAACTCCAGATGAAATCTATGCAAAAAGAACAAACAGACGTGGTTGGTTTTAAGAATTAATATTTTTTTCTCCCCGCTTCTAATTCCTATTCTTCTGCAGAGGTAAGATTTACCGTTTCCCCCTCACAAACAATAAAACGGATATCGCCAGTCTGCTTAGACATAGCAATTCTTCCCAAAACAATAAGTGTCTTTAACATAACAATTGGTGCTGCTTAATGTCCTTTAAAAATCAGGATTTAAACACAGGCTTTCTAATGCAAAGGTCAAAAATCGCTCTTATGTATCACCCAGCCATTGGCCAACGGAGGCAGTATAAGAACATACCCCGGCTCCTGCTCTAAGTTTCCCCATTAACCCAGGGACCACTCCAGGCCCGTACAGCCCCACAGGAACACATCCACTGCCCCCAGTGAGCGGGATTTTGCCCACCAAGTTTAAAAATCAAGCAGCACGTACAGCAGTCCTTTTCCATTAAGGTTTCCGGCTGCAAAGAACTGTAAGGGAATACATCACATTTGGTTCCACCTTAATTTAAGGGAAAAGGAAACGACAGATTCTGTAGTATTACCTGGGGTGGGAGGGGGAAGGAAATCAATGAATGAAACCGACTGAGGAGGGGGGAAAGATGATTTATCTTTCTATTTTTGGATTTACATTCAGTTCTCAGTCCTTTGGGGGAGCAGGGGCTAAGAATGCACAAATGACTTCCAATCTGACAGTTGTGAGCGATCGCAGAAGTAATATTCCGTATGCAATAAAACTAAGAAACTCTGTTGTCTGTCAAAAATCCAAGTGAGCATTGTCTTAGGCAGTAACACCTGATCTATTATTAATCCATACTTCAGAACAGACTTAAAATGTATTGACAGCTTC
Organism: Bucorvus abyssinicus; assembly: GCA_009769605.1. Taxonomy (NCBI): domain Eukaryota; kingdom Metazoa; phylum Chordata; class Aves; order Bucerotiformes; family Bucorvidae; genus Bucorvus; species Bucorvus abyssinicus. Next base: position 8,629,392 of record CM020035.1, on the reverse strand, counting down.
AAGCAGAAAATGACAACGTACAGGCTCTTTTAAATTCCTAAGGGAAATCCAGAACTACAGGTAAAGCTACCATTAAAGTAAAAAAACCCACCACACCTATTTCTTTACAAATGCCCTAAATTAGTTATCATTGGTTAGCTATTATATGTGACTGTATCAACAAATTGTTGGGTCATTGATGAGCTCAACAGCATAAAGCACCTGAGAATGCGTGTTTGGAAAGGGATAGCACAACTGGGGAGCATTCTGAATTAGCTACAAGTCAGCTAACTCAGTCAGAAGATAACACACTTGAGAATGATATAATTACTTTCAGTTTGCTTAAAGCCAAGGAAAAGTTGACACAGTGATTAGAAGGAGGGGGAGGGCAAGCAAAGGAGGAAAAAAAAAAAAAAGAGTTACTTTATACTGCTTGAAATTGGGCTGTTCTGAAGCCTAGGACCCGAGCTTATTTGAAGAAAGATTATCTTGACAAATCGGATAAACATTTTGTGCATGACAGGACGCTGATGGAGAGTCTGTTCTGCAAGCACACCTGGGGGATAGTTTGCTTAGTGTGTGACCAAGGTGTTCGGCTAACCCCGAGTCCTCCCAGGGCGCTTTGTTTACCCTGTGACAGGTATAGGCAGATCCAAAGCTGAGGCCTCCATAACAGCTCCTGCAGACTTTGCAGATGTATTTTCCTCCCTCCCCCTTGGGATGAAATACCTCTTTGCTAGACGAGTCCACAAAAGCCTCCACCAGACCTCCACAAGTAAGTTTGCATTTAAGGAAGCCTGCAGGCTGGCATGCCGCAGGCAACAAGCGACCAATGCAAACAAGGTGTTCTATCTCCCTCCCTTGTCCTCCTCACCCCTCAGCATTGACCACTCCAACACCCTTCTAGAGTCAGTAATAAAAGAAAAGTCTGTCTATAAACACAGCTTACTGGTTTATCAGCAGGGGAATGAGCATTACCTGTGTGGGCTCCACTTTCCTGCACTAGAAAACAGGGATGCAAAAGTCAGCATGGCCATTTGCTCTGCCTTCACTTTGACATCAGAGACTGAGCAACACAGGAGACTAGACCAAGGTAGTTGAAGACCACTGTGCAGGTTGTTGGTGACACCTGCTAGCATCACCTGAAGGACTCCTTTGTCCAGGCAGGCAGCAAGAAAACTTTGCCTCATACAAGAGTTGTACTGGCAACTAAACCTTTGCAGATCCCAGCGATCCGTCCTCAAGGCTTTTTTCACGCATTTGAAGTCAGGCAGACAAGGATTCTGTTCTCAAACACATTCCTAAAGCTGCCACACAACCCTATCTGAACTTTTTTGGAGTAGGTTGTTTCCCAGCCAGATGAGCTCTGGCCCAAGCTGGTTCAAAGACAAGCCTTAATGCCAGAGCAGAGGCAGAAGGATGGGGACAGAGGAAGAGACAGAGGTAAAAGAGAAACAATTCAAAAAAGCTGAAGTTGTTACGGGAACACTCTTTAGGACTAGAGAGGTTTACACTAGCATGTGATAACAGCTCAGATCATAACTTGTTTTTTCAAATGCAAAAATTTTTGCCAAAGACTGTTCTCACAAAAGTAAAGAAATAGCCAGTTCTCCAGATAAACTCTCTCCCCAGCTCAGCTTCAACTTGGCTTTTGCCTGCACTTAGTCTCTCAGCATGCCCTCAGACATTTTCTACCTCCAAAGAGCGAGCAGTAATGGAGGAGGCAAACTCTTTGGAGAAAGAAAGGATCAGAGTGGGACTCAACTCACCTCACTTTAGCTGCTGCCCAGTGGGACAAGGCAACCTCTGGAGGAGATCAACTCTGACCATCAGCTGCCAGGGAGTACATCCACCTCCCTGAAACTGGATGCCTAATTTTTGTGTGGCTAAACTGAAGGGGACTGTATGCCATCTCCAGTCACCTGAGTCAAGCACACCGGTACACAGTCTCAGGGAAACAAGAACACTGAACTGGCAAACTTTAAGCCAGATCTATTAAGTGTTCTGTAAAGTTTCTCTCAAGCAGTGTGGGGAGCAACAGGCATCTGTTTTACACTCTGGCAGTACATCACTCCTAATCCTCTACCTTGCCCTAATCTGCCCTGCTTGAGGAAAATTAGGTTCCTCTACCACTTCTTATTCAGAAGGCATTTTAAGAGGGAAGATTAGAATTAGGCATTTAAAATTGACGGCTTGGATTGACCCTTTGGACATTAGCCATAAATGATAATATGTTTTAGATAGGAATATCCCATAAATGCTTCTACCTCTTGTCCACTAGAGCATGAAGACAACTAAGCACTGGTGACTTGCTATATGGCACAAGGATGCTAATATTGCTTATGGGACCAAGGCAGACTATAGAGATGTTCATGGTGTTCATCTTGAGCGCTAAGGAAGGGCTGGTTCCCTAAAGGAACAATCAACCGCTTCTGCACCACATCAATAAATTATTATTCTTCCTTTCTGTCTAGCAGTGACAAGCAAATAAAATCAAGCCAGAACTGTTCTGCAGCACAGCTGCATCACCTAACACTGATTTGATTTAAAACCCACAGAAGAAACAAGAAAGCTCTACCTAATACCTCAGGAATGTTTGAGAGAAACTATTTTTAACCTTCATGGATTTTGTCTCAAACCTAATTGTCCAGAATAGCTGCCATCACTGTATTCAAAAAGCAGCAATCAAAGCAGTAAAAGGTGTAATGAAATTGCTTTCCTCCAGAAAGCATTTTTGCCCAGGCGATTTACATTCCCACATCTGCTCAGGCAGTACACCGCAAACCTAACACGCATTTCTCTTGCAAATTATGACAATAACTTGCAATAGCTTTATATAGCACTCCCCATTTGAGATAAACAGGTGGATGGAGATAAACTCCCCATTCAGTGGAAGCAGTATGAACCTTTGTAGGTAGACTTGGACTCAGCAAACAAGTGCCTCCATTAGAAACTGATCCAAAACCTAAGTTGAGTGGTAGGAAACAAATATTTTGTCAGGATGCAACAGCCTAAAGGACAGAACCAGAAAGTTAATAAGCTCCTGAAAGCAGCTATATATCTCTAGCTTACTCTGAGGTGTATTTAGCTGATGAGAAATACTCTTGTGATGCAACCCTGGCATCTTGTATTTCGTTAGGCGAGTGTGTTGTCAATATCCTGACAGGAGGGATTTTCTTTTCAGGTTGACTGAAATAGGGCACTCTTTCACTCCAATTCATACAGTTATTAATAAAAAGCAATTTTTCCTTATTTGCCTGTGATACTATACTGCACACACAAAAAGAACAAAGGTTGTCAAAACCAGAGTTGGCCAAGCAGGAATGTTCTGGCTTTTGACGTACATGATGATGTGAACTATTGTCTCCCAGCTTACACGGCCATGGCTGCATGAGCACTCTGCAGTCAGTGCATCTGCTTACAGGAAGGAATCCAAGCTAGAGGAAACAGACTGCAGTTTAGTAGAAGCCCTCAGGCACAGATGAGGCAAAAATTAAAACAACAAAAACTTAGTGCAAGAGAAAATATTTAGTGATCTAACATCAGCCATCAAAACATGGTAAAAACCTACCTGATATCAGGCATAAGCCTCAGCCATAAGTGTCCCTTTTGATGGAACATGCACAAGACATCCTCATTATTAAAGACTTAACAAATAGTAAAAGATACTGCTTTCCCCTCCCAATTTTATTCTCTCATTTTCTCTCCTCAGATTTAACTTTATTCAGTCTCAGCGAAAATTATTTTCATTCTCAGATGGAAAACATGCAAGGTAGTTTTCTTTGCAAAAATTAAATCACACAAAATTCCCCACAAAATCCCTTTCTGCATAACTCTACATATTTTGACAAAACTTCCAAAAGTAATTAAAATAAAGCCAAAAGCATCTTCACCTTTAGTTTTGCATTTCACTTGCAAGTGATCCCCACATTTTTGAGGATCACACATTTGTACTCAAGAGGTAGAAGTCAGGCAGCAGTAATATGTGACACTGAGCAGGGATAAGATGGATACATTTCCAACAGAACTTTCCATCAGCACAAACTATCAGGCTACAGTGACACAGAATAGATTTTCAAAAGTAGATTTTTTTTAAAAAATAGGACTTGCGTGATTTCTAAAACCGGAGCAAGGAACTATGCCAGCAGGGTGTCTGCAAACAAGTTCCTTCATATAATCCAAGCGCTAAGAGCAATGAAGCTGCAGCATCCCTGCTTATTCTCAAAGTTTTAAAACTACCTGTTTCAAGCCCACCTGGGACCACTGACTCCATTTAAGTGGTCAACCCATTTTGGAAAAAACTGTTCTTCAATGCTTTTTCTACCTAGTCTAGCTAAAGTTGGCTCAACAAACACTATATACTCACACCTGTGCATCTCCCTTCGGTGATTCAGAAAACATTATCTGTACCAATACTGTCAAAATATAGTTCATTCCTGTTCCCTTTTTTAAATACTGTGTGTGATTTTAATCTCAAACATACATTCATGGCTGCAATTAGTACCCTCTTTCCTTTCACTATGTTAGGGTGTACCCACCCAGAATCTCTCTAAGGCCATTACTCAAAAGACAACCAATCCTTTATAGCAGAAACGGGCAGAGCCCCATTAGCCAGGCAGACAGGCACATTTTGAGCACAGATCCCAGAATATAGGGAAGCCATTGTTTCGCTTTTGAACAGGCTAGGGAGCCTCCATCACATGGGAGAAACCTTTGATGTGCCTTGGATTTAGAGGGCGAGTCCAAATGAAAGCAGGGGGCAGAGCAGCCTCTGCCAGGCAGGGCAAACTTTTCCTCTCTCTGATGGAGACCTTCTGTAGGAACAAAACAGGCTCTCGCAGTTGTTACCAGAAAGACAGTGCTGACTGACAGGACAGAAAACAAGGGCTATGCAGGCACAGTGTCTGCAAAAACAAGTATAAAAACAGAAAAAAAGACACCTGGTCTTATGACTAAAGACAAGAAGCAGAGCACTATGGGTGAGTGTAAATATCTGCACATAAATGTACTGATACTTTGCATCTGTAACCTACATTTATAGTGAGTGCACCCTAAGGCATGACCTGTGATCTTCCTCACCACAATATTTCAGTGTAACAGTGACAAGACATGACAGTACAAGCATCTTGAGCACCAACAAGGTAAACCTTTAACTTTCTGGAGCTTCTGGCACAGAAGAGCAGTTGGGCCATCCTGAGGATTTAGTTTAGTTCTGTACAAAAATCAAGATATAAGCCACAGAGTATGGGACCACAGCCAAGCGCAAAGCCTGTACGGTCACAACAAGATCTGAAGACTCTCCTACTTTTCAACTTTCTTCCAAAGTTCTGAGGATGGTGGCAATGGTGCTCTCTGTTACTTCATATCTGTTCTTGAAACAAGAATTAAATGTGTGTTTCCTAGCCTACAAACAAAAAGGCTGTCTACATTGCTCAGTGAACAGCAATGCAAGCTGCTGGACAGCACATTCCCAACCACACTCCTGGATGCTAGCCAGACTCAGGATCCACAGAGCACTTAGGAGGGGTCTGAATCAAAACACCTGCCAGACCCCAGACTACATTTGGCCTTCTGAGGGTATACTTTGTCCAACCCTCCTGAGGGGGGACAGGAGAAAGAGGCGGGGGTGGGGGGGTGGGAAGGGTAAGAAACCCACAGTTTAACAATTCACTTTTGGGACAAAACACGCTTAGGCTTCTCTGCACCAGCCTTGAGACTGAAGTCCTACCCAAATACACGCCTTCATGTAAAGACTGCGGGTGAGTCTGGATTTGTGAACTAGAGCCTCATAATACAGATTATTTTTTAATGAAAACACTAATACATTATTATGGGACATAGTTGTCAAATTGAGAGGCAACTAAGAGATAAAGTAACGCCTACCTGAACAGTCTGTAAACCACTTTGTAATCTTGGAGACAAAAGCCTACTATTAAACATAAGACTGGTAAACTATGCAGGAAGCATTTAAAATAAAGTCCAAGCAGAACATATACCATAGGTTTGTTGGGGGATTTTGTGCCTTTACAAGTCAAACACCCCATTCTGACTCAGTGAAAGAAGTCACGCACATCCCCAAGCAAGAAGCTCCTTTCATTTTCCACCCCCCCCCCAAGTACAGTCAAGGAACAAGGCGTTTTGTATGATGTTTCTACAAGGCAAACGTTTTTTGATGTTGGATCACGTTCTCGTTGGAGTGCTGGATTAATGCACAAGTAGAATGGGCATCTAGATGGCTTGGGCATATCCCTCATTTCCAGATTAACAGAACTAGTCACAAAACTATCAAATTCATTTTTTAATGATACAAGAGAATTCATTCTGTATAATCTGCAGATGACATAAATAGTAAGATGTAAGTAGTCAGCAGTTGCTTCTGTACTTGGAAGCAGAAACCTCAATTTGTAAACTTAACTCCTATTCAAGTCAGAAAACCTTAAACCAGATGCGAGAACCTTTTTCTCAAATCAAGCTTTGCCTTACAGAAGCTTTTTTTAATGCCTCCAAACACATCAATCCAACAAGCACAGAGATGTATCTTGAGAGACTTCATTAAAATCAATGCCAAAAAGACTTTCTAATTTTTAGAGGTTTCAGAGCAAAACAAGGTATGAGAAGACTCGTTATATAGGGCTGGGGTCTGTTTATTTTTGTTACAGAGCCAAATTCTATCCCTGAGACCATTTACCTCTGCACTGGCACATCACACACACGATAGGCTTTTTTGTGTTCTAACAGCGCACTTGCACAAGCAGCAGAGCAGTTTCTTGGGAGGCCAAACTCAGTGGTATCAGCACACTGCCCTCCGCTGCAGATCCTCCTATTCTGACATTACCATTCACCTGCCCCCAAAGAGAAATATGCTAATAAGGGGCTTCATTAAAAAAAAACAAAACTATCCTGCTAGAAAACTCTGTGAAATGTTGACCCAAGAAAAATAAAGCGTGCCTCTTCGATACACGTATGTCCACTTTGCACAGTAGATAGCAGGGGGCCTACTGCAGGTGCTAAGGAGAGGAGCTTAAGCTAGCTTCCAAAGTTCATATTGATAAATAATAAGCGTATCACACCAGCCATCTGCACACACCTAGTCACATCTGCAAGTCACACGGAGGCCTGCAAGGAGCTGAAGGAGGTTTTACATACAGCTGAGCAAACCTTTCCCTCCTCCATCCATGCTGGAATTTCAGCTGCCTCTCACTGGGTTCAGCTCCCTTATGCTTGCCAAGAAGAACTTCCCTTCTTTCCATCAGGTCCCATCTCAAGGTCCTCCTTTCAATCTTGAGACCCACAAGAAACTATACTGCTCACTAGCACCATTATCAACTTATATCACCCCTTCCTTCTTTTACCTATTTCTGTAAACATACACGTACGTTCTACTATTACTCAGTAGGCACTTCCTCCCCTCTTGAGACTGCAAACCCAGATTTACCTGAAGAAGTTTGGGGACCAATATAAACACATCTCACTTTGTTTATGCACAAATCCTAATCTCACAATTCCTTCTTTCTGCAAAGCTTCAGCACCCACTTCCACTGACTAACATAAAAAAAGCATCAGGGTAGGTACACACTGTTGTCATTAACAAAGGAAACAGTAAATGTAATAAGCTTGTTTATAGTATTTAACATGTACAGGCACCAAATCAAAGGACTTGAGCACACATGTAACACCATCCCTATTCACCAAAACACATAAAACCAACCTTTAAGCACAGTCTTAAATACAGAATAGGGGAATACACAGAATGAATAAGGACCAGTAATTTAAGTCAGTGCATGGGGGCACTGGTGAATTAATAAGGCTGAAATCACAAAGACTGACAGAAGTTTTGGGTTTTTTCCTTCACACCCCTAGATTAAACTCCCCTTTAGATAAAAACCACCTAGGTGAAGTTTAACTTTTGCCAACAGAATCCACTTTCAGATTATTTTGTTTTTCTTTCACATAAGCCTGCGACTTTCACAAAATCCACAAGCAAATAGCTCTATTCTGCAGATTAGAAATTATGAAAGACCATGTAATCAGCTGACAAAAGAACTGAAAACAACCCCAGAGGAAATGCAGAGCTGCTCTTGCCTGCTCACAATGTGCTGCTCTGTCAGCCTCCCACTCTTTCAGCAGATACTCCTGACATTTCTTGTGTCATTACTGGACTTTATGAATGGGACCGTAGGATGTGTGCTGGTGAATAATCAGACAGGGAAGGGGCATGGTATCACAGACAAGGGAGCTGCTTCACTGTCTGCTCACCAGATCCAAGCAAATTAGTTCACCACTTTCTCCTACCACCAACTATGAATCACAGCTCGACATTCTATTAAAGGCTGGATTGTTGCTCATTTTTAAACAAGGATGCTTAAGAAATTAAGCTATTGTAACCTCAAATAAACTGCACATGGTTTAGTGGTTTTATTTAGTTCACATGTATCTAAATGTTTAGGTACTTACACAAAGTCTCATCAACCTTTTTCAGGCCAGAAAAGTCAGCTGAAAGGCTCACCAAAGAAAGTTACCCCACAGAGGCTACGGCTCTTCCCACTTCTGCTGCAGACAGAACCACCACAAGCACAGCTCCCGCCTCTGAATTCCCCTGCTCCTGCTTAGCTTGCCCAGATGCAAATTACACGCAAGGGAAGGGAAAGCCCTTGTGGGGAGATTTTGTTTGCAAGTCTGGGAAGTAACAAGACTGCTGGTTTTGTAAGATATCCCAAACAAGCGTGAGGAACCCAGTCTAGACATTCCTGTTGTCAGCTGCTCTTTGAGCCTGAGGAACAGTTTCACCTGAATTTAAAAGTTACTTTGGAAACAACAGCCTTATGGGTTTCTGAGGAACAGCTAGTCCTGATTCAAGGAATGCCCTAGAAGAGAGAAAGGATGCAGCATGAACACAAACCACAGCACCTGCACGAGAGAGAAACCTCACAACCCACTCTGCCTGCAAGAAGCATTTCAGCAGAGCTCAGACCCCCACAGGAGTCCCACCAGGGCAGAGAGACCCATGAGAAGCTTCCCTCTGCTTGTGGGGCTGCTCATTTCGCTTCATTTTTCCCCTGGGTTGAGCCTTCCAAGTCATGATGCAGACAGGGCAGTATACAGCTAATCAATAAATATCTTCAGATGTTATTAGGGTCTCAGCAGCACTGTGGCTTGGCTTGCAGGGCATCTGGTGGGACCATCCCTATGGGATAAGTCAGGGCAATTCCTCATCCTTCTGGTAAACAACATAGCTCTCAGGGATCACAGAGCCAAGAGGCTCATCGTCAGTATGTAGGGGGAGGACTTTTTTGAGAACTGGAAATGAGAGGGCATTCCAAGGTGATTAAGTATTGTGTATTTTGAGGAAGAAACATCAAAACACTGTTTCAAATAAGTATGCTCTGTTGACATCAAACCCGCTAGCCCAGCACGCATGGCGAGAGATGGTCTTTGGTGTTGGTGAAAATCAGAGTCCTGACCACTAGCTGTCATTAAAAATCCTATAGCACTTTGACAAGGGAAGAGCTGCTGTTGAACTGCAGAGCTGCACTGAACTGGATTTCTTGGTGAGGTACATGCAAGATGCTTGTCTTGGAGATAAACAGAAAAAAATATTACAAGTACTTTCTTGAATATAAAGAAAACCAAGTTTTAATCTCATTATCCTTTTGCATAAATTTTTGCTAAGATTCAGAGTGCTTTGATTACTAGAGAGCATAAGTTAGTTTTAAATACTTCAATGAAAGTATGAGTAGAACATTATACAACTCGTAATTCATGATGTCCTGTGAAGTTACATAAGCTTAGAAAGGAAAGAAATACCATTTGCCATGTAGTCGTTCAGCATCAGTAAATGACAGATTTTGGTTGGACCAGTTATAATTTTAGTATGGAGTTTGTCAAATTCAGTATTATTTCCCAAGTCAATATATTTATGATATTGTAAAAACATACATACCCTGTATGCCCAGTTCACAAAAGCACAGTTACATTAACAAGCTCATGCAATCTGGTATCAGTTGATAATGCTTTAAGAAAAAAAAATAGCAAAGAAACAGATATAAGACAAATGAAGCAATAACAAAAAAGATTTAGACAATCCATGGATAAATCCAGTTTGGTCTTTTTGTATAAAGACGCTGGCCTGTTTATTGTCTAGCTTAGTTGTTCAACTCTGCAAAGCAAGATTTTTTCCAACACCTTTTTATATATATTTAATAGGCAAAATAAAAATATTTTCTGATCTACCCCATGATTTGAAGAGATGCATCCTCAAACATTGAGATTTGTACAGCAAGTGGAGCTGAAAACTGAACTGTTGCCATCACAAGCAAATTATTAGCTTCCTGACTGTGGAAGCAAAACTTCATTTAATCTGATGGCAAATAATGTGCATTTCTCCAGCAGTTCCTTCTTTGACTAATCAGTCAAGCTGATGGATGTTTAGCACTTACCTTAATGCAGATTTTTGCTTTAGCTAACACTTGTAGAAACAGAATCAATTACAAACTGGAGATTACTGGGCTGATGGGCTTTGATGTTATTGCAGTTGACCGTGCAATTGGGTTTCTAAGTGACACACTCCACAGGACAGTCTCAGCTTGGCAAAATGCTCCTTACTTTTCCACTTAACTTATTCTTCACTCAGCACACTAATTTCTCAGCCTTTGCCTTGTTTTCTGAGCTGAGTATGTGCATGTGTTTTGCTCTTTCCTGATGAAGAAATAGCTGCATCTGGGTGCCTTCAGCACAGCAGGCCATCACCTGCTGGCACAGCCATCAGGACAACTGTAATATCAACTTCACGACCAGTGAAACTTCAGATGTGGAAGTGCTGCATGAGGGAAGACTTCAAATGTGGAAGCTGCACAGAGGGCTTTGGTCAACACAAAACAAAGCCTAGCAGCACTCAAGAACATACTAGAGATCTTCACAAGTAACACTTTTAATCAGCATGGTCCAGAGCAAAAGAGTAGCACTGCAGTTAAATATTTTTACAGATGAAAATGGTTTCTACTTTTCCTACTTCAACAGATTGTCATTGCTCCCTCTACCCCACCCACTATCTACTATGCAGTATATATTTACTAGCAATTATAGCCCTGTTTTTACTTGTTCCTCTAGGAGATCAGTTGTACGAATAGGAGTCCTCCCTGTCTGCATTGGAAACACTGGTGCTTAAAATCAAACCTATAACTCCTGCTCCCCAGCAGAGGTGTGAAAGGCCCAGAACTTTGCAGAATCAAACCCAGCAATAAAGGTAAGACAAATTTAATTGGTTCCAAAAGGTCTCATCCATAGACTAAATTAGTATCTTTAGGGGAGAAATCCTATTAAAATTTAAGCAGGTAGATGGCATATGAAAGTAGGAGGGTTTTGTTTTTTTTTTTTCCCAATTATCTAACTGTCTCTAGCCTGGAGCTAGTCTCAAATGTTTTTACAACACAGTGATACTCCAGTTCACATCTGTCAGCTGGAATATTTACAGCTTTGTAATTATTAAAATTGTCTGAACTCCAGAGCTGCAAGCTGAAAGGCTTGGATGGGACAGCCTGGCATAAGGTATGGAAATAAGACAGTTGCATCCAGTCAGGGTCTAAGTTAGCTCTGGAAAACTAAAGAGCTGCAGAAGCCAGGTTTCGCACAATTTGCAACTTGTTTTTTGTTGCCTCATCTATAACTATTTCTGCAGCTGAGCCACACAGTTTCTTCCCCCTCTCATCCCCCCTCCCCACAGTTTCTTTACTATTAGAAATGAGCTGACGTTACAGATTTCTCACTGTCTCTGATCAGGATAATTCTAGAGCATCCCTGCCCTACTTGTAGTCTGCTGTCAAAAAGCTTGTAGAAACTCGTAGCTCTTTATTAGTTGGTGAGCTTTGGCTGAAGTCAAATAAGGCATCAATATTTAATGAAAGGACAGAGATACGGGCAAACGATATCCTCATCCGAGCCTTAACCACATAGAGCTGCACTAGAAAACCAACCCGTGGGTCAACACGGCATTGATGAAGCCAATCCAGAATCAACAGAAAGGGACTCCTTCCAGCTAAGCACCTCAAACCAGTGGGTTGAATCATCCCCAGGACAGCAGCACCACTGATCCTAACAGGAGCACGGACCAGATCCCAATGCTTTAGACAGGTGAATTTAAAAGACATGGTGAGGCCAAGACCTTGTCCACTACAGTGGGATGAGCTTTACTGAAGACTTGCATAAAAACAGAATTGTGGGGACAGAAGATTTTGAGACCTCCCCCCCACCCCACAGAGAGAATTATCTAACTCAGTGGCATCTTCTGTTTTAATAACATCAGCAGCTCCTCTTGGAGCAGGCCTCCTACAGAAATGATGTGTGGCAGCAGAGTTGAGGAAAAAATACAACTATTTTCCATCAGTTCCTTTCATGGCAGACTTTCCTAGTGCATCACCAGTCCTTTGACATGCACCTACTGGCAGGTCTGGGGTTACAATATATCACAGTGGTGGGAAGTACTCACATATAGTGGCCATGCCATGATGGGAGACACCGTTCTTCATGCAGAAGATTCTATAAGTGATATTTGCTTTGAAAAATGTTTACTTTGTGTGTTCCTCCCCAGGAACCACACAGATGTACGTTAGGTTTTTTTAAGACACACTTGGATAAGTGCAAACACATTTCTTTTGTAATCAGACTGGGCTGACCCTGTTTAGCCTGAGGTCAACGACCAGTGGCATCTGACCTGCTGAAGTTAATGCAGCAGAACAATAGGAGAGGGTTGTTGAGGCTTTATCCTATTACCTTTTTGATACCAAATTAATTGTTTTTCTCCCTCTCAATGATTCTCTGACCTTTCAGCTATATGTGTTGCTGGAACAGAGTGATGGATTAAATTTAAGCAAGTACATTTCTTGACATTGTCTCACAGATTTAAGATATTTAGGTCCTCCTTTTCGTTCTAAAAGGCTTAAGAAGGTGCTTATAATTGCAACTCCATTTGACAGTTAAAGAAGACTGCAAATATTAATTAGCTTGGGAGTATCAGACAAGAAAACTGAAGGAAAGATCACAGCACTTGTTACCAAAAAGCCCTACATGTAGAGACAGAGATGTCCTATAAACTATAGATAGGCAACTCTAGGTATCAGGTATAGCCTTAACTGATAGTGCTTTATTAATTGGTAAAACCCAAAACCATTACTTGTAAATTGAATTAGTCAGACCGATAGTTTTCAAACAGAGAAATTACCCATGATACTTCATTGGATGAGAAGCATTTGCATGCAATAACTATTGATCCTTGTCATAGCTTTGATTCACCTAAGTTTTTGTCTCCTAGTTATTGAACCACTCAGACAGATGGAATATACTGAGATGACACAATGGAGAATAACATCATATTAAAAAAAGTGAAATATCTCTTCAGGTTTCAGGTCTTCCCCCACTATGCATCAGTTAAAGCAAGGAATCCTGGAAACTTGAATTATTAATCTAAAGGTCAAAACATTAAAACTTTCCTGTAGGTGATTGTAAAACATCAAGACAATAGGCCCACACACACGTTCTTCACTTGGTTCAGCTCTCTGTAGGCACAGTAGCATTCCCTGCTCCTCAGGGCTCACAGTACACAACAGCAAAAGGCAAGAATCAGATAGTAAAAGTAGTTTTCCTTCAGACAATAATTTTTACCTGTTTTAGCTGGCAAGGGAAATCAGCAGCCAGGTACAACCTGTCTGTTCCTCTGACTTTATCTGAACTGTAGACATGGATGTGAATCGGGGGCTGCCTCATTTATGGGTTTCTAGTCCATTGCAAAACAATGGAACTTGGCTCCCACTCTCCTTTAGCCTCCCTCCCTCCCCAAAAAAAAAACCAAAGATTCAGAAGTTCAGTTCCTATTAAGCGAAGGGAATTTAGCTCCCAACTCCCTCGATCCTCTGCCCAGCCCAGCTATTATCTAGCTGAAGTAGCACTATAACATTAAGCATATGCTTAACTATTTGCAAGATCATAGCCAAAACTTACTTATTGAAGAAATTTTTCAAATAAACCTGCAAGACTACTTTCTTTAACTGGTATATTACCTTATCGGTGCTATCTCAAGATAAAGAAAATCTTTTGACTGGGTATGTCACCAGAACCCTGGAGAATTATGTATTTAGTTACTCACACCCCTGAAAAATGCATTAAGCCATTATAACAAACAATTATTCTGATTTAAGCAATGTGGAAACACAAGAACAGAACAGGATCAATAGAGAGAATGTATTACACCAGTGGTACCACTGAGTGACTTCACTTATTCACCAAGTTTAAATATTCTCTTAATTCATACTCCAAACTTCAAATACAGATGATTAAGCATATATATTAGCGAGATGAAGAGCAAAGGATTTCCCATGACAGCTCTGCCCAGAAGTGAGAAAAAACTGCCTTAGGCAGAAATTGGGAGAGAGGTAGTAAGAGGCTAATCTTGTTATAATGATTTAAGGTTTATGAAAAAATTCACAGTCTAAGCTTACGTCAGTTTTTTCCAAAACATCCATACCTGCATTTAAATACTTCAGTAAGAACAGAAATAGTAACCTCTGTTTCCAGGATGGTAATATATTTAAGCCAAAGCAGTATTTTGCAGGAATATATCCAGAAAGTCCAGAATCAGACTAATTTGATATTCATAACTGATAACAGCAAGCAAAATTTCAAAGATGAGTGTGGTCATCTTCACCTTTGGATGCCTTTCTAGGTGCTACATGGACATACTTTTGGCTTCCACTGACTTTAGTGCAACAGGGACAAGCCCCATGAAATTATCCTGAAAGATTATAATTGTAAATAATTTGGAGGGTCTGGAAAACAGATAAAACCAAATCACTTCTAGAACAAAAACATACAAAAACACATATAGTGATCTTCACAGGGCGAAGTTATCAGAGTAGCTAGATCAATAACAGGCAAGTCAGAATAGTGGTTCCAACTGCACTATTGATTTTGAGGAGTGATAACACTGGCTTAAACTTAAAAACTATCATTGCCAAAAGCTTCCAAAAAAGGGCAGTCTTCACCACTTATACATTTGCCTATACTACTGAATTAGAATGTTAAGGCATTGCTTTACATATTTAATGGAGTAGTAACATACAGAGAAAAACCAACAGAAAAAAGAATTCCCTAAAAATATCAATAAGGGAACTACAGTTAACTCAAAAAGAAAAAACAATTACAAGCCACAGATTTATAAAGAAGATTTCAGAAGTTGCAGGAATTTCTCCTAAAAAGACCATAGAGACAATACCCCTATCTCTTCCCATCAATGTTTGGGAATATCCAGCACAAAATCTTTGAGCTCAGTGCAATTTAATTTCTGGTGTGAAAATATATACTTTAAAAGCCTGGTGCATTTCAGCTAATTCCCTATGAACTATCGATCTGGGTCTAGACACGGTGCAAGTGGTTGACACGTGACTAACAACTCACGCAAATCTTCTCTTAAATAGACTGAGGAATTGATATGTAATGCAGGTGAAGGGACTAATTTCATCTCATTATTTATGAAGGATAAACAAGACCAAATTGGACATGGGAAGCGATTTCCAGAAACCTTAGACCAGAGGCGACAACTACAGTCTATTTTCAGTAAAACCTGTTATGAATTGGGAACAGTGTTGGTTGTTGTTAAAGCCCTTACATAGTATTCCTGAAATAATTTAAAAAAAAAGATCTAAGGCTATACTCAAATGGACACTAGCTGTATGTGATGCACAGATTAAAAATACCTACCTTATGACTCAGAAAACATCCCATACAAGTTCTGTGTTATTTCTCATTTTTTAAAAAACAGATAGAACAGTAAACTTGCTGGTAAGTTTACAACTAAAAATACTGACATTGCCACTGCCACTGTCCCAAATACATGATTTCCTAGACCACCAAGCAACTTAACAAATGTAACAGCTGACAGATATAAATATCAACACCTTAAAGAGATAAGCATGTACTGTAAGATATATTTCTCTTCAGGGTCTATCACCACACCCACCATATTTCTACACAATTCCTCTTTCAGACTCCAGGAGAGCAAGGCTCTGCATTACAGTGGCCAACCACGAATCAGCCCAGCGAGGCAGGAGAAGCAACCATAAATTCATGCAGAAAAGACCACAATAGTCACCCTTCTTTCTATGGCAAAGCAATGCAAATTTTTCTCAAGCTGTAAAGCCACCACAGGTAACATTACTATTCTTATCCAAAGAGCGAGGCTAAGGGGAAAAAAATTGCAGTCACAGAGATAAGGAAAAGCTTGTGTTAATGACCCCTCTCCCTTGAGGGTGACACTGCATGGACCTGGGGCAGAGGAGCACGGCTGGTTGGAGAGAGCTTGGAGAGATCAACCTGGGTGCACCTGGCTGGAAGGGGCACACAGGCACCTGTGTGAGCAGCTCCTTTGGCAAAGCAGGGGTAAGCTTAACAAAGATGTTACTGTTATGGTATAGAACAACTAGCAGAGCCACGAAAAACTTTGCTGATATCACCAAGAACTGTTATTCTCTTAATGGGTGCTTTTCTATCAGAGCAGCAGGAGCTGTTATTGCTAAAGCCAGTTCAGCTCACAGAGTCCTAAGCAGGAGGACTTTTCCAGCATGCACCTTGCCTGCTGGGTAACATGGGACAAGGCACTACATCCTCCTGCGCCTCAGCAGCTCCATCTGTAAGGAGCATGAAACACTGTCACCTCTTTTACCACCTCAAAAAATTTTTACATCTCAAAAAATGGAGAAGGAAGAGAAGCAGTGTTACTCAAACTGAGCATAAATTCAGTGGAATTATTGCCTTTTCCAGTTCCATTTTCAAACAGACATATCTGGTTGGTTCTGTTCATCCATCACTTTACCAGTGCAATAAAACTGCAAAATCTTTTGTTAGAGGTTTTGGTTAAACATGCAACTTCATCACCGTCTTTCACACGCTCACATGCTACCATCAACTTGAAAGATCACCAGACTCCAGGGAGAGGCTGCGCGGATGGTGGCCCCACACATCCTCCCAAACCTCACCCTTCATCTCACCCAGACCCTCTTCCTGCCAGCCTGCCCAACACCATTTTATTAAGATTGTGGCTCATTGAGCATTCAACAGCATAGCTCCTCACACACTTCAAGACAACTCAGCACATTGGTGCCACCCTGCCTCCCTTGCCTTCAGCTTTCAATTAAATTTAGAACTGACTTTAAAGGTACAACCTGAACGCACATGTTTCAAAATGACCTTGTTACACCTTTCCTTACCTTCCTGAGCAGGGCTCTTGTACTCCAGCTCGGGGTTTAAAACCTAGAAACGTGAATTTGCTCTAAGCTCCTGTGGCAAACTACAAGTTTCAAGCTGTTTAAAGTCTTTAAAGCTACATCCAAAGCTAAAGCATGCTCTGCAGAGAGAGATCTGGGAGCCAGCGCCTGGTAGCTTTCAGCAAGATATTTAAAATCTTCCTGTGAGTTAAATGCTTTTTCTATTTCCTGAACCCTTAGCACAGTAATAACTATGTTTTGTTATAGCGCCACATTAATCATTATTAAAGTCATTACAGAAATTTATAAGGATAAGTTCAACACAGATGAAGAGCCAAAAGCCGTTTGTACACAGCACTTGCCCTGCCTCTTTTTCTTTAGTTTCTTCCTTGTTGCTGGAAAGAGGTATGAGTAGGCTAAAGGTGATTAGATTAAATTAGTGTCACAGTTTAAGTGTCCCTACAACTCTAACACTAGAATATTTCTGTGGCAATTGCCCTACCTGTACCTGGCTTAAAGGCAACATGTAACCTTTAAATATTCATTTGGGTACCATCATCTTCCGTACCTGAACCCCAGGACTAAAGCTCTGGCTCTCGCAACTGGGCGTTGCAGATCAGAGCAGCACTACGACCAAGAAGCAGTCACCAAGAAGCATCACTCCTTCCCATCCTCCACTGGAAAGTGTTTTTAGATGTGGTGGGAGGGTGTGCAGGGGACCACAGGGTTGTGAAGCTGCCTGATCCCCAGACCACGAGCGATACAAAAAAGCACTTATATGGGACAGCCAGGAAAAGAAGTGGCTTTCACACACCCCGCACACAAATCCCCCTTGGAGGCAGAAACTCTGCTCTCTGATCTGATTAGTTTCCCACACTCCCAATGTCTCCACCAAAGCTCAACCATGACCTGTACTCCAGCCCTCGCTGCAGGGAAAGGACATGGCCCAGGAGGAGACCTGCACTGCTGCTTCTGGTGCTGCACATCCATGCTGAGCCCCATACCCCAGTATGCCTCTGCTGCTCACGGCAGGAACCCCAGGTGCTGTGGGGTATCTCACAGGCAGTTGGGGTGGGCTTTGAAAACCCCCTTACTGTGGTTACAAATGTCTCTAAGGTACAAATAAATAAAGAGCACATCTCCAAGCCTAGGCAGAAAGGTAAAGCTGGAAAATGTTCCCTAACTGCACAAACCAGCAGACAAACAAGCTAAGGGTTATTAAAGTATTGAAGTTTTCTGTGTATGATCCAGAATCTTTGATGGGCAACATGACCATCTCTTACCATACACCTTTCCAGTACTCAGCATTAAGACCCTTCCCTGTCTACAGAGGCACTAGACAGCAGCTTCCTACGTTATTCCTCAATTTTACAAAATGAGCTTTTCCCTCATGTTATGTTTCAGAATATCCATGGGACTCCTAAAACCACTCACCATTGCAGTGCTAACACAGGCCACCAGTACACTTCTCTGCACCCAGCAAGATGCATTAGGGTGGTTAAAAAGATATTTATTATCAAAGCAGCAAACTTTGTTTTATTCCACTTGCAGTTATGACACAGCACTACTATCCAGGATGAAGAATAGCTGTTCTCTGAGCACAAAATTAACTTTGCAGCCATTTGAAATTAAATGTATTAATTATTTGCAACTTCAGCATGAACTTACACATTAAACTCAATCAATTCAAGAAAAACACCAACAGATTCAAGCACATTTACCAGGTATGCACACAGTACTCTTAGAACAACATTAAACCAACAAACCACCTCTCACAGAACAGAACTTAAGACATATCCATCCTTCTTCTAGACCACAGATTTATTTTTGGTCCTGCTCCCCAGAACAACAACAACATATCTTATAAATTGTAAAAAAACCAATACAAATAGCAATAAAACTGAAAAATCCTTACCTGGAGAAGAAGCAGCAAGCACTGGCCACTAACCAGATCCACACTGAAGGTCTGCAAGCAAGCAGGTGGCATGAATTTTATACTAATAAAAATCCACAGCTGGGTCCTACTGAGTTAGGTTAAGTAGGGTCTTCACTGCAGAAAAGGTTTCCTCTTTGCAGCCTTAGCAGATGCACCAAACAGTGAGGCCCGACATTTAACACCATAAGAACAAAATCCTACCACTTGTGCTCAAGATGTTACCAACCATAATTAGAGGTTGTAACAGGACCATGCCCCGCATTGACTGGTGAATTGCAGTAATCCTAAATTCATTTCGTATATGGGCAATCTCAGTGCTATGACAGGCACAGCTTGAGTGCCTCCGGCTGTGATAATGTCAGAGGTTATGTCCCCAGCTAGCTGATGTTCCACCCTCATTGGGAGCTGCCACCTCTTGAGACGAACGGCAATCCCGAATGCTGCAGTTCAAACACCCCACATTTGTGCAAAGGAGATTTAAATGAAGAAATATGGACAAGGGTAATCGGAGCGTGGGCTCACGTTTCAGCACCCACCCCACCTGGGGGTGACCTCCTTAAATGCAGCGGGCTGAAGAAAGTGGTCAAGCCTGCAGATGTCGGTCCATGTAGTTCAATGGCATTGTACAGATAATGAGAACCTGAGACTATCCATCAAAGTCTGATGCTACAGGACAGCTCTGTCTTTGTATAAAGCTAAAACATAAAGGCCAGTGGACAAGGCTTGATAAAAAAGGGGGTGTGGGGCACAAACCTCCTTCTGTGTAGCAAATGGCTCTGCCTGACACCCTCTGCCCTTGTGCTTCACCTGAAGTAGCTGGATTGCTCAAACTCCAGGAGAGATGCGCTGAACCAAGAGAGTTTAAACCAACACCGAGGATATGGCAAAGATTTATGCTAGTAGCGTTATGACAAATTTTCTCAGCTGGTGACTGGTAGCACAGGGTTTGTTGGGTTTCTGCACCTGCAGAAGAGGACATGAAGGTGATCCAGTTGTTGGTCAAGGCCAAAAAAAGATCTCCTGATAACCACAGATGTGCTGCGCATTTCTGAGGCTTTGCTTATAGAAATAAAGTGGAGGGGGTTATTTGCAACAGCATCAAGTACTTATATAAACCCCTGACTAAAAAAATTCAAGATTAATTTGTGCCGTTAAATGCACCTTGCCCATTCTGTGAGGATTTCAGGCTATATTTTTATTATTACAACACCACCAGTCTAAAAACTTGTAGAGCGCGGCATAATAAAGCAGCTCGGACCTGAGAGCTCTGCCAAGGACAACATCAAATCTTCCAAAGAGTGAGGTTAGATAAAGCACCAGATACACGGCAAATGTTTGATTGAAATAAAACACCAAACATTTCTCCTTGGCTGGCAACAGGTGAATTCACAGGACGGGTTTCCTTATTCACAGAAGTTTCTTTTATAGTGAATTCATGGGTTTCCCTGCCTCCCAAGAAAACTCTGTCTTGCGATATGTTTAAAATGTTATCAGCTTAGAAAAAAATAACAGTGTTTTAAACTGATGGGAAAGGAGCCCGTTGGCTCTAGAGTTACCGTCCCCAAGTCGAGCGCTCTGTGCTGTTTGGGGCCTTTGTTTGGGGTAAATCAGCCATCGAAAATCAGCCTCCAGCTCACTGCCACGCTGCGGCGGGATGACCAGGAGGGTTCCCTGCAGCCTGGTTTAGGGGCTAATTACCTGTTCAAACACCTTGTAAATACCTGTCGGAGGAAGGAGAGTTCACCTCCTGTCTCTGAGGTGGCTGGCTGGGGCAGCTGGACCTTACTTGGATCCACCACGCGCCCCACTGTGCGCCCCACTGTGCGCCCCACTGTGCGCCCCACGTCCAGGCCACCGCAGCCACCACCACAACAAAAATGTTTACAGCAAGGGCAGGAGTCGTTTCTTCCCCACAGGGACATGGCTTCTGTCTTTCCTCCTTCCTTTCCAGACTGATGATGCTTTCATGCACCCAGCAGATAACGTCCAGAAGATGATTTACAGAGGCTAAAGCTGAGGGTGGGGGAACTGCCGGCAAATCCCAGCCCCTGTTGGCATCTCTTTCAAAGCAGAAAAGTCCCCAGGTTGTTTTCACTGAGGATTTGTATTCTCCACAACGGTTACAAACCTAGCGGTCCTCAACCTAACCTGCCCGAATAGAGTGGGGGAGATGAGCGTGACTCCACCGCACGGCACAGGCACTGAGAGGGGAATTTGTTTCCCAAGCAAACATCCAAGAAATTAATGTGATGACCCAGAGGCCTTTCTTCCTCTTACATGCTAGCTCTTACGTTCAAAAAATAATACCGAGATCCCTTGGGAAAGATTAATGAAAATAGTGTTATGCTAATCATCAGGAGTTGTTACTGGCACAGCAGGGAAGGTCGTGGGGGGATTGTGAGTCCTGAGCATCAGCAAACACGCAGGGTGGCTGTAGCTTCTCACCCGGGCATCAAAATAAGCTGCCCATGGGCTGTTTCCGGGGAAAAAGGTGGTTTTTTTCATCAAAACAGCACCCAGGGCAGCGGGTGCGGATGCTCGGGAGGCCTTTGCCTGCAGCGTGAGTTCAGTCTGCATGTGGCACCGTGGTGCAAGTGACCGCTGTTGTGAGGCAAGGAGGGGGTAAAAAAAAAAAGGAAGGGGAGAAAAAAAAAAAGCTTAAATTTTTGCAAGAGAAAACAATCCTGCTGCGGCCAGCGGTAAATAAAATAACAGCGGTGGGGTGATTTGCAACCATGTAACGGGCTTTTGTCTAGGCCTATTTCTCTGTGCCTTGAGGGTTTCTGTGTTCCCTCGCCGCAGGATCCCGATGTCTCGCCCGCCGGCTACAAAGGCTGCGGGCTGCAGCCCCTCCCCCGGCTGCTCGCCCCCGACCTGCCCAGGCTGCGCCTCCCCTGCGCAGCCCGGCGGGCCGGGCTGGCTGCGGGGCGCTGCGAGGCAGCCCTGCTGGAGCACTGCTTGCATCTCCGAGAGCGCTGGGCTAGACTTGCCAGGTTTAAAAATAGCTTTTACTCATCACTTTAACTCTTTTTTTCCGCACCCCCCCCGCCCCTCCGCCCCGAGTTTACATTAAGCCTGTATTGGGCATTTTGTTCCCTGTAGGAAAGTTAGAGGTATTTATAAGTCTAATTAGAGGCATTTATAAGAGCGATTAGTGTGGAGCATCAGCTGCTGGCAGCTTTCGCTGGGTGTCTGTGTGTGTTCACACATGGATGCAACACTACAGTTTACAATTTGTTCCTGTGCCTGAAAGCTGTGAAATGCCCTTAATTCCCCCGGCGCTGATGACAGCGGCGGGCACTGGCTGGCTCTGCGCGGGGGCTCAGCGCACCGCAGGATTGCAGCCCCGGGGAGTGGCTGCGGGTTTGCACTTGTTGTACCACCGTGTCTTTATGCAGTGATGTAGGAGCAAGTGTCTAAGCAAAAAAAAAAAAAAACCAAAAATAAAGAAACAAAAAAAAAACTTAAAGGAAAAAAAGGAAGAAAAAGGATGTGCTGCAAACCGCTGTTTGACTCCTAGGGATAGACACTAACATGGTCCCTATTCCTGCACCTCCCTGGTGCTGTGCTGTATTTCCCTCTCGCCTTTTGCTGCTGCACATGAACTCTGCATCCTCATCCTCCTTGGATGGGCTTTTGCTACACAGCTGACCCTTGGAGGAAAGGATCCCGCAGGACCTGCTTTGGGGAGCAAAATCAGCTGAAAATGAACTCAAATGCCACACGAGTTGTGGGGCTGGGTGAGTGACCATCCCAGAGCAAGGGAAACTCAGAACCAGTCATGGCCCGGCCGTGCCACTGAACACCCCCAGCACTTTTGCAGAGCTGTGCTATGCCCCAGGTTGCTGAGCCGTGTCCCCACGGGCGGTGCAAGTCCCACCCTGCGTACGTTCCACCTTCTCTAGACCCATTTCACCCGCATGGAGCTGCAGGGAAGTGGCTGATAGCAGCGAGGGCAGCTGGTGGAGGGTGCTTCCACAACAGCCAACTCGCAAGCATCCGTGTGGCCAGCCTCAAGTCATGCTGCTGGGCAGGTCCTGCCATAAGCGTGGGGCAGCTCCACAAGTTGCCCCAGCTCTGGTGAGTGCTGACCAAGCACCTCAGCCCGCCGCAAAAAGCAACCCAGGAACCATGGCCTGACCACCAGCTTAGCGCTGGGCACCAGTGCTGGCACGAGCAAAACTGCAGCTGAGAAGACATTGAGCCGTGTGTAAGTGAGCTCACAGGCACAGGACCTCAGCACTCACCATCTCTTAGGCCTAATGGGAAAAGAGTTTGTGCCCTTGCGCCACCCTTAAACCAGTGACAACCCCACAGGTGTCTGCTGCCAGCCAGGAGTGCTCGAAAAGGGCTGGCTGCCTGCAGAAATGCCTCAAGATATATTTGCTTAAAACATCTTGAGGCAACTCCTACAAGTTCAGGTCCTCCTCGACCAGGGATTTATTTTTTCTAGTCATCATATAAACAGAATTAAAAGGTCAGTGCTGCCCCCACACGCTTACAAAAGCTTTTGGTTGGAATGGCTTGAGAAAGACAGGGAGATATGTAGGGAATACTTTATTAGTGTATTCGTTCTGCATAACTGTGGTCTGTTTCCCTGTCACAAAACAAACAAACACCAAAAAACTCTTCCTTGATTTCTGCTTAAAAAAAATTAAGTCGATTTCACGGCTGTGTTTAAAGCAGTTTCTGCCAAACCAGTTTGTAGTACAGTTACACTCACCCATGGAGATGGTTTAGCTGGATTTTCTTTGTTTGTTTTAGGGAGTTTGGTCCCCAAAATCATCTACAAAACAATTTTCTTTTCACGTAGCCCACCTGTGCCTAGCCCATGTAGCCCATATAATGCACGTGGTGATTTTTAGGAGGGCAAGCTCTTCCTTGCTTTTTCATCTTTTTTCTCTGTCCATGTCTGTATGGCTACAGAAAGTCCCACGCAAACTGGAAGGTGAAACACAAAGCAGAAGAGTTACAATCACCTCACTTTACTCCAAGTAGTACCAAGTGACCATGTGAAGCGATGTACAAAATACCGAGCTATTTTTCTCTCTAGTCTTTTCAGCAACAGGGAGGTTAAGGTATCCTTCCTGGTAGGGGGTGAGACTCAAATGTCATGCTGAAGAATGATGTTGTGTATGTCCCTTTAAAAAACTTTGAATAGAAACTAGTTTAAATTTGAATCTAAAAAGAAAAAGTAGGATGGTTTCAACATGGATCTGGCTAAAACGTTTCATGCAACATCTCCATCAAGAAAAAAACAGTTGCTTTTAAATCTAAATGTTGGGTTTGGTCATTTTCAGTGGCAAAAGCTTAAAATGCTGGTTTATTTTCTTACCACCTCTGTTCATTTCACTCCAGAATTACAGCAGCAAGAGCCAGACCCTGCAGTGATGTGGAGATGCTGCTTGAAAATACCCTGTATTTCTGGCTCAGTTTGGCCCTGTGCACAAAACCCAGGCACCACAGACGGTAAACTTGTTTCAAGAAAGCAATGTTTGCCCAAGACCACCCCACACGTGCAGGTAGGATGGTTCAGGCTGGATGTGAGCTGGTGCAGACCACCACCACCCACCCAATCTCAGTGACAGCGAGGGGTTTCACCAGCTCCAATCTGCTCAAACCACCGCGGATGGTGCCCCTGGGGTTCCCGTGGGGCAGGTGGCAACCCGAGCCAGGTCCCTGCTGCTCTGACCCCATACAGAGAGCCAGGTCTGCAGGCTGAGCCAGCAGAATGCCATTCCCTCGTTCTGTTGGAAGGAGGGATGGGAAGGTTCTGCGAGGGATGATGGAGGTGGGTGGGAAGTTGCCTCCAGGGATGAGGGGACAGAGAGGTGCAGGCAGTAGGGTACTGCAGAAAACCCCCATTACACCAAGCTGGGCTCCCATGAAAGCTCAGCCTAGGCAGAAAGAAGAAACAAATCTTCACCTCGGCCTCTAACACAGTCATTTTCTGGGCCAAATTTTTGCCCACGTACAAAATCCCCTTACAGGGTCACAGTGTAACAGTGTACGAAGTACTGGTCGGGTTTCCTCTTCGCACAGGAAAAACCAAATCTCATCTTTCAGGAAGATTTTTTGGTAATTTTTTTTTTCCATGCAAGAGGGTTCAGCTTTGAAATTAAGCTTGCAAACTTCCTTTGTCCAATTCTCTGCACATATTTTTTTGCAGCCCACAAAGGAAACTTTGCCACAATAAATTTCATTCAGTCTTCGTTACAGCCTTTGCTGGAGACTCTTTTGAATGCACCCACTAAACAAACTACTCCTCTTGCCCAGGCTTCTTTCAGCTTTAGATTTCCTGAATACACAATCTACCAACTGGAATACGGGTACCTCAGGGATTTAGCAGAAAAAAAATTAAATCAAAATCCAAATCATTTAATTCAAAAAGTACCAAAACCAGCAGTGGGGTTGTAGAATAGATTGACTTGTAGAAACAATAAAACTTTTCCTCAATTAGCCTGGTAACGTGGGATCAGTTAGCAAAATCATAACGAGAAATATATAATATCATAAAAACACACGAAAACTAATACAAAAATAGTTTAACGTTATCTGATCAGAAATTCCATTTTTAAAAATAACAAATACAAATGGCACCATCACTTTGTACACATCTTCCCTCAAATCCTTGGAAAGGTCAATTTTTTAAATACACAAATCAATTTTAAATACAGTTTCACAAAGAAAACAATGCAGAAAAAGAATAGTTACAATGCATTTGAGAAAAGTCCTGAAATTAATTTTAAAAGGACATAACTTTATGATAAAAATACATTAAAATGGCATTTTGGGTTTGCTTAACAATCCTCAAATTTTCCTAGCAGGAAAGCTTGAAGGGCACTCTCTGTACCATCCCTTATTATTTTCAGTGATTAGTTTGTTTGCCATTAGGCAACAGATGTGAAGTTACTTTACTTTGTTCTAAACAGCCAGTAGGAGTTCCGAAAAAGGTGCATTAAATACCAGAAGGAAAATGAGCGAGAATATATAAAATGGAGCCTGATCCTGCTAACCCCTGCTCCTCCAAGCAATCCTCTTTCTTCTCTACTTATTGTACAGTGTAAGAGCTCCAGGATTAAGTCAGATCTTGGACCCACAATTCCATTTATTTGGAGAGGCAAACATGCCTTTTTGCTCAACAAAAATGTTTTCATTTAAAAGGAGGTTGTCAAGCCTTAAAGTGTGTTAAACTCATGTTTAGAAGAAACTTTGTGCACAGTTTCACACAGGCCGAGGGACTGTGTAGAGCCGTAGGAATGAGGCAGATCTCGGCTACTCCAGCACCCAGAGCGGCCCCAGAGCAGCCCTCCCCAGCCTCGGTCACCATGTGTCCAGCAGCCAGAGGAGCAAACACCCACCACCTTCACGTGCCTGGATGTATATGACACATGTGGATGCAACGCTGCCGAGACCCTGCAGGTGTTCAGCACCTGCAGGAACTCCAGGGCCACCAAGGCCTCCCACTTTCCAAGAGCCTGGTCAGCCACCACGCAGCCCCTTCGCCACCGAAGTCACTTCTGCTCCAAGTTGGCAGTGGGAAAAGAGCTCCTGAAATTTCAATATTGCATCCCCGTCACAAGGCTGGTGGGGTGCTGATAGCGCCGCAACGCCTTCTGCTTGCTTGGGACGGGAAAGAGCAGCTCATGGAATAAGCAGCAGGCACCGCACAGAAATAGTCTGCCATACACATAAAGTTTAGTTCATCCATCGCTGAAACCTCCACTTGCAAACAGGCACGGCAGCAACAGAACCCACAGGTATGTGCACAGAGATACACACTGAGTTTGCTGTCTCGTTTTATACAGGGGTTTCCTCCTCTTGAATTATCTCCTGTATGTAGAAAAGACAGAACAGAATGTAATTCACTGATCACATTTTGCATACAGCATTATACCGTGTTATGAACAAAAAAATCAAAGCAACTTTTAGCCCCTTTTTCACCTGTATTAGTAAACAGCTAGTTCTGAACATAAATTTTTTGCTTGCAAGTCTTAGGTCTGAGTTTTGTTACATTCTGAAAATTGCATCAGAATTCTAATTTCTCTGCAAGAAACAGTCAAATCGTTCTTTAAGAGTTATTCTTAATTAAATAGCATCATATATAGTTCCCTGCAAAGGACCAAAAATATCCTGCTCTGATTAGCTTTTTTGGTTTTACATTTCATCTCAGGAGTGCTGTAAAATAAGTCAGCAGTTATCAGCCTTTCAGAAATAATACACTTTCTAAAAGGAGAGTTTTTATAATAGTTTGGATTCAGCTAATGGACTAATATCATTGATTCATACATCCTTTTTTAAAGAATGCTGAGTTGAGTCATTAAATAACCCAAAAAAAAGTCATTTTTTACCCTCAAATTATTAGACCACTTTTCTTAAAGGAGCATTAAGGCATATTTTGTCTCAATTCAATATGAACCAGTTCTTTTCCTCCAATTTCTGTTGGTTAGATGTGAAAATCTCAGGATTTATTCAGCTTTTTTCAGTGTCTCAAGTGTAAGAGTCGGGTTACTCACGTTTACTTCTGCCAGTTAGAATATAGCCCTTCTAGCAGAACACCGTGAAAATATAAAAGCAGTAACCAATTCCCAGGAAAGTCATAAAACATTCTTTTCTAATGATTCAAGGTATTTTTGTGGAGGCAGATTATTTACTATTTTTAGCTTTTCCCACTGTCTAGGTTGTCTAATTGCTCCTTGCGTGAGTGCTCTGGCCCGGGGGTTATTTTGCAGCTCTAATTGCAAGGGGAAGGATTACATGGCTTTGCTTGTGCTGGAGATGGGGCTCAAACCCTCAGAAAAAACTCCCTCCCCTGTTTTCATTAACTACCCAGCACGTTCACTCAATTGGCTCATTTCATCTGCAACTTCAAATGTTTCACTGACAGCTTGATCACAGGTAGGTAACTGCCATCTGTCGTCTACTATCAGGGGAACAGGTCTATCCACGAAGTGCTCCACTCTTGATAATTACTGTGTGATATATAAGATTATTTCACATGAAATGCACAAAGACCAGTGTCGGAGTTTTCAGTTGATGGTTCTGTAGCAGACCCGTCTGCTTATACAGTAAAGGCACGCAGTGATTATCAGACATGTTACCTTTGTCATTGTCTTTGAGAAGTGATGGACAGATTCCCATAAAGTCCTCCTCATTGCAACTCCAGCTGGACATCCTGGAAACAGCAAGTAGTAGTGAGAGTAGCAGTTTCCATGCTGGAAATGGGCACCGACCAGAGAATTTTCATTACAAAGGTATCTACCTACCCATCTACCCGCCTATCCAAGACTGGGGAAGGAAAATCAAAATGCCAAAATCCTTTGACTTTGTCAAAAATGCCAAATGAACTACCTAAACTTTCAGAAGAGGAGAAAACCATTCTGTGCCCAGATTTAGTTAATGCCATTTTGTGGATGCGCACAAGGGCTCTTTGGGATATTTTTACCTCAGCCCACTGGGTAACTTTACCAAGCAGCAGTCTGACAGAAGCACCTTTTGTTTTAGAGCTTAATACTCTGGCAACTCATGGCACAGCATCTCCCACAGAGGAGAAAGAAAGATGGACCTGCAGGGAAGTGGAAAACCTCAAATCTGAGACTGTGCCTTGTCTACATAAAGAGTGCTTGCAGTCTGGCCCAAGCCTGAATTTGCCATTAAAGTAGCCCTTGTCTGTACAAATATTAGGACAGTCTGAGCACCGTCACAGCCTGGCACATCACTGTGAAAAAGCAGTCACGGTCATCTCCTGTGAGGGCAAAGCGGTCCTCCAGAGCAGCATCTATCTGCAAATAATTTCATTTTCCTGTGACAACAGCACAAAGGTCTGGTCTATGACGGCAGTTGTGCTACACGAATTCCAATTCCTGGTCTGAAATGTTCTACAGGCAGTTGGAGGGTCCAAGGCTGAGACCCTAAAGCACCAGCGTATTCACAGATATGCAAGTATTAGGGATTCCTGACATCCCAACCCTTACAGCACCTTATATTATCCTAAGCAGATTCCATTTAAAGTCACATGCTTATAAGCAGTTTCAATGTGGAAATACTATACTCACATAAATATTTGTAGGAACTTGTGAAAAAACAGTAGCTATTAAGCCAAATAATTTTTCAGCTATTACTGACTTGAGGTTTGTCTGGGGCTTTTTGCCTCTTGGGAGATACAAGTTCCTAAATATTCCACCAGGCTCTAAATCGGAACCAACATTTGAGATCCTCTGTTCCTCCTGAATGCCTCAGACACTCAGGGGTTCGCTCCGCATCTCCTGCTTGCTCTGCAGCCCATGTGATGCTTTGTTTACTCACTGAACAAGCAGATACGTGCAACAGCCATTCCCCGGCAGAAGGACTTGTCTCGGAGTCCACCGCTCTCTTGCGCCCGAGCCTGCACGCATTGGGCGGCCGACGTGCTCCCCTCCTCCCTGTTCAGCTACCCTCTGTGTTTTGAGTTCAAAGTGAAACCATCCCCGGCTCAGGGACCTCGAGAGAGCAGGACGCAGAAAACACGGGGAGAGACACCGAGGGCACAAGAGTATTATCAAAAAGAATTCGAGTGCTCCCAGCAGCCCAGCAGCAAATTAGAAAGTTTTGGCTCCCAAGAATGAGTTGTGTTGTTTGTTCCCGCATACTGCAGCTGCTCGTCCCTCTCCCTCCCCACCCCCCTCTTTGGGTGGTTTATTACACACAAGCTCCTAATGAATGGGAGCCGCTGTTTTACAGTACACCACACTTACAGGACTTATCTCTAGGCCTACCACAGATTTGACTGATCAACAGCAGGGCACCACCATCATAATTCTTCCTAGAAACAGGAGGATAAAAAGGGGTTTGTTGGAGGTTGGCTGTGTCTGCAGAGAATCCTGCCTGCGGGGCCTGCTGATGCCATCGCTAGCTGCTATGGTCTTTGGCCTAATAAGGTACAGAAACAAAGATTGTTCCCTTGTTCAAGAATACTGAAGTACCCAAGTGACGGAAAGTGGAGGCAGCAGGGCGCACATCCAAGTTGGATTAAAGCCACAAGTGCAACGTTACGGGGCTGACTGGGTGGCAGAGGGAATATCTGCCTCCGAAAAAAAAAAAATGCAGTTCAAACATAATTTATAACACGTCACTCACAGTCAGAGGTGGCTGTCATTAAGAGTTAAATGTTGCGTCGTGTTCAACTTACTCCGATAAGAGTGCTCGAAGCTGCTTATACGTTATCGTAACTCATGAGCAACCCCAGCGTGGGCATGAGGAGGGGGGAGAGGCTCCCTGGGGCAGGATGGGACCCAGGCTGGGAGGCAGAAACGCCGGAGCAGAGCTGGAGCGCTGGTACCTCAGCACAGTGAGACCATGGTCTCCACACTCCAAGGACTCTGCAGTGAGTCTTAGAGCCTGCCAAGCCCGAAATATTTGTCGAGGTCCAGAGTCTACTTGGACAGATGCACCTTTTATACTCGTATGCACTTCTCCCAGCTAGGGAGACAGGCAGCAGCACCGAGAGGATCTACAGTGGTGCAGACAACCTCTGCTCAGCTGGACCCAAGGGAACAGCCAGAGAAGGTCTGGGTTCAGCAAGGCTGTCTACAGAGAATGAATTCACCCTAGCTGGAAGGTTTAAGCATTGGCGTTGAAGGAGGAAAAACTGACCAATGTTCTAGCCAAGTAAAAAACACTTAAGCTAATACTGCTTACTGGAGGTGGGACTGGGAACCCAGTGGAAGAGCAGGGAAGCAGCTTCCTTGGGGACTGTATTAAATGCCGCTGACTGGCTTGGCAGTTTTGAAGCAGTAGGATTGTTTTCTCTGGCTTAGAGAAACCCAGCAACAGACCCTTCTGAAGTTCAAGGAGCCTGATCATGCCCAATCCCACTAAACTTTACAGGTTTATTAGGGAAATTTTTCCCTACCATTTTCCCCTACCTCATTTTGGGTGTAGAGCGAAAAACCTGCCTGAAATTAAAAGAATTAACAGTCATAGGAGCCTCTCTGTTTTCACAGGTCTTCCAATAGCAGCCCAGCTCAGTTAGCGCAAATATCCGCTGTAATTCCCGGTTAGGAGTGTTTCTCTGGTACAACTCATACCGAAAGCAGCAGTTTGTTTACTTGCTGGCTTGGGCTGCTGGATCATGTTACACCTGCTGAGGCTGCTGGTAATGTGGGAGGTTGGTTTTAAACTGGCACTGTTGCTTTTATAAAGCCTTTAATGTCACAGGCCCCGGCTGTGTTCAAGATCTCACCCATCAAGCCAAGGCTTAAGGGAGTTTGGGCTGAGACATCCCAGTCTCCCATTCCCCTGTCACTCAAGTCAACAACCACAACTTTGCTGTGGTAGACTGGGAGAAATGTTTCAGTACCTGCTCTCCATGCAAAAACAACCACCCTCACCTTTACACAGTTACTGATATAACCTTTCCTTGGCCTCTCCAACTGCATTTCTTAGTTACACTCTTACACCAGGGTCTTGTGGTGTACCTAGCCGTGAGTGCTCTGCCAGGCGCCACAGTATAAGCTACGAACATGAGAGTACAACAAGTCATGAAGGAAATATCACTCACTAACAGCCCCACCGGGCAGAGAGCAATCTCCACACGGCTTTGCCCTGGGTGGGAACAAGATAGAGGGCATCAGAGTATCTGTGACAGAAGGTCTTCAACAGTCTCCATGCCCTCAAAGCCCGGTTACCCAGCCTGTTCTTGGTGCCTCTCCATAGCTTTCAAATTTACTCCAGTCGAGGGAGAAAGAACTCCTGAACATCTTCCCTGCTTCCCTGAAGCATCATTTTGGTATGTTATCTGTGCCTGGTCTGGCTAAGGACCAAGGATCTCAAATTTGTCCACGGTACTTCGGAAACACTCTAGAAAATACCCAGTTTTCTGGCTATCAAGCTGAAAGGCAAACGTCTTACCAGCTACCGCAGTGCTGTCTTCAGATGGGTTTGAAACCCATTGGTTTGATGGGTTAATCACAGCAAGCTCTTGGTATCCGGAGATGGCTGCCTCATGTATGCCCACGGGATGCTGCAGGACACTGCAGGCAGGGGTGTGGAGGCTAGAGGGGCTGCATGTGGTTGTGTGGACACGATGTGATGGTGGAGTGCATTTACACCTGAGTAGAGGCAGGTAGTAGATTAACTATACTAGCTGCTACTGTAAAGGCTTGTGGAGGAACAATTAGTCCAGAATTTGCATTTTATAAAATTCAATCCTTTGTAAAACTTACTATACAGCTAATGACAAAGATTTCTTCAAGTAAGTATTTCCCTCTGACCTTTGTGACATGGGGTTTGTAGCATCTTGCCGCTATGCGAGAACTTCAAAATGTAAAAGATAATTCTTCAGCAAAAATGAAACTCATTGGTTTAGTTCCACCACCTGTATGGAGTGTAAACAGAGAGAATAAATGAATACTGAAAAATACATTTGTTTTAAATACATATGAACAAAGTATTTGACACATTTGCAGTATGTAATACTGTTTTTAAAACATTATTTTAACCACCTGACACATTCAGTTAAATACAGAAAACTCTCCAGGTTGTATTTGCATTCTGGAAGAGCAGTTACAAAAGAAAGTGTAAGTGCAGCAAATCATTCTGAAAATAAACTGATTTAAACAGTGAATGACTTCTCCCTGAAAGCCTGCAGCACGGTTGACTGCAGTATTACTTGAAAAAGCTGCAAGTATCTTATTTTTCCCCATAAAACACTTAGGAACCCACTTTGGGGAGGACAGACTGACAGATTGGTCCACGCCTCAAGAAACCATGAGAAAAAAAATAATTTCTAAGAGCACGACACTTTCAATTAGGCCTCTTTTTTCTCCAATATTCAGTGAAATTACTAATGCAGTGCATGATCTTTATTTAAAACAAACAAAAAAAAAAAGGCCGCAATAAATGATGGAAGAAAACCAAATCCCTTTTCCAGGCAGTGACACTGCCACTTTAACAGTTCCCCACTGTACTTGGGGTTAGTTGCCAGAGAAGCCTTGTTCAGCCTATTTGGGGGCCCCATGAAATGCTGCAAGCGTTACTGAAATGAGCACTTGTCTTTTGTTGTGCTGCATGCTAGCACCATACAGTGCTGAGCTGATAAATCCACTTTTTCTAACACAAGCATTTTTCAAACAAAACTGCCATGAGACTGATGAGTAATGCCAGCTTGCCAAAAAAAAAAAAAAAAACAAAAAACCACCACCACCCCCCCCGCAACCGCTGCTGACACTGACAGCTGTTAAATTCACATATTCACAAAATGAGATGGGTTACATAACTGGAAACTACAAGAGCAACTCACCAGCGAGAGGGGCTGCTAAACAAGGTGTTCACCGGGGCTGGGGAAGGCACAGATCTTACGTTCCGATGTGCACTGGTCCGCTAATGCCCATGCTAAAGCTGGGTGCTGCCTGGAGCACACAAAGGTTACTGGGCACTCAAGACTCGGCGTCATCAGGCTGTCTGTAGTTTGTTCAGGGGCAGGAGAGTCAGCAAAGCAAGAAAGCATGTGGAAAAAAATATATCAGAGCTGCTATGTATGTTATGAACACAAGGGTGATTCAAAAGCCCAAACGTTGCTCTATGCAAGGCAAGAAGCACAAGCCTGACTCTCAAAGGCTTGTTGGCAAATCTTCAGCAGCTAAAAGACTGCAGCGGAGAAGTAGAGTTAGTTTTGACAAAATCTAGGCAGATTTTAATTTGCATCAAATCTTTCAGACATATAAAAGCACTCTGCAAAGGTGTTGTTATTATCATTATTTTATGGGCAAAGAGCTGAGCTCTGGAGAAGGTCTGTAACCTGCCCAAGGCAAGGCAGGAAGGCAGTGGCAGAATGTCACCCGATCACCCCAGCACCAGATCACCTGCCTTTATTTCACCATCTATTTCTAGATTGGTTTGAAAAACTTCAACAAAAGCATCTGACTCTGGAAGAGCCATGGGGCAGGTGATGGAGGAGAGGCATCGTAAGGGCTTCTGGGGAATGACAGCTGTGGAGCTGCTGTAACGGCGCAGAAGAAGGAGCAGCGCAGGGAAGATGGTAACGTCTGCCGACGCTGCCAGACCCCCACGTGTTGCTGAGATTGCCAGAAATGGGGTTCTGAAGGGGACCGAGTTGGAGATAAATCAAAGCAGAAAACAATGGATGCCTGGATGAATAACTATTAAAAAATGCTGTAATTAAATCACCACTAACCTCAAGCTAAATTTTATGCATCCAAGATGATCTACACTTCCGTTTTGTCTGCTCATGGCTGAATTCATTCTTGTAATATAGTGAGAGATTTTCTATCTTTTTTTTATTAAAAGGATTTAACCTGGTAGAAAAACAACACATAGAAGCTGTTTTATAAGCAAGCCTGCCTGTTCGTCAGGCAAGAACTGAACATGAAATCACTAACTAAATGCAAAAAGTTCTACGTGCTTTATCATGTTACCTGTGGTATACTGGGCTAATGCAAAATCAAGATGCATAGACAAATCAGGGGGAAAAAAAAGAAACACAGAAATTAATGTTTTGAGAATTATGTCACCGAAGCCAGTGCGTAGGTACAGTCTGCTGCGTAGGAGCGCAGCGAAAGCATAAACAGAATACTAGATGTGCATTAAGCCACAAACTGAAGTAGCTGTGAACAACGGCAAAGTCCGCTTGCTCTTGGAACCTTAACGTAAAGAAACATCCTTATAAAAGATGAAACAACAGCGGGTCTATAAATGATAGTCCTGTAGGCAGGGAAGGAGTAACGACTTCCTATAGCTCCTAAAGTATCAACCTGTATTGTCACCCTTCCTCAAAGGCTGCCGTAAGTGCTTTCTCTTAGTCCAGCCAGAATAGGAAAAAGCATCAGAATTAGTTTGACTTTTCCTCTGCACGCCAACAGCGCACACGCTCAAAGCAGAGAGGAGAATAAAAGAAGGAAATGCGGCACTTGTTCAGGACCTTCTGCCAGCACACCTGTAGATCCCAGCACTCGCTTGCTCTGCCTGCTTCCTCCAGAACGCACAGACCTTTGCCAGCCCTGATCCAGACCGCGGCAGCATGCTGCTCTCTAGAGCGGTGCTTCTCGGTCTCTGTGGAGCACTGGGAACATGGGATTTAGATACTAGCCACCACAGTCTAGGTGGAGACTTCAAGGATGATTTATTACTTCTATTCTTTCAGTTTTATTTTAAAGTGGGGGGGGTTGTTGGTTTTCTTTTCTTTTTTTTTTTCTTTTTTTTTTTCCTTTGCTTGCTGCATGAGTAATAAAGTGCATTCGTTTAACCGGGCATGTATTTAATTTGAAAGCATTCTCAGAATGCCTTCTAATGCCTCATGGACCACAGGCTGGGGTGCATTCCTGTAAAGCAGACATCCTCGGAGCTTTCAGGCTACTAGATTACCCTCAGCTCTCAGATTTTCTTGCAGACTGCCACACACCTTTCTCATCAAAATTTTAATTGAAAAGTATAAACATTATTATTTAATACAGTTCCACAGACCACCTGCAGCAAACTTGCTGAGGCCTCCTGGATTATCAGTGATCCATAGGACAGAGGGTGGGAACCACCAGTCCAGAATCTTTGGTGATTCTGACTGCTTGTCTCTAACACTGTATTAAGCCCATTCACATATATCAGTCTGTTAAAGCTAAAAAAGCCTGCGCTTCAGAAAATATTTCAAGGAAACAAATTAATCTGAGTGAGCGCTAAACTGAAGGGGAGAACGAATAGTCCCACTGCAGCTGCTGCTAACACACGTACCTCTAGCCACCCCGCATCCCGGGACGTGGATGAACAACTGAACAGCGTGAAGAGGTACAAAAAGATGCAAGATCAGGATTTGCTTCAAGTGACATTTGTAGATTTGTGGTTTATTACAAATTCAATAGGATCTACAGAAATCAACACTAAATTTGCAGCAAGTCCAAGCTCTTGAGATCCCCTTGTCATTCCCTCTGCCAACGATTCCTCATTCCAAGCCTCAGGTTTTGGGGCAAATCTGGGGCAATTTTGGTCCAAAAGTTCCAGCAGAATAGTTGTATCATCTGTTTTAGAAGTGACTCCCTGTTTATTAGGTAGAACTGGTGCCCTGTATGCTTTACATCACAGAGAAGGTGTCAGTATTAAAAAAAAAAAAAAGGTAGTTAAAAATTATGCAGAAGCTTTTGAAAATGTTGAAGATTCACCTTTCATCTGCTCACCATTCCTATTTTTAAATGTTTTTTTTCTGAAAAACCAAGCAAATGTGCTGGTCCCCACCGAGGGCTATCGGCTGTGTCTTGCCAAGCCCAGTCACACCAGGCACTCCCCTGAATCAACACACTTGCTAATGTGAATAAATTGTTTTCAGCACAGTTCTGTTAAAAACCAACAACAACAACAAACAATAATTAGTGTTCAGTGTGGAATTAAATGGAGCATCACCACTGAGATCTGCATGTGCCAATCTGGGCCCTAAATTATTTTAGGGCACAGTTCTGCCCCCCTTTTTATTTCTAGTAATTAAGCTCCTGCTCTTCAAATAATCCCACCAGAGAGGATTATGCCAACCCTATGAGAAGTAGGACCTTGGCCAACAGGCATCCATGGGCCTGGGGGACTTTCTGCAGAGGAAGGTGTTACTGCGAGTAAAAAAAGACTCTTGCTGTTATAACCTATAAGACTCAGCAGTACAATGATATTCAGCACATAGAGCAGCTCGGACTCTCATGCTAAACCGTATTTAGCCCCACCTCTGCACAGCCCCTCCAGCCTCAGGGGAAGTGCTCAACAGGTAGGTGACTGGAAAGCCTGCGAGGCACAAGTGTTTGGGCAAGATTCCTGCTGGGAAAAGTTTGCATAATTTTTCTAAAACTGGGAGCAAATATTAATGCAGTTCTCTTCCTTTAGAGCAGCTTTAAAGTCACTTGTAGTCTGAGAGCACTTTCCATCTGGGAGACTGGACTTTGCTCCTCAGTGTAGTTCCACCAGCTCCAGTACTCATCTGATGGCAAGGGGTTACTCCTGTGAGCAATGCACGCAGAGCTGAGGTTTTGCACCAGTGGGAATAAAACACAAGAGTAAATCCACTTGCTTGGAAGGGCAAGTTTCTAGATTTGATAACAAAACCAGATCTCTGCAGCAGCCGCTCCTTCCCACACACAGTTTGTTGCTTAAAATTGTAAAGGAAAAAATATCATATTCTCTATAAATATGATCTTAGCGTGACCACAACTTTCTCCTACAAAAAATACATAACCAAATTCATGGCTTGTCTCTTTGTATTACAAATCAGTAAAGGAACTAGCCTGTGAAACTCTCACACTTTCATACCACACTATTCAGAATGTTACTTAATTTCCTAGTTTAAAAATAAAATTACACGGATATTAAGAGCCTTTTGAATCTAAAAAGAATGCACATATTAGAGTGGTTACTTCCTAAAATAAACGACCCGCTTTAATAAGCATCCTCCTGGCTTTTAAGATATTAAGGAAAAAACACGTTTCACAGACATCCAGTTTAGTTGGTCAGCTTCATCTACAAGTTCAAAATCTGGAGGTAGATAAAATATTAGTTTGATTTGGAATATATCTTAGTGCAAATTTTTCATATATAAATGCATTTAAATACTTGATACAACATTGTTAGGGAAGAAGAAAATAGTTGCCAGAAGAGTTTATTTAAGGAACGGTTACTGCTAATAAAAACTTTCCATTAACAATGATTTTTTAAATTGTTTTTTAATATGCTTTTAATGACCTCTACTCCTCATACCTACCTCCTCGCTTCCAAAACTGTTTGTACTGTCCCCAATAACACTCAGTGGAAAGCTGTCGTTCCTGGCTAAATCCTTACTTAGGTTGGATGCTATGCCTCCGTTAGACAGGGTCACAAGGTCACAATCGATTTTGGAGGCCACCTGGAGAGTCCAGGCCGTGAACTGACTCAAAAAATTTATATCAGAGCTGGAATGGTCCACCTCCCAGGGCTCAGCCTGCGCTAACACCCCAACCGCAGGATGGAGCCTGCCAGGCCCAGCTCAGAGAGAGGCCAGAGTTGTTGACCCCGTTAGCTGACCTCTTCAAACTTGAGGAGAATTTTTCTGGCAGTTACCACGGTGACTGGGCACTCCAAGCTTATCCTTCTTACTGAAAAAAAAAAAAAAAGAAAAAAATTAAGAGGAAAAAAAAATGTTAAAACCTACCTTGTAGGGTTGTCTATCAAGAATCAAATACGTAAATGTTTTAATTGTTTGCATCTCTCCTTGGGCTGCTCTGGCTCTAACTGGTGTGTCAGAAGTGAACGTCGAGAAAGCAGTTTGGCTAAAAACATTTTGACCTCTGAAAAAGTAATGTTCAGTGGGTTTAGCGAGTAGCATTTCTAGTATCTGCCTGTGATCGCGAGTGACACACTAAGAGGTTTATTGGGAAATAGCATTTATTTTTCTTTCTGTATTTGTCTCCAGATTATTACCGTTCCTTACCAAACTCAGAACAAACTGAGAACAGGCTTAGGGAAGGATTCCATGCTGCCTTCACCTTTTTTCCTGTTAAAAACTGGCTGCTTGATGAAACAGCAAGTATGCGGCAATACATTGCTTTGGTCTCTGAAGAAGAGACTGGGTAACCCATTTAACGTACCATGAAATATTATTTAAGATAAAAAAAAAAAAAAAAAAAGTTGCCAGACATTGCTGCTGTTGTTTTTTTCAGGCACTTTGAACACTAATCATTTCACACATAAAATTTACCAGGTAAGCAAGGTCTCATGATGCTGACGGAAAACGCTTGAAACACATCAAGGGATCAGAGAGTGCGCTAAGTAAACAAGAAAACAAAGTGCACTCTTCATTTGTAAAACAATAAGGGGAAAACTGGTGCTTCTTAATTTCAGAGCAATCACATATTATATACAAAGCTTTTATGTAAATTTTCCTCGTGCTCCTACACTTGAAATAGCATCTTGCAAAAGGGAGCACTGAAGAGTACACTGCGTTATAGCTGGAAAAATCCAGCTCAAGGGCTCCTGATGGCAAACTGTCAATCAGAATTCCCTGTTTGTTATGAACAGCTCATTTCTGGAGTACAGCTAAACAGAGGCTCAATGATTGAAAGTTTAATGGCATTTTGTCTCACACATGGTTTTGAAGTATCTTCTGTTGTTTGAAGAGTTAAATATGAATATTCACATTGCTGCTCTGTGCTCCTCCTGGGCTTCTCCACTGGCAGTGCTGAGATGGCAGAGGGACTGAGCTGCTGCGTTCCCTCTCACCGGGGGGAGATCCTGCAGATCCAGTGGGTGAAAAATAAAACAGGAGATTTGGGTGTGAAAAGCAAAAGGCACATAACTGATCTTTTGTCCCAGATTTATTTTTCGCTTTTGCTGGAAGGATGAGAAAAAAACAGACCAGCATATGTGTATTAACCAACACTGAAAAAAGTGAATTCGGGCGTGGTAAAGGACTACTTCTCCTTTCAAAACTGGTTCAATTGCTTTGAAATATCATAGGCCTCCATGCTAAATAGATACATAGACACATGATAATATTATTTAGCAATTTTGAATTAAACATGAAAACAATTTGAATTAAAAACACTTAAAGATTCTTTTCTGTTACTAGGGATGTGTTAGAAAAAGGCTACGCCTCTCATTAAGCGATGAATTTTCATTTGTGTTTTTATTATGGCTATACAAGATGGTTTTATGTTTTCCCTTTTTTTTCTGCATGAAATAATGTAAATTGAAACAATTAGGTGACTGATTAATAGGCTAGAGGGAAGAAAAGAAGTGTTTGTTGCCTTTTATTTTAGTTTTTGCATCCTTTTTGAACAACGCTGTATATTTAAGCATGTGCCTTTCAATTAGATAGCATGATTTATGAAGTCATGCTCAGGGCTAGCCAGGTTGTTGACTCAGATTAGAGCTATGATGCCAGCTCATTCCCTGGTGACAAACACTGACTGTCCTTCCCGCAGCCAGGCACCCCTGGCAGCCTTATGAAAAGACCTTGTGGTTGGCAGAGCGCTGAGCAGGAAATGAGGTCCTCTCCGGTTTGGGACAGAGATGACTGGAGTTACAGAAAGCTGTAAAGCAAAATCAGCATCTCCTGAGTCACAGACTTCAAGGGGTCCCCACAGTTCCCCGTGTGACCTGGCCCACCAGCGCTGCAGCTCCCACTGACTTCCCAGGGGAGCACCCTGCGAACTGCGAGTCCATCGTGAGAAGGGGGCGATTTCACATGGGAGAGGGAAAGCGAAGACGCTGCAGGCCCCCCTCCATCCCACCCACCCGCCCCAGCCTGGTGCTGGTGCTCAGCACCCTCCTGAGGGAATGTCTTTCTCCCTCATCCCTACCAGAGAAATTTTGGTGCGTTTTTTTGTTTGTTTTTGTAATGATATTACAACAAGACATTTATCTCAGCCTATGGCTTGGGGGTCTTTTGTGTAGCCTCCCCTCTTCTAGGAATTTCACATATAAATCACTGGAAAGCAGGAAATCTTTAAGACCTAGTGGGAAGCCGTATGCTCTGTTTGCCTCTGAGCGTAGACAGCTGTGGACCACAGGGCATCTTGCCTCGTAGCTACCACAGCAACCCAGACACCTGGACCTGAAATGGAGGAATTCGCCTCCCTGTTTCAAAGATCTCTGAGGCAGAAAGTGAGCCCCTGGAAAGAGGTTAGAAACTCTTACTGAATTCACGGAGAAGCATTCCCTGATGCTCTCTCTGTAACACTTTCAGTCTGAATTCCCTGAATGCAATTGAAACAATAATGTTTAGACCATTTGGGGCTGAGATTATTGCTCTAATAAATTGTTTTTTTATTGGTTCATTGTGGCAAATAAGCCCCCGATTGATTTTTCTCCTAATCAGCATGGAGAATGCATTCCGCTGTAATTAAATCCTATGTAACTGGGCACTCTGTGTTCGCTTGTCTGTTAGCTTGCAGTGGTATGAGATACAGTACATCAAACGCTATACTGTACACGATAGGCACCCTGCCAGCCCGGGGAACGATTATGCTAGCTTGCCTTTAGTGTGCTTACAAATGAGTATAGCTGGAGCACGTCTGGAGCAGCGTGCATCGCCTGGGAGACGTAGGAAAGTTGCTAGAGGAGGACGATGGCCAGAGATAAGGTCTTTTCTCTCCAGTAAGGTTTGACTCCCCTCTCTGAAAAGGCTGCAAGAGTCGCGGCGGCCGCTGCACCCACACCCCCCCCCCCACACACACACACACACTCAGCCCCGCGGCAGGTCCCCGAGGCCCGACCGCGGCTCGTCTCCCCGCCGCCCGCGGAGCCCGGCCCCGCGCACCCCGCGCCGCCGGGGCTCCGGCCGGAGAGCCCGGGGCAGCCGGGTCCCCTCCGCCGGCGGGAGCGCGGCCGGGCTGCCAGGCGGGCAGTTTTGAAGAGTCGATCTTCATAATACAAATCCCCCGGCTTCGCCTCCCCGCCAGCGGCGCGAGCCAGCTTTTTAATTGAATCCCGGGGATTTGGACGCTGCCGAAAGCCCCGGTTCGGGCCCCAGCGCCGTGCGCCCCCCCCCGCCACACACCCCCCTCCCGCGGGCGCGGGGCCGTCTCTCGAGGGTTGATCTCTCGCCTCCAAAACTGGGGGAAGGGGAGGACTTCGGGGTGCCGGGTGAGCCCTCCTCCCCAAGCACCCGGCAGGCAGAGAGCGGCCGCGGGCTCGCTGCACCCCGCGCAGGGCGAGCGGGGCCGGGGGCGGCGGGGGGGCGAGGGGGGGCAGCTGGCAGGGCGGCGGCGAGCTCCTGGCTGCTGCCGCCTCTCGCCCGGACAGCGCTTTAGGGGGAGCTCAGGCCGGATCCTGCCCATTCTATACGTTAATGCTCTTTTCTCTCCGGCTGCAGGGAAGCAGGCCAGCGGATAATTACCCCTCGCTGCAATCCGCAGAGCTGGCCTAATCCGAAAGCTCAAGTGCCCGTAAGTAAAACTTCAGGAAAAGTTATTGAAACTGACAAATACAGGGTGACAAATAATCAATAAAAGCCCAGTCCCACATCCTTTATTGTTTCCAGGCACTAACAGCAAGAAATGAAACCTTGGCGAGGACAGAAGGGAGCGAGCAGCAGGGACCGGGAGCTGGGCTGGCTCCTGGAAAACCCCCGGTTAAAGAAGCTGAGGGAAGGCCCCGGCAGCATAAGGGGGCCGGTCCCGTCCCCGTGAGAGAGAGGAAAGTGTCCCCCGCCCCTTCCCCCGCCACTTCCTGATTCCCGGTCTCTGGGCCGGGACGCTCCGGCTGGGCGAGCCCGCAACGCGCCGGCCCCGCGCCGGGAGCCGTGCCCGGCCCCCACGGGCGGGGACGCCCTGGAGCCCGGCTGCCACCCTGAGCCGCCGGCAGCCTCGGCCCACTCACGGGTTTCGTACACCCGCACAAAACCCC
Source organism: Bucorvus abyssinicus (assembly GCA_009769605.1). Lineage (NCBI taxonomy): Eukaryota > Metazoa > Chordata > Aves > Bucerotiformes > Bucorvidae > Bucorvus > Bucorvus abyssinicus. Next base: position 8,586,891 of record CM020035.1, on the reverse strand, counting down.
AAGCGCTGTACTCGGCTTTCTAAAGTACATAACGTATCTGGACACCAAAAGCGCTGCTTGTAATTAGCATTTCGGCGCCGGGTTTTCCGCGCCGCAGTTTCTAAAGTTTCAGCGAAGGACGCAGGGCAAGATAAATCTGTGCTGTCGTTTCTCTCCCTTTCTGTCTCTCCGAATTAAGTTCTGATCTATCAGTTTAAACACTGGTCAGAAAGTTGATTCGCTTTCTGTTAGGATTTCAGGTTAAACCGCGGGCTCCTCCAGTGTCTTTAAGCTTTTGAGCTGTGTAAATGAACTGCAGTGTCACATAATCGATAGGGAAAACTCAGCTGTCACAGATCCGAAAGCAGCCTCCTGCCACAGCAATAACGTGATTTGGCATTTCGAAGTTTGGAAACGTGCTGTCTGCGCGTCCGGGGCTCGGAGAGGAAGAGCTGAGCAGAGAATCAGGGGTGATGCGCTGGGAGGGGGGGGGGCAGCCCCCAGCCCCGGCAGCCCCCAGCCCCGGCGCCCCGCACGGCGGCACCCGCTGCTGCTCCGCCGCTGCTCCCTCCCTCCCCGACACACGCTGCGAAAGTTGTTTCCCAACTTTGGCGTTTGGAGAGGGTTGACCCAGAACAAATCTCAGTGTCTCGGTGGCCTTTCCAAAGCGACCGTGCCCCCCCGCCCCGAGCCTGCGGGACGTGCCCATCTGGAGCACGCACCGTGAGAGCAACTGCGCTGCGTACAGCCACAGCGGCCATCAGTCACTAAAAGCCACACGCTTCAGTGGGCCGGGAATAAAACGAAGTCCTGGTGACGCCTGGTTAAACCACTGACCCTCTTGCGAGGGTTGGAAAAGGGGGGAAGGCCACCGCCTCCCTGGGGGGGGCTTCGCGCCGGGCTCTGCAGGGCCATACCCGCAGCGGCCGTGCCCCGCTCAGCAGCCCCGTGCCGAGGGGGGCTCAGCTCAGCCATTTCGAGGTGGTCGGGAGGGGCCCCGGGCAGAGCTCCCCCACCCCCGGGCCGGCCGTGCCCCTGGGCCGCGGCGCCGCGGGGTGCGGACGGGCGGGGGTGCGGTGGGAGCCGCGGCAGCCCGCGCAGGCACAGATTTTCCACAGAAACGTTTATTTTTGTATCGGCTTGGGTGGAAAAATCAACCTGTGGGCAGGGCGTGCTCTAAGTTGCGGGGTAATCGCTGCCCTCGGACCCCTGTCCCTCCGCACGCCCCGATTTATCGGTACGCACAGGCACACGCGCGAGAAAACAATTTACGCAGCATGTTCAGATGCTTTCTGGAAGGGGGGGTGGGGTTAGCTTCAAATTGGGAAGCTCTCTCAGATGAACGATAAATTTCTCTTTGGTCAGGCTAGAGCGTTTGATCATATCTTTGTGTTTTTGTCCCCACCACAAAGGGACCCGTAGGCTGGATGAAGAAATAGGATTTCAGATAGTTTGATTTGACACACAGAAACTGTTGCGTTTGTAATATTATAACACTCTAAAGGGGAAAAATGAAACCTCTGTAGCTGAGACAAGGAGTGTGCTTAAGTACCACTATGTTTCAATCCCCATTTGGCTATAATTTAAGTCTCCTCTGGCTTACAGTAATATACTCTCCAACCTCGAGGCTATCCAAAAGGGGGGATTTAATGAGGCTGAGTTTATACACTTATATAATTTAGAGGTTTCGCTGTAGCTGTAAAATGACAATTGGTACATGTGTAGTGCAAAAGAGCTGAAATCCCATCCAGGGACCATGAAGGAGCTGTCATTTCCAGGAGGGGGGGACACAGTGAGAAGGCCTGGAGCAATGGAGCACTGATCTCCACCAAGGAGAGATAACCACCTGATTAAAATAGGCCTCTTGTTCCCTCGTTATTTGATCGTCGTGTGAACTTACCTTATTTACAATTATAGGCAATGAGTGAGTCGCCCGGATTGCAATAGACCTATAGCTTTGGGTTTACCGCTCCCTTTCTTACCCAGACCATCTCTTGGACAGATTTCTGGGACCACTTATAACACGGGAGCACAGAAACGCTCCTAAGGGTGTGTCTATTCAGAGCCGTATATGCGAGCAGAGCATGTACATCCCCCCGCTGGGAAGTGAGCAAGGGGCCAGGCCCAGCAGAACCAGCTTGTGGAAATCGGGGTGTTTGCAGCGCTCAGATGCGTGTAAGCACCACCAGTCAGCAAAGGGGCTCTGCATTGCATGAAATACCGTTTGTGCTCCACACCTGGCATCTGCTCATTTTCCAGGTGAAGCCAGGCACGGCGGCTGTTGAAGGACACCCACCTTTCGGGTCACTCTAGGGGCCAGACGTGGCCCCATGGCAGCGGACAATGATGTACGTCTCCGCTGAGATTTAATGCACAATATTAAATAGCGCAGTGTTTGCCAGATTATTATCCCACTATTGCTTGTGCATTTGTCTCTTATGTCTAGTGTCTGTCATTACACAAAGCGTTTTGAAGAGCTAATTTCAAAAGACAGAAAGTCTACACTTACTATAAAAGTCATTAAATTAGCATGACAAGCATAAAGTTCCTAGGTTATAATTTGGTTATGGATCTGAAATCTTCCCTGCTTTCTCTCTCCACTTGAAGGATGAAGGCTGCAGCAAGGCACTGACTTGAAGTTAGGACAATTGAGCCTCAGAGTCCACGGTGGCGGAACTGGGAAGAGCTGAGGGCTCCATCACCCCCTTTTTGGCAGTGCAGTGGGTGACAATAAAGATTTCTGTTTTCCCCTCACATCTCCTAGCAGCCAGAAGAAGGTGTGATCAGATGGTCTTCTACTACAACAGGTGGGAACAAAAAAATAAGTACATCTCGACACATTTCTCATCGATTAAAATGTTGCTGGAGGAAGCGCTCTTGCCTTTTCGATCTCACTGAATGCTAAAATGGGAAGATGTGTTGTAAAAGCAGCCATTGGCTGTTTGCGCTACAGCTGCAACGCATCCCATTTATTTTAATCGCGTCTTCATTTCAGAAGAAAGCTGGCGAGAGGAGGGGAAGAGCTACTTCTCCCAGCTTTGTGTGTATCTGCACCGGCCTGAGGGACAGCAGGGACCTCCCGGGGGTGTCCGGACAGCGAGCGCTCAGGACTGCCCGGCCAGGCAGCCTCTCCCTGACGTGTTGCATTTCGACAACGAGAAAATTAGAGAAGAGACGGGGCATTCACACGCGATGCTCACAGAAGAGGCTGCCCTGGTAGTTGTTTAGGCTGAAAATCTGCTGTCGACTCTTTTTTTTTTTTTTTTTTTTTTTTTTTTTTTTTTTTTTTTTTTCCGCCAGGATCAGCAAGGTGCGTTTCTGTGGGCTGATTTGTTTGCGTTTAACCAGGCACGCTGCGGATTGTGGAAGCTTTCCATTTACCTTTTCTTCTTTAAGCGTTTTAATTATCATCACTGACCTGTTGGGCATACCTACAGTATCAATGTCCCTTTTACATCGCTGCCGTCCCTTTCTCTGCATGTTTCTGCTATTTAACACTTGCTACCTTTGCCATTAGAGTCCTAGAGTGACCCCCATGGGTATCTTTTGAAAGAAAGACCCTCTGCATTCCAGCACTGCCTCCTTACCCAAGTAATAGCAAAGGGACCATTCAGACACATGGACCACACTGAAGCATTAATTAGGCTGATGAAATCCATAGAAATGTATGGATTCAGCATAATCGAGTTTCTTCTGCTGACTATAGTTAAGGAATACGTGAGCAGCTGGGAGAATAGAAAGTACTGTTAGGGTGAAGTCATGCATGTAATTGAGTATATTTAACATAACCATTTTAATGATCGGTGATTAAAAGTGCATCTACTTAAATTGTATACCTCTGCAATTTGTCCATATCAACTTTAGAGCACACACAAAGAAAAGGTCGTCATATAAATTTATAAACAAGATCCCTTCCTTCCTTCATGGCTACACATGACTCGAGCTGGAATGATAACTCGGCAGCGGCGAGGGGGAAAAGGGCCTTTCTCAAGAAAACAGCTACGCCAGTGCGATATTAATTAATCACTGGTTTGGCCCCCTTTCTCTCCTATGCAGTCACAGTATTAGAAGCGCATAATAAGTGAGTTTTCTTTTCATCCGTAATTATTTATAACAATAAGATCACTTGGGAAAAAAGTCCCTGGGTTTCTTGCCCATATTAGAGGAGTGCCTTTTACCTCGCTTGACAATATTGTGTGTTCGTCTGTGTGTGCATATACAGACATTCAAATAAAACTTTTTTTTTTTTCCCGCAGAAATGTTGCTGGACACCCACCAAAAAAAAAGGATTAAGGTTTTTTTAAACTTCTCCCCTCGCTAAACTTCCACGCGGATAAGTCAAGGACTGGAAACACGGGCAGTGTTTGGGGAAGACGGAGCTGATGGGCACGGCCATGTCTCCTCGCAGGAGAGTCCCACAGAATGGGAAATTAGCAGTCGAAATCTGCTACTGGGGACCAGATCCCACAAAGCCCACGCGTTGGGAAGGCTGAGTGTCTCTCTCTCGCCTATTCAATCTGCCCAGGCTGGTTGCAGCGAATAAATAGAGTCATTGTGGAGCCCATACACAAACCGACCCAACTCCCTCCCCCATCCCTTCTCGCCCTCCCCCCCACCCCGTCCCTTTATGCTTAAACGCACACAAATCTGCAACCGCTTTGCGCTAAGATGAGCCCAAACTTTTCTTCCCTTTACTGTACGACGCCTGTGGGAAAGGTTTAGTCACACGTACGGAATATGTACTTATGGCAGAGAGACGGGGGTTCACGCTGGGTAAGGGAAAACAGGAGCTTGCCAGGGGCAGGACCCATCCCGCCCTCTCCCCGCCGGGCGGGCGAGCATCCTTCTCCCCGCCGAAGATAACGGTTCAAAGTAGCCAGATGCGTTAAACAGCCACAAAAAGGGAGGGGGTGGGGAGGTTCACTTAAGTTTCTGGTGGAAAACTTAAATGGTGCAGCCTGCCCCTCTCCCAGACCGCTGCAAGGTGAAATCCATTTGGAGCCATCCCTGCCAGGCGGCCCGCAGCTCGGCGGGGCAGGCGGCAGCTCCGCGCCCGGCGAAGTTACTCCGTGCAAGAGAATTTGCAGCCTTGAAAGCGTATTTTTCTTCCAGCTATGGTGGCACTTAAATGATAATGTAGGCAATGAAACTGGGGAGATTTATATCTTTTGGAAAGTAGGACAAGCCAGATGGTAATAGCGTCATTAACAAACAAACTTAGGATCTGCAAGTGAAGCTTGAAATTGGGAAAGAGATCTGGAGAACAAAAGGAGCTGCTGTTGAGGGGGAAAGAAAAAAAAAAAAAAAAAAAAGAGTCCCTCTTCTGCCGGCCAAATCTAAGAGCACATTCTGGAGGGGCTGCTCCTGCCCAGCTCTAGATAATAAACGACGGCTTTTTCCTCCCCTGTTGTGACTGAGAAAGGACAGAGAAAACTTTTGCAATAGGCAAATGTGGCATTTATTTATGTGTAACCCTTTGTAGTCTCAAGTGTCCCAAATGGGCCTTTAATTCAAATCCCTAGTTTGATACGAAGGGATAGTTTCTCCTAAGTTTATTTCAGAGAAACAAAGCGCCGCTTGTGGAAGTTGAAGGGCCAAAAGTTCAGTAATTATTTTTTTGAATTAATAGTAACGAATAAATATTAAAGGTTAAACGTTACTTGAGGAGAGAGTAGAAACATCTGCGGGATTTATTGCGTCCTCTCGTCTTGTCTTTTTTGGTTTTCTTTTTCCCCAAAAAAATGCTTACTGTTTGCTAGGAGACACGGACACAACAGGGGGCAGAGGTCCCAGGGGAGGGCTGGGGTGCTGGAGGGGCACTCGGCCCTCCCCGCTCCCCCGCCGACCCTCCCGCCCTCCGACCGGGTTTCTCTCCCGCGTCACTCTTCGAGTTTGCTATCTAAACCCACGCCGGGGTTTTCTCGATGGCCAGAGGAAAGGCCTTCAGCACAGATTTACCCAACAGCGAGTCCGTAAACACCGGAGACCCAACAGCTTCAGGGCTGCAGCAGGAGGGAAGGGGCGTTTGCCTCCTAAATTTTAAACAGGATGATCCCAAAAGCAACAGAAATGTTTGGAGGTCTTTAGAAGATCCCAGTATCTCCCTTCCAGAGCAAAGTTGGTGGTTATTAGGTGATTAATGATTTAAAAGATGTCTGTTAACAGCCCCAAGTTGAGAGACATGGACCCACGCTCTAAAGTAAAAATCTAACGTGATTTTTTAAAATGTGCTGGAGATCTTTAAAAGCCCCGAGGACTTACCCTTAAGGCATTATTCAAAGAAAAAAAAACTGAGACTGGCGGTTCGTCACAGGCAATTGTAAAGGGTTTCAAAGGACCGATCAAACGAGTTGGAGAGTAATCTACATTAAAGTCCGGATGGCAGTGTTACAACATGCACCTGCAGGGTATTTGCTATCCGTGCCCCTTACAGAGCTACAAATCACCATTAAAGAAAGCTGCTTAAGCTTCCTCCTCGCTTCTAGAAAGACTAACTCGGGCTCCTTCACTTTGATATTTATACATCTTGTTATTGATAAGTGTGGGGCTGTTCAGCGCTCCCTTCCCCCTCCCGGACTGTCCCCGGGTACTTTGCCACCCTTCGCCCCCCGCGCCACGCACGGCTCCGGGCGGGTGTTCAGGGAGCCCGGCCCCACGGAAGACACGCGTGGGCGAGGGCTGTCTTCCCCCCCAGCGCTGAAACCTGCGAGGTGGCGGGGCCACGAGAAGTTTTATTATTTTAGTTCCGTTTTATTTTATTCTATTTTTAAACTCTCTAGCTCCACACCCCCTCCCCAGCCGGCGCGGGTCTCCCGGGAGGGCGCTGTCACCGGGGAGACCGGGGCAGCCCAGGCCGCATCGGCACGCTGGATGTCCCGGCGGATTTTCTCACAGTTGCGGGAGGCGCAGACATGGAAATGAGCTCATTAACGGGGGAGTGGCAGCCGCCCAGGCCTCCCCCGCCCCCGGCCTGGCCCGGCCCGGCCCGGCTCGGCTCGAACCGCTGCAACCTGCCGGGGCTCCGGGAGTGCTCTCTCCTGTTGATAGTTTTTGGGGGAAGTCACGGCCGCTTCGTGAATCGCTGCGCAGAGCCCCGGAGCGGGCGCGGTTTAACCCCTGACACGCCGCGGGGCCGCAGCTGCCAGCCGGGCGAGCCTCGGCGCCCCTCAATCCCCCCTGCGCTCCCACTCCCTGCCCACCCTCCCACAGGCAGCACCCCAGCGTGCTCGGTGCTCTCCCCGCCAAGTGATGTCAACAGGGAAAAGGAAAGTTGTAAAACAAAAAACCAAGTCGGCAAAGGTAAAGCTAAAAAAAAAAAAAAATTTAAAAAAATCAAGATTAAAAAAAAAAAAAAAGCCTCAAAGGTCAACAGGAATTAACCAACCGCTTCCCACGGCCGCAGGCAGAGCTGGCAACCCCGAGTCACTGAACCGGGATTTCTGTTTCGGGGAGTTTCAGAGATCAGGTCTGTGTTTTCAGTATTTTCCTCGAGTGGGCTCTTGCGAACGAACAAAAAACCCCACCCTGTCACAGGTGTGAGGCTTGTGCCACCGGTCCTTGGGCCGGCGGCGCCACCCGGACGGCCCAGCTGACCGCGAGGGGTGCCGGGGGCCCGAGGAGCCCCGAGGCACAGCATCGGGGACCCTCACCGTTGCGGCGTGGCGGCTCCTGCCCCGGGCAGCTGTGGGAGCACCCCGGGAGGGAGCAGAAAGGGGCTTCGCCGCGCCTGCTGCGGGAGAGGATTTAGCTGGTTTGTGTCACAGCTTAAAAGAAAGCGGGGAAAGGGAATAAAAAAATAAACACAAACGGAAGGGAAATTATACCGAACTGGTGTATCTGTCTCGTCCCCTGACACCCCTGGTAGCGAATGGCTGGTACACAACGCCCTGAAGCCCCGCCGGCGGGGCCCCCAGCGCGCATCAAAGCGCGCATTGTTGGGGCTGGGGGCGAGCCGGCGTTGCCAGCCCCCTCCGCCGAAGTTTGTCAGATCAATTCCTCTCGGCGGAACTGCCCTCGGAGGGGCTGGCGGTGCAGAGGGGAACGGGATCTGCCGCCCCGACCTGCTGATTCCAGGCAGGTTGTCTCAAGCGCAAGGGGAAAACACGCGCAGCGCCAGAACCGCGCAGCCTGGGACCGGGGGATGCGCTGGGATGCGCGTCCTCCCCTGACAGAAGTCGCGCAACTTTCCATCGGAGCCATCCCGGGGTGATTCTCGTCCCTGCAGCCGTGCCCCCTCCCTCCCACCCCCGCCCCGGTTCAGGCTCAGTTCTGATGCCACGGTAGAGCCGGGAGAGTTTGGGTCAGTTGGGCCGGACAAGGAGGGTTGAACAAGCAGGACACCCCATCCCCCGGGCAGCGGGTGGCATATAGGGGGGCTCTGCCCGGAGGGGCAGAGCCGGGGGGCTGGCAGGCCCTGGCACCTTCCCTGCCGCTTAACGGCGTGCGCAACTCGCAGTCCCCTCCAAACTGTTGCAAAACAAACCCCCGGCACGTCTAACAGGGCTGGCAAGAAGGTGGCGAACCACAGCGCCGAAAGCCCAAACCCTCCCACCCCCACCACCCCCCATCCCCACCCCCATCCCAGCCCGCAGCTGATGGGGGGGCCCGGGGCGAGGAGGGAGCGAGGGGCGAGCGCGCCTTGGGCCAAGCACTAATTTGGTGTGTACGCTTAAGCCTGCCATCTGAAGTGCTGTATAGCAACGAGGGGAAAGGGGAGTATTTGCGACTGGAAGATTTAGGTTGTTGCTAGGATGTGAGAACAAAAAATCTTCAATAAGTCGGGGAGGGGGGAGGACGGGGCAGTGGGGGAGGAAGGGGGGTTACAAGGTTTGTCACAGGGAAAAGTGCAGACATCTGCTGGAACTTCCATATCTAAGCTGTTCATTTACAGGAGCCAACTTCTGAAATCTCCACAATTAGATCTGCATTGTTCTTTCTCAACAACACTGCCTAGAAAGAAAAGGTCTTCTCTGTCGGGGCCAATCCAACGAAGCGTTTGACGTTATTAAATAATAAAGCGATTGTGATTTACATTGTTGTTCAGAAAAAGGGCCAATTATCCACTGTTATGTTGCCATAAAGATCATATTAACTCGAATTAGTAATCAAACAATATGCTAGCGTTAAAAGTATAGAGAGAACAACGCGACTGGTGGTGTTGCATCCTCACTTTTCCTTGTAAAAGCAGAAACATAATACACTTGAAAGAGGCGCAGAAACTTCATCCTTAACGGGAAAAAAGTGAGCGAGGTACCAGCGTTTGTGATTAATGGTCCCCCGTGTTGACTGTTTTCAATTAATTCAAAGCCACCCAAACCTCATATTGATTTTTCTGTTTACAAATTAATTATTCTTCCGAATATCACAGGAAATGATCCACAACGCTCCGCGAATCGGGGCGATATTTTGTTGGTGTAAGGTTGGGTTTAGGATTGGGATTTTGGGGCGCTTTTTGTTTTGTTTTGTTTTTCAGAGTAATGTTTTTAAAATGCGTTTGAGTTCAATCCAAAGACGATCCTCACCGCCACCAAAACGCAAACCCAGCCGCATCCTTGCACTCCAGCAAATTTCCTCCGCCGTAATCAAATAATTATTTTTATTAAAGCAGTTATTAGGTTTATAACTCATTTGCCACTTAAATTTGTGCAACCAACCAAGGCGGTCTAAATAGGTTTGAGTTGCCCCTTGGGTCCGGGATGTAAGCGGTAAGAAGGAGGATTAATTATGGGTGTGTGCAGCAATAGGACACAAAGGCTATCAAGTAGCGCGGGGGAAAGAAAGTGGGAACCCGGGCGCGGGGAGCAGCGGCGGTTCTCACCTCCTTCTCCCGGGAGGCGCCGGACACCCTGCGCACACACACTCCCCGCCGCCTCGGGGAGGGGAGTAGTAGAACGGGGCACCCCCGACAAAGCCCCGGCTTCCCTTTTATTATTAAGCTGCAACGGGGCGAAGGTTGGCGCTGGGAGAGCTCCAACTTGTTGGCAGTAAATAAGGCGCTGTCAGGTGATGATGCTCCGGCGTGTTTGAAACATCCTGAAAACGAAGTGTAAACTATGTGTATTTTTTTCATACAAGCGCATCGATACGATCTCCTCTCTCCGTGTAGACAAGATCCGTTCTTTTGTGCGCGGGATGACAAGATCTGACCCCTGGAAACATGCTCCAGGCACCCACCGGCATCTGACTGTTATTTCTAATGTCATTTATTGCCAACAGGTTTTGTTATCAGCTGGGGAGGGGGGGGTGGCCGGAGCTCAGGTAATAACTGGTTAGCTGTCAGCTTCTCCCGTTTAGCAGCATTCAGGCAGAGTGGCTTTGCCAAACTGTTCCGGGAACTGATGCTATTTGTTACCACGATTAGGGGGAAAAAAGAACTTTCACAGTAACATGGGTTTTTATAAGCAAACGCCGAGCAATTTTCCTCAGCGCAATGCATCAGCAAGTATATCCAAAAGAGCTTTAATCTACTTCTCGCAGGATAGGTGCAAGAGGAATGAGCAAAGGCTGCTCTGGGATGCCATGAAAATCCCGGCTCATTGGCTTGACCGCGATAGGACGAGGGACATTAAATGCGAGGCGGAGGGGGACAGAATCAATCAGCCCCCCGGCTAAGGAGTGAGTCCTCGCGCTGGAAATAATTTCGAATAAAACTTGAGTAACCAAGTGTAACCATCTAGCTTCCTCTGAGCAGATCGCCGGGAGAAAAAAAAAAAAAGTGACGGAAATAAGCCAAGAAAAACCAATCTGGACCGAATTAATAGGAGCGCAAAGTTTTCATCCGTGTATAAGGATAATATATTAAGCCAAAAAGGAGACAGGTTATCTCTAAACAGGATTAATATGCGTTCGTGTATAGGATTAGACCATCTCATCCATTTAAAAAAAAAAACAGTCTCTCCTCCTCCCCGCACCATTTTATTATATATTAAAAAAAAAAAAAAAACCAACAACTTTATCCCGTTAGGAACACTTAACACTTGGGAAACGCATTTATTAATCGAGAGTTTTTTTGGGTTTTTTGTGTTTTTTTTTTTTTTTTTGCAATCAAATGTAACTCATGGCCCTGAATGAGCGAATGAGCCGCCTTGTGAGGAAATGGGCCATTTTTAAAAACCTGTGATCAAAACAGACCTGTCTTCAGAGAGCGCACAGCAGATTTAAATGTTGGTCAAAAGGAGTCACAACTGTTCATTAAAAGCAAACCCTAACTAGTGCTAATGTATAGCCATTTTGTGAACTCAGGACTGTGGAAAGAGGCGAAAAAAGTCTGAGAGTGTGAGCTGATGCCGTGCTGGCTGGCAGTGTGTGGTCTATTGTAGGGAATGTGCTTTTTCCACTGAACAGAGAGCCCCCCTCTTTTATTCCCCAGCTCTACTGCACCTGCACTGGATCAGGGAGCTACTGCCATTCACCACATCAACAGAGAAGACATCTCTGACAGCACTCAATTCATTACATTTCTTCCTGCTTTTCAAACCAACACACAAGGAAAAAAAAAAAAGTGTATTGCCAATCAGTGCCGGGGGGGCAGGGAAGAAATCTTACAATACTTTATATTTGCCACTCACTCCGGATTTCATTAGTCAGAAAACTCACTTCTCAGCCAGTTACAACTTTTCCTTTCTTCCTTTCTTTCTTCCTTTCTGCGCTCAGGGGGCTGCTGGAAGCAGAGCTGGGGCTAGTGCCATCTCCCTCCCCGCGCCGGGGCAGCGTCGCGCCGGGGCCCCCGCAGCCCCGAGAACAGAGCGAGGGGCCGGGGCCGGGTGTCCCCAGGAGAAAGAGCTACAAGTTTATTCATAATTCATGGTAGCAGAGCAGCCTGCTCTCGGGAAACGGGCAGAAAGAAACGGCCAAGGAGACCAAAGTGTTCTTAAGCATTTGGGGGGGTCGGCGGGGGGTGTTACCGTGGGTGCCCGGACAGGGGCGGCGGGACAGCGCGCGGGCCGGCGGCCCCCCCTAACCCGCGGAGAAAGTTGTTACCGGCAAAACTCCTCCAAAAGGACTCCGGGGAATTTAGGGTTAGTTTGGTTTCTTCAAGAACCTTACTTCAGAAGCATTTGCAAGCAAAAGAAACCGAGCCGAGGGGTTTAAATTCAGGTATTTGATCTCGCCGGATCCAGACAACTAATTAGAGTGGCCTCAGCGATTGAAACGGTGTTAATTCCCACTGTTCCCCGCTCAGATGCCCTGGCCCTCCACCGCTGGGCTGCCCTCCTTTTCAAACTACAAAATAAAAATCTTTCCATTTGAATCAAACAAACAAACAACTCTGTATTTCCCCCCTTTCTGGCCCGTTTTCCTCTATCGCGAGCAAAAGCAGACACTCCTGGGTATTTTTTCTCAGACGCTGGCAGAGAATCACACCCCCTCAGTGGGATCTTAACAGAAATAAATCACAAGGAGCTCTTGCCTACCTGAAAAGTAGGAGGAAATCCGATTGTCTGGTTTCGGGTGTAATGTGTGTATATCGAAAGAAGACACAGCCATCTCAGAAACGGGACCCAGTTAATCTATGGCTTTCTTTACATCACCCCCTGTTCGGATATGTGCTTTGGAAATAGTGATTCATGTGACAGGAAAGTCGCAACTACTGTGTGTGCACAACATGAGGAGGACACGGAGCGAGAGCCCGCAGCAACGCAAACCCCACTCGCGGGAGAGCCAGATTGCTTTTTAAGCTAAAACTAATAATTTCATAACTGATTCACATTCAATCTGGCGCTGGTGACGTCACGGGGCATTAGCATACGAGGAGGGATGAAGCCAGTGTGGCTGGAGTTGATAAGGTGCCTCCTGAGGAATTCGCTGCTTGTTTTAATACATTAATTATTTCTCTGTCTTCCGCAACTTTTGCAATTTGTAAGAGCTTAAAGGAACCATCATTCCAAGAAATGCCAGAAGGACACGTTGGAGAGCTTCTCCCGGGGCATCCGCACCCCTGGCAGGAGAGGGGCAGCCGGGGGCAGAGTGGGGACGAGCCCCGGCTCCTGCCCTGCTGCAGCGTGCTGGCCAGGCCACCCTGCCGGGCGCTGCGGGGTTCGCTTCTAATTAAGCTGGACCAGGCCCCGGGGGGCCTTACTCGCCCGAGTAAACTCCGCTCGCCTGGCCGGGCCTGCCCAAGCTCCGGCGGGCCGTCCCGGCTGCAGGAGGGGAGGCAGGTTTGCAGGATCAGGCCCGCAGCCTTCGATGAGTGTGAGCGTGTCCCGCAAGGCGCCCCTTCGGAGATCCCGCGGAGACCTGCTTCTGTCCAGCGGCTGGCGGGATTTCCCACCCCCAGCCGTTAACCACGACTTCTGCGGGGCGAAAAAAGCGCCCACATGACGTCATCAGCCCTAACTGCTGAGGAGATGATGGGGTCACCGAGGTCCTGGGGCGGGGGAGCCCGCAGGGGGCCGGGCCTCCCCTACCGCTCCCCCGGGGCAGCGGCCCGGGGCGCGGGTCTCCGCTGCCTGCCCGGGAGCAGGGACAAATCCCAGCCAGGGGCCCTGTGACCGCTGCTGGGCTCCGGAGAGAGGGATGAGCTCCAGGGATCCGAAAGGACACAGCGCAACTCCGTGTCCCGGGGCTGGCAGGCCTCCTCCGGGGCTTGCTCGGGTCTCGCTGCCCCTAGAGCCTCTAGGAACCGACGGCATCGCTGCTTTGCCCCACCGAGCTCCGCCGGGTCCCGCAGGAGTGGCCTGGCAGTCCCCCGCCCGGTGGGGTGCCCCTCAAGGACCCCTCCCAAGCTGCGGACCCTTCTGCTCCTCTGAAGAAGTCAACCGCCTTGGAATGACCGCTCGGTGACTTGAGTCTGAAACGCACTTGGAGGGAAGGAGAGGCTCTTGTATGGGCGGGAAGGGAGGGGGATGCAAACAAACCACATAGAAACCCTAAAAGAATTTTTTAAAATAAAAGTAAAAAGAAAAAAAAAAAGGTAAAAAACGTGCTGTAAAAGCTCTCGTCCACACGGCAGAGGGCCTGTGAGGAGGCATGCCGCGCTCGTTCCCGCAGCCGGAGTTAGCGAAGACAAACTCCGGAGCAAACTTCCCCGGCCCGGCCCCCCTCCCCGCACGGCCGCCCCCCGCCAGGACCCCCGAGAGAGGGCTCCCCCCGGCGCTCCTGCCAACGGGGCTTCAGCGGTGCGGGCGTCTCCTGCAGAGAGCCGGGCCGGCGGGGACGGACCTTCCCCTGCGCTCGGTGTCCGAGCCCGACTCTCCACCAACCTTGCAAAATTATAATGAAGAATTACAGCTGGTTTCGGCGCGCCCCCTCCCCCTGCACGCACAGGCGCACACGGGTACAAACACACACTCACAGGCACACACGCAGGGCTCAGCCACAGCAAATCCGATGCGTACTCCAGAAGCAAAGCTCAAAAACCATCACGGCAAGGTTCGGGGTTCTGCTTTGTTCCCGCCCCGCTCCGCCCGCCCCTGCCCGCGCAGACGGCTCCGCCGAGCTCCGAGGCGCGGAGCGAAGCAGCGGGGCAGCGCGGCCGGGGAGCGAGATCGGTCCCCGGGCAGAGCCGGCCGGGCGCCCGGCGCGGTGCCGGCCCTGGGGGACGAAGCTCCCCTCCCGCTCTCACACACTGAAACGCGCAGCTCCGAGAACTTCCATCTCGGGCTTTCTATTTCTTTTTCTTTCTTTCTTTTTTTTTTTTTTTTTTCCCCCAGCTCGCAAAGTGAAACAGCCGCCACACTCACTTCAGCGCTGTACGTCCTCGCCAAGTGAATCGATTCCTCAAAAGCAAAATAGCACCAAACTTCTTGCAATTCCCCAGGCCATCGTCAGGAAAACTGATTTTAATTACCAAAACTAAAATAGCGGTGGTGCTAACTAGCAGGCGATCAAACCGCAATCAAACTTCAATCTCTGAGCAGTTAGCTATAAACTGTCAGCAATTGAAAAGTAAACCTGGTGCACACAAAGGCTCTGTTTAATTTTCTTGTTGTAATGGCTCTAAATGAGGACCCCATCACTATGCAGTTAAGCGGTGTTGCTTGTCCCCCTGAGGCGCTGATCAGTTCTTTTTAATGTGAGAAAACTGGCAGCTCGAAGCCCGTCAATGGAGCTCCCACAACAAAAGTCCTGAAAAGCTGAATGAATTGGGTTTGTAATTACTGCTTCCCTCTCCCCCCTTGCAGCTTATCTCTTATTCATTCAACATATATTATTGTCACCTAATCGCACACTCCCAACATTTTTTTTAGTATCTACTACTGCGGACATGTTTGTTGTAGAAATTAAACAAAATAATCCTCCCTTTTTCCACCCCCCTCCCCCCCCCAACAACAAAAATGTTGAAACGACAGTGTCAGGCAAGGCTGCCTGGCCGTTAAACCCAAAGACGAAGCTCTCCTGCCATCTGAACGTCAGCATTTTGCATAGATCCTCGGAAATCTCGTACACACCGAAGCAGGCTTTAGTTTTTAATATTTGAATTGGGTCAGGATTTAAATAACTAAAGTGTATCTAATCAGACCTATCAGTAATAGGCCTCGTTCTTTTAGCAGTACCTATATTATATACTACTTAAGTTGCTGAGCTATCTACCTCCTATTTGGAGAGAAATATATAGGTCTGCTGCCTGTTGGGGACAAGGAGGAATTAATCTTGAGGGAGAAAACGCCACTGCGGGGACTGCCGCCACCCTCGATGTCCCACGCGGCACCAGTGGGCATCTCAAGGAATAAAAACATGTTTTCAGCCGAGACACGTTCGATGGGAGCCGGCAGCCGCTCTCCCCGTCGCTGCCGGCCGCGGGCTGGAGCAGGGGCTGCGAGGCAGAGAGACGCTCCCCAGGTCCCCCACCGCAAAAAGCTGTCGGTTGCAGAAATAAGTACAGCTATTACAACCAAATCTACTAACAGTCTAAATAATTAATTGAACCATTGCTCTTTGACCCTTGGAAAGTCCAGTAGGGACCCGTTTGTAGTAATAATACCCCCGAATGAGCCCTTGTCAAATATTCATTTAGTGGTTAATGTGAGCGATTTCCCCCTGGGACAGTCTGTAATACCAGCTTCCCGGCTTTGGCAAGAAACCCTGCTAATCTACCTCTCCAGTTCCGCAAAATATTTTAACACCCCAGTCCTTAAAAAGCCGTAAAAAAATCACAGGGGAAACTATAATCTTATCCTTGGGTTCATTTCGGCTCTGTAGATGGTTAGCGAAACATTACCCCGGCGCTCTTGGGCCGAGCATCACCTCAGCTATAAAGCACACAACAATTCACCAGAGGGAAAACACGGAGAACTCAGAAGGTCTTCAAAAACCAAAATAAAAACACACAGAGGAGCTCTGCTACACATTTCAGCTGCCATAAAGGAAAGCCTAGGATAATGGCTCAGTTGTAAATGGGGTTATTGAACGTGTTGAATTTAAAATTAGCAGTGGACAATGGCGTTCCTCCAAGTAACACTTTAAAAATAAAATCGTTCAGCTGTACGTGTAAAATGCTTTGGGTTATCTTCTCTAAACGGCTAAATGGATGGATGGATGGATGGATGGATGGATGGATGTAAGGAATCTATCCAAGGGAGATCAGGTTTCAACCACATATATTCAACATCGTACTCCAAAATCTAAGCTTAAACAAATTGTCCATATAAAAAGTTGCTGAATTCACTAAGCCTGAATATGTGGCTTAGTACCTTTTGTTTAATGGTATTAGCTCGCCTTCTCTATGCGAATTGCAAAAGGACCAACATTTTCAAATACCCCCCTCGAATATTTTAGTTAACACTTCAAAAAGGGACCAAGTTTTATTGCTGTTAATTGGCTAAGGTTCGCTGTAAAAAAATAGAATCGCCATATCGATTGGGCTTTTATTCCTGGTTCTCTTTTCTCAGCAAGGCGAGTGGGAGAGGGGATGTGGGCTCGTTACCACGTGAGTAATCCCCAGGCGCATTACAAACGCTCACAGCTCTGAAAAAGAATATTTTACACGTAGCATTAACGTAAAAGAAATAGAAAGGTTGGGAATCTGCAAGAATTGCTGTGCTGCTCAAGTATCGAGACGGTGCAGAAATAAAAAGGACAAAGGGAGATGAACTACAAAACCAGGCAGTGAGCAAAACTCCACAGCTCCCAGTCGGGCAATGTTAGCTTTCATCTGGACACCAGGCTTCAAGGATGGAGGCCTGAACTGAGCCTAGGAAATAACACAACCAAATAAAAGCCACGAGCAGCCAGGTAACTTTTTTGTGTGTGTGTGGGGGGGGTTTCCTGCCTTTTTTCTCACCAAGCTAAGTCGAAATTCAGTGACCAATAACAAATCCTAGAAAGAAAAGCTGAGAAACACTTGTCCCCAGTCCAAAGTGCCCACTCTGCGCCTTGCCTAAGTCAACCGTCACATCCTTCCCTTGCCACGCACAACACGCCATTAGCAGAAGACACGACCAGGTTTTCAATCACCGTACCCCCAATTTGGTACTCTTTTAAAAATAATAATAATAATTATTATTATTATTTGTATCTCCCCTACGCGTGTTTCCCAAGGGAAACCGCAGCCGCGTTAGCAGCACCAAATAAACGTTGGTACTTCGGGGCGGGGGGGTGGGGGAGCTGGCCGGGGCGGGTGGTGGGCAACACGGGCCGCTGGTGCGGTTGCTCAGCTCTGCCGCCCACGACCGCCTGCCCCTGCCCAGCCGGCAGCCGGAGCGCGGCCGCGGCCACCAGCGCGGAGTAGCGCGGATCAGCGCGGAGCCATCTCCTCGGCGATTGTGGTTACAACTGTACAAAGTAAAGCTCTACCTGGCACGGATGGCGGATCTCTCCTCCTATTTGGCGGGCGCCACCGCTTCTTTTTGGGGCTTGTGACCGGCTGCAGAGAGTGTCCGAAACGGGGCTACACCGCGCTGGCAATTTAAGAAATAGGATTCAAGAAAGAGCTGTGAAAAAGTGTCTCTGGCATTCGACTGTTTTTGTTTGTTTGTTCGCTTTTTGTTGTTTCTTACCTTTGCCCGGCCAAGCCCACCCCCGCCCCCACGTCTCACCTCCTCCTGCGCTGCCCTGAAGCCAGGAGAGGAAAGTTTGGGAAGTCCCGAACAAAGGGAGAGGGGAGCGCTCAGTCCCTGCCAGCGCCGCAGCTGCACCCGCCGGGCCGGCCGCCTCACGGCTCCCAGCCACGAAAAGCCGGCTCCCCTCCTGCGTGCCCCCGAGGAAGAAGGCACCGTTGGGAAAAGAAAGAAAGAAATTATCTGTATACGCAAACGCGGCGCCCGCTCGCAGGGTCCCTGGCCGGGCTGGCGCTCCGTGCCGGCTCCGCGCCCCGCCAGCCTCCGGCTCGGCCCCGCCGGAGGCAACAAGTGGTCAAGAGCAGCCGAGTCCGAGCCCTCCACCCCATAGCCCATCGCAGCCCGCGTCCTGGGAAGGGAAGGGAATTGGGGAACGAGCGTCTCAGTCCGCATTCCCGCCCCCCCTCCGAAGGAGGCACAGGCAGGAACTCCTTTAAAGCTATCGTACTTTCTCCCTCTCTCCATGCACATACGTATAAAAATATTCATGCGTTATATATATCGCTGCATTATTTATCGTTCTCGGTTGGCTACGATACTTTTTACTTCATTAATTATTTAAAAAACATCTTGCATTACAAAAATAAATCCAAGACTCAAGCGGAACTTCAGTGTCCATATGTCAAAAATTTATTTATCTCAAACTGTGCATAATGGAGTAAAAACTTAACTTGAATATGTACCTGTTATAAGGATGATATTAGTTCAAATATATACATGGACTGTCGGCAGACTGATTTCAAATAGTACAGAGCCGAATCTTTAAAATACAACTACGGAAAATGAGAAAAAAAAAAAAACTTAAAATATCATCACAATAAATTTACAGAAATATTACAAACCATAAGAAAATATTTCAAACACAGTAATTTCAGGTTGGTATTTTTTCCTTTTTTTTTTTTTTTTTTCCTTTTGTTTGAACAGGATGAAGTCTGGAAACAAAAAGTTATTATAAATTAACAAACGGCGTGTGAACCTGCATGGCAATTTTTACTTTTTAACAAGAAGTGAAAAAAAAAAAAATTTAGTACAATCTAAACGTTTGCCCTTTTAATGCAAACCAAGCCCATGGTTCGCAAGTACTCATCCTACCTTTTTTGTCTTTTGTACAAATTCTAAAACAATTTAAATGTCCAAATGCTGTAAAATAATTTCCTCTCCTCTCGCAGCTGCTGTAAATTCAGCTGCCAAAGCCTCAATGCTCCAAGTAGACTCTTTTTTTAAAAAATAATTGGCAAATTCGCGAGTTTGTTTTTTTTTTTTCCTATGTTACCAATGGACATTCTGATTGCCATGTTTCTTTTGATAAATACTGTACAAAAGTTGCCTGCAAATATTAAAACATTTTCCTCTTCGCTCTTTGAGTCTAGATCTAAATATTATTGGTAAAGACTTTTGCAAACTTTCTGCAAAGTTCCTACCGTTTTCACTAGAACTTTTTAAAAGTTTTGTGTAGTTGCTTCCCCTCCGAGATCTATACAAGTTCCTTGTCAGTTTAATTTCTGCCCCCCCACCTCCCCCACCCCCGCCCCGAGTTTTCTCTGTACAAAAATAGTCCAAAAAAAAAAAAAAAGTCCAGAATTTCTAATAAAAGTTTTTTGATGTTTGTTTTGTTTAGCTTTCCTTCCCCACCCCCCCGCCCCCCCCCCGCCCCCCGGCCCCTTTGTCTTACATATGTGATAGAGGGAGTGTGCCATTAATGGCTGTGCCAGGAACAGGTGCACTCTGGTAGTGTTGGGACATATGAAGTCTGCTTGGGGCAGCTGGTTCTGGTACTTCAGCACCTGGTAGATACATGCTGATCATGTCCCGAAGGTCCCCAGCTTGGCAAGGAGCCCTTGAATGAGACGAGGAAGTGACTACGGGGGGACTGGAGCTGGATTCCGTCTTGACCACCGAGCCCATGGAGCCCAGGGCCATGCCCGGGGTCCCTTGCTGGGAGTAAGACATGCTGTAGGTAGGCGATCCGTTCATGTAAGTCTGCGAGCTGGTCATGGAGTTGTACTGCAGGGCGCTCACGTCGTAGCGGTGCATGGGCTGCATCTGCGCCGCGTTGTGCGCGTTCAAGCCCGGGTGCTGCGGGTAGCCGAGCTGCTCTTGCATCATCCCATAGCCTCCGTTGGTCCAGCCGTTCATGTGCGCGTAACTGTCCATCCTCTGGTTCACCCCAGCTCCCAAGGTGGCCCCAACCCCTACCCCAGTCGTCATGGTATTGGTGCCCGGTGCCAGTAAGCCCCCTGGCAACGTGTACTTATCCTTCTTCATGAGGGTCTTGGTTTTCCTCCGGGGTCGGTATTTATAATCCGGGTGCTCCTTCATGTGCAGAGCTCTGAGCCGCTTGGCTTCGTCAATGAAGGGTCTCTTTTCCGCCTCGGATAAAAGTTTCCACTCCGCCCCGAGCCGTTTGCTGATCTCGGAGTTGTGCATCTTCGGGTTCTCCTGGGCCATTTTCCGCCGCTGCCCACGGGACCACACCATGAACGCGTTCATCGGGCGCTTGACCCGGTCCGGGCTGTTCTTCTGGTTGTTGGCGGCCGAGTTGGAGTTGCCTGTGCCTCCCCCCGAAGTTTGCTGAGGGGCGGGAGGTTTCAGCTCGGTTTCCATCATGTTGTACATTCAAAATACTTTTGCCTGGAACCAGCCTTAAGCAGAGAAGCGAGGAGCAGCCGCAGCGAAGTCCCAAGCCGGACTTTTTTTTTTTTTCTTCCTAGGGAGGGGTAGGAAAGGGGGGAGGGGGACTCCCCAAAACCACACTTGGATCAAGATCAGGATCTTCCTCTTCGCTGATGGATTAATAATGCTAATAACTGCTATTATTACCGCCGGAGCCTTGATTTTAAAAAACTTCTTCTTCCTCCTTTTTCCCTTTTCTCTGCCTGCCGCTCTCTCTCTCTCTCTCTCTCCACCTCAGTCTTAAAGAGCCAGCAAACTACTTTACCCCCTTTTGCAAACACACACACTCTCTCTCTGCCTTGACAACTCCTGATACTTTTTTGAACAAGTTAATAGACAACCATCCATGTGATGGGGGCTTGTCAGGGAATAAATGTGTTCGCCCCGGCCAATCAGCGCGCGGCGGCTCCGCCACTGAGGACAAGTCTCTACCCCTGGTTTTGCATGAAACGGGGCGGGGGCTCGGAGCCGCCGGGACGGCTCGGCGGGGGAGGCGGGCCCGGAGGCGGCCCAGGCAGCCACTGGGAAGCCTTTGTATCTCCCCTTCCAGCAACAGGTCACACACGCCTTTTGGAGGAAGTGGGTAAACAGCATTGTTGTTACGTGGGTTTTTTTGTTGGTTTTTGGTTGTTGTGGTTTTTTGGTTTTTTTTTTTGTTGTTGTTGTTTTGTTTTTGTTTAAGTTGGTGTGGGCTTGGAGCTGGGAGAAGCCATAGGGGGAGAGGAGCGGGAACGGCTTCTCCCCGGCCCCCACCCCCATTTGCCAATGCCCCTCGGGACGAAGGGGTCGCCCGGCTGCGAGGGGCCCTGAGAGTCCAGCGGGCCCAGCCTCGGCCGCCGCGGGCGTGGAGTCCCCGGAAAAGGGGACCCCCCAGCCGGGTACCGCGCCGCGCCTCTCCCGGGCCGCTCTGGTGCCTGCCGCCGCCGGGGAGCCGAGTTCGCACCGCACGGCGCGGGGAGAGGCTGTGCCCTCCTCCCGGCCATGCCCCGGGCCGTGCTCCGTTCCGGCCGTGGCACACAACGCCAAGCCCTTCTCTCCAGCCTCCGGCCTCGGAGGATGGGGGACGTCCAGTGCAAACACGGGTGCCCCAAATGCCATCCCTGCAGGACACAAAGCGGGGCAGGGGCCCCTCTGCAGGCGCTGGGGAGGGGGCCGAGGCGCTCTTCGTCCCGCGGGCGCGACCGGGCCCGGCGGCGTCACGTTACCCCGCGCCCATTGTGCGGGAGCGGGCGGCGCTGGGTGGGCGCGCAGCGCGGGGGGAGCGCGGCCGGCGCTACCAATAGGTAGTTTTGTTTCTCTTGTTGTCACTACACGGGCCGCACAAAGCCCCGGCTAAGTTTACTTCCACTCTCTTGTTGGTATCTTTGTTGCTAAAACGCACTTGACGACAAAGGAAGGAGGGGAGAGAGGACGCGGAGCGGGAGAGCGGGGGAGCCGCTCGCCGGAGCCGCTCCACGCGCGCCGCCGCCGCTCCCGCCCCGGCTGCCCCATCCGCGGTGTCCCTCGCCGCTCCGCGCATCCCCAACCCCGACGGGGCCGCTCCGCCTCTCGGTCCGATCCCCCTCACAGCTTTAAGCCGTAGGGGGCGATGAGTGGCGGCGGGGGACCCTCGAGCAGGGGCCCGGGGCTCGGCGGGCGCGAAGCGGAGCGGGCGGGGGCCGGGGCCGGGGCAGCGCCCGGGAGGGCTCAGCCGCGGCGCTGCGGCGCCCCCTGCCGGCCCGGCCGCGCCCCGGGCGAAGAGGAGCCGCCGGGAGCCGGGCGAGGGACGGGGAGCCGGCGCGGGGGGGAAGGGCCCGGTCAATTACGCCCAATCTAAATAATAATAATAAAAACCCGCCAGAGAACAAGGACGCATCTTTTTCTGTGTGTGTAGATTATGCAAATAAATCCTACCCAGTTCAGTGTGTTTAATTCGAAAATGTAGATATAACCCGTAGATAAGTGATAGGTTAAACTGTCGAAAAATAGGTGCAAATTACGAGGTGTGGGTTATAAACGGATTCTGATTGTCCGGACACTCCTGTGGGCACGGCGGCTGTTTACTTTCTTATTGTTCTCCCTTTGTTCTGCAGCTGATACAGTTGATAACGTTATTCCAAAAAAAAAAAAAAAACCAACCCTCTTAGGGATATATAAATTTGGGAAAAAAAAAGGGAGGGGGGTGGGATGGGGGTGGCAGTGCTGTTTGTTCATCGTACTAAACTGATAACTGAGGGCTGGTGATGCCCAGGCAAAGTGGTATTTTGCTCCGGCTGTAGCTGCAAGGAGGTGCGTGGGGTGCGACCCGGGGCTCCACTCAGGACCGGGGAGGCGTGGGGGGCCCTGCACACGCTGGAGGCCCGGTGGGACCCGGCCCCTTCCGAACTGCATGTATCATACCGGCAGAGTAGGGGAAATGCCTAACAAATGTTATCGGGACTATTTACAGCTCTATTTTAATTATCGATGCAATAAACTATCTGGTATATACACATAGTAACGCACTACAGAAAATAAAGTGAGGGCGACGGCTCTTTGGGGGCATTTTCTGCCTTTCCTCTGGGTATGGAGGTGTGTGCAGGCACACGCAGAGGCAGATCGGGATGCTGGCTATAAAATAATAATAAAAAAAAAAGATGGTCCCTGATTTTCTGTATTAATGACAATAACAACACCACTCTCTGGAAGAATACAGCCACGTTGGAACGGAAGCCTGCGGAGGGATGATTTAATCTGAGTGGATTTTAAAAATCGTTGCCTTTGGTATAATTTATGGAAATGAAAAGTGCTTACATTAAACAAATAGCCTGCAAACGTTCTCAGTGATGGGCTCTGCGGCACACGCACTCTTATTTCCAGGTTATGAGTGTCTTAAAAAGAAAATGAATGTTAACTACTTGGATTTCATGTATTTATTGTTCTAATACTCGCCGATTTCTCTAAAAGCCCTAAGGATACAACCTATCGTGTTAACTGTATCGGAAAGAACATACACATTTTCATATTTTTTTTCCCCTGAACCTACTAGTAACCAATCTAAAGCAAACTATTAAGCAGTCTTGTGGAGATGGGAGATTGCAGCTCCATTTTTTGTCCTTAGCTGCAAATAGAGGTTTAACTTGCAGTAATTAGGTGAGAACTAGCCAAGCATCTTACTATTATGATGCTTGTTAAAAACGCTTCTTTTCTGCATCTGCATTTGAGTGTGTTCCCCTCCACTCTTAATCTTCTTATGGAAATGAAGGCGAACGGCAGGGAACCTGCAGAGACTTAGAGAATGTCCTTGTTAACTGGAATTTCTCAGCATTGCTAATTAGCAGAGTTTGACGACCACCAGTATTGGGGAAAGCTCTGTTTAGCCACTCACAAACCCTTCCGAGGAAGAGCACACTAATTTTATTTTGTAATTAAAATCTGAAAAGGGTCCTATTTGACAGTTAGGGCTATGAGAGTTTTATCTCCCTGTGAAATAATTACTGCCTTGATAACTCAATTTTCTGCAAAATGTCAACTGTGAGCTCCAAAAGTTTTAATTTCATTACGTAAAAAAAAAAAAAAAAAAAAAAAAGCGAAGACGAAAACGTAGAGGGAATTTTCCTCTTTCCCCTCTGACGCTGTAACAGCCCAAGTTCGCCAGAGAAGTTTTAACGCACTGACTATACCCCGATCTCGGGGGAATTTCAAATATCCCATGGTGAGTTTGCGGTAGTGTCCCGAGGAAAAGTGGGGAGATATACCTTGGAATGCCCTAGAATAAAAACCACATTTGAGCGGGTATGGACCCGGGAAAGGGGAAGGGGCCACGGACCGTGCAGGAGGTAGAAGCAGTCCCGCTCCCCGACCCGTCGGGGCCGCCTTTTCCCATCCTCCTGCACGCTGCCGAGGTGGGGAAAATGCGAGATCTCCTCATCCAAATAAATATCTCCCACGGCGACGGACGGAGACCAAGCGACAACCGGCGGGCACTGGAATACAGAGCTCAGATAAACTTCAAAAGTTTGGCGGGGCCCAGCGTGGGCCGTGGGTGAGGGCGGCGGCGCGCCCGGCCCGCGCCCCGCCGGGGCTCCCTGCCGCTGCCCCGGCCCGGCCCGGCCACCCTCGCTGCAAGGCCCGAGGGCGGCTGTTAGGGGAACACGGGGGGGGAACCGAGGCGCTGGAGCAAGTGTAATCCACTCTGCTTACGTTTTGGATATTTTTTATTATTATTTAAAACGGTTTAATCTCCTTTTTGTCCCTGCCTGTCCAGCAAGTAGCCCGATTGTCGCTCTCAGAAGTGGCATTACACGTACAAACCAACGAGGGGGGCGAGTCACGACCGCTCCCGCCAGACCCCATTGCGCCCAATAATTTCATTCAAGGGCTCTAAGGACCCTTGAAAGCCGGGGAATGCAGAGGGAGCTCCGCGTTCCTCCCGGCCTCCCCTTTCATCCTCCTCCTCCCCAAGGGAACCGCCGGCCCAGCACACGTGCGGCCGGGCGGGCAGCGCACGGTCCGAGCCCTCGCCGAGCCGCGGGTCCCGGGCACGCCGGCGGACACCGGGGGCGGCCGATCTCTGCCCCAGCCCGCCCGCGGCAGTGGGTACCGCTGTGCCCTACGAGCGGCCTCGCTGCCACCTCCCCTGCCGGCCACCACCGCAGACATGAGCGCGCTGCTGCTGAGGGTGGGTGATGGCGAGGGCATTACAAAACCAAAACGAGGGGAGTTGAAATTAAACGAGAGGGAGAGAGAGAAAAGAAAAACAACCGGCTCCATATTTCTCCAGTGGTACGAGAAGAGAAATTTAAAAAAAAAAAAAAAAAGAAATAACGATCAGATCCTGGGACGAGTTTAACGCACACAATAAACAGCAGAGAAGCCGACTCGCACACAGCACCTCTCAAAGTGGCTTTCAAAAGGCTTCTCAATAAATGGAGAAGCCGATTGTCCAAACACGCTTCCAGGACTCTTCATAAATAGCCAACAGCCTCCTCAAAACCTCCGAGATTTCCCCTCTGTATCTAAAATAACACTCCCCGGATCTCCTTCCCAGAGGACAGTATAACTGAAGCCCGTGATTTTTTTTTTTTTTTAATATATATGTATATATATATATGGTTTTTAAAATAAACCAGAAAATCAAGCACCAGTGGTGAGGATAAACTCAGGAATTACTGCACAACAAAACGGGGTGAAATTACAGTTGGATATAGGGCCTTCAGCGGGAAGGCAGCCCCCTTGAGCAGGGTCCTTTTTGGCAGTCTATTTAAAGTTATCTTTCCTTCTTAGTTTTATAAGAACAAATGAGTTTTCTTTTCCCATTGTAGTTGAATGAACTCATGTATATTAAACACAAAACCCCTCCTGAAGAACGCTAACTGCTTTGCTTAAACCCACAAAAGGCACAAAAATCCAGAATTGAAGGTTTCCAATTCCTGAATAAGTCCCCTTAACTCTCTCAGGCTCGTAGGAGAGAGAGATTGGGGACATTTTCTGAAAGTCTTAATGCCTGGAAGGGGCCATCTCAAATAGAGATGTATTGTCTTTTGCTAAAGTTGAGGCTTCTATTTTATTTCCTTCTTTCCTCTTCACCATCTTTGTGTTGACTTAAGAAAATAATGGTGTAAAAAAGTGTCTGTTCATGGGATCACACGTGTCGCCCAAATCAAATGAGGTCCTCTTTGGCCTCAGAGCAGTTTTGATGGAATTATTTCGGCTCCTCCATTGAATTCACACCGTTCCCGAGGACGCTCTGGCTGGTTCAATGGGAACGCCTGAGGCACAGCTTGGGGTGCTTCAAGGTTGCTTCTCTCCTCAGCGCACCTCAAACCTTGGCATCCCGAGGCAGGTTTTGAAAAGTATACTTAAAAAAAAAAAAAAAAGGGAAAAAAAAAAAAAAGAATCTCTTTCCAGTGGTTCTCAGATCACTGACATGATCGCCCATAATGGAGCCAAGACGGTGACTTTTATCTCGCTGTTCCTCATAGTCCTTAATTTGGAGCTCATTGACAGGACAGACGGTAATGACACTTTCAGAACTGTTATGGTCTGGAGTGACAATCTCTCCATCTCGCCCATGGTTTATTGACACCATGGGCTCATTGTGTCAGCTTAGGCTTGTGATTTCAGAATCCTCCAGCGACGGGCTCGTTGGGGGATTTTAATTCAAATTATAGACTAGCTGTCTATACTGTGAATTCGTATTTAGACGGCGCTTAATCGGAGCAGAGAGATGGTGCTATAAATAATAACAACAACACTTCCCATGTGTCTATCCACTACCCTCCATCCGAAGACCTGAAAGAGCCTTTGCCGGAGGAAGCCCGGGCGCATGGGGGAGAGGCGAGGGTGCGTCAGGCCGCGGGACGGGAAAGGCAGCTCCCCCGGAGCAGCAAAGGGGAGCCCGGCTGCCTCCTCGGCATCCTCCACCCAGGCTTAGGCCATGGATGCGTGTATGACCAGCGGGAGCGGGAGAGGCGTTTGGGGCACATAAAGATCTGGAGTTGGGTTGGGGGTGTGGATGTGCCTTGAGGGGGGTGTCACAGCCCTTTTTTTGAGGAAATCACAGGCTTCTCGAAACACCCCGCCTGTCCCGGCAGAAGCCTTCCCGGCGGGGCCGGAGGAACGTGGGGCGAAGGGCCCGCGGGGTGCCCGCCGGGCTAGGCTTGCTCCGGCGGCAGGCAGGAGAGGTCAGCGGTGCGGGCAGGCAGGTGCCAGGGAGAGGTTGAGGGAGAAGAAAGAAAAGTTAAAGTGAAAACTGGCATTTGAGGTTGCTTTTCTGGTTTGCTTCTTCCAAGACTTCCCTTCCACCCCTCGAGTGAGAGCTGTAGGAAATACCGGTGTTCAAAAACCTCCTTCCCAAAGACACAAATAAACTAAAAATGCACTTTTCCTCCAAGTGGAGATGAACGAGAGCGAGCACAGAGTTAACCCTCCCTTGCTGCCAGCTGTCTGCCAAGCCTGGGACCCGATCCCAGATTTACAGCATTTGCTCCCTTGAGCAACGTCCACAGAATAAAACCCGGCAACTGAGTTAGGGACCGAGCCCAGGAAAATCGTGTGTTGTTTAAAGCAATCACTCGGGACCCTTGATTTTATGTGCCAACTTCTGCCCTTAGGAGAGGGGAGTTTACGACCCCTTTACAGCCCCCCTCACAACTGCTGTTTCTAAGGGGAGCACTAACAGCCCCTCTCCTGAAACCGGGTTAATCATTCACCTTCCAGCAGGAGTCACTAAATTTTTTTTGTAAAGTACCTCCTAACGTTAAACCCTGTGTACCAACCGCTCTGTATTTTTTTTTCCGTTTCCTGTGGTAATTGACATATAATATCTCTGTTTATAGCTGCCTTGACAGATCTATACAGATGTATATTTTTGCTTAATTTCAGAGTTATATATACCCAACGCATGCTAACTAAAGAAACAGTAAAGGAAATCTGGGAATTCCGTTGTGCAGGAAATCTGTGCACGGCTCTTGCTATTATTTATAGAAAACGCTATGTCTTTATTTTGGGCGCTCTCACTACAGAATTGCCTTATTAGGAGTCTCAAGCGGAGATTAGACTGAAAGAATAGAGAAAGTATGTTCAGCGCAACGAAGAATAATCTTTCATTTAAAAAAAATCTATTCGTATATAATTTCTAAAGTGAAAAGTTTATTGTGAGACCAACAACCATAGGATTCATTTCGTAGGAAAACTGCGGCGTTATGACTTTCATCCACGCTGTCAACAAGAGATACAAAATAACCCCAATTTAACAGAAATAATTTAGTTTCCATTAGTGTTTCTCTTCACACACAAGAAAAACACGTTGAGTATGACCGCAACTCGCACACACTGCCGTTAAATGCGCTGCACGGAGCTATGCAGATGCCTATAAAATAAGTAGCTAATAATCTAAAAGTTAGCGACAACGCAGCACTTCACATATTTTGGCAAATCGTTTTATATCATCCAGGTTTCTTTTAAATCTGTTATCCCCACAGTGAGAAAGAAAAAACCCACTTACAGGCGTTCACCTAAGATAACGCTTCTTCCTTTTCCAGGGATTTGGGAGGGGGGTGTTTATTTTGTTCCGTAGTTTGGTTTTTTTTTTTTTTTTTTGGGGGGGGGTGGGGGGCGGCGGAAGGGGGGTTGGGGTGTGTGAGAGACGACTTTATTGCTTCGGGTTTAAACACATGCCATTTTAGAAAATTTTCACTGCTGTTCACAAGCAGCACCTGTCAGTGCTGACTTATTTAAGACACCTTGGGAGGAAAACACAAGCACAAGCCTCTGAAAGGCTGGCGTTTGCTGACAGCACGGGAACACCGAACTTGGGAACGAGTTATTCATCATCCCTATTTCTGTGCCTTATTTATGCTACCAGTAAAGAAGTTGGTCTTTTGAGGATGCCCCGCTGCCTGGCCAGGAGAGCCCGAGCTGGCGGCGCGGTCCCGCAGCAGCACCCCTGCTCGGCCTAGCTGTGGGAGAGCAACACGTATCGACATTTCTATAGGACCCAGGCTTTCGGAAAGCTCTGCTTAGAAACAAATCGGTGCCATTTTAAATTTTTTTTTTTTTTTTTTAATGTTTGTGTATCCACAGAGCAAACAACCCAAGCTGCAGGCGGCTGCACCTTCCGTGATTTCCGGGCTGGGTTATCCGCTCACCTTGCCTGTCCCTATTTCACCGTGCTTACTTTACACACACCCCCCCTCAGCGACTTCAAACTCTTTCCCGGCACCGGCTTCTCGCCTTCCCGGTAATCCGTTCCACGCGCCCCGGTTCCAAGCGCGGGCGCAGCCTCTGCCGCGGGCAGCCCCGGCGCGGCCGACAGGGGGCGCCGCCACCCGCGCTCGGCACCGCCTCCCGCCCTGCGCGGCCCCGGAAGAGGGGGAGAGCCCGGAGCTCAGCGAGGTCGAGTGCGGATCTTTAGTCTTCCCGGATAAAAAAGAGATTAAAGGCTAAATTCTTTTTTTTTTTTTTTAACCAATTTTAACCAACTACGAAAACGTAGAGCTTTTATCCTTTGATGTTTCCCAGAAAGAAACTGTTATATCGGTTGTGAAATTACATCGTTTCAGAGCCAGCGAACCAGCCGTGGAGTGCTAAAATAATTTAATTAAAAATAATAATAATATGAGGACCCGAGCTTCCGCAGAGGCACTTAAAAGCTGACACATGCCCCTCCGTCTCCCCTCTCGCTAGCGCTCCCGATGTTTCCTGACAGCCGTTTGATGGGAATAATTAAAAATAAAATAACCCCACGCTAGACGGGGGCTCGCAGCCCTCGTTTGCGGCGCGCTGTCCTCACCCTGCCTCTGCGCGACCAGCCCCTCCGCACAGCCCTGCTCTGGAGAGGCAGAACACCGCACAAAAGCAAATCGCTAACATCATAAATCAAATGTTGGTCTTTTACCATATTAAGCATAAATAAAATTGTAACCGGCTACCCACTTTCCCCCTACTACAAAAACTCTTCACCTGTATTTAAATAGCGCGTCTTTAATTACAGCAGTTGGGGATGTATGAGGCTGAAATGAAATTAGCAGTCATTACCAGTCCTTTAACTCTGTGGTGCTTTTGATCAGCACTAAATTAGCTTTCCAGTCCTAACAAAGGCTCTATAGCAAGCAGTGGGCTGTAAATAAGACAGCTCGACCTGCCCTCAACACCTTTTCTCTTGTCAATCACAGCTCTATCATTCAGCCCAAGATTAACCTTTATCTACCAAATTCTTATCAAAAAAAAAAAAAAAAAAAGGGAAAAAAAGAGGGGGAAAATCCAACCTCAACTTTGGTAACTGTAACTGAAAAGAGTTTCCTTTTAAATACTATTATAACGAGCCGAACTGTCAAAATCGATCTTTTTCCCGACCCAAATTGCCGTGCATCCGAAGGCAGCGTTAGATCGACGCGGTTAGTTAAATGTGTTTATTCTCAACTTCCCCGGGCACGACCCCCGCCCTCCACCGCGCAGCGAGAGCCCGGCCCGGGGATGCGCCGCGTCTCCCCTCCGGTGTAACCCCACTTTCAGCGTGTGGGGCCCGGGGACCCCCGCCAGGGCTGATACCCTCCCAATCCGCCCCCCCCCCGCCGCCGCTTTCCCCGGGAGAGGGCTGGAAACCCGCGGCGCAGGCGGGGAGCGCCGCCGCCTCGCCGGCAGGAGGGTACGGGCTGCGCGCCGCGCCGCCGACAGGGGGCGCCAGAGAGCAGCGGCGGCGGGCGCCGCGCCAGCGCTGCGCGCCCCTGCGCGCCCAGGTAACCCCCGCCCGGGCCGCTGCACCGCACCCCGCGCACAGCCCCGCGGAGACCCCCCAGCCGGAGGCACCTCCCGGCAAAGGAAACCGGCAGCGGATCGCTGGCAGCGGCGAGATGGTTTTAACGCCTGCCGCCGAGCGGGATGCGCGCTGCGCAGCCGGAAGGTGCTCCCCGCTCCGCGGCTCACCCCACGGGGAATGCCAATACGGCGGCCCCGCTGGAAACACCCCGGGGTGGCGGGGGAGTGTCCCGGCTCCGCTCCAGCTCAGCGGCTTCCCACGGGCCGTGAGCCCCGGGGGAGAGGGGCAGTGAGGGCAGAGGCGGCCGGCGGCCGGGGAGCGCTGCTACCCAGCGGTACGGACGCGAGCCGCTACCGCGCAAATTCCGCCGAGCCCAAACCCGCGCCCGAGTCCCCGAGGTTAACGCTGTGGAGCCCAGAGCGGCGGGTCGTAGGTGGGAGCTACATTTCCAGATCGTTTTAAAGGTCACGGGGGAGGAGGGGGGAAAAACTGTGAATGTCAAAGTTGTGCTGCAGCTACTTACATGTCGGTGCCAGAGCAGGGTGGTGGCTAGTTAGCGGTTTGATTGGCAGCTTAAAGCGAAAGTCCGCGCGGACTCCTGAGCCCGGCTCAGCCCCGGGGGTCTGAGCACTTTTCACCGGACAGAGGCAGTTGAAGGAAGCTCGCACGTCCCCTTCTCTTCTCCTCTCCTCCTCCATCCAGGACAGAGAATGAATCCATTTCGGTTTTTCTTCCCCCGGCTCTCCTTCCGTTTGCCTACACATCCTCCAAGTCCTAGCTCTAGCTTTTAACTGCGGTCCCTGGAACAAGAGGGGGAAAAAATCGTTTATGGCTTAAAAATTCCAAATGGCTGATTTTGTGTGTGTGTGTTATAAGAATGCACCCACAACAACAAAAAAGTCACTTCTCTGTTC
Organism: Bucorvus abyssinicus; assembly: GCA_009769605.1. Taxonomy (NCBI): domain Eukaryota; kingdom Metazoa; phylum Chordata; class Aves; order Bucerotiformes; family Bucorvidae; genus Bucorvus; species Bucorvus abyssinicus. The sequence goes on along the minus strand of CM020035.1, from coordinate 8,555,110 downwards.
CCCACCGTACAGCAGAAGAATAATAAAAAAGCTTTATATTTTTGCAGTGGGTATTCAAAGATAATTTGATGCCATTGTTTCTGCTACAGATGGTTCTTTTTAATACAATAACACTGCTCTTTGTGCATACTACACACAATAAAAATCGAAAGCGTTCTCCTGAATAACCATTTTGTTCTCGCTTGTATACAGGCCAACAAAAGCTGCCGTGAGGTAATGGGTTCTGTTTATTGAAGCCATAGAATAGAGGTTTGATAAAGATTTTTGTGTAGGGGGGGGAGAAATTAAAATAAAGACCTTGCAAGGTCGAGCTGATCTCTGCGTATTTATTGCCACTGAAATATTTTATCAATATATTTCTTTGAGTTGCAGCTGCAGGGATCCCTCCTCCCCTCCCCCCGCGCCCCATCCCTAATCAGCCCAAACATCTGTTTCTTTGAATTTGGGGAGATCTGTAGTCATAGCCAGACCTCAACATCTAGACTTGAGGAGCGAGCTGGGCAAACCGGCTCAGAGGCGAAGGCAGCGGGCGATGGAGAGGCGAGGCGGCGGAGCCCCGGCTGTGCGGTGTGTGCGCCTATCTTTGTGTGTGCTGGTTTGCAATCTGCTGGCCGCGCACATACAAAGGCGCAAACCGCTGCTAACGGCCACCGGGATTAGCCCACGGGATTTCCCGGCGTGTCCGTGCGCTCCAGCACCATCCGCGCCGCGCAGCTCCCGCGCAGCGCGGCTGTTGCGCGGCGCTGCCACCCGCAAAGTTCCTCCGTCCCTCCAGAGCCGTCACCGCAAATCGGGCTCCTGCTCTGCCCGCTCCGCAGCCCGCGGAGCGCCCCGAGGGTGCTGCGCGCTCCAGCAGACTTCTTGCGCGTTGCTAACTTTCTGCCGAGTAATGAATAAATTAGCAGGGCTGAAGGGGGAAATAAATACGAGAGGGAAACGCCAAGACCCACAGCTATTTTTGTCTTGGAAGTTGTTTCACAGGTCAAGAGTTCTGCGCCCGAAAGTCTCCCTGTTGCCCAGTTTTGGATCTGGTTACGACTGTAGCAACTCGAAGAGAGCCCCAAAGCAAAAGAAAGTGCTTAGACAATAGGGCTCTGCGGGAAAGTTGTTAGTCAGTGACTGTGTTTGTCTACCTTTCTATAGGAATTAATGCCACAGTTCTCTGTGCCTCTGTAGCCTGGACTGACAGTAATCCACCTCCGTGACTTCTGCCCTTTGTGTTTTCACAAAACTCGGCTCACTTGTAGCACGACAACGGCACGGAATAATGACTTTAACCTTCAAACATTCTTTAATTAGCTTTTTCAGCAAACTAAAAGATGCTCAAATGAGCCCTTTGACAAAAACTGACCCGCGCTTTCAAATTCTACTTTCACTTTTGGGACTAAGACGTTATTGGTTCAGAACTCGTCTGAAGTCATCTAATAAGGGATTATTTAGGAACTATTACCCACACGCCAATTAAAGCCTCTCCGATGAAATTCGGGAGACAAAGATAAGCATCAAAACGGAAAATTAAACTATTTGCACATGGCTTGTTTTTCAACAACCCATTTTCCATCTCAGGATAAACATCTTCGCGCCAGCTCGCTCCGCCGGAGCGGGGAGGGTGCGGGGAGCCTCGCCGGGGCCGCGTCCCCACCGGCAGCGCCCGGCCGCAGCGGTCCCGGCCGGCCGTTCCCGCACAGGGGGGCCGTGCTTCCAGGGGACAGGGGGAGCTTTTCTTTGCAGGCTTAACGCCAAGAGAAGGCTCTCGCAGGGAGGGTGGCAGAGCTCACCTCCACGCATGTAGTTGAAGCAACCCCTGTCATTTTGCAATAGCCTTCACATGTAAAGGGGGGTGTGGGGGTGTGGGATGGCATAAAAGATCCAAACGTGCCAAAGTTCAGGAAACCGTGCAAGAACTTTCCTCAACTAGTAAGATCGGGGAAGAATGTACCGCTTCTCCTGACGAGGTATTTTATTTCTCAGAGCAGTGAAGGAAAGGAATTAGTAGGAAATGCGCATTTTGCTACCTACAGTGGTCCTTTGGGATAAATGGGAACCAGACGCTGAACAGTTTCATACCGACTTATTAAGGAAAGATAATTTTTCTTCCTTTCCAGACAAAACGTCTCGATGTCTCAGAAATCTTACATCGTTCTTAACTGCTGTATACAAATCTTGGAGTTTCCAGGCAAATTACAGCAGCATCCCACGGCAAGCTGACAAAGAGATTCCAAGAATGCCACGCATCTAGGAGGGAAATACGAATCCCTCTTTTTAGCCTGAAGCACGAAATTGGCTTAAAGCTCATTTACAGATAACCAGAAACGAAATCATCAGCGCGTAGACCGGGAGGCTGCAACTTCCTAATGCTCTGCAGCAATTTCTTAGACTTTCTGGAGAAGAAAAAAAAAAAAAAAGGAAGAAAAAAAAAAAGAGAGAGAGAGAAAGAGAAGGTTGGAAGGGCTTTAAAAGAAACTCGCATCTCAAGAGGCATTTTTCGCCCCGGTCTGCGGAGGGCTGGGCTCCCGGGCATCGGTACCCTTAAGTCTCGGTGCCGAGACCGATCCCACGGGGTGTTTAACTGAATGTCCTAGATTTTGGCTTTCACAATTTATTTTAGACTCACACAAAAAAAAAACCAACAAAAAAAAAAAAAACCAAAAAACCACAACACCTGCACCCAGGTGCATAGATAAAATAACGGATCACTCAAAATTTGAGAAATACAGCTGTATCTCTATGTTGCATATCCAAACAGAAAAGAGCAGTAAGGGGCTTGCCAGACACACTCTGCCGTAGAGGGGCTGACTCACAGCTACATCCAGGAAATAATCTCTGAATTTTGGGGTTTCCACTCGGGACAAACCACTGACCTCGCTTTAAGGGAGAGAGAAAGAGCCAGGTTGCTGCTGGCGTCTCTCGCCCCCAGCCAGGGTTTCTGCACTTGGCGGCTCCGCACCGGCTCTGACAACCGCTCCGCCGCAGCCCCTGCCCGGCTGAGCCGCGCACGGACCCGCGCTCCCCCGCCCCGGGGCTCTGCCGCCGCTCCCAAGTTCATCTTCCCCAGAGGAGTTTAACGCGACACGGGACGAGCCCTTGTTTCGCATCCTGGCTCGCTGACAGGAGGGTTAAAGTTTAATACCAGCGGGCTGCCCGGAGTCACAGCCTGCCCACGGCTGCCGAGCCGGGCGGGAGCGGGCAGGGCGGCTCCGGGGTGGGGGCCCGCCGCAGAGCCCCGGCGGCGGGGGCGAGCGGTAAGGGCCCGGCCGGCCCCGCTCCGGGCAGCGGGGGAGCAGTCGCTGCTCCTAGTCCCGCTCCGTGAGAGGACGGGACGGAGCAGCCGGGCCGCGGGGGCGCGGGCCCGCAGCGGCTTTCACTCGCCACACAGCCTTTCCTCTGGAGCTTTTTTTTCCCCGGGGGCAACAGGCTTCCCGAATGACCATTCCCTGACGGTCTCATCCTCTCGTTTTCGTTTTAACTATTTTCAGGCTTTTCTAACCGAAAAGCTCCGTGGGAGAACCACGCTGCGCCGCCCGGGCACCGCTGTGCCCACATGCACGTACCGTCCGCGGGAAGGCTGGGCCAGCTTCCCACCACCCTGCAGCCTTAAAACAACTTTTGGGACACACCGATGGCAGGGCCCTTTTCCGCTGTTCCCCCCACCACTCTGGGATATGACAGTAAAGCACCCAGTTATTTAAAAGCAAAGAACCTGTAGCTGACGAGAGCGGCTCTTGAGGATCTGCAGGTTTGCGGGGTGGGCAGGCCCTTTCCTGGATAGAAATGTATGTAAGAACTTCAGATGTACCTCCTAAAACTGGAGATTTTTCAACCGTTTAGTTTTTTTCATGATTGCTGTGAGAGACCCGAGACCTGTTCATTATGACCCCAACATTCACTGCAATGTTTTTGCGATGGGTAGCTGTGGTGCCAAATACACCTTTACTGAAAGATGACCACATGGTGCTTCTCCTGGGAAGATGAGTAGGATACCAGTAATATTCTGTCAGTATTTTGTCCAAATATCTCTGGCACTTGACACTTTCATATATTCAGTTCTTTAGATGGCAACTTTCATTGGATCTGGACTTTCTTTACATACTAAAGATGTATTTAACAAATAAGTGAAGCTTGCTTTGCACTAACTTTTAAATTCCTGTGTATGTATTGATATATATATATTATATATTATCAATATTATATATTGATTCTGAAAATGTTTGGGCAATTAACAACAGTAATTTAAAGAACAGACAATGTGCATACATGTGCACAGAGTACAGACCCGCCTTACACTGTTCATATCATACCCATATATATACCATACATATGGTAGTATACAGTCTGGTGCCCGGTACAAACGTGGTGTGTAATACTGCATATTTATAGCAGTTAGAGACCCTTCACATCCACACACGCACACGGAGTTTGCATATGCTCTTACATCTTAAATGATGTGTGAAACATAATTTCGAATGCTAAATTCTCAATATATTACCACGGAGTAAGGTGACAATTCTCAATCTACACGCAGGTCAGTTCTCAAAACTTACATTTTCACCATACACTTATTGTTGCCGTTAACAGACTGGAGCTGGAAAGGAGTCTTGGCAGGAGGCTCCCAGTGAAGGCCAAAGAGCTCTTTACCGGCAACATTTTACCTGGCACTTTCTTCATCATCTTTCACTTCAGATATAGGGTGAATTCGGGGAGGTTAATTTCTTTCCTCAGTGGTTTCAGTACGGTTTCAAGTGTCTTATCATCACCACTTCATCACAGTAACATCTGCTGATCCCCGTAACCTGCACTGACCTAATGACTTTAGGAGGTAAGTTTAGTTTATTTGGAAACATCCAGATTTAGACCTTCACAGTATCTGCCTCTCATTATTGTCATTTTTTTCCAATGCTTGTTTTCACTCTGGCCATAACAGAACAATAGATAACAATCAGGGTCCATAGTGGGTCACAACACCTTGTGCTCAACACTTCTTCCTCTGAACAACATAGGCCCTAAGCAGGAATCTCTCTGCATAATTTGAAACCCTCCACCAGTATTGCAGAGCAGTGATTCCAAAGTTCCTGACAGGTCAAGAAATCCAGGTTATTTGGAAGAACATTAATAAATGAGAATATGCAGAAAAGGAGGATAGCTATTTGCAGCAGGGAAAGGGCAAAAACCTCATACTGTAGCTGGCACTGAATTAAAAAGTATACAACGGATTAGATATTAACCGCCTCTATCAAATCCAAAGCCCAGGAACCTAGGGGGAGGGAAGCGTGTAAGAGCAGACGCTTAGAACGTAAACCACCCCAATTAACCTCATTATCTGTTACAAAACTGTACTATTAATATTCCGGGTTTTTCAAATCACTGTTGTTGTTGTTGTTGTTGAAGAGAATCTGTTGACTACAGCATGCGTTATGCTGTAGTCTCCCAAATCAGCATTGCCTTCCTTAAGGTCAGAGGAATGTATCTTAAAACATTCATATATTTTAAAAATATGTATTGTGATTTTAATAGGCACTGTAGATAGTTTAATTTGTATCTGTATTAAATTAAACATATGGTGAACAGAGTATAATAGATTTTCTATAATTTAGCTGCCAATGTGGCAACAGAAGCCAGTTACTCTCACCAGCAGACTTGTCAGTGGTTTGTTTACTAGCTTATTTGAATTAAAATAAAGCTTCGCTTCTGCTGACTGCACATCATTATCTATGAGACCATAATCCTGCTAGCAAATCCTATATCTTCCAGAACTGGCTCTTTTGTTTGGGATTACTGAGAGCTTAGCCTATAACAAAGAGGAATAAGGCATCCCTCTCATCCTCGTAATTAAGTGTGGGGAGTAATTTAGAAACAAACCCAGAAAGATGTACAATTTGGAGTTCTGCTTCTACACAGGATTGGGGAACAGAAGAGGCCAAACACTGATTATGTTAGCACAATGTTTAAACTATTAAACTACTGTACAACAGGAATCCAGCTTTTAAATAGAAATGGCAACTCTCAATAAGGTAAGGAGTTGCTTTACACTAAAAACATTTTTTGCTTATCTAAAGGTATGCTGGAAAATTTGGGTGGAGCTTAAAGACTGAAAACTGTTTTAAATCTGCTTTTGTACGTGCACGATACATCCATGTCACTTTCATAACATCTCCATTCTGAAACGAAATAACATAATTTAATGCGTGAAACTTGATTTCTATTTTCAAGTATCCCTTAAATGATTTAACTATTTTGGAGTAAGAATATTCTGTAGGAATATCTCTGGCAGATGAACGTGCTTGTTTAAATACTCTATTTTAATATCACCAAGATTCACATCTTCCTTTGAAAACCAAGGAGTTTGAATTTGTTAGCATCTTACAGCCACCTTAGAAACGACCATCATTTGGGAACAGAATAAAGAATATTTTAACATGGGTATTCTGAGGTCAGTCAAATGTACATCAGCAATCTTTTGACAGCTGCTCTAGGTGTATTCATGTCATCCAATTCACTTGCTGCTCAAAACAACAGTTATGTTATATACGAGTTGTAGAAATTAATAAAGGTCACAAAAAATAGAAGTCTCAGGAGTATACAGATACACAATATCTATTTGCAGAGGGCTAATAAGGACAGGGGTTGATTTATAAAAGTCTTCGACATTAATTGTCACAGATGGGAATTCTGAGGACCTCTGTGAAACCAAACGAGGCCCTAGTGAATTATAAAGCAGGTCCTTAGACTTTAAAAACATTTAGGCAAAGTGACAGTTCAGAACATCTGTTAGCCTTCTGTCTGAGTATAAACTGGATGTCATGGAGTGCACAGCTGTAGGCATTTTCTGCCTCTTTTTGCCAACATCTGTCACAGCATTACAGTAATATAGGTAATTATCAACACCTCATATAAACTGTTTGCTATTTTAATTTCTGAATAAGTAAAATTAGCATTATACCCCTTCGCAAAAAAAAAAAAAAAAAAAACAATCCAGAAGGGGAAGAATATACATTCCCTTTTAAAGCTGAATGACAGATCTGATCATTTTCGGAGAGCTGAAATTCAGAAAAAAATCTCTACTACAAATAAGGTCCTTAGGATAACATAAAAGACTTAGGTGAGAACAAGTTTAAATATTCTCCCTTTCTCTCTCTGTCTCTTATAGAAAAGACATCTGAGTCTCATCTGTCATAAGCAAAGAAGATCAGTAGCAAGAAAAGCGAGAAAACCGTTAATCATCTATGGTTTTTTCCATGCACAAGCAGCTGTCAAATGATGTATGTTTTACCGCAGTAACAAAGCCAAGGGCTCATCAGTACCAAGCAATTTTACTGTCAGCAGGTCACTCTTCTTCTCAACATCTGCAGTAAGAAAAAGAGATCACCTCGCAGTGATACACAGGAGCTCGACCTCACCAGCTGATGATGAAGTGAGTGGGGTAATAATCCACAGAACTTTCAGAAATAAAAGCATATTCTAGGGGTCCCCCAGCAACTGAACAGGAAGGGCTACACGGGAAGAGATGCTCCAGACAAATAGGCCTTCAAGCCAACTTTTCAGGACCGCATTTGGTCCTTTTACACATCAAGAGATATAAACCACTGCCCGGTCCTGAAGATCATCTACCTGATTGTGGACAGCACAGAGAAGATGTCAAAAAGTGACCAGGTATTTTGGGTTCTTCCCTTTTGGAGGCCCAGGCAATACACTTTATGAGAGTATGATTTGCAGAAGGCAGTTGCTTATCATTTCTGATAATCAGGCTCCTGAGAGATGTTGCCAGCTGAAAACCAAAATCATCAGCCACCTTTGGTAACAGCGGTCCACTTGGTAGCTGTCTTAATGAGAGCGGTTTTGTCAGTGCCCTATACAGTCCTTTAGAGCATGGGATAAAGAATGGTAGAACAACAAAGCGCTGCTGTCAAACAACAGCAGTGGAGACCATGTCAGTCGGAACTTCCAAGTATGAGCCTGGTGACAGAAAATAATCATGTGGCAATGAGTTTTACAATGTTACGTGGAAGCGACGATCATATCCATCTCCTACTTATTTTGTTTTCACCACAAATTGAATAGCACCTCTGCTAGAAGTTAACGTTCCAACATGGAAAACCTGAAAAAGTGCTGTTAGCTCTTTTTATAAAGGAGTCGTATGGAACAAAGTGGTCACTAACGTGCTATTTTTAGTGCCTGAACTACAGCCCAGAAGATAATACCCAATTACTTGATATAGTGCTCTATACACTGTCTGAACAACAATAGTGGTCTGAGAAGCAAGAGAAAGCACCCGAATGTGGTTTTGAAGTCATTCAGATTTCACGTATTTTATTTTCTTCTAAAAATAAAGGCTTTGAAAAGAGGTGCAGTGTTGTCCAGGTTGAAGGAGGGGAGCCAGAGAAGAGTTGAAAGGAAGATGAGAGCAGATGGAGATTGAGAAAGAAGAGAGAGAGACCTCAACTACAGGAAAAGAGAGCTAGGGCACAGATAGCCAGAAATCTGGAGAAAAGAAAGAGAAAAGTGCATCAGGGGAGCAGTCAGAGAAAGGCATCCATGTAGCGGTAAGCCTGTTGTATCTATAAGAAAGACCAGATTCAGGACAATCTAAACAGCTGGGGACAATACAGGATTTTACTAATTCTGCTGTCTTCCCTAGTTTCCACTCTGCTGGACTGTGAGCTGTGGTGGCTGAGCTGTAGATGCATACTTTTTTCTTTCAACGCCCCTGCTAGCAATGCAGGGATTTTACTGAGGACATAGAGGACAACTCTGTGTCGGTACAGTTTATGACGGATCCAGCAATTTGGGAAGCAGATGCACATATACCTTACTGTCTTGCTTCCTTCTTTTCCACTTCTCTGCTTCTTACTGTCTGTTTAGCATTTACTACACGCCCCCTCCTATTTTCTCCTCATGCACAGTAAAAATTGGCTGAAATTGTGGACCTACTCCATGCAGCCTGAGGTCCACCTCTCTAACAAAGGCAATTCAGGGACAAGCGCTGTTTCTGCTGTGGTACTAAGCCACTTGTGAGATGTTTGTAGGTTGGGACTATTTCTTTCAAGAGCTCCATCCCTTCACTGAATAATTACCGCTCTGGCTTTTCTTACCTACCACAACTTGCTATCTAGGTGGATGCTAAGCAGATTTTACCAAATTGCAAGCTGCAGGATAAATATTTTCCTCCTACTTTTGGTTTCAGTGCTAAGATTCTTAAACATTTATTTTAACACGCGCAAATAAAACTCTCTTATGTATTCCCATCACCTCATTACCCAAACGCATTGTTCAAATGCCAAAGAGTACGTGAGCTATTGCAGATCACATAATAGATGCCCACACATTCACTATACTAGTAATATTATTGAAACAGATTGTTTTGTAAAGAGCTCTGAGATACCTAGGCAATAAAAAATGTGATATAAGCCAAAATGCTATGCAGCTCAATAGATGTCTGATAAGAAAAGAACCCTAAAATTTGAGCAGTTCCTCCTCCCCTTAATCAGCCCTAACAATGGTACCCCAGTCTCGGTGTTCCTGCACGCAGCAATATCTGTCTTTTAAAGAGGGGAATAGGAACGTGCCACTAAAAGAGAGTGCTCGTTGGTAGAACATTGTTAGGTGTTTTATAATTGATAGTTTTCAGCATCAGCACAAAGGTAAGGGCTTTAACCTTGAATACTACCCACTAACAATATACCCACATACAGAAACTAGTGCTAAATGTATTTATTAGAATAAATGCTTTAAAATAGTCTGCTTTTCATGCAAAGTAATTATCTTACACTATGTGTAAAAGGTACTTTTGTAATCAATGGTATACAACCAGCTTCAGATACAACCACACGCACACCCCATTACACACAGCGATGCTCATCAGATTGCACGGGACTGAATCATTTCATTGTGTTCTGTAGCTTAATTCTTCAATTCCTGTAGCTTCAGCTGGAATTCATCCAGATCAGCCCCATTTTCTAAGATGAAATCAAAATACTTCAAGGCCACAACCACTAAATAATACAATCAGCTCTAAAGAGAATAAGATATTTAATACTTTTTAGAGGCTCATAGTTCCTGTTCTAATAGTGCCAGGGCAACATGGATTTTTTTTTTTTTTTTTTTTTTGGCACTTCTAGACTATTAATTACTAAAGGACAAGAGAAATATGTTGTGGGTATGAGTAAATTTTGTAGCAGTCAAAATAGATGGTAGCAGCCAGCTGGAGAATTTTAAATGCTCTACATTTTCACAAGTCCTGCCTAAGAAGCTAATTGCTAACAAGCCAGTGCATTATTATTTTTTTTTATATACATTGGATAGACCAGCACAGTCAAGAGATAAAAGAGAAAATAAAGAGTAAAAATATATATATATATGTAGTAACAGGTCATGATTTTTCCACTGAACCACACAAAAGTAATTTCCCTAGTAGAATTAGGTGAGTAATCATAAGGGTAAAATGTTTTAATTACTAAAAACGGTTAGTTTCATTTGGTTATCTGTAAAATCCTATCATCCCTTTTAATTAATTCATTTGCAAGTATTTGGATGACCATCAATTTATTCATAAAAATGTTTGAGAGTTACAGGCTATGCAAATTCTGTTGTTAATTAGTTAATGGCTACATTCACCCTGTCAGTGTCTGATGATCAGATACTTGCGCTTATAATTTTTACACCTACAACCATTTTTTCATGCAATACACCAGAATGTTTCTGTACTTGCGAAGAGTGGACAGCACTGATTTTGAGTGGCTTTTCCCCACCAGGACCAGTGTTTCCATGGTGAGTCTTGTGGGGATCTACTTGCCTTTTCTTCTCTGCAGTAGGCATTTCAGGATAATAAAATAGTTAGTGGAGAGGTATGTTCTACATTATTTTCAATAAGCTGATGACAGTCAGCATTAGAGGCCAGACCCACAAAGGCATCAGGAAATTAAAGGCTCCTCAATACCTTTGTCCATATGAGCCTAAACCTCTCAAGTATCTAATTTATTCTTTTAAATGTTCCACCTTGTCGGGACAACAACACAGAATGGAGTTAAATGACCAAAGATTTCTGGATAAGATTGGAATGATGCTGGCTGATCACCAAATGACAGTGATACAACTTTTCTGCCTTTGATTTGATCCATCATTTGTAATGCACGTGCACAATGTGGGGTTGTGGCTCTCACCACTGTTGGGTGCCTACTGACAGTGTCCAGGACATTTTTCACCATCCAGAGAAACAAAAGGGAACTGTGCTGTTAATTTGGTTTTTTAAGTAATGGAGACTCCCTTTAGAACCTGTTGGAGCACTACTCAGGTAGTGACCAAAGCTAAATCAGAAAACCAGAATTCGGTAGAAGACTAATTTAGCCTCAGTATTACAAGATCCTAGGAGCCAGTCCAGCCTGATGTTTATAAATAGTTCCACAGAAAAAAATCATTTATGTGAACAGAAGCACAACGGTAACTGCTGGACTGCACTTGGTGAGTCAATTCATATTGTTAGTACTGCTCCTTCAGTGCCAAATGTCTGAAATTTGTCTTTTTGTATCCTTTTTCTAAATTTACTCACACTAATAACCTAATCTAAAATACTAAATATCATAATATCATTTAGAATGTTCCAATTATGGAAAAAAAATCAAAGTGAAAAGTTCTTTGCAATATACATCTTCTCCTCATCCTATTGCCATTAAAAGGTTCAATTTCAGAGGATCTAGTATAATCTTCATTTCCTTACAATCTTTTTTTTTTTTTTTTTTGCCATTTGTTATATTTCCATTATGACTCTGGAAAAAAATGTACCTCAGTGGGTGATAACTGAGTCTATACTCTTTAATAGATGAAGTAGCTATTCTATATTTCAGAACGATTAAATTAAGTCTTACTAAGAAAGTAAAAATTTACATTTCTTTCTTAATCAGGACAGTTGTTAGAGATTAACTAACCTGTATTAATTTCTTGAAGGAAAGTAAGAAAGCACATCTATTTGATTCTAAACATTCTGTATCGCTAAAAAGCCAAATTACAAACACAATGATACATGCACACACATAGCAGATTGCAAAAAGTCAGCCACTTAAATGGTCAAATCACGTAAGTCCTCATTTGAGCTAAATTACTCTCCCTTCCCACTATAAAATAGCACAGAAATGGGAGTGCTCTATTGGGGAGAGTGAGTAACAATTTATTTCCGATATGTATAACCCAGGTTATACATAAGTACTCCCGTAGACTTCAGAAAAAGCTAAGAACTTCGTAGGTTTTAGTATGTGTGACTGCAGATTCACACAGCAGACTTACAAGACCCGATGAGATGAAATCTGAAATTGTAAGAATGGTTGCTACAGCTGCATCTAGCCCTGCGTCCTCCTCCAACCGTGATGGTCAGTGGGAGTATAGAGAGGAGCATCAGGACAGAGTGAGCATAAAGCGTTATTTCCCTGCCATATTCGCCCAATGACCAGCAACTTGAAGTTCAGGAACTTTCCAAGTCTAAGGTAGTTTTTAGTAGGATTTTGATAACTTTTTCCTCCCTTTATTTGCACACATCCCCCTCCTACCTGCCGCCCCCCCACCCCTTTTTCTTTTCTAATCAGGTAAGTGTTACCAAAATTCCACGGCAATGAGTTGCATAGGTGAATTATGGGCAGCATGGAATACCACCTCTTTTTTTTTTTCAATCCCCTGCCTAATACCTGTCTTTGCTGCTCTCATTCCTTGCTCTGGCTGTTGCCTATCCAGCTTAGGAGGTTACTTTCACCATCTTTTCTTAGTTACTTTCCACCAGGAGTTCCCGTTCCAACACAACCACACATACACTGAGTCTGTGAACAGGTTCTGTTAAAATTATCTGGGTTATCTTTAAAATGTTCACAAGTAATTTGTCTTTGTTTGGTTTTTGTGAGTTTCATTTGTCTGTTTTCTGTTTTAAATTGAATAGCAGTGACAGAACACGTACAGCTATGCTAGCAAGCGTGAAGCTGCCATAAATGTTGATGGAGAAAGAAAAGAAGGGACAAGGAGGGGTTGGTAGCTTTTCACCCAGAGCAGCAGCATATTCCTAGCATGAGGAACTGCATGTTCAAATGCATGTTCCCATCACTGTAGGAGTCACAGAGTCACTATGTCATCGTGTCCATACGTCTGCCACGCAAACCAATGGAAATTTGCACGGAAACCTGCTGGCATGGAAAAAGTAGTCTATGAGCGGTTCTCTGCAGCTTGCTGGCCAAATCGAGCACGAAAAACCTGGCCACAGCCCGGCAGGAAGGGCATGACATGACTGTTTCTCCTTACAAGTAAATAGAAACACCTCAGCTGTCCTGGCAAATACTTTTTCTCCAAAAGAGAGAGTTCTGACTTACCTATCTTTTTTTTTTTTTTTTTTAAACAGGAAGCTTTTATTTGCAGGATTGCCTTCACAGGGTGCAATTACTTGCTAGCCAAAAATAGTACAAAAATTTAGTTTACTTGCCATTAGAAAAAAAATTGGTATGTTTATCTGTAATAAAGAAGGATATAGAAAACACAACGGAATCCTCAATGTCTGCCTGCAATTACGTTATCCAGCTACCTGCTCCTTCTTGTTTTTTCTATCAAAAGTTTAAACAGAGGAACTGCAAAATTTAATTTAGCTGTTAGAACAGTTTCCACTGGACTTGACAGAGGACCTAATGTTCCCTAATGGTCCCATCAGTGGACTGAATGGCCTTAACTCTGAGAACCTCACTGAAAGCTCTTTGCCTAGGGCACAGGGTATTGCAGGAGCTGCTGTGCAAATTCTCAGATCCTTGTTCCAAATTACTCAAAGCTTGCGGAGCCTTTGGGTATATCATATTATCCATCTTTGGTTCATCATCTATTCAGGCCTTTGGGAACAGAGGAGGAGAATGGCTTTCATTTCTGGGTAATGGAGCGTCTGGCTGGGATTTCACTTTTATTTGTGGCTGGTCATTAATTTCTTGACTTGCATTTTAAGATGACAAGACGTAGCAGAATTTATACTTTATCAGTAAATAAGTATTTTATAGAGCCTGGAATAGATATTTAACACTGGATAGTCGTGTCCCCCCCCCAAATTTGTACATGGTTGGAATGGCAAAAGCACTTACTGATATGGCAACATTTTCTCAAGCCCTTCCTCAGAAAGTACTTTGTGTCTTTCCTCTTACTATTATGTTTCAGTCTGTGAGCCGGTCTTCCTCCTGCCAACACCTGCTGGAACATAAAGGATTCTGAAACAAAACGATCTGTCAGTTGAAAACAATAGTAGGACACTTTTTTTTTTTTTACATTTTTTGAATACAAAGCTGGCCATGTCTGCCTTGAGCCTTTTGGACAATATAAGTCAAACTAAGCAAAGGGGTGAACTCAAATTTAGAGCCTTAAAGTAAAACAAATTCCCATGAGATTACTTTTACTCAGAATAAACTGGCTTTAATTTGTCTGTATCCCTGTAATTAGTTACTTTTTCTAATAAATCTTGTTTTTGTTTATTTCTGTGCAGATCATATAATAGAAATATTCCCCCCAAAGAAGAATTTTCTTCTCTCTGAGAAGACATCTTGGAGGATAAAAAGTGCATGGAGCACACCCTCCCCTTGCTAGTCATGTTTGTACCAACTGGTACGGACAGCTGTGTCTCTACTTTGGTCTTGCTCTGAACCATTTCTCACCCAGAACACATGTGACATGGCATTTAGCATTAAGCTATGAAGTCTCCACAGCACCAGGGTGTATAATCTGCAGACCAGCAACACAGGAATACATACTATGGCTCAGAGCTTCCCTGACTGTACCTGACACAATGCCATGATATTTTTTATTGGCAAAATATAAGGAGCCTGCAAGAGAAAGGAGTGAAGTTATGAAGGTGCTGTCTTGCTACATGCTGTTTACCAATTAATTTGATCACTTTCACTAGCTACTGTTGGTCACTTAATGAAATTTGCACATACAGTAGTGATTTAGTAGATATTCCACTGGTGTAAACCACAGAGAGCTAGAGGAGTTGGCACGGTGAAGGTTCCCCTTCTGCACAAGGATTGCAGGGCAGGGCAGCGCGGGCAGCAGATTGAAGACTCATCTTCCTCTCCTTTAGTACCAGACAGCAGAAATTAAATGAAATGACAAGAGCGGACTAAGTCACTATACTCCAGTGATAGCTCCAAGAAGTTTGGAGTCCCACACCCTTACAGAACTAAAGGGCAGCTTTGCAGTTCCTGTCCTCTTTTCTCAATTCTGTGTCAAGTCAGAAGCCAACCAACGCTCTCTCTAGCCAAAGGATCAGGTTTGGTGTTGCATTCTTTTTTCTAGGCTACCTTTTCCCAGAGTCCTATATTCAAATCAGTAAAAATGATACTGTTAGTGCCACTGATCTTTTTTTGAGAGATTGAGATGTTGTTAAGATCTCATTTTTATGACCATCCTTTGTAAGCTTATCAACACCAAAATTAAAAATTATTCACGCTTAATATGTAAAATTTGAAACAGACCTCTATCTTTGTTAGAAAGTTCCCAAGTTAAAATTTTGCTTCATTAATAAAGTTTCTTTTCCTTAGTTTAGAAGCACAAGTAGGAATTTAATGAGAATACAGCTGTACATTTATGTCCCATCTTTATTTTTGATCTTTGATGCAAACACAACATATGTGTGAGTATAATTAGATATAATTATAATATTTCTTCGTAGTATGGCTTTCCAGTTAAAGAAACTTTGCTACATACAATATATTCCAAACTTCTGCCACTTCTATATGTTTATACTATCCTTGTTATTAAAATCGTTTTTCCTTTCCTTTGAAATGGTGAGTGTTATAGGCTGAGATCCTTACAAGTTTTCACATAACAAGAGACAATCCAAGCAAAGATTGCCTTCTGCATGGTCTAGCTCTTTTTTTCTCATGACAGTTTCCATGAGGTGTGAGACTACTAATTCCCAACAATTTCCTAGAGTTTCTTTTAAGTTATCCTGTGCTCAGATAACTGAGAAACATGGACATGAAGACGGAGAATTTTGATATGATTTTTTGGGCTATCCTGTATTTGGTACAGCATTCAGAGGGCAGATCTACTGTTGTCAGTAACCAATACTGCTGAGCGAACATTGACTGTAGTTTTCTCTGCAGTCATGCTTGAACATGCTGCATTGCAGTACAACTAGGAGGCAGTTGAGGCATGCTTAAGTAACAGTAGACAATTACTGTACCCAACTGAAGATGGTAGAAAGCATTATTCAAAACCATATTTTCACTAAATAATCTTGAATTACAGATTATTTACCCAGTACAGTCTAACAGCAATGCTAGTCACCACAACCACCGTCTTCTCCACAAGAGATGGAGAGAATGTTCTTCTGTCATTTCTCCAGACACAATTCAGCACTACAACAACTCTCTCAGTCTAGAAGTGCTACAGAATGCCAAGCTCAAACCAGTGCTGAAAAATGCCCTCTATTAAATGAAGAACATTTTGCAATCACTTCACAGCTGCAGAGTACACCTTCCTTAAGTCACAGTGTCTTTAAGCAGAAATAATGTGGTTTAATTTTTTAATAGAACACCCCAAAATATTTCCAAGAACACCGTATCTCATATGGACACATGCACAGTTTACTGACGAAATAAATAAGCAATATGAATGAATCAGGAATCATAAAAACTCTAGGAGAAATGGTGCTTGTGTGAGCGGGGCTCACAACCAACGGGGTTATGTTACCTGTCTGCTCTACAGAACCCCTCGCTTGGCGTTACAGCTGCCGTTTACCATTGATGTACAAGCCGGGTCCTTTGCCCTGGACAAGAACTGGGCACCTGAATGAAATAACTGGGGAATTGACCCGTCAAACTGCATTTCTTCCTGAAAACCACATTGCAATGCCGTGAGACTTCTGCACAGAGCCCTGACAGGTGGGAGAGCAGGCCTGCGCCCCCCGCACACCGCGAGGCTCTCCTGGGCGGGGAGCGAGCCTCAGAAGCCAGGGACTGCTTTTCACCCCATACAAACAGAACCGGGAAGGCATCAGATTCACCCGGGGAAAGCGGTCATGTATGGAGAGGACTGTCTTTATTCAACCTCTAACTAGTGCTCTGTAAAAAGTAGGACAGCTAAAATTTCTTCGCTAAGACAGCGTTTCTTGCTTCACACTCACATCGCCCTCAAGGCATTTAAAGAGAAGACAGAGGTCCCTAATGAAGTACCTTCGTTAGCTTGGTGCAGGTGCTGTGCTAACCCTAAATAACCTCTGTCAGGACCAACTTGTGTGAGGCCCCGTCTGTGTCCTCATAGAACTACTGCACCGTTCTGTATCTGCTGCACACCAAGGAGCTGGCCCACTTAGAGCAGAAAGGGACTGCAGCAGTTTGCAGCGAGCCAGAACATATTCAACTGCCTGGTTAATTGCTTCCAGCTGTAATTCCTTTCTCTTTCAGTTGGCAGAACCCGCTCCTTCGGAATTCATTGGGAGATACAATTCCTTTCTTCATCAAATCTACCTGCTTTGAACTCACCCATGAATTGTTTGGTCAATTCATATGACCATAAGCACTATGCAGCCAAATTTGAGAATAAAGTCCAATACACAGAGACTGCTCCAGATGTGCACATCTTTAAGCACAAACCAGGAGACCAACGGAGGGAGATGAGCTCATACAGAAGCGCTTTGGTGATTTCCTGCAGTGTTCAGACTCCTCAGCTTTGAGTTACAGCCATGTCTTTCGGAATACTTTGTCTGTATTTGGTTTAATTAGATTAAAATAATGAAGCGACCAGTTACTAAACCACTTCATGTTCACCGCAATGCAAAGCAATATATGAGTCTGGTGAATTACGGGAGTGTATGGTGATTATCAGCTGAATTTTGCAAAAATCATAAGCCTTTGACTGCATATTGTGCTTTTATACAGGGGTCTCAAACGATTTAAAACCCCCCCCATGGCTACATCTTTAAGTCATAACAAACTTCAGTACCTGCTCACAATGACACAGTAACTCATACCAAAAGTAGGGATCTCTCAGCCGCCCCAAATTTCTAACCAGTAATTTGTATCAAGACTCAACCTACACGGGTCCCACTGGGAGCACACACCATACCTGCCACCTGAGGCGAGGAAGAGTGAGGGAAAGCACTGGCCCTGATGGGAAATAAATTGAACCCCGCAGGCTGCAGGCACAAGAAACCTGCCAGATCCGGAGCCTCACTTTTCCCAAAGCCATTTCTTTCCACACGGGAAAGAAAAGGGACCAGCAGTGACAGGGGAATAACAGTCTCTCTGCTAGAACACGCTCACCCAACTCTGCCAACAAAGAGGAAAAGGCTCCTAGTTTTCTGTTTGTGATTACACTGTTTTGTCATTGCTGTCAGGATGTGCCTATGCAATACGCGCCTTTCTGATGTCTCGTGCCTGTATGTTTCATTTTTAGCTGAGTGGGATGTACAGTAATTAGCCACTCATTCTTCTTGTCTATTCTCTGCATTTTGTTTCGTTTCCTTCACTTACAGGATTTTGGCAAGCCTTTGGCCTTACTGGCAACACTTTCCCTTCTCCCCCATCTGAACCTCCTCTGTCAATTTTCTTCTCACTGCTTGGGAGATGACAGTTTATGTATTTGTACACACAAGTGAATATGCTAATACGCTCCAAATACGGACTGTGCAATCAAATTATCACGAGTTTGGTTGAATGCTTTTCTGGATTATTTCCTCCAAAAATATAACATTCCAATTGCAAACAATTTACAGCCAACAAAACATTGTTTGAATCAAACATATGTGGTGAAGTTGAGGGGTTTTTAATTCAAGATGGAAAATTTTTGTTCCTGGACTTTTTTTTTCCTTTTCCTCCTTTTCATCATGAATTGTTGCCTTTGGGTGGAATTTTGCTTTGCGAGTGCAAGTTGCTCTCATTGACGTTACTGGGACTTACATGAGAATAAAGAGTGGAAAATGAATAGCTTTCAGGGTCTTCAGGTTGATGGAACAATTTAATCCCGTCTCAGTTAATGCTCACTCCATGAGTTTTTATCTCATATCTGAAGTTTTACAGCTGTAGGGAGCAATTCAAAGATCCCATTTTGAGGTCTTTAACTTTGCAGGAATCATGGGCAAATTAGCAAAAATAAAGGACACAGATTCAGGTTCACAAACAGCTAAGAACAACTATTTCAAATTTTTTTGTTTTTTAAAATAATTTGTAACTTTCTCAAATATATATATTTTTTCATACTTAATAAATGGAGCCTTAAAATTTTGCATGTGCTAAATGATGAAATAACTTCCAGTACTGCAAGAAAATTAATAATGTAATACTTCAGAGATGTTTGAAAAATCGAGATGACTAAATGATTTTCCTCCTGTTTTTTAAAAATGATTAAACTAAGGTGTGGAAATTAAGCTTCTCAAAATTATTCTTTTGGAAATACACTTTAACATCAGAACCTAATTTTTCTTGTTTTACATTCATGTGGCTGCAAGTTCAGCTAGCTCAGATGAAAACCAATATATAGAATATATATCTGAGTGTATAGATATATATGTATGAACGTATAATAATATTTATCGTGCTCAAGCAGATCTGGGAACACTAAGGTGCTGAAACGCTGACCGGCAGTGGCTTGCCTGTGTCTTAAGAGTAAAGCAAACATGTATAAATTTGCAAAATATCAAACCTATGTTTCCTTGCTCTACTGACATGTTCTCAAATTAGGATATAAAGAGGAAATGAAAATTGAAGAAGAACTTGTCTCAGAAACTGAGAGTTAGAAACTGTTTCAGCCATGCTATCCCAGCTCACAAGAACGGCGTCAGACACGGGATTAACCAGGCAAAATCGTGCTACTTTTGAGAAAGGACCCAGTCCTGTGCCCCTATAACACATTAGATCCAGCGAGCAGAACCCAACTGCAGGTGAGTAGTGTCTGCCTAAGAGCAGCAGCAGCACAAGATATGACAGAGCTGCAAATGTATAGCTGCAAGCAATTACTCTCATTACAAACAAAATCCCACCAAAATAGCATGAAGATGTAAAGCAACAGCGCACACCTATAATAGCTAAAATTTAGTTTGACGCAGTTTGAGAAAACAGTAATTGATCTTAGTAACCTCTCTTTGTAGCAAGCCACTAGAGAGATACTACAACTTGTCACCTCAACTGTAGACTGCAGCGGAGGATTAACACTTCTGCTAACTCAGCAGAATCGTACAGCTGTACGAGAGCTGTAGCTGTACAGTACACCATACACATGTGGCAATCATGCCCCAGTGCTCTGCTGATCATTCCACTCTGGGACGTGTGTCAAGCTAACAAGTAGGACTGCATGCACCGTTTTCTGTAGCTTGACATCATTTACTCCTTCAGACGCAGGAGAGGCTGTCTGGATACTCTAGTATTTTGAACTGCTGGTCCTTAGGGCCCTATGAAGCAGCTCTTACATTTTGCACTAATCGCTTCTTTCCCTAGTACTATACATTTTAAAGAGATGCCATATGGCACTTAAACAGACAAATCATATGGTGTTTTGCCCTTTCTTTCTAATTCCGTTGGCTTTACATTTTTCAAGTTGCATTCCCCGTTGATGAGCAGCGTCCTTAACCTCTTGAGTGGTCCTGGATGTCCACTAGACATAGACCAACATGACACTTGTGCTGACTTCTAATATATACTGGATGTCAACAGTGTTACTGTCATTCACTTCAGCAGCTGATTTGCATCTAAGCATACTATCAGCGACTCTATTGTAGCGCCTAAGAGTAAACTGAAAATATATCACAGCTGCTACCGAGGTCCAGAAAAGCATTTCCTTCAGTGGCATCCAGCTCTCAGACAGACAGCAGTCAGAAGTCATGGTGTTAAATGGCTAAAACTATGTAAGTAGAATTGAACTCTGGAACATAAAGTGCACTTTTTGTTGATGATCCCCTATTTGCATGCATTTTTCTTTCAAAAGGAGGTAAGCAACCACTGTTTCTGAAAGCCGTTTTTATTGTCTAAGGAACACAGCTACACTGGTTTTATGGAAGTTAAAGTTCCTGTTCACATGACTGATTTACATTTGATAAAAATGAGGGGTCGGTACCACTAGGTAGTATAGCAGGTAGTGTTAGGATACAGAGAGGCATTTAATTTATTGAGAATTTCACATATGATCATAGATTCTCCATGGCCTCTTGTCACATGAGACAGAGCACAAAACTGAAGGAAAAGGGAAAAAGATGAATTGACAGGTTTTTTTCCTCCTCAATGTACAAAATGGGCCCATCAGATACCTTGAGAATGAAAATGATGTTACTGTCCTGTCCATTTAATACTCAGCTTTGCCAAATGCCATATAAAAGCATGACACCCACTTGTGCCTGTGTATATTTATCTATAGAAACAAGACAGAAGAATACACGTACAAGCATCACTTGCAGAGCAAAGTAATAGTAAATGCTCATCTGTTGAAGCGACTGGATACAAAAGCAATTGCAAGTGTTTATGCAGTACAAACATGGAGGTGAAGTTAAAACACCTTTGAAAATCTGACCCGTATTATCGGCAGTAATAAGTAAATCCTCCCTCTAAAGATAAAAGAGAAAGCACCCTCATTATTTAGTCAGACCTTCACACCATGAAGACCCAAACACAGAGGGGTTATCAAAATGCCCTTAGAATAATATCAAGCATTGACAGACCAAGAGGCAAAGTTTTAAAGCGGAGGCCCCCTGACAAGGCTCTGCTTTACTCTTAGAGGCTGGTTGGTCTGATTACCACATCTGAATGCTAGCAGAGATACAATACTGGATGTTCATTAGCAGAAACTGCTGTCCTAACAGGAACATTATTGGAATTATGCCAATTAACACCAGCTGAGGACGTGTCCTGCAATTTTAAAATACAGCAAACCGTAAAGAGATTTATAAAGTTTAAAAGTGGATTCTGAATTGCAGACGGCTCAAGCTGGATGTTTGTAAGGGTGCCTATAACCCAAGGACCGCAGGTTGCCTATCCTCCACACATTCAAAGCCGTCAGGAGGCAGGCTAGCTGCAGCACCTCAGCGATCTTGCAGTTTTAGCTCCATGCGGTTCACATACCAGCAGGTCAGGGCAGAGGTGAGGAACAAGGACCAACGCTGGCTATGTGAAAGCCTTGCCCCAAAATTTAAGACCTGAATTCTCCCCTTCATTTAAATACATTTCCAGCATCCCTCACTGCAGAAGTGACCAGAAGTTCTTTGCGACGGGATCCACCCATGGTATGTTTTTCCTGTACCTGTGTTACAAGCAATACTGGTATTTGCAGGCTGGGTCATGACTTCAGAAGCACAGGCAGGGTTTCAGTGGCACTGATTGCTGCTGGATGGATGTGAAGCCAGAAGGATCCATTTTTAAAGTAATGATAATTGTGTTTCTTTATGGGCTACAATGACTATTGTCTGATCACGAATGACTCTGGAGACCAGCATTTAAAAATGTGATTACTTTAAATGCATATCGTTAGTAATACACTGTTCACGAATACGATGAAGGCAAACTAACATCTACAGTCTTATTTTGCTCTTTAAAGTTACAAATATCTTTGTTTTCCCTTGAGAAAATATTAACCTTCATTCAGGATTATTAGATAGTGTTTTCAGTCCTGTCACACAAGCACATAACCTAAAATCTAGCAAAATGTTTACACTTGATTACCTTATACTTGATAACTAATACGGAGATTTTCAATGCCAGCCAAATTTTTCATGTTTCAGATTCAGACATTTGAATTACTGAATTTTTTTTTTTTTTTGTAAGAAGTTTTATGCAACTTGAAATGAGACCACCTGTTCACATGTCTAAACGTAGGCTTAGGTGTCCTGCTTCTGAGAGTCACGGTCCTTATTGCATGCGTGAAATTGATCTAAAATAATTTGTTGATGATACATACAGAGGCCCCAAAGTGCTTTTTTGGTGCTAGCAGAGGTGTTTTGGATTTCATCTGACATCATCTGGTATTCAGACAATACCCAGAATGTCTTTTAAAATTTCGTATCACTCTGCAAGTTCACTTGCTCTTGTGAGAAACTTTTATACAAGCAACACAGAATAAATATCATTGAATTATCATTAATAATCATTTGAAGATGAACCGACAATTATTTAATACCAAGAGTTTTCAGTTCCTTAATGCTGATTTTGCCCATACCAAATTAAAACTGGGCCAGATTACCAGACAACATTTAGAAGCATTTCTATATTTACACGTTCATCCCAATTTTGAGAAGCTGCACTTCATAAGTTTTTCCTTGCTTACCATGAAGTTCAGTTCAAGCTCTGTTAAATCTATAAAAATCAATATCGAGTCTATGTATTATGTGACAGTTCCATCTAAAAGTATCTGGTGTAGAATATGGGCCAGATACAATAGAGCAGCCAAGCACATGTAATTTACCCAACGAATCTAAAGCACTCCCACATTGATTTTTGCAGTTTTGTAGCCCCTAGTCACAGAGCAAAGAAAAAATGGCTTACTCATAGAGTGTGCTAGTACTTGGGGCTACATCATGTTTATCTTAGAGCCTCCGATTTGGGTTGTCTTTTTGTTACCTTTGTTGATGGATTTTTTAGGTCATTTAATGCAGTTCTCCGTTCTAAAATGTCTCCTCCTATGGCAAGAAAATAAAAAGGATTTTCTAAATTGTTCTGATCTGTTGATTACTTTCCCCAAACTTGCAGTGGACAGATGGAATATTGCAACATTTCAACAGTTCCTAAATGCAATAAGAGATATGCGAGTATGAATAGAAAATTGTATATAAGTAAGGGGAGAAGCTTTCAACGATGTATTAATGTACATCACACAATAACTAGTATACAGGGAAACCAAAACCATATTTGAGAATACGATTACAATTCAAAAGAACATTTCTGAAATGACGTGCACAGGTATTTGTGGAGCATAAAATATCTATGTATATGTACTATAATTATATATTTAAAATGTTTCCAAATCCTAAAAGGATAATACTTATACATACACATTCATGCTTATTCAGAAATAATAAATGGGCAGATTTATCAACACATATTAAAATAATATTCTATTAATCAATATATGCTATATATAATCTTTTAAAAATAAAAATTCAGTCATAGATTCTATCAGCATTTGGCCTAGGCAGCAGGCTATACGTCCATACTAAAAACTTGAAACCCCAACATAATAAAAAACCCTGCAGGATTTAAGCATGTGCATGTCTAGAGCTTTTTTCCCCCTATTTTATTTACTCATAAGTATCATTAATACTGAAGATCGACAACCTTTGGTGCCATGTATGTCACTCTCTCTCTTCAAGTCTTTAGTAGTTGCATGCTTATCTATTTCAGTCAAATGTATTTCTTATCGAAAAAAAAGAGTGAGCAACCTGACAATACAGTGTTATCGAATTTTTTCAGCTGAGACCCACATGTCATTCAGCATTCAGACATGCTTGTGCTTGATTGATGGATGGGTTTGTGACAAATAAAACTAGGATCAAGAGCTTTGCACCTTTTCCCCCATCAGGAACCAGAGTAAAGCATAACTCTATAACAATGGTGGGATTAGGGATGCATTAGCTCTCCATCGACCAAACCCATCCATTCCCATCAATACTTTGCACTTAATAACCTGAAGCTATGATAAGAAAACAAAAGAAGGAGAAAGGGACAGGAGAAAACAAATCAATAGAAGAAGGGAATGTCTGAAAGATGCACTGTCCAAATGAAGAAAAATTTTTGCTGAATTGCTAGGATAATGCTCCTTGACAAGAGAACAATGTACTGTCAAGGTTTATCAGTGAGGAGGCCAATTGGCACAATCTTAAGCACAGGTTTGGCATTTGAGTGGTGGCACTTACTGCAGATGTAAAATACAGAATGCCAACGCGCAGATAATAACTACTCATATTTGTTTCGTACTAGCAGTTTGCAGACCCATAAGGAACAGAATTATATTTCTAGGTGCCCTGAAACAGATGCTATGAATACAAAGACTGATCCTGTCCCCCTCAAGTGCATGTCATCAGTAGAGGGCTGCTGCTTTTGACTAAAACTTTGTGTTAAAAATATTGCTTTCTATTTGCAGTTATATATTTTATCTTTTTATTATTAATTAATATCTTTTCTGCCCTTGCAAACTAACCTGAAAGACCAGGAATGGTCTTAGCCTTTAAAAGGCCAATAGATTTCATGCAGCTTCTTGCCTTCTTTGAAACCCTGAAATCTAGGAACTAGTACTAAGACTGTAAGTAAAAGACGACCATTCATTAACCTTTCCTCTTCTTCAGGATTCAAGTAAGAGAAAATATATTTCTTAAAACATTTGCAGCTTCCTGAGGAAGATAATGAAGTATCAGTTAAGAAACAGCTTATTGAATACATCTTCATACAGAAACTGCTCCCTTTTTTGCAGGACTAGACATTTGAGCTTGCTGCTGTGGTGAGCAAAATTAGGAAATGAGTTTCTCTAATGCTGTGCTTCTAGAGCTGAAGGAGGGGAGATCTAATGAATTTCTTCCTTCAAGATCCAGAAAGAAAGGTCAACTTCAGTACACAACCCTAAGTGCCCAATCGTCCTGCTTTGGGGTAAGGCCAGCACTGGATGCTGAATTCCCAACCTTGTATCTGAGCCTCACACAAAGCGTCTGTGTTTATCAAGGAAATCTTTGAACACAATTTTGTCCTTCATCCCTCTTAATGTCACAGTTCTATTTTATATTGTCTATTTACTCTAATTAAATACCATTAAACTGGAAGTCAACGCAGAGCACATGGTCAGGTAAGCAGGAACGCTGTTGATCAATGTTACTGACACTCCCTGTTTTACTCAGTCAGATGACTCGTTTTCAGGTAACTCTCTGATATACAGGAAAAAGTTCTAATATCCAAAATACTAAACAATGTTACTTAAGCTCTAATTTCATGAAAAGTAATAGGAAATATTTTTAAATGTTTCCTCTATAAAAAGTTTTTCAAATCCACTGACAATGATAAGATTCTACTCACTATAACAATATACATACATTTTAATATCTCCAGATTAGTCATCTAATCAGAGAGTGTACTAGCCCAGGGCTACGAAACAGAAAATAGATGCTATGCTGCTGGCTCTGCCACACTCCTCTGCTATCACATACAGAAGCACAAACTCTCAGCATCCCTGCTTCCTTGTGTGGAAATGATGATTATGAGTTACAACCTCAACTCAGCCTATTCACTCGCTGTGATCACAGGATGTTCTACAAAGTAGAACCAATAATGAATTAAAGGAAATGTCACAAGAAACAAGCATGTTCCTAGAAGTCAATACACTCTTTACGAGTTCCTTGATGACTACATGAAGTTACCAAAAGGATACAGAATTAAGTAAAAAGCGCTACAGCGGCTTGTGCAGAAGCCAAAATGCATTCACACGAAGTGAGATAAGAACAGCAGACAGAGGGGTATTTTCAAGCCATGCTAGAGGGTATGCTGAGAAAAAAGAGTAAGAATAACTATTAAAAGAAATAGCTAAGAGTGAAATTTTCAATTCAGTGTATATATGACAGAAGTAGAGGCAAGTGTAGCATAACACATACATAAGGATGGAAATAAATTTCTAAAGCATACAGGAACTACAAAACCCATGATAAACTAGAAACTTTTCAAACAACAAACCCTTCGGTTTTTTACTGCTGCTCTTAAAATTTTCGACTTACGTTGCATTGTCTTGTAAAAAGTGAAAATGTGTTACTGTCCTGTCCATGCCTGTTCTCCATGAAGCAATCACCACAAACTCTCAGTTATTTTGGTTTGATAAGATTGTCACTGTCAATGCACACTATCAAAAAGCCCATAACATACATCGATGAACAGCTTGAATTTCAACATGTCTAAGTTACCTGGGTTCTGATAACACAACTGGTGACACAGGAACACATCTCTTACTCGCTTAAAACTTCACGGACTTTATTAGAGGGTCTGTCCATATGGAGCTATGCAAGCCCTCAGTTCTGCCAAAACTGCAAAGGTCAACATGGGGGGGCAGGTAAGTGATGCACCCCTCACAATGTGTATAACCGTACATAAAGTATAACTCCTCATAACCTATATAAAACTATAGTCACAACAATTATTTCAATACATTACATGAAATAGGACTCATTCTGATAATGGTTCATTAGCAGAAAAATGAAGCGTTAAGGAAACCTCTTTAATTTCATTACAATTCTGAACTGTCTAAATGTACCACTCTTCTCATAAAATTTTCAAAAACCTGTTTGCATTGTTTCTACTGAAAGGATGCAAATATCTGGACTCTCTCACACACAGTCTTAAGGATGACTGCCAATAACTAAAATAAATAAAAAGATGTACTTGAAAAGTTCTGAAAACGAGTAAGGTTCCACTCCACAAATAAACACCATAAATTTGGAAAGCCCACAACACGTAATTCACACACAATGGAGTGAGCATCTGTTTTAAGTGCAAACCTCAAAGCTATTTCCACTACAGAGCATCCTGAGCACTTCCATAAGTAATTACTTATTTATTTCATACCAGAAATAATAATGATCTGATCGAGATATCATCAGTCCCAATCAGCCAGTTATGTCCTAACTAATTTAAGGAAGAGGATGAATGAGCAAGGTTGAATAATAAAGACGCCAAGTCTGCAGTGAGCTGTATGGCGTGCAAGGGGGAGAGAAAAAGCTGTGTGTGTTCCAGGAGGTATGCAGAGGCAAACGGGATGGACCTTTTGGCACAGCACGGTGATCGTATCCAGACCTTATACTAGTGAGGAGCAGGTGAGGAACACATGTGAGATGCTGTATTAGTTTATTCCTTTTCATCCTATTGTCTCTCAAGTTTGAAATAACTCTGGAGCGGAGAATAATTCCTATAGTGGTAGCTGAAGATTTTAATCTAAAGTTACTTCTAGCACAGGTTCCAGATAATTTAGTAGTTGCCCTTCTTGCATGATTTTAAATCTAGATCTACAGACCAACTTCTGTTCAAAATGTAATTGACTGGACTAGGCCAAGCTTTCTGGTCCCCGGTGGTGCCAACAATTTTTTTTCTTCCCATTTAAATTTATTTGGATTCATATGCTATAAGGACTAGGTGGGAGATGATGTTTCTAAATCCATGCTTTGTCTCTTCTCTTAAAATGCTGTATAATATTCCTCAATCTTGGCGTCATTTCCCTCTTGAATCTAGGTATCAGCCCAGGTTTACAAGTCATTTGACAAAGAATTGCTATAAAGGCTTTCTAATTCTAATGACCTCTGATCAAGTTGCTGGACTATCAGAAGACAAAACCCCAAAATTTGCTTGATTTCTCCCCCAACAGAGCATCAGTAACCCTTTTAAAAACAACAATCTTGTATCAGCACTCAAAGCTGAGTTACATTCTTACAAATTCAGTGAGAGAGAACAGTGTTTTGTGATGCTTTAGGCTCAAGAAATATAAGGTTAGGTATTGAATACAATGCTTAAAATAAGCATTCACGTCATTAACATAAACATCTGACCTTGATCAGCGACCCACTGGATACCTTCCCTATTTTATTTATAAAAGACTGTAGCTTCCAAATGACTCCAGCTCTCACGTAAGGTTCAGAACAGGTAGAGTATTTACCAAAAATTCTTTTTTTTCCAGCTACAGATCTCCTTTTATCTATCAATACAAGAAAATTGTGTGAAGTCACAATCAGCAACTCGTGTCTTAATTGCATAGATATGCATGGGTAATTCTGCTTTGTTCAACTATTGCAAAACATCCCACAAAATAATTCTAGGGAAGTTGGTAAGTCAATATATTTATATTGAAACATGATGCGTGCACTTCTTGAGGGTGATCATTAAAATTTATTCCTTGTGATCACAAGATGGAATCCAAAAGAACATTTGGATGGCCACTGGAAGGTCCGTCAGGTTATGAAGTATTAGCCAGCTAGATCTTCAAGTCTTCATTTTGGAATCAATTCTTTTTCTTTGGTGGAACTAAACGCATATGCTCCAGAGGGTTTGCCCAACTTCTGAAGGACATGTGCCTATAATAGGCCTTTCTCATCTCTGTCTTGTTAACAAGTATATAAATAAGAGAAGGCTCCAGTAATTGGCTCAGAGTTACTAATGAATTAATTAACTTCAGTCTATTTTACCTAACCTTTAATAATAAGAATCTTTTTTTGGTCTAGCAATAGGTCTGACAGGCTGAAAAAACAGACATGCAGCAAAGCTCTTGAAAATTAATGAGAAACGAGGAAAGAATCAATGTACATTCTGCTTGCAGAGAACTGACACAAAAAAGACACAATAAACCATGAACAAACACAGTCAGTTTAAAAAATAGGTTAGAAAAAGTGGGCAAATTCAATTATAGAAGTAATTAGAAGATATAGGGCAAGGCTGCCTTTTGGGACTGTGCCAGAAAACATGAATTAATAAGAGTGAATAGAAAGCGCCCATGTAGTAATTAAGAGGCAATCACCTATGGCAATGAATACCTGAAAACAGGCTGCAAACTATTAATTCAGTGATCAAAAATATTTTTAGATGATTAATATGGCAAATTTGTTTTAAAAGACTAATTTCTGGAAAGATATCAAGACAATAGCACATTATTTGTTCCTCTGGCATTTATATAGCTAATTAAATTTTATAATTTGCAACAACATTAAGTATTATCTGAAAACAGTAAAAGCAGTATTTCCTCCAGTAATTCTTTATTATAGTGCCTTCAAAATCAATAAGTTAAGACCATAATTCAACTTTTTTAAAGGAAATTTAAGCACCCAGAGCTGATTGCTTCCTTTATTTGAATTATTTTTGTTGTTGTTTATTAAAAAGACACCATGCATGAACCTTACATAACAACGTTCAGCCACTTTAAATTATTTCAGTGCCTGTTTTAATTGTAATTCAGAGAATTATAAACAAAACTCTTTGATACTGAAATAAGCCATCACAGCTGTTAAAGAATGGCCAAGAAAGACTTTTCTCCGTTAGACCATGCCCCTCTCCTTCAGATACAAAAAATGAGCAGGTTACAGTAAAGGTGTGCAACATTAGAGAGCAAAAAAAAATTATCTAAAAATCTGCTAATGATATCTCTTGAAGTTATTTATTCTTTCAGTAAATCAGGTAAGGGCTAATTTATTTTCTTGAAGCTGCTTCATAGATCATCACAAAACGAACACAAAACACGCACAATCTGAAAATATTTGTGGTCAGTAGTGAAAACTTAAAAAAAAAAAAAGGGCCTACCTTGCACAGCAAGTCTAAGTGGAAAGTTTATGTGTGAGAAGTAAAATAAACCACAGAATATAGTAATAACTTCACTACAGCTATATTAAAAACACAGTTTAATTTATCTAAATTCAACAATTTTCACTACCAATTCTAAAGATTCTAAAAAAACCCCAGAAGACTCCAAATAATGACCTAAGAAACAAAGGTTGATGATAATTTTCTATACTAAAACTGACCATGCAAGAGTATTTTATTTGTACTGCTGCAGAAAGGAATAATCAGCTTGAGTATGCATGCCTTGAAGATTTACTTGGGTTTTTTGTCTTTCCAGTGTAACTTTAAATAATATTTATGCTCCCGATTCAGAAATATTATCAGAACTATAAGCAATATATAAAAAGAGCAGAGCTACTAGAGATAGACAAAATTATCCACTCAAATTTTGTGGTTCAAAAGCCTGATTCTCAAACTTCCTTTACCCTCATTTTCTCCATAGGAAAGGTTGTGGTTTGGGGAAAAGCAAAAGGGCTAAAAGGAAAAGGAGTGAAAAACTACCGAAAATAAAATGGTGAGAAGAAATGAATCGAAACAACTGAAGAAACACAATCTTAAAAAAAAAAAAAAAAAATGCAAGCAGGCAAATATTGCTCAAAAATAAATGTAATTTATTTCAAAATGAAGTTGCCCACCTATGTCAGTGTATTTGGAGATTTAGGGAGACAGTGTTCCCTCAATACGTCCCAAAGGTTCCCTGTTTCCGTTAGGAAAACTTAGAAAAACGGAATCTCCTTTGAAAAAGCCACAGCTTAAAATTATGGGTAAAAGAAGTTAGTGAACTCACACTGCTTTCGTGAACGTTTCAAAATGAAGCACAGCTTGAGACGTTGCTGCCACACCTTTAACCCCAGGTACCTCCACGGGTCTCATAATGGGCTGTTTTCTGTCACAGGGGCCAGACAGAAAATAAACGCAAACGTGCCATATCTGGAGCATGTCGGTAGTTTGTAACGCTGTTGGCAAGAGCAATCCCTAAAGAATGGAATATATGCTGACTTGGAGAGATGCTCTCTTAGAAGAAGAGACAAATTATCTGTAGTCTAGTACAGGATGGAGGTAACTGGGGGTTTGACTAAAATGCTGATTCTGAACACCTCTACCTAGATTTAAATGCTCCAGGGACCAGATCTTCAACTCCTGGCCCCAGTTATGTAAATGTGCCACGGGAAGAGCCTCTAGACGGGATTTGAAGCTTTCTATCCTCCACATCAATTCATTAACAGGAGTCATGACATGACAGCAGCTGCTTTCCATACACCCGTCCATAGGAACATTACAGCCACTCAGACCTATCACAGTAGCTGTGTCACCCAATGCTAGGTACCCCGTTTCATAGCCTTGGCTGGCCAGTCTCCTTGCGCCACCTTTCTAATTAATGGAGACAGGGAGGGTCGTTTGGAGTCCATCTCAGATGAGGATCCTAATTAGACGCTCTTCATTGCCCTAATAGAGAGACTTTTTCTCTCCACTGATGGCGGAGAAACCCTAAAGGATCTAAAACGACTCAACTGGACAAATTTAAGTGCCTTGTGAATGCTTCTATGTGCCCAGTTTCTTAAGCCTTAGTACCCTGTTTGTTCCTCTAGCTTTCGGATATTGTAGCTCAGCAAGGCACTCAGTTTAGCTCTTCTGTCTCATTCCCATTTTCATACTGGATATCCACCATCTCCCCACTGTGCTAATGTATCTATTCCTTTCATGATGCTGTAAAACAAGCTTTTGAACTGGTCAAGATCTAGAGGTCTATCAATCCGTCTCAGCACTAGCCATATCCTTTCCATCTTGCTGGGTCCTAGTCATATTCCTTGAACCCATTCTGCTGTGGGGAGCATCCTTGCCACCTGTCTTTCAACATTTTCTGGTTTTACTCTGTGATTTCTAAACTGAGGAGGTGGGTACTACACAGAGTATTCAAGATTCAGGTGTACTATGGATTTATATAGCGTCATAATGATGGCTTTTATTTTGCCCTCTATTCTTAAAATTTTGGTTTGACTGTTCTTGATGTGACAGTTTTGCAGAACTACCCATTTAACTTCAAGATCTCATTTCTGAGAAGCGATAGTTAGTTTCCAGCCCAATCTGTGGTATGTAAAAATCAAATTCCTTTTCCTGAGTGCAGTTGTCTGTACTGAATTTCATTCCCTCCCCGCCCCCCCACCCCACATTGTTGCCAGCATTGTAAGATCTTCCTTAATACACCACAGCTGGTCCTTATCTTAACTTCCCTGAGTAACTTAGTGCCCATCAGCAAATTTTGTTCCCTCACTACTGACCTTTTTATTTTTCAGATCACTTACGAATATGTTGAATAGCACAGATCTCCATGAAGTTTTCACTGACGCCCTACCTCCCCTGTGAAAACTGACCATTTATCCCTACACTCTGCTTCCTACTGTTGACCAGTTATTTATTGATGTGAGGCTCTTCCTTTTTGTTCCAGCACATTTTATTTTCTTAAAGGCTTTTGGAGACGGACCTTGTTAGGCATCTTTTGAATACCCAAGCAGGTGATAGCAGTTGGGTCTCCTGTGTTCTCTGACTTGTAGACTCATTCAAGAGAATTTCAATATATTTTTAAGCCAAGACTTCTCTTTTAAAACTTACTTTGACTCTTCACAATATGTCATAATTATGCAGATTGCACTAATACTATTATTTGTTATAGCTTCTACTCATTTTCCAAGCACAAATGTCAGATTTACTGGACTGCAGTTTTCTGGATCTGAGTCCCTTTCTAAAATCTGGTGCCGCATTAGTCAGGTTTCAGCCCTCTGGCTCAAAACGATTTGAACTGAGAAGCTGTACAATCCAATCTCCTGTTTCTCTCCTGACTTTCTCTAGAATTTCCGAGTTAATGTCTCTGTTCCTGATGAGTTGTTACAGCTTGTTTTGTTCATTTATTCTATGAACTATTTATGGAGACTTCATTTTGAAACAAATCCTAAAATGCATTCCATAAATTAAGATTCTGAGATGGGAATCTCTCCAACCTCCCCCATAGTAAGCACAGGTGCAAAAAAATCACAGCTTTTCTGCTATGGCTTTATCTTTTTGAATGCTACTTTCATGCCTTGAGCATCTTACAGATTTTCTGGCAGCAGTCATGCTCCTGATGGGTTTGAAAAAAAAGGCTATTATTACTTTTTATTCCTTGTGTAAGTTGTTTCTCAACTTCTTTTGAGGATCATTTGTTAAGTTACTCGTTACCCAGATCGACTCAAGACTCTGCCTTACCATGCAGCCTTAAAAGCAAGACACCACAGGAGGTGCAACTTCATGGTAGGCTTAAACTTTCCAGCTCTCAGTTACCACCTAACAAAAGGCCACCTTCCCATCCCCAAACCACGTGTTCCCTCCAGCTGTCATGTGCTGGAACTAGCGCTCAGTTATATTAATGAACTGATGGGGCTGAAAACTAACCCTTGTAAGGAACTTTTCAATTTTCTCTAACCACACAGTCCCATGGCACTTGCATCGCCACAGGGAGAAGGGAAGACAGAGATAAAGCTCATGGTGTAACTGGTCCTTTTATCAGTAGTGAATATATAGATTAACTTAATTTTGAACCTGTATATGGGATTAGGAGGGCAAACCTGGAGCACAGGCCAGAAAGGAGTGGGCGGGTAGGAGTGGTGAGGTGAGGACACCTAAGACTGCTGCCAAATCCAGCTTCTCATCAAACTACATGCTGACTGTAAAGCAGAATTCTGGCAGTCAGAGGCTTAAGATAATCAATTACAGTAATCAAACTTAAGCCTTTTCTGAAGGGGTATTTAGGAAAACTTGCAGGGTGTATTTTCCCTGCCCAGTGAAGTTATGTCTTGATTTTCAGATTTAGGAGTTAATTTATTGGAAGAGTAGGAAAGAAGAAAAATCAAGGACTGGGGAACTTTCAATACCATTACCAAAATACAGAGAGCCTGGGGGGTACTTAATCCCCATCCTGCACTTCTGTCATCAGCTAAACATTGTTCCCCATTGTGCACACAAGGAGAAGTGCAAAGCTGACCCAGCAGATTGAGATGAAAAGATTAGAAGCAGAAATTAAAGTCTCCTGGAGAGATTGTTCAGCTATTATATACTGATAAATTTTTCATGGATTTCCCCACGTTTTTAAAAATCATATTAATCTGACCTTGTGAGCTTTAAACACATACCTCTGATTGTCAGTATTTCCCTCTGATTGCCAACTAGGTGCACTGCGGAAGATAGACCCTTTCTTAGCTTAGCTGAAGAGGAAGATGTATGCAAAAATCATATACAGATGCCAGTATTCAAAGTATTTGCCCAGGCTACTTCTACAGTTTCTGATCTGTCCCTCATTCGAATATGAAGAGGAAGTGTGAGCTGAGGACATGAATGAATGGTACCATAAGAACATAAAATGGCTGCACTGGCCGAGACCAAATGTCCATCTAGCCAAGCACTGTCTCAATCAGGAGCGAGAATTCAATGTCTACAGAAGAACAGAACAGGCATGTAATAACACTTCCCAAGTACTCTTCCAGCTTCCGCCAATCCGAGTCCCAAAGACTACCTGAGCCAGATAAGGTTCATGGGTATTTTTGACCTCTACGGATTTCTCTTTTGGGAATTTGTTCAAGCTTCCCTTGAACCCATATAAACTTTAAACTCTGACAGTACCCTGGAGATGCTTAATTATGTTATGTCTTAAGATGAGCTTTTGCTTTTTTTTCCCAGCTGTCATATCAGTCATCTGCTTTATTTTCTTGTCCTGGCAAAGACTGTGCATAAACCCTCGTTATGCTGCTTTAGACTAGACACCTTTATCATCTCTCCCAACAGTCTCCTTTTCTAGGCATACAAAGAGTCTACTTTGCTTTGTTTCTTTTTAATGGAAATCTCTCTGTTCCTGTGATCATCCTTGTTGCCCTTTTGTGAACCTTTTGAAAAGGCAGAGGCTGGCAATATGCAAAATGTGGGCGCACCATGTATTTATACACTGGCATAAGTCTTCTGTACTTATCTTCTATTCCTTTCCTACTTAGCCCTAACATTCACTGAACACCACTAACCACTAAGCAGAGTCTTTCATGGACCTCTCTTTAATAGTCCCAAGACCTCATTCCTTGGTGGTAAGACAGCTGAAAGCCCATGATTTTGTTTGTGAAATTTTGATTATTCCCAGATGCAGCACTTTAACACTTAATCTAAACTGAATTTCATGGGATATTTAAGGACTACTCATTGAGCTTTGTAAGATCCTCCAGCCAGTCCTGCTCAATGTCCTCATCTATATTGTCCCTAAAAACCTGGTGTCATCAACAGAGTGCCACCCCAGTAGTCGTTCCCTGTCCTCAAGAATCAAAGGAAGTTTCTACATCTCTAGGCATAACCCTCCTCTTTCAAACTGAGATCCCAAGATTTCCTTCTCCACAGTGCTGCCTCCTTCATTTCACCTTGACAGAAACTTGCTAGGGAGACAATAGCCAGTTTTGAATCTCCATGTCTTTTAACAACACCCAAGTATTTTTGGCAACGGCTGTAATGCACAAGACAATAAGGTTTTCAAATTGCCTCTCTTAGAAGGATGCCAGTCAGAACTCTCCAGTTTTCTTGGCACTGCAGTGCTTAGAAACTAATTCTTGGTTCAACATCCGAGGTCAGTGACAAACACAGCTTTGAAAGAAGGGTACGTTTGAATCCACTTTTCTTGTCAGATGAATAACAACAGTAGAGTGATGCATCTTTAATAAAACCCCCTAATAAAGGTTTTAAAGCATGGTGATCATGGGAATTAGCTTGGGAGGACATGCAAAGTATGAATCCAACTTAATCTAATTAGGGCTCTAGCACACAGAAGTTAACACTCCTCCTGGCAGAAATAGTTGACAAATTAAATACTCATCCAGAGAAAGGAAAAGAAAATTTTAAAGTGCTTTGGAAAGTTTGAAACCAAACATTTTTTAACTCTAGCACAACTTCTTCCACATTTTTAGCCAAAAAGTTATAGAAATGACTGTTTGAAAATGGCATTTTAATAATGAGAAATTAACATGTCTGAGATTGTTTTTCCATTTAAAAAAAACCCCCAAACTACAAAGGACAAAATGAAAACAAAAAGTGCTGTTTTGCTGAAGTATCTATGTCTGCCTTTGAGGTATCTGGCAGAATAGCTACATAGATCGGGAATGAAATCCCTCCTTAGTCCTCATCAACAGATTTACGATTACAGATACACACCGCGGGTTACTTTACCTTTCCCCTAGCCAGTGGCAGCATAACAGAAACTGGCACTACTTTACAGCTATCGCCTCAGTTCAGAAACTGGCATGAGAAAATTTCTGATGAATAGGACCCGGATGACAGCAATGAATATTATACTGAGCAAGTCGCAGAATTAAACAATTTGGAAAAGGGAAAATCCATAGGACTGATCTGAAAAGATAATTACAAGTACACAAAGAATCAACAATCAGCCGTGCAACTAAGACAGACACACCAGGTAAATGAAAAAGTTAAGAATTATTCTAGGCAGGGTGATGCCACCTCCAGAATTTGTGTCCTCGTAACAATGCCAATGAATCATAGAAAAAAAAGGTCTGGAAGGGACTTTGGGTGGTCATGTCGTTTACTGTTTCTCAGCCTGTGACAAGCGGATTGGCTGAAGGTCCATGCAATGTGTAAGGTATCAGAAGATGATATCAACTTTACAAAAAATTGCAAATCATCCATATCCTCTTGTAATTTATATTATTTGTGCTAGCCATCTCCTCACAGATGACTTTTTTTAAAATAGTATATATCGCAGGTATGAGGTACCGCCCCATTTTCAGCCTCATTTGTCGATGACATCACCTCCTGCTGACACATAAGCCTATACCTTGGTTTCCCTACTGCTTTGAATGCTCATACAGGGAAGTTTCATGCATCTTGCTTGTCACATCTGATTTTTGTATCTTGATTACTTGAATTCTGCCTCTGTAGCCTCATGGTAGTCCTTTAGGCTCATCATTAATAATCAGATTCCTGTAAAATTCCTTTTTGAGTCTTTGGTTAAGGCTCACATGTTCACAAAAGATGTCCCTCAGTACACAGTCTGTCATCCCTTGCTATGGCACAGTTTCTGCTTGTGCCTTTGGTATCTATTTTTGAGAAACTGCTATCGCCATGTCTTTACTAGTAATTTTTCCCTTCTCCTTTACATGAAACCAGTCATTTTATATGAAATGCCAATTGCTTAGATTTGTATAAAGTCCCATGAAAGACATTGATCCAATTTCTTATTTCTTAATGCTTGTCACAACTCACTAACAGACATGTTCACTCATTCCATAGCCTACTGTAGGATTCAGGGTGGGAGGTTCTCAATGGCTCAAAAGCATTAGGTACTTTATTTCTATTGAATTTCATCTAAGTGATAATTTAATTCAAAGTCAATGGGAACTGGGAGCATAAAACCCTATTATGTAAAAAACTCTTTCAGGGTGAGGTTTTCAGCTGCTTTTCCCACCTTGAGGAACAGACATGAGTAGAAGGGCTGAGGAGGACCTGTCATGGAAAGGAAACATTTCCAGGAGGAGGAAAGTTCATGGCTCAGGTAATAGGCTTGACCTCTCATTCTCTCCCATATTACAAAACTTCTGTGATTTTCTAGTTCATTTAGTCCGATTCATTTCCCAAATCAACAGACCCAGCGGTCAGTTGCCAGATACATTTAAACATAGAGTAAGGACAAAAGTGGTATGCATAAAGAGTGCAGCTAACAAACTGGAGACCATCTCGTTAAGTGACTCTTCTTTGAGGAGGCAAGTTCCTACGCTTTCATTGAAGGTCCTCAGCATGTCAGGGCTGAGATCTGCTCCTGGGAGCACACAAAAGCTGTCATGAGCCAATTTGCACCACAGCTACACACTCCTCACCTTTGTGATGATGGTGGGTTTGTTGTTTGTGTTTTTTTTTTTCCCCCAGATAGAGATCTCAGAAGCTCAGAAAACAGAATAGAAAATCAGAAGCCAAGAACAGAAGTTTCCTGATGTTACAGATGTTATTACATATATATATATATGAAATATAGTACTTGCATGTTATTTCCATGACTTCCTTTATGGCACAGCGCTACCTCCCAGTTAAGCTCTACTAACGTGCAGCCTGATTTTCTAGAACAGCAATGAAACCAACGACTCAGCCAAACTTCTTCAGTAGGGTGACAGACTATCGCCCAAGGGGACTCAAGAGCTGGACTGTTGTGGGGGTTAAGCACTAAGGTCTGATCATAACCCACTGAAATCAGAGAACAGCAGTATTGACGGTAGTAAGAACTGATCCTGCAGCTGGCAAGTTTGTCCAAAATTCATTTTGTGGAGGTGGCAGTTAGCAAGAAGTAAAGGACAGTCTAAAAAGAGTGTGAAATCTAGAAAGCAGTAATGAGCTAGGCACCACCGAAAAAAGCTTTTGCAATGCATTGAGAGGAAAGATCTTTGATATAATCCAAAAAAACTGCCCAAGCAGTAACCCACACCAAGATCTAATGTTGTTACTCAGCCCTTCTAGGTGTCAGTTTTCTCATATGAAAAATCACACTCTGAAACTTTAGTTATAGGTAAATATTTAATAGGCATAGCAGTGTTTGGAAAACATATTTAGAAGGAAATATGAGAACTCTTGCATAGCAGTAAAATTAGTCTATGGTAGAAAAGTGATGAAAGCTAGGAACAGATCTTTCTCTCCTTGAAAATAACTTCACAATTAAATGATGTGATCCAGTGAATCACTGTTAAAGCTCATTGCCCAACCATGTTTGTGGAAGTACTTAACCTGAAGGACACAATATCAGGACTGAAGAGTTACAAATTAAGATGGGGTAGTCCCTGCTCAATGCCGACTTTTCTTGGTCACTGCAGACAAACAGAACTAAGAAAAAATCCAACTAAAGTGCATTTGGAGTGTGTATTGTTCAGTGCCATTACCGGTTATCTGTTAAACTGCAAGTGGGGAG
Organism: Bucorvus abyssinicus; assembly: GCA_009769605.1. Classification (NCBI taxonomy): domain Eukaryota; kingdom Metazoa; phylum Chordata; class Aves; order Bucerotiformes; family Bucorvidae; genus Bucorvus; species Bucorvus abyssinicus. Next base: position 8,515,891 of record CM020035.1, on the reverse strand, counting down.
AAACTTCAATTGCTTTTGTGCCTTTTTAAACCAATTCTTTAGGCCAAGACACAATTAGTTATCATTTTCTTTTCCCTTGCACTTGAATGCAAGTTATCATTTTGTTTATATGCCTCATAAACAAACAAGAAATTGGCAGATATTAATATATGCACAATCATTCTACATAGTTCCCGTCTAAAGCATCATCAGCGCATCCTTGGGCAATGTCCTTCTGGATAACCAGATTAGATTCTGACCCACGCTATGCTATCATCTTCCTGGTGTAATAACCAACACTATCGCATCACTTCCCATGTACGTTATCAAAAGATCTACAAGAGAAGCCACTAATTTGTTGCCCTATGTAGACTTCCAGTGCAAATGACCTATTATGGAATTCAACAGCACTGCTGACATCTTTAGGAAAGCTCTTTTTCTTTCTAGCCAAAGAAAGCTATTGAGCGACAGCCATCACTCAACTGGGAAAGATGAGCGATAAATACAAAAACAAGAGGTACGTGACTGAAGTGGGCAATGTACTAATCTTGTCATCAGATTTACAGCCCCCGCTACCATATTTCTTGCCATTAATACAGCCAAAGAGTTTTTAACTGCTGAATGGAATATTCTGCTCTCACGTGCCTAAAGCCACCTTCAGGGATTCCCATAGTACCACTGCGCAGAGACAGACGGAATGAAGAACAAATGACAATATAACCTCTGAATGTGTATTTGTAATATTTCATGTACACATATGAAGATTAGATCACACATTTACTTTTTTTTACAACTACAAAAGACAACAATCCAAATACACACTTATCCAAGCATAGACCAGAAACTGCTGACTCGTATGAAAACAAAAACTCACACAAACAAAACACTGCGGTTATGGTTGAATGCCCCATGTTCCTATTACTTTGGCAACTGCTTGCAGTGCCATCAAACTATACCGCATTTCAGTTTTCAGCGAGATTTGACAAAGTACACTCTTCATATATTCCGCAAAGTTACCAGCTTTCCTGGAAATAATAGTCCAAAATTTTTATTTGACTTAACTAGCTCTCCTTCTAAACTTCAGTCAAACTTATACCAGATTTTTGTTCTTTCTAGCAGGAAATATTAGCTACAGGCTCAGTGATAGCTCTTGAAAACGCTGGTTACACAAGAAAACCGCCAACTTCCGTATGTTATTTCTGAATTGTAATTTTTGTTACATTATTAATTCTTTTCTTAGAATACCAGATATTTAACAAGTTTACATATTTGTAATCATTCAGTAAATCTTACTAATATCAAAGGAGATTATTTTTTACAATGAGTGTATTGGGGAGCTTAACCAATTACATTTCACTATAACGATGTAACATAAACTCAGAATTTGTATTGCCATTTATTTTGGAAAATGCTAGATAGATAAAAACAAAGGTCAAAAGTCATAGTGGATAATAGCTGATGGTTTTGATAATGCTAATTATATATTACTAAATAATAAAGGTAGAAAGGGAAATATGAGCATTAAAAGGAAGATAAACATCCCAATGCTGAATTTAAAATGAAAAAACAGAAAAAAAACTTTAAATGTCTTTGTAGCTCACTGTCATAAACCAAAGACATAATGAAGCCTGAATTAAAAATGTCAGTTTCTGTGAATGTTGATAACTTGGTTCTTTGTTGTACAAGTCAAAATGTGTCTGTTTGATGGGTTAAAATGACAGTCTGCAAATGGGAGAAGCTAGAGCTAAAAAAAGAAGGCACCCCCCCCCACTTCCCAAAAGACTTATCAAAAGTAGGCCCGTAATGCAGTACTTTAAGGAGAAGACCTGTAGGGTAGAAGAGCCAGTATCTTTAGGGAGTAACCAAGCAGCACTAAAAGGTAATGTCCATGGCCAATCAAAACTATTTCTCTAGCTGCTGGGGCTCTTGCATCTCTGTCTTCACACTAGACTGGAAACCCTTTGTACTAATTGCCAGACTGTACCAGATTTTCTGGTTCAGTTCCATCCCATAATTGACCGACAATGACGGGCAAGGAAGGGGAAAAATTCAGGCTCACCACTGCAAGCAGAGGGTCAGAAATGGTTTCATAGGGAGCACATCACTGCTTGGCACTAAATGCAGGGTTAAGCAAGCATCATCTGTACTTTCTTCTAATTCCTGGGTTAAAAGGGGGATGGGAAAAACATTCACACTGGAGCAGGGTAAAGAGGGTTTGGAAAGCTGGCATATCTTCTGCAAAAATCCTGGAGGATTTTTGGAAGTTAGTCTCTAATTGCAATATCAGTATATTACTTAAAATAAAGCAAGCAGTTGTGAAATTCTGTTACTCAAAAAAAAAAAAAAAAGAAACCCCACATTTACAGTAAGCGTAAAAGTATCTCCCTATAAAGTTACTTTTCCAAGGAATTAAAATAATTCACAATCTTGTGTACTGAAAAATTCCAAATAGAAATGTAGACATATAGAAAATAATTTGTAATTAAAAAGGTAGAAATATTTTAACAGAAGATGCAGCTATGAAAGATAAGCATTTAATGCTCCACTTTTAAACTCACAAACAAACATTTCCTGGTCACCTGGTTCACTGCAGCTTATACATATGTACGTTCTTACTGTCACGGGACCTTCTGCTTATTGTGGAATTGCTTTAATAAATCTAGGAAAAACTTCACAGAAGATGAGAAAATGGAAATCCTTGCAGAAAGGGGACTAATGACAGAACCTTTCTGATCACGAACCTTATTTCCCCTCGATTGCTCCCCACCCACCTCATTTCTAGCAAACAGCACCCCCAGCAGCATTTCCACAAGGCATGAAGGTAGTTCTGAGACCAACGTAAAAAAGAACGAGAAAAGGCAAGAGAGAAAGAAAAAAACCAAAGAAAGCAATCCGGTGCTTGTGGCGGGGCGGTTCAAACCCTCGCCTGCCCGTGCTGCCCGCGTCCTGGGTGTTTCCCGCCCGCGGGTCCCTCCCTTCGGAGCGTTCTCCTTCGCAGCGCACCTGGCGGAATACGCCCCTCACTTCCACCAGCTACGGGTCACTTTCCACACGACGAAAGAGACTTCCACTCCCTCCCAGGCGCTCTCTGACCCCGCTCCTCTCCCTCCCGGGGCGGTTGTTTTCCCTGCCCAGCTGAAATCGCTCCCCTCGCCCGCCCCCTGCGAAAGCTCCAAGTAAGCGAGGAGCTGCGAAGTTTCAGCGCTAGGCCGGTGCCGCCAGCGCCGTAACGCGCAGCCCGCGGAGCAAGAGCTTACCTTCCCAACCCTGACCAGAGCCGGCTGAACCAGGCCTACGCGGCCGCCAAGCCCCCGGGCTGGCTCGCACCCGGGACCGCACCGGCGCCACTCTGGTGGGTGGCGAACACCTGAGAACGGGGCGAGACGGCTACGGAAAAAAAGAAACCAAGTGAGGGAAATGCCTTCCCAGAGCCACCGCCGGCTCTCGAGCATGGGGAGTTACGAATGCACTGGCTATAGACTTTTGTCCAAAGCTGTAGGGTTTTTTTTTTTTTTTTTTTTTAGTGAAGCTAGATTAGTTCATACAAAACTCAACAATACAGCACTGAAACCCATTGTTGATATTCAACATTTTTCACATAGCGGAACAGAATAGACAATACGGTATCTAGGAAACCACGGGCTGGATTACAAACTGATGATATCTCATCCTTCTGGAGGGCCTGTAATCCTTTTTATTACCTACCACAGAAGGGGGGAAGAAAACCCAAAACAAAACACCGCAGCATAAATCACCCCGTATTGATAATGTTTGAACTCTTTTCATAAATAAATGAATTTAATCTTTTTCCTACTTCTGTCCTAGGCTTACCCCCCCCACCGCAACATGCATATATAATGAAATACGTGCCTTTCACACTACTTAAATAGCTGTTAAACGCGCAGCATTCATGCCATTCTGTGCCATGAGGCTCATCTGAAAAACAACTTCCACATTATGTATTTAAAAACAGTATTATACTTGGCCTCATACCATTTCTTAAAACACTTTGCAACTTAAATATAATAATGCCTCGCATTCTGCAACAACACAAATCATATTTTCCTGCACTCGTGAAGTTATAACTGCAGTTACCGCTGGGCCTGTAACAATATTTGAAACAATTGAGTTGTTTGCTGATTTGCTACAAAAAATCCTTCCACTTTCAAACCTCCACTTAAACAGCCCATATACCCGCTTCACATCACATCTCCAGTTCTCAAGACGCTCGGTTCAAAGGTCCTTCCGTGCAAACCCCACTTTGCCTATTTTTGCAGCACTTACACTTTGCACACGCACAAAAAAATAAATACAGTATTTCTAGGGGATCCATTTACCCCTGCACAGATTATTTTTTTATGCTCCAACCTCGCTCCATTTCTACTGACTCCAGTTCCCATATTTTCCTCAAAACCCCAAATAGTCTAGGTAGCCACAGAAGTGATTGTTCCTACCAGTTTCTTTTCATCACTTCTGCAATTGACCAATTGACAACTGATTGATGGTTATCTTTTCACTTCCACAATGAAAGAAATTACCATCACTATAGCTATGTACAGTAAATGCCTCCAGAGTAAATTACATGATTCTAAAATTCTCCTTAGCTCACTTAGTAAAACATCAACACAAAAAGTTTCTTTTTTGCCTCTCTTCCTGTACTGCAGATTTGGCCTTTCCTGTCAGCTTCAGAAAAGAACTTGACAGCTTCTTTAAAAAGAGGAGTATAAAAGAACTTGAATAAGGGATGGCACAGGGCCGGGCTAAGGCTTCTATTCTCTGCAAGTGGCTATTCTTTGCACTGAAAAAAAAATTAGGCATGTGAGCACAGATAAGCCACATAAGAATACCCCAAAGAATATTCCCAGTGACCTTGAGATTTTGCTGCAATTCTGTATCCTTTCTCTGCTGGAACAGCTTCATGAATTCTGAACTTCAGAATGACTAACTTATTTCTAGAATGTGCAATTTATTCCTTGTAGGGGGAAAAACACTCCCACAAAATTAGGAGGGAGAAGTATTTGTCCCTACAAAATAAAATATATTTGTCCTTGTATTTTTACAACAGTTCAAGCGTACTAATAAGAATTCGGCTACAAGCCCACAGCTGGTTTTAGTGACGTTGAGATGGAAAAGAGATGCAATTCTATCTAAAACCAAAGCCCTCTTAGTTTTATCAGAATTTTTAGCTCCTGCATGGAAAGATAGTGAAAACTTTTGATTGCTGCACAATTAATGGCAGTTTTCAGAGCATTAAATATACTGCTGAGAAAGACAGAGAATGATTTATTGGGTTTTGTTCCTTCTTGGAGAGCACTTTAAAATTAAAACAAAAATAGGCTCATTATTTCTATTATTTAACTAAATACTAAAGGAGAAATCTAACTCTGTTTTGTTGCAGCCAAAAGATTTTGAAATGCCATAAATGCTGTTTTGTAATGCTGTTTCCTTTACAGTACAAGACACAACCACTAGCAGATCCTCTCCAGTTCAAATTATGTCCTTTAAAACTTGCATTCCTTTCTGCAGGCCGATAATCTCTCTGAGCTTTTGGCACTTCAGGTCACCAGCTTTCCTGTGGTTTGGTTATAAGATGACCAGAGGGTCCTGATGTTTGCAAGTCCTCTTCACTAGTTTAGTCAGAAAAGGCATTTGCTTGCAACATATTTTATGCTACCTTGGATGGATCGTTCCTGAAGAAGTAGGTCTATAATGGAGGATACTTTCCTCTGTATCAGACATTGGTCACGCCAGATCTAAACAGGAGGTTATATAGTAGAGCAAATGCTTTTCAAACATTCTTTTAACTCATTTTTTTTTCCCCTTCGGAATCTATCGGCAAGATTACTTCTGGATATCTCTACCCTGTACTAGTATCCAAAGAGATGGGCAAAAAAGAGAAGAGATTAGATCTGAAAGAACTGCCCTCCAACAAAAGAGTAAAGCTCACCTAAAGGACTAACCATGGTCTGCAATTACCTATTATGGAAAAGCCTTCTGAGAGTAAAGAACTCTTTATTATGAGGGGAAAGAAAGACGTAAGAAGGTAACGTATCTCAGTTGTCTTAGGACAACTATTAGAGAACTAGTAAGGAAATTACTGATATTAAATTCATATTGTTCATCTCTTTCATTGTTGTTACTTTTTCACAGTGTTCTATGCCCATGTACCAATATCCAGTGAAGAAATAGCTGGTATTAAAATCAGTAAATTACAGAGTTAGTGTACTGCTGTGCTAACTAGATGAAAGGAGGACAGTTGTTAATAATGTATATAAATATGGTTTGAAAAGGGACAACAGAGAATTAAAAAAATACAATGAGGGTCATCTTTAGTTGGTTCAAAATTGCATTTTAAACAGTTAAGTACAACTGTCATACAAATTTGTGCTGGGAAGAACTGTAACAAAAATCGGCTACAAGTGTCTTAAAATACACTCTGGCAGATTACTAATTCTTTCGAGGAAACATCTTTGTCCACCTCTGAATTTATTCTTGAATATTTCTAACAAGAATATTTCCTAGACCAATTATCTTTTCAGAAGCTGAAAAAAGGCTGCGGAAGTCATTTATAGGGCAAAACCCCCAGATGTTTACTTGTAATATTTATTGAGTACTTTAAGATATAAGATTAAATGTTAATAGCTTCAAAATAATAGAGCATTCTTGCTTTCCTGATTTTCACACAACAAACCTTTAAACTGGAGGCTTTCAAAGCTGTGTGCGCTGTTAAGCACATGTATCTAAGTGCAGCTTTTTCTTAACCTGAATGATGGTTTGAAAACTTAAACAAGAAAAAAAAATAGAATTAAGTTCTCATTTTTGTGAGTCTGATTTCCAATTCTTTCTAACAGACTTATTTCAAGCCATTTTTGCATCTCTAGATGTCGAGATGACAGCTTTCGGCGATGCATGACATGGGTTACTCACTTGAAGGGGAAAGGAAATTTAAAGCGTAACCTTCAAATCCTATTATGTCATAACTACTTCCCAGGAGAGGTGAAGGAGGCAGCAGGGACTACATATATAAAACCACCTCGTTTCATTCTCTTGTCTCTGGGTGCAGGCTTTTCAGTGTGTGTACGATATAGGATCTCTGCCTTTTTGTTGCCAAGCATTCATAGTAGGTACTCCACAATATCACAAGAGTTTTGAACAGAAGCCAGAAAACCATCTATTACCTCTGTTTTCTTTTAGGATGTTTCATGATTGATATGAAACGTATACATGTCCTATAAAACACTTATACTGTGTATATAAACTAAATACATCATGTTCGGGTGTTAAATTTGAAGAAGAAAAAAGGTTTATTGGGCCAAAATATAGGTTGGGGTTCATTTAGATAATTCAAGGGTCTGGTCATTTCCGAGACATTCCAAGACACTGCTTGTAAAGTGCTGCAGGAATAGCAAATATTTTAACTGTCTTTCCAGAGCAGGTAAGTAACTGGAACAACAACTCTCCTAGAAGTATACCAGCAAACTATTTCATGGTAACTGGATAGCTGAACAACAACAGAGCTTTCCATGAAGGATCTAAAACCAAAAGAACCTTCAAGAAGCCAGGGCATTGCTCTCTGCAAATGCAAAGGATTTTGTTACAAATGTTATTATAAAAGATTCTATCAATCTAAGTAAACCCCTTTACCAACACTCATCAATATGGTTTTGAATGTTTTACAGGCATCAACTCACTGAATATGATATAGACTAATGGAAAGATTTTCAATATAATCTCCTCGAAAGCCTGTGAAGTTCAGACAGCAGTTATAGCTCTTATTTTAACATGAAGAAATTTTTAATCACACTAAAGTACTTGAAAATTAATATACCCTTAAACTCTCTTCTCGGTGTCACCATCTCCATCAAACCAAGTGTGTTTATTCTGCTCCTTCTCTGTGCTGTGTTTGAGAGCATGAACAAGGAGAGCATGTGTAGCAAGGACTTAACCAGTGACAACTGTCAATAAAGAAGAGAGGGAATGTCTTCAGGACTGCTGCAGCTTGTTTGAAGATGTAACAACCTACTGGGTTTGCTGCTTTTGGAGAAGGTAGTGCTGTGGCTATTTAACCCTGCAGCCCCTGTTTGGTCTCATGACTCAATACAGGTTCATAAAGACTGACATAGTCTTTGCTACACAGATGATGAAATCAAGGACTGCTTAGACAGCAAGAGGATGCGAGTTCTGTGCGTTATTCAAAGGCGTTGATAGTTAAGATGTTGAGACATGGGTTAAAAATATTTACAACTGCCAGTCAAGCAAAATTCCTTCTGAACATGACTTCAGAATCTGTCATTACCTTCCGGTAGAAGAACAACAGTCTTTGGGACCAGCAACCCTAAACGCTTAATTTTTGAATCTATTACAAAAAAACACCAGAAGAGACAGAAGGATGTGAGTGCTGACACTGCACACTACAAAGGAGACTAGGAGGTACCAAGTACAGATGAGCAACAATCTTAACACTGAATCTGACCTGAACACTTCTGTGTTTTCTTTTTGGGAGTAACCTATTAAAAAAATGCAAACAACTAAGAGCAGGACAACATGTGTCCAGAGTCTAAGAATGAACTTCTTAATGAGGAACAGGACTTCTCTGATGTATCGAAGGAGGAAAAAAAAAAAAAAAAGTATAGAAGCAGAACACCTGAGTACTTTCCTCCTAACACCTGAAACTCAAAAATAAGCTTGTGTGAGCTGAGTCTGAGAACACAAGCGTTGTCTAGGAGCATAACTACAGCAACATGTCAAACAAGACAGAACAACGTAGGGAACCAGAACAACTGAACATTTTGCCTGTGGAAGTAATCTATGAAATGGAGCAGCAAGGACAAAATCAGGGGAGTTTTGAGTTGGAGGAAACATTCTGCAAAGAGAAGCAGCACTACCATTGCACACCACATAGAGAAGCACAGGAACACGTACAACCTGAATACCTGAAGGTAACCTGCAGCCAGTCCCAAGACAGAACTTTTCAAAAAGAACAAAAATGAGAAGTACAAGATCACGTGAACTCTGAATTCCTCAAAAAGAAGGGTTTTGAGGAGGTGCCAAATGCAGAGAAGAATATCCAGTGGAAGTACTACATCACCTCTGTGAGCCCTGAGACGTTAAAGAACAGAAAAAACACCCCAGATGACAAACAAGACAGAGTCGCTTCCAGCTTTGGAAGAAGAAATAAGAATTAGTAAGTATTTCTACTGAAATACAAATTATTTGAAAAATCACAGAAGCACAATGTTAAGAGATTGGAAAATAAAATAAATTGCAACTAATAATTCCACCATATTACACCATGTGAGTCTATAATTGCCTTGAGCAATAAGACCCAGTATTAAAAAATCCATACTGCAGGCTTTAGGTGGGGGTGTGTTTGTGCTCTGGATAATTAAAACGACTTGTCTGAAATTAAGTGCATTAAAAAATGATCTGATTTTACTGAGCAACTGTGAATCCCATTGCTCTCAGACTGAAAGTGTATATGCAATTTAAAACCTAAAATTAGACACTTTAATCCATATTAAAGAACCAAAATAAGCAGCATGGGGTCTGAGTAAAGCACGCTCTAAAAACAGTCAATATAATTTATAAACACATTCCACAGGGATGAAGGAGAGAATATGCTGACATTGCTGAATGCTGGAGACCTGAGGCTTGATCCAGCACCCAAGAAAGCAGAGACTTTGCCGTACACAAATACACAGAGAAAAAGGTCTACTATGCACTCTTTGCCCTTTGCTTTATAGCAAAAAAATGGCAAAAGGACAGCAGAACGTAAGTATATCTTCCCTGATTGAGATACTTTGTCAGACGGATAAATTCTGTTTCCCTGTACGTTCTCCTGCAGTAACTAAGAATGTACAGACATACACAGTGCACGCTACCTGGGAGACAGTTCCATACATCTATGCTAAAAACATTTTCATTGTGTATTTTGACAATTAAGCTTTATACTTTAAATACCACTTCAGGTATAAAAAAGTAAGGTGCGACAGAATGCTAACCCAGCCATCTGAAAGGTGGTAGAAATGACGTAAAGAAAAGGGGACGCATGCTTTTATAAAAAACAGCATTCTGACATAAAACTGCTGTTAACCTTTATCTCCTGGCCATATATGTTACTAACTGAATTATTGAATAATCCAATGCAGTTTCCTTTACACAGCTAAAGTCATTTACACAGCTTTGCTAGCAAAACAAAAAAAATGATAGAGAGTAATTCTATATTTTCACATGTCTGACATTCAACACAAGCTCATTTGGTTTGTTTATTTGGGAGTATTTTGCATTCTTGGAGTACACCAGCAGTGGCTATAATGTATGATGTAAGCGTATCATACAATGTGTTTATTATAGCCATTTCTCTGTAGCTGCTACAAGGGAACCCCTTTGAGGCTAGATAAAAGTTTGCCAAAAATAATATTCAAATATCCTTTTAATCAAAACAAGATAAAGAGGAGATTAGTGCCACCAGTGTCAACACCACCACTTCCAAAACATATGCTCAAATAAAACATGAAAGCTTTAGGGGATTGGTTTTGCAAGCTTCACTGGCACAGACTTCCTCTCTCTTCCAACTCTATGTGTTATTAAAATGCATCAGCTGATGATAAGTGTTAACAACACGCTCCATCCTCAAAGGACTCTAATTCATTAGAGGGGACTATCAACCTTCAATTCTCCGAATTTAAAACAAAATATTTATTTAGATTATTAATTATGAATTTTATTTCAATATAGAGGCCTAGATTCTTTTAACATCTCTTAAAATAACACAGTGAAAGAAGTATATCCCAAGAAAAAACCCCACATAAATAGCTAGCAAAACTTAGTTCCAAACTAACCTAACAGCGTAAGGACTTTTTCCCCATAAAATATCAATTTTTCATGACTATCGTACATGGTTAGCTCTAAATCTTTCTGTTCTTTTTCCCGCCAGATCAAATAAAAATTATAAATTGTATTTTTTTTCTTTTACTTAAAATGTGTTTAACTTTCAGATTCTTGAAGAGAATACAGGGCATTCATTTGTCATCACAATTATGTTCACTGAGTTTTTATTTAAAATACAGAAATTTTCATTCCTCCTCTGCTTTGGCAAAATTTCATCAGTACAAAATCTAAGGACTGGATCTAAAAAATATTAATGAAATAAGCATGGTTTCTGATTGAATGTGGGAAAGCAAAGTGATGAGAATGAGAGACATTAATTCAACTCAGTGCTTGGTGAAGCTACAGGGCACTGATTTACAAAGTGTACCTTGTCTGTAGAACATTTTCACAGAAGTGCCAATTCAGTTCCAAATATGCATTTTCCTATGCGACGGTTTTATGGTATGGATTTGGCCACCAAAGGCTGTAGATAAAAATGAAAGAAACAAATATGGAGAGCATTTGGGCATGAAAGCATCCTTAAAATTCACAGTTAACTGCTTAGACCAGGAGTGGGCAGTAGTTGGGTACTGTATCTTTTGCAGCCTTGAAATCCTATATATTGCATTGTTTCCTTGGGAAATTCAACCCAGACCTCGGGGAGCCCCCTCGCAGTGTGTTCCACAGTGCCCTCACACTGCCTGCTGCCCACGGCCAGGCAGCAACCAGGGACTGCACAGAGTCCCTTTCTGTTAGCTTAGAAGAAGGGGAAGAAGTTACCATTCACACAAATGCCACCAAATCATTCACACAAATGCCCATCAAAGCAAACAAATGAAAAAATATAGACGGAACTTAAGCCCAGGAGTCTTTTCCGAATGTTTCTCCTGCGACAAATCTGCCACTTCCTTCCAGGACACTTTGTCCAATGGAGCATCTAGTACAAGCCATCACATTGCACTGTCTTAACCGCTACAACATCCCTCACTGTCATTTTTACTCCCCAGGTCCATATTGCGGGTGTTTCACAGGCACAGTGTGATTGTGGTGGCACTAGGAGGGGTCTGCAGACTGCTGCAGCGCCGCGTTTAGGGACAGTCCCCAGTAACTAACCGTAAGCATCGGCCACACGCATTTCACTGATGCTCTGGACAAACGCAGAGCTGAAACTGTCTTACTGGAAAATACAACCATGTGAAAGAAAACCAGAATATTACAGACTATTTAAACTACAAAAGTTCTGTTCCTACAGTGCTCTGAAATTCCAGGAGAACACAGAGTTTGGGCACACTTGCATCATTTCACAGGATGCTTCTCTTCAGGTGTCTGTCGCCTCAGTAGATTGTAAATGAAATAAATTGGTGAAGTGATTTCGTGATGGTATTTGAAGAGGTTGCACTCCTTATAGACAGCCGTTACAGATACCTTACACTGAAAATTTGGCATGCATTTAAAAGAGAAGAGGTGTATTAAACCATGGGCAACAAAAATAAATAGCCTTCAAAGAACTTTATAGCCTTTACAGAATTCTTTACAGAATTCATATACATTCAGTGAATAAGCAGAAAATTTTAAGCCACTTTATTCTTTCATGTGACCGTTACCAATTTGTCACTATGGCCTTCCAAAGCAACAGTACAAAATACATAATTCCATACTAAATATATTCTGAAAAAGTTATATTTAAATAATGCAATACATAGGGAAAAGCAGCCTATTGGAATACAGCCTCTAATTTTCACTGAATCTCCAATAAAAAAAGTAACTAGGTTAGCCACATTCCTGCGTGCAAAAAGATCACTTCCGTGGCTTTTATTTGCACAAACAGTGCCTTGGGATAGGATTCTCTCTTGAAGTTTTTGAAATATGGTATTTTCATTGTTTGCTAGTCACGTCCATAAAACTCACTTGTATGCAAGTATGAAACTGCTTCTAATATGGCTCTCCCAGTCAGGAATTATCCATGATTAAGGTAATTATAAGGGAAGAACTAAGTTCCTGTTAAACTCCCTGATATATTATGCCAAGGAAGTAATTGAAAACCTCTTGTTTACTTATATTCTATTATTTTCAAGCTCGTTTTTGGTATCATCAGCATTAGCATACAATAAAATTATTAGAAAATTCTCAAAGCAAGAAGCTGTCTTCTGAAGAGCACAGTTAAAGCAAAGCAGACAGACCTCTGGAGCTGCCAATACCGGGGCACAGAATCAAATGCAGAAGAAGGTCGAAAAGGTACTTCGATGCAAAGCAGTGCAACAATGAAATTGTGTATCAATGGCAACAAATTACTGAAATTCACAGTATACCTGACAATTTATTTTGAGAGCCACGTACTACAAATTTAATGATTTATTGTGCAAGATCCCTGAATTCTAGTTCTTCTTCCCACAGTTAACCATTTTCTTCCCATAGTGAATACATAAATCTTGAAGTTACTTGTTGGTAGGATAAGATTACATATTTACAAAATCACAGCAGATCATTCTTTACTAAAATATCTGTGAAAACGCCTGTAAAACCCGGTAAGCCTGGCTAAGCCGCAGAAGAGACTAAAAGCCACATTATATCAGGCAAACATATCACGCGTGTACATAAAGGGACAGACTTAAACAGTTTCTAAACGCTGTGCTCCATAACTATTCTTCAGCCCCTATTTACTACACTGAAGATAGTACCTTAAATGCAAACAGCAGGTACTGCTTGGGCTCGGGGCTGAGTTACTGTTTATTACTTGCACAGGATAAACAGTCTCAACCTTCCTGAGTGATGCTTTTGAGAAGACTGAAGAGCCTTGATTTTCTTCTCCAGTACTGAGAAACCAGATGGAAACCAGGCCAACAACCGTCACCAGAGATTTCGATTTAATCATGCTACTGATGCATTGAAGAGTTTTGGCATGTACTTATGAAGCACACCAAATACTGTCAACTGTTCAGCTCTTAGCTAAGGTTACGTTAGCAACTTCTCCAGGAAAAGTAATCTTTTGCCCTCATGGTGGCAGAGAGAAACTAGAAAATATCATCCACTGAACTCTATTGGTCCAGAATTTAAAAGGCAAATAAGAAGAAATGTTGCTGTGAAAAATTGGTGTTATTATTAAGCAAAATCATAATTTTGAGAAGCAGAAAGAACTTTTTCAAGTTTTTCAACCTTGTGCTGGCAGTACCACCAACTCTTTTAAACCAAAGCCATATACACAGTATGATTATTAAAGTAAAAGTAAGATTATAAAGGAATTGCTTTTATATGCATTCTCCTGGAGCAAGTTAATCACATGCAAAAAAAATGCTTTTAACTGAAATACAGATTTTTTTTTTTTTTTTTTTTTTGGAATACAGTATTTATTGCAAAATTTTTAGAAAAATCTTTTCATATCCTAACTGGAGTTAAACAACCTTATCTAGAATTTAATTCTATAGTCAGCCTTACTTTCCTTACTGAAAGTTTGTGCCAGTGTGGAAGCTCAAACAAAAGGTTTATTTTTCAGTACTTCCCAGTACTTTCAATACTTGCAATTTTTAATTGCAGAAATTGTAGAACTTTCACCAATTACTTAACAGCAGATGTACAATATATTTAATTCATAAAAATGACTACTCAGCTATGTATTGTTTCTAAAGTTTTTGTTAGTTATCCATGATCTAAATTATGTTATGCTGGTGTGCACAGCTTGAAATAGAAAAACTACAGAGATACATGACAGACTTAGGAAATCATACAATCAATCACTTGCTTATATCTTACTTTATAGACTTATTTAGTCTCCAAGAAAATGAAAAAATGACTTTGCTTTTCTAGTTATAATTATGCTATTATCAAGCATCAAAAGCTACAGTTGACTAATAAGATTTTTCTTCATTTAGTAGAAAAATAAAAAAGAATGTTTGGATATTTTAGCCTTAAAGAACAGTTAGAGATGACTTTGTAAAAGTTACAGAGTTTTGGTACTCTAATGCTGATCACTGGCAAAATCATTACAAACTTAATAAAAAAATTATGGCTACTACGGTTATACACATCTCTCATAGAGCTCATGTAGCTGTTTCAAAGCATTTTTCAAAAAATAATGAGCCTAACTTTAAAATGACACTGGTTATAGAAAGTTTCATTTTAACAGTCTCAAAATGAGGCAAAAGTTTGTCCCACGTCAAAAAATGCCAGGGACCAGAATCCCTAACCCTCCATCTTTTGCTTTCATTTATGAGTATATTATTTTATTGGGAAACTTATTTAAAATCAAGGTCTGTTCTACAGTGATGGTATTAAGACCGCAAAATTCAAGAGGTAACACATGGCTCTGAATTATATGCACCATCTCCAAAACCTTCTCGATTCCCAGAGTGAAGTCTTGCCTAACTCCAGGTATTGCAAGCTAAAATTGAGATGCAATCCTTTACATCCTGTGGCCAAAATTAAGAGATTTACCAGTGGAAAGAAATGTTTCAGCTGCTTGGACAAGACATCTCATATGTACTCTGGTTTTACAAATCAATATTGCCCAGTCTGAGCCATTGAAAACTATTCTGAAGAACTGAAAAGAACCCAAACACTTCCTTCACGTCAGAAGACAACAAGAGGGCTTCTAGCCCCAGCAATTAAAAAAATGGAAGCGCGCGTCCTAATACGAGTTTTAATTACTGTATGGGGGCAATTGACCTTTTTCCAGGCAGTTGAGGGGCAACTGTACGAAGGACCCATTTCCCATGAAACCAGCCTCCAAAGATTTCATCAGACAAAATGATAATGAGCTATTCCAGTTGAAATGAGCTGATTAGTTTTTCCCCCCAGCTGCTGTTCAATTAATGAACCACTTTTAAAAATTTTGAAATGAAGTTCATGAATCATCTATTTTTATTTTCTTAAATTGAAAACTGATAAATGAATTCAGCCTCTTGGTGACACAAACAAAAATAGTTTGAATTTCAGATCATGAAGAAGTGTTAGCAATTTGAAAAAAAAAAACCCAACAATTTTAAACGCAGCGTGAATATTTAGCAGCAAATATTCCTAAAGAACTGTTAAAATACAGATGATTGAAGTAGCAGCCAAAAAAAGGGATGCAAATGACTCTTAAATGAAAGGTTATAGAGCATGAGAGGTGTTTAATCCAAATAACAAACTGTTGTTGTCAATGAAAGATCTGATACAAACCGATTTAGATAATACAGAAAAATGAACACACAATTTGACAGCTACCCTGGATTTACAGAATCATGGGATTAAATGCTTTCCACTTATTCAAAGAGGATTAGTCAGGATACATTTATTTATTTAAAGCAGATCTTTTACAGAACTAAAGAGTTTACAAATGATACGGACTGATGGAAAATAGAAAATCCATATCAGCTTTAGCTTCTATCATTCAGCCGCAGATGCGAAACTGCTTACTATCAAATACGCAGTATAGTGCATTAGCAAAATACTAATAATATTAATAAATTTGGTGTAGCCTTAAACTATTTAGTCAAGGAAAGAGAACGTTAAAATACTTGCATGGGCCATTGACAGAGTAAGCTAATAAGATACGAACAGACTAATGAAACATCCGCAACTAGAGCTGATCCTTGAGAAACAGGTGCGAGCCAGGGATAACGCGGGTGGAACTGCTAGAGCTACAGTCAGTAGGAGAAGGAAGATATTAAGCAGATGAGAGTGGAAAGCAGGATTCCTGCATGCAAGTCCAAGAACTGCTGAAGTCTCACTACAGGGCACCGATTAAGTCACTTCATTTTTCAGCTCCCATCTCTGTTAAGTAGAATAGATTTCTGCCTTGCAAAGCACTGAAGTTTTAATTAAATGTCTGATAAGTGATTTAGTCTTATAGTAAAAGCTTCTCCTCATAAGGAAAATAATAACAGCAACATTGTTTGAAAGTTTCTGCTTGTGCCAGAAACATGTCAGAGCCTAATTTTCATCCCGGCTGAAGGATATTTATCAGCTCTGTCAGTGCTTTACTCTGGCTCTGGGATTCCCCTTCATCACCGAGGTGGTGAAAGACAGGTATAATTAAGGAAAAAATCCAAATCTTATGTTTAGATTTTGAATTTTTTTTCAAGAAAAAATGAACAAAGACAAAGAAAGTGAGAAATGCCCCTAAATATGAAAATAAACGGAAAATAAGCAATAAAGTGTAACTGGGTCACTGAAGTGTTTGCAGATTCACAGTTGAAATTTGCATCGTAATTGTCAGTTTCTGAATGCAATATATTTAACATTGCTTTACTGTCATCCCTATATTGCTGTGCTTCTAGCACTCCCACTTCAAGAATTAAATCACCTTTCTGCATATCAACTCCAGTTATAGCTGCAAAGAGGTTGCACAATTGCAGCTTATAACAGTATTTGGCTAACTGGGTAACCTTTCTTCCCTTCAGGACATCTGCGATCAATAAGCCTATTGCCCTACCAAACCCCAAACCTGCAAGAACTGTCCAAAGAATCAAGAAGTGACAAAAGAAAGTAGCTACCACACCTACTGTCTACTCTTTGCACGAGTAATACCTGAGACACCGCCTTCAAGACAGCAATACGAGCCTTTTGAACTAAAATTAAAACAGATCCACGCAAGTGCCTTCACTAAATGAACTATATGCAGTATTAGCTGCAGTGATGTACCTGACTTAATTTTCATCACAGGAAATGATCCAGATAATGACAGTGACCCCTGTGCCTGTTCACTTAATTTCCCCAAACTGCTGGGCCTATCATTAATTGAGACGAGATAAGATAACAGATGGCTGTGAATTAATCCTATCTTCAAATATCAGATCCAAAAAAGGTGTCTCAATTAAGACAAACTAATTTAAATTCAGCATTCTAGCAATGAGTTAATATAGATTTAGTGTCCAGTTCAGACTACAATAATGAGTTCATAAATGAATTTACTAACACTTTGTTGCTGATGGGGCTGTTGATAAGGCAAAAGCTGTAAGACTTCCCAGATGCATTAATTCAACCATTTTCCTCAGACTTGAAAAAGCAGCTATGGATGAACTTGTAGATTCATTTAAATTTTGACCTTAACTTGCTGACTAGATGTAAACAAAAACGACTTGACAGTATAGCCATGGCTTTAGGGAAATCGGCTCATTAAGACCACTCTGAATTTTCTATCACTTAAGCAGATCTGTGAATTCAATCCAATCCTGAGGATTCCTATAATAAATCCTAAAGAATTTTTGTAAAAGTATTTATATTAAAATTCTTTACTAGATATCTAGAGGACTTGTATATCTATTTATATAAAATACGTATGCATACTACTTTCTCATAATAATTGCCAAATGAAAGGAGAGAAGTGGAAGCATCAACAACAGCAATAGGAAGCAGACTGAAACGGTGAGGAAGCCATCCACTTTGACATGACTATGCCTTATTGTTTCATAGCTCAACTCTTCCTGAGACTATGAATTCAAGCCCTTTGAGCTGTCTGCAGTAGACAATGCTTCATCATAGAACTAAGTGCCTACAGGTCACCAGCAAAACACCAAACACTGAAAAGCAGCAGTGAGGTACTTCAGGTAGAAATGTACACTCACAAAGCTCCTCTTGTGAGGATAAATCCTATGACAGCAAACAAATGCTCCTTATATCCTTCTTTCTAAAGCTCAATACACTCACAAAGTGCAAAATATTCTAAATAATACATACCTAAGATACATGAATCCTACTTACGCTCTTCTTGACTGCTAAAAGCGTTACAAGGAATCGTCAGCACTTATGACTAAGTGGTCAAGTGCTTTGTTTGGTGAACAGCTCTCCTGTTTCTCCTCCAAATATTCATAAGTGCGACTAATACTGAAGACATCCTGCCTGCACAGACTGTAACTAAGAATCCACCCTCTGATTCCAGAGCAAGTTCAGAAAATAGCAAGTCACTGTCATCGGTTGAATAAAAGCATATCTAATCCTGTCAATGTATTACAAATTTCACAATCTGAAAATTGTTACTAATGACACAATGATGGGACATAGAAACCCCTTCAGTCTTTCATTTCCTGGGTGAACTGCTGCCATCGCAGGCATCATTCTCCCAGAGTTCTCTGAAGACTCTGATTCTTTCGGATATGAGATATCTCTGCCAATTTGAGAGAGGCATAAATGGACCGCTGGAGTCTCTATCCATGTCTCCATAATACATAGAAGTCACGGAGTCAATATAACTAGACACTGTAAAATTCCAGGGTGAAGGCTATGATGGACACGCACGCTCTTCTGCCCCAGTCAAACTTCCGGATTTTACCTGGGAATTTTTATTCTTAGTACTTCCGACACAGCTATTCCTCACTGAAGCCATTCTAATCTGCTGTTGCACGCTCCTTGACCACTTCTTGTTTCCCCTATCTCAGTTTTATTGACTACTCTTGGCTTTTCCTGCAATCCCTGTTGGTTTACATCATTCACTCTGATTTTACAATTCACCGCTTCTCTCTACTCTTTACCCAGACGATCCAAGTCTTCACACAATTTTTATTACTGGATTCCTTTAGCTGCTACTCACAAGAGTCTCTAATCAATTATTGGAAAACACTGATTTCAGGTGAGCTCAGTATCGGTGTTCTTATCAATATCGATCTTGTTTAACACAAGATCAATTTTCCACCTCAAGGGAAAACCAGATCTAAATGTTCACCCAGCCACACAAATATTATAAATATTTCATTAGAACTGTCTGGAAACCTCATCACATTATGGCAATGGATGTTATGGACTTAAATTATAACAGCAGACACAATAAAATAATTAATACTTGAAGGGGATGTGAGTTAAAAGTACAAAGAATAAACTGTTGCCCATCACCAGAAGAGGGTTATCCTTTTTCCCACAAGGTGCATGTTGGAGTTTTTCCAGATGGATGTTATGTGAGAGCCCAGGGAGCAAGTCGTATTTCTTACCAGCAATTATATGATCACAACTGACACAAGATGTAGTTTTGGAACTGAAGAACTCGGTACGTACAGTCACAGTGTGCAGTATTAAGTTTGCTAATCAGCTGATTTCTCTCTTCCCACACCGAAAAGAAATAAAAATGCCTTTTTACATATTCTTTGGTGAAAGTAAAGAAAACCCTCCAAACTTTCTCAAAGCGAAGGCATCTTCAAATCTTTAACACAATGGAGCAGCTGCTACTGAGTTTCCTTGATGGGTATATTCTGTCATTAGGGAAATCAGAGGCCCTGCTAAATACCTTTTTTGTTTGGTTGTTTGTCAGCTCAAATACTGATTAGGTTCTCTGACAACCACATTGTTTGTTTGCAAAAATGCAGAGGGAAAAACCTTCAGTTGCAACTTGCATTCTGTAGAAGCTGTGGATACACTCAGAGATATCTTATTAAATTCATTTACAGTAGGAGATTTCACTATTATTTAAAAAAAGCAATGTAGAAAAGCCCAACTTAGATGATTCTTTCAGTACCGATATGCAAAAATTATTTCAAATCTATTTAAAATACTAAATGTAAAGCAAAAAGTCTGTAATTTTTACTCAGGAAATACTAACTGCAATTAAAATATATTTTGAGTAGAACAGTACTGAGTTCTGAAACTAAGCACAGTCTTGAAAAAAGATGAGTCAGAGTATGAGCTATTTGACAAAAGAAACTTCAACAAAGAGGAGTTCGTGACAGAAGGGTAAGGGCCCTTTTTTATCTTACCATAGCCTTGGATATAAATCAGAGCTGACTGGAACAATAGTATTTACATGGCAAGCTGTGAAAGCCTAAAGAGAGATTTCTCTATCTTCATCTGGAAAAACTCACATCCAAACACACCATCTGTCATGGCCTGCCCAAAGCCAGTGTATCATTGAGTACTGCGGACACCCACAGGCACAACCAGCACACAATTATCTTGTACCTTGCTACACAGACAGTCAGTCAGCGTAGTGCGAGATGTAGTGTGTGAAGACATGCTGTACATGCTTGCACACAGCCACATCCTAAACTCTTATTTTTAAATTGCAATTCCAATAATAAGATGGCTTCAGATTTTGAAATATACAAATTTTACTCAAAAATCCTAGTTATAGTTATTATAGGAAATATATTATCTGGACAACATTGTTTTTATTTATAATTTAACCAAGAATAGCTTCTACATAGCATTATAAATACTAAACGTGCTCTGAATGAAATTGAGATTTCTAATGACAGGACTCCGACAGTGTCTGCAGCTTGTTAAAACTTTTGTTCATATATTAAAATTAGCCTCTGAAAAGACAAGAAGGAGAGAATGTGTATTTAAGGCTGAAAACCCCTCTTATTTACTTAATTTATGTGTTATTCTGTGTCAGTCAGTGATCATAAATATATGTCTATATGGTGTCTCCCTCAGCAGGGGAGAGTGAATTACAGTATTGCTGGTACGACTTCTTGTGGAAGAAATCTGTGGCTTACAAACTTCACTATGAAAAACATTCAAGCATGTTTTAAGAGGGACTCTGAAGTGGAAAAATGGCAGGATACCAGCTGAAAGTTGCTCTGAACAAGGCTCTGCAGTCAGGAGGAGTTGTATTTCTCATTTTTCAAGCAATAGAGAAAATGGAGGTGAGGGAACAGAAAGCAAGAGAAAAGAGCTACAAGAAAAAACCTGCAAGATGATATCAGTTGTTCAGGACCTTGAAACCAAAGACTTATTGACAGAAGGCAAGTGGAATTCTGCAAACATGGTTGAAGGCGGTGTGGCCATCACTAATGCAAGGAGAAGAGTGAAGGAATGTAACGGCATCTTGGT
The DNA here is from genome assembly GCA_009769605.1 of Bucorvus abyssinicus. NCBI lineage: Eukaryota > Metazoa > Chordata > Aves > Bucerotiformes > Bucorvidae > Bucorvus > Bucorvus abyssinicus. The sequence goes on along the minus strand of CM020035.1, from coordinate 8,494,309 downwards.
TAGATTGGGGTGGGGGGTGCGTGGGGGAAAATCAGACAGAAACAGTCTGTGATGTGCAATCAAATATGATTAAAAAAAGTTGAGAAACTTACATAACTTGCTCAAACTAGTCACGTAGTTTTAAAATAAGAATGGTTTCCAAAGCATCTCCTCCTCATCATACTGATCAGTTGAGTCACTGTATAGGCTGTTCCCAAGAGGAGTCCACCCGTCACATCAGCCTCCTCTGTTGCTCTTGGAGATCAGCAGTGATTGATTTAATGTATCACAGATAGAACACATATCCAGGTTTTGGAGATAAAAACAAACACCTAACTATTTCTGCCATCCAGTTTCTCCTGCAAAACCTATAGTTGTGATCTTATTTTTCAAGATTTTTTATTTTCAGTGTTTCTGAGACATACCAGAACTGCATTACCTAGAAATCTGCATCTTGCATTTATCCACAGCAGTAGACCCAGGGTAGCAGTAATGCCAGCATTTGCACACTTCCTTTTCAAGTCTTGACCTAAGAGTAGGATATTGTCTTTGTTGGGTCAATATTTGACCTGTTTGTTATCTCAGCAGGAGTCCAAAGCAGTGGCCATTGTGAGGGTGATTTCAGGTGCTATCATCTGTCTGGTTTACACAAAAATAGTGCCAGGAAGAGAGATTCATTTCACAGGGAGTCAGGATTGATTTTTTTTTGGGTAGTCCGAACAATGATGTACAAAGCAAGAAACAAAATTCTTCTAGGAGTTTTGTTTTTCTGATTTCACTCCGCAGACTATATACATGTTGTGTGGCGAGTTGGACAAAATACAAAACAAATAATCTATCTGCACTCCTTATATTACCTCTGTTTGAAGAATTACACATTCAGTAGAAGTGTGGAAAGCAGCTAAAGATGTCAAAAACATTTACAGGATAAACAGATCCCAGCTCAGATAACTCCATTTAAGTAATCTAAATTCATCCCCATTATCGCCTAAGTGAGCATTACGGCTGTTAGCAAACCCTACACAAATATTCAGATTTTTGTTTTTCCTGTCATGCTGAAGGTTATCTCCCCAGTTGCTCTGAAAAATCAGGTGACAACCATTTCCCATGATGCTTTAAGGGCTGTCAAACTGTCCATCAAACTGTCACCTGACCAATCGTTCCCATGGTTCTTTTAGACTTCTAGTATGATAAATTTGAAAGGCACTATTATCTGCCTGTTGTGAAGAGGAACTGCTTAGGCTTTGATAAGATATCACTAGTCCCAGGTGAGAGGAGCCTGACAGCACATCAAGACAAGAAAACACATGGAAACAGTGAACACAGGAGCAAAAGGTTTACAAACATCTGTTGTCATTATTTATTACCCCTTTCCTTGGTTTTAGCTCTATCCTTGTTCTAGGGCAGTTTAAAAAGACTTTCCTTTCTTCCCAGCCAGTCTTAACTGCTGCTATTTTTAAACCAGTTAGTTGTAGAATGAGAAATATTTAAAACCTGAAAGATATCTTTAATAAAAGGTTGTGTTACCTACCTTTTCTGATACATGTTGCTTTTACCATCATTATATTTGAAGTTTTATACGATTCTCATGGTGCAATTATGTCATAAGAAAATGAGAAGCCTTGAAAGATATGAAGACTTTTTAAGCTCCACAGTTATTTTTCATTGATACCTTGAGATCGATTCAGTTTTCTTGCTGATATTTCAGATATCTCCTTATACAAGTACCCAGAGTTGGCTTAAGATACCTCTGAGCCCAACCAAAATGTTGTTATTTATTGTGGCTTGTCAATAAAAAGGAGCTGGTTGCTAACATCACCACCTTGTGTACAAATACTTGTTTGCATGCAGTTTTTTAATGGTTTTAGGCAGTGCTGAAATTTCATTAGACAGCACTACAGAACCTCAGTTGCACAAAAGAACATGTAAATAATTTTATCATTAAAAATCTTTTTAATTCGAGCCGTGTGTTTGTTTAACTATATTCTTACGCTCATTGGAGTTAAGATCAACAGCAAGCTTCCACACCCTGTGGACAAACCCTGTTCACTGGAGTAAACAGTCAAAAATCAACAGAACAGGGTTTCAGCAGAGGAAAATATACTTCCAAAAGTACTAATAAAGGTAAGATTCATAGATGAAATATGTCCAGCCTCTTTTCCAATTAAAGACTCTCTTGAGAAACCATGGATTATTACATTTAGAGGGACTTCCAACCTCCTCACATTTTAAAACATACACCTGATTTTAAAAGCATAAACTCAGTTCATCCGTGGCCATAAAGCACCCCTGGATCAATAAGCATGCTGAGATACTCCCTTCCATGAGCTGGGTGAAAAAGGTACAGATATGAAGCATATAGATACTAACCAATGAACCCCATCATATCACGCTGATTTAGACCGGATGGTTTCTTCTACCCCTTTTCAGGTAAAAAATCAGAGTTAGTGTCAAGTGTGGTAGCCAGAGAGGAAAAACAAGAACGAAATAACAGGGCAGTTTCCCACTCTCAAATGAAAAATGCTACAAGAAAACATTATCCTTACTGAGCTAAAATATTCTCTCAGCAGTTACTGCTGACCTGCTAGCGCACACAGTGGCGCTCACTGGGCACTTTTCAAAAAGAAAAGCACACGGTCCCTTTCTGCAGGTCATTATAATGGAAAGACACAGGAGTATTGAAAAGAGAGAGACAATATACACAAGAGTGGTTGAGGTGGTGGCTGACTATTTTGATAATCATGTTTTATTAAAATGGTAATTCTTCCATTTTCTCTAATCTTCGAAGGAAGAAGCATGAGTGCAGCAGAGGAAGGGAACTTTCACATAATATCAGGAAAAAACATTTCATGTATAAAGACTGGGAGAGAGGAAGCTGCACTCTGCGTATGAGAAAGCTGGTAACTGGGCAAAGAGAAGAATGGGTGGGGGAAGCAACTGGATGTGACCGGGCAACAGCAGGTAAAAGGGCAAGGCACGGTCACCCAGGAGTGGGCACATGGACAGAAAGATTCAGCGTGGTGTAGGGCAATGTTGTGCAGGGTTTCAAAGATAGGCAGAACAATAGGATGATCTTAGAAGTGGGTTTGCACAGGCAGGGAAGACTTCAGGTCAAGTGCTGCTGTGTCTAGGAAGCTCCACTGAGTACGAAGCTGAGTGAACACACTCCTCACCATGGTATTTAGGTACCACGCTCAGTAATGCCTTTAGCACTGATCCTGCAGTAACAGAGCTCTCTGACAGAAGCAGAAAGTCTCCTGCAAAGAGGACATTTAAAATTACCTAGATAACATTAAAGTCAGCCTTAAATTGTGGGATTGTGAAATCCTATGGTCACTGGAGGTCTGTATTTTTCTCCACTGATCATTTAGAGTTTGAAAACAGAAAGCAAACATACAGAATACACAACTCTACAGTCCTGTACATTAATAAATTCATTAAGTTTACAGTGAAGAGTTACTAAAGGAGATAACGCACAGTTCTTTCTGAATAGTTTGGTCATACTTTGCTGCTTTTACCTCCTGATAGGGAGTTTTGCCTGCACAGACTGTTAATGAAGACCAGGACTGTGGAAAAGCGTCTGATCCTGAGCACCTCCACACTAACCGCCTCACCCACTCTGCTAGAGTCCCAGTATTCCAGTTCTGCACCTATTAAGATATGCAGCCCTTTGCAGTAGCCAACACATGCTTAATGAACCATGCAAAAACATTATCTAATCTCTGTTCTATATTTTATCTCTCCATTACAACTTCTGTTAACAAATATAGAAAATGTGTCACCAGCATGATTACAAATGAAACTGATTTGCTGTTCCAACGACAATAATTGCATTTGCCAGCACTGTTGACATAGCACAAGTTACCACCTGATAGCTGCCAGAATAAAGAAAAAGGAATAGGGAAGTTAAAACAGGAGAGAGATGAGCACAGAAAGGAAGGAGGGCAAAGAAATCACTGACTGAAATGGTCGAGAAAGGGTTGGCTCAGGTCAGTCTGAGAGACAGAAGGTGGCATAGAAGAGACACAACTGATAACAACAGTTGAGCCTTCTTCAGTTATGAGAAAAGCTAACAGGAAATTTAGGATTATGTCCTTGTCTTCTGTAAGTAGTTAGATGACATGCTTCCACTCCTAAGAGCCTCACAATCTTTACTTACATCCAGTAGATGCAGGTAAAGGCAGGGCATATGATTACCTTTTAAAGGGGAGAGACATCCAGAGAGGCAAAGGCTGGAAGTCCTGCTTTACTGATGTTAAGTTCATTAGACTTACATGAGGTTCAGAAGGTCAGCCTAAGGCACTTGGGTGCAGTTACACAGGAAAACTAACAACTAAATTTCACCAAGAGTTTTCCTGGTCCTAATCTCTGGGTCATTCTGCGTGTGTTGAAGGAAGAGGCTGCTTGGCAGTAGAAACACAGAGCTCTCTCACTGCATTAGATATACCGTGGCCATCACACATACCAAAACTTCAGACCTGGATCACCCCCAGGTTTGGGATTCTGTTTCAGTGTTGTGCAGTCTAAGTTGGTTGAATCTCCTTCTCTCCGAAGAAAGAGCTCTGCAGCTTACTGTGACCCAAAGAGTCTTTACATCAATCTCCCAACGCTTCAGTCCACCACGCATGCCAGGCAGAGACTAACCATGGCTATCGGAAGTTATTTCATAATGGTTCAAGAGGACAATACAACAGCTATGACCAAAGGTACTGACAAAACCACTTTATATAATCAGATAACGTAAGGATTTAAACTTAACAGGATATTAGCTGATCTTTAGTCACTACTTACCCTTTCACTTTTATTTTGCAGTAAATGCAAGGTAGATTGCTTGTGTCTCCCTGGACAGTAGCCTACCTTGAGCAACTTTGTATTTACCATGGATAGTGAAGCAAGTAACATTGGTCAGACATCTCAGAGCAGCTGAGGCACCCTGATCTGGTATTTTGTAGTAATTTTTCCAACACCTCATCATGTGAGCACACTTTTGCTTCGACAGGTGCCTCTAGGTTTACAAAACCCTGCCGGAAGCCCGCATGTATGAACAGTTTATGTTAACATAGTACAGTATGATGGCAGCCATATCATGGAGGTAGACCAAAATCTTGCAAGAGAAATGGTAACATCACTGAAAATACATGAGAACAAGAACTGCCATCCAAAGTAACCGAAAAACCTCAGTGTTACTACTTTTCAAAGAATCTCTCCTCTTGGACCTTGGCCCTGCCTATGTGTACAAGTAACTGAATGGAGGCAGATGTAATAGGACTACTCATGCATAAAGCTAGTCACATGCATTAACGCTGGCAGGAACAAGGACTTTCTTTTCATACTTACACTAGAGGATAGTAAAAGAAATGCTGCTCAAAGAAATCCATCAACTAATTCAAACTCTGAGCTAGCTACTTCAGAACCTAGTACAATGGCCACACTCAATGAGTCCATTGAAGACCTGGAGATGAAGTAAAAACAGGTTTCTTTTTGAAGAACATTACGAGATCAATACAGTGCCGTGGATATTAGGAAAAGTCACTTTAATAAAAAGGAAATTGCACATAATGTAACAAAACAATTGCTATTTGGAAGGCCCTGAAAAAAACTGGACAATGTAATATGATCTTTCTTAACTTCATTTCCCATCCACTGCAGAAATCATAACAATAAAGTTTTATACATAAGCAACATCATGAGTTGAAAGAAGAGACTGTATAATTCCTTTCCATGGACCAAGCCAAAAGAAATGAGGAAAAAAAATTGATTCTTCTCTGTTAGCCTCCTGTGTAAAATTTTGCTCCTTATCATCTCATCTAGTCATATCTTTCTGCAGTTTGAATTACCCTCTTTTCCTCAATCTGGTAAGGCAGTGAAAGGATGTTTGTTCTGCTAATTAACTTTATTACCCTGATAACTCCCTGCAGCCTTTGACGAAAACAATTACCGTTCCTCCTTTTTTTTTCCCCCACTGGCAAAAAAAAAAAAAAAAGAAAAAAAAAGAAAAAAAAAAGACGACTATTAATTAGAAACGAGGCCCCGGTCCCTGCCATGTTAGCCTGCCACGTTCTCAGACCCTCGAGCGGGATAGCATTACATTGTCAGTAGTAATTTAGCTCTCATCTGTCTCTGCTAATTATTGTCACATTCATCAAATTCATCAACAAAAGTGCTCTCAGAAGGATTGCATATTTGCAGTTAATACAGCATAAACTGGTATTACCCATCACCACATTTGTGATGATGAGAGGGACACAACTTATTCATCCCTAATTAGAGCAAGCTGGGTAATTAATTATACATTCCGCCTTATTACTTCTGAGTTCCCAGATATTGTTTGTCTAAAAAGGGGGAGAGAGAGGAAGAGAGAGAAGCCTGAAAATTAAAAAAAAAAAAAAAAAGAGAAAAAAAAAAAGAAGGGGGGAGAGAGAGAGAGAGGAGAGAGAGAGAGAGAAATGTGTGATGTGTTTTGTCACATGTGCTGTGCCATAATTCCCACCTGACAAAGTAGCTGAATCAGGAGAAAATTGCAAGTTGTCAGCAGCAGAATAAACTGCTGTAATAGCTGATTAATGACACACACCTGTGACAGGTGCGCCCGGCCTGGAAACGGGGCGTGATTACCAGGCACCGGCCGAACCGGGGTCAGTGCCAGGCGGCGCGGAGCGGCTCTGCCCCGTTCAACAAACCGCACGCCGCCCCGCTGCCGAGAGCGCCAGGGCAGGCGCTTCCTTTTGGGGAATTATCTGACAACGCTGGAAGAGTGTTTTAATCCAGTGCGTTTGTTTCTCTTCTGTTCATTTATTTCAGAGCTCAAAATTGTGTTTTGACAAGATGACCCAGCAAAATTCCGAACTGCAGATAAATTTTGAATAGTCACAAATACTTTGTTCCATGTCTGGCTCATAGCAACAGTCCCAAGTATTTTCAAGTAACTTAAATATATACATATATACATAGATAAAAACATAAACATTGTACAAATATACCTATATATTTATAGAGACACATTTTCGAAGCCTATAATTCTACGAGTCCACTCAGTTTTATTTCATATGTCAGTGGTGATGACGTACACCTGACCGCTATGGGAAATCAGTATCTCTCTCGTTCCACCAAAGGTGCACGGGTTTCTTCTGAAGGACAATTTGGATCTCATTAATTTAGACTTAAAAAATTCCTTTAATATATAATAATGGGGCACGAGAGTTATCCAGTTACGGGACTGCTCTGTGCTCAGCACATTGGGAGCTACTCAATCCCCAGATACAACTAGAGCTATAGCAGCATACTCTGGATAGCATTAACGACATTTTTCATTCTTGTGCTCAGTTGCAGAAATGATGATTAGGTAAAAGATAGATTCTTATGCAAAAAGACATGTATTAAAAGCCTACACATAGCGAGTGAAAAGACACGAATGCCAGTAAATGCAGATCACAGAATCACAGAATCATCTGGTTGGAAGAGACATTTAAGATCATCGAGTCCAACCGTACACCCTGCACTGCCAGCCCCTAAACCACATCAGTCAGCACCGCGGATTTTGCCACCAATCCAATGTCATTCTTAAACCATAAACATGAAGTGATGTCACTGTCTCCTTCTAAAAAGTCCTTTTTAGAGCCAAATAAAAATGAAGAAATCAGGAGTCATGACTTCAAGACTTTCATATGTGCATGTGAAAGAATCTAAGAGTTGGTCAGATACACCTAATACATCACTCTGTCCACATATTATGCATTAAGATTGGTCTGTCAGAAAAGTAAAGCTCAATGTTTTCCTCAGAACAACTTCTGGACACATCCAGAAACAATTAAATAAATATAATTAAATATATAGTACATGCAGAGATTTACCTATACCGTGCAGCACATCAGAAGACACGGGAAGGAAAAAAAGGCAATGAAATTACTGCTCATATCAGTTCCTGGAGAGAAATGACAATACATATCCTTGCCTACAACACGAAAAATTCCGGTCCTTTGAATTTTTAAGCATAAATTGTTGCATGAGCTCTTCTTTCGGATGTAGACAACTGTGGGGAAGAGCTACGTATATGGATGGCATTTAGGTCACCCGATAACCCCTCAGTATGAAACAACCTTCCATGAACTTCCTAGTCACTCTTTTGCAGTTGCAGACAGTGGAGGAACTTAGAGAGAAAACAATACGAGTTCCGCAAGCACCACCACTTGAATAACAGTTTACGTACATCTAACACGTGGCCTTTAATAATGAAAACAAGGTGGGAATAACCTCCCGCCTACACTTTGTGAAAACACTATCTCTGATTTTTTTTACCCATATGTCGTTCCATTCCCCATTCTCATTTATTCCTGCGCCAGAAATATAAAAGCCCCGAATAATCCATTTATAAAAAATGCGCAGAGATTAAAATATATTTTGTGAATAATAGTTTGATAGGTATAGTACTTTTGTTTTTGGATTAATCTTCAGTGCAGCAGTCTGCAACCTAAAACGTAGAAGAAATAGCTTGAAAGCTTTATGCAAAATGTATGTAAATTTGTTATGCTTTAGTACAGATACATCTGAATAGGCAGCCGTGCAGCTAGCCAACAGCCTAGGAAGGAGGCCAAGCTCACATCCAGATGCCACTGATAGAGAGACTGCGTGGCATCAGCGCTCCCAGCTGCCAGGCTCACCATGCATTCTTACAACATTTGACTGTAGCAGAATGAGACCTTGTAGAGCATTCTGCTGACAAATAATCATAACACACAGACACAATTCCAGCGAGTATAAAAATCTAACAATGAAAAATATCTTCAAATAAACATTTTCCTACCAGCAAGTGCTCGCTATCTGGAAATTGTGTTATCACTATATTGAACCAAAGACAGAGCCAACACAATCCTCAAAACTTATGCTGAGTTTTTAAACTACTTTTCAAGGAGATTTTGCATCCTTCAATACTAAATTTTCATGTAATTTTATATGTTATATATATGTCTTACATATGTTTTATATATTTTTATGTTCTAAAGTTACATATGCAGAAACTTAAGTTTATTCTTTGAAATGAAGGTGGGATTAAAATCCAAGTGAAGGAGTCAATTGACTTTAATTTACTGTGCTTCGGAACAATTAATAATTTGAAAAATGATTTAAAAAAGACAGGAAAATGGAAACTATTAAAAGACAATAGTAGAGCAAATTAATCTGGCCTGAGACCAGGAGAAGAATAATTACTCATTCCTTTGTAAATTATAATGCTTGTTATTACTCTTCACTTAACAAGTTGCAAATCTGATTTAGCAAGTAATGCTCACCCATTCTTTGAAGTAGAATAAGATTTTTAAAAATCTAAGAAAATTTCACGAGGAAAGTACCCAATTGATGAACTACCTCACTCAATTGAACTAAAATAAATTTGGGGTTACAATTCAATATCACTGTAACTCTCACTGTTCAGCCTATCATAGATAGGCTTCAAGACAGATATGCCTTTGTTTTGCAATGGTTCACTGACATTTTTAGAGCAGCAAATTTCATAAGAGAATTGTAAGATCACTCATTGATCTGAAAAACGTATGTCATCAAATTTCAGGTATGCATGTGTGTACAAAGCAAAAATATTAAATTCAAAAGCAAATTCTTTCTCATAGTTTAAATCGTACAAAAGCAACAAAGAACTAACTAAAGAAATCACAGTAAACTGCAGATGATCTTGACCCAAATCTACAGTATTTGCGAAGTGCTCTACTTAAATTCATTCCCAAATGCGAGGAAAAACATTTGTCAGAGAAGGCAGCTGGTGTCACAAATCTTAGAAGTCTGTTAGAAATCTCGCTTTTCTTAGCTATTTCTAGAACAACAGAGCAAGGACAACAATCACAAAATCAGAACAGGAGGAACAAGCATAGCGCTCATTCTCTTTTGTTCAGGTCGCTGTCTTTACCACTCTAAAAAGAAAAAAATAATCCTGATTGTTGAACTGTATTCTAGCACATCTTGGTTTTTTGCACGTCTTCCTACACTGTTAACTGTGTAAATTTACCAGCGTATCAGCATCACGTACACATAAGCTTCTAAGATATTAACTTGATTCCTTTGTACAATTCTTTTCAGAAGTCATTTGCAAAGCATCTGCATCCTCTAAAAGAAAAAAAATTTGCAATTCACCTGATGAAGATAGAAAATTATAATTATAGACCATCCAACAATTTTGATAATTTCAGCAAGACAGCTTGCTGAAAACTATGTCATTTAGTTTACAAAAATCACATAGAGCTGCGCTATGTTATATGTGACTGTGGTGCGGAACTGCACAGGGAGGAATGAGGAAGAAACAGCAGCTTTGGCACACCCTCATCCATCCTCAAGACTTTACTGATACTCCTTATGGACTGAAACCTTTGGGAGCTGGGAGCCCACTGCTCCACTTCATTGCCAATAGCAACTTGTCAAGTACATGTGCATGAAGAAGTTCATATTTTTTGCATCTCAGAAAATCTGAATGGGTAGATACGCCCCAAACCCACAGAAAGTAAACATTTCAGGAGTACCTGATGCTGCTGTGGAACGGTAGCCAAGGGAATACCATTGGGGCAGTAACCTTGCCAAACTACCATATTTGTCAGATGGCTGCCTACTTTCTCTTGCAGAACTTCTGAGCATCTTAGACTTATTAAAGAATCTACTAGTTCCATCTTGAGTAATCTTCCTATAAAGGAATAAATATTTAGGAATCTAATGGCATTTTTTTCCCTTTGTGATTTTTCCATAAGAAAGGATGGTTCTGTGTACATTAATGTCCAATTTAGGGACTCCTAACTAATTCAAATGAAGACACAAAACCAAATATATAATCTAGTTTTAAATGATTGGTCACTCCCAAGATGAAGTGAGATTTGGCATGTTTTAGTCTTTTTCTGTATATTTTCCATCTGCACATACAGGAATGTTGTCTATAACCCTTCAAAGTTGAACATTCAAAGAAAGATTTTTAAACAGAAGGATCAGCATTTCCCCCAGATGTCTTCATTAAAGAGATGCAAATACATTTTCTTTAACAGCAGCAACATGAATTGCTCTACAAGCTTCAGTATAAGCGTCATCTTTGATGCATCATTCAAAAAAAGATATGAACAAACACATGAAATGCTCAGCGATGGAGTCAGCAGTTAAACACACTAGAGCAAGAAATAATACAGCAGACAGACTGCTTATATGACAAGGCACTGGTAAAATTCTTGGCGAGTGTACGCATGATTACTGAAATGGCAACTCCATATCTCACATCGTGAAAAATAGAGGAAATAGTAAGTGACCAAATTCTAATCTTAGTTACACCAACACACACCGGAATAATTGCCACGCACGTCAGTGAAGTTATTCTGGATTTTCATCCACACATCTAGAGTTCTTCTCCTAAGCATTAAACTGCCTAAGGAGACAAACTTCAACCTCCAGATGATAAATCCTCCCCAGATGATGTTATTTATAATTCTTCGTAGAACTTCATTTTTTTCAGTAAAAGGATGAGAAAAGCATTCTTTATAAAATGGGTTTTCCAGAAGTGAGTCATGTTGGACACTGCAGGAAAGAGTCATCTGGGAGAATGACTAACACTTTGAAAAACTATCTTAACCATAACAAATATTGACTGTGCTACCATTTTTAGGAAAAAAATATTTTTATGAAAAGAAATACATGAATCAACAGAAGCTGAGAAAAACAAAATAAAATAGTACTTATCTGTCATGCAGTTGGTGTTTAGGAGATGACACACAAACACAAGACAAAATCAAACTGCAAATCAAAAAGGTTCTCCAACAAATCAGTAAGATGGATCAGGCAAAAATATAGGCTTTTCCTACTTTAAAGCATCTTCTTCACCTACTCTAATGACCAGCACTTATACATAGAGAAATATTAAAAAAAAAAAAAAGAAAAAAGTTTATATGTGTTCCCACACATATACATGTCTGTTTCTCCACCAACACTCTTTGCCACTCCTTGGTTTTTTCTGCTTAATTGAACTGTAAGCTGATCAGGACAAATGTTCTATTCATTCTCATCACACGTTTCTTAAGTAGCACTGGGGAACTTGGTCTTCATTTTGACCAAGAATTCCTCAAAACTTTATTGTATAATAAAAGAAGGATATTAACGCAGAATTTAAATAGTTTCCCTAATACATGTTCAGCATCAGGTTTTAACCTCATTTACAATCACGTGACAAAAGGGATGCAGGCCAAAGAAATCGGCAAACTATGTTACTTAGATTATCATTAGAAATAGCTAACTACTACGTATCTATTCCAATACCACTAACATATGTAAAACACAGGAAGTCAAACAAGTTCTAATGCATGCTTTGATGGATACAACTTTTTGGCATTGCGACTTAAGCTTTGTAAACATTAGGAGCCAAATTGGGTCCACTGGTTGTACAGGTACACCAGGAGGCCAAGGGAACGCACAAAGGAACTGGACATAACAGAGAAGGTCCCTGTGCCAGCCTTTGCACTTCTCTGGGCAGGAAGACAATACAGATGGGAAAGCATTGGACAACCCTTAGACCACTTCTGTCTCTTCAAACCTCTGCTTCTTCAAAGAGAAACCCATTTGTTCTGTCACTACTTCGAGCCCTCCAAGTATTCTTGGTAGTTCAGAAACGTAACACATTATGGACATATTTTGGACTGCATTTCACCAGATGCTTGCTGTGAACTGTTTTCAGCTTCACAGAAACTCTTTTAAAGGCGTCATAATCATTTACGCCACCTTTCAAACGTACTACTGGAACAGGTTTAAAGGATTTAAAGGAAAGCTCCTTCAATACTGTTTAAGTATAATTTGTCTAAGAATCAGAATAAAAGCTGTAAAAGTTTGGTAGAAAATAGCATTCTGTTCTAAGTAGTAGAACACAGCAATTCAAATGTCAAATAATTTAGTCAAATATTAAACACTTTAAGACATCCTGGAATGTTTAGTAGAAAATATAGATCCAAAAGTAAGACTCAAAAACTCTCATAAAAAAAGGAACTGCTTTCATTACTGCAATTGTCTGGTTTTTGGAATAACTTCCAAAGAATCATGCTAAATTTTGTTAGACTATTCACAATTTAAGTATGATTTTTTGAACAGCAGGCACAGTTCTGTTTAAATCAAGTTTAGTCGATACGCTTTGAAAGCATGATCCGAAGTTTTTTCTCATTATAATTCCAGGTAACTGTTTTTAATTGCAATATTCATTGGCTTATTAAAGACCAAAACTAAGATACGAATAACAAAGTTCAGCTGAAAGATACAGAAGTTAGCCAAATCTCATCTATGCTGAGTATTTTCCTCTACCCAAAGAAATTCTAGTTTTTTGCCATAAAGGAAGGTGGTCACAGGAAGTTTATAATGATGCTTAAAAGCAAGCAAACGAAAGAATAGCAAGAGCAGCAGCTCCTTATACTCTAGGACACCTAAAAGAAAAGTCACTCTCCTGGGACAGTGCGGATAGACGTAATCGTAATGCTCCTGGGGAAAGCCACAAAACCCCATGAAATCAAAGCACTCTCCTGACCACCAACCAGCCTGGGCCTTGTGTTTCCTTTCATCGCAAGCTCCAGCCAGTTTTGGTTGCTGGCTTGAGGAATGGTTGCCTCCATGGGAAAATGATTGTTCAAAAATCTTAATATATTATAATATTCTATACCCTAATAGAGCTTGAATCAACATCACAGTTTTAAATAAGCACATACGTAACAGACAGATACTTCAGCTTTGTTGACATTTCATGAAAATTCCTTGTTTGTGATTTTCACTACAAAAGGTTTAGTGATATTGTTGTAGAGGTCAGAAATTCACCTGAAAGAAGAAGAAAATTGAGCCAAAGCTTTTTTACTCTTCTATCTGTAGAGACAGAGAGAGAATAAAAAGTTTGGATCTGCAGCCAGATTTCCTAAAGATTCAGATACGAACAGATCTAAAGGTAATAGCAATTGTTATGCAATTTTCATATCTTAAGATGAGGATTTGTAAAATATGACAACGTACTAATGCAAAATAGGTGATTACTTGGAGTCAACTATAAATTTTGCCCATGATAAAAGAGTACAGCTAGACTCATAAGTGACTGAAATTATTTTCTATGTTATGTAGAGAAATAAATAAATATAATTAACTTTAGTAGCCTTAATTTAATGAAAAACACACAATCAATACATGTACTTATTTGTGATTAATCTTTAAAACAGTGGGTTTGTTCCTCAGTCTTCAATGTCAGACCACTAACAGTTATGCAGAAGCAAGTATATTTTTTCCATTATTTAATACCTTTAGGAAAATGAGTACACTTGGAGTTGTTTTAGAAATTAGCACTTAGATTGTAGCAATATTAATATCAACTTTCTTAGGAATGTTTTTTCCCTACCATAAATTAAGCTTAATCTGCTTATTAAGCCAAGTCACTGAATTCACAGTCTAGCTAAAGGAATGAGTAAAAATGTTAAATTTAAAATGTATGCAATTTTAAGATGGCATTGTGCTTTTGAAACATTTTGGCAAGAATGTTAGGAATATCTTCTCCAACGAAGACCTAATAGCGATGTTTTGAAGAATGACAGTGTGATCAGTCAAGGAATCTGATTTTTGAATTCTTGTCCAAACAAGTCCAATCTACATATCATTATTGCCTTCTAAAAACAGAATTCAATGGGAGCTGTGCCTCTGTGAAAACTGAAGAACTAAGCAGTAGAAGGTACTATTCTAAAACTTTGAAATTGTAATGACAGACAGTATTTTTCCCAGGTAACAGAGTCCAGAGTTTCACTCTTTTCCTTATTAAATTAAGTAGAAAAAAAGATGACAGGGAATGGGACGTACATGTTAAGATGGTGCTGGTTTAACAGGTCAGTCCGATCTAGGATTCAGCCACTGAGCTCATGAGCAGCTTCTGGAGGTGCTGAGGGCACTCATTCTTCAGGAAGCCAAAGGCAGCAGGAGGGGCTGCACACGCTCAAAGGTCTCTGAAGGCAAAACTCATGTCTATCCCCATTAAAAAATACATTTATTGCCTTAATTTTGGTTTGAAAGCTTAATTAATTGTTTAATTTTCTACTGTGCATAGTGTGAAAGTGCAAACAAAACGGTTACGGTTTTCTGTAACAAGGAAAAGCTTCGTCCCAACGTGCAGCTCCGGCTTCATAATTTATGCAACCCCTAAGACAGGGATATAAGGTAAGGGCCACCAGGGCCCAGCGATGGCAGACTTTTTTATGAATATCAGTGGCTCATGAATATAAACAGTTACAGGAAAATAAAATGTATAAAACCTAGACCTGGGAACAAAAATCTCAGGGAGATCAACAACTCCGAAAGAATCTAGTGTCCCATTCCGAAGAATGTCAGATTAAACTAACATGTGCCAGTCAATATTGGTACACTGTGACCCTTGATGCCTCCTAAGCAAAACTATTAAGTCCAACATTTTCTCCTGTAAGCACTTATCTGTAAGGATGGCTAACATGTCCTCTGAAGCAGATATTGAAACTGATTGGACAATAGGTAGATACCAGACAGGGGCCTGGGGGCCGACCTCTAGAAATAGGGGGAGAAAATCTTAATCTGCAACACAATGCAGCTCTCTTGAAACCCTATCATTTTCACTTCCCATGTGTCTGCTGCCTGACTGTGAATGGATTTGAAAAGGAATGGTTAGTGCTGAAAATTGGATCAGAGCTAACATTCTCTCATTTTTATCAGCAGCTGCCAAAGGTCATCTGACATAATAGCTGATGAATTCAAGCCCAGTGGATTTCATTTGCAATTTTCAATTTACTGAGGCCTCCAAACCCCACAGTGATAAAAGCTTCCCCTATCGTGGCCTGTCACAAACATCAAGAAACTGCACAAACCCACAAGAAAGAAATAGGAGAAAGCTGTGCATCATCACGGTTACAGATAAGGAGAACAGGAAGAAACAGTATCACGTAGAAAGGTGTGGAGCGGCATGTGTGGTTGAGCTTCTAAATGCCAAGTGTAATGAAAAGACTATGAGGAGCAATCAAATAACTTCTGCAGAATAACGTCGTGGTTCCCCTCCCCCCCTTCAGTTTGAAAATTGCCTTCTAATCTCTTGCTTGACATCCTGAAGATAAAAGTGAAAGTGAAAAACCCCTGTTTATTTAGACATGGAAAGTATTGTACCGTTGATATATTTACTGTAGCTTTGATTTACAAATTCACGCTATTAAGAGGCCTATTATCAGAGAAACAGTGTGTCAGCACAAAATAAGAAATGCCTTCGTTCACCGGCAGACGGACTGTAGATCTTTGCTCCTGATCCACAGGCAACGCAAATGAACTCTGGTTCGTGGGTGCTGGAGGTTTCAGGGTCTACTCATCCAGGTACCTACATTCAGAGACTTTTCCATGTGCTTTCAACACGCAGGAGCTAAGCGCTTCCCTCCGAGATCTCTGCCACATCGACATTGTAAGAAATCCTATCCCAAGTGATTAGAGCAAGAAACTGAATAAATCCCAAAGTCCTTCACACTGGAAAGAACATACTTTGCTAAAAGGCCAAGTAGCTCATATTCTCTACCTGTCAATGACTACATTGTGAAAGAAGCGGTTCAGAAAGCAAGCTACTGTTTCACAAGTAAATGCTGAAAAAAGTATCTCCAGACTTTAGCAACCCATTCCAAAGTACCAATTTAATCCCAATAGCAGCAGTATTTGAGACTACTATCTCCTACACACTGCAGCAAAAAGAACTCAAGTTTCTCCTTTCACTAATCTCAACAATAACTCCAACTCAAACAGGCAGGAAACACAAATACTGCCAGGTGGATCCTACTTGGACTCAAAGGTTGAGAATAACTCAAAGATAGTTTCAATAGTGAAAAGCCCTTGGTACAGTGCAAAACATAAAATCAGAGGAATGCCAAATACAGAAGCATTATACAGCGAATAATGGCATGTTATTCTGCGGTTAGAATAGTTCACCTTGTCTTTCAAAAAGTTATGAAGACCCCCAAAAGGAGAATTGCTTATAACGATGTGATTTTCTATTGACTAGATGTAGATAAAGAAGTAGTTCATCCAAGCATTGGCAGGTGGGTTTACAGAATTTTTAATGTCATAAGAATATTTAAGATGGTATTTTTCCATATCGACCCTAATGATGGTAGTTTCTTGACTATTTCAGGAAGGTTTATTTTAAGGTGGTGACAAAGAAACTCTGTCTAAATATGGACAGCATTTGAAAGGTGAGGTAGCGTATTGCCAAGGTAATCCACCACAGAGCTTCCTTCAGATGTGCACGTAGCAGCTGCACATCATAGCAGCACTGATCAATTTTATACCACTAGTACTATTATTTCTTTTCAGTACCCAAAAATATGACACGCTTCTTTCTGAAAATAAAAATCAAGCCCAAATATATTCTATTGCGAACAGAATTACATCCTGGACAGAAGAAAAGTGGGACAGGTGCAATAAGGGCTGTGAAGAAAATGCAATGGCTGCATAGAGATGAAGACGTGCATTTTATTCTTTTTTTTTCTTTTGCTTATTTCCAATATGAGTTTTTTCTTTTGTTCTTTTTCCTTTTCTTCCTGTCACTATCATTTACCTGTATTTGGATTTTATATCGTCTCTAACCACCATAGTATCTGAGGATCCTTTATGTAAAAAAGAAATAATCAAGTTTCCAATAGACTCCATGGAGTTTAGAAATTCTTTTTCTCTTATTATACATCTAAGTCACTGTTATTATTACACAGATAACACGAGAGAGAGTTGGTTGTTTGGGTCTTTTTTTTTTAATTTGTCTGTGGCAATGGACCACTTGTTTGATAAATGAGGAAGGAGAAGAGTGTTGGACCCACTCACAAAAGAATGAGTGGGTTTAATTTCACAAAGAAAATGTAAGCAACATCAGCTTATGATATCATGAAAAACCTGATAGGCATTATCAGCTGGGAACAAGATCACATTTTCACCACAAAAGTGATATGGAGGAAGGATTATAGATATTTAGAGTTCATAGTTAATTCTGAAACTTAGGATCATATGACCAGATAATATGGTCTCTGAGTTATCTGGGGATATCTTAATGCTAAGTCACCTCTGGTAGACTGCTAAAAGATGAAGGAGCCTCATCAATCTGTTCTGACGGCTCACTTAGAAGTTTAGCTAATGTTCCTTCATTGCCTCTATGCTCCAATATTGATGGCATCGTTTGGGAGTTTGGAAAGAGGGAATAATGAAGACACTGTCTATTGCTGGAAAAGCCAGTAAGTTAACATTAGCTCATATCACGTATTAATACCTAAATAACTTTCCTGGTTCACATAAAATGATATCTATGATTCAGTTCTTTCAATCTTGTAATTTTTTCATAGAGAAGAACCTGATCTTCACCTTTTATTCCCTCTTGATTGAATCTCCCCATTTGTTCTACCACATTAAAAAAAAAAAAAATCCCCATAAGTCTCTAAGCTCACCAGTTTACATGAAGAAGCAGGCAGTGCTGGCCCTCCTAGGAACAGCGTAGCAATATGCTTTCAAGCTGGGATTGACTTTTCTCTACAAGATTTACCACTCCTGCTGCCAGCAGAGAAAGTAATACTGGCACCAACATCTTTGCTAGAATTTATGGTGCCAGCAGGGAAAAAATCTTGTCAATACTGAATGGAATTTTTATATGACTCAAAATGGTCCATATACATTATATTCAGCTAACTCTCCTGCAAGTCTTCTACATGCCTGTTCAGTCACTAGTTCTTTTTTCTAGTACTATAAAGATCTAAGTGTAAGAATCAGGAACTCCTGGGATCTAACGCTAGCTCTGTCACGGTCTAATATACAGCCTTGACTAAAGCACTTCAACTAAGGCCTTCAACACGCTCTCTGTAAACTGTGAATAAAGTCATCAGTGCACTAGTAGAATTAATGCTTGAACAACTGATGAAGTCATATAGGGGTTAAGTATCTCTGAGCATTCATTCATGAGTGATTTGTAATGATCACAGCAGAGATAGTTTCTGGTTTCTTCTCCTTGGAATCATTCACATCTCAAGTTCCAGAATGGTTTCACATCTCTCTTGAAAGCAGGACACAGCTAGCAGGAAGATGTTAATTCCTGGGGGAAAAGAGCCCTGTACTGGTGAAGTAAAATATGCAAACTCACCTCTGGTTAGAGAGAAGACAAGGAAGAAGACTGAAAATATGAACCTTTATTCATTATTACCAAGATTCTCAGTTGTTAACTGACAAGTTCATGCATGAAAGACTATCAAAAAGCATTTGACAGTGAAAACCCAGATGCTCCTACCACGTAGAATTAGCAAAGATAGGATGTTATAGGGGAAAAAAAATTATTAGAAGCACTGGTATGTCTTAGATGCAAACATTATATGAAAACTGGTAAGTTAAAACATACTTTTCATAGTCAGCCGTTGTGTTATGTCCAGAAGCTACAGCTGAGCTGATTAGAACATTTACTGACATTAAAACAATGTAGATTAATACAGAGCTGAGCAGTTATTAGTCTAGCATAACTGAATGCATTACTCGACAATATAGTCACAGTCTATTTATAGTAATTCTATTTGTATTAGAAAGATAATGTTTAAAATTATGTGATTTAATTCACTCTCACATCAACCTTTTCATTTTAACCAGCAAATTATTATTTCAAAGCATTTACCCTCCATCTATTTTAAATAAATCTGCAAAAAATTTGGGGCCATAATTTGCTTAAATTCTGCTTCTTTTTAAATGCATGATAGTATTTATTTATGAATAACAACACCTACTTCTACATAGTCTGTAATTTCTGATAAATCTGAAGATGATCTGTGATCTCTGCAAGAAACAATACTTGCTTCAATAGATTTGGAGAGAAATATCAGTTTTGCTCATTGTAAGAAATAATGAAGTACAATAAAAAAGGTCCAATTGACTGACCGGCTGAGGGCCCTCAGTTCCTAATGAAGCAAATGAATACCGCAAATATTCGGTATCATCTTGTAGGATCTGGCCCTGGGCACTTATGAGCATGCTGTGGAAAGTCTCTCCAACTTCAGCACAGTAAAATTGGAAAGAAAACAATTTTCTTGTACCACTGTCTTGCCTGATTCAATTATCAGTGTCTGATCTTGCAAGGCATCAAGGACCCTCCTGTGAGGTCCTCCAACTCCCACTGAAATCATCAAAGAGAACTGTCGGTACTCACTGCCAGGCAGGACTGGACCCTGAGAGCGCAGAAAGTCACATGTAAGCACGGGCTGGCTCTAGCCAAGCATCAGTCTAAATAAGACGACCCTGTTAGTGACAGCAGAGAGACACATTGATCTGGGATTTTAAGGAAAGCACTCCACAAATGGTGAACATTTGTTGCAGTGACAGAGCTAGCTTAAATATTACTGTATATCCTCCTCGGGGGTTCCTGCGGCAGAGAAGGTTCTGGCCTTTGAAGTCAGGCTCTCCCCTTTCAACCCCCAAGTTTAAAATGTCACTGGAAGAACTGAGTTTAGTGACTTCAATTTAGTCCTATCAGAGTATGCATCAGGAAAATGGGCACAAATCATCTATTACAATTCGTAGATGCATTTCATAATCTGTTACTCTTCCTCAGCGAACGGGTTGGAGGACACTATGACACAGCTGGTACTACAGCTGCCCGCCTTTAACCGTACTTTGAGATTAGAGTTTCAGTAAAACTACACTGTGCTGAAATGGAACACATATTTTGGAGCGTGCCTTCAGTCTTGGAGACAAATGCTGCTAAAGGCATGACCCGTATCAATGCTCCATTCAATTTTAGGAATGAAATTCAATTGTAATGTTGTTTACAACAGTGACTTTAGAAATAACAACATAAACATCCGACTGATAAATGTGAAAATGTTACTAATGTATCACCTAATTAATAACGTTTATCTAAAATAAACTAAACCAGTTTCTTTACATCCAGTAAAATGTGACCTGAGAGGCGAGACTGAAAGTATGGATGACAACGCGGCTCAGTGTAGGAGACTGGAAGAGGTTGTCTAGTTTTGCCCTGTAATGCTTTGAATATTTTTTACCATACATACTGAATAACTTCTAAGTATAAGGTAGTATGGTCTGGATCCACTTTTTGAAATACTTGGAGAGGTTTTGATTACACAGAGTTGTTATTTACCTGTGCTATAAAGCGAGTTTTAGCATCATCGACAAGTGCATGCCTAATTATAAGCAGAATTAAAAATTGAGTACTGCAATATATCAAGGAAACCCCTCAATTTTTTCATTCTTCTTCACTATCTCCATTTTGTCTTGTAAAAATTTACTTCATACTTGTTTCTACTGCATTAAAGCCCAAGAAAGAAAATAAGCAGCAGCCTCTCAAAAAAGTCTTTTTTCCCTAACTGCTTCCTTTCAGTGCAACCAAAGAGGATAATTTCACAAAATGTAGAGACCATTCTCGAGTCAACTCTTAAGGACAAAGTATCAGTTACCTAATTTCCATATAGGTTATGTCAATAAGAGTACAGCATCTTCTTAAATTTAAGAGATTTGTTACTACAGTAAATAATAACAGCTCATAACGCTTCACAGAAGTGGAGAACATAATCACTTCATTTTATGGCTGAGGAAACTGAGGCTGCAAAGAAAATGAAGTATTCAACAACACTTTATAAATCCTAAACTGAAAAGCTTGAAGAGTAACAACCCAGTATATTATCAAGCTGTCCTTCTCCGAAGTGACAATTGGCTGCAAATTTGAACAAGACAACCCAGTTAAGTGGTTGTTTGGCCCTTGGTGAAAAGCCCATGTGTTTTCATGTCGGCAATGTTGATTCTGCATTTTAAAAAGCTTTTTCTTAATTTGGTGAAAAAAATTAGACAATCAAGATTTATAATACAACAGAACTTTGCCTTGGAAAAAATAAATGCTGAAATAGCTTAAAATGCCTCTTCCACTCCTCACTATGAAGCATCAACATTTACTTCAAAGTCACGATTGATGGCAATGGCAACTTCCAGTTCTTTGAAAATTTTTGCAAGGTTATTTCTCTGTTAGAAGTTATCTACCTCTAAGAAGATGAACAGACCCCTCAAAATTTCCTTTAGCTTGGCCTTGCACCACAACAGCTGTTGGACAAGACAGTTTGGAAAAACAGGTTTTATTCAGTTTGGTTTTTCTATAAAAAGCGAGCAAGACGTTGGTGAACTCCAGTGAATAGAGATCCCTAAACTGCCTCTGGATTTTCTTTCTCATTTTGTCATTCCAGGTTGAATTATTATGATAATTTCAAAATATCTAAATCTCTATTTCTACTTTTTCCCACCATAATGGTAAGTGGTATAATAAAACACTGAAAACACCAGAAGTACTTTCAAAATTTTTGTTCCAACTTTGCCTCTGAGATCTTGAAACCACTGAAACAGCATATAAGACCTCACAAAGGTTATTAACACAAATTTTAAGTTCCTTTAATTTCCTATCATCAGCCTTTATGTGAATCATAATGTGACGATTGCTGCTATAGATATGACAGACAGAAAACTTTTTTAACTGCCAATTCCCAAGTGTTCAAAATGTAGGGAAACACCAATGTTAAGATTATCCAGTTAATCCCGTGAGGCAGGAAGGACTAGGAAATTACCTTCTACTAAGCGTACCACGATATTTTGTAAAATGCTATTAACACCTCCTTTGAAACACAATGAAAGTTCTTTAGAAAAGCTAACAAAAGCCACTCTATCCTGTATGTGGCACATCTTTTTGTTTATCTGTATTCATATTGCTGACATGAAGCACATGTCATTGTACCTATGCATAATTGCATAAAACATGAAAGACTACTACTAACCTTATAATCATGATATTTAAACATTACAGCTGCTTTCTCATTCCTACAATATAATGACTAACTGCCACTAACAACTGATTATTATCATGAGACTGGGGCAGCTACTGCCATGAATCCAATTCAACAGTGCCTAAAGAGGGTAAAATCCCAGTTTTATCGAAATTATTGGAAATAATCAATGAAAATTAGTCTCAGTGGCAAGCATGGAGTTAAAAGCACTAAGAGATGCAAAGGAGGACTTCCTGTACACCTAGTATGTATCAGAAGATGATAGCCCAGTGACAGAAAGCAGAAAAGTTTCCCCCTCCTTGAAAAAGTGGTTTGTCAGTGCAGTTCAGGTTTCTTTGAACACAAGGAAAACTAAAACTCAAAACTCTTCATTTATGGATGAGATTCTGAGATGGTAGACATGAAAACTGACTGCATTTTGATAGCTGTGGAGCTCAGGTTCCTCAAAAGAGCTAAACTACAAGAGATAAAGGATGGTAGAAATGTTCTTGAACAAAATCAGAAATGTCACCTGGTTAACGGCTAAAGTTGTCCCTCTGAAACACCCTTCTGAGAAGTCTTCCACTCTGAGGAATCTTCCATCAGTCACATTTTAGGACCCATTTCCCTTTGCCAGAGTATAAACTGTTTCCCAAAGTTTACTCACAGCTGCTCACAGATGTCAACTCAGTCTTAGGAGGACCCTGCAAAACAGTGGAAGCTCAGAGGATGCGCTGACAGAAACACCCTTCTATGCTAGCCTTGCCCCTCTACTCCTCCCTGCATAAAGGGCAGAGCAGGCTGAGCGCAGCAGGCCCTAGACTGACCCGCGATATCCTCAGGTACATCTCTTCACTCACTTAGGAGTAATCTATTCTTTTTTTCTGGCATATTTTCTGAAACAGTCCACGAGAGAAAGTGATCTTCACCCATAGGAAATGATTTTTGAATACTAATTTGATCAACACTCAAGGCTCCATCTACTCTCCTGCTGTTTGTGAGAGCTGACAAAGCACAACGTCCCACACAACACAGTGATATGAGACCTGCCATCCTTCTTGAATGTACGATCTGCATCTACGTCCTTTGTCTCATGGAGCAGTGACCTACTGCAACAAGGATCTTTGAAATAAAAGATTACTTACGAATCTACTTCTCTAAGTGCATAGAATGCTAAGAGCCTTGATTCTACATTTTATTAGTCAGCCTTACTTATTCATTTCATGGAAAATACAGCTTATTTTGGTTTAACTTTTCCCCTTCGGTCTCCCTTTAAAGATATGCTACATATAATGTTTATCTTTGATCAGACTTATTCAGCAGATAGTAGCAGCTTTTGTTTCTAAAAAGTGACCAGAGAATTGGTTTGCTATCAAGTGTATAGTTAAGACGCCTCATACAGCTCTGTTTTTCTGTACTTCTCTCATTCTCTGCCAACTGGTACCTCAGTCTTATTGGTATCCAATAATAAGCCCGATTACAGCTAGCCCTAGGAGACATGACAAAAAGAGAGTCCTCATCTTGCATTAATTGCTCGTATTGAAACTATGCCACATCTCTCGAAGCTAGATGTTGCTTAGTATCCCTTTGATATGATAATGACATGCTTCTTAGCAGATGAATATGCAAATTAAAAGCAGTAATTTGGTGGCATGCACCTGCTGACACTGCACTACTATGCTTATGTGCTCCTCTGTAACACTGCAGCTACACAAAAGCATCACAGAGGTAAAATTAAATTCTAATGTCGTATATATTAAACAGATGCTTCCACTTTTCTTTGTATATCTACTTTTTACAGAATTTGCTATTGGAATCTCAGTTCTCCCTTCATGCAATTAGTGGACATTTATGTGTCATACACAGAAATGTACTTGGAGCTATTTAAGGGCTCTGTTTTTAAAGAAATGGTTTACATGAATTGCGCTCTCAAAGAGAATTTTTCCCCCCTCATAGCAGAGAGGCAGAGGATTTTAATCTTGATGCACAAAAGATCTTCATTCATAAAAGAAATGCATACTTGAGCATGGCAGCTTGCAACAGAAAATTTCTGAGGCGAAGATACTGCAAAGTATACGTTCACTCGAACTTTCTGATACTGATTATGAACATTTTCAAATAGGTTCAGTGAATAAGCTACATGTGTTAATCACAGAGAGCCAGCTCGTGCCCTCAGGTATGTGCTTGAAGATTTCTTTTATATAAGAGTAAGGTGTTGAATGTGAAAGCGGAGTTTGGTTCCAAATTGCCAAGCTGCTCAGAATCACTATTAAACTGAAGGTGCCAACAGGCTCGGTCCAGGAGGACACGGCTAATATTGTTGGACTGCCTCAGCTTCTGCTGGCCTCACTGGCAGGTGAAAGTGCTTGTTCCCTGGAGGTGTACTAAGTGACCCACTGGAGTGACTCAGAAGAAAACAAATTATCATTTCCAGATGTGTTAATCTAAAAATGCTCTGACATTATCAGGCTCAGTGTTCTCTTTACAAACAGGGAGGCAACGGAAGGAATTGAACTGGTATTTCATAGGACTGTAAGAGATTAGAAGAGATTAAGGAAAATTCTTCTTATTAATGACTTTATATAATCTAGGAAATACATATTGTGCCTTTTCCAAAAGAAAAAAAAAGAAAATAAACACATAAGTTTCTTTTCTAAGTTCTATAAACTAAGTAACTTTGGTTTGCTTAGCTCTTATCGGGCATTTCCACAGCTGAACATCTACATTTCTCCACAGTTCCCTGTATCTGATGTAGGTTCTAAGCCTGTACCTGTTTTCAGGCAAACGGGCAGCCCACACGTTACAGCTGTTGTTCACGCCATGCCATGTAGTGGGGAAGTACAGTCCCTCTGCCTCCTTGAAAGAGAACAGTTGTGTCAGAGAGGAGATGTTCTTTCTCCTGGTCACATTGCATTGCCAAAAAGAAAGGATATGTTAATGGCAAAGCATGTGAACTATTAAATATCAGTATAGTTTTAACTCCCTTCACCATAGTACAGACTTTAACCTGTTTCAGTACCCAGCTTGCAATTTGCATGTTGCCAATGTAAAATAATTTATAATGTAAAAAATAAATACCTTTACGTGATCCCTACTGTCAGTGAACATGAATTCTCTTTTAAGCCATCCATAGCACATACAATACATACATTAGCTTCTTTCTGAATAGGACTGCGAAAAAGACTCTAAATATGAGGAATTTAAACAGGAAGAAATTGAGTGTTTGAAATTTGTACACTAAATGACAAAGAGTTACAAAGTCGGCATTTTTTAATACACATAAGAACGATGGAAATAGGACTGCCCCTACTAGAGCTCTTACGTCAGTACTGGATTAATCATTGGGTAGAGGGGTTTCTCTCTCCGTGCTTCATGAGAAGAGAAGCTAATGCAATTGGATCTCTATGACGAAGACTAGAATAAGACAAGCTCAGTTCAAGTAATGTAGTTCAGAGAGAAATACAAACGAGACACAAGGATAAAGGATTTTATGTTAACATAGAATAAAAATATAGACGGGTTAAAAACATTTAAAAGAAATAGATGGGTTCCTTACGTTTTTGAGAGATTCACGTGGTACACTATGTCAAGGGGCTTTCTTCTGATGTCCACTGTATATGACTACTGCACAGCACTATCTAATAATTACTGCTGACCATTATGTTTCTTTGCTATCCATGCATCATTTTCTCTGGTTGCATTTCCAAGGTTCTGCCTCCCAATGAATATTCATTAATGAATCATCTTTCTCCCTATATTTAAATTATTGGGGTTTTTTCTGCAAAATTTCATTCTTCTTGAGTTATATTTGGATCTATAGCATAACTACATACTGCATTCTTACTGGTTCATTCTACCTACAGACTTAATTTTCTTTACCAACACTATTGAAATTTTCCTCATCTTCAAGTAACACTGAAGGATTTCTTCAGGGTCTTTAAGCAAATTCAATCTCGTTCAAACAATCTTTAGTCTCCGACTCCCCGCTTCCTTCCTAGTAACCTTTCTGTTTGTCGAGCAATTTTCAAACCATAGGAAATTGTCCAGATATTACATTCAGAAGAGTAAGTTCTGTGACTAAAAGTTCTCTGCATAAAATCTTGTGACATCCATCAATTCTGTAACTTCAACTTTTCATTCCCATTAAAGTAGAATCCTTTTACCAAAGCTGAATGGGTTTTGTCTCAAAGAAGGAAAAACAGAAGAGAAAAAAAAAAAAAGGCATTTAGACAAAGCAAATCAATTAAAAAAGAAAACCAGGAGGTCTCTGAAGGTTCTACAGTTTTCACTTGTAGCCTTAGTCTCTTTTCCAGTGATGGTCCTTTATCTGTTTCTAAAATTTATTTACATCAATTTTTCTATTCTGTTCTGTATCACCAGAGATGTGTAAAGAGCAGTTCTTATATATACACGTGTATGTTTATATCCATTGCCACAGCAGTTGTGTGGTTGTAGTTATTTCTTACTATGTTTTCAGTATGTGTTTGGATCTATTTTGTTCAGAAGATGTTACTGCATTCTAATACAGCATTACTTCTGACTTCTCAAATACCCACTTAAAAGACTAGAATTTGTATCCTTTAACATATTTATAATTCCATTTATAAAGCACATGCCATTTCCTCAGCAGCAGGGGGCATTAGAATTAACAGAAACACTAACTAAACCAAGTACAGCATTATGCCAAGGAGAGGATTCAATAAAAACACTGAATTTACAGCTAACCTTTCAGCATAATCAGAACACAGATGTGAGGGCAGAATCCTCATCCCTAAAGCTTCAGCAATCATTAATGAAAGCACTCCTTATGGATAACCACTTGAAGTGGAACCTCCACTACTCAGAGCTTTTAAAGATATGCTGGGAGGTTTAACTTTGGATCTGCTGGCACCAATGCCGACATGATCCTCGGAATCAAGAATTTTCTTGCTGTCAGAAAAAACAGGATCTAGTAGAAGAGTGGCTTAGGGAATCTCAGCTCCCATGAGAAACAGTGAGGAAAGACACTGCTATAACAGACTTGAGACACAATCACATAGAGTACCAAGTCTGTTGTTAAAAAAAGGCAAATGCTAGGCTCCAGCAGCTGCCTCTGAATACCTTTGGAGCTCTCTTGTAAAAATCTCTGAGACCTCAATTGTATCCTATTGCAACAGGCTCAGGGTCCCAAAATAAAAGACAAAGCAGTGTAGAAGTGAATCCAAGAGTCAAGAAGATATTCATGTCTTGCCACACGCAAGCGCAGGGCTGGCAAGCATCATACCATACATAAAAAAATTAAGAAAAAGACACTTTTCTTTCCCAAAGCCACCTGACAGCCTAAGGTGAACTAACAAAATCTTTTATTTAGAATCAAATCAGAATGCTTCCTTAGGCGCACTACTTTGAAGATGTCCCACGCAATATTTATAATTCCTCCTGTCCCGCCTATAGGCGCAAAGTACACTGGTATGCCTGCAGATGGTTACGCAGGGTAACCATGGGCTCCTTTCAGCTAGTAACGGAATTTCACATTGAGCAAGAATAACTTCAAAATATTCAGATGACTGCAGTAGAAACAGCTTATGTTACTCAAGAAATCAATCTTAAGAGACTAAGAGCCTTGCAATGTAATAACACTACTTGGTTTCAGCCCCTTATCTGTAGATCTTTTTTGCAGTAAAATGAAAACAGTAAGAATGTCAGATTGCCATTATCTGTCAGGAATTTGAGCAGGAAAACAAAACAGGTTTAGCGCAATGATGAACAGTTGTGACAAATCGTCAGCATTTTCTCTAGATCCTCATCTCAAAGCAGTTTCATATTTCATCTTTAGAATCTGCATTCCCTCTTACATGAAGCAAAAAAATTATTCCGTATTGTACCCTATGTTACATTTACACAGTTTACATAGCCCTTCTCAAGAAGCAGTTTCACCTTTTTTTTTGTCCCCTTAATTCGGACACCAAAGCAATTCATATTAGCAATTATCAATGATTTCTTCTACAGTAATGCTCAAGGCTCCAGCCACATTATGCTACTGTTGACCTGCAAGCTGCACAAGGACCTAACAGGAGAACTCGCAGGGACTGTTGTAAAGTCTAGCTGTCCGAAAGCTGAGCACCAGAGGGGCAGCTTACAATTCAATGGAAGAAAGAGAAAAGGCATAGCTTGAGTTTTACCTAGTAAGAAACCACATTTAAGGGGTTTTAAATAAATGTTCATTTTTTTCATATAATTTTACTTTCTATTGACAAGAAATCGCTTAAAGAGATGCATTTATCCTTGTGTTTTTTGATGCCATAAATAACATTCTAGGGGGATTTGGGTGCTTCTGGCTTAAATGAATCCTTCATTGTTTTAGCCATGAGTCCCTACTGCAGTGCAACCAAACAGTTTCAAGTAATTCCTGAAAAGCAGAAAAGTCCATGTTCCTGCACTGCATACCATTATCAGGCACCCCTTATTTCTCCCACTCCTTGTCCACGATGTGTAGCAAAGTCATAGTCTGGACAATAGAGGTATCTTTTCAGTTTGCCTAAGAGTTCAGGGGCCAAGCTTCAGAAGACAGACCTATGGGGAATAGGTGGGATCTCTGGTCCCTCTGCCAAAGAGCTTTGGGTGAAATATGACAAAAGTAACTTTTTTTGTACTTAAAAAGCAGAAGCAGCCACCAATATTCTCCACTGCTTGACGAGGAGTAGAATTGACCTTACCAAGTGAATAACACTGCTCAATCATTTTCTGAACTTCCCTTCCCAGAAAGAGTAGGGAAGAGAGTTTTTCTTACTCTCAAACTTCAGCAAACCCAGTAGTGTCCAAACTGTTTTCACAAGGAATTAGCTCATTTGTAGGCTGATGTATATGTAACAAAGTTCTGAATGAAAAACATTCTAAAATGCCACACTAAATCTTTCATTTAGCAAACCACAGAAAACCTGCCTCATTTATACTTCTGAAAGCTGCAGCATATGGATATCCTAGGCCTGATTTTCCTCTTTTTTACAGGAATTCAAGTCATATCTACTAAAGCAAAAGGAGCTTCTTTTATGTAAAACATGGTTAGGTGAGAGAAGGATTTAGGCCTCATACCTTTATTTTTGCAGCAGTACAACTGAGTGTTTCCCTACGTCACACAGAGAGGACATGTATTTTCTGTGTAAACACACATAAAGCCATCCTGGGTGAAGACCGCTTGATTCTGAAATATTAGTAAGTAACAATACTGATGGAGAGAAAGTTTATAATGGTAAACCACACTGCGTTAACATCATTAAACATTAATTAAACAGCGCAGCCTCAGAGCTGTCACTAACTGAATGCACAATGACACTCTGCTACTAATTCACTGTCAGTAGAAAACCGTGCACAAATAATCCTCTAGGCTATTTCTTGCCGAAAAAATGAGTAAGAACTGTGTGACCACTCAGCTGATAGTAGAGTGTTTGTCCCACATTATGTCAGATTCTGTTATTCATCGTCCCTTTTTGTTTTTTTTTTTCTTGGCACTCTCTGCTCAAACTAATTGATGGTGGTTCCAGTGAAATATCAGAGCCTTGTGATTTCTTGTCAGTGTAACTGACCTCTTTTCAGCTTTGAGTCTCACATTTTAAAGAGGCAAAATTAGACAAACATACTATGCAGTTTAGCCCACCCACACGTCCCTGAGCCAACAATTCTTCAAGTGCGTGGGTTCACCACACACGAGCTCCACCTGACTGATTTTTACCTGGTGCATGACCTTCAATTGAAAATTCCAACAGCATGCAACTTGCCTTTGGCAAATGAATTGTAAGTACGCCAGCTGCCAGATGTCTTCATTTTAAAACACCTTCAAAACTGCTTTCTGGCATTGATCCATAGGCAAAACAAGCTAAGCTGTAGCTGTAATTTCTATTCTGTGTGCAAAAAGGGGAGGAAACGTAAGCTGTGTTGCTTTACATCTCTAAGAATGGTACAAGGCAGTAGGAAAAAAACCAACAACTCATTACCGATGCGCCGCATATTTTCAGGAAGAGTTTTTCCAGTACGCAGAGCATATCCAAAATTTACATAAATATTCACCCTAATGAAATACTCGTTTGAAGTAACATAGTTCTGAACAAAGGGATTCCCTCTGTACCATGAAAATTAATGCCTGTGCCTCCAAATGTGGACTAGCCAACCTACTTTGCCTAAGGTTTAGAAAAACTGCTTGGCAAAGGCACTAGAAGGTAGAGATCTTAATTAAATCTGTGCACAAGACCTGGGATCACATGTTTTCAATTACTTTTGTTCTATTCTGTTTTCCTGGCTGTTTCTGTCTTTTCAGAATCTGAAATTCATCCCAGGGACACCAGAAGTTTCAGTGCTACTGGCAGATTTTTAGAAAAAAAATCTGTGCATGTTTGTTTTTCACTTGGCACCACAACAAACTCATTCTCCTGTCATGAAAAATGGCAATTTCCATTCCCTTGCTTTTGAATACCTGGATTCACCATATTCTGTCTTGGGTCACTCACACAAACCCAGAGTCTAAAATGATAGAGACACAGTCCTTCTAGTGCCAAAAAAAGACCCCTTCCTCCATACGAATTCCTCTACTTTCTGCCATCAGCCTATTAACTACTAGTGCACTGGTTGGCTGCCCAGTCACATATATAGGTGGTTAGCTTAGAAATTATATGTATACTTTGGTTCTCTACTGTATTTATGAGGCTGTAATTCCATATATTGACACAAGCAGAAGAGCCACGTCAAGTAGCAACTGTAAAGGCATTATAAAAGTGTTACACTGGGAAAGTGATGCTGTTTATGGTAATTAACAGCACTGATTGTCATACCTACCAATGCATTTTTTTAAAAGGAGCCTAGTACATGAGGGTGCTGGGTCCTGGCTGGCATCGTATAGAAAGCTGCTTTGATACACTTAACAAGGAATCTGCCATCTACAGCTGACCAAAGGAGAATGCACAGAAACACAGCTGGAAGTAGCTTAAAAAACCCGCGTCCCATGAAGTTAGAGAGAACCTATTTACAGTAACTAGTTTAAGCTTTGGAGTTCATATACATACCCTCTCATGTTTCTTGACTCCAAGCAGAGGTCACCGTGTATGGCAATACTAATATAGCAAACACTGTTTGTACTAATACTTTCAACAATGGCATAAAATGGATAGAATACATCTGTCATGCTTGAGTTTTCCCTCAGTCACGAAGCTACAAGACAGGCCAAACTAAAAAAGAACCCAAACCCAAACCAAACCAACTCTCCCAAAACAAAACCAAAAACGAGAGGGCAGGTTACAGAATTGTGTGTGGTAAACCTGACACTCCAGAACGTTGAAACTTACTTCAGAGTAAGAAACGTCTTTTCACAGTTGAATGATGTATGGAATGCACGTATCATGTATGAGGATCCCAAAGCAGTAGCTAATCCACCTGATTACTTTTTTATTGAACATAATAGTCAAACCAGTACAGACACTGTGTAATACCTCAAAACAAAACACTGCGTTTCAGAATAACTGCCTGAAACACACGGCACCACTGGGAACCAAAGATACCTTAGGCATGAAGAATCCAAAATAAGATGTGCCAAATATTATCTGGCTTTTCAAAGAATCAATACAGACAAGTCAAGAAGTGGCTGAATAGATAGTTGCAGTCCAGCTGTTAACTGACATTAAAAACAACGAAGAGAAAAACCCCACCTCAGTCTTTTGTTTTGAGTTGCAGAAGTAGCTGTTTTGCAGTCATTGTAATCTGAAATGCTGCTTTGTGATGGTTTCCCACTTACACTCGTATAGGGCAAGAGTTCCTAAATCTTTCTGTCTAGCTATTCTGAAGGATGCATGGACAGGCACTCTAGAATGGAAACTGGTATCCAATATTCTGTTTCCAGAGTTCATTGCTGCTCAAGGCAGAACACAACTCACGACGGTTGAGTGATTCTTTGTAATTTTGGTTAATATACAGACATATATATATAGGTGCTTTGACATAAGCTACTAAGAAATAGATTAGGTTGCCTCATATTCTCTTCATTGTATGAAATGCATCATTCTTTTTGAAGTCAAGCAACTCCTCTAATTTAATGTCAATGGTTGCAGGTGAAATGAAAACTGCATGACCACTGCTGCTAATGTGTGTGTGGGAGCCACATCAGTTGCTTCTGGAAGTGCCATGCAAACCTATCTTGGCTACCATACAAGACTTTGAAGCCCCCTATCGCTTGAAATGATATCTTGTTTATTAAGGTGACAATCTTGTCATAGAGCTGACAGTCGGTGATCCCAAACTCAAGCTTTCTGAAGAATATGCAACTATACAGGTTTTTTCGCTCCCTTCTCTTTTACTCTGCCGGACTTGCTTCTTTTTTATAGTTACTACTAAGAAGAACAGGACCAGGCACATGTCAGTGCTTTTAGTACTCCTTATCATCTCATCTGAGGTGGTGGCAAACATTCTCTGGCCAACCGCCAGTCCTACAACTCTGCCCACAACTACTGCCTCTATCATGAAAGTCACTTTCTCCTGGAAGTAGAATAAAGAAGGTCCTCTATGGCTTATGCTGCTTCTTTGACTTATATAGAGAAATAGCCCACAGAAGATCCTAGAATCCTCTAGATATTATGGCTTACCTGAATAAATCATTGTTTCACTTAGGGAGAGGATGGCTGGCAGAAACCTTCAGTACTAGTCTGGCTTTCACGCTTTCTCCACTCTCCTATTGTCCACAACCTCAACTACCCAGATGAAAGCAAAATCATCTATGATTATGCCACTCCAGACAGATGTTTGCTCAACCTGTTAAAAGGCTTGTAAAGATAGTGACCTCAGAAATCTCCAGGTAAACTATTTCAGTGACTTTCCATCCTAACTGCTAGAAAGATCCTCTTTCTTTCTAATCAAGAACCTTTCCTGCTGTAATTTAAGTCTATTATTTCTTATCCTTGGTCTTGTCAATGACAAGCAGAACAGAATAACTGCTTCACAGCTTGAATATAATCCAGAATACTGTTTTTCTCACAACAGTGTGATATCATTCACACCTCATACCCACCACCTCATCTTCTGAAAAACTTCTGTCCAACCTTAAGAAAAAAATTATTTAAATCCATGATATGCAGATGAATATCTAACATCCTAGAGCCTGCCACGGTGTCCAATGAAAACTTGAATATTAAGCTGTGACATATTAGGAAAATGGCTGATTGGGTGTGCAGAACCCCACTTGTTTTCTGAGATTACTAAGGAGATCAGGACAAATAAGAGCAGCTTTTTCCCAAGACATGATTTCAGTACCAAAAGAAGGACATCCAATGCAAAAGGCAATACAGTGTTACTATTTATAGACGCTAGCAGCGATTCAGGCTCTTGCAGGATAAGTATGCTACTGCCACAAGACAGCATGGTACCGCCACTTTTAAATAATTGGAAACATGATGAATCATGCTTTTTCTCTTGGCTTACCGCAGAATCTTCAGTAATCAGAGACAATTTAATCTGAATCATACACAGTAGTATAACAGTAAATTATTAATGTTGATTGAACTTGCTTGATGCTTGATAATTGACTCTAAAGCCACACATGACAGACTAGAGGGAAAGTTACTATTTCTTCCAACCTGTTACGCACATTCGAGGCATAGAGACTTTCTGAATTCATAATGTTTCACAATTTTAAAGACATTCCAGGCTGTGGCTAGGTAGGTTGCTCTGATGGCTAATTACTCTCAAGGTTAAAAACTGGTACCTCATTTCCAGACTGGACGTGGCCAGCGTTAGCATCCATCCACTGGATCCTGTTAAGTCTTTTGTCTGCTAGATTGAAGCGCTGGCTACTATCAGAAACCTCCACTTCAGAAACCAACTATTAAAAACAGATGTGCTGAAGCAGTGAGCTTTAGTCAGGACCTGGACACTCAAAGGCCTTTATGTAACCACAGCTAGTGTCAAAGCTACCAACATTTTATATGTGCATATGTAGAGTAGCAGGAGGAGTAAAACTACGCCCAGAAATCAGTTTTATTGTGCAAAATAAGAAGTGCAAACCGAGAGTACAACATAAATAGTTTAGAAATTTTGAATTATGTTTTCTCATTTCTTCCCTACTCCCATATCTGAAAGGTCATGTTATGTCTAAATCAGATTCAAAATTAATTCTCAGCAGAAAACTTGAATTAATAAATGTTACTTGCAGTCAAAAAAAAAACGTTGACAACAGTTTCTCACAGGATGTAGCACGTGTGGAGCTTCTGTTTATGTATTACATTTAATGGCAATAAAAATTAGAAATTGTAGAACACGTTGCATTATCTCCTCTATTTGAATTGTGAAGCTTCCCCACGGAAAAATTTAACACTCTATTAATATTTCATACCTTTCTGAACAGAAAGGCCAAGACGCTAAGAAACCACACAAAAGAATAATATAGAGAGAATTTCAGACATAAATTTTTTCCTAATCATTATTATATTTTCAGATGCATGTGTTTTTCTCACCTGTCTCCAGGCATTGGATCCTGGAAGTGCCTCAAAGATTCAATACACTTTTTGTGTTAAAAACCCCAAATCTTCTCCACTCAGCTGCTAAAACACTGCGATTTTCTACACCATTTTCCCCCAGTCAAACTGATGTTACAGAGAATATACCATAAGAAAGAGATACAAAAGCATAAGAAGATGTAATAAAATTAGTGATCTAGTTTACAATGGATGTAAATCAGCACAGTTTCACAGAAGGCAATGGAGCTAGTCTGGTTTACCCCCTTAAACGACTAAAATCTCACAGGTCATTGCAGTTTAAATGGACCATAGTTTAAGTGAACAAATGCTGCAGTACAGCTCTTGTACAATACAGACAGTTGTTTCAGAAATTATATTTAGGCTTCTATTCAATTATATTTGAAAATATTAATACATGCTGCAAAGCCACATTTGTGTAACAAAACCCACTAGCCTACTCTGTCATCAGCAGCCTTGCAGGAATATCTCAGCAGATAAGCAAACTGATCTTGGTGTTCTATACGCTATGGCACAGTCAAGATCTAATGCAAGTAAATCCAGCTCTAACAAGAACCAGGCACAACTTACTCAATGGTCAAAAACACTGCAAAAACATTTAATTTGCTTATTTTTCCTCACCTCTGCCTATCTGTGATAGCTTGAGAATGCCCAAGGACCATATATTGCTACACCAAACAAACATGAACATCATTATTCTTGACTTATAAATTTTTTTTCTTACAATGAATAATACAATATTTTTTTGTTACTGTTACAAAAATATATTCCAAAACACTCCACATCTATGTTCCATGTTTTTCTCCTGATCTTCCTCTGGAATGAAAAGCCATCAGATTTGCCTTCTCTTGGTCATATTTTGCCACATTCATTTCACATGCCACTTACGCTCTCTTTCAGTCCTTTTGCTTTTTCACTGCTGCCCCCACTACTGATGGAGACTTGCATCTCTATATTTTTCCTGCAGCAAGTCTGCAATCAACATCTAATTTTTACACTGTATTTATCTGCCAGGTGAGTGATCTAAGTAATCCATTTTCCAACAGATAAATCACATTTCCGAGATACGTGGCTAGGTTGCACTTGAAGAAAACGGATCATTTAATAGACTAACTTCTCCAGGGTAGTAATACATACTTTCTTAAAACCATTAATAGAATGCTAGCCCTAAAAGCTGAGTTTGGACCTTTGTCTATTAATGCTTTCTCATCACTTGCTGGTGAAGATGGTCAACCAAAGCAAAACTTCTGTCATGATCTATTAATAGAGAATAAGGATTAATGAAGGATTATGTCATAATGAGTCTGCCTGCAGAGTTGCTTCAGTTCTTGTCCTTTACTGCCAAAATACAGTTCTCATTTCCAACAAACAAAGTCTATCTGAGAGAAAGCACAGAGGCCCTTTAGAACTGGAAAGTCCTGTGCATAATAATGAATGACTAACTCGTCTTTTGCCAAAGCGCTTCAGCACTTTCAATGTCATAGGTCAAAGCAGTGATTCAGAGGGGGCCTGATCCTTATCTAAGCTTTTGCAACAAAATTAGAATGCGCCCTATCCTTATTAAAGAAATGTTTGTTCCACCATCAATGAAATGAAAAGAAAGCAGTTCAATGCAGTTTTGCAAATCACAGCAATAAACTGCTCGAGTTAACTGCTTTATTACAAATATTTAATTATTGTGCATGTTAAAGATCCTGCATTTGTAAAGACGAAATTAATAGTATACGCGATAACCTATTTGGATTTGTATGTGTCTGAGAGGGTGTTTTATCAAATGGATTAACACTAGTAGCCTTTGTGTTGAAAACATTATAAAAAGTTAATTCACACATTTGCAGAATCAACTTCAGGTCCAGAAGTATAAAAATAAAAACAAACTGGGATTTTTCCTAAATAAATTATTTAAATATTTCTTAATATTTCCACAAAAAGCTCCCCACATATTCTCAATAGATACTGCATAAACAGAATTTATATACATTATAAAGTTGGCCATACTATGCACAGATATTGCACTAATTATCCGTGTCGTAAAGAAGTTTTAGCTGCTAAACTCTTAATGGCTGAATTTGGCTATGCTAAACAAAATCTGTCAATGCAATCCACTTTAAAACATTTAAAGCAATAAGGAAGGCTCTTTTAAAATATACAATAGTGATTTAAATATTTCATTAGAAGTCAGGCAACACTAGGAAAAAAATGCATGAAAAAATGATACTGTTACATTAGTCACTGAAAAGAGAAACTCCAAATTCCAATTTGATTCGTGTTTGTTAGACCAGCTACAGCAAACCAACAACAAAATGTAAACAAAGTTATACCCGATCAAAGTTAAATTTCAAATAGAATATAAACAGGGAGTATATCAGGACTGAAGAGCAGAGTACTAATCTCTAAAATTAGAAAATTGATCAACTGGGATATGCATCAGAGAGATTAATCAAAGCCTCGCAACAGCCTATCTCCGTTTACTGTTTAGATACAGCTAATCTACATCATTAAATTGACCATTCAGTAACTGAAAATCTGCCATGTAGGTCCCGACTTTTCATAGGGGCTTTTAAATATGTATTCGGTAACTACAAAGTACTGAATATATTTTCAGTCTTTTTATACTAAGATTTACAACTAATGACCTTAAGCAATGTCATGCATGTAAAACAAAATTATGAGACCACCCTGGTTTGAGCAGAATTAAGGTATAGAATCATACTTCATTCTCATTCAAATTTAGTAGGATAGAACAAAAAAAAAAAAATCCATAGTAATATAGCTAAACCTATTTCATAGTTTTACTTTGTAAAACATGCCTCTTCACTTGTATTTTGCTATTACAGGCTCAATTTAAGTAGACAATTATCTAAGCTTAATGCCAAGAATGATAATGCATTGAGCACATGCAAAATCCTTGTGCAACATCAACTACAGCCCGCAGGGATAAAACATTTATCAGTTGCTCCTTAGAGCACTAGTGGTTTGAAAATTTGGCTGCCCATGCCGACATTTAGTGAAATCATAGTTTTAGCTTCATTCAGAACCCAGCACAGTAACGCCTGATACCAGGCTGACTCTGCTGGCAATCTGCCGCCCCGTACCCACACGCTCTGCAGGCTACTTTCTGTCCCACTACTTCCCATGAAAGAAGTCCTTTTACTTAACTGCAGTAGTTGGCACAGTGCCCCTTTCATGGACCAAACTAACCGTCATCTTGGATGTAACAAATTAGTACATTCTCAGAATAATAATAAGTATGGACATGAAAACACTATTGTTTTTACTTGGAAATGAAGTAACTACATTTTAGCTGGGTGACTTTTTCAGTTCAGCACCACAGGCAAAAATAAATCTTATAAAAAGAATGGACAATTACAGGAGAGATGAGACACAAGCTTTCGCTGTGGGTTCAGAAGTAAAAGAGCTGTTTCTCACACTGCCTGAAGAATATACTGTAAAATAAAATTTGAATATTGAACAACTTGTTTCCTTGAAAAAGAAAACGTTTTGTTATTTGATCTACAACCGATAGATTTTTTTTTGCCTGTAAAGTACAGAAATGCTTAAATAAGCTCTATTAACATTACAATGAAGTATTTTCCAAAATACATTGAAAATATTAAATATAGAGTAATGCAAGAACTAGACTCAAGCTAAGCACGGAAGCACGATTGTGTATTTTCCAATTGTAAACCAGGTACTGTTAAATACACCTTTAACTACAAAGAAATAGTTCTAAAGCAATGCATACTTGCTATTTTATCTGAGCACTGGGATTTTAATAAAAATACGTTTTTTTCCCCTCAAGCTCTGCACATTCCATTGCACATCAGATCTTTTAATAACGGTATCACAGAAAACATTTTAAAATACCATTTTAAACAGCTGATAATAGTAAATTCCTATCACTGTTCTCAGCACACTAGCACAGACATCCTAGGCCAAGTTCTCTGGGAAGTACAGATAATTAAAACTTTCCTGTATCATAGTCCAATACAGTAACAGCTTTCTTGCCAAACTATGATATGGAACATTAATAGGGATTTGAATAACAAGTGCATCCCTTACTGTGTAACTCCTTAGCAGCAGATAAGGCTAAATTAGTGTGAAGTGCTGACAAGTATGAAAGATTAAAACAAATATTTTTTGTAAATATGCTAAATATGTTTCCATTTTATGCCATGTTCAGTCCGTGAAGCAAAAAATGCAACATATAGTGCATATATTTTAAAAATACCAAGTTTGAGCCAGTTTAAATAATTCAAGGTATTTTATGCAGAAATGTAACAATTTTACTAAACTTTCTGGTTCAAATGAGTCCAAGAATATCTCATTATAAATGGAGACAGTCCTGAAAAAGCAATCAAGCATGACTAAAAAGATCACTCTTTTACACAAAAAAATAGCCTTCTTATTTTACCCTTTGTTGGAAAGACATTTGGCCAGCCACAGGGGAAATACATAATCTACTTTTATATTCAAATAATATATTTCAAAATTCTATGCATACAAGGACCTTAAAACAATTCTGGGTGGAATATATAAGACACGGGTTTATGTGATCCTAATAACTGAATTGCTGACATGGGCTGACAATTACTTGGGGGGCTTTGTTTGTTTGTTTCTGTTACTCTAAAGCATGTGTACAAGTATTTCGTCTAACAGTTATTCCTAATGTGACTTTGAAGGAAAATACCAATAGAAAGACATTGCAATAAACTATGCAGGGAGATCCTGGCTAGAAAAACTGAAGTATTACATATGAGGAGTATGCACGTTTTCACGGGGACGTTATTACAGCTACCTTAATTCTGAAGCCTGATTTTGTTCAAAGAAGCATTCCACCACAAATGTCGCATATGAAGAGTACAGCTTTTTGTTTAAAATATGCAAACCTCGCTGTTAGTGCATCCTTTTCTTTTTTACATTCATACAAGATATTCAAACACAGAGTACTGATGGTGATTTGCTTTCAGAATCTGAAGGACTAATGAAAGAACATCCTTATTTTTAAGGACGCTGATATGTCAGTGGTGCTGGAGAAAAATTGCTTTTAAGGCAGTACCATTGGGCTAAGAGTCAGGGAGGAGAGATGCAATTGATGTTTTCCACTTTACACAAGATGACTGTTATTCTGTTTCTTGATATGCAGGATTATGAAGATCAGAGTACTATACACCCCAGAAGAGGAAAAGCTTAGAGCAGTTATGGTTCCCTTCTAAGTACTCTAGCACTCACTGTTAGTTTTCAGCGAATAAGCAGCCTACGTGCATCTTTCTTGCTTCATAACCATGTGAGGTTCCTGCTCAGAAAACTCACAAATATAAAAAAAGAGCAGGGAATTCAATTAATATAACATCACCATTTCCAGCCCTGAATTTTATCACTGATGAAGAGCTAAAGTTCTCTTGTGTTAGCTGGATGTGTTCCCCACTTGTGCCTCTGATGACAAATAGCAAAGTTAAAATACCAGGGCAAAGGACTTAGAAGTGAAAATGTCAGTGTGACTTGCACATTCATAGCTTCCTCTGGGCCCTTTCAGCTTCTACAGTGGAGCAGGATGAATATTTGTGCTAACTACACATTTCAGTACAAAGAACCCAATTCAGAGAGAAAAAAAAAAATCTCATACCATTTATGGCAACTGTGCACTTTGCAAAATACCATTATAAATGGTTTATTCATTCATAGGGAAGAGCCTCTCTAACTGTTGTGCAAGCGACCTGCCCCTCGCTGGGTTTGATAAGATTGATCCAAAGCCCAGTGAGGGCAAGGAAGGAACTTGCATCAGCTTCAGTTCTTGGCTCCAGTCTCCTTCACAAACGTTTCACATTGAAAAACAAGGAACTGTGTGATCAAGTTGGAACGTATGATGTGGAGCTGTAAGTAAAAACTGTTACTGAGGTTTAGACACGTGAGCGAAAGTTGCATGTGACAGCATCGTCTGGAGTTACAGGTCAGCATGAAGAGAAGTTGGTTGAATATGATTCTTAGACATTTTGCAATTAAGTGGTATATTTAAAATAGCAGCTACTGGCTTACAAAAGCAACAACTTTGCACGGGTCATACCCATACAAAGTGCCACATTTACTGTTTATTCTTTTTCTACTCGTGTATCTGAGAAGCACTAAAAGTTTCTCGCAAACACTCCAGAAAACCCAAACTCATATAGCTGTGCATCCACAGCAGTTAATCGCAGAAGCAGCTAATTAATTATGTACTTGTGTGTGCAACTAGTTATTGGTGCATTTTATACAAGCAGCTGAGTACATACTTGGTGCACACAAATACTTAACCGCCCAATGTGCTAAAAGTCTTACCCAAAGTAAAAAATGTCATATTTAACAATTGCTTTGAGCTTATATACCCTCAGGACCTATAGATCTGATTACACCTCTCACAGGTATATGACACGCGTACAAAGCCATATTCACGACAACCTAACTTTTAGATTATTCCAGATACACCATATTGCAGAAGCAAGTTTTTATACAAATCTAGAAAAAGTGATTTTTATTATAATCAAAGGAAAACTATTCTGACATTTTATTTCTAAGTACCATTTGAAGACTTAAGATGCATAAAAGGCAAAAAGATGCGAGGGACAAGAAAATTAAAATATATTTCGTCTATTATGTACCACTGTAGCTCTTTCTCCTTGCCACTATTTCACTCATATGTTAGAAGTGCAATAAAAAGGTGCTGTATGAAACCCCAC
This sequence comes from Bucorvus abyssinicus, assembly GCA_009769605.1. NCBI lineage: Eukaryota > Metazoa > Chordata > Aves > Bucerotiformes > Bucorvidae > Bucorvus > Bucorvus abyssinicus. Next base: position 8,452,324 of record CM020035.1, on the reverse strand, counting down.
ATCCATTTTCTCTGATCACGTCATCAACTTTTCAAAGGGTTAACGGGAGAAGCTGCTCGTTGTGCCCCCTCCTGGCTCCAGCTCCACTGCAGCCTCTAACCAAGGGCAAGGGCAGCACAAACCATCGCCCACCCTCTCTTTGTTGAGCATCACTATTTTAAATGCACTCACAATAACACAAAACCAAATTATTTTCAGGCCAAATGTTAGGATCCTCAAGGTTTCAAAAGTAATGTATTAAAATAAAAATATCTGAAACTTTTCATTGAAATCTACAGAAGTTGGAAAAATTTAAAAGGACACTGTTTTCCCTTGAATTGCTAGTTAGATTCAATGACAGATACATTGTTAAGTCTGTCTTAACTCTACCTCATGCCTAAAAAAAACGAAAAAAGCTTCATCATATTATTAATAAAACCAGGGTTTGGAAGCATGATCTAAGGTGGACATCTAAGGGTCCCTAGATGGTTGTGGAATTCTAATATCGTATGTGATTTGGGGGTAATGGCTTAAGACCAACTAGAATTACATTGTACTTTTTGGTAATGATTTCAGCTTGGTATTTGAGATATGATAGTTGTATGGGAACGCGTCAACTTTCCACATGTAGCTTGTGTTCCAATCTTTATTCTTTAAATACTTGAGGAAAATCTAAATCAAAGACAGAACATTCTATAACCACTTTGAGCATAAATATTTTTTATCATATCAATAACAAGAACTTGAAATTTGACCAGAAAATCAGAAACAAGGTAAGTATTCCATTACTACCAGAAAGTGAATACCCAGTATCCGGAATCTGAGATGGACGAAAGCTGCAGGTTTCAGGAAAAGGAAAGAAAAGCTCGTAGAATAGAATCACAAGAGGCTGTGAAAAGGAAGAGAGTTGTGTACACCTTGATATGGAATTTAGGAAGCAATATGTTTTTCTTCCTGAGATCCACCAAAGCCTACATAGTTCAACCTGTGTTATCCAAAGGTCCTGAGTTCAAGCCAGTGTGTTTGATACAAATTATTCAATTTGCAACTCTGACTATAAATTTATTCTGAGATTTTTCCTAATATTAAAGTCCAGCTCTAAAGTTAGAGCAATCTTGCTAACTGGTTTTAACAATAAGGAATACATATACACCTTCAAATTTAACATCACAGGCAATTGCTACTATATCTGAGCACCTTTTCTACATAGGTAGTATTAGAAAATTATTAATTTTGAACCTTCCTGATGATAGGTGCCAGGAAAACAAGTACTAGCCCTCCACTAAGAGTAGGAGGGGAAAAAACCCAGTCTTTCCATGCCAAAAGAGAGTCTGCTTCAGCTCTAGCTACCCAGAAGCATAAAGTGTACAGGACTGCAGCCTTATAAACACAAAAATGCCTTGTAAAAAAACCACCTGAAGTTGCTTGACTGATGTATCCATTGCAAAAAAATAATTTCTGTAATGCTGTACTTGGCACATTGCAGAACGGCCATTCTCACAGGTCTTGCTCGTTCACAATTAACAGGAATTAGATATACGAATCTGCTCATCAAGATCCACTTTTTTCTACAGCATGACAAGAAATACAGCTAAAGAGGATACAGGTACTTTGCTTCAGGATAAAACATTGTAAGTTTTATGAATAGTAGTATTTTTTATGTTGTATCATAAAACAATTTTTTTGCCAACCTGAACTGAAAAACTTCTTCACCCAGTGACTCACATCTCAATGATTTTACGTATTTTCATGTTAATCTAGATAAGGAACAGCAACAAACATGCCCTTTTGACAGAAACCCTCTCACACCTGCTATATCTCACGGGCTCTGAACTCATTGATTTGTCCCCACTTAAACACTCCGTATTACAGAAGGGGTCTATAGTTTGTGGTGGAGTGAGTTAAGAATCCTCTTCTGCTTCAGCACCCCAGGTTGATCAGCCCAGTATACGGGATGCCCGAGCAGGTGAAAAGCTCTGATGTTGCACAACAGCGGAGGAGCATCGACTTCCCAGTAGAGACCTTTTCTCCAAGAAGCCACCTGAGAGTGCAGTTCTCTGGATGTACTTACACCACAGCTACGCATGGCAAGGAGACCCAGCACACCCAGTATGTGGAGCTGTGCACATCTATTACATGACGGGGGATACCATTGTCAGGCAATCAAACACCCAGACATGACCTGTCAACATGATTCACATGTGGAGTCCCGTGTTCTGAAACAGGAAAATGTTGAGGTGTTTGCTGCAAAACTTAGATCTGAGAACTTTATTTCTATTCTAGATTAAAACATGCATCAGGTGACTGAATATAGATATATGGAACTGAAGATAGATATTAGAACTTCTCTAGAACAAGTATTAAATAATAATGTAGTGATAAGGTTAAAGAAAATTAAATATATGAAGTATGGAAATGAGCACTTCACATATACAAACAGCACCACTTTCTACTGCTACAAAGTTATGTGAATTTTTTATTACAGCAGCTTTATCAGGGCAATTCTTGGCTAATCTAATATCAGTGGGCTTTTTTCCTTATTATATTGATTTTAATATCAGTAATGCTGGACAGAAATAAAGGTGACTCACATACAGCTCTAACCCTGCCTACTGTGTCTCTACAGGCAGGTCCTCGCTTCCATGCCCATTTCCAGCAGACTCAGAGACTTTGCTTTACAAGTAACTTTGCCCAATCCCCAGGAAATTCTTCCTTCTGTCGCTGAATGCTGCATGCTCCTCCCAGCCACCTTACAGCCTCTGCATGAGGTGCAGGCTTTCAGTTCTACAACGGGCATCTTTTGTGGCTCCTCCTGCAAACTTTAGTATCTGCTACTCCTTGAGCAGGGCCTATGGCTCACATGGGCAAGTGCTGCTCCCCATCACTCCCATGAGACTCACCTCACCCCATCCTCTGAAGGCATATTGCAAAATTAGAAAGTGAAGCAAAACTTTCAACACTCACTGCCACCTTTATACTTCATTCAACAGAAAAAGTGATCTACTAATAAAAAAAAGATCTACTAAATGTTTTAAATTCTTATTTTTTAAACATATTTGGATTTTCCACCTTAGAAAAAAGTATCTTTTTTAAAAACAGTACATTTAATTCTGAAAATTAAATATCCAAGCTAATACACAACGTTTGTTACAACCACTAAGCGAAAAATAACTTATTTGCCCTGCTCTCTTCTAAACCGTAACACCAACTGATTGAGGTACGGGAAAAGAAGGAAATTGTAAAAGACACTCCAAAAAATACACAAGTACTATTTTTTTCCTTCAATCTATTAGTTGAGGATGCAATTCTAAACTGAAGTCACACACTTCCTCATTGGAAAGCCATTGCCCTCTCACCCCCAAGCGTTTCACTGGAAGTTCAGCATTAAAAAGCAATTAAAAGCAATAGAGTTTATGGGGGCAGGCGATGACCTGTGTTCAGTGAGTCTTAGTTTTAAAAGATGAAAGAGTTTCAGAAAGAGCAAATAGCAGCACTTTATCTTAATTTAACTGCTAACAGGACAGTGTTCATTTCCAAGCGAAGGCTGAGGAAACTGAGGCTTGGATTCACTGATTCACCAAACTGTGCTCATCAGTTTTACAATCCCTGTTTGCAGTTCCCCTGTCTGGCAACGGCTGAGAGCCGTTCAGTTCTTTCCCTCCCTAGTACCCCACAGTTCACAGTATCCTCGTGACGACTCAGCTGCAGTCCTAACACACAATCCACCAAGTGCAACTCCAATGATATTTCAGTGGATAGTTGAATCTTACATCTGTAGCAGCAAAACATCAGAAGGAAGACCACCACCTCTTCCCCTGGTTAATTTTCTATATGCCGTAATGCAAAAGGGTTGAATATAATGCCACTGCTACCAACTTTACGTGGTCTGTTAATTCTCCTCTCGGATTTCAGAAAATCACTCTCCAGTCCCAAGCATTACGTAGGGTTACAGTAGGTCTACGTGTCTGCATATCATCTTGCACATCCCTTCAAGTAAGATGAATTTGCAACTGAGTTTGCCTTTTTTATTTTATAGTAGGTTGTTTGGATATTATCAGCATTCTGCCTCATTTACAAATATAAAGCTGAAATGGCCACAAAAATAGTGTCTTCTCATACGTACAGAGACAATGTTTGATGTGTTTCGACCCCGGAGCATAAAAGAATTGATTTTCAAAAACCTCATTTGGGCCGATGAGTGGTCAGTGAGACTCCAGGCCAACGCAGACATGTTTGCAAAACATGTTTACAAGACAAAATGCTTTTGGTTATCACTACCCTGAAGTTTTTTAAGAAAAGTCTGTGAATAGATATTCTCCAGTGTTAACACATGCTATAGCTTTTGCTCAAGGACAGGGCTGAAAAAACGGCATGTAGAGATTAATTATTTCTAATTATCTAGAATGGATAACTGGGTGGATATGGGGCCACATTTCCAATAAAAACCTAAGAAAATGTTAGCAACACTTTTCTGGGTTTGTAATTGCAGGCAATATTGCAATAAGTTGACCTGGAGCATGAATATTTTTCTTTTAACAAAACCAAACTCACTTTGTGTTGCCTGTGCTGACTCATCCAGTTGACTTGGCATATTCTCCATATCAGCTGCATACCTTTTTAAAAATAAACAAAACAAAAATTAACGGACAATCTTCTAGTCAGTGACTGGTTATACACACTGCCTCCTAGCAATAACACCTTGTTTCATGTCTTTCGTAGAAGGATCTCAAAGCAACCGATTACAATTACACCTCATCCTTCCTAAGCAGCAGAGAAATTGGAGCAGCAGATGCTCAGCAACCTTGAGAATAAAAATCTCTTTGCAGGTTACTTACAGAAAGCAGGGATAAAAACAGAAGGTTTGACCCTCTCTTTCCTTTTGTAACACTATAGCTACAGAGCCTTCTGAGGAAGGAAAAAGGAATGCTCGCATTTCTCACAAATTTAGGATTTCTTCAGCTATTAGTGTTAGTTGGGAAAATCTTATTTCTTAACCCTTACGTTACGGATAATTAATTCTTCTTTTCCTCCTCCCTAATTTTCTATCAGCACCACCCATTTAGTAACAGATAATTCTGTGCCTTTCTTCTTTTGACTACCATTGCTGCAATGCTGAAGAGAATGAGTGAGGGGAGGAGTAAAGTAGAAAGAGTCAGGAATGAAAAGGGAGGGTTTCTATGTGGTGAGAAAGAGATGAAGAACAAGCAGAGGTCAAAGCAAAAAAGAAAGAAAATAGGAGAAAAATAAAAGAATAAGAAAGCAAGAGAAGCGGAGAAGAGACTGACATACTTCTGGGAGTCTTGGAAATGTTCTGGAGAGGCTACTTGTACATCCCTTAATCTTTCTGTGTATACATCACACAACCTATCCTTCACAGCACCTACCTCCAGAGCAGGCTAAAGGAGCTTTAGGATGCAAATATTTTGCCTCAAGGTCTTTTATTTATATCTTTATGTCTAGACAGGACAAAAAACCACTGTACAGGCTCTAGCACGATCTCTGGATACACTAAAGTACCAAAAAATAATATTTATGTTCCCATATTTTTACAACGTCTAATGAAAATACGATCACAGCAGCACAGTGCAGCGCTATTGCAGGAGGAGAATGAGCTCGCTGGGGGAAAGAGGACCAGCGACATTTGTAAAAGAGCAGTGGCCAAGAGCTCTGCTCACATTCAACTCCTCCGTGGAGTCTTTCAGTCCTGGGTACAGCCTAGACCACTCTCCTCTGGTAGAAGTTACCAGGGGTAGTCTGCGAAGATTACAATTTTTTTTTTTTTTTTAGATCAAATGAGCTACAGGCTGAAGCCTCCTCATGCCCATAGAAAAAAATTGTCTTGCTGACATAAACTACTAAGAAATTAGAGGGAAAAAAAAGGGTTGGATTTGTGCTCAGACAAGAAGTGAGAGCTAAACCATTTCTCTTCTGTTCTTGGGTTTGTCACTCCCTGACTGAAGCATTAAGGAAAATATTACAAGAGTATCCTGCAATTTTCAGCCTTATTTGTGAAAATTGACAAAAATCCCATCCAGTCAACAGCTCTACATTGGTATATTCTAATTAAAAATCTAATCTTTAGTGCCTGATTTGATGGTTGTTGGCCACCTTGTGAAGCTGAACCCTCTGAAAATCAGGCAATGAATATCTCATAGCAGGCTTGCAAGATCAATGGACATTAAAAAAAAAAAACCCTTTGCTATTCAACTCTGATAAAGTGGAGATAACACTAGACGGTATGAATCAAGGATAGTACGTTAGTGAAATAACAACATGTGGTACTGATGCCTTCATTCCTGACAGCTTGGGCTACGTGTGTCTTTGCTCTGATCTGGTACAGCCATTCTCCTGCTAGCTCTATCCTTTAGAGATTTGTCTAAAAAAAACCCCATCCCCATGGACAGAGACTATTTCTGTAATACTGGATTGATCATGCTCTTCTGGTCTTAGTGGCATATATAAATTGGAGTTTTGGAACTCTCCCTCAAAGTTAAAAAATATCTGTTACTGACATACATTTTTGTTTTGTACGTGCTCTGCACCATGACCCGTTTGTAAAAGACTGCTACATATGTTGAAGGCTATTTAGAAGGGAACTTGGCACATTCAAAATCAAAGTCCTAAGCCTCTGAAGAGCAGTGCCAGGCTCCCAGGTGGAGATGTTCATAGTCACACTTTCCATGGATCACCATGGAAGCAGCATGGAACTCATACTGATCAGTAATCCCCATATGCATATAATTCTGTTTTAAAAAACAAATTTTAAAGCCCTCGCATTTTAGATGGATCACTGGCTCAGTTCAAAGTTCAGAACTTCATGTTTTGGGGTAATGTACAGGTCCAGCAGATCTATACACATATAGATCATAATGTTTATGTAACTAAAGAGGTAAGAAGACCCTACCATACCTCTCTTCAATTTTCCAGAATGCTCTACGTAGGTTCCCAACTCCAGCCTTAAGATCCTTTTTACAGTTGCCAAGTTTTTTGTTGTTCAATGTTAGGGAATTCCTTGTCAGCAAAAAACAGCCTATCCTTGAACTACCAAGGAAATTTATGTCATATAGCATGATCCTGGCCATCTTTGTGACCTCTGAACAGCCCAGCCTCTTCTTTCCACACCTTTTATCAAATAGCTGTTTTCTCTGCTCACTGTCTCCAGCTGCTAGGAACCAGCAGCAAGAAGACAATCTCCTCACCCTCTGTGGCCAGCAGGAATAAATACAGGCTTAAAAATCCTGGTCAGTCTGCCTTGCTTCAGCACGAGACACCATTAGCTGGGCAACTCCCCATCCGCAAAACTCAAACGCATAATTAAGTCTTTGCATATTAGACCTGAGCTTCTAACATCTCATTCAAAGTATACTGTAAACCACATAGCAAAACCACAAAATCAATATAATGACACTAAAGGCATGCCTAACCACTTTTTTGGTTTCCAAAAACTCTTTTGAGTCCAAATCCATGCTTGAACAATCAAGACTTACTTTTAAAAGCAAGCCAACAAATAGCTTTCTTTTACTGTTTCAGATACAAGTTATTTGTAAAAAAATAAAATAAAATCACAACACAAAAAATAAGTCGTACTTGTAAGTTTTTTTTTTTTTCCTTGGAAAAGGGGAATTAAACTATTAAAGGACACCTTGTTAAGTAATTATATAGCAACATCACTGTGCAATTAAATAGCCATCAGTCCCTGCAGCTGAGAAATTTCAGGTAATTATTCAAAGATAATTTAATAGAAGAATTACTGTATTCAAGAAAGCATTAGCTAGTAATCTACCTCAATTAAAGCAGCCAATTAATTTCAGCACCTTGATAATAGTTGCCTTTTGCAAAACTATCCTCCCCTACACACACACACAAATCCTAAATTTCAAAATAATAATAATAGAAAGGTGAATTTAGTGCATTTTAGCTTTCATAAATAACAATACACTCCCAGAGAATTTAGGATGCTTTTATTGTACATTATGTTATCAGTGTGTATTACTGTTACTGTTTTAGTGTTCAATCTCAGTTTTACCATGGCTACATACATACGCATAGTGTTTATAAGATGAATTAGAACAACAAGGGGTATGAAGGAAATATGTATAAAAGGAATAAATATGTGTCTGTTCATACCAAAACAGAACACAAAAAGCCGCATAATAACTGAAAAAGTGTCTCATTGTGACGATACGTCTTCAAAGAATTATGGGACTCTCGTAGTGCGTTGCTTGGTTGTGCTACTGTACGTGCACTGGAGACAGAAGTCATTAATCACACACGGCTGCAAACAGTGTTCGTTGTAACAGATATTGTGCAGAAACAAAAAACTGCTCATAACACAGCACTTACACAGCAAAATATTTTCTGAAGGTCAGTGCACACTGGAAGTTCTTGGCTACGATAGCGAATATCAACAACTTTTACGTCTTGCAACTTCAGACGTGCGAGGTTTGGCTCCTTGAACTGAGGTATCGACAAAGATACCAGGCACAAGGAGGACACGTGGATAATTTTCAGAAAGACACAGAAGGCAATTTGGCATCCAGCACTTACACAGACTCAGTGGTTGCTGAGGTCCTAAGTTCCTCACACTTCTTTAAAAATCAAAATATGTATCAATCATGAAATAATGCCTTTTTAAAAAATATCCTGTCATGCAGATGTTCGCTAATTACCATTTTCTGCCTCAACCAGAGCTGTATTATGTTTTCTTTCATCTCCTATTTAATTTGTCCTTAAATTGAAAATAAATGATGGCTGTAAATAAAAGAACATCATTGTGATTCAGCTTTTCATATACTCCTCATATATACTGGGGGTTCTCTTCCCTTCCGCTTGAACCGCAAGTGTGTTGATGGTAGACTGAATGTGTCCTTTTATATAAGCCTTGAAAATACGCATAAACAGAAACCCCAATCCTGACAAGACTGAACCCTGACCCATTTCAGAAAAACACAGAACTGTACAGACATTCAGTGAATTTATCCACCGTCTTTCACAGGATGAAATAAAACATAGATGGAAAGTCCTCCAGAATGCAGATGTGGTCTAATCCAAATATCTCTGAGTTATTGATCACTACAGAAATCTGTGATAAACATGTACAATAGAGCTTTTGTTGAAATCAGTCTGCATTGTGGTTTAAGCTATTACTTGTTAAATAGCTGAAAGTCACATAAAATCTTTCAGACCGGGGCCACTGCCTGGAGTTTTGTTTTATTTCAGTTTTTACGTCAACAAGTTTCGCTGACTGACTTATCAGTGTGGAATAAGTTTCCATTTAATTCAAGAGTACTCAGAGTTACCTGGCCTATTAGCACTGTCCCAGGACATAATGAGGTATTCAAGATTTTCTTACCCATGGTGCAACTATTTTTAGCCCATCAGAAATCGTAATACTTGTCTATGAAATAATCATTACAAAAAAATTTAACTGAGCTACTTCAAAAGGTACCAAAATTTCTTCATACTCATGACAATTTGAATGTGTTTAATATACCTCAACTTTTACTTGTAATAACCAGATTTCAGCTTTTTGTTATCTTTAAGTACCCTTTTTGTTTAAGGCAATAGAGAAAGAAAAAAAACCCATCCCAAACCACAAACAGATCCATTATATATCTCTATCTCAAAATCTGTGTACCACTCTTCACACTGGTATTCAACAAGGTACTTCAGCACATATCTGTCTTAAATCACGTTGATTAAAGTGGGATTAATCATATAACTAAAGCCAGATTCATCCTTAAGTATTCTGCCTTATAAGACGACAAAGATAGGTATTTCACTGACCAGTGGTTTTCTCACCTCCTCGTCTAGTGACAGACAGAAGAGCATGTATTATACAGCACTGGGACAGGCTTTTAAGCCTTTGCAGGTTGTTGTGGTCCCTATGATGGAAAAAAATCTAATTTTTGATTCCCTGTGATGAATAGGGATGAGAAACAATATAGCACCACAGAGATTAGGCAAGAGAACTAAAACAGTCCCAATGCAGCCCGTAGTAGTGATGAGCTGAACAGCCGGTATTTGGGGACTCCTGCTCCCCTTTTTCTCTTTCTCATACAACATAAAATAATATTTCATACCAAGCTGAACAAATAAACACAAAAACTACTATATATTGATAGGGTTAGATTCAGAACTTATCAGTTCTGAATTAAATTATACAACCAGAATGAGTAATTGACAATATTTACCATTGAGAGCTACAATTCTCTTGGCATCCAGAGTCAAATTATATGTCTATTAATCCCCCCATCACAAAGTTACTCTCTGAACAATATAATCCAAGTGATTAGGGAAAGTAGAGATTAATCCAAAATAACCACGAGATACCGAAAGGATTTAATTTGCTCCATCATAGTGCCACTTGCTGTTCTAATTATCATTTCATCTGGAGTTACCTGTAATTTTCTTTCAGTGCCAAAAAAATGGTACATTTTGTTTTCTTAACATTTAGTAGGAGTCTGCTATTATTCAGTCATTTTTCAACATTTAGAAAATTGTTCTAGGGATTTAGTACACGTTTTATTAATGGTCCATCCACACCAGCACTATCTGCATAAAACAGTCAGTAATTGATCAATAAAATATTAAACAATTTTAGTGTTAACAGGGGCCCCTGAGAAGCTTCATCATCAGTCAACAGGCCGAATTCGGAGACTGAATTAAGCACTCTGATCAGTGGGGATCACTGAGATTCTTCTTTAGGACTGTGTATTATTTCACTACCTGTTTTGGATAAGGAGAGAGAGGAAGATCAGCTGAAACATACGTACGCTGAGGTTTGTGACTGTTTGCGGTAAGCAAATTTGGTTTAGCTAGGATTCAACACCTGGCATCAGTTTTCTGCAACTACTTTTAAAAGGCAGCAAAATTACAGCTTCACCTTAATATGACAGAAAGCAAAGATGAGCATTTTTACCAAATTAAGGACAGTAATACCAACCGTCACCCTGGTTTTCAAGTAGAAGACAACTCCTTTCAGCGCTACAAGCTCAAAGGTTGGGATGCATCCTTTAAAAGGTCCCACCTTTGCCTCAAAAATCCAAACTTTCTTTTTCCCTTAAGCTTGAAGTCAGGATAGAGACAGAGGGGGCCTCAAGCGGTTCACAACAGGACAGCACATGCCCTCATCATGTAGCAGCACGTCCTAGGTCCTTCTGCACAAGCACTATTTTGAGCAGCAAGGACTTCACAGGGTACCTGTGCGTAGATCTGATCCCCGCCCTGTTGTGAGTTAGAGAAAAGGTTCATCTGACTTTGTCTCTTCTCTGGCGGTAACCAGAAAACTAAAGGACAGACCTGCAATGTTTCCCCCAAAAGCTTTCAGCAATTCTCCCACTTGAAATCTCCCCGCTCTCTACAAGGCAGGAGTATGCCCCACGTCAGTGTCTAGGAATATGAAAAATAAAAAGGCAGAGAGCGTAAGGAAAACATCAAAATAGCAAAAAGCCGTTGTTCAGTGAGTACAATGTAAAGGGCAGGGTGCAAGCACAGCAAAAGGAAAATTACTTGCAGAAATTATTCACAGAATTGTTTCAATAGATTTAAGAAACTCCCAGGCTGCTTGCAATTAAAGATGCATACAAAAAGAGTTATATTTAATGCATAAATTAGCTACTGTAAACACTATCATCTTTACTGAAAAAGTTTACATTAGCTCTCAAACATTTTCCAAACTGTAATTTGAAGAGATAAGTATGTTTATGATTAGAAAACAGCCTTCTCTAGTGTCCAAGTGAGGAAAAAACATAACCAAAGAATAATAGCCCATACCGACAGGTATTGTCTATAACTATAACTCTTAATGGCAGCAGTCATCTATATGTGATCATGAACCCTTTTGTCCTTTAGAAAAAAAAATAATCTAAACTCCTTTTTCAGAAAATAAGATTATTACAAGATGTTTAGAGGGGAGGACAGAAGGACTATTTTAGGTAAAATGCACTTAGTTACAGAGACTTCAACAATTGCAAATAGAGAGACAAGTTCAGTTTAAATTTATCCCTGCAGCAGGGTGATGCAGGTAGCCCACTACCAGTAAGGCTGCGACTGGGAGATGTTCCCTACTAACTCCATAGAAGACAGTGCCACCTAATTCAGTTCCAAACCCTAAATTCTACAGAGGGAAATTACACGTTTGTAGAGATCTTACCTGAACATCGATTCATCTCAGAACGATGGAGGGATTTTATTGCAACAGCAGTTGTGAATCTAAGCACTACTGAGTACAAACCAGACATCTCTGCCTCCCTACTGTCAGTCAGGCACACAAAAATGGTTAGCAGAAACGCTTCCATTACAGAAAACAAGTTTTTGTATATTTATGTTATTATTGTTATTGTCACTATGAAAAGTTAGTCATACAATAAGAAAATCAAATCCACTACATTCAGTAACCACAGAATTATAAAACGAGTAAAGTCCTACTTATACAATAACCCTAGGAAAAATAATTCTCCTGTGATTAGTTGACAATCATCTTAATCTATTAATAAATAAATAACATCTTACGGTGAAACAGAAATGGGACCTCATCCATTTTATAAGCTACTGTCTCTGTGGATCTTGGAATGCAGTTTTTAAGAAACATTGAACAGAAATGAACAACGGAAAATGCTTTGCCAAGTTATCAAAAACACTTACATTAAAAAAGCCCCTATAAAATCTAATCCTGACATCAGTAGGTCAGAACTTTGCATGTCCCCAGGGCACTAAAATAATACTCTTTAGAACAGCAGGTAGACTATTTTAGACTTCAGCTTTCTAGTTCTAACAAGGCTTTTAAATTTTTTTTTTCTAGGAATTAAGGATGCTAATCACAATCTCTAAATGTGCATTGCTGGGTTCTAAAAATATTAGACCACAAACTGACATGGCAGCAATGTATTATGCTGCTATGAAGGAGTCTTAAATAGGGGGAAAACTCGAAATTCCAGACTTGCCATCACAAAGGTCAACGTAATTGGCCACATACAGCAAAATCAACCCCCATGTCTTCGCCTAGGCAAGCCAACTGCCGAGGAAACCCTGTCTTCCTACTGGGATAAATGAAGTCTATAGAAGGAGGAGCAGGAGGTTTGGAAATTTTAAATGTAAAAATGTAAGGAACTCTAAAGATGCCATCAAAATTGATCCTTAAAGACATCTTGTGATCAGTTAAAAAAAAAACCCAAACAGCATTAAGTATGAATTATTGCAAATATTTGATGAGATATTTTTCAGTATCAATGCCTAAATTTTAACACGAGTAAAACATTTAATAATATTTCTATGCATTTCAGTAAATGGTTATTTTCCTCATTAAACATGTATGCTCCATTTTAGTATTACTGAGATCAAATGTATTTAAATGATCCTTATCTACTTATCGGACATTAGCTACACGTGTTGACTCCATGTAGCTTGTGCAGGGTGCTGCATATGCTGTGGCTAACTTCTTCCACACAGAAAAAACTTATCACATCAGGATCGCAGCTTAAAATTGCCTCTATCAAATGTAACATTTTGTGACACCCCATCCTTTCTCGGGGTCTTCAGGGGAGAAATCAGCTCTATTTTGATTAGGAGATTATTTGTGGCAACCACAGAATATTGTTGTCTGTAATTCCAAGGAAAAGGATCTCATGATCCAACAAATTCCTTACAGTTCTGTACTGCTTGAGTTCTTAATTATTCTTTCCAATGTAGCTAGTTATACAGAGCAGTAAAAAAAGGTTTTTACCCTCACCATTTCTAGATTTATTAAAAAAATAAGTCAAGCTACAACATCTGAAGAGCACAAAGAAAAATGTAGTATGTCTTACCAGATCAACTTCAGCAAAATCAAAATTTCACTTAATACACTTTTTCTAGAGCACTCCAGGGAAAGCATGAAAAAAAAGGCAGCAATAGAGGAAGTAAAATTCTAAAAACTAAGGAAGGAGAAAAAAAAATGAGACTAAAAGGGACCTGAAGTTTTCTGAGCAGTTCTATGAGGTTGCTAAAAGCTTGTCCAAACGAAAAATATGTTCTTAAATTACAATAACCTTAAAAAAACCCCAACACCTAAAAAACCTATAAATAGTTTGTCTGCAAAGCTAAAAGCTTCCAAGCCATAAAGTAGCAGGTTAAATTGCAGTAACCACAATAAGCAAAGTCTCTCAAGTGTATGATGCCTGAGGATTACATACGGGTAAACAGACGCTAACCGGCAAAGAGCAGATCACACCACTCTGGCTTAAATTGTCCTCAGAGGCATCACCATATCTATTTCTGATGAAACCACGTACACAGTCTGTCAAAATCTTAAGAAAATGATTGGAAAGTGATGACATAGTTCTTAAACTTCTACAAAGAAATCTGTACCAAGATGTTTATTTTTACAGTTGGCGGCACAACCACCGTACGTTAATTGTAAGCTGTAACAGCAACATTCTGGGGAACCACTTCAACGGAAGTAACAACGCAAGGAAAGCACTAAAACTTCTATGGAAGAGACACTTGCTGATAGACTTCTGTATTAAAATGAATTCTATAGGAATGGACTGGAGAACTAGACTCTTTGCTAGAGCAAAATGAACCAGAAAGTTATTAAAGGGTATATACATGCGTACACACATTGTGTCTCTATATATTTCTATATACCCATCTAACTCAAAACTACATCTTTTCCACAATTACCAGCCTTCTGAGAATTGACTCTGTCAACTAACCGAGTCCATGACTATACTGTTCAACACTCCAAGCCAGCTATTTGTGTTACGGAATGAAAAAAAAGCTTATACTATCAGTGTGTACGTTAAACGACAACTCACTGACTAAGACACAACTGCACTAAAGGCATTCATTTTAATAATAAGTTAATATGCTCATGGGAACTTCAGTTCTCAGTTGTTTGGTAGCCTAAGCAATGTACACTTACCGAAGACTGATGTGATGATATGTGCAGTGACTGAGTAGGTCGTCTCTAGTCCTTCAAGACTCCTTTCTGCCGCTCCCAAGAAGCGTGCTTTGCTGCAGCTCTGTGACAAGATGTGGTCAGGTACAAACTATCTCAGGCTGCAAAGGACCAGTCTCTGACCAGGTTAGATAAGGAACAAAGCACATACAACTCTGTCGCTGCAAATATCATGGCTCAGCTTGGCCATGCACAAGTGTACTAAATAATGAAGGGACTATTTATGCTTTGCAGAGTATCGTGACCTCAACACATCAATATCCTCTGCACATGCCTGGTTTTAATAGTCCAATCAAATTCAACACGGCTATTTCCATGTTTTAAGTTAGGTGTATACTTAACTTGTACAATCAGGACTTTTTCACCAAATAAAAAGACTAAAATCAACTGTTTATCTTCACTTTCCATTCCTCATAAATGGCCAAATCCTGTGACACTGATTACATCCTTTATGTCTATAATTTCAGTATGAGACAGATATTTGCCGGGCTTTAATGAGGGCAGCCCATAAAAGAACTCAGTTTTTCTTCAGACATATTTACAGAAACACAGTACCAAACTATCGCTACTCTTTACAACAAAATACACACATATATGTGATATAGACTATATAAAATACAGCTGAATACCCAAAATACATGCTAACAGGAAAGCCATTGCTGGTCTGTACTTAACATATTTTTCTTATTGGGCTTTAGACTTGTTTCACCACCACTTAACTGAAGGTAAGCATTTAGGGTATAATGAGATCTTGTTCTCTTGCTGTTGCAGTTTAACCACAGTGAACAACTAAGAGATAAAAACATTTTAATCATTAAAAAAAGAGGAAAAAAAGAAGAACACTACCAATAATAAATTGTAAGACAAAGAGGGGGGAAATAAACAAAGAGAGAGAAAGGTAAAATTCAAAAAGACAAGTGATGCAAAACAATTGTGGACCACCAACCAACCAACCGATGTCCAGCCAGTACAAAAGCAGTGACCCCCCTGCCAACAACCCCCCCTTGATTTATTGCTAAGCATGATGTCACATGGTCTGGAATATCCCTTTGGTCAGTTGGGGTCAGTTGTCCCAGCTGTGTCCCCTTCCAACTTCTTGTGCACACCCAGCATACCCCCTGGTAGATAGTGAGAGGAAGAGAAAAGGCCTTGGCTCTGTATAAGCACTGCTCAGCAATAACTAAAACATTCATGTGTTATCAACACTGTTTTCAGCACAAATCCAAAACAAAGCCCCATACCAGCCACTCTAAGGAAAATTAACTCTATCCCAGCCAAAACCAGCACACTTGCCTAATACAGTCTCCAAGTTAGAAATCACAGTTACAAGCTACAAGTGAAATATATTTTGGATGAAAGGTTCATTAATCCATGATAACTAGATCTCATGATTTTTCACAGAATCACAAAATCATCTGGTTGGAAGAGACCTTTAAGATCAGAGTCCAACCGTTCACCCTGCACTGCCAGGGTCCCTAAACCATGTCCCTCAGCACCATATCTACACATCTCTCAAACATCTCAAGGGATGAGGACTCCACCACCTCCCTGGGCAGCTTGTTCCAGTGCTTCACAACCCTCTCTGTAAAGTTCTTCCTGATATCTTTCTGTGGATTCTTCATGAGTTCTGCAGAGACTAGTCAGAATGGAGAAGAGGAACATGCAGTGACGAAACCCATAACAATCATAAACCACCTCTGACATAAACTAGTACAAAAGATTGAACAAAGACTAAGAAATTTGTCTATCAAACACAGCCTTACCATTGAAAAACCACGTACCACAACTTTTTTAGAACAGAGGCTGGGTATCTATAACTTGCCCCAAAATAACGCATTTGAAACAAAACAATGAAGACTAGTCTTGGATTTTCTTTTGAGTCATAGGTCACGTAAGCAAAATTTGCTTAACTAAGGCCAAAATTCTTGCTGCCTGTTATTTATCTCGATAGCATTAAGAGATCATCCAGCTATGTCATGAACTGAGTATTTGAGGAAAAAAAAAAATCTTTTTAAAACTGCTAATTCTGAGTAAATGAATCCTCTAACCAAAACAAAACCCATACCTGCCTTGATTGCCTCTAAGCTAACACAAAAACAAAGTTTAATCCTACTCAACATACAGGTTCATCTCAGAGATGAGGCTTTCTCGTGTATTAGAGAGATTTAAAAAAACCACCACAAAATTTACAGATCCAATTGTACCGCAAATATTTTGACCTTGACACTGCATAGGCCACCGCATCCCAGGTTCATCAATACAACCCCCTGAAGTGCCACGTTCCCACGACTTGGAAATCTAAAACAAATGCTGATCCCTCCGCTTAGAACTCAGTAAAGCAGCAGTCGTGAAAATAACTATCCTGAACAGGAAATTCTATGAGTGATGTGTCCAGAAGATGAAGGGAGAAGGACCTCATTGTGCAGCTGGATATGAAGTGCTGCCTATAGTAACTGCATCTATGAATACCAGTAGCAAAGCTCTAACCCAGCTCTGTCTTAGGCAGATACATGAGAGGAACGAGAAAATATCATAAGGAGCTTATTTTCTCTCACAGCACATTCAAGCAGGGGCACAAAAAGATCTATGATAAATTAAGTTTTACATTAATTATGAAGAGTATCGGTCACTTGATGTCAGAACATGGTCAATATCCCAACCTTGACGGTGCAACGCAGCTGCCAGCAGGGAAACACAGAGAGGGGTAAAAGCCCTGGACCAGCCATCCAGATGACAACCCCCTTTCTGCACACCTTTGGAGAGTTATCTGCGTGCAGAAACCTTGTCTATGTCAAACAGGTTGAAGGAAACACGTAGCATAGAAAGCCTATGAAACGTAGGAAGGGAGAGGAAAGCAATGGAATAAAACCAAGATCCCCACACATCTTAAATGCTAGAGAAATAATGTCTTTTCTAAATTACGTGTTTCCATTTTCGTATTCTTTACTGGGGTTTTTTTGGAAGCTAGAGAAAATGAGCATAAGAGACAAAAAAGTACTTCGCCCTGCAGGAATACAAAAATTCTAAAAGCACAGGCAGCACTACAGAGGAGCAGTGCCATTCACTCACAAAGAATTTTGTGCATGTAGATGGCTGATTAATTGCTGGCCTGCCTAGACGAAGCTGCAACGAGCCAGATACTGTCAGCATGCCATCTGTTACCATGGAAATGCACAATGTTCCTGTTTCTGACAAACCCTTGAATACTGGATAGATTGTGCCATATGTAAATAAGGCAAATTAGTTTTCCTATATCTTCCAGACAAGGTTAGACTAAAAGAAAATATATCTGTTTAAACATACTGTAACCTCCAAGATGTGAACTGGGTAAACCTTCCTCTGTTTTTTTTTTTTTCATAAAAATCTCATTCAATTTGTTGTTAGAACTGAAACAGTGTGGACTAGCATTATGAAGCATAAAATTAATTCCCAACCAGCAATGTTTACAAAAGCAGTACTTAAAAATATGCATATTCTGTATGCATACTACATTCACCATGATTATTCTATTTTTATTTTCAATTTTTTCTTTCTTTGTCCCCAATTGTGTCAATGTTATTTAAACAATATATAGCAATAAACAGGGAACTTTCTCATTTGTATAGTGTAGTTTGGATGTTTAACCAGAACACTGCTTTTTTAAAGAGATGCTATAGATTTTAAACATGGGAAAAAATTATTTACTCACTTGAACAGTGTTACGTTGTTAGCTGAGGTACGTTAGCTTAGATCCATTGAAGTCAGAGGAACTGTAGTAGTTTGCATATGCTAAGGACCTAGTGTTAAGTTTCACAAGCTAGAGCTTACCCAAAAACCTGAAAAATAAGAGATCTAGCACTTAGGATTTTGATTAATTTCTAGATTTTACAACTGCACATTGAACTAAAAGCAAAGAGTTTTCAACCAGCAAGATGCGTGTTCACCACGCTCATTTAGATCACAGCACGTTGTGTTTTGGGTGGCTATGAGCACAGGGGCATTTTGTATTATGGGGACAGACTCTCTTTGAGCATGACCACTTTGCGAGGCACACCTGACACAACATGGCTTTATAGCAAGACACATCTACTCCCAGAAGTACCAGGTTAGTATTAACCCCTGGAGGATAAAGCTGACGGAATTTGTTAGTAGCACACATTCTCCCTCTTGCCGGTTAGCAGTGTAAGGTGAGTTGATAAAAAGGAGCATGTCCACAACTTCCCCCCAGGATACTTACCCCCTGGGATAGATTGGAGCCCTTCAGAACCATGAAATAAGTGCAAGTTAAAGATGTTGTGAGACAGTTGACAAACATGCCGTGGTTGTAAGACAGCAGTAACGCCACAGGATGCCTTAAGGCACATTTCGTTTTATGGACTTACACTATCACTCAGATTTTCTGTTTCACTACGCACATTTACGGGGTAACGGGACATTCTGATCTACTGCAGAAGACGCTGTCTATATTAGGATATGAGAATAATGTAGGATCCACAACTTTTAACTTGTTGCATTGTAAATGCAGGCATCATGGACTCTTAACCTGTATTCCTCATCCCCCCCACCCCCAAATTCTTTTTGTGGTTTTCAGTATGGAGATTGATGCATGGTATAACGATAGCTGAGCAAAAGTAACAGGCAGCTGTGTATCAATATTTTCCCAATGTGAGAATTAATCAGTAGCTCCAGTAACAATAAGGTTATCGTGTGCATGGCAAATGCATTGTGTAGTTTAACATATTCATTATACAGGCCTTTTGTTGATGTGCAACTTTGCAATGCTATCAAGTGTTACATCTAAAACCCAAGTAACTACCTATCAATCTCCAATATAAATTTGTTCAAAACACAGTAATGAACTTTTTGAACACCTGATTCCACACAGTTTCACAGAACCTTAGAATCCCTAACCATCCAGAACTTCATCAGAGCAACATTTGTTAAATCAAAGGCTACAAAACAGAAAAGGTGTATGTAAAACATACTTTACAACCTAACAAGCCCCATTTTTGCAGAATAAAATTAAGATTAATCACTCTTCACAACAGCATTCATCAGACCCCTGTCAGCTGATTCTCTGACATTGGCTTCTTCCCATAGCCACATGTGGTGCAGTGCCTTGGAGTCCCGCCCTTCTTCTCATTGCTGGGTGTTTTGAACGCAAGAACATATAGGAGATGTGACACTCATCAACTTAAACATGCTGCCTACCTAAGTACAAGAATGAAATTAAGAATTTGAAGACGGGAAGATTGATATGGAGTGTGAATATGTAGAATCTATTTTGAGAAAAACAATGTCGTTATAGGGAAGTAACTTTCATTCCTTCTTTGAATGGCTTCTAAGCCGTCCTACCTATGAAACAGCGTGAAAGCATTCCATGATAGTTTCTCAACTAAGGAAGCTGACAATGCCATGCTATTTCATCAGCAAGGAGGACATTGCTTTGCCAAACTGAGCAGCTGGACAGTGGACTATGTATTAGTGTTTTGTGAATGTGAGAGCAGAGTTCAAAACTTTTAGGAAATTCTATAATAAGAATGAGTCTAGTCCGCACCACAAGTCACCTTTGCCCTGTGGAATATGACTTGATCCTGAAACAAGAGAAATGGTAGTTCACACTTCTCCTCTCTAAACAGTCCAGCCTACTGCCCTGTGATCTAATTATTATTTGCAAAGCACATGAGAAAACGGTCTGACTTTCAAAATTCTGACCTTACTTAAGTAATTAGGTAAGATTTTCATCCCATGAAAATTTGCTTAATGTCAATGAGTCTGGAAATCACAGCCAGAAAACTGATTTAGATAGAAGTCAGTTACAAGCTTGTACAATTATTTATTATTTAGCTTCTGGAGAATCATCAAGCATAGGCTGCCAGAATTTATCCTGACCTGTTACATTTCTCCTGAAATAACAAGTTTTTCTGGTCAATACTATCAGATGAAGTAAAAGGCATGGATGAAAATCTGATCTTTCTGTTGAGCCAGCAATGGACAGACAGGTTGGGAGAGTAAAAGCAGGAATACTTCTGGATCAGTGAGTTCTCACTCATCCTCCCGGCACGCAGTAGATCCTACTCTACTGGTCCTTTCCACAGAAGCACATTTAAAAACAAATTCAGGGAATGGACTTCATTCCCCACCAACATCCCTAGTTGCAGGAGGTTTGGATCTCACCTCTGACTAAAGAAGAGGTCCTAATAAGACAAGAGCATCACATTTTCAAGTTGTTTCTCAGCAAGACTAAATAGGGTCATGAAACACCAGAAGCCAATTTTCTCTCTTGTGAGTATAATATTACAGGTTCCCCCTAATAACGTCCTCTGGAATAAAGACTAATTCCTGTCAATAGAGCTTCTGGATACTCCCTGCATATAAAGCATCTGATTCAGCTCCTTCATGCTGTTTGATTTGCAGCAATTTTTGATGTTTGCCAATGAATATCTAAAGACAATCAACACTTTTTACATGCAGATTTTACAGCGTAACGTGTGACTATGATGTGTCACCTCCTTTGACAAAACTATAGTAAAACTCAAGAGGAGATAAAATGAGATCAAGTCTCTGAAATGTTCTCAGACATTGTCCCACTAGAAGAACTAGAAGATGTTTTTGAACAGATTCAGAAATGCTGCTGATTCCACAGCACCAGTGGAAGGGGAAGACAACTTGCACCGAAGCCCAAGGTGCTGCAACACCACAGTTGTGTCCCCTGATATCATCTTTCTTTGAGCTGTTTGACAGCTTCCTCTAACAGCAGCCTTTTGTTTAACATGCCCACGTCTCCCCACTCTTCAGATAGATAACTCGCGTCAATAGAGGAGGCTGGTATGACAGTCAGTGGCATCAAATGGAATCCAAGCAGCATTTGTAGGATTTAACATGGTCTGGTACAAAATTTTAACATGGCTTCTGCACAGTGTGGTGAAGAGTAAGAGAAATTATTTTCTTTTCAAGATATCAGATCATGTTTTGTCATGTCTTAACATTGATCCCATGCACAACGCTGGAATACTGAGATAATTTCTGTAGTTTTGTTACAGAGAAAACACGGGGACCTTGAGACAAGTTTTATTGCCAAAAGATAAATCAATGAAGTATTTGTTTCCAAGGACTCCAGTTCTCCCCAGCTGTTTATTCCGGGATGCATCTTCTATTCCATTCATCTTGTTTCTCGTTCACTGGATACCCCTGTGATTCAAGGTGAGGGATTCCATTTCGGAGACGTCAATGCATTCGCTTTTTTATTTCCTTCCAACTCTTTGCAAGGGATAAGTTTAGTTCATGCTTTCCAATGTTCCCATACTTATCTGCAAGTCTTTATGCTCTTCCTGATGATTTCTACCAACCCATGAATGTAATCTAGCATGTTTTTGTAACAGATCAAAACAACTAAAATGAATACACGAGATGCACACACACAAATATATATTCTTATTTCTGTACTGCTCTCTGGAAAAGACAGTGATGAGCATGTGGCAAACGGCTCTAACAGATCTGCTTGGCCAGAGTATCTACTCAGAGTTAAGACCGCTCTGTCATTCTTTGGTATGATCAGCTAAATGCAAATGGAAGCAGGATGAGAAACTATGAAAATGCTCCTGTGAGGAATTACACACAAGGCTATAAAGATAGGTACCTTTGCTTTATAACAATGCCTTTAGTTTTGTATGATTGTATCTAAAAATGTAAAATCTAAAATCCTAAAAATGCTTAAATGAAATTCAAATCCTGATCCTCAGTAAGTCATTGTCATTTTAATGTTAACAGAACGATGTCAATTTGTATCTGCTGAGGAATTACCACTTTAACACACCGAGGGCAGATACAACATTACACACACACACAAAAAAAAAATCCAACACCCCTCAAATATTTTGTAAGTTATTTCCAGTGATAGATTAGCAACATTAAAAGAACATTATGAGTCAGACTGTTACGTCCATTACTCTGAATTATTCCCCACTGAAGCACTGTCGCAGGACTGCATACACATGCTCTCAAACATATTCCGAGTTACTTTTTATTTTGTGATTTTTTTTGTTAAAACACTCAGGCTTCTTAATCAGTAAAGTGTCTGACAGAACCTGTAAACACTACTATTAACCAAACAGCTGTAAATATCCATAAATGCCACAAAATGTATTTACCGCTGTTTCTATTTATTCAGAAAATTTTCATTTTAAGCCTCAGAAATAAATGTGTTCAATCAATACTCGGGGGTCCAACAGAGATAAAAAAGCAAGAAAAGTCCAAGGCACAGGTGTAAATCCATCTTCATGTCTTTCTGCCCGGAACAGTAAATAATATCACCTCTAGCAACAGAGTGACATGCAACTTTGTCTAAATTTATGAGCTAAGATCCAAGAACATCTGGTAGAATCTAATAAAATTATTTTTAATTCATCTGAAAATAAGAAGCAAGGGAAATGGATATAATTTAAGTGAATTAAGCAGTCATCTCCTTAAAAAGCACCTTCACCTTTAGCTAACAGCACTTTACCATTGACAGTGTTATCCATACGGCATTCTTGGTAGTGGTCATAGGGAGCCCTGACACATCCAGGTGCAGAGCTCATTAAATTTACTATATTCACCTGGTCAGTCAAGCAAAACACTATTGATTATGGAATAAACTTCGCATCGGGACTCAACAATTTTATCTTAGCTCTGTTACTGACCTCCAGTATGATTTTTGCAAATCACCTCCTCTGTTCAACTCTTTTATTTGACAGGCTACTGAGAGTATAAATTCCTTGGGGGCGGGGGCATATCTTCTGTTTTCACACAACGTGTAGTATGATCAGGTTCCAACCATGGTTTAGTTAAGTAATTCTGTAAGAAAACCAGCTCAAGACCACAAATAATTCCTGCAGGTCTTTCTGGACTTTTAATCTGCCCAGCATCTCCCTGTGCTTTGCAAGAGGAGCTGAAGTTCCGCACTGTTTTTTACAACTTCTTAACACTTCCTCCCCTGCTGCTCTGCTCCCTCCACCAGCTTCATAATTTTGCTGGTACCAAGACTGAACCCTACTGCATCGACAGGGAGATTAAGTTTGGAAGTGAACCGTGTACTCAAACTGATAAATCCATAGTTATGAACTCTCAGGATGAGTAACTGCCTGTTACAATGAACAGGGAGCACCAAACTATCTGTGTAAATTCAGAACTCTAAAAAGATATACATGTTCTGCATTCATTCTTTTCTACTTGACTTTTTGGTGTATTGGCATGGGATAAAACATAACAGGTAAAAACTGAAATATATGTAAAAATTTATAAGAATTTAAACCGGTTCACTTTGAAAATACAAAAACAAAAATGTGCCACAGAAGAACTAAAACAAAGTTCTCCAAATACTTAGGTGTGGCACAAAGATTGTTCTTCTAATTTACAGGATTCCTTGAAGGTTTTATAAACTCTCGCAACACTACTGTAATGGTGGCCAGGTGTGACCCCAGCTTGAAATCCTCAAATTACACCACAAATACGCAGCTAAAAATCCCAAATGATAAATCCTCCAACCCATGTAGCTAAGAAGCATGGGTAAATAATTCCAAAATCTGGGACCTATTAACCGAAAGATATCTCTTTTGGTTTCCATTATCCCATAACATTCAGGGAAAAGAAACATTAGTAATCTTGCAAGTTTTTTCAGTCTAAGTTTGTTGGGAGTTTGATGACTGTAGCTCAGTACTTGTGTTTCTTACTGTATGCTAACAGATAACAGAAATGGCAATGAGCATTATGCTGGAAAATTGACTATGACATCTATTAGCCAGATATATCTTCAGCTCAGATGAATAATTGATGCGATGATCAATTATTGGATAGCAAAATCCATGGTGATGGTTTCTAACTGATTAGACAGCATGAAAATTAGTTCTATTATTGCCATGTCTTATAGCCTGTAAAATGATATATAGAACACTTCAATGGAAGAATTTAATAAACCACTTACTGTACGCAATGTTGTGCTGAATAGAAATTTTAGTTCAGTGCACAACAAAAGGGATACCACTAATATAAGTTGCATCATATGTGGCACATTCATGCTACAAGTGTCTTTTACAGAATTCAGAGACTGCCTTAGGTAAGACTGGTTCAAATTAGGAAAAGAGGCACATAAGAAGAATCATCCTTAGTATAAGAATTACAATTTATTAGTATAAGAATTATCAGTTCTAAAGACTACCCTCCAAAAGATCTTGTAACTGTTTTTCCTTTACTGTAGAGTATTTTGGGAAGACCTGTCCACACCTAGATGTGAAGCACTTGACCTCTGAGAAGAATGCTTCAAATACATTCTGCATGGCTCAGACTTCACATGGATATGTCCAGTAGTCATCAGAGATCCTCCTTCCAAGAAGATGTCTACATGAGCTAAGAGGAAGAACATCTTTACCTACAAACTTCATTAGTGATTGAAATCAAGTAGCTGGGAAAATCCAGAAGGCAAAATGGTCACAATAATGTTGGAAATGGTATTTGGCACCCAGCTCAAAAGGTGCTTTCATTCCAAGCTGAACGAAACACTAATGACTTTCTCCAAAAGAAACTCAAATGGAGGGAAAGTGTACATCATCGGGGAACACCTTCAAGGAGACTGTCTCGTGAGTGAAAGATGAAAAGATGAGAAATAAGCACAAAGGAGCTGTTCACAGGAAAGTGAATCGCAGGTTCAATCAAGTGATAGAGGAAAACAGGAGATACATTTATGTCCATACATACACTTCTATTTCCCATATGAACTGACTTTGGAGCTATGAGCTTACCCTGTAGCCACTGCTAAGAAAAATTAAAAAAAAACCCCAACTTTGAGCACTGAAAGACAGCTGTGTCCACCACACATACACAAGCGTACACAGATTTAATGGAATTATACATTCTCAAAGCACTCTGTAGATGCTGAATTAAGCCTCAAGTCACATCTGTCTTGGAGAAGAGAAAAAGGCCCCCACCCAACTTCCCTTCTACCAACCACAGGCCAACAACGTACTTGAAGCGTTTGTCAGATATAGCCATTTGTTACTAAAACAGCAAGCAATAATCACGCAACATTGGAGCGTGATTATGGCCAGCAAAGTATTAATTAAAATTTTAATGAAAGAGGTAATATCTGATTAGAATATGGATACAATATGTGGGAGGTTTACTACCAGATGAGTTCAGCTGTGTCTGTCATCTATACCAGCTTATAGGTTCAGTCTCACAATCAACAAGCATACAGAAAAAATTTCAGGAGGGTGTGGATTACCTAAATAACTATCACTCAAAATAGCAATAGGGAAGCAGGGAATGGAAGAGGCAACAATAATCCTGGAGAAAAAAGCGGAGAGGTCAGGGGATTCCAGTGTGTGATGAGATAAGGTAGATTAGTATAAAGTGCTCTGCAGCTTCAAAAAGAAATGTGGCAGCAATTCACTAGATATTCAACAAATAGCCTTTGAAGTGTAAAAAGAATGTCATTTTACGTAAGAATCTGTTTTTAGGACAGAAGAATAATTACACAACCCATTTTTTTTAGCCAATAAGTATCCAGGGTAAGTACAGTCTAGTGCCCTAAACCAATAACCACATTGGTTATGTACATAATTCTTAGCAGAAACGATGCAAGTGTTGATGCTTTCTCAGAAGTTACTCCAGATTATTAGCGCTTCATTACAGAAGCACCACATAAGAAAGAATGAGACCATGGCGTTTATTATTTTCAGTACAACTAATTTGTTGGCTTTTATCATAAATTATTTCAATGGACTATAAGCGTAACATTGAGACTAAAGTTCTGAGATGCAGTGAAGGGCAGTACGAGACAAGACTGCCATACTTGGTTATTGGCCAACACAACTATTCAGAATTTGATACCTTCTATTTACTCTCGAAGTGTTTATAAACATTAAAGAATCGTTCAATTCTGCCCAGGAAACAAGTTCCTGTTTTACAGATGAGATGAATGAATGATAAACGGGCTATTTTTTTCTATGCTCATTGTTATGTGCAAGAAAACAATCTCTTCTCTTTATTGAAATGAATATTCAAGATGATCTTAAAAATTTCCCTACAATCTGAGATTCTCACCATGTAGTGAATTTTGCCAATTTTTCCATCATCTTCTCTTTACTCATTTAAATCCTCGCACAGTGCAAGAAAGACACTGTCGTAAGTGTTGCCAAGTAGCGATTCTGATTCAGTAGTATTCCGCATTCCACAAGTGACTCGCTGCTGAGCCATCTCTGTGCTGCACCACGTGACAGCGACAGAAGGCTCAGTGTTACCCAACTCTACCTGTGTTTACACTAGACCTAACAGTAGTTTAACTACGACGGACAGGTTTAAATTCACTTTATATCAATACAAATTAATGAAATAGGGCCCAAAACCAGGAATACAACTTACAAGCGTGAGGGAGATGGAGCAGTACCGTGAATCAGTCGTTTGGTTTTTAGATAACAGGGCAGTCTTCAACGCAGCGTAACCAAACCTTCCCCTCAATACATCCCGGTGTGAAAGTCAGGGAACAAAAGCCTGCTACTTTCTCCAAGATCTTGATAAGACTCACAATAAAAAGGATGATCCAGGACACAGAGCAACTTCTGTTCGCGCTTACTGTTGTTTATCCAAAACATTAACAGACTCCCCCGTCATTAGCTCTAGTGTGACAGAATGTTAACGTATCCCAGCCAGGCTGACTAGCTTCATCTACAATATTTGGGTTTACAGCAAAAATCTATTTAATACGGTTCACTGGGTTCATGACATGAAACTAGCTCTTTCTTATCTCCAAAGCAATTGGGACTGTGCATCATAACTCAGCTGCTCCACACCAGTCAACAGCTCCAAGAGAGATGGGCAGGGCAGGGACCTGCCGGCCGCAGGAAGGACACCGTGGCCAAGGGCCACAAACAGAACACAGCGTGGGAAACACATGCTGGGAAAAATGAAGGACTGCAAAATGTAAGCCGAACGATGTCCTTGTACGCAGCTTCACTGACAAATCCACCAGCTGATGTAAGCAAATAGTTATAGAAAGAGCAGTTAATCTCGCAGATTTCACTTACATTTTTTTTTCTCCATGGAATTAGTGGTAGATAAGTACTAATGACCATGTCCCGTACCTCACTACTGCCCTCTTCTGAAGGAAACTGGAGTACTGAACTGCGCTGCATCATCATCATCCAGCTATACCTCTCATCACACGGACTTCACCAAAAGCAGCCACAAAACTCTGCTTCCGGCATTTTCCAACTACTAAAGACCATGTCATGGTCTCCTGCACTGAAATTGGATGTTGCTAAACAGAAGGAAATTTCATTCTGCCCCATCAGCTTAGATCACCCTTTTCCTCTTCCGGTTAGGACTTTTTCCTGTTGATTTCAGTAGAGACAACGTTCCCCCTTTATCTCAAAACATTTAGATTCAGACTCCAAATTAGCAACCACGACTCTGTACAATGGCCTGTCCCATCTGCGGGGATACATAAAGCAAAGTCCAAGATACAACAGCTCTCGCACTTTTGTAACCTCGTGAAAACTTTTGAAACGGGGTAAATCCTAGCTTGAAAAGTGTTTGTAATCTGTAAAAAAAAAAATTACCTATCCATTTCTTAATGTATTACACTTTATTATTTGTGCTTCTACTGAAATAGACTTGGTTTTGGACAAAATTACCCCCCGGCATTTATTCCACACATGTAAATAGTTGTTATCATTTATTGTCTATTTTAAAACAGAATAAAATCAAAATTATTCCTTAAAAAAAGGATTTTTTTCTTTAATAACATACCTCAGGTCTACATGGGATTTCTATTCATAAAACTGCCTCCTTAGGTCAAAGATCAAAAATTAGTGAGGGTCCACAACACGCAGAGCTTTAAAAAAATGTCACATTCTTTCATTTTCAGCATAAGAAATGGGCAACTTGTTCAGGGCAAATACTTGTTTGAACTGAGGATTTTATTATTAATCTCTGAAGACTGCTGAATTTAGGGTCACAGTAAGGGTTGATTAGGTACAAGGTGCACAAAGCTCTCCTCTGTCAATGCTATTGAATGAAGCAAGTAATTTAGATTCAGAATTGGTCTTGGATTGAAGCTCACTCCATTACCGACCATTTTCAATTTCAGCTATACAATAAACATCAAGCTCAGCAAGGAAATTAGTACATTTGGTAATGTATTGGGAGAGATGGGTGGGTCTTTGACAAGATGACACTTATCACCAAAGCTTCAGTTAATGAAACCCTTGAGTGGTTTCCTCGTTTGACATATTTTGACATTTTTTGAAATCACATCCAGTGGGTTTTTTTACCCCACAATGTTCTTCTTTATGAGAAAAAAAAAATCCATCTATCTTTAAAATGAGTACTGAAGTACTGCAATATTATTGGAAGAAATTAGAGAGATGCTGACTGCATTGAAGGCAGGGGGGAAGAGAACCTGACTGTCTTTAAATGCAGAAAATACAGCAGAATGCATAGTATTTAAATTGAGGAGATGCCAATGCTAACGCGCATTCAGGAGAGAGCTTAGCTTTCAACAGGCATGTTTGCCGTAAGTCTATTTGCCGGAAAATACCATAAAGTATAAGAGGAAGCCTGTCATTAGCGTGACTGCAGGAAATGTTTAGACTTAAGTTGTTCACCTTCATTTTTAATTTATCCACACAAAAACTACCATAAAGCACTACAGAAGGTTTATCATTAATGAGATTAAAATATTGGTTTCTATTATAACCTGAGCCAGAGAAACAAGTTTTCCTGGGTTACTTTCACAAGAAAATTGGTTTATTTTTGTTTAGTGTCCTGGTCTTAATTTTTATTTGAGTTTGAAATAATGAGAGCAAACGAGAAGATAACTAGCTATAAAGCTTGAGCAAACCTACTGTACAAAAGACACAAAAATATGTGCAAAAAATGAAAGCAAATTAGGAGACAGAAAGGGAGAATGAACAATTGCTGGCCTAAAAGTAGCTGTCTCTAGCTGATGACCCCAAACCACCACAATAGCTCTCAGATCACTTTAAATGCTGCTTTGTAGCAATGTGGCACCTACAATGTAAGACTAGAATTAAAAAGGGTCAGAAGGGACAGAGGACTTAGAGATCACTAATTCTGAGCGGTTTGATATTTACTCTTTAGCTTTCCTGAAAGCCGAGGGAAATTATTATGGATTCATATATTTCAATCTCACACAGCTCTATTATTGTTCATTTTTTCATTCAGAGCTGAGAGAACAATTAAAACAAAAAATACAAAGCAATCTAAACAGGGACATTCCTGAACTCTACTAGACCTACAAGGCAACACTTAGAGCTCCAGTTCCTAGCCGGGTGGTCCCTCCCAAAGACTTTTTTTCAACACAAGTGGGAGGTCACCTTGAAGATTTCAGGGACAGGGATTGTATTGTACAGGATACATACTCCTGAAGAGTTGCATTGTGCTGCAACGCAATTTTTATTTAAAACCTTTAAAACCTTGCCCTCCCATGACTCTGCTCTAAGCATTTCCCTTGCCTCCCTCAGTCAAAGTTTAAGGTGGCAGAGCAAGTACCATGTGTAGTCCTGCCCTCTTGAAACCCTAAAGTGGGGATAATAGAAGATGCTATCTTCTGAACCAAAGAAAACCTGTATCACAAAAGAGTTAATGATTATTTCTCTAGCTTTAGAGGATTTGCTTTGCTTTGTTTTGTTTAAACTGGAACCGTTTCCCACAATACTATGACCAAAATCTGCCATATCCTACCGCATCTTCGGTTCTTTCTGACCTCGTTTCAGCTTACACTTCAAGATGAGTTCAAGCCACTCAGGCTGCAAAACAGCAGTATCGTTATTAATATTATTTAAGTCTCAGTAGTACCCAAATGATATCCTACCATGCTTGGAGTAGTGCAATAGCCCAGATGCTTCTAGGATTCCAGAATGTTCACTTAAAAGTAGATTGGTGGCTCTACCCCACACAGCATGCATAAATTAGGGATGCCCCAAAAGCCACAAGGAATCCTAATGACAATTTTAGACATTCCAGGTCCGCATTTCAGCACTGGAGATGTTTAGATATAGATTCTCTAATTTGACCCACTACTTTAATGCAATAGAGATAAGGAAGAAAAAGTTAGACATCACGTGGTTGGTGCGTCATTTCTTATCTATGTTCAACTAATCAGAATAAAAGGAGTCCACAATGCTACTGGGAACTTGGTAAAAAATGGAACTGGATAAGTAGTTCACACATCATCCTGCAATCTCAAAGCAAGGGTGTTTGGATCCACACGTCTTGTTCTAGAAAGTTTTAAAAATCAGATTTAATCTTTCTAATCACTGGATATGATCTCACTAAACAAAAGTGTTTAATGACCATACCACACTCTGCGATGGGTAATTATTTTCTGACAGCATTTACCAGAAATCTGGGTAGTTTTCATACTTTTGACTCATAGAAAACATTTTGCTCATTCTGTCTGTTCTCTCAGTTTGTAACAGATAGGAACCCACATACCAAATAATATTAACTTCAGTCAAGCAAGCATTCATAGTAGGAAAATTCTTGTATAGCCTCAGTTCTAAAATACTTTTTGAACCTGCTAAAACTTCATACAGATTGCAGTGACTGTATCAGAAACTGGATCAAACTAAGCAAGTTAATTCTGTGCTTTATTATAGTTTTCTTCTAATTCAGAGCCAGGTCTCCTAATTTTATTCAGCTAGTACTCAGTCTTAAGTCAAGGAGATCTTCCATTGCATTTTTCTGCACCTTCACTTCCTCTCCTCTTTTACAAATACCCACTTCTTCAGTGTATCTTCATCTGAGATGGACTTCTCAGAGATTATCTCAAGCCATCCAACCTATCTCTATGCAAGGGGGCTTCTTTTTGGATTCCCTCACACCTCATACCACTGGTGGCTTTTCTGCTTGAGGTCTCCTCCTTGGCCTTTCACCTTGCTGAGTAACTGATTAGGTATGCACATAAGTTCCTCCCTCACTGTCCTTCACAGCATGAACTACTGTCTTATTCTGCCTCTTTCTGCAGCCCATCTTTTCCCACTATTAAATAACATGCAACCATAAGCAGTACTGGATAAATTAGTTTCTTTATGCTTCTAGGAAAAAAGTCAATTTTAATTTGAAAACTAAATAAAATAACAACATTGCTGACAGCTTTTAACTATTTTTCTAGAAAGACGAAGGCTGTTATTTTCTGCAATATATTTAATTTTGCTGAGATTCCAGTTTTCTGTTGGGGAAAAAAAAGAATCAACCAGATATCGTTACATATCATTAATAACCTACATTACAACACCCTACTTCTTCCATTCTTTCCTACGCGGCTTTTTAAAAAAAGATGCAGAAATAAAGTTTGCTAGAGTACTTCATCTTTTTCTCAGTTTAAAGCAGGTAGCCTGTTTAAGATCCAGGCCAAACACCTGCTCTTTGTTCCCTTTGACCTGTCGGACCCAGATTAACAAATCTGTGACCTGTGAAACAAGGTTGCAAGAGTGCAGATAGGGAAAACCAATAGCAACCTCCTCTTTCAGTCCCCAGAGAAAAGGGGATATGTGGAAGACAGCCAAAGGTCTACTGAGCAACAAAAATGGTTCAAGAAAATCTCTAACAAAATTTTTATGTTCCTTTGTTATCTGTTAGAAGCAGGTAAAGCAAACGTTCTTATTCAAAGGACCACCAGTTAAATACAAATTTACAAAGGTTTCTATAAAAAATAAGACCTATAAAAAGCGCTTGGACAAAATATTCTGTTAACTTAGGTTCTGCTCACCAAGAGGAAACAATTAAGAAAATAATTTATTTTATTATTAGGTGGGTTTTTTCCTATTATTTTTACTGTCAGCCTTGTTCACTGTAAGATAGCAACAGCCTAAAAGGTCCAGATGAAGTATAGGTTCTCTGTGGTTGTCCAGAAGACCTGGAAGGGCTGGAAACCAGCAAGAGAAAAAGGAAAGAATCAGGAGGAGCACACAAACGTTCAGGAGAGTGTCCTGGAGGTACCTCCAACCTCCCACACAACAGACACAGTAATCTGAAGTACACTATCAGTAAGCTACTGACAATTACTGAAGCTTTAAGACAACTGACAGCATGACCATGTTTGACAATATATGATAATAATTGACAATATGACAATTTCCCAAATGTTCATGAGCAAGAGGATTTCCTTTTATTATTTACATACGTTTTCTCAATGGATGTTGATTTTATAACTCAAAGAAAAGCAATTAGGCTCTTGCCAATCATCAGTTGACAGTATCTATCCCTTTTCACCTGAATGCCCCTACAGTATCATCAAAAGCACTGAAAGCCACAAGGTTATAAACGATGCATTAGAAGCGTCTTCCATGAATCAGTACAAAAACTGCATGAAATCCAAATCAGGCTTCATCAGCATCCACACAGGATATCTATAGCACGTATAAAATTCTAAGGAGATTATTTGAGCTAGCTTAAAGCACAAAGATCTTCTCTCTCTATATATATATACATATATTCATATTTTGGTATGGCAGTGAAAAAAATGAAAATTTTCATCTACCCTGAAATCTTGGTCGTCTTAAAAAACAACTCAGCAAAGAATAATGCGCAGATGACTCTTTTGAAATACACTGTCCTTAGTTCAACTGCATAGACTTGGTGTCCACTGAATTTCATTGTACTCAAAGGTTTACTATAAAAGCTTTTCTGGGAAATAAGTTCAAGGTTGCCTTTTCCTCCCTACTTTAAACCATTCTTCTAACTCCAACTGGTATCTCTAATATCCCTTAATGCCTCCCCTTTGACACCTCCCCAAATGCATCATTTTTCTCAATCACTCTAATGAAAGACTTCTGACACCCTCATTCTCTCTCTGTTCATGATTCTACTTTGACTATAAGTTCTTCAGGTCAGGGTCTATCTTTTTCGTCTGTATTTGTTCCTTATGTTGTAATAAAAAGGGTTTGGACCAATAGCTAGAGTTTCAGACACCAGTATAATAAAAACACTAATAATTCTTGTAACAGGTTTCTGGTTTCTGATAACGAAGTTTTAGCTTTTAGTAGCCATCGTAGGCTTTCTGATCATCCTTACACTTCTTAAAACTCTCCCAAGAACATAACTTGTATAGAGAGCGAGTACAGCCTACAGAATATGTTACTGAAGCCGGGTCTTGTGTTTTCACATGGGTTGGAAAGCGAGGATTACCTTAAGTGGTCTGGTAAATTAGCGTATATTTTATAGGTATGTCTGATGACATGACAGAGTGAAAAAAATTAGAGAAGGAAACGATGACAGAAATATAGGCAGTCACATTGTTCTTTCCAGGAATCGCTACACATGCGCACCTGGAACACCACCTGTGAGTGGGGGTTGGCACATTGTACTACATGTCTGAACGAGAAACAAAGAGGGACAGTGATGCTTTTCAAAGGTTTAGAAAATAGGATGCAAGCAGAAGGTTTAAAACAAGTGGATTTCCACAGCACGCATAAAAGAAATAAAGGGGATATTGTGTTCAACAAAATACGTATAAAGGAACACTTAAATGGAAGACTACTTTCACTAGTCATTTCAGGTTCCAGACTTACAATGACCTGTAAGTAAGAACGGAAATATTTCAGTTGGATGTAAAAATTCCCGTAGTTATTATATTTGAACTACTTCCGTAAATTTCTAATGAGAAAAACTGTTGTGTGGAATTTCTGCACATAAGACCACAGCAAAAAGAGATAATCCTCCACCTAAAATAACCCTGAATGGGCATCTCTCCATGCATCAATATATACGAGCTGATTTTTAGCAATCAGAAAAAAAGTCAGGAGGAAACACAGCATTGCAAATCCATTCTAGACTGAGCATTCAATAAATGATCCTACTTAAATGATCAGGACTATGTGGAGAAGTACAGAACACATTATGAAATAGAAGACCCTAAAAGCATCTAGGTCAATGTTTACTCAGCTTTTTCACTTGCTTGCTTGATCTCAAAGACAAGTACATGAGCCTGCATCCTACATTCAATGAAACCAGCATCTTCATCCACTTATTTCATGTGGCCTTGCACAGGTAAAGAATCCATGGTTATGATCAATAAGTGTCAAATTATTCTCCTAAACTACAATAACAATGATCACATCTGCTTCGTATTTAGATCTTCCCTTTACCACACAAAGTTTTAAAATGAAACTGTTTAAGATTTTCCCACTCCTCCCTGAAAAATTCTTGTTTGAAGCTACATATTTCCACATTTTCTGAAACTTTTCTCCATCTGTTCAGAAAGAAAACACTGATGTTTCAACATAACCCCTTTCTTTCCACTAATTTCTGTATATTCACACACTTTAAGGTACACACATGTACTCAGTTTCAACAAATAAGTCAGATTCCCTTAGGACAAAAGCATCACTCATTGTATTACCTAAGTGTAAGGAGAAAAAGCCAGGGAAAAGATGTAAAAAAAAAAAAAAAAAAAATTATTTTCTAACTAGCCCAACCGTTAAACACCACACTGGATCCAAAACTCTATGTACATACATCACTGACTTAACCTTGCTGTTGGAATCTCACCCTTCACAGTTTGTAGCTTTTTATTAAAGTTAACAATATAACCATTATACATGGGTTGTTTGCTTTTCGTAGAAAGAAAAACGTGCCTGTGTTTAATTAGGTTTGACTGTAAATGGTTGCAACCAGACTGTGAAGTGCTCATTGTAGAGAACGTGATGTAGGAACATGGCAGTCCCACTTTTGCTGCTGTTATTGTTTGTCTAGAGACACCTTTCCGCAAGACTAAATTCGACATGACAGGGCGTCTGTCTGCACTGTGACATCTGTATCACTACAATAGGAAAAAAACCCCAGAGATTCATTTAAAAATAGAAGCTTAAAACACGTAGAATAGCATCAACTAAAGAATACAGAAAAAATAATAACCCCCCCCATTTTCTGCATATTTCTATAGAATATGTTATAATTTTATCTGAATTTTTTTATTAATTCAATAATTTTCATCTACTCTACATTACTTGTATCATTGCTGGACTTCTTTTCCAGGGTTCTGGAAACTTAATTTTTTTCCACTATTTTTACCTTGTCATGAAAAAAATAAGCTAATATTTGAACATATATCATACATTTTGCTTTGATTTTGATATTCTTAAAATGTATTCAATCAAATTTAAAAGGTAATGTAGCAATTTCAAAGTGAAAAATAATAAAAATATTTTAACACGCATAGTTAAAGTGTTTACATTTTTTTTAATGAGCAAATAACTCAGTGAAATAGATGAATCCTTCCAGGGCAGGGTCTAACTCTATTTCTTATTTCAATGCTATAGTGCTACAGTAAACAACTAGAAGAGGTGCAAAGTATGAAGGAAAGATGGAGATAATGCATTTTCTTTACTCCAGTAACGTTCCTATACCATCTTCATAAAATAAAGTCTTTTTATAGACTTTGCGTTGTTACACGTTCACTCTAGTCCTGCAACTATTAGCTTGCAAAACGAGTGACAGTTATGCAAAGCATGAAACAGAAAGTAGTCGGTTTAAGTACGGTTCATTACTTTGACATAATTTTTTTCCTAAAAATTATGATTATGAAAAGTTAAGTGATGAAACTTAAGGACACACGGACCAAAAAGCATGTCTCAAAACACAAAAGAGTTCTACATGAGGAGACATTTACCTTTCATATACAGCACTTCGTAAAGCTCTACAAAAATCTTAGGATAGGGAGAAAAAAAACCCCATTCTTCAAAACAAACTTGGAAGCTTAATTTTTTTCCGTACTTACTTCCCCAAGTTATGCCAAAGCGTTCAGTTACAGGCGATTGTGCCCATGTTTCAGCCTCTTCCTTTATAATCCAGTCAAACCCAATTCTTAGTATTGTGTTTCCCGCTATACTGTGGAGAGTTCAAAAGTATTCTGTGTCAGCTGCCACCACCTACAAATGGCTGGAGAGATTTCCCTTCAAATGAACCCTAAACCAGCACAGGCTGTCAGCAGAAACTAGCTGAGCAGAACGTCTTACACAGTTGAAGCTTTGCAAGCTTAAAGCAGATGGAGGCGAGGTGTTACAGGGGAACCTTGCAAAACCTAAATTCTTAACCAACATTTATGGGGTTCATTACAGTTAATAGTGAGTTTTAGTCCATCGTTCCACTAACCAATGGAATAACCCTCCGTGAAAGGTTACAGAAGATCAACAGCAGCACAAGTATTCAAGACAGGAGTAAAAATTAGTAGGACACCTCTTCAAATGAGTTAAATAACACGACTAAAATGTGAAAGATATGGACATTAATTTAAGAATCAGCAAGTCCCACTCATCTGGGAACGTCACTCCCTAACACCCTCAGTGAAGTAGCAACGGTGCTAGTAAGAATCAATGTATATACTAATGAGATTTCCCCCTTAAATTTATCTTATTTTGTTTACTTCGTGTATTTTAAAAGAGCTATTACCTATTGGAAAATTTATGCTTACCTAGTTTCGATATACCTCAGTTCTCACTTTGAAATTAAATCAGGAAATATAAACAGTAACAGACTTGGAGAATTACATCGTAATTGTAAATATACCTCCGATCTTGATGTTGCTAAATCACTGACAACAGACTCTACCCAGCCTTCCAAACGTCTCCTACTGATGAAGGGATATAAGTCTATAATAAAGGAACATAACTTATGAACTAAGGGATTTTTTTTTGCATTTGTATATGAATATATATTTTATTTGAAATTTCAATTTAAGACTTGTTTAGTTGTTCTCTAATAAATAGTGTAACAAGTTAGGAGAAAATTATTGGAATTTCTGATTCCATTTATTATCAAAAATATAATTCCTTACATTTTAAGTTATAAAATAAATTAATGAAGGATACATGTTTAAAATATATTTTAAAGTTCTAGTTGTTGATTTTAAAGTGGACTATGCGTAGCTATGTTTATCAAATAGCTTCAAAGATCTATAGTATTTGCTTTTTTGTGAGAGATTTTTATGAAATAAAAAAGGTACGCTTTTATCTGTTTCCACATTCTAAGTTTTATAACGTGGAACAGAGCTATTATTTTAAAATATTTATTCTTTTAAAAGCTATGTTACAGACAGTACAAAAATTGTAACCTATGCCTAATAACACCTTTTTGTTTTCCAGACTTTTGATTTTTTAAAAATTACAAAAAGTTTCATTTTTGGGTTAAAATATTACAGAAAAATGATGCCTATGCAATCATAATTGCTCAACGTGTATGTCTATGTTATACATAATGGAGAAATAAACAAAACGGTATTTTGAACAGGTGGACCTTTAAAAAAGATTCCTAATTATTCTTCTACTGTTAAAATTATTTCAATGCCGTGTCTCAGCAGATACACATTTGTACATGAGAAACAGGTGTTCATCAAAGAGAGACGATAAAGAGATATTGCAGCCTAGGCTTGGAACCTCGCCTGCATGGTGTGATGACAGATAAATTAGAAAAATCCTGCTAAACATCTCTCTACACTTCAGAAGGAGATTACACCTTTTTAAAAAGGCAAAACATGCAGTTCAATTACTCATTGTCTTGGCATGTGGTTGTGATGAAAGAAGGAGTCTTAAACATCAATAGAGCTAAACTAACTTCCCAGATGGGCTTCAGAAGAGGGAAACCTGCAATCCACCTGCACAGAAAGCAACTTTCTTCTATTTAAAATAGAATAAATGTTTCCCCGCCCATCCATTCAAATCATCCCTTTATCTTAAATGGCTATTTGATATGTACTCATTTTGTTTTACCCACCAAAAATAAAGAGGGAAATTTTGTAGAAATAAGTTACTGTCTGTGGGATTACTTCAATGACTACCTTTATTGCCCCACCTCTTACTCTCTAAAATTGTAAGTGTATTTTTTATTTTATGTAAGAGATATAACAAAGATGTTGTATCACTGAAAATAATCAATAACAAATGCAAGAGGCAGAGCAGTGGATTGATCAAATACCCATATACACGCATTCTAATGTTTGACCAGAACACCCTTACTAATTACCGGCAGTAAAATTGTTCTTGGAGCCCTGAAGAATCCAAAATACTCCAAGTAAAGCAAAGTTATTTACTAAGGTATCCAACAGGTGTAATCTGAGCTGTGGTGTATATTGCTGTATGTGAAATATGGTATATATTGAAATGTGTGCATGTAACAAAACTCAGAGAAATTACCAAAAGCTCGGAAAGCTTTGTATTTACAAATTTATATGTAACTTATCCAAAAACATGCTAAGGTTATGGTGGAGATGATGATATGAGAGATGGGAAAGAGAAATTCCCTTCCTATTGTGCTACAGTCTGAACTTGCTGTTCTGGCTGTTCTTTCTTGAATACTGGACACTTTGGACATTGTTGAAATCATGGTTTTACAGATGAATGGGGAATGGCAGGAAAATTATCTTATGGGAATAGCCAGGAAGAAAATGATACTTCTCTCTAAAAGAGCATTCCTTTGTGAACTCAGGTTCAGTACAGAAGTCCTGGAGCGCAGTTCAATACATGCACTAGTATACTGCAATTGCAAGAGGGCCCTGTATGATAGTGCTGTTACAAGCCTCCAGCAAGAAGGAAAAAAAAAAAAAAAGAAACCTACTAAAGGCAATGCTTAAAGCAAATTTCTCTGTTAATTTGTTATTGGTTACTTGTCACACGATACTTTATGCATTGTCAGAGTTGGTCACTAGAAACCAAATCTTCACAATTCGAAGCAGGTTGTGTAAATGAAACGACAGGTGCAGGTTAGATTAAATCACCTCATTTTTGCATGCAGAGATTTTATTACTGTTGTTGACACACTAGACAGAAAGAAACCAGCTTGAATCGCAGGTTATCTTATGTCTTAGATGTATCCTGAAATTAGTGAACATGAAAACTATTGAGGGGTTAGAATAATAGTAACATGCTTTCTGCTGTATACACAGTCATTTTGATAAAAAAAAAAAACCCAGAACAAAGTCTAGTGCAGGTACCAGAAATGTTTTACTCTCTAGTTTTGAGCTTATCTCCATTAGCTACAGCTCCATGTTAAAGAGAAGGCTGGCAATAATCAATGAGATTCAACCCACAAGCTCCAGACAAGATGCCAACACAGCCCTCAGTTGGGCAAAATTTGGATGCCCTTGATTTAAGCTTTCTAAGCCTCTGCAGTTCCAGTTCAGGAGATTAATATAATTCCCATAGCTCACACTTCTCAGAAGATATTGTTTTGTTTGATGCTCACTATATTATTAATAGAATGTACAAACCCCAACTGCTTTGGTTCTCACTGTTTCAGACAATGAAATACACTTTTATATGACTCTCACCAAGCAGAACCGGAGCAATGCCAACAATATATTCCTGCTTCATAACTAAACTTCTAAGTGGTAGGGTTTCACAACTAGTACATTTGTGTCCATCTTCACCCAGAAAGGATGCAGCTTTCTCTCTGAGCTATCAGTTTAAATGGGAGCATGAAACAACTTCTATATTCATCTGCTCCTCAGGACAGTCTGGTTGGTTGTGCTTTAACGGTACAAACAGATGTGTTACACCCCTACTTGACCAGCTCTCCTCTTCTTCCATTCTAATACTGATGTAAATAGCTGTCTTCAGTAGCTTTCCCATGGTTTTTTAGCTTTTCACACCAGCCTCCAAACCCATTAGTGGGTTAGTTTTTGAAATCACATGCTAGCAACATACATGGACAGACAGCAAAGTGAACTCTACTGGTAACCAGGCAATAGACAGGTATTGTCACCCTTTTAACAAGGTTGTTGGGCTGACAATCCACGCTGCCTCTGCTTAGTGGCCGTTTCTGTTTCTAACCAATGATCCCAGTCTTCATCTGTTAAGTAAAAAGCCGTAGCGGTTTTAATCAGTAGAAAGTAATTGCAACGAAGGAAACTGTGTCATAAATAACAAACCAGAGTAACAGCAGTACGTTCTTCTGATACGATTCATCTGGTACATAAATCAGAAAAAACCTCCAGAGCCAGTGTTGTGCATTCTAAACTGTGCGCATCACAGAATACTGTTTGCTAATCAGCACGTTTGTGTTAATAGAAAGCTGCCAACAGTCTCCCGAGCATCAACTTGCCAAGACTGCTGCACCTTCAAATACTGTGACAAGATAGAGCAAAGCAAGAGCTTGGCCTGATCCTGTTCTCAAACAGCTTCTGATTTACAAAACAAGCGAGCCTCATGTTGAGCAGTTTGAACTTGAAAATATTCCCATCTCTGCTTATGACTGAGGTGATTAAGAGTCACCCATTTAAAATTAACATACAAACCCACACTAAGTCTCCTAATCAGCCGTGGAGAAGCAGTGGCTACAAACGCTCTTGCTCTGCCTTATTCTTGCTCAGTGCACATGTAACCGAAACCAAACACCAGCCAGGTTTCTTTGACGAACCATGGTAGATAAACACCTTCCGCGTGGCCAGCTTCCTAGTTCATCACCGCTTTCAGAAAAATTGCTGCTTCTGTCCTAAGAGTGCTTCACATTGCATGAATTGAAAAACACTATTTAGGTGTATTATTGGATACTTCTGAAAGTACTTTCTGGCTTTGTACATAACGGCACAAAAGGCTATGAACACCACAGAAAATTCTGAGTGAGTTTAACTGACATTTTGCTTCAGCACCTTTAAAACAATCCACTGGGTATCTTCATAACAAGTGCTCTGCTCTCAGTCACCTGTCACTCTTGTTTTAATCAAATGGCACAACCAGAATTTAAAAGAAATAAGAGCACTGACAACCTAATACCTGCTGATTTCACAACTGTAGGAGTTAAGTGGTTTAGAAACACCCAGCCTACAAACAGATGCTCTGCCTTCGCCAGATGTTTCTTTATTTGTCAAGCCTCTAGCAGTCATTCTGCCTTGGGCATTCTCCTCATTTTGTTTGTTTTCTCTTTCCCAAACTGTTCTATTTCTAGGTATACTTTTAGCCGTGCAGATTTCACATTTAAGATATCCTTCTCTCTGTGAAAAGAGCCGCTTTGCATTTTCTGTAAATATTTTTCATCATAACAGGAAAAAAGCCTTTAGTCTGGAGTTTGTGCCTATTGCTACTTTTCTATGGTTTAATGTTTTGGCAGTCTCTCAACTAGCTTGTTCCAATATTTCTGTATCTGAAAAAATCTCCCTGTTTCTTTGGGTGATTGATGATCTCAAGAGTCTACTTCTGGGCTTTTAAAAAGCAGCTCAATCCCCTGCTATTTTTAGGAGCCCAAAAGCATAGCACGAATGTTTCACACTGACGGGGACATTCCTTCTCCCTTGTCCACTGAGGAGCTGCTCAGGAGACTCTGCTGATCAGCAAAGAGAAGAGGTGAGGCACAGCCAAAAGCCAAACCAACATGCCAAAACCTGAAGTGGAATGGGGCTCAGAAGCCATCTGTAGCAGATAAAGTGTAGATCAACCTCCTTTTTCTTAGTGTGTCTGACAGAACCGGTGAAGAGAGACACTCTCTTTTTCTGAGAAGATGCTACGATTTGAAATAAGATTTAAAACTTGAGGAAGGATGGAAGGAAAAA
This sequence comes from Bucorvus abyssinicus, assembly GCA_009769605.1. Lineage (NCBI taxonomy): Eukaryota > Metazoa > Chordata > Aves > Bucerotiformes > Bucorvidae > Bucorvus > Bucorvus abyssinicus. The sequence continues at coordinate 8,409,893 of CM020035.1, read as the reverse complement.
AGAGGAACAGAACAAGGAACCTTGTGAGGAATAGGTTTTAGCTTATGTGGTGCATATGCAAATCCACTAGAGCAGATGCAAATGCATTCACTAGAGCTCCATCTTTACAAATTTAATCAGATCAAGAGGTACAGGAAGCAATTTTGTTGTCCAAGTTCTGCGATCTTCAGCCATTTCGGTGATCTTTATGAGCACTTTTAACTGAGAAAGTCTCCAGACTCAGTAGATTCTTCCTTTATACAGTAATTAGGCATTTTGATTCTTTTATCTTTCAGATACTTCTTACAACTGTTCTCTGGCAGTACCTTGATGCTCAAAGTTGCAAAAAAGTATGGCAAAATAAAAGCAAATGGAAAATAGCTTTAAATTTACTTGATGGAAATCTTATTGTACGCTATCCTTCATTCCAAACAAATCTGTTGTACCCTTTCTTTTCCATAAACCAACCTTTTTTGACTATTATGAGCTGTCCTAAACTCGATCAGTTTCCCAGCATTTACCCTTGGTTTCCACTTACAAAACAGTCTGGTTTGAGCTTGGAACACAAAATTTAGAGTCCCGATTTTATCACTTGCTCTATAGCCAACTAACTGAAGACTCCCTGGGAATATTTTAGCATTTTTTTCAGAATTTATCTGTTTTTAAAAAATGGGCTGCTACCTATATTCAGGACAAATATTTATAGAAAGGTGCTTGTAAATCCTCAGATAGTCTTCTTTATCTCAAAAAATTGAGAGTAAAATACATTCTGGAACAGAATGAGTTGTTCAAAACTGAATTAATTTTTTGTTGTAGGAAATGTTACTAATAATATTCTACCACTTAAAAAAATGCCCTTTAAGCTAATTTTTCATCTTGCAAAACATAGGCCTTTTCCCCACAAAGTCAAAGAAACTCTGCCATCAATTCAAGTATCCTAATTTGAATCATTAAGCCCAAAAGAAATGCTAAGATTAACCCCAAATTTTGGCATTCAGTTTTAATTAAGAACCTAACCCAACATTTACGCTTGTTTTTTTACCTTGTGCAGTATAGCATTTACCACACTTCAGTGCAGAATTTAACACAAAATGCAGAGCCCCAGTGCTAACTGGAAAGTTAACCGTGCACTACAGCAACGCGCTGCCACCAGAAATCAGTCTGACCTGTTGTGAAGTATTTGCACTCACCAACCCAGACTGCGCTCCCTTACGGAAGCTGTCTCCTTCATCCCACAACCAGTACACCAAAGTGGTTGGTGCAAGATCCTTCTCCCCTGAAGCTGTTAAATAGCTTTCTTTCCTTATTTGACTCCACCGATTATCCAGAAGCGCTGAAGTTTTAGCTATCCACATGTATTTGGTATTGTTTTATGATTCTCCATTCTCTTTCTGCTGTTTGTTGTGAACAATGTCAACTAACTCTACAAACTGCTTTAAGAGACTGTTTTCCCCCCATTAATCCATCAGGGGTTTGACTGCTTCATGATGTTGTCTTTTTTATGATAACATATAAATAAATTTACTTATGATACACTCATAATGTAAGTTTGCTTTTAAAATAATGTATGCCTTTGGGGACATTTCTACAATTTTGGAGAGAACGCTTTTGCCTTGTGCAAAATATGTGTGCTATATGAGCTATTTAGTTTTGATATAGCCTGTTGTAATTTTCTTGCTGCTTTAAAGAAAGCATTATTTAACAGGAGTTTAATTACACACACCTTTAACCTTACAATGGCAGGGGTCAATTAATTTTACCCTACAGCTTATAGGATTCATGCTTGTTAAATAAATAAATTGGGGGGGAAAAAAAAAAATCACTGAGTCGATTTGAAAAGGAAAATAACAGTATCACCTCATAGGGCCAATAAAATTACAGCTAATCCTTCTGGGAATCCAAACGGCAATAAAGTGAAAGTGAGTACAGATTAACACATTGTAAATCCACTTACTACCCAGCAATGTTTACACAAGGATTTGCCATTGCCTGTTACCATTTGATCAGCATTTAATTGCACAATTTACCAAGATTTTACTGGAGAGGTTACTTCTATTTCCTACAAATATAATTCAATTCCTTAAAGGCTGAAAATATGCTTTAATTAAGGGTAAGAATATGTGTTGACACCCAATGGATGATGGAAACATGGGCGGGTTTCCAGGATTTCCCACTGATGACTTAGTAGAACACGACAAAATACTGAAATATCTAAGGAAACGCTTCACGTGCAAGTGACTCCATGTGTTAATATTGCTGAATTTGAAATGCGGGGAGTGCACTTTTCAAAAGCTCTTTGCTCGAGTCCAAACCAGCTTTTTCCTTACTGCTCTCTTATAATACAAACCACACTCACACGGAGGCCAACAGCCAGCAAAAACATATTTCCATTTTAACGCCTCTAGATGATCAAAGCATCAGCTTAATATAATCAGCTCAAATCCATTTACCAGCAAGCCTACCACTGTGCCCAGGGACTGTTTTCCTTTCCAGCCCTATCTATTCTGGAACAGGTGCTATAATAGTAAATTAATTAGTCTGTGGAGATGCACCTTGTTCTCCATCTCCACAGGCCTCTTGTGGGTCAGGGCCTCGAGGAAAATGCCATCTGGGCAGAGTTTCCCCTGGAGAAACAATCAAAGCCTACAGATTGCAGACTACAGAAGAGGGTTCATGTGACAATTAACCTTATTAGTCTTTTTTTTTTTTTTAAACAGTTGATAGTGTGTCAACATGTTGGCTCTATAAATAATCTAATAACCTGCTTCTCAAAATCACCAGTGCAACTAACTCAAAGAAATTACTTCTGTCTAAAAATCCCCTGAAGAAAACACAGATCTCCTTGCACTGAAAATATAAAGGTAAATAAGTATTAAACCGTAACTTACATAGGTAGAAAGGTAGCACACAGCAGTTCTAGAGTACTTAAACTTTAACATACTTTGAAACATACTTTGAAAGATTGACAGGTTCTGTACAAGGATTTGTGCTATAAGCACTTGGGTTCTCTGTTTTCTGCCATGGTTTTGCTGAATATCCAGTTATCAACAGAATCTCAACTAAATCCAACACATTTCACAGAGGATATCAATGTTCATTCGTCTCAATAATACGGTGGGTGTTTAAGATTAACTGAGGGCCCTAGAATCTAGGGTTGACTTTTAGATTCGTGGAATCGTTTTCACAAACAACATCATAAAACAAATGAGAATTTAGAAATCTCAGACGAAATGTGATAGGCAAGCAAAATCTCTGTACAATAAAATTCTTTGCATATTGTCACTAAGTTTGGCAAAAACAGAAATTATGGTAACAAAGCAAAAACAGCATCAAGAAGTTTAACATCTTGGACCACTAAAAAATACAAAGTACATGTAAATTTATAAAGTAACAAAAACAATACTCCTAAGGCATGACTTCAGTGAATAATTTCTTCAAACATATTTTAGTTGGACAAAAAATTTCAAAATTCACATCATAGTAAGAAACAAAGCCAAGTGATTAGTTCCTAAAATGTTTTGATGACTTATGACTCTGCTTGTGAATCACTTGAATTACTTTTATATTTATTTTTTATTCAACTTACAAAATCATTTTTATAGACAGACTTTTTTTTCCACAGTTTGCTACGCTTAACATTTGAAAAATGCGCTATTTTGATGGAGTACATAGGTCAGACAGTTTGTTCTTGTTCCCTCCACATAGAGGTTTTCAATGTGTGGATAAGTTTGCTTCTAGAGATTTTTTTTTTTTTCCAGAAAAAATTAAATTCCATATTTTTTCAAGGAAAATTTGTTAACATTAAAACTACAGAAACAAAGTCAAAGCAGACACTTATTGAAAAGTAATTTTAGTATTCACTAATCTGTAATAAGCATTATTAACAAATGTATCTTAGCACTCCAGACAGTATTTAAACTATCCTGAAATACAAACCAGTTTTCTTCACAACAAAAAGACTGAATGATTAGCCAAATTTTAGAATACCATCTACTACCAAAATTCTTTCGAGTACTACCTCAGCTGTCTACCTGGGTAATAACAGTTACTTGACACACTGTGTGTGTAATTGCTCTTTTCATTGTATGTATTCCCACAAACTTTTCCAAAAAGTTAACACAATGTTCATCCTTCAATCTGAGTGTTTCTGGAGTTTTTGTATTTTTCCCACAGGGACTGAGGGACAATTTAGTTTCAATGGGTAGGGTGCTAATCTGGACCGAGAAAAAAACCCCATATTTACATTTAATAACAAGCAGGAAGGGAATAATGATTAAACAGGTGTAAATATTACATATTGTCATTGAAGAGGCGTCATTTACAACTGCGGGAATCACTTCCTCTGTACGTTGCTGAGCTGAAGGGGCGGGCAGAGCAGGGTGGAAGATTAACAGAAGCGACACACTGAGGGAACTCAATGAGGCAGCCAGAGGAGATGAAACACAATGTGTGTACTCATTGAAGCAGCTGAAAAAATGAGCTACAAGGGACTGTATTAAATGAAGCAAGTGCAAGAGATGAGATGCACTAAAGGGACTAGCAAAAGCCCTCAAGCACTTCCTCCAGTAAAACACACAGTCCTCCTTCCCTTTTATTGTCTTCCCCCAAACACAAAAACAACAAAATAAATGACACTGAATTTCCTACTTGTCACTATTTTCTTTTTTCAAATCAGCAGAAAAAACACGTTCAGAAGATAATAACAAGTCTTATTCAGGCATACTTGATCGCAATATGCTGGAATGACAACTTGCATGCCACAAGCGATGTTTAGCACATCAGTATCACAGAATTCAGGTAGTCCAACCCACAAGTTCATCTACTTTTTTCCTAGGTGTCAGCACCTCCCATATCCTCTGTCTCTAAGCAGATAAAATACCTGCTATACACACCCCATTGTACTCCAGTAATGATAGGACTTTTCAGATTCTTTCCCATTTCCTTGAGAAAGGTTGAAGAACAGCAGTATTTTCTTAGATCATGCTAACAAACCAAACCGGTTAAATCTTAGAGGCTTGGACCCAAAGGAACTCTGAAAGTTCCTACAGCGGGGCCAAGGTAGAAATTTTAGTTATTTACTACTTCTGCAATATCCCCATTTATGCTTCTTTGTGTACTGTACTCTGGATTATCCCACAGTGCTCAGAGCTGCTAAAATAGCTTTCAAGATTCAAAATAACTGTAAAGATGTTGTGGCACCCAGTGGACATTTGAAACAATTTAAGTTGTAGAACTTCTCCCTCTAGTCATCACTACAGACAGTTGGATGTTTACTGATACTTGGACCTTTTACCTTTAAACCTGAAATTCTGCCTGCAACTGCCATAGAGCTGTATCTTTAGGAAAAATCTTACAGGCTTTAAGGAAAATGACGCTAAAATAGTTTTGAAATTCTCAAAAAAATTTTCAGAACTTAAACCAGTAGCCATTTCACATTTCTAATTCTATCGCTGCTGGAGAAATCCATGGATGGAACTGTTACATTCTCAGAATGAACGAAGGAGAACAACTCTGTGTTCCAGTACTCAGATCCCATAAAAATGCGAACCTCCTGCCTTTGGAAATTTGCCTATTAAGGCAATAGAAACCCCAACATTAGTTACTTAATGTCAGAAGTAGTGTTAGAAGAAGGATTTGTAGAAGAAACTGCTAAAATGTATAGTAACAAATTTCTAAAACTACAGTTTAGCCAAGAGCTCTAAAGAAACTCAAACATGAAATTGTTGAGTTGTACCCTCATTTTCAACTGAGAGCTAAACCACCAGTAAAAAGGTAAATTAATAGCAAATGAGTTCAGAATATGAACGAATATAATTACAGCACCACATAAATCTAGTATGTACACACAGCTCAATCACCCTTCTCAGAAGATGCGAGTAGAGGCATAGAAAAGAGCAACACAGATGGACAGAGATACAAAGCAGTTTCTGTCTGGAACCTCTCGGCCTCACTGAGATTGATACGGTCATCAATCTCAGGGAGAAGGGAACTATTAGTCAACTGTTTATCACAACACAAAAAAGTGTCTTTAATGAAAATACCAGGCAGGAGCTTTTAAACACACAAAGGATGTGTGTTACCAAATTATATAACTAATCATGACCAATAAGTTCCAATTCTCAAAAGGGAAAAGTGACTCAATTCATTCATGGCAGAGAGAGTCAAAGACATCTTACCTGGTTCTTATATTCTTTTCCTATATGCTACCAAGTGCCAATGGAAACATGACATTGGGCTATATAGACTTTTGGTCTTACCCATCTCCTTAAGAAAAACATTTCATTTCAGTGGGTTAACCTTGGCTGTCTGCCTCCTTTCTCTCAGCTCTTGAGCAGTGTTTGTCACCCCTTCTTAAAGTGTTTCCACAGAGCACCACCACCGTCTCTGAAGGGCTCAGCTTTGACCAGTGGTGGGTCCATTTTGGAGCTGGCTGGGGCTAGCTCTATCCAACACGGGAGCAGCATCACCCCCAACCCTGCCATGTAAACCAAACACACTAAGTGTCTCCTAATACTACAAAGATAAAAGTACTTCTACACATATCATGGGGACAACTCCTACGCATTAAGAGGAGGGAGATATTCACAAAGACCTAACGAGGCTGACCTCACTGCACACACTCGCTGTGGGGAAAGGCAGAACATGTGCTCTTCTAGAGATGTCCTGGAGGAGCCTCTCCTCCCCTCCCTGCTGGCAACACAAGAAGCCAAGGCACATTAGTATCACTAGGCTAAACCTAATCCCTGTGCGTAACCCTGTACGCATGATCCCTTCCCTGTAATGCTCAGAATACTCTGAATGGAAGAAACTATGAGCGCAGGGTTTTAGGAGACATGCAAAGTCACGTTCTGTGCCCTTAACACTCAGGGCAATATTAACTCTTTCTTAATATCATATTAAAACTATCAGCATATTCTATGCAAAGCTGTTAACTAGCTCGGTATTTGCTAAAAATGAGACATTTTCTCCAAAGCCAGCAACTTTTTCTAAACTCAGAGATGCCACGAGGTTACTAAAAGACCTGTACGTATATTTCAATCGCTTTGTCACTTCAAAAGGAGAGGTACAACACTGTTCCCTATCTCGCTGTAGTGAATGATGATTAATTTTTTAAAAAAAATTTGCATGATGCAGATAATATTCACATTATAACTAAAAAAAGAGATCTGAACCACTGACAGAAAGTGGGAAAATTTCTGTGTGTTATTCCTCCGTTCTGATTCTCTAATTTCACACATATTTAGCATCTTGTCTGGGGGGCATTAGTGTATGTGGTGATGAGATGAAGGCAGCCTAAGGCAGGCCTGGCAAGAACTCCCTGTCACCAATCCTCCTGGGCCCGGAGATCAGCGTTCTTAAAATACGAGGATTTGATAGAGTTAACGCCATCCCCTCGAGCAGATGGTTTGGAACATTCTGTCAACGCTGCCACCGATTACTGCAAACAGATTCTCGTTACACTGATAGCCCCTCTGGGACCCCAGCAAAGCGCTGGCTAACCTCCGCTCCGGGGTGCAAAACGCGCCGCTCCCGGGGCCCTGCCGCAGCAGCAAGGATGCACGTGCCTTGCCCAGACGCAGCCACCGCCACCTCTGCAGTGCAACTCCACAACTGACGGTTGCTCAGAGCAGCAGTAACGGGTTTTAGTTTGTTCTATTTTACGCTGCTCATCAGAGCCTTGCGAACAGAGACCGTTAAATATCTTTTCTTTTTTTACGGAGTTTAAACTACCACACCTGAGGCTTGGGCAGGGCTGTCATTTGCTCGTGCAGTTTTAGCTATCCTGCCTACCCGCTCGGTAGCAAAACACTCTGCATTCACAGACTATTCTGAGTACATGCAATATAAGCTGATATATTACACATTCATTAGCCACATTTTTTGCACTTCCTGAATAGATATGAGTCAGACTGGAATCACAGTTAAGACTATGACAAAAAGCTTCTATAAACTTGCTCTAGTTTCTTATTAAAGTAATCTCTTAATACATTACTTTTGTATTACTCAAAATATTGACTTATTTAGCCTAGGATCAATAAACCACACCTGGCCTTTATGGATTCGCTACTGCAAGATTTTTTTCAGCATTGTAAGTCAGATCTAAGTTTAAGTCTCTACTCTTCTTCTAGGAGAAGCTTGGAGCATCACAGTTACCAAGGCTGCCCTGAATTTGGTATCTAACACTGATATAGACTCGTAACAGTGGGTGGGGGGAAGAAAAGTCGTATTTACCTTCCTAGCTGGAAGTCATTCTGCAAAGTAATTAACTGCTTTAAGAAGGATTAATAAGCATTTAGAATTAGGGATGAAGAACTGGTCTGAGAAGCAGAAAAAGCGACACAAGCTTTTTGCTCTGTTCCTCAGCTGAGGCTTGCACAGAACAGTTGGGCAAAGCTCATCAAATGGAAAACCAAGAGGCTTCCTCATTCATGCTCTGGCTAGGTCTGTATCAGGGACAGCAGACACATTCCCATGCAGGCTCCAGCATCTCAGCTTCCATCATAGAGGTCACAAGATTTGCTGCTTTGTACCTGTTACAAGCTCACTCCAGCACAACTGCTCTGCAAGGCACTTCCTCTTGGAGCTGCCTTAATACAAGATCCTTAGGAGACTCCAGTGGCTTCCAAGCTCTTTCAGGAACACACCGAGTACCAGACTCTGAGCCTCAGGACTAAGGAGGACTCAGATACCCATTACAGTTGACATTTCACTGCAGCAAAGCCTGAGGGAGCCACTCTTAGCTTCCCCAAAGCCAAACGAACAGGAAATGAAAACCCTCGGCTCTCCTTAAAATCACCACATCCAAGAAACACACAGGGTCTAATCCCACCCCCTATGCTAAGGAGGAAGAGGTACCTTTTTGCCCCTAATGAACTAGTTTTTTTCCCCCCCGTCTTCTTCCTGGTCTAGTAACTTCAAACATCAACAAAACAGACACAGGCACAAAGCCCCTCGCATCGTGTGCAGAGTCACATTAACAACAGTACAGCTCTTGGTTGGTTGGTTTTTTAATACTCACTGATCGCACACTTGGAACTGACATTATCAAACGAGACCTTATCGTTCTCTGGTCATAGTTCAGCAGCTTAACTTCATGTCCTCAGTCTGAGTCTAGTGGACAAATATCCACCAAAAAAGACAAGTGAATACACGCAAGTTCCTTTTTGGCAATCCAGGCAGAGACCAACGGCAGCAAGGCTGAACGTGCTGTGTTGTTAGGACAGATGGTCCCACTGTCATAAAGCTGAGGTATATTCGACAGGTTAATGGCTGTTTGCACAGGAATCGGGTAATTTGAGATCTTTCCATAGAGAAATTAATTATACTATAAATTTCATTTTAGCACTTCTAAGAAAAAGTGTGATCCTTTGGCCCGGGTCAAGTTTGGTCCAGAGTCCCTCTTGCCCTATCCAGGCACACAGATTTGATACAAAGCACACCAAGTCAGTGGAGAGGCTCCCACAGTGCCTCCCCAGCCAGAATCTCTAAGCATTGCTGTAATACATATAAAACCACTTATGAGTAGAAATATTATGAAAATAGATGCTGTTCACAACAGTATTTCAATTCTATTTATTACGTTACCTCCACCAAACCCACATTTAACTTTTAGCCTGAATAAAAATATTGCAGTTTTGTGGATAAATTTCAAAATTCAAACAAGTCTACATTTTTTCCAGGCACCTTGTACATCTACAGTTTATATTTGAGGCATTTCATTAGAGGACCCATCCAGGAGGTTTCAGGACAGTTGGTGTCACTAGCTTGGGAGAATGAGCTTTCACCATCTGAGCAGGGTGGGTGACAAGTTACACAGCAACACCTGCTGGCAAATCCACAAAGGAGAACATGTCAGCGTTCCCTGTGGAAGCTGCGCTTTGCTGGAGAAGTGATAGTATCCTAATCGACAGGGGCCCGATCCCTCAAAGCCTCACCCTAGAGCTTACCTCCTCACTGTGTAATCTCAATAATGTGCTTGGATTGCATAAAGAGATTACAATGAGAAACAGAAACAAAGAGAAAAAGGGGCTTAAAAAAAAGGAAGGATAGACAGGAGACAGGAATATAAGCAGGGTCACAGTGGCAACACTCCTGACAGATATACTAATAAATGTTTGCAGGATTGGACCTTCTCATTTTAATTTGTAATAACAAAAAGACAATGTTTTTCAGTCTTAGTGTGGACAATGGCTTTCATTAGAAAGGGTTACTGCCTCTTCCCTATTACATCCTCTTTCTATGATGCTCACAACATCTGTGTTATTAAGGATTTTTTCCTTGGATTTTTTCAAAAATAAGAAAAAATTAACAAAGTAAAATTTGTTGACAGTCCCCGCAGCCAGCACAGTGGGTGTTCTACCTATGGGCTGTCACATTTTCCATGTTCATTTCTGCAGGTGCTAAATACATGCTGACAACAACATATGTTACCAGTCTTAAATGTGTGGGCTTTTTTTTTTTAACCTTGTAATTAAAGAGTGTTCACAGCTTGGGGAAAAAAAAAAAACAAAAACGGGTTAAAGCTGATTCTGCCCAGTGTATTTAACATTCACTTACATTCTCATGATTTGGGTATTTCCCTAATGATACACAGGAAGGAAAGGCAGGGGGGTGATGGGGGAAGAGGAAAGATCCTATCTTGCAAACAGTAGTTATTTAAAGATAGTATCAAATAAATTTTGAAAATAACAGCATGCAGAATAAGCACTGGTTCTCTCTGGAATCATCCTTTTCCCCCTGCGACTCCTCACTTGTATTTCTGAGCTCTCCTTTTGTTTATTTCCGTCTCTTATTTTAATCTCCTTAGTCCTGCCAAGCATGTTATATGTGGCCTCCAAAGGAGCGCTTCCTATACACGCTGTTACACAATAGGACTCACCTACTCAGCTGTATAAAAGTTGGACTTACCCTATTAATTACAGTATTACTATATTGTGCCTGTTTAATGTATCACACTTATTCACTGAAACCTATACACTGTTCTTCAGGGCAGCACAGTTTCAACAATCTACTATATACATGAGACAGGTTTGGGAAATGGTTTACTTCGGCACAATTTGTCAGGTTATTTTGTTATACAGCTGTTCTGTACAATATTCCAGAATACCTTTGGGCAGCTGAAATAAAGTTAGATTTCTAATTGTTTATGATCTCTCTAGATAATAAATCTGATTACCTGCGTATAAAAAAAAGACATGATGGAGCATATTAAAAGCAAGTAATACTATTTTCATGTGTGATCAAACTACTACACACTAAAAGAGTATAAAAAAAGCTACAGAAAAATGTGTTTTGTAGAACAGGCTGAGAAATATGATGCAGCAGGTTTTAGCTACGCTATTTTAGTTCTCAGCAAGTTTGAAATGTTGAGATGAAAAAAGCATTTCCTTGCTTTCTCTGCAAAATTTCAACCTTATGATAAGATTAAGCTTCCTTACTTGAGGATAAAAAAATCTGAAGAGAACACAAATGAGTTTACAGCACTTAAGACAGATCGAACCGCTGTTACTTGCCCTCCCTGTGAGTCTGCTGGACTGTGTAACTGCACAGGCAGGCATTTGCCTGCTCCACGAAGGGAAGTCCTATACACGTCCCCAACTCTGATAAAGAGGTGAAGACACGGCAGAATTCACTCTGGCACAGCACTGCTGCAATATGCTGCAATCGATCTTAGGCTTCAGAAGCGGTAGGAAAATATTGTGCTGCTCACTTACAGGCATTTATATTTTAGCCAGTTAAAAAACAAACTTGAGAAAATAAGCCAAATATTTGCTTTCATTGAGAATGAAGCCAAAAGTGACATGATACAACAGCCCATCTGTGAATTGGCTCTGCAACTCAGAGCAGCAATTTTGGGATTGCTTCATCAGTATTTCTCCTCAGACTCAGAATAGCAAAACTAACTTGACTTATATCAAAAACACAGACTTGCATCTCTAACTGAAGTCCATCCTGGAATACAATTTTAGCAAATTTTATTAAAGGATTTCCCCACCCCCCCCAATAAGTATCCATAAATCAGTCTTCTCAACAGTTAGCTTCAGAGAATGGAAACGTCTTCTCAGTCATAGCACTGTAAAGTTGAGAATTTTTGCTTCATATCTAGTTTCCTTTTACACCAGGGCTGTATCCCTACAGCTTAAAATGATCCAAAACTACATATCACATGAAGTCAGACATTTTATTAGATAAAATGATACATGCTAAAAAAATGCATGTTTAAAGAAATAGCGGGTGTCCGTCGGCCGCCAAACACACAACTCCCCCTATTAAACTCTATGCAGAGTTTAAGCGTTAAGATTCTCCTCCAGCCCTTATAAAGGGTTAAAATACAGATGCTGTGAATGGAATGTATAATCCTTAAGGCTCTGGAGCATTAAGACATATCTACTCCTTAGGGTCCATCTCTGTCCATAATCAATTTCTTCCCTTGGAGAACATTAATTGTCTCTAATGATAGCTTTCCATCAATACATCCTTGATCTTAAAAGGCCTGTACAGCTTTTTCCTTTATTCAATCAAATCATCTCTACAATTGCCCTCCTTTAGTAAGATAATACCTTTTAAGCCTTGTATTTTAATATAAAAAAATAAGAGGTAGCAGCAAATTCTAATGGAAGTGCTAACATTTGAGAACCAGGATGATGGCTTCCATTATCCTAAATAATGTTTGAAGATTACGGAAAGCACTGTGTTTCAAAAGGTGGAAACTAATCCCCCACTTTCAAATTACTCCTTGTACAAAAATGTGTTCTGACATTAGGAATTTTTGTGCCCCAACTACAGCACTGTATATTTAAATATTTGAATATGAAAGATAATTTTCAGCTCCAGAGGAGAAAAAGCAAATAATTACTATTTATAAGCAGTAAATGCCGAATCATTTTAGAAATTGACAACCTTAAACACAGAAGCCCTTTATTTTTTCATTCTGCAATACAGGGGTGACTTAACTGTTCACTCAAACCACTGTAACTCCAATCAGAAGTTCCTAAAATTATTTAATTTCACAATGGCTCGAAAACTCAATCTCCTAGTGACCCACTAATGTGTCTTGCTTTCCCCACCCCCTTCCCTTCCTTGTACATGCTTTTCAAAAGGCGTGGAAATTCAATTTTTTGCCATTCAACTGATTTGTTTCCATTCAAATAGAAGATTTTTCTTGCACTACTTCATCTAGATTGCCCAGCACCAATCTGTGTTTCCACCCATATTCTAACACGCTTTTGTGCGATACGGCACTACTGTTTATAATGGCCCAAGGACCTCAAAACGAAACACTGATGATACAAAAGACCTCAAAAACCTTTCAAAGTCTTTATTCGGTATTTCTTTTTTTATATCCAGCATGAGCATGACAGAATTCTGGTGATGTCTATTTAGTATCATTTTTATAAAGAAGGGCCATGGAGAAGCTTTTCTGCATCTGGCTATCATCCACCACTGACTGCAATATTAGAGCCCTCTTCTTGCTCAAAAATAATTATACGCACACACACACAAATAAATAAAAGCAGGAGATCTACAATCAGAAAACTCATGAAGAAAATCTAACAAACACGAACTGTGGGGATTTTCTTTTCATTCTCACACAGGTACACATATTACCCTGCGTGATGTTCATTTTATTATTTGGTATTTTGTAAAATCTTGGTGGCAAAAGCAGTAAGACAAAAAATAATGCTAGGAATATGAGAAAATAAGAAATAGAGGCAGGTAGATACAATCAATCCAACAGCTATCAAACCTAAACAAAACAAAACAGGGGGGAAAAAAAAAAAAAGACGACCAGTTAACAACCTAGATAAGAGATGAAAATTGCCAGTGAGGCAGATCAAGTTTATTCAATGCCCTGATAAGCACCTATTTGCTCTTCCCCATAATGCTCTCTCAGTATTTATAAATTATCATTTAATTATGCTGGCAAGTGGTAATTGTCAAATAAAGCTCAGATAGGCATAAGCCCTCAGGCTGCACATGACAGAAAAATATCTGTTAAAGCTGGGCTGATTCACACGCTTAGGAAATCATTTCCTTTCTTCTTTTTATCCTTGCCAACAAATTATATGAACTGGCACTTTGTGCTTTGTAGGCATTTTGAAGTCTATGCAGATTACAGGAAAGAAAAATTAGTTGTTTCAGTATCTACCATTCCTAAATTATTCTGCTGATTTAAGACACCATGTTCTGTTTCAACAAAAGAGTGCCAAAGATCAAGGAATCAGAGCCTTCCTCTGCTTAGAATTTATGCCCAGGGTCACTTTCAATTGGGTAAATCAAGATCCGGGGAATTATTGAATACTGTGTATAATAGATTTGATACAGTGCAATAGTTAAAATATGACATTTATCCCATTAGGATAGAAACATTAAGCAATATTTTTTAAAAGTCTCTTGCTACTTAGATTCAATTACAGACCCATTAAACATTCTCTGACACAGACACAGGCACCCACAGATTTGAAGGATTTCTTAGTTTACAGCATACATATCTAACTACTGAAGTATACAGAAAAAAACAGATAGAAAAGAAGCTTAGTGCTAAATAACAATAAAATCAGACTCTTGAGAACTTTGACCTGGAACGTGTGTCAGACTTACGCTGCTAGAGTATTTGCTATCAATGCCATCGCTAGATCACTACTGCCAAAAAAAGCACCACCATTCTGTTTTTCCTCTGTACAGTTATTGTAAGACAAACTGGGAGTGACAGACAACTGGCATTAGCATATTAAGTCTCTTCCCCTGCAAACGCAGTACTGGATGCTACTTTACACATGTACTTTTGTGTATGATAGGTCCCCTCACTGTTAAAAGATTTCTGAGATGCTTTGACTTACCAGAAGGAGCCTCAAACAAATGTCTCCCCTTTTTTGACGCTAAGCATATGTGTACTTTTCCACACACCCCCCCCCCCACCGCCCGCTTGTCATCAGAGTTCAATAGAATTTCTCTTGTGTTTTTACACATACTTTAGACAAACTCGTAGTCAAATCCGAGCTGGTTTTAGTTAGTTGATGTCATATATGAGGCTTCTACCTATGACATTGGTATATTTTCCATTATCTCAGACCAGTCTGAAGAAGTCTCTAAGCCTTCTGAATCTTTCAGGAGCGGCTTGCTGATAAAGGAGATGAGAATTCTTCAGAAAAATCTGTTTTCCTTGCAGACTATCAGTAACTCACAACTATTACCACAGACAGTATACAGTTACTGTATACTCGGTATACAGCCAGCAACAGCAATAGCACTATTTATTACGGAAAGAAACACTGGGAGAAAGGCGGAGCTGTACAGGACACTACTGTAACTTGGATGGAATAAACTACAAATTCTTTTCTTCCAATTTACAGGTTCATGGCTTCAGTCAATGAGCAACACTGCATATGGGCTGCTTCACACAGATACTTCCTGTTGCTTCAGAGCAGCTGCAAAAGCATTGCTCAACAACAAGCCTTTCCTCATTACTGGAATGATCTACTGCCACTTCCCCTACCCTCATGAAATACATCATCTGCCTCAGGAGAGGCACACTGAGAATTAGTGCCCCAGGGGTTAGATAACACAGAGGTTGGCCAAGCAGTGTAATTCACAGGTTATACCAGATGTACAAGTAGCAGGTAGCCAGAAAGTATTTACTGGTGCTATTGCAGCCAGAACAAGCTTATATTCAGTGTCTTATGCTCAGTATAAGCAGTGAAGTAGATAACGATTCTCATAGGAACAGCTTTTCTCCACATTGCTCCCCATAAAAGCTACTGTAAAACTATGTAGTCTTAAATACATACACTATAGTTTCAAAGCTCCCTACCAATTCCCAAAAATAGACGTAGGAAGCACCAGTCATTCTGTCAAACAACATGCTTCACACACTGAAGAAGAAATAGGAAAAACTCAAACAGTAACTCTTCTTCATTTATAGATCCTGCATTCAAACATTCTAGACAATTCCTGCAAGGGAGCATGGCATTCTAGTACCTGGCCTAGAGGTATCATCAATGCCAAATCACAAATCTGTGCTCACTAAGATTGCTGTAGGACAATCTAGAGAACTTTTACCTTGGTAGCTTTGCTCCTATCTACCGGATCCAACCTGTACATTGGCTGCAGACTCATCAGAAGATAGACCATTGCTGAATCTGTTCATTATAAATGCTTTAGGATCTTGGATGTGAACGTGATTCTATTTTTTTCACCCCCCCCAAGACTATACAACAACATGTAGATTAATCTGTTAAGCAGTATTTTTTTCACATAGTATTTTCGCAAAAAACATGCTATATTCACTAAGTAATGAACTGAATTTTGTTTCAAAGAGAAACAATGCAATTGGTTTCTATAACACCAGAGTGCTCAACTAGCCGTAGGGAAATAGTACACAGTTGACAGAGAAAGATAATGCAGACAGTTTTGGTGAGCTCTAATACTTATTCTGAAGTTGTTTTTGTGCTGACAGCTGGCCAAAAATTCTTTCCCTCTAAATGACTTCTTTTTTTCCTAGAAATCATTTCACACTAAGACTAACTGCCATGGAAGAATTATGTTAAAGGGAGTGTTTTCCAACCTAAATGATTCTAAGGTTGCAAAGATCTACATATCAGACTTGAAGTTGAAGAGGATCTTCTCCACATATCAGCATTATTCCCACTCTGTTTTCACTAATTGGGGTTTTGCAGGTCTTTCCTGATAATTTTTAGAAGCAGCAGACATTCCATAAACAGGAAAAGCAGGAATCAACTCACCTTTCAAAAATAGTCTACTTACCTACACATCCTTTTTGACATCTTTAAGAACAAAGTTGACTGTGCATCATATTGCCAATCACAAAAAGCAACCGGTAACTCGGAAAGCTTCTGGTCTAGGGCAAGTCTACAAACCCACAACCTTTGCTATTAGATGATGCTCTTGCTGGCACAGTTCTTAGGTTTATGAGCCTTTACTTATACAGTAATATTTTGTTGCATTTACACAGCATGTAACAGTAGCTGAAGTTACTACTGTAACTCTATTTAGAGAGCGACAGTCTCAGGAACAGAGTCTTGTACCGCATAAATTACTACCGATGCTGCTCAAACACATGAATTGGTGTTATAACAGACTTCCCACCTGGAGCAAAAAATACCTAACAGCACAATTCCACTGGCCTAATATAGCTTCCACCAAAACCATCTTTTCTCTAGTCACTGATAATATTGTACTTGCAGTTGCTGGGAAACTTCTCTTCTGAAGTATGGGCTATGGGAAACAGTCTGCTATGCTTTTTCTCATCTTCCACAACAAACTCTAGATATATTATGGCATTAGTAGCTTCCTGCATTTGAATTTGAAAAGAACAGGTCACATAAAAACCTTGTCACAATTACAGGTTAACTCCAAATGGTCCTATAAAGAATGATGAGCCCTGAGCATTTTCCCATCATCTAAATTGATAACTACATCCTTGTCACAGAATTCTGAGAAGAGTTAAATACAGAAGCTGTAATTCCAGAGTTTCACTTTTTTTTCCCCAGAGTAACTTCTTGCTAACTTTTCTTTCAAGTTCATAACACTTTTTCATAAGTGATACCTCAATAGGACCAGAATTCAAACTGCTGGGTTTTACACTCAGTATGTCTTCGCCTTTGGTCATACCCCCTTTGCACTCAATGCAGTATTTTTTCATTTTTAGTTTTAAATACCTTTTTCAATATATTGCTTTGGTTTTCATTTAAATCTTCCAGAAAAATTAATAATATTAATGTAATCTTAAAGACAGCTTAACAAGTCCCAGAATTTTTTTATAAAACTCACCAGAAGCTAATGAAAGATCTTCCTGAAAAATCATGGTTGATTGGGAAACGTGGATTGACCAGCTATAAATGTTACTTCTCAATAACAGCCACTCTCTCCTTTCAAGGACTTTTCTTTATGAAAAGATTTCATCACATATATAAAGAGTGATTTTTAGTTTACTTCCGCTCTCATGAAACCACTCTGAAATCACATCAAATACACACAACCAATTTAAAATTAAGTCAGACCTACATACTTGGATCTGGAAACTCACAGAAAGATTGTGAAAATCCAGATGTAAATTTACAACTCAAGCCCATCTCATCACTGTAACGGCATTAATGAGATACTTCTCTTTACCTTCTATATGTTTCCTGATTTCCTAGGTCAGCCTAATAGAACCCTCATAGTCTGTATCGTGACAGCAAGAGCAGCAATATTTTTTTTTTCCCTTTGGTAGCTTTCTGGAAGGACTGATTTGAAGATGTGAAGCAACATGATGACATAGTATGAAACTGCAGAAATTAGAACACCAATTTTCCTTAAAAATTGTTTCTCTGAAAACATTCAGG
This sequence comes from Bucorvus abyssinicus, assembly GCA_009769605.1. Taxonomy (NCBI): domain Eukaryota; kingdom Metazoa; phylum Chordata; class Aves; order Bucerotiformes; family Bucorvidae; genus Bucorvus; species Bucorvus abyssinicus. Next base: position 8,391,570 of record CM020035.1, on the reverse strand, counting down.
AGAAAACCCCCTGTCTCCTACAGACATGATAGTATCTTACTCTTTTGGGAGAAAGATCTTACCACAAAAACAATTCTCTTCATTTTTAATCCCTATTTAAAATTAGGTTATTGAAAACTGGAGTTTAACTAGTTTATGATATGAAATTTTTCATTTACATGGATTAAAAATTATGTAGAAAGGTGGTGCTATCAGTCACACTGAAAGTATATACTAGAATATCAGTTTTCCTGGAAATAGCAGATATTTAGATATTTTGACACACATTATATTCAGCATCATATCAGCATGTACACTGCAATTTAATTAGTTTCCTTGGAACAATTTATTTTAAGTCATTTTTTATTTTGCTTACAGACCACTCCCATCATGGTAATCCAGGCTCCCTCATACCTGTTCTTGAAGGGCATTGCCAGAAGGCAAGAAGCAGCTTGTGTCATGACTACTACAGGCTGGCCACTGGCTGCCGAAAAGGCTACAGCTGCAATCTGCCCAACTTTGCCCAAGTACGGAAATCAGTTTGGGCTTCTTTATCTTGCCAGCAATCTTCACAAAACTTTTCGGAACAGATATTTGATACTGCTACATTTCTTTTAAATCTGGTGGAGTTTAGTGAACGAGTGTCAAAGGTACTGGGCAGAAACATGGACAGACATGGGGATGGATGGCATGACTGCACAACAGTAAACTAAGCTACAATTTCTTAAGAGGCTCATATCAGGAGATCCGGAAATCAGCTGCTTTGTTATTCATACTGTGAAGATTTCTCATTTGAAATTACAAAGTGCTGAGAGATCCCAATAAAGAGGATGCTGTGACAGTCCTAAGCAGGTTTATCAGTCTGTCCTTGTTCAAAACAGAGCCTACGTAAACAAGTCAGTGAAGGCATCCTTTATGAGTGCAAACCTGGGATTTCCAGCCCCCTGTGCAGAATTACATCCTATGGTTACATCCACAGCAAGGTGACCTGGACAGTCGTGACTCTTTCCTCTCATGGGGACAGGCACCACTCAGGCCAGGCAGCAGGCTGGGGGCTAAGGACATTCAGGATACTCATGGCATGCCTTGCGTGTTTCTTACTGTTTCAAGAGATCTTTGTTACTGTTAGGGGGTTTTAGCACATGTTTCCCCTAAGCAGCAGCTGTCATCTAGACCCACTTTCTCTGAAGGGTGTTAACTTGATATGTGTTGGCAAGGATGAGCTTTCCTTTAATTACACATCTTGGAGAGTCTCATTAGTTTGTGTAGGGTGTGACCAAGAGGCATTTCCACAAGTCTCCAGGTGCTGCTGGCATAGCTCAGCACAGCCAGCCAGCAGGACTACACTACAATGGAAAAGGATCTTCAGCAAAGGTGCAAGACAGCCACAGAGGAAGGTCCAGTCATCCCAACAGAAAACTCACGAGATGCCTCTGTGAGGTGAGCCTGTTTGGGACTGGAACTCCCTTGTCAGGCTAAATGATGTTATTACCTCGCATCTTAGCAAGGAAGTTGCACACCGTGTCCTTTAAGCTAGTATCTCCTCTTGGTGATCATTGTAGCTTCACGAACAGCAGGAAAAAAACCAACACATTTCTGATTTTTGTTATGTGAAAGTATTTAGAAATAAAATGTAAAGAAAATTGTTTGGGCTTGATGAAACTTCTTTCTCCCCACCATATATTTCCTCCCTCCTGCCCTCTAGCTATTTTTCACATTATCTAACCCTTTTTATATGTTTATATTCTCTAGAAAGGCATTAATGAGCATCCTGCAATTACCACATGCCTAAACTATGAAAATACAGAAAATATATTTAGTTAGGAAACTGTTGCAATTTGACAAGATTCCTTAGGGAAGAATTATTACAAAGTTGTAAAGTACTTGAAGGATAATACAAAATGACTTCACAATTACAACAAAATTTAATATCTTCTTCAGGTATGCTCTAACATATGTTTTATTTTTTCATGTTATAATTGAAAAAGATTTTTTCCCCCATGATTATACACTAACAGCTACGTGGAAAACATAAAATATTAAAAGTTAATTCCTTTTGAAACTATGGGTTTTATACAATTGTTTTGTACCCAACTTAGTGTGCTAGAAAAATTATAGCACTCATTTGGTGTATACTGCTTTTAACATCTCCTCAGGAAACTCTACTTGGCTGCCAATAGAGCAGCATTGAAGAAGCTGTCAGATTTCTAACACAGCTTTTCCATTTTAAGAAATACAAACCTGTGATATTTTCTCTATAATCTAATTCCTACATTATTGTATAACAGGATGTTTGTTAGTGCTCTTCAAACGCATTCTGTGCTGAACTCTGTCGATAATTAAATACTCAAAGAAACCATTAAGATCACCCAGTCAGATCTCTTCTATAGTCTGGGTCGTATAATTTCAGTTACTCCTGTAGCGAGCTGTACACTGTAGTCTGTGTTTGTGACTGCCTCATCTCTTCCCTCTGCAGAGTGTAGTTTCCTTTCTTTTCCATTAATATCCTGATTAATATATCATCTTCTTCACTCAAGTTTGGATTTCATTGTGACGTATCATTTTGCTTCAGTAAGTAAATATATAAAATGTATATCCAAAGCCAGGTTTGAAAGCCATGTAACAACTGACCTGTTCCAAACAATGGGTCTTCTATAGTGGATAGCTTTGCCAGGATTAGTGTGTTTCGATGAGATAATCAACTATGCATTTTGTGACCAGCTCACTCACATCCTGGCAAAATGATCTTGCTGGGAGGCAGACTGCATGCTTCACTACCAGGAAATGGACAATGACAGATAGGCTGCATTTCCATTTACACGTATCCTTAATTGTTGTCACTGAAAAAGACGTGCCAGATACTGACACAACAGATCATTCAAAATAAGTTATGTATTCATGTTAAGCGTTATTTATCTAGACTGCAAGGGAAAACAAATATTGCTCTTTCTCCCCCCTTCCTAATTAGCCGATTGTTTCAAATGTTTTTTGTTAGGGATTCAGCAATTTATGTTCTTTAAGCTTGTCATAAAGATAACGCTTATTATGAACTATGCTAAGAATACAGTCCTAATTCAGATTCCTTTCTTTGCTGGCTACCCCACAATGAAGATGTTTGCAGGATTCATTTATTTGATTCTGTCCAGGGAACCTCATGAAATGTTATTTAAAAATAAACACAATAAAACATCCATGCTCAAAACATCACTGGCACTTTTTTGTGTGACATTCTAATAACAGTGATATGGAGTTCTGTTAAAATTTGGTAAAAGACAAAAAGCTGCGTTCGCAGATAGGAAATTGGAAAAGAATAGTCTAGCTAACGCTATTTAAGCAAAGCTGAAAATTCTGCTGTAAAACAACCTAATTAAGACAGCTTTTAAAATGTAAATAAAAGAAACCTCCAAATCCCTAAAGATTAGAGATAATAAAAGTAACTTCTTAAAAACAATTGCATAATGAAAGATAGCAATTTCTAACACTGGAGACCCTCTGAATAAAACTGATTCATAATACAGTGATTATTATTATTATTAATAAAAAGGATTCTGATCTTTCATTTCCTAAGCCAAGACCACTCAATCTTGACCACATCATGACGTGAGCAAGGACTTTCTCAACAAGGGAGAGGAGTTATTCTGGGTGCCCATATACCAACACTCTCAGCCATCATTCTGCCCCCTTCAAGTTTCTCAGTGACCACGGTTTCATCAAAACCAGAAATTAACAGATTGATTGAAGGTGCTAAATTAGAAAGGTCTCACCAGCCTGGAGATAGATCTAAACTGGCTGTATATAAAGCATTGTACATAACACAGAAACACGATGTACAGAAAAGACCTGCTCTGTATTAATCCAAGCCAGGAAGGAAAAAAAAAAAAATCTCACTGCTTTTAAAAATGTAATCTAGTTTCAATACATCCTTGCCACAGTTCTGATTTTACACTGTATTTCTTGGGCAAAATCGCTTTTCATGACATTCAGTGAAACAGCCTATTTCCACAATTCCTTACAGCCCAGCAGGCAGGCCTGCCTCTACAGCCTCGTTAATTAGGAATCCTTTCTGTGATGCTAATAGATTATCCAGTTTGAAAGAGCATCCAAAATTATTTAGTAACACCTTGTTTAATATAACACTTCTGTGATTTTACACATGAAATAATTAATTTGCTTAAAACTGTGTGAACAATAAAAGAACCTTCACTTCTGGTATCATCTCTTTTACCAGCATATGCAACACTGTGGGCAAGTCTTCCATTTCTTTGGTTTTTTTTTTGGTTTTTTTTTTTTTTTTTTTTACAATTTAGCCAACATCAGCTTAAGTATACCTCCACCGAGTCAGTACACACAGGTACTAGGGATGTCACAACAGATGGCAATACAAAAGAATTTTGCATATATGCCATACGAACATACAGTCAGCATCGGCTTACAGCAGGTTCCATGCCTGGACAAGTAAATTGATTTTAACCTTCAGAAAGTGAAAACAGAATGCAACTTAATTTGGATTTGTTTCTATTCCCACTGTGCTTTTAGTTTGACTGTAAAAATCTTCATTCTTTTGCCACAGTAAACGACCTGTCTTCAGAAATACTACGTACCTACTCATTCTTGGACCTTTTGAAAAGCAGTTTTCTTACAAAGGGATTCACACACCTAACTTCAGACATGTGACTCTCGTTAAGGCATCAGCCAACTCCACAAACAACTGCTGCCATACTGCACCGTTACACTGGCCAAGCCAGTTTCTCTTTTATTAGCACATAGCTGATTGCAGCCCATTCCAAATTACCTGGAAAATAGAGAACCCTACTTTGTAAGCATTTGTGCTGTATTACATGGCAGAAGGAAAGGTAGCTGTAAAGTTCTTAGAGAAATTAATAAAATCACAGCATTAATATACCAGTACAAGGCTCGGGTTAGAGACTGTTGCATTCTTATAGTCATATAGATGCATTTTGGTCTCCTGTCACTTAGCAATCTCATTTCAATGACATGGGAATTAAACCCTCTTGAAAATCAAGACATTAACCCTTGGCCTCAGTTTACCCAGCTGTAGTATCTTCTGGTAAAATATAGATGTATTTTATAACAAGAGCACATTGAAGAATTCCTTGTTTCTTTTTTATTGTGCTCTTCTAGTGTTATGGAAAAAGCTATTATAGAGTACTCGAACGTACTCTAGGAACAGATAAAGGACTTCCTAAATTGGTCTAGACAAACTCTCTGCTTCCAGCTTACTGAACCTTTTCAAGTGGCTTCGAATTCCTGTGCCATTTCAGGAGTAACCTAGGGAAGGAACAATGAGTTGATCGAACCATATCCCTAGCACCCCTATGCCACTCAACATAAGATACCAGGTGGTCCCTAGACTGTTCAGATGAGTATCTTCAGACTGCTAAGACAGACCAATTTATTTTTTTACTCACTAGGGCAACTAGGTATTTTCCAACATCACAAACATGATTAAGTTAATGATACTAAAATTCCATGGGAATTGCCTGTTACCCATTTACTGATCTGCATAAAGATCATTAGGACATGCAAATTGACCTCCATCCTTTGCTAGCATTTACCCACCTTTCTAGAATCACTAGACCTAAAGTTTGCTACACACAGACACCTTCACTGTAGAAGAGGAAAATCCTTTTCACTATGTCTGGCTTCCATTGCATTCAAAAGTGAAACACAAACCAACAGCACTTTGACATAAGGGGGCTCCTTTCTAGCACAGCCCCTCTTGATCCACTGAGGTAAACCAGATTGCAGGACACCATCGTCACGTGTCCCTTTCTGTAATAGGTTGCCACAAAGGCCAATTAATGGCACATAATCGCAGGCCTGATTTAGTGGACAGCAGCATACTGCCTACAATATAGTTATGATATCAATATAATTACACGTTCTATATATAATAGGCATTTTAGAACATAAAACAATATAACATTGCAACAAAAGGCAGTCTGGAGTAGAAGTCCTGGAAGCATGAACAGCTATTCCTTAATTCATTTTCCTAGCCTGTTTTTCTCACTGTTCTGGCTACCTCCATTATGTTGAGGGTAAAGGCAACACTCACCTAGGCAAGGTCACAAGAGTCCTCTACGAGAAAACAGCGCCCCACAACCTGAATCACAACTGGCAAACTGGATGCAGTCCTCCATTGGAACCAGACAACTCTCCACTGACTTGAGGGCAGAAAGCACCAGAGAGGTGCAAGCCTCCAGACTGCTCCAACACGAGCATGCTACCTCGGCACCACTCTCGGGCTGACTACATTAGGAACAAGAGAACAACTCCACAAAACAAACTCTCATGTAATTCCCCACATCATGACTGATGGACTAACCAAGTCATCTGAAAGAATTTCCCCATTCATCTAGCTTTGCGTAAAATATCCAGCCCTTACGGTGCAAGAACAATACAAACAGATAATCAGGGGTATTGATTTCATAATGATTAATGGATATTGCACAGAATCTTTTTGCACTCTGCTTTCCTTACACAACCAAGGCTTCCACTAACGTCACAGGGAGTTTCTCGAGTGAAGAATGCTGGACTAGGTAATTGTTTCTGCACTTAAGGGCATCTTGCTTCATTTGTTTTGTGCATAATAAAAGCTCATACTTGTACAGTAATTTAGCATTTCTGAATAAACAGAAATCGTGATTCATAATTCTCTATCTTCTTGTCCTCGTTTCTTAAAAAAAAAAAATTGAGTCACTGTTGTTTAATCCGATAATTATGCAAACACTAAATCTTACACTGGAGGAGAAAATGTTAACACATATTGAAAAACCAAAATGCGTAGAACTATAATCTGTATGATAAAATGCATTACTCTGTTTAAAAGGATTGTTTTACAGAAGCAATTAACAATCAGCAATCATATAGTTCAGACCGGTGTTTTGATGCCATCTGTTGGAGTAAGTCTTCACATTTCCTAGAATGAAGCTATAATTTTCTGTTTATGATTTCATTAGATGCATAGAGTATAACAGCTACAAAAAGAAAGAGGATTTCACCAAACACTTTCATTTTAGAAAGAGCTGCTCTAAACAGTTCCGCCGGACACAAATCTTTTCCTAAGAGGACAGGAAGTTAGGAAATTTGCAGTCATTCCCAGAACTCAGTCACACATTCTAGCGTTTAAAGCAGTGTCTCAGAAGCTTTATATCCTAGTAGGAAATTTATGAAAAATTTTTAGAGACACGACACATTTAATTCCACTGGAAAAACCGTAGTAAAAAGTACTTAGAAAAAAAAACACCACTTTTTGCTCATTTCTGAAAACTGTAGTGATGTTTTTCCAATGGAACAGGGCATTACATGTCTCACAAAAATACACTTTCCCATTTTATTAATTCACGGAATACTTGATTAAATCTTTGGGGGATTTTTTAATACACTAGGGGGAGCTAGATCACTACATTGTACACAAACAATTAGCTGAAAGTTTAACCCTCTTAAAAGATCTGTTAAAAATAGTCTTATAAACATCTCTAGCTGATAAACGTTTTTGTGTGACAGCATTGAAACTGAAGTTCCACAACATACCAGGGAATATTAAACAAATAATAAAAGCCATAAAAATAAATTAGGATTACTCTTATCATTGTTATTTTTACAGAGACTTCTCTAGTGTATCTAGAAAAAAAAAAACCCCTGTGAAACAATTCTCCTTTCTCTCCCAGTACCACACATCACGCAGATCCACCTCTATAACACTGGCCACTATATTATTACTTTGACAAGAGCATAAATAAGCAATAGTGCTACACAAAACACTTAGTATTACCTTTTTCTTTTGCATTACTATTCAGCAATTACACAGAATGTTTGGCTAGGAGTATAAGGAATAAATTCTGACTTTCAAATACTATGTGCCTGCAAGTTTTAGTCTTCTAAAATGCACCGGTTTGTAAATTTTTCATTTTTAAAGACTCTAAACAGTTTACCGTATGATAGCAGGAAAATCTCGTTCCTAAAAAGAAAAAAGACTTGATCTGGTAAATCATTATTTTAACTGTTGACTCCTTTCAAGTATCATGGTGAAAACTGCCCACTCAGGTCCAGCTTTCAAAATGAAGACCAGACTAGCAGTATACAAGGCTGTAAAATTTTTTCCAACTGTACAATCTTCAAAAAAAACCCATCACCCCAGTTTCACAGATGTCAGTGGGATTCCTAGAACAAGGCAAAACTCCTTCTGAAGGGTTAAAGGACCCACAATGGCAGGTGCCAGACACCTAATTTTGAATACTGAAAAAAGAGCACCGTGCTCTGATACTATGCTAATCTGCCATGTCTGAAAACAATTAATTTGTTTAAAAATAGGTTCCAAGTAACACCAAGGCTCTCTTGTTCAAATAAAGATATGGCTATTCATTTCAACAAGTCAAATACCACACAAACTCTGTACATGACTGAAGTTAAATTCATTATACAAAAGGGAAATTTAGTGTTTGTTCTACTCGCGAGCATATTTTTAAAAAAACTAGGACCTTGAAATTATGGTATTCTTCTCATTTGTTTGGCCCCTTTCATTTGTATACTCAATTATCTTTGTTTTCTTTTGCTATTTGTCTACCTTATTGCTATAAATGTCCAGACTACAATGTTATTCTAGGATACTTTTTGCAAGAACTGGGTATTTGACAAAAGTGCTTTAACCATATTCTTTTAAATAAAGGAATGCATTTTAGTACTAAAAAACACTGGTAAAGGTAAGCAATAATTAAAATATTTATTTTAATAACAACAATTTTATTCTACTATTTTATCTCTTCTTCTGCATCCCCTACTCTAGTCATAATACCTTTTTTTTTTTTAACCCCTCCCAGGAGAAGACCTGTCCTGTACATCATGTCATCAGTATTTCCAGTTACAACTCCAGTAGAAACTCCTAGACACTGCTTTTAATATCATTATTTAAAGATGCTAGAGGGGAAAAAGGAAAGGGCAAAAAGGCCATGGACTGAGGTCCACTCAACCTGGTCTGACTCGGTCATCCCTGGACTGCAATGAGATACACATTAGTGGAAAGACGAGTAGAAAGTGGTTGTGCAGCAGATACTAGCTCTTGATTAGAAGCAATGTTTTCCTAGGTTGTTTTCTTCATAAACCAAGATTCAACACCAATGTGAATAATAACATCTCTCTCAAACTGTGACCCCTAAAATCTAACTGAAAGCAGATTTGATCTAATCTGACTGGTCTAGAAACAAATCTGACATGACAGAGAGGATAGGGATATTCAAGAAATAATACAGCAATTTATTAATGAATATGAATAAACATCATGAGAGAAGGAAATTGTGGAACTCTTCAGACCAAGGTTTCCCTGGATAATGTTTCTCTGTACATAACTATTTTGAATTCTTCTGAAAACTTATTAAAAAGTACAACAATGCTACTATTGCTACTTTTCTGGAACTGCACATACTCTGTGTGCGTATGTACCAAACAGCAGGGATGTATTTCACACTCATTACTCTGCTGTCCTAACTCCGCTACACTGCAAGAAACCTTTCCCAAATTCCACAGGACACACATATGCACTTTGTTAAATCAACAAGCTGGAAACTTTGACAGAAAATCATGTATTGATGACAAAGTAAAGAAACAAATGTTACCTGAGAGGAATGGCCAATATTTTTTTCCCGGTACTTACTCTAGTGCAAAAGGAATTGTTTCTAATTTCAAGAGACCTAGTGGTTGACTGATGGAACCTATCACCTTCCTTCACTAAGAGAAGATAAAGTAATTTTCATGTCTTAATTCACTAGCAAAAATAAGTAGTTATTCAGTACAGCAAGGAGACAGACAGCAGGGACAGCCACTTTGGATCTTTTTCTAGGACAACACACAGAACCAATAAAGCTGTTCCTGCACTGAAATGAATTTTTTTTTCCATTCAAAATTCTACGCACTAATGAATGAGGTAATCACACAAGTGTGACTACTACAAGTTTTTATTGATTGTATAGTATCTCTCACCAAGAAATGTCTTGGCCATTTTCTAACCGTTGAAGACCAAATGTGCAGAAGCAAATAGCGATAACATCTAGTGTGACAATGTTATACCGCCCTGCTGCTCACAGGAGTTTTGCAACTAAAGCAGCTCAAGTACTTTGAAGAAACAAAGGGTAGTTTTCACTCTGCGGTTCCAGAATTAGGGACTTATTACAGAGTAAGTGTGACAAAGAACATGCGATTAAAAAAAGCTATTTTGAGCAAAAGCTTGAAGTTGTGCATATAAAAGTCACCATTGAAAGATATTGTGATTCTAGCCTGAATTTCAGTGCGGTTTGGAATGATGGCTAAGTATCCTTTACTCACAGTAACTCTTGGCTCTCAATAGCCTTCTGCCACATAGCTTACTGCATACTGACCAAGTTACTACTTGGCTTCTGGGGGAGAGAGGGGATAAATTAAAAGATTTAACTTTTAAAAATCTCATCTTCTTAGCCAAATTAAAAAAAACCAACCACCAAAACACAACTGCATAAACCATTTAAATAAAGTTCTTGCTAAAACCATTTATGAGATAATTGCATTAATTCCTTAATCCTAGCACTATTCACTCACTGATATATCCAAAGATTGTTCACAGTGTCTTTGCCTCAGCTTTACACTAGATCACATTTTGCTATTTCAGTTTGAATAAGTATTAATGTTTTATAATTATATAAAAATTTATATAATATAGAAAAATAGATAAATATTAATCTTAAAGGGATACAGCCTTACAATTTGCACAGAAACTACTCTTTTGAGAAAACAGTGGTGCATTGTCTTACAATGACCTCCCGCACGAGTGAAAATTTTTGTTCCCATTTACAAACTGCTACTGTGAATGTTTTACTTTCCAGATTTTCCTCTGGATTTCTTGGATAACAATGACACGAATAGGAATAGGTGCTCAATGGGAAGAGCGTTACGACTGCACACTGCTTGCCACCATGTTATTCTTCTGCAACAGATCTTTATAGGCATTAAATGTTGACTCAAATTAAATACACTATCATATGGAGCACTGCTTCAATGGGATGGCCACAGTTTCTAAGTTCTTGTTCATAGTTTACAAGGTCTTGCAAACAGAAAGGTGGTAGATTACAGGGATGGGTAATAAAAACTGCTGACACATGCTAGAAAGGAAGAGACGGAGCTGGATTAGAGCTACACACTAAATGGCATTTCACTGAAATAGGAAGAAGGAAAAGTATTTCTTAAGCAGCAGCAGCTGCATTCTCTCTTTTTCCAAGTTCTGTTTGAGAAGCAGAGATGCTGTAACTACAACAGATACAGAAACTTTTAAGGCTGTAAAGAAGACTTCTGCATACAACTACACCAAAATAAACCCCCACTGAATATAAAACTTGTGCTGCCCCTAGGCTACACACGTGAACCATAAGAAGCACGACTCCAAAGTACAAGTAGCTGTGCACATAACTATTTTTGTATACCAAAGAAGGAAGAAAAAAAATGTATAAGTTACTGCCATAACAGGTGTGATCTATTCAGTGTGTTACGAGCAGAGGCCCCTTATCTTCGAAGGCAATGTTTGCTAAACAAAAGACCAGAGGTTCATTTGAATTAACCTCCAGTGAAAGTCATCGGTGTTACACAAGGATGTGGCACTTGCTTGTTTTCCTGTTGCTCTCATCCTGGACAGCTCCTAAATGAGGGCAACGGTTTTACTTTCGCAAAAACAAGTTTCCAAACAAACTTGCTTGTCAGAAGGAAATTCTGACAATTTTTACTAATTGGAGCAAAAGTGACAATACAAAAAAGAGAGATTTAACTTTTTTTAATATATAAAATAGGTATAAACTGCTTAGGAACTTTCACAAATTTTAACCACATCACACTAGAACATCCTGAAGTTCCAGATACATGATTAGTCATCTTTTTCTAAAACCATAACACTTCATTACTAATTAGCAGTTGGCTCGATTCAATAACTATTATGATAAAGAACAGTCTTTTCCACTGATTAGAGCATGTGCTGCATCAGGTGGAGTTAACAAGTGAGTCCATCCCACAACCTAAATTGTAAATATCTACAGGAACAACTACTATTAATTTGGACATAGGCAACAGACAAGGGTCTCTAATTTTAGTTAAAAGCAAAAAAATCCCAGTTTCACTTCCAAAAGACTTTAGCCTCAAACATTTGCATTAAACAGTTTGTATTACCCTGTCCCATGACTGACTTTGTCAGATTCTCAGTGGAATCTGTTCTAATGGAGCTGAGAGAAGGCAATGGGGTTTTATTCCTTACATAAACTTAGCGTAGCATTATGGCCTGCTACCCCAAACCCACCGAGTTCATTGTCGGCCACCAAACACCGCTGCCTAGGAGAGTTAGTCCGTCAGTATGAACTTAGCCATATATATGTCTAAGTCTTATACCTGGTGTTAATTTAAGGGATCTCTTATTTGTAGTACATGAATAACTTTAACAGGGTAGCTAGGGTAGCTTGTACTTCAGAAAATTTTCAAAAAATGGCTGAGTTGAAAGACTAAATTCTATTGATTTGAATGTTAGTGTGATTCCATCAATAAGTAGCTTCTGCAAAGTGTATCATCTACCATTAACGACCTTAAATATCATTTAACATCTACATCAGCTGAAAACACAATTAATTCAGTTGTCTCAATCTAGTTCCTGGCAGATATTTATCAGCATAAACAAACTGCTCCATGACTGCACACTAATGATATTCTGTGTTCACAAATAACGTCAAAACTCATGCGATACAGACCGAGGTGCAAATTTCAGAAGTCAGCTGTGGGGGTTGTTTTTTTTTTTTATTAAAGACATACCCTCTCAAGTGTATTATGGCATTACATAGGTAAATCTGGACAAGAAAGTGTATTTCACACACTCAGTTTTAGTAAAGTCAGTATCTATCATTGCAGAGTTAATCTAAAATTATTTTAAGAGACAAATGTATTCATGATGTACTGAAAAGATAAGAAATAATTTTTAATGGCGATTGCCCTAGACAAAAAAATAACTGAAATCAAACCCCTAGATTTTGTTTAAGAACTGCTAAGATTACAACCACCCATATGTACTATATTTACTTTTTGAAGTGAACACACACATTCAAATAACTATGAAAATATCACCAAAAGTGAAATTCTAATCAAAAGCATGTATATCAGCTTGATCTTCTGACTCTCTGTCTGGAATACCTCAGAAATACGAGTGATCAGTTATTCCAGATAGAGAAAATGACAACCAGTTAGGTACTTGTTGAACCAAGAAACATAATCAGCCCTGTGCATTTTTAGCTTATTAATGCACAAGTGAACAAACGTGGTCTTAAAATATGTAGATTTCACATATTAGGAAATGTCTGTACCAAGAAATTTCAGGTCAGTTCAGTATTTCAAGTGATTTTAAACTCTGCTTGTCGACAAGATTACTCATCTCACAAAGAGCAGAAGAGAGTTATTTACCTTCACTTTATTTTCTACTGGCAGAAACAAAACGTGATCTAACTTATTTTCCTTAGTCACTTTAAAAAGCCAATCTTTCCTTGAAAAATTATGCGTAACAGGCATTCTCATTCAGCAACTGCAATAGAAAAATATGGCAATAAACAAAGTGTTTCCTACTCTGACAAGAGCTAAAGCAGACGAGATGCAGGCATTGGAATAATAATAATAATCTTAAGAAACGTAGTATTCATGCTACAGGGAACAAAGTCCTCTCCCAGTTACACAAAGCATTTGCTTACAACTGCATTTGTCTAAGGGAACCAGACTCATGCCTGATGATCCCTGGTCTAAGGAACTCCAGGATGTGGCACTGAAATTACATCCTTGCTCTTGGAGCTCAAGCAGATCTTAATATACTTTTCAGTTGAGCCTGCAGCTCAAACAGCATCTAGCGCCCTGTCATGAGTTTTCCAGGAAAAAAAGCAGACCAAATAGAAGTCTCGTAACATACAGAGTACACACTGGTTAAAAACCTCAACCGAGTCATTTCTCAAGCTTTTAATTCTGGTAAGAACATCACTAAGTGTAAAACACAATTCTGTTATTTGTCTAACATTCAGGAGGCTGAATAATGAACGCATGTTGTCCCTTCCTCAAACACACACAGAATTCATGCTGCAAAGACTATGACTACTCCAGTGTATCGACATTTTATTCACTCTTTAAAACATGAATATTTAAACAGAAGACATTTTTCCCCATGCAGAAGCCTAAATAGAAGCTCTTATCTGAAATAGTAAAAGCTGTTATTTTTTTTTTCCCCAAGAGGTTTTAGACTGTATAGAGATAGTTACATACACAGGCATCTCAAATGAGAGGGCACCATACATACATGTAATTGGTTGCTTTTTCTTTTTCCTCGGCAGTCTGTACAAAACGTGAAAATGTGCCTGCTTCTGACTAGCCATTAAAAGGCAGTGGTTGCACCATACTGTGATTTGGGGAGCTGAAGAAAATAGCCAGAACTGACTGATATCTGATAAACAGTAACAGGAGTCAGTTTATTGCACCAATCGTTAAATAATGGTGCTGATTATAAGGCTGCTAACTGCAGATGCTGTAATTGTCTGTCATAAATCTTAGTCATTTGTGACAGGAGCACAATGAAAGAGAGCATCTGCTTGAGGGCAAATGACTTCTGATAAATATCAGCTCTGCTAAAATGTACTTGGATGTGTCTCAATATTTTGGAGAGCCATTCATGTTGCTTCCACAAATGTGAAGTTATTATTGGTTTGTATTGATTTTGCCACCTTGGTTTTTTTTTTTTCCTTTTTAAAGAGACAGAGTCAGAGAGTGACTCAAGGTTGAGTTGAATTGAATCTCAGCTCTTTATCTGATCTACTCATTCCTCTCAAATGCATGTTTGAGTGAGGAAGAAAAAATAATTGCACTTTTTCAGAAGATTGCTGTGCAGAAACACAGCCTGGAAAATTCAATATGTAGTTCAGCTTTTTATTTTTTCTTCTTAAAGCAACTTCTTACTGAAGGAAAAGAAACATTTTTAAAGCACGTTTTTAACATAGGATTTTTAAAGGATTTAAAGTAGTTGAAGTAAGAGTCAAGCTGTTTCTGGAGGATAATAAAATGCAAATTTAACAAGCTATCAGAAAGTATTTTTTGTATTCAGAATAATTAGCGACATTTTCACTTGCCATCCAACCTTTAACAATATAAAACCCACCAAGTTCTACCGTCCTGGCCCTTACTGAACAGTGCATTAGTTCTTGATCTTATGAACGCTTATCACTCAGCAGTGTCACAGTCGTTCTATTTTTTTAATATGTACACACACATATTGATATTTAAGAATATCACCAAGAAATACATATTGAACACATCAAGATTACACTCAGAATGTTTTAACAAGTAAAGGTAGTAAAATTGAACCTGAAAGTTCAAATGGGGAATTTTACTGGTAACTGACAGGTAGAATAGATAATGGCTTTCCCGTCCAGCAATTCCTTGCTTAATTCAATTAACAGTGCCTAACATTTGTAACAAATGAATTTGGGATTCTACTGGCAGCAGTTTCCGTCACTGCACAATTGCATGTTGCCAAAACAGGTGCAGCGCTCTCACCGAATACGCAAAACCCGGTGGAGTAAATTGATTGCAGCTACCTGATGAAAGCCTGGCCCTCATCATTTGTGAGTCAGAGCACTGCCTTGAGGTTACAGCATACTTGGTGTAAAGAATAAAGCTGGAAATCATAAACGTAGTGAAAAATACATTTTTCTACTCTTTAAATAACTTTAATGGGGGTAAGGCAAATATAGTACAGAACGGTATCTGATCTGTGTCATAGATGAGGTTCAGACTTAGTTTACAGCACACTCCCCTATCATTTGATCTAATAAAGTGGCAACAGTAGCATCACCACCTCATGGTTTAACCCCAGCCAGCCACTCGCTCACTCTCCCCTCCCAGGGGGATGGGAAGAGGAATCAGGAAAAGGTAAAACTCGTGGGTTAAGAACCATTTAGTAACCAAATCAAAATAAAAGTAACAGTAAAGTATAACAGGAATGAAAAAGAATAACAGAGAAAAATAAAACCCAAGGAAAGACAAGTGATGCACAATACAATTGCTCACCACCCACTGACCGATGCCCAAGCAGAGATCTGCCCCTCCCAGGCAACTCCCCCTAGTTTATACACTGCATCCTGTGGTCCAGAATATCCCTGTGGCTAGTTCAGGTCAGCTGTCCTGGCCATGCTCCCTCCCAGCTTCTTGTGCACCTCCTCACTGGCAGAGGAGGGAAAACTGAAAAATCCTTAACTTAGGATAAGCACTGCTTAGCAACAACTAAAACACCAGTGCACTATCAGCATTATTCTCCCACTAAATCCAAAACACAGCACTGTACCAGCTGCTAGGAAGAAAATTAACTCTATCCCAGCTACAACCAGGACAGACCATCTGCCACGTGGGCCAGCAATGGCAATCAGTCAAAGGACATGAAGGGCAGAGGATCCCAGGATCTGCAGGATCCCTCTAGTCCAGAATTTGCAGTATATTCCAAATGTAATAAACACCTCAGCCCCAGACTATCACAGCCCAAACTGTGGTCAGCAGTAGGGGCTCACAAAGATCTGTGGTAAAGCCCAATATTTGTGTTATTCAAAGGAACTACATTACTAGTAAAAAAAAAAAAAATCCCTACTTAGAGTCATGGAAGAATGTTACAGTACCAAGTGAATGAGCAATAAATTGGCAGATGAAGTTCATTGCGGGAGGAAGTTAAGATATACTTGTAAAGAACAAAAACTCTCATTTCACCTATGCATACAGAGGTTCCAAGATGACAATTACCATATGGTAATAGATTGTTTTACGAAAACACCAGCTCGTTGTTCCCTTGTAGTCAAAAAAGCCTGCTAAACATTGTGAATATTGAAGAAAGAGCTAGAGAACAAATTAGAAAATGACATGGTATATCATCATCTCAAATACCAAATGCAGTTCTTCCCTTCCCCAGAATACGTAGTAGAAACAGTAAACAGATAGAAGGCAACAAAGACTGTAAATACCTGAACTTGAGTCTAGAGATGAGGGAGGTTTGACAAAATTTTATAAAATGTGATACACAGCAGAAAACCCCATCACTGCCTCAGAAGGTGGCACTGCAAACCGCTGGAACCTGAGGAAGTAGTCTGGAGAAGTTATGGCATGAGTGCTTTGTTCTTACACTCTGTCTTGGGCCTCCACTGCTGGTCACTGTCAGAAATAAGTCAAAGGGACTTTGGCTATTAATGAACTTAATAAAAAGGGGTTTATATTATTATTTTGCTTAATGAAATGGCAAAAAGGAATCCCTCCTTCACATTAAGGCTGCATGTGAACTCAGTGAAAAGGAAATGTTAAAATTTTAACAAAAATTGTTTTAATGGCTTACTATATTTTGTCCCCAAGAAACATTTTCATTCTCTAATTCATCTTTTGTCTTCAAAGATGTATTAGACAAAAATTCATCCCAAAGCATACAGACAGAAAAAGTTTCTTCTTGCTTTCTTCTTCTCTGCTTTGACTCCTTCCTTGAGCTGCTTTATTTCCATCACTATTCCTACTTCCTGCAATACACTGCCCTAACTTCCACCTCCCAGTTCCCACAGATGGGAATTTGTAGATGAAGGCTTTGATGAAGACTGGGTAGGCAACTGGAGAATACATTTAGTTAAGTCTAATGAGGAAGCATGGTCCATCCTTTCCCTCAGTTAAAAACCTCAGCCAACCAACAACAACAAAAAAAAAACCCACACAGAAAACCAAAAACCAACATCCAACTGCTTTTCAGGTTTGGACATACAAGGATTAGTCCACATTCAACAACTATTTTGCTTTAAACAAATTTAAACACCTTTTACAGGTACAATATTTATTACACTTGTTGAAAGAATGATCTTGTCATTGGTCTCAGTTCAAAATCTCTCTTCCAGCCTGCTAGCAACGTGTACTCAGAAATTTGAGAATGACTTAAAAGCTAAGCTGGCTTTCTTTGTCTCTCTTGGTAGTAAAGAGCTGATAAAGGCTATAGTGATTCTGTTTAAAACATAATAATAATAGTGCTTGATTTGATCCTTTAGCATTCACTTTTTCCTCTGCAATCAACAAAACTCATATTCAGGTATAAGTGCCAAGTAGCCTATTCCCGCCGACCTGAAGGTATAGACTGAGAACAAGCAAGGCAGCTTTCTCAATATCCACTAGCTTTCAACCACTGCCAACACTGCCCAGAGCTCCAGTCCAACAGCAGCAATTAACGGCTAAAGGTCAGCAAACCAAGGAGACACCGCTCGTGAAGGCTAGAGGGTCTAGGCTATAGGTCATACACGAAACTGCTGGAATATGAGAGGATGTAATCTGTCATCTAATTTTGTCTGCAATTTAGGGCATCTGATGATGCCAGTAGGAGCCAGGTTCAAATCAAAATGAGGCAGCTCCTTATATTGTGGGTAACAAAACTTCTGGAACCTTTTCATGAAGAGCACTACGGCTGTTAGAAGTTTATGGCCTCAAGGGAAGACTAAGGAAACAGCAGTGTAATCCCTTGAGGATTACTAAGACCTAAACCTAAAATTGACTCATCTGAGATAAAAAAAAATTAAAAGCAGGAACCTAAAGTTTCACAAGACACTGGGCAAAACAGCCTTTTGTTCTGAACACATACTCATATTCATCAAAACTCCTTTTGCGCACATCTTTGTGTTACAGTAAACATGAGGGATCTCCCCTCCCAGTGGAAGAGAGGTACGATTCCTTGGGGTAAGTGCCCACAGGGGCTGCCACTGCGAATTGGTCTGCTCAAGCGTACTCTTCCATACACTGTTTGTGTGTCCACATCCTTCGATTTATCTTCCTCTCTTCACTTACAAGAAGTGCTTACAGTTTCAACCCCCTTATTTTAGTTTACATTTCAACCAGACCCATGTCACTGTAAATAAGAATGAGCCGTTAATTTTACTGTTACCGATAGATATCAATATTTCTTATTGACTTCCTCAGAGATCTTTAGTTAGCTTGTTTGCCATACTAGTTATCTGGGCATATAAACATTTCTAACAAGCTTAGGCACCCCTGGAGCAGCTGCCTGGCCAAAGCAACCAGGCCAGTGGTCAGCAAACCCCGGTCACAGGGGCACATCTGCAGCAACAGCAGCAGCTCCTTGATCCAGTTGCTCCCTAGAACATATCCAGCTACATGGGCACAGGAGCCTTTTCCCAGGACTTCAGCTTTGTTAGTAGAGCACATGCATCAGCAGAGGAACTGTCATCTTCTCAGACTGAAATCCAAACTCAGCAGCAGACCTTTGTAGCACAAATCTTGTCCAAATATACTCAAGAAAACCACTACAAAGATACAGGACTAGAACAAATTGCACTGCCAAGTTAGCCAAGTAACAACCTAAACAAAGTTTCTTTCAGTTTAAAAGTAAAACCTCTAACCTCTTAACCCATTCCAATAAAAATTACTGTCATGAAGCAAGGGAAAGCAGTATTCAGATTTCCAGAGAATGCTCTGAAAGCTTTCACAAAGCCCACAAGGAAACCATCCAAATGACTTCTACGTGACTGTTTAGTCAGATGCTGTTACTCCCCCTCTCCCCAATATTTAATTATCATTTAGTGGATGTCTGCAGTAGTTTCTGCTCAGGCTTTACCCACAGCATACCCCTTGTCAAAGGTTCACCAAAACATTTGCAGACCTGCAGACAATTGCGCTTCTTACAGATTCGTTAAAGGAAAAGATGACTGTGATGATCATGCTTTGCTTCAAGTTGAAGACGAAAACTTGGAGACAGGAGGAAAAGTTTTTTGGTTTTTTAGGAGCAGGCCAAAGGAAGTTATTTATGTGAACAGAAACTCATGCTTGTGAAGAAGGGCACAGCTTCACCTCAAATAACTTTCACTAGAAAATGATCTTACCAAATTGATGGATTTTTTCGCAGAATGATCTGTATGCAATCTAATATGCTGAAGGCGTAGCGTGGCTTAATTACAATCTTAGAATTTTTAAAAAAATTTTCTGAAGCTTGAATTACAGCTCATTCTTAGATCCATCTATTTTCAGTTCAAAACTAAGATGTTGTAGCCTCATAGTTTCTTTAGGATGAACTTTAAATGATGTCTGCGCAACAGCCACTTCAAGGCAGATTCATCCCTGCGGGTGGAATGCCAGCAGATCAGCAGGGTGTGCGGTCTGTAGCTGTGAGGCCACATGGGCATTCTTGCCTTGAGAGTATGCAGCCTACCCTAGAGGCACTTAAAGGGTTAAAACCACTGCAATATGCATTAAGCACATGTTTCAAGTCAGCAGGGTGCCAGTCTAAGATGTCCTCAAAGCCTAATTTGATAGATATTATGCCATATGCTGCTGCAAGTAGTTAGTAATAAAGAAAGTAAAAATTTTATGGATGAGCAAAATAGGAGCTCTTGTGGATGGAGTGTTTTTAAATCAGGTGTATAATTTACCTACCGTCAGACCACATGTAGAGTGCATTACTCAATTGAACTTACGAGCAGATAGGAAGGCAGTTTCTTTTAATAAGCACTTCTTCAACTTATTGGCTCTACAATTACTTGCACCAATTACCAGCAGCTGCTGTCTGTTTGGTGTTTTATCTTAGACAAGGAGTTACATTAGTTTCCAATCAACAAACCATTCAAGGACTCTTTAAAAATATTTAAATTTAATTCCCCCATTTATTCTGAATTAACTGAAATACTGGATATTTTCATTGTAGTACTTTGACTCTTCTTAGGTTCTTCTCCAAACATAGATTTACTCCCATAACATTAGTTTTATAAATTTTATAAATCCAATAATATACATGATAAAATACTCGATACAGGCATATATATGCCTTCAGTATATGAGGCATCAGTAGTGGTCTTATTAAATATATGTGGCAGTAAATATACTGTCGATTGTTACTGCTTTTATAAAACATTAAGCTTGTCATAGAATGTCTTGTACTCCAAGACCTTTATGACTTAGAGTCTTTCAGCTCATTTATCTCTGACTCATACTTCATAGGGCAACGGCTAATGTAGCAAGATAACAATTATCAAAACCAGAATTTTAATATTTTTTTAAACAAATCAAGATAATTTTTATTATGGGAAGGAAGGATATATTTTTTCTTTATCTCTAGAAATTTCCAAGCAACTTAATGACACTGGAAAAACACCTTCCTGTAACATGAACACTTTTTAAAGTTTTCTTCCCAACTATCTCAACAGGAGAAACAGAATAAAACAAATAATTTAAAACTGTAAGTAGCAGAAGCAGCCGAAAAAATAAGATGTACTGTAATACCAGACTCAGTTTTTGCAAATAAAAGTAATAATTAAATAAAACCCAGGGTGACTGCTAAGTTATTCCAATGGACACCTTCTCTAAACTACAAAACTGCCACCTCTGCTGTTACACGGGAGGATTCAATGAACTCTCAAGAGACTTCCAGGAGGTCTATACCTACAACACCTTCCCCTCCACCCCCAAACAAATACTAGGGACAGGCAAGCTTATGGAGATCTGGTGCAATTTAAGAGGCTGCAGAGAACAGCTGCTGTTCAGGAACAACAGGGGCTGTTCTGGAAACAGCCTTCCTCATGGTAAATCCCTGGGAGAAGTCTGCCTCTTCAGGAAGCAAACTATATTTACCTGACTGTTTTCTTTGTAGTAAAACACACAACAAAACCAACCAACCAAAACCAAACTACAACAAAACCACCTTGGTATAAGAACCTACAGACAAAGTCATCACACTTTGAGTTTGCGTTCTCAGGTATGGGGACATCTTTCACACTACACACGAGCAGCGTGCCCAGAAGCTTGAAATCTGAACAGCTGCCACTGGAATAGGTACCATTAGTGTGCAATCTCCTTTAAAGGGTATGTCAATCATCGCAGGAGAGTGAGCAAATCCCCACCAAACCAAACTGTTTCGCAGGGAGTTTGTTCTGGACATACAGCACAGCTGTTCGAGGGAAACAAAGAAAAACCTTTCTTGTTTCTAATTTTCTGAAATCATGCATCAGAGCATACAAATCCGGCACCTTCCGTAAAATAATTGGATCTAAATAGCGCAACTTAATTGTTTCATATTATCTGTTAAAAAGAAATAATCAAGACTGATGAAAAAACCCAGAAAATTCCTTAAAAGAGGCCTCAGGATCAATGCCTCATGTAATAAAGGCGTCCTCTGTAAATATGAGGATATTAGAACTGTTTTCAGAAGCCAGTGCCAACAGTTTCCTCTAGTACACTGGATCCAAACACGGACTTCAAGTATAATCATACAGTAATATAGGTTACAAGAAACTTCGCAAGTCATCTCATCCAATCCTTACATTCCCCAAAGCAAAGTCAACTTCAGACTTGGTCTTGAATCAAATTGTGCTGACAATGGCAACAGAAAACACGAGAAGTAGTCTGCAGATGAAAGAAGTTTATTTAGAAATTTTGTAGTGAGCAGCACTTGAAAACAAGTGATGAATCACCCTTATATGTCTCAGAAGCTGTTACTTGTATATCCTTCCTTGTTCTTTTTCTCCAAATCATGTTAAAGAAAAAGCTGTGGAGGGAGGGGGTCATTTGCTAGGGGGTCATAAACTCAAGTAAATAATCAGGCCTTTTTCACTCCTCTAAAAAGAAAAATTGCTGTTTTCCACAGAAGGTTTCTCTACCTTAGACTTTGTCTAGTGTCTTTATCACACTACCACTGTGTTAAAGACACCCAAGAAATGAAGTATTTTGCTATTAAGGTTTAGAAATAAAAACACATTCATATTTTTATTGAAAATTCCTCTAACTCATGCAGTTAACTTATAAATTATACATCTTTTAATGTGATCTCTCTCACAGCTGGCAAAAATCTAACCCCCTCAGGACTCAATCAGATATTCACATCAATTTGTTTAATTAACACTAAGCTTAATATCTCTCTTAATTATGACTGCAAACACTTTCTTAAAACCAATCAAACTCACTAACTTAAAAACAAAACAAAGACATCTCACAGTACTTAAAAGTGA
The DNA here is from genome assembly GCA_009769605.1 of Bucorvus abyssinicus. Taxonomy (NCBI): domain Eukaryota; kingdom Metazoa; phylum Chordata; class Aves; order Bucerotiformes; family Bucorvidae; genus Bucorvus; species Bucorvus abyssinicus. The sequence goes on along the minus strand of CM020035.1, from coordinate 8,368,540 downwards.
CTCCCGTAGATCTTGGAGAAGATTAATTCAATGCCTGTTAGGCATTTTGAATGGAGAAAAAAGCAGATCCATAAAACCTGAGGTTCCAGAAGGGTCTGCTCAAGTTACCTGCTTGTATCTCCTCGAGGTGTAAGTAGTGCACCAGCTTATCATATGCCCTTAATTTCTATAAGATTTTTCCTCTCTTCCCACAGATTTTTTTTTTTTCCTCGCCCCCCACCCCCACGCGGCACACATCCGTGAGAGACTGAATAGTATTCTTGGAAAAAGAACTGTGTGTATTTTCAAATGTTTCTTGAAAGCAAGGTCGTCCATTACATTAGCAAAAACAAGGTCACTATACATATATATTTTGCTGCTCGTAATTTAAATTCCACCCGGTTTTCTGATAATATCCCAAAGAATGTCATTATTGAAGCACACACACACTACTACCCTGCAGAACACATGATGTTAAAAGACACCAGAACTCTAACTGCTGGGTTCTCTAGCTGATGTGTTAAGGTGCCCTGAAAATTGTACAAGGATCTTAGCCTCTCTCTGGAATAAATCTATAAAATGCAATGCACTCATTATGCACAATCCTCTAAGCACATTAGCCATCCTTGGGAATATACATTTACCACATAATGAATTTCAGACATGTCTATAATTACAAAAATAGTTGTTTTAGAGCTATGCTTGTAGAGAATGGGTCGATTATGTAAAAGGAAATACAAAAATATGATATCCCCAATGTCACTAATCTCTCATAGCTCTGTAGCACTACCTGGACATTGGTATGCACCTTATTGCATAACATACATGTTTTATTCAATTATATACAGTACAGATACTTAAAGGCATAAAACTAACTATACTGTATAATGTCTCCTTTACAGAATATTTTGACAGTTGAAAGGGATTCTTAGTCCAAACAACACTGTTAAGCTTAAAGTAACTGTATCATGCCCAATACAAATATCGGTTTGACAATAAAGCATCAGACCTTGCTCCTGAGCATGGACAGCTCTGTATTTAATGAATTAAGGACCTCATTCTGCAAACGCTTTGCCTGCCATTCTTCCAGTGACCTCTGAAAGGGTCAGTAAGCAGGAACATCTGAAGCTATAGCAATAGAAGCTATTTCCTAGCTTTAAGTCTTTTCCTGCAGAGTATCAAAGGCATCTTAACTTTTTTTTTCAAAATTAAAATCCATTTTGATTACCTCCATCAAGAAATAAAATTCAGAAATTACTGAGGCACCCAAATGGCAGCTACAGTAGACTCCCTCCTTTAAGGTCCTCCCTCTTGGCAATTTAACCCAGAAAATGAAGCAGTAATTGTCCAATGTCCAAAGTAAACATTTAAGTGCAAGTGTAATGAACACCCAAAAACCTTCTTTCTCAATCACCTTAGTCTGGAAAGAGGCAAAAGAGTTGTATCATTTGGCAGTTCAAGTGCCATAAAATACCCAGAAAAGAGAAAATTTAACATCCTTTATTGTTTTAGTATTATTTAGCCCTTTAAAAAGACCAATACAGTAACACTGGCAACTCCTATTATCCCAAAATCAGAATATTCACTGTGACAGCAATAAAGACTTACTTTCAGTTATTCACACAAAATTATTTGCTCTCCTCTTAGGCTAAGATATCTTTACTGCTCATCTAATAAGACAAATTTGAAATCTTCTAAAATAGGTATACATCCCATTCAGTTCTCCATCATAAAACTTAAGACTTGGCTTTCCAGAAGTACCAGAGCTCCTCAGACAGACTCCTAAGTTACACAATTCATATACCCCATCCACCCCAAACCAAACCCCACAAGAGGTTCTTTTTCTTAGTACAGTGGACCCTAGGCTTGAGGCCACGTGACAGAAAAGAGTTGAGAATTCTCTCCTGTATTTCTCAACAGGTTTGACTTAACACTTGTAAGATCAAGACTACTGGATCTCATTAAATAACTATGCTCCGAAAGAAAGCATAGAAAGATTAAAAAGGTGGATGAATGGAAAGGGAATAAAACTTTAAAGAAAATCTCTGGGGGCTCCTGTCCCTTTTGCACAAGTTCTTTAAAAAACGCACATCTTGGATTCTTCAAGAAAAGAAATATCCCAAACAACAACCATCCACACAGATCTTGTGTAAAATGTTTGTGCATGAACTTTGTTTTTTACAAAAATAGCAGAAATGGAATTGTCGTTTTACATGACAAACACCTTTTTTTCTTTACAGAGTGGTAGACCTACAGTTGCTGTTCATGTAAGCATGCCCTGGAAGGCTTTAACTAGTTAAGGTGGCCACCACAGGGTTCATCGCAGGACAGTCACCTGAGAAATGGCCACTCTCCAGTTTTCAGTATTGACACAAAACAATATCCAGGACTACATTATAAATATGAGAAGGAAATAAAATAAATTTGTAACTCTTTGTCAAACCATAATTTACAGACTTCAGCACTTGGTTAAATTTGAGACACTTCTTACTCTTTTTTAATATATAATAGTATACATCTTTAAGCACACATCTGTGATTCTTCTCATTGCCAGATATAGTAATATCTATTATAGACATATTTAATAAGGTTAGCTTTACTGAAAAAGATTTACTTTTTAAAATTAGAGCTTTTGAATATGATGGAAAATTTTCTTTTAAAAACCAGAATTAGCGTTCAATGCATATAATGTGTCGTAAAACAGGCAGCACGTCATTATCACCTCCTACTCAGAGCCATTTTAAGTATAATCTCAGTATTTGTGTAGCTCAGCTAATTAACAACCTAGCATTACTCTAAAGGTGAGATTGTCATGTTATTTCTAGTGGTTTTTAAGAGCCTTTGCACACTAACTACTAAATTTATTAACAGTTCCTACTATTTTAAGAAGAAAACATGACATAATTTTTCAAAAGTCTAGAAACGGAAAAGCTGTGTAATTTGATTCAAAGCTACATTTACATAAAGTTTGTTTTTTGAAGAAACACACTGGGCCACCTCTATAGGCTGCTTGCATTAATTTATTCTGGGGTTGGAACACTGGCAGTTCCAATGTTTCCTGTCGTTACCATTTTGAGTTGTGGCCTCATTTCAACTGACATTGAAAACACAAAAGCAACAGTAGAAAAGTCCATTTCTTTATCAGACCAACTGCACACAGACGAACAAATCCAGGCATAGTCAAGCAACACCGTTCAAAGTCCTTATTTGAGCAGTCATAAGAACAGTAACTATTACAGGAAAGCACAAGGCTGCTAGAACAACAACTTTTTTTTCATACCCGCAGAGTCAAGTGATGTCATAACTTCCTCACCGCTCAATGACTCCAGTGTTTTCAGACAAGAGGAACAGGTATGATTTCACTCAGAAGCTGTTCAAAAACAATTTAGGTCACTGGATTTAAGCTTTTAGCATTCAGGTAGTACACTGGGTTTTAGACACCTGCGTTGTTTTACGATTAGTGCCTATAAGTAGCCCCTGTATCTTGTAAGATCCCATCCTCAAACACAACCTTAGCAACACTAAACCATCTTTTCTAGTTGTGCTCAGAGGGATTTTACCAAAACAAGTCCTTTCCACGTACAGAAGTTAATCTAATTGGTGGGGGCAGCTTTCACCATTTTTTGTTTCTAGTCCCAAATATGACTGAATAGAGGTAGAAATTCCTGCTTCATTAGAAAAATCTTGATAGGCATGGAATTCCTGAAATGTCACCAAATGGTGTTTTCTCCAGCAAAGTATACTCGGACCACAACAAGTCTTTCTCTAGTAAAGCAGCACAAAAGCCAACCATCTCTTCTCCTTTCAAAATATCTAAATGACTGAAGTCCCACTTGCAACCTGCAAAATCCCTTGAGATAAAAACTGAATTACTATCATATGTGTTCAGTGCACAGGTTTATCATAGAGAAAAGCAAGAAGGTCATGTTGAAAAGTACCTTCATAAATGTACTTTAAACAGAAACATGACCTCTTGTCTCAAAACATACAGAATTGGTTTAAAATGCCTTGCCAAGTGTGTCTGCTTTCACCATATTTGATTAAAGTAAGTAGTCTGAAGTAGAAATAAGATACAAATGCTAAAGAAGAGTGCCAGAGCGACTGAAAACCGTTGCCTGTGAAATACAACTTATCCTCCAGTTAATACATTTTTAACACTAAACTACAATTTTCCCCTAACATTGTGTTAACAAAAATTGTCACATGAAGTTATAACATGAGGTGTATTGGGTGAGAAGTTCATGATATTTAACCTTTCCAAACATTCACAGGCACAAACCAATGAAAAGTAAATTGTTCATTAGAAAGCTGAACGTGAAAGAGATTCTCAAAGTAGCTAGCAAACAGGCACAGAAGGGAAAGTAGTCCATCAAAAACCTCAGAATTCTGACACTACAGATAAGAAAGATGAAAGAAATACATATGTTTTTGAGAACCAAAAATTAAGAGAAGAGTTGTTTTGCAATCAATCAGAGTTTTGAAAATGGAGCCACAGGGTCTGCTAAAACAGACACACACAAAGACCGGACAATTCAATGCAATACTGTTTATGGAACAAACAGGATCACGCTTATGTATAACATAGGAAGTATTCATCAGAAGGATTCTCATTTGCTTTGTAAGAGCTGCATAGAGGATTTAGAGTACGCAACCATATACGCAACACCTCGTCAGCAACCCATTCTTTACAAAGTTTACATCAGATTTTCATAGGAGTAGGGCTAGAAAGGGACCTTGGAAGAAAGCAAGTGCAGTTGACCCAATTCTTCACTTGAGTTGTACTCTATATGCATTTATTGGGGCTAATTAGATATAAAATTACGGGCTGATAGGAGTGAACTATTAAGTGCTACACAGTACTTTTTCTGGCAGTGTATCTGATAAAAGCCCATATACGTGATCTACTTATTGATGAAATGTACAGAGCACTGACAATACTGAGAACTCTTGAAAATGAAAATCAAAAAGCAGTTTAATTTGGAGCTAAGCATGAACAGCCTATTCATTTATCACGTCATGAAAGGTGGTAGAAGTGAAAAGCCTAATTAATTTCTCTTAAGTAAAATAAAGGCTTATACTAGTATTTATGTGTTTATCCTACAGGTTGTTTTGTATTGCAGAATAATTGTGGGATTATAATTTCCACTCAAGGGAGATATGCATTTCTCTGTAACTATTGCATGAGAATATTCTTCTGTATTAGAAAAATTTATCCATCCTACATACATTCAGACACACCTTCATTTTATAAAACCATATTTTAATCTCATGTCCTGATTTCTCAACCCACCATAAACAACTTGTCTCATTACTTACTCCCATTTGACTGCAGCAACTTCCTGGAAGGCCAGGTGTAGGCACCTGAAGACACAATTCTATTGCTAACTGCAGAAACATCAGTTAAAACCCAGACTACAGAAGTCACATCACAGAGATCCCCTTTTTCCCTTCATCATCACCCTTCTAGTTTCCACGCTGATTAACCCAAACTCCTTTCTTACAGTTTTCCACACCATGCCTGCTTTTGAAACATCACAAAGTCTAGATTTCTCAGGCCCATTATCACTTTTCCAGGATGGTTTCAGGGCTGACTCTGCTTTCAAAGATGACATTTTTCCTGATTAGAATTGTGCAGAATTCCAGAATACACTAAACCCAGCAGCAGTTCACTACTTCTATGTATCTTTCCATATTCTGTACCTACAAACAGAGTCTTTCTGAACACAACAGCATTTGTGTTCTTAAGGCAAGATAAACTGCAAAAAGCACAATGGAAAGCTATCTACAGACTTCATTGCTCAAGTCATTATTTAAAACACATCCCATCACCAAACCTGCAGAGCAGAATAGCACTGCACTCCCTGTCACCCTCTCCTCCTCCCCCGAGCTACAGATATTGATTGCAAAATTGACATCAATAACACAAAGAATAAAATATTCAATAAAGAGAGGGTTAAACTCCTGAATTTAAGAAGTGCCCTAAACTTCTCATGGAGGCAAATAAAACTGAAAAAAAAAAATTCTTTAGGAAGCAGGCAAAACAAAACACACAAAAAGTCAAAAAGACAGACAGACAATAAGGAGATGTTCTGCTTCCCCATATAAAGGTTACATGGATCCAAGTTTGTCAAGGTCTAGGTCCTGTGAGGACTGAGAAAACCAGTCTCATAACACATGCAGGAAAAAAAAATCGAGTCAAAACTCACTAAAATTAAGTTAATCCTGTTCATTCGTAGAATCCAAGAAATGGTGACTTTTTAGCTGCAACTTTTTCGTTCCTGTAAGTGCATTTATTCCAAAAGAAAAGCTTTTATGTGAGAAATTTCTTTTACATTGTCATATCATAAACCATCTAATTGTCAAAATGACTTTCTAGGAAACAAATGAGCTTGTAAATTTAGCATGCTAAGAGCAGAGTGCCGAAGTTGCATTCATTCAGCATACATTTTGCTGTAGACATAGTGACTATTATATGCAATTGCTCATGACTTTAGAAGATAGAAAGTTATTCCATATTTTGTCTATTTTAATAAATCTGTTCATTTTTTAAAATTTTCTAATAATTAAAGTTACAAGAATATCAGATTCTGAAACATCCTGATTTTTTTCTGACTTAATATACCCCTAAAAATATTTTGTCATGTTATCGTGCACTATTACTGAGTGCACAGGTAGTGAGATAGGCATATGAGTTACATACAAACTGCTGCTACAGCAACCTTATTTTTACAACAACCATGCTTTAATAGAGCCTCTGCCTTCTTTTAGCCTAAAAGTTACCTTAAGAAGCTCATTTGTATCTTACAGGTATTAAAATAAAAAAGCATTGGGTACGTTATCCAAATGATGCTATTGGAGGCAGAGCCACCAGGAAGGCTATCGCACACCAACAGAGGCAGTGCTCTCCTCCAACCCAGCCCCGTTGCTCTTCTGCAAGCGCGGTGGGCCATCATCCCATAGACACACCACTGAGAGGAGGTAGCACGAGCAGTCCCCTCACTTCAGTTCCTGAGGCTTAGAACTCAGCTTGGAGATGAAACACAGCTCCTTCTGCCATCTCTCCTTCTCAGAACACTCTTGGTGAATTTAGCTGAAAAGCTTCAGGACACATTTCCTCCCCACCTTTCAATAGTTTACTGGTAAAGGCTGCTCAGTTTTAAACTAAATTATTCCCAGCTGAGGTGTGCTAATTGCTGCTGGATGAACAATAATCAGCAGATACCTGGGTGTCTGATGCAGTTTCCCTGTGCAGTCAGGTGCCGCATCAGGCATCCTGGCTTCCCCGTTCCAGTCACTTACATCACCTCTTCACAAAAACACCAGCAGGAAAGTTTTCCTTCAAAGCCACAGAGGAACACAAATTCATCCCTAATGCAGCTATACTGAGTGTTATATATTCGGGATATAACCCAGTGTTCTTGCTGTCATTCAGACTTTCAGGTAGGACTTTAAGAAAGATAATGAGATACTATCCAGTATTAAAAAAAGAAAAGAAAAAAGGAATCGAGTTTACATCATAATAGCTGTCTTCATTTTCAAATAAGAACTTGTTCCATCATATATAAAGCATCCTTTAGGAACCCTATAATCACAGAGGATAAATTCACATTCTATGCTACATAGAAGGGGAAAAGTCAACACAGAAATAGCAACTCCTTAAAAAACTGAACGAACTGCTTGCACCTGTGCCATTCACACTCCACCCTCTCTAAATACATAAGTGTTGTATGTACAAATATGTTTGATATAAACCACAAATCACTTATTCTGTCCACCAAAAGATGGGAATTTGAGATGTTTATTGCACTCAGGCATGACTGTTAAAGCTGATTTAAAGCTACATTCCTACAGCAACTCTTAATTGTCCACTGTGCAGTGGATAATGAGGTAAGGGTTGCAAGATCAATATTGTTCATGTTAAAATAAAGGAAAATATCTATCTTCAATAATTTCATATCTACAGTGGCAAATGTTAAATTCACCCTGAATGCAAAAAGCAGATATCCTTAATATTAACACACATTCAGCTCTGATCTCTCTCCTTGGAGAACACCTCATTCTGAGAGAAGTCACACTGGAAGCACTGATACCAAATCCTGAGGTGAGGTACTACATGAGACAGTGTAGTAATAATACAGCTTTTCCTCTTTCAGGCAGAGGAAACCTGGCATAGACACATACCCAAAGCTCTCATCTTAAATAGCCACCTACATACAGGTTCTTTCTACTCTGCTTAAAAAAAAACCAACCCCAAACATTTCTACAGGCCACTTGTCTGCATCAGCAAAAATCAACCTACTCTTCTTCACCCAGTTAAAAACCATAGAAATAACAAAATAATTAGATTTTTCACACTCGTACTTAATTTTTAAAATAACACTACAAATCACTGCCAGACAGCAAACAAAGTAGGTCATTAACATTTCAGATACTTTCCCGGCAACACTATCATTTTGTTGTAAAGAACTCCTGTCTATTTGAGCCTAAGGTAAGCAATACATACCAAACAGTTTAACAAAATAAACACCTGTATATTACAAGGAGGAGATTAAAAGAAAATGAAGCACATTGACTCCTCCAAAATATTTTTAACTCTACATAAGCTGTGATAAACGTAGAGTTTTAATTTTACATTTGCCAACAGTGACACCTGCTGGAAAGCTCCCTGCTCATATTTTCTGTATTTTCAGACTCGGGCCATGATATGACAACTTCACTTATGCTGCTGTGATGTAATTCCGTCTGCAGTGGAGACACCGTGTTATGAAGTTAAACTTTTTTGCATTAAAGGTGGGAGCATTCTGAGGTGCGGTGGCACGCAGTGACTTTTTAAGGGCTGTTTGGTAACTCAAAAGCAAACACAGAGTCTTATTAGAGGGTAATTATTAGATTAATAGGCTTTGAGAATTGCAGCAGAACTGGGACTATGAAGATCTCTTGGGTTTTGCTTATACTCTTTAAGTCATTCATGATGAAATAGTTTATGCAGAAGGTTGGGACATGAGCTCAGTGCAAGAGTTCTGCAACTATGCATAATTGTTCTGCTGAACTACAATACTGTAAAAAGCATCCAGCCACATTAGCAAAACTACAATTATTTCAGCTTCTAATAGTTGGAGGCAATCCTGTAAATATTGTTGCAATTTAACATGAAATACATAATATAAGGAATATTCTTTTTACACTAGTATTTACCCACTGAAGTAGTTAAGGTGTATTATCTGCTTTTCGTACTGTTTTTAACACACAGAGTTCCATGCTACGTATGGATCTTATGCAAATGCCCTTTGATTTCAAATGAGACTTTGCATACTAAGGAGTCTATTTTCCCATCAATGCAGAAGAGATTTACGCACATAAGTCCCATTACCATTAATGGGACTCACCCACATAAATCCCCTGCACATTGATAGACCCTTAGGATTTACATTGAAATGGGTCCTTTAGAGCCATTACAATGTCAACCTTTTGCCAGGATTTTGCGTATTAACAATACTAAGCAATACGTGGCAATCTTAATGTGTAAAATCCTAGCAAAAGGCACAACACAGAACGGTATGAACAGAGCACAAAATTCTTACTCTTATGCTATTTAAAGATGTCCAATTATTCATTACCTGTCCATATTCCTATTGGTAGTTTCCCATCATTACTTTCCTTGTAAAAAAGTCCTACCTTCTAGGTAGGACCTTCTAGTCATTTTACATGACTATCATCCTTCCTTAACAAGGACTGCTCAAAATCTGCTCCAAAGCTTCTTAAAAAAACTGTTTTGATTTTTCAGCTGAACAACTTCCCTTCCATTAACTTCCATTTTAGCTGGTTACAATCTATTAGCTCCCTTACTTTTTTTGTATGCAATGAAGCATAATTCCCCAAATACGCCACAGTATCACTCTATCCCTCAAGGCTATAGGCAAGATCACCTACAATCCCACGTGTTGAAAACAACCACATATCACTAAACTAAGCTAAGATGCCACCACAACAGCAACGTTTATCCCCTACACTATGAGAAATACTTGAAACAGAACTATCTTCCATACACACACAGACAGTTCAACTCTTAACTCCTGATTTGGTGCCTAACTTTCCATAGATTCACGTGAGCACTTTGGTACCTAAACAGAAATTAGAAACATTAGAAACTAAAATATTTCTGCACAATTTGGTCTACTAGTATCTTAACCGCTGAGCAATCTCCTCTACATAATGACAAGCTCACATAGCTGTTTGCCCACCCCTCAATGCCACTGTGACATGAGCAGGAAGCAGGAGGATATATGATGAAGAATACTTATTCCACTTGAAAAAAATCTTATGTTTGATTCTTTATTGCTTATTCTTAAAATGTTATATATTTGTGGAGTTGGATTAGACTGCTAATACTTCACCATTCAGCAGTCACTAAAAGCACTGAATGGTTGACACACATCAGGAAAAGTAGCCCATGAATGGGACACCAAAGAGAATGAAGCTTCATCACTCCAATTCCAAAAGACTCTCTCCTTGAGTAGTAAATAGAAACTCCTACCTGCAGTTATGTAAAACTTAACATCCAGACAGCAGGCTGCCACTGCCGCAGGGAATGTTCCATCCTATAACAAGAGGGAAATGGTACTGCCAACAGTAACTATTCTACATTAACAAAGCAAACAATTCTCCTTTTACCAGTGGAGATGTACAAGTCAAGAAGCATGCTCTGGGTGACCAGCAGCAGTTCCAGCACATCGTATCAGCCACTGGATCCTGACACTAATGGACATATCACTGCTGCAAAGCAATGAACATCCAAAAGGCTCCTGCCACCATTTCACAAACAAAATTGTTTTACACTGTAGGTTTAGGATCCGTCTTCGGTATAATACAAAAATAATAATAAAAAAGACAAAAAGAGAGAGAGCACAAGAGAGCACACACAAAATACCGGATAAGTAACCATGGTGATTCTTGAGCTCACATACAGGACAGACCATCTACATTGTATGTGACCTTACTCTACTCCACAGATGAATTAAGACTCAACTGACTTCAGTATCAGTACTAAGATATGTCATGATCCTTGCAGGATCAGGCTCTTGGGACCAGACCTATAACGTTAATTACATATTTAAGAGAATGAGAGTTATGTAAATATTTTATGAATGCGTGTCTTAGTGAACAAAACCCAACAATAACAAAAACCAAACCACAGCACTACCAAGTGCTATGGTCCAGGAGCCACAAAAGAACCAAATCTCGGAGAGGGACTGCATGTAAGTTAACTGCCACACAACTAAAATCTGCAGAGGAATTGCCAGCATTTTTTCCCCTCAAGTTTGGCAAATCACCCCTTATTCCTCACAAACAAAACCAGGGCAGGAGATCTTTTCTTACTCTACAGTAGATGCATTAAGGATCCTGCCTAAGTAACTTCCTGGTTAACTCTCCTAACAGTCCAGTCCAATAGCATATTCAGAGTGATTAACATACCCACAGGACAGTCTCTGTACTTTGCGAGGTTGCTCAAGAGACCCTCCTCCCCTTTCATTTTAAGGGAAAACACAAGATGGTGCTAGAGGTGGCAATGCTCCTTTTTATACAGTTCTTGCAGCCATTAGAGCCCTGTCCAGATTTTGTTAAAGTAGTCATCATTTGTTTGAGGGGGTTTACTCTCTGATATCCCCGATGAAGGCTATAGTCACCTGGTAATACGCCAGCTGGCGTATTACAACCCTTTCAAATTTAAATTGCCCTGTTTTGCCAACAGAATGATTCAGCAGAGCAGATCATATTTCCATAGCCAGGGGAAAGCCCTAACTTGGGAGAAGGCAGATAGGTCCTGAACCTTACATGAGAGTTTACTCACCGACTATAAGTGGAATTGAGAGTTAGCCTTACACAAATTAACCAGCTAGAAAACAGTTCTTACACAGATATCACCTTGCAAGTTCTGCTGAATGCCAACAGGAACAGGACAGGCGAGAACTGATTTCCAGGACCTCACTCCATTGTTCTATATTGTAGCTTAACTAGCCCACAAAGTTAAAAAAATGCAATTAAAACAAAAATCCAGGTTATAATGGGTTCTTCTTGCTTTTGCCAGGCAACTATGCTTTTGTAAGAAAAACGCATAACTAACTGTTCAGCTATCCTCTGCCCAAGCTCCTAACAGACCTGCACTTGCAGGCTATTTGGGGTTTGAAGTTCAAAAAACCATTGTGCATTCTGTGTTTGCCATTACCACCTGCCCATCTTCCTGCCCAGAAACAGCCCAATTTCTCTCTCTCCCAATTAGCCACCCTTTTCCAGCCCTCAGAACTATACAGTTTTTTGCATAGTCCTATTCGTCCCTCTTGGAGCTGCACAGAAGCTGCAGTTTCAGCCCTCAGGCTGCTTCATCCTCCTCTTGACATTGAATCAAGCAAAGAGAGAGAGAAGACAGAAAGGATGACAGAGACCAGCTTCGAGATGAAGAAGGTTGCAGTGATCCTGAGCTACTAGATTTCTTCTGCTCTCTCCTTCCTTTCTTTGCAAAGGGATTCAATTACTGTCTCCTTAGGGGAAGTATATGAGAATTTCCAAGAGGCCTGAAAAGCTGCTTTACTCAAAGTAGCCAAAAGTACTTGTTTGGTTAGTTAAGGTTACCATGCGTATCCCTCTCACAGGGCTGAAATCTCAGGTTTCTCACAGCTTGCTCCAACCTCAGTTAAAATGAGAATGATGAGAAGAATTTGAGAGTTAGCAAAAGAAGGTCCTGGTGGTGGATATGACATTTCTCAGGTTCAATTCTTACCTCTCAAGATAGGGTCTTCTGTAATCAGCTGCTTCTATAACCATTTATCTCTAATGGCTGCATACCAGCAGCAACGTACATGTCTCTGCCGTTTTATTTTTTGTATTTTTTGCTACAAAGCAACCTCACTGTGATGACATAGCCACTATATTTAGTTCCTGCTCTGTACTAAAGTATAATGCTCAGCTAAAAGTTTTTCCCTCTCTCTCATTGTGTAATCTATATATAAAACTTAAAATACAGTTTCTTGCCATAAGGCAGGAGGTGGTGATATTCCTGTAGCTAGAGAGAAGTACTCAAAATTACACTAGTATTAAAAAAAAAAAAAAGACACATTACTGTTGTGCAGTGAACCTCTATGACTTGCATGTCATCTTCTTGATCATACTAGTCAAAATACATTTTCAGCTGTTGTTCCTCAACAACAACAACAACGTATATTACTAATGTTAAGGTTGTGACATGAAGTGACAGCAGCCAGCAAAACTCAAGTTAAGCCTGACATTGTAGCCTTCACTCACACCTCTGGGTTAAGACAAGACAATGGCTGTCTACATGCTGGAATTCCCAAGCTTTGTTAAATATCTATCATGACTCCTTACCTTAATTTTAAAAAAGCATATTTCTTCTTTCCTTTAAAAAAAGGGGGTTTTAGAAATGCTTTTCTTCCTTGATACAATTTTTAAAACAGTAATGAAAGAACAAGCAATAGTCACTGCTGCAAAATTCAGATATACTTTTAGATTCACATTGCACCATCTTCATGTTTCTTCTCAGATCCTTACTCCTTTGCAACATACAAATGGGACTTGCCACCCCCCACTTGGATCATTCTTCCTTATTTTACTCTTTTGGGGAAGCTCCTGCAAGACTAAAAAAAAAAAACCAAACAACACCCCAAACCTTTGGCATGACAGTTTCTCTCATGCAAAGGGATGTACAGTCATCACTGGCAAGGAGAACATGGACACTTTAGACATTGAAAGAACCTCACAGGGAGTCTGAGATGGGCTGTTGCTGGAAGACTAGGTCAGAATTTAGTGCTAGGAGATCAGAGTTCAGTTCACTGCTCCCCTCAGAGGTTTTGAGATAATCTAAGAAAAAAAAAAATTTCTATGTCCAAGGACCCCACAATAAAATGGGAAGGGTAGGGCACTGCAAGTAAAAGTACAAATAGTGAGGTGCCCAGATAAGGCAGTGTGGGGAGCCAAGTAGCAACCAAAACCTCTAGAATAAAATACCCAGCTGTGGAAAAGTACTATACAGTTTTATATCCTGCACTATCAAAAATCATGATAATTTATACAACCCTTTTATCCACAGCATTTAAGTACTTTTTAAAGTATTTCTTCATCATCAAAATTCTATCGGTGTGACACCAGATACCAGTGAAGAACAGATAGATGAAGTGAGTTGCCCATCGCCATTAAGATGTCTGTGGCAGAACAAAGAAGCTGAAGCAACTTCTCCATCCTTGGGCCTTCTCACATTAGGACTGCAACTGCTAAGAATATAAGCACTAAAATTGAAAGAACTCAGGAGCTTTATTAGGTCTTTGATTATGTTAGAAATTTGATCAAAAAAAATCAATCCATTACCAGAATCACCTAATGAAATTACACATGCACGCAGACACACATACACACACACAGAGCTGATGGAATCAAAGTTTTCGAATATATTGCCTTCATTCCCTTTGCAAGCAATCCACTATACATGGCAAATATTTTGCTATCTACATTTATTATGTATGTATAATACTCATAATAGACCGTAAGTTTGAAATCCATCAATGTATTTTACTGCATTAATATCTCCCAACTTTCACACATTATCCCTTTAAAATTACTATGTCTAGCTCTTTATTTTAATAGTATGATGTGACAGATCTTAAGGAATCTGTTCCAACCCGGTAACTCCTACTTTCACTCCCACCCAAACATTCAATCTGTGTATTACAGCTACTTCTCATTTCATAACTTCTCTTTTTCATTTATCTTTAATAGGCTGAATTTACACAGCAAGTTCCTGAAAGCGAGCAAAAAGAGATTCGAGTACATTTTAAATTCACTCTCTGCCGTAAATCCATTCAGGGTTTACACTGACTTGACAATTTCCTGCATCCACTTTTGCATGCTACCCATTCCCTCACACACTTCTCTTGCATATGCAGGTGATGCTTTTTCCATAAACACAGTCAAATATATATGCCTGAACAAACACTCAACATTAATTTCTGGAACACTCTCAGCTTTAAAATGTCACAAAATATACACAAAAATGAAATGAGACCTCAGACCCTTGCCACAAGCATTTAATGAGAAAAAATTCCCAATTACAAATTCAGTTTCTGTGAATTGTTTTAATTTTTCCCCGCTCTCAAATACCACAACATTTTCCATACATTATGTAGTTAGTAATCTGCATACCTCTTGTATGAAATAGTTTCCAGATTTCCCTCTAGTCCATATCTGCTCCCCACCCTCTTGATGCTTCTAATGGACTTGCCCTGGTACCAACATGCAGAAGAGAAGTCCCACCTACCTGTTAGGCCTGGCAGACACCACAGAGGCTGAACTGCAAAGCTTCAGTGAGAGAAGCCTCAGAAAGATGTTCAAGCAGGGGAAATACGAGGCATTAGAGCACAATAGCTGATAGAACAGACAGAGCTCTCGGATGGATTTGCATAAGGATATTTATGTTTTCTGTGTGCATAACTCAGTGAAATTCAACTACGTACATGTCTCTTGCCAGAGATTTCACCACACACTGTCAGATCTATCAATAACAGACTCATGATGGAATTTAGTCTGATATTCTTAGGAAATTCCTATTGCTTTTTATTTTTTTAAATAAAGAATGACACAAATACCTAACAAGCAACTTGCTAAGCACAAAATGGGAGGTGATGATCTTAATCACTTCACACAGCTGACAAATCCTAGAAGGGGTCAAACATTTCAAGGGCTCCTCACACAGCTGTACCACCTCCCCATACATACAAAAGTATTTTACTGACTGTACCAGATTAAGCTCATGGATCTGCAAGGTTAGGAAAATATTGCCGTATAATTAGCATACTTCCACAACACACAGAGGGCTTGCATCAGCCTGATAAAATGTCTTTATTTTGCTATTGCCTATGAAGTTATCCTTCCTTAACTTCCTAAATTGAAAAAGTATCGCATCAATGCTAAACATGACCTTTGAAGTCCAGGTTGCCAGTCAGACATTATTTTCCTGGTACAAGTATTTCTAAAACACATACACAAAGCTAACGTAAAAATACTGCTCTGCTTTCATAGATAAGAAGGCACAGAAGCACCTAAGACCTTCAGTCAAGAACTGGGTCTTTACTACATATATAAACACAGCTCGAAGTCATCAGTCAGTGGCCTAGAAAACTCTTAGATGTACAGGGAGCAAAGAAAGACAACAGTTTAGGGAAAGGATATAATAAAATTAATAAAGTAAAAAAAAAATCCAAGACACATATCCTTGGTACATCATAACATTCTTCTGTTCAAATAAAAGGAACAGGAAACATCCATATATATTCCTAGCCCAGAACTTTCATGACTTCAGTCAGATTCCACCCACTAATACTTATGTACATTTTATTGCAAACAGGAATCTACCTAAGATGCAATAACATACATGAAGTGGTAAATGGAACACGCATGGCATCCCATGATCTCAAAACTAGTTGTGGAGTTTTGTTTTTTTTTTTTTTCTATAAAGGGTGCTGTCACAGAAACTGAGGAAGGTCTTTACACCAGAGTCTATACTTTCCCTTTGCTTTAACACATATTCTTTTACTCGAGCTCCAAAAACACTTGTACATTTTACATACTTAGCTGAAACTACCTGACCGCAGCTGTCGACAGAATTCAGCCGTAGCCATCCCAAGCATTAATGCAGGGGTTTAGCACCAAGTACGCTATCTTTTCAACAGAGGAGTCCCACTTGCTTATGCACAGTTAAGAAGGCTGCTGGTTTGAGAGGCTCCTGGAGCTCCAGCAAGCTACCGCCGCTCTGACAGGCTTTACCTGCTGCCTCTAAGCAACTGGCTCCTGTCACACACTACTGAGAAACTATAGCTACAAGTCTTTTACATCACAAACTCATGATGTTTTGACCAGAAACAGATACTGCAATCTAGCACAGACTCTCCTTGTGACAACAAGACATGGACATGATAAAGCAGCAGCACTTGGGATCTTTCAGCATATAACTCACTCCCACCTGAAATTAACCACTGCTCAACTTGGGCTAGTTGATTTAAACTACTTTCTTCTTCCTGTTTTGGAAGAGTCAGCACATTAAGATGTTTGTAATACTTCAGAGACCGGACCCTGGACTGCTCAGAAGGCAGCATGTGCAGAGGTGCCATTGGGGCTTGTCTGCACATCGTGGCACAAGGAAGGAGACTGCTCTGCCTGGAACTCCAGGTATCCCTGTGATTGGGAGCCTCCCTGGAAGGAGGAGGAATGACTGACTGTCCAATAAAGCACACAGTGCTCTGGTGCCAGCTGCTCTAAATATTCTACCTGTACAGAGACTGATTGCAACAAAACTATTTTAAACAGAGTAATTTTTAAAGTAAAACGGAAGGGATGCCCTACAGTTAGAAACACAACATTAAGCGCTACAAGCACTTGATGCTGAAGAGGCCGTCCCTCAGTAGTAAAATCACATCAGCGAAAGCACAGTTTTCACTTCTGAATCGGTTAGAGCAGAGCACAGTGGATGTCTCCGGTAAAGAGCAGCCCAGCTCTGTGAAAACAAGGAGCCTTGCAGCAAACAGCACTTTTACCTTTGAACTCTATTACAGACCATGTTTTTTCACGGAGTGGTTACCAGACAGACCCCTTTCCCCTGTAGCTCTGCCCTTATCTGCCAGGGGATAAGTCTGGGGATCAGTTGTCAGGAGAGGATAGAAGCAGCCCGTTCCATGTTTCTATCACAAACGCTGTCTCTGAAGATGTTGAAGCAACAAATATAGTTGTGAATGTCTCTGCTTTATTAACCAGGAAAATAAAAACACTACAACTTGTAGTCCCAGTTGTGCCATATGGTCATTGAATAATAAACAAAACAATGGATAAATCACAAATGGTCGATTAAAAAAAATAAGTCTTCCTTATCTAACAGAACTACAAAATAGCATTGGATTTTTTTTTTTAATTGGGCTGGAAAGGGAAGACAAAAAAATATTAAACCACACACTGACATTGTCAGTGATGGCCACGCTACGAGCACTTACACTCTACTATGAATTCCAACACTGTCCTTCAGAGGTTTTGTTCCACTCAAAACAAAAGGATAAAACTGGCAGAAAGTATTTTAAAGGGGTATTATCCAGACATTACAACTCCACTGGATAGCAATGTATCCTACAAGCAATTTGCAAATAAAAAGGTGTTTTTAAAGACTAGTTGGATGAAAACTTCTAATCTCAAGTCTTGAACGCTCTTGACAGATGGACTACAGTGGTTTACATGTAGTAACATATTGGGCTCTTCTGTTGTCTTAGAGAGTTTTATATGTAAGCCCAGAAATACTCCACAAGAACACCCCTTTCTGTATTATTTTTTACATAATGCCAAGCATTTACTATCCACAGTCAAACCTGACTAAACACCAAGTCCAAGTAGGTGCTGAAAATAAAAATAATCTTCTGAGATATTTTGCAGGTGTTCTATGAATCCACAAGAAATGAGCTGTTTAAGAAAAAAACAAACAACCAAACGCACACCACACAAACCCCCAAACAAAACACACTTTATCACACAGTTCATGCTGAACAGCTAATTTTACCTGCATTACAGGCCTGACAAGACCAAAGTCACAGTGTATCAGGAATGCTACTAGCATGACAGTTTTAAGTGACCACAGTAATACTCTATACTTGTATCTTAACGCATTGATACTACTGTTCCAGCCCTAACTGACAACCACCATGCTCACTGAAAGCCAGGTCTGAAATTCAAAGAAATTTGGAAGCATTCTGAAATCTTTGGGGATGGACTCCATGGAACAAAAGAGAACATTATGCGTGTTACTTTACTTTTCAAATTAAGAACAACAATTCCACAAGACCTCCAGCCCCTCAACCTGCATCAACCCCAGGAAAAATTGAAACGGGGTTAGTCCAACCCTACTGCAGACATATCCTGTTTTGGTCATCAGCACCTGAGTGTGAAGATTCACTGTATTAGTATTTCAGACGAGAAGCTCACATTTCTTTTAAGAAGAATGGGAACAATATAGCAAGAAAAATCAGCTTTAAAAAATCCGTTTTTAGGGCAACGTGAACACAGACATCACCTCCAACTGAAAACAGCAATCAGCCCTGGACAGTGAATCCAAATGGTGATTAGGACCTTGAGGAAAAGGCGGGGGCCCAGGGACATCTAAGTGTTAATGCCCTTTTCTTATCTCAACACCACCCATCACTTCTCTTTGAATTTCTCTTATCTCTTCTTTAATAGTCTACATTCACTCCAATTCCCATATCTTCTGTAGCCTGTTTCTCCTTTTGTTTTCCTTTAGGGGATTCCTTCCAGTTGTGAGACTGCCTAGCTCTGCATTTTCTTACGACCTGTATGAGAACCCATTTACACCATAAGCTGCTATGTATATTCACTAAGGCCGAGTATGCTTTTAGTGTTCAGTGACTGAAAAATTTAGCTGGAAGTGTTTCTTGCAGGAAATGCAGAACCCTAGAGGGCACATGAGACTCAGGAATTATCGTCCTTTGTCCCCACCTCTTGCTGTTTAAGACATTTTAAAAAAGCAGCCACTGAAAAGTCCATTGAAAAATCTTTTCCCACCCCAGTCCAACTCAGTCTGATTAAACCCCCAAACCATCTGATTAAACACCCTTGTGGACTAGAATTTTCTATTTACATTCAACAGCTGCTTCAACAGATACAACGGCTCACCCATGGTGTTGCTAACCTGTCATAGCGTGCTTTTCCTTGCTCAGTTTATGCTGCACTGGATTATGTCCTCTAACAGAGGAAAAGTACCTCTTATTCGATAAACTTCAGTTCTCCATTTCACTGTTTCATTACTGTAAACTCCTCTCAAAGACTCAAATCAGAGACTATAATTATGCATGAAAGTTATACACATTCTCAAAAAACAAACTAGTCATTTGTTGCTATGAGTCTCCTGCAACAAAGCCTTCCCAACAGGTGATTGAAATGATGAGGACATACCTTTCAGAAAGTACTGCAAATAATTTAGTATACTAATTCATCATGCAATGATGCAAAACATGCTTGAGCCTGAAAGGTCCAAGCACAAGACTTGGCAACTTGAAACCAGGCACAGCTAGAGTACTGCTGCAAGATGCAACCCATGTTTAAGAACCTTACACGGTTTACAAACATTCTGCCATGAAGGGAGTGTATCACTGAGCGCAACTCAACCTAGGGAAAAGTTTAGAGCATATCCATAAATAAACAGAAATAGGAGGGGGAAAACTCAGAACTCCATTCACACTCATCCCAGTTCAAGTAATTTGTTCTACTTACAAGGTCACATCCTTAAAAACTGTAGAAGAGAGAAAAATATCTGTTACCTACGTGTCCCATATAATTCTCAATATTTATTTATAATTTGACAGGTCCCAAAATTTTCAAGCAATTCGGTGCTGCACTGTGCTAGGAACAGGACCTAGTAAGATGACAAGCCTTAATACCAGGATGAGACCACAAGGGATGCTATCTTGCTTTGTTATTGTTTCATTTGGTAAATAATCAATTAAATCCTATCAGGTTTGACAGAGTCTTTAATGAAGGCCACATCTTTAAGTATAAGGGAGGAAGGACACAAAATGAAACAAAGAAAGGTTAATAATTATTTTTAAAGGGGGGGGGAGGGAAAGGAGACGATCATGTAAGCAAAATAAGCGGCATATGATACTGGTCTGCAGGCCAGCTAAAGCACGTATTCTTGTGTTATCTAAATGACATAATCCAAATGAAGTCAACTACTTGTGTCTGTTTCCCCACTCAGCACTAGAAAAGTTTCCCATTAAGGCACAGTATACTGTATTTCTCAGGGTGGAAAATCTGAAGTTCTCCTAAAAATAGCAAACCTACTAATTTCACATATTTCTTTATCAATTCTAAATATATGAAAAATCAGTAGATAATCACAAAATACACATCAGTGAGAGTTCCAGAAAGTTTTTTGGACATTTTCCATGTTTGCTGTTTTATAAGACAGTCATTAGGAGGCAGCAAATGGCTCAAAACCATGTGAGAAAACAAACTGTGTAGGAAATTGAAAGTGAATAGGATAGGAAGAACAAGGACTGGGAGATTAATTCAGGTACAAAAGTGACTTTTGACATTCTCCAATTCAATCAGACACCAGGTTACATCAAAGAAAATACTTTGGAAGCTATGTGTTAAATAGTTTGGGATCTCATTAATGGAAACCACACTCAAACTTTATCTGGATGACTTTGGATTTTTGCTAAAGTTAAAAAGCAAAAGACTTATGCTAGCCTGTCCTCCTACGGTATGCTTTCCAGGTTGGTATCACAACATTGTATACACATATGCATAGGGCACACAAAACAAATCGTGTCTCATACCATTTCACCTAAACCAAATATAACTGCAAGTTCACAGTTCTTATTTCCATGGTTTCTCTTTGCAAAGTATCATTTAAAAGCCAATGTAGTTTTCCTAGTGCTTCATTAACAACAGTAATAAGATCTTAGCCAGTAACATTCATACCTCTCTACTCTTCCTACCAGAATACAGCATAAGCCAAGCTAAAAACAACATGAGAAGCTTTCTTAAAAATAAACCCCAGGGTTTCTACTATGAGTGTCTACATTCTTGTAAAATTGCCGGAAATATTTGATATCGTGTAACCAGGAGGCTGTTTTTCAAATGCACTTATATCCTGAATTAAAACAAGTGGAAAAGGAGAAGCATTTTACATTCTAAGCAAGTCTCTAAATAGGAAAAGATTAAAATATGAGCTAGGTTTGCTCACATCTTTTAATATGACACGTAAATTAGTGTTTATTTCACAAGCTGTATTATCTTTGACACAGAACAATGCACTTATCTGTATCTGACTAAACAGTTACGGTAAGCAACAGAGATAAGAGTTAAACCACATCAATATTTCATGTTAATAGATTCATACAGCTGTACAACATTCTTGCAATACAGAATTTGTAATTAATCAAGCATTTTCAGCTTTTCCACATTAATCATGAACGACAAATAACAAAAACAAGGTATAAACTTACTATTTGTTAGGTGTCCACACTGTCCTTTGGTCTGAGTCCATGGGAGATAATTACCACTAGGAAATCTGGTAAGCAGAAATACAATAAACATTAGCATGCCCAAAAGAATAAACTCAGCTTTCCTGCAAGTATTTTTCCCTATAATACTTCACAGGCAAGGAGAAAAAAAAACCCAACCAAAAAAAGCAAAGTTGAAAAAATGTATATACACGTTTAAAACACAGTCCAGCAGCGTTCAAGGATCCTTGCCTCTCAAACTTTAAAGCAGCACAGACAAATGTTGAGATGCCTATAATAGAACAAAAATCCAAGTTCTCAGTCACTAGTTACGCAGTATGTGTCAGTGAGGAAGACAATTTCCAAAATAATGATTAATGTATTATCCAGATTTTTTCCTCTCTCTCTTTTCCCCCTTCCCATTCAGGTTTTTCTTACAAAATGCACATAGGTTTTTTCTTCCCTGTACCCTGACTCAGGCCTGGCTTTGAAATGCATTTCAATCTCTCAACACAGACTGCTTTCACTGCATTTAGAGTCCCACCAAGGCCCAGCTTTAAAAGCTACTGATTCTTTTTTTCTTTAGCCTTCCTCACAAAGGAAGGGTATTTTGTAAATTACCAGCTCGTTCAGATCAACAAAAGGTACTTTCATAGAAAGCCCCATTTGATTTTGCTCAAATTTGATTACAAGGATGGAGAAAAGGAAAGGAAGTCAAAAAGAAAAACCCCAGATGGCTTTTTCATTCATCTCAGTGAATGAGCTTTATCTGTGCCTTTTGAAACTGTAGCAGTGGAAAAGCATTTCTGTTGGCTTAAAAAACTTGACAAAAATTATTGGTTTGCCATTTCTCATGTAACTGCCATTGGGAACTGGATGAAAAGACTTTTTCATGGGATCGCCTGCTTGGATCAAAATAATGGAGATTAGGTATTTCATTATAAATTACAGTGGGAGATAGAGCAGGCTGTCATATTAATAGCAACCTGCTCATGGCCTTCAATGGTAGCTATTCTCCTAGACAAAGGACCAAGGGGGTTGTCTATTGAACTTGTACTTTAGGCCTGATCAATTTTCTATCATCAAGGCAAAAGGTGAGGTGACTAACAAAAGAATTCACACATGACTGACCTCATAAGCCTATAGATAAAACAGCTTAAAGAAACAAAACACATCCTGAAATTATGGGTGATAAACTCTATAAAGGAAAAAAGAAAAAGAGAATTGATAGAAAAAGGGAAAGAAAGAGCATGTGGTCTATAATTCTCCCTCCCTTCTTAGGTGAATGGACATATTAAAAGCTACTTGTTTTCAGCTGCAGATAATTGTAGCCTTTGCTTTGCCATGTTCTGCCTTAAATCCTTCCATGTACTTTTCCCTCCAACACTGTTCCAGTAATTTAATCCACGAGTAACCACAGCACAGAGTTTAATACAGAACTTCCAAGAGCTCTAGCCACACACAGAAAGGTTTACACACAACATCAGAGGCAGAAAAGTGTCACGCAGTCATTCTATTTATAATCAAATTACAGGAACAGCGATGATCCTTTGGGTCTGTACGCTTTTATACAAAACCTTGCTAATTAAGTGAAAGTTGGGCAACTGAGTTATATAACAAGGTCTTCCCCCATAGCTTGAAAGTCTTGACACTTTTTTTTCCACTAAGATGGCATGTAATTTTATACAGTTTGCCAAACACCACGTAAAATATCCATAGCACACTTAGGTACCCTTACAAGTATATTATCTGTATTTCTTCTCCTGCTTCCTAGGTGCTGAAGACCCTTTCACAGCATTAGCATTTGGCTTTGCCAAACAGCTAGAGACAGAGGGTGAAACCTTCACAGCCCTGAAGTCAAATATATAGCAAGAAATTCACTGATGACTGTCAACATCAAGATTTCCTCCAGTTTGCTATACAGATAGAAACTCAATTATCCAGAATACTTTTATACAAAGAACTATGGTTGCTGAAACATTTTAACCCTGTTGAAATTTCCCATAAGATGTTAAAGAGTTCATAACCTCTCCCACGACACTTGCATAACTAAGGAAAAACTGTAGAAGCATGCAAATATTTGCATTTGAGGTCAAAACACTAGCTAAAGCAGCTGAAAATTCCCCTTACATACATTCAACAGCAGCTCAAGTGCAAATGGTACCCAGCAGTCTACTTGCATCACACCAGGGGAGACAAAAGCTGTCTAGAACTTGGTTTCAAGTCCCAGCTACACAACCACCAAAAAGCCATTATGTGCCAAGTTTTCTGAGATGTTAAGAAATGTCTCCTTTTGGCCCCACCAGTGCAGTGACGCAGCAATTTCAAAAACGAAGCCAGCCACTGATTCGTAGCCCTCTGCCACAGATCAGAGATCCACCTGCCTGCATAACAATATTTATGTAAAGACACTGCAATAATCCTGTGAACGCTTTTAGTGAGTTAAGATCCAGAAACAGCTTGACAGAACACAAGGGAGGCTACAAACTGGTGCAGTTAAGGAACTTCTGCACCACAACTTTGCTGCAGAGGTCACTGGATTGTTGAAATGCAGACCGAGTCCTACTGAAACCAAATGTCCATTCATTATTACATGGAAACATTAAATAACTCATTGCAAACACCATTTCTGGAAATGAAGACAAGGTGAAGACAGGCAAAACAACACCGCTTTGTGTTAAGCCTTGGCTGCCAATGCAAAAAACCTGAGAATCACTGCCAGAGCACATACCTCCAAGGAGCTCAGATACATGACACATATTCAAAATTGGTAGAAGCCCTAGCAGTAACGGCATCTTTCCATTATCCCAGAGATGCACTGATGATTACTAAATGATTAGCAATTAATCCCAACTTTACATCCTCTATGAGGGTCTCTACAGAGTAGTTACAGAAGAAAGAGCTCTTGTAATCATTGTAGGTAGCTCTCAGAAAGTATTGGCTCTGTGCGCAGTAGCAGCAAAAAACGCAAATTGAATATTAAAAGCTGTTTGAAAAATCATAGCCCAAGCAGAAAATACATTGTTACAGCATTAATACAGTTTCAGTGCCCCATATTAAAAGCCAGAAGCAAGGCAAAACACCCAAAAAGACACATAGGTGCAACCACACGCTTCAGAAGAAGCTTTTTCCTGGTTTGCTTTGCTTATTTAAGCGGGGATCCATTCACACCTCCACCTTATAACATTGTGGTGAACCTTAATGGTAAAGGTCCATTTTTACATTCCTTGACATTCCACTTCCTACCCTCACAGACCTGCCTGTAAAGAGGCATCATTACATTTGGCCATACTACTGCTGCTCTCAGAAGCAGGAAGGAACAGGAACCCCAGCCCAAATCCAGGTCTGTGTTCAAACAGAACTGTTTATCTAAAAGTACATGCCACTAAGACATGGGCAGACCTGAGTCACTGTGTGAGATCTCGCTTTTTAAACCTATGCTATTAATTTTGCTGTGTGAGGCTGCTAGAGGGGGTGATCTGGACAGCAGTGGCACAGCAACGCTGGCAGTAATGGTTATCCAAATGTCCTGCACTGGTCTTGGGCTCATTAGTCTAGGAAGAGTGGAGCAGGGCAGGGAGCTTGCTCTGAAACCAGCCCAACGAGGACTGCAGCAATACGGTGCGAGGTAGGAGAATGCTCAGGGGCTGATACTGTTACCCAACCAGTCACTCTTTATGCTAAAGGACTATTTTTGTATTTTGGATACTGCTCAACACCTATTTCTGAGTAAAAGCATCATTAAGTGGCACAAGACAACAGAATTAGTAATACCTGAGATAATTATTAGACCACAAAACATTGTTGATACAAAGGCTGGCTTAATTTTTGATAATTGTCAAATAGTGAGCCCCAGTAATAACCAGAATTGATCTCTCCTAAAGCAGTCTTAATGAGAATTTGTGAATAACTATTTCACTTTTGAATGATAACACATGTTAATCAAAATTAAATTTCTCAGGTAAATGAACAAAGCTCATTCTAAGCTTAACTTCTGCGATCCTGTAAGCACTCCATCTGTTTAGCCAAAGCTAACAAAAATAACTGAGAGCACTCTGACTATGAATTGTTCACCTAGGTAAAGTAATTATAAAATACGTACCCACACAGTGGACCAAGACTACCAAAATCCTGAGAATAACTCCCCTCATTAAAAAAAGACAAAAAACCAACCAAACAAAAACTATAAAAGCTGTTTCCATTGGCTTTTGATGACTTTTGTCCGAGATGTGTTTGGTTTGTTCTCTGCTTCCATATCACAATCTCATAATTCATAATCTCAGCACAAGACCTGCAGAATAAACAGGGTCTGCTACCCTCAATGTCTATCAGCTCCCCTATTTGGCACAGACACTTTGAACAGTCTAACAGCCAACATGCCTTTCCCTGTCTCATTAGTTCTCAGTGAAATAATTTGACTGAAAAGATAATTTTTGGTTAAATTGCATATTAAGGGGTTTTCCCCAAATTTCTTTAATATTTTCTCAATAATCTTTGAAATAATTTTTACAGTGCACTTTAAAGTATGGCAGACATCATAGCACAATGTCTTGTGATCAGCCGTACCGGCTGAATGAAACATCTTGTTTTCTGATGAGGCCCACCTTATAAAAAAAACCATGGCACTGCACACATGCTTGCTTACATGTCTCCCTAAATGTAGGTTCCCTGGGACCTATATGCATCTGCCAGATATCATTACCATTTTAAACTGACGGGGCTTGCTAAACTCAAGCAGTATTAATAGCATTTGCAGAAGCAATGCTGTAGGTCAGAGAAAGTGAAAACGTAAGCTTGCTTGTTATGTGGCTTCTCACCACAAAACTATCAACATCTGCTAAATAATTTCAGGTAGAGCAGATAAATTTATGACATAAGACAACCAGAGAGTGCTCTGCCAGGAACTCGCTCCCACTTGTACAATAAAAGTTGTCTTTAAGTTTTGATTCATTTTGATTGCTGCACTAGGGCATGTGAAATGACTTGCTGGGAAGCCATTTCCAGAGCACTCCAGATTTTTTCAAGTTAGCTTATTGAATTTCACCAGCCACCTAAAGGTAGGCAGTGCATGTCAAGGAGCACAAGTGTGGTTTACTCTGTGATGCTGTTTTAAGACAACAGAAGTAGGAACTTATATTCCAGAAATGGATATCTGAGTTAGACATTAAAAAAGGGCTAGTAACAATTGTACACCTCCCTTCCTAAACCTTCCCCTTTCCCTTCTGAAACTTCAGGTGCATCAACCAAACATGAAACCTCACTGCAAGTGCCTCTAAACTTATGAAATGAGAATGAATCTGCTCACACATAGGACTAAAGCACCAAGTCCAAAAAACCCCACACATGACAAAAATCTGTGTGAACAGCCTGAAGTACACAGTCCAACACATGAAGATACAAGGCTCAGTCATCTTAATACTTGGAAAGCTTCTTAGATACTAATTGAACAAATGATATAAACATCTCTCTCTGTATAACCTCTGGCCATGTCAACCTCAAACCAATAGTATGGTCATGTGATGTTCTTTAACCAGGTTTCTGTTTCAGCCTAGCAAGTGATTTCCACATCCTGACCAGTCCCGGTTCGATTACCACCAAATTAGAAGATAAACTAAAGGAACAGAAAGTATTCAGAGAGTTTTGGTTGTGTATCCAAGTGCTAAACGAACAACCCAGGCTAGAATGTATTTCTTTGAAAAAAAATTTTTTTTTTTTTTTACAGGGGAGCATAATGGTTAGCTAATTAGTGATATAAATTTATTTGAATTCAACAAAACATGAATCAAATGATATGATTATCTAAAACTTCATTTTATTACATTTTCAATTCCTCTAGAAAAACTCAAAAAGTAAACAAACCAAAAAAAGGCTTTCTATACAGTTCAGATTTTGAATGAGATCTCATGTAATGGTAAATACTTGTTAGGAACTGATTCACATTAGCAGTTTCACCTGGGAATTTATTACTATCAAAATAAATGAGTTGATTAGAATACTTACACAATGACAATTAAGGTGTTTAAAACCTCCTTTTTGGGTAAATACAGCTTTCTTGTATAGGCGCCACAATCTTAAAGAACCATGTCTTCTATTTAAAGATTTGTTTTTAAGAAATACTTTGAAAAAAACCAAAACAAAATTTTTCTTAAATATCACAGCCTAGTCATCTGTTTCCAGTAACATACTTCACCACAGTTGTGAGTAATTCTAATTTCAGTCTCTGGGCCCATTCATTGCTGATTTTTTTATCCCTGTGGTGGTATCCACAATTATTATCAGTTAGTAGCAGCTGTGGTGGCTTTTGAGGTAAAAAGAGAGATGTCATTAGACAAGGACTGAAGTCACCAACTTCATTTAACTAGAACACTGAAGTTGGTAGCTCACCTGGGCATTAGTTTCAGCTACCGAGAAGGGAGCAGAAGTCTATTACCATACTCCTGAGTCCAATTCATCAAGTTATATCCATACAATTTCCCTCACTGACATGTAATATTTTTGGATGAAGAAAAATTTATTTCTGCTGTAAAATACCGAAGTAAAAGGGAGTTATGACTTCAGAAGTACAGGACAGCTCAAGAACTAATTTTCCTAGAGAGAGCACCCACCTTTTCCTGGGACACGGAGCCTTTCACCATTACAAGCTCCATCTTTGTCAGCACATGAAATCTGGCCACTGTTTCCAGAATCAGGAGATCAGAAGCTCCTTGTCAGTAACATCCATTGTTCACTGGTATTTGGAAGCAGCTTTGACATTCCTATTTTTCCAGACTATTGTTCTAAAGGAGCTTGACTAGAGTTAGGAAACAGCACTCACCTAGATGATTTAAAAGAGCAGCTCTTACATGATTGAGCTGATAAGACTATTCATACGCCTTATTTGTCAAAATGAATAGAATCTCTTTGAACAGCCTTCAGAACAGGATACAGAAAAAAAATCTCACACAAGTATGAAAACATTAAACAACCCCTTCCATTGGGTGGGGGGAAGCAAAGGGTGAATTTGACTTAATTTAAATGAATGATAGTACTCTCTTGGACCTCTAATAGGAGCAAGATCTTGTCTGAGATGAGAACCAAAGAGACAGACTGAGCTAGGGTACGAAAGAGGGAAGTTATTTTTGATAGTAATGACTAAAAATAGGCTTCATCCTGTCCTGCTGTGACTAAACAGAAGTCATCTATGAAACAAGAGATAGTAGAAAGACTAGCAATTCACTGACGGTGCCTCTATGACAACGTACATCATCATGGACTGTTTAATCCGCATTAAGCCTCCACAACTCTCAACAGTGCAGAAGAAAATCCTGTGAACATTCTTTAATGTGATCATTTCAAGCCTCCAAAACACTGAAACCAATGGCTTCACTACCAAGGGAAAGGGGTCTCTCAACACATAGCCATGGAGCAGCAAGGAAGTCAGCTGTGCAGACATCTGAGAACGAACTACACTTTCCTTCATGTAGTAGTCAGGAAATGAGTTATTTCTGTTCTAATTTCACTATATATAACCCAAATATTTCAATATTAATATACTCTATTCAACAAATTTGGCAGGTAGGACCACTTGACCAAGCACAAACCACAAATCAGGTTGTTAAAGGACTAAGATTAAAAAATAAAACAAAAAAAACCAACCCCAAAAACCAAGAGCAGCAGCTTCGTGAACAAAGAACCAAGATAACAGTCAAATATCTCAAACAAAATAAACAAATTAGCATCCCCAAAGCTGTAATATTGTTCAAAGCTTCTGGTAAAGTCAGGTAAATTCACAATAATAGGTTCAGGGTTTCAGTCTTAAGGAAAGTGCTTCTGCCATAAAGCTGAGGTTATTAGCATACATTTCTAATATAACCTATTTTCAGGTTAATTTTTTTGTCTCTATATAGTGGTTAACATTAACAAGGGTAGCCCTAAACATGAATGCTTAGTTAAAAAAAAGAAATTAGCTAAAGAGTCTCTTCCTTGGGAAGACCATTGAGAATAACACTTAAAAAGGGCTCTGCAGACACAGATTTAACCATTTGCAGATGCTCTGGAAAGTTCTTAGACTACCCAAGCAAACATAACCATTATGAGGAAAAACACTCAACCAAACAAATCCATTAAGATTGCACTCTCTGAAAAGACAGTATTACAGTGGGCTTCCTTTTGAAATAGGGAACTAAATTTAATATGGATAAAGCTCTCCAAATTGGATGCATCTAAAGGAATCTCTAGCAACAAATATCAGGAAAACTGAACTTACACACTGAGACGCCCCCAAAAGGGAGCACAGGAGGAAACACAGGGTAAAGCACAGCCCACTTTCGAACACATACAGAAACTGATTCTAAAACAGCTTTACACCACTATAGAAACAAAAAACCCAACATATTCACACATTAGGAACATATCTAAGCATATATTAAAAAAACCCCTCACTTCTGAATTCAGTTTGAAGACACAGCAGGACAAACCAGGGCCAGCAGCACTTTCAGCTCTACACTGGAACCTGGGGGACAAGGTTTAGCCTTTGCTGTAGCAGCCCTGTGGTGGCTGAGTGCAATTAATTGATTACAGCTACCAACAGCCCTGGTGGAGGACGGGCAGGAGGTTACAGCTGGAGCTCTGCACCGCTCCTCCCTCAGTAGGGCTGTAGGTTTCAGGGATAACAAAGCTATGTTCATAGCGTGCTAACTCAGATGTAGCCCCAAGTTCCATGTTTGAAATACATCACACATGAAAGAGCTTTTCCTCCTTCCCACCAGCACTGGTCTTCCATGTCCTCTGATGTAACTCTCAGCAGAGGTTTGGCAATAGGGTCTGATAGGAAACCACAAGGCTAGAGAAGAAGTCTCCTTTGTTTGTTTTCTTTCATTTTTTTACCATATTTATCACTATTTTTCCTATGGTAAATCGTAACTTTCTAACAGAATTTCTACCTTTAGTATTCCTCTGAATCTTGAGCACCTTGTAAACACTTTCATAGGGTATATTAAATAACACACACTGGGATGGTTGTGTTCACAGCAGAGGTTCAGTCATCGTCTTTCAAGTCTAATTTCTCCATAAAGACTGTCTTAACAAATCTTTGAACAATTTCATTGTGTTAGTGAATTCAAAGATTTTGCTACTTTATAAGTGGCAACAGGAACAGCAGTTTGATGTCAGCATAATGAATGTAACCAGCTTGCTGACTTACCATGCCAAATTTTACATTATCTGGGCACTGAGGTAATGTCCGCTCATACCCCATCAGCTATAAAGCTTCAGCTGATTCTGTTATTACTTTTTTATGAGTAAGATTCTGATCTCCATTAGATTCCTACATCATAAAAGAGACACAGAGGTATTTTTCTTTCATGAAGAATTCAAGGGTCAAGAAGAGGCAAAGAAATGTTTGATCTGATGAGCTCACAGGCAACTTGGTTTAAAATTTTTCAAGAACTTACACTACTTTTACAAAGGGATTTGGAAGTTGCATGCATAGCTATAATTAAAGGCAGAGTGTTTCTATCTACAGCATGGAAATAGAGAAAACAGGTCTTTCAAAGATACCAAGAACCTCTTTTCCTTGTTCTCCCGACAGCACTCCCCTCAGCCAATGTGGCACTTACCCTATTCCCGAGGCTTGCTCTCCTTCTTCGACACCCAAGCTTTCAAAACAAGCCTTAGCTTAGAAAAGCACTTCCTTTTAACTTCAGGAAAGCAGAAATCAGGACCACCTGTACTGGGTGGGGAGGTATCCGCAGTGGGGCCTCTGTGAGGAGAGGCGGTGGCTGCCCTGTGCCAGACACGGCTGCTTCCAGCCAGCTCCAAGTAGCTCCAGGTGGCCCCACCGCAGGGCACAGCTGAGCCCATCAGCTGGGCTGGTGATGCCTCTGGGAAGGTGTAGTGAAGAAAGGGCAAAATGCTGCCTGGCTGTTCCCCTCACTGGGCTGAGGGAAAAAAGCTTGAGCAACAGCCCTGTGAGCACCGAGGTCAGTGAAAAAGGAGGGGAAGGAGGTGCTGCAGGTGCCAGAGCAGGGACTCCCCCACAGCCCATGGGGAGACTGTGGTGGAGCAGGTCGTTCCCCTGCAGCCTGTGGAGAGACCACAGTGGCTCAGATATCCACAAAGCAGAATGGGACACCTAAAAACTGCTCTCAGGTAGTGTCAGTCTGTGCCTTTGAGAATTTTAATGGGATAAGGAATTCAACAATTTTTGCTATTTTCAATGCTGTGACAAAATCAGCAGATTGCTTGATGTCATAACAAATAATTTCAGCAGCTCCTGCTCAATCATCTGTAAAAGTTTATATTCACTGGGAATTTGTATTTGCTTGTCAGGGACCTGTAGTCATTTTCCAATGCTGCCAAAAAGGTCTCTTGGACACAAAAATGTTTAGGTAAAATTGCATTTGGCCAACGTATTACATCGGTGTTGCCAAGAATACTTGGCATGCATTGCACGCTTGGTGGGGTTTGTGGTCCATTCATGACAGTTCTCTGCTGCTCCTTCCTCCTCACACTTTTCCCCTGCCCCAACATGGGTCCTTCGAGAACGGCTCTTGTATGGGTTCTCTGTGGACTGCAGTTCTTCAGGATAAACCTGGTCCAGTGTGGGCTGTTTAAGCACTGTAGTTTGAAGGTATATAAAGAATAAATAGGATTAAACAGGAAAAAGATTAAAATATGCTGATTGTTGGACACATGGGAAGTTAAAACTCGTATAAATTGGTTTTAATAATAAAATTTAAGAAAATGCAGATATATGCAGTCAGCATGGTCCGCTGAATACACAGTGATTCTAGGTGTAGGCCCCATCCTCACTTCTCTCCATAAATCACTTCTTGCCTCAGAGAAGATACATGCAGATCCACAAAATTATTTTGGTACATAACCCCTCAGTCATCACATCTGTGATTTGAAAACAGCATTGTGGATCATGAGTTTAAGCTTCTGAAATACAGAGAAATGGAGGGGTTCATCTTTTATCTGAATATATTTCTACAAACAAATCAATTAACTATTTGGTATTTATACGAGAGTGCAAATATGGCCTGCATCCTATTTTCTAGTTCATCATATCACAAAAATAAATGGAAAAAAAGTTCTTCTTTCTGAATATAGAAACTGTTTGTCATATGCAACTTATAACAGCCCCCTCATCACAGAGAACCTTTTCACCATATGATTGTGAGTATAAGAACAATTAAAAAGATCAGAATTCTCAGTATTTTCTTTAAACGAGCAGACTGGCTGTGAAAGGTGCTGGACTGACAGCTCTGATAAGTGAAGTCCTCTTTCTTCTGAATTGATACAGTACAGAGAATAGCAATGCAATTTTCGTTCACACTCTCCCGGGTATGTAATTTATCCCTGACCTTGAGAAGTGCCCGTTTAATCATTAGCCTCTCTACAGACACTGCTAACAAGAAAGGCAACCATAGTGGCACAAGGCACCTGTTCATTAGGGAGTAGACTGCGAAAGAGCATCGGCTCATCGCAGCACAGAGCACCACATACAAAGAACTCTTCTACGTGTAACACCACCCACGTAACACCAGTATTGCCAGTAATATATTTTATACAGTTGCAGGTTCACCTTTTCTTTAGTTGAAAGGACAGAAATTAAAACCTTCTTCTAAAAGTTCATAAGGAACTTCTGAAAGTAATTAAGGAACCTATGGCAAGAAATACTCGATCATTTAAGCATTTTATTTGTTCATGCTGTCTGCATGTTCTTCACAGATGCGTATTTTTGCTATTTAAAAGACTGAAAAATGTATGGGACATTTGGTTTTGTGGTCCTCTTTAGAAGTATATGGTGCTCTTCTAATGTTTGATACAATATTTGGGGAAAAAATCCCTACCCCAAGTTATCCGTGTTCTGCTGCACAATTGGAAAAATACTAAATACAGAAGGAGAAAAAATGAGCTGGAACAGATATGAACAAATTACATGCAAATTTGTTGAACAGATTATTGTTCAATAACAATGCACAATTTTCATCTCACATAAACAGTGTCAGTATTAAGAACAACAGAATTTACATATACTATAACGGACTGTTTAACAAGACAGTGAGTGAGATCCAGCCTTAAAATTCTTATCTGACGGTAACTGAAGGAATAAGAATTAAATATTTTTGCATATCTTCAGTCTCTTAATTCAGAAGAGATAGGGCTGAAGAGGCCAAATACTCTCATACATTAGTGATGAAAATAGGAGATGGGAGGGAAAAAAGAAGGAAGAGGAAAGGAGGCAGAAAAGTTAAACTTTAAAACTCCAAATTAAATTTAAATGGCATCTATAACCTGGGAGACATTAACACTGTGGTATGGAATTTATCATCTGAAGTGTCTACACACATCACTGAAATATCTGCTGAGCAAAGATTTTGAAATGAAAGCTTCAATTTTGAATGTGCATGGTCAAAGCAGAAGTAAAGCCTTTCTGGGTGTCATTTTGTAATTGTAGGTGAAATTCATACTCTGTGTGACTGCAAAACAAAGAGCAACCAACACTTGCTCTAGGAATCTCAACGGAATTTTTACTCATAGTCCTGTTGTGGAAAATGTACTGTATAATGGTGTTTGATATTCAGTGTCTCCTGGAACCTGCCAGTGCTGGAATTTCCCTTCCTAAAAGCATGTATTTGATATCTGGGCTTCTTTTTTTTTTTTTCCCCCTGCACATTTATGTGTGTGTGGTTTTCCTTTTAAACCCCACCCCTTTTTAATTTAAATAAAACTCTGGAGAAAAAAAAAAAAGAAACAGAAGATCACAGGATGTGAAGATGCCATTCTGGGAACTAGCAAGCAGTCTCAACAGTAACTGAAGCCAAGTGATCTTTCAAGTGGGCTATTACTGTAGTTGTAGGAGCAGAATAATGAAACTGAACAGAATAATTGGCCTAAATATCTGGTTAGAGGGCTGGTACAGAGAAAAGAGCATGAAAGGCTCTACTAAAACCACAGAAAGGTGGGTGTTCCTGCAATCAGCACAGAAAAAAAAAGCATTGGAGAAGTCTGTAAACTAAAGAAGAGGGGGAGGGGAACCATTGGAAGGAAATCCAAGTGGAGAGGGGAAAAAAATACCCACTAAATCTGAAAGTCTAAAGGAAAAGAAAGCAGTTGATTGTATTTGTGACATTCCAAGGATGGCAGCTGGGAAACAGCAATCAGAGGTGCAGTATCAGGAGGTACACACTGTAAGAGAAATACGGGTGGTTCCTGACATATACGTAGGAACACCTTTATATATTTTTAAAACAAGGACAAAGACACAAGTTGGCTGAATAGTCTTGTATAATGAGATATTATTAGAAGAGGGACTTCTGCTATCACTGCAAAGAGAAAATAAACAACCATCCTCTCTACACTGGTCATTTCCATCAGCTGAAGACTTAACAAACGACTTCTGAATAGAAAAGCAGTGAAGTCAGTACACTTTAACCATGCTATGTAGCTATACATCAGAGATTCTTACAGTTATTGAGATGAAAGATTAAGCTATAGCATTTTCCACACCTTACTATGTATTTCTGAAAGTAACTCTGTAAGTTACCATAAACAGTCCAAAACCAAAGAGACCCTATTTACAGTTCTGATGACAGAAACACACTGTGCAGTTGATATTCCTGTTGTTAATGAATGATAATGACAGTATCAATATATGATAATTAGAATGAAACATCATACTTTCAAAAAACTAGGTATTTTCTGTGTAATTAGCATTCCAAATTTTAAGTGACATAGCAGAAAGTAAGTGGCTTTTCACTGGCTGGTTTGTATTAGAGTTCCTTAGATAATATACAGGCCAAGATCCATTAGCAGGAGTCCTAAAATCATCATAAATGCAAGGAACATGAGGGTGCTACAGATCTCAACGCAGAGAAACATGGCCTAAAAAAAGAGGAAAGAAAAAAGTTTCAAGCATTTCCTAACAAACCCATCAAACTAGTTCATTTAAACTTCAAAATGCCACATAACATTTTGAATACTAATCCATATGTTAACAGCTAAAGAAAAGCAGCTACAGGAAAGTGATTAACAAACAAAATTATGCATTAATATCATAAATAGATTGAGAAGGAAATTCCTTTCTAGGTCAAGATGCAAAATAAACAGCAAGAGGTAATACCTTTCAGTAGACCAGCTGTTATAATTGGGAGCAAAAGACATGGTTTGGGGCGCAAAAGCCTTTGCCGAAAGCATGCATGGATTCCTGAAGGCATCTCTACTTTTTGAAACTCTCCCAGTAAAAGATATCACTGCTTTCTATGACAATTTTGATTCCCTTGTATCGATAGCTGATCACAGCTACAACAGTACTACTGTGTTAAAATACACGAGTGACCAAGTAGCGCTCTCTTGGTAAACAGTCAGAATTAAGCATTCAATACAAAGTACAAACCTTCTTTTAAAATGCATACAGTAAAACAAAGAAAAGCCCAAACCTGTTCTGCAGCCATTTAAAATCTTTCTTCACAAATCTTCTGAGCTGTTAACTCAGAATGCATCACACAGCTGCATCCAAGCTAAGAAGGAGCACAGTGATTTTGGTGGACTTAGGTCTCATGAAATCTCATGAAACTCACTGACAATGGATCAATGAAATATAAAATTGCAAACGAAATATAAGGAAAAAATCATGTAAGCCCATTTTTGCTTTATGTCACTACAAGTAGAAGGAAGGCAGAAGAGTGAGTGAAGGTCCTTAGTAACAGCTATGCACCATCACTTTTATCTGTTAACTATAGCTTCAGTAATAATTACACCGTTAACTTTCTCAGAGATATGTCTCCTGTTAGACAAATGCATTTACTTAACAACAATCAGAAATAATAGAAATAGCATCTGGCTCTCTCCCTTTGATCTCTTTTGGCTTCCACATTGCTGAATAACTTCTGCTGTACATTAAAAACACACACACAAGGGACAACAACACTTGAACAAACTACTACCGTTGTTATTATTATGATATTTTTCAGGCAAACACACTTCGGCTACTTCTGATGATTATGCCCTTGTATTATAGATTATGATCTATCATGAAAAGAAAAAACCAGAAGTCTCCATTTCTAAGAATTCAGAAATAATAAACACTGCTTCAGCTTGCAAGCAACTTAGTCACACAGAAAATACCCTGCAAGAATCCCATTAGGTAAAACTAATTAACAACTTTTATTTCGGAAATGCTCAGATAGTAACACTAGGGCTTTTATAAATAGGTATTTTTATCAATGCTTGTACTATGGTAGCCTCTAGAATTTTCTCTGAGACCAGGACTCGTGTTAGGCAGCATATGAAGTCAGATATAGCAAAAAAAAAAGTCTAAAAGTAGAAATTCAGGTTAGAAAGACAATGGGTCTAATATAAGAAACTATTTTTCAGTTCAGCGATTATGGTACAGGAGAAAACAGGATGCAAATAAAATCAAATTTGTTCAAAGGCATTGTCCAAAACTGCAGGGCAGCTCATCAAGCCGTGACTCCAAACCACAAAACTAAACATGAACACCACGAACAGAATGGAGTGGTTAAAATAGACATATTTTAAGGATAACTCATTCCAAAGGAAAAGATATCAATGTCAGAAGAATAAAGGAATGATATAGGCAAGAAGTTGAGGTGATGAATTTTCACAAATACTTCTGTATTGGTGTTATTTATATTATTATATACAATTGCTGTTACATGCTGCATGTAACTCCTGCATTCGTTCAGGCAACATACCATCTTATGTCCATCCTTCACACGATTAGATTCACAGTATCCTGAGGAAACTACCACTTTCCTGTTTCTCTCATTTTTCATGCAGAGAAACGATGAAAAAGAGAGAAATCCCAGCTCCATTAAAATCAATGGCACAACTATCACCGACTTCAAACCGGAGAGCTCCACCTGCGTGAGTTGTTCACGGTCAGACACCAATTCTGTGCTACAGCAAAGCACTGAGTATCACTTCCAGAGTACGCAGCACACACATTAGTAACCGAGCTTATTTTCTTTTTCTGAGCTAATGGAGGCCCTAAAAAGCTTGTTGGTAATATCTTCAGCTTAGAAGGCTGAATGGAAAAAAATAATGGTTACTTGGCTGGAAAGAAAAACAAACAAACCAACCCCAGCAATAACCTGCACTACAGCTCTCCTGACTGCATACCCTACTGCCATGATTTCTCTTGTAAGAGCTTCTGCTTCCCTCCCAGAACTGCTGAGGGTTACAAATCATAAAACAGTTCAGTAAAAGTAATTTATTTTACTGAAGCCGGTGAAGCTGGGGCTGGTATTTGCTTCACTTTTCCCATGCAGCTAATTGATAGTCCACTTCACAGAATTAAGGTAAAAGCATGGAATGAAATAATTGTATAAAGCAACAGAAATAATTAATAGGTGTACATCCAGCATTCTGAGAAATGGCTCTTTGAATTGCTGTTTGCTCTTTGGACTTCAAACCATCTGAAAAATTACTAACGTCCAGAAAACAGAAACCTGATGCTTCTTAAGACTGCACATCAGTATGACACCAGATAACATGGACTTAATCTAAAAGACTCTGATTTACCTCTATGGGGTTTGCATTAAGGGCTGTATGCCCTTTGGCAATAGTAAAACCAGTACCATTGGAAAGTTTAACGCTGTGGACAGG
Source organism: Bucorvus abyssinicus (assembly GCA_009769605.1). Taxonomy (NCBI): domain Eukaryota; kingdom Metazoa; phylum Chordata; class Aves; order Bucerotiformes; family Bucorvidae; genus Bucorvus; species Bucorvus abyssinicus. The sequence continues at coordinate 8,329,889 of CM020035.1, read as the reverse complement.
TGACAGGATCTGCATAAGCTGATGCCACAGTCTCTTTAGTCATTCCCTTTCTAACAAAACCAAATACTATTGAAATTCCAAGCATAAATGAGGCATTTTTAGAGAGATCTTTCCCACATGAGGTTCCAATTCCATTCACAGGATTTAAGACCAGAAGGAACCTATGTGATCATCTAGTCACACCTCCTGCATTACAAAGTCTGCAGAATATCATCAAGTGGGCAGTACCTTTGCTTAAAATATAGCACGTGCCTTGCTCCTGGGCTTACGCAGGAAAAGAAACAAAACCAAGATGTACAGTGGTAGAAAAGATCAATGTTATTATTCATGTACAACATTTCTTCATGCTTATACACGGGTGAAAAAGAAATCACAGATTGAGAGCACTAGTGTGTTAATTCTTACTTCGTAATTTATCATCTTATGTAAGAGCAGTGCTGGAGAGCAGTCTCTGGAGAAACAAGAAAGCGTTTCACAGAACGGTTATATAACACTGCAGAATAGAATATGGTAAACAATTAATGCAAATGAAAGAACTGGGGGGTCTTTTGGCAGGGATTAAACATAAAAGGACAATGACTGGCCTCTATCTTTTTTGGGGAAAAAAAATCCAAAGATACCAAGACTGACTGCGGAATCTCAGATTTTTTGTAGGGCTTTCACTGATTTAGAAGTTTTAAAGATAAAGAGTATTGTCTCTTAAAGGTCTTTTCCAACCTAAATCATTCTATGAATGTCTAATATATAAAAAAGAAATTAGCAATAATTATGTAAATGTTGCCTAGTACCTCTCTTAAAAGGACAGTTCATTATGGTATTTCAAGCCCAGTAGTCTTCACTGTTAGCTTCAGACATACATATGTATGTATCTGTGCCGCAAAATCAATGTTTCCATAAAAATTATCACTGTGTCTCATGCAAAATTTTGTTAAGGTTTAGATGAAAGCCAAGAACATCTCTGATAATTTACTGCAACACAATAAGCTGGAACAAAAAGGAGATGCTCAAATACTCTTGAAAAATTAATAAGGTTCTACCTGGCTAAATCAAGTTGTTGCGTAAGCCATCACTTCACGTTCATCAGGAGTCAGTTGTCATCCACCATCACAAAGCAGTTTTAGCTTCCTGAGCTTTCAAAAACTAATAATGAAAATCATCCCTGTAAAGAAAAAGTGAGGACTTTTCTCACAAGACTTTTTTCAGGGTTGATTTAGCTTTGAATCCTGTACCGCAAAACTCATGTAACACTTTTACTGCCTAAGTAGATCATGTAGAAAGCTGCTTTGAAGAGCCGTAAGCCAAACCCATCTCTGGCCAAAGCCTATGAGTTACTATCAACACGCTACGGGAGCAGGGAATCTGCCCACATTTCTGCTTATCTTGTCATACAAGGTTTCCCTACATCACCAGCTTTGCTATCATAAGAACACATGAGAGCTTTTCCACAGCCTATAGGTACTGGGGGTGTGTGTGATATTCTCCCCTTATATTCAGACCCGTTCACCCAGTATTTCTGCATTTCCAGGGAGGGGAGAGGGGGAGTCAGGTGCTCAAGCTGCAGACCACCGTAGGTAATGTTGTTGCTTTGTATGTACTCAGCCCAGAAAAGAAACAGCGTAGGCAAAATGTTCTCCAGTGGTGAGGTTACTGAAGCTTTAGAACAGGGATGTTTAAGGATGCCGGAGGAACATCCATGATGCCCTCCCTACCATAGATAAAATCCTGAAAACTCCATTACTGCAAAGGTTCTGCAGTCAAAACATACCATGGGAAGCAAGCAGAGATTTTGGCTGTTTTTATCTACTGCACACTCACTGCTAGGGAATCTTGCTGTTTCAGGGCAGCGGGGAAAAACCCATCTGAAAAACCTGTATTAAGCATTTACTTTAAATAAAGATAAGGTTGGATTTCATGCTTCCTCACAAAAACATAACCCTTCCTAGTCATTTCAAACATCAGTTAAAAGTTGCCTCTCATTTTCAAGACTATTCATTTCCTTTTTTTTTCCCACTGCCATAATCATTTGATCCCAAATTGCTCCTTCCACTTTTATGGAGTCTTCAGGAATTTTTCCCTCTATGACTCAGAAGCCTCCTCTGCACCTTCTTCCTTTTCAAACTACTTGCTTGTACCTCTGCTTCACTGACTCCATAATTACAAATCTTATCTGACAATAACTCTTCTCTTACCTAATATTTTTCTTAGCTCTGTTAGACGAGTGCTTTGCTGAACATTATGCACAATTCTCTTTCCTGCATTATTTAACTCTAGTATGTTCTGGAATTCAGTATGTAAAAAAATGCCATGAAGAACTGTGTATGCTGTGCATACACAAATGGGGTGTGTGAGTTTTGGGGGTTACTAACAAAAGAACAAGATTGTGTGGGAATCACTGGTGGTTATAGGGAAGTATTAAGGTGCTTAAGACCACAAGTCTCCATTGGATCTCAATAGGATTTGTATTTCTAACATCCTCTGGAGGGGTTTTGTTTTGTTTTAAATACTATAACTAGTAATAAACGACCAGCACTTCATTATACTATAGTCGTAGACAAAATTAAACATTAAGGTTCACTACCTTGGAGTAAAATAGTTTTACATGAAAATATTCACAATAGAAACTTAGGAAATTTACAGTAAAAAATAAATAGAAATAACTGAAGCTTCTGAATATACTGAAGTTCATAATAAAAGACAACAACAAAACATTCTCTCTGACCATATAGTAACACTCTCTTCCTGTCTTCCCTTTTATCTTCCTTTCATAGTATAGTTGTAGTGTTTCTTTTACACAATTTTGGTTTGCAGTTTTGGTTTGTTTTTTTTTTTTTTAAAAAACTACTCTAAGTGGTTTGAAGACACAAACTAACCATGAGCAGCACTTTGGATTTTTCAAAAATCATAAGGCAGAATTTCAAAACTGGTTTTATATACACATTGAACACTTAAAAACTAACTACCAGGATATAAGTATCTCTCAATCTCAATAATAATATATCTTCTAAATATAGAAGATCATCTAGAAATCTGTAATCTCCTAACAAACAATCTAGGTGTATCTTACTGTACCTATCTTTAGCCTTGATGTTACCCTAAAAAATTCCAATGGCTTCTATTCATTCTCAGCTAAGACTCAAGTGTAATGCTTCCACGTAACATAATTTTTTTCTTTTCAAAGCCAGCTATGGGAAACATTAACCCCTGCTGCACCTAGATTCCGATCTGGAGAGTAGCAAATTTCACAGATTTGGCAGTCCTGCCTATATATTAGCTCTGTAATTAATTTTATGTGCATGAAAGCATAAATACCTATGGGTACACATTTTGTCATCTGTTTCTTTCCTTTAACGAAGACTGTGATTCCATGAGGTGAAGGATGAAAATTCCCTTTTCTGCTGCCTCACTGTAATGGTAGTAGAGATCCAGACCAGTGGCTGACATGATGCTGAAGAAAAATCGGGTGCTTGTCTCTATTTTGCACAGTACCAGATATTGCATCAGCATGCACCACTCAAAGGACTCAAAAATTCATCTCTGCAATAAAAACGTACAGGAGCTTATAACCTCTGCTGTCTTTGAAGCTTTCCCACTATGAGAAGACTGATAGTGAGGCTATCTGGTGTTCAAACTCATTAGTAAAGTGAATACACACCATCTCACACCATTAAGCACATCATGAGGAAACCCTTTTCAAGAGAAGAATGTAACCGGCATCATTTTAAAGTAAAAATAATCATCGTCATCATAATCCCCAATTAAAGATAAATAAACAAGGTGAAACACATGTAACATTTTGTAAGAAAGTTTTGGAGATGCTCTACTTCCCCATTAAGGTTTTGGATTCCACTCACCAAACACTGTTTATCAAGGGCTAAGAGTTCTTGATGGTTTCTTTCATTCTCTTTCTCAGAATTTCCTGTCCTTTCAGACAGGAGTTCATTCAGTCAAATTTGGTTTGCGTTCCAGCAAAGCAGAGAACCATGCAAATAGTGTGAATCATACTTAACCTACTAACAAATGCAGCCAATAACAGAATGAGATGCTATACTAGAGACTGACAAATTACGATTTTTCCCAGTGCCAAGTCATGTTCACCAGCAGACTGGAGCTGGTGCAGACATGCTCCTTTCCACTCAAGATCTTTTCTATAGAATTTTTTCAATTTGTCAATGCCACACATTATTGCCATCCACTAATTCTGCAGGTCCATACTTAAAATCATGTTCCCATCAGCTCAGCGTTCGCCATTCCAAGCACAGTCATTAGTCTTATTTTATACTCCATGGGCTGCATACAATTTTATCTCTAGGTATATTAGTCTATGGCAGCTAATAATGCTGCCTCTTCACTTTGCTCCAAATACAGCGTGGAGTTGCATCCTAAGTCATTGCAATGTTAACAAACAGGTCAAAGTTAAAAATGCATTGATATTTCCAAAATCAGTTGCAACTGAAAATAGTAAGAATTTGGCAGTGAATAAAATTGTTTTGCCAATGTGCTCCAGAAATATCAATACTTATTAGTCCCGAACAAAATTTTACAAAGCACCTTTTGTTCACTTGCCCATCCCTCAGTTTGTGCTCTAGTATTCAGTCTGATTGCTGTGAGACATCTGTAAAAATTAACTGCCATCTCCCTATTGCCATAATACCCGTAAGCCACCAGTTCTCTTGTTGAACTGCAGAAACAAAAGCAAACACCTTTCCATGCTGCACACCAGTGTGCATTTCTGCCAGCTCAAGCAAACGCGTGTTTGATAAGGCTTTCAGCAGCCTTGCAGCAAGCGATATTTCTGAGTGCCATTTGATGGAGAGTCTGATCCTGGTTGGTTACAGTCAAACATAATCTGAAATAGAGGTTTAGAACCGTGGCATATTTTTAACTTCCTGACATACGCAGCACAGTCTGTGATTGAGGAATTTTCCTCTCGCCAAACTGATGAGCAGACAAGGCAACACTAATACTACTCTGCGCTTTGCTCAGTGGGAGGTGATGCAAAATCAGCGCAGCAGCAAATATTATATTAATAGTGTGGTGCTCCTTTTGCCTTCCCTCCCCCATCTCAGTTTCAGAGTTGGAAAGTGATAACGTATAGGACTGACTATACTCTTCAAGCAAGAGAAATGAAGAGAAATCTTTTGGTAAGTGATCACTAGGAAAACGGAATTTACTAAAAATGCATCGGGTGATGGTAAATAACTGCACATCCATATTCTCCACAGTGCTGAGCAGCTACAGCTGGTGACAGAACCTGTTACGGCAACACAGGACCAAATTCATCTTGTAGGTGTACTGATGGCTCTCGGGGTTCTCTAAATTTATAGCTGGTGTTTCTCTAGCTCTATAGTGATGATATCAACACATCAGTTCATTGATGCTGCACCTACTATGATAAGGTTATTAAGCGTGGCTATATTTAGCATTAAATACAGACACAAACAAAAGTACTCTATACTTACTGACATAGGAAACACAGTAAATTAATTTCCCAGTTAGAATAGCTACAAGTTTAAAGCTTCTGTTTCTTTGAACACATTTGATAAAATTATGTTTCAAAGGACATACACATCTTAATTACTCAAAAACATATAAATTAAGTGTTGCAAAAATAGATTATGTAGCCATGGGCATTTAATAACTCAAGATATCTTCAAAGATTTTAATTTGTGATATTTCTTTATTTTCAAACAAAAAAACATATCTCACTGCATACCTGTATGTCTATGCCTAACACAGATTGTCTTTGACTTTATAAACTGTATTATAGAAACATCACAGATTAAAAGTAAATATTGTGAAGCATATAGAGCTCCAGCGTTCACAGTAAAATCATCTTTATTTTTATAAATGTTGTTGGTGGACTGCAATCATTAATAGGCAAGCCCAAACTCAACCTTAATTAGGCATCATTAATAGGATATTACAGTTTGTACATCATTAGCTGTATGACAAAATAATCCCTGTACGCCCATTATGAACTGACTCTCTTTTTATCGAAAACGAATACTGGCATGATGCATATCACATATATGCTTCCCCAGAAAAGGAGACGATGCAGAACCACAAAGTTTGAATGCAAAAACATTCAAAATGCATTTTTCTGGGTACCTGATTTATAGAAACTAATGTATAAAAGATGACTTACTTACTGATTACTGAGAAGGTAACATGCAGTTGGTGTTATGTCCAGCTACGCAAAGGAAAATGGGAAATATAGACCTGCAGGTAACAGTCTCTAAACCCAACCGACCCAGCGCATTTAATACCATTTATATCCCTTATTGTTTGCATGTACTTCCACTAACTTCTGTTAAAATGTTTGCTCAGCCTACCTGTAGCTGAAGCAGCTCTTACCTTCCCTAGATTTTGTACATTAAATCAAGATAATTTTCACTTGCACACCCATTAAAAAAAAAAAGGCAAAGCAGTCAGCACACCTGTGTATTCCCATTACATTTATAGTAAACATGGATTTAAGAAAACGCAGGGAGCAGTGGAGTATCATGATGTAATTCTAGCTAGAAGAGAAAATAGGTCATTACTGTTCTTTAACCTAATCATCAGCATACTTCCACTCTCCTCAATCAATAAATAAAACAAATCAAATTCTTTTAAGATTCCTCCAGTTCTAGGTCCAATTTTAAAAATATTTGTGGCCCCCAAATGTGCATGTGGTGTACCTGTGTGGGCATCGACAAGAAACTATTTTATCACGGATAAACTTGAGAGATTTACAGTAATGTTTTTGAAGTAAACAGAATAAATTGTCACATGTCAAGAGACAAATGTAGAGGATTTAAAAATCATCTAATTTCAATATCCTCCAAAACTGGGATTCTGTTTTCACTTCTGTAATTTTATGGCTAATGAAAATGTAAAAGTTATGGTTTTACTAGTCTAAAGATACTCGAACTTCAGTGTGCATTTTTCTTTTATCAGTAAATACAGCAATTAAAAAACCAATGTGACTCAGTGACATGTCATCTACAGATGCGTACATACATTAATGTAATGTTTCTGATTCATAAACGCTCCCCTCTTAATTTTCCCTAATTCTTCTAATTAATGTAAAAATTGGTATTTTTATTAGTGCCAATACAGATGCATTTAGAATATTTATAAAATGAAATCAAGATCTCTAATGAAAATATGGAAGCATTATATGCATCTCTGAAACAATATGAATGTCCGTTGCATTCTTTTACCTTAGTGCTCTGTGTTCATCCATCTATAGAGGCTGGACAAAAGGCAGGTGTTTTCTCCACAGACTGACAAAGTTTCCTTTTTCATTAATCCATGTAAAACTAACTACAATCTGCTAAAAGCTACCTTTTTAAACAAAGAACTACCAGAAAGTTATTACAGAGTAAATTTAAACTCCACACTGATGTCAACAGAATTTTTTTCCCTCTTTTTTCTTTAAGTATTCTAAAATACTATTCCAAAATATTGTAATTTAACTTACCAAAAAAAAAAAAAAAACCTACATGTAGATTAATGTGGTACTGGCAAGATTCCAAACAAAGTGTTTCACTAGAATATGCAAAACAGAAGAGAAGCAGGTTCAAACACTGCCAAATTACCAACTAAAGCCAATCAAAGTGCTTTTATTTCTTCCAAATATTCATTTTTAATTCATAGTACAACATTAATCTTCCCTGCAAACGAGAAAAGTTCAGACTGAGAAAGAACACCCAAAACAAAGTTACAAAAAGTACTCTGAATAATTTCAATAAACATTAGAATCTGAAATAGCAAGGTAGAGTTTATAACTAAAGAAATTTCTGTTCCTATTATTTTCTAACATTTTCAGTGTAAGCAGCAAACCCTAAGAGGATCAACCATATTTTATGTCATCAGCATTTTATAAGTGCCACATTTAAGTACTTCACTGAAAATACCATGAGTATGTACAAAGATGAAAGGCTTATGAATATAAATAAAGCTAAGACTCCAACTGCAAACCTTATCATTTTCTAAAATACATTTTATTAGAAATGGCTAAAGATTCTTGAATTTTAGGTTCTGAGTTCTCAGTTTATAGTGTACAAATAAAATATATGCTTTAAAGAATTATACAAACTAAAGTAGGACAGAAACAAATAACAATCAATAAATATCCCAATGATAAACTATGACGCTAACAGAGAAAGGTCATTAAAATTGTGACACGGACCCTGAGATCACCGCCCCAGCCATCAAAATGTTAAAACAAACTACTTGGTATTAACAGCCTTTATGGAATAATAAGAACTATTAAAGTCAGATTAGTCTACAAACAAGGAAGCCCAAACTTTCAAGATTGTTGCCTTACTGCCCTCGAGACTTCACCTCTATCTCCCATGAAAAATGCCAGTATAAAAATTCTAAAATACCTCCATAAGCCCAAAGGAAAGCCTGTGGCCAGACAGATGATGTGATATATTTCTTCCTTTCCATTCTTGGGCAGCTTCTTCTCTCTGCGGCTGAAAGCAAATGCTTTGAGACTCAGTCGCATATTTAATTAGAAGCAAGCTGCTTGCACTATCACCGTGCGAATCTACCTCTCCAATCTCTCGTGAGTCAATCTTTCCCATCTCTGATTTTCTTTTATATTTATGCTAGAATATTTAATTGTAGACAAAAGGTTACTCTGGCTGTATTCACTGCACAGAGGCAGAATAATCTGCTTTAAAAGGCTTGACATTTCAGGCTTTTCAAAAAGGCTGAAAAAATTATATCCCTGCTTTTGTTAATCAATGAAGTAGAACTCTCCTGAACAAAAGAATTAAATTGCTTGGTTGGTTTAATAAAACCAACAGAAATAGCTGCTTCCTCTGGGCTTTATTGTGTAGGCATGGCACACGCATCCAGCACTGTAATTCCATATGATTCAGGGGCAAAACTCTAATTTCTGCACACAGTTGGGTTTTTAAATCCTATTCAAAGTCTATCCATTCTGGCTGGTTCTCTAAGGCCAGATTTATCATTAAACTTGACTTTTTCCTAGGTGCAGCAGCCATACAGCAATTTTGTTTTTTGTTATTCTGCTTTAGGAAAAAATGTTCATTAAAAATGTATTAATGTAACCATTACTTTTACATGGATTTATTTAGCTAATAGCTAATAGTTTTACACTTTTGTCAGCTATTTAATAACTGCACAAGTAGTTGAGGGTGTGAACAAGTGCCAGCAAGTTTGATAGGAACATATAAACAGTAGTTAGAAAAACCATAAGCATCCACCAAGAAAACATTATTTTGTTACTGTTACATTTGCAGACATGATTTGGTATTAATTGGACATTTTCGGCAAAGGAGTATCATTATTTCTGAAAGACTGCAAAGCAGCCACACAGTTGCTCTGCTGTCTTATCCCCTGGCCTATTATTTGCCATAATTTAATGAAGAGGTTCTACACCTTTACTCACTGAATGGTCACACCAACATAGAGCTGGTGGCTCACTTCAACAGCAGCTGCCTTAAAATGAACGAAAAGCCCAGAGAAGCACTGCCATGCTACAGAAGCTTTGGACACTTGCTGCAAAAGATGCATCTATTTTCTATACTGTGTAACTTTCAAGTTGGTGGACACGCTTTCCCATCCACATGGATCCTAAAGGGCCAAAGAGATGTTCTGGAAACATCAGTTCAGCCTCCTAGCCTGCCTGATATCACCAATTCTTTATTGCTCAGCTGTGAGCACATCATCCCCTAACTTGAGGACAGACCAGTACGCCCACGTTAATTGCTGTCTTTTCTCCCGCTTCAGAGAAGACCCATGAAGGTGCAGGTTCTGCCCTACAATATAATATATAGGCTGAACTTTGTTTTTTTCATCTCAGGTTTGTTTTTCTGAGAAGGAAGCCCTTCTAACTGCAGTTGAAGTTACGCAACTTGGATTCCTGCTCAAGCGAAGCAGTACAACTGGCACCTAAACACTTCTTGGTAAGCTGTAGTCCCCTGGCTAAATCCCACTGTGTTTTTCAAGTGAAGAGTACACTAGGATCTTCTGAAAGGATCGGGCCATGATCACATGAATCATTATCATACAACTGATATCATCTCCACAACCCGTGGCTGAGAGCTAAGAAAATTTCTATGACGAGGGTCTGAGGACATCAAGTCCCTTACACCCACCCACGTTTATTTGGGGGTTTGAAAGAGTGCCATTACAGAACACTACTCAAAATGCTCATAAACCATTGCAGTTAGCAACAGTGGCTAGACACAAGAAGGGACACTTGGGAGTATATGACCTGGGGGCAAAATACCCTAGCTTGATGGTATTTCCTCTCAGGTTTTTGTTTGTCTTTGGAGAGGTGTTGGCATGTTATTCCAAAGCATGACATGTAGTACTGGAAGCACATACATTACCCAGACTCCTTTTCATGCAGAGGAATCTCAGACTTCATTTTTTTTCTAGGGTTATGTATAACGGATTTGTGCATACGAAAGCAAATTTACTATCAATATGCAATTCATATATACAATTTAAAAATGTTGCAATGAAGAAGCAGAATGGGTACTGACAGAAAAATCAGTTTTATATTCAAGCTTAAACTTAAAGCAAATGACACTGTAAATTTAATTCATGTGTTTAGCTTGTTCACACTTGTCAACGCACTTTCTATAAAAGCATGTTGGCACACATGGAGATTTAAGGCACGGGTTGCACAAATCTAACAACACAGGCTGAACAAGAACACATCCCCTAGCAGATGAATTGCATAATTAACAGGAAAATCCATCAAATTGTTCTATATATTTAAATGGGCAAGTCATGGATGTTTTTTGATTTTTTTCTATGAAGGCAACAACAGTGCATGTTCTGTACAATTTGTATTTAATATCAAAGAAAGAGACATTGACAGCAAACCAAACCAAGACTTGTGCACAGAACAAAAGCTGTGTACAGAATGGACAGATTTGGAAAATTAGAGAACCGTAACTGTTGGAAGTGCATTAACGCCAGTGTTATCTGTTCCCTCTCCCTTCACCCCATTTCCCTAAAGAGAAGGAAAAACAGGACTTGCAAACTCGTTCTATAACCTGTGCTAATACCACACCTTGGCATTTCAATGGTTTGGCTTTTATGATGCGAGGGAAGCAAATACCTATTTAGAGGTGGAGAAGTGAGGGCAAAGGTTACCTGTGCCCTAGTGCAGCTGCAAACACTCTCTAGGCATGGCTGTGTGCCTCCTCTTAATATGCACGTACCTGCCGCCGATGGAAACTGTGGGATTCCCTGATGGGATGTCTCGGTCAGGACCTGAAGGAACACTGCAGGTAGCATTGGAAGGCAAGCCTAGTACACCACAAAAAATTTATTCTTATTTCACACAGGTCACTGGTAAAAGACACTGAAGCTAGAGAGGTTCTGCCTGTGAGAGTAGTGCCCCTAACCAGCTGAGTACTATTCCAGCGTGAATCTGCAGTTTGCCAGAACACTTGTCATGCACAATTTCAGTGTCGTAGTCATTCGACAGACTTCCTGTTAATACAGGTTAATAGGCTCCTCATTGGGCCCAGTTTCTTGGGGACAATGCAGTTATATACAAAAAGGATACCTGAGCCAAAACTATGTCAGCAATAAAGCTGAGAAGCTGTCTTCTCAAAAGGATAGGGATTTCCTTACCACTTTGCAGTTCAAGACCAAAATGAATACCTATTTCTTAACTTTAACTTTCCCTCATCAGCAGTATCTTAAGCATAAATTCAAAGAGAGAAAAAAAAAACCCACCCAAAATGTTCACTACATATTTTGTCATGAGGTATTACATAAGCTATGCTACACAATCATACCTTTCCCATCGTGGAAGGACAAATTCAGATCCTGTTTTACGTATGACAGACAGAGATGAACCAGACTGTGCAAAGGACACGGTGAGAGGTCCCAGAGTGAGATCTGTGAAATTACTCAGTGATGAAGGAAATGCATTCTCTGACATTTCAAATGAGGCTTCAGAAATATACACTGGATCCAAGAAACAAGTCTCTGTCTCTCCCACAAGCCAGTGGCTAGAGCTTTCATCTGGAACACAGAGGACCATGACACAAGCCACACACCTGGTGGTATAAACCAAGGATTTATACAAATTAGAAATGCTCCTAAATAAAACCACAGAAGATAGCTGCCCCAATGTCAACAGCTTGAGAAATGGTGTGTTTGCTGAAGATCTAAGAGACCAGCAGAGCAATTATCAAATTTTGTGCTCTTCCTCCAGCCGTTGGTGACCACTGTTACCACTGGGTTGTCTTAAATACTTGCTTCTGCTTGCAAAGGATTTTCTGGTAAGGCCTCACCTCCCCAGTGTTCCTACTGTAAGGAGAGATTCAGAGGTGTCCCTAATCCCTTCCCCTCCTTCCCAAATGAGATGTTCCAGAAGACACAGACTACCCTTTCAGGTTCTCCCAGAAAAACCCCCAGTTGATATGCTGACCTCATCCTGCTCCCTTTCCATTCACTTTCAGAATGTCACTACTGAAGTGGTGAGAGCAAGAGGTGCTTCACTGGCTAGCAGACCATCAGAGAGCAGGTTCCTTCCTAAGTGCAACCAGATAAACTTCCATGTTCCAAGAAAAAAGGAAAAAAATCCAAACAAACCCACAACCAAAAAACTTACAATATTGCAGACACATCATATCCTCTGTTCCACATACGCCAGTCTCTCAGCAGCACTTTTATTAAATAATCCTATCAAAACAGAACAGTAAAAATGGTTACACACGAATTATTTTGTGTCCACTATGTATTTAGAGGGTAGTTTTCCATGCTTGGTTTCAGTTAATTCGATGGCTGTTTGGGTTGAAACAATCTCTCCATACTCCCTCGGAGGTTTTCCTTCTCATCATCTACAGGTCTGACCATATGCTTTCTAATCCTTTCAACTACATCCCCACTTAAGCAAAAGCCTCCCTGTTCTTTGCTGTGTTTTTTTCCATTTCTGTCTAGTTCTGCCTACAGTCTTGAGTCTTCTCTCCCAAAGTCAGTCAGCTGCTCTCAAAAAGAAGGAGCAATCTCCTTCCTCTTGACGGTTCCACCTAATCCAGTGATTCTAATGCAGTGTAACATGCAAACAAAGAGCAAAATGCAAACCAACACTGCCCGTTACAGCTTCCATCATCAACCTGTGCATTACAATTTCAGCTTTCAACCTTAATATCACCAGCAAAACTGCAAACCCCTCTGTTCTCTCCTCAGAAAACCACTTAATTTCTAGAGAAAGCTCCTTACAAACTCATGGCTGAAGAATGCCATTAAGGCTTTCTCTTAGGCTTGCAGGTTTCTTCTTGCTCTTCCCCACCTTCTGCTCTCTGCTCTGCCCAAATTTTCCTTGCTGGCTAACAATGATGACATTTCAGTTGGAATCTTTAGGTAGGAGAGGAGCAGATTCTGTTGTAAATCTGAACCTACATCATAGAAAGGGGCCAGAGCCTACTTGACAGCTGATTCAGGCCTTGATCCTATGACAATCTCGATGTGGGGGAAACCTAAGGACCAGGACCTTCGTTTTGAAGAACTATTGCTCACTACAATTCATTGTCAGTGCAAACAAAGGCTTTACTCTTTCCAATTTCTTCACTACAACTACCACAAGCTTGTTTTCCTAATACTCATTTCACAGACATGCAAGTTTCAGCACCAATCCAGGCAGAATACAAATATAATAACAGTCAAATATAGTAACAATCAACATAAAACCAGAAATAACATAATAGCCCTGGTGAAACACGTCAGCATTATCTTACTACTTTTTCCTCAGATAAGAAGCATAACTCAGGCCAACACAGGTCAAAGACGTTAAGTATCAGACTTGACTTTAGAAATTACTGTGACGAACATACTCACATCTAGATTCTGTATTCCTTAGTTCAGCTTCAGTGAATTTTGTGACTAATTTACTAACAATTACAAACCTTGCCCCTCCATCATTTCCCAACAATCTTACCTGGTTTTCACCTGAGCTAGAAGTGAATAATGCCCACTGCAAGTCAGACAGATTCTCTTGTGATACGAACACGTATATGGTACCTGCCACACATACACACGTGCTTTGTTTGATTAAAAACATCCACAACCATTCTTACCAAGTGAGAGAATCTCAGTTGATAATTAGTGTCATCCACACTATGCTCTAACAACTACGGTTATCAATTTAATGACAAAGTGATGCTACATATACCAAGGTAATTTAGCCGCAGGCAAGAGCGCTGTATTCTGGTGCAGATGCTGAGCACACAAAAAGACAGCAGAATCTTAAAAAGGACAAATGAAAAGGGATGTGAAACATAACTGGAAGATTGGCATAGCCAAAGAACAAATACGGGCAAACAGCAGAAAAAAGCTTGCAGGAAACATCCCCCCCACTCCAAGATATTCTACCTAAACTTTATTTTTACAATATATACCTTAAAACATAAATAAACAATGTGCTTAAAAGTGCCTAAGAAATTCTGTCTGCAAGCGTTTAACAGCTTGGTCATCCAGCCACTGCACAGGGAGGAATAAGCAATGTAAGATTTGGCCAGCTGTGCATATGACAACACAGAACTGGGATTTTCACTTAAACAAATGTTTGACAGCCTTATATAGGCATTTACTACCAACCTTCCGAAAGCACAAGTCCCTATTTAACCTTCTGTCCCTTTTGTGGGAGATACAGTTAAGAGAAAGTACTGCCAGGTGCTACAGAAATGGTGTGCTTTAATGGAAAAGTTTACTTACATACTACATACCAGCTGCTTTGGATAGTCCAGGAAGATAAAGTTTCCAAAATAAAAATAATCTTCTATCATGAGGTATTTTAACCCCAGACTGGAAAACCTAAAGATAGCAGTAGGATAAAAGTCTTGACAGAAGAAACTATAAAAACTTCAGGGTTTCTCTGGAAAATAGAAAGGGAGCGGTTTAGAAACACAGCAGGTGAAATAAAAAACGTTTTCTACTCTGACTGACAGTACATTACTTAAACACTCAATAATTTTGCTTTCCTCTTGATTTGAAAAACACACATTCTGCAGAAGGGATAAAAACTATAGTCCATCGATTTCACTTGAGCCCATTAGAGCTTATTAATTTTTCCCTGTGAATCATCTTCCATACAAGGGTGACAGATAGAAGATCAGAGGAATAAGGTGCTATAAAATGATCTAATCAGGCAAATAGAACAGAACTTCAATTTCTAAATAAAGGGAAACTCTGATGGCAAAAGAAGTCACCTTCAACTTTAAGTATGGGGGAAAAAGTCTGATTCCATTAGGTTTTCTGCATTTTCTATTGTTGTTTGATTTAGATATTCCTCATGATGCCCAATTCCTGCTTCCTATAAATCAGAGTAATAACTATTACTTCAGCATCATGCCTCTGCATTTATATGGCCACCAATGGGGCCATAAAGCTCTATCTGTAGCAGCTTGAAGGACCAAGGCTTAAAACCCATGAAACTACTGCTCGTGTAAGAAGCACAAGATTCATATTTATGTACAGAATCTGAACAACATCAACTTTCAGCGTTTGGTAAGACTTAAAACATCATCTGCCAAGTGGGGCATCTAGATGATTAGTTTCTGGAGAATACAACCTATATACAGTTAACGATTAACAAACCTCACAGTTTCAGAAATATTGTATCACAGCTCTGATCCTTCAAGCACTTGTTATTGAAGCTTCTCAGATACGTGTTTACTGACTTTGTATGTTGAAATGTGAACTGACATGAACTTAAAACACAGCTTTCAAACACCCAGTCCCTTTCTGCATTGCACACAGGTTTCCCGAGCAGCAGAGGAGGAAAGGGAATAGATGTAGCCAAGCTTAGAGCAGCTATTTGCAAATTTATGCACAGAAAACTTACTTTAATTCCGATACAGATTTGGAAAGCTTAGAGGCATCATTAGGGTACCGTGGCCAGTAGAGAGATACAATAGCTGACACCCATCACCCATGTCAACGTACTCTAGAGATGGGCAGTGCTAAGGGAAAGCAACAGTTTCTCCCTTCAGCTAGCAGAAGGTGGAAGACTATTTCATATACCATATATCTCCTGGAAACACGGCACTTAAAGAAGCCCTGAAAAAAGGACCCTACTCAAAACATGTTGGAAGTTTCCAAAATACCCTCTTCCCTAGCAAGTGTGGCATTTTGTAACTGGCTTTGTCTTCTTCTGTGCCCAATGTGATGTCCAAGCTGGGTCACATCTAGTTCTCCTTGAGCTCTGACAGGGAAGTGCAACAAACTGTGGGAAGAAACAAAGTTTGGCCTGTCTCGTGGAGTAAAAATATATACAGCATATTTTAAAGGAATGATGACATTTCATCTTCAAATGCTATATTATAAATTTTTTAATCTGATAATAAAAAGTGAATTATTCCACCTCTAGGCTCAGCCAACAGTCTTGTCCAATGGCTGATATCAAATGTACCAATAATGCAAATCCCTCCATCCCACCTCAACTCTCACCAGGACCTCCCACTTAAAGAGAAAGGTTTCCTTTCTCCTCAGTGAAGATGAAATCTCTCGCTTAAGCAAGCGGAGGCTTCCCAAGACCTCCCTCTCTGGCTTTTCTTTAAAGGGCTGTCACAGGAGAAGGATTAGGTACAGCATTAACCCATTCACAACCCATGTGGAAGTTTGCATATTTCATAACGTCTGTCCTTCTCCTCTAAAAATGAGAAATTTCGCAACAGAATGAACCTCTAAGTACAAATCTGCAAAATCCCCTTTGCCAGTAGCGCTACCAGTCCTTCTAAACAGGGACTGGGGAAAGTGAGGAAAGAAAGAAAAGAAAAGTTCCTTTCAGATAATTTTCTCCTGAAAGCCACTAAGATCTGGATCTAGCAAAAGGCTCTGTCAGGACAGAAGAATCAAATCTCATGTAACTAATTACAGGCACAGAGTCCCTTCTCTTACTTTACTGGTTTAGATGATACGAAAATTAAACACCAGTCATGCCCCAGTAAAGTCACTATCCCTGATTTTGCACAGCTATACTCCCCTTTTTGATCGAAAAGGGACAAAGAGGAAACCATCTGAAAATCAAATCCTCTTCTACCCATGAAGAAACCCTAGTTAGCTATAGACCCAGACACCTCTACAGCCTTTGTATTTTCCCCCATAAATCTCGTTGTTTTCCACTTGCTGGCTCCTCTTTCCATGTTTAAAAAAGGTCTTGGAGGCTGTCCGAGGCCTTGTGCTCTGCAATGAACGGATTTGATTCCTTTATCAAATATAAAAGTTTCCTTTTATTTCCATCTCATGAAACACTTGTACAACAGTACAAATGCCTTAACTGAAGCCTTTCTTCTATCCTCTTTAAAAGGCAGCAGGTTTTCTTGCAGTGTTATGTCGATCACAGGGAAGGAAAGAGCCAGGAGACTCCCTCCAAACATTACCTCAGAAGACATTAAATCAAGCACTTGAAAACACATTCCAAGCTTGAACTGAAGTTATGACATATTCAGAGAACTCAGCACTCACAGAAACTATACATCAGAAAAGAAAAAGTCTATCTTCCACTGCAAGAGCCAGCAAAATTGCAAGCTGCTTAGCCAACGATCAGCTCTCACAATAAACTGCTTATGTGAGGGCTGGTGAGTCCAAGCCCTTCAGCAACGAACGCCAGCTGCCTTTGATCACTAGGTCCTCCAGGAGCCCATGAGGACAGACATGTTCTGCGAGCACAGAGGATGACACTAAGGCTTTTCACTCTGCAGACTAAGTATCGGTTAGACAGCAGGGCTCAGAGCTTTGATTGGTGCCTGGTCTGAAGCCGTTCCTTAGGACTAAAGGAGGGCATGGTGTCACTGCTGCATTAGTTGACCTGCGTCTTCAGAGCAGAACTACACACGGGCAACTGTCGTGCCACATACGACACTCTATTATTAACTGATGACACTATGTTATTAATAATGTTCAAATACAAGTGCCAGGCCTGTAATTCTCCCTCATTTTGTAATAATCTTCAGCGATCCAGTAACTGAGCTTGTCCGTCTGGAACGGGTGCCTGACCTGACATCCCCGCAGAGCGGTCAGTCCCCTCTGCTGGCAGCCAGGCAGGGAAGGCTCCACGAGGGAGGACATGTCCAGGATGGGGTGGTGATGCGTCAGGGACAGAAAGAAGGGGGCAAGTCCAGAGCTCACAGAAAAACGGCGTGCTCAGAGAGGGGGAGTAAGTTACTAAAGACGAGGAAAATGGAAGAAAAACTACTCTTTGTAAAAAATGAATCTGGTGTGCGAGAAGATCAGGAACGAAAGTGCTCCATTACATCAAGAATACGATCTATACCGTCGTTTTCGTGACGCCACAGCACTGTGCTGTGCTCCTCTGCAGCAGTGTCCCTGGCCAGAGGCAGCCCCCGCCCCGAGCTCATCTCTGTCATACAGACACGGCTCAGGGCCACCTCCCTGCCGGTCCGTGCCATGCCGGCAGGGCCGCCGGCCTCCAGCCGCCCCCAGGCCGAGGCACGGACACCGTCTCGCCTCCGGGAAAGGTTCCCGCTGGCTGCCCCCGCGCCGCTTCCGGCCTGCGCCCACCCAGCTGCTCCCGCCGGACTCCTTCCACGGCAGGCAGCACCTCCGCCCGAGCTCTGTCCTCTGGCCCCTAACGGCCCGCTGAGTTGAGCCGCCCGACACCTCCACGCCCGCCCAGGTTCTACCCTGGCCTCCGGTCGCCCCGCCCCGCCGCCCCGAGGCGGTGTCCGCAGCTCCCTCCCCGCCTCGCGCCGCTTTACGACAGCCGGAGGTAGCTTTGCGGCCGGCCCGCTGCCGTACGACGAGGCGGGCCTCTCCGCGAGCTCGGCCCGGCGATCGCCAGTGCGCGGGGCCGGGACGGCTATGGTGAGTGCGCGCGGGGCCCGGCGCCCGGTGGGTCTCGCCGTAGGAGCCGGGGGCCCTCTGCGTCTGGGCCAGCAGGCCCCAAGCCCTTCCCTGGGCCGAGGAGCTCGACTTGTCCTTGGCTCGGCCCGGCCGTGGTGCCGAGGGCCGGGCGGGGAGGGCGCTGCCCCGCGCAGCCCGCGGCGGGGCCATTGGATCCTGACTCGGCCCTGGTGCCTCCGGCAATAAAACGAGGCCGCCGACCGGGACGGTGCTGCCGGGGGCGGTTTCCCTCGTCTCCCGCAGCAGGGGGCTTCCCGCCCCCCTGGGGCGCGCCTGACCCCAGCCCCGCTGCGCTGCTTTCGCTGTGCCCCTGCGGTCACTTAGAGCAGTGTAGCCGAAGTACATCGTATAGCGATCGCTTTTCCCCTCGTCATGCTGTTTTCAGTGTACATGCTAGTCCGACCCGCGGTGGAGTTTGACGAGTGCGCTTTTTCTTTTCCTTGGGTAAACAAATACTTTGTCTTCCCCGTGTAGGCCAGTACAGTGGTGGCGGTTGGCCTGACCATCGCAGCAGCTGGATTTGCAGGTTTGTAAATGATGGGAGGACACTGATCACTGCCTGCTTCAGCACTGGTGAATTTTAAGGTAGTTCATTAGCTGATACAGGGAACTCTTGGAAGAGCCTGTACTTGGAAACACGCCTGTAATGAAGCAAAAGATCAAACTTCTTACTTTTTATGTTCCCCAAAAGTTTATTCCATGTTCTAATCCTAAAGTTGCACTGAATTGCTAAATCTTTATGAAACTTTACGCTTAGCCTTGTTCAACCCCAATTTCTTTAAGGTCGCTATGCACTAAAAGCAATGAAGCAAATGGAGCCGCAAGTAAAACAAGCACTTCAGAATCTACCAAAATCTGTAAGTTTCTGTTTTGTCCATAGCATCTTTTTATTTAAAAGTTTACTTGGTGAAATAACTACAAACTTGTCTCTATGGCATTGCTGTATTTCCTTTTAATGCTCAATATAATTTTTTCAGTAATAAAAATCTCAGCGATCTGGTTGAATAATAGAGAACTTGTTTTGGCAAGTTTAAATACTCATTTAAATAATGAGGCTCTACTTCAACTGAATTTTTTATTACAAGTGCAAAAGAAGCTTTGCAGTATTTTTACAGACTACAAAGTCAGCAGTTACTAAAGCAATAATGAGTTGTTTTAACTGGTAAAATGTAAAAATTAGTGCTTTTTAAACTAAGATGTTTTCTCTTTCAGGCCTTCAGCGGTTATTACAGAGGTGGCTTTGAACCCAAAATGACTAAACGAGAAGCGGCTTTAATACTAGGAGTGAGGTAAAAGGAAATTTATTAAAAGCAAAAGGTTAAAAGGCGGCTGTGGTGTTGCCTGGTTTGCCAAGGCGGTAATTCTGAGTGCTGAGGACTGCCCTATGCCCACCTTCCCCTAGAAATGTCACTGCCAAGTCAGGAAATAGGATGCAGCCTGTCAGGATTTTCTGTACTTACTTGAGAGTCTTTGCTGCCTGTTGACTTGCACAAAGCTGACTTTAGCTGGACTTCCACCCAGCTGCACATCCGTGGCACATTCAAAAGCCACGTGCAGGTCCAGCTAAATATGCCATTTTCAGGAAGCTTTCGGACTTACTTCATGTGGGGAACGTGGTTGTGCTGCGTGCTTGTGGTTCCTGCCACTGCTGGTGAGTTTCAGGCAGATGCACTGTGAAGGTGCTGCAAACCCACGTTTTGCAGGTGGAGTAAATTCATCAGCTCTCCTAGAGTATCTTAGTTACATGTATGGTAGCTGTCCCTGCCAAAAATGAGACACCTAAGACCCCATATTAGACTGCTATAGCACGTCTTCTTCAGCAGACAGTACTTTGAAGAGCCTTCAAAACCCTCACCAGAACTTACATGTTACACAGCAATAACGGTAAAAGACAAACACACATGTAAACCAGACAGCTTATGGCTAAGCCAGAGTGTTTGCTTGTTCTAAGATGCCTTTTCAAGATTGGGGGGATTTTATGAGGTTCTCTTCAGTCAGTTTTTCTCTCTCTTCCAAAGCCCTACAGCCAACAGAAGCAAAATCAGAGAAGCTCATAGACGAATCATGCTTCTCAATCATCCAGATAAAGGTAAGTAGGTTAAATCACAATGATTAATTAATGCATGTTTTTTTAACAGGGATTAATAGGACTATGTAGGAAGAAGGACTGACATATCACTACCTCAGCTACTAAAAACACCCCAGAAAACTGAGTGGAAACAGATTTTAGGGTAACTTAATCTGGTTTTGGAGCTTATTTTTGTGTTTGTCTGCTGTAAAGCAAGCAGAGATAGTCGGCAGATCATGTGAGTGTGAGTCCATGGGAATGCATTGGGGGTTCACCATAAATGGCAGGTATTGAGCCTTCGGTGTCTGCTGAAGGTACCAAACTATGAAAGATTCCTGTTTGTGGTATTCTGAAGGCTCAGAATCTAGATATGCTTAAAGTTAATAACTTCAGGCATCTGTACCTGTTCTAAATTGTTTACTGCAGTGACTGCAGGATCATTGGTAGTGCTTGGCAGTTAACTTAATTCTCACTTAAAATAACTTCTTTGAAGTGACTGATGAACTTCATTACCTCACTTTTATGGACCAAAATCCAGAGTAATCCTTGGGAAGGGCCCTTCATAGATAATATCTAGTGGAAGTTAACTTCAAAATTAACTTTATTGAATATATGCAGAACCTAAAAATAGCTACCCAAATCTAAGAGCATTTCACATTTTGTATGACCTAAATAAGTTAAATGAAGCTTCCAGTAAATAGAGTCATTCTAGTACTAGTAAACGGTAACACACTACAGATACCACTGCAAACCTTTGCACCTCATGGTCAGTTACCAACTCAGTACATTTGGATTGTGGAGTTTTTTTCAGTACCTTTCTAAGTTGTACGTCATGTCTAAAAACGGAACTAGTCCACTGCTACAGCAGCGGTTCCTATGCTGGCCTTAAACTGTAAACTTACATGGCTTCAGTCATCGTGCAGCTTGTTCTTTAACTTCAGTAGCTTTCAGACCACACTGTCAATTATTTCCAGTGTACCATGGTATTAGTAACAACACAAATCTTTTTTTCATCTGAGGTGACACAAAGTTCTTTTCTTCTAGGTGGTTCTCCATATGTAGCAGCCAAAATCAATGAAGCTAAAGATTTACTGGAAGACCAAGCTAAAAAATGAGTGAGAGAGAAAATGGGAGGGTTTGTCCATGCAAATGATTACTTTTGATAAACGGCTTAAGAAAAGTTCTAATGTCAGTCTTTGACTTGATATAAATGAAGCTGGAAATAGGAATCCGGGGAGGTACTTCCCTCCCCACTCACTTCTTAGTCACTTTTTTTGGAAGACAGGTGAGGGAGCAGCAAGGCTTTGCATAGCTGTTCATTACCAAGCAGCAAAATCTGCCACTCAGAAATATTTTCCATGTAGAAGTAGTAATTTGGTTTGGTCAATGCATGTTACCAGATACAGGTAGACTTACATGCTGCTATGTGATTTTTGTTAAACGAGTGATGTTTAAAGGTCACGCTGCTGTTTGCTATGCCAAAGATTGCATGATGAACTGGTTTGGGGAGGGTGTGGAAAAAATCAAGAGGATTTTTTTGATGGGAAGAACTGGGACAGATGTGTGGTTGTCTCTGACTGAAGAAATAAAGTACAGGAAACAATGTACTCAGTTGTCTTTGCCTTGTGAAAAACAAGGTTGGTTTACCTTCCAGAGTGTTACCAGTGGGTCTAGAATGTCCCAGATTTTTTAGTAACTTTCAGTTTTTAATGGATTTTATAGCTTTTAATAAATTCCAAAGTTGTAATATAAGTACTGTAGTTTTATACGTTATCTTACACCACACAGTTAGAATTCACCTAACAAGGTTTGCATTTATAGTAATTAGGAACAGGAACTCCTCACACAGACCACTGAAGATACCTGGGCTGGTTTGATCCTGCTGCATGAGGCCTCACCTACCCCAGCCGATGTCTTTGTGAGTATCTGAATGAGGGCTAAGGGGTTCTGTCATACTCCCCCCATTCTCATCAGTCCTTCTGCAACTGCAGTAAAACTGCTGTACAGCATCTCTCAGTGGTAACACCCACCTGTTCACAAACACTGGGGATTTTGGGGTGTGCTGCGGTAAGCAGTCTTGCATCGTCTGCGTGAGCATGGCCTGTTCTGTCACTGCATTTCTGTAGGCTAGTTACAGGGCCTTCAGCAAGGATTACCAGAACAGCAGTGTGGAAGAGTTCCCTGCCTTCAGAAGAGGACCAAATCAGTAATGAATATGAAATGGAAAGTGTTCAGAACCTGTAGAGGAAGGTAACTGTGCTTTACTGCAGAATTTAAAGTGGGGTGAAACAACCAGCTGGCACATTGCCATGCAGCTGTTCCCCAGAATCTGTATTTCAAGATATATGCAGAATGTTCTGGTACTAAAGTTTCTCCCTGCCAAATATTACTGACTTTTTAAATGTAGCTATTTTTCTTCCCTGTTTAAATTTTCTTTGCTTTCTGGGCTGCCTTGTTAGTCCAGATGCTTGTGCACACTTCAGTTACCCCACTTTACCTGTGTTTGTTCACCAGGAGGGAACAGTGTCCATGAGTGTCAACACTTCAGTGATACCAAGAACTGCACCTCTCCTTTAACAAAATACACCCCAAACCTACTTGGCACAACTCTGCTGTAGCTGGCTGGGGTAGGGCTGGAGGCAGGTAGCTGGAGTCACAGGTGGTTCAGAGTACTTGGTTTCATCCTTACTCCTTTCTCAGGAAATCAGGCAAGACAGAATTTTTTTCCCCTTTCAAGTCAGCACAACTTCAGCACTACCAGCTTGCTCCTTGCTGCCCTCCTGTCTTTCCACACCTCCATCTTCATTGCTCACATGCCTGAAGAGATGGGATACTGTGTGATGCTTCTAACACCTCAACCAAAAACTACATCTGCATTAATTCCTATATATGTTAGTCAAGTTATGCAATTCTCCGTTCTAAAACCAGAGGTCTGGTTTTAGACTTGTTAACAGAGGTTTTACAACATCTCCCTAAGAATGGAAGATGAGCACATTAGAAAACTTTGGAAAACATTAAAAGGTTCAAGCTGCCTCACAAGAAAGTTTCAGTTGTTAGTCTTGGCAGCTTGAAAACTTCAAAGTCAATAATAATTTAAATTTCTGATAGAAACAGTCAACAGATGGAAGATCAAAGTTTTATTTTCTTTTACTACCAGCATACAAAAAAAAACATATTGCACATCAAACAACCAAAACAAAAATAAAAATACTCTACTAAGGACTAACATATGTAGTTTATACAGAATAAACCTTCTGGAAATTGATCTTTTCAGTAGTTCAGGTTATGTCTTAATGGACATGACTAATTCAGCTTAGTGTTAACTAAAGCTATGTTTGATTTTTAAATACTGTACAGTTTAATAAATAAACCAAACAAAGCCTCAATGTAGAACAGTCACTGCCAATGTCACCCAGTATCCCTGCAGATATGAGAATTTAACAAATGTATTCCAGTGGTCTGCAGATTTTTCCTCTACATACAGCATTTAAAAAACATGTATTAAAACAGACCAGTTTCCAGACTAAACTAATGGAGAAATTACATTTCAGTGCAAAATATTTTAGACTGCATTTCTTTCTAGTATTCCTCAGGTGAAGAAGTGGTTGCATATTATTAAAAATGTAACAAAAGCAGCTAATGCTTTCATAAAGAGTATTATGTTAGGGATCCCCCTCACATCTCTGCCATATTTTGAAAACAAAATAACATTTCCTATAGCCAGCAATTTTGTTTATTTAAATGTTACATATACTATCTCAAGGCACATCTGATGATATATTTATAACACAGTAGGTGTCAAAGTATGTTTAACATATGATTTCTTCAGGATCCCTCCCCTTTCTGTATTCCAAAATGGAGGAACTGAAAGTGCGGTGTCAAGACTGGCGATCCATATTCTATCTTTGGCAAGCTTATACAAGCACTATTTTAAATGTAATGTAAAAGAACTGTAAACTAGGAACTTCATTTATGAAACCCCATTCAGCACAGCCTCTTCCTGGTTATTCCCATCCTCTTGAACAGTGACTTTCTTTTCATCAGGACTGTGCTGTAGTTTAGAAGGCTCATCCCCAGTAGTGGTAGCGGGACCGTTCACTGCCTTTTCGGAAGGGCTGTTTTCATCAATCGCATCTTTTGCCTTGCAAAAACAAACCCAGGATAATGTTAAAAATTCTGTAAAAATACACAGTCATTTCAGCTTCCCTCTGGCTCACAGCAGCTTGGCAACAGGAAATGCCTCGTGTCTGTCAGTGCCAGCATCCCCTCATTTATAGCATCCTGCTACTTACCTCGTCCATCATAGGATACTTTCCAAGGACAGCCCACCAAGGTCGCCCTGAGACAGCACGACCCCAGCGCACCCAGAATGTTTTATTTGTTACTATTAAAAGTTTTATTTCCATTTGCCTAAGCCAATTAATAAGTTAGCTGAAAAGCTGACTTGACACCCCTTTCAAAGTCTAGAATAAGATCAGATTTTGTTAATCATAGAACAATGAATCTTTCTTACCTTCCTAAACTCAGACATAACTTGTGACAATAAATTGAATGTTACTTTAGAAGTAAAGGAATTCTGCTTTATTCAGTTCTCAATATTCTTTTCTAAGATAGGTCATGCCACTCTGATCCTTTAAGGGGAACAGATCTCAAATCTACAATCTGTAACATTAATTCTAAACCAGTTTGTACAAGTCACTAAATGTGCTACCTACTATCTTCTACTTAAGAGTGCTGTAAGAGTTAATCCTCACCACTCACCCATGGATAATTGTCACATTTCATTCTGTAATGCTACATTAGTAAGCGTAATATTTTGAAGTGTGTGAAGACTTCATTTAAGCAATCTGCTGGTCACTGAAGTCTGCAATGACAGTCTACGAGTTAACGTCTGTTCTGTTTACTCTGGGCCATTTTTGCTTTTCACGATTTATTCTGGAGTTCAAATGCATTTATTGTCAAATGAAGCATTCTGTAACTTTTGCTGCAAGGGAAGAGAAAAAAGGAAACATACATAAATCATCTTACCGTTTCTTTCTTGGTTTTGGCTAGTGTCTCCTTTGGGGGGTTTCTCTGTCTGCTTTGAGATTCAGCTCGTGATATATAATCAGCTACTGTTACTGTTCAAGGAAAAAAGATTACAGTGATGCTCACATCAGAAATCTAATTTAGCATTAATCTTCCTATGTCTTTTCTGTACAAGTTATGCTATAACTGGGAGACATCTCACAAAAGGCCTTCGCGCTTACAGGTATCAACTACAAAGTTGTTAAATACAGTTTTCACTAAAATCAGTGGCAAGATGATGATCTGAAGGGGGAATCTTAAAATTACTTGAATAGTAGTTTTGGTTCAATTGTAAATTTTGTTGGGAAATAAGGGCTTTCTGTACTGGGTCTGAAGAGATGGGACTACAGGCTCTTTAAAGTACAGACTATCTTTGTCATTGGGGTTTTACTATCTAGAGTAGTGAAAAATTTTGCAAATAGAATGAGGATAAAATATGAAAAGAACTGGGAGAGATTCACAGTATGGTATCACTTACGATAAAGCAGCATTCAAATCTTTGTTACTCCATGAAGCAACTGGCCAGAGAACTCCCCCTCCTCCTGGTGTTCAAACTGCAATTCGCACAGTTAGCTCTGGCTCGTGGTGGGGTGGGTTCATGGGGGTGGTGGTGTGCAGACACGAGAAGCGGCTCTGTGTGAGCCAGCCCCTCCTCAACAGCAGGACAGCCCTGCTTGCGCTGTTAATGGCTACACACGCTGGATACCGGCCAGGGCCTTTCTGACCTCTGCTGCTTCCCACCTCAGCCATGCTCTTGTCGCCTGGTTTTGTCTTATCCCGCCCTCTTGTAACCACACCAACTTGAGAAGCAATTCTATCTTTAGCATACATAGTACTACAAATTTAAATGCACACTTTTATCTTTGATGAGCTAAAGCACGCTGGAGCCGGCAAGCATCATCCACTGAACAGTGCAGTTATATTTAGTATCTCATGCATTCAGGTGAACTATTTTTCTGGATTCAGGAATGACTGTGCATGAAACCTCCATCAGAACAGGAAGTGCCGGACAGGAATTTTCTGGTACAGTAACTGCACTTCTTAGAACTGGGTCCTTCTGTAATTGTTAAGACCAAGTCAGTTTCTGCACATGGCAAATTATTTCTTTAAAATGAGGTTCTGTACCCAACTCCTCTAATGTAAAGATGAAGCATGTTTTATGCACACGGCTAAGACACCAATTCTTAATATTCATGTATGCAGCAGGAACCCAAAACGCACAGCAATGTACAACAGGTAACACGACTGAAGAACATTGTTAGCGTTTGGGGGGAAGCTCCTTCTGCCTGAATTTCACTCACTATACGCTTATTAAATATTATGGAGAAATTACCAGAACACTTTTCACAAAGACTTACCACTAACTACCAATGCTCTTACTGTTGTAATTAAAAAATATTTATTACGCAAATTGAAAATGGTATCTTGAACAAAGACATCAACAGGAAAAAACTGAGAAATCTTGTTTGGGAAATTCTGTTTTGTTCTTAGAATAGTTCAACTTAGAAGAGAGTTGCCACAGCTTCCGCAGAGATCACCAACGTCTCCTTATGTTGCTGGCTGAAACTAGCTTCTTACAAGCAAAAGCTGAAATCCATTCTTACTTTCCTCCGCCTCTTTATGAACTCAGTATCTCTGTTACAGAACTAGAATGTGGAGAAGCAATGGGTTACTTGGGATTTGGCGTTTTTAGCGGGGTGGGGGGTTGGGGTTTTTTAATCCCCCAAGTTTCAGTTAGTGCAATGCCACAACTTTTTTCTTCTTAATCAAATGTTGTATGAGCACCAGAGATACAAGGAAGACAAATATGGGTGAAATTTTGAACCTGTCGATCTAGAAGACCTTCTGTTACTACCTTTATGTACAAGCATTTTCTAAAGGGGATCAGGTTGAGAATTATCTAGTTCACCTTTAACCATTCAAGTGTTAGTACACACAAACGAAATGCAACAAGCCACAACAACAAAAAACTTGGAAACATGCAATTTCATTTAAATTCCTCCTCCTCCCCACCCTCTGTAGATGACTTACAAATATTCACAAAAGCCGAGGACTGACAGCAGCAGTTTGACACAGGCTCGGGACAGGCAGATCCCACGTGAGCTCCCCCACAGCGCTCTGCCCGGGCACCCACACCCTGCCGCCCCAGCTCCTCGCTTCTCAGCCAGCGCTGAAAAGGTTGTGTCACATTCCGTGCAAGTGCACAGATGCAAGTGAGTGCAGATCATGAACCGTCATGTTTGTCTTGATCCTGGACCACTGAACTCAACGGCAATTTGGCTGTTGACTTCAGTGAGAACCGGATCAGAAGCGTTAACTCGTATGTCCAAGCAAAAAGTTAGACATTACAAATTAGTGTCATTAGGCAGATTAAGAACTTTTGTAAGTTCTCCTAGTAGAATAAATTTCTTTCATCTTTATCTAGTAGTCTTATTAGTTATTGAGTAACCTTTTTATATTATGCAGCTATATGTAAAACAGCAGACACAACATTCTCTCATGCTTTTAACCTGAGATTACCCACAGCTCCACTCGAATTACCTGGCTGTCTATCTTCTGCCTGACCCCTGAAGCGACGCCTGCGGCTACGATTGCGTCGCTGGGGTTTTTTGTCACTATCATCTGCAATTGCAAAGTTTACCATGAACTATTTCTGATGATAAAATAAATAAAATTCTTCAGCAGTTTCAGCATGGGGCATTTAAAATTGCTTCTGTTAAAGAGACAGGCTAAATAAGACAGACTGAAAGAAAAACATAGCTTCATACTGAAGCATACACAGCAACGCAAAAACTAGATCTTACTTTTTGCTCTTGGCTCATTAAAACATTTAGGCATATGCTTAATGACCTCAGATTTCATTTATTTAATAAGTAACCATATGTCAAATTTTGGCCACATAACCCATGAAAGAAGAGGGTTTTTTCCAATACTATTAAGCAACAGATTGTATTCTTGTCCCAGTGAGTATCAAGAGAACTTACTGAGGGAAAGCACTTAAGCAGAAGCTGGGCAGAGACAAATTAACAGCTTCTTAAGTAGCTTTCCTACACTGAGACTGGGGTTACCAAGGACAACACAGAATGCTTATCCAACAGCACGGCTTCTAAGAGAACAGTAGTGCTAATGGGAAACAAGTTAGTCTCTGGTGTCTCCATGAGGTGGTTTTAACAGAGGCATGTAAAAAACTAGTGGGAGCTCAGTAAACAGGAGCTTTCCTGGCAGCGCCATGGAGAAAGCCCTTCTTTAATCAGACAGAAACCTTTAACAGAACAGCAGTTCATCACTAACGAAAATGAACACATTTCACTACACTTAAACGGACACCACATTTTTTCTTAGCTTGTTCTGGGACTAATATCAACAGTTCACAGTTACATACCTAAACCATTCTCATTAACAGAAGCTGTATCAGACTCTGTCATTCCATCCATAAGAACAGCATCTTCATCAGTCCTTCGCCGGCGTGACCTCCTGCGACGGTTACTACTGTGGTGAGATTCACTAGCATCAGTATCCACAGTCTGGTCTGACTCCGTGTTATCAAGCAAGCTGTAAGGGTTGCTGTCCGGATCTTTCAGCACTAAACAAACAGAAAAGTTTCCATAAGATACCACAGTTACATATAATTTAATTTCCAGGCTGATTGACATGTGCCTTTGAAAGTTTCAAAGTACAAAGCAACATCACAAAAAGGTGTAATAAATACTGTAGTTCTGTGTATGGTTTCATAATGGTTCCTCTCTGACTCTAATCCAACACTAAGTATTGAGGCACCACAGCAGGCACTTGTATTACTTCCAGGGTGATTTCCAGGGTGACATTTCGAGAACTTTTACTCAGAACTGCTAAATGTGTAAAATACACCTTTCACTTCATAGCAGCATGGTACTTCTGACACTGTTAAAGAGTTACAAATTAGCACAGTCAAATTCTGATAAAGCGTAACTTCCATTCTATGATTTCTTCTCTCATTCTGTATCTAAGCATAAGCTTAACTCAGATAGCAGCCATAGGTAACATACCAAAGACTTATAAACTCTGATATTATTATGTACAGGAAGGACATGAAGATCATTGTGAGCAGAAGATAAATAAACAGAAACCTAACAACATAGTGCATGGTGAGAAACCATTACTCAACTCTACTGAAATCCCACTGTGTTTGTATTATCATGTAAAAATGGAGCACTTTAAAATAGGAAGAGGTTATACAGAAATCGTCAGTAATAAAAACTAAATTCAAAATCCATCCGAAACACAGTACCAGAGCTAATGGATGACTTGCCACCGCGAGGTCCCCCACGCCCACGCCCTCCAGATACACTACGTCCTCGTCCTCCAGGACGCCGTCTATTGTCACGTTGATGTCTGCTTTCTCTGTCATCCTCTCCTGCCAATGACCAGTCACTAAGTTCATCTTTTCGCTCAGATTCTGTTTCAGAGGGATTAGAGAGCTCAGAGTTTGTACCTTGTTCAAGAAGAAAAAGAAAATTGGAAATTAATATGAAATTTGGGATTATATTCTGGTTTCAGACTCTCACAGAAATCTTCCAACCAGCATGGCTGGTTATATCTATATATATATCTGTTAAATTATTAATATATCCTCATAAAAGTAGATAATGTATAATATAAAATTACATATACTCATTTATAAAAATATATACACATATAAAATACAGGTGGAGTGTAAAGTTATGTGTGTTTCTAAGGTTTTCAAGCTAAGTTTTCTTTGTCATAACGTGTGAAATAAGGGCTCAAAGGTGACCAAAACTGTAATTTATGGACAGGGATAAATAAACTGCATTTCCTCTCTTTGTGTATACACTGCAGGCATTTGGTGCAGTTTCTAGGCAACTTCTCTGAAATTCCCAAGGACAACTTTGCCACCTTATAGCTGATGGCTGTTGCTAGGCAACCTCTCCTGGCTGTTGCAATGCTGCGCTAACAATTTAACTGTTTATATCAAATAGCATCCACGACATCCCTCTTTCCCCGAGCTAACCAACCCCACACAGCTTTTTGTGACCTGAAAATCCAACATGTACTATGTATATTAAGCATCCAGGAACTCTCCCTACTAACCATTCTGGAAGGAAGGTATTTAGACCTGGATGGTTCTAACATGCAATTCTTGCCTTTTTTTTTTTTTTCGGGGTGTTGAGGCAGGGAAGAGGGGAAGTAAGTTTTCCAAATGAAATTCAGAATTAAAAGTCTGCGTGTTTATAAACGAACTGAACAGCTTTCATTACAGTTTAGTCAAACAATTCATTGGGAAATGGTAAAAAAACTGAAGTTACAAACATTAGCATTATCATTGCAATCAGCCTGACCAACATGGCCTGATCCTGGAAGCTACGTTCATCAACAGACTACAAAATCCTAAAGAGAACGTGTCTGACTCTGTAACAGAAGTGAGCTACGTGTAGATGATCAAGAATCATGTACTGTACTGAATAAATAATTCTTTTTCCCCTCTGTTTACGGGAGCTCCTGTGTTTCTTTGTGAAATTCATCTATACTGAAATGCAGACTGTCTCCATTTGGGGAGCTGCTGCTGAATGAAATGGGGATGTGCACACCTCTAGGGAACTGAATAGCAGTTCCTTGTTATTTAAAAACACATCAGAGTACCTCACTGCATCTTAAACAAATACAGTTAGTTCCTGAACAAATTGAAAACAAACAAACAATGTGCTGTCTCCATTTTAAATTATTTTGGTTTGCTTTTCAAACATGCATTCATAAGATGGCCATGATCACAGCCAAGCATTTTGTCTCCTCAATCAAAACAAATAATGCCAATTACAGATTTTTTTTTTAACTGAAGAGTATCTGTAGTTCTTTCTCTTGCCCAGCTTTGTATGATGTAACTACTACTGTTGAAGGACAAGATCTAACCAGAGTTCAGTTTGCTCATTTTTTCATTTTAAAACTCAGCTTCAGCAAGGATGTAAATCTAATTAGGTGTTTTGAGCTTTGTGAAAAATGAAACGAGAGTTCTAAGTTTTCACCCCTACCTTCACTCAACTACACTGAACATAAAGATATCTAGAGACAGTTATGGACTCCAAAGTATCCTGAGGACACGCTCAAGAAAACTCACCATAACCAGATGTGTAATTGGGGCCTCTGCGGCCTCTCCCTCTTCCACTGTAGGATCTGGAGCCTTGCACTGAGGAGAGGGTGCTCTCATCAGTCGTGTAACCCTTTTCTTTTTCAGGAACTCTAGCAGAAGATGGTCTGAAACCCATACCAATCTGGCGCAGTTGTTCATCAATCTGGAGCCTTTCCAGTCTTAGTTGTTCTACCTCCTACATAAGGAAATAAAAAGAATTGCTGATAAAGAAATGTTTTTTCCCCTCACAAATACCAAATTCATCCAGTCATCTTCAAAACTAGCATTCCTGTAGGAGAGTTACCATCACCTTGATGGTGACTGCAGATAATGGAATTCAAGTATGAGTTCTGCTACCCCTGAGTTTTTGAAGGAATCTAAAAACCTTTCTCTTAAATCACTATGCAGAAAGACTTTTGAAGACTATTACTACTTGTCTTAACTATACTTCACAGCGCGTTTTCTAGTCAAGTTGTTAAAAAGCGAACTGACAAAGTAACAAATTCATTCATTATTTCTGTTAATACTACAACTCCGTACAAGGCCAACTAATCTACATGGATAATTGTTCTAATAATACACCGTATTAGTGTGTTACTATTAGGAATTCCATCCTACCCCAACAAAGCATTAACCTCAGAATAGTAGAACACTAACACAGACAAAATAAAAAAGCGTATTACTACCCAAATGCCACTTAAAATCATTTTCTTAACAGTCCAATCCTTTCAACATCAACAGTACTAATAATGGATTTAAAGCCCTACATAAATCCTGTGGGCAAGGGGTGGGTTCAAGGCACCAAGCTGTAAATCTAGATGTACAGAGGAACAGTTTATCAACTGTAAACCTCAAAGTTGTTGCTCAAACACTCTGTGACTTCAACCAAAGTTTCCTCTACAGACTTTTTTCCTCTGAAATACACTTACCTTTAGGTACGCAATGTGGTATTCTAAGAGAACTTGGACATTTCCAATGCTTTCTTTAGTACCAACAAATACAAACGGTACCATTCCCTACAGGAACAAAACATCACATCTTATTTTCAGGAAAAACATCATCAAAACAATGCTTGTTCTTTATATTATTAGAAAAATCTGTTTAAATTACAAAAGTGAGCTGAACAAGCAAAGTTAGTAACTTGAGCTGCAAAGATGCACTAGAAATAGCTCAGACTAGGGTGAGGATTGGGGCTTACAGGTTCAGGACTTAAAACTGTCCAGCTTTCCCAACAATCCATTCAGGCAGTTGAGGTAATCCAACACACAACACCCCATGCAACACTGTTGCTGTGTGTGCCTACCACAGTAGGCATGTAGAAACATCCAGAGTTTACCAAGAAGTGTCCAGTGCTTAATGAAACCAACTTGACAAGATGAAACACCTTAAGAAGATTTTCTTTTATGTTCTCATATATTTAAAATGTGAACACTACTAACACTATCAATCCCAAATTAGTTATGCAGCTAAAGTACATATAGGAGAAAGATTAAAAAAAAAAAAGTCTTGCTTCAGCAGCACAAAACCTTTAATTGTTTCTTATCAAATTTAATGCAAGATGCCAGTCTGAAAAAACCTTAAAAATTGCTCTCTCTATCCACAGAAGAATTAAAACACTGTCTTCATTAAATAGTCCACAAGCATCTATCCTAGAAAACTACCCAAATCAGACACCACGTTTCTGTGATTTTCCTACATATTCTTTGTTAAAGATTTGACACGACTGGTTTTGAAAATAAAAACCTAATCATAGAAAGAAAGAATAAAGTACTTACGTCTTCACGAGGCAGTTTATTTTCATTATCTCCTTCAATTCTCACCCTGACGACTCCAGACTTGTCTACAATCTCCTGAATCACTTTTCCATTTTTTCCAATAACTTTTCCTTCAGAGGGCAAGAATGGTTAATTTTTGCATCCATGTACAAAAATATTTTAACAAGTTTCCTCATATTTTAAGTTACGTATAACATAATTGTAACAACCATATGATTCTCCTTTACTGTTCGTTTTTTTCTAAAGTTTTCTCCTTCTTCACAGAGGTACCAAAAAACCCGAAGAAAACCCCATGCTGTGCCAGAAAAGGTGAAAACTTCCAAAATTAAACTACATATATGCACATAGAATGACCTGTATTGACGATCACAACTACACGCAAGTTTCAAATAGAACCAAACTAAAAGTAAAGGGGCACAGAAGTTTTATAACTGCCTATTTTAGATTTATGTATCAAAATTATTGGACTCCACATGTACCCTGGTTCAATTTTTCCTGACATTTTGATAGGTATATATATTAGTTGGGAGCCTCTTAAAAAGCAGCAAAACACTCCTTAATTGCTTTCTGAAAATTAATTTTGCCTTTACAATAAACATGAGTACAACCCTCACTTCCAACATTACCTTTAAAATATTTATTTTGAGAGCATGCATACGATCTAAACCAAAAGGTTCTTCAGAACTTGCATGTTTACATCTCAAAAAAGTGACTTCTCTGCTCCCTTACTAGAGATTTTAGCTCTTTGAACTAATGTTATGTGGCAACACTTCTTCATCCCAGCTACAGATGGCACTTAAATCTGGCACTGAAACACATTTATGCTTAAATTAGGAGTAAAGGACAGCAGAACCTCTGAAAAAAGGGTGAAACCACAAAAGTGTGGACAGCATACTCCATAAGGAACATTCTTTACAGCAGATATCAACATGACATGAAGTGCAAAAAGCATTAAAAATTGTTTCCTTTTCTCAACAGCTCAAATAGCTCAGCAGGTGGTTTTTTGTACCTTTTCGTCTTAAAAAAACCCAAACCATGTTACAGCTTATCACTCTGCCTACAATTTCATTTTGCACAGTGATCCTGTCACTACTACTAAAATAAACCACACTCATCATAGTGTTACAACATTTTTCTATGGATAATGGTTAGCCAGTATTTGGGAAAAAGTCCTCAGGCCCAGCAGCTGAGCCTGGCAGTTCAGTAGATGACACCTTCCTCTCCTGGTACAGAAAGCAATGCATTGGGCATAGGGCGGTACCTTCTATTTGAGTCATTAACTTGGGTGTCTTCATAAAGTATAACTGACCATAGCTTGCCTGGGCAACATATCTGCTGTAGTCACAAATTGGTATTGTAATTCCTCAAAAGCAGCATTTTCAGTTAAATGCATTACCATGACTAGTGCCATGACTCTTCTATGGGTATATTCACACCAATGAACGAATGGTATCCCAAATCCACAAAAACCCTCCATTCGTAAAACATGAGACTTAGCGAAGTTCCTTGGTTCAACTAGGTTTGCTGAATTGAGATTACAGAAAAAAAAGCATTCATGTACAAACTAACAACTAATTTGCTGAATGATAAAACGAGCTTTAACATTAGACAGATGAGAGAATCATCAAGTTACATCAGCTATATAATTTGCAGAGGTCCTATTAAAAAAAAAAACCAAACCGAAACACTACACCTTAACTTGCTCAAGTTATAAAACACTGAAAGTCTAATTTCTTAGGGTCTGAACATGAATTATTTAAATTACGTAGTCTATAATATGCAAGCTCTAAACCCCAAACCATAAGAGGTTAAAGCACAGCTTTCAATTTCTCCTTTGAATAACCTACACTGCTGTTAAACCGGGTACAACACCTGCACTGTTCATGCCCACTTCACGCCTGCACTGCCTGTGCCTGGTCAGTTAAGAGCAAGAGACTGCCAGACCCAGCACAACACACAGAGTAAGAAGAGCAGAATGAGAGAAATGGAAAAGGTACCCTGTGAATACTGGACTAGAACAAGACACGGTTTTCTCTTAAAGGTGAGGTTAATCTTACTCCCCTTCAGGGAGCTTATGATACAGAAGCTACCAAAATACGCATCTCTGAGTTTTGGGAAGCTACACCTGAAAAACATGTTTCCAGACTGAGGATAAGACTCATTTATGCAGCAGCTCAACACCACCCAACCACCACCTCAGATAAGTCTGAACCCAGGAGGAAGCAATAACAAGAGAACTGTCTTGTGTCACTCTCACAACTCAATTGTAGTACTTCTGTATTAAATTTCAGAATTTAGATTCAGCACCAAGTAGTCAATTTATCAAATCATTTTGTTACTAGAATCTGAACTTCAAATATCACCATTATATTAGACAGTACAAGTCTGTAATCAAATCTGTGTTAAAATCCTGACGAAGTATTATCCAACAATAACAGATGTCATTTCTTAGTAATTCCCTGATACATACAGTTTTACAAGATTAATCACTGTCTATTTAAATGAAGAAATCAAATATCATAATGTCATCTAAACCTCACTGCTGCTATGCTGTTATCCTCTCCCAAGTTTACAAGTTTTAGCAGTATTACATACCAACAAGATTTCTGGGAACTTGAATAAAATCCTCCACAAATTCCAAGTAACTTCTAGCCTTTTTTACGGCATCAGCAGTCTGGAAATCAATTTTTAAAAAAAAGGATTTTATTTGTGAATATAATATGTTAAAAATAAAACCTTGTAGCAACAGCTGCAAGTCCTCCAAACATCTAACTTGCTTTCAAAGAGAGGAATAGAGACAAGATTAATCTAGTTTTGAACTAAATGTTAAAGAATTATACCCAGAGACAAAGAGTTCAGAGACCCAGAGACAAAATGCATCAGTAATGAATAAAACATTTCATGTTATTTCATGGCATTTAAAAATATTATCTGCAACTTATCACTGGTAAACCCCAGACATAAATTATTTTACAGCTATATCTTGAAGCAGTTTCTGGGAGACATTAATTGGAAAAAAACCCAGACAATTATTTTCTTCTTCTCCAAAATCAAGACACAATATTCAAATCTACAGTCCATTTATAAAAGTAAAACCCAATGTAACAATTATCACAAAGATTCTGTACCAAAAAGAAACAAACTTGTAAGAGATCCTACCAGTATTCACAGAAGCTTCAGCTGACAGGAATACTATGTTAAAAGAAATGTACATCATTTCAGCTGACTGCAGTGAGTGAGTAGTTATGTCCCTATGATGAGATGAGCAAGCCAAAAAAAACTGTACTTTAATCTCCGTATCATCCTCTAAACTGTTTTGGAAGCATCCAGTTTTTCTTCACAGAAACTGTGCCACCATCGATACTGTCAGCAATGTAAATTTATTTTTTTAATGTGTAATGCACTATTACATTACCCAGAGGAGAGTATGTAGAAAAATGGTGACGGAGAAAATGAATTTTAGGCTTTTTGGTCTCTTGACAGTATCTTAAAATTATGTTAGCTAATAAAAGTAAAACATTTCCAAGGTTGAAGGACAATATCTGCACAGACCTTTACAGGCTCACTGTAAGCAGTGACTGGGCTTTACAGCCTTTTCCATAAAAAAGGTGTACTGACTTTTCAGAACCGCCTAAATAAAACTGCTGTTAGAAGTTCTCTCTTCTATGAGGTTTCTGGTTTTTTATTCAGAACCCTTCTTCTGATAGATCAATTTTTCATGCACATCTTAATACCAAGCACTGTCTGCAAACACACATTAATCCTCAAGCGAGTAAACGCTGCCAAAGTGACAGGAGCAGCTAGTCCTCGAGGGTGCGCACACTCACAAGGCTCACCCACCACTCTACCCACTTCATTCTTCAGGAAAGGGACTCACTGCAGAAGGACTGGGAGGCTGCGTTCAGAGCACAGTGCCCTGCAGGAGAATTTGGCAGGGGTTGGCCAAACTGGGAGCAGCAGCACTGCAGGAAGGTACAGGCACACACAGACACGGCACTCCATGCCCGTTTAGAACTGGCTACAGGTAGGAAGTTTTCTGTTTTCTCTACAAAAATTCTTCCACTTCTGTTGCTCTCCTGTCTTACGGTTGACAGGAAACTAAGCCTGAGGAACGAGCACCTTCAGACAAACTCCTGTAACTGCAGGAAAATCACACCTGAACTGCACAGTGATCTCTGAAATGGTGTTCTGCACTAAGGAATCTCTCCTAATCACATCACCTCTGCATTGCAAGGCTCCCTCCTTCCAGACTGCTGGCTTCTGGCCACAGTTCATCTACGTTTTCCAAGATAGGAAAACATCACTGGTTAGTGGAGAGAGCTCCTATCAACTCTCTTACAGCTTTATTATTAAATGATAGAAATTAATTGACAGTTAACTGAGACTATACAGATGTTAAAACAAGAAACAAAGCTTCAACTTATTAACAGCAAAAGTATAGAATTGAGGAACGAATATCAGCATCTAGTCAGTAACGACAGCCTTTGAGCACAGTTTCCATTTTATATTAATGCCTCAGCCCTTTCATCTGTCATGAACATGAAATAAGAGTACCACCAGCTTCTGCATCTCTTCCAGTCAAATTATGGAAGTTCCAAAAGGACAAAAAAATTGTATAAACCTCTAGTTCTGGCAGAGGTCAAAACAATAGCAAAAGAAACATGGTCGAATTGGATTTCACAATAATGAAACAAGCCATAAAACATGGAAAGCAAATGAACAAGTTGTGACAAGGAGCAGAAGCTATACTGCATACTCAGAGCACAAACTTGAACACATCAGCAATTTTTCCACCTTCAACGAACTCTACTAACAGGACACAATTAACTAAAGGTTCACAGTGTCCTGCCTTGGAAGTATATTTATCAGTTATCCATCCCAAACAAGATGAAGGAACAGCGACCGCATTCACAGCAGAGTCTGGATGAGAAAACAAACCACTGCCAGCATCTGCAGTTCCCCAGTGCACCCATATGCATACCTACACTTTGCCACAAGCACCCAGAACTTTTACCCAAGTACAACCTGTATGACTCACACCCCAACATGAGATAGCATATAAAGCTCATTTGGACAATGCATTCTCAGCTCCTTGCAGTCAGCAACTCAGAAAAGGAAAAGGAAAGTAATTTCCCCATCTCTAAAAATTGGTGTACACATGAATTTAAGACCTCAAAGAATTCCAGTTGCTAGTAACTACCTTTCTAACTTTGAATTATAGTCCATACATCTGTTCATGCTCTGGTTACTTCACAGAGCAGCCCATATGATCAAGCCATGTCCATGTTACTTGAAGAGTCCAATAGAAAGATTAAATGCAGGGTATTTTTCTACACTCAGCATTACATCTACCATTTTTGCAGCCTGAGAGTTCTTCCTGAGTGTGAAACAAGAACTGTATGGTTGCAGATTTGAGGGAAAATGTTTTGTAACACAGTCACTGACACCCATCTAGGGGCTACATGCTGGTGAGTGCACTCCTATTACAGATGGTGCATCCATCTTGGGAGTCTCACTCCAGTTTCTGGTATCTCTTTTAGACCTACCCAAGTGGAAAAAACAAAACTACCTGCGGGAATCATTTGAAAAGCCTTATCGCCATGCAGATAAAGACAAAGCTCTCCCAAGTCACGGAATGGAACAATGTGTTTTTCATTGTGATACAAGTCTTTTTACAAGAAAATAAAACACTTAAGTCACCTAGTTCAACTAGAATTGAGCTAATGAAAGCTTCCAAAGGAAAACAATTTGTCTTGTTTTCTCCAAAGGGAAAATAAGAACTAAGAGTCTCCTGAAAAAGCTGGGACAGATAGGATTTTGCTATCCTTCTATCCAAAAGAATGGTTATCATACAGTTAAGTATCTTTAAAAAATGGAGTAAGAGGGAAGAAGATCAAGTGTTAAAAACTGCACAAGAATTTAATGCAATTCAATTTTGCCAGTCATGAAGGATAAGAGAAGCTTCTCTGTTTCTGGTACAGGTCTCTCACCTGGAGAAGCACAAGACTTTAGAAGTAGGGATGACAGCCACTCACTGTCCAAACTCTGAAGTTCACAGTACTGAGGTTTCTGTAACAGGTATCACGAGCAGGTGAATGGTCTTGGAATCAAAGTGGTCTTGCCCAGACAATGAAGAAGCATGCACAGCATCCCATATAGATTTGGCTTCCTTCTAATCATATAGCTTCCCAATGTTCTTTAAAATTTATCTCCCTGTTCCTTCCCTCAAAGATTCTGGCCCTGAACAACACTGAACTTTTATTTATATTCAAAATGTTAGCTATGGGAGACACTCAGACCTTTACTACAGTGTCAAGGACACTGGATCACTACTCCCACACATCTCACAGCTGAAAATCGTCTGCCCATGCATTCAGCCGTAAGGGCCTGTCTGCATGCCAACTTCAGCTGAAGAGAGGCAAAAAGAGCAGACAAGTATACCCGGATGCTGTAGCCCTTGTCACGTGGAATATTCAGGTTGCCTGGCTTATTTAGAAGCAGCTATCACTTCTAGGAAGGACAAGTCTAAAGGCATTTTTATTTAGGGGGCATCTGGTATTTATAATCATTGCTGTGCACCACTGTAAGAGGCTGGTGACAGTTATAACCTTTGCACTAGTTTCAGCATCACATCAATCACATTAAAGAGATCAAAACTGGAATACACTAGACATTCTACTGCATTTAAACTTGTCTGATTCTTCTTTATGGACCGCGAGATGTGATTTACTGGTAGTACTAGATCAAAGAAGGATCTGTTGCCACCCTGATACCCTGCAAGTGTTTAAGGTTTCCAAAAAAAAAAAAAAAAAAAAAAAAAAAAAAGGACAAAACTTCAGAGATACTGAAGAGTACAGAAGTTTGTCCCCCCCTTAGCAGCACCAACTTCATCTGACCCTGGATCTCAACCAGGTTCCACTCCTGACATGCATGGACCATAGATTCCTGAAATCGTAGGCAACCAAGGATTTCTAGAAGTGTTAACACCAGAGACTCGGGTGTTAGAGGCACCTGTAGAGTTGGTAACAGGGGATAAAATCCTCAAGAAATGTTCTGACAGGGCCCTGGTGACAGTGACATCTTTGTCACTACTCTTCTGCCTCCTCAGTGGATCACTGTTTTGCTCCAAAGATCAGTTACATTTCAAGGCACTTTTGAGATTTAAAACACATCAGGAGAAAGTCACACAAATGGAAAAAACTTGGAGAAAACCAGTACTACTTTTGCCAAAGCCAGCATTAAATTAACAAAATAAGACAGTTAAAAGTAGCAGAGAGGCTTTAACACATTTGGCTAGTTCAGAGGAGCAGACAGCACACACCAAAATACACATGAACTAGAAAAGGAGGAGAAGGGTAACCAACAAGAACAGCATATACAGTCTGAAGGAAAAAAATTAAAAATAAAGATCCATGATTAAGTAAAATAGCAGCAAATGATACTTCTCTCAGACTGACAGATGTGTACAGTGTACTTGTCACAGAATTTGTCCATCAGCACAACGAGTGATTAGGACAGAACACATCTTATGGAGGTCACCCCTGCAATGAAGTCTCATATTTCAAACACACATAATACGAGCTGCCATAGTGTGAACGTGCACATGGACACTCAGATGACTATTCAGCTACTTGCAGCTATTAATTCTGGATGCAGCAATCACCACTCTAAAAGCAGATACAGAGTGAAACGTTTATCAGATTCATACAGTTTCCCCCTTACCTCGCCATAGATTCTGAAAGTACCAGTATCCTCCTCCAGTTCAATGGCAGTAACTCCTGGAACCTTTCTGGCTTGTTGTATGTTACTGCCGTGTGTTCCTATAGCAAGTCCCATTAAATCTTCTCTGACTATAAATTCCTCATGAAATGCAGCAGCAAGCTGTTTTGTGCACTGAAGGGAAAACAAAATAAGACTCATTCACATGCACTCAATGTAATGTACAGTTACGTGCTCAGTTTCACGCAACAACAACAAGCTACTTACTTCTAAGTGCTTGGTAGCTTCTTCATTTCTTGACATAAGCATGAGTTTGGTACGAATGCTGCGCAGATGCATGTCACTCAGTATATTCACCCTCTTCACTGTTGCTTCACTGGCAGACTACAAAAGAGAAGGAGCATGAAGTTTCATTTTTAAGCAAATCCACAGTCAAAGGATAAATCAGGAACCTATTTAAACTAAATCACAAACATGATCTAAATTTCCAGAACTTGCATGGACATGATTCTTCTTCACAACAAAGCATAAGAAATTCAGAACCACCTCTGCAAACCAATTTTCTGTTCTCACTCACAGTGTATTTTACACTAAGGATTTCGCTGCTGAACAGTAGCTCTTTTCCCTTGATGTTCCCCAGACAAACAAATTAAGTATCATTTTACCATATACATACTTGTCACACACTGGCTGAATGTCAGAGCTAAGGAAAGAAGCAAGGAAAACACAATCCTGGAGAGTGAGATTCAAGAGGATAATAATAAGTAAACAGAACTCTGAAAAGAAGCTAATGCTGGTAAAAGTCTATGTAAAAAGGGGAAACTGTCACAGAAGAGTCTAAGTGAATGCTTCTTTATTGGCTATGCTGAACTGGTGCAGTTCTTCATGGGTGAACCCAGCTGTAGGTCAAAGTGACAGTGTAGTTACAGCACAGAGGGAAATCTACTGCTCCAGAGCAGAGTAGGCTAGAGTCAGGTTTGAGCCATCTGCACAAGTCAGTGCAACAGCAGTCAGCTGGGATGACAACCATCATGAAAACAATGAGACTGAAAGCTGCTCCTAAGTTTAGGCTGTATGCAGTGTCGTACTTGTAGCCCCTCCTCCAAAAGGCCTACCCTCAAAGATTAAATTTAAACCCATCTACTTATAATTAAATCTCTCACAATTTATGTAGCTTGACATGTTAAACCATTTTCCATACAAATACACAGCTGGCTATATACTTCCTGTAAATAACACTGAAAACTTGCAACATTTACAAAGAAATAGTAATTTACCAGTATTACTAGTTGACCAGTTTCAGCATGATAAAAAATACGACATGCTCCCACAGCCTTCTTGAAATCTTTATGGGCATTTTCGTTAGCACACCTAACGAGAGAAAATGACGTTATTTCAACAAGCTGCATCTAAACAGAACATGTAATAGCATGATCAGAACCAAGAATGTTTCAGAGTAGTTTACGGCAAAGACCACTCAGAAACTGGAAAATTCCCATTCTCCTTAACATGGTTCCAGAGCATATTTCTCCATGAACTCTATGCCTTCATGGTTACTTGGCAAGTCTCAGTACTGGAGGCCCACTGTGAGTGCATCACCCGTACAAGCCTAAAACAAGACCTGAAGCTCCCATTTAGAAACTTGCTTTTTGTCCCCACCCCAAAAGCTCAGCAGGGATCTCAGTGAGCAGTTTCTAAACCAGTTACTGCAGCCATGGCCACCCATAAGGTTCTTGAAGGACCCATAAATTGGTCTCGAGAATACAACCAAGTGGGGTTTTCCCCCCTCAAAACACAGTAAATGCCTTATTAAAGTGTGCAGAGCTACTCACGCATCTCTCAGATCTTCAGGAACATCCACTGCACACTTGAAAAAGGTGTTCTTTTTGACAGTTTTATTTTGATTCACAGGTCGGAGTCGTTCATAAGTGACAATTTCGTTGTAAGTGGCATCACAAGCAGCATATTCAATGACGTAAAACTATGGAAGAAATTTTTTTAAATGGTAACTTCAGTAAGGAGCAGAGACATAGGAATAGCACCAGCATCACCAAGAAGGTACATAATATGAATATATACACTAAAATGTAATATATAATGCTACACCTCTACACAAATGAGCCTGGGCATATTTCAGTACCCATGTGATACCTCAGTAAAGTCAGGGCACTGTATAAGCCTAATTTCAGTCCTCCCCAAAAGCATCTTTGCTTGATTTTTCTCAAATTCCCTCTTCAAATACCTACTTTAATCCAATTCAAGTTCCAGAATTCAAAATGTATACTAGAGCTCTAATTCTAAAAAACACCTAATAGAGAAGTGTAACTCATTCTTCACAGAAATACCTGCTCTGCAACAGTTAGAAAAAGGCAAATCCACTGATTCAGTGGCCAAACTACCCGTGAATCATCCAAGACCAAAAGGAAAATAAAAACGTAATCTTTTTGATATGGACTATCCCAAATTTAGGAAGGCTCGAGAACTAAGAAGATTTAACAGCTACCCATAATCTACTCCTACACTTCCACCCCACACACGCAAGTATAAAGCAGCTTGTGTGCAAGGTATCCCTGAAGCCTGGCTCAGACTTAGCAATGCAGCCCTTCTCCCATCCTCCCTCCCACTTGTCCACAGTTCAGGAGTGCAGCCGCACTTTTTCCTCTTCCTCCTTTGAAACTGGTATCTGTTTTTGTCAAACACACAGAATTTACTCAAGTATCTGGAAAAAAGTAAATCACTAAGGTCGCGACATACTTTTCTCCACACGCTATTTTCCAATTTCAAGTTTAGCTTAGGTATCCTTCTAATCATGTAAAGCTGCTTTGAAACATGCCACAACACAAGCAATGAAAAATAAATACTAAA
Source organism: Bucorvus abyssinicus (assembly GCA_009769605.1). Taxonomy (NCBI): domain Eukaryota; kingdom Metazoa; phylum Chordata; class Aves; order Bucerotiformes; family Bucorvidae; genus Bucorvus; species Bucorvus abyssinicus. Next base: position 8,285,419 of record CM020035.1, on the reverse strand, counting down.
CAGACAACTCAATTTAACTGAACTACCACTATATGCTTCACAAAATTAACTGCTATAGTTAAAGATAATTCTGAGCAGAATCAGAACAATCACAAAGCTGACTGTCATGACACATGGGTTGTTTGTGAATTTCATTTACTTTGGAGAAAAAACCTGAATATGGAACCATGGTAAAAGCTGTATGAAGAAGCCAAAATTGAACTGAAGGTTTTTCTGGGGGGGAAGAGGGATGGATGGACACAGCACAATTCAATAAAGTAACTAATTTGACAATACTGTATAAAGACAAGCCATCTGAGGATGAAAAACCATTTTTTTGCTGTCAAAAATACTAGACAATTAAGAACTGGATAAAACTGAATTTAAATTCAGAATTAAAAAATTTCCCTTTACAATTTTTTAAAATAAACAGCATAGCAAGGTAACTGCCAGTAAAATTCAAAATTTCTGTGACATGTACTAGAAGCAAATTAGCCCCAAATGACAAACTCTACCATTTAAGTGAGTTTGTCTCCTTTTCTCTCTTTTTGTCTTAATGAGCTGTTCATCGATAAGGACCAAGACACAAACTTCCTGTGATAACTGTTTACCACCATGGTGCCCTCACAGAGCTCAACAGCAGTTACTATTTGTTGACAGTTTTTAAACAGTATCAGAAGTTGGACAATTTTTTTTCTCAACCTCATTTCTTTTAGTTCTAGTATCTAATACAGGAGCAGCATCAAAACACAGGACCCTTCCTCCCACAAAGTTAAATTCTCTTGCTGTCATTTCACAAAATAAAGATTTAATGAGACTGTGCCAGACTCTGCCATAGCTCTATACACTTAAGTGTCTGAATCCTCAAGTTACTTTGCAGCTAACAGTCAACAGTAAAATACAAACTTGACATATGTAAAATCAAACCAACCAGTGTCTTGCCACTACCTCAGCAGAAATACATACACAAAAAAACCCACAGCAGCACATATCATTAGCACAGCATGCTTAATCTGGGGAGTTTAAGCACTGCCTTTAACCACAGGCGCAGAACACTGCTTTACTTTCTTCAGCAGCAAGTCCAATTCACAAAGAAAGTTTGTTAAAAGTCCTGTTCTTACATGTGCGTACAGTCCTCCAAGCAATTAAACTACTAATAATGGAAGTGACTTGCTCAGCTATAAAACCACAACCCTCATCTGTGTGATGCAGCACAGGGCATTCACAGTCATCTCAACATAGAATTCTGTTTTTTGTAATTGTGGTACTTTATTGATAGTTTTCCATCACAAAGACATTTCATATTTACCGTATTTAATATAACAGCAGGAAATCAGTAGGTTTTAAAATAATTTACCTCTCCTTTCATCATCCGAACTTTTGCCAGCCACCAGCCACAAGGTTCTTGGTCATTTGCTCTAGAATAAACCTAGAAATCACAGTAGTAAGAAACACTGAAAGCACACACTGGCATAATTCACTTGCCTGCTTGTATAATGAAGAACGAACATCCCAACTTGTCCAATTTTCATTAAAATGGAACAGGATTCTACATAAAGTAATTTGTGTGTAACTTATCCAGGCGCATGCTTTACACAAATTTTTATTACTTTGTATTACAAGGATTGTGAATGGATTTTCCTTGCATACATTACTGATGATTCAATAGGAATTTCTAAAGGAAGACAAAACCTTGGCTCAACACTTATTGAGGGGCAATTCCTTGCTAAATTAAAACATTGTCATCACACTGAAACTTCACACAGAGAAGTAACTCCATAATTAAGATTTTCGGTTTGTCCTTGGCTTACTTGATGTACCTAGGACTACTGAAATGAACCAAGTCATCATATGACTACCTATTCCATATTCAACAAACACTACCTCGTTAATGCAAAATGAGATACAGAACAGGTATTTCTGAAACTTTTCTTCATGTCCTTTAACTTTCATTTACTCCTTATACACTTCTGACAGGCCAAAGTCATCTGCATGCAGACTGAACAAGAAATTTTGCAAGAGCAAGAAGGTAGAAAATAATCCTTTACATTTAACCCTAACTAAATCAACAAATAGCATGTATTTCAAATAAAATAACAGGAAAAACCCAGCACCTATACAACTATAGTAGATTACTAACACAAAACTATAAAGGCATCCTAAAGAAACTCATTAATTTGATTTTAAGAACAAGTAAAAAGCAAAAGTTAAACTAATTACTAAATTGCTAAAGATACTACAACTAGCTGGGACTAAAACATGCACCTCTTAATTACCCAGTTTAATACATCATTTCAAATTAATTCTGTTTCTCTGTCAAACAAAATAATAATCCACACAATTTCCTATCAGATTGTAACAGATATTTCATCTGGGTTAAAACTCTTGTAATTGGAAGAGTCTTACTGCATGTTCACATCAAAACATTTCCAACAGTTACATTCCAAAAATTACCTGGTTTTGGTTTTAATTCTGAAACAGCCTCAGCTATTTTACATTTTAGATTTTGAGAAAGTTCCATTGGTACTTCTGTGAAAAAGCTGCAGTGTCACAGTTTCACTGAAAGCCTAATAAATCCCTTATTAGAGCCATGCTCCATTTTAAATCTTCACTTTGATAATGTTCCTTCAATCATCATCCCGCCTTGAAGAAACAATTGGTTATGTACCAGGACAGTTCACTAGGATAAACTCACCTCCACTTCATCTCCTTCACCAATTTCTTTCTTGATATCAGGAGGTGGTGGTAATCTGACTTCATTAAAGGGTACCTGGCGCTCTGGTTGCCAACTGTAAGTTGAAGAGACATTACACATTATATCTAGTATTTCTTGCTGTTTTCTCAGGTTTATTTTTAGAACTTTGAGTTCAGTTAAAACACACTTTCCATATAACTGAGTCTCTTTCTTCATTGCTAGAAAGCAAACCTTATAAGCAAAGGAACAAGATAATCCTGTCAAGACAAAAATGGTATCTGGGAAGATATTTAATGACAAAATTTAACTTGACTGGGTTCACTAAATGGCTTTTTTTAGATGATGTACTTACATTTCTACTGTTCAAATCATAAAACATCTATACAGATGTAAGCTTATTTGTGCAGTCCACCATAGGGTTCATTCATTTCTTTACCTCATGCTTAACATTTCAGCTGCTTGCCATCAACGTTTTAAGTATTCCTGGAAAATCTGACTCTGATCATTAACAAAACTTTGCATTTCTACCTACAAACTTGTTAAAACTCTCCAGGAAGTGCCTGGCAAACAGGTTCATTTCAAAATATACCTTGATATCTGCTTACCAATATCAATTATTACTAGGCATATAAAATAAAAATTTTACCTTCTTGAAGAGAAAGACTACTTATTGTTCCATAGCTGGCTCTACACACACACATACTCTACTGCCTTTTACTTGCAGAAGTGTGTATTTTACGTATATTTTACGGAGACTACTGGGGCAATTCACATCCTCTGTGTTTTCCGGAAACTCCTTTTCCTTCTTTGTGAATGTCACAGAATACCATCAGCTGTTCCTCACTCTTCTTGAGTTTCTAGTCAGAAACTCAATTGAAGGCTCTACCCAGGTTGAAATAAAACCAGGGGGAAAAAAACCAAACCCCACACCCAAAAAAACTCACTAACTCAGAATCTCTGAGGGACTTTGACAATGCCTGTCAAAGCATTCCAGTGTCCATCATTTATGCTTGTCTTTAACTTCACTTCATGCACAGACAGGATCCAGAATCAACTTTTAACAGTAAGGATTGCTGCAAGTCATTGGTTTTGCTTATTTCTAATACAGGCAGACAGAGCAGCTTAAGTTAGTGGAGCAAGTCTCTGAGTTAAGAGCAAAGGGCACTTCTACAACTTTCGGCAAGAAGGATATATTTTTAAGATTCTCTGAAAAGACAGCTTATGCTCAAGTACTTCACTTAACAAAGATGTAAGGAATCCATATAGTTTTGCTCTAGTCATTATGATACACTTTAACTATAGTGGAATTTTGAAAAAAACAAGAAAAACCCATGAAGATTATGGATAGCTTTTGTTGAAGCTGGAAGGTATTTTGTCCACAAAAATGTTACTTGAATCGCTTTCTATTTCTGACAAATGGTGAGGGGGGGGCTGGCAAAAATCACTTTCAAGTCAACTACCCTTGTTGCAACTCTAATGGTCACTAAAGGGTTCAGGTTTTTCCTTCCCCTCCCCGCCTTTGTGAAGTTATTACTCTCACAGGTGCAAAGGCAAATAGTAAGACTCAAGGACAAATGCATTCCCTAAACTAGAGAGTGTATAAACTTCAGTTTAGAAGCTGAAGTTTCTAAAGTGTGTGAGCATAATAATCATAACTGAACAACCAGACCAAAAACGCTGCAAAGTCAAATGAGCTGCTTAAAGTTCTCTTGAGAATTTCAACTGTACCATGTGGTTAAAGAATCCAGCAAATGGGAACTCACATAAAGTTATGAACTGCCCATAATGAGCCGCTATGATTGAAGAGACCTTGTACCGTCAATAAAATCCTCTTGAAGTTGTAGCAGGCTCATTTTGGTTCCATCTCTAATCATCTAAAGGAACTCTATGCACGAGGAAGTGGATGGGCCAATAATGATTCGAAGACATTTTGGTAATTTTTAACAGAACAGTGGAAGAGTGCACAGAAGGTTCAGTTCTCAGAATATGAGGAGTTAAAGTTTTGATAGCAAAAAGTCCAAACTTGGAGCATCTCACTAGTGAAATACAACTCAAGATGTTTTAAGAAATGACTTGTGACTGGCTACAAATTACCTACTAAGAGGATCTGACAGAACTGATGCCTAACAGTCTGAAGGATTATCCCAATATCTGGCACAAATGACGAAAAAGGAGGTGCTTGCTTCTTACAATGGAGAAGCCTTTCTTTCAATACGGCCGCTTCAAACTCCAATGGTCCTATATGAAATTGCACCTCAAGATCGAATTCTCTGTCTTAAAGTAATAAATGCTTCCAGTTCCTGAAGCTTCTCTGTTCATTCTCCACCTCCTTACCTCCAAAAAATGTCTCTTAAAAGAACCAAGGATATTTGCCCAGATATTAATGACTATTATAGCCACAAAATCATTATTAGCAGTCTGCTAGTACACCAACTTTGGGAACCTTACAATAGTTGTAAATAAAGAGGGGTTACCAACAGCAGAAAATGCAAACTGACAATTCAGGTTGCTTTTAGCAGAGCAGATGTGTTTACGTTGTTAGTGCTGATCATACCACAACAGCACCATGCAGTCAGGACAGGACACTCCTGTCTACTTCGGTTCTACTAAAGCCATTATGAATTTAACTCAATAAAAAAGGTAACAATATCAGATTTACATCACAGAATAATTTGACTAGAACTGCATACACATTTTTGATAAGTTCTATTTTTTGGTCAACAAAACACTCGACATACGTTGTAGCCTCTTCTTTTTGGAACATGGTGGCTGCTGCTGCCAGGCTTTCTGTAAAACACGGGGATGACATGGATTCTAAACACTAGAAATGTGTTTGCCAACAAGTAGACCCCTGCTGTGAACCACAGACACTTCCTTCAGCTAACTTAGCTTCTGACCTGAAAATATAGGCTGTGAAGGCAAAGAGCCTCCCACCTTAAAGAAATGTAATGTGGATGTTGAGTATTAAACTGAAAATTTGTCACATCTCCTCAGACCATGAATAGGATAAAGGACCCTATTTTTCTTTTTGTTGGGTTTTGGGGTGGGGGTATGAAAACCTAGGAGACAGTAACAACTTCCACAACTACTTCTGTGTTAGCTCAAATTACAGTTGCCACTGCACCTTCTAACTATTTTTCATAAAAGAAGGACTAGGAAACACAGGTTAGAAAGAAACAAAGACTGGACTTTGCTGGGTAAACTCTAGGATTATTTCTTTTCCTCCCCCAGGATTTATTTTTATACACGCACATATGTATGTATACACACATACATGCACAGACCTAATACACACCCTAGGATTATACATTCAGGATTAAAAAATACTGTTTGTAAGCACACACTTGCCCACTCCCTAGAATTACCTTTATTACCCAGAAATCTTTCTTGAAAAAAGGCTCAAAGACTAATCTACAGGTTGGTGCTGGCAGAGTTTTGTAATTTTCACATCAAAAGCTGACACATTTTTAGGATCTCCACCTAGCAAATGGAAGGGAAACGGGAAAGAGTATGTAGCTCCTAGAATATTTTAAATTAGCCCTGGAATCTCCCAGGTAATCCATGGTGTTATCAGTCTGAACGCTGAACAACAGGTATTCTGTCATACTTTACCACCCCACGGATTATCTTTGACTTGCCACTGCAAGTCCCTAGAAGCACTACTGTGTTTATATACATTAAATGAAGTAGGCCTCAGGGATAATTCTTTCTCCAGGTGTGTTTAAAGATTTGCACTCTTTTCCCCTAAAAACGTTCATCTTTAGACTGGATACGTATATTTATCTTCTTAATAGTTAAGAAGAAAAATCAGTCCCCATCAGGATACTCCTATTCCTCTGTTTGAGAACACTGATCAGCATTCCTCAGATTAGACATGTAGAGAATTGCTTATTTAATAGAAGTACTTTGGTATTTTCCATCTTCTGCTTTAGTACAAGAGCATCAGGCCTCTGCCACTGATTATTATTTTAATTAAATTTGGCTGCCACATCTATGGGCATCACTAAAGATAACAAAAAATGTGAAGGACTGCGTAACTGATGAGCCGAATTCTGATACAGTGACTCAAGAAGGTAGTTCACAGAGGCTGTGAACAGAATAGTGAGCCTGTACTTCTAGAACCACACCCTCCTAATGAAATCTACTTCCTCTTCATATCAAAACAAACAAAACACACCACCAAAAGCACAAAACCGAAATAACAACCTAATAATCAAATGATTTTTAAAAATACTTACTTGTTTTCAAATACAACTGTGAGCGAGTCCTCATGAACATCTTTGATAAAGCCCTAAAACAAAAGCATCTTTGTTATAAGAATGCATGTGAACTCAAAACGAGGCAGCAATGTCAACACAGCCCAAAACTCAGCCCAAGAGCAGACCACCCCCAACACTATGGCTTCAATTTAGCAGAGTTCCAAGGCACGATCCCACTGCTCGCATGAGGCTGCTGATATGTTCAGCTGTCTATTCTAAGAAACATGGCACACAGGGATTGTTTCAAAGGACTGCTCAAATCAGATCAGCACATTTAGAACTGAAAACTCGCTATCAGAGTTTATTATTTTATCCACAGGTGTGTACAACTGATTTACAGGAACAAGACGAGAGGTCCAGGCCCAGGGTAATTAGTACGTCTTGCAATACAACGTGCTATGCACAGCCATTTGACAATTTGATTTATGAGTTTTCTTCTCAATACAAAACTGAATCCCAAACAACCATCCTTCAGAACAGTATGACAGCAAGTCTGGATAAAACTTGCCAATACAGGCTGCCATAGAGCCAGTCATGGTATCATCTTTCAAGCACCAAACTGGGGACTGTGTGAGGCCAAAGACCTGTAAGATCTCACAGGAAAACAAAGAGAATAGAGTATTTCAGGGGGGTTCTGTGTCACATTATTATTATCTCAGGAACAACTGAGAGGAAAATTGCGCTCCCCTTTCTTTTGGAAAACAAAGGGCTTCTTTAGGGATCGCTGATTATGTCAAAAAACCTGAAGACAAAGAACAACCTGATAGATACAGTTGTACTCAAGCATCCATGCAGAAATTAAGTTCCTACATCTCTCGGTTAAGGAAGGCAGACTTGTTGCAAAAAAAAGCAGATAAAGGTATGAGATAGATCTTCCCAACTACTCCTGCCTTTGCTATAGCCTGCCATTTGTCCAAGCACGGGAGGTCAAGGAGGAACCTGCAGTTTTAAAGGAGTAAGAGAATTGCATAGCTATGTTAAGAGAAGTTCCAGGAAATCTGCTGAATGGATTATATCCACTTAAGAAACTGCCAGCTGAGGAGGACGAAGAACATACCAGCTGTGCAAGGCATAACCAGTCCACAGAGGTATTATGTGTCAGCTCAGGGAAAGATAAATTTTGACACAGGAGATCCCTCAAAGTAACGACAGACGCTAAAGGGCTCACACTGACAGCTGGTTGCAGCGGGCCTATATGAACACATCTCCTTTTACCTGAACTCATACTCAGGCAATGCTGTGAAGGCATTCGCTCAAAACCCACTTTTCTGCTCCCTGAGCTTCGCTCAAAACCATCTGCCTTTTTAAAGATGCAAAGAGCATATAAAATTTTACTGCCTGAAATGTGTCAGCTAACAACTGAGGTAAAGCAGAACTTTTACTATGTTTATGCTACCAATGTCCCCTTTAAACACACCCCAGCATGGGGATGAATTAAAACGGCAGGAAGTGTGGGAAATAAGAGTTGTACTACAATTCACTCAAACTCTATCCAGGGACAAAACTCCCAAGTCACAGCACTGTTCACGAAGTTCACACAGTTCAACATTCTGCCAAATGACAACTTGTCAACAGAAAGCAGTGTTTAAAGAGAGAGATTTAACTCCCTACTATGGACAGCCATTTATCTCCATTCCAAGAGTCTGTGACTCAAAATTGGTCTTTTCCTCATTATGCTGCTTTATTTCATAACTGAACCTTACCTTTCAATTATGTTGTTACATGCTCTCGCAGTACTCAATGTAGGGGGGGATGTATTTTATTTCTAAGCCCAGCCTATAGTAGCAAAAAATATATTCTGCAGATCTGAATTAATTTATCTTTATTATGTTAAAAAACAGAACTTCAGAGTCAAGGGGTTCAAAATCATGTACCATAACATACCTGAAAAACAGTCAGAACAAAATGCTCTGCAGAGTTCAGAAAATCCTGAACCCACTGACTAGCTGCAGGTTTCATTAATAAGACAAAAAAAGCAGGTAGGGAAAAAGAACCCCAAGTGCATCAACTTTCCAGGATTTCAGACAATTAGTCCATTACTAAGTAAAGTCTGGTTTTCTGTGTAACAGTACAAACAGGTCTGATATTCACATGTCATTTCCAAGCTAATGTCCTGCTGAAGAAAGGGAAAGCTGGAGTGGAACAATAATGCAGAGATATGACTAGCAGCAGACTAACAGCTGACACTGCACAAACGTCAGCTGCATAAACAGAAACACTGAACACTTTGTAAAATCAGAAGTACAAATTCCAACAAAGAGTCTGTACATTTTACAACCCTGTAAACGTGGGTTTCGGGAACTCCTTTGCACAAGGAAGCCTTCCAGTTCAAAGGGTGTGCACTGCTCTTCCCTTAGAATATAATGCAGACTCACGGCCTGCAGATATGCACACAGTAACGTGCTTGAAATGATCTGAACAGCACTTTCAGTTGGCATTCCCAAACTCTTTCACTCCACAGTTTTTATACATGAAAAACACTCAAATACAACATTTATCAGGTAGACACTTCAGGTCACAAGTGGGCATAAGTAAAGCATTAAATAAAATTCCACGATTATTTAAATAATTATATTGTTGCAAGGCCTGAAAATACTCTGATCAGAGTATTGTGATCAGATTCTAATTGTACAAACACAAGATTAGTAGTAAAGGAGTAACATAAAAGTCAAATATCCCAAGCATAATTCTTCTTGCTATTATCAATTTCTCTACAGCTGTGGGGAAGAAATCCCACTTACAGTAACTGAAGCACCGCAGTCAATGAGGTACTATAGATTGTACGGTTCATTCATAATGCAACTAGAAACATTCAGAATTCAGTATATGTTTTAAATAGTTTTATAAAAAATGACTTCATTATTGCCAAGAAACATGCCAAAAGCATAATCAGAACATTCCTGAAAAGTAAAAATTCCTGCACACTACTTCCCTACTTGTAACCCTGATCTTTACAATAAGCATTATCAGCTGTCACCTACAACTCCAAGAATAAAACAGAGAAATAGATTTCATGCATATCAGGATTAGATTTAGTGTAATTTTTGAAGTATTCCAAGAGCCTAGACACAATTTTTTAAAAAAGATTTTACAAAAAACCTGTGACATTAAGATATTTTGCAATACAAAGCAGATTTAACATCAACAGTTATATTACACACTATAAATTCACAATAATGTCTTCAGAAAGGGCATGATGAACACAAATCAAAGTAGTATACACCCTGGTTTTCAACTAGGAGTTTGGAGGAGTTCTTTAGCAGTGAGATACCCTATATCAATACATATATACTCTAAGCTTGGACTAGTCATGTCTGATAACGTATCAAAAACATTTTCTACTAAATTAAGTAATGATGCACCATCTTAACTTTCGCTCAAATGAACAAGGTATTCCATCACCTAAATTTAATTAAGCAGTGTTGCCCAAGATACATAATGCCAGTATCTAAGTTTGAAACATTCTATGTTCTTACACATCATTCCACGTGTCCTCATTCCAAACAGAGGTGATGAGGCAGAGCTAACAAGAGCCCACCAAACACATCATCAATAAAAACACATAGTGGTGAACTGTATTATCAGCAAGTAAGCTTACACACAGCATCTGTGTGTGTTTTACACCACATACAAAACTGGAGTGCACGAAGGGAAGAAAAATTGATGGGACTTCATCTTGCCCGACCTTTTGATTTGGACTGTCCAGATATTAGTGTCAGTCATTCAGCTACGCTGTGAGCTGGATCTCTGGCAGCCCATGTATGCCCTGCTCGCTACAGTCCAGCTCATGAGGCAGAGAGGAGACTTACTGTACTACAGGCTATTAATGTCGTGCTGGCTCCCCAGGCACTTGGGTTCAGACCTGTCTCTGCCACTCACTTGGCAGAAGCCAGGCTCCCAACACTAGCACCTGTAAGTATCGCTAGGACTCCTGCCTAGGTTTGGGATAAGAGATCCAGCAAATCTAACATAGGGCAGCAACAGTGTTAAGCATGAGCAGAAGGGCAGGAAACTATAAGCAGCTCATTTGCCACCAAAATCACTACAGTTGAGACTTCATCTCATAACACACACTCACACTCCCTTTTACCTGGGTTTTGCTCATGGATTTAGGATTAGGATCTGCTGATAACATAAACGGATCAAGACTTACTGAAGTGCCCTTACAGTGAACTGTATGTCTCTGTATATATACACACACAGGTTTTTTTTTTAATCCAGTTTCAGGCAAAGTCACAAAATCTGTGTAACAGGCAGATGCAATCCAATTTCCCTCTTGATCCTGCTTCCTGACATCTGACCCCCAAGCAGGATGGTCCAATCTAAAAATGAGGTGCTGTAGTTTATCTGTAAACATTCTTTCCAGGGATAGCCACTGTGCTGGCTTTTGAGACACACATACCTGCACACTGAAAACTATACTCAGATCACTTTACACACTGCTGAGCAAATTTCAAACAGTAAACGCTTTGGCATCTGGTGCCATGAGCTGTTTCTGAATCAGTGACATAAAGGTCAAGAAGACTATATCCTATTACCAATCCTTTTCCTCCTTTCAGAAGCAAGAACCGGTAGTATTTTTAACTAACATGCAGACACAACTGTTTCATGTAACAAATACATGAAATCATTATCACTAAGGGATGTATCCCATACTGATTGGCCAGGGGAAAATAATAATTTAAAAAAAAAAAAAATCAAAGCAAACACGGGGAACTTGTAAATAATCAAATAACTGGACAAAAAACCTGAATTTGATCAAGTATTGTTTTTGTTAGAAGTGACTAGCAGCACCTGCTTATACAGGAACTGACAAAAGACAGAGGCTGCAGGTTCCTGCACATCACAAACATTACAGGCAGGCATCAGGTAAGAAAGAGATCCTGAACTATTGTATCGGTTTGAGCGACCAGTTTAGTTTGTGACATTACTGCTTATTTCCATTCACAATCATAATTATTGTATAGCCATAAATATTGTAAAGCCAAGGGTCCTTATGACAGTTATGCAAGAACTTCAGCACTGAATCCCCTTGTTTAGGCTTATTCATGAAAGTCTGAAGGAGTCACATTACTTACACTGTTTTCTTCCTCTCTATATCACCAAAGAGCAAAACTTCCGAAAGACATGAACCCTGCACTGATTAGGTACATCAGCAATCAATAATCACTGCCTCTGGCATCTCCCTTTTACCAGCCTAAAAGAGTCAAGCAAATGGCTTGCCAACAGCAATCATGACTGCAGATACTTCTTGTACCAGTCTACACAACTTTCAAGAGAACAGGAACAACTTTAAAATGTTTGAAATTTCACACCCATTAGGGTTAGATATAATACATAAATCTGTCTCTTACAAGGCAGCTGAGATCTTTAAAAGTCATTCCAGTCACCGTGTTTCCTGGTGTGGTAACTCAGTACAAACAGCTGTGTAAGCTACGCTCTTTAATGACAGCTTCCTATTTTACTAACCATCAAGCTAAAATCCATTCTGAAGAATTCACAGTTGCTTTCAAAGCCACTAATTAAAAATTGTAAAAAAAATTAAAAAGCCATTTTATTTTATTGATGCATAATCTTTTTCTCATACAGAATTGCTCATCACACTCTGACACTGTACACATGGAGAAATGTCGTGTGCTTCTCTTTCATAATTTTTCCCTTTAGTAATATTTTGGCTAGCCTCTACCTTGAGGCCAATTCCTGCTACCAGCTCTTCGTTTATCCTGTTACCAGAACAACAGCACCTCTTCAAAGATGAACAGACCAAGAAAGCACTTTTAGAATCTGTAAATTAAAGGCTGAGTTTCATCCTAACTCACATTTTATCTCTTTCATGCCCTTGCATTATTAAACAGCTACTACTCTAGAACAAAAAGAGCGCAAGGGCACGTAACACACCAGGCGGTTTCTCAGCACATGTAAGTGCCTAAAAGGAAGAGTGCAGTGGAACCTTCAGAGTTATTCAGATGCCATTGAAGGATTCAGGTATAGGAAGTTATCTGCTGTTCAATTTATGTACCTTGGTCTCATTTTATTGTAAGGCCCAACCTATTTCATGTAAGCTGATGTCTGAACTCATGACTAACATGCAGAACCAGGGCTGTACTTCGCATATGAGTGAGCATACCCAGGCTAACAGACACACTGGATAAAACAGAAGCTTTTGCCTTGTTCTTGCCAAGAGCTGCACAGACACCCTTCACAACTGGCAGGACCAGAGGCAACGGGCACAAACTGAAACATGGGAGTTCCTGTACGAATGCCAGGAAACACTTTATTTTTACTGTGAGGGTGACTGAGCACAGGTCATCCAGGGAGGCTGTGGAGTCTGGACATGGTCCTGGGCAACTGGCTCAAGGTGGCCCTGCTTGAGCAGGGGTGTGGACCAGATGCCCTCCCACAGCTTCTGCCAGCATCAACCACCTGTGCTTCTGTCAATTACTTCATCATCATCATCCTGAAAACACTGCAGTCAGGCCAAGATGAGACTGGGAGCATTCAACTTGCACTCTCTCCAACCCAATTAGAGGCCAAAGAAAACCAGGTATTTTTGGCCATTTCACATTAACAAGCGTACTATGATGTCCCAAAGATAAAAAATAATCTACAATCTAGCACTCACCTAGAAAGCATCAACAGTTCTGCTCTCAGGAAGTCCTCACCACACCTCTAAGACACACAAACCCTCAATTAGTAGGGTTCATCAATTCTGTTCATTCTCCTCCCTGTTCCACAACACAAACCTCACATTTTTTCAGAAGACCATGACCACATTGAGCCCCGTCAGTGCCATCTGTTCTCTAAAGACAATGGGTGCTCAATATTTATGATATATGCAAAGTCCTCTGAGCTAGCTGCAGGGAGTGGCTAAATACTGGCTCTGCTGGTTGAAAATCTGGGATAAAATACAAGGTAAATGCTGTCCTGTTCTCCAGATTACATTACTTAAAGCAAACGGGAAAAAAAAAGGGAGCATAAATTAGTTTGGAGACATAGCTAAAAAGGTTAAATTCAGATCATAGTATTTTTTGTACAGGACGAAGCATTAAAAAGTTATCTTGAGATGTCTATCATAACCACAGTTAATGTCCACAGATTTCTGCATCATGAAAAACATTTTGACTTTTCATGTATTTTAATAAAGAACACCATTTTCCTTACTAATTTTAGCAACCATAGTGTATACATATAAATACACATATAAAGAATTCCCTGTAAAAATTGAATTTTAGTTAAATGAAGAACAACTATTACAGAAACAAAAGAACCTAGAGAATATCATTTACCATGGTCATGTCTCTAGTAACTACTGAAAACCCCCCTATAATGCTGCTACAGCTAAACTGCAGATCATATTAACAACTCATTAAAAAATTCTGTCATGTAATTGTTTACATAATTATTTTGGTTCTTCTCTCTGTTGGCATAGCAGGATCCTTCTCATCTCATTTACCAGAAGGTACGTTGTGCTAATGAATGTGAATTCAGCCTGTGTGAGGGCAAACTTCAAATTTCACCCCATCCTACCAATTCTGCTTTTATCTCCAGAAAATTTTTGACACCTTCTATACAGAGATAGGCGGCTTAGGCACGATAAGCCAATTCTCATTATCTTGTAAATGCTATAATCAATGGTATCAGTGTCCAGAATAGGATACTTTCTATATAACACTGACCCGCCTCCCTTCTTTGCTTCAGAAACTTTAAACAGAAAGTCACTAGTAGAGGTACACAGTTTCAAAATGCAAGCCTAACCTCTGCCTGCCACAACAGTAAGACTCACAAAATGGAGTCACTGACACACACATTTCATTGCATTTAGTTCTCAAGAATAATCTTTTGAAATGGTGTTTCAGATTGGATTATTCAGGATAGGTTTTTGGGCAGAATCTGCAGGTTTTTTTTCACCTCCACATTAACAGTGGATTATTCTGAGTTGGGGCTTTAGTCTCTACGGGTCCAATCACTCTAACCTGACTTCATCCACCACAAAGATGCCATCACTTGCCATCACATGGATTTAATCCTCATTACATTGATCTGAAAGCCATTGATGTCATTTTCAAGTAAAACTTCTGCTTTTGCTAGTCACTGTTCACAGGCCCAAACCAGATGATGGTGCTAATCCAAGTCTGACAATTCTCACTAATTTAGGAGGAGATATCACCATTGCAGATTTTAAGTCAGGCTTATTGTAAAAAATTCTGTGCACACAGACCCCTTCAATCCAAGAATTCAGTACACCTCCTAATACTTCCATTAGTCTCACATTTCTCTCAAGCAGAAGAAACAACTAATCCATGGTTTGTAAAGTTGTCCAATATCACAAGGCAGAAAATGGAAAGCTGTGAAGAGCGTCTCCAAATTCTGGGCCTCCTAATAGGCAGGGGCAAAGGAAAAAAAACCAATTTTATTTTGGAGCATCCTGTTCTAAATGCAAACAATTCTGATGTGGGTTTCTGAGTGGTATTTCAAGTGCAGCTAAATATGTATCCAATTTACAAACTTTATTACCTACTGATTTTGGTAAAAATTTAGGAAGCTTACCTAACATGGGGATACAGCTTACCCCATTACATTCCTTCCTCATAAAAGTATCTCCCATTTGCCTCTTTTAATAGGCAGCCAGTTGGAAAAAAACTACCTCTGAAGTCAGCTGGTTACAATCCTTTAAACACCAACTGCCTTTACATACTGTACAATTACCACATGACTTCCAAGCCAAACCCACAGCTGCACACAGGAAATTCAGGGGGAAAAAAAGGACCCCCCCATAGCACCCAGTGTAATATTGCATATGCAATACCACACAGTGTATGCAGTTAGGCACAATAGCTAAAGAGAGTCCTGAGATTAAATAGCTACACTGCGTGCTCACAATACTGGCTGGAATCAGCCCTCCTGGAAAGGAAGGCAGAAGGCTCTTGCCATAAAAAGAGCTGGGATTCTGAACATCTGAAGCCAGGCTTAGGGGAAAATGACTGACAGGCAACAGCTGAGAGTATTTTGCATTGATCCTGTAACATCCTGCCATTCCAGGGAGGGTGATGGCAAAGGAAGCTTTCTGATGACATAAATAAACTCGAAATCTTCAAAGAATTACTCAAAGTATTTTAAAATCATTATTTTAGGCTCAGTTCGCCCCATCCCACCCAAAGCCCCTACCTCTTCCAAAAATATCCCCTCCACGCCCACCCACCCACCCTTTCCAAAATGAAGACTATGCAAATCCCCATGCTGGGCATCTGCTCCCCTCCGGCCCTGCCAGTGCTCTCCCTTCCCGACACACTAACCTCCCCTGAGAGCAGCCCTTATCAGCCCGCCTCGTCACCACCCTCCCCAGCCACCGCCGCCCCGCTTCATCCTCGCTGCCCCGCTCCATCCTCGCCGCCCCCCGGCTCCCCCTCCCCTCCGGCCAGCCCCCACCGCCCCCCTCTCCACCGCAGCCCCCTCCACCACCGCGCTCACCACACCCAGACACCTTCCCCCAACGCCCTTCCCCCCCTCACCTTCCCCTCCTCCGCGGCCCGGCGCAGGGGCTCTCCCCACGGCCGCCGGCGCCCACCCGCCCCCGGCCGAGCACGGAAACCGCCGGACGGCCGCCCCCCGCGTTGCCCCCGCCACACCGGCCCCGCCGCCACACCCTCCCCGCGCCGGTACCTTGTAGAAGGCCCCGTTAGAGCCGCGCACTTCCACCGTCAGCTCCTCCATGTTGAGCGCGCAAAGGACGCCGGGACGTGCTTCTAGAAACTGTCACCACGGGGGGGAGCGCTGGCGGGCTCCCCCTCCCCCTCCTCCCGCCTCCCGCCGGGTGCGAGCCGCTCCGCCGCCGCCCCGCCCCGCCTCCCCCTCGGCGCTGTTGGGTCTGCCCACGCCGCGAGCCGGTGCTGCGAGCCGGCCGAGCGGGGCGTTCCCTGCAGGAAGAGCCGCCGGCCGCCGCCTTCCCCCCGCCTCCCCCGGCCGCGACCCGCGGGAGTGGGAGCGTCCGGCTGCCGCGCTCGCCCCGCTGCCGGCCGGCGCGGCGGCTGAGGGGGGTGTGCGGCGCCTCCCGGCCGCCCCCGGGCGCAGGTGGCCCGGCAGCCTTTCCCGGCCCCGCGGGAGCGGCCGCCCTGCGGTCGTGGAGGAAGTAGCGGCGCTGGCGCTGGAGGCCGCAGTCAGCGCTGCAGGGAAAATGCGGTGTTTGGGGTTTTTTGTTTTTTTGAATGAATTAAAAAGGCCGGGCCTTAGGGGACACCTTCCGCTGCCGAGCCGCCTCAGGCGGCCTGGCTCGCCGCCCGGTGCAGTCAAGATGGTGCCCGTGCACTCTGCTTACTTCACGTCCTCGTTGCTCGGCTGTCTTTGTTCCTGACGGTGCTCCGGCCTGGCCCTGGGGGCGGGAAGCACCCCCGCCTGCTGCACTTGGCCCCGCACCGACCGGACCCCTCCTCATGGGCCCGGGCCCGGCCCCGGCCCCGAGGGGCTGCCCTGAGGCAGAGCGGGGAATCGCGTGGTTGCAGTCTGTGCCCTTTCTTCCTCCATGCAGAGGGAAAAAAAATAAAAATTATGGAATGACTTTGCGATTTGATGACCCTCAGAAGGCAATCAGCCCTGGACTGTGCTATGAGCTCAGTGCTCACATACGCTTAGTCATGCAGAGCTTGATGAAAGGCCTGGATCAGGGCCAAATGCATTTATTTTTTGCAATAGCTTTAAAGATCAGTAACAGTATTTTCAAATGTCCTTTCTGATCACCTTTCCTGTTAGATGTCAGCCCCAAATGAAAAGGAGTTTGTGATGGTATTGTACCCATCAAATGTTTTCATTTTTAGTTTCTCCGTGTTACTCTCCCACCATAGTTTTTTGCCAGTTGTAACCATGTCTGCCAGAGGTGATGATTTTGGGTAATACAGGCCTAAAAGTTTTGAGACAGCTGGCTACTGGGTCAAGAGACTCAAATGTGCCACAACTGAAGGAAAGATACGGGTTCAACACCACTGGCTTCACTTGGGTGCTGCTGGTTAGCTCCGACACGAGCCAGATGGTCAGCATGCAGCTGGGTCCACTGGTACTCTGTGTTTGTGTGGTCCAGTGAGAAATTTGAGGCGATAAGCTGGGAAAGTTCTGCTGGGGAAGAACTGAAGGTCACAGGTGGAGCTGAAGTTACAGGCTTTGTGGACAGTAAAGCCTTGAGTCATTGTGGTGAAGGGAGATAAGCCACAAATTAATTGGAAAAAAAAAAACCCAATAGGCTCTGCTTGTTCTAGAGAACACCATGTTTTTTCCACTCCATAACTCATCTCTTTGTTCGGCTATGAGATAGTGTTTAGGGAAGAAGCAGGTATGTGGTCTGCTCTTTTCCCATGCTGTGAGCACTATATTCTCAGGCCCTGCATCATAAGAGAGCCCTTCTTGCAAAACGCTGGGTCCCGCTTTCCCATTGGCAGAGGGCACTTAGGACTTTCCAGGATAAAGTATGAAACTTGGTAATATGAAGCAAACGGTTGTGCTACAAAATTCTATGCCAAAAAATTTTCATTGCCCCAAGACTGAATAGCCTGAAGTTCCTTTATTCAGCTTCCAAGACACAGACTCTCAATGTCAACTGTTTAAAAAAAGGTGTTTGGGGTTAAAAAAAAAAAAAAACCAAAGAAACCCAAACTGTGCAGGAGCCGCTGACCTCGGGAGTAGAAACACGACATGGATAAAAAAATACTCTGGAACTGCATGAGGCACCCAGATGTCCACATCTGCAAAAGGGGGGCAGCTCTGGTCAATAATGATAACGAGAACTAACTGGCTTGAGCCAACGCAATCTGCCGCTGAATTTGCCTGATAAAACTTGTTTTTCTGCAAGAGTGCCCATGGCAGTGGTTAAAGTGACAGGGTTGTTTACAGATTAATAAGAGGCAGATTGTTACACCTTGGTGTAAATGGGGCTACAAGAGGGTTATTATTAGTTGTGGGCCATAATGCAGGACATCAGCCAGACTGGGAGGATGAATCTGTTCTCAGCTCAATTTGCACTTAATGTAAATTAGAAGTAACTACTGAATTAAGTTACTTCAAGTATTTACTGAAATATGGGAGGATATTTCTCACTCCAGAGTCTTCCTCTGACTAATTACGTTTTTCACCAGACTAGGCAAGGTGATTGCTATTTTGTTTTCATTTTGCAACACCCACAGTGATGCTGCCACCTACATTTCATAGAGCAGTTCTGGTCAGGGAGAGGCTGCGAGTAAGTCAAGTTACACCACTCTCCATCCTCTGTTGAAACTGTTCAGCAACACAGGAGGGAGAGCAATCTTCATCGTGCCAAAGGGACAGCAAGCAGGATTCTGTGTCCTTGGGGCCCTTGGCTGCAAAGAGCAGAAGGACGGTCTGCTTATTTAAGTGAGCAAAGTAGGAGTAGGATTGTTGTCTTCAAATACCTCAAGCACGCAGAGCGGATAATGACCAATGAGAAGAGACTGAGGCTGTAAAAGACAGAAAACATGACTAGCAAAAGACTCCCAAACAGACATAGGTTGACCAGTAATAAATTCAGTCTGGAAATTAGAGTTTAAAATGGGAGGTTGAGTAAGTTTCTAGAACAGCCTTTCAGAATGAAATAATGAATGTTAATACAGCCTGCCTGCTTTTAGGATGGCAAAAGCACTTATGATGGGGATTTATCCACATAAACCATATTTTCAAGATAGGAGACTTTGAAAGTATTGATTCCAACAAATAAACAACCAACCACTGCCACCCACCATCCTTCCAAATGCTGTTGTCTAAAATTCGGGAAGTATGTGGACAAACTGGAGACGGTTCAGGAAAAAGCCACAAAAACAAGGATTGAAAATGTAACTCAATCACAGAATCATCTGGTTGGAAGATACCTTTAAGATCACCGACTCCAACCATTCACCCTGCACTGCCAGGGTCCCTAAACCATGTCTCTCAACATCACATCCACACATCTTTTAAACACTTCCAGGGATGGGGACTTCACCATCTCCCTGGGCAGCCTGTTCCAATGCTTCACAACCCTCTCTGTAAAGAAATTTTTCCTGACATCTAACCTAGATCTCCCCTGGCACAACTTAAGGCCATTCCCTCTCATCCTGTCGCTTGTTATATAGGAGAAGAGACCAGCCCCCACCTCTCTACAACCTCCTTTCTGTTGGTTGTAGAGAGCAAGAAGGTCTCCCCTGAGCCTTTTCTTCTCGAGGCTAAACCACCCCAGGTCCCTCAGCCGCTCCTCATAAGACTTGCTCTCCAGACCCTTCCCCCTTTTCTTCTCGAGGCTAAACCACCCCAGGTCCCTCAGCCGCTCCTCATAAGACTTGCTCTCCAGACCCTTCCCAGCTTTGTTGCCCTTCTGTGAACATACTCAAGCACTTCCAACGTACTTCTTGTAGTGAGGAGCCCAAAACTGGACACAGTACTCAAGATGTGGCCTCACCAGTGCAGAGCACAGGGGAACAATCACTTCCCTGGTCCTGCTGCCCACACTAGTGCTGATACAAGCCAGGATGCCATTGGCCTTCTTGGCCACCTGGGCCACCTGGGCTCATATTCAATTGGCTGTCAACCAGCACTCCCAGGTCCTTTACCACCGGGCAGCTTTCCAGCCACTCCTCCCCAAGCCTGTAGCGTTGCAGGGGTTGTTGTGGCCCAAGCGCAGGACCCAGCACTTGGCCTTATTGAACTTCATACAGTTCACCTCAGCCCATCGATCCAGCCTGTCCAGATCCCTCTGTAGAGCTTCCTGGCCTTCAAGCAGATGGACACACCCACCCAACTTGGTGTCATCTGCAAACAGACTGAGGGTGCACTCAGTCCCCTCATCCAGATCATTGATAAAGGTATTGAAGAGAACAGGCCCCAACACTGAGCCCGGGGGACACCACTTGTGACCCGACACAGTCAAACAGCACCATAGCAGAGTTTTAATATTTTGAAAGAATGATTTTGCCCGCAATCTGCAAGTACCCAGGTAGGAGAAAAAATTATAAAAGCCTCTTTAGATTTTTATCACTAGCAATTTTAAAATGAAGATCAGATATGCTCTGGTTCAGACAAAAATGAATTCTTGGAAGTCTTAACATGTGTCACTGAAGGTCAGAACGGAATTGTCATTCTGGGACCTTTTGCCATTGGACTCTGTTAAATGCTCATTTTAGCCAAAAGCAGACAAATTTTAGCCATTTTCAGGGACTTTGGCAAGAGTGAGACAACTATGAAATCAACAGCATAACTCCTCAG
This sequence comes from Bucorvus abyssinicus, assembly GCA_009769605.1. NCBI lineage: Eukaryota > Metazoa > Chordata > Aves > Bucerotiformes > Bucorvidae > Bucorvus > Bucorvus abyssinicus. The sequence continues at coordinate 8,264,254 of CM020035.1, read as the reverse complement.
AAGAGTGATCTTTTTTACTCAGATTATATTTAGTTAGAGAAAGATGCACAAATTGATACCACTCTTAAACTACCAGTAGGCTGATCACTTATTTTTGAAAAATCTTTGTAGTCTTAAACTAATCAGTTACTTTGCCAATTAACTTTGGTGCCTTTTCTTATACCAATACAAGGGGTATTGCCGTGTTTTACTGAACACGTTCCCTGCCTTTTAGTAAAATAAACCCCCAAAAGCATAGTTTCTTAGCACGTTTTGTAAAAAAGCAATCAGACAAAAATCAGGGTCAAGTAACTCCAGACTTGTGCCTTTACTTATAAACACAGAGTGTAATAACCTGGGTCTCACATTCTATTCAGTGAGGGCAAATGCTGACACTTAGCAACTTGTGCCATAAAAAAAATAACATAATGATGAAAAACTAATCTGGCTTTGCCTTTAAGTGGGTAAAAACCTCCTTGGTTCAGCTGTGCATTCTGAAATTTTGGCAGAAGGCTCATACCTATGAGACATCCATCCAGAGACCTCCAACCTTAGAGGAAGCTCCAGCAACTGGCAGCACTTAGACCCCTCGTGAGTTACTGTGCATCCCTAATCCTCAGTGGAGACAAGCAACAGAGATGAGTATTTGAAGGATATGAGGAGATAAGATCGTATTTGCCTCATGTCTTACCAAAGGACAAAACTGCATTACAACTCAAAAACACTCCTGGAGAAGTGCTTTGGGAAAAATCACATGCTTCCAAGTGTAGGGGGCTTAATTTACTTGTATGTTTTCTTTGTTCCACATATTGTACTTGCGCAGCAGAAGGAAGTTTGTAATGTGTAGAATCAGCCCCAATAGACTTGCGCAGGTAGAGCAGGGGATCTAATATTTTGTGGCTCAATGTTGGAATTAAGATATAGGCTCCCAATACAGACTGTCCTGCTGGGCTGCCTGTGCAAAGGGCCAGTGGTTTGTTGTAAAAACGGAAAGAAAACTCCTAAGGAAAAGCTTGTGGTTTGTTTTATTTTGTCCTTCACTGTGATTTTGGCACTATTTGAATATTGAGCTGAAGAAGAATTGCTACCAACTTTCAGCAGCCTTTTACAAATGCCTTTCTGACCTTTACAAATGACTGGAGGTACATTTGTCTGGGGGTTGGCTGACTGACTGTGCCATACCCAGGCACCTCTGCAGGTACTGTAACAGACACCACTGCAGAAAACAGGACCCACAAAAGCTGCTGCTAAGTGAGTGTGTGTAAAATCATTTTACAGTGCAGTGCAGTTTAAAACCCTCTCTCTGGTATGGAGATCAGAGAAAGAAGAAATTGTTAAGTGTTCCGATTGTTGTAAATTAATGTTTGTAGTTATTTACACCTACCTTGAAAGGGAAAATCTTTGGAGATAGTTTATTTGTTGTGTATGACAGCAGATAGCACATTTATTTGTCTGTGTCTGGATGCAATGAATTGAAAATGTTTCACAGTTATAAACTTCCTATGTTTAGAAGGATAAAAACTGTTAATAATCCACAGAATGCAGTAGGTGTTTACAATGATATTCTACTTCCTGTTACTGCAGTCTAAAAAAGCAGAAGTCACTGAGTTAATGAAATTATGTAAGGAAGACGTCAAGAACAAATATTAAAAGAAAATTGGTTTTGACTGCAGTCTGTATTTATGCTGAAGTAATGATGAGTAATATGATTCAGGTTTCATTTGTTCACAGGCCACAAGATAACGTGGATGCACAGCAAAACAAAAAATACACATCCAGGCAACAGACTGCTATGTGAAAGTCATTTCACACAGAATGACAACAATATGAACCTTCTTTTTTCACACTGGATGAACTCCTGACTTACCATTGTTTGGCTGATACTCCTATTTTTGTCAGTAGAGCACAGGAAAGCAAGGAAAATCGAAGTAAAAGTTTGATGTCATTCTAAAAGCGAAGAGAAGCACTAGACAATGCCTGCTGTAAGCACAATGTTCATTCTGCAAAATCATTTCACTGAAATTTTAATGAACTTAAACGAGAACACTGCTGTCTAATGGGCTTTATGCAATGGTCTGAAGTGCATCCAGACAAAATACAACTTTTCTTGGGGTTGGTGTGGTTTGGTAATTTTCATTATCACTTTATATCTGCCTCTTTTGAATACTAGAATGGGTGCAGCTGATCAAAATAATGTGCTTGACTTTGTTCCAAGCCAAGAAGTCAAGTGCCCTGAGCACCAGAGAGGAACTTCTGTGGTAGTGTGAAGTCATGGTGAAGTAATGGTGTGGAGAAGCCTGTTGTAATATTAGCTTTAGATATCCAGACCTAGAAGTTCTCATCTCCAAGTCTTAGGAGTTATATCCTTCCTGTCACTGTTGTTACCCATACAAACCCAAGTGAATAATTTCTGTCTTCTGAATACTTCTAAATGGAAACCAAGAAAGGTGCTATCTTAAATACATGACCTTGGGTGTAGGAATTTAGTTCCACAGGACATCAAAAAATGAAACAGCAGCACTTAAAGGTGTATCTGGAGTAGCAGAGGGATACGCATCAACCCAAACGAAGAAATGCAGTATGGAACAGTGAGGAGGGAACTCACAGCTAGGAAGAAGTTAGCAATGCATCTGTGTGAAACTCTACACAAACAAACGACAAAGCTTATTTCTGTACTTATAGGATTACCTGATATAATCTAAAGCACAAAATAATTCATTTCAAGAAGAGATTTGTTGTCATCTCAAGGTATGCTGCTGTCAAGAGTTCCAAAAGCAGGTTTCTGTCTTGCCACGCTTTACTTTTTTGAAGGCCCTAGTACAGCAAAGTACAGGTATTCTGTTTAGTATCTGAATGGAAGGGATATAGGAATGGCATTAAATAGTTGGCTTAATCTGTGCTCTTCAAGAAAGGAAGGAGTCAAGAAGAAAGTTTTCTGCTAGTTTGTTGTCAGAAGAGTAATCTAAAACATTGTGTATACATGAATTTTCAGGCTCCTCTGAAAAGTCCCACCTGTAGAGCAACAGATATATATCTATAAATTACATATACATGTATTTGTGGTATGTATTGTTATATATATGTAAAGAAATTGCAGATTAATACAGAGTCCCAGTGCCCTAGGAGCAAAGATAAGCATTTCAACGATGAAGTACTAAGAACGATGATATGACAATGTCAGGATCTCAATATCAATTGTTCTCCCCAAATGGATTGTAGTCAACTACCTCAAAAAATCAGGGAAGGCTTTTCTATTACCTTAGTTATAGGCACTGACTTTAAGAAATTAAATACTATTAAACAACTGAGATGGCCTTCCTCTGGTACGTGTGTTCCAGCTGTATCGCAAATGCCATCGAAGAGGGTGGGATAATATCTGGACTCTTGCCTTTTTTCCATCTCTCTAAAATTACCATTCCATTCATAGCAGTATTTTCCCAGACTGCTTATCTGTTGAGTTGAAAAAGGGAACTCATGAAGCTACTTTGGTGGTAAAGTAGACAGTTCTGTTAAATACAAGAAAACTGATGATCCTTTTGATCTAATCAATAATTTTATTGCACAAGCACTCAGGACATCATGTCTTTGGCATACTTCCACTTCCTTTGTTTCCAATACCAAATGCTGTAGTCCGTATGGCTTATCAGACACTGCTGTTCGTGATTTCACCAGTGATTTCTTGCCACAAGACTCATCATAGAATCAAAGAGTCATGTGGTTGGAAGAGACCTTTAAGATTGAGTCCAACTGTTCACCCTGCACTGCCAGGGTCCCTAAACCATGTCCCTCAGCACCTCATCTACACGTCTTTTAAACAATTCCATGGATGGGGGCTCATCTGAGCCCTAAAAACTGAGTGAGCTTTAACCTGTTCTTTCCACAACTGTACATGCCCACTTGTTCTGACCTGTCTCAGAGGAGTTATACCTCCAGCCCTGGACTTTTCTTACTGCGTTGAATTGGTACTTCAGAAAGGAGCTTCTCCACTCTACCTTTAAAATGATGCTTTAGACAGTGGGGACGAAGTGGCTAACTGTCAGAAACCAAGTACATTACAGCCATCAAAAGGAGAAGCTGAGGAGGATTAATGCAAACAGATGAAATATGCAAGAAAAGAAATAGGAACAAGGAGACAAATGATAAAAAGAGAAAAGTCAAGAACAGCAGGAAAAGAACAGCAGAAGAAGAAAAGCTTCAAACAACAGAGGAAGAGAGGTTCAAAATATAGACTTTGATAAAGAAAAGTTTTATGAATTAAAAAGGTGAGGTAAGAGGAAGATAGATAAAGTGGATGATAAATGAGGAAAAGCAAGAGAAAGAACAGTTCTAGGGAATACAGGAAAATACGTTAGTGTCACCTCTGACATTCACATCCTTTTTCTCCCTAAAAAAGAATGGAAGAAGAGATGGTAGAAGATGTCAACAATGTAAAGGCACAAGACTAATTCATATCTAACATAATGTTTACTGGTGTTTGGGAAATCCAAGTTCAGATCTATTTCTTGCCAACTTGGAGCAGGAATTTGATTGCAGTTCTTGCACTGTCTGAGCTGTGTCCGTACAGTCATGCAGTCAATGTTACAGTCGGTGTCACCTCATGTCAAGATACTGGACTAAGCTTGGAACAAAGTAGTATTTGCATGGGAAGCAACACTCTAGTTGAAGTTTTTTCATTTCGCAGAAATACTTCAGTGCTTACAGAGCTACAAAGTGTGAGAGTGACAGTTTAGATTTTGAGCCAGTGAATCCTTGCATACCAATAACAATCACAAATACCATGGCTTTTTCTGTATGTTTATCCAAACCAGTTTTCAGGACTGGAAACTTTGAAAAAATTCACTAGTTCCACTTTATGGAACCATTTTGAGCAACTTTTAATTCATGTGACAAATGTTTCAAGAATCGAACATTTTCATCATTAAATGACATTTTATTTTAAATTAAAATAACATGTTTTCTAACTGCATAACAATAAAGCCTGATGTCTTAGCTACCCATACTTGTTCCTCTGAGAAAATAAAGTCTCAAAGACCCTAAATTCCACACTCTGGAGCAATTTAGGTCTCCTTAGAGATCACAGTTTGAACTACAAATGCAATAAGGGCTGCATCCTGCTGTAACCGAAATCCTTCCCAAGTCTACTTCTGCTTTTCAATCTCTCTAATTTTTCATTAGATCAAGAGTCACACATTTTTGTTGGCAGTAAAGCAATTCCAATTTGAACTGCCTTCTGTCTTCAATAGGAATTTTCCCAAAGTACAGAAATAAAAATGTAAAACTTTGCTGTGTTTCATTACTTTCATTCTTTTGAACTTTGCTTCTCTGAAAGCTCTGTGTGAAATTATTAGAAGACAGGTTTTGAAATGCCTGTGAAAGTAGATGCATATATGGGACTCAAAGGGCCTTATTTAAAAAAGAAATTTGCCAGTTACCCAGCTCTCTGGTTGGTTATGCCCATTCAAGGACACAGAATCCATCATTCGTATGATTATTTTTACATCTGAACTTTTTTTTTTTATACTAGATAGACTTGAAACTTTCAGGGTCATTTGCCCAGCATGTAGTTGAATGTCCTGTGCTATAGATTCCAATTAGCAAGACCATGTTCAATGGTCCTACACCACCAATGCTGTCTAACTGCTTTCCACTTGGCTTTATATGTTTCTTCTTTGTTGCAGCTGCAACCAGGTCTATCTACTCTTTGATAGAAAAATTTCAATTACCCCAGGGAGAAGCTTTTAGCTTTATTAAGCATTGAAGTCTACACATTTGTTCTTCTGTTGAAGAGCAGTTCAAAAGGAGAGTTTCTGAGGAAGTAATCTGATAAATTAGGATAAAGCTTGTGGACTTTCACTGCTAATGTTTTTCCTGTAATCTGAGCCTAAGAATCTGCCAACTCAATGTACGGTTAAGCATTTCTTTAACACTTTTAGCCCCTGACAGATGTTTCTTACACTTTACAAGTAAATGGTTCTTCAGTGCTTTTTGAGACTGCTGTGCTCTCAGCATAAAATTGATGTCTCAGAAGGCTGGGTAGCTGTGCTCTAGCCTTGATAGATAGTGACAGAAAACTGTTCCCATCTGGTAGCTTTGTATTGGCCTCTGAGTAAACGAATGGTTTCCTTACTTAGGTGATGGGTGTCAAATTGTCACCTCCTCGTTGCCAAGAGTAACCTTAGTTATCTAAGAAAAAGCAAGGACTACATATACCAGACATCTACTCTGCCCTCACTTTGTCGTGATTGGCCTTTTAGGGGAGTGGGGTGGCCAAGTGACGTGGAAGAAAGCTAGCAATAACAGTGCGGTAAGTCACATCTCTAGATTAAAAAAAAGAGATGCTCTTCCTAATGCTGTCAATCTTGTATTTTATTTCATTGGTGGATTCATTTACACAAGTAAATAAGGCTGTCATTTATCCTTTTTAACGTTTGAAAATTCCACAAAAGTTTCACGGTGCTGGTTTGAAATCGAATCTTTCATTATTGTCTCTATCTTACAAATTAATTTATGACTGTATTTGAAGTCTTAAATGCCTCTTGAGAGAGCTGAACATACAGTCTAACAATATACCCATAAAAAGCAAACATGAGTTACACATTTAAAGAAGATAATCTTTCGGTTGTATGGGAATCCTGTCACTCTCGCTTTTCTGTTTAAGCTTCATATAATAAAGCCTTTCTTTCTCTTTTCAGAAAAGTTTTGGTTCTTCCTCACTCATCCCAGCTCTGTGTGGCAGAGGAAAATGGTACATTAAATGGAGTCTGTGAAAAGGGCACACAACTAAATGAAAGTAATGTTGCCAAATTAGAAGAACACTAGGGTTCTTGGATGAGGTATATTTTTCTAGGAATCCACAAAAGAGAGTGAGGAGGAAACAAATAACTATGGGGAGGGTTCTCCTAACCCACAGTCCCACCTAAGGATGAAGCTACAGCATGCCTTTTTTTGAGCACTATTTAAGCAAGAGCGACTATCAGTTACAAACACAGGTAGTAGAATTCACATAAGCAAATCTCCTCTTGCTAAATACTGCCCTATAAATACACATATTCTAATCTGTTATTAACACACAAGGTTACATTGTCATAATGCATCAAAATATTACAATTGGGGATTTTGAATGCATTATCACTCTACATTCCTGTGCATCCATCATAGGGCCAATGTGCCACCTACATCTCTTTCACAAGACACACACATCGTTTACCGTCCCTCTGGGCAGAGGCATTTAACTCTTTTCCGAGCAACTCAACTAACAACAAATACTCCCACTAAAATCAAAACAAAATTGAAAAAAAAGAAAGAAAAGAAAATCCCCAAACTGTTTGCTCTTTATTAGGCAAACACTATTTCATGGTGCAATTAAATACTAAGACAGAGGAAAAATAGTTAAGATTACAGAAATTAATTCTATATCAAAGTCTGCAGAAGGACTCCTGTTGACATCAAAGCTTTGGCTTCTCTTTGATAATGAGATTACACATCCTTCTTGATTTTCTGTGTATTCTTTGCAGCATAGATGTATTAACACTGTCAATGATTCTGCACAAAGTTCAATGAGTTTAAAAGCAAACGATACATTTTTGTATATGGATTTGGAAAAACTGCCACCCAAGACCTGACACTGTAACCTTGGAGCTGAAACTGTAGTTAGAGCTTTTATTTCCAGTATTTCATCACATTGTGCATAAATAATATTTTAGGCTTTCACTTCTAGTCAGTCAGGACCTCTGCCCTTCAAATTTCAATTTCTATCGTCTATCCAGCTTCATTCCATACATTTGTATGCATCTAATTACATGAAACTTAGTGAACAATTCTGCTGACAGGACAAAAAAGGGAAAAAATTCCTGTCTCTCTCACCTGCTTCGGTCTGGAAAAATTCGCTGGAGTAAAATGCAGTCAGGAGGCAGTAGATAAGACTGAACGTAAAGCAAGGGTTAAATGTTTATGAAAAAACGCCCCATACCTCAGCCTATCCCCTTCTCAGAATAGAAATAGCATCATACACCACGTACCAAATCGTCTTTGATACTCTCCATTCTGTGAACATCTGGAAATGGAGTCAGGTGACCTTTTGACATGTAACCTTTTAGGAGAAGGCTAGGTGAGCCGTAAGGGAGTACAGTGCTTTCGGAAGTGTGTTGTGCTCCCGTGCCAAGTCGCTGTCCCAAAGCTCAAGGTCGATGAATCAGTCATTGCTAATACAGATGTTTACAGCATTAAGAGAGAGAAAGTACTGGAGGGAAGCCTTGCAGGTGCCAGACGGAGAGATGTCTATATTAAGACTTATGCTGAATTGTTAAATTTTAGTTATCAGCAGAACCAAACTAAGAGTCTGTGTTCTCAGCTGAGAACGTTATTGGTACAGCTTGTTCGTGCTTAAGAGATAACAGTTGCCTTCAGTATGAAATGCTGAGATTTTTTTCTCCTAGGTTTGAGCACTTCAGTTCAAAACATACTCAAAGTTGGTTACTAAATAAGCAATGAAATTTTTGACATTTAGATCAGTGTAAGACCTACTGGATTTTCTGGGATTTGGGGTGATTCAGTGCTGCCTGTGTGCATTGAGAGGAGAGGGTTTTTTAAAAAAGCATTTAACATCCACTAAGTGGAAACCATAACATTCATTAATACTGAAGCCAAGCTGTGAAGTTTGGCAGAACGTGGACTGAAGCTGAACATCATCTAAGTGAGGGTACATCTGACCTGTAGCTTCCATAAGTGAAAGCTACAGTCCATTGTGGTCTAGCCGACAGCTCTGATGCTGGAATTGGTTCGTCAGGTATTCCCATCCAAGCTCCAGCCTTTCTCCTTCCCTGCCCAGAACTTTTGCCGTCTTATTCCTCCTCCCTGCTGCAGCAGCCTGCTACAGATACAGAAAATGAGGTCTACTAGAAGGGACTTTCAGGGTAATGAAAGCTGTCCCATCAGCGAAGAGAAGCATATTGCTGTTTACGCAGGGGAGGTGATTTTAAACTGTTCAGGAGATGAGCGAGGTGCTGCTGCCTGTACCAGTGTGTAGCGGTTGAAGGCTGCTTGGGCAGGTTTGATGGGTGAGGCAGCGAGGGTGGATTTGACTGCTGTGTGAGAGAGGATGACGGGTGCTTGCTGGGAGAGGGGACAGAGGCTGCAGCTGTAGGTGGGAGGAGCGGGTATAGGTTACAGGGCTTTGTAAAGCAGAGATCCAACTCAACAGCTATCAAGGCTGCATACCTCTACGGTATCGCACAACGGCAAAAAACAGGTGAAGACGACTTCAAATGTGCAGAACAGTGCTATCAGAGACCTTACGCTGATCAGTACGACAGAGCATGTTTCGGCCCAGTGCTTTCACCCAAATGGTACTTTCTTTCCCTGATACAACAGTTTATAATTTTATTTGAGTGACTTTTATTTTGTGGGCTTCTAAAGAAAGATCCTGTCATAATCATCTATACTAGGGAACAGATTACCTGCAGAAAAGTCCTCCTCCTCACTACATAACCTTCACATGCTATTAAGCAAAGATCTCTTTTTCATTCAAATGTTAGTTGGAGAATTTCCCTGCTCTTAGTGGTATTTCCATTAACATTAGAGAACATCCTCCAGAGGCAGACTGAGATACTAGTGAATCACTTTCTTTAGGATTTATGGTTACCCAGTGCAGCTACAGTGTGAGACAATGGGGGGGGGGGGGGGGGGGGGGGGGGGGGCTGTGTGTTAGAAATCACAGGAACGATCATAAGCATACGAAAAAAATAAAGTAGTACTGGAGAACACTTCAAAGAAGCCATGTTCTGCTGCAAGCATTTGGTGACAATCTCAGCTGGTGCTTTTCAGCATCTCCAGTCATTGTCTAATTTCAGTAAATTATGACACCTCTATGCTTCATCATTATAGTAGTTCACAAAGCAAGGAGCAATTTATGTCTCTCTGGCTAACGATGGTACCTCACAGGCTGAGAGGACCACTTCAGTGAAGTGGCATTGTATCAGCGAGCCAAGCACTCATGCCCATGCAGAAAATGTTTGTGTCTTAAAGCATTTTTTCCTCTCCAAAGAAAAAACACATTCTGTAGCCTTCTCATATCATTCCTCTTCCTGCATTACTCCAAGATATTCTTTCTAGAACATGTCTGCAGTCCTTCCTCCGTACAACTAAACAGTAGGTCAGACAGTAGGTAAGTATATTATAGTCTCAGGCATAGGAACTCCCCTCTAAAGAAGCATTCAAGTCATTGCAATAAAAAGGAAATAAAATGATGAACCCTGCTGATCAGTCTCTTGCAATATGTAGCTGCTATTCAGCTGACAAATTAAATGGTGGGCAGAAAAGAACACTACTACTATTACTATATATATTAATAGTACTATGGAGAAGGCAGCAGCAGTCCTTGCCCTCATCCCATCAACAACATTAGCTGGCACCAGCTCATGGGTTCCCTACTATCAAGGGTTGTCCAAGCCTTAAAAGAATCTATTCAAAGCAGAGAAGGAACAGAGAGACATTACCCAGGTGAAGGATACACTGCCCTTACTTTCACTGTGCTTTTTCATCCCACCAGTATAACAGCTTTGTCTATGAATGTGGCTACAGCATGGAGGGAGTAAAAGACAGAATGGGCAAATATGCATCTTGTAAAATTAATGCCACGGTGTTAAGTTCAACAGGAATCTCATTTTAATAAGAAAAAATACTATTTCCATGGAACCACTATCTCCCTCAAACAACCTCCCCAGCAGGTACTTGTACCTGCAGGACAAGTGGCTAAGCTATGCCTAATCCTCAGAAAACTCTGGTCTTGTACACCTCACTGGTTTGCAACCATGAAGTTATACAGGACCACCAAAGACATAAAGCTTGTTGCACGCTTCACAGTCCAAGTGGCACCTGTTATTCACCAGAAGACAGAAACTTCAGCCCATCTAATTGCAGAGCTTCAGAGCAGTCTGTGCAGCCCAGTGCATGGGCTTCTTTTTGGGTCGTGAAGAAAGCCTGTAGTGAGAAGTGCAGTATGAGCACCACCACTTGGTTCTGGGATTACTTCACCTCTTCTTCCAAGAGACTATAAGAACAGAGGACAGAAGAGTTGCAAATGTTTTGCAATCTTCAATATTTGCTTTTCCTTTATCTACTTTTGTCCTTGCTTTTCCTTGGTGAGAGACATTCAAAATATTTAAAATTTAATTTTAGAATTGAAAAATGCCATTAGGCCCATTCCGTATAAGCAACTGGACTGGGAAAAGTGTCAGAAAACTTTCTAATAGTTTTCAGTAGACTGAAGCAATGGTTGGATCAGCTTACTTTTGAGAAAAGGAAGGTATTGCACTGGGCAACAATACATTTCTGGCAAAACATGCTCCTAACACAATTAAAACTGAAGCAGGCGCTACCCTTCTTAACCCTCAAGAAGCCTCTGAGACCGAGGGTAATACACCAGGCAGCTGGAGAAAGTGAATGCCCCATTTTCCTTATGTCCATCCTCTATCTCAGCTGTAAACTCAATTCTTTTTTCCTCCCATACTGAAGAGAATCTTTTCATACACTGGAATTCCCTTAATATTCAGTGTTTACACCTGCATTGTGCTGCCTATCTCGTAGTCTCTGGTGGATACTTGTTCTTTTGGCATTACGGCAGTAAAATTACACAGGGTAGACACAATGATCTGAACAACAAACTGACTATTCTTAAATAATTCTCTGTAGAACATTATGTAACCTCACTTGGCAGCTAATGATTTGCATATGAAGGCATTACTGGATTGCTTGAGCTTTTCATCCAGTTGGGACCTTGTCTCCATAAGGAGAGTTAAAAGTAGAAGAGCTGAGGTTTTGTGATTCCACCTCCAGTCCCTCCTGCTTCTACCTCCAGATCAGCCTTCTGGTGAGCTGGCACCTATGATGCTTTCTATTCAAACAATGGTCAAAATAGGGGTTACCAAAACTTTCTGTAATCTCATGCAAGTGCCTCCTATTCACCTCAAAGTCGTTTGACCCAGACCTACTCATATGAAGTCCTTGTGAACTGATGTATGCAAAAACTTACACTTTAAAGACTGAATATGTGATATGGTTACTGTTACTGCCTTCTCCTGCAAAAGCTGCAATTCTATCGCACAAAAGCAAGATCCATGACAGGTGTGCACAGGCACAGGTCCCTTCGTAAAACCCAGAATGTTCTAAGACTGGTAAAATGTAGCCTTACTTCAGAAGTGATTTACCTCTAATCGTACGTGATATTTAACAGTCATTGCTAGGTTTTTCTTCTTCTTTTGTGGTGGGAAAGTGACTACAGGAAACCTGCATTTTGACCTCTCCAACTTTAACCTCCAAAAACTTGAAGGGGCTGCATATTTGGACACAGCGTGAACAATAGGAGTCTTATTTTCCTGTATTTTGTGATGCTGCTGCCATCTAGAGCATAAAAGTAATATTGTGCCAAGAAACACCATCAGCATTATTCAATTAATGGATTTTGTATTAACGGTGAGCAAGTATAATCATAATCTTACGTTTTTCGCTATTTTGTTCGACTGCTGCCACCTAGAGTTATAAAACAACTATTTAATTAGTGGCTATTTATATTTGTGGGTGATACCTTACCTTTCCCCAATTCTCATATTGCTCTGGCTTGTCTCTTTGTCCTGAATGTCAGTATAACCCAAGTATTGCATCTAACGTTCTCTTTTAAAAAAATTAACAAAGTGGTTACACCAAATCATTATTTTATTGCAATTTTAAGTTTTTAAAGGCCATCTGTAAATAAGAAAATATCTCAGGTCAACCTGACTTTTTTTTTCTGATTGCAGGACATTATTCATCATTAAAATTGGACTATCAGAATTAATAGGGGGAAAAAAATGGACTGCCACTGTTATTAACAACGACAGGCAGCTGCTGTTACTCCTGTAAAAAACCCCAAGATTTTCACAGAACCTTTTTTTTTTTTTTTTTTTTGTAGCACTGAAAGCAACACACATGCCTTGGGGACTGTAAAACAATCAATAAAAGAAAATAATGAATAATAGGTTACCAAATCTGCAGTCACTGGTGCATGTGACCTCCTTGTATATTTGAAGGTTCAAAAGAAGTCTCCTTTGATGCCTAGTAGGTAACTACAGAAATTCCTGGAAGAAATCCTACGCATTCTTGTTCTTTTAGCCTATTTAATTTTTAGACAGCTTTGGATGACTGCACTGGAGGTAACAGCAACCCTCCAAGATCAAACATCCACCAGCTCTTTACCTGGATTGTTCCTTCCTCTTTGCTGATGTAATCACTTTCATTATCCCTCTTCAGGTGGCCTCGACAGCTTACTTTGTTGGGAATCCTTAGCTTGTCATGTCTAGTGGAAACAGTAGCACTTTCTATATCTTTGTTTGACAGCTCTATTACAGTGTCTCAAAACTCAGGAATTTAATACATAGGCCTCCTCAATATCTCTAATGGCAAATTTCATGAAAAAAAAAAAATCCCTTTTCTTGGACTTTGATCACAGAACTTTCTCTAGCTGGCCGTTCTTGGTTCCTAGTTCCTCTAGCTGTGCCCCTTGCCTTCTTTCACCTACCTTGAAGCAAAGCCGATGTCCCGGTTTTGTCTTTTCAAACTATCTTTATGAAAACTAGTCACAGCTCTTGTCGCAATGGCTTCACCTTAATAGCAACATGAAAGTCATGCATGCTTCTGTATATCCCCTAATAGCTCACCCCAGGAGAATGGCTGCAGATAACATAGGTAGCCAAATGAAGCGCGGTTTTATTCTCAGGTTGGTGCCATTTGTCTTTTTGGCTGTAATATGGGAACTTTTGAATGATACATCCAATCAGTTCCACAATTTCTCAAAGAACATCCTAGGCATAAATGCGTTGGTATTTACAGATTTAAGCAGAATCAAATGAGAAAGAGCTAAACAGAGAATGTGTGAAGCTCAGCTATAGAGCTGGCAGAACCAGAAGCTACAATATGATCTGTAATTGTCTACAGATCAAAGCTATTAACAGCATGCAGTATAACAACAAAATATCTCATCTCTGCTTCTCTTCTCATTGTAGAAATAAGAGAATTAATAATGGCGTGAAAGAGAGGTCTGGAGGAAAGAGCCACAAGAGTGCAATATGTATAAAGGATGAAGAGCGAATGGTATGGGGACAGAAAGAGCGCCTGTGAGGCTGGAAGGAAGGACTCACAAGTGGCGATGTCTGGGCATTGGGAGGGCACCCATAGTGTCTGACACAACGAAGGAGAAGGGTGCTCCAGGGTGTTCCTGAAAATTTTACAGAATGGGAAGGTGGTGGATAGGATCTTGGCAAGCTAGATAGACAAAGAGAAAAATTGCTTAGAGTAATGGAAGGCCTCAAAAGCAGTCTCCTGAAGTACTGGTCACCCTGAATAGTGAGGAGAATATCCTATGAGATTATACAAGAAAAATAATCCCATGCAAGCGTAGAAATAGCCTTTGTGTTAAAGGCATAACAAGAGCATTGGCAGTGGGCTGTTGTTATCTCCTAACCTCAGCTCTATCTGAATAACGATAGAAAAGAAAGATGTGTAAACTACATAATCAATACTTCCCGTAGCTATTATAACCTCTCGCTCATACTGTCTATATCCTCGTAGGCTGTCGGGAGTTTTGCTAAGGAGCTTCGATTCTTCCTCTAAAATCGACCCAGAGGTGAACGACAATACATGACTTTTATGAGAATGGACTAGCTGTTATCTTCCTGGTTAGCAACCACTGCCTGAAATTTATCTTTTTTTTTTTTTCCAGTTTGAAATAGGTGTCATGTGTTATCATGTTTAGTTTGGTCTGCAGTGACAAGCATTTTTAGACCTCTTGTTTTTATTAGGTGTTGGCAACATTTCTCTTTTCCCTTGGCCTCTAAGACTCAGATCTGGTAATTCTAACAGGTGATACTCTCAGCTTAAGAAAAAGGTATTATGTTGTTGATACTTTGGGATTTTTTTAAAAACCAATTTCTCTGGTATTTATGCTGATTTTTCTTCTAGTACTTATGACTATAAAAGCCAGAGTATATTGTACTTCCACTGATATAACAGAGAATTACAAAAATGAGGCAGTTGTAACTTGTAAGCCGTTATCTATGAACTTGCATAGAATCCCATCGTGGCCAAATTATGATAAGCCTTTGTTATTCAGCATATTCTATTATAACTCAATATTTAAAATAAGAATTGATCAGAAGATTGTACCACTGCGTGATCATCTAGTAGAAAGATTCATCCTATATCAGCTTCTGGAGGGGGTTTTGTGCTTTGTTAAACTGAAAAAATAAACTATAATTTGTTTCTGTAGCTTCCGTAAGTTTTTTTCCCATGCCAGTCCTCCCTGTAACATACCAGTCATACTGTCCTGAAGCTACAGCCCGAGTGGAACATGCAACTGGTCGTTGCACAGGTATCTCAGCATGTAGTGGTCCTTTTTAAATGCTCACCTTATGTGCAGTTGTCCCTTCCTTTTGGTGCTCTCATGAGTTTGCCAGTGAATAGAACTTCTGTGTAGTTAGTGTCATTAATCCTTTTCTGACATTTGTTCCCTGATACAAGTAGAACAGTCAGTCTCTCAAAATATGGGTCTTACTAGTTTTGCTTCAGATAAGCAGTCCAGAGATCATTACTTATCCTTCTTCTAGAACCCTAAAGATTCAGGTCATGGCATTTTGATGGCTTTTAATTTCTGGGCTGGGTTAGAGCTAAAAAGAAAATTTGGAAAGGGTTATCTACTAAGAACATATGTTACACTTCTGAAACTCCTTTACTAAGTTGGTTCTACTCAAACTAATTGCCTTTTTTTTTAGTAAAATAACAATTTTCTACATTTCAAAATACACTCGTGGTATCAGCCATTATCTTTGAATTCTCATGTTATTTTTTTCAACAGTGAGCTTATTATTACCTTAGTAGATGTCTGAATTTATTCAGTAACTATTATTTTATCCACTTCGCTTTCTTTTGGTGTTAACAGTTCAGCACAATGGACTTTATATAAATGTGTTACCTTTTGCTAAAAGCACACAAATAACAAAGTGCTTAAGAAGATAAGAAAATGTGAATCCTGATGAGCATACAAGGTGTACCCAATACACAGAGATGATAGTGTGATTCTGCAGCCTGCTCTTCAATCCGAATTCACGTGGGATCCCTGTTGCATTGTTTCAAGTGCTATTTTCATCTTGTAAGGTGATTCAAAATGGTTCAGACATAACAGTTCTCATTCTGTTTACATTATTAAACCAGCATAGCTTTTGCTTTTGACAGTAAGTGGTCAGGCTCATAATGCCTCTAGTAATTATCTTTCACTGACTACCAATATTTATTTTGAAATTTACATCCAGGAACTAATCCGGCACAAAATCCTGCTTTGAAAATGTATTTAGAGCCTCAGAGAGAATTGCTCCCATGTGATCATGGCTTTGTCCTCAAGCTGTTCCTTCATATATGTGTGTTTGTGCTTATACCTTAACCGTTTTTCCTGAGTGGTGCATGTTTGTTTGTATTATATAAGCAAGTCATACAAAGTGGAGCGAGGTAGTACAATTTATGAGACCAGATGCTATAAATGGGGAAAAGACAAGCTTTTCAGTGCATATCCCTGCCTTTGGGGTTGAAATAGACACAGCAACATTTAAGCTGAGGTTTAATACAATTGTGCCAGCTTAGCTAGAAACATTATTGCGTCCCTTTCCATGGAGCAGTTTTGAAATATTTTACGCTTGTCCTACATTTATGAAAACCAATTTGTTATTCTTTTTAACCTTTTTCTAACTCTGTTTTCTGTAGTTGTGCCAAGGTATATATTTCTAATGAATACAGTTCCAAGTCTGTAACTGCTAACGCTATCATTTGGAAAGAAGACTTTTTCAGTAGCTCTCAAAATATTCAGTCAATTTACCACAATAATTTTTCTGGTCTTTTTATTCTTTCTACCATAAACATTTGGTCTGATCAACCTCACATTGTACAGATTCATTAGCTAGGTCTGAGCCATAAAGATCAATGATCTTAGCCAATGGTTTATTATAAAGTATTTTTGCCAAGTAATAATGTTGCTCAAAGGAGTCTTGAAATACACCATATAGCAATAAAAAACTCCACGCCGGAGTTTATCAGAATTGCCCATCTTTGGTTTTTTACAGTTGGGGTTTCCTCACGCAGAGCAAAGTTGAACAGCAGGCAGCATGAGGAGGGTTCAGCATCCACATTAGCTTGGAATAAACTGCTGGTCTCCAAAAGAAGGCCTTTCCTGGTTTACTGCAGTGTTCAAAACTTTGAATTTTGAACTAAATCTCTCAATTTTACTATATAGGCTCTTGATGTGTGTCTAGGTTTTATCAGTGGATATTCTGTGAACTCTATCTATCGTTACCTACAGTTGTGGGGGACTGGACTCAGTAAACCAGGGGACACCTTCCAAATCTGCGCTCCAGCTATCTTGAGGTTTAAAAAAGGTCTCGGGTCAAAAAGGCCTAGAGTTCCAGTACAGGCAAGACTATAAGGCTTAGATTTTAGTTTGGTCTATCCAGCAAAAAATAATCAGCAGCTCCATCTCCAGGCAAAGGTAAACTCTTTAATTTAAACACAAGTCCAGTCTAAAACTTTAGGTGCAGGACTGTATCATCATGTTGGTCTCCCTGAAAGGCTCTGCCAAGATGGAAGCAGAATTTTGTACAACACTGCCAGCAAGCCCATCATTTACCCTCGTATTTCAGAGCAGAACTATGGAGACCATGGAATGTATATATTTATCAAATAGCATCAGTGCTAATTTTTATTGATTGGCAACTGCATTGCTTCTAAAGCAAGCCACTGACAGAGTCATGCTTTTCCAAGCAGTGCCACGTATTCCAGATAGCCAGGAATTCAAAATAACTGTCTGAAAAGCCAACTAGCATCTAACAACAGTGATTGTAGATGTAGTGCAATCCTCAAACTTCTTCCTTTATTAAATTAAGAGACGATACTACTGCAGCAGAAAAAATGCTTGACACATTTAAAAAGTCCAGAATCTGAAGTTTTGACTAAACAGGGATCTACCAGATACCTGTCATTTAGGTATTCCAGTATATTTCCTGTTGTAGGGAATTTTATTGTAAAATAATAGTAATTGATTAGTAATTGGATAGTAATGATTGTTATCCAAATCAGAGGAATTATTTCAGAATGAAGTCACTAGAAAGAAACTACTTACTTGGGGGGATTACTCCAGAATAGCAAAAGTGAAATCATTATTCTGGGATGGTTATGCGAGCCGATTTCAAAAGGTAGCCAAATTGTGAATCAACAGAATATGCCCCAAATGCAGGCAATTATATGCTTGAGGTGGAGGATAAATTACAGCAGTGAAAATGCAGAAAATTCATTGAAGTTCTGTGTTTGGATGGCTATTTCCCATGCTGTTAGCTATGTTTACACTACCATTATCATAATTTTATCATTATTTAGTTGTACTGTACTAAGTCCAGAGACTTGAATCAGCCCACTCTGCTAGGCAGTGTTCAAGCAGTCTTGGTGTGACATTCCCTTCCCAAAGCAACCAGGGAAACCAGGTGAGTAACAACAGAAAAGCAGCAACTTCAAACGATGCTGGTAAGGAATTGCCCCACTGAAGACAAAGGTTTTAGGCCTGAATTTAGAATCAAATTGCTTTTGTCCTTAAAGAAGGGCTTGTGCCCTATTGCCGATTTCTTTTTTTTCTCTCTGATTTCATCGTGAAGACACAAAGCTGAATTTGCAAAATCACAGCCATTTCCATGGCAACAGATTGTGATGTTAGGATGTCCACTGTTGGAGCAAACAAAGGAAGCAACCAAGTTGTCAGGATAAGGAATGAGTAGGAGCACATTGTAACCGTAAAGATGCATCTCTCAAATCATTGCTGACTGACATCATATCCATTTCGTAGACACCCACTACTGCTTTTCCCCCCAGGCCATGAATCTTTCCAGGAGTTGAGAGGATGAGTTGAAGGGCTGATCTAATAAAGAGTAAAGTCAACAGAAGGTCTGCCACTGTTTTCTTGGGAACTGGACTGGACAAGAGAGCGTGCCATTATGAATGTGATGTAGATAAGTATTAATATTCATGTTTAAAGGGGGTATAATAACTTGATGCCATGTGATTTACCTAGCACCATGTACTAGATCTCCAAAAGATCTATCATGGGACTGATGACAGAATTCTTGTTCTATTTTTTAATAAATTACCATCTAACATTCTACTGACTTTTCAGGTTTGCATTTGCCCAATAGGATGAATTCTACTTGGAAACAGTTTCTTCAGGAGAGACAATCCTTTCCAGTATTATGGGGTTAAATTTAAGATTTGATTTTAAGTTCAAGGTTAACCTCACAGTGAAGTTCCAAAAAATAAGGATAGAGAAAAAACATGTAAGAGGGAAAAATGAATTCTGCTTCCTTATACTAGCACCTTACTTGACTGTAACATTATTTGTAGAAATATAAATATTATCTTTAAAGCTGTGGAACTCAGTTCTGCTGCCATTGAAGCCAATGGAGATTTTTTAATCATCCCCACTGACAGGTTTATATTTTAAAAAACATTTTATTATAAAGAGATAGAGATTTTAAAAGTGTCCCTTTGATAAATGGCAGCAGCAGAATGGAATCTTTGAATAAGCTCTTTGAAGCCTGCAGTTTTATGAGCTCAGAGCCTTCAGAAGCTTCTAAAGTAGTTATAGACAAATGGAGACAGCTAAGGCTTTGCACGCTTACTTCAAACATCCATGAGTGACTAACATAAAATTGTAGTGGCCATTAAAACTTCAAAAGAGAGGTGACCTGAATATTACTTGTCATAATGCAGGATTTGTCACTGGAGATTTGATCAACTTTTTTAATTACAGTATCTCCACCGAACGCCACGATCAGGACTTAGATAAATTATCCTGTCTCAAATAAAATTTTATTCCTGAGATTTCACTTATGATATCAGTGAAAGCAAACACTAGCTGGATAGTCATATGATGCTGGCACCCCCTCCTTGCTTCCAGCTAAATCGTGTCTCTATCTTGCTAAAGCTCATAATCTATTCTACCTTCTTCCTACCTCTCGTGGTATCTTTGCACAGAAAGCTTTTCCTTCTCCTACAGGCCATAAAACTGTCCTCTTTTCTTACAAAGTCCTCTTCACAACTCAGTTTTCCCCCCATTATTTCTTGAGCTAAGACCAAACTTTCTAGCCATCCTACAGTCACAATCATACAAAGAATTATGATAATCAAGAAGATGAAGAAGTCTCTGTTACCAATTCATCTGTTGGTTATCTCCCCCCATCAGAAGCCTTACCTGGTAACTGTGCAAATTGATAATCCTTTGAAAAAAATCTAGTGATCTAGTAGTCTTGCATATATTTATCTTCCCATTCTTTATCTGCTAGATGTTGTCTCTTTGTCAAGTCCTGTTGTATCTCTCTTACACTATAAGGTCCTCAATGTAATGACTTCTTTAATTGTATTAATGAAAAAATTAAAAATGCCTATGCATACAGTGATACATAGCGGTGTTAACATCTTAACTGTTGTGCTTCATTCAGTCAGCAACAACTAGATTTTGAATGATTGACCTTTATATATATGGCGAAGGAAGATAATCTGATCTTTTACTATTTCTTTAGGTCTCAGAATTAACTGTAACTGTTTATGGATAAAAAAATTACGACCTGTATTTTATCCTATCTTGGGCTTTCGAGCTCACTGTAGTGAAGTTATTCAGACAACTTATTTGCATGCTTAGAGTTGGATGATTTAGTCCAAAAGTTACTGCTTACTACTCACCCAGAAAGATTTAAAAAATTTGTGGGAATGCCTGGTACTCATATGGACAGCTACCATTTTGATAGACCAGTCACAGGAAGTCTGGAAATATTAAACAAAATGTACACCAATTGCTCCTGAGGATGATATGTGGTAGAAAACAGTCTGGGAACCACTGCTGCAGACAAAACTAACTCCTCCGGAATCTGAAGATCTCTCATTTTTAAGTATATTGTTTAGAAGACTACAGGACCCAGGGTTGCATGCACTGCTTTAAAGCAACACATTAGGAAGCAAAAAATGCAGGACGTTTAAGTGGTTTTGATGCAGAATTTAAGGCTTGTTATTCCCGACTTTGGTTCCATTATTGCAGGAAGCTTTCAAGGTCAGCAGAGGGCTCAAAAAAAGTTTTGGAATCTGCAATTCCCAGTTTAGAAAATGTAAACTGTCTTTAGAGCAAAATAGGACCTTTCTGTCTTCAAATGAATTCATAGCCATTCCCATTAGCTGTAAGAAGCCTTTTAGCTTGCCAGAATATCTGCAGGAACGTCAGTCAGTTCTTCTAGCTATAAACAATGACAAATGGACGCATTTCTCTTATTGTTTTAGCAAGCAAGGTTCCCTATAATTAGGAGAATTCAAATGCAGGTGCAATGGCAGGAGTCCCTAAAACTGATAGAGTAGAGAAAAGGAGTTCAGACAAAACACTCAAAATACCAAGCTTTTCAAGTACTTATTAATACAATATGCGGATCACAGCAGAAAGATGACTATGAGTTTGATAAAATGTAATGTAGAGTGAGAATTATGTTATACATGTAATAAAATAGTACTATAACTTTGAAATATTGTTTAAAATTGTCCCCTGTGCAACTCCTGATTATTACATTGACGTTAAATAATCCTTAAAAACAAGCTGCAAGTTTCATGTCCCTGAGTTGGAAACCAATCTCCAGAGACAATACAAATGCTACAGAGACTTGAGTCACTGAAATCACTTTTTTATCAGATTAAAAAAAAAATCATGTTGGAAATTCTGTGAGACAAAAACAACAACTAGCAGCTCAGAGAAGCCACTACAAGTAATATCTGAAAAATACTTTCATGGGGCAGAATATGATGACGTCAGCCTCTGAGGCTAAGTTGTCTGAAAGTTCCTAAGTGGGCAGTAGGAAAGGACTCCATGATCAAGGGGGATTTCTCTTCTTTGTATTTTCACTTTTTCAGTCAAGAAGCTTACCTTACCCTTTGCTAGAACTTCTGCATTATTGTCACAATTGGGTTTGCACAATGTCAAGAGTAAATTTAGATGAAACTGGCAACCATGGAATACATTGTTGCTCCTCTAGAAGACACCCCATATCTCTAAAAATTAATCAGACTTGAGCTTAATTGCTCCTATGGTATTCTGCCAGGAAGGAGTTTCATGGCTCTTAGAAATATAATCTTCAATGGAAATCTGCTATAGTGAACATAAACCAATGATCTAGTAAACAGACTTCAGCAAACAAATGGACCACGATGTTGACTGTCCTAAGTTTCATGGAAGACAGTAAGGCATGGGAAAGATAAATTAGTGAAAAAAGCCCTAATAAATTACTGAGGATGAAGATAATTTTGCAGGTAGTGGGAACTCTTTGATAATGCTCCAAGGAGAATTTGTTTTATGAAAGGGCAGCTCTACATACACATATACATTACAAATTAGTTTATAGCATTTTCACAAGTCCTCCATGATGGTCTGTTTGGAGCAACCTGCAGTGACTAGTCCAGCAGAACGTGCTGAGAACATAAGAATTGCCATCCTGGAGTGAAACAAAGGTCTCTTCCGTTTCCTAACAGTGGCCAACAGCAAATGTTTAGGGAATAGTAAGGACAAAGCAAACACAAAGGCAAATTCCCCTTAGAATAGCACTAGTGATCTCTAAAAAAAACACCTGGTGAACTGAAAGAGAGAATGGAAATATGCACTCCGCTTATTCATCAAACGTATGCGCAAAAGAAGGTACCAAGTTTCATTCAATTGGCTGATTATACACTTAGATTAAAGGTGTTAAAGTGCCAATAGGAAGCTCATGAAAATAAATCAACGGCCAGTAGTGGTAAGCTTTTGCAGAACAGGCCTTTAAATTACAAATTCTTCAAGACATCTCTCTGCCTGACTGCAAGGTTTCTGTCATGCTCTTTTGTTTCTTCGTTCTGCAGACAGCTCTCAGGGCCTGACCTCCTAAAGCTTTTTCCTGAATGCTCTACTGGGTATAGAGCTGGGAGAAATGAGAAGTATTCCGATCTTCAAGAATTAGCGACACGCTTACTCCCAAATTCCAGTAACCTGTCTAGAAATCGGAGGATCAGCAGCAGTGCTATAGTCTCTGCACTTCTTCCCCTCGGCCCCGCTCCAGCTAGCACCCTACGCTACCCAGTAGCGTGTTTCATTGGAGGTCTGTGAACAGGCACTTGGCCTTGTCTATGTTTTATGGAACAGTAAAATACCTCCCAACTATTGTTTTCCAGGGGATCCCCATGGAGTAGAAGCAAGGGACAAACCCTGTGCTCTGGGCCTCAAATTCAACCAATTTGTGGCCCTTTACACCTCCCTTTCTTATCAATCTAGGAACCCAAGAAGAGGTGATATAGCACCACATTTCATTGGCAGCATCTCGTTATGAGAAAGAAGAATTTTTGATCTTAGGAATATAATATATCCTGAAGTTAATGAATTACTAGGTCATTTGGAATTGTCTATTAGTTTCAGGCATCTGCTGAGAGTTATTGCTTTGATAACAACTAGCAGACCTCATTTTTTTAAAATCTAGAAAATAACTGTTATTTCAATCATTCACCAATTGATGCACCTATTTACCTCCTTCTCATTCCTGAAGAACGACTGCCTCCACAAATCTTCATAATTAAAGGAATTTTCTATGGAGATTTTTACTGGCCAGATACACATCTATCTTCCTTTCCTTCAATACTCTTTCCAACATTCCTGTATTCATTTAACAAAAATATATACACATATCATGGGCATTGTATTTATCTATGTGTGTGTATAGACAGACACATAAATTCATAGTTATATGAATATACATACATATAAATGTCCAGAGATAGCTTGAGATGCTTGCTTGGGCCACGCACAGTAGCTGGTATTGATGTATAATGAAGCACCACTAGACAGAACAGTCACTTGTGGCAGGTAGCTAAGAAATTTCAATAAAGTAAACTCTCAGTATTATCAAAATTATACATTTGGGGCTGTTAGCATGGCCTAGAAAAAGATGAGGACAGGCTCATCTCATTAAATGAGAAGAAATAGTGGAATTAGCTTGAATCTAATTACAAGCCACACTATCTAATGTAAAAACATGACTGTTTTTTCACTCCCATTCATTTTGGCTAGTAATTAGTTTTGGCCTCTAAAATGCCACCCTTTAATCATCCAAACACAGATGTGATTTGCCGTGCAATTTAATCTTGCTTTAATGAAGAACTAATGGACGCATCGCAAATTACTTTCCCTGTTGGAGAAAAATTCTATTTCCTGCTTTTCAAAAGATCAAGAGTATCTTGTGATAATAGCCCAAGCGGCCCTGGCAGCCTCGTCGCACAGAGCAAACAAGCTCTTTTACTCAACTCCCAATTCAATGGAGAAAAAGAGGCTACAATTAGCAACAAAGCAGGGGAAACGCAGCATTACAGCCGAATCACTTTCTGCAGCTCAACCTCCAGCAACCACTGCCTTGTTAGAGCCAGGTCTAAAGTGTCAGGAGCGAACAATGTGCTGTGATAAATTACTCTCTTCAAACAGCTGCACTGCTAATTTTCAATTATACACACAAATGGCTCTCAGATTGGAAGAAAATGGAGTGCACAGGGAGAACAGTAGTAGATTTCTATGTTTGTTTGGTGGTGAGTGTGGAGGCGGGAGAGTGACATCCTGAAAAGAAAGCTGTAGCATGTGGAGTCGGTATTTCAACACCGGATGATGAGCCTCCCCCAAATCTTACAGAACCTGGTGGCTCCCTTTTCACATCTCTGCTGGGCTGATGGAGAAAAAGAAACAGAACCAGTTAGATCCATATTTAGAGTAAAAAGCTTTGACCATTGGCCTTTGCAGCAGATGCAAAACAACTAAACAACTTGGAGACACAGGTTCAGATCCCAGAAGAGTTTATTCCCTAAGCTTTTCAACAGAAAATAAGAGGATTCCATGTGCTTCATCAAATGGGAGATGTGCTAAAGATGTGAACGTATGATTCTGTGTGGACACTGATCATATGATGTGTTTTGTGGCAGCACCAATTTCCCCATGACAAAGGTAAAAGTCATTGTCATACAATCAACTACTGTACCATGTCCTGATGCTGTTGGATTCAGATGACAAATTCTACAGAACTTGCTTGGGAAAAGGTGCTAGTAAAATGATTAGGAGTTTTGTCTAAGTCACAATTCCTATTTTTAATCATTTGGGATGAAAAAGGCAATATGGAGGTACAGTTAGCATTACTGTAAACAAGATGTGGCTCAACTTCAATAAATTAGAAAGAACTGATAGTTTTCTAGCCTTAAAAAGCTTCACAGTCTCATTGAAGTAACAGGTATACCTGGATTTGGCCCACGTTTTCATTGATGCTTCATTTTTTTTTTCTGATGGGAAACAAGTAACAGAGCTCTACAAAATCAAACAGCTTGCATCAAGGTAGAACAATCAGTTCAGTACAAGTTTCGCAGAAAAAGGAAAAATGTAGCTGTTTTTCCTTGCATTGTTTTGCTTAACCTTGATTTTGATGAATGACAGCACAGGGCGGGGTGGGGCAGGAGGGGAAGCAGAGGTCATTTATAATTTTTTTACTTGCCTAAACTGAGATAACTTTTAAAAACAACTTTCCTTAAGATTTGTTACTCAGATACAAATATTTGATTGTTGCTATCAAATTTGATGTCCAGAAATAAACATTCCAAATCCTTTCAAAATCTTGAGCATTTTTTACCTTTTCATAAGGCTAGAGAGAGAAAAAGCAACTTTGGCTGATGGGAGTAGGGACTGTACAATTTGAAAATGGCACTATGTTGCCTAAACCAATGACATGGTTCCTAAAGTTCTTTATTTTGTAGTACAGTGTCGGCCATTTGCCAGAAATGGGTACTGAGTACAGCTCTCACAAAGGCACAGGCGGGAGAGGAGCCCGGTGTGTCAAGAGAAACATGCAAAGGTAGATTCCCAACAACTGTAAGTTACTGCAGTTCCTTTGATTTCATTATGAAGCAACAGCACTACCATTTATATCCTTTAAAGTTCAGGTTCATAATGTTTTCGCTTTGCACACCTTCATTAGCTTTAAACTAACCCTAAGTTCAGAGAGAGTTTTGAAACAGATTTTGTGGTAATTGCAGTCCATAGTATCCCTGAGACAGTCAAATATGACATCTGTTATTAAAATGTTTATGGAAAGGGTTCGCAGAGTCATCAGATTTGTTTTATAAATAGCTATCATTTCAAATGAAATGGGCAAAAAAAATCTAGTTGATTTTAATACTTTTCAGCCTAGCTTTTTTTTCTACTTCCAATAAATGCTAACATTGTGTCTCCTAATTATAAAGCGCATTACCATACAAAAAGGATTATTTTTAAATTTAAAAATGCCAGTCACAATTTAAAATTACTTTTCTCAAATATGGCTCCTCAGAGAAGCTAAAGAGAGAAGAGAAAGTAAGGGGGGTTGGAATGAGAGGGGGAGAGAGAGAGGATGCAATATTGAATTGTAACAAGACACTTTTATTTTTTTGCTGAAGTGGGATTTCACTCCCTCTAGTTTATAATCGTTACAGAAATTTAAACCTCAAACCATTTCAGTCCAAGCTTATACTAAGCTTGTTAGTGGTTTCTGATGCTGCATATGATAGTGCTACAGCATTACCATAAATCAGCAGAATTAACTATGATCTTCAGAAGCATGCCTGAAAGTGGGTGACAGAAGTCTGCAATTTGGTGCTCTGAATATTATGATAACATTCTATATTAAATGTTTATAATCTACTTAGAGCTGAGCTTCAAGTATATTTTATATTTGTGCTTTACCCAATATTAGAAATCATGGGCTATTACGGCTTTCCATGCCTATGTTGTTTGTAATATCCAAAATTAAAGAAAATATAAAAACAGAAGGTGAGCAAGTTTGTTTTCCTACCAATACAATGTTATTAATATTAAAAAGTTAAAGTTTACCTACAGGCTTGAAAATTTAAATGCACCTTGCAATAAATATACCTTACTCCTTTCCATTCATATATAAAATAATCTACAGGACTGACCGGATTTCAGAAACTCCATCCTAATACAATTTACAAACTCTCTGCTGGTGTTGGAGATACAGACTCAATTTTCCTTCCAGTCTTCGTAAACGTAACATATCTAAATTATTCATCTAAGAGTAAATAATGATGATGATTTGCAGAGAATAAAATCACAAACTCAACAGTTTTGATAGCCAGTACAAAAATCAAGGTTGCCACATTACACAAGGAAATGGTCTGATCCTAAGCAAGCATGATGCAAAATTTAAAAACATATCCCTGCCTGTCCTAGGTGGGGGATCTCATTCCGTCCCTATTCCAATTGCCAGCCCCCCAACTTAAAAAATAAAAGAATTGAAATAGCTAGTATTTTCCTACAGACATTTATAATTACAACTGGCCGCAGGATAGCAGGAGTAGTTGGGCTTTTATCAGAATGCCTACTGATGGACACAGTAGTCCTGCTGCATAAACAGTCCTGAGAGACAAAAAACTACATCCTCACATAAATCAACACATCTCCACGCATCCTAGCAAAAGTAGGTTGAATTTGCACCAGCAGATCATCTAACTTTGTGACTTTTCAAGTAATTCTGAGCGTGGGCTAGAAAACAATTCTGGGTTTATTGTTGAAAATGATGGTTAAGAGCAGCTTACTTCAGATTTACACTGCCAGATACCAGATGTGGGGGGGAGGCAAGGATACCTGACAAATTTGATTGCGTAACAGGTTGATTTAATTCTGATTTTAGAAAAGTTTTATAGAATGGACAAGAAAAGCGGATGCTAACAAGTCCTTCGCTGTCTGCACCATCTTTAGGCCACAAATTGCCCGCCACTCCCAGAGACAAATGGCAAACAGGACCAAGATGCAGCCTCCGCGAGGTATGAGTCTTATGTCCGTTCTTATGCACGCCTGGATTCTTAGCGCCCTGCCCGCGCACTCTTACGCACAGCTCATGAGGCAGGTGACTAGACCAAAGGAGACGTGAGGAGTGCGTCATGTTTGGGGCTGCTGAGTTGTTCGATACGCACAGGGCTTTTTGTGATCTCAGAAATGACCTTACGTTGCTGCCAGAAAGATACAAAGAACGCCAAACAACACAACAGATTTGATCAAATATGGAAAAAAGGGAATTAAAGGCAAATATGTCAGATAATTTTATTTGTGTTGATAACTGCTGAAAAGGAAATTATCTTCTGCAAAGATCCCTTCCTAAATTCTAATAAGACTCTCAGACCTACTGATTTGCTGTGAACATGCTGGCCGTGCAAATAGAGCTGCCTAGAGAGAGCCTGGCCAGCTTTCAGTCTGTCTCAGTCCCCTTGTTCTTTCACACAGGCACACCCCTCACTTGCTTCTAACAGCTGTGAAATATAAGTCAAAATAAATCTACGCATCTGTCTAGTCCATGAATCTTCAAGATGAATTATACTTGAAAACGGGGATGAATCAATATAGCGGCATCTGTGAATGAAGTTTTCACACAGGTATCATAAAGTGAAAAAGCACCGTGTGCCTCCTCTGTCCTTAACAAGAGTGGGGTTTGTAAGCATGTATTTCACATTTTGTCTTCGCAATATACTGCCTTCTCTCCTAGAGAGATTTCCCACCTTTGCAGTACGCACTCCATGTGAAACTGCACACAGACACCTATGGCTTCTGCCCAGATGGGCTGGCTTTTCTCTTTCTAGAGCCATACTCAGTTAAATCATGTTAATTTTTCTGTGGTTCAGTACTATTACAATTAGCAAATGACCTTGAAGGCGCAGCTTTGCCATGCTTTAAGATGAACTATACAAGCAGGAAAAGAACTGCACCCCATAACAACATGGCAGGTAAAAGAGAAGAAAATGCAACCTGTTCTTTCAGTATTTTAGTTCCATCTACACTAATTTGAAGGCTCTTTACATTTTTTTTAAGTCCAAATACACTGAAGTGTAGATGAACACTCCAGCAAGTTGGTTTGCTCTAAGTTTTATTAGAGCTTTTAAGTTTCTTTAAGCTGCAGCATTTTGCAAGTGAAGGACGAGAGCAGGGATTTACCCTCACGACATCCACTGAAATATATTTTTTGTGCCAGTATGAAGACTACGAATTAGCATTTTGTGATGTTCCTGAAATTAGAAGCCCCATGAACTAACCATTTTGTGATATTTATGCTTTGCTTCATAATGCATTCTCCACAGATGAATCAAAGGGCCAAATGCAATTGCTGTTGTGAGATAATAAAGCATGAAGTGGTGTGTTTGGAATTAAATTTACATAAGACGGAAGATGGTGGGAAAGTTTATGATGACAGTAACAATCGGTGAGCGTACCGTGGTGCTGGCTTCTCAGACACTGCTGAACAAAATACCGCATCATGAGCATGAATAATTAAAGCAGTATCTGGGGATTCAATCAATTTAAAAAAGAAGAAGAAAAGTTTTCCAATATTTTCCTGAGTTTTATGATCAGAGCTGTGTCTAGGACTTATATCAGAGTTATTTCCCCAAAATAGTCTCATAGTGCTGTGTAGTTTGCACGTCTCTTAGGGATGTGTTTTATAGTTGGCAGAAGGTCTGTTGGATTAACGTAGGCAGAATCCCGCACAGAGTTCCGGGATTCAGGTGAACCTACAGTTTCAGCCTTTCATTTTCCACCTTGGTACTCTATGAGTGAAACATCCTTGTGTCCCTGACCCTGCTCTGCTGCTCCAGAAGGTCACTGAAAAGAGGCAGCCCTTACCTTGGAGAATATAGTCATGGCAATTGTATCATAGTGTGGTACGGGGACTTCTGCCTGCCCCATTGCACAATGCTTTGTGAGCCCTCTGAATGGAAAAGTACACCATAATAGTTAGTATCATTCACATATTCAAAGTACCTCACATATTAATAAATTAGTATTCTTCTTACCCTCACATCATCGGTTCTATCTCATCCTGCTAGCCCCTGGGGGAAACTGAGGCATGGGGAAATTAAAATGTTTCAAAACCAGCTTATGCTTTCTGGAACATGTGAGCCATTCCTCTGAAAACCAGGTGACACCACCTTCCCTCCCCTCCCCCTGCCAGGGTCATGTGCCACTTTGGTGGAAGAGTCAAGATTGGAATTCAAGGCTTCTCAACTCTTAAATCTATTCAGCCATAAAACCTACTTAACAGTCATTATTATCTAGGAATGACAGTTCCATTCCTGACCGTGCCATGGCCGTCTGCCAAAGCAGAGGAACCCATGAAGACCACAGTAAGACATTGCCACAGAGAGGACAGCAACTCTGCAGAGTGGCCAGTGCAAGGTCTTACCAGCCCGAGCTGAGTGGCTGGTGACAGCTGTAGGAATCGTGACAAAACTCAGAAACTTCTGAAAAGTTTTGAATAGTATCAGTTGCCACGTGCTACGTTTTCCTTTAGCGAGCAGCACTAAATTCTCTAGACCATGACGGGAAGAGTCCGTGATGGCAGGCAGTGAGTGTTGCTCCCTTCTCCTGCGTGTGCTGAACCACGGCTGGCTGGGGACAGCATGCAAATACCGCTGAGAGAAGAGAGGAGAGGAACTCACACTTCCAAGGACTTTGAAAAAACAATTAAAAAAGAGAAGGGTTTCCTTTGGCTGCTGAGAACGAAGGCAGACTTCAGGTTTTTACCCTGTGCCCAGGTTATACAACCTTTAAGACAATGACAAAACGTCACATCTTTTTCATTAAGGTCTCAACTGAGTTTCAGAACACTCTGAAGTTGGAAAATATCTTCAAATGTATGTTTCTTAAAGAGATTAGAAAGCAGAACTCTAGTTAGCTTTTGTCTGTCTGTTTTGCTGAGGGTGTTATTCTAAAAGCATGCAGGAGATGAATGATCAACACTGAAAACCTTGACGCTTCTTTAAATGCCTTATTTTCATTTTTTAAGAAATATGACAGCAAGAATTAGTGCTGGCTCTTCTATTTCAATAATGGTAGTCATGTTGAAATGACAACAAACATCATTACATTTACATGCACATTTATGTAGACAAAAATTGTCATTACTTATTTGGGTGGAACATTTTATAATTTGCCCTATAAACAAATAAAATCTGTATAAGCTGTTTTTAGCCTTCAGCAGTATGTCAACATAAGCAACTTAGAGCTAGACTTACTGCCGCTGGAAAGTATCTCCTTCCATTTTTAAAATGCTTAAGATTAAAAATATAGTATTTATTTTTCAGTTTTTAGTAATACAGTGAAAATACTTTTTGATTGCTGGCTGCAAATAAAAAGGAGATGGTTGAATGCCCTCAAATGTTGTCTATTTTAATGAAAATGGAGGAAAATAAAGACATATCCCTGTGCCTGTTTTGACTTCAATGTTCTAACCAAGTAGGAAATAAAATACGACAAAAAATAAGATGCAAACTGAGAAAAAAGTACACCTGCTTTTAGTCCATTTGCAATGAAAAATTATTCTAATGTTCTCCCACCATGTTGCCTACTTGCCCTGTTCTCACTTCTGTCTTTTGTCTATGCTCTAATTGCTGTTATAATCAACTTAAATACTTTGCACTACCCTACAGAAGTCTTACGGTTAAGGCCACAAGTGCCAGAGCAATTTGTATACATATCTGTTAAGCATCAAAGGTAAATGGGAATACTGCATAGAGAAAAGCATTTCCTAGCACTGAAGGAGCTCAACTGGCTTTTCTGAGTTACCTGTTTGAATGTACAATTGGATAATGCCAGAAGACTCAGCAAGTATCAGGGCAGACTATGGAATAACAGGACAGAGCTCCAGGTCTGCTGTGCAGGTCTACCAAAACTAATACTGGATTTAAGACAAAGATCACAAAAGGAGGAGATCAGCTAATTAAGCTGTAGGAGATGGCACAGGAACAAACTTGCTGTTACATTTGGTTTGTCATGAAAATTTTTCATGGAAGGAGGTCTTGGATCAGCTTTCCAATAGAGAATATGGGGGCAGAGATCCTAACTTGCTTTAAGATACTATTTCAGACATTTATGACTAGAATTATGGACACATCTGTGACTACAAGAAACAGATATAGCGGTGTTAAGATGCTCCAGATAGCCTTGTCCTAAGCTCCTATGCTAGGTGTTAGCTTCATATAAAAATAGCACTGGTCCGATCGTTTGATAAAGAAGTAGGTACAAGGTGACACAGATTGGAGAAGTGCTGATCTGGAATGAGAACACATACCTGTCCTTATATTCCAGCTCTCCCATGCTAGCAGGAGCCAGACCTCAGCAGACGGTGGCAAAATGTCTGTGCAGCTCAGTACAGAAATTTCAGATTTTTTACAGGACTTCAGTTATTTTTTCTCTCTTTTACACATTTGCTAACAGTGGCAAGTGATTGCAACAGGGAGGGACTTTATGAACCAGGGTGTGTAAAGAGCCTTGCCATCTATCTGCTTGAACGTTACCCTTTGAATTCTAATCATTGTCATTTAATTCACAAGCTGAGTCCCTGTCACAGCGCTGCCAAACTCTGCCCCTGTTTGTGCTGAGCAATGTCTGAACGAAAGCTATTGACTTCAGTAGAACTATTTTGCACTTGCTTCAGTGTGGCCAAGACCAGCATTTGCACCCGAAAAGAGAATTTATGGTTCTCTAATATCAAGTCTGTTTTCCATACTGGTTACATTGGGCCAAACTCTGCTTTTTAAGTAGAGCATTATACACCTGGATTAGCTTCGCTGAAGTAAACACAGTCATTCTACATCTATACCCATGCAGTTCAGCTGAGGAGGGTATTTTCCTATTTCTTAGGGCCTTTAGTAGTCGAGATAGCTCCATAAAAGTACTGAATGTGGAGGACAATGTAAACTTTTCTATCAGAGTAAACCCAGAAAAAAGTCATGTAATACAAAAAAGTCATGTAAGTGTGACATACATGAGTGCTGATATAAGAAGCTGAATAAGCAGCTGGACACGATCACCTCACATGGGTCAGGGTTACAAAAGACTATCTCTGGCATATGACATAGGTCAGTGTTATTGGTTTCAACAACACAGTTATATCTTCCTTCTTTTTTGAAATTCAAATAGGAACAAAATATATGGCCAACTACAAAGAATCAGTACAAACAACTAATACAACCCATTGAAGGAATAGTTACTGCTAACTCCTGGTAGCTGTTACTATCGCTTCCTGAATTAAAAAAGGCAATAAAATTTAAACTTTAACTTTGAGACAAACTACTTGGCTGTTCCCTCATCCTCATTGTAAAAGAGACTATAACATTATAGGACATACGGATTTAGCATAGTCTTTTATTCCTTCTCCTTGCCTCAGTGAAAAATAGTGCGTGTAAGCGTGGAAAAAGGCCTTACACAGGATGTACCTCTGGGTATCAAAATTAAACGAAAAAACTCTTAACAGGGTTTCATGAGGTAAGAAGAGGAAAGCTCCACTTGGTTAATTCAAATGATTGTAGCATCTTTGTTGCTGCTTTAAAATACTTTGAACAATATGTACATAGATTTCAAATATATTTCTGTTAAGGATAGTGAAAAAACAGCAGAGAAATATGTGGCTTGCTCCTCCCTCCTCATTTAGGTTAGAATAACATCAACAATATATTTATTTAGGTTTAATGTTGTTTTCGACATAAAGGTCTAGGCTCTCTTGCAGTGATCCAGGTGATAAGGCAGGCATAGACAATAGATTTAGTATCAGTGGGTGAAATAACACAAGGAATAAATAGGCAGAAGCTTTTTTTTCCCATCTTGGGGAAGGGTGAGGGAAACCTAGCACTAAAAACATATTCTCATCCGGAGGTAAAAAAAAAAATCATTTGAAAGCTTGTCATAAATGAAAACAATTTACTTGTGCCAGTGTCCTTAAGTGCCACAAACTCTTCTGCTTCTGCTGCTACATTCTCTAATGATATTACTGCATATGGCACATCTCATCTAATCTGTTAGTAAAATCCTAAAGTCACTTATGTCAGTCTCTAATGCAAGCCAAATGAGTCTTCCCAGTAATAAGAAGCTTCGCAGAATTAGTTTTCGTTTTGCAGAAAATTGCCATTGGGGCTGGCACTTTTATCTAAAAATTTCACTCGTGCATAAGCAAAAAACTCATATATTATTTGGTTACATTCCATCAGTATGAGAAATAACATTGTGAGAATTCTATGCATGCTAATGATATATAGAAATCCACCTGCTTTCAGATAAAATGAGTTTAATTTTCTGTTGCCCACTGCCTGGTTGGCCTTTCATAAATTACTTATGCACAGCTATTATTAAAATAGAGGGAAAGCAAATTAGAAAGTCCTCATATCTCTCCACTGGATTTAACCAAGGCAGGGCTGTGACAGCTAGAGTCAGCGTTTTTGAAAAAATTCTGCTCTCTTGAAAAATTTTGCATCTCTATACAATTCTATGCCACTGTTGTAAACGTTCTGACCTGCCTTCTTACCAAATTAACCTAAATCCTTTCTATTTTTCAACATTAATGGAATCCTCTAGAGTCCTGCTGATATATATTAAAATATATTTATTGGTTAATTTGAATTCCAGCATTTTGTACCTCATTTCCCAGTACTTCTGTTATATCTGAACAGCTTGGAGCTTTAGCATTAGAAACTTACAAATTAAGATAAATACATCTGACAATTATCAGATCAAAACAACTTAACTTTCATTGGAATATATGATTGCAAATTTCCCTTCCTGATGAAAGAGAAAATGAGGACTGTCTGCTTGAAACAGTTAATTGGATTTGAAAGTACTGTACGTTTCAGCAATTGGTGCAGCTTTTGGTTGGTCAATGACTACTTGACCTCCTGGTTTTCCAACAGACAATTGGTTTTCATTTCTTGAGGGTATTTTAAGTCCATAGTTCATGGTGACTTTAAGTTTAATTTTCTGTTAATGATATTATTTTGCTCTTTTAAGATAGAACTTTCTTGTGATGTGCTGAGCAGCAGTGGCAATCCCATTACTGCGTGAGGAAGGACACCTTCTCAAATTGCATTCTTTTAATATTGTCTGTATTGTTATTTCTAAATGTCATTTTAACACTTTGGGTTTCATGTGCATTTAA
Organism: Bucorvus abyssinicus; assembly: GCA_009769605.1. Lineage (NCBI taxonomy): Eukaryota > Metazoa > Chordata > Aves > Bucerotiformes > Bucorvidae > Bucorvus > Bucorvus abyssinicus. The sequence continues at coordinate 8,229,176 of CM020035.1, read as the reverse complement.
AGTGATAGCTACCTCTGCTCCTTGAAAAAAATACAAAAATAAAAAAAATTAAAAAGCTATTTTTATCACCTGCCCAGTCGAAGCTCCCTTTTAAGTACTGGGGTCCTGATTCTAATCAGCTACTGGTTTAACACCATCCCCTTCAGTAGACTGGCTCCTGAGTAGAAGACGTGTGGGTTAGTTTGGGCCAAGGACATGCCCTACAGGTTTCAGGCTCGATCTCTCTATTTTCAAGCCCATTAAATTTGCATCCGTACCATATAATAGTGCATTAAGCCCGTCCACACAGCAGGCGATTTTCTAATGCTAACAACAATTTTGCCCATAGCTGACAGCCACAGCGCTTTGCTAAACACAGCCAATCAATGCTGGCACTGCTAAGAAGTCATCTCTGCTGTTCTTACACTAAAGCAGCTTTCCTAACCACTTGAAGCAATTATTTCGGAGGTTTTTCCCTAAATTTACATAAAATGCATATTTATTTGTTATCTGCCATAGGTATTATTTTATTTCATATTGATTCTCAGAAGGCAACTGGAGACATACAATGCTGGCCGGCTCTCAAGGTGTTATTTCACAGTAGAGCCCTGCAAATCTAACAGCTACCTGCCACCAAGGGGGCTGTCCTGCTCCACCTCCATGGCACCACCTCCCACAGTGAGGCAGTTCACAGAAGTAAACCAGGAGAAAACCATCCACTGTTTTTGAAAGGTTAGTTTTCTGATAGTTGAGCTTTCTTAACTGGTTTAGCAGGGGACTGAATAATCGCCAGAGTGGAGTAACAGAAGCAGAGAGTATTCGGCTGGCGGAAGGCCTGGGGAGCAGACCGCTCTGTTAGGCAGCAGGTAGCTATTAGACTCAATTAGGTATGGTGTGAAACCAGTTCCCTGGCTCTCCTCAGCAAATTTAAATTTCAGTGAAGAACAAATGGTTTCTCAATAGGTATTTCAAATGTCCATCCATGCAAGAAGGCTCTGGATGGATAGGAGAATTAAAAATTATCAGTAGGTGTAAAACTAGACATAGATTGCAAAGAAACTGCGGAGCTCTGAAAATCTGCTGGAACCAAAGCTAGAAGTCTGGGTTCTTTATAAAGTTGAGGAAAGAAAAGGAGAATCAGCTGAGTAGTTTATGTCAATTTGGTTCCTTGTTCTTAATTTCCTGTGAACACAGAGTGAGCAGGAGGTGCTCAGCATTGTGTTCTCTCTATGGCAGGTGGCACAGAGTGTTGTGCCACGGCTTTGGTGGTTTTGTGGACTTGGTAAGCTTGCCCTCTGGTGATATAATCCCCTGGGCCAGCATTCAAGATCTCAAATTGAGTTTTAAGCCACTTTGATGCACAGCCACCAGAAGTGCTGTCTGTATCTTTGTGGGCAGATATAAAAGAAATGTGACCACTTAAGCTTTAATCACATCAATAACTTTTGCCTCACTCATACTAATCATAGAAGAAAAGCTAACCAGAGTGCTTGGGATCAGGATCTTGCAGAACACTTCTGATCACAGGAACTCATGTGTTTATCATCCCTGAAGCAATCCAGAAGTTTTTAATTCTTAAGACTCCTTCCTGATGCTCAGTAGTGGTTGCTAATGCAGAGACTGTTCTATTCAGTATTTCACATTCCTTGTACGTAGCTCTATAAAAACAGGATAAGTCAAACATACCTTGGGCAAGGTACGTCATGAATTGTAAAATGTTTTGAGTAGAATTGGAAATTGGAACATGTGGGTAGAATATGCAATGCAAATACAAACCATTGCTCACAGTTTTCACTAAATTCCTGGCAAAAAGTACTTTTTTGACTGCCTAAACTGTTTCTAGAGTTGGTTCATATATACACATCCAAACATCATTGTATCCTGTACAAATTTATAAATCTTAGAATGAGTCACATAAAAGTTGAAATCCTTTCTAATATGGAACATCCTCAAATTCCTTTCCCTATTAAGTTTAGAACATACACATTTTCTCTCAGTTCTTACAGTTCTGTTATCTAATCAAGAGCACAGGTGGCTAACTGATTAAACACCAGTTTTTACCAAGATCAAAAACATTTACTTGGCTCAATATCAATCATATCAAACTCATTACTCAGCTTTTCCAAAAATCATTCATTGTTTTAGCTATAAATATTGTTAATTGCTATAAATACTGTCAAATTTGTCTCTGGTTTCAAGACTTTCCAACTGTACTTCCTTCATAGTCTCTGCAGTTAAAACTGCGTCCATCTCTCTCCACCCTTGAGTGACAATTTCAATTATCATAAATTCATGTGAATCCAGGAATGTTCTTTAATGGAAAGTGGATGTTGCCAAATTTGTGATAAAGTAGTAAAGATTATCAGGTAGGATGTAATAGTGGGTTCACACGCAAAATGCATATTATATTGTTGTATGCTTGACTAAAATGAAAGGCAGTCTACTAAACATTACAGAACTCTGCTGTCCACACTGTCTGATTATTCCCCACAGCTTCCTGTCCTTCCTGACAATTCACTATCTGTAAATCACACCACACATTTTGATGTAACTCTTACCCTACGCAGTCAAGGCCTGAGCAGTTAATCTTGAGACCTTAATGGAACTCACATAATGCAAAGGATTTATAGACACAGTTTCAAATTGCCTGTGATGAATTACTGCAATTTATGACGTATATTATGGGTGCACATAAGAACTCTGGTCAGGACCCTACTATGATAGACATTAGGCAAACAGAGGAAAAAAAAGGTCATCCTTCCTGCCAAAAGTTTGCAATCTAAATAATGCAAGTTGTAGACATATCTGTGAGCATAATGCAGTATCCTACATAAATAGCTTGTGAGAAATCCAGACTGAAATACATTCTCCTAAAAAAATGATGATAACTTTGAACAATAATGAGCAATTTCATTTTAAAAAAATTTAAAATTAATTTCAAAATTGTTCTTGAACACAACAATTAAAGTACCCACTTTATGTAACTTACCTGGATGCAGCGGACAACACTGAGCAAAAGCCAGTCATGAATTAAAAAAACATTCTGAACATAAAGAACACCAAACACTGTGACTTCTTTCTATACCCTCTCAAGTACAGAATGTCCTGTGCACTAGTAGAGGACATCCTATACTATAAGACTGTTGAAATGCTATAATTAAAGGTCTGTCAGAGTTTCCATTAAATCCCTGATTTTCAGGGTTTAATTAATAATAACAGTGAAAAATAATGTGGGTAGAATTAAAGCCACTGTCATAGCTCTATTGCATATTAATTCCTGATTTTAAGTCTCTACAACACGTGGGACTGATCCAGCTTCCTCTCTTCAGGCAAAACTCCTATCACAGAGGAAACCTCTTTCAGGGTAAAATTCTTCATTGGAAATAGTGGATATTTGTCGGAACATGGAAAGTGCAATCAGGCTGGGAAACACCTATAGCATTTATATGGTAAATTAAATGAACATCTCAATGTCAAGAACGACTGAATTCACAAAGTTTTGGAAGAAATGTGTTAAGCGCAGTTCAAACTCATACACCCTAAAAGCAATGAACATTCACAACTCCTCAGTCAATTCCTTCCCATCAATCAACTCAATGTAAGTTTATGCATTTATCTTTGAAATATTAGTATTCTTGATTAATTCCATTTTTTTTTTTAAGTAAGAACTAAGGGGTTGGCCCCGTAATGACAGATGGAGAGCAAGTTTTGGAAAATGGGCTTTCCCTGGAAACATGAGAGTAAATCAGATGTTCTGTAACTGAAACAAAGGTTACTGGTATTTTGGATTCGGGTGCAAATAATTTGGAACACAGAACGTTCCATAAGATTATTCCCTGAAAATAAGCATTGGTATCTCACCACACAACAGAAGGAAATTTAATCTTTCGCATAAAAGGATCAAATAAAACTACCTCAGTGTGGGAGTCTAGAGAGGGACCTGGCAGAATACTAGAGGATATTCAGTTCCCTTCAAAGTAAATAGTATTACAGCTGAAAAATGTGAAAGCATGAAATTTTCTCAACACTGCTGTGAGCAACAGACCCACAAATACCAGACGTATGCAAAATACTACAGTGAAAGGTGGAGATAGTGCATTCAGAAATCATTAAAAATATTAAGAATATCTTTTTTCACATAAAAGTACCTGTTATAAACTACACAATTTTTTTGTTCAGATTCCAAATTAACAGGTGGCATTATTTTCTCTTATGTTAGAAACCTATGTTGTAAACCTATAGCACACAATTCAGAAGTTAATAGAGAAAAGGGGTTCAATACCATTTGCTGTTCAATACCATTAGCTGACTGCTAAGGTCAAGAAAGTTCGCAAGTAATAAAACTTCATGTTATAAAGAAAAGTGGGTATTTATATGGTTAATGAAACATGCTATCTCCCTACTGAAAAACAAAGTCCACCTAATTAAAAATTCACATTATGTCATAAATAATAAGCTGAAAGCAAACAGCCGAGAATGTAAACTGTTTTCAGTAAAGCTGGATACACCTGCAGCACAACACGAGAACTGTGACAGAAGGTAGGCAGTCAGAAGCGGCAGGCTGCTTCTGCTGGGATCTGACATCTGTGCTGCCTTGGTATCTAAGTGTGGGTCGTCACTGTGCAATTCACTAAAAGACAAAGTCTTTGATCTGGAGGGCTTAAAAACTAAACAGATAATAGGGACAAAATGTTGGAAAAGAAAGAATTGTCATAGCTTTATCAATCTAGAATTGATGCTGTAGTTCCAGAGCAACCTAAACCAGAAATGTAAGAGGTCCTGCCTCTGGTCTCCCCTCTCTGTGCTTTCTAGGCCGCTTGCTGAGCTGTTCTACTTCACTATTCCAGCGTAAAACTATACCTTCAAAACTGAGCATACTTGTGCCAGATGAAGGTACCGACATCGATCAGTAAAGGCATTGACAAATACCTGAGGCAGCAAGGGACACAAATATGTGGCCAGGTGGGAGAGGATGGAGGGGAAGGAATCCTGCTTTGGGGTAAGTCAAACATAGAGATTAAGTCGTTTATCCACTTAGAAATTCTACGACATGCATCGTATAATTCTTCTATTGTGAGAATAAGTACCTATAAACAGATCCCAAATAAGTTTAGGATGCACATCTCAAGAGACTTCTTAATCCTTAGAGCACCAAAAGTTTGTGTCAGCCATCCTGTGAGGTTAGTAAGAGCATGTCCTGCTCTGAGTTAGACCAGAACTAGCTCTGTTCAGAGATTTGACTTTTCAGCTCAGTCTCTTCTAACTGCACATTCTGAAGTTAACGGCATGTTTTTGCAGACAGCGTCTGCCTCTAGAAGTGACAGCACCTGGTGTTTACAGTTACTACCAGGGACTGGGATGCAGAAAGGCTCTTGCATATACTTGCTCCCATGGAGACCAAGGCCACTGCTAAATCCTGTGCATCACGTTGGGGTGCAGTAAGTTACAGGCAGCACCTGCAGGGAGGAGCAGACAGGACAGGTGACCCTAAATGGACCAACAAGGTGTTCCATCCCACCATATTTGGGATAAAGATTTGGGAAGGGAGAGGGGTTAATAGAGAGCATCTGCCATTTGTCTGGTGGCTTCTTGACAGAGCAAAGATCATAAGGAGATTTTAGATGGAGCTTTGCATTATATGAGATGGTTGACAGAGATGATAAAGGGTTACAACTTGAAAACTCAAAAGTGTCCTTTCAATTCCATGCATTTCGAAATGGCTCAACTAATTCATAACTAAGAGAAGCTGAAAAAAGCTCCTTCAAGTACACTGTATTAGATCAAATGAATGCCAATGGTAACACCAGGAAAAAGATATGAATCTATCAGCAACCCTTAGGAGCCAAGAACAGTACTCTTTATGATTTACTAACGTCACTATAAAGCAGGTCACAAAGAACAGGTAGGCTCCTGATAGAGACAAATTACCAACTAAAACAGAGTAATCTGTGCTATTAATCTGGAGTGTACCTCGCCCCGCTTCCCTAGTCTTTCACAGTTTAAAGAATTAAGAAACCAACCCAAAACTTCTCATGGGGACATAATTTGCTGTAATCCACATCATGATAAAACAAGGAATCTCTCAGACAAAACAGAAAGCCAGTAACTGTTTGTGTGTATCTGTTGCTGAGCTATGAGCTCGTGTGCTAGATTTAACCTAAGCATCACATCTCCTCTTGTATTCTCTAATGCTGAAGTCACGTGACAAACATCTGGTGATCAAAGCGAAATCATGAGCTGGATAATTTCTATTTGAAGGTTACTTTTGGCTCCATAATGCAGCTGGAGCATTTCCATGCTGGATGTTTGTGAGCAACACTGGCAAAGTGCCACAAATTTCTGAGAAACTTTGAAGGGGCTTAATGTTAAAGACTCCTGCTTTCAAACCAGGACAGCTGGAATCAATAACACTGCTACTAAACACAAACAGGCATAATGGAAATTTTACAAAGCAAAACCATTTGCATGTAACATCAAAACCAGCACAAGGTCCTCTTCCCATAAGAGTGCAAATCACATTTAGAGTAAGGCCAGAGAGAAAAGCAAGATTACTTTGTGATGATTTGCTGCAAAGTTCACTACACTATTTGCCTGATAATGAATTTCAGTCATATTGTCATGTACTTCAGGCTTCATCAACAGGAGTGCTACACTGCAAAAAAAAAAAATATTAAGTACATTGGAACAAGGTGAAAAAAGGAAAAAGAGCACACAGGTTATTACTTGATTTTCTGCAAGTAATAATTAATTAAAATATTATTTTACTGTTAACTAAATGCATAGTTCTAATGCAAATTAAATATGGAATCAGAAATCCTTCACCAGATTTTGAGTTCTTAACTTTCATAGTTTTATATTCATTGCAGCAGGTTTTTGGCTTTATTTCGCTACCACACCAGTAGACAAAATACAGTATGCTTTTTTTGGAAGAATAACAACCAGGAAGAGATAAGACTTTAAAATGTGGTTTGAGAAAACACCTTGCTCTGTCTAACCGCAAATTCCACAAAAGTGAGGGGACAAAAGGTAGAGGGTGCTGCTGGAAGAATGAGCATGAATTCAGGTATATGAAATACTGGCTAATTCTGTGGTAAGATGTTGCTTCCATCAGAAATAATAAACGAGGACAGACTGATAAATACTGCACAGGGAAGAAAGCAGTTTCTGGTATGTTGCACTTGTAACAATCTGTTTTTGGCTTGCCATCATTTACAGTATTTTAACTCCATTAGTAATAAATAAAAGAAAAAGACCATCTTCAGTTGCCTCTCAAATGATACTTCATTGTGCTCTCAAGACCAGACATGCTATTCATATAAGCACGGCTTCAGGCACAGCCAGAGACAGCCTTATGATCAAGCGCGTGCAGAGCTTTCACATGCTGGAAGGAAGGCCTTCCAAACGCATTGTCTGCACGCGTTGTCTGTAGCCGCTCCAGACGGCAGTTAGCGTGGACGGGAGGGGAAAAGATCAGAAAGCATATCAAGTTCATGGCTGCTCCAAGTGTGCTTTGTACGCACTGTACACACCAACAGCGACTGGTTGAGTAGATACAAGCCATCTTCTCCTGGCTTTGGTAAATGTATAGAACTATGGCCCCAACTGTAATTAATTAAAGGATTTATTGGTCAAGGTACAGAAGCTGTAGCACACAGTAGGGGATAGCTAGGTTTTGTGGCTTGAATTCCCATCTGGTTATAACTGTTACAGCACTCCGCAGCTCTTGGTCCCTCTCCTCTCCTCTCCTCTCCTCTCCCATTTACTCTCTGGCTGCTTCTACTCATACAGCCGCTCATCTCAAGTCTGTGCTTTTGTATTAGCAGGAGTAACTGGGCATGGAGGCAGAGAACAGTTGCTTTTACCACAGGTCTTGTAAAGATCTTGCTGGGAATTCATCAAGAAAACTGTTCTCAGAATTGAAACTTTCCACAGGAGTTTACCCATTTTAGTGAAACTTTCAGAGGGAAAAGTATCTCAAGTCAAAGATGGGATTTCTGACAAAGGTAAGAAAGAGCAGCTTGGCCAGCATGCTGAGATACAGGTACTAGCCTGGAATGTCAAAGACAAGCATTCAAGTGAGCTTGAGACAGCACTGGTAAAGTTGTAAATACAACCTCGTACTGACATTTTCCAGATTGTTACCAATATAGAAGTTGCTTGGGTGCCTGAGACTCCTGGACGTTGGACTCAAGTTAGGACCTTCACAACACTGATACCATTCATAAAGAACCACTTTCCTGAGAAAGCACAGCACGGTGCTGGGTGAATGCCCAGCATCCCTAGAAACCTTAATACGAATCTTAATACGAGCATAGAGAAGCAACAATGGAAAGTTGCCTAAGGACTGTGAAAGTGTTCTTGCAACATCCAGTTGATAATGACATTACTCCAGTGAGTTCAGTGAAATTATCCTTATTTTACACAGGGGTCAGAGAAAAATGAAGCTGCTTAAACTGTAAAAATCTACCTTGTATACCTTATAATGCAAATTAAATTAAAAACACCCATGGGAATAGTCCAAAGAACTTTCTCTGCATGTGGCTGTAAGTCATTTAAGTCACTCAGTGAGATGGGATAATGGCCATTATTTTTCACTTGGCTAGTTCATATTGTGACACTAGGAGAAAGACAGTCTGTCAAGTGTTTGTCTGCAGTGTCTAATTTTTCAGCACACTGCTCCTGCCCTGCCTCCATTGTGTCAGGAGTGCATTAGGTGTTGGAAGGGCAACAAGAGACTCAACCAGTGGGTGGAGAGGCTGGAGAAGGGGGATTGAATTATAGGCAGCCTGCCGAGTCTGCCTGAAAGGCTGTGCTGTTTCTCTTTATGGCTGATATGTATCTATGTCCCCATGCCATATTACATGGAAGGGATTAGAAATAGGATTTCTGATATTTCAGCTGACATGTCAGGAGAGATCATTTCATGCAACTGTGTCTATGTTGCAAACTAAATTCAAATATTCTACCTTTTAAAGGGATTGTATATATTTTCATCTGTTCTCCTAGGCTCAGAACCGCATTCTGCAATGACTGATACTGCAGTGAAATGCACTTCAAAGAGCCTGATTCATAGGCTATGGTTTGTATCTGTACTCACTCCCCCGTAACATAGCTGACTATATGAAACGCGGATAAGTGTTAAAATAGCTCTGAAATCTACCTGTATCACAGCCTGTAAAAGTTTGGAAGTCCTTTTGTAAATCAGAAGTCAAACAGTGTTTTTTTTTTTGGTTTTTTGGTTTTTTTAACCAAGGCCAAGAAAATAAAGAAACAAAGTAACAGAAAAATATGTCAACGTAACAGCAAGTGTAAGGTATGGAGGTCACTGACTAGAAATATATATAATGCTGCTGCACAGCAATCTTAAACAGCTTACTGCATCTGCTAATGTAACTTTACAGCATTTACAAGATTAATCTTTTCAAAGAAAATTACAGGATCATAATATCAAACAAGATTATGGTATGTCCTATATAGGGTTTTACTATACATATAGCAGTAACATGACAGCAAATATGCACTATAGAGATATCAAGTAACTACTGCAGGGAGACGGCAATGCTGAGTGTTGAAAACTAAGCACAGCAACAAGTCTTTGGACCATGCAAAACATGTTGTCAAACTCTCAATAGCCTCATTGAATGTCTAATGGGAAACGTCTAATTTTTCACACCTCCATAGAAATATGCATTGAGTATTCCAACTAGAATTCACAGATGTAAGATTTTCTAACTCCTGGCTGTTGAGGCAGTAGGAATTCCAGAATACCACAATGCAGAAAGAATCCTTGAACCCTGCCTTTGTGACAGAACGAAGGTGCTTTTGCTCAGTTACACCCATTTCTAGGACTCTTGCAGTGGCATTTTCCATGATGAACTCCTGTAGTCCACAGGCTGCACCTGATAAAATTTAGCATAGATCTGTGGGTTCAGACAAGCTGTATGCTTTATACTAGCTAAGGATCTGGTTCACTGTTTCTAATGTTTGTCCGGCATGAGAAACAAAGCTCCCAGTGAAGGCAAGCAGTGTGACCATAAGAATCCCGTTATTAGTTTAGACACCCTTCCACTCGAGCACTGAATAGCCATAAAAATATTCAGTAGAAAGTTTTGCATGCCAGAAATTCTAGGTAGTCAAGAAAACCAAGCTCCCTTTGCCTTCCAAAAGTTGAAAAAAGTTTGATTTATGCCAATACTTTAATATGGCCATGTAATGACCTTACACAACAAAACAAATACTTGGAAGAGAAGTCCAGTTTGGGCCTGCAGTTATATACCTGCATATACATTAGAATGCTTTTGTCCAAAGCATAAGCTCCATCTCATTATGCTGCAGCACTGTGTGCAACTTCTACTTTCACTAACCTGCAAATAGAGACTGTTTGCAGTAAAGGGACCAGGCACATGCTTACATGACATACAACAAAAGACCCTGGTTCTCTGGAGGACGTTCCTGTCACTTTCTCTCCTGCAGCTCCCCAAGCAAAAGCTGTTGCCTTGACAACTCTGGGGCATTCTCTGGCTTCACATACACTAGTAGGAAGAAGGCCAATTTCCTTTCACAAAACCAGAACTGCTAAGAAATAAACAATTAACAACTGTTACGATTCCCTTGGTACTGCCAAAATAGGGAAGAATATGAAGAATCTTTTTACAGACACAGGATTTTATAAGCCAGAAGCAGAAGGATTCAAATGCTGAGGATTCATAGACATAAGTGAGGAACAGAAGAAATCACGATTATGTGAGACTTCAGCAAAACATTGGAAACGGCTACAGCTAAGGTTCTCTGGCCTGCCATGGCATTGCCCTTGCTTTACCCTTACACTGTTTATAAAGAAAGTAGTAAAAAATAAAAATAAAGCTATATAAAAACAATATAAAAGATAAAAAGGAACCATTTGCAATTTCCATTACTTTTGCATATAAACTTTCATAGTATTAATCAGGACTAACTTTCTTTGACTCAAGTTTTCTGCCTAATTTTGAGTGTAACTCTTCTTCATGTAAGGTTATTTCTGCAGTGACAAAGACAACACAAGAAAACTGATGGTGAGGAAAAGGGATCACAGTAGCTGCGCTCCACTAAAAAGAACAGTAGACAGGGACATTATTTATATGTAACACAAAGAAAACTAAGCATGCTGCCTTGAAGGTCTTATCTGTTCTGTATCCTGTAACTGAGCTGGGGCCTATTGGAATATTCAGCTGTGTGGTCGCTCTGTACCACAAATCTCACCACATCCATGAAGAAAATCACATTCATTGAAAGTCAAAGCCTGTACATAGAAAGACTGATAGGCTGTTGTAATCTTTAAATTCTTTGTTACCTTAAGCACGTATCATGGCTTTTGGCATTTCTCTCTTATCAAACTTTCCCCTCCTTTAAGGGTTAGTTAAAGCACAAGCTATCTGTATTGCCAGCAGATATCTAAAGATAACAGATAATGTGTGTCCTTTACCAACATGAAATTATTTTGAAAATTAGTAGTTAGAGCTGGATTTTCAGAGTCAATAGAAGCTAAAAGTACAGGAGAAGCTACTCACAATTTCACAATACTCACAATAGTATCTGTAATAAAAAGCAATGTACTCTGTATTCCAAAGAGACTGCGGTGTATCAATAGACAGGTCTGCCAAAAGCACCTAACGCCACTGAAGCTCTAGCATGCATGTTATTTGTTTATTTTACTTTATTCAAGGAAAGCATGGACAGAGGCTACTGCAGCAACACTTCTGCTGGCAGTTAAATTTAACATGCAACCATGTATGGCCAGGCTTCATGATAGATCAACTTGCGAGTCAAACTAATAGCATTTCCGTTGTAAGTTAAATGGAAGGGGATTAGGGAAAGAAAACTCCCTCCACTGACCGCTGACATTGTTTATTATGTAAAAGGTAATTGCTTAGAAAAGATTCCATCTCCTTTTGCTGCAGAAAATGTCTTGGTTTGCTGTTCACCCTTCTCCCATTACAGTGTAGCCACATGTGTAGCGCTGCTCACAGAAGCACAGACACCCTTCTGCATGATTGAGGGCAAGAACTTTGTAACACACTACCTTTATCTGTCACACTTTGGTCTACAGCAGTAAATTTTGTATGTTTCTACTGACTACTCCCTGGAAATATGGTAAAGATGTAGCCTTTTATACAAAGATAAGGTATACAGAAATGATATCCAGAGAAAATATGGTAATAGAAAAGAACTGGCTCGAACAACAATGAACAGCTCACAGTCAAATCCAAAAGCACTAGAAGATTTCAGGCTGTATTGGTAGAGTACAAATCCATCGTGGGTCAAATTATTCACCCATTTACTGTGGTCCCTCGCTTGGCCTGGCAATTAGTTCAACTGTGGAATGCTACTTACAAGTACATTCACAAGCCCTACCATTCTCTACAGCACAAATGGACTTTAGACAGAAAGAACTAGGTACAGGCTACCCCGTGTAAACAAAACAGCCATTTCTTTAATAGAGGTGTTAGCGTCGTGTCTGAAAAGAAAAAGCAAGTAAAAAATTTGCATTTCCTCCTTGGGCAATGTGAGGCAATGCCTCTGTTTTGTCATCTTTAAGACCAGGATCATGCTACTGCCCCTATGGGACTCACTGCCTATTTTCTGGATCTCATAAGGCCATGAATTTTCCTGGTAATTCTATGCACTCTTGTAAGACAATGCTCGCTTGCCATCTTAATGTGGAAAAAACTGATCTGCCAGGCAAAAAGTTCTGTTAGAAAAAGTCACATAGGCAAAACAATATCTACAAATAGAGAAAAAACGAATCTGATCTGTAACACATGCATGAGGAACTCACCTGAGCAAACGGAAGGTAAAATTAATGTCACTGGATAGGCCTGATCTGCAGAAAGAGATTTTTCCATTCTTTTTAAGAAACAAAGAGATGGAAAATGCTGTTTTTAGGCATTTCAAATCATAACTCTAAGTAAAAAAAATTATGAAAAGCAAAAGTATATTTTATCTTCTTTTTTCCTATCAGATATGATTCATCATTGCATGACAGAATTTTTACAACTTACAGTAAAATATTATGATTAGTTTAATCCTGTAGGGATGTAACCTACTGTGTACATGTGTAAATAAAACTGCTTTATGCTAGGCAGTAAGTCTCAGTCTCTTCCCCAAAACTTTTAAAGTAATTTTGGTTATAACCAGGAACCCCTCAGAACACAATTATTCTACCACTGGCAATTTTGCAGCAAAGACTCCCTTCCTGTCAGGTGGGTTTTAAACAGAAAGGTCATTTTGGCTAATAATTTCTATGATTTTATCTCTCTCTCCCCAACAAAGTTAAAAGCTTGAGTTAACACATGTCTTAAGGGAAAGGAATGTGTTTTCTTCTAGTGTTTTAGAAATGTACTATAACCTTGACTACACGAATAACTTCTGGGGGCAAAAGTGCAGCTTGGTTTCTCAGAGTAAGTCCTTAGCTTTATTCCCAAATTCCCCACAAGGCATCAATCAAAAGGGTGATTTTTAACAAGTTTTGTGCTTGAGTCAGTAGGATTTGCTCACCTATAGCACAGAGCTGCTTTTTCTTTCGCATTTGCCACTCAGTGTAAGCAGGCCTTTAGTTACCTTTCAGCTGACTAGTGTCAATGATAATAACAATACATTTTTATTTTTAGAATACTCAAATCTAAAGGCAAGTTAGCTCTGCACACACGTGCACACATGCACATACAAATGTAAGTAATATCTGAACATTTCCAAAGGACAACAAGTCCTTTTGGAATAGTAATGAATAGAGAAATCATCTTGTGCCCTGCATGAGATAGGTGCATTTCAAGATTTTCCTGTATAGCTTCCATGAAAATTGGCCCCTAAGCAAGGGTGTGAGCCATTGATGAATACAGCTCTAAGGCTTCACGCTGTGCAGCAAGAGCTGTAAAAGGCATTAGAGGAACACAGGGGAGGAGGAGGAGAGAGAGAGAGGGTTAGGAGGTTATTAAATAAAACCTAGTAATGATTTTACATGAACGTTTTCTGAACAGTGTTTTGAAAACGTACCTCCTGACCCACTGGGCCCCATCCAGACCGCTGGCCACAGCGCCCTCCGTGGGCTGATGCTCAAAGGGGCCATACTGACCCTGCGCCACAGACATGAAACGAGCTTTTGTCTCTACTTAAAGTGATTTGTTGTTACAGCTACCCCAGTAGTCTCTCAGTGAAAACTCAGATTGTACAAGTAAAATCAACTGCCCTGTGTTGGTATGGCTTATAGTAATTTTTCAAATGAGTACTACAGCAAAAGGATGGTTCTTCCTCCTCAGCAGCCAGACCTATGCCCAAAAGCCCATGCCCACAGCACTGTTGCAGCAAAAGTCACCGCCTTTATCAGCACAACTATGCAAAAAGTATAGAACGGGCCAAAGAGAACCTATTGGTGACAAATTTAAACTTCCAAACACTTCAGAGGTATTTGATTTCGGCTCATATTTGTCTTCTTTTTTTTTCCCCCCCTCTAAGAGCAATGTATTAAAATGGTGTCATTACATCATTCACTGGTTGGTCATAGTCTACATGTAATGGATAACACATCAGACCTGGATTATGAGTGATTTCCCTTTTTTATGCAAGCATGTTCCTCCTATCCAAGTCAGGAGACCCAGGATTCAATAAAGACATCAGATTTTTAGTCAATATAAGTCATCAACACACCAGATTCTCCATCCTTCAGACTGGCCACATATTCCCATCTCATACTCACCCGTGCGGTCCCCTCAATGTCTCTTCCATTTTTGCTCCTTCCATTAGAGCTGTCTTCATGCCCCCATCTGAAAGAAAAGATACAAATGTGCCCCATTACACCCCATTATCAAACACCCTGCCACTCACCCAGGAAAAGGTTCACATGGGAAATTTATTATAAACAGTGATTAAATGACACTAAGCAGCTGCACTGGGTTAGTTATAAATAAGAACCCTTCAAATTAATCTTTTTTCAGTCAGGAAAAAATGTTTTCCTGCATTTCCGATAACAAAAGTATCACTTGTTAGAAAACAAAGCATAATTGAAATCTTTATTTTTCACACAGACAACCATTCAGGGAGCTTGGGCATAAACAAACAAACAACGATTTTTTTTTTTAGCAGGCTCAAGAGGAGCTATAGGTCTTCTAAAGGCCAAAACCAGTGCTTTTGCATTTATGTAATTGGAACAAATGGGCACAGTGGTCTACATAATAAAAAATTCACTCCAAAAGGAGTACTAACAGAGGAAAATAGTTTGTCATGTTACAATCACTTTTGTTTCTCTAACAGCTTTAAAAATAACACACATAACTTAGAAACAAAATCCGTGTATACATATATATGTGTGTATTTAAGAATAGGAATGCCATTTTCCCTTTTAACTGAGGAGTAGATAACTGCTGCTGTTAAAAATAAACCCCAGCAAACCCGCAGCTGAAATCCACAGCCGTGCAGCACCATCTGCTGGGGCAGCACCTCTGTCAGACGGCTGGGCCTTTCCAGGAGTACTGCCACAGAGACAGCCGGGCAAACAGAGGCACACCGCAGGGAGGAGTTCAGTCAGGATCAGGCAAGAGAAACTGAGGAGGGTGGAATTTCCATGAAACCTGTGAAACAGTACTCTTCACTCATAGAACACGTTGTACTTTTCAGGCACTGTGCATAAACACTGTACTGAAAGACACAGGGACAGACCACTTAGGATTACAAAAATGCAAAAGTTTGGTGTGTGTTTTCAGTAACTGCAGCATGATGGATTTCATTTTGTTTCTTGCACATACACATTACAGAACATCATTATACATTACCATTTTTTGGGGGGGATGCCTGTCTTGCTCTGTCAGTAGGACGGACCGTTCACCTAATAACCAACTATCCAGGAATTTGCTGTCATCTTCTCAGGCACTGTGTGGTCTCATGTGTTATTCAACACACAAGCTCCGCTTGGGTAACATGGGATGATCAGGTGCTCATCTCTGTGATGCAATGTTCCATTACAGATGTCAATTTAAAATCCCTGCAAGGAGAGCTGCATCTCTTTTCACAGACAGTGAGCAAAAGGCAGTTCTCATTCGGGGTAGGAAGGAAGGGGCCCCCGATCTGTACACTGTGATGTGCCATTGTAGTCTCAGCTGTCTTTCCAGGAGCTTGTAGTGTCTTTGGAATTCAACCTCTTCATTCAGTCAGGTCACCTCACTGCACTCTGCAGGCCCCAGCCCTCGGCACGCTACCCTCCAGCGGGTCAAAAAGCAGAGTGCTTAGCAGGTAGCCCTTTCACCCAACACCTTCCGAACAGCTGGAGCTTCCACCTTGTTATCACACCAGCGCGTCACCTCTGCACTCATCTCTTTTGTGCTTATCCCCATTTCTGATACAGCGCTGAGAGCTGCTGCTCCAAAGGATTCATTTTGAAAAGCCAGCTGTCTTCACACATCAACCCTCTAGAAATCTCTTCCACATATACTACAATCAAGAATCTTAAGAAGCCTGATTTTTCTGCCTATAGAAATTTCCCTTCTTCTTAATGGCCTTGTACCCCAGCTATCTTTTATCTGCCTGCAGGTGACCATCTTTGTCTTGTCCTACACTGGTAAGGTAGGTCAAACCATTCCACATTCCTCTAGAAGACACTAACCGTACTCCGTACATCATTCTCAACAAGCGACGGACATCATCACTGAGCTGCAGACTGTAAAAGCGTGCAGCAAGGAGATCAGAAGAGAGGACGTTGGCCATCACAACTTCATACATCCCAGAGGGCAAAGGTGACAGGAGGTTGCTTGCTGCCAATTACTGTCTTGAGCTACTACATCTTCCTGCTGTTTACCAGGACTCCCAAGCTTCCTTCTTCAAAAACGCTATTCAGCACATCTTGGAACCATCCATAGCCCACGATGTCACGTAAGACAACAGAGGCAAAAAACGTCTTCCTCACGACCTGTGCATTTGTTTCACAGGTAACTTGAGGCACCGAACCTTGCAGCATTCCTCTATTTTTAAGAGACTAGGTTGCCTCCTCACATTGTTCGTTTTTCTTTCAATAGTTTTAAGAATAACTTGAGACTTCTCTCAGGAGGATGATCAGTGAAGTGACCAACAACTGAAGACCAGCAATAATCTGCACAGTACTACAAGTCACCATTTTGGTGCACTCTCATCAGCAATCTTTTCTCTCATGAAACTATTATTCCATGACACATGCAGATACCTAGCAAAATCAACATCTCCTGCTATGGTCAGTGTTGCTACTCTGCCATTGGCCCATGTTTTACAATAAACATTACTGCAAAGCCCTTGCTTTCCAAACCACCTCCCAACCACTTCCCAGTGCTCCTTGCTGTTTTGCTCAGGCACTTTTTAATCATGCTTTGATTAATTCCTTCTCAACCGTCATCCCTTTGAAGGCAATATTCATCCAACCTTTTCAGGATGCTTTTTCCTAAGCGTGTGAAGCTTTATCCTTCTTCGTACAGGATTCTTAGCAGATACTTCTTCCTCATCTCCTCCTTTCTCCTTTTTGAGAGTAGACTTTGTGCTGATGCAGAAACCTGCCTGCTCAGGTGTTTCAGCCAGACAGCACAGCAAATAGTCACCAACAGAGGGTTTCTGCAGCAGGACTACACTTCCTGCTATGACTGGTGTGCCTTTCTCCATCTGTCAATAATGAAACTCAATAACACAGGATGACTTACAACCCAGATACACAGAAGGGTTCTGAAAGGTAAGAGCCAGGTTTCTGAAGGATACGGCATTAGAGTTCATGGTCACCTGAACGCAATCTTTGGCTCAGGGAACCCACCTGTTGGTCCTTGGGAGATAACACCAGAGGCCTGTCCCAGAAATCTGCTGTTAGGTGTTACCAGCAACAGGTGAGCTACCGCCTGTCTGGCCCCAGGTGTCATGCGGCTGCGACATAGGCCGGTGCTCTGGCAGGGCGGCCATCGAGCGGGGCCTCTGAGGCGCTGCCAGCACCGTGTCAGCCACAGGCGCTGGGTCTGACACCTTCCACTTCGGCGGGGTCACACGGCAAGGTCAGCGTCCCCCGGCAGCGCTGTTAACGACAGCCCTTCCTACGAGCGGATGTCGGCCCTTTGACCGGACATTTCCTAATCCAGCGCCCCCCAGCCACGCCGGGCCGCGGCCGTTCCCGGGCTGCGAGGCCGGCGCGGCGCGGGGCGGGGCGGGAGGCGGCTCCCGCCTCGGCCGCTTCCCGGTTGGTCGGTCCCCGGGGGCTCGCCGTTGCTAAGGGACCCGGCGACGCCAGGCCCGGCCCTGCCGCCGCCAGCTGCCATGGACAGCGTCGGCAGCCGCTCCACAGCCTCGGTGCTGGCCGAGCTCCGCTGGGACGATGGCTACGCCGTCCCCGTGGCCAACGCGGAGAACAAGGCGCTGGAGGACGAAGTGAGCGCGGGGCGGCGGCCGGGAAGGGAGAGGAATCGGCTTCCCGGGCAGCGGCTCTAGAGGGCTCCCCCGAGGCGCGCAGCCATCGAACCGCCCCCTCGGCTCTGAGGGGGCCGCCGCAGGGCGCGGGGCCGCACCGAGCCTTCGCCGCCGCGGCCGGGCTGCCGAGCCCGCCGGGGCCCGGGTAGACAGGGAGGAAAAACCCCCGAGTTCCGCGGAGCTGCGGAGGCAAACGGGGAGCGAGGGCCCCGCCTTAAAGCGAGGGCAGCGCGTTCCTGCAGCCTGAGCGGCGGGGCTGCCCGTCTCGCCGGCCGGGGGCCGCGCCTCGCCCCGGCATCCTCCTCGCTCCGCGCTGGGGCGGTGGGGGGCTTGAGGAGGCATAGGCTGTGCGTTCCCGTAGCGAAGCTCGGGGTTTTCTTCTGAAATCTCTCATTTCGTTGCAGTGAAGGAATGCTGTGCAGACTTCTTACATTTTTTGGATTAGTAATTGCAATGACTGTGTTTGTAAGTAGTTGCAGGTAATAAAGACTCAACTGAAAATAGTTACTTGGCAATTCTAACTCTTAAATAGCTGCAGAAAATGCAAAAAGAAAAAGAAAACCTGCAAAATGAGTTGACCAACTTTGAAGAGCGTATAGAAGCAATGACATCTCATTTGAAAAACATAAGACAGGAGTTCAGCTTCGCTCAGGTAAATCGCTACGTCCAGTAGATGCAGTTTATAAGACTTGTAACCTGTGCCTTTCTCTGTGGCTGGTATCCCTATATATTTTGCCAGCTTCATTAGAGATTTATCAGAACTTTGTTCCAGGACTTCCACAGGAAACAAAAGTTGAGCTATAGAGCTCAATGATATTATTTGATGGTCATTAAAAAGACCATCCAAGATCAAATGACTGTATCTAGAGAAAACCAAGAAGAATGCATTTCAGAATTCTTTATGAATGGGGATTTTTGTACATAATAAAAAATGGGTAAAGGAGAATAAAACATCAACATAAATTTGATTTTCCGTTATGTGCTTTATAATGGTCGAGAGTTAGTTGTGAAATGCTAGTAAAGAGTTAATTCATGGACTTGAAAAATGAAGTGAGGTGGTTAAGGTGTAAGTATTCGCTTACACCATGAGTTAACTGGACAAAAGGGATGGTTTAAATTTCTAAAGAGTTCTGAGTTGAAGCTGCAAGCCTTCCAGGTAAAATATCCTAGCTGAGAAAGTCTGAAGAAACTTTCCTGCAGCTGAACAACTTTTAAATTTTTTGTGCTAGATTCAAGTTTTAATCTGCACATAAAGAAAGAGACAGCACATAGTATTCTTTATTTAAGAGAAGCTTCTACTAAGTAATAGATTTCTTATTATACAAGGGAAAAAACCCTGTTAAATACCTTTTCTCAGGAAGATCAGACAACACAGAGATACTGCCACAGGCCAGCATGGAAGTGTTGTGTCTTAGCACAAAACAATTATTTCTTCTGCTGCGCCTCCTGAACCTGATATAAAGCCATGAATGACCAAGAAACTAAGATTTTGATGTAGAAAGATCAAGAGTCTGAATCTTGGCTGGAAAAAAATCTTTGAATTGAGTTTTTAGGGCTGTAAATGGTTGATCTGTGGGTATATGACACAATACAATGGGTGTGTGTATATAGATTAGGACATACATATTTAAGATACTAAAATAAAGTCTCTCTGAAAATTCCTTTGACAAAATCATACCATCTCTGACTCGGGATTTGATTGTATGTAAAAGAAACCGGGGGTTTTGTTGATATATGCCTTTTATTTGTTGTAAAATACTGACCTGTGTTATTCTCTAGTCTCTTTACAAAGCCAGAGAGAATGAAATTGAAACTGAACAACACTTTAAAGCCCTTGCTGAGAGAGAACATGGACGTCTCAAAAGAGAGATTAAACGACTGGAAGATGAGATAGTTTCCTTAAGAGAAAAGAAAAACAGTCAAGAAGTAAGATTTAATTTTTTTCTAAGAGAACATTCGTATTGCAATTAGATTTTATTACTTGTCCTCACTTGCACTTACAGAAATAACGTGTAAGTCAAGAATAGCTAATTAAAAACTTACAAACTATAATAAATGATCTGGATGTGCTTTCCCCTGTGTCGGCAAGTAGAATGACACTGGGAATATCCCTCCATAGACTGGTGAAGACACGCATCCATATTGCCATCGTGTTAATCCTCGCAGGCATTTTCTTTATGGTTTAAAAATTAAATTGTTGGTGGCAAATCTTCTTCCCCCTATAAAATAAACTTGGGACATGATTTCGAGATCAAAAATTTGCTTTATATTAAAAAAAATTAATGCTATTTAACTACAGGTGGTTTTCTGTTTAATGGAACTGTCTTTTTGTTTCCATGAATAATTTAAATTATGTTTGTTTGGGTTTTTATTTGCTCTCTTTCTTCTCATTAAGTCTGTAATGTCCAGTCTCTCAGAACTGGTAGCAGGATGTGGATATCCCTGCTGTTCAGCTGGATCCAGATTCTCTCGCGTGTGTGTCAGGAAGTCTCACCACTGTCCCATGGGGCCCTTTGTAAACTGATATGCAGGATAAGGACCTAAGAACTGGCCCTTAGTGTGTGAGGGAGAAACTGTACCCTATGATGGCTCAGATCAGTTTATTGTGTGGAATGAACATCCCACATACAGGTATATCTCCCCAGCAGCCGACTTTTCTGTTTAAAATTGTTTGCATTAAAATGCAAATAATTTTGAGGTTTGTGGTAACTTACTGCCTTGTTTCTCCTTTAAGACCAGGACAGGTATTAGCATTCCTCAAGTATAATACACAATTAACTATTAAGAAAACTAGCAATTCTGTTGACAAGAAGATGTGTGTAAACTGTTACAGTAGCTGGAACTGGTTGTTTCCATTACTATTCAAAGAATATTAGACATTTCATATTAACCCTTTAATTTATCTCTAATTTTATTAGAACACTATAAATAAAACCACTAAGAAGCTGGAAAACTTAAAACAACAGATGAACTGTGATGAGGAAGTTCTGGAGAGCTGGATAAAGGAATCAAATCGTAAAGATAATGATGCTATCACAATCCAGAAGTACGCACAACAAGATGAAGGGAAACTAGGAGTAAGTAGAAATGACAGCAGTTTTCAGAAACAAAACAGGGAACCATTTTAGTGTCTGAAGACCTTGTTATGTTACCAAGTCAGGTAGGAAGGAGACAAGATTTTGTACAACAGGGCTTTTAGGCTGGTTTCCACTTAGAACAACAGTACAATTCCGTATGGGGTTCATTTTAAAGGTCAGAGAGAACAGGTTTTACAAAAAGTGAAAGGTGTAGTTGAAGACATTAATTTGTGTATTCATCTGGGTAAAATTTAAGTTTCGAATTTTCTGAGAAAGTGCACAAACAGACACTAAAGTCCAGAAAACAGTCCCACTGAAGAGAGAACTTTGCTTAAAAATGTGTGCAAATATGTGCAAATGGTGTAGATTTTCCCATTAGAACTTAATTTGTTAATATTGCTGAGAACGCAGTACGGCTACTTCAGTAAAGCTGCCTGGAATAATGAAGGATGGTATGACCAGACACTCCAGTCACAGGTTCAGACTATAAGGGTTAGTTCTCACATATAATATTACTTTAGAGATAAGTAACCCCAGTTAATATTCTTTTGAGCCTTTACATACAGGGAGGAGAAATTATTTTTGCTCATTAAATACTTAATCCAAAAACTTTAGCTTACACAAACAGTGTCACCGATATCATTTACATTAGCAACTCACACAGTAGAGTAGGGAGAGTAAAGTGAAATAGCTGATGCTGAGGATGCCACATACACATTTATATGCTGTAGAGGGTTACTTTTGCCTCGCTGCAGTCTGGTCCCAAAGGCTGACAGGACGTTATGGCCTGTTGTACGACAAAAAAATGTGGGAGTTTAGATTCTCAGTTTTTTATTTTCTAAACCACAATAAAAGTGATGCCTCCATAATTCCACCCCTAATTGTAGCAAAGCTTTAAGAAGTTATAAGGCACTATATATTTGCTTTCAAAACCATTATATTTTCATATCCTTTCATTTTAGGCATTAACCCTTCAAGTAGAAAAGTTGACCATGCAAGCAAACCAGAAGCGCAGAGCTCTTGATAATGAGCTTACAGAAACCATCACAGCTCAGGTTTGTGCTTAATGTTCTTGACAACATCTTGATATACATGGCATTTTTAAAATCAGAAGTCACGGGGGTGCTTTCTTTTAAACAGATAGAGCTTGACAAGACAGCTGAAGATTTTCGCAGAGTTCATCGGGAGCGGCAAGAAGTCATCACGCAGTGGGAGAATGCAATACAACAGATGCAGAAAAGAGATCAACAGATTGATCATTGTGCTTTGGTAAAACTGCTGTAACTCATTCGTGTCGGTGTATCAGCCTACTCTTGTGTCTGTGGTATTGATGGGAATTTTGCTGGTCACATGCAGAGTGATCGGGTCTGTTAAATGTTCAGTGTTCTCTTTCTGCTTACCCCTGTATTTTATTTAAGTGTTTCAAAGTTCAGATATTACTGAAATATATTCAGAATTTATTTTGAAAGCAGTATCTCAGTGTAAGTAAAGGTGCTGTGCTTGATACTATGCAAGGTTTAATTTTCAGTCTCAAGGTTGTTGGAGAAGGCAGAGCATGCCAGTTTCAGTATTTTCTCTGATCTAAAACAACAAGATGGGGTGTTGTTTCTTACAGTGTAAGGTCAGTCAAGTGCAAGGAGGGAATTCTGTGTCTGTGATGAAATACAAAAAGAAAACAGAACATTTTCATTGAAGGAATTAGCATTGCTACCTCTGTGAACAAAAGCACGATTAGCATTTATGTTAGAATTACGATTAATAATCACATTAAGGTTAGAAATTGGTCCTTAAGAACATTCTGCAAATGGGGAGATGCACCTGCACTCTTCTAATACAGAAAAGATCCTGTTGTGCACTGTGAGTTAGTATTAAATTATAAAAGATACAGTCTCCATTAGTGTCTTATGCACAGATGGCACAATGGAAAGAAGTACAAATAAAGTATACTTTATCCTGGCTTTGTCAGGAGAAGGGTGAACTCTTGGAAAGTTCTGCAGTGGAATACAACAGATGCACCAGAAGAAGCTTGAAGGATCAGTGGAGAGGAAAATTTTATAAATGTGGATTCCAAAGTAACAATGGATTTTTTTGAAGGGGGGGAGGAAGCAAAATTGCCTGTACAAGAAGGCTCTACCTAAACCCTTAGCTCTGCTAGTGTTTTCCTGCTGAAAGGGTATCAGCTTTGTTATGTTGCCCATATGGGTCTGAGATATACCCTGAGTAGAAACACGGTTTAAACAGGTAATAATAGAAAATAACAAGCCAGAAGAAATATTTCTAAACAGAAAATATAATGATCTAATTTAGCTGAAGTATTTTTAATTTCAAAATATTTCAGGTCAGAAGATTCCTGCAAAGAACAAACAACGAACAGATATAAAAAAACTTAACAAGAAAAAAAAACCCAGCTCTGGCCAACCTTCCATATATTAGTCCTCTGCAGAATACTCCTACTGATGCTTTTGTAAACACAGGTTCTTTTAAAATTAGAATCACAGTATAATTACCTCTATATTTTACATTACAATATTTTACATTACATGTTACATCTATAACAACATCTTAACTAGTGCAACCAAATCTAAAATGTTTTTATCCTGATAGCTAATAACAGAGATAAAACAGGAGATCAGAAAGAAAGAAATTGTGCTGAAAGAGAAGACTTCCTTTCTGGTAAATGAAACTCTTAATAATATGGAACACGAAAAGAAAATTTCTTCTGCTGAACGGGAAGCTACCAGCCTCCGAAATGAGTATCAAACTCAGGACACCTACAGGGTTCAGCTGCAGGATGAGGTAAGGATGACCAAACAGTTCAGAAAATCGACTGAAACTGTTAACTTTGGACTAGATGGAGGAAATATAGGAATAGCATTTGCTTTTCTCTGGTTTCAGACTAGACTCTAAATAATTCAACAAAATGTTCTCAGTCTACTCATGATTATTGGGATCTGAACCCTCAGTCCTTTCATTGATAGTGATGAGGAGATTAATGTGTATTTTCTGTTGTGTGGGTATAAAATGGATGAGTTTTCTCTTAGCTGGTGTAACACTATTAGATGGTTCAGAAGGAGGCGTGTCTTAACTTTAGCATATATAGACTGCAGTATTGCATAAAGATGAGAGAAATCTCTTCTGGATTCCAAACAATTCTTAGCCGGTGCTCTCAGAAGAGAGTGGTGATGGCCCTTGTAGTCAGGTTAAAACCAAACCAAAACCAAACCACACACTTTCACACAGCTTTCTAAGCAAGAGGCAGTAGGGCAGGGCTGCCCTATGAACAAGCCATGTTTCATGCTGTCCATACTTACTCTGTTACTTAAATTTAATCTGCAGTTAAAGCTAGAAATGGGCTGCAGTGCTTAATTACTCCCAATGCCTAAAGAAATATTTCTAAGAGGTAATTCAAGTCTCATGGCTCTGTTGAGAAGGGATACACCTGTATTACCTGATTAAGCTTTCTTGTCACAAGAAAGTGATAACACTGGGCTCCTCAGCAAGCATAGCCATTTTAAAAAAGCCTGCATCTGCTGTTGCCTTAACTTCGGATAGCTTTTCTGTAAAAAAAAAACAAACAAACAAAAAAAAAAAACCCAAAAAATCATTACCTGATATCCTACTATATTATAATAATAACATCATAAACTGATATCCTAATTAAACCATAGGTAGCTCAAACAAGGTGTAGGCTATTAAATTACCCCATAATTCATGCAAACTTGAGGACTCATAGAATTGGTAGGTTTTCATGTCAAGCTGTGAGATTCTTGCTTGAAGTTTTTCGCAATTAATACTACATAATGTGATAATGAGAACAGTCTCCCATTATTAGGCGCTGGAACATGGCGTTAGACTTCAGTTTGACTGACAATTTGTGACCTCCCAGTTTCTCATTCTGGTACAGAGGGAGACCTGCTCTACACCCTTCCTTGATCAGGTTTCTTCATCTGTGAAAGTGAAAACAATTATGCTTGAACTGTTAAGTGATACTGTGAAGACTAATGAGTTAGTTACTGATTGTAAAGTATTCCTGTCCTGTTTAATGAGTGTATGCTGCCATTTACTTTTTACCAAATTCAATGTCTGTATATTTTTGTCACGGTGTTCCCTTATCTTAATCAAAATAATTCTAGGTACCCAACAAAGTTTGAATTAGAAATATTTATCAGGTATATAAGGGTATCCATGTTCACCAAAGTCAGCTGTGCTCTGCAAAACCACAGTTCCACTTATAGAGATGCTGTTCGACAAGAGGGCAGCCCACGGCACCTTCATAATTTATTCTATATTCTGAAGTATTTTGTCCCGGTATTCAGATTATGTAAATTAGTCTATTGAGTTTACTAGCTGTGCCAGTTTAGTACACCTCAGAATTTGCAGCACGTCTCATTTAGCACACACCGTTAAAAAGAAATGGAATACTTTCCAATACATAGGTCCCTTACAATTTTAAATATCCTAAGCATGTACCGGAGTGACTAAGAGCTCAATTACTCCATTTTGTGATTTGTTAGCTGGATGTTTTGAAATCCTCTGTGGACAGAACTGCTTCTGATCTAGAGTCTTTAAGAACACAAGTAACCAATCTGAAGAAAGACATTCAGAAAAAACAAGCCAGGTAAGAAACAGACCTTCAAAAATATCATTTGTAAGGATGAAATCCTTGAGCTAGCAAAGAACCTTAAATAATGTGGATGATTAAAGCTTCCAGCTTCCTGGTTACTTCATGTCCCACATAGTTCCTGGCACTGGGCAATTTAGGAAATATTCCTGGTAATTCTTGTATTTAAAGGGTGTGAAAAAAATCAGTTAGGGCCTTGGTTATCATAGGTTCAAGTTTAGCCTGCTCTGTTAGGCAACTGCTCAGTGTGGTATGCTGCTTGGATTTGGTGGTGGTGTATATGCAACATGCACTTAACTTGCTAAACCATGTAATTTTATTTAGATTAAGCTTTCTTAATGAAAAAAATGCAAGTCTTTCCAATAAGCTGAAGCTTGTGACTGAGGAGACACTTGGTTCAGAAGACAAGGCTTTGAGGATGGAAGAAATACTTAAGGAAGAAGAAAAAAATGTCAAGGTAAAGTGTTTTTCATGGTTTCTGCAAATGAAGATTCATTGGAATTTGCAAACTCTATCCAGAACAAACATTTCTGGATTAAAAGGGAAATAAAAATATCCTAAGTCATTATTATCTGATGAACTCAAAGGGCTTTTGAATAAATGCAATGTTGTCATGAGATCATCTGAACTTTCTACATTTCAGAAAATGTTTCTACTGTTTAATCATTTTCCTACTAACTGTCTCCAAGTATTTTACTACTTGGCTTCTGACTGAACTTGATACAAATATTTTTTTTTTTTTACATTTTGCTGGACAATTGAGTATTGGATATGCTGAAGCTTTCTTCACTGTAAGATGACAAGGTTAAATTAATGTGACAGCAGGTGTTCCCACACAAGTGACAACAGAGCTATATCTGTGCATACCACTGTATACTCTTATTTTTTTTCCATTTTGTGTTTCCTATAGCCTGTACATGAAGTAACCCCTTGCAGTAGACTGAGTGCTGTTTTTCAAACTTTTTAAGTCCACAGGCATTAACTGTACATTTTAAATACACATACAGAAAATAGAGAGGGGATGTCTCTCCTCTAGTTTCTTAAATTACAGGTCTTACCATTTTGATTTTCCAGATAATTTGAAAACAATTTGTAATGATAAAACATTTCATTAAAATGAAAACCTTATTTGCTTCCCCTGAAGACTGTTACCAGGGTGGCAAAGCCATTAGCAGGGTTCCTTTACTTGCATCTGTGGCGGATAACCTAAGATGACATTGAGCTTGGCAGCTCCACAGCTTCAGGGGAATATTTTAACTAGGATGAACTGTTCTTGAACAATGTCTGTAATGCATTAGTCAGAAGCATGCTTTCCATCACCATTAGGCACATAGGGCTATTTGCTGCAGCTATTAATTTACTGTGAAGAGATATTTACAGGAACAATGTGGATGAAATGTCATCATTTTGCGATTCAGTTCTGTGACACTTCTCCCTCTTCAATCTGTGGCAAAACACTGTTGCAGTGAAGCTTATTGAACATCTTATCTCTATTATAAACAATTTACTTAGAGAGATAGATACAATTTCTACTAAAAAAGTGACTTTAGATATGTAAGAAAGACTATGAAATGAAGGTCAAATCATGATCCAGTTTTAGTACATGAATTTATCATTGTCATGAGCTTCAGAAATACAGCTCAGAATTGGGCACATGCATAAAACCAGTATACTTCTGAAATTGAATTCCTTTGTTCAGGCATGATCCAGCACTCACTGACAACTGTGTAAAATGCTACAGGCCATAACGATTTCATAGTAAACTTACACCTCCTTTTTACTTCCCAAATTTTGGGTTTGGAATTGCACTGAAGAGTAAATTCAACTACAAAAAAATTGTTTGGTAAAATATGATTATGAACTCTTAGAGAGGAGTTAACTGTCGCCATTATTAAAACCAGCAAGATGGTTCACAAGCAAATTTCACAGTATAATCAAGAATAACCACATTTTTCATCAATGCAGAAAAGTGAATTCTAAGGTGTTTTGCTACATTAAGTTAAATATGCATCTTCAAACCCTGTACCAGACTTCAGCTAAATGTAAACGAGTCTTTCAGAACAGAATTGTGATGCCAGATCACTTGTTTCAGAGATGTACCTTCCAGGAAATGAGCACACTGAACAGGCTGAGCTTTGGACTGTCTTTGGTTATTTGGGCGGGGGAGAGGAAGGAGGGAGGGGAAGAATAAAGTTGTCTTCCTTGTTAGGGATGTAAAAAGAAAATAATCTCAATTTTGTTTGGGGTTTTTTTGTTGTTGTTTTCAGTATATTTCAGGTTACCTGGTAAGCTGAAGTGTTCAGCATTGTTTTGCTGTAACAGACCCTACTCATTTCCTGCACTGATTTAGGTGTAAATGGTAACTTCTGAGAATAAGGAAGTGATTTTAAAATGTGTAATTAAGTTTTAAACCAAAATTATTCCAACTTACGTATGTACGTACATGTGCATACACACAGGTTTTCATAAACCATCAAAAAGCTCTGTATTATATTTTGCCAACTATTCACATATACTGGAAGCAATAAGGAGGGTTTTTTTGAAAGAATGACAGGAATTTAGTTTTCTGAAAGGCTGAAAAGAGCAGCATTCCCATAAAAGAAAAGGTCATGTAATAACATCCAAGTTAAAAAAAAAAAAAATTATGTTCTCTTTCAGTCAAAGACTTTTCATGCCAACCATTTTGAAGACCTATGAAATTCCATGTTCATATTAATGGATATAATATTGAAATTTTAAAATCTTACTATATATGATTAAAAAAGGCCAGTAATTCCTCAGAATTTACTTCTGATGTGATTAATTAATTCTTACTACTTAATGACTGATTTGTCTCCAGGAAAAAGAAACAGAAATGAACCAGTTAAAAGAACTACTTTTCAAGAGGACTCAAGAGTTAAAGGTGCAGAAGGATAAGGAGAAGTGTGTTCTAGCGGAAATTGAGGGAAGTCGAACATCACTTAAAAATCTTCAGTCTCAACTGCACAGACTTGATGCAGAAGCATTAAAACAACAAGAATTAATGTATAACCAGGTAAAAATGTTAATGTACTTTCACGCTACTATTGTTTCTTGGGTCTAATGAGAGCAAATTGCTTGTATTCTGTAATCTTTGTCAACATCTTAACCGCATTGGAAATGCCATGCAGTATAATTTGAGGTCTGCATTTATTTCTGTCTCTAGATGTATGGATAAAATTGAAATAACTGAAACTTCCTACGGTGTCACCTACATTATGCACTTGTGTATTTCGTTATTTTTTGGATCTGCTGCTTTTCCCACTAATTTCTCAGATCAGCTCTTTGCTTTGATCCCTCTGAACCACAGACACCCCAGGGTGAATTTTTAAAGCAATACAAGAGGTACATGCCAGAATCCTGTTATTGACTAATTGGATTTTGTGCATATTTCCTATGCACCACTTTGAAAATTTGCTCTTTTATATCATCATCCACTGGTTACAGCAAGATGGCAACTCCACTGTAAGCCTCCCTACAGCAGACTGCGCTCAGTCTGCTTTGTTACTCTGCTAGAAGATTACTTCTGAACTATCACTGCACGTCAGTCATCTAATGAATATTTTGCTATGAGGTCTAAAAGCCATAAATTATTATAAAAACAATAGCTTAATTGGGTGCAGTCCTAAAGCCAACATTTAGATCCAAGTTTATATCCAGTGTGTTAGCTTTATAGGAAGGTTATAATTGCTTATCTCCGACTGTTAATTCTCTTAAAAATTATTTTAACAGGATTTTTATATTCAGCAAGTACAGAGACGGCTGTCACGGTTAGGAGAGGTTAATGCAGATGAAAAACAAGTTTTGGAAGGAAAAGCTGCTGAACTTAAGAAGACCTTAGAAGAAAAGAAAAACGTGTATGATGTTTTACTTGCACAGCATAAGAAACTTCAGGTAACTTCCTTAGAACATCGGGTTGACTGGGTAACATCCAGAAACCTCAGTGAATTAAGCAGATTGGGTCTTATAATAAATAACTTGGTATTAGATTAAAAGATAGTTCAACTTTGTGTAACCTATGTGGAAAACTTCCTGTGTTCCCTATACCTTTCAGAAAAACAGGTCACTATTGCTCAACTGAGACACCTCAGCATGAAGACGAGCAGTGAAATGCTGGAAAGGCCAGCTTAGCTTCCCTCTCAGGATGTGGCCGACTGCTTGCTCATGTCCAGTTGATCGTTAGGACCATGCAGACACAGGAGAATGTTGTTCTGTGATGCTACTTACTTTTGTATTTTTCACAATATGATAGGTAGAGTTGCATTTAAAATTGCACTTACCTTTCTTGTATATATGAACCAGTCATTACTCTATAGCCACATTAGAGGTTTTTTTATAAGGAATGTATTTGTTTATTAATCAGCTCCATTTTAGCTCACTTAGAAACCTCTCTTCAAAGAGAAACAATACAAAGGCTAAAGGTGGGTTTTTAATAACATATCACAACTGGTTTCTCAAAGTGATAGTCAAGAAAAAAATTGACCAATTTAGTGAGGGGAAGAAACTGCTTATAGGAGAGCCCTCTGACTGGGGTTCCAGGCAATAACAAGATTTAGTGCTGAGCAACCAGTGCCCACACTTCAGTTTTGAGGAGATGCAAAATTTGAGCACTGAGTATAATCAAACACTGAAACACACCTCCAGGAATTTATTCAAAGACAGATGGTTTTATGAAGATGAACTACAAATATCAAAGTCATGGTCAGACATGCCAGGAGATTTTTTTTTTTTTATCTAGACCAAAATAGATGATTATATTAGAATTGCCTTATTGGCTGAAAGATCTATATTGTCTAAATATCAATTACTATACTCCAAATAAAACAAGCAGTTACATTAATATTGCAATAGCACTCAGCATGAGGACTGCAGTGCTCTAGACACTGTGTGGAGAGCAGCATATGGACACAAGATGATGGTTCCTGGCTCCAGGACATGAAAATATCTCACTTAAAATTAAGTGGTAGCTTTTGTTGCAACCTACACTCATTGAAATAAATTAACTCTTTTGGAAACAGAGTGATGTCTATTCCATCAAGAAAGCAATGGATAAAACAGGAGAAGAAACCAGTGGTATCATGATCAAGATGAATGAACTCAGTCTTTTCAATGAGAGATCAGATCAGGAGTTAAAAAAAGCTAAAGCCACTAAGCAGGTACAGTATCTTTTGCAACTTTACTAATACAGGATACGTTTGTTAGTTTGTCTGGTTTTTAAAGCATATAAGTCAGTGGTATAAATAATGTGTGATTAAAGACTTACACCTTCTTTCCCAAACTTTGAAGTGATTTTCATCATTGTTATCTTACTAGGCAAAGTATTGCTTCTCTATATACAGCATCAAGTTTGTTTGGGTTAACAATTTAATCACACATTATTTATACCACAATAGCCATCTGGTCAGTTGTTTGGTTTGGAGGTTTTTTTTGGTTTTTGGTTTTTTCCCTGAAAAACAATTGCCTTTAAAATAGAAAATGTATTTACTGTTCAAGGACATCTTCACCTAGAACCGAATTTTTATTCTCAATCTGTGATGCCAACTAGTAAGTTTGGCTCAGTTTGTTACTAAATTGGGAATTTTCTTTTTTTTCCAGCAGAGGGTTTGGATCTATCTATATTCTAATTTAAGGAATTAGAATGGAATTCCCTCTCCCCATATTTTGATAAACAGAAAAAGCAGTTCCAAATCCTCTTATTACTGCATATTGTTTCCTACAACAAGCTCTAGCCTTCCTAAAGGAAGTACTAAGGGAGTAGATACCAGGTCTTCGTAGTAGGGGAGTGAGTTTTGCTATTAACTGAACTGGTGCACTTCCTCATCAGTGAAAACTCTCTTTTCCAAACCTGTAACTTTTTTGTGGGGATGAAATTCAGGGGAACAAAAGAAAGAAGTTGATGGCATAAAGGAAGTCAGAGAAAAAATGGTAGAGCTTGAGATGCATAAGAGATTTGCATGTGTTTGCATGCCAATGAAGTGCACCACCTGCCACTTTCATTAGCTTTCGTGTATATACGTCTGCTCATATAACATGACTTGTAGACCTAAGAATCTAGAACATATTCAGAGAAAGTTACAGTGGTTCAAAATGAGATATTAACTGCTTCAGGAAGTTCCTTGCAAGGTCTGTTTAACTTCCCTGAAATCACCTAAACTGAAAGAAAGCTATAGATGTAAAAGTCTAACAACCCATAACTCAGTCTGAAAGTCTGATGAATTTGTACAAAACCGTTCAGGAAACAATCTTACCCCTGTTCCACTCACCAAGTAAACTCTCAGCAAATAAGCAAGTGGGAACGTTTTTAAACACAGAGCAAAATTAGTCTAACAGTTGCATATATATATATAAAATATAATGAATGCTTTATGAAAGTTAACTGTTATAAATAATCTTAAATAAAAACAATGATTTCTTATTCTGAGACTTTTTGGCATTTGTTAGGAGATGATAGTTGAAGATAATCTCTTAAAACTAGAATTGAACCGTCTTCAAGATACTCTGTGTAATAAGACAGAGAAAGTTCTATCACTGGAAAAACAAAAACTGGAGTTAAAGAAAGCCATAGCAGAAAGAACTGAGGAAATTAAGATTCATAAGGCAATGCTGGATTCCCAGATAAGACTTGTGGATCAGGAGCGGCAACGCATAAGGTAACTATTCTTATATAAATTAAATCGGTAACTTTTATTGAGGACATTTTGTATGCGGACTTAATGAAAAAGAGAAGCATTTTACCCAATTTCACCAATTAGAGAAATTGAAGATGCATTAAATCTTGCTCAAAGTTACATACTGAGACAGTTGAGTCCAACAAGAGATGGAGATCCCTTCTCTGAAATCTAGCCTACAGCTTCAGCCACGGCGGGAACAGGAGGTGACCATTTATTCTGTTCGTGACAATCGTCTGCAGTACTGAGAGGCAACCTCAGCTGCAGACACCTTTGTAAAGTAAGTATCATGTCTGTGACTCTGCATTTTTCAAAATATTCAGGAAAAGTGAAGTCGTGTCTGGAGGTATGACAAAGTATTTAAAATAGAAAAGATGCTTTTAAGGAGGGTTTGCTCTGAATTGCTTGATACATCTGTAATTTCTCTGACTCATACAGCATGTTTTGTTTTGGGGTTAGGGTTTTTTTTCCCCTTTTTAACAAATGAACTCTCCATTATGTGTCCTACGTATGTACCCTCTTATAAAGAAATTAAATAGAATCACAGAATCATTTTGGTTGGAAGAGACCGTTAAGATCATCAGGTCCAACCATTAACCCAGCACTGCCCAGTCACCACTAAACCATGTACCTCAGCACCACATCTGCACATCTTCTAAACAGCTCCAGGGACGGTGATGCCACTACTGCCCTGGGCAGCCCGTTCCAGTGTTGACAACCCTTTTGGGGAAGAAATTTTTTCTCTTGTCCAACCTAAATCTCTCCTGACCATTTCTTCTTGTCCTATCACTCTTCCTTGGGAGAAGCGACTGACCCCAACCTCACTATAACCTCTGTTCAGGTAGCTGTAGAGAGCAAGAAGGTCTCCCCTAAGCCACCTTTTCTCCAGGCTAAACAACCCCAGGTCCCTCAGCTGCTCTTCAGTGTGCTTGTGCTCTAGACTCTTTGCCAGCTTTGTTGCCCTTCTTTGGGCATGCTCCAGCACCTTAAAGTCCTTCTTGTAGCAAGTGGCCCAAAACTATACGAAGCAACTTTCCACTTCTCTGGTAATCAGTGCCAAGCATCTGGGACAGTTTTAGCTCTGCAATCCTGGTATCTATATCCAGCCAAAAATCAACACTTCAGCAGCTGAACTGCTGAAATCTGGCAGGCATTTTATTCACTCCTCTGCTAACCCCACCCCACACAATAGGAAATTAAAGTGATTTAGTGTGACTAAGGCTTAACTGCTCACCGGGAGTGCAGACTGGGTGGCTTTTTTCCTTTGATAATTACACAGCTAATTATACTTCCATGTAATTTGATTTGGGGTTGTTGCCTACTGTTGCTTATGCTCATCAGGTAGTGGCAATATTAAGATAATATCAGCAGGGGGGCAGCTTGTGCAGCTGGAGGATTTAAATGCCAAACCTTTACAAAATTTTGGGCAGGACTGTGGCGCAGCCTCCCAGGTTGCAATGATCTGGAATATGAAAATAAACTTGACTCAGTTTAGAACTGCAAGAGACCAAAGAAATGGCTGACTGCAGCTGGGAGAACACAGAAAGGAACAAAAACCAGCAGAAGAGCAACTGCTGCTCTGCCTGTCCCCCAGTACACAGGCAGGCTGCTGGAGTAACACCAGTAATTTAAACTGCTGTAGCAAGAGCTGCCCACAAAACACTACCAGACAAACACTCTCAACCCACTTATTTTTTCCCCAAATAAAACAGTGCTGAATTTCAAGATCGCCTAAATAAAATTGACAAACTGAGATGCAGGTACGAAATTCTTACTGTTGCCATGATGCCACCCGAAGGAGAAGAGGAGAAAACACATGCCTACTATGTAATTAAGGTACTTCATTAACATAATTCATTACAATTCAAGTATTTAAGCTACAGATTTCCCTGGGCTCTATTCAAGTAACTAAGACAACCTCCTTGCCCCCTGCTTATTTTCAGTCTAATTGTTTTACAGTACCTGACACTCTTTGTTATTTCAAAGATACAGCAATTTCACATGAACCCCTGTGGTCAGTCCTAATGTCAGTGCAGCCTTAATTCTGAGCAGTTCTCCGATTTCCTCTTAAAGCAAAATGCTTCTAGCTGCAACCTTGCCTCTGAAGTCCGTTTTTCTCTCATTCTTAAGTGTTAAATTTCCTAAGGATGGTATTCCTGCTACTGTGGGATCCAGCATAGCAAAAGACGCTCAGTAAAGCTCTTGTGGTCACTGTGGGTGTATACCCTCTACACCTATAGAATTTCCCACCATAACCAGATTTCGAGGGCTATAGAAAATACTTCCCTTCACCATCTGGCTGTGTGTCTTAAATCTCACTGATCAGATAAAGGAAGACTTTCAAGTGAGTAATTTCCAGAGAAACTGGATGATTTTTAACACTCTCATTATGGTTCTCTACAACACACAATCTCAACTCTTACTTGGCTTTTGTGGATGAAGGAGGCAGCTGTGAAGCATGTGCTGCAGTTCACACCAGCAGTGCAAAGCACGGAGCCTGCTTTGTACATAGCGTGGATCTCACTGCTCATCAAACCTTGGGAGCTCAGATGGAGAGACAGATACCTGTAATGAAATACCTCACAGAACAACAACTACTGTAAATAACCATTCCTTCCAGTTACCTAGTAACTCAAATCTCAGTTGAAGCCTGACAACAAAGGTCAGCTCCATATCTACCTGGGATTTTAACCCCTAAATATCACAGGTATTTTTTGGTGTACAATTGTCCTAATATTTTCCATACATGCAGTCACCTAAATTACCAGTTTTACTTTCAGGCTGCACAGGAAAAGGAAGCACTTCAGTGTGAAGGTGATGATTTAGATGCAAAGATTTGCAAAGCTGAAAAAGAAATTGTAGCTCTGGAAAACACTCTGTATGTACTTAATAACTGCAACAGCAATTACCGGAACTCTTTCAAGGAAGTCGCTGAGACAAGTATGTAAAATAGAAATTGCTATTGCTGTGTGAGTTACAGATAATGGTATAACCCGGGTATATGGTGGGGAAATTCCATGGCACAAAAGAATGAATCACAGAGAGAGACTTGTCTGATAGTAGCAAAAGGGAGTGTGATTCACATGCTACTGTGAATAGTTCAGCAGAGCAAGCACAGAAGCCAGTGCAGTAAGATGTAATTAACTAATATTTACGTTCTTCTATCCAATTTATGTGAAAATCTCTAAGCCTATAAAAATGTTGTGAATAGTCATAACTAGGAACAGTCAGAAAAGGCAAAGCATAAAGATTTCTGGGGAAAAAAAAGTCACTACTGGGAAAAAGGATGTGCCCTGAAGTACACAGATCTAGTGGATAAAACATGGCACACTACAAACAGCAAGCACTACTCTCTGCAGTGCTGCATCCCACACAGCTACCAATTCATATGGCAGAGGCAGGACAAGCTGTGCCACCACTGGCCTTCTGGGGGTAGACTGAGCCAGCTGGGGCACAGAACTGTACCCAGAGCATCCACACAGGCAGGTTCGGTACAGGTACTTCAGTGAAGAAGACTGATCCCTTAGCTATACCATCATCATCTCTGATTCTCACATCAAAGGGGGGCAGGAAAAGTAGGAGCCTGGCACAAGGGAAAACGACGAGGAAGAGTAAAACTTGAACTGCACTATTTTAGTGTTGCATCAGCAGATTTTAAAATATGGACTTACCAAACTACAAGGTTTTAGATAATTGGAAATTCCTCAGAATTCTGGAAAACTACCTTCATCTATTGTTTTTGTTGCCACTGACACTTCCTAAGTTTGCTCTCCTTCAGTGAAACTTCGTTTAGCTTATAAAAAGCATCACCATGAGAAATTACATAAATTTAGGTGTAGAAAATATTTGATCATTTAACTTTTGTGCCCTCTGCTGGCTCTGGAAACAGGAGCTTTTAAATCATTCTCTCTCATGAAGCCAGTTACTTTTTCACAGTGATTAGGAATTTGCAGTAGAGTATTTACAAAACCCTTAAACCTTGAGTTCATTGTAATACTGCTCACACTAATGTAGCAATACTCTGTGATGCAGCTGAATTGCAACTTATTTAGAAGTGAGAATTGAGTTGTATGTACTGCTCATCCAGCATCAACGCTGCCTCACTGTTTGATGGGATCACAGGTGAGGAGTATGAGGAAAAACTGAAACTAGAGGAAGAGAAAAGGGCTGCTGATGAAAAATACCGATATAAACGAAGACAGATCAAGGAACTTCAGGAAAATCTCCAGGTAAAATACAAGCAAAAGTTCTGGCCAAACAGAGAAGGCTGCAGCATGTAGCTAAACCACTGCAAGTCATCCTCTTGAAAGAATAGGAAAATCCAGGACAGGTTTTTGCCCCTTCTTTTATCTCCTCTGCTTTGTATGAATGGATAAGTTTTTTAGAAGACTCTACATTTCCTTTCAAAAATTGAGTGCTTCTTTGAATTTTCTTGAATCACAATGAAACTTCAGCCTTTTTCTTCATACACAGCTAAAAGCTTCAAACCCTCAGGTGCTGTTCTGGCAGTTGTAATTTTGTGCAGCACACATATTGTATCATCCTGTCCAGTACTGCACAGATTAGAATCCACACAACTGGTGTCCCGACATCTACATCCCAGGACTTTTCTATGGGAATGTATTTTATCAGCATTCAGCGTGCCTCAGTTTAAACAGTATTAATTTAGCTTAAAAAGCTAGCTGACCCTTAACTTAGCAGGCTGAGCACTAAATGCAGGTAAAGGATAGCTTGTGTTCCTGCTCCACATCAAAGACTTACTCTTGATTCCCCTTGAAAAATCCCACTTGGCCCTTCAGAAAGAACACCACTTAACCCTCATGGGTGGCATTTCAGTTAGGCTTTTCTTTGGCAGAACTCAAAGGCACCTTGTGAAATCCCACGTGATTATTCTAAGCCCTGACTCACTGGTTACAGGTCAAACATCCCTATGGCTTATTCTACCACCACTGGACATACACCTCATTTAAAAAATACCATCTCTGAAATTAGAGGGACATATCTTCATTAGGGAGTAAGTCCTAGGATATGAGGCGTTAAGGCCTACCTTTTCCTGCCTTTTCATTTATTTTCTAATAAACAGAGGCACCCTTAGGGAGCTCATTTTATTCATTCCAGTCAAAGGTATCCATCTCTTCCCACTGGAAACCATGTTATTTTTCTTAGGATAGCTCACACTGGCAGGTTGGTTCTGTGCCAAGTAAATTGTAGTCACTGCTCAGAGGTACATCTGAAAATACATACTTAGAACTTCATTACCTTTAAAGTAATTTTTTTAACATAAGTAAATTACCTGGTGGTCTCTTGATCCACTAAACAGTCTGAGAGGCAAAAAGTTCCGAGTTGTTTTATCATTAGTACTAATTGCTTGAGCTACATTTAGAAACAAGTAGTAGCGATAACAGCCCCTTCCTCAAAGTAATAAAAAAAGTGAAAGGATATCAGAACTGCTTTATAAACTAAAATGACTGTTCAAATGAATTTGCAGAGCACGGAAAAAAAAATTGATGCAGTACTGAAGCAGGAAGCCCTCTTCCTAGAGCAAAAGAAGGAAAAAGAAGCTCTTGTTTTGCAGCTGAGAAAAGACATTGAAGAACAGAAGCCAAAACTAGAAAGAGTTATAAATCAGGTTTGTATATTCATTCTGACGTCTACCTTTATAGTGGTAGACGGAAGTATGGTTAAACCCACAGAATTTAAACTGAGCAGGTTTCTGATGAAGCGTTGCATTTTCATAATAGCAATGCTTTAAAAATACTTGTGTTAAAGTGTTCCAGACTATCCAGAGAAATTCAGTCTCTGAAGAAAATGAAAACAGAAACACAGGAAGAAAGAGACATCGACCTTCGTGAATTGAAAAGCTTCAGCAGAACCATTGACAAATTATTGGTTGATGTTCTAGAAACAAATCCTGATTTAACTACACCCTTTCAAATGTACTTTTACCAGGTGAGCTTTCCAGTTAACCACCATCAAAATCTTGATTGATAGCACTAGTCGATTGATGCACGTCTTTCAAGGGCAATTCCCAAATTCAACAATGAACTATATACTTAGGGTAAACTGGGAAAAACTGTTCATCTGCTTTCACCATCTCTTCAAATACCAAGGGTTACAAGCCCTCCTGATACACCCATTATTAAGTCAACTTTTTTTTTTCCTTTCCAAATGTTCTAGTCCAACTTAGAGCTTCCTACAATTGCTTCTGCTGGTGGCAGTCAAAGCTCTCGATCACCATCCAGACAAAGCTCACGAGCTTCTACCAGGTAAGTTCTATCAAAGGTTTGGGTTTTTTGGTTTGTTTTTATTTTAAATTAAAGTTTAAACCATCAAAACTAGTCCCTAAGTCACAGAATTCCTCACTCCTGAAGGTCTTCTCAATCTTGTCTCTACTTCCTGAACACTCTATAAAAATTTTCCTTATACTATCCCACCTTTAAAGTTTACTAGATTTTTCTAGCACACAATTAAGTTTACTTCAGCATCCATCACAGTTTAAAATGAAACAGTAATTGCAGAATAATGACATTTACTTCTGCTAACTGTGCTCTAATTAAAAAGTGGTCTCACATTACAGAAGTGCAAGTTTGAGCTCCAGCCACGTTTTGCACTTCATAGTGTGATCTGCCTTTCCCAATTAAACAGGGAAGACAGATATGTGTGCTTCTACTGACACCTTTCTTCTCTGTTCAACATATATTCAACCAACAATGCATGTAACATGCAGAATCAGTCATGATCAAACATTCCCACAGGAAGCGACTACTGGTAATGTCTGCAAAGATCTTTGTAGGGGATCTTACCTAGAATAAGCACTGCTGCTGGGTGGCTTTATTGTAGACTACCATTAGAAGCTCTGGTTTAAACACAGCAATTTCTGTCTTTCAGATCCTCCAGAAGCATAAGTTCAGGCTCTAGTCAAACTTCAGTCAAAGTCATAGATCTGAGCTTGCCTATCGACACTCCTGCAGAAGCAGGTGCTGTTGGTTCCCAGCCATCCAGCAGAGCTAGCACCTCCGGTATTTCTAAATGCAAGAAGAAGTCTTAAGTGGTCTTTTGTAAGGCCTTAGAAGAGGCTTCATACTAGTTCAGGCTTCTTAACTGATTAGTCTGTAACTTATTTATCAAGGTATATTGACAACCTTAGCATTAACTTATGTCAGAAATGTATGTTTTTACTTCTATAGTATGCAGTAAGTTATCTAGGAGAAGTCCTAAGAATGTTTTATATAATAAAATAAATTCACCTTTAAATTATTTTCTCGTTTTGCTGTTGGAAAACTAAAGATCCTCCAAACCCTTTGGAAGCCATTAATTCACTTTTCTTATAACGAAAAGGAGAGTTATGTTAAAACCATTAATTTTCATAAAGTGCTATCTTCACTGCTGTCAAAGCAGTTTTAGTTTACATTGCAACAACCCAGGAAAGAAAACAAACACTGAATTTCAAGATCAACCTTGACTATCATTCAAATAGTCAGAACAGATCTGAACTGCAAGATGAGAGTCTACGATTAAAGTCAGTGAAACTGTACTTTTTCTGTTCAAAATTAGAGTATCTTTTTTGCAAATGACCTCTATCTATGGAATTCCTTGGAAGACTTGCAGCTGAAGTACAGTGGATTGTTGTGTAGTCTGCCAGATGTTAGCTCCTTAGTGAGTTCTGCCAAGTATCTTCAGAGTTCTCATAAACAGAACATAACTCTTTTCACAGCAATGCAACCACTGCCTTCAAGCTGCCTGTAAAGCAAATACCTGACAACAAACCCAAAGAAAAACCCAAGACCCACACTTGAACTTACCTCGACGATAAACCGTTTTAAAACTCTTCTTCTGCTTCAGCTAGGTTTTTTTACATTACTGAAACAACGTGTTCGATGCATTTACAGGGTAATGCACTTGCCTTCACAGACATGGAGGGGTTCCATTCACTTAAGCAGCAAGTACAACCAGTGCAGCAGTATGAAACATCCCAGCAATGTTAACAAAAATCAAGACACACAATTAAAAAAAAATTAAGAAAATTTAATAATCAAATGAGCTATATACATTCATGGCACATGACTTTCATTCAGTTATCCCCTTTCTGTAGATGGAAGCTGTTTGATACAAAAATATCCACAGTTAATAGTACCCCAGGGGACCAGAAAACCCAAACAAAACCCATCTGCTGTTAAAGTGCATATTTGATGCAAGTTTCAGCTAACTATAGTCCAGGGGTATCAAGGATTTCAACGCAGAGAGAATATTGTACAGGAACATCCCAAATTAAGAGCACAGGAAACTCAGATTTTAAATAGTAACTGATGTTTTACGTCAGATACCCTTGCACCTCTTTCTACCATACAATCTTGAAGAATTCTTTGACATTCTGCAGGACAGCACAAGTTCTGCCTATCGCTCTTCGTATG
The DNA here is from genome assembly GCA_009769605.1 of Bucorvus abyssinicus. Classification (NCBI taxonomy): domain Eukaryota; kingdom Metazoa; phylum Chordata; class Aves; order Bucerotiformes; family Bucorvidae; genus Bucorvus; species Bucorvus abyssinicus. The sequence continues at coordinate 8,187,970 of CM020035.1, read as the reverse complement.
CATTGCTCAAGAGATACTCAGTAAAAAGTTCATTTGATTACACTCATCAGAATAGTGTTTTCTTAGGTACTTTACTGTTTCTTTTGTTTACTTCCTTTTTCCTTCTCAAACTCAGCTATTTGATTGAATATGTTAACTAAGTTCTGGGGCAGGTTTCTTTTAATACCACTTTCTGTTTGTGCTGTATCATCTAAAGACACCTCCTCCTCTGGTTCATCTGTTTTACTTGTCTCCTCATAACTTCTTTTCCTACTCTTATACTCAGTTTCATTTTTGTGCTGACTGAACATATGCCTATCACTCTCGTAACTTCTATCACCTTCACGAAAGCAGGTGCTAGAATATGATCTGTACTTTCCCACTGACTTGCCAGAATAGTCAGACCCTGACGGAGACATGTAATACCTGTCATGCCCTGAGCCATGTTTTCTGAAGTGCTCTCTTCTCCCCTCTACATCCCTTTCGAATCTTCTAAAATAATGCATCCTAGGTTTATCATCTGACTTATGATATGAACCTGAAGAACCCCTCCAACTACAGAAAAATCTATCTGTTTTACCATATTTTTCAGTTTTGCTACTACTTGGCAGAGTTTTGGAGCTACTGTAAGAATCTCTTGAATCTTCAGACCTACCTCCAAAAGTGTCTTCATCATCACCTGAAGTCCTCGAAAAAGAACAGTGTCTGTCTTTCTCTTTTACCTCTGTTTTTGGACACACTAAGCTCTCCTGCCTTTCCAGCAGCTTTTCCATTTCAAAATTTTGGTTAAGGAAAGAAGCAGAGGTATCGGCCGGAGGCGAATACCACTCCTCTTTCCTAGTCTCATCTTTATAATGGGAAGAAGCTCTAGATGAGCATTTTTTGGAGCTGCGGGCAGACTCGGACCTATTCCGACGCTTTTTCCTACGTTTCTTGTGATCAGAGGAAGAGGAGGAAGAAGAAATTGATACATCTGATGAAGAATCACTTGACGAGGAGGAGGAGGAGGAGGAGGAAGTTGATACTTTCCTTTTCTTCTTCAACCTAAAAAATGTAATTAACCTGTGAGATAATCTTCAGTATCAGGCAAAAATTACAAGTAGAAAGCAAACCTGTACTGCCCAGAGTCTGGCTGAGACTAGACTGTAAGGCATGGATGGAAACTGAGCCTGCCCTGGCAAGAGAATTTCAAATGTCATTTCTTTATCGAAAAATTGAGATTAAATCCTCAGAACAGTTTGTTATAAAAGGCATCTTTCCCAGTTCAGTATGGCATTACACTTCTCAAATACTTGACACTGCAAAGTATTTTTAAGATGACTTCTCTTACCCATTCATCGCCATTACAGTTTACATGCACTAAAGGACACTACCCACAAACTCAGTCTGGAGGAAAAGCAGCTTACCAAGGTAGAAGTTCTACCTAGTTTACTGCTGGATAGTCTGTTTGGAAGTGGACTGTTCATAGTCTTATCTGCATTTATTGCCACATATTCAGTATACTGAGTATAACAGTGTTACCTTTTTTCTTCTTTTAAGAGCTTACGCAATTTTTGTGCACTTGTTTCTACTTTCTTTTCTTTCTGTCTCTCTTCTTTGGCAGCTTGTTTCTCCCTCATTTCCAAAGATTTCTTTTTTGAACCCAAGCATCATAAAAAAATGACATCAAAAGTGTTAACACCGGTATTTTTCCCATGTCCCCAACCCCATTCAAATGTATAACAGACCAGGGATGTTTTACCAGGATTCCCAGATCAAAAATAAATGTTGTTCAGGAGTTTGGCATTGGCCATTTTGACAATCAAGTTCACATCAAGGAGCATATTGCAGTTTTTATTCCATTAAGAAAAAAAAAAAAAAAAAAGGGTATTTGACCAGCCATTGCAGTGGTACCCGTGATCCAGCACACCATGAACCATGGAGCCCAAAAAGTAGAGTTGGAATATGCAAGAAAAACCACCATATTACCAACATTGAGGAAAGAAGAAAAAGAAAAAAGAGAGAAAGGTTTGAGGGACAGTATCGTTATTAGTTTACAAGTAAAACATGGCAGCCCCCATTTTAAAATGTAATCGAGTTGGCCATGTTTGAATACAAACCGTTTTGTAACAATTTCACAGACCAGTTTGATGCAGTTTACATAAGAAATCATGTTCCAAGGGTTTGTTGGTGATGAGCAGCACCAGATGTCATATACAGCAACAACGGTCCAATTCAGAAGAAAATGCATTGGAGGAAAACACATAATCAGTATTACAGGAAAACATCCTTCTGTATCAGTATGTATTAAAAATACAGGTAAATGCAGAAGAGCATCTCAACAGATGAATAACCCTTAAACTACCTAAGTCCTTAAAAGATCAGACTTCTGCGATCTGCAGCCTTACAGAGTAGCTCTAGTCATATTCAGAGTGAGCAGCAAGTCTGATTATTGTTTTCAAAACTCAGCAACTGTCTCAACAGATACAATAAAGGAAACCCTTAATTGCAATTAAGGCTATGCAAAGCCACAACCAGTCGCTAGTATTGTGGTTTTTATCTGCTCATCAATGATCCATTATACCAGGAAAAAGCTAAAGGATAGTAAAATTTACCTCCTACTTGCTGAGAATATTATTCATCGTTTTAACTGAGACTGACATCTCTTTCTAAAGCAGCCAAATGTGGCTACTGCTCAAATACCATACAACAATTTATCCAAGATGTAGTTCAGTTTTATTAAAAAGATTGTCGTATCTCCTCTTCCCCCTTCTTTCAACACATCCTGTCAGCATTATGGCTCCACCAACTGAAGAACTGTCGATTAGGGCCATCTACCCCCATCTATGCACTTCCTTACATGCAGAGGCACAGAACAAAGCAAGCCTGTTCCTCAGTGCTCTGTTTTACTCTTTCATCCTCTCTGGAAGACAACACAAGTAAAGGAGGTAAATAAAAGGACAACAACTCAGATTGGCACAGAGACCCACCAGGGCTCACCTGGGAAACATGCTGCATGCAAGAGATGAGAGACACGAAAACAGCTGAGAAGAAAGCTACAGTACTCAGAACTGCCTGCCTACCCGGCCTCCATAGCCTGCTGGTCTCCTTTAAATCACTTCCTAAACTCCCCCTCTCCTGTGACCTTCCCCTGAGCCAGCTTTGTCTTGTGTTACTCTACCTTTTCATAATTACTCCAAATGACAAGGATCTGGCTGGTGTGCAATGCTTATTTGCCTTGCCTAAGCGTTTTACACTCTGCATGTCTGCATTCATGGAATGTTTTAATTTAAAGTTATGAATTGTGCTTCTGTGATAGAATATTCTTATCCTTACTTTAGCTGACAGGGCTAACAGGCTTTGCTCTTTCCTGTCTCTACGGCTTGGTATTTCTTTACTATCTTGCTCAAAACAGTGGAGTCATCAAGAGGTACCTTTCTTCTGGTAGGTACAGCCATAATGCTCACTATAAAAGATTTACTGTGGAGAAGGGAAGCAGAGAATAAGACAAACCATCAACTTAAACCCTCCCTCTTCACAAGATATAGTATGATTTTTGATGATCATTTATTGTCATTGAGAGCACTATATGGAGAGAAAGTAAAGAATCACCTGTATATGCTTACGGAGTTTCGTTAAGGCCTCTTCTGCTTCCTGAAAAGTCTCATCCAAACTTAAGGCTTTTTTATAGTAATTCTCAGCATTTAGTAGTTTGTCTTCCTCTTCCAACCTGAAATTCAAGTAATAATTCATATACAGTTGAGCCACAGATTTTTACAGGCTTTTTTTTTTTTTTTTCCTTATTTTTAGGACTACTTTTCTTATTTGCACTATGACACTACCACTGCATCCCTCCACACCCTATCCATCATCTCAGCCCACCTCAGTAAAGAAATGAAATGGTATTATCTCCTAATCATCATCAGTAAAACTAATTTTTGATATTTCAATTCCAGTTTCAGAAATATTGTCTCCTTCTTCTTAACACAGAGTTCAAAAAAAGAATCTAAATATTCAAAATATGTTCAAAAGTAAAACTGAATATTCAAAAGTTAAATTTTGTGATACAGCGGTTAACCAATATTTCAGGAGAGTAACAGAACATCATTTTGTTACAAATACTTTCTTAAAAACACCTCAAAACCACTTACTGCAATACACTCAAACACTTCACGAGACTTTATGGAAGCCTGTTGTCCTACTAGTAAAAGGATATCAAATATTTTGCCAGGATTTCAACTGCCAGAGGAGAAAGTGTAAACCAACTGCACAAGCAGCTTCCAACAACAACGACTTTTTTTTGAACACCTAGCCAGGAAGAAAAGGTGCCATTCTGTACCCTAAGTAGAATGGTATTAAAAAAATATTATGAGAATAATTGTTAACAACCAAACAAAACCCCAACACTTACTGCCTGCCTCTTTCCACAAGTGTCTGACAGAGGTATTTTCTTGCATTTCTATGGGTAGGACAGTTTTCTAAAGCAACTTCAAAATCACCTATGGCTTTATTCAGACTTCCTTTTGTGGCATACCTACAATAAGAGAAAAGTTGCGCAGATTTTAGCGACGTTTCTCTTCCACCAAGTAGAAAAAAACCCAATGAAACAAGCAGACTTACAGAGCTCCACGTGCTACCAAAGCTTCAACATTTTGTGGATCAATTTCCAAAGCCTTGTTGTACTCATTCATGGCTTCCACATGGCGCCCAACCTTAAAATAATCAACCCCAGCCTTCACGCTGGAGAAAAATTTTTAGAAAACATCATGTACAGTTAGTCCATGCAGATTTTATACTGTTAATTACTCACAAATTATGGTTCCAAACAACTGATAGGTTATGAAACTTGACTTTGTTATCACATACTTAACACTGGCATTTCAAATTAATGTGATATCGATGTAATTCCACAACAATATATTGTCTTTAATCCAAAAATCTTAAGGCACTGGAGAGCATTTCTCCAGATGGTGCTACTAAATTACACTGTTGTTCATTTATGGAATGAATATTTAAGCAGTTTACTGCACAGAGCTCTGTGTGACCTACCAGCATTACACCGGAATTATATACATATACTAATTATATACAAACCTAGAAATCACTATCAGGCCAAAGACACGAGGCGAGTAGATGGTACACACTGAAACCAGCACAAACTCAAGTATATTGAGGTTTGATATCTCATATTACTTGAACCTTAATTCTATGATTGCCAAGAGATTAATTTATTGGAAGAGAACTTATGTGAGCTGAATTGCAGAACTTTTCTTTAGAGTGTTAAAAATTAAAATTTTTTTTTAACATTATAGGCAACTTTTTCTGCAATTAACAGAGGTCAAAAACCACTATTGTTTTAAGAAAAAACACTGCTTTGTTAGCATAGCAACTAGAAATTCCAAGGTTTCTCTCAAATTTTTGGTGGGTTTTGTTTGCTTTTTGTTGTTTTTTTTTTTTAAGCTGGTAATCTCAAATGAAGGTTTTCCACAGATAATTTACATTTTCAGGAGAAAAGTCTTTCTTCTGCCTCCTCCACCCTGCAGCATGCCCGAAGACACCGCATAGCATGAAAGCAACAGCACCTAGGCAGAGCTGCTGTTCCAAATGCCGCCAGGGAAATGCATTTAACTTTTCAAAGACATCAGGGGCACTTGTTAAGGCTTAACTGGCATGACAAGCAGCGTTAGGTCCTTCAATACCCAGTTACGAAATGGAAAATTGTGTACTTGAGGGAAGATTTGTGACAATACTATCTCATCAAGGGGCCAGCAAATTATAAATGTTCTAAATTGTCCCTTAAATCTGACTCGTATTTTGGAAATGAATCTCGAGACTGTATCTATCACATACCCACTTGGCAGTTAAGGTTACTTCCAAGATCTTCCTGGTTACATCACTACACATGTGGTGGAAAAAATGGTTCAATGTGTACTGTCTTTTAAGAAATATAACCTGTAACCTAATCCAACCTAACAATAACCTCTGACAAGAAGTAGTACTGCATACCACGTCAAGGCCCAAGATGCAGATTGCTTTTTCCTCAGCGCAGGAGCAAAATCTTCTTCATTGAAATTTTTGCTTGTAAGGAAAAAACCAAACAAAACCATCAAGTTAGCCTTCAGAGTCTCCAAAATTAAACTTACAACGTGTAATGCAGTTGAAGTTACCCGAAACGTTTTTTATACAATGCCTCACTGCCCTCCCTCAGTGGGGAATGCTCTTCCATATTTCTGAAACCAGTTTTCCCAAACCCATTCTAGAAGTGCAGAACTGAACTGGTGCAGTTGCAGAACACTAAACAAAAATATACCACATTCACACCTGTTTTGGGGCCGAACATATACAGGGCTGACAACACCAATCATTGCATATCTTTAAGCCCATTTTACTAAAACAAACATTGTGAATAAACGTCTGACAGAAAACATTAAAACTTTAACATGCCGCATTGCAATCCAAAGATGCTGAGAAGATCTAAGCAATAAATTCCTAAAGCATTTGGTTTCAAACATTTTGTGTGATAAGGTGTCTTGCTCATTCAAAGCAACAGGTTTTTCAACGTAAATTTCTCACTCCAGAGGAGTTTGATTTTCAATATTTAAGGACACGTAAGATGCAGACATGCAAATCAAAATTAAAAAGGTTTAAGCAGAAGTGGTCTAGGACTCCCACTTACAAGTCTATTTCAATGGATTAGAATAATCTCCACAAAGCTACAGGATAGCAACAACGTAAAAATCACTTACATTTGAAGACTTCTCATCAAAGACGGTGGATTTGATTCGCTTAGTCCTAGTTTTTCTGCTAAATATTCAACTAATGATGGATTAGCGAATCCTGGGGAACGATGCAAAACCTCTTCGAATGTCTCTGCTGTGTTAGCAACTTCCATGCTTCGCCTTAAAAAAAAAAAACAAGCACCAATGAACGCAAACACCTCACAGACACTATACTCAACTTTATGATGCCTGTGTTTAGAATAGAAATACCCATATTGGTATTTATTACTGCTCACAGGCTGTTCTTTCACAGGCATGTATTTTCCTACAATTTGGCAACTCTGATACCCTTTAGCCTAGGCGAGCTTTTGAAACCCATTCTGGCACTCATCTAGATATCTCCAGAACATTAGAAACCACTAGAAAAATTGCAGAGATAGCTGTGTCCTTCTCTGTTCTAAGGGTAATTTTAAAGTCTTAAAAATTTCATATTCCAGTCTCTAAAGGTTTTCGTTTCTTGTTTTTGTCAGGGTTTTTTTTGCTGCTGGTTTTTTTTGTTTGTGTTTGCATATTTTGTTAACAGAGTCCCACAGTGACAGGTACCTCATTCTGCTTTTTGCTTTCCTTACATTTTGGGAAAGATGCTAAATGATCAATCATACCTGCCACATCCAGAAACAACCATGTTAAACAGATGAACCACAAAAAGCTTGTGATCATCCAATTAAAACAGAGACCATCAACATCTTTAAAGAACAGTCTGTCAAAGATGCTCTTCACACTGAACACACCTAGCAAGTACAGTTGAACAGCATATTCTTACTTATAATGTAATGGGAAGTCATCGGAAGTAATTACACCCAGATTTGTACTGGAAAGACTGGGTGGAAGAGCTGAGCTGTAAAGTGACACCGTGAGCTTCTGATGGTAACGATCAATGTCCTTGATTGCAGCTATAAAAACAATAAAACATAAAATTACAGAAGTATCTCAAAAACAGAAACAAACAGATTTCTGACAACTTTTTGCAGCAACTTGCCTCGAATAAGGTCTCCCGTTTGATAATAAGACAAAGGATCTCCATGGTTGCTTTGAGAAGGCACATCTCTCAAAGGACAAAGAGCCTGCAGGAAAAGAAAGCAGGAATACCATAAACATAGCCAAAATCTTTTCTTTCTCTCCCCAAGATCAAGGCAGATATTCAATATCAGTTTAATCTTAATGCACATCAGAGCCATACTAGTTAAAAGCATGACTTGGTTCAAATAATAATTTAAACACCCATAAATGATGACCTTTTCAACTCAGAAGGAATAAATATTGAGTATGGGTCATACCAACAAGCATTTGTTGGCTCAGCAAAGCATCATAAGCTGTCCACAAATTCTGATACCACCCACCACCCCGAAGTTCAGTTTCGTCTTTACAGACGCCACTCCATTAAAAGGTGCAATACGTAACTAATGTGTTAAAGTTGCTATTTATCGAGAATAAAATATTGATCAAAGCTATATCTTACAGTGATTTCTAAATCTGAGATCTCCCGTATGACACCACTTCCCAGACAAATCAACACCATGAAAAAGCCAAATTCACGAATAGAAGTAATCCTCCCAATCACAATATTGCCACGTTCAATGTCTTGAAAAAATAGTTCTCTCCTCTCTTCCCTGGGAACGTCCATGAACCGTTCCAGGGGAGGCATAACAGCATAATACTCTGTAACACACGAAACATTCAGTTAGCAAACCACCAAGCTACAGCCTGAAAACACAAAATACTTCACGATAACAAAACACGTTAAAATCTAGTTTATTTGTACTCACAGAAGTTTGTGCACAGCCGATAAAAAGCAATAAGAAAAATTTTAACCCTGAAGCACACTGCTAATTTAAGTGCAGTGTCCTTACACTACCCAGCGGACATTTCAGAGGGACACCCTTCCAGGGAAGCCGCGGTTCACTCGTGACCAGACGTACCTTCATTCTCTTCAATCGTGTCGCAGATGGGTCCGTTGGGTTTCCACGAGTGAGCAAACAGGAGATCAGCCTTCTTGGCAATGAAGCGCTTTATCTCGGTGTCAATGCTCGCCCTCTCTTTCCTAGGGGAAGGAGAAGCGGGTGAGAATCTCCCCGCGGTCCCTCACGGCTCGCTCCCCTCGACCGCACCGCCTCGACGACCCTCACCCGTCGGCCGGCGGCTGCGGGGCCCCGCGGGACGGCTCGAAGGTAGTCCCCGGCGGCGGCAGCAGCCCGCGGAAGTCAGGGTTGTCGTGCTGCTCGGCGCGGAGCAGCGACAGCAGCGCGGGGCCATGGTAACTCAGCGCCTGACGCAGCAGCTCCCGGTCCATCCCGCCGCCGCCGCCGACTCGCCCGGAACAGGAACCGGTGCCGGAACCAGCCCCCGTCCGCCTGTCGCACGACGGCGGGCAGCGCGCATGCGCCGTGCGAGGAGGCGGGGCCAAGAGCGGGAGAAGGACTAGCGCGCCACAGCGCCCCCTGTGGAGCAGGAGGACCGTGGGTTCGCGCTGAGGGGGTGCGGCGGCAGCTGCTGCGCGTTCCCCCGGCCTGTATTAAAAAACTGCTGCGAGAATAATAAAAAATAAACCGTATAAATGACACCGATGACCGGCGTTCTCGCCGGCTCGGCAGCGCCGGCGACGCGGCGCCCGGTAGTGGCCCCTAACGGCCGTTGCCGCGGCGGCCGTGTCGGGAGAGGGCGCTGCGCCTCCGCCGCGCCCGGCTGAGGGGGAGCGCGGCCGCGTGGGGCCGCGGTGCGAACCGCCTGGCGGTCTGCTCGTAGTGGCGTTCAAGTACAGGTTTTAGAGAGAAAAGGCAGCGCCTCCTCCCCCCGTGTCGTTCTCAGGAGGCGCAGCCGAGGTGCCCCTCGCCAAATAAGTCGTTCCGGACATTAGCTGAGGCGAGTTTGTTTCGGAAGGTCGCGGTTCGTCACGTCTGAGGAAAAACAGCAGCCAGGAAGTTCCCGATGAGTTCTGTCCGTTCCTGAACGTTTGCACTAAGTTACAACCACGAGAGGAAAGGCAGGAGCGTCGCGGGCCCCTCCGCTGAGCGGGGCTGGAGCGTACCGGGGGGTGACGGGGGACGGTCACGGTGGAAGCGGAGGGCCGCGGGGTTCACAGTGCTGCTCCCTCGGACAGGCCTCCCCGCAGACCCCCGGGAACAAAGCAGTGCGGGCTTTGTCAGAACAGCTGTACTGCAACAAGGGGAAAACGGGCGGTGATCTCAGGAAAAGGTGCGCTGCGGCTGTAGCCGAGGCATTAAAATAGCCCTAATGCAGGGTTCGGTTGTTCCATTTACCGACACTCCCTTTAAATGCTAAAAAGACACTCAACTCAGGAGGCTTTTCATGCTAATCACCTCTTCTAGCTAATGGAGAAAGGTGCTTAAAACCAGCTGGGATTAATCCAGGTCTATTAGAAAGATCACAGTTCTTCAGTCCCCAAGAATATTTTGTCCCTGGCATCGCATTTAATAATTAATTTTAAAAGAGGGGAGGGGGAGGAAAAGAAAACCCACTGCAAACGGCATAATGTCACTTCTACTCTCAGTGCAATGTTGAAGAAAAAAATAGCAATCTTGCTGTCAGCAGATCCGTGACACAAACTCCTCTAGGAAGCAGCATGACTGAAAGGGCAAGCACCATATCAAAGACACTGGTCTCAGAAGCTTAGTTCAAAGCCAGCTGGGATATCACTGGTACAGCAGGCTCGGGGAAGACGCTAGAAGGGCAAATTTATATTTTATTTTCCTTTCATGTCCCCCTGTTTTAATATAACAAAAGATAAAGGAGGCATAACACTTACTATGTACCGAACAGCTGTCAGGATTTTGATTTAAAGCCTTCCTGATCTATGTAAGACCAGGAGTGTACTTAGATTTCGGGGTGGGAAAAAACCGTGGATGCTAGATGGAAATTTCTAGATGTCAAGACTGATGAGAGACGGAGTGACATGGAAAGGTTACTGTGCCTGCAAAGATCTGGTGCAGAAAGGGAGCCTTTCCTGGATGAATCACACTGCAAGTGCCACATCCCAGACTGGGCTGCACAACTGCAAATAATGGCAGTTTTATTTGAGGGAATGGTATTTTGAGGAGTAGCTAATCTGTGTAGCTTAGCAAATACAAAGAGCCAGCAATGACGATTGTTGGAAGCACAAGCTCTGCTTACATAAGCATTTCTCCAGTCTAATATGCAGACACACACAATGTACAAGAAGTAAGATATTATGAATAAATACTTTAAATGTACTATGGCTTCTGGACTCAACGTACCAGCAAAAAATCATGGCAAGAGCTGAGCCACCTATAGTTATGGACTCTTCTTACAGACATTTTCTTCTATGAAGGGAAATCAATTGCATTTAGAAAATGCACTGATTTAGACCATATTATCACAGAGAATGTAGATTAGTTGCCCCTGAACATGTGGGTTAACTTCATATTGAAAGTGATCATTTCTTTAACTGGGCCCAACAGATTCTGAATTATCTTAATCAAAGAAACTAAGATACTCCAAACAATTCCACCTTCAGAAGTAGCCTTGCCAGAGCAGGGTATGTGAGCATGAACTTGTAATTTTCTTTCCTATTTTCCAGGTTATAGTAATGAACTGAGAAGCAAAGCAAGACCACAGCATATTGTGCATTGTTCCACCTCACTCAGGGCTCACACAAGCCTTTGCCGTCCATTTCCCTCTTGGGATACTGCCTGGGTATCCACTGTGCTTTTAAAAATATCTCTACATCCTTTCTGTGGTGATTTTATTTTTTCCGTTTCAATTTTTGCTTGTTTTACTTCAGTTACCCAATAGCAAATATTTTTCACAAAAGGATATAGCAGCCACCACAGTTCAGGCAGGGGCAACGCTAAATGGAACAGCAGGGAATAAACCCAGGGGTGTATATACAGCTTAAAAGACACTGGGTCTGCAGAGGACGCATGCTCCATACACTATGATGCATTAATTCTCTGTTCCGTTGCCTTAGGAGCTGCCTGGATGAATAGTGCTTCATCCCATATGCTAAATAAATGAAGAGGGTGGGCAGGAGGTGTCCTGATTCTCCAGGAGAAAGTGATGCAAGTCAACTCATCGCTGTACTTGAAGAGCAGCATTCCAGATACTCTGAAACCAGACATATCTGAAGGAGTTTGATAGAAGTTTTCTGCCAGTTTAGGTCAATGCATGATAAAAGGCAGCTCCCAAAATCCATCGTGGAGCCTGTAGCTCCCACAATATAAAGCTGATGCATTTACACCAAGCCAGCTTTGAACCCAGGGTCAAACTCGCAGTGATAGGGCCCCTGAACAACCCCAAAACTGAGGCATGGTAGAGTTTCAAAGTGGGTGGGTATGTGAAATACTACGCAGATTTTCATCAAACTCCAGTAAGCACAGTTTGAATGCAACAAGGTCAAGCTGCTTTTTAAAGATTCCCAAGTATCCAGTACCAGTAGTGAAGCTTACAAGAAAACCGGGTGGAGGAAAGGATTTTGTGTCAAGAGCCACTTTTTATCACCGACGAAAAGCTTAGATCCTCCACAATCACACTTGTCAAAGTAGTATTTTCTGCAAAGTTTGGGCAGATTTGAGATAAATTTTAGCCTATTGCAAATGGGAGTGAAATGTTCAACTAAATATGTTCTTTGGGCAGAGAAAGATGAAACTAACAGTACTAATGAGAATTAACAGGAAGAGCTGTACTTCCAGCTGTGTTGTCATTTTTGGCAAGTGCTGCCAAAAGCAGTCCTGCTGCCCAGACTTTCTGCCAATTTATGAAGCAGCAAAGGGATTGTTCAAAGATGACATGATATCCAAGATACTATTTTAGCTCAAGAGTGATGAAGGGAATTTCAGCACAAAATAATTGCCAGGCAGTTAGTTAGTAGCTCTGCTTTGAGGAAGACATGATGTCTGCAGGCATAATCGCCAAATATGATGGAGTGAAAACACCAAGTTCAGGAACCAACCCAAGCCATGCCCATTCAAGCACGTCCCTTTTTAACAAGTTCAGTGTTAAGTCTGACTTTGGCATGGTCTGTGAGAGAGAGTACAGTTTCAGGGACATGTAGACTCATCTGGAGATGTGTTGGGCACGTGCTTATGGTGTCCCAGGCCTTTGTGCTTCTCAGATTTCTGGAAACGTGTAGACAAAGAATAGTCAGTTGCGTGTAATAAATATGCAAAGATGGACTGTAGAAGCAGCCCACGCTCTGAATCAACAATCAGACCCTGTTGGAATACAAAAGAAAGAATAGTTAAGAAATGTCAACTGAGAACCCCCTCTGACTTCTGGCGATTTCTGTCAAGCTGCAGGCAGTGGCACTGCTGAGCCTTTGTGTGGCCGTAAGGATTACTGCTTGTGCACTTAGTGCAGTATTTTCTCCCTGCGGATTAGTGACAAGGGTTTGAAGGTTTCAGGTGAGACTGAAAATGTTAGTGTAGGCAGCATTGGCATTGACATATTTTTACCTATGTATGACAGAACAGGCTGTTGTGAATGAAGGTTTGCTTATTTGACATGAACGCCAGTTGTCTGTGGTAATCATGACACAGACAATATGTACACACCTACCTGTACAGCCTGCAACATATCTAGAAATAGTGCCTACAGAGGAAATTCCTGTGGCATGTGAGGGACTCAGCAAAAGGTACACCAATCAGACAGGGGTTTGTGGGGTTTTGAAATGAATTTTCCGGCTTCTAAGACTCCCATTGACTGAGAGGATCTGCTGCTTTATAGCAAGGGAGACTCATCCTGGTTTCTGAGTTTTACAGTGAGTCATTGCAACTTGCAGTCAGCAGAGTAGATCATTACTTAAAACCCCAAATTATATTTCCAGCATATAGCACAATGCAGTTTGATCTCAAGTCTGCAAGCACTACAAGGAGATGTTTAACTTTAAGCATGGAACTACTCTCAATTAATGTCTCTTACCCAGAGCAGAACAGTATTCATGTTTTCATTGTAAAGTTCTTTCTCCAGTAATTCTCATGTTTCTAAATTGTCCTGTCACATAATATGAACTTCCCAAAGGTGTTTAAAGAAATTTCTAAAATATTTTGAAGACCTAAACTAGTTGGAGTTCTTCTATTCCTAGTAAAACAACTCATGTCTTTTTGTCTCTCATGGTCGGTTGCTCTAATACTCCATTTGTGCAGCATGCGTAATAAATACTGGCTAAAGAACAATTAACAAATATCAGAAGTTGTTTTCTTAATTGCTTGCAATGAACCAGGCATGTAACCATTGTCACAGACTAATTAGCAGCCTCTTAACTTCTTTAAAATTTGTCCCTATTTAAACTACACTAAAATTAAAAAGTGGAAACTGTTTTAATTAACTAATGAAGAATTAAACAGTTGGCAACTTCACAGTACAGATTAATTATCTCCATGTTTGCTCCCGTTTAATGCACGACCATACCTTTATTTAAAACAAAATGTATCCAAAAGTGAGTTGTGTCCTAAGCAGGTGTAACTCCCATTAAAGTTGATAAGCTGAGTTGGTATTATATGATTTCCAATTAATTTTCATCTCAATAAGAATTGTCTGGAAATACAGTGATTAATAAATCCTTTTGCCAATGGAAAGAGAAGTTAATTCCAGTATTACTTGGATGGTACAATTCCAGTAACTAACAGCCATAAGTAGTGACCCTCACGTGTAGACATTCATTAGTCAGGTTTGTTTATCCAATCAACAACCAAAAGCAGAGGCCAAATGGAGTAGTGAAATGACAAACTGATGTATGTGTATGATATTTGTTTGTTGAAACATTTGGGGAATTTCTCACAGTGTTAAATCCAGAAAGCTGGAATGATTTGCAAGTAAATTAAGAAGCCATGAAAAAAAAAAAATCTGCTCTCAACTTCATAATTATCCTTAGATTTATAAGATATTATTAGAGGTTTCCAATTTGTATCAAAACATTTTTAAAATCTGTAAGTAAAATCTTGCCTGGTGTTCCAGGATTTTGGATGGAGCCTCAGAGGGCTCCCATGGACTTTGGCAGGTTTCGGGTCAAGCACAAAAGTCAGAAATCAGTCATTAAACTTCCCGTGCTCACACTGCTGTCTACAACTATGAAAGTATTAATCACAACACATCAGTGCAATCAGTGTCCGGGTCCAGACACCGTTTGGTGTGGACTGTGGAAATGTAAGTAATACATGTCTGTTGATTTCTGCTAGATTCTTGTCTTATTAAGGCAGTTGAACTCAAATATATAATCACAGGGAATGGAAGCTCTGAAACAAAGGAAAATCTAAAGCAGAAACAAGAAAAGAGGAGGTAGCTTGAAAAAACAATAGTTCTGTGAAAGAAAGATGTGTACATGTGCAGGTAACAGTCATGGGCTTTAAGTAGAAGTAAGGGACTTGTGGCAAAAGTACAGCAAGTGCCAGAATTTCTTTCTTTGAGAAAAAAATAATACAACCCCTAATACTGTGTCCCAAAAATGCAAAGACTAAAATTATGAATTCCAGTCTTCTCTCTTTTGTAGCATATTCTATGACACTGATACAAAATGCTGTTCTTAAAGGTATTGACAACTAAAGTCACAGAATGGTGCCTAAGAAGGTTTCAGAAAACATTTAAGGAGGTTGGGCATGTAAATACCTTTGCAAATTCTGCCCTAAGGAAGGGTGATAATTAGTACCACAAATGAAGTTCTTACATACACAAATGGAATTGTTCGCTGTCACAACTCATTACAGATGTAACTCTGTGCTGTGTTGATTGTGAGTGAGAAATAAACACACAAAATTAAAACATTGGTGTTTATAACTCCCTGTTGTAATTGCCATGATCTGATCCTCCTAAAACTGGCAAATATATACATGAGGGTCTGTGTGTACATGTGTAGGAGAACAGTATGCAGGAGAAAAATCCAAATTTTTCCATCTGTACAAAATGTCAACATACTGTCTGTAAAAAGCTGACAACAAAGTTGTTATAAGCACAGTTCAGTCTGGCCAAGTTCTAATGTGTATCTCCACTGTCAGTGACAGTTAATCAAAGCTCACTGCACTCAAATGCAGTGTTTCCTTAAATGGAGAAGCTGGAAGGAAATTATGTAGCACTTTCGAAAACACTCTAAGGCTTGGTTAATGCTACATAGCATATGTACAGTCAAACATTTAAACAGGAGGTTAATAATCCAGAAACACGTTGGTCCTGAGAAGCAACACTTCAGGCAGATGTGGTTGAACTGCCTTGTTGGCACCCTCTGCTATAATGTGCCTCTGAGAAATGTAAGCGGCAGCTAGAGAAATAGATTATAGTCAGGTCCTTAGATGCAGTGTTCCATTATTTTTTATCTTCACTTCTCTAACTTGGTTTTTAATCTCATAATGCAAATCTAGTTCTTTGCTTCTCTGAAACTGAAAAGGTCTGCCTTGTGTTAGGAGGGATCACAAAGTACATCAGAAAAACACAAGGAACAGTTTTCCTTCAAGATCAGTGAATTCAAATAACAGCAGCATCGAAACAGCATTTTGGGTCCTGCAATCCAGAAGAGGTTTGGAAATGTCAAAATGTGAGAAGTGTTTCTCCCTAGACTGCAAGTGTCATTTTGACATTGACTGCCAAGATAAAAGGGAAGGTATTCCCCTTTGTTTAAGGGCTGGGCAGCAGAGAAACAATTTATGGTATCAGGGGGTCGGAAACAATCTAAAGTCTTCGACAAATCTTTTGTTGCAAAGTGCTGTCAAAAAACCCCAACCCAACAACAAGTAAAAGGAAATTACAGGAAAAGAGTAGATTAACATACATCGTATCTTCAGCAGGGGCATATGGAGGTGTCAAAATAGAACAAGGGCTGTAATGAGCAGTCTAGGATACTGTAATTGCAGACTCTGAGCAGTAGTAGGTTCCTGTTGGTACCTAAAATGGGCCGTAATCTTCTTTTTTCTACTTCAGAAATGGCATCTCACACAGCAGGGAGACAAACATC
Organism: Bucorvus abyssinicus; assembly: GCA_009769605.1. Lineage (NCBI taxonomy): Eukaryota > Metazoa > Chordata > Aves > Bucerotiformes > Bucorvidae > Bucorvus > Bucorvus abyssinicus. The sequence continues at coordinate 8,171,320 of CM020035.1, read as the reverse complement.
TTTTGGTCTCTTTTAAGAGCTGTTAGAAGCCAGAAAGAGCAGGAGAAAGTGGCTGCTTGGCTAGCGTGATATACAAATCTTTTTCACAGTGAAAACATACTGCCTCCTTGCTTTAAAATAATGATCATAGAGAAGAAAAATATATTGTGAAGTAAGATAAGAGTACAAGAGTTGTTTTGATTCACTGATACCAGAATGGAAATTCAGGCACTTTTGTCTAGTTTAGCTGGAAAAAAGGAAAGCCATTACTAGCAAAAATCTGTAGATTCCTGAGGTAGAAAAATACAGCATAAATAGTTTACATTTTCAGTGGGGAGCATCCTGTCATGACAGCATCAAGCTGTCATGCAGTTTAGCAGCGTGACACATCTTAGTGATTAAATGCTGGATCTCCAGCAAAACCCAAGAAACAAACCAAATGAATTTTTCAGTGGAGAAAGCTGCCGTTCTCTTATCTTGTACAGTGGCTCTCACAGCTGAAAAGGCACAGCAGCAGAAATTAAAGTCTTATCAGCAGGTGAACTGTAGTTTGAACGTACCACTTCACACGGTATGTCTATCTACCTTCAGTCTCATTCCTCTGTTTAGGCAAAATACACCATTATTTTAAAATTGTACTTCAGTTGTTGACTATGCAACGTGCTGGATCTTGGAAAGCAATTACTATGGAAGTCCATGTATTTTATCTTGAGCCCCCAAAACAGGCAGAGTTGACTCAGTTACTAAGGTACATGAAATCAGTGAAGTGACAAACTATCAGAAAGCAGCAAGGGCCACCTGCCTGTGGAAGGGAAGGTGAGCTGGGTGGTGAGCATGACACCGGAGGAGGCCAGTGGGAGCAGTGACCCACCAAGGAGCTGGGGTGTCAAGTGGCAAGTCAGGGTCAGGATTAGGGCTGGGGACAACAATCAGAGTCAGACACAGCCCAGTGATTGCCCAGTGATTGCCCAGTGAGTCCTCAGTGACAAGGAAGCTCCAAGCCAGGAAGCCCAGCCAGTTGGAGGTCAGAGCCTGGCACAGACAAAGCTGCAACATGGCTGCAGCATAACACAGGGAAAGCAGTGGTACACCCTCAGTTAAAACTAACTCCCAAGGGAAAGGAGGGGCAGGCCCTCACTTCTAGTTTTCTTTGCAGTAGTTCTTGTCACCAAAGGAGCTGATCTTGAGCTCAGCCCACTAAACCCCTTAACTCAGCCAACTAAACTCTGGAAGGACAGGTGCTCGAGGCCCTGGCATCAACTCTGGCTTTGCACCTTGACCAATGCAAAAGCAGTTGCAGCATATGGTACAGGTCCATTTCATTGTGCAGGTGCCTTATATGTGACTGATCAGCCAGTGTGGAATGCAGGGTTATCTGCATTTCTTGAGAAGTTCACACTTTGTTATGCCTCAGCTTGTTCACTACTACCAATCCCACCAGTATGTTCCATCTCTTGCAAGTTGGCTAAGGCTACTTCAAATGGAACAAAAAAGCTTGGTGGGTTTTTTTGGTGACTTAGTAGTGTTTATCCACCTTTGTTTTCTTTACACTGTTTGCAGTTCCAAACGGGTCACATTCAGCAGCTGACCATGAAAAATACTCTCCTTGGAACAAAGCTACTGGAAGTTCAGCGCAGGAGCTGCAGTCACAGGGGTGCTGATGAAATGCACACACAGACGCTTGACAGGATAGTGATTATCCCGTAGTTTAATAACATGTTAATCATCTTAGAGTCATTATTTGTTCCGAGGCACACACTGTACTCTCATACTGACATTAAAAAAAACCCAGCAAAACACACCAGAGGACACTTCTATAGGGCAAAACACACTAGAAAACTAAAAGGCTCCTGTCACCGAAAACGGTCTCCTCATCACAAAACCAACACAAAGGTGGGGTACTGTTGTGCTACTTCATGCTAGTCACCCCAAATTATTTGGGATATAATCACATAGACTTTTATGTACTAGATTTAATAATAATGTGAATGTAAAGGTATAACAGTCTTGGTGTCCTATGAACACACAGTAGTAGCATCAGCAAACCCTTCCCCACACAGTATCTTACTGGTTTGCAAAGGTTCTTGTGGGAAATCTGTCTGATTCATCTCCAGGTGACACACCTAACTGTGACTTTTAACAGTTGTCAATGCCAGATGCAGCCGTAGCTTTTAGTAGTTTTTATCTGTGATTTGAGGTCACGACCACTTTCACATATGCTATCCTCCAGAGGCTTCTTTTGTCTGAACCTGTCTGAACTACAGGTGGGATATGAGTACTATGGGAGGCCGCAATCAATGGACACTGTTTGATCTGGGCGTTCTCAGTCTGCAAATATTCCTTTAAAGTGTGTCTGACTTCAATGGACCCATCTAGTCTGTGGGGAGACTGCTTCTTCCCATGGAAGCAACTGAGCCTGTTTGGTGAAGATAGTCCCTCTGGCACAATATGGCGAAAGAAGAAGTAGAAAATGGCAGTAAGGAGCTTTGCCTGTAGCCCAAGCAGACACTTAGTGCTCCCATGAAGAAAATTCCTAAGGACTCGAACAATAAGTCATTGAGTTGTCAAAAAGTAAATCTGGAAGGAAAGACCCAATCTGCAAACTCAAAAACAGCAAAGACAGACATTATTTTTTAAATTACTGTTCCCTTTAGACCTGGTTACAGATAAAGAAGTCATCTACGTAGTGTTTATTCTAATACAATCTGACTTATGAGTTCAAAAGTCTTTGGGGGGTACTCACTCGATGTAGATCTCTACAGACTCCTCTTGGAGGTCAGACTGGTCCCAGGTCCTGTCATGGGTCTGAACAGCATTTGCTGTACCTCAGCCAAGCTCTAACAGCCAGCCCAGTCCTTGCTGCTGCTTCCTAAAACACACACAAAATGCACTGAAGTTAATGGGAGGTTGTGAGAAGGTCATGTCCTGATGCTAATGGAAGTAAATTATTCGCTGAAACATATTTAGTCAAGGCTTTGTCCAAGTCTTCAAGTGATGAAGTTTAAATAGTTCCCTGGGAGAATTTTACACTGTGTAGTTCATTTCCTTATCAGAGTTTTTATCTTAGTATTCAGCCAAAATTTTCATTTCTTCCTTCCTTCTGCCTCAGAACATCCTAAGTAACTTCTCTTCCATCTTGCTGCTTATCCCATTTGTAGATTGCTGGCAAGTCCTTTGATTCTCAACCACTTAACCTTCCTTTCACCAGCCTATAAGTATTGATCCATTCCAATCTTCCCTCTTCTGTCTATTCAAAAATCCCTCAGTGGTTATTTTTCATGTACACTGAATTACCTTCAATTTGTTTGTTGAAATGAGCTACTTAGAAACGCATGTATACTTCTGTCAGAGTTGTGTGGAGATGAACAATTGCCTACAACTTCTCAGTCCTTCACATTACTGCTTTCCAGATTTGTCCATCACAGTAAGCACGTACAACTTGAATTCTTTTTCTTGAAATAGATTAGCTGGCATTTTCCCAGGTTGAATCCAATTTTTGTTGCATTTCATCAAGTTTTTAAGACCTTCAAGAAAGAGATTGTTTCTCAGTTGCTTTCTATCCTTGTTTTTGTAACTCACCCAGAGCACATCCAAAGCACAGTCAGGAGGTTTCATTAACCTGTGAGTGACTTCTTTGTCTAGGTTATTAGTGACTGTATTTTCCCAGAAGCTACCAGTGATCTCGACTGTACTATTAGTCACCTTATTCTAACTCCGCTTTTGTCCATTTATCAAACTGGATCTTGATGTTACTCTTGACTCACCATTAGCTTTAGGAAACAAACAACTGTTTGGCTTACATTAGAAGGTATGATATCAATTGGATCAGATTCCAGGAATGGAGACAATTGCAATTTTGGTGTATATATGCACATATATATTTATGAAAATGAGTATGATTCACTCCACAGATTATAATTTTGTATTTCACACTGAAAATTATTTCAGTTTCAAGTAATACAGTAGATACTGCAGCAACTGCTGCCTGCAGCAACAGCTCATGCAAACTGGCAGCTGCAGACATTATTATAATATACTACACAACCATTAGAAAGTGCTCTGGATGGGGAACCAAAATCATCAAGAACTTTCTGCAAATTCCTAGTAACAAAACTTGTCTCAGTAGTCATAGAATTATTTCTGTTTAATATCTATGTAGAAAAGAAGCCTGAAAGTCTGAGAGAGTTATTCTTAGATCAGTTGTCTGTTCGGAAGGAATTTTCCTTCTGCATTTCAGCCAGAGGAAATGCCACTGAGTTTTTGGAAGCAGAGCCCATAGCCACCTGCATCTTTCTGGCCTTAGTCTAGTAGTTTTTTGGATTGGACAAATAAGACATCATGTAGCAAAATCCCACTGTTCAGGGCTTAAAGCACCTGCTAAAAACAGCTGGATATTGCTATTTAGCTAGAGCTTAGAATCTTTGCTTTTCTGTCTCATGTGTTTCCTCAAGCTTGTCCTCAGAAAAGGTCACAGACTAGAAGAAAGTCCTCCCTTTTGCGACCCTTACATAATCCTATTGATTTACCTTGTGTTCAACCCAGTTAATTTCAATTTACCCTTTTATGATTTGTTTCCCTCAAAGTTAATAAACCTATGCTAACCACTTTAGTTCCAGCTATTATTTGTTTGTGCCAAACCGCATGGGAGAAAGATGAATTATGATCTCCTGTGCTGTCCTCAGCACAGAAATCCCAGCCCAGGGCAGAGCCAGCCTTGGTGGTTTACACAGAGCTGGAGGCAGCTGCAGCGATGCTGGTGGACTGTGCAGGTGCTCCCTGTTCCTGACCACACTGGGTGACACCTGCAGTTGGTTCATGTCACCCGGTCCCCTCAGGAACACCTGCCGTACGGCCTGATAGGGGATTCAGCTGAAGTTTGATGAGGTCTCTGGACTGTGACATAATTCAGGATCTACACATCAACGAACAGGCTGATCTACAGTATATCTTTCAACTTCTTTATGCCTTTTAGACAAACATCCTGCAGGCAGCTTTCTGTGGCAATGGGTTCGCTCTGGGAAGAACCGCTCACTGCTGCTGAGCAGCACTCGGACATTCCGACCGCGCAGGCAGCACTGAGGCCGTGACAACAACGTCGCCAAAGTGGTGGTGTTTACCTCAGCTTTGGGGTGGTGCCAAAGCTGAGGTAATAACACCAGCTTCACAGGCAGACTCATTAGTTCAGGAACATTGCTTTAGAGAAGTTACATTGCTCTAAAGAAGTTACATTGCTCTCAGTTTCACTGTCTGCTGTAGATGTGCCCTTCGCGATGCCTGAGCTGATACCGCTTGTGCTCCAGTACCTCCTTCATTCAGGTGTAACTACAGAACCTACAGATTTCATCACATACAAGACAAAAGATGAGGATATATGACAATGTCATCTATAAGCCTCTGGACCAAACATGTTTAAGTGACATGTTGAACTGGGTTGTGTTGTTAAGGAATGGCCTCTGCATTCTCTTGTGACAATCCCCTGAAGGTATTTTGCAGAGTTTTGGAACCTCCTCAAAACATGCTGAAATCTCCATGAATTCCAAAAGCTATGTCGCTCTCCACAAGTTTTCTGATCATATTGGTACAGGGAGATCAGAATTTCACAATCACAAACACTCCTGAAGTCACAGCGCTTTGAATTTAGCCCAAATGCATTAGTCCACAATTACATTTTTCAAAACATTCACAGGAAACTGTACCCATGCCTAGTGACATCTTATTTGGTGTTCCTTTTTGTATCCCAGAATGTTCTCTCTAAAGTCCAGTTCCAGTGGTTATCTGTATCATCTATAACATTTCCAGCCGGCAGTTATTTCAGCTCTCCTCTGAATTTGAGGCCTGTGACTTAGAGCAAAAGAAACATTTGAGGAAGGATAATCTCGGCAGTACGGTATTAGGGGGCAAAGCAGGGCTGAAATTCATCACGCCATGGCCTCCATGTTACCCCTATTTCAGCCAAGGTAAACTTTTTTCCAAGAAAAATGAATACATAACTCTAGATCCTGTACCAGTATTATTTTAATTAGATGTGTAGCAAAGACAAAGCGCAATCTATAATTGCTGACTGACTCAAAAATAGCTTCAACTACAAATGCTGAGAAACAGGTAAGAGCAGGGCATAGTGCCTGGAGATTTTACCAGGCAGCAGATCAAACAGCTGAGCTCTTGACAGGCTCTGTAGCTTTCCTTTGCCTGCTGTTTCTTGGAACAGCGAATTCAGGAGCCACTTGTGAGTCACTGGCCAGTTCATCTTCACTAACCATCCATGTCACATCTGAACTTTCAAAGGTCACAATGGAAACAACTACCACTTTAAAAAAAAAAAAAAAAATCCAACTCAACTTTCTTGTTTCCTTCCCTGTTTCTCAAAGAGCAGTTTCATTGTACTTTTTGGAAAGGTTTTTGGAATGTGCATTTTAGGTGATTGACAGGGCAAACATACATTTGGGTGGAAAAAAGTCTATATACAAGCCCTAAAAATGTTCTCTTACAGTTATTCTTCCACTGAATAAATATTTTTATGATGATCAAGCATCAAATGCGAAGTGCCATTTCCTGAGTGCTTGCTGAGGGCTTTTAAATTTGCTTTCATTGAGAAAATTAGAACAGCAGTTGTAATTTCCCGCAGTTTCCCAGGAAACTAATGCATTTTACTCCAGAGAGAAGCACAAGGACCTAAAGCTCTATAGACATGTATTTTTTAAACAATTTTACTCATTGATTTTGTGCCGTGAGGAGTCCAAAGCAGAGCAACCTTTTGTGTGGCACAACAATGAAGATGCCAGCCAGTGACATTTATAAATCTACTATTAGTCGCACTTGCCTCTACATCCGGACTCGAATGCATAATGCTTTGAATCACATATCTGACAAGGTCCAACTTAAAACATGCCAAAGATGGGGAGGAACAGAAATCATCGTGCAGGGATAAAGAGCCAGCTGCTCTCCTGGCTGCCGGCTCTCCAGGGCTCTACTGATTGATCAGCGAAACCTAAGGCTGAGAAGGGTTACCTGCAACACTGCTGCCACTATTCTTGTTCCGTCTCATGTCACCAGGGCACTATTTATCTGCAGAACAGTCTTGTTAATGCTGGCTCCCCAGCTGTGAAGAGCAGGCAGAGATGCGAACAACAAGAGCTCACCTCTCTCTTGCTCATGACCAGACTCTTAACGGGAGCCCAGCTCCTCAGACCTAATTATAGTCAAAATTCCCTCTCACTGACTGTGAAGAGGGATGGAGTAAATCTTAACCTGACCTAGAGCTAGAATGGGACTGAGATTATTCCCTGCTGGCAACACAGACTATAATTGTCCTTCTGGGTTTTTTTGGATAGTTTGCATCTTCAAAAATATTAAATATCGTTCTCAATGCTCTGAAATGATTAAAAACAGGCTTCTAAGAATATCATTAGATGCTTCTCAGGGCAGCACACAGTCTGACCTGTTGTACAGAGCAATAATTTACAGTTAAGGGAGGTGAGAGCTCTGAACTTTTCAGGAAGACTTTGTATACAATAAAACCCTAAATAAATATATACATTCCTATGGGAAAGAATTATATATGAAAAAATTAATCTCCTGTATCCACAAACTGCCCTGTTATGTTTTTTACCAATTTGAATTAAAATCAACTCTTCTGATTATCAGGTTGGAGGCATTGCACAAAACAAATTTTTATAAGAATAGTACTGTTTGCATATAGCACTTGCAATCAGTAGGTCTCAAAGTAATATACAGAAATATGATAATCCTCAATTTCTAGATGGGGAAATTGAGGTTCATAGAGGTGAAGTCACTTGCCTAAAATCCTCCAATGGGTCAGAAATCTTTGTGAAAAGACCAGATTTCAAAGCTTTTGCAACAGCTTGATGCATCAAAGAATTCCAAAGAGAAATTACTGATATTCAGGTTCATTCAAAAGCTGAAAATCAAATTCAGGTTCTTGGGGTACCCAAATACTCAAAACAAGTGTCTGGTATTGCCACCGAAAGTCATCCTTCTTAACTAGGTAGAGGAACCTAAGGTGCTAAGTATGTTATATAAAATTAGTAAATATTACTGTTTGCCTTGAAGAGATAAAATCATAGTCCTTTTTGTTATAAAAACCTCTTTCTTACATCTTAAGAGTTTCACAGTTTTGGCTCCCTTGCTATTAATTACATATCTATTTCTTAAAGTTTTCATTAACAGCTGCCTCAGACATCAAAGCCAATCAAAATAACGGGGGGATGCAGGGAAGGGGTTGTATTCTCTTTAGTACATTCCCATGGTTTTGATCAAAGTATTCACAGAATTACATTAAGCAGAGACTGAATTTCGTGGGATGCAGCTATATTCAGCTGACAAATAGAAAAATAATCTCCTCTAGTTTATTGGGTACATATGTCTGTGTTTATCCTCTTTCTGTCTCTCATCTCCATTTTTTCCTACAAAGTGTTCATTATAGATGTGCAAACTGAATGGGTCCGGGGTATTCAAGACTAGAGTCTAGCCCATGAACCGATCTGGGTCACAACTGCTTTCCCTTTACCTTTTCCATCATGTTCTCCATTGCTGAACTCTGTAACAGCACAGTGCTGAGTTGCATCAAAGCTCCTTAGCCAATACTGGTAAGTAATTGTTCATGGAGAGTGCCCCAGGCTTTGCTTTTGTGAACAGACATATTACCTTTATGCATAAATCCACACTCCGAGGGCAGAACGTAAAGCTTTGGTATGTCTTGTATTGCTTAGGAGAGGGTCCAGAAGGTTGTTGTCATATATATTTGAAATGGAAAAAACAGCCTTTATATGACGACTGAGATTCACCTAAACAGAAAATTGATTGCCAAGCCGATAAAACAGCCTTGTAAAGACTGCATTATTTTCTAGTGCTAAATGCTCACAAATAGATTCATCAACAGAAGCAAGGAAATGTATAGGTTTCTTTAAAGTTTTTGGATGGTTATATGAGATGGATTTTTACATGAGAAAGTAGGAGTCATATAATTTAAACCAGATTTTCTAGCAGTGTAATTACATCAACGCAAAAGGTTTTGCATATCCTATTATTTTAAAGTTGTTGCCAACTAGGTGAAAATGTTTCTAACAATGTAGCCTAAAGACTCAAATGAAAAGAAACTTAAGTTTTTCTGCAATCATATTAGATTAAACTCATATTGCAATCCTACAGTAAATTAGGGCTGTAAGTATGTTCATTAAAATAATGGAAAAATGAATGGAACACCAGTGAACTGAAACACGTCGTCAGGGGCAAAGAACATGTGTCCATCAGGCTTTGTAAAAACTCCAATCTATTCCTAAAGTTACAGAAAACAAAGACATGGTCAAGGTCCCTGACATTTTTGGCAAAAATTAAAAGTCTGAAGACGTCATATTTAGAAAAAGAGAGGGAAGTCTAGTTTTGTGCTATTAGACCAAAACAATAATTCTTGCAAAAAAAAACCCCAAACCCAAAACCATTTCATTTCAGTATGAAAATAGAAATATCAACATTTCCTGTGAAGACTGATTTTTTTCATTTGTTTTGTTTTGTTTTTTAATTTTAGAAAAATGGGGGAACATTTCCTTCAACTTTCTATTAACTGAGAAGCAGCTGCCTGGCCCAGCAATGTGAGCCTCTCCAGGCCAGCAGTTCTTCAGGACTTGCTCAGTATCAGGCCAACTCAGTTTGCTTCCAAGAACTCGGAAGTCCTTTGAGCACATGGGACAAAGTGGGGAATCATGTGGGATGTTCCCAGCATTGCGGCATGTGGCACAGGATATGTCCTTCCTGCTTAGGGCTGCACGACAGATACACTCAATGCGTTGGGATGTGGTGATGATGGGGAGATGGAGGCTAGAGTCCTGCCACAGTGCTGCAAATGCCTAAACTGGTTTTTCAGCAGTGGCTTGAAGAGGGGAGACATGGATAATTCTGTGTGCTGGCACGCAGAACAGTTATTTGTTCTGTGCCTAAAACTCAGGGCAGAAAAAAACAGCTGGGCAAAGGGTGAGCTGTGGCCTGGGCAGTGCAGGACGTGGGATCCAACAGCTGCCCTTGGTCAGGGTGCCCAAGACCAGGCAGGTTTCCCTGATTTCTGGGGAGTGCTCTGCCACAGTACACAGCCTGGCCAAATGGTTACACTTTGACATTATCAGTGTTTTCCAAAGGAAACATATTCCTCCAGAAAATGAGCTCTTACTACGTGTCCCCATTGAAATGCCGGCACAGCCAAACTGCATTTTTCTAATGTCACGTCATCTATCCACCGAAATTCTGCCTTTTCCATGTGGGATATCCTCTACTACCTCTCCTGAACTTGGCTGTGACAGTCATTATACAACACTGCAGTGGTCTTTTGCCCTCTCACAGGCTTTTGTTCAGTGGTAGATTGTTACTCATTTATGGTTAGATATCTACTCACTTATAAAGGGCCTAATTCTGCTTTTACAGTCCCCTTAATTGTGAGACACTGCATAGAAAATACATAAGTGGTGAGCAACTGGGAGAAAGATAAGGTCAAGTCCAAACTGATGAGGTTCTCTAGAATAAAAAGGAGTTGGTTATATAAATAGAAGATTATATTTTCTCATTAACAAGGAAGTTTTTTTCATTTTCGTGCTGAGCCTTTGAGTCTGCTGTTCAAGTCAGAGTGAACTTCTGTTTTCAGTGCCTAACTTTGGTGTTTCTCAAAAACTTAATAAACAGTTTAGCTTGCAACTTACGTGCTGGCAGATGGAGAGTGCTGGGATTAATGTTAATGAGCAAGGGATGAAAACATTTCTCAAAGCTGGAGAGTTCTCTAAAGATGAGTATTTCTGTCTTAATGCCTAGTGGCCAAATTTTGCTTGCAGATTCCTCAGCATAAATCAAACGCAACATTATCACAATCATGGGTATTAGAAAGGTAAAATGCTAATAAACGAGGAAAACAAAGCCTCAGGGGGTTTTAAGAAAGTGCATTAGTTTAGGTAATTTTGAGCAACTCTTCTCAAGAAAGCACTTGGGGACAGTTAAGTTTAATTAGGCTACAGCTTGTCCTAACTGCGAGTGGTTTGGTTTCTGCCACAAACCTCTTCTCCTGTCATATGTACCAGTGAGTAGCACTGATCAGCGACGGAAACTGCTCATTTCCTGGGCCTTTCTCTAAAAGAGGTGCACGTGGAATTGCCCTTTTGAATTAACTAGACCTAAATCTTAGTGCAAGAGGCAGGGTTGGGTGGGAAGAAGTACAAGTATATATGAGCTGACCTGAAGAACACTCTGTGTCTGCCTTAAGTAGTGCGGGAAGAGCTGGGATTGTGACTACTCCTTTCATCCAGCTGCTACTTCTGCCTGGGAATCATGCGGTATTTTGTGCTCTACCAGGATAAGACTATATTCTTCACATTTCTCTACTGGGACCTTTACCTGCTGAAACCTTCACAGTTATTACCTGTTTGGAGTCAACACAACTACAGGAAGAAAACTTCAGCAAGTTTACAAAGCTTAGAAGAGGTTTCAGGTTGCTGGGCGATTTTTTTCAATTGTTTTTTTCATTTATTTGGGTTAAATTTTAGCCAGGCAGAAAAAGGTGAGTCTAACAGCAGTCAAAGTTAATTAGAGTTTGTGTTTTCTATATTCACCCACAGACTTATTTTAATGTGGTTGTCCTTGACATGTTGCATTTGAGACAACAACATGGTGGAATGACTCAATTTCATACATAATTTATTGCAATTTTTAAAACAGTACATTCCTTGAATCATTTTCATGTATAATTGAGCTGAACTTACATTTGGCTCATTCTGAAATAGGAAATCTTGTATTGGACTACGTGAGATTTATACCTGTTTAGCATCTCAAGAAGAAGCCAATTGTAGGTCATTACTAATTTTTAAAATATCCTTGAATCTTATTAAAATGAAATTGAGTTGCTGTGATTTTAAAATCTAAACTTGGTGTTTGAATATATGAAGATAGGATTTTTTTTTTTACTTTCTGAGTATTTTCTTACTTCTAGTTATGAAGTTCTTCGAAAAATCTTTCTGATTATATTGTCTGGTTTGAAAGTATTTATGCTAGTTTTAAAGAAACATCAGAAAACCAGTAAACTTCTAATAAAACAAACAAAATATATTCCAGGCCTAACTGGAACTCCAATACTATTAGGCACTTGGAAGCGTTTGCTGAGGAAATCCATTTAGATGCTTAGAGGTTCTGCAATACAAAACAGTGCATACACACGGAGAGCACCTTCTTTTATAGCCTTGGAGGGGCAGCTGGTCTTGCTCAAAATGGGACAAAGAGGAGAAAAACGGGTACATAGATGGTGCTAATTTGGGAAGACGTGAATTTGCCTTCCCAGTCTTACTTACCACTCAAACTCTCACAGTAGTCACTGAAGTATCCAAAAATAGGAGCTTGCAGCCCTAACTATAGCCTTGTTAAACAAGCAGAAACTTGTAACATCTCTCCAGTTAGAAGGACTTGCTGTTTAGAAAGCAGATAATTTGGCACAGCGCATTTCTTCCACTTTCAGTAAGTTAGCAGAATATTTCAAAGCACAGCAGAGCTCAGCAACACAGTTCTATCACTTTAATTATAACTCATCCCAGGCTTTATCACCTCAAATCCTTTTGGCCTAATTTTGGTTCATATTGACATGCTAACAGGAAGCAGGGACGATGCGGAAAAAGAAGGAAGGACAGAAGGAACTCTATGAGATATTAATATTCACGTCAGCAAACAATTCCAGAAGTCACAATGGCTGACCTAGTACCATCAAAGTGTAACTACAAGGGAAAATACGAACATGAATAACAAAGGCAGCACTTGGGAATGTCACCATGTTTATAGAGTACCAGCATTTCTACAGGACACCATTTGCTTTCTTCTTTTCAATGTAATTGATCTGAAACACTTCCTCAGTTCTGCAACTTGGAATTTCAGTGCCAGCTCAGCAGAAAATTTCCTTAGAAAAATATCTGGAAAGTCAAATCTGTTTCGAATATTGAATAAAGTGCAGTTGTTTGAACCCTTTAAAGCAGCCGTGTTCCGATGAGCAATCATGGCACCTCCTTGTTCAACGAGGCCGCTCTCTGACATGGCTCCTTACTTAAATGCTAAAAGTACACTTTTGCTCTCCCATTCCTCCTGGAATTGATGTATCTAAGAGGACAAAAATTTGTTTCTATTACTACTTTGCACAACAGCTGAATTACTGCATTTTCATTACCTCCCTTTGTAGGGTCTCCCTGAAGGCACCAGGGTTGCACAGGTCTAGAAGTCTAGAGTCTAGCCTGCAGAAATTTTGTTCTTGGCAATAATATATGAAAACCTATTTGACTTCTTTTTTCCTGACCTGTCACTTTATAAAAGGTATTTTAAAATGTAAAGTGAGTGCATTTGACATAGAAAATCAGTTGGCAAAGCCAACAAAGCACCAATAATATTTATTTAGAGCAGAATTATCCTTCAAAGATTTTTTTGTTGTGCATCACTGTAACTGTAAAAAAATTCAACTGTAAATATTAATGTTAATGTGTGTATATTCTGGGATTGCAGATTTCTCTGCAATATGGCTTAGGGTTTTTTTCAGATTAGAAGTTTAAAATTCCTGAAAAAGTATCTATCCACAGTGGTAGTGAATTTGCAGGATTTGCAAGAGTTCAGGATGTTGAGAAACGAGCATTTTTGAAACCTGGCCATCAATGTCACAGGAAATCTGAGATTTTGAAAATTAGGCCCTGAATTTTTTGTTTCAGCTTTGAAAAGCATCTTTGTGCCTAAAGATGAAAAGAAATAGCCAGAGAGATTTATAGAAGCACCTAAACATTGGTTGTTAGTCAATGAAAATTAAGTATGTAAGCCAGTCAGATGCTTCTGTAAATCATACTAGATGTCCAGCTGCATATTTAAAAATAGAAGACATTTATAAATCAACTCCTTTGAAGCTGCAACCTCTCCTAAACCATATCAGCTATCTGGCATCTCAGTATCGCGGGATGGATTGCTCTCAGCCTGGATCCTTATTTTAAAGATGATCACAACTGAAGCATCAGTTGTGACGTCACTGGTTACTAAATTTCTATACCTTTTTGACTCATTTTCCCCCCAAGACAAATTATATGTTGTTTACCATCACATTCTGGAAAGACATGAAAATCCTAAGGGGTAGTATGTGACCTTTCATATGACATGGAAATATGGTGAAGTATTTTGAGATGTTTTCTCCACTAAGATTTTAATTCATGTAAAGCCAGGAATAAATGACAGTGATTTGCAATTAATTTCCCATAATATAGAAAAGACTTCTTTATGTTTCACTTTCAGCTTACTCATGTGTTGTCTAATATAGACTTGCTAGGAATATACAGGGAGATGGCACATGTTTTGCTTGGAACAGATGCAAACTTGGATCTAAAATGAGAGGTGTGTTTTGTAAGTTGTTACTGATGACATATGGGCATGACAAATTCAGGACAGATTGTCGTTTAACACCACCAAGAACCTTACCCGTCAAATGAGGCTGGATATGACCCTAACTGATTACATCACTGCCTGCACTCATGTCTTTGTGTCCAGGAGGAATTGTTTCAACTCCCTTGGCGTTGTGACAAATTCACAAGATCACATATGTCATTTAAAAGAATGACACTGATGACCTCTAGACTGCTGCAAGTGCCCTTGTGCTCACGATGCTGTGTAATTCTTTATGCTCAGTCGTACCTACATGTGTACAGCACCCAGCCTGCACACGGAGACAACGATGAGGAAGAGGAGAGCACAACATGCTTGGTCCTCTGTGGTACTGAGCCTTACACAAGTAACTCTAACATGGAACACCCTGATGCTGACATCTGATTCCCCAGTATTTCCTTTCCAGCGTTATGTGGTATAAAGCCAGTGAGAGACACTCTGTCTTGACACTGCCAAATGATGAAAGGAAACCTCACAGACAATGTTATCATCGTATTTACTGGCAGCTTAGAAATGCTGATTAGAAGAAAGGCAGTAGGCTTTAGCTGAAAATGTTAAACTATTTGCTTGATAGACAGTCACCTATAGGTGACTGTGGATTAATGATGGGAGAGGTGACTGCTTTCCATGCTCCTTATTACCTTACCAGCCTAAGCAAACTTCCAAGAGAACTGTGCTGACTTTTACTCCAGAGTGGCATGAGGAAGAGCTATCAAAAGAAAGGGGAAAAAAGGGATCTGCTCCTCAGACAAAGAATTTAGAGAGAGACGAGCAACGAACTGTGTGAGTCATCCAGCTGCCAGAGGAGGAGACAGAGCAATCATCTGAGTGTCTGAGTGTGCACAGGATACCTGGCTCTATGCGACTGCACGTTTTGCTTGCATGTGAGACTAGTCCTAAGTGATGTTCTCAATTTCCATATTAATTCAAGGACTGCAGCCAACGGTAAAAACCCAAAGTCTCCGGGGAAGGGAAACAAATCACTTTGACTTCTGAAGGAAATCAATATTAGACGGGGCATTGGTTAAAGTATGGAAACCCATGGATCAGTTCCAGATTCTGTGTGAAGAGATCCCTTAGGAATTCTTAGAATAGATCTTCATTATATTCAGCTTAGAAACTTCAAGCAGGAAACAAAGTTAAGCTGGACAATTCTGCAAGTAACTTGTCTTTTTGCCTAGAAACCAAAATATATTTTAGTGTAATTTAAAACAGTCTGCTCAACCTGTGAACTCTGCCAGCAGAAACACCGCTCTGCCTACACAATCTCCTATCTGGGAAAATAATGAGCAGAAGAACAAACCTCCAAAGTTAAAAAGTCCCATTTCCCAAGGAAAGGTTACAAGGCACTTGGATACTAGATGATAGGAGGATTTACATAAAACGAGATACAAGACAAGCATCTTCAATTACGTTCCACCTTATAAAGGTGGATCCTAGAAGACCACTCTGTGGCTTTCTGAAATAACATGAAGTTAGAGGCAAATTCACAGGTGAGTTCTTCAAGGATGCAGAAGACACTGTATTGGTTTACCCACTCTTGGACAGTAAAAGGATATTCTTTTCTGATTCCAGCTGTGCCAGTGCAATGTGCTGCCACCCTCAATCTAATCCTCACTGCAAATCATCCAATTTCCTGTGGTAGAAACCATGCTGCCTCACATCTGCTGATGCTCAACCCACTCATGTGACTTTCCTTAACCTGTATCCGTTTAAATAAGGCACATTAATTGAAATGGTTCAACAGTAAATTTTTTCACTAATCCATCTAATTTTGAATAAAATGGGTTAGGGAGCACATGTCCAAGCAGTCCTGCTGTCAGGTTTGAGGGGGCTGTTACCCTCCGCACAGGAATGGTAAGTAGGTGCTAGGGACTGTTGAACCTTAGACAGCTTGACAGAACTGTTTGCAAAGTGAACCTCACATCTCACCCTTCTTCCATTACTTCTGGGATCTTTTGTCTTTCAGTGTCATTGAAATCTTAATGCTCTGGGCAGTCAGGAAAGTTAAGCCTAATGGTGGAGAAACAAAACCATAAAAGAGCAAAATTAAAGACGGTAATAAAATCTTGCTTTGTCCAGTCCAACACTCAAGGACTGCAGCTGCTCCCATTCAATTAAAAATCAACACCAAAATACCCCTTTTATAAGGCCAGTGTTGGTTTCAGAAATCAGGGAACAAACTAAAATTTCAAGAACTTCCAAAATCTTTAAAGAGACAGTAAAATCCGTATCATCATCACGACACATGGTTTCATAATTAAACAGTTATTAAAATCTAAAAGCACTCATACACAGTCTCAAAGTCAAAAAGCATACACAGATCCATGCCACACTCCATTTACACAAAAGCCTGGTTAAAAAAGGAGCAAGTCACCATCTGCTTTACCATCTGCTTCATCCAAGTCCTGTTCTTCATTTACGGTCACTGGGATAGGAGCTTCCACGGGAAAAAATGTTCAGCATCATCAGAATCCCCAAATAAATATTTAATACCTTCTAATACCACCCTCAGCTTAGTCACACTAGTGGTTTCAGGACAAAATTTTGGCTCAGGACACAGATTTGACTTAGCTGGCTATACACTTCAGGATTGAGGACATGTTTTTAAACAGCACTTCAAGTGCTAGCCAGTTGATCTGAGGGGTTCTGCCATCTCTGCTTTACTGCCCGCCATGGGGTGAGTAGACCATAGCCTTGGCAGAGAGCCATGGAGCAAAAGGACAGTATTGTCTGAGCCTGGGGGATTGTGGCCATTTGCAAAAATGGTGAGTTTTGCCATTGATCCTGTGTGCTTTCAGTTCTAAAAGGAAACAAAGTGAGACTTGCAAGCCATATACTTCTTTCCATATAACCTGGAAACTACATAATTTTCTGCTACATGGTAACTATTTTAATCTAAGCCTACCTTAATGTTTAGCCTACCAAAGTGTTTGGGCACTCAGAAGTTACTTTCCTGCTCTTCTGAAACAAACCTTCCGTGGAAGAACTGTCTCTCTGAATGTGATGTGAGCACAGAAGGGTACAAGTTTCCTTTGCCCGTTAAACATTTCTTCATCAGCTCGCTCTTGTCTGTGTCTTAGCAGCCTGCCCAGGCAGGCGAAAACCAGGCTTTGTACTTTTCTGCATTGAGAACACCTGCATGTCCAGGGGAGAGCTGTAAGCCTCTGTTATTTACTGTGCAAACAGCAGAAGATGGAGCAGACAGCTATTCTGCTGCCTTTGTCTGCAGTTTGGTAAACTTTTAATGCCAAGCAGTCTGTCTGATGCTGACAAAATTGGTGCATTCCCTAATTCCCAGATGCAGAGGTTACTGCGGTTGTCAGAACTCAGCAGAGGTGGGAATAGGCATTATGAAGCACTTGTGACTGTGGTGGCAGAGAGATGTGTGTTTGTTAGTGTCTCTGAAGAGGTTACCACTCCTAGGTCTGTGCTTCACCCTCTGATAGACTTTGCTACAGCGAAGCAGTAAATGAGCATGGATTATCAGCTCCAATGCAGATCAGATGAGTTCGTTTAAACATCCCAGTCCAAACCTCTCTGCTCTGACACCCCACGTTCCCTGAGCTGGCACAGGGCACCTAAGCACAGCAAAGTGGCTTCCCTCTGCTCAGAATTAGGATGTTCTGTGCAGACCTTCTTTTCCTGTCCACATCATGTTGTCTTCACTTTACAATTTTCCCACTTAGTTTAAATAAATTTATCTTGCTTTCAAACATGGAAGAATAGAAAACATTTAAAACTCTAAATAAAAAAATATCCTCTCCTGCCTGCCCCCTCCCCCCCCCCCCCAAGCTCTTATTCTTCCTTTTGACTCTTCCTTTTCTGAATCCATTTCAGGGGATTCTCCTAACAGGGATCAACTGCAACAGCCTATCAGCCCAGTTACCAATTTCCCATGTAAATTAGTGTATTTGTGATGGGATTGAAAATGACGCTTGAGGAAAAGGGAGCCTTGGGTCCAGGTTCCTATAGCAACTCTGCACTCAAGCAGGTACAGTTTAGGGTAAAGTGGCCATAAATCTTTTGCATTCTGACTTGTCTTCAGCTACAGATTGGCTTGGTTTCATGGCACAGAGCCATCTAATAGAGGTTGCTCTGGTACATCATGGGCTGGCACAGCCCCAAAGGGATATTCTTGCAGAAAAGGATATGCTTTGGCTGACAGGCATTTCCCTGACCAGGTTTCAAGGACAGGAGCTAGAAGGTGGCCAGTAATGTGCTACCATTCTGTCATTCTCCCACCTCAAAGGCCCACAAATTCTGAGTCACATCAGTATTTTGGTAAGTTTAGTCCCTAGAATGGCAGAATGGAGCTAGAAGGGGTCGTTATCTAACTGAGTGAGCTTTGTTTTTCATCATTTTGTAAGCTGCTCCCTAGAGCTGCGCAAGGCAAAGGTAATGTGGTTGGAAGCCTTTTGCAGTCGTATTTCATGAACACAAATTATAATATAATGTGTAAAGCATAAAATAACAGCTTTTAAGTTCATGCTAATAATCCTTTCCTCAGTACAAAAGGAAATCATTTGCATAACGGTTAGCCATTGTTTATATAAATATTGTATAAATTTATCATAAACTCCCAGTCTTGAGGAATGATGAACTATGATAGCAATTATTGCTGAGCAATTCTCAAGGTCCCTATTTACTTGAAAGACAATGAAGAACTAAAATGAGCAAAATGTTGTGTTTAGAGGGGAGCCCAGAGCAGCTTGCTCATTTAAAACAGGAAGGGTGAATGCTAATTGCAGCTAATAGCCAAAGCAGGCTCGCTTTCCACAGCAAAATGATTTAGTGCTTCCATTAGACTTCCCACAAAACTTGAAAGCAAGACTGAGAAAACTGGTGTGGAGCTGTGCAGGAAACATACAGCTCTGCTTGGAGTGTAGGATCCTGCAGAGGTAATGGTAAGTGGATAATGAACAGGATTAGCACAAAACCTCACCGCCCCACTGATACAGTTCAGAGCCATGGTTTATTCCTTCTTGAAGGAGAGAGAAGGCATCCAGGACAATATAACTGAGCTGGAGAAGGTACATCCAAAAAGAAGATTACGGGGCTTACTCTGTCATTTCTTAAGGGTGAGATTCTGCAGCAGCAAAATGTGGTCACTTACTGTTCACTCCTGCAGTGACTGGCACACTTGGGATCCTTTTGTGCTAAAACATGAATTTGACTGAAAATGGGATATTTACTTTCCCATCCATAAACAATATTGGTATATTTTTTGCTTCACAGCACATAGGCTTGCCTGATTAGGCACCATTTTAGTGAAAGAGAGGACTCTCTGATAAAAAACAATTTTCAGGCCATGAAAATGGTCCATACTTCTCTCTGGTTCTTTAAATCTCTGACAGAAAAAGCAAACAAGATCCATATATCCTGATGATTTGATAACTGTCTCGCTCAGTCTTGGCTTCTTGTGTGAAAGCACATTGCACTGCCCAGCCAAGAGGGCTGCGCATATCCTAGTTTCTGTACCTCATTTCTATGGAGGATAAGAATAATAAGGATATTTGGAGACAGTACTTTAGAGGAGCAACTGTTCTGAAAGTCGTGCATTTGGCAACGTTTTCGTAAGAGTGTGACTCTGCTCAACTATTTTATTCTCCCTTGTGCATATTCCAAAGACACAGCAATCTACAGCCCCCATGTAACCAGTCTTTTCACAAGTTCATCATTGCTTGCTTGAGATATCACTGAGTACCCTCATATTCAAATGCCACCAAAATAAATTAATGCCATTCTACTGTAAAATTAGATATTTAAGAGTGTCAACTTTGCACACAAATATTTGTTACTGCTGGGTTTTCAGATTACAGCTTATTTGTGCTAGTCACAAAACCAAAGTTTTACTGAAGAGTCGCAGCTGAAGGACAGGGAGCTGACTGCTGTCCCAGTTTTTGCTTTTCCACCAGATTTGCTTCCCAAATTTAAGCCATTTGTTTTGCATTGGCAATAAAGAAATCCCAAAGGTATCAGAAGTGGCACTGTCTGGCCTGTAGCATTGCCATTACCTGCAATAATGATGAAGAAATCTGAGTCAGGTTCACTGGCAACACTAAACACTGCAGTGGTGCTACATTTGGCTGGGTGAAAGGATGAAAAAACACATTTAGATGAAATTCAGTTTGTATTCCTTCTCCAAAGTAAGAGGACATTAAACCTGTATCTCTAAAGCTTCAGCACTTTGTTAGGAATGTAATAAATAATTTCTTATCTTTTAACCAATCCCATTTCAGAGCTGGTTTCTCCATGAGGAGTCTTAAATTGAAAAATAAGGTCTCCTGTGAAGAATAAAATAAACATTTTAACTAAGCCATTAGGAAATAATTTCTGCTCCCTTTTCACGCTTATTTGACTGTTATGTTCATTAATTTTTGAAAATTCTGGTTGTAAAGATTGCAAGTCTTGGTGGAATTGCAGGCTGAAGAACTTTACAGTGCGCTGCACTCCATCATCAATCATGGCCAACCCCATTTTCCATCGTTAGCAGAAGTGATATTGCTTCCTCTGTGATGAAATTATTTAACAAAATTAAAAATCCTGTGCCACCAATCCTGCAAATTTGTCATCATTTGAACCAGGATGATCCGTATGTAGAAGGTCTGTTTCATTTACTTTTCAAATATAACCTATTAGAGGGCTTGAACTGGATGACTCAGTAAGTTCTTAGCATCTCTAACTGCTGTGACTCTAGTTAGCGACTGCCTTACAACAGAAGTAGAAATGCAGCCTGTAGAAAGATTTCAAACTTGCAGAGGAAAAGGGATTAAACCCATCATTTTTAAAATTTGAAAATTAAACCTTACTGGGTTGATTTTTGTCAGATTTTGTGAAGAACAAATGACTAAATAACATAGCATGTAAGGAATGGGTTTTCGCTTTTGTGCTCTTGTGGAAAACGTGAATAGCCCTAATTGATGCCTGTCTTCTGCACTGAAAAGTCAGGACTAGATCAGCGTTAGAGGTAGAGATGCTAAAACATGGTTTAATAATTTTCTGTTGAAAAGTACGTGTTTATCAAAACAGAGATCATATCAATAGAGGCCTGCTGGAAGCTGCTGAGCTTCCCAAAAATTTTTCTGGATGGTTTCTTGCAAAGCCCCGGCTTCTCAGATAGTGCTGGTGTGAAGGCTGTGATTCCAGGCTACCTTTGCATTATGGATAACCTGGGGACTAGGCACATTTCAGTGTTTCTCTGGACTTCCTTGGTTCTGGAGTTCTAATTCAGAAGGTTAGGCTTGGTGATGCTGCTGTGGGGCGATTTCCAGTTGCCATTGGAATCCACCCATTCCCAGGATGCTCATTGCAGATTTCCACAGAATGCAGCTGTATCGGACCTGGAGCTCAGGCAGGATCCACAGACCCGACTGAGAGAAGTGACTGCAGTCAGTTCACCTGTCAGTGAAACACACTCGGCTGTGGGGCAGAGCTTCTAGCAGCACACAACACAGCAGAGCAGACGAAGGAACAGTCGAGCCAAGTAAAACTGCCAAGAGAATTTATCAAACAATCCTATTGCACAAGGGATCAGCTTTGTCTATCCTTGCAAGACATTTTATGGAATCCTTATTGACTTTAAAATAAACTGTGCTTTGGCGTACGCTAACTTTACTAAGATATTGGAATCTTATACCTGTATCCTTACAGAAAGTTTCTCAGTGTCTTTGCTGATGATAAACTGTCCAGCTCTAGTCTGAGAAAGAAGAATTCTTCCTGCGTTGACTCAGGATGTGTCTTTATTAGTTAACTCCAAAGCTGCAATTGACTGTGGCCCCAGAATTACTGCTCTGTCAAAGCTGCAGTGTAGTTAGGAACAGAGCACTTTGCCTCCTGCTCTCCTGCCGTTGTCCCATTGCAATCAGCTGTATGACAGTGGTGCTGAAAGGAATCCTTGCAAAGGCCACTGATAAAATATATTAGTCATGTCAAATGTCAAGTTTGTAAAACACTCAAACTCTGTCCTTACCATTGATTACACAATTGCTATCAAGAGCTGAATATTATGGATATGAAGTTCATAAGTCTCAGAGAAGGCTCTTGCAAAACTTGTTTAAGTTTTCTTCGAGTTCTTAATCCCAATACTAGCCACTCTCAGTCTAAGAAGACTCAGAGGTTTCACAAATGACAGTGGCACAATTCAGAGTATTTTCTTTAAACCTTGCTGTGTATTGACATTACAGTAGATGCCAAGTGTCTCTTTCATGGGCACCCCCTTGCCGTGGGGAAAGAGCTTGCGTGCCCTTGCGAAGTTGAGAGCTATGCTGGTGGTGGCATATGCCTCCGGTAGGGTCTCCCAAGCCTGACAGGTCTCAACTGAAGGGTCAGACAAAGTGTGTCCACGGGCAGGATGGGCTCACTAGCCTTCGGGCAACCATCCTAGGAGAAGGACAACTCTAACTCCAAACCCGGGCAGATGGAGCTCGTTTAGCCCTGTAAGGCCATCCATCTAAGAGAAGGATACTCTAACCAAACCTACGACCTGAGGACTTCGCTGTCACCATCCAAGCTTGCTAGGCCCTGGCAGATGAACCTCAGGTGTAAAGGGTGGGGCCAGTCTTGCGCACGCTGCGCCTCACCTAAAAAATCCACCGCGCAGGCTTGAAGGGTGTACTCACGTTTGCAAAGCCCTGTAGCGACAGGCAAGGGACGAAACGGCAGGTGGAAAGATGTCACTGGAAGCCGCAGACCCAACCCTGCATGCAGGCGGTTCAGGACATTGGTCGCTTGAGACTGACCCGGGAGATGACAGTCTCGTTCGGCAGCATCCTGAATGACCAAGCAGCCTTTTTCAAGGAGAGCACTGCTTGCTCCACATGGAGAGGGGCCTAGAAAAGGTGGCCTAACCAAAGCTCATCTCCCTTCCAATCCGGTTGGCTAGCCGCGGCCAACGGACATCTTCTTCTGCGGTCAACCAAAGGCAAAGAGACAAAGGCATACACCTGCCTCCAAAGGTGTGTCCAGATTGACACTCGCATGTTGGAACATCAGAACCATGCTCGATACAGCAGACAGTGGGCGTCCTGAACGCCGTTCTGCTATAATTGCTCACGAACTGTCACGACTCAACATCGACATTGCTGCTCTCAGTGAAGTTCGCCTTCATGAGGAAGGCAGCCTTAAAGAACATGGTGCTGGCTACACACTGTATTGGTCAGGCAAACCCAAAACCGAAAGTCATCATTCCGGAGTTGGCTTCATGATTAAAAACTCCATCGCCTCTAAACTTGAAAATTTGCCAACAGGTCATTCCGATCGCATTATCTCCTTACGCCTCCCGCTACACAACAAGCAACATGTTGTTCTCTTCAGCGTATATGCCCCAACTCTCCAAGCTGACCCTACAGAAAAAGACAAATTCTACACCGATCTGCGCCGCCTTACTCAAAAGGTTCCTGCAGATGATAAGATCATAATCCTTGGTGACTTCAACGCCCGAGTAGGTAAGAACTCTGAAGCCTGGAAAGGAGTACTAGGCAAGCATGGAGTTGGAAACTGCAATGACAACGGTCGCCTCTTGCTAGAGTTTTGTGCTGAGCAGCAGCTTACCATCACCAACACTATCTTCCAGCAGAAAGACAGCCTGAAGACAACCTGGATGCATCCTCGATCTAAACACTGGCACCTCATTGACTATATCTTAGTGCACCAGAGAAATGTTTGCGATGTCTGTCACACCCGAGTGATGCCTAGTGCAGAATGTCAAACAGACCACCGCCTTGTGCGCTGCAAACTTAACCTCCACTTTAAGCCCAAACCTAAGAGGGGCGGCATTCTGAGGAGGAGGCTCCAAGTTAACAATCTTCAAACAGCTGCACTGAGAGACAGCTTCCAGGCAAACCTTCAAACTAGGCTTGAAGACTGTCCCTTAGACTCTTCTCCTGAAGCGCTTTGGCAACATATTAAAAATAGCATCCTGCAGTCCTCCGAAGAATTTTTAGGGTTCTCCACAAAGAAGAACAAAGACTGGTTTGATGAAAACAATCCAGAGATCCAGGAATTGCTGGCAAAGAAGAGATCTGCTCACCAAGCACACCTCGCTCAACCATCTTGCCATGTAAGAAAAGCAGCCTTTCGTCTTGCATGCAGTAAACTCCAACAGAAACTTCGAGACATCCAGAACAAGTGGTGGCTCAACCTAGCAAAAAAGACTCAACTATGTGCAGATTTGGGTGACCACAGAGGATTCTATGAGGCTCTGAAAGCAGTGTACGGACCCACACACCAAGTTCAAAGCCCCCTACTCAGCGCAGATGGCCAAACGCTTCTCACAGATAAAACCTCCATCCTGAATCGATGGTCTGAACACTTTCAAACTCTCTTCAGTGCCAACCGTGTAGTCCAAGACTCAGGAATCCAGCTCATCCCAAAACAAACGGTGAAAAATGAATTGGATATAGCCCCTACTATGGGAGAGACCCTTAAGGCCATACAACAGATGAAAACCGGCAAGGCAGCTGGGGTCGACGGAATCCCGCCTGAAATCTGGAAACATGGAGGCCCAACGCTCCATGCTAAATTTCACGAGCTAGTTGTGCGCTGTTGGGAACAAAGCGAACTACCACCAGATCTCCGTGATGCAATCATCATCACCCTGTACAAGAAAAAAGGAGTAAAGTCAGACTGCTCAAACTACCGAGGCATAACTCTGCTCTCCATTGCTGGAAAAATTCTCGCAAGAATATTATTGAACAGATTGGTACCCGCTATCGCAGAAGAACTTCTACCTGAAAGTCAGTGTGGTTTCAGAGCCAACAGAAGTACCACAGACATGGTATTCGTTCTCAGACAACTGCAAGAGAAGTGTAGGGAACAGAACAAGGGTCTCTATGTAACTTTCGTTGATCTCACCAAAGCCTTTGACACTGTGAGCAGAAAAGGTCTGTGGCAGATCTTGGAACGATTAGGATGTCCCCCCAAGTTCCTCAAAATGATAATCCTGTTACATGAGGGGCAGCGCGGCCAAGTCAGATATGGCGATGCACTCTCTGAGCCCTTCCCAATAGCCAATGGTGTGAAACAAGGTTGCGTTCTCGCACCAACTTTATTCACAATTTTCTTCAGCATGATGCTTCAAAGGGCCACGGCAGACCTCGACGAACAAGACGGCATTTATATCCGATATCGTACCGATGGGAGCCTTTTCAACCTAAGGCGACTGAAGGCCCACACCAAGACCCTGAATCACCTTGTCCGCGAGCTGCTTTTTGCTGACGATGCCGCCCTTGTTGCCCACACAGAAGCAGCTCTGCAGCGCTTAACATCCTGCTTTGCAGAGGCGGCTGAGCTTTTTGGGCTGGAAGTCAGCTTAAAGAAGACAGTAGTTCTCTACCAACCAGCACCACAAGATGATTACCATCATCCCCACATCACCATTGGCGAGTCAGAGCTTCAGCCAGTCCAGCAGTTCAGCTATCTGGGTAGCATCATCTCCTCAGATGCCACGATCGACAAAGAGATAGACAACAGAATAGCAAAGGCAAACAGAGCTTTCGGAAAACTCCAGAAAAGAGTCTGGTGCAATAAACACCTGAAGAAAAGTACAAAGATCAGTGTCTACAGAGCCGTGGTACTGTCTACTCTTCTGTACGGGTCTGAATCATGGGTCATCTACCGCCACCATCTGCGACTCCTCGAACGCTTCCATCAGCGCTGCCTCCGCACAATCCTAAACATCCACTGGACTGACTACGTGACTAACGTTGCTGTCCTTGAACAGGCAGACGTCACCAGTATTGAGGCCATGTTGCTGAAAACACAGCTGCGTTGGGCAGGGCACGTCTCCAGGATGGCGGATCACCGCCTCCCTAAGATCGTGTTCTATGGTGAACTTGCCACCGGCTGCCGCAAGAGAAGAGCTCCAAAGAGGAGATATAAGGACTCCCTGAAACAACACCTCAGCCTAGGCCATATTGACCACCATCAGTGGTCCACCCTGGCCTCCAATCGGGAGATTTGGAGACACACCATACATAACGCTGCTGTCTCCTTTGAGAGCACGCGTAGAATCAGGCTCGAGGAGAAAAGACAGCGCAGAAAGAACCGTGCCTCGACTATACCACCCAAGGAGACCCTCCGGTGTGCTCTTTGCAACCGGTCTTGCCTATCCCGCATTGGCCTTTTCAGCCATCAACGCGCTTGCAATAAGCGTGGGCAAAGCCCTTCCCAAATCTTCGTCCGCGAAGCCAAGCCATGAGATGCCAAGTGTCAGAAGAAATGCCTTTTTCAGTCCTGACTTATTGCTACTGTCCTGTATCACCATTGCTGACCTACAGCGGTGCCTAGATCCCAACTTTAGATCAGGGTTTTAGAGCACAAAGCAAAATACACAGCAAGCCAGAGGAAAAAGTCTTTACCATGATAAATAGTTTCAGTAGACAAAACCAAAATGGGATGAAACTCAAATATAGATACTCAGAAATCTGAAGCAATTTGCCCAGGATTATAAAGCAAGAGTGGCAAAGCAGGAAATAGAGCCAGAGCTTCTAAGCAGCTGCATTATGCTTCAGTAATAAATGTGTTACTTTTTTATTACGATATGACTGGTATTCCCTGTTTAACAGACCCCAATAGAGACTGTTTAATAGACACTCCCAATAGAGTCGAGGAGTATTTCATAATTCCTGTCTCTAACAGGCAAAAGTTTTTCTAATGTCCTAATCATTAAATGCACAGAGAGGTTATATATATATATACAGGTAAAACAGAAAGAAAAGGGGAGAGAAGGCACAAATCTGTTCTGCAGAGTTACAGTATATTACAAAGACCAATATGAACTACCCACACGGAAAAATAATAAATCACACAGCATCTGCCTTCAACTCCTGCATGCTGCTGAACAGCAGTGATGGAAAGGGTTTATCTTTTATATCTTTCATTTGCTCATCTCCTCCTCTCTTCCTTCCTCCCTGGTGATTCTTTCTTTCAAATGTTCCTTTCCTGCAGAGACTTCATCTTTCTATGAATTTTCCTGTAGTATTTACATTGCATGTGATACTAGCAGAGATTACAAGCGAAGCCTGCGATTCAAAGTACTGAACTCTCCTTACGATAATGTCTCTTAATAGTACTCCTGCACCAAAAGGGCCATAAATGAGATTAATTTGCTGAAGTGTCAGCACAGGGACTCCTCTTTTGCGTGCAGAGAACTGGAACAGAGTGTTGCAGTGACATAGGCTGTGGCCACACTCCACTGTGCTGCATGTTTCCTCCATCTCCTGAGATGCACAAGGATCCTGGGGTAAAGAGATGAAAGGCTGCACCCCCAAATCAGATCAATACATGCCAGAGACCAAGCAGATTCCCCATTCTTTTCAGAGCAAGGGCATGCAAATGATGCCTGGAGCCCAGGCTTTCCCTCTGCCCTTCACTTGTATAAGATCTCAGGGGAGAGATCAATTTGCTAACTGTGTAATTCCACTGACTTCTATGGACTCATTTCTGATTTCAAATGAAAATTGGGTCTAAGAACTCAGACTTGATAGAAAAGTGTCCTAAAATATTCTAGTAGGCCAACCCTGCAGTCCCTGGCACTGCTTTTTGTGGAAATCTGCATGTACATGCAAAAGCAGATTTAGAAGTTATTAGTTGAGCCTAAATGTAAAACATCTGATTTTACATTACACATTCCCATGAGTTTTGTTTGTTTATATGCAGAAGCAAAATTCAATGATTGCCAGTTAACATATTATTCAAAACATAAAAAACAATTAAAATTTTTTTCTATGATTTACTTATGGCCAAATGCTGACACAGTTTAAACTGGCTCACTACCTCCCTCAAAAGTAATGGGAAAATCCAGCTAAAGATGAATATGGATTTAGCCACTTTAAGAAAAAAACTTCAAGTGTTTTCCCTCCCACATTACAAAGCAACTGAAGAAAAATGAATAATTAAAAAGATTGGTCAGCTTTTAAATAAGATTTGCTCTTACTTGCTCTTAATTAAACAAAGCTATTGTGATAATTTAAATAAAATCAATTATAGAGGATTTAGTCCAACTGAATGTAGCTGCTAATTAAGGAAATAGCAGTTCTAGCACTGGCTTTTTCTTGTATTTTCTTGCAGGCAAAGAATACTTGATTTCTTATAGCCTAGCAGATATTTGTGGTATGAAAAAAGTACCTGGGGCTTGCAAATTCCTGTCATTACAGCTCCAAAGGAACCTGCTGGCAGGACAAACCACAGGGGATAGCAGAGTCCACACAGGCTTCAGCTTTTTGTGGAGATAACTCCGCATTTCCCAAGGCTTCTTGTAATTTCTGTAGAATGTGACACTCCCTGGAGTTTGTGTATTATGTTTTCCCCTTCTTTATGGATTAAGAGCACCCTGTCTAATTCACCTCCTCCTGGATGGACAAGAGATCTCTCCACTCCAGTCACAGCAGAATTGAGGCCTGTGAAGCAGGTATGATGTGGTGAAGACTGAACCAGGACTCACATTTCAAGATTAAAACTTCTTTGTTATCGTTCTGATAGGACGTGCTTTGTTCCTCTTTTTGTTAAGGAGATACATCTTAAAAAGCACTGGACTCTCCACTGATGCTACATTCAAAAGCCAGTGAGAGCCCATTATTAAGTAGGAATTAAA
Source organism: Bucorvus abyssinicus (assembly GCA_009769605.1). Lineage (NCBI taxonomy): Eukaryota > Metazoa > Chordata > Aves > Bucerotiformes > Bucorvidae > Bucorvus > Bucorvus abyssinicus. Next base: position 8,142,309 of record CM020035.1, on the reverse strand, counting down.
ATTCAATAAGGAAATCATTTTTCTTTTATTACTAGATTAGTTATTTTAAGTAAGGAGTAACTTATTTCAATAATCAAGAGAAATTAAATGGTTAGAACACAGTGACTGATTTTCAAAGCATTTTGTTAACAACAGGACTTAAGCACTTCTGTATCTTTATAAATCTGCCCCGGAGAGTACTACTGACAAATGCTCTAAAATAACATTAATCTGTTGGAAACGGGGAGCGGTGCCATGGTTCCACGATCAGCACACCCCAGGTGGGGAGTCAGGCTGCAACTGAGACAACTTGTTTCTACAGAGAGCTGCTGCTGCTTCCAGCTTCTGCTCTGCAGACCTATCCTCATCTCAGACCTGTTTCATTGTTTTCCCCACTGCTTCAAGCACTCATTCATTTCCACTGGTTTTCCCTCCCAGGCTAATGTTGGAGAGAAGGTTTTTTTCAGACATCCGTTGTTTATTGCCCAGTATGCCCTGTAGTAAGGCTGCTGCAGCGCACACTTTTCTTGTACCCCGACATTTGTCCCAGCCATTTCCATCGTTCCTGATCTTATGAAAGACAAAGTACTACTGAACAGTGGCAGAGCTTTGTATGCTTAATAAACTCATTTAATATCGCCGATTTTCCAGGTCATTAACTCTTTTGTTGTTTATTTACTTAAAAATATCCAGTCAAAGAAATTCCCCAGCACAATGAAGTTCATTCCCAAAGCAGCTTCACACGAGCAGAGGTACTGCTAGAGGATCAGATGTTACGTAGCTAATATTCAGCCCTGTAGAATGAAATTAAAAAGCCATAAATATTCCAGGCAATTTTGTAACTCAATTGCCACTAAAATTTTAGATCAGGTCAACTTCTTATACATTGAGATGGTGTATAAGGTAAACGTGAATACATTTAAAATGAATTGACCTCTGTTTTCTGTTGTCTGCCTGACTATGAGTCTTCCTGTTCCCAGAGTAGGATTTGCATCTCTGTACCCAAGCTAGAAGGGTGTATTGCCCATGGCTGAGGACTTTATCGATACATCTGTAGTATTAATAAAGTCTGAAGCTATCATTTCACATCAATGAACAGAATTGCTTACGGATGCATGAGCAGGATTTACCCCATCTTTACCCGCTGTCTGCACCTGCTTGTGCCAGCACAGGAATTTTTGCAGTTGGGCAAGAATCCACAGGGAACGTGCGTGGGAGGAGGTGATTTTTCATTTTCCTGCTGCGTTTCACTATGTAGCCAAACACATAGAGAGACTGATGCTGGTGCGGGTACAAATTGCCAAAGGCAAATCATATCCACTGAAGAAGTGTGTCTGGGAAGATGGTCTCTGATATTCTGAACTTTCCTACTTTTTTTTTTTTTTAACCTGGTTGTTACAGCTAAATGTGATTTTTATCAATTGCCAGAGATCCTTGGCAGATTTTTGATTCTGGCTAAAAACATTGTGCTTTTCCCTATGAATTACATTTATCCAGATCCCTACTTGTTATAAATCCTTGTCACTCACCGCATACCAATGAAGCAATAACAATATGCAACAAGTTAATAAATGTCCCCCTTAATGTCAAAGGCAAGGAAGGATTTAAGCAACAGCTTATCTTTAGCTGCTTATTCACGACAGGCAATAGGACTGAAGCCCATGTGTAGGTGTTTTGCTGAAGCATGGCTCAATGGAAAGTCAGAGCTGAGCTTCCTCTGTCAAAACCATCTGAACTTAGACAGATTAAGATGCAGTACAAGAGCTTAGGCAGAACCTGTAAAAAAAGCAAGCAGCTAAATACCACGTTATGGGTTTTCATCTTTTTTGCAGAGTGGAATTAGCTTAACCAATTTCCGTGCTTTTGGAAGAATACTTACTGAACAATCCCATTAGAGAAACAGAAATTGAATGGGCAGCCAATCGTAAAAATAATTGCTCAACCTTTATCCTTCCCATCTGATTTTTGAGAATCTAAACTCAAGAGTCCTCCTTATGCTAGGCATGAATTGATTTGTCTAACGTTGAATTAATTTAATTTGGGAACAGTGATGTTTGAAGGCAAAAAGTTGTTTGACCAAAATTTATTATTTTGATCTCTGATTGCTAAGTGCAATCAAAAAATGAAATACCTGTATTTTGAAGATGATTATGTCTACACAAGAGACTGCTATTTTTTTATATCACCAGCAGCAGGAGCAGACTGTTTGCTACAAAGACTTTAGACTAGCAGCTTTAATATGAAAGCTCCATTTTCTCCTTACATACTGGCTAAGATGCATAACCTTTCTATATTTGATTTTGACACAATAGGAAGAAACAAGTCCAGCTGACAGCCATACTTTCACATACATTAGTAGCTTAGAAGTTTGCAAAAAAGAATTTTACTAGGACCAAAAGTTACAAATTGAAAGGCTCCAAAGCGTAAAACACATGCAGATACATTAATAGTGTAGAGATTGTCTGTAAGCTGGCCCTACACACCAGAAAACATCAGATTATCTTGGTTTTTTTTAAGGCATCCCATTATAGAAAACAGCAGTATGGGAGTTAAAAGCAGGAAGTGCATTCCAGAAACTGATAAGAATTTATCTGCAAGACCACAGATGTGCCAGTTAATGGTTTTATATTAGGTAAGATTGCTAAACTCGGCAAGATAACAGTGAAACAGTGTGATTCTAAAGCCACCATTCAGACGACTTTTATAGTTAAACTAATAGATCCCAGTTCATAGAAGGGCTAAGAACTCGCTGTTTCCACCACTTCCCTAGAAAACTAAGGATGCCCAGCGACTTGGAATTCATGTCTGAGCCTGGCCAGAGAAGGATTGTGGAATTATGCCATATATTAACATGTAGCTGTAGCATGTAATATCTTTTTTAATCATTGGCAAATAGTAATATGGAAGGAACTGGATTTCTTCTCTCTTTTCATCTGTTAGTCAACCGTGATCATTTCCACTGACTTGCATTACAGCAACACTCCGGATCCCGATAGTGAACCCCCACTGCCTTATGGTTTGTACACACACACTGATTTCTTTAATGCTTGCGTGTTCTGTGGTTGTTCATGTGCACAGTAAGTGCCTGCAAATTTGTGTCTTTTTTATTTGTTAGCATAGTGACCCCACCTTTCATGTGAAAATACAGTGAAGAAAAGCATTTCTCTCACTGTAGATCACAAACTCTTTGAATGACCAGAAAATCATCAAGGTATTGACAGTATCCAAAACCCAACTAACTCCTTTAACTGCTGGCAGCACGGTCTAGCCCTGGTGCAGTTACTCCGTGCTAAAGGCAAGTAAAGCTAGACAGCTAGTCAGGGCATAGTACAAAAAAGACACTTGCTGGAGACACAGGAGGAGAGGGGGTTACATAAAGATTAATGAGCTAAACATTCTTGCAAATATTTGAGCCATCTTGTGTAAGTTTTCTCAGACAGAATGAATTTTCAAAAGGTAGAGCTTCTCCCAAGAGAAGTCACAAAATACTTGTTGTATACATCCTGTACTGATAAATCTTTCCTCTGTAAAAAACATCTAAACTCCCCAGGCCCATTCTGTCTTTTCATTCATGGTTTGGACAGCATTTTGCAGAGGGTTGCTTTATGAGAAACCATAACTGGCATGTCCATTCATTTTTTCTTAAGTCACTGTATGCCTGGAAGCCTTAAACAACTTTTTTAGATATTCTTCATTACCATGTAAAGGAAGCAGGCCTTCTTCAAGGCAGAATTGTATCCCTAAGTAGGAATATAAAATGGATAAAGATTGAAAGGTTCATAATTCTTGCTAAAATGATCAGACAATTAATTCTTGCAACCGTTAATAGAACCAGCAATAATTAAATATTTAAATAATGGAACCTAAGCACACATTTTGAATGCTTTACTGACAGGGGTGGACTGAGAACCTGGAAAAATGTGTTGCTAGTTTGGGGCCTTACTGGATACTAAATGAAACTCTTAATACTTGTCTCAGTTATTCAGGATTAGATTCAGAAGATTTTAGAATCAGCAAACTCCTTAAGATACAAGAGCAGTTCTCTTTTCAAGTCTAGTTAAAATATATGCGTGTACTTCAAGCTCTTTCCTATCTCCTGCTAGCTTTTAGTCTTTTTTAATGAACTCTTCACTGATTGGGAAAGGTCCTTTCCAATTTGTGACATGTTTTTGGATTGCTCAACAGATCTAATTAGCATTAAGTCACTTCATATCTGAATCAAGCATTTTTCTGCTCCTGCTATCTTCCAGCATTTAATGAATTGGTGCTTCTTAATGCCTGCAGGCCGTTATTAAAGTTTATCCTTTCATCTGGAAGTTTGAATTGATGGTCCCCTGATTCTAGAAAACCAATTGTCTGTGAACTCAGGGCAGTGAATGGGACAGAAGGAAGGATGGTGGGCCTAGAAAGATAGTAAAAACACAGAGAAAGGAAGTAAGTTACTGAACAGCTATCCCACCACTAAGCTGAACTGTAGACTGATGCAGCGTTTGAAGGGAAGGTGACATTCACACCTGCCATACGAGACTACAGGAGGTAATTTAGACTCCAAAACAGAAGTCCTGCCCTTCCCAGCATCATTGGCAACCCTCGCCCAAACCACTAAGCCTCCAGCACTATGTGATACGGAAAGGAGACTCTGAGTCAGCTTTTAAGAATACATGTAAGTAACCACATATATAAAGGAAACCCGCAGTGCAGAACAAGTTATATGAAATTCAGGAACTACCTTCTATATGTGCAAACCAGTAACTTATTTATAGTTTACTGGCTCACTCTTAGCTAATTGTTTACAGACAAACCAACCTGTGGCACACAGAGGAGGCGGTCTGACATGGTGGGGAAGAGAAACAGATGCCTAGATAAATTATATGTAGAACACGTGGTGTCTGAAGACAGGTTCAGTGAATGCTCCATTGTTGGCCAAGTATGAATGAACAACCACACATGGTAGTTTTTATCTGCAAAACCTGAAAACCATCCTATTCTGTTCTCAGTTCACTGGATCTAGTGTTCCTTTTTCCCTTAGAGAGCACAGAAAACATTATGCTTTTGTCTAAAAAGGCTATAAAGCAAAACTGGGGAAAGAAAGCATTAGGGAATGAGAAGCGGTGTTTTTTTCAGAGACCATTTCTTCCACCACTTTTTTTCATTTTGCTTTTAGTCATAGTCTGTGTCTCAGTGGAAAATAATGCTAAAAGCTGAATGGCACCCACACAGAGCATCCCAAGTCTGTCATACTAAAGATTATTCAAGGAGCAGAGACTCCCTTCTGAGCTCTGAACAGCCACATCTGTCTCAGTCCTTTGGGCTTTTTCCTTCTCACTCAGCATTTATTGCCTCTCTTTGTATCCATCCGTTTGCATAAGCACAGAAGCCCCTTCTCTTTCATAAAAATGTTCAGACAGCCACCTGGCTAGAGATGAAAGAAACCTGCGTTACAGGAACTGGAGCAATGTCAGAGCTTGCATCGAGAGAAAAATGTGCTTCCCAGGAGTAGTCATGGCCACTGGCCTGGGCCACCATTGGCCCAAGTACTGTGGCCTATTTGAATCTCAAGGGTATGTGTCAAAACTTAGCTGCCCAATGTCTTACCTCACCACAGACCTCAGCAGCTGAATTAGTCTGTTGAAATTGGGAATTTTACCATCCACTTCAGTTCAAAGAGTCTGCCCACGCTGCCTCATGGGGCAAGCAGAGTACATGCCAATCTGTCCTGCTTGTTCAAGGCAGATGTATTAAAAGGTGAAATCTTCTGACTGACAAATTACTTGCTATGTCTTTTATTGAACATCAGCTACCTTCCAGCTTCTTCTTCGGGTCACATTTGGCTGAAGCTCCATCCACAAAGAAAGTTTGAAAAATGTACTTGGGAAAAATACCTCTCCTCTCCCAGTGCCATGCCCACTGCTGCCAGTTTTTATGATCTAACTCAACAACAACCCAAAGCTCAAAAAACAGAAGGCCAGCCCCTCAAAGCTGTTATTTTTACTAATTCTTCATAATTCTTACGCTGTTTTCGGGGTTCCCAAATGGCCGACAGACATTTTCAACATCTGACGTTGGCAATGCTGCATATTGCTGGAGCTAAGCTCACGTGAGCTGGATCCTTCTCAATTGAAAGGAAGGTGATTTCAAAGCATATGCAGTAAAGCGTTCATCTAGAGACTGACGTTCATGACTTCCCTGACAAAAAAAAACAGCGTTCACCACCAGGCCAAAGCTAAAGCCTTCATTTTAATTGGCTTCGAAAGTGAGAGCAACTTACCAAGACTTAATATTCAGAAGGAAAGGGAATTCATTGGGAGAACAGCTGGGGGAAAGTGTGCCAATGGATGAATGACTAGTTAGTTTGACTCCTTCTTCTTGTGGCAAAGGAATATTAAGCAAGAGAACAGATCGTTTAGACACATTACAAAACATAAAAATTGGGCAGTTAAAAATAAATAATTTTGTCTATCATTGATTCGAAACTTTTCTGTCTAAACAGGAAAACCTTTATAAGTTCCAAGGACCAGAAATCTGTCCAATCCTTATAGGCCTTTCCCTCCACAGCAAGATACTTAAATTTAAAATGCTGTATTACGTAGTACTTTAAATCTTGGCTGTGTATCCATTCTAATTACTTTCAAACCCAGCTTTAGACTGCAGCAAATGAGATAGCTGGCATGTTAGAGCAACACTGCAATATTCCATTACTGCCTTTTTGTGCTAAAAGAGGAGTCAGTCGTGGCGTGCTGCAATATTCCCACTATTTTTAAAATGAGCAAAAATGTATTTCTGCAGTTTTGGTAATAGATTGAAAGACTCTTTCCAGCTCTGCTCAATATGATTTTGGATAGTTCCCCTGGCTCTGAGCAGAAGCCTTTATAAGGAAACAACAGATAATTCACAGTAAAAGACTTTGTCTGGACTATTGCTTGGTTTGTCTGATGCACGGGGCAGAATGCGAGTCTCAGACATACTGCAGTGTCTTAATGTCACACAATCAAATATTGGTTAGTTAGCATCAAAGAGCTGTGCAGATGAAACAGCAGGAAAAGAATTAAATTAGGTATCCTTTTATAAATTTTGACAACTCCTTCACACAGATGGGATTTGCAGGTGAAGCATACAGTGCAGGTCTCCCGGGTGTGGGGTGCCTGGCACTGCTCTGGGCGTGTGAAGGTGCCCTGCAGTGGGGTTAGCCATCTGCAGCAGGGTCGTTTGTCAGGTGGAGAGAACCCAGAGCAACCCAACAGCCAACAAAAATTTTTGCAGCTGGTCAAAGAACCTAGCCAAAAAAAGGGGGAGAAATTACCCTTGCTTTCATGTCTCTATGTTCCATGTCTCTCCAGTTGCTGCTGGACTTGCAGCATCTTATGATCCCTTACACTTTCAGAACTGACTGCAGTCGTGCTACTGTAATTTGTCTACAAGTTCATCCCCCTGAGGAGAAGCATACAAGTGACTATTTTCAACTAACTTTTGCAACTGTGCTTACATATTTTCCATGAATTATAATGACTTTTCCAGAAATGGATTCATGGATAGAGACTACTCTGGAACTGTACAAGTAATTTACTGTGGTGGTTCAAATTATGTATTATCCTTCTTTATAATTGCAAATTATTTTAGAAGAGATTGTTAATTTCTTGAACATTCCCCAGACAATTTTCACAAATAATTCTTGATTTGCAATTACACTTTCTTGGGAAATGTTCAATATTCAAAGTCTGATGTGAACTGATTTGAAATTCCAGTCATACAAAATAAATCTTTGTATTCTAATTAATGAAATTCTGAGCTAGGGTTTTGCTGCCATATTTTATCAATTTGAGATTTATATTCTGCAGAGTCCTTTTCAGTATTTGTTTTATACTTGATGCTTCTCTCAGAGAAATAATTTCTTAGAAATATCTATGAAAATCGAGCACAAGAAATATAGGCATTATTGAAAAAAGGGGATTAACAATTCAAGTTCATATTTATGGTTGCAGTTTCACAATGTTCATTTAATTTATGATAAATTTTACTAATATGGCACAACTATGAGACTTCTGAGTTTATGCGGAACCTAGAATATTATCACTGATTGTACAACAATGTTCAAAGTCTCTTGGGAAGCTCAGACTTTAAGGAAAGAAGATACAAGAGGAATAGACACAATGTCAAACAGGTAAAAATCAGTGTTTGCAGTGCTGGGCGGCATAGATGAATTGTCCTGCCCTTGGAGAAAGTAATCTTTTCGTATAGCCACTCCCAGACTTGACTTTTATCGTGCCTCAGAAATCATTCTGAAGCACAGACCTGGTTTGCCTGAAAGGGCATCACATGGCATTTGCAGTATTTCCCTAGGGCAGAGCACAGCAGGGTCTTACCTCGCAGGACTGTTTGAAGAGCCAGCTATTCATTGATTGCTCAGTGCTGTGAAGACCCAAGTGTTATGTTAGTGCTTAATGTTTGTCACATTTTTTTTAATGAATATTTGTGCCACCTCCACCTCTGCAGCACCTCAGGTCTAGCAGAGGAATGCCCCTTTTTGAAGATGCTCCAGGGCACAGACCTGTTAGGAGCTAGACACTGGGTTCAGCTTTCAGGGCATGTGATGCGATTGCCATTTGTGGCTATATTTGAACAGTTTGTCTCTCTCATTATCTGTTTATTTTTGCTGCAACTTGACTGTATCAGTGTGTAGGCCTCTCCATTTTTTTAAAAAATGTAATTTATTTGTGTTTATATAAACCAAACACAATTGGCATAGAGAGGATATGCGTCTGGCTGTGAAGTCCTTTCTGAAGTTCATCAGTCAGGCTGGATGTAGTTCCTAGTTTTCAGAGAAGTCCTGACGTGCCCCTAGTGGATGCCTATGGAAGGACAGGCTCAGCAAACGGGCCCGTCTTATCTCCCATGATGATCCACGGAAGAGTAGGATGTGTACGAATCAAGTCCCATGAGAAAAACCTATCCTTCTCTTGGATTCATCTTCCCAACCCAACACACACCCCAAGAGCGCACCTATGTCTTCCACCCACATAAAAAGGTTTTACACCTGATGATAAAGGTAAAGGTGTCCCAGCCAGCCCTCCACTGAGATCTTCTGCCGTGGCTCTGATACGTAGTAACCCAGGAGCAGGTCTGCCCTGAGGATATGCTACCCAGAATGCCAGGAACCTAGGAGTGCGTTCTCTTTCCAGGGTACCCTTGGCATTATTTAATCACAGTGCCTCCTTACCTGCTTCTGGTCTCAAAAGTCTTCATTCAACTTCTGTCTAATCTTAAATATTCAAATATTCAAACTGAGACATATAAACAACATTAAATTTAAACCCTACGCTCTTCTGTGCTGACTAGGTGTGCTGCCCCTCACAACCCTATAGGCAGACAGGCTCTGGATGTGACTCCCAGGAAAGGCTTACACAGTTTAGAGATTTGGAGTGCAGGGAACTTTTCCATATTCTGCATGGTGCAAGGGAGGCCTTATGTAGCATGTCACCTCTGCACCTAGAGCCCTGCATATACAGAAAGGCATCCAGGGATAAAAAAAAAGCCTTGGCTAAGGATTTTAGCCATTAGCCTTCATGCAGTTCTGAAGAGAATAAACTGTACGATGGGTTTTTTAATCTTTGTGAAAAGGTCTTCAAGCATCTTGAAACCGCTAATAAATGCACTTGCTGGATTTCCATATAGCTTCCATTTTTTCACTGTCAGTGCATCCTTAAGTTGGCAAACCTTCATATATTTGGTAGCTTTTTGGTATTTAATGCATCTATCAGTCATTTTGAGATTCAATGTGATTAGCTAGTATCCGAACAAATTCCTTAGGCAATCTTACAACCAGGTTATATGATGATTAAAAAAATTCACAGGAGAACTGAAAAGGACAATCTTTAAGACAGAGCAATGATCTTCATCAGAAGTATAAATGGAGGACAAATGGCGACAGTGAAGATGAAGTCCAGATGTGGTCCAAGATGATTATTCTAACCAATTTGAACCTAAGCATCATAGCAGAGAGACTTGGGAGAGAGAAAATGAGATCATAGGGTGGGGGTTGGATAAATCATTCTAATTTAGGAAGCATCAGAGACGTAGGGCTGATGGAGGGATTGTGCACACCCCTACCAGTCCCCATCACAACTCAAAGGAGACTTCACTGAGTGGTGGAATGAGAGGGCTACAGCACTCTCAGCCTTTTAGGTATTTCTGTAGCTTGGGTTGAGTGGAAAGAAATTCTGCTCTAAGAAGGCATCGCTATACCATGTCCCTCTGATGGGTCCATGTTTCCAAAGCAACTGACTGTTACCTTCTGGCTCATCCTCAGTCCAGGCTCTGTACTAGCAGCATGTCTTTCCATCCATCACCTTGCTCCTTCAGAGATACTAATTCCTTTTCCTTTCCCATTTTTAGCAGGAGTCCTTTTCATTTTCCTCCCTTCTTCTCCCTTTCCTGATTCCTCCAGCTTTTTCAAAATGTTCTTCAAGTGCTTGCTTGTGCTTCAGTGATTTTAGACATTTTTGAACATCAAAAACTATAATCATAGAATTTCCGTTTCCTGAACAGGTATGGCCTAGGGCTGTAAAAATATATGCAGAAATGCCCTGTCTATTGACTAGACACATGCACCCATGGGCAGGACATCACTGTGAGAGTGTGATTTTGCAAAAGAAACCTTTCCATAGCACAGATTTGTACACAGCCTTCATGCAAACCAACTGCTTTTTCATGCTTGACTTACCAGAAATGCCATCCAAGCCGTTTAACTCCAAAACCACTGGACTATCATAGAGGGTGAAGGACATGTTGGCATAAGCCATGCCAGGCCACGGCCTTTCTAGTGCCAATACCCATCAATCAGATGACCAGCTGGGGGGTCAGGGAGGAGGACAGAGACTGAAGCACTGGTTGGTCAATGAGGGAGCTACATGGGGTGACGACCACAAAGTCAAGGGACAAGGGCAACTCCTCTGCAGTGTGTGAGACCCAAGAGGTCTGATTTCTTCTTTATACAAATTGCAAATCATAAGCTATTCTAGGTGCTTGGTTACAAGAAAAGCATAGAATGGTAGTTCTATGGTGTAGTTACACCATTTTCATTTAGAAATGGTTTATGGAAATGATTAGCAATGATTTTGAAAGCAATTTCTGCTTCAGCCCCTGTGACATTCCTTGGCAAAGGTCTCTGGCACTCTCAGAGTTTTGCAAATGCAGCATTAAAGCTTCTATACCTCCTGCCACTAGTCATCACAGCTCTGTGGGATTACTTTTTTGCAAATGGAAAATAAGGGATTTTGTTTACCGGTCCAGTGCTATAGTACCACAAATTCAAAATGGTTTCAGCCTTGAGCATGGCCAAAGGCAGCACATTGGAGACCTCGGTTTTACTGCTTTTTGAGTAAAAATTAACCCCATCTTTCTTGAAGAATATCACATAAAGAATAGAGAGCACTGATAAGTATTTTTTGAAAGGAAGGAAGACTGCAGACCGTAATGAAGAGGACAACCTGAACTAGGGAAGGTGAGAAAATGGTAACAGAGTGAAGGGAAATAGGAAAGAGGACAGAAGAGTTTGGGGAATGCGGCTACTGCTACAGTAGCCAGCACAGAACAAGTGTTTCATCTGTCTTACAGAGTAGATGAAGGCGAAGAGACAGTAGGGAGCAGGGAGATGAAAGAGGCAGACTTGGCAGGAAGGTGTCTGTGCACAGAGGTGTGGAACTGGCTGAGAAAGCTGAGCCTGGACTCCTCTGGGCTCGGAGCTGTTGCTCTGTGCTCTCCCTTGCACACTGTTCTTGTACTGTGGTAGGGTTTAGAGTATAATGGGTTAAGTCAGGGGCTGCATCATTTTAGAGTCCCTGCACATTAAAGGGCTCCTGTGCTCTCTAAGCAGTCTTTCCTGGAAAAGAAAAGCAAGCTAAGCTTCAAAGCAAAAGACTTGAAAGAAGTTCAAATCTTATATTTTGAAAACAGCAGAACAAAACATTTCAGTTATTTTCCAGAAAATAATCTCCTTTTGTTATCAGAAATTATATTAAATCATAACTTTAATTATACTAAAAATAAGGTTTTTGGCGAGCAAACTATTTGCTTAATGCCATCCATCTTCATCTGTTACTGATACCTGTTACTGCAGTGGTCATGAAATGAAATGTCAGTATATACAAGCAAATACTGAACAGAGAAGATTCATTAGATGAGGCTCAAAGATTTGTAACACAGTTGCTCAAGTCTGTAGGAATAAAAAAACTACAACCTTAAATTTTTGTCCTGCATAAAAGAGAAAGCTAGAAGAGACTCCCTATTAATTACTCTCTGCACTGGACTTCTGAGAAGAGCCTGAGAAAACACATACGCTTCCCCAAAGTGTATTACAGAGTGTATTAGTGGGCACAGAGAGGAGAAGGACACATGAGAGGAACGGAGGATAACCTAGTTGTGAATGGACAGCCCTGTTAGCGGACCTCAAGAGCCATTTTCCAAAGGTGTATGGAGAAGAAAAGACAGGAGCTGTGTACACATGAAATGTGTAGTGGCTATGGCATGTCTGAATGCCTTTCTTGGAAGGCCGTTTTCCACCATGGGATTAAACCCGGTAAAGGGTTCAGTAGCTCCCCAAATGTTTGCTTAGAGTCATTCTGCTCATTACAGTCACTGCGTATCTACCGAACAGACTAGTGTGTGCTCAGATCTAACAGCCAGCCTTCAAAGGCAGGTAACCAGACTGATGAGAACACAACCCACAAAATCCACGGCAAAGTGTGAAAATTCAAACCCGATACCTGTGGCAGAACAGTGCCTGATATGAAAGTAGTCACACCTGGTGTACGTAGTTGTTTCAAGGTAAGTGAAAATTCATTCTGTGCAGCAATGATTCATCAAAAGAATACAGGTACACAACAGCTCCTATCCACTTGTTATTAGTATTTATTTATAGTGATGTATCATTATAGGTTGAATTTGATATACTTCTGGCTAAGAGTCTGAAGGAACGTTATGTTCAAGAAGAGCTTAACAGAGCTGTAACATCAAAATAACTTTTTAGACATTCTTTTCACAGTAAAAGTTGTAAAGGCCACTGGTTTAAAAAAAAAAGGTAAGTAAGATACAGCAAATAAATAATAAATGCTCAGCATAGAATATGACAGCTTTTTCTCTCTCAAATATGCTGGCCAAATGCAGAAAAGTAAACCCTAAGGAGACTGGGTCATAATTAATTTGGCTGTCAGAGGAGAATATTAAAGGATGAAATCACATTTTCACCTCCATAAAAAAATGCAGGGAAGATATTTACTTTGCATATATAAATAGTGCATTTTATTGTTTTATTTTAACATTTCTTTTCCTCAGACCACCTCCAAGAAGGTTTCCATAGAAACCTAAGAAGAAGAGCAGAGGGACATAATTTTGCTCTGTTTATATTAATTTCAAATACCACTGCACTTACCCCAGCAATGTGTCTTCTGCTCACATTTTTATCAGCTGAAAATCTAAGTGTTACAGTAGATTAAAATAGCAATTTAGATTTAGCACAGTTATCGAAAACACTGTTTGCAGTTCAGTCTGTCACCTACCCAAGTTAAGGCATTATAGAACATCAAAGATGAGCAAATTCTAAGCAACTGTAATGAGCACTACCAAGATGAAAACTGCTTTGGAGCAGCCATGGTCCTCCATTCTCCCCGTTCTTCCCTGGTGCTGATTTAAGGTACTATAGACAATACGTTACATCTTTAAATAGGCTTCAGATGTGAATCTCTTCAATTTCTTACGCTGCCCTGCATTGGTGATTAACATAATGATCTCTGCAGAGGGCCTGACCACTGTTCCTCCCAGGGGATGTGACTTGGCCACTTGCCAGGGATGATGGAGGGTCTCTGACAGCACTGGGCCACAAGCTTTTTGGAACTTTAATGTCTTGATTTCTTTTCTTGAAATTGCATTATTTACTGCACATTGCCTTTTTCTTTTTTTCCTCTCACATTTTAAAATCTTTTCACTAAAACCAGAAAACAAGGGAAAATAAGGAAATCAAGACATTTTAAACAGTTCCCAAAGGCTTCAAGGATGCAGCCTCTTCCTTGCATGCAGTTACTTTCTACTGTTGTTCACTCCTGACTCATTTCTACATGCCTGAAACCATTTTAGGAGAAACAGTCCAACAACAACTGAATATTGTCTTCTGAGAAGAAGCCTCATGCTGAGATGCCTGGAAGATTATACGTCTGAGCTTACAGAAACAGATAGGTAGCTTCACTCAGAGACCCCATTCTCTTTTCTCAAGGAAGCTGCATATTGGCAAAGCCTTTTAGGATTCCAGGTTCAATACAATTTCTTCCTGCTTACAGAGAACTGAAATTTGAACTCTCACAGTGTTTATCTTAAATGCCAGTGGTTGGAAGTCAAAGCTGTCCCGGTTGCATGTATCTAGCCTTTACTTTTACACAGTTCTATCTTTGTTATTCACAAAAACAGAATTCAAATAAACCAGTTGCAATACTAGGCTAAAAGAATAAATTACTTAAGTTTTGTTGCCTAGGATCTGTTATTTCCACTGCCTTATCAGTTCTGGATGAGAGAGTACTATTTATGCAAGTACAGCTACATGCACTTTTGCAGACAGATTGGGTGAAGATGAAATTACATGTTACCTTTTTATTTCAGGGTGATCAGTAAGACGGCTTGTGAATTGAGGCTTTTGCTCTTAATTTATTTTCTTATCATACTCACTATAGGGATGGCAGATTTTTTTCTATTCTGCTTTAATCAAAAGCTTTTTTTTTCAGGGCATCGAGAGGATTACAGAACCCTCCCTGAAAGGCAAACACAGGGGACTAAAACTTCTCCCCTTTCTGTACTCACAAACACCAAGATACAAGTAACAATACAGAACAAACAGGAATATAATAAACCACAGCACCATTTCTTGGGGACTGTCAAGCTTGATTTCCAAATTATAACCCCATTCTAAGATCATCTATACCACATGGCTTTCTTAGTAGAGCGGTTTCAGATTTCCTATGTATGCTTATTTTTAGGTCAGGTCTGCTAATGAGCTCAAAGTGAAAAAAATTCCCCCGATGCAATGATGTAACAGGCATGAGCTCTGAATTTGTGCCCAACAATGGTTAGCAATGTTGGCACTTGAATGACGGCCAGAACAGTCTGAATTTCTGTTCCTGCCATTTTAAAAAAAGAAACACATTGGCCTATCTTTCCTCATTCTCCGATAGTGAAATGTAAAAATAGAACCATGCACTCCAGAGGGCTCCAAGGGCTCCTTTCATTAATGTGAAAAATTCATCATTTATAGCTCTGCAGCATGAATAGGTTTGGAAGACATTTAATCACTAGTGAAAATGCCACAACCCCAACCCCACCCCTGCGGAAGTATATATAGCTCACAGCTATTCATCTGGGCTTCTTGGGAACCGCTCGAGTGTTCCATATATTCTCCATAGTGAATGAAAGCAAAGGAACATGTAGTGAGAACTGCTAGTCCAAAATACAACATCCACTGAAAATATATAAATAATCATTTCGAAGGGTAGGTAAATGATACTGGTTGCTTTCCAAATACAATATATTTTGCCTAAGTACTTTCCAGTGAGGATCAAATCACACTTTTGATCTCTGTCACACTTCTTGGCATGATATGTGGCAAATGGGAAAGCATCTGTAAGAAAACCTACCTTGGGATTAGGTACAGGAAGGTTCGTATCCCAAGGACTAATCTGTATTAAACTTCAGACCCTGCCACAACCAGATTTGAAGGTTCTATGTAGTTTTCTGGTTTCCAGTTGCACGGAAGAAGACGACAGAATAGGTTTTGCTGTGAAAATTGTCTAATCTGAAATGTTCCGTAAGTTACCAAATGGACCGTAATTAAATTAATCTACCTTTTTGTCTGAATACATACATATAGGGTTCTACTTTTGTTAGAAAACAGTTTAAATTCCTACAATATTTCCAAGAGTCTACCATCTCTTTACAATACAACTTAGAGGTGGATCTGGGTGCTAGTGAGAGCTGCGTGATTCTGCTGATTTTCAGCAGTGTTTTTCAGTTCAAAGCCACCACTGACTCTCCCAACCTGCTTCCTTTTAACAGCATTTTTATTAAGGTCTGTTTTAAAGATGCGTATCACTGAAATGCTAGGTACTGATTTACCAAATTATACCTATGACCTGAAAAGTGTGCTTCTTAAACTTGAAAGAGAGTACAGTAGTTGCTAAAAATTTTTGAAGTAATGGGCAACATCTTCTATTCCATAACTTAACAGTCTTCAACTGATTGCACAAAGTGAAAGAATGCAGCACAGAGAATGGGGAAAAAAACCCACCTCAAATGTGTGGCAGGATTGAAAACGATATCCTGGGTCATTAAATCCATATCTTACATAAACACGTGCTATTATACAGACAGAGACATTTTCCAGGCTTTCCATTTCAACAACACCGAGTAAGGATCATTGTGGTGTCTCATTCAGACTGTTTTCAGATTTGACAATATATAAATCCACCTTCATACCCCTCAGCACTAAATCAGAGACACTGTCAGCACATGAGAAACAGCCAGTATGGTATAACCTCTTACTGCCTTGTAAAATTAGTTTAAAAATTTGTCTAGCTACTGTTGGATTGACAGGTTCTGTGTTGGATCCGGTGTTACCTGTCTGTGGCACTCCAACTTCACGTGGGTCAGGTACCACTTGTCTTTTAGCAGGCAGCATGAAAGCAGAAAGCCCACATTAGCTCAGTGCTGTGTGCTAATATTAATTTGGTACAAAAATGCCTGTATATGATATACCCAGCTTGCCCTGTTACACTGTTGCTTGTACTAATAATTTTCACCTTGATTTCAGATGCAGAAGATGGATATAGGTGCCAGCTGATTGCTTTTCCGTCTACCTTCTCTGCCCACATTTATGCAATGTAGGGAACTTGAGAACGGAAGGTGCCCTTTGCTGGCAGCTCCACGCTTGCAAGGTGGAACCACACAATAGTCTCAGCTGGGTCTTTATGTATTTCTGCTTAAAGAAGCACAAATACATCATCTGCAGTATATAGAATTCAGACCATTTGCAGCTGAGTTTTCACTGACTTCATCAGGGGAGGAAGACAGTGTGTTCCACAGGGTATATTAGAAGTCTGAAAAGTCTAGAGGTAAGCATAACGAAGAAGTCTGACAGTCATTCATCCTTTTGCTGGCCCTTTGCTATCTCCTAGATACTTCAAGGACACTCAGGAAAAAGAAGCTGAATTAACCAAAAGGTGTCAGTTATGTAGATCAGCTCTACTAAATGGATGGAATATCTCTCGGAAATAAAAGTGCCATAACTTGGTTTCATTAATTCACTTCGAAGTGAACTGAACTAAAGCAAATTGAAGCCATTTAAATTCTGACTGCATGTACATAAAAAGATTTAATATGGTTTCACTAATACTTTTCAAATCCAAATTCATTTGGGTTAATTTTGTTGAACATCCCTGAGCGACCAAGAGAAGATATAATCCAGCTTTAAAAATCTGTCCCGGGATTTTTAGATTTCCACATTCTATTCTTTTTTCTTTCTTTCAGATATCCACCATTGCTAATTGAATTTTGAGATAAGGGTCCCACAGCGTACTGTGAGGGGTTTTTTTTCCTTTCAGAATGAACTGTCAGGAGAAAAGCAGCAATATTGCCAACACTAGCATTAAAATTGTAAGTCAGGCCTGAAAAAAATTGTGAGATTTATTTAAAAGTGTGAATCTTTCCCCCACAGATAATGTATGTCCATTTTTTAGTGTGTCTGATATTTTCGATGTGCACCAGCCCCATTTTCAAACCGCAATCCAGGAAAAGCTGGCTTGCCTACATAACCACTGGGCTGCAAAAGCCACAGTTTTAAGAAAACCACCAAAGATCAGGAGAGAGATACAGTCCTGGGAATTTAAATTGTAAAAGTCAGGAGCCGTATCAGTACTGTAAGTGTTTATAGTATGTTTCAATTAAAATGAACCCATTTATAATATGCTTCAATTAAAATGAACCCGTTCAGTAGGAGACAGACAGCGTATAGACAGCTGAGATTGTATCTCGTGCTTGTTTAGTCAAATCCCAGTACAGAAATGGACCATTTTGTCCTTATTGTTTGCATAAAGCTGAAGTCCTGCTTGCTAGAAGAGGATGTACATTAAATGTAATGTTTGGAGGTTTTACTGAATTCTTATCAAGTAACCTTGACTTGTTACGCATATCAAACTTGTCCGACTGTCTGGTACCTAGATTTTCTCCAAAATCCCTCTAATAAGAGGTGTTTTGATCAAGTTTTAACTTAGAAGCTTTTATTTCTTAAACTCAGTTCAGAAATGCATATTCCTCTTTAAAGTTCCAGATGGTATTAGTAGTGGTGAGCTTATCTTCTTTCAGTAAAAAAACCTTCACAGTATCAAGCGTTCTGCAGCCAGGCCAACCAGGTCAGAGATTCCCTCAAGGGACTTGTGAAAAAAATAACAACTGCTACTAAAAGCTGTGGGAGATTCATCAGAACAAACCTTTAAAACGAGTTAATGCAAAGAGGAAGTATTTCTAATTTGTAATCTGCTTTGTTCAACAGCTGTTTGTTCACTCTCTGCGTTCACAGATAATGTAGTTAAAGCTGGAGAAGCTCCTGTCTATTCTCAGGAGCTATGCTCAGAGCTAGAGCTACACAACGCTTCTAGGCTTTGGATAAAGAAGGGATTACAGAGATCAGGAATCAAACTGTGACTGCTACTTGATGAAGGACATGTCTACTTCTAATTTTTTTTTTTTTTTCAGGCATAAATATACCATAAAAAAATTAATTACAAAGCAGCTCCCTGGAGAAGTGGAAATTACTTGAGGAGTAAGAACAATTGCTCTGTCCAAGCCATGTACCACTGAGATGCAATTTGTTTCCTTTTACATCACTCATGTTTTTTCTCGTATTTTACTGACTTTTCATAACAACTCTCAGTGGCTCAGTGAACTCCATGTCCATTCTTCACAAGACATTAAGAAAATGCAGTAAGAATGTTTGTGTGCTCTATTCAAAGATAATATCACAGCTGAGGGTTATAAACATGCATTTTTTTCTATACGTCAGGTCACGATTAAGCAAGACATAATCCTTCTTTTCCCCTGAATGACTGACTGTACTGTAGACACAGTAGCATCTCTTCTGCTTCCATCAGATTCTTTATGCAGGAAGACTTTGATTTTAATATGAACATTTCTAATAAATTACACGAGGGCAAATGAAGGGAAGGCATGTCAAATATGATTGTAACTACTAAACAGCAACTTTACTGAGGAGATTCCCCTGTCTACAAGATTGCTTCATGACTGTGATAGGTTGGAGTGACAGAGCAAGCATCCAGCCTCCAGGCCACCATCCTACATGCACGTTATTTCCGTAATCCAAAATGGCCTGCCTCCAGGTAAGCAGTCGAGTGTATTACAAAAATCCCCAGGTTTCTTCAAGTTCATGGTTCCTGTAACCTCCATGACAAAAATGCAGTGTAAACCTCATACTAAATCAGTATTTACTCAGAGCATTTAAAAGACAGACTAATTATTGGAAGCACAAGTGCTGGGCTTTAGCAGACAGCTATTCATGCTTCTCTTTCAGTCATTCCTGGGACACATCCCCTGAGTCCAGGGATTCCACTGAGAATCTCTACCCATATGAGAATACAGCCATCTGGGAAAGCATTCAAAAACTGCAATCAAACAAAAATCCCAGCAGTTACAATGGCCATTTGCACATAGGACTATATACTCCTAAGATCTCAAAGACAAAGTAACTATGTCCTGACCAAAGCACCATGTACTAACCTTTATAGCTTTTCCCTCTAGTTTTGAACATACAGTTGAGTGGTTCCTGTCCTAAATTGTCATGTGGTATCATAGTGCACACTTACGCAATCGCTGTGTTCTGCTGTGGCAAAGAATGAAGTCATCCTAGGCGGTATGCAAGGACATCCTTGTTTATAATGTGACTCATATTTTGGAACCACATAAACATGATTTTTTTATAGGCCATATATTGATGTGGTACATCAAACAATTGTGGAGCAAGTTCTCTACTTTCCTTTACATGGGTTGTAGAAATAGCACCAGATTGGGGGCTCTAACACTGACACATTTTACCTCTAAATCCTGCTCTATGGGAAGGAGCAACCTGAGCAGCTGGCTGCTCTCGGTAGCCTTGCTCCATCCTCCTTACTGAAAGTGAGACCTAAGAAGTCCGCCACATAAACGTTGTGCCAAAACACAGAATAGATTATGTGATTCAAGCTTTGGTTTATGCTCAGAACTCAGCCCCATATTGGTCTAGTCTTTTATGATTCTTGAAGACGAAAAGTGAATTATATGCAATGCAATTAAAATTAATCTAGTCTAGTATTTAAGATCAAATATTCAGAAATAGGTATTAACGTGTGTGAGGGAACCAAAGGTGAATTATTCTCCAGAGCTAATTGAAGATCTTCCTCTAAAGGAAAGGAAACCTGTTTTGATACTTTGTTTTGATAATCAGATGCAACATAAAATGACTTCCTAGTTATTATGCTGAAGTATGTCATGCATATTCAAAAACTATCTCTGAGGAACTGAAACAATTTAGACAAGATGAGTTACTGAATACATGAAAGGAATTGACTTCATGATCCAGCTAATGAGTAGATAGACTCAACTGTTGAAAATAATGACTGAACCAAAAAAAAAAGTACATTCACATTAACTGTAACCACTGAAAGTTACTGTGAGCTTGCAGGCTGAATGGCAGTTTAATTTTATTTCAAGCGTTTGCTTTTCATTTGTTTTAAAAAAAAAGATGCAAACTATGTTCTTTGCACACATGGAAACTGAGCATTAGGTTTCTTGGAGTTGTCTTATGACTAAAGTAGTGTCAATTATTCATTAAGGTAGTGCAGAAGTGCTTTAACTGTCCAAGGGTGTTAAAACCGTAAATAAATTTAAGGCAGAAAAAAATACTATTCAAATGGCATCTGCTTAACACAACCATAAAGTACTTTCCTGTCACTACTAAAGCTTTTAACTAGCTCAAAGTAGAACTGCCCAGTACTATGCTGGGATACAGAGCAGAACACGCTTCCAAACCAAATTCTCAACAGAGCTGAGTTACAGACTCACAATTAATTGTAAACCAGTGATGCCTGTTAACAGTATCTCTATGACTCTTAATGTCTTTCAGCATTCTCCACGAGGAAAACATAAGTTAATATACCCAGGAAAACCTCTGGAATCAGCACCCAGATCTGAACATTAGATCCCTTACCCTTTTCTGTGAAGTAGGCTAAAACTTGGTTGAGCCAAAGGAATTTACAATACATAAAACATGTAATGGAAGTAATAACCAGTTGTTGAAAGTCTGGAATCATTGTTCTGTAGAAGCAATGCACTGCCAGATCCAAACAGGCTATGAGATCCCACACCTAACCTAGGAGCAAGTTGTACTTATTCCCTCCTTTTTAGTGGCGTGGTAAGATCAGCGTTTGAGAATGACGTCACCTCCCCTCACTGGCTCCAGGGAACCCTTTTGACAAAGGGCATAACTGCGTAATCTGTTCAAAGTTTAGCCAAAAATGCACAGCACCCACACGAGGGTGCAGCTGAGCAGAGAGGACGAGACCTGTACCTTGGCTGTGCCATTGCACCCTGGGCCAGGCTGAACCTGCTGATGACACAGGATATCATCCATCCCCAAGCACAGCCAAGACAGTAAATCCCACACACCCTGGAACCAGCTGAGGACGGGTCTGTCCACAATGTACCCCCAAAGTGGTGGGCTGAAGGCATGATGTACTCCGAGATGCTCAAAGGCTGTCCAACCCAGGATTTTAAACATCTGCTGCTGACAGGTTTTGACCTTCGGAGCAAGACTGCAAGGACGGGGTCAGGGAGTCTGATTCATTTTCAAGCTCTATATCAAATCTGTCTCACCCAGGATATCTAATCACTCTATGTTTACAAAATTATTATCTGGTTTATTATCTTCTAATATAATATTTAGGTAATTGAGAGTCTGTACATTTTTTATTTGATCTCAAGGTGGTGACTATCTCCAGGACCTGTCATTCACCCTTCCCTCAGCATCCCATCCTTATCCCTTGGAGTCACTGGGCTGTAAATGGGCACAGGTTTACTCCTGTCTACTCCTACACAGAATCAGCTGCAGTATTAGGGCCTTAAATTCTATATATCACACCAAAAAAAAACCCCACCAACCCACCCCCCAAGAACAAACATGAGAGAATTTTTGAAAAACTTTTGGCCTGCTCAGTACTCTGCACAAGTACTCGCTGTGAGGAAGCAGGAGGGAGAAGGTAGCAGTGCTTAACTGGGACAGAGAAAGATAGTTTGGAGTGAAAGAAGTTTTAAGCAGAACTTAGAAAGGACATTTAGGAGCACCTAGCCCCCGGGTAAGGAAAGGCAAAACGCCTTCACTCCAGCTTTCCTAATCAAGTTAGACAGATTTGCTGGGTATATAGTATTTCTTGCTTGGGGAAACTGATAATTGCCCAGCTTTCAATCGCAATAACCTCCGGCTGTGCTGACTAGGGCAGTTTAAACATAGAATTCACCCACAGTAGCCACAAGCTCCCAAAAAATTACAGAAATTCATTTAGACCCCAATTTGCTTTTGTAAGGAAAGCTTAGAAATTCTCTGTATTTTAAAATTAAGTTACTAAACCAACACTCCATCACTAAACTGGCACTTCACCTTGCTTGGGTGTCCTATGAATTGCAATAGCTGGAGCTGATGCAGTTAAAAGGACACACAAAATGACAGAAACAGCATTTGAGAACCTATTGAAATATATGGGGCAGCCACAGCTTCCCTGGGCAACCTACACGGGATGATTTAATGTTTCATAAATCTAATACAAGCTTGTGCCTCTGACGAATGCGAACAACAAAATGAAAATATATGAGAATCCTGCTCAGGTGTGAAAGATGGTGCACTGAAAGGTGCACAAAGTCAAGCCCCAAGTGGGAAGTCTGTGACGGGAACTCTTGTGCTAGGACGGTGCAAGCCAGAACAAGTCTGACAGCAATACGGCTGCCTTAGCAGATAAACTTGGTCTTAATAACTTGGACACCTTTATGTGGCATTGCCCCAAGTCTGAACTGTGCCACCATGAACTGCACTGTGCAGCTTCATTACCTGAAATTCAGACTAAATTCACACTGAGCAAAGATCTCTGTTATACAGTAGAAGATTGTCATCCTTAATGGGTATCATATTTATGCTATCTCAGAGGCTAAATGAATTTACTATTAACTCACAACCTAAAATCTAACACCGTACACTGTACACTCAAATGGTATGTTAATAATCTGGGTGGATTATTTCATGCTCCATGTTAGGGATTCAGAATAGAGCCCAGCTCAATCACCTGCAGCTGCATCATCATTACCATCATACCACACACACAAAATAAATGGGAATGCGTCATTTGGTCAGCAAAGAAAATAGCTGTTTGACAGCCACAAATAGCTGACCTATTGACTAAAAGAGTGCTGGTATCTCCCTACAGCCAACTGGTTTTCTTTTCCTTTCCTTTTATTTAACTACTGTCTTTACACTGAAAATACCTTTTGCTGACAGAAAGCTTTTTTTTTTCATAAAGAAAAGCCTTTGTAACCCCAAAGAACAAGTAACTACTCAAGAAAAGATATGAGGATTTAAAAATATTAAACCTGTGTTGCTCATGTCTATATTTTTTGAAAGGTAGCTGGTGGTGCATCCTGAATATTAAATGTTTTAATTGAAAATTTCCTGAGGTTTATAAACAGCTTGTTCATTCAATCCACGTATCTCTTATTACTAGCATTATTAATATAGGATACAATAGAATATAACAAGTTTGGAAGTGATGGCCTTGATAAAACTGAATTGCGCAGAACACTGATATTGTCTCAGCTGGCAGAGAAGGTGCAATAAAAATATAAAACTAGGGGAAATTAATTTTGATAGTGGAAGGAAAGTATCTTTATTAAAATACAGTGCTACCAGGATCTACCTTTTTCTTGAGAGGCGCTCGTAACTCAGACTAGTTCATATCACACCACTAGTTCATGTTTGCTCTTGGTAACAAAAATTGGAAATATTTTCCAAGCACAATCGCTGCAAGGCAATCTGCACTGCCCACACAGCTGGCTGTGCAGACTCTAAATGGAAACTACTGTCCATAAAGTCACTCTAAATAGCACATCAACCTTTTTACTAACAGGTAAATGTTATAAATAAATATTAAGGTTAGTGTAATACAGCTTGAGCAAATAAAGGATCCAAGTATGATCTCATTATCTCTGTTATTCCCTACTTTTAGTGCAAAAGGGTTTTGGCTCTTTCCCTAGCAGCTTGCTGCCATTTTTTTTTTTTTTTTTTTTTTTTTTTTTTGCTGTGGTTCAGTTGAACAAATACAGAAACAGTGGCAAATAAATCTACATAGAAGGATGAAAAATAATATCAAGACTCAGTATTTTTCACATGCTTGCTTGCCCACGTCTTGCCCTCCTGCATAGCAGGAGAATAGCAGTCTGGTATTGGCTCCTTTCCCATTGATGCAGATGAAGGAGTCCACATACAGGGAAGTAATGGGGCTCCCTACTGTTCCTTAGTCACTTACATGGAAGAGAAGCGTAAAGGCTCATGGCCAAGTACAGCTCTTACATGACAAAGCACTTTCTCTGTTCATTTGAGCCATTCCTTTCTACTCTGCTCATAAACCTGCTTGTTTCTCAGCTACCTCAAGGAATAAAATCCATATCAATGAGCACCAAGCTCCAGAATAGTACCCAGGAAGTGCCTTTGCTGGTTTCCATCCACCTTCAGCTTCACTAGCACACAGCTTCAAAGATCAGCAGAGATGGACTTGAAGCCAAACTTCAGGCAGAAGTTTTCTATATGGGAATGTGGTCCCAAGTCCCAAGGGGCTTTAACATAAGGATGGGGTGTGGGGGGTGTGTATGTTTGTGTGTGTAACAGAGCCTAGAGGATTTTATCCACAGACAGTTTAGATATTGCCATGAGAAAAGAGGTGAACTACTTCACTCAGCTCTCTGGAAAAAAGGCTTATTTGCATTGATGTCAAGGTTTCAGCCTGAAGGTGGTAGGAGCTAGAAAGTGTACAGTGAGTTTCAACCTTAAATGATGAAAACAAAGAGGTGGATATTCAGCTCATAGTTCTATAGTTTCATGTTAAGTCAACTAAAATCAATATATGCCATGTAGGATGATTTAAACAACATCATTGGCAGATACAATTCCCGAGAAGACTAACTATCAGCTTCAAATCTTTCACAAGGAAAGTCTAAGATGAAAAGCCAGTTAGAAAATTGGATTTAGGATTGTAACTTTTGTGCAGCATTTCTATGAACAGACACATACTTATCAACCAAACCCTTTGGATGTCAGGCAGCAGTACTCTCCACTTTCAGAAAATCTATGTAACTTACTATGCACTTTACAACCGTTGGGGTCACCACTACTTATGAACTCCTGAAATCCCAGGAGTTAGTTTAGTTTGTCTGAATTCAATTCAAAAAGAAGTCAAGGAAGATAAAATTGACCATAAATAACAGTATGATATTAGTTATCTCCCCAGACTTGAGAAGATAGTTACATTTAGAAAAAAACTTCTGGAAAATACATCCTGTGGAAATCATACAGATGACTGACTATTTTAAACCAATTCATCAGGATGACATAAATGTGTGATACAATTTTCTTTTACGTGTTCTGGATGTCCTCTCCACTTTCATGCAGATTGAACCTTCTAAACATGAAAGGCTTAACTGACTCATCTATAGAAAATAAAACATGACAGGCATTGTAAGTCAAAGATTTTGCAAAATTACCAATGCAAACTTGTTTATTCCTCATCAAAAAGCTTTTTAAAAAGGTGCAGATGGAATTGGCTACCAAACTTAAGACAATTTAATAATCTTTCAGAAGAATGCAAAAAAAAAAAAAAAAAAAAGAGGTTTTGACAACATATCAGAATATTCTTGAAATACATAGTGGGTATTTGACTAAACTCCATTCAGTCCTTATAACTGCGACAATTTCTACTTCTGACAACTGGAATCTTAAAGGAGCAACGGGGGATTTGGAAGCTCTCACAGGACTGGGATGGAGGAGGCTTCCAGGCTCAGCTGTCCCGCTCAATACCAGACCATAACCAGTTATTTGTTCGGTCCTACCTTTATCTTTTCTCTCACAGTTTTCTCTGTACATTTGTGTATCTTAGGGCTCCAGTTTCAGCTGTGGCTTTTAAATATATTCCAATAAATATATTTCATAAAAATGCAATAAAGCAAAGGAATCAAACTTAGCCGGAGTTGTACACAAACTAAGCAAAATAGCTATCAGAAACAGACTAATAAACCCATGTAAAGATATACATAGATATATATATATATGTATTTTCTCTCTGCAAGTTCTGAATAGCTACTACTCTCTGCTGCAATACTATGTGGAATCTTATTATAAAGATATAAACCAAAAGTAAAATAGAGGGTACACAAACTGCTCACATGTATTTCACATAGCCCTTTCAGGAAATAAGGATATTCCTGGGAAATTCATTATCCCAAAAGGCTGGTTTCAAATTTTAGCTTAAAAAGTGTCATGAGGTCTACACCGCAATAGCAAGAACTTTGGTCAGAATCCTCCACATTGTCACTCTGACAGCGTCAGCGTAGGAGTGATAGTGCTGGACTTAGCTCTGCGCAGGGTCACTGCCAGAATGACTGAAACAACACACAGTACCAGAAGGGAGGCACTTTCTAAGTTTTCAGCACCAGCTATCAGAATACTGAAAAAATACTACAACTTTAGATTAAAAAAGAAAGATAACGTACATTCCACCCCTCTGAAATTTCTCTACAGCACCCTAAAAAGAATTGGTTTAAAATGTAGATAAATGTGTTAATGATAAAAAAGATAATTAACTGTGAAAACAGAATCCTATGGAAGCAGCGTGAGACACTGAACACAGTGGACTGGCTGAGCTCTTCACTACTCAAAACTGAGATGCACAAGTTGAGAAAGGTTTTACCTCCTCCAGATGGTAAGCTGCTTAGGCAGTAATTGATTTTAATCACAGATTGCTGACAATATTCTTTGCCTAGAAAGGGCTCAGCAGCTACTGATATCTGAACCTGAAAGAATATGGCGCCTATTTTCAGTGATTTTATGGTCCAGTTCCCAACAATCACAGTGAAATTTCAGTAGCATAGTTATTATCCTCTCTTGTTCTGTTCTTTACTGCTTAGTTTAAATCAGTTTAAATTCCTAAAATGCCATCTATCTTTTCCAAGCCACCGACTGAGCCATCAGTTTATAGATATATATTACCTAATCCACTTGGTTTAGCAGGTTACAGTATCACATTTTCTATTCACTCATGTATAAGATGTAACCAAAGCTCCTTGACCTCAATTTTTATAAACTGGCTTCAGTATTCTTACCAGAAACTGTCACCAGAGTTAAACCCAGGCCATTTAATTCCACTATCACTTTAAAGTGAGCGTAGTAAAATGCATTTCTCCCTAATTCCCATCTTTCCCAATTGGCTCCTGGGAAAACCACTTACAGTAACTTTTTATGACACCAGAACATCTATTTTTCTTCTTCACTTAAGTACTCCCAATCATCCCACAAAGTATGTGAGACAGGCCCCCATGCACCATATAAAGAATGAATTTCTTCTTCTTTCCAAGTTTCTTTTAACTGCACATCCCATAAAAGTCAAACCCTTTCTGTACTCCTTTAATACAGTAATAGGCTGTCCCTAAATTCTCTGTCTGCTTCCCTTGTACTGCCTCTGAAAACAGTCACAGAAGTCCAAGGACTTTAGTCAATGGAAGTGCTTGAGTCTCTTGGGTTTCAGGTTTCTTCTCCAACAAGGTTTCTTCTCCAACCATGAAATATTGAAGAGCATTCTCTGATGATACCCTTCAGAAATTACTAGATATGGTTCTAACAATGCCCTTTTTAACAAACTGCAGTAAGGGATTAAATAATCACAATCAACCCATGATACTCTTCTCCACCGTATTTCTCACCAGACAAAAGAGAAAGAGATGGAATTTCTCACACTACCTCAGCATCTCAAGTAAGATTGTCTGTACTTCAGAAAGAAGAGATCTAAAGTAGATCCACTTACTGGGCCTTTGTGGAGGTCTTGAGCCAGCTCACATTCAAAGAATTTTTTTTTTTTTTAAATAGATTCAAGTATTCCCAAGGAACAAATGCTTATATATATACATGTAACACAAATACAAGAAGCTCTCTAACCTTTGCAGAACAACTTCTCTTGTTTGGCCTTTACAGATGCTACAGCAAAAGAGGAGCGTTAAGTACATCATGTACTTGAAACAATCACATACTTTTTCTTTATTATATTTAGCACTAGAAAAAATACAACTGCACCACAGGCATCTCTCAAATTAAACACCATGTACAGTCCCTTCATTTGGTTGATACACTAATGGCATATTTTGTGTAGCCACAGATGTTCTTTACTGGGTTGTGCTGAAACCAATCTCATTTTGTGAGATAAATGAGGTGTTCTGATTTAAGGACTTGATTTCCCAGCATAACAAAAACAATGAAAGAAGTGAAGCCTCTTACCGTCCAGAGTTCAGAAAGATAAGCTAATTTCTCTGTCACAGCTTCTGCCTTTTAAAACTGGATTTCAGAAAGGTATATGTGAAGGCAACATCCTTCAGCTATGTAGATGTCTGGAAAACAGAAAAAGATGACATAGACTTATAAGCTATATTAATTTAAAGAGCAATTAAGTATGCAAAACATTGCTTTAATATCAGTGACAGGATATTAGACAGAGGATCAGCATCAAGGAACGAACAAGGACAGTTACCCATAGAATTTTTTAAACTGAGTCTAAGTAGCTCAGAGATGTGGTACTGTGAAATGTCATAGAATGCAAGATCAGCTATGTCCTGAGTTGACAAGGTGCCAAACTTCAAAGCCATCTGATGGTGTGTTTGACATAAGCTAGTAGCTTCCATCCAGTTCCCAGTAAACTGATGTCCTCAACTTACCTACTGACACTATCCAACAGCCTCAGCTGCAGAATGAATATTAGAGGGAACTACAACATCCTGTACTTATATAGAAGTGGCAGAACCATTTTCTGCCTTTAAAAAATTTTTTTATAATCTTTAGGAGACCATATTTGGCATCTTCAAATAGCAAGGACACTATTTTGTTAAACGATGTGGAAAGATTCTGTGCTGGTTTTCCAAAGACTTGCCCACACTCTGTGATGCAAGAGAGCTCTGAACAAATTTGCTCTGGCACTGGAAGCAGTATAGCTCTGTTGGCACAGTGATGCCTTGGCTGGTTATCCCTGCTCAGGAGGAGATAAGGTGAGTCCAGATGTCGTACTGCTCCCATGCAGCTGCTACTGTCAAGACCAACTCTGCAAGCGCTTCTTGCTGAACACAGAAGCAACCAGTCTCACAAGCCCAATAAACAGGGGTGGAGAGCAGTTACGATATAAGTGATACATGCTGGTCTCTCCTTGCTGTTCTGAGGACCATAGTATTTCTCAGACTGCCACAGCACTTTAGCTGTGCTATTACAAGTCACCACTGGCATAAGCTGCACCCTTGTACACCTCAAACACTCCAAAGCATCTCTGCTATATCCTCCCTGCTACCTTGGCAATACCCCCACTGTGGAGTCGTCTTTACCTGAGCATTTAAGGCCCATATATCTCATAATTTTAACATGGAAACAAGGGGCTGGTGAAAATATCACCCTGGATTATATTGAAAAGGAGCTATTTTTCCCAATGAGTAGCACAAGCTGGTAATATTTCCTATAACGATTATAGTAAGTAATTAAGGAAGTTTAACAGTAATGTAAACATATATTTATTAAACAAATTAGTAAGACTAATAAAATTAAAAATCTCATGACTACAACAGCAATACAGACTGTATTGCTCCTCCTTTATGATGAGTAATAGAGCTCTGAAATGCTCTTACCCTGAAAAGCAGAAAAAAGCAGTTCAGATTTTAATGTTCTAGAAAACACGTGAGCTAATAGCCCTTGCAGGCAATTACATCCAATTATGAAGAACTATCTCAGCAAAATAATGTTTCCTTATCCCAGGAAACATCATGGTGCAAATTATTAAATTTTGCATTGTATTACTATTAGTACTTTGTTGTTGTTGTAGTGCCTGTAGGCACCACCCAAACCTGGGACCCTATTGTGCAAGACATTGTGCAAACACAGTAGACAGTTACTTCTCCCTACTGCAGAAGAGGGTGAGGAGAACATACTATTATTCTTATTTAATAGTAAGCTGAAGTACAGGGGACAGAAGTGATTTGCTTAAATCATACACAGTTTATGGCAGAGACAGGAGCAAAGCTCAGCTCTCCCTAAAACCAACTCTTGAACCAGGACTGGAAAAAGCACCTTTTCACTCCAAGGGGCTCATTACACATTATCTTTAGGAGGAAAAAACCACAAGTGATTCTTTGCAGGACTGGAGCTTAATGGCTTGTCACTGCAGTTAAATAATTCAGTGCCAAACGCCTATGATTTTTTAATGTTTCATTGACATACCCAGATCCCACACCCATTAGAGGTGCCTGCTTCTTGTGCTGTGTCATTGGAAATTCTACAAAGTAGATTTCAAATATCCTTCACCACTTCATTAATGAAATAAATTTATCTTCAAATAGAAAAGAAGCCCTTCAGTGTTTTAGATCTACATTTTACATTCATATATACTCTGCATCTTGTCTGTCTGCATTAAAAGAAAATCCTTTTGATCAATGCTCTGGCAACAAAATTGCACTCCCCTGAGTACAGCTCTTCTGGGCCAGCCTGAGTGTAAATGATACTTAATAGACAAAGAGATGCTGTCAAGATCAGCTATGCATGTGTTAAAGCTCAATTGTCTCTAGGGCAGCAGGAATAAAAGCCTTTCAGATAAGACGTTACTGTCTAGCCTCATCTGTAACACATCTCAACATAAGCAACAGGGCTGCTTTCCAACTCTTCCCTTTGCTCAAAGACTCCATTAGGGTAAACACAAAAACTTTATCACTTACAAACTGGGAGATTGAAACAAAGGAAACCAAGGTGTCTGACCAAGACGACGCTTTCTCTTAGTGTCACAGGTGACACTAGAAACCAGGAATCCAGAGATTCCACCCCATTACTGCTTCATCAAGCTACGTCCCTTCTATTCATCAAAATGGTATGTTCATGGTTTATTTCACAAAAAGATATACTGGAAGCCTTAATGGCGTTTCTACTCTTCCTCATTAGGATTACGCAGTGAGGAATAAGCTCCGTAGTGTGTGGTACAGAAATTACCACAGTCACACAGATCCTCCTCCATTTATCTGGGCAGCATCCACTTCTGGTCCATTTCCTGACGAGAACCAGAAAAGATCTACACAATTGGTCCTGGAAGCCCTTTTTCAAACACTGCTTAGTGCTGTGGAGTGAGAGATGCTTCCACACCCTCCTGACCCAGGTTTGTTCTGAGGACTGGTTGTGTTATGAGCACAGAAAATGGTTTGGAATTACATTTTGAGATTTAAAATAAAATATACAACTCTACCTTTGCTTTTTCTGTGATTCCCAGACAGAAGTTTACTGAAATTTTTGACAGTCAGTATTTGCAATTTAAATAAAAAGTGATCAAAATCTGAACTTATTTTTTTCCCAAAGACAAAACACTCCTATGGTGTGTAAAGAAAAAAATATTTTGGCTGACAAAAAGAAAATTTCAGCCCATGTAAGAACATGGGTCTCCCTCCCTTGCACTGCAAAGGGAGTAGCCATGAGTTACTTGTTTATAGTCATGATAAGATCAGGACTGTGAAGATCCATGCAGAAAAAAAAAAAAAAGTAAAAATAGCAGTATCAATCCAAAGAGAGGAATTTGCTATGATTGGTTAGAAAGGGAACACTGAGGATAAGCAAGACTTATCCTCAGACTACTCATGAGAACAACATACTTTTTTTTGACAAATGGAAGGCAACAACACCATTAACAATTGCATCAGTATCCAGACACGTTGCAAATGTTCCCAAACGTTAGTGCACAAATCATGCCAGTCTGAGAGGAAATTGAATTTGTTTGGGAAGTTCTTATGCAGCTACTGACTTTGACCATAAAGAATATTTCAAAGCACTGTCTTCAGCTCCAGCATTGTTTCCAGCTGTGTTGAAACAAATCTGATTTCCTTTGTCATCATCTGCAGCTGCATTTCCCTTCTCTTTTGCTTGCTTCTGAAAGCAGTTCACAGTGATAAACTCAAAGAAAATGCAGCTCCATTCCAAGGGTTTTGCATTTCTTCCCTACTCTGATGGTCACTGATCACAGACATATATTACAAAAAGGAAACTGAGACTGACATTATACTAAAGGCGATTTAGTTTAATATACACAAGGTCTGCCCTGAAAAGCACAGCACATTAATGTCAGGGCATTGATGGACCCTAGTCCTCTCTGCTCATAGGAATAATGTAGCATTAATACAGAGAATACAGGAAAATCTGTCCATCACCACAAGAAAATTACCCACACCCGCCCCAAAGGCTCCACTGAACAGGCAGGGTGAGAGAATAAATGTAAGTTATCACATGTTAATGTTGTTTTAGAAAATGTTTGGAGAAGAAAGAGGGGAGGGGAAAGAGAGCAGTTATTTAATTATCTGTCATCTCTGCCACACCCTCTCATTCAGTCTCATGCATCCACACTCATGCACACTAACAGCACTTAGGGAAGAAGGGGAGGGGAGGGCAGGGAGAAGAAAAAAAGGAGGGGCTGCATGAAAAGCTAAGCTAAAAATAAAAATTCTCTATGAATCCAGATTACAATGCCTGTTCTTCAGAGATATGTCAAAATCTTGGAGATAAAAAGAGAGGTGAGAAATTCACCCTCTGTACATCATAAATGATAGCAGGGGGCTGTACTGACACAGACCCCAGCTTCATTCACAAATACCTCTGAAAACCTGAATTAAGCTGCTTATTGTCCTAGGACATGATGTGACCAGCTTTACAGAGATCAATGTCCTCTCTACAGATGCCTGCTCACCAGTAGAGAAATCAATCGGCTAAGCCTCAACAACTGCCAGAGGAGCAACCAAGGGCATACAGTCCTAATACTACATTACACAGAGATTACAGCACCTATTTCCCCAGTAAAGAGTTTCTGCATCAGATTGTAGCAACTCCCATTCAGAGACGCTGCCATAGATGCAGGGAAGAGGAGAAATGAGATCTCACTTGGTGTGTGTGAATTGGCATATCTAAACAGCACAAGGTTTTTCTCTGCTATGTACTCCTCTTTCTTTTGTGAAATATCCTCAGAGCACCTGACCTAGGCACAGAAGAGCCAAGTGCTCTCAGTGCACAGGATGCCTTCATCTCTTTGGCAAAAACATCTAACACTCGTCTTCCTTATGGGCTGGAATATGACAAAATCCACCAATGTGCACGGGCTCCACAGTTACTCATGAAGTCCTTTGATACATACCCATAACTAAAGAAAGATAATTTTTTTATAATTGCTGATAGGCTTTTAGTGAAAGTCTGAAAGAAAAGGAAAACAACTATGTCATGCAGAGGTCTGCTTTCCCTCTTTAGAGCTGATTTTGCATTCTGAGAGCTAAGGAGAAGGAAGAAAGAGAGTAAGAGAAATCCCCAAGAATTCAACTGGATGAAATTCATTCTTTCAGTAGTGCAGAAAACCTTGGTTATTGCATAAAGCAACTTTTTGGAAATGCTGTGAACTCCAGAGCACAGCATTGAGGAGGCTGTAACCCAGTTTTTAGCTCCCTCTTCCAGGGCTTGGGAAGAGCTGCTGTACTGTTCTCATGGGCTCGACCTTGACAGCTGCTGTGCACTGATTACCATGCCTGGTAAATGTGGGTCTTCCTAAGTCAGTTTGGATTCTCTGACAGTTGAAGATTTGAGATTTGGAGATGACCATCTGCATGCTGCACTGCAGAAAGATACATGCAGAGAGGACACCCTTTTTTGTACTAATATTCCTCAATCTGTTGTGAGAGTTACTTCTGATTAATCGAGTTAAACAATCTGGTATGTTTTTCTGTTCCTATAAGTTAATGAACTTTTCAGTTGTTTTACTCATCAGCAAGCAAATCTATCTCCAACATGATTTAGAGAACAAAAAAAACCACCAGAGAGTAAAGAGGGTGCTAGGCTCCCCACCTATAGCAGTTTCAAGCTCAGTCAGTTGCTGACTTTGTGTCCAGCCTTTGCAAAGTGTGTGCCTGGATGTGGTGCAGATGAAGTCCTGACTGCCAGCCAGGAGCCTGGCAGACCCAGAAGACACAACGATGCAGCACTTCACTCCTGAAGGTATGCAGTGGCCTGAAGACCACTGCAGGTTACCTCACTAGGAATGGCACATCAATTCACCCTCCATTACAGCAGACTCTCAACAGTTTTTCTCCATGAATTTCCTGGGTAGAATTCAAGAAGTGATGAAGTACTTCTATGTTTTTAAATCGAAGTAGAAATTTATATTCACAGCCTTCAATTTCCTGTCAGGAACCTACAATACATTTTAAAGACATACATTTAAGTAGATTGTTTCAAGAAATCACTCACAGAAAATAAATTAACAATATATCCTTATGATATGTTGATCCTTATGGGTCTCTTCCAACTCGAGATATTCCAAGATTCTATGACATATGTAGTAGATGCCTGTAAATACCAGAGCACATAAGAAAAACAAGCTTGCTTCATATTTCTCCGTAAACAAATCCAGTACTCAGTTTTCTCACACATACCAGAAAATCACAGCACAGAGAAACCAAAATGAAGAGAAAAAAGGGGTACATGGTAAGTGTTGTCTCCCCCAACTAAACAGATGGCTTTGCATTCAGTCATCTATAAGCAACCACAGCATCCTCTATGTCAGCAGGGGTGTGGAAGGAAATGCTACCAAATGGGATGTTCTTCTGTCCCAAAGAAAAAAAGATCAGAGGAACCTCTGGAAAGGGATAAAAAGCTACTCAAAATGATCCACTTCTTTGTACTGTAGTAATTGCAGTCTCTCCTGTGTAACATCTCAGATTGCAGCAGACACTATTTGAGAAGGTTGGGTTAGTACAGAGTGATGTTAAAGAATATTCTCTGCCTTGAGCAGGGATTTTAATAAACAAAATGAGGATAAGAACATCCTGGAGGGGAAAAAAAAAAGTCAGACCATAACAGCGAGAGACAGTATAGCTAGGGATAGAAGAGGAGGAAGGTATGAGTGGATTACAAATTAATATCAAATATTTTGGAGTTCGGTTGCCTGTGTCTTACTAATTATAAGAAAAATGTTAGATGATAAAGGCCTATTTCACAGCTCAGATTTAGGATTTTTTTGCTAAATTTTAAACTCCACAGGAAAATAATCTATCAAAACTGATATAAGATCACAGAATCATTTTGATTTTTTGGAGACATTTAAGATCATCAAGTCTAACCATTAACCCAGCACTGCCAGGTCATCTCTAAACCATGTCCCTCAGCACCACATCTATGTGTCTTTTAAATACCTCCACGGATGGTGAATCCACCACTGCCCTGGGCAGCCTGTTCCAATGCTTGC
Organism: Bucorvus abyssinicus; assembly: GCA_009769605.1. Classification (NCBI taxonomy): domain Eukaryota; kingdom Metazoa; phylum Chordata; class Aves; order Bucerotiformes; family Bucorvidae; genus Bucorvus; species Bucorvus abyssinicus. The sequence continues at coordinate 8,106,673 of CM020035.1, read as the reverse complement.
ACAATCCTTTCAATGAAGAAATTTTTCCTAATATCCAACCTAAATCTCCCCTGGTTGAAGATAATCAAATCATTCTTCAAATTTCATTCCTTTCATTAGTGTTTCATCAGCAATGTGTCCAAGACTTTTAGATAGTTAATGATGTTTTGGCTGATTCCAAATTCAAAGTCAACCATAAAAGGCTACTGTATTTTATATGCTGTATAATCTTTCACTGAGTTTAATATTTTTATGATGTACATTGTACAGATATGTCTACAAGATAGAACTCATTTAGAAAATGGATTAAATAACTGCACAGTCCCAGCATTCAAGGCATGCTATGAGTGAAGAGTTTAAAGAGGAGATAATATTTACTGTGAACTATTTCTTCCCCTTTGAAGTGGAAAGTGAACTGTTCTGTAGCTAAATGAGAAATGACTCACCTTCAGAACATAAATCAGTGTTTTAACGGAATTGAATTAATTGACATTTCATATCTTAAGGGAAACATTGTTTGTAATTTTTCAGGAATATCTAAGTCTGAATACCTAGTTCATAAAATGAAAGTTCATAAAAGGGACAGAAAAAGCAAAACTCTTCCTTACTGGCTAATCTTTCTTGCAAAGGTTGCTTCCAGGAAATACACAGCTCCCATGCTAAAGAATGCAATCATTCGCAGGGATGCTTAAGGGCCACAGCAACCCTGCATGAACCCAAAGTGCAAATAAACCCATCTCATATATGGAAACAAACCAAAGCTCTCTGTACTAAAATAGAGTCTTAAACAGAATGGGAAATAATTTTTGAGCGAGGAGACACATTTTCTTAGTCCTGAATGATGTTTGGCTTTCAGTTCCACACTGTGAAGAAATGGATCATCTGAGTATTCCATGCAGTCCTACAGAAGTAACATGGGACAGGATCCCATTCCAGTTAAACTACTGGCAAAATTCTCTGTAATTTTAATGGAGCAAGGATTTTACTCAGCATATCTGCCTTTTTTTTTTTTTAAAATGTGTGCATATATGGATTAAAAATGTATTGTTGCAAATACAGGTTTAATTTACTCCTGTGATTCCAGCAGGATGAGTCTAAAACCTCAGAAGCAGAACTACGATAGGAACATATTCTGTCGATAACAATTTCCAAAACAGGAGAATATTATCTACTGACTGAAGACAGAGCTAGCAAGCAATACAGGAAAGATTTTCTCTCACAGTCTATCTCACGATCAGCTCAAACAAAAAAGCTTGATCCTGCTGTTCTTATGGGGCAGCCACATCCTTCACCTCAAATGAAAGATTTGCTGGAATACAAGTGAAAGGCTCACGATTAAATTTTGTAGTGACAACTCAACAATACTGTCCTTTGGAATACTCCTCTCCTGAACACCTTTCACTTTCTGTTAGCACAGTTAACTCCACTAAGCAACTTTTGCTCTACCAGCTGAACCCTAAATACTTTGAAGATTATCTTCCTGCACTGTACTTCTACACGACCTGACTCGGGAAGATACTTAGCCACATACCTGATTTTATGTGCTGGGGTAATGCCCTTGCAATCGAGATCCTCATGTACTCATAATATGGTATTGGCTCAAGAATATATTTATTTTCCTAGCTAATTTTTCAACCTAAATTGATTTGCATTTTCATGTGATCTTCTCCCTATTCTGACCATTTTGGATTTGACTGACTGCCTCCATAATTAACTTCCTGTTCAGTTTTACAACATCAGTGCCAAAGTAATTAGTTCATAGGCTGCTTCAGTCTGAATCTGATGTATTTTTAAAGCAGCAATGGCTCAAACCATGGCAACCCCTCATCTCTTGCTAATACCATCTTCTACAATCTTAACTAGTTTTTTAATAAATGCCTCTGGTCAGTAGTATATTAGAGCCCTCTAGCTAGTGATTAAAATATCCCCTAGTAAAAAAATCCCCTGGCCTGGTTTTTCCTGAATCCTTTCTCGTTTCAGAAACTGAAACTGTGCCTCCACTCAGAGCTCAACAGGGAGAAAGAGAGAGCAGTTTCAAGGCTATTCCTGGGCTGTCCTCTGGCTGTTATTGTTTGGACATGTCTGAGAGTCTGCCTAAAGCTACACTAAATACTTTGCCCAGCACAGCTGGAATCCCTGCAACCTTCTACTCTGCGTTACCTGGTAGGGACACCCTGGTTTCAATCATCCCAGAATTATTATTGATAAGAGTTGTTCCTCCTTTCTGTAACTCAAGATATGTAAGACATCTTTCCTTTATACCTAACAGGACTCCTTTCAATTCGTACTTAAATATTTTGTGTACAGTCATGGCTTCATAGATTAAATGCATTTATTTTCCTTATTCTAGGTCTCTTTCTTTGTGCCTCTAAGTAGTCAATCATTTAATTTAATTTGCAAAAACATTTGGGGACAGAATTTGCAAGAAGCAAAATTAGCGTCCAAGGAATTACATTCTTCCCCTTTTTATTTTTAGTTTTCACTGTTTTTTGGAAATTAGTTTGATGTTAATTCACTGTAAATGAATCTAGTTTAATTTATTCATTGACAACTCTCAAGAGAAACGTCAGGATTTTTGTAGCCAGACCTATTAATCTCGAAGTACCTTCTCTATTTTTAATGATCTGCTTTTGCTTTTAGCACACTGCTATCAGGAACTGAAGATGTTATTTGGACATGTCTGAAAACACGACTTCCTACAGAAAGTTTCGTTTGCTCATTTATTATTTGCCTTGAAGCTCTCATCAAAAGTAGATGACAGAATGTTTTTTCCAGATACCTGCCCTAAATCCTTTGAAGAGGTTTATTTATGTCATTACTACAGTGTAAATGGTTGTATTGATATTAATAAAGTTTTGCCATTTGCATCCTTTCCACCTGTTATGACAGGAATTTCAATGCATGCAACTGCCACTTTTTCTCAGTTCTAAGAACTAGAAGGTTACTTTCAAGAACCTTCATAATGGAAATTTCACTGCACTCGAAAGGCACCTTTCTGGTTTGTGAGACTGCATTTGGTGAAGATGGCTGTGAAGTACCTGAGAGCTGGCGAACAATAAAAGGGCTTCTCAGCTGCTCCTGTAGGTATATTTCTAGTTGAAGCTCTGGAAGCAGCTGTAAGCAACCCCTGAAGGAACACTGATGGTGGCTCTCACACACCTTCCACAATGAGCAGCCTGCCACCTTCCTTGATCCTTTGGACATTGGAAGAGAAAAAGCTGCTGTGGTGGCAGGCCCATGAAAAGGTACCTCTGCTGTATTCATGCACGGTTTTATTGGGCAGCCCCAATAACCACGTTTTTAACTCTTTTCATTTAATCTTCTACCACTAAAATCTACTGCAAAAGATTAGTGACATGCTTTTTATTCCATTCATGTCTGTCAGAAAAGACAGACAGCTCTGCCCATTTCTAGCAAAAAGGAGAGCGAGCCTAGGCGACACACAGAGTCATTTACTGATCACAGCACGGACTGTCACAGTGGTAATCACTGAGATCAGGGTTGAGGAGAAATCAATTATGACTGAGATCAGTTCTTCAAGTGTTCATCAATCTTCCAATGTGATATTTTTTACAAAACCACACTAAGAGCTCAGCACCCTAAGTACACGAGGTATTTTAGCCAGCTTTCTTGAACCAGAAATATCTTTCCTGGTATTTAATTATGAATTGCTTGTGCTTTGGTATATTAAACCTATCAAGAGCTGAAGATACAATCTGAGGGTTTGTTTTCATGTTTATTAGTACCAGATCTGTGCACTAATGATCCATTTTTCCATGATACAAGGTGCTTGAGGTAATTATTAGTGTGGAAAAGTAACCCACCATTTCTTTGCATGACAGGGAGAAATGGATGATTAAAACTTCAGACAGGTTTGTGGTTTGCCCAAATTGAGCGGTTTTGTTCTGTGACACGGTAAAGCTTGAAAATACTACACAGCTTGGGGGAAGCTATCACTGTGTAGTAATTGCAGTTCTATGCTTGTTTATATTTACACATTATTACCTGACTGCCCATTTAGGAGGAATAACTAAAACTTAACTATAAATAAGACAGATTTGTTCTTTCTGGCAAATTCCTTAATGCAACTGATTGCCCTTGGCAGAAAAGCTACCACGGCTTGAAGCTCTTAAGTAAAACCTGCACAATGATCCTTCCATCTGTCTAACTACCATAATTAAAGATAGCAGCAGTGACGTATGGATGGCATCTATCATTAATTTTTCAGACAGGTTTATTTGCCTTTATTTCTCTGTTTTGATCTTATTTCCTGCCAGTACAAGGAGACTCGTAGCAGACCAACAAGTCTGACGGATGCATTCTGCTTTCAGCTACACCAGCAGAATGTTGAATGACTCCATTCAGTTGTACCAATGTTCAACAAAAAGCAATTATTTTACTCATTGGATGCAGACAAATCTAGAGGTTTTTAATGAGATTTATGCCTGTGGGATAAAAGGGAAATAAACATGCTTTTTATATGACATAAGAGTATAAATGAGCTCTGTCTGGTTCAGATCATACTGGACCAAAGCAAAGACATCTGCTGGTATAGAAACTTCAGGGAAGTGAATTTTCTAGGGCTATCGCCCAGCAGGGATAATTTGCCACAGGCTCACTGAAATGAAAATTGACCTATGACAACTTGCTCCAGTTGCAGATCCACCCACTCATATATTTCATTCAACAGCTCTTGACCTGGTCATGCTCTTGTTGAGGTTCAAATCTACTTTCTGAAGTAATAATGTTCCTTCATCTTATATATTCTCTCCTTGCCCTGCCTTCTCTCTCTTACATGTGTCTTGTGATAGATGAAGCAAAAAGTGAGAGAAACTTCTCTGCTGTTGTGATCCATCACATCAGAAAATATTTGATGACCTGACTCAAGGGAAGGAAAAAATATTCTTCATAACAGAATCTTCTTGGTCCTGGCTGAGGTTCAGGTTACACAGATCACCTAGTCTCTATTAAAAGCATAGACAACTGTTTCAGAAAATCCAGTATCTCTAAGATATTGGAATTTGAAACTAAAATTCTGCAGGTAAACAACTTATTTATAAATGTTGACAATTTTATTCATACACAGTCAATTTTATAAAGATTTAAGTAAACAAGTTTGTCCCAAAATGTGTTTGTTTTGATAACTACACAAACTAGAATATGAGATTAGATATTAGCTAATAAAATATCTATAAAGCATATAGCCTTCTGGAAAGAGAAGTAGTCTGGGGGCAGAAGTTCTGTATTTGAGCACCATCGAAGGAGGGGTCCTACGGAAAGGCACTGCCTCCTGAGGTTAGAATCTGACACAGAACAGTCCTTCCCTGTTGGGACGGGTTCTTTTGAAGCAGGCTGTTGCATGCCAGTTTTGCCTACCCTTCTGCAGAAGCTCCCAGATCCTGCTGCCGGTTACCACTGCCAGTGGTGTACCTCCCACAGCCATGAGGCAGGCAAGTGCCGTCACGGTAGACATTATGGGTTGCAAAAGATCGCAGTTCTGATCCTTCTCATAAACACACAGCTGAGAACTGGCAAACTGATCTTCAGCCTACAGAAACTCTCATACAGGGAAAGCTTTTCTCATTGGATGTGGCCTGTCATTTACAGAGAGATTTTAACTTAAATTACCATGAAATTACCATGAAATGGCAGGAAAGCAAACACTAAGCCATGCAGTAAGTGTTTCATTTTTCTCTCCTCACTCGGGCAGATAGGTGACGCCTGCCTCACAACGATCTTACAGGTAGTGGAGCGAGACACTTTTGTGTAACGATATAGAGAAAAATGTATCTGTGCAAGTGTTCTCAAGTCTCAAAGTCTTTGGTCTTAATTTTCTTCCTTTGTCGGATGTATGTTATTCCAGTGAATGAAATACCGTTGATCTCACTGGACAGCCAACAATCACTTTGGAAACAATAATAAACAAATCCAGTAAGTAAAAAATTCTTATTTATATGATGTTTCCTTTATAATTTTGTAGGGCTTCAAATTGCATAATACATAAATCAAATTGCATAATACATAAATCAAATTGCAATAGTTTCCTCATGTTAGAGATTAAACACTAGTTTCCTCCTCTTCACCAAACTGTTACTTATCCTTGTGCAGACCACCAAGCCCCTCATGCCTGCAGCAGTTTCATAAATATAAATTATACTGTAGCATTTTCATCCTAATTTAGCACTTCAAAATAGATAAACTGCAAACATGAGGAGAATCAAGGAGAGGGGGAAGTATATGGAAGAAAAAAGGTCCTAAGCAGAGAGAAGAAAGATAAAAATAGAACAAGCACATAGCAGAAGCCAGAAAGCCAATCTTCAGAGTCCGTGGGTAAATCCAAAAGAAACTGCTGTGATCCTCCAAACATCTCCATTTGGTTATGTGTCAGAGCTTTCCCACACAAGCCTTGTGCTCCTTTCTCAGTTCTGGTAAAATTGTTCCGAAACCTCCAAGATTATGTATCTCCCTCCTACTGCAACTTCCTCTGTTCTTCTGCCCAAGCCAAGATGTGTGGCTGAGGCACATCTGCCCTGCCCTTCCTGGCATCTCCATCTGAATAAGCTGCTGAGTGGGACAGAGGAGAAGGACAGGGTAGCCAGAGAACTTGGTAAGATTCAACCCTTAGCTTCCACAGCAGCACCTGGCAGCTAGAGCTGCACCTTCTCCAAGAACCAGAGCCAGTTGCTTAGGGACTGCTCCTCGCCACTCCCCCATACTCAAAGGGATAAAGTCCAGCAACAGCAACAGAAAGCCTTCCTGAAGGCTCCAGCTGCATCATGGTCTCTCCCAGTTTCAGTAACATGCCCAGAGGTACAACCTGTCTGTAAACACCCAGCATGTCCTCACTGCGTCCAGCTTTTTTCTTCATGCACTCTGATCTGGGACTAAATGCACTCCCAGTGTGAAGCATTGTTCACCTTGATTTCTGCATGTGAAATCCAGATGGGTTGGCTTAGCCATTCTTACACTGCCTCCTCCTTCCACGTACCCACCCACGTAGAGTCAGTCCCTGTGTAACGTCTATGTACACTGCAGAGCCATTTAAATCTGCAACAGTCCAGAACTCCGTAACCATGTAAACTGAGCCACATCCCAAGAATGTCAAGATAAAAAATTACAGTTACAATTTTAATCAATTAAGTGGTGGGTTTTGAGCCTTCAGGTTCAGACTCCATTCGCACTGTCAGTGTTTTGAATGATACCATGAAGGCTTGATCCTTACTCAACTTATTTCTTTTTTTAAATGAAAATAGACTGTCTTTGAATCCCACGCCATCAGTGTCTGGGGCTTCAACTACATAAACATTCACCCGGATGCTGAGATGCTTTTGTTCTCTCCTGACACCAGAATAAACTGTGACCCCAGCAATGCCTAGCAGGTTTCTCTATGAATAGAAATTGAAGCACTGTGCTGTTAAATCCAGTACTGCGACTGAAAGTGCAGGTGAGCTAACCATGTAAGGAAAGAGCCCACAGATGCTCAGGTAATTTATGTATACTGGAAATTATTGTAACAGTGCTTATTTTACAGTTATTGAAGGAAGAAAACTCCTGGGCCATTCTTTTAGTTTTCTCCTAAAAACTATTTTTCCCTTGTAAACAAGTCTATCACAAATTCTTTTGAAATGCAACTTCATTAACTTCAAAATTAAATGAAGAGTAAAATGTGGTACAACCCACATATTCCCTAGGAGCAACAAGAAAGGCCAAGACTAATCTGAGCAGCACCTTACTAGAATCTTAGTCTTCCAGGTGCCTGTTATAATTAAAGCTCAATCATAAAGTATGGCACCAATCTATTTTCAGGCATTCAAGTGGACTAATACATCACACTTTAATAGCCTTCTTGAAAAATCAATACCGTCTTCAGACAGGAATTTCTATCTATGAAACGGAAACATGTTTCTAGAAATAAAAAAAGATGTGGTAAAACAGTCCAGTTCATGGCTGATGGGAGAGAATCAAGTGCTGGACCTTCATCTAGAAAGCAAAAATATTTCACATGTAGCTTAATGTGCTTTAGAGCCAGGTTTCAGCGTGTTGGATACATTACAGCTTTGCTAGTCTTTGCTGCAGTGACCAAGCATAGGAAGGATTCTGGTTTTGCAGGTAACAATTTACACGTGGTATTAAATTCCCTTTTACCACTCAGTGTTACAACATCACAAAGTACATGTATATGTTGGTGTCCTGGACCTTCTCAGGCGATCCAGAAAAAAGAATATTTAGGATACAGTTTCAATACCAAGAAACAGAGAAATCAGTGTTGATGCATACGTTTCCAAAGCTGAACGGACGAGACTTCAGTCTAAAGCTATAAATTATTCATAGCGTATTCTGACACACTGGGGAAGAGACCTGAATATTCATATGCTACACTCTGGTAAAGTCCCTATAAATTTGGGAAATGATGGGATTGTGGAAACTTTCCTTATTTTCATTATACAGACCTTATGGGACAAGCTGTGCCACAGTGGATTTCACTGGTACCAGACAGGCAATCAGAACAGATGAATCTGTGGAAGACTTGAGCCTTGAATCAGAGTTCCTATTTTCTGAAGCAATTTTCCCCAGAACAACTGAAGGTGCTGGCATTTGGACTGTATTCTGAAATCGCAGACACTCATAAAATATTCCCAATCATATTGCACTCATTTCCTATCAGTTTGGAAGTTGTTTTCACAATGTGTCCATATTCAACAACGTAAACATCTGATCTGGGATTCTCTGTTTCCACAGTTCTATGGCCATTTATAACCAGACAAAATGAGTGCAGGGCATAACTATTCAAATGGGGTAGCAGGTTCCATCTGTTGTGCCTTAATAAAATTGACTACTTAATGCCCGTGATGACACATTTATCAGGTCCAGTGACTGTATCTCAATAAAACTAAATAACTATTTCTGTAATATCAGAAACAATTTTTACAGACAAAGTATGTTACAGCGCTGGCCAGACAGTGGCAAATCGAGGCTGTGGTGGTGTTCTTCCTTTTGAAAAATGATTTGATTCAACCAGTCAGTGTTCTTGTCACAAACAGGTTCTGGACGGATGCCATATATACACTTACACCCACAAGTTTGATGTCCAAGAATAAAAAAAGTCCTCGGCCACTTTCCTTGCCTTTTCCATACCCTTTCTATACAATCAGCAAAAGCTGATTGGCAGCTTTTAATCTGCTGGATACATACTACTATAATCATTTGGACGTAAGTATTCTGGATGCATCTGAAATACAGACACACTGTGCTTTTGTGTGCTTCAAGTTGACCCCAAAACAGCTTTGACACAGCTAGAAGAATGAAATTCAAAACGGATGCACGTTTAGAGGGCCCAGTTTGCTCTGTAGGTGCTTTAGAAATCCTATTGTGTCAGTGGACAGGAGGGGCAGAAAAGCCTCAGGGAATGAAACACCCGAGCGAGGATGTGTGTCCATGGGGTATGGTGATAAGGCTCTACATACGCCAGATAGAAAAAGGATGGCCTTGTTAAAGCATGTCTTGGAGCTTAAGCACACGTGAACTCTGCTTCTGACTCTCCCACAAAGGCCCTGTGTGATCTTGGGCCTACTCTGAATTTGGGGCCTCAGTTCCCCTGTAAAATGGAGTCTACACTTCCTTTCCCCATCAGCTGCCCATCTAATCTTGAACTCTAAACAATCTTAATTACATAGACTGACTTAGAATGCCTCATCCAAATATTGCCTGTTCTTGTCTGGGGTGTCTAGGAATGACAAAAACTCTGCTATTAATACTTGAATAGTGATTAATAACATGAAGGGTGCCCAGACTCTGCCTCCACTTAATCTCTGTACTTCAATATCCCCACTGCAATATTTCTACCTTTCTATTTCTCATGCTGGCATCCAGGGCCAGGAGAGCACTAAGGACTATTGAGCCAAACAGCTGACAGTGGGCACCCCTTTATAAATGGTATGAGCAAGAGTAAATGACGTGAAGAATAAACCCGATGTGAACTGATGGTTGTTGAAGACAGTTATTTCCAGAAGAGTGTTCCCCACCATGTGTTTCACTAATGCAAAGCAACAGGAGAGCCAGTTAAAGTCATTAAGTGTATGGATTAGGTTTATAGTTGAGACAATTAAAGCTGCCCTGAAAGTCGAGGCACCAATTTCTGTGAATGTTAATGGAAAACAAGTGTTAGAGTTTCCAAGTTGCCTTTGAAGAGCTCAGTCCCATAAAAGGTATTTTCTTCTCATGAAAATGATTCTTCAGAGCTCCTTTTTTTACTTAAACTCCTGAAAGGAGTTGCTGGTTTTTCAGAACTGGCTGTTAGGCTGCTTTGGGCAGCAGTACAACCTCAGCAAGTTAAAACAGCCACTCCTGCCATGCTTCCATGTGTATTCCCACCCATGTTGTCTCTGTAACTGGCCAGTAATCAGTATCTTACTCATGAAGCTGCTTATTTGCTTTAGAAGTTGCTGTTCACTCTTTCACAGGAAAGAACCCCACACACTATTTTTAATAATGTCATCACTAAGGCTGCCCAGATTCTGTTGGGGTAAAAGCGTAAGAAACAGCTATCTCCCACACTCAGCTGTGGAACCGCACTCTAGCCATGAATAACAGTGTGTGCGTTAAGAACGGTAATCCCTTGCCCTCAGACAGCACCTTCCAGTCTTTATTCATCATTCCAGCTACTCACTGATACAGGAAAGTAAAATCATCTCCATTTAAACAGAACAAGGTGAGGCACAGAAATCTAAGGCCAGTCTAAGAGTCTGGGTTTGATGACACAATATCTTTGGCAGCAACAGCAGCCTAAAGTATTCCTGCCCTAAGCCAGTAAATGCTGCTTTTTCCTTCCCCTTGCAGCCTACCGTCCCCTTATTTGTGCCATTTATCATTAACTGAAGAGCTGAGATCAGAGCTAGATGTTTCCTAACAATATTTATCAGATATTCATGAATATTGTTAATTATTTGCAGCAATTTTGCCACATTTATTGATGTCTTTGGATGCAGACAGCCAGAACTACAAATACGTGAGATTCAAAATGTGCGAACTCAGCAGATCATCACCTGACGCTGATCATACATGTTGTGTGAATGTCACCTACTTTTTGTGAGCTGAGGGACACGACTCTCTCACATAGCTTTAAACAGCTGTACACTAATGATTAACTACCCTTTTATCACTGTGAGAAATAAGTAGGATTCAGACATGTACTTTAGGGTGAGATTAATTATGCCCTAAAGTCCAGTGCCTGTACTAGCTCAGCCTTAACTGGGAGTTAGGGTCACTGTTGCAGGTGAGTGTGCTCACTTGAATCTCACGCTGAATGTCTTCTCCCAGATAAATAGCTAAAGGGCACGTGTCGAGAAGATGGGGCCAGTCTCTTTTCAGTGGTACCTAGTGACAGGACAAGGGGCAATGGGCACAAACTGGAACACAAGAAGGAAAAACTTCCTTACTTTGAGGGTGACAGGGCACTGGAAGAGGCTTCCAGAGAGGTTGTGGAGTCTCCTTCTTTAGAGATATTCAAACCCCTCCTGGACGCAATACTGTGCAACCTGCTCTGGCTGAACCTGCTTTAGCCAGGGGGGTTGGACTCCAGAGGTCCTTTCCAACCCCCACCATTCTGCGATTCTCTCATCACACAGCAGCAAATCAGTGGCAGAGCTGGGAATAGAACTTCAATTTCCTGACTCTTGGCATGATGCCTTTTGTGCAGGATATTTCCTCTCTGCTTTTGAACATGCAGAACAAATTTTAACTTTGTCCATGTACATGAAATAAAGTAAAAAAAAAAAAAAACCAAGCCCACTCTGAAAAGCCATGTTTATAACACTGACTTCTCCTTACTGAACACATAATCCCCACTGACATGATCAGTAATGAGGCATTTCAGCCCAGTGTACTGGGTATTACGTTACTTGAGGAGCAGAAGCACATAGTCCCTGTGAACCAGCCTCAGGTGGATTTAAATTACTCTCTGCTCTTTCAAAGTGACAGTTTCTAATCTCTGATTTCCATTGGTTACTAAGCTACTAGAAACAAGCATATTGTACATGGGTAAACAGTTACAGTATACATTTGGATCACTAGCCAGATTGTAATGCAACCTGCCGTTAGTGATAATGCACACTGTGTTCTTCTACATGCACATCTACTGGCTGCAGCAGTTCAGCCTTGTTTAGACAGTCTGATATTCGGCTTCAGAAATGCACAATGGGATGTGGGTGTTGCTCTGGTGAAATAAAGCCGCCCTAAAAATCTGCAGGATTTCCCCATACAGAAATGTTCTTGGAAAGCTTAGAGCTATTCAGCAGTCTTAAAATTCCCATCCTTTATTGGACACCTCTCTTTGCTTCAGGGTACGTGCTTCAGTATAAGGAAATGCAGGTGGGACATCCCTCAGGAGGAAGGTACAAATGACAGAAAGCCTCTCTGAGGATAAAGGAAGATGCACAAAATAAGAGTAGGTTTTGATTTGCATTATCATGCATGCAAACTAAACACCTATAGACACCCATGCCCATTTCAAGGTTCTTAAGCCAAGACAGCAGGAGCAATCTTTCTGCTGAGACCCCTGAACTGCAGCATGCAGTCATCCACAGAGATCGTGTAATAGCTATAAAACAGAGCGGAAATGTGAAAAATCAGTTCACATTCCAATCAGTTCTGTACAGATCCAGTAACAGAGGAAATACGCAGGCTGCCAAACAGAGCGAAAGCACTAAGCAGTTTCTCCTTATGTAACAGTGTCCTTCCTGCAAGTCTGTACAGCAGACCTTTTCACTGTTGCAAAGGCTGTAATGACACTCACAATTTGTTTACAAAATAATGATCCCACTTTAATCATTCCGTACTTCTCATATGTCATATTGCATATCAAAACAGTGAGGGTTTTTAAAATAGATCTTGCTTATGTAACAGCAGGCACATGTGAACATGAAAGAGAAGCCTGGACTCTACAGCAGTTCACACAAAGAAATATCTGCATAATTCCTCCGTGGCTGCAAGCAACACTGTCCACTGAAAAGGTTTTTTTCCAATTAATTCTCAATGTCTAGTCTGTTTAATTATAATAAAAGTGCATAATACAAAGGAGTCGACACATACCTTAGCCTAGGATACTGTCAGCAAATAGCTCATTTCATGAGAAGATCATAACTACACGGTGCACTTGAACTGGTTCTTCATTGTGAGATGTAAAAACACTTCCTCTATGTGAACAATTGCATACATTCATTAGGCTCATGTTACTGAACTGTGGCTGAACTAGAAAGCTGAGGGAAAAGATCATCTGGTTTGGGTTGTTCCATCTTCTGGGATAAAGTCACAGGAACACTGCACCTTTCAAACACTGCATGGAAAACATCAGGCAGAAGTTTAAGAGAAAATTACAAAGACTAGAATGCCCAGCTTGAAATTAAAACATTGATATAAGAGACACAGGAGAAACCTGTAGAAGAGAATTAGTGGGATACTGTAAACTCAGTAAAAAATAAAGCAAAGCCAAGGAGAAGAAAGAATTATACTGTACATTAAAGATGTTTCAGAACAGAGTGAGAAGTTAACCATGTCAATAAGACAGAATCACTGTGGACTGAAATTCCAAAGTCAAAATGGAAAAGTAACAGCACTAAGACTGTCTTACTATTCACCTGACCACACAGTGGTGATAGACTGTTACATGCTGAAGGCCTATGAGAGCAGGAAACACTATCTAAACGTAGAACATGCTGACGATAGATGTGATATCAAGACTAAGTATCTAGACATCACTGCCAACTGTCTCCTTGGTTAGGTCCTCACAATTTACTGGAAGAAAAGCCATTCTTGGCTCAATTCACAGCCATGCACCAAAGCCCACGCAAACAAGGAGTTCTCAGTCTGTCAAGCCTGTCTGTGTCCAAGCCAGGTGAGGTTTCCCATTAAAGAGGAATTCAAAAAGCCCCCTGAATATAAAGCAATTAGTTTATTGTCATATATATACAACTGTATGAAGTTAGTTCTTTGAATTTGGTAGTATTTCAGAGCATTTTATCCATGCATAGAGGAGCCACAAGAACACAATCCAAACACACATCCTCCTCCCATAAACCCGAGATGTATCACATCAAAAGCGTTGCTTCTAAAGATAGTAATTTTGTGTAAAAGACACCATAAACTGCACTGTGGCACACTTGCCTGCTAAATGCGACAAAAAGCTGTGGGACACCATCCGAGAGCTTAACTGATTGCCTAACCAGTTCCCCTTGCTGTTCAAGACGAGTTACCTCTTGCACGAGTTCTCATTGAAAACATCGTATGATTTGTTTATAGAATTGAATATTCCTTTATGCACACAGCGTGCACAGACACAAAGAGACAAATGCAAGTACAGATTTTTATTCCATAGTGTGATGCAGCTATTTTGAACTTGCTCTTGGTAACACTGAAAAAACTAATGCGTTTTCAAATTAGGCTCTTGAGGTTTGATCATGCTCTCATTAGAGGTATTAACAAAACTCTCAGTGATTTTACCAAGAGCCAGAATTTGGTCCTTAGGAAGATAAGAAAACTTAATATTAAGTGCTGCAGTCTTCTTAAATGATATTGTCACTATTCATTGATTTTCAGAACTAGCATCTCATATGTAGTTGGATCATTTGTTAAGATAAGATGCACTCCTAATGCCTCAGGCTTTTCTGAGTTTTTTTTTCACTTTATTTTCTTGTCTCATAGAAACATAAATGCTCAGTGAACAAGACAGTTTTAAAGTGATTTTCTTTCATTTTAATTTACAGGTTTTAGTAAGATTGCAGTTGCTGTGTGTAATTTCTAAAACCACAATAATTTGCATACATTAAGACGGTATATGTGCGCAGTATGTCATTACTTCTGTCTCCTGCACAGTTTTTTTATATTAAAAGATTCTGATTCAAACTTATGAAAAATAACATCTATAAATACTGTAGAGAAATTAAATTAATAATACTTAGCAATTATTCTTCCCTTGAAACATTAATAATTGGGTCTTGTTCAGAATCTAATTCTGAGTGTAAGTGAAGACCCATTGGAGCCAGAAAATATGTCGTAGATTTTAACTCAATTTAACTATGAAACTAAGAATTGGAAAGTTTAAGAAATTTGCTACAGTTTTTCAAACTTTGTCTGCATTCAGAAAAATTTAAGCTTTTTAGAAGTCCTCAAACCCACATACCATGTGCTTTTGTCACAAAAAGGTGCCACAAGTTCAATTTTAAAGTCCTGCCAGTGCTGGGTCTCCTGATGCACAGCTTTTGCATGTTCTGGGCTGCATGTGAACATATTTTGTGCATATTCACTTGTGTGAAAAAATAATGAAGTAAATTGCATTTATTTAAGGGCTGATGACATCAATAGTAATCACTAAAGAGCTGAAGGTAAATCAGAAACACAGAAGGGAACAGTAATTATAACCAGTGACAAACATATCCATTATAAACTTGAAAAAACACTAGCAAAATATTTTCGTATGTAGCTCACATCTCTGTATATGCTCTTTTATGGCTTGGCTGGCAATGCCACTAAGTTTAACAGAGGGCAGTTCTTGCTCGGTGCTTTAATACTGCCACGCTAAGAGGAACAACAGTCCAGATCAGCTTCAGGTAGAACCAGGGCAATAGTAAACTTTATCGGGGTTTTGCAAGCTCCATTCTTTTGGCCTCCTCTTAAAAACAAAGATGTCTATTGTCTTGAAGTCATAATTTTTTAACCAATTTTCCAGTTAAATCATTCACAATTTTCCAATTAAATCTCTCTAATGCCCTACAAAATCTCAGTGAAACTTTTCTTCACAGTTCCACTGGAAATTTCTTGCCTGATGTACATCTCAGGTTGTTATTTATTTTGTTTCATGACTGCGTCAGACTGATGGCTCACAGTAATCCTGTAAGTCAAAAATTGCACTTGGCTTCTTCCTCCTCCTGTCATTTTCAAATAATAACTGCCTGGCTTTAATCATATATGTTTATATTTAAATAGTTGTAGGCTTCATGCAGGAATTGTTAAATGTGGTTCTCCAGTTTGTGTTAAACAGGATGTAGATGTCTCATGCCTCCTGGCTCGAAAAGCTAATTCTATAAACCCATATAACCCAGGGCCTTAGTCAATCTCTAATGGAGCTGATTAGGTGGGGACTTGCCTTGATGAAGTTATTCCATAATTAGCCCTGCGATGTTCCTTGGCCCCTTTGCTAAAGCATCTAGTATAGCATTTATAGAGTCAGAGTAATGGATTAATATTGATAACAATAACATTTACACTTGCAGGAGTATCTTGCTCATGACATGGGATGGTTTGAATTTGTATGCTTCCGCAGAAACAAACACTGAGGCAGATCAGAAAATAGACTGACACTGAGGAACTTAATAACTTAAAGTAATATCTTTGTTATTGTGTTAGTCACATCCTTCACAGCACAAAGGACTATGAAATCTACTGGAATTTTCATACTGATGTGATCCAGACTTGGGCTCTTTCCAGACTTTGTTTAGTTCACAGCCATTATACTATTAGTTATATTTACTTAGGATTACTTTTCAGCTGTGCTCACTTGTGTTTCCTTACATGATCCTTTTTTTCACTCTGGTTCATATCTAATTCTTTCTCCTGGCTTTCATGGTTCTTTCACTGTTCTGTTTGCTTGAAACATAGGTCTAGCACTTAAATTTGGGTTTGTTCTTATCCTATCAAGGAGCAGGATCTTCCCATTAATTACATTCACTCTTCTGCAATTTTAGGTTTTGTTTTGGTTTGAACAATTGCCTAACTTTTAGTTACTTAACAAAACCCTTCTTACTTTACATTGACAAACATCTTCTGGTATTTGCTTTGAGAAAGCACCTCTATACCACTGTACATCTTAAAGGAATGTATACAAACCTTTTAAGGTTTGACATTTCAGAAACCTTGGAGACACATCTCATTCCACTTACCCTGCTCACCTTCAAAAGAAACCACCAAAAGAAAGATTTGCTGTACTATGCAATGAAAAATCAGATCAATTCAAACTACTGGCTTTTATCTTTGTTAATGTCACATCTTCAGCTCTGATTTTTGTGCCCCTGCACTATGAGAAAGAGAGTAATACAAGAATACTGGTAAGCTCCCAAATAATTAATTTTTGGTCTTTTGGCTAGAACTATACCAAAGTCATTTACCTTTCATTTAATCTGGTTTTTTCCTCCTATTTTTTTACTACTCATTTCCTTATCAGGCCAATTATCACCCTACCATGGCAAGCTGGGGGCTGGGCCACTGAGCTATAGTTGTGTGCCTACCAGGATTCGCCCCTCTGCAGCACAAAATCAGAGAAACAGACAAACAAGACACCTCCTCACCTCATCACCAAACTCAGGTGTAACTTCTGCCTGGAACAGGCAAATTGGTATTTTAGCTATCAGCTCTAGGACTGTAAGGTATAAAGAGCAAGTCTGCCTATGACCGAAATGGCTGTCATGGTGCTTCTTGCTAATTAAGCCGCCTACAATTCACCAGCACAGCCAGGCAGCTCTCTGCAACTTCCCTACAGTCCAAGGCTACCTTCTGTTTAAGCTTTAAGGTTTCTCCTGCTAGTTTTCGCAACAGTGAGAAGAGCAGTACTCTGGCTCTGTGTTATGTGGTTAAGGTAAAACATGAAAAACAGCTGTGGGTGAGGACTGGTCTGCAAATCAATCACATCACTTACAGGCCCATTTCACTGTACGACACTGCTCGTCTCTAACAGCAGCCCTCATACACCCAACAAAACTGTGCTCAAGCACCCTCCTGGCAGAGGGTCTCGAACATGCAAGGAGCTGAGTATTCCTAACTTCGGGTGGGAGACAGTGAAATCTCTCCCATAATCAAACATTTCAAAGGCAGTAAGAACAGAAGAAAGACTTTTGCTCTGGAATATTAAAGACAATCTGATGGAAAAATACCTGACTCTTCTCTAAAATGCTGCTCTGCTAAAAGAATGTGGAACACCATTTTCTAGTTGTCTGTACGTAGATGACCTCTTTATTACTTCCTCCACATTGCTCCGTTTGTCAGCTCCGCTTTTTCTGATTCTAACCCTCAGTGAAGAGCTTTGCAGACTCCTGCTAATTGTTGCAAAAAAATTTTACAGTGTTGGAAATTATTTCTGGATCGTTGCAATTCCCTGTCACTATGAGTAAGGCCATTACCTGGAAGTACTTTTCACAGAACAAAGCAGTTCTCTCTCATTAGTATTGTCTTGTATGAGGAAAGAAATATAGTGAATTTGCTGGCAATATTCTTAAAGCTATTATTCTAAAATGTGCACAGGGAATTCTACAGGAAAAAGAGCATCACTCCACTGTTACATGCCTTCAAAATCATCGGACGCCACGAGGTATCTGCAGTATGGATCACTGTGAGTACCAAACAGTTCTGGGAAATGCTGCTGACATATCCCCCTGTCAAGATTTAATAGGGTAGATTTGTCTATAAATAATGTGCTAATGTTTGTCACAAAATATATAATTATTTCCAGTGCCAATCACTCTCTTTCCTCTTCTTTCCTTTACCCTTTCTCTCCTCTTTTTATGTACATATATAGATAGATATACACCCAGAGATGACATCCTGCTATACATGGAATACATGTGTCACCAGCCTCTGAAGAGAAATACATGAAGTGCCAGGTGGATGTAGCAGAATAAAAAAATTTGCACTGCTAAAAGTTTCTTTCTGGTGCAGAAAATGATAAACAAATGGATGCATATGGAGATCACTTAAGATAACTAAGACAGATAGATTAGATGTTACTGACAGAGTAGGCAGCTAAATTCATACTGTTAAGAGCTGGTGTGTTATTTTTCTGAAATACAGAGAATCAAACAGTGGAGACACAGGAGTGACACATAAAAGCCTATCACAGCGGTGTCTCTGCAGCTCTGTGCCTCCTGGGACCTCTCTGAGGCTGGACCTCAGAGCTGGGCTTGGAAGAACATGCTAGATTTACTATAGTGAAAAGATTATCTAAGTAACCAACAATATTTTTCTCATGACTATCATAATATGATCCTGAAAATATTTATTACCTACAGTATTACACAGTATCATGGGAAGAACAAAGTGGTTAATGTGACTACTCAAAGTAGTGGTTTCAGTACACTTGGGCAGGACCAGGTCCATCCTTAAGTTACCTGAAATATTTACAGGATAGGAGTCTCTGAATTTCATTCTGAAGTTGAATAAAAGATGCCAGTTCTACAGGGAACTTTGTGAAGAAAAAACAAAAAAATCCTCAGAAGAATGTTTTTGGTTTTGACATAAATTTTTTTTTAAATTAAAATTCCTGAACGGTATGACTTCACTTTGACTCAAATTTCTCATGATTCTGCTCTCACATAAGACTGACCTGTCAGAATATTTTATAAAGCACATTCCTTAGTTTGCAAAATAATAGAAAACAAAATTACAAACAAGATTTATAAAAAACATTTGAACTAAAAATATTAACTGGCTCTCTCATCCCCATGCCACCCTTGGCTTACCAAACTCTAAAATCTTGATGGGAATTTTCATTAACAGCAGCTCCAAACAACGTTTTACTCAGTGGAAATATGTTTACTAAATGCATTGAATCAGTGAAATGATTCATCAAGGCAACAGTAAAAAGAAAAAACATTTCAGACTAGTGGCATTCAGTATTATGCAGAAGATCTTCACAGAGCATATGTACTTCTACATCCCATGAAAATCCATTAGTTTTACTGATAGACTTTAAGTAAACAGAACTCAAACTTTGTTTTCTTCAAACTGTACTTGGTCAGCTTTTGTTTTTTTCTCATTCCCTTCTTTCTAATTGTTTCTAGTTTCTGACAAATCCTCCCTAAGTGTTTGTACCACATTTTAACTTTTCTTTTGGAAACTAATTTTGCAGCAGCCCTTCCTTTAGGCATTAAAAATCTGACGTTGAACGACGAATAATAAATTACAGCCCATAAGGTAATCCTGGTCCCACAGTTGATATTTCTCAATTCATTTCCTGCTCTCTTTTTACAGCATGATTGCTCATGCTTTATTTTTATCATTTATTATTTACAAAGTGCCATGTGTTCCTCATTCTTCACACAACAGCAAATGTTCCAGGTCCCTGCCCAGAAAAGCTTACGATTTATGATCAAAAGAATGTGGACTTTTCTGCTTTGAAACCTTCTTGAATGTTACATCACAGAACAACCAGTAGAAATGTTAACAGATCATCCCAGTCCACTGCTGGCTAAATAAGCCAAGACACTGAGCCCTCATTTGTTACCGTAGAGCCCTAATCCATTTCCTTTCCATGATTTCCATTCCATTATTTCAGCGCAGCGGAGCTGATGTTTGTATCACGATTTGGTACACATCTAGAATGTGTGTTTAGATGCTGATCTGTCCTTAGAGCTGTTCGGTGAAATCTGGACAGATTAAGAACTTGAAAAGTGACCGCAACACAAAGCTGCATTGCAAAGCATGATGTCTAACTTCTTTTGCTCTTTTAAGGTGAAATCCACCAGCACATACTGGATATCTGCTTTAAAGGAACTATAGGTCTATAAATACAACTTATAGATCTATAAATGCAACTTGTTCATTCAAGTCATGTCTGAGTGCCAGAGATATCTCATTAAATTCCAGTCAATGGCCTTTTTTGCTATTCTCTGATATGCCAATTAAATGCCTGAAAAAGTCACTAAGACTTCTTACAGCAGTTGATGAACAGTTTGTCCTGTGACAACAGAAGGTAAAATCATTGCTAGGTTTCTTAACTGTGCTTAACTTTAAGCACTTCAGTTTTTCATTAAGTTTTAATTTCGTAACTTCTCAGAGATGTTACACTGCTGAGAAAACACAACGTGCTTGAAGTTCCCAACATTAAAACAGACAAACAAGTGACTCTTTTTAGATACAGTACAGCCATCTAGGATAAGCAGAGATCGTTTTTGTATCAGACCAACTAGAACAGCTGCGAAAACTAGAAGGGCTTTCAGGTATGGGAACCTCTCTTCAGGACTGAAACAGCAGTTAACTTTAAAGCTAAACACAAGTTATGAACAAGTTGCTCTGGCACATACAAGGCCTTCTGAGAGAGGGAGTTTCTAGTTTATAAAACATGCAAGTGTTACTAGCATGAGGGAAAGTTCCCAATCTCCCTCTATAAACCACTTATTTGCAGATACCGTGCAATTGTGCCTTTCTTTCTTTCTAATGAAAGAATTAATCTTCTTTCTAAAACAACCAGTCATGCTCCTCATGATCTCTTCCTATCAGTTGCTAAGTTGCACAGTACTACATGAGGCCACATCACTGCCTTACATAACCACATTATTGTATTTTACTTATTCTCCGACAAAGCCCGTATGCATCGCAGTGTCAGCTTTGCTTTGTGACCACAGCAGAACATTGAGGCACTCTGTTGCAGAATCACTTGAAGATGTGCATTTTTTGCAGCATACTACTACAATGAATAAAGCTGAAATACAGACGAATGAAAGAAAGAGGAGTTCAGCTATGAGAAGACATTAATTTTGTGACAGTGTTTTGGCTACAGAGGAAGTCCAAGGCTCCACAGCAAGGATGGAGAAAAAGTCCTGTTCTGGAAATACAGAAAGTACAGGATATAGTCTCTTCTTCTCAATTCTATTCTTCCCTTTGTAGCTAAAATTTAAAATGATGAGGGAAATACAAGCTGGTGGGGGAATAAATGCGATTGACTTGAAGCTAAATTCAGCACTGCTAGTCCTCTGATGGACTCCCAACAGAAACAAGAAAAGTAACTTTGGTTTGAGATAAGGTGTATTTCTTCTGCCAGTCCTTAGACTTTGTATTTGTGGGCATGACAAAACCAGAAACATTTTCCTCTACCTTAGGAGACTTAGTTATAGATCAGAAATCCATTATGCTAATCTAAGTACCAACAAAAACAAAGGAGAAAAAAAGGCCTCTGGAGGTAATGATCCAGATTCAACCTATCTCTGCTCATGTGTTTACAGTAACCAGGAAACAGCTAATCATCTCCTGTGTCTAAGAACAGCTCAGTTCCTACAAGATGGCCAAGTGAGAATTGGTTGTAATTACTGAGTGCAGGAAGTGATTACTCACCTCCCTGGCCTAAAGAAACTGGGCTTCAGTCCTATGTAAGATCTTTAGGTACTGACTCCCTTTGGTAATTGCAAATCGTATTTTGAGAATGCTGTTTTACTTAAATGATGAACAATCTTATATTTCAGAGGGAAGACGACTTCAAAGCTGGCGTTGTCAATACTTCTAAGTTTCCTCTCCAAGTCATTTAACTTTCCTCTAAGATTTAGCACATTCCTCGGTCAAATGAGCTTGATAATAACCCACATCATCATGATATTTCAAGTCTAAATTCATTAAAACTTATAAAATGTTTTGCAGTGCTTACGAGAAAAATGTTACAGAAATTGAAACCATTTTTGCTATACTAATTACCTGAAGAGTGAGACCTTTACAGAACTATAGTTCACACTTTGGAGGGATTACACATGGTTTTAAACTGTAAATTTTTTTGAAGTCTGAACCCATTTCATCTTATTTACTGCAACTGAAACACATATAAACGCATACTGAATGCATGGTGCCGGTACATGTGGGAACAGCTGGCGATCGATCATGGACAGAAATTTAATGATCGCCAGAAATGCAAAATATAATCGCTTTGCCGTGGGACCCGTGAGCAGCTGCAGAAGACACGGGAGAAAGAAAACTACGAGTTAAAAAATAGCAGGCAACAGCTGGAAAATAGCAGACAAGCGCTGGGAAGTACAGGGAGTAGAGGCTGAACTGATAAGATAAAGGGAAGGTGTTGTTTTAGTGGAAAATCACTGCTTAAGAGACAGAAGGTATATAAGGCTTGCTGTGGCACTAAATAAAGGTCTGCGTTATCACTTTCATAAAGTGCGTGCAGTCCGTCATTTTCGTTCTCCGACAGGTACAGCTCCCAAAAACATTGGCTTAGCTGGCCTAAGTTCTTCACATTTATATCCAAAATAATATGGCCGTTTGGGAAGGAGTAACTCACATATTGCCTTTTGTCCTAAGAAATTGCTGTGAAAATTAACATGTAGATGATACACAGGAACCATGACTAGAGCTTCATAGCTTGACAGCTCACAACAACTGCTCAATGGGTTACAGCAGAAATAAAGGATAAGTAGGGAGCCAATGGGAGTGCTGGGTGCATGGGAAAGAGCTAGAGTTAAGGTGGACAGAACCTAATCGTTTAAATTGGAATTTAGACAAGACAGCAGAGCTAATATGCCAGTAATGTAAGAAAACTGAGATGCAGGTACCGTAGATATTTTGATCACTGTTAACACGCTTCCTAGTTCTTGTAGGGTGATAGCACAATCTGCTACCATGAAAGAAAGTCTAAAGTTTCAATTGAATATATTAAAGTCTCTTTATCCATCACTGGAGCAAAGGCTTCAACATTATACAGTCTAAGCACATTTTCTGAATCGTCAACGGAAACACCACTCCGTTTTGAACCAAATTTTGCATAAACAGTGCTTAAGCAGCAATCTTCTTACTTTGATTTATGAAGAGGCACCCAGACTGGAACATCAGCATCCCAGAATCAGCTGTGGGAATGATTTACAGCACATCAGAAACAGATACCCTGTGTGTCACACGGAGCAGATACACACTAAGCAAGCTTTCCCTAGCAAGAGGAAACAGCAGACAAGCAATAATGCAGATGCAGTTGGAAATCACTCCATACTTCAGAGAAGGACAAGACTATTGAGAGCTTCCAAGGCCAAGACAAAGATAGGACCCAAACTCTTCTCCAAAGTGTCTATGTCTACGCGTTTGGTTACGGAGCAAAGCAGGATGATATGCCGCAATCCAAATAAAAGTGAGTAAAGGGTAATGCATTACAAAATTGAGCTGTTGCCTCCTCCTTGAACCTACCGAGAAGGTTTTTTGCCAAAGTACAAATTATCTATATGCCCTCCAGCTTCCAAACATCAGCAATGTTTTTGCTCTTCATCAGCCAGACACTTCCAAAATTAATTATTTTGTCATGAACTTCTCTAACCAAATCTCCCAGCACACACTGCATCCTTCTCCTTGTCTCACATACTACCTATATTCTCCCTCGTATCTAAGCAAATGCATATGTCTGCTACACATGATATCTTAATCATTGGTACTTTCTGGAGAAAAGTTTCAACATCTGCTAGATCTTAATTATAGCCTCTCAAGGGACACCAGCTGACTTTCACATTAGTTAGCAAAGCCTTTCCTAAAAGGAATTCTTCAGAGGCCCAGTTCTTCATCTTAACATTGCCACAACACAGCAGGTGAAATACTCTGACACAGCAAAACAGCACAAGACTTACTTGCCTTCTAAGCCCTTCATGTAGGATTTACTTACTAAGCCTGCAACAGAGGAGGCAAATACCCCTCCGCAAAGAAATGAATTCCACCTCAGAAGAGGTGGAGTTGTTCAGTAAAGAGCAGGCCTTTGTCAGTTATAAGTCATCACAACTCTTGTTGTCATGGAGCTACGAGTATTTTATCCCTTCTGAGGATCTGCTCCAGGATTTTGCAGCTTTTATTGCTGTGTATGTATATTGCAGTAGCAAAAGGTTGTCTATCATGATGGAAGGAAGCCTAACACAATGATTTGTTTGTATTTATAACTCTATGTTTTTATATCTGACTGTTACTCATTGCTTTGGTTTTTTCTAATCACATCTGCTCTTGCTGCTCTCTGCATCTGAAATCCTCCATTAAGATGAATTGTCAGTAGCAGCCTTTATCACTCCCTGCTGCCCTGGGACACGTGCAGCTAATTACAGACACACACCTCTCCCCAGTTTACAGCTGAGGAAAAGGAAATAGGGAGACCGTGTTTGTGATGATTTTAAAGAGAAACAGTGCTAGGACAAGATTAGATGAAATAAGTCTGAGTCCTGTGTTTACACGACCAGATAACGATCCCTGACAAAGTGAGGAGGTATTTCTTTTCGAAAATGATGCAAAGGCATCATTACAGAGAATCCAGAATTCACCTTAAAAGTGAACAGTGAAAACTTGTAACGTACAACGTTTTGCAATAAGACTCCTTCAAGTGTTCTCCTTTAGAGCTTTATTTTTATGCTTTATTCAGTCACACAACTCCACAGAATCACTTTTATGTGGTTGTTTGTAATAAGTAGGCTCATTTGGGGGGATGAGATTTGCAAAAGCACCAAAAGATTTCTGAGCACAAATCCCATGTTTCTGGGAGACTCGGGTTACCGTATCACTCACGTTTGCTTTGAAAATCACCTCTGCTGAACCCAGTGGGGGTTTATTCAGTTCTTGGCAATAGGGACAGAGTTAGTCAAACTGGCCCAAAGCCAAAGTAAAAATATTTTTCCTCCCTCCACACACCCCCTCCCCCTGTCCCTTAGAATCATATTGTCATACGAAGATTAAAGAAACCCTAAAATAAACTTGGTTTACCTGACACAGACAAACTAGAAGCCAACTTTCAAAGAACCAGTTTATCAAAAGACAGACTTCAGAGCCCAGCCATGCACTTTAATCACTTGTTTCACAGGTGTGAAAACAGAGACATTCCTCACATCAGCGTACAGTGTAACTGATTGTTCTAGTCCTATCTCAGCCTGTTAGACTGATATTCTAGATCACAGGATGTGCATTCTTTAAAGAACTAAGATCTACAGTGAACTTTCCATTCTTTCTATGTCAAAGGACCTCATCAGTCACTTTTCCTCTGTTACCATCAACACATCCCAAAATTTTAAGATAGCTATTTTGTTACTACCTGAAAAAAGATAAAACACATTTTAACACAGTCCAAATGAATACCTCTGGTATGAATATGCTTAGAACCATTAATTATGAGCCTGACACACAGGTTATTACAGTCTCACTGTTTAAAAAGTCTCACTGTTTAGAAGTTACTTCCTTGCTACTAATCATGTCTAGCCATTCCTATAAAGAGCTGGAGAAGTGCTGAACTGAAGCTGGTATATTCATCTCATCTGTGACCCTGCAGCTTTTCCCTTGGCACGTGTCCATCACAGCTCCCCCACCAGCCTGTGCTGGAATCAAATGGGGGTCTGTTCTCTTCTCAACTAGGTGAAGTACCTGTCTGCATGGCCGCCTTTCTTGCTGTGAAATGCTGTAAAATACAGAGATTGTTGTGCTGGCTCTCCACATGACACCACATCAAGCATAGAGGACACCAAATGACCTAAGCAGTGACACTGAATCACTCAGGGACAGGCCCAGCTGGACCGAAAATTTTAAGGGCACCTCTCATATTCATCACCTGAGCAAGGATGTAAGGATTTGGCCGACTGAGCTGGTGGAACAGGCACATGTTCAGGATCCCACAAAGTCAGGACTCAGAACAGTCTTTCTGAACGTGCTCCCTTTTCAGTGGTACACATTTTCTGTATATCAGCAACACATTCCTGACCTGTGTGACGTGAACTTTTTAACCCACGCAGATGTTTCAGACAAAACAAACAAACAAACAACTAAACAAAAAGAGAATTATCATTAATAAAGAGTATTGTTACAGGCTGAAACTGAGCAAGCATTATGAAAAATCAACATCTGAAACATAAACTTCCTGCTCAGCAGAAAAAAAGTAATGACTTCAGGAGCCAGGACAGCATGGGAAGGCCAAAATCTGTAATGAAAAAAGGTTTGATGGCTCCGAGGGCACTGAGGAAAGCACATTCTCCATCTGATATGGGGTGTACATGGGAGGTTAGCCCTGGCTTCCCAAAAGAGCCCTCCCAGAGTGACATCAACTGTCTAGAGGAAAGGGACTGAGGCTAGCCACGGTTAGGGTTTCAGTGCTGCTGCACTCACACGACAAAAAGTACAGCTTTATAACTGTTTCTGGGCAAGGTGCACAGATGGGGAAAAAATTCTTCCTTTATCCTCCCACACTGAGCATGAAGGCAGGATTCACTCACAGGCACACATGTAAAGAAACATACAATTAAAAAATCCCAGCCTTTCTCTTATTTAGTAGGGAGTTGTATGGTACAAAGGACAACACCATAGCTTGGGAATCAGTAAAGCAAGTACTACCCTAACTTCAGCCAGTGTCCAACCAGGTAGTCTTGAGTAAACCAGTAATTACAATGATCCATTTTTTGTTCCTGTAACTCAACTACAGATCTACTCCAAATCAATTCCTACCTGAAGCAGAATATATTTTTCAGAAGAAAAAAACCACCAAGGAATCTTGATTTTAAAAACTCCAGAGACTCTACAATGGTCCTTTACAAACAATTTGAATGGTTTATTACCTTTATTATAAAAATGTGCCCCTAGAATCTACTGTTGCCTAACTTCCAACTTTCCACCATTTTATTTTTTTATAATCATTACGTTGAAAATTTTCCAGTATCATATTCTGTGCCTTTTGTAGATAGAGGCTGGGACAAATTATCTTTGTTTAAACTAAGTAAGTTCAAGCCCTTGAGTACGTTGCTGCACAGAATATCCAATCCATTAATCATTCTCTAAGCCTTCACCAACTCTTTATTCCTTTTTCAAACATGAATCTGAATCTTCACATGCACTCGTATTTAGGAAATTATCACATCACTGCTGACACAGAAGTAGCGTAACTTAAGTGGCCTTTGGCCACTGTGTGACAGCGAAATCCTACATTCAGCCTCTATCTATCGTGATCTCCCAAACACTTTTCAGCCATTATTTCTTAGGATAGAGTTGTTCATTCTGCAAACATAAGCTAAATTATTTGTTCATATATATGAAAAAAAAATACATAACACACACAAATACATATATAGGTTTACTTTCCAAAGTCCCAAACTTTATTCCATCTACATAAATTTTTAGTCATTAGAAGAAATGGGAAACAGAGGATGACCCAACAATTCCTAAGGGATCCTATTAGATAATGATTCTCACTTTGCATATTAAGACTATCAGATAAGCAGTTTTAGGTCCTTTTAATGTGTTGCCCAGTTGAATTTGCATTATTCTTCTTTCTTAATCAAAGGTCATGTGGTACGATGACAAATGCCCTAAGAAAGGCCATTACATCAGCACTACAATATTTGTAGATATCACAAGAAAGCTATTGAGTTAGTCTGACAAGATATATTTTCCATAAACCAATGAGAACTGGCATAAATTACATTATTCCTGATTATTACTTTACTAATAATGTCCTATATCGGTCTTCCATTATTTTGCCAGTCATTGGCACTAGACAGAAAGGCCCATAATTACTAAGCCATCCCATTTAAAATTCTGGCACAGTATTTGCCTTCCCAGTGCTGTATCAATTAATAAAAACCAACATTAACAGTCCAGAGACATTCTTAAGTGGTTCCTTGAATACTCCCTGATGAACATTATTGGAACTGCTGATCATAAAATGTCTTAACTTGAACAGTTTAACAACCTCCACAGTTAGTGCTGAAATGAAAATTCCCAATCTCTATCTCTACCTGCACAAAGTCCAGATAACAGCACTTGTTCCCAAAATGCTTTGAGATCGGTAGTCTAAAAACAATTCCTAAGAGCTAGGGATTGGAGTTTTTTAACTCCTCTGTATTAAAGTACCTCTCCAGTGATTGAGAATATCCATACTCCAACAAAAATCCTTCTTTCTTTTTTATTGAATGGGATCTGAGATACAAAGTACTCTTGCATCTTTTTCATGCTGGCTACCCAGAATTTATATGGCAACATTAAACCTTTCACTGCCAGGAAATCTCTTATGTAACTGTGGAGTCACTCTAAATGGATGCTTCACTGAATCTAGTGAATTCTCAAGGTTTGTCACATACAACAAATAGCGAAGCAGTTAATATGGTAAGAGAAAAACATGTTGTCTATATTAAAAGTAATCACAAGTAGATAAAATCTAATTAAACAGCAAAAATTTTCACTTTGAGATCTGTAAAGCATTTTTGTACTCAAGAAAAAATGATTAGAAAAAAACTTTTACAAATCATCCTTCCATTTGAGGTTTTGCAATGATTTTGGTACTGGGACTATGTTAACATTTTTTAGCAGTATTACACCATTTAAACCAGATTTTCATTAACGCTATAAGCAAGTATTCTGTATAAGTAATTTTTCCTAACTTCAAGGTAAATTGATGAGTTTACATTGCACTCACACACATAATGGCAATGGAGAGCAGGCGCATCAAAGCTGGCTTTAAAACAAAGCCAGCTGGGATACTGGCACCCATCTGGCCACAGACATGAGGAGCTGGGAGTAAGTAAACGCCTGCGTATTTATGCCATTTCTAAAACATGTTTTAGAACCCCCAGTGAGCTACATGCTGTTAAAGTATTACTGGTATTGGAAAAAAATGTAGATTTAAATTGTCTGAGATGGTCAGCTGTGATCAGAAGTCTAACAGACCTAACACCAGTGATGGGAAAACAGAGGCTTGAAGGAATTTAGGCGAGTTAGTTGTTTTCAGAATAACTACAGCTGATCAAATTTGCCCCCAGATACTCTGAATATAGATTGAAGCAATCTCAGAAGCACTGAACAGAACTTGTAAACAGGTATGAACATAGTGCTTAGCATTAAAATCAGGGGGGAAAATGCTCGAAAGCTTACTTCTAATTACAGCAGAAATACTGTAACAATTAATCAAAAAACAGTGTAAGTATCTAGACAATAAGGGTCTGAGTTGCCAGCAATGCACATTGTTTTCCCTGTACAATAAGGTAACAGGCAAAAAAGACTCGATAATTTTAATAAGAACTTTATGAGATTGTCATAAACAGCTAGAGGAAACATGGTCTAGAAAAGTCACTGTTAGATGACTGTTTAACTCCGCTCAGAAGACAGTTACTGATGATTCACTGTCAAACCAGAGGGGTTTCCCAAGTGGCATTCCACAGAACAGCATATAATTCGGTACTTTGATTAATGATTTGGCTAAAGGAATAAAAAGCATATTTGTCAAATTTGCAGGCAACACGAAGTTGGAAAACCTTCTGAGAACAAGACAAGATGTGATCAGAATTGAAGTATGTCTAGATAAAGCAGAGACATGGTTTTGAGTAAGTACAGTAAGTGCAATGGCAAAATTCTACAGTTAGGTAGGACTAATCCACCACAAAAAACCTCAGTGAGCAAGTAAATGATTCAGGAATATCACCAAAGGTAATAATAGATCACAAGCTGAGCATGACTCAAGAGCATCACGGTGTCACAACACCATATAGGGGGGGTGGCGTATAAACAGAAATACTGCGTGTAATACACATGAAGAAATTTTTCCAGTCTACTCAACACAAGTACACTAGAGTACCTGTCTAGTTTTGGACACTACTGCAGTAAACCTGTCTAAGGAAAGTAATAAGATAGACAATCAAGATTTACAAAACCCAACCTACGCGACAAGGTTTAAAGAACTGGGATTGCTTATTCTAGAACAGAGAAAATGGAAGGAGGTGCAACAATTTTCTTAAAATTGCACAAAGCAGCTACAAAGGCAAAGGGAATACGTCCTTCTCCACATCGATTTTGGCTAAAGAAAAAAGGGCATAAACTTCAGAAATGCATGCAAAATATGGTCAATAGCAACAACTTTCCAATAGCAGGAGAGTTAAGCACTGAGGCTGATTATCCTGGGGGTTGTAGAATTTCCACATTTTGAGACTTTCAGTAAGAGGCTGCAGAATCAACACTAATACATTCATGCTACAGTGCGATCACAGTAGCTGCATCACAGGTGTACGCTTGGACATCCTAAATCTTTCATCAAAACTTTTTTCTACTTGACAAATGAGGAATGGTCGGTTTACAAGTCTGCAACGCTTTCGTAGATGAGGCCTTTATCCATGCACTCTGTTTCAATGGAGTCAGTAAAAAGTTTGTGCTTATTTCAGCAGAAGCGTGCCAGGCTTCAAATTCAGGAAATCCTAAGAGCGTTGGCCATTGAAATGTAGTTTTCTTGGATTCTGCAATTGGATGCATGGGGAAAGCAGAGAGACATACTTTCTCCTTTCTTTGTCTAAATAGGCAGAAGATCCTTTTTGTATAAAGTATTTCTGCGTGGCGAACAGTGTTACTGCACATCAAAACCAGCCTCTACAAACAATCTGCTCTGCCAGGAAACAGGATATACAGCTGGACAAACAACAGTAACTATGGTGCTAACAAATACAACCGCACAGGGTAAGTCAGGACACATCTGCTGGAAGGCCATTTCCTGTTCTTATGATGTGATGTGGGTTATACATTAATGCATAACCACAACTTGTATCCCCCCTCAAACAGGTCACATTTTGCAGCACTAGCTGCTGCTGAGCTCAATACAAGCGTCTGTGAAAAGCCCACACAGAGCCCACCTTTCCCAAGGAAGTTACAATTTCTCATCAGCGCTTGTTTCAGATACAGGCATGGGTGGCCCCACCACATACCACCACCTCTACAACATAAGACAGTGCTAACAGGGACCGAGCTGGACTGCTCCCCCCTCCACCCACTCACGGCACTTACCCTATACGTAAAACTGGGGCAGCAACAGCAGGCATGATGTACATAAATTAGGGCAACAACATCAGAAGCTTCAACTGAAACAGGACTGCGGGGTTTGCAATTATGCTGGTTATAATCTGGAATAATGTGGTATTTTTCGTCATTCTGTTGACAAGTTCTAGGGTGGTATTTACCAACAGACACAGAGTTACGGGTGAACGAAACTGATGCGACTCCAACATAAGGAAGAATTACCAAGTAACTACTCTACTCAGGCTATTTACAATCTAATTGCCATTTGTGACTGTGACTGGTGGTTTCTACATCGAGTCTCGTTAATTAATGTTTTGTATGCATCATTAGCAAAACTTTTAGCTTTTTAAAATTAATTTAGGATTGTGTGTTGCTCAAATTTATTATTCCTTAAAGTATGCAAAGCACCTCAAGCACCTCCTTTACGTGCATTCCCTAAACACATATAAATCATGTTAACATGTAAAAGCAATATGTAAATACACATAATATAATTAGCACTTTCATGGATGTGTGGTTGTACTATTCATACCTTACAACTGCAACTAGAAAACAACGCGTAAAGTGTAATTAGATTCTGTCAGAGCTAACAATATTATAAATCCCTAATTCTACCTTATTAATAAGATTAAAGACTATTAATACCTTAACAACCAAATTTAATTCTCACAGTTTTTGCACCTCACAAGTCTAAGAATAAGGTTATTTTCAGAGTTTTCATAAATTAGGCCAATTATTTTCAGTTAGCAGAAAATATTATTCACGACAATATTTATTAGTATTAGTGTTTCTAAAGATCTATTTATTACTAAAATGCAAGTGTTAGGCCTAAATGAACCCAGAGTTTCCATGTATGCAAATTACTTATTATCTCCATGGTTACATGAGCTAATAGACTGATGTTTTATAGAAGGTATGTGCACCAGAACATTAATCTACTATTGAACAAAGCAGCAAATCTCCATCTTTATGACCAAACATATGCTATCATTGGACGCTGGCAACACAATCTGTTGTCAGACATGAGAAACACCGAGAGATTCAGAGAGATCTGAGAAGCACAGGAGAGCGAGGGGTACAACAACCTGTCGTGCACACAGAGCTCCGAGTTCCTCAGAGTGCTCTCTCCAAGTCTTCTTTCTGAAGCTGCAGGAGCACAGCGCATCACAGGCAACGGCTACCTCCTAACCATCACCCTCAAACTGCATTTACAACTCTTCCACTGAACACTTCCTTCTGCACACCTTACAGTTATGGAAACTCATTTTCCTTCAAGTTACCTATTGCCCACCGTCAGAAAAGTGTCCCTGTTAAGGAAAGCATTCAACTGCACGTTTCACACTGAATATATGTCCACTTTTCTGACTTAGAATGTGCAGGTCTGTTAAGCATTCCATGATTTCCCTAATAAAAATCACGACTTGCCCTCACCATATGGTTTCTTAGCATGGAAACCACAGACTTTGTCATCCCAATCACTTTGTTAATGAAGAATACTGTAATTGTTAACTGGGAGTCTGTATACCTTGTCTTGTGCAGCTTCAGAGTCAGTGATTTAAAACTATTTGTTAAACTTGCAGGATGACATAAATATCAGAAAGGTCTAAAGGAATGAAATTATCTACCAGCTCCCAGTAGGAGTTAAATGTCAGGTTTTGGACAGAAACCAGGTAGCTGCCAGAATCTTCAAAATCACTTCGTGCACTTTGTATTGCTGAAAATGCCCCGGCACTGTCATTGCTATCCCTAGGCTTCTTCATAGTCCTAATTACCCTGGAAATGTATTTGAAAACAAATTCTGAGCATTTATTTGTAAAATAAAGGATTTTTATTTGATTTTTTTTCAAAATTTCCCCTGGCAATTTAATATTAATTAAAATCTGTTGAGCCATATGGCGACTCTTCTTTTTCTTAATAAACATGAAGATTTTCATATTTTCTGCCATGTCTTTTCCCATTTCTGCCATAACAAACAACAAAGCTTAGAGAGATCATGGCACACAGACATCACTGCTCCAAATACTAATGCAGCCACACAGACAGACCAAAGGGGATCACAACATAAAAATGTTTTATGAGCATTTTAGGCAAGTGAACCTTGTGCAATTAAACATGCCCCATAACAAAACAGACCTTCACATTCACAGAGCATGGGTCCTGGCTGTCACCCTTTTCTAAGCTGAAAAGAACTTGCCTTTCTATTTCTCTTTGCATTACAGAATTGCACATTAATGCTTTCTGTCCCGCCCACCATCACATTTTTGAGATTGTACTATAACTAAGCAATAAATATCATGTGTTGATTCCACCTGATGGAGAGAGAAACAATCTCACTGAAGTTTCTTCTAGTGAAGAGCGAGAGCAAAGGCACAGTTTACACTTGGGGAAGCACAGCACTGTGAGTGAGCGTGAGTGTGGCTTGCACTGAAAGGTTTTTAAAGTACAGCTCCTTAACAAGAAACCACTGCCATCCATCTATCTAAGCACACATCTCCCTCGTCTCTCCACTGCTAAGAACAAAAGTAAAAGGTGGATCTACCCAGCTTTACTGGATCTGCCAGATCCTGCCAATATGTAGCTTCCGAAGCACTAAGAAAAAACACCTATTCCACTACACACTGTACTAAAAAAATCTCATATCTAGTGTTTAGATTTTGCCACATTCTACCAGTGTTTGTCCCCCACCCACAAGTAACGTAGCATCAATACCATTCCAGATTAACAATTCTTCTACTATAAGGGTACTTTTTCCTATCCTCTAGGAAAAATTTAAATCACAATGTATATGCTTAGGTTTATAAAAAGTAGATATTGCTACATACTGGCTTTGACAAATTTACCCCCGCTTTCCCCCAGAGAAAAACAAAAGCCCTTTACTTAAAGCAACAACAAAAAAATTTTCACATGCTTTGAAAACATTCAGCTACTATAGAAAACTTACGTATTAACCCAGGAAAGAATAAGCTGGATCTACTGCAGCCAGAGTGAAAACGTGCACCTTCAAAATTACTAACAGCTTAAGAGCCTAGTACATCTCTTTTCAACAAGCAGCAAAGACACCAAGGCTCCATGTTTAAATAGGACTTGCTTTTTTTTCATCTAGACCTAAACTTTCTTCTAAATTGAGCACAAAGACAGCCATGTACTTACATCTGAAAAAGCTGCACTCCCTATTTTCTATTTTAAGTGAAAACATGATAATTCAAATCTGATATTTTCAGCCCTCTAAGTGCAGGCACCTTTTGCATTACACAGTAAAGTTTTACAGCAATATATGTCTAACACGTACGGACAACCCAAAAGAAGTATTCTAAGCTCATGAGCTCTCAATTGAAGTTTTCAAAGCGGCTTTAAGGGATTTAGACAAAAAATATTCATTTATTATTTCCTTTTATCACCAATACATGGCTAAAATCCTAGGCTGTTCTGAAAATCTCAGTGAACTGGATCCATACTCATTGGATGTAAGCGAACTGTCACGTTCGCTATCCATTTAAAAGATAAAACTCTCAAGCTTAAGAAAAAAAAACATTTGGTTAGATTTTGCTTGTACCATAACTGACAGCTTTACGAACTCATGTTCTGCAAAGCCCCGTTTTTTAGCTGAATAGGAACGCTCCAAAAAGGCATGTTTAGTCAGCTGAAATGAGAACTGTGATGATACAAATGTCTGGTTTCAGGAGTACGAAATCTATTTTGCATTGCTCTGGTACTGGAAGATGCTTAAGTTTGGATTGCTCTGGTCAATCAAAAACATCATAAAGTTTTGTGTAGTTTAACAGCAAGACTTGAGAGCTCAGAGCCAAGAAATTATACAATCTAGCAAATTCCACACACTGGATGTTTTCTGTGCTACTGAATATAGATACACTGGGTGGGACAGAAATTTGCAATGAAATTGAAGCAGCTGCTCTCTTTGGCAGATTAGAAGTTTCAGGTTTGAGGTGGGGAAGAGGAGAAAAAAGATGGGTCCAAGATAACGCTGGTGTCACTTGAAGGATTTACCAGGCTTGTCATACCAGTTTACAAGGTCAGAATTTTGCACGTACAGGCTGTTACCAGATTTTTCTTCTATATGACAGTATCTTTGGTAAGTGTTGAAAAACATTACCAAGTCAGAACAAGAGTCTCCTGATATCTTCTGTGAATCCCGACAGATCACGTTTGCTCTTCGTATGCAGAGCACACGGTAGGGCCTGACCCAAGCGTATTACTAAAATTCCGTTTAATTACGACGGCAGCCGGCACATCCCTCTCGTTCTGCAATACCAAACTTTTCCCGTCTGCAGGCAGCAGCCAGCAGCATCTCTTCCAGCTGCGGCAGCGCTGGGGAAGGGCTGGGAGCGGTGCGCAGCACCCCCGGGGTTGGAGGCACCTTTCTGCAGGATGCGCCCGCGCTCGGGCCCCTTTCCCTGCGCGCCGCTTCCCCTTCCACGGCAGGATGCAAAACGCGCGGCCATCCGGGCGGCTCCGTGTGCCAGATCCAGTTTTTGCCGGGTTCTGGCTCCGGGACGCTCCAATTTTTCTGTTGTGCTTACTATTTTTTTTTTTTTCCTCAACTGCTGCAGAGGAAGGCGCCAGCCCCGGCGGGGCGGTGGGGCCGGGGGACCGCTGCTCCCCCGGGACCCGGGCCGGGCTCCGCCCGGTGGCCGCGGCGCTCCGCGGGGCTCCGCGCGTTCCCCGGATGCCGCGCGCTCCCTCTGCGGACGGACGGAGAGAGGAAGGGAGGGAGGGAGGGAGGGAGGAGGAGAGAGGAGGAGGGAGGAAAGAAGAGAGGAGGGAGGGAGGCTGGGGCTGCCTCCGGGAGACGGGAGAGGGCCGCCGGGGCTGGGGCCGCCAGGCGGACAGGCCGGGGCGGCTGGCAGCGGGACGAGGCGCGGTGCGGCTCGGCGGGCGAGGGCCAGCAGCGGGCGGCCCCGCTCCGCCCCGCGGCGCTCCCCGCCCGGCGGCCCCGCAGCAGCCGCCGCCGCCTGGGCCCGGCCCGCCTCCCCCCAGCACCCCGCGAGGAACAGCTCCCTTGCAGTTGGCAGCACCGCATTAAAAAGGGAGCGAGGGGGAGAGAGAGACAGAGAGGGAACGAGAGGAGGGAAGGAAGCAGCCCCGATCACTGGGTTACTGACAGCAGTAGAGGAGCTTCCAGGAGAAACTGAACCTTTTGCAAAAAATAGCTCCTTCAGGGTTAGGCTTTTTTTTTTTCTTTCTTTCTTTTAGTCGAGTGCACAGGAGACATACCCCCATCCCAGCGTACACCCAACTTGTCGGCCTGAGGGGCACCTGGAGCAGACAAAGCAGAATGTACCAGGGACACATGCAGGTAAGAGGCTGCAAGCAGGCTGGAGAGGAGAAGCCCGTTGAACGGGCTGCGCTGAAACGTGATTCTGTGAAGTTTCTGTGGGTTGAGCGGAGGGGCGATGCCACCGTGGCACCGTGCAACAAGTGAACTGGTGCAATATGATCGTGGCGCTCCAACTCTGGGTTGAAGGGAACAGCTTGCCTGGGGCTAGCTCTGCTCAAGGGGGAGGATGGAAAAGGGGTTCTATCAACTTTATAACTAGGTGAAGTTTTGTGTATATTTATTCATTTATTGTGCCTGCTTGTTCAACCTGATTCAAGGCAGCATTCCAGGGCAAACATTGTTATGGCATGTTTAAGTGACACATGTCTCCTGCCATCCTCTTGATGCATCTCTTCCTGTATGTCAAGTGAAGGGCAAACAATAAAGGAAAAGACAAAGCACTTGCTTTGCAAAATCTGCTAAGATTTCATGCCAGAGTAACACTGTCGATTTGCACAGTGTGTGGTGTTTAAAAGGTGACAGATTTCTGTTCTTCCCTCCCAGCACGGGATGAGGATCGATTTTGCTAAGCCCTGGAATGACTTTGTAGAATGAATTCGAACACGTTTAAGTGACTTCAAGATTTTAGGCAGAAATCTTGTCTCACACTCCTATTGATCCACACCCCTGTAGCGAAAAACGCCTCTCCCTAAAAAAACATACTAGTGCCTTGGATGTGATGACTTTAACCTTGACTCCCGCTCTCCTTCATATGGCTCTTCCTTGGAAAGCCAAGTCTGTTTTGAAGGAGGGGGAAATGCCAAAGTGGGGTGAAGGTTTGCACTGATCTCCCAAATTAATTTCTTTGCTTTTGGACCCAATCTGGCTCTGTGTTCGTTGCCAGGAATGATCAAATGCTTTTATCACGTACTGTGGCACCAGCCTGGCATGTTGGTACTGTTAGTACTGAGGCTGTTTACAGAGAAACTGCAGTTTTAGTAAGTGCATGCTGACCGCTTCTGTTTGGTGTGATTCTGCACAGAATTTAAAAATCTGCTGAATGGCCATCAGGGACATTAAACTTAAGTCAATGTCAAACACAGGGTTGTATACAATATTATGGGAGTTAAGCGAGGACTCTGATTCAGCACTCTGCTTTCCTGAACTGAAGGACAGCAGTTACTCTTGTTTGTGTTATCTGAGCTCAACAACTGTAAACAATGTGTCATAATATTGCTTGTGACAGGAGAGCAAACAGGTTTTAACAAGCAGTGGAATCAATGGCAGGAACCCACCTGAGTTCATCAACCAAACTTAAATATATTTCTGTCCTAACAGGAAGCATTGATAATATTCAGATGACACCTAAAAAAGCCTAAAACATTAGGAGACATATTCATGTTTTCTATATCCTTAATTAGAGCCTTTAAGTGCGTCAGACAAAGATAACAAAGAGCTAATTTCTTTGCAATGAAATTATCTGCTGTGATGTTTATTAAACCATGTTGGAACACAAACTACCAAAGTTACCATCCAAGTACAGCACCAAACCACAGGCTAACAGAAATGTAGGCACATCCTAAGCATCGTGGGTCCTTCCTTAATATCTCCAAGCCTTCTGACAAGACTTCTACTAACTTGAGGAAAACTATTTGCAATTACCTGCCAATCTAAAATAAGGTGAAACCATAAAACCAACCAAAGTCGGGTGGATTAAGTCAGGCACCTAAGTCAGAAACTGGACTCCTAAACGAAACCAATCTTGTTTTCAAAGGCACCAAGCACTCGCAGAGCTTCCACCCTACCTGGGTCCTTAAGTATCTAACTTTATATATTTTATATATCCAAATGCAAAATGATGCGCAATATACCCTGCCTGATCCTAGGCCTTGAAAGCAAAAGCTCTTCTGAAGTTACTGTGATCAAATGGAGGATCTGATTTAGAATGCCAGTTGTCATTTCCCTTTTTCCTAGTGTTTCGTTCTTAGATGTAAAAGTAAAATCTGCAGAAATAATTCCTGAGTCCAACTACTTCAGAAGATATTTAGAGAGCCAGAGTTTTACTAATAACCTGCTGTAACTCAGCAAATTCTTGGAAGACTTCTGAAAGGTGAGAACATGAACAACTGTAGCCATGTAATAAGTTTAATTACAGAGACTGAGAATTTCCCCATCTTCGACAAGCATCAGTTACCAACTTTGGTGAGGAATTTCTGACTAAGCTCAGTAGAGTCTGCAACGTGCAGATAAATTATACTTTGCATTTAAACAACTGCTGAAGTCCAGCAAGCACCTGAAGTATCTTACTATATCAGGCCATAATATGTGTGTGTATATATCTTCTTAATTTTTAATTTATAGGACAGATTGTTTTTTTATTTTTTCTGAATCCCATAAAATCACTTAGTTTATTCCAAAGACCTCTAGATTTCCCTAGATATCCCTCTTACTGTTTCATGTAAGAATCCTCAACACACAGAAATACTAGAGAGATCCTGAGCTAAAATTCCAAACAAAGTAAGAAAAGGGGGGGGGGAAAAGCTAAAAAAAAAGGTATGTTACTGGTTCAACCACTGTCTTTACATCTCCAGGTACTTTTATAGGTCTAGCTTTTGTGTTACTTGTGCACCACATGCTTCCACATGAAATACTAGGAGAAAGGTGAAGTGGCCTTCCAGAGAGCCAGCACCAGCAACAGGATGCAGAGTAGTTCAGTGCCACGGGAGCTCTTTCAAAGCTATTTCACTGCCAGAATAAGCATAAGCATGTTTGATTTCGCCATACTGACCAACCTGTTCCATTTACAGAGTAACTTGAAAACATAACAGGGACTTCCATGGGTTCTAAGGCACACAGCTACCTCCTGAAGCTGTTAAGGCGGGGCTTTTGCATGAGAAAGAGAACTTCAGGTGAGATGCACAGACCCTTTACCTACAGCTTCAGTTATGCAAGAAGTCCTGTTTGGTTCAGTAAAGGTAGGCTCCGGCAGGGCAAACCTGATGCTTTTACAGGAGCACACCCTGGGATTACACAGGTACGGCAAAAGAACCGAGTTTAAATGCTCAGCTGTATGGGTGTAAGAGAGAGTATTTCTCAGGACAACATGTGCAACCCAGTGTGTGCTGTTTTCCATCTTCAAGGAAACAGTAGCAGGCCAGATGGAAGCAGAACATAAGCTGAGTTCATCTCACAATCACTGTTCTAAAATATCTATCATTTTAACAACCAACAAGGATGTTATAGGGTTTTTACAGTGTATTATATACCTGGTGCCAGTCCCTCCCATTGACTTTTATGAGAGTTCTGTAAAAGGCTGGAGCGTAAATTGTAATCATAGAATGGGATTTTCAGCAGCATTTGGCTTCCTAGGAAATTCAAAATAAATGCTTTCAAAACTGTTTGCCTTGATGCTGCTGTATATAGTCAGCTTCCTTCAGCACAAATGCTTGAACAGAATTGCTTTGCCAAATGTTGGCACGGGATTTTACGTATGGCAGTGTTATGTTTTGAGATGGCTTAATTTAGACAAAGCAGAAATCCTGACCACACATGGCTATCAGAGTTCCTCTGGCACTTTTTTGCAAGAACAGGCTCGTTAGTTGCAATGCCTTGGCCAAGTTCCAGATCAGACAGTCTCCTAAACTTTTAATTGCATAGGCAATCAACTTCAGGCCCTTAACTGTCGTGTTCTTTTCTGTATTATTAAAGATATTTAACATTCTACCCTTGGCATTTCATATTTACATGAAGTGATCTGTATTAATCATTCACATTCCAGTAAGATTTCAGTTGGCAAACATACACCTATATGACTGTACTGGGTCTACAGAAAAATAACTATGTACACATGAAAATTACTGCGAGGTGAAACCTCAAGGGCTTCACATGTTTTACTGGGCCTGAAAAGTGTTGCTAAATATTTTAGAATTTATAAAAAACCATTTTTTACACTGATTTCTCAACACTTAAGACACAGCTAATTCACTGGGAGAAGTGGAGCAGAACTGTCTCAAGATTAGCTGCAGGTATAAGTCCCATTTTTGCTCATTTGGCAACCTATTAAAATAATGTAATAGTGTTGGTTACCCTGGCACCTAAAATAAGTAAAACCCAAGTTATTAACCAATTATGGATTTTTAAAAAGTCATCATGCATTTTGAACATGAATAAAACAGCCTGCAAGAATATGCACAACATAAAATTGAATTCAATGCTAAACTGGATCTTTGCTCAGCTGTTAAGATCAACATAAACTTAATAACTTTAAGCTACAAAATTCTAAAAATCTGGGCCTGTAGCTAGAATGCTGACTGATCCCTCCTGGTGTCCTAGCCTGGCTGAAATCCCATGACGGTAAACTGATAATTTTTCATTATTACAAGTTTTTTCTAAAGGTTCTCACCATTCCAGGGCAGTGTTTATGATGGTGTGATATCCATTTTCTCTTTATATTTTCTAGTTACTCACTAGCAGCTTTTCAAGTTTTGAACAGCAGATTATGAACTGCTTATAAATGAAACAAGCTAAAAATAATGAGCTCACTTCCAATGAAAGTTCATTCAAAGGAAGTAGGTAATATACTACTTTTGGCTAAGGTGCACACTGAAACTGTAACAATTGTTGGTATTTGTTGTGCTGGTATAGAGAAGCGTTCGTTGAAGCTGTGAGGCAGTTTTACACAAACCTAGCAAAAATCTTGCAAAGGCTCAGAAATTCTTGGCACATAGTGTATTTTGGCTGTATGCAAATTAAGAGGAACTCTTACTAACTAAATAAGGATCTATCCCTCTATTCTGGAATTAAATTCATTCAAAACATAGAAAAACAATGGTCCCTAACACTGTCATTTGTTTATAGAAATATGTTAGTCTAAATCCAGTATACAGCTTTCACAAAAGACGTACTGTTTACTCAAGATACCGTGCTGATTAAAAGTTAAAATTAAAATTTTAGTTTTTTTTTTTTAAATCTACCGCTATTGTCACAATTTATGACAGCACGATGCAGTTGCTAGTTCTTCAAACTACACATCTAGAAACCTGGATTTTACTTCTAGCCTCCCTAAGTAGCTTCAGCAAGCCCGGTCACCTTTCCACACATCCCTTCTGGCCCACCTACGTTTTTTACTCTGATTATCTAAGCTTGAATATCAGTTAATTCTTTTTATCGTGTTTTCAAGTTTCCTAAAATGTACCCACACAACTACTAAACCCAAGGATTAATGATCAATAGCAAAATACTCAGCTGCTTGAAGACCTACAGAGAGAAAGAGAGTCTATTTTGATTACTTAGCTTATATTTGTTGAAAGTTTAGGCTTATGCATGTTTGAAAATTAATTAATGGGACCCACTTTTAATATATCTGAGAGGAAAAAACGCAGGCCAGCAGTCTCAGAATAGAGTAACGTAGATGAAACTGCTATGCAAAGGAAGAGGCCAAAAAGTTCAAAAACAGTTCACAGGCTAGATCAGAACAGAATATCCAAGCAGGACAAGGTACATTAAAGGATGGGAAAGGTAAGAGAACCACATACAGAAATCTAGAGTTCCCTTTGGGAAATGCAGCCTTATAAACATTCATCTATAGAAAATAATTCCTAAGTTATAATAATTGTTTTTCTAAGCAAGCTGATTCTCCAGAAATGTAAAAAAAAAAAAAAGGGGTTTGATGTCTAAATGAGGTCTGTTTAAAACTGTCCATCTATTTTAATTTACTCCCTTTGAAACAATACTTAGGATGAATGTGAACAGCATTTTTTTTTTCTTACTACCCAGCCCAGAAAGTATCTACCAGTTGTTTGTATCACAGAATGCAAGTTTGCACAGTCTATTTCAGAAACAGCTGATACTGCAAAACTGAGAGAAGTTGTCATCTTCCAAATCAGGTGTCATAACATGTAAATTAGGAGGTGACTTTCTGTAGTTATGCATTTTCATCACTGTCCAATAACATTACTAACAAACTGGCTAAGGACCATAAAGACCATATTCAGCAAATTCTTCTACCAGGTTACAATTACTATGAACTGTATGATATTTCACTGCTTGCTTCTCAGGCTTTTAAAATTCTGAGTCATTGGTACATGAGTTTACTTCCAATGGTTTATTTGCGTATAAATAAATGAAGTAAATTCTAAAATATCAAGTAAGTGAAACTAATTATACTGAATGGAAAAAACCCATCATCAGATTACCTATCCCCATGAACAGAAAACACAACCCAAAGTTAGCCCAAAAGTGGTTTTTCTAAAGTTTGCATAATTAGTCACATCTCAGCATTACTGCAGATCCTCCCAAACGGTTTTGATTAAACTTCTATCAGATTGTCTTAACAGATGTAAGCCCCAAGTTTCCTCCTCCACTTCTCCATGGTCTATCAAGACAGTCAGACAGATTTGCCAGTGTTTCTTCTCTCACTCTGTCCTATTTGTTCATTTTCTCCTCCTTATCCACCTTTGAAGACTTTGTTGAAATGGTTTGCCTCCTACTACATTTGCACTGCAGTTTCATTTATGCTGCCTGCAGTAGGGCAGCCAAGCTCAACCATGTCATGACTGCGTGCTATGCGCAACGGGGTCTGGGTCACCTCTCAGCAGCACTTGGTCACAAGGCAAAGATGTTCCACAGTGAAGTTCACTGCCACAAGCAGAAAGAAGCAAACTGATGGCTGAGGACTCTACTACCAGCAGAGCTCACCGCTTACAAACTAAATCTAGATTAGGAGACAATAGAGGACCACCAAGAAAAGGAAAGTAGCTGGCTTTAAAAGAGCAGCCTGACTTTTTGCCTACAGTCACTGCAAGATGTTTGTAGGGTAGACCAGTACCCATGAACTCTCTTTTCTCACATGCTTATTGATTTTGGCAATCCCTAGAGAAAAATAACCACGCTACAGTCTTTGTGACTTTCTCTGTAAAATATGGGAATGCTCTACTGCCTCATATTCACTTGTCTTAGAGCCGTTTACTGTCTTCTGATAATTTGCCACTGTTAATCTCATAGCAATTCTTTAAAACCCCTCTTGTCCTAATATGGATGTTGAATATAATACAAATCACGTGCATACAAACATCGTTGGACAGCATTTTTTAATTAACATAGAAAATAACAGCTAGGCATTTAGAATCTGTCAGTATAATAACAAAAGCATATGCGATAAGGAAAGTACTGTGCAATAAATTAAATCTTTCTTGATTACATTAAGACTTTGTTTTCTGTTATGAGATACAGAAAAGAAATTCAAATAGTCATATCCACTGACATTTAGAAATTACAACTTCAGAATTATTTAGACAT
The DNA here is from genome assembly GCA_009769605.1 of Bucorvus abyssinicus. NCBI lineage: Eukaryota > Metazoa > Chordata > Aves > Bucerotiformes > Bucorvidae > Bucorvus > Bucorvus abyssinicus. The sequence goes on along the minus strand of CM020035.1, from coordinate 8,062,614 downwards.
GCTTTTTTTTTTTAAGACCAGTCAAATTTTTCTGTTTTTTTTTTTCCTTAGGTCAAACATTTGGCTTTATAGACTAGTTTTCAAAAGCTGAAGAAACAAACTTTAAAATTTGCTTTACCAACATTAGAGCCAGCTCTATCTATGTTTACATGAATGAATGTAAATGGAAATTATACTGATGTAAATAAGAGAATAATTAGCTTCCAAGCCTTTTTAATGTTAATCCCTGTCTTCCTAATGTCTCCAGTCAGGTTCCAAAGTTATGGTGTAAAGTAGATGTCCTGAGTAAGGGCAGAAAAGCCGTTACAAATTGCATTTATATATTTTATTTATATATTTATATATAATTCAACATTTTCTATCAAGAAAAAAGTTCCTTAAAAGTCAATAGAGAGATAATAGTTACCTGTTTAAGCCTACCCTGGAACATAAAGATCTGTTTCTCAATAAGCAACACTGAATAGTAGAGTATAACTTGACAGTATTTACTAAGGTCAAGTTTGCTAATATTAATGTAGGAATAAGCAAAGACTAGAATAAATAGAAGCTTTTTAGTATTTTTGAGTACTGTGTAAACTGAGACAAAACATCACGTTTAGACACGATAGTAATCTGTCAGAGCCTTTTAAAATCTGAGGAAGTATCCACTGGTAGGAAGATTTGAAAAAAAGTCAGTATCTGGTATTTTATACAGAAGAATAGATAAATAGTATTTATGTAAACTAGAAGGATGGCCTTAGTTTTCACTTGTCTTGGACTCTGTTGGCCTTGGACTCTGTTGTCATGAAAGTAATGACAGAAATGTCATAGAAGTGATTAATGAGGTAACAACAAGTGTAGCTTGACATGTGTCTCACCAGAGTGAGAAGTTATTTCTTCTGTCATTCACTGAAGTTTAACAAGGAGCTAATCCTCCAGTTACAGGCTTCAGATGTAGACAAGATCTTTCATCTTTTGTTGTTTGTCATCTAACACTTCTTCCAAGAACCAGGACAATTTTAAAAAGGCTTTGAAGAAGGAATACTAGGAAGAATGTTAGATAAAGGAACGGAGGAAAATGATGCACAACAGAGAAAAATAAGGCAACAAAAACTAGGAAGGAAGGAAGTGCTGCTGTTGTTCTGAACAGTAGAAAACTTCGTTAATATTACCACTGTACTTAATCCAGGTAACATACACAGGGTGGCAAGGTATATAAAACTGGAAGGATTGCCTGAACCTGTGCAACAAAACAAAGGAATCTGAATTGCTAGAAAACAGCTGAATACTACATGGAATCAATGAAAGAACACTTATTCCTGGAGCACTTACAATAAAACATTATCTGCTGTTCAGGAAAGACAGAAAACCAATGGTATTGGTCACATTAGGAACCTGGATCCCAAAAAAAGAGGGGGAAAATTTTGTAAGATGCTTCAGAACTAATATTTTCAATTGTTAAAATGCTAAGACTAAGCCAAGAACACACAAGGAATGGAGATAAAGACCTCCTCAAAGGCAAAAGTACAAGTTGCCTAAAGTAAAGTTTATTTAGATCTTGAAAATATATTAAAACAACTGATAAAAGTTTTTCAGTTACATGATTGGGGGCAAAACATACTCAAAGCGGCATTTATATTATGGATATCCTAATTTATGGTGCAAACCCAAGATGGTTACAAGGGTAGGAATCCTGCAATGATTAGAAATGTGTGAAGCAAAAGTTCATGCAGTTCATGCTATATAATCTCTATGCTGTCTACTGATGGAGCTGCTATAAGAAATTGCAGACTTGGTAGCAAATGTGTAATGGTCTAGTTGTGAATGCAGACATGGTGTCATATGACAGGACAATAGAAAATAAGTCAAGATTTAAGATAAGGTGAGAAAAATGGGAAGATAACTAACAGCCCAGATACCCACATGGCTATACATAATCTGCAAGGTTTCAGGGGACAGACTTTAAGGAAAATTAAACAAATAAACGTACACAGAAAAATGGAAAAAATGCTCTTTTAATTTATCAAGAGAAGATAACATCAGGCTAACTTGACAGCATATTCTTTTATCATAACTGGGTTTTTAGGCAAGGGATGATGTAACTGACTTGATCTGTATGATCTTCCATAAGTATTTGTTGTGGTGCCACAAAAGAAATTATTAGAGAAGCTGGAGAAAGTAAGGAATAGTAGAAAATCTTTAAAGAGGGCGAGAAACTCATTCATGGGGAAATGAAAAATAGAGCACTAAAGGAAGAAATGTCAGACTGAGGAAAGTTTAATAGGGAAGGTCTTTGTGGATGACTGTTGGAACTAATGTCTGATGTTTCATCCGTAAACGTACTAGAAACAGGAAAATGTTGGCTACATTTGTTGATTACTCAATGCTGGGAAACATCGTCAGTATTGGAAACCATAATCAGTACTGATGAGTTTCACTCTATGGAAGTAAGAGTGAAACCTCTATGAGGTCACTCTACAGAGGGAACTGTGTTAACTTCAATAATACAAATATAATTAAATTTGACAGCACAATATGCTGTTGAACATCAATAAAACTGTCTACCCTAAACTGTAAACTATCATTTAGAAATCATTAAGAAGAAAGACTTGCACATACAAGATGGTTATAAGCCATCAATATGATATATCCATAAGAAAAGACAGATGCAGTTCTAGTGTTAGAAAAGTTTTTTCCCAGAATAATCAGGGAAATATCAATGCTAGTTTACAATGCCACTAGCAAATTTTCAGTTGAGAACCATATACAGACCTGGTCAAGAAGAGAGGCATGGAAACAGGTTCAGAGAAGGATGATGATGAAGAAGGAGAAGGGAAAGTCTATCTTACAAGAAGAGACCAAAAGAATTTGGCTTGCTTTGTGGAGAAAAATGAGGGCTCAGCAGGAGCATAATACAGCATGTAAATGCATCAGTGAGATAAACACCAGATACGGAAAAACCTAAATTAGCTAAGGACAAAACTGGCATGGGAACAAATGGATATTAACTGGCTGTGAATAAATATAGGTTGGAAATTAGAAGAAGGTTTCTGAGCATTAGAGCAATCAAGATTTGCCATAGCCTTCCAACTGGCATAGTGGAGGCAAAAAAGATGAAACAATCAATTCATTAAAGACTTTATGTAACATGCTGCCTGTGAGAGAAGACTGAAGATCAATAACCCAGCAACAACACCCTCCTTGTCTTCTGAAATTTTTCTGACTTCAGCAGAAACAAACCCTGGCTCTTGGTAAGACCAAAATACTCAACTTCAAGAAGTCAAAAATCTTCCTGTTATGGCTGTGGAGGGCTTGATTGTCTTCACAGCTTCAGTAACCTCCTGCTAAGAAAGCCATACAGGCAGTGACAAATTAGTCTTACTTTTCCTCCCATTGCCTAGTCCAAAACATGTTTTTGACTACTCATGGAGCTGAGCTTTTCAGTTGGAATACTCTCTGTGCCAGCTTCCTTATCGACTCTCCCACTCAGCTGAACCGATAGTTTTGCTATAAAACCTTATAAAACCTTAATAATCAGAGGAAATATATTTCCCCCATACAGCTAAACTCAATGGTTCATGCTAGAAACACTGACGCGTTTCCTCATCTTGTATTCATGTTCCTGCAATCAGGCACAGAGGGTTTGAAATCACCAGCTGTGTTAACATTGTGTAACAGTTTTTTCACATTCTGGTCTATGTTTTATTTTGAAACCACTGAGATGATGGCTGGAGTATCATTCCCACTTCAACTGGCTATTAAATACAGACCTGTTGAAGACTTGCTAATACTTCACTGAGTATTTCAAGTTTACTAATCAGAGACAATTATGTGTCTATATTTTTTCAGGGGTTTTTTTGATTCTTTATAACTGATGCTTCTTGAAAAGCAATAGAATCACTGCTTAAGAGTTCATCTACACCTGCCATTTGTTTCTCCTCAAATAATTAAATTGTTTTCACAAAGGACAAAATAGATACATTACAGACATTAAATAAATTCTGCTGACATATTTACAGGTTCTCAATAACAGAGAAACACTCGTTTAGTGTATCTGGTCAGCGTTTGTTTCACTCCAGTTTTAGATTTGGGCAGTCCACCAGAATTTGTATTTATGGACAGTAAAACAATATGTGAAATTTCTGAAATATGAGAAGCATCATTTCCAAACAGGAAATTCATTGCAGATTTCTGTCCTGTGTCACCTACTACTGGTAGAGGATCATGGCACCATGTACTCATCTACTGCAAGATGCATTTAAAAACATGCTACTCTATGTTCATCTACTCCCCATCCACTGAAATCCTGAAATCCTTGTTCCAGTAAAATCAATGCCAAAGAGACCATTCATTTCAGTGCAATCAGAATTTTGGTTAGGATCTTGCACAGCAGGAAGCATTGCTCCTTGCTTCAAAGTAGTCCTAAAAGGGCTCTCTTCCTTCTGTAAACACAAGAGAAATTACTAGTACAGAAGTAGGCTAAATTCGGCTTCAGGGATTTGTGCCTGTTTACACTCCATTTGTACGTGGTACATTATCTACTTCCTGCAGGAATAGTTGATGAATAGGACTAAAACAATCATTGTACAATTTGAAGACATCTACTCTAAGAAAGGCAGGTTCCATTATTGTTAGATCATTTCTTCCAATAGGTTAGATGAAAAAAAACGCTCAATCTACTATATGCAGTTGTTGTGAAACTGTTTACTGACTGGATTTGAAAAAGGCAACACTTGGCTTAGATCTGGGAAGAAAGAGAGAAGTTCAAGACCTGGCATAATCAGCTGTGTGTGGGAGCAAAGGGCCTTCCTTACCTCACAGTTCAGCATGTGGGAAAGGTGCTGCTAGGACAGTTACAGCAGCCGAAGTCCATTTCCCCAGCAAAGATAAAATTCTCCCAAGTGTGCATGTGCCAGGTCTTAAGTCCTTCACTGGAACCTCACAGGACCTTATCTGCTGATTGCAAATCATTTACATTGGGACCAGCCCCAAATGGATTGTATTTTTATTTAAATGCAAGTTCCATCCAATAACTTTCTGGATCCACATGCATAATAAAGTAACCTCCAATGGTTATGGCAGTACTTCAGAGGGATCTGGGGTTAAGTTCCTGCTTTCCCATTGCCACAGGTTTTCTATGTGAACTTGAACAAGGCATTACTGTCTCGGTGCCTCTGTTGTTCATCAGTAAGACAGGAATAAAAGTACTTCCATCCTCACAGGGTGTTACCCAGATGATTAAAACATTCAGAAGCACATATCCACACAGTTACAGAGACCGCTTTTGTTTCTAATACTTAAGCTGATTTTTTTATTCTGCTAAAGATGAAAAGTCATCTTAAGAAGAACCTTGGATTCCAAGATTTTTGCCAGATTTCACACAGAAATTATAGCATAACGGCATGCTACAGGGTTCAGTGCCCTTCGTGTAACTGAACTGCTAAGGCAGTTGGAAGATATATACAGGTAACAGAATCCAAATATGAGAGGATTCCATCTTCAACACATGGAAACCTGGCCAAGTAAATTTAACTTTTCCCTCTGGGATATTGCTAATAAGACACTGATAGAACAATGCTTCATGTAAGAGAAGAGAAGCAGATGAGTACTACGAAAACAGAGAACCATAAATGGATACAGAAAACTCGAAGTAACAAAGGAATTCTGAAACACAGTCAGGAGCATCCTGCCCAGTAACAGCACACAGCACTGCGCACACAAGTCACACCATGGAAGTGGGGGCAGGACAGCAGGGTCGAACCCCCAACAAAAGCGGGTGAGGAGGAGGAAAATCTCACTCTGAACCAGGCTCAGTACCTGAGCGAGGAGTCAGTTTTCAGAGTGGAACTGTTTGAACACATGATTTAGCAGATAGCACAGAAACCCCCTGTGATTTTATCCATTGGTTCTATGAAACTGGAACAATTTTTTTTGTGCCACAGACTCCCAGTCCAATCCCAGCTATGTCTGGCTTATCAATCGTAATGCAATTCATTCAATGCATTATTTCATAACTGTTGTATACTCAAAATCTATAATAAAAGTAATAACTTAAATGGAGCCCAGTCTTGATTTCCACAAATCAGTTTGCTGCACTGGGGCATGCTAGCAAATGATAGGGTCTTCAGGAACAAGACAACATTGCTTACTTCAGTTAGAAAGTCTTGTTTACCTGTCACTAACAGTGAAAGATTATTCTGGTTTCTCCATTTTTCATACATAATGCAGGAAAATAATAGTGTAGTGCACTTAGTATTTTTCTGAAACAAGATGATGTGGTTCCAGGGTGGCTTTCTAAGGCTAATAGCACGTAATGCGATAATAATAAGAGGATGGGGAACAGACTGGCATTGAGCAGTGGGATGGAAAAAAAACAACTGCTGCACTGATACATTTTCAAAGTGGCTTTTCAAGATACAGAGTTGTGAAAAGGTATAAAGTGAAAGAGTTTACTCAAAGCAGTAGAAGCAGTTTGAGTAATTCTGAGGAAAAGGCCATAAAGTGGGTGCACATCTCTTGGAGCATGAAAGGGTTCCTAACACAGCAATTCGCATGCATATCAACCAGAAATTTTGAAGCACATGATAAGCAAACTTCTCCAAGACTGTCTGATACCTAATGAAAGAGTTAAAGGTCTCAGAAAGAGGCATTTTCTAGGCAATTAGTATGTTTTAGTCTCCGTAACTAAATTCAGATGAAATACCTCAGTGAACACTGGAATTTGAGATTAACGCCTTATATTACCGGGAGGCGCATCCTTGGCCAGGCAACTCTTGATCTGTTACAGTGTCAAAAAGCAGCTGTGAGAGTGAGCCAGCCAGTTAATATTGCCATGAGACACACGGCCCCAGCCACTGGAGCATTTCTACAGGAGAAGGAACATGCCAAAGGTGTCCTAAATATCACTGTGGTCACCAGCTGCTTTAACAGTCTGTCTCTACAGAAAGAGACTGCAGCTTCCTAACTGGTGTAAATCTCAGTCTGCCCCATGGGTGGAGGAAGATACATACACACACTTCCACCTTCATTCCTTAAGCTGCGCTAGGAAAGACAGTTTCAACAAAACTTGCTGTTAAGGGCCATGGCTTTTGCTTTTAGTTCTCAGTTTTGAGTGCAGTTCTTTGTCATTAGACTATATGAGCTGTAGGTTACTGCTTGTAGAATCCCAGACCAGCCCTCTGGGGAAGATCACCCACCTCTCAAAAAAGTTAATAAGGAAGGATAAGCTACTTGGATCTCAATTCCCTGGGGATTCTTGTTTAGGAGGAGGAATGAGTCCTGAGAGCTATTCCCTCTGTACACTGCACTGCCTTTAGAGCTATTACTACTAATGATCATACCAAAAATTATCTGTAGTGGATCTTAGAGATGTAAAATAGAATAAAATCAGATAGCTCTTGAGTTGAATGGAACAGATCACTGAAAGTTGCTGTACCACACCGCCCCCAACATCTGCAGAAACCCTTTTAGTTCAGGGGATGATACAGATGTAATTAGAAGTGAACGTGATGCCAGATATTAGAAATAACAGCTAAATAACATAATATCCTAGATTGAGAAGCTATTTATCAATAACAGAAAATTTTTTTCACCAAATGCTGAAATACAGAACATGCTGAAAACATCGAGAGACCATTAGACCAAACGATTTTAAGAGAAAGCTACGTAGGTTTTTTTTAGGAAAAAAGAACAGAGGGCACTGCTGCTGGCTAGGTATTTGTAAATTTTTCATGTGAATTTATTGCATATGTAAGAGATTGAATTAGTAGCACTGACAGGAACCCAGGCACAGTAAAAGCTTCCTGATACTGACACAGCACTGCTCAAGCTGTACAGTCCTGACCATTAGCAATCCGCTATTGAAGCCCTGAGCCTCTTCTCAAGCAGAGTCTGCAGAGCACACTGGAACTGGACTGAGCGAGGTATTGTTTCTGCGGTGTGAATTCACAGGCATTCATAACAAAGACTAGGATGAGACCACTACAGTTTTTTAGATTAATGACCTCATTTGGACTCTGATGCCAGGCTCAAGGGAAGAAAGTCCAGTGCAAGCTAATATGCTACCAAAATACTGCAAGGTAAGTTTTTGGGGAAAAAAAATGTTGGAAGGATTTTGTGTTTTGTGATAAAGAGACTAAATACAAAAGGAAGTCAGAAACAGCCAGCTTGCAGAAGAGACTATAAGGTACAGAAATGAGAATGATCTCCTACCTTTGAGGAAAGAGGGTCATTTTCAGACACTCAGAGGCTGAGCACTGAAATCTGGATCTTCTATCACAGGGCGATAGGTTGCTTCAGAACAGCAAAGCTTTGAGAGCAAACTAGGGGAATGTAAATTGCATCTCTTCATTTAAGTACACAAGTCTATTGCCAAATATTACCATCTAAAAGGAATGTAGGTATTGTGGCTGTTATGAACTCCTTAGGGAGGCTCATAACCTTTTAGGAACCTTCCCTCCTTCCCTGCAATGTATTAACCTTTTGACCATGTCAGTGCTTGGATCTGGGGAAAGAAATCGTGTGCACAGACAGCCATAGTCGGGGACCGGTAGAAAGAGAACTGTGCAAGACATCAGGGACGCAGGATGTTGTGTGAATTCCATATGAAAATGTCATATACAAGAATAACGATGTTAAAAAAAAAAAAGTATTTCAGATGAATTATGAATGTGCAGATGAGCAGCCACAGGCAAATATTTCATTGCTGTCTTATAAACTATATTCCTGTAGTGTCAGATTGTGACAACTTACAAGAACATAATAAGAGCTTTTTCTAAGAGTAACACTGCTGGGTTTAATGGTGCCGCTAATGGAGTAAGATTTTTCTTGGAGTAATGGATTAAGAGTGCCATAAACCAGCCCTGCATCACCACTTCCTGTTTATATCTTGTGGTTTATCCTCTAGAGCAAACATGTATTTCTCTCACTTGAAACTTCTGCTTGTTAGAAAAAAAATTATTGCTTAATATTTTCCTTTTCACACCATTCATCCTCATGGAAGGCATTTCTTCTTAAGTGAATTATTTTACATGTAGAAGAGTGAGAGAATTACTGTTCTGATTAGCAGAGTGGTAGACCTTCACTTAATGTGGTGGGTTTGTTTTTTTTTTTTTTTTTTTGGTAGGTCTAGACAATCTCTTCTAGAATTTCATTTAGATATCATGTGTAATTCATTTGAACAATTTGAGTCACTCAGTAAAGTTACTTCAATCTTTTCCTTTTTATCGAACATTATTTCCCTGCTGCAAGCGAGGTATTTTATTTGATGAATTTGCACATGGCTGATCTCAAAGGAGAGAGGACAAAACACAAAAGACCCCCAAATTAAATTCTAATCCAATTTAACAACAGCTGTAAGGGAAATGAGGAAATATTAGTTACTCTAGAACCTCAGTCTCATGGTAACATGAAAAATGAAGCTGATATCCAGAAATTTTAAATAGTTTAAATTTTCACCTATATACACATGTTTTGTGAGCAACTACAGACAAAGCCAGGCAGAAGCTCCCAATGAATGATGGCACTCTACCAATGTCAAGAATCAAGAGCTAGGATTGAGATGCACATTACAAACATACATACACAGAGGTGCACAAATAATAGTAAAACTAGCAAATGTTCTTGACATTTGGACAGTACTTGAAGTTACAAAAATGTGTTCTAATATATTGACAGATTTTGTGGTTAGAAGGATTCATTTATTGTCATCTCATATGAACTGTAACATAATACAGGCTGATGAACTTCACACACTGATTTAATCTTCAAGATCAGCTTGAATGAAAACCGCATATACTCTGGACAAGCATCTAGTCTAAGTCTCAATGTGTAAAGCAGTGGGAAATCTACCAACACTTGCTCAAGATATTCCAGTGATTCTCCAGACTGTTCCAAGTATTCTTAGTGAGTATTAGCAACATATTACAACACTTCTTTCATACACACACAGAATACGTTAGAAACTATCTTAGAAGAATATAATAAACCAGATAATATTTTTAGAATTCTCAGGTAAGCTGAATTATAATGAGAAGGTTTGAAATTATAGGCACCTAACTCAGGACCTGTGTAAATGAGGACATGAAAGAATCAGTTAAAAGTCTCTGTCTTCTTGTTCCTAGCACAGCATTTCAGTTCACTTATGGTGGACAAAAGTGGCAGTTGGAGGAGTTAGAGGAATAACCCTCAAGGCAGCGGCAGACTTTTGCTATATATGGCACAAAATGATCTTACAGTATAAAAGTTTCCATTGCCTTTGCAGGAACCAGGATTGTAGGAACTAGTCTTGTGGGAGGGAATTATGATCAACTTTTAGAAAACGGCTGGGTCAAGAAACAGGAAGGCTGCTTTGTAATGTGAACTTAAAATCAATTCACATGTGTATGTCAGGAGCGTTCCTGTATACTATAGTAAACATAGTCTACCTACTCTGAGGTAGTCGAATCATAACTCTATTTTAGAATTTTCTGAGAAAGTTCCTGGCAACAAGAGTTTTTACAGTCCAATTAACACAATAGGGAGTGACAGTCTCTAAGCCTGAAAACAATTCCCACTAACAATAATCTGGACAAGGCTACAGATAAGGAACTCTTCCTTATACATTGAAGGGAAACAAGGTTATTCAACCAGCTGCAAAAAATGGAAGAACCATTTTTACCCACACTCAGAATGGAAGCAAAAGACAAAGGAGTTTGAACTTGTCAGTAAAAGAAATAGGTTAGCCTATGTCGTGATTTGGAAGAAGAATAATCAATAAAGGCACCAAGCAGACTATAGCTGGAGGCAATCCTCTCATTGAGAGAATGCTAGAAGCCAATAAAAGACCGGAGGAAAGCTAAAAGGGGAAACTACATTGTGCTGGTAAATCAAGGTGGCAGTAAACACTACTACTACCCTCTTATTTCTCTGTTCAGTGGAAAGGAGAACTGTGACACACAGTACCACCCACCCCCACTGCTTACCATTTATGATAACCAAGCCAACACTACCAGCACTTACGCCACTATTCCATGCTTTCCAGTTACGTTCACGGGATTAATTTCAGTCCTGTTAACTCCATTTGTTGTATTAATCACCTTCTCCCCATCTATTAATATAACTAGTAGTCATTTCTGTGCAACTAATACCAAAATGAAGAGCACTGGTTTAGAAATGTACTGTGTACCAGTAGAACAGCAATGGAGTGACCTCGCCTGCAAAATATGTTACTAAATGTTTGAACATTTACCTGAACTCATCAGGAAATATTAAGTTATAGACGCTTATGTATTTTAGACAGAATGCTGTTTAATTTCTTCGACAGAAATTATTCAATAGCATTCATTCAAACCAAAATACATCTACAATATATTCTTTTAATGCTGGATTAAGATTGAAAGGTTGTTTTCACTATTCCCTCATGACAATACAAAGGCAAAAACCCCCTCTATAGGGACTTGGTAGTTGAATCGAGTGGTTTATGAAGTAAAGCCTACTTGTTTTATTTAGAACAGTCTCGGCAGACGTCAGGTAGTGCAGTGAATCTCTACCTGGATTCTGTCAGCCTTACTTAGCTAAAGCAGCTCCTTACGTTGAATTTCTAACATTTTGACCAATGTTTTTTTCTCTCCTAAGTACTTTAATTGTATTTATCCAGCAGGAAAAGTTGATACTTACTAATTCACTGAAGATTATGTGCCTGTACCTTTCCCTTGCAGCTGTATTTACTCAAAACAAAGCTATTCAAATAAGCCTTAATCAAGAGACATCATTCTACCACACCGTGTGTGTGCAAATCTACTCGGATCCCTTCAGCTGGGAACAGGAGCCGTGAAGCCCCAGACCGGCAGGGCAGTTAACCGGCAGGGCAGTTAACCGGCAGGGCAGTTAACCGGCAGGGCAGTTAACCGGCAGGGCAGTTAACCGGCAGGGCAGTTAACCGGCAGGGCAGTTAACCGGCAGGGCAGTTAACCGGCAGGGCAGTTAACCGGCAGGGCAGTTAACCGGCAGGGCAGTTAACCGGCAGGGCAGTTAACCGGCAGGGCAGTTAACCGGCAGGGCAGTTAACCGGCAGGGCAGTTAACCGGCAGGGCAGTTAACCGGCAGGGCAGTTAACCGGCAGGGCAGTTAACCGGCAGGGCAGACCGGATTCATTGTGGAGGGGCATCGGTGTCACGTTGAGCTGCTGTAAAAGTCACCTAGGTTCCCTAAGTATGCAGCAAAAGAAGTAAAGTTTCTCCTGTACCTGCCGAGGCGCTGTCTGGAAGCTATGGCAGGAACTCCTGACAGCCCTGCCCTCCATGTTCCTTCTCACACCGTGAGTGCCGCCCTTTCACACAAGTGGCTCCACAGAGGAGCCACAAACGCCTCTGGTTGGTTCAGAGGGGCCGGATGCTCCCCTGATTGGTTCAGCTGTGGACAGGCCCGTTGGGGAGCCGGCCGGAGCCGGCTGTGACCGGCACAGGGCAGCCCCTGGCCTGCTCCCACAGCAGCCCCTGGCAGAGCCCGGCCAGTTACGCCCGGTGTGTGGGGATGGATGCTCAGCCATTAGTTCTGGCAGGGCAGCTCCTCCTGGTCTAACCTGCTGATGGACAGGGCAGGTGTCAGGCTTCGACCTGCCCTGAAGTGTTTATAGCAGGGACTGAGCTGCAGGTCAGGGGAGTGGCTCCCTGGCAGCAGAGCCACGGGGGGGAACGCTGGTAGCTGGAAATCCCCGGGGAAAGACACCTCTTTCTTTTCTAAAGCTTACGTTATGACAATTAGGGGTTAAATTACAGTTAAAACAGTTGGAAATGGAGTTACTAAGAGATGAAATAATTAAAAGCTTTATCAATAACTACAGAGAGCTGAGAGTCTTGCTTAACCGAGGCCTATCTCTGGAATGCCATCCGTCAGCGTTATTTAAATAACGTTTTGACAATCCAACATACCAAGTTATACTGGAGAGTTTTCACAGAAACTGAGTATGACGCATTAATGACACGGGCAGCATTTGAGGTCCTTGCGATTCCCCCGTGTGTCAGGCTCGAGGGATTCTGCCCCATACAACTCAGCTGACGCCAGCTCCCTACGGGCAATGGGTGCGTACGGGTTAACCGGCTGCAGTTGTGCTTTTGAAAAAGGAGATCATCGCTTTACTGAGTAATGATACACACTCTCTTAATTACTTTTACTCCCCTTTCACTCCATCACCTCCCACAAAAATTAGCTTTTAAACTGCTATCTGCTTGAAGAGTGACTATGAGCTGAAGTTAATTCAGTGCCCAAGACTTACCAATACATCAAACAGTGACAACACAGTGGAAAGAAACAACAAACTTCCTGCAGCTCCAAGAAAACAGCTTGAACATCCTACCATGAGACAGAATCTTTTATCTTCTGACTTGCAATTGCAGATCCTGTACATCGTATGCTCTAAACACTTTTAAAAAAATAAAATGGGCAGATGCCAAAATTAAGACAACCATTTTTAAAGAGTGTTAAAGACGTTTTTGCCAATATGCAGTTGTGAGAACTTTCGGGTAGTCAGCATCAATCTGCACATCCGAGTCCGTGACAACGAGCAGGCAAGGCCACAACTGCTGCAGTTCTTACTGCAGAGGCTGTACCCGTCTGAAACTTCTTAAAATAAAGCTCTCTGTATTTTATCTTTACAGCAATCTGAAGTTCAAGCATCTTGAACAATTTCCCACTTTATCTAAAATATGAAATTTATTTGAAAATAAAGTTTTCCTCTAAAACAGCATTTATGTCCCACTTAGTGCACAAAATAATGGGAACCTTGTGGGAAATAAAGCTGTTTGTGTAAGATTATGCAGGACCTTTTCCAAACTGTGTAATTCTGACCATATCCAGCTCTATAGCCATATTTACTTGAAAAAGCTGGTTCTAACTATGTGACTACCACTCTCAGATGGTAAATTTAGGAAATAACTGTACAAATCAATCAAAGTCTGATTCCACATGAGGCCTGGATCGTTTGTATAGACTAGAAATAAAGAATTCGACTTTTCTAAATAGGCAACTTGTATAACTAGTACTTCAGGCAGAGCAATGCAAAATTAGACAGAATCATTTGGAAGGTCACAGAAAGAGATTGCAAAATAATTTCCATTCTAACTTCCTACCAGACTTATAATGAAAAAATATTTTATGATATTGTGAGAATTGGTAGACTGTAACCTCTGCATAATAAGAATACTCTTGACCCCAGAAAATCAATAGCTGTTTCTTCATTAAATCTAATCACTGAGGCAAAAATTCTAAATGCATTTTGGCAAAACAAGATTTTATATATGTATTTTTACATACATAAACAGAAAAAATAAAATATGACATTAATACAAAGCTGCCAGTATATACCAGAATGTTATCTCCAAAGAAATTCTAAAAATTTTTGCTCCGTGCGTATTGACATCAGTAGTTTCTTATCATCCCCTCTGTCTTCCAATATGAACCTTAGTGCCAAGCTGGAAATCATCCCACCCTGACCATAGGGTTAGGGAATCAACAATAAACATTTCACACCAGTATTTATTGGTGTGTTGTCAGTTCTGCACACACCAAAGATATTTTATCAGGATTCCAAGGTATTTGAGAAGCGCCAGCACTTGAGGATATTACTGACACATGCTTCACTGTGGCTATAAATACAGTCCTCTGTTTTCTGAGGTTCTCTGAGCCTCAGTTTCTCTCTTTATAAAAATAATTTAAGGACAGTACCAACCCACCTTATCTGTCATGTGGTTAAATTCACTGATGCCTGTCAAGTTCTTCTAGTTCCTTGGTTAAAAATAAAAGTGAAACAGAGACATGTACTGAAATAAGTATTGGCAAATAAGGAGTTCTAAACTGAGGCAGGAGACACACTAGCTTCCCAAAATGCATGCAGGGGGAAAACAGGCTATCCTCTCTTATATGCAAAACACAGATATGTGTGATTTCATATGTTTGTAATAAAAGTTAAAATCAGACTCCACATAGCTGCAAATGAAATTTCTATCACCTTTTCCCATTTTCCTAATTTTTAAGTCATCATTTACAATGCTTTTCTGGCCTATCATGAAGCCTTTCATCTGACAATTAACTTCCTCAACTCCATCCCCTGCTCTACAAACCTACACTAAATGCAGAAATCACCTGCCTCATTCACTGTTCTAACCACAGTTTTTCCTCCTTAGGAGTCTTACCATCATGACAAGTTTAAGCACTCCACCTAACGCATATCAAGACAAAGCCCTGAAGTACCTGGTCAGTGTAGAAACATGCTCAGGAAACCGTCCAAACCTGCCATCGCACATTTTGTCCCTCACTGCCCTATTGGAGGTATAGAATCCCTTTAGCATTGCATTTAAACACCATGGCTCTTTAATATACAGTGAACTTCAACTACTTCATACCAGCTTTTGGTTTATATAATCTGGATCTTGAAATAGTGGGAATTATTAACTACTATAATATAGAAAGTTAGTAATTTTTGAGGCATATGACAGGAAACACTAAATCCTGCACCATTAAAAATTATTCTGTGTATCTGTAGCCTAATTCCAAGAAGAACATCTATACATACAATAAAGAAAGGTAAAAAGAAAAAAAAAATCTATTGTCTCAGCACATCCACAGGGTTGTGTGAGAAAACGACTCAACCTGTTAAGAAACAGCTCACATCAGCACCTTCTGCAGTATGACCTAGCTACTTCATCTTACTGAGCTTCAGCGTGTTTTGCTGGCTGGCAGTGGCGAGCAAAGAGATACTGAGAGAAAAACAAAATGAAAGTTGGGGCGAGACATTAGCTTCAGAAAGCTGCAAGATGAATCTCTTTAACTCTATTTCTCTCAGACTTGCAGGCACCCAGCAGTGAACCACAAAAGCCTGCTCATTTACCACACATAGATGCAAAAAAAATTAAGTTGCATAAGATGTAGTGTCTGTTAAAAAACACGTGGGGAGTCTTAATCTGGATTCTAACCAGTAAGAAAATTATTGCAAAACTTCACCATAGCCGATAGATTTATAGACACACAACCTGGATACACTAATGTGTGCTCTCTCCAAGGTTTTTTGGGACTCAGGCCCTTGGATAGTGAACAGAAAGCCCTCACTGGTTCTGTTGTTCTGTGGGTGTGTTATAAAAACGAGTTTTCAGTGCCTCTAATTCTTCAGTATTTACCAGTATTTCATAATGACTTAGGAAAAAACTACAAACACGCACTAAATGAACATACCATCTCATTAATATGGAGGCAGAGAAGAGCAAGTGTAATGGTGCCATAAAATACTCATTGGCGTAAGGGGTGAATGGCAGAAATGGGGGCCCAGCTCTGGTTAGAGGTTGCTGTGCAATATCACCCACACTGAGGCTGCAGCAGAGACAAGAGTTGTACCTACTGTCTTTCTTACATACTTAGTGGCTTTATCAGAATAGTATCTTAAACACTTCTGACTCACTTCCAGAATGTAATTGGAAATTGGGGCAGAAGTTTTATCTCCATCTTATAAACAGTAAAATGTAAAGAAAGAAGTCACTTTTTAATTGGCTGTGGCAGACTGGAAGTTAATACAAAGTAGAATTTGCATTCCTAAATTTCAGTATGTAAATTAGCTCCCCATGTGCCTTTGAAATCAGCAGGCTCCCTTGAAGAGAGAACACAGGCTGTCCCCCTTCCCGAATCAGTTAAGACCAGTGTCTAATGCTGGGTGATATGAACAGCCATCTACCGACTTCAGAATCCCACCCTTCTTCATTCAGCTCCTTCCCCCTTCCAAGAGCCAGTGCCTGAAGGAAACATGGCATCTGCAATTCCAAGTAAGCCCATGCCATCTGTGTATGAGGGTGATCGATAGAAGAAACTCCTCCTTCTGCAGTCCCCCACGAAGCAGCAACAACAATTTGCCTGACAAATTCATGCTTTTAGAGCACAACTAGAACACAAACCAATTTGCAGTCAGTAATTTTAATAAAAATAACAAGCTACATTTTTCATTGCAAATCAACATTGACGCCTCATCGTTCTGATGCTCCGGTATTGTAATTGTACCAGAAATCTTTATAAAACATGTTGTCAGTCTGATTTAAAATTGGTTCATACACCAAAAACAGGTGTCATAGAGAATAATCCCAAGCTGTGAGCAGAGGAAGCAGCATAACATGCAGCTTTTTTTCTATCTAGGAAGCAGTAATATTAAAGTATCCTCAAAGAACTTTCAAGTATCATTTTTCAAAATATAGCTTCTTTTTAAAGTAACTTATACCTTGCTAGCAACCTACAGGCAGCTGTCCTGAGCACAAAGTTTGAGAAATTAAGCTAACTGCTGCTATTCTACGGGTTATGTTTATGCCACTAAAAGGATTACTGGTCTGTGATCATCTCTGCTGTTAGACTGCCTTAAGGGTCCCTGACATGCTTTTGGCCCACATTAACTTGTAATCTTCCAAACACTTTCCAGGTGTGATTCAGGAGGTGGCAGAGAACAGTGACCACTTCCAGGGACAGTCTGGTTGCAGAGTACCTTCACAGGAGGGTAAGAGTTTGGTGGCATGGATGTCAGGTGTTGTATGCCAGTTAGGTTCAAAAAGGAGGAAAGGATCTGGGTACATTTAACTTATCACAGATTTAACCAGAGGAACTAAAGAATTATCAGGTTTTTTCCACTGCAAAGTCAGTCCAAACAACATGTACTCCACAATCACTTTTGGCTCTGCTCACACCTCTCTCCTCCTACTTCAAACCATTCTTCTGCTCTCAGCAGAAACACAGACTTCACATGCTGGTTTTGCACGGACTGATTCCAGCAGTGTGGCGCATACAGCTTTAACTGTGAGAGACCACTACGATCACCTAACCTGATCTCCAGGAATGCAAACCAAAGAACATGACTCTTGTTCCTCAGTGGGGTCCAAGAGACCATGTTCAGAACACACCTTTCAGAAAGCCAAGTAATCTTGACAGAAGGAGAAGAGACAGACAAGCCACAGCATTCGTCAGTGCGTTCACAGTTAATGGTGCACAGCAGCTCACTTCACATGCACACAGTGCATTTTCAACACTGTTACCTGCTTTGTCTGATTGGTTTTCCCTAACTATATAAGCCAGCACTAAGGAAGCTTGTTATAGCTGGGAGAGAAGATATTTTGCTTTAAAATATCTGAGTTGAAAATACATTAATAAAAATTATAGCATGGTCATTATGCAAAAATATGCAGAATTATCAGAAAATGAGCAGCCAGCAAAGGGCAGGTAGACTGAGCTGATGTCTCTGGGTGATACGTATGTTTTGCTACCTTAGCCATTCTCAGCAGTTTCTTTTGTCAAAAAGACAAATGATGCTTTCTGAAAAAAAAAAATCATAGGTGATCTAATACTTGTTGCAGATTTGCAACTAAGAATTTGTTTGTTTCTTCAGACCAGGATACAGTGAAGGTTTATTCCCTACACAATTCTCATCTAGAAAGCACTGATATTATGTGAACATTGGGGATTTAAGACAATGAATGTTTACAAAAAGTATCTGCAATAGACTAAGTTTATAAAGAGTGATTGTATGTCTGCATAAATTATAGTCAGCTAAAGATACTTCTTATTCTTACTAGTCAGCATTAGCTTATCCCTTCGGTGCCCATTACAGACCAACACTTTGAAATTGCTTCCCTGCAAGACTGAATCTCAGCCTCAATGAATAGATAATCCTGACATCAACGCAGTCTTCTTCCTAAACCAGACAGACAAACAACAAAACAAACAGCTGTCCAAGGGGTCCAATCTAATTTAACATTGTAGGGAACATCACTACTTTCAACACTGTTCCTGCCAGACTCTCTTCCCCACTGATGGAAGCGCTTGGGTTCTTTCAGTGCCAGCAGCTCAAAATAATGTTACTACTCTAGCGTGGAGCATGACATCAGATCAGTCATTGCAAGCCAGAAAATCCATCAGATTGAGACTTTGTTCCTTCAAACAGTCATTTACTAGACATCATTGAGCTGCTTATTTAATATTTATGCAAACTCTTCATTATATTGTACTGGACTGCATATAAGAGACAATCTGTGCAGAGGCAGCTTCTCTCCTAAGAAGCTAAAAAAAGTCCTAAATACATAAAGGAACACCTGTATCTACTTTGGCCATATGACCAGCTTCCATATACAGCTGCTTCTGAGAGCCCCACAAGCCTCCCTAAGAGGGCTCCCACTCTTGTTACTGTCTTGACTATCATATAGCACTCCAGATTGTTAGATTCAGAATAGGTGCTCAAGTTTCCCAGGAGTGAGAGTCTGGAAACAGTTGTGTATTCCTAAAACGAGAGCAGTCTTTACGCACTAAAACAGAGTTTGGATGGTTCATTTCTGGGAGCACTGCTGTGCAGCAATAGCATGGACACAAGGAGTACAGGCACATTCAGAGTATTTGAAACAGGTGGGTGCTACAAGCTAAGCTCAGGATTTCTCCATTGATCAGAAGTATGTAGAGCAGTTCAGACATACTGTTTTACAGAGGACAAGAAAAACCAAAGGTGTGCGCTTTCCCTTTCTGTTCTCCCCAGTCCCCTTAAGGAAGCTTGTCTAGATACATCCAAAAATAATCACCCAGCTGTGGTTTCTCAGAGTTTGCTCTCCAGCACAATTCACTGGCAGATTTCTAAGTTGGAAGGCCAGTACAAGCCCAGTTGTGTTCCAAATTGGTCTGCTTGGCACAGCAATTAAAAAAATCATCTCAGATGCCACATTGTTAATCAACCTATCCCTTACACGACTTCCTCCACTGTGAGTTCCACTCCTGTATAAATGTCACAAATGCCATAATTAGTAGTAGCTCATGCCATAGGAGTGTATCAAAATCTGTGCTATTTGATCATTTGGTTTTGATCAGAACTCACTCTTGGGAAAGAAAAAAAAAGATAAAAGAAAGAAAATTCACTTTGATCAGAGCTTATTTTGCATAATCTTGATTACAGGACTTCATTGGTATTTGCAAACTCTAGCAGTGGTGTCTGACTTACACTTTACTGTCCTAAGTAATTCACAAAATAAGCGTAATGTCAAAATCCCCTTAACTCTTGAAATTTTAAAAGTATTTGGAATACAGATAATGTATAACTAAAACTTTCTTCCTTGGAGTTACTCCGTTGATTTTATTATTCCTGTCACGTTCTGTCTGTTTAATTGGATAACAACTGCGTAATATTATTGCCTTGTAAGTAGGTACAAGCACCTAACAATGTTTATGCAAAGCACTCCATATGCCTTGCTGCTTAAATGGGAATGTTGCATTTTGAATGTGCAGCAAAGGGTGGCGAGTTGCTTCACAAGTGCTAATCACAGAGGAATGAGCAGAACAGAAGGTGAATTAACAAGGACTCTGGCATCTGACCACTGAATCACTGCTTCCAATAACCCAAGTGAGGACTAATGCTTTCCCAGCAGGTGGTCTCCTCCTGCCTCGCCCTGCAGTCACTACCCACTTTGTCTTTTTCTTTCTTTCCTTGTGCTCATTGGAATAAAATAATGGGGAACAGAGAGGAACAAGTTATTTGACCGTAGGCATTGATATTCGAGCTTTCCCCTCCACACACTATGCCCGTATGCATTTCAAAACACAGTAAGTTTCCAGGTCACATGGCAGGGAAGAAGCAAGCACAGCTTTTTGCTTCCTAATCCGGCAGAATTCACACAAAACAGAGAGGTAAAGTACAGTGACCTCAGACTTCAGTCCAGCTGCTTATTATAGGTCAGATTCAAACCTGAAACGAATCAAAATTCTCTACAACTTCATTTATATAGCTTATCATTAACATCAGGTTATAATAGATTATAAACATTTCTTTTGTTGCCATGTCCTAGACTCTGGAGACACTGGGTGCAATCCAGGACAGCACTTTATTTACCATCGTTTATAATGAAGTTAAGCACAATTTGAGATCAGTATCACTGAAAGCTCTCACAGAGGAGTTATCAGATGTTCATGTTGTATAACTTGGTATAAGCTTGATTTGTGTCAATTTAATACTTGATATGTAGCGGAACCTTTTCCAGAGGGTTCTAAATAGCCTCTCCCAGAGAAAATGGGAAAGCTCTAAAATTTTAATTACAATATCCATTGTAATACTCATTTTCTTTTATATATATATTTTTTTTATGGAAAAGTTTCTCCTCCTACTGTACACCTAGGTAGATGTAAAAGAAAAGATTCAGCTGACACCATATCAACTTATGTTTTCCCCCAGTAAGCTCATTCTACTTCACAAAAGTCTGAATCCTGCTGAAGAAAACTGAAAATGTAGAAGAAGATTCTTCAAGCACTAATGTAAATGATTGGTTCTGACACTAGTAAAGGCATGCTGTTTTCCCTCCAGGTTGCCTGCTTTTCACATAGGGAAGCAAGATTAAAGACATAAGACTCCTCTTCATGCAGGGAGGTGATAACCTGCCTTCTCAGAGTGGTTTGATTTTCTCAGAACATGTGCAAAGAAAAAAAAGTGTACAAGCAACTTCCTGAAGCAGGTTGTTTTGTAAGGGATTTTTGTCTTTTAGTTGGAATATTGTTCAGGGAAACAGTGTTTCAGTTATCTTCTTTAAGGATAAAAGAAGATATATATTTAAATTCATACTAATCGAGCGACTTCAACAGTAAATGCAAAATGAAAAATCAGAAAGAGTCCTTGTTTGTCAGTTTAAATCCTGACTACCTATTCTCAAGTCATAACTCCTATAAATGCAAGTTCTTAAGTACCAGCTTGTGAAGAAAAAGTAAGAATTTCAGAATCTAGAACAATAAGGACAATACCCTGTATCTCACAATCTACATAAAATCTCTGGATAACAGGACAACCTAAAATAATAATAGTGATGATAATATACCAGGGAGGTTAAAAAAAACCTCTTTCGGTAGAAGAAATTCCAGTCCTCAGTTTTATGAAGTACTTCAAAGTTCCTGACAATTAAGAGCATCCCCAGTACCATACTGACTTCATGCTTATTATGGTACTGAAGAAGTACTTTGATTTCAAATAATGGAAACTAAATCAAAAGTAGGAGACAAAACATTTCAATGACTGATATCCCTCTTGACATCCCCCTAGAAAGTTCCACTTAAGAGCCTGATGAGGTGAAGAGGGGGGAAGAAAAGTGAACTTATTTCTTTTCCATACGAACGATTAGAATCAGCAGGTTACTTTCATGCAAGGAAGTCTTGTGTTTGTAAGATTATAACCACATCTCAGAATCCTAGATCTTCAGATGGGGGGCAAAAGGTTTGATAAATATTAATATCTCCATTGTATTAATAACTTCATAGGAATGGTACTATCTGCAAGAATATGGTTTAGTCAACGCATCATCAAGGGATATTTGCTTGAAACCCTCCAGCATACTAAAGAAACGTGTGTGTAATCTCCTTACCTGCCACATATTTAATTTATTTACAGCAATACCAAAGTGTCCACTTCAAGTATATAAGAAAAAATACAGCCACGCTATCAAGTGGTGTATGAAATTGTGTTGTTCTAAGCAGGTACGCTCTTAGGAAAGGAACCACTGAGAAGTAAACAGTTTACCATGCCTCTTTGCGTGGCTCTAGGATTCAATGCCTGTACATAAGTCTTTTATGCAATATGTGAAAAATTACATCCTGAAAAAAATTTCAGGTCCTCATATCTCAATTTTTTTCCTAGTAATTGTCTCCTAGGAGAAATACTGCTGAGCAGATGCATCGCCAGATTCTTAAGGTGTTTTGCATTGTATGCTTGGGAACCTTCCACAAAATCAGTCCATTTTATTTTTAGATTTCCTTAACTTTATTTATTGAGTTAGGAGGATATTAGGAACAGGCATAAGCAAAGAGAGTTTTATAAAAATGGTATCTTTTATTAGATTAGCTGATACAGCTTCAAAAAGCAAGCATGCTTTTGGACACAGGGTGCCTTCTTCAGCAAAATCTAACTCAATACAGGCAATTTCAGTTTAATCTTATTATATTGATGACAATGCTATTATGAAATAACTGTGGAACTGAGTAAGAAGAGGGTACTTGGTAGGTTCCTTTATTTAATTTGAAATTTCAAACTTCCACATGAAGCCAAGTGAAATATCTTGGTCAAGATTATGGGGGGGAAAAGCATAGGATTTTTTCTAACCTGCTTCGTCTTTCCCCTCCCATGCTCATTGCTGCTCAAAGACCCAGCTCCTGCTGTTGCAGCTAACCTCAACTCTTACAAAAGCAATAGTTAGTCTAAAGTTTCTGTACAACAGTAAAGATACTATTGTTGGTAATGTCCCACACTTGCTAGACATATAAAAGAGGTGGTGAAATATCATGGCTTTTACACAGTCTTGTTTATGTCCCAGTTCCTGTTAGAAAAAGACTATGAAAACAGTGTGGGAGATATCCAAGCATGGATTGCTAGTGCACCTGCACAGACTGAGAAACAAAGTGCAATGAATAAAAGGCCATCGTGTAGCTTCACTATTTAAAGATCTAACAGAGAACTTGCACTAATAATGAGGAGAAGAAGAGGGAGCCAAACAAGACTAGAGAGAAACTGCTGAGGCCAGAAGGGAAATGGCCAAGAGAGAAATAAAGGCGGACTGCCTGAATGCTAAGATGTGTAAGACTTATAAATTGATGAGAGCAGAGAAAATACCAGACAGCAATCCCATTAACAAGTGGAGACCAGCTTCCGTGGTGATTCCTGGCAATGCCACTGATAGCTTACAATTAGATTTTTCCACAGCAAAACATAACTGCACAACTAAGCAGAAACACACGACTTTTTTATAAGCAGCAGAAAAACAAGTCAGCAGTGTCAGTCAAAATTATCCTAATTAATTTACAGCTAATTGAATGTGAGAGTCCTGAAGAACCAGGCATTTATTAGATGAACTACAGCAAATAAGTCAAGTGCAGCACTGATTATGGCTCCAGCGCCATGTTTTTACTCATCTACAGCAAGTATAATACTTAGCTTTCTTCTAATTCTTTCTGCTCTAGTCCTAGAAAACTCCTTCCTTCCCTCCTGAGAGCAGGACCATGAAAGCAGCTTTTAGACAGAGCAAGGCTAGAGGCTTTGCAACCTGTCTCAGAAAGATCATCCTAAGCACACAAAGCTGTTAGAAGAAGAAATGGTCAAAGGAAGCATCCAAGCTGACAGCTGTAGGACTGCATGGAAGAAATGTGGAGAGCGTCACTGTGTACAGAGGATGACACTGTTCTGTTTCTTTTTCCATCCTGTCCAGGCTTCAGCTTCCATCAATGCTCATTAATAGAAAATATTTCCATTCAGTATTCATTAAGCAGAAAATGAACAGGGAGAAAAGTTCTGGCTGGTTTTACTCCTATCCCTCGTATTAGTGAGCTGCAGAAACTGCACGCAAGTTATTTATCACCTTGTAATAAGACACCGCTGAAAACACTGAGGGAGAAGGCAGTGTATTTCAAGGGTCTCCAGAGACTACTAAGGAAAAAAGAACAACATTGTCTCTAAATTGGAATAGAGACACTCACTCAGCTCAGATAGGTGTGGTCCTATCTGGCATTACTTTAAAACAATATCAGAAATGAGTATGGCTACACTTGCCAGCTCTTCTCTATCCTTATTGTCATATACATACTGGGATTAATGGTATGGGGATTAAAGTTTGCCTGTGAGCTAGAAGAAACAAAGGATATTTCTCTATCTCCTCTGCTTTTGTACTTTTACTTCTCTTTGCTTTGAGTTATCCCATCTGTAAAACAGGACCAGAATAGTGCTTTACTGTACCTGCAAGGGTTACTGTGGCTTTGCAGCTCAAGTACTGGAGAAGGTCACGTAAAGTGCTGCGTAACAAGGAAGACAGAAGTCGTAGCTCTTTATTCACTGCCTTTCATCCTCCACTACCGTGCTTTGTTAACCTAGCTGGCATGATCTTCTTTAGGAGACTGTTTCATTTGTGTTTTGATGTATGCTTTTCAAATTGTGTCATTAAAAACACAGCTTGGCTTTTCCATGTACTACTGGCAGTAATTTTTATCATTTGAGCAACGATATTATTTTATTATTGTGAATATTCTGAAAATTGTTGTGGATTAAAAAAATGCTTTAAACTGAAATGCAGAGAGATGAAATCTCTGCAAAACATTCGCTCATTAGGATTCTTATCCTTCCATCAAGCACCTGGATAGGGCAGCAGAAGCACAGAGGCACTGCGGTGCTGAACAGGGCATCATCTAACTCAGACGCATTGCACTGTCTCCTAAAATCTATAGCTCAAGCTGGGCCCAGGCTCCTGGGGTGAGTGAGTGCCTTAAATCGGCATTCACAGTCATTAGTAGCTGAAGCAGGAGCTGCTTCAGGAATCCAAACGCTCAGAAAAGGCTGATTTGGCTTCAGAAACCACCTCGTTAGATCCCTTACTGGGAATTTGATACCCAACACTTTGCTGTTAAGAAACTGAGGTGGCCTATGTCCCCCCTCCCAAAATACAGAAAATGGGGGAGCAGCAGTGCTCTCTCCAGCACGCAGCACTTCAGCTCCAGAAGAGAGTTATCCCACTCTAGAATGCCTGCAGAATTCAAAACAACATTTACCTTCAAGGTGTCCCCAAACCAACATAATATAGCATAATCTGCTATATTAATAGTATTTTCATTCATTACTGCTCAATTTGCTCCACTGTGCATGGAATTGATGAAATATTCATAGCAACAGTCAGAAAAGGGATAAAAGCAAACTTGGATATAGCCCAGCGGCCAAAGTAGTCACGCTGGAAAGAAAAAACACCTGAGTTTTAAGCTTTCTTTTGCTGAGGATTTGAAAATAGATAACAAAATGTTCGGTAGTGCGAGGGTCTGCAACTCAGGGTATTTCCCCCCCAGTTTTCCCCGCCACTAGGCTTTTTCTACATAGGCTTTCTCCAGCCCACTGAAAAATATTTATCCCACACAAATTGGGAGTTTCTTCATTAAAAAGTAACAAGAATGGCTTCCAGCTACCCCAGAATATCCTACAGTTTGGCATGCGAGTATTCTGATGGGGTGAGGAAGCTTATATACTTTTGGAAAACAGAAAGGATGGGACACAGGATGATTATTCTAACCATGACATTACTGGGTGAAAGAGAAGGATGCTCGAGTTGTGTGGACTTGACATGCTCTGGGAGGCCTGCCAGATTAAACCCAGCAGGCAAAATAGACGTGAGATAAGTACTAAGATGGAGATGTCCAGAAGTGAAACTTTAGGTAGCTGAGAAACTGCAAGATAATTTTAACGTAAGGCACTCCTTCTCCCACCAAAAACACCCTCGAAAACACACAGAGAGCTTTTGCCTCATTTGGAAGCTCTTTGGGCAAGACGGCATTCGATTCAGCAAACTCAATTTAGACTTTGTGCCTAGAGCAGAAATTTTGTATCTGATTTTGCCTACTAAAGGAAATCATCACGAGAGAGAAGCAATGCATAGAAGAGGACACATATACAATATATAATTAGTGTTTAACAAATTTGAAAAATAACCTGTCCACTGACTTGGTTTTGGATACTGTTTAAAGTGGTAAGGGGTACAGACCATCTTGTTGTGAAGCCATGTAACAGGGAAGATGATCTCACAAGCACTCAGTTCTCCTTGACCTGTTCCTCACTTCTCATGGATGGGAGGTTTTTTACCTTCAGTTAACAATAAATGAATTCTGGAGCTTTCTAGCATAAGCAGCATATGTCACACGACATATGACACATACAATACATAGGGACAAGTACAGAAACAAAAAGACACGGTAACATACATATTCTTGGAGTCTAGGCTGAAATGGTAAGAGGTGGACAGTAATACCCAGGACCAACTGTGAAATACAGCTGTACAAGGGAGAAGGAAATAACCTCCCTACACCTTGTACACTCTGAACTTGTCTACGGTATTAATTGCCCTCATTTGTCAGCGTTAAACACACAAAGCGCTGAATAAAATCACTCAGGCAATTCAGTCCAAGTAATTAGCTATTTTACATCCTTTCTATTGTAAAATAATCTGGTCTCGCAATTTATGACTTGGGAAACCATTCACTATCAATTTGGTGGTAATCTATTAATAACTGTGCAATAGTCCAAACAGTTTCAATACACGACGTCATGTCCACAGAACAGCTTATTATCAAGAGAAGGGATCTGAGATGCAAATCACTGAGAATTTAATTACGTTAAAACAGAGAGATGTTCTGCCATTCACTGAGCTATTGACGACATTCAGTAAAACATACATTGAGCGCAAGTTGTTTCACACAACTGTCACTTCCTTGGTCATATAATCTGCATAAGTCCCCACTTTCCTGTACACATGCTCCTGGCTTAATAAACAAAATAACCACATACAATGAATTCCACTTGACTTCAGTCCAAACAATGGTGTACCGCAAAAAAGAGCTTTCTTCCATATATTTATTTCTTACTGTTATTGCATTGTTTTCCATTTTCACCAAACTGCTTTTTGGTCTCATTCTGTTCCTTTTTAAACAACTAGCTGCCCAAGTCACATATGTCTAAAGCTGTCATTTCATTTTGGAAAAATGTTTCTAGGTTTTATGATTGTTGAGAGAAATTTTAAAATGTAAAGATTTAACAAGCCAGAAAGCAAGTAAAATAATCACCAATTTTATTTATACTGTCCCATTATTTCTAATGGACTGGCTCATATTTCCTAAAGGATTCAGAAATTCTTTACTTTCAGCACCACATTAGGACAACACAAATCTAAATATGAAATTTTCTCTTCAGAGAGCAAATTTTGAAAAGGCATAGACCTGCAAGTAAGACAAGTTCAAGAATTTGAGAGTATAAAGCTTCTCAGGTTCAAAATATTTGTGTGCAAAGTGAACCATACACATACTCCCAGAATGACAAAGTATATATGAAAAAAGAATTTTTTAAAAAAGATTAGTCATGTTTAAGCTTATTTGATTTGACTGCATAACACACACACTGAAAAAAATAGAATTTATTTTAAAAACAAAAGTGCAAATATCTTTAAATTTAGTGACTGAAGAGAGAGTTGCTAAAGGAACAAAATATTTTGATGGTGAGAATTTCATGAAAACCTGGCTGGTGCTATGTAAATATAAGTAACAGTGCGCTGAAAAAAAATCTCTTCTGATATTTTTTATTGTAAAATGAGCTTTTCCATGTCTACATCTCACTCGGCTGAAAATTGTCTCCGTATAGGTGAAATCAGCTCCAGCACCCTATTTCATTCTCACCATGAATGGCAAGAACTGCAGGAAAGATTAACCAGGTTACTCCCTCCCTCCCCAGCATTGCTTGGGTTCATTTTTTTTCCTCTGATCTCTCCTAACCCTCATTTCGAACACTGAAAAGCATCTTACAGCAAGCAGCCCTTCTGTAGTTCACTCAAAAGTAGTCAGATGTGCTTCACTATTCTGGGCTTTTCTGCAGCTTCTCTCAGCTGTTCCAACACTATTTGGCTTTGAAAGATGTCTCAGCATACATCAGGCTAGGGAGGTGTCTAGGGATTGATTATTAGTGTGCTGTACATGCTTTTTCCTATTCATCCTGTTTGGTTTATCTTCATAACTGGAAAGACCGTGTAGACGTTTAGCTACATAAACTAATTAGCTGTTACCAAATCTGCATTCCAAAGAGGGATCTGCTTCTTACTGAAAGCTGCAAGAAGCAGGTGACTTATTCTTTGAGCATGCTAATTTGTACTGGGCTTTAATCTAGAAACTTCTTTTAAGTTCTCATCTCTTTCTTGTGATAGGTACAGGAAGTGAGGCACCCCTTGTTGAAGGGGACAGGAGTGCTGATAAACACAAATTACCGTGCTGTGGAAAGCCGTATCAGATCTATTGTAATATAGGAAGCATGAATGCTCGGATCTGTATTTAAGATGCAGAACAACTTTATCTCCATAACTTCACATACAGTTTCTCTTAGGCTGATCACAAATAAGTTGGTATTGGCTTTTGGATATTTCTTTTTAAACATTTTTCAGCCTTTAAAGTGTCTTGCCATAATCACCCACTGACTTTCAGCTTCCATCCATGTTTTCCTGACCCTGCTCCTGGATCCAAGATGCAAAGCTTCCAATCTTTACCCTGCTTGAAGTCCTAAACAGCTGCAAACATCTGTATGTGTACACCAGCCTTCTCCTTTAGGACTGCTTTTTTTGTTCTTGTCTAATATTTTGCTGAAATCAATAGCCAATCTTAATGTGAATGGAAAAGACAACATCTGAGTCAAGCACTTCTGCACCAATCTGAGGTCAATATAAGGCTTTAATTAGGATGGGAAATATGCAAATTTTCTCTTTCGTGGCCAAATTATTCTCTCAGTTTCAGTGGAATAACTCCATTGACCTAAGTTCTCATGGATAATCCTGTATGACCAAAGTTTTGCACTATATACACTAAGAAAAATCACATAACGACCACTTAGCTGAAAATTAATGTAAATTAGAAAGGTTGCTGTATTATTTATATTAATTTTTTTTTTTTAGCAGAATGGATGTATTTCAGTATGGAGACTTCAGCTGGCTTAGAAGAATAAACTCCACAAATGTGGAACATCCTGCAATGTTTTATCCAACATAATCATGTGTAGTCTCAGCAATTTCTTGTCCTCTTTGGGAAAGACCACAAAGACTCAGAGAGTATTGTAATCTACTCTGAATTCAGCATCTGTTTATGATATTCTCAACAGGAAAAGTTGTTTCATCATCTGCAGATGCAGTTATAACAGCAAGGCCTGCAAAATGTTCAGATATGAGATGTTTAAGACTAACAAAAAGCCTAGAATGAAATGTTACTTTTGTCATAAAGATCCCCTGGCTGCTTCTGTTGAAAACCTTAGCTTGACGAGAAACATCATGTAACTAGCATACTTTGCACCTTTGTTTCACCTCCCATCTGAGCCTCTCAATTCACTTTGCAAACATAACTGGATTAAGTATTTGAATAGAGGGAAGCATTCTGCAAAACAGAAAAGCAGAAGAGCCCAGAGGTCGCACACATTGAGCTCTGCGTGTCTACCACTGTTTGCACACAAATAGGCTAGCACTGTACATACAAAATAGAAATTTGAACTTTTGAATGCTAACATGCACATTTTCAAAATAAGCATGAGAATATATTAAGATTTTGATCTGCTAATCACAATCAAATCTGAGCTTTTGAGGGGAAGTTTCAATGCAAACTTCAGAGAGGGTTCAGAGCCATATTCCCCACAGATAAAGAAAGAATAAAAAGCAGTCCAATGCTCAAAGACTTTAGGTAAATTTGTCAAAAATACTCATGTAATTAAGGACACTACAGGCATAGACATATGAAATTGTAACTAGTTAACCCACCAGATAAGGATTCACTCTCTTAGCCTGCACCAAATGCAAAACAACTCATTACTTTAGCTATTCTTCATCAGTTTCACAGAATCATGCAATAGTTGATGTTGGCAGGAACCTCTAGACACCATCTAGGTCTCCTCTGCTCAGAGGAGAGTTAACAAAGCAAGTTGTCAAGGACTGTGTCCATTGAGATTTTTAATATCTCCAAGGATGGAAAGTCCACAACCTCTCTAGGTAACCTGTTCCAGTGTTCAACCACCCTTTTACTGAGAAGACTCTAGCTTGCTCTTCTTTACTTTCCCTATCAGAAATCCATACACACTGACAAAATCCCAGGCTAAATAATCCCAGCTCTCTCAGACCACTCCTCATATTTAAGTTTCTCCAGTCTGTTCTTCATCTTCATTGCCCGTTGCTGGACTCACTCTAATGCATTGATGTCTCTCTCTTACTAGGGAGCCCAGGACTGGACACAACACTCCAGATATGGTGTCACCAGGGCTGAGTAGAGGGAAAGAAACACCTTCCTTGATCTGATGTATATGTCTTTCCTAACACAGCACAGCAGGGTGTTGGACTTTCTTTACCACAAGGGTGCATTGCTGGCTCTCGTTCAATTTGGTGTCCACCAGGAACCTGCAGGCCCTTTTTTGCCAAGCTGCTTCCTAGCTGGTCAGCCCATAGAACTGTACTGGTGCAGAGAGTTACTCCTCCCCAGGGGCAGGACTTTGCAGCTCCCTTTGCTGAACACATGAGCTCCTGCCTCTTGAGCTCCCTCTGAATGGCAGCACAACCATCTGGTGAACCAGCCACTCCTTCCAATTTTGTGGCTGCAATCTTACTGGTCTCAATATGGCCCCCAACTAGGTCATTAACGAAGGGGTTCAACAGTATTGCTCCAGTGTTTATCCCTGGGACAGATGAACAGACGCATAGTGGTTTCCTACTGCTGAAGTAATTTATTGCTGTCTGAGCCTTAGTCCCACTTCATTAAGTGCCAAAAGACGACACTTTGCAATATTTACAGAATCAAGCAGACTAGGTCCCCAACTTCCTTTAGCATCAGCAACCTAATCTTTGCAGATATTTTGAAAATACCACAGGAACCCTATCTACATCTCTTGGCAACCAAAAACTTGGCAAAAATCTAACAGGAATCATGTTTTAAATGAAAGTCCAGCCCCTAAAAAATTTGTCACATTTGAAATTTTTATTTTCTTTGTAAATGGGCAATTAGTCATCACTGTCCTCTTAGAGGTGACAAATTGAAACAATAAGAATCTGGGCAAAGTTTCACAAAAAAATTGTAGCTGAGCCAGGAGCTGAACCTAATCACATTGATTTAAGCATCATTCACTTCAGAATTAAGTTGTGGTAGAACAGCTGAAGATACATGAAAGTTATGCAGAAGGAGCACATATATTTATATCTATCTCCATTCTCATTACAAGTAAAGGACAAGTTGGTTTTGATTGAAATAATGTTTGTACTTTATCTTAGGACTCCTCCTTGCTGCTAATTTTCTCCAACTCTGTTCTTCTGTCTCATGTTTCTCATACCAACATTTGTGTCTGGTTCACAAGTCTACCACAAGCCAGAGTAGGAGGCTGACAGAAGGAACAATCAGAAGAAGGTGGGCAGCAAAGCAGGAGACATTTGCTTTGTTTTTCACTTGATTGGTGCTGAGCTGATATGGTTCTAGCTAGGAGGTCCAGACCAAACAAAACAACTGAGACACTACAGAGGGCAAGTAACGGAAGGACGGACTTTAAAGACGCAAATTTGTAGAAATTCTCGTGTGCAAGACAGGCTACTGTTGCACACCTCCAGCTTATGCAATGTAAGTCAGATCCTAAGATAGCTTTTCTGTCACTAATTAAGGATACCCAAAATTCTACTGCCAGTTTTCAGTGGGATGGTTCTGCAGAGATGAATAAGTGTGAAGTTACAGGAAGCAGTGTGGTTTCTGATCAGCTGGCAGCTAGTTACTCTCAGAGACAGACGATTTACTGGAGAAGACCTCATCTCATTTCTTGCCACACAGCAGTGGTCAAATTTAGATAACAAACTGTATAAAGGGATTAAATTTTACAGTAAGGGTAGCAAAGGCTAGGGTTTGTGTAATCATTTATTGCAAAGGACAAAATGAGTCAGGGCCAAAATCTGATTCAGAATGTCCAAGGGACTATAGAGCTGTCCCGATGGCAGAAGTAAAATATAAAACAGTCAAACCTAGCACCATTAAAACTTTTTTTTCTCCAGTCTGCTGCATATTTTTGCTTTATCCAGTAAATCTTAGCCCACACCAATGGTTTTTCACCTGTGGCCCACAGACAGGGGAAATTCACAGTTAAGGAAAATTCATGGATAACATCTAGGGAGACTGAGAAATGTGATTAATAAAAGCAATGACAGTTGCCAGGCCTAAATTCCCTCAGCAAAGGTTCTTCCCTCATCTGGACGTAGAAGGGTCTACAGGTGAAAAAGATTCAAAAATAGTACCCACACTGCCCACCTGGGAGAGAAAGAACTATTCATTGATTAGAAAACAACCTTATGAACCAGAAAAAAATACTCCAACCCCTGCTCTGCCATGCACCTACGTGAGCCTTAGCAAATCAGTCACTCTGTTTCTGAGTCTCTACCTGCAAAACAGGGCACGCACAGCCTTCTCTCTCCAGACCCTTGTGAGAACAGCATTAGAGAGGTGCACTTCAGCTGGATTACTGTCAGTAGGCGTCACTAGACAGAGGAACAGCTGCTGATTGAATTATTTCAGAAACATCCATAAAAGCAGCTACTTGTAATAACCAGTGGGTTAACTGGCTTTACCACACTGCAGAAAAAGGAATATTAGAAACAGCACCCAGTGAACTGTGTAGTCATTTGAGACAGTTATGAATGACAGATTTTTGTGAAAAAAAAATGAGAAACAAAAGCCAGAAGTATCCCTAGACTATCATACATGAGATTAATCACAGGATAAGAGTCACTCTGCATTCCACTGCTCAAACTGTTCTATTAAACCAAAGAGCCCACAGGAAGCAAGAGAAAATCAATCAGCTTAAAATGATTTGGGATATGTTCAGTCATAGCATAAAAGAGATTGCATTTTGCACTCACAAGGAAGGAAGTACTTGTATAGCAATTTGTTGTTTTACCATTTCCAGATACTAAAGAATGACATTAAAAAACCTCCCATAATTATAAGTTCAAAGACAGTCAAAGCTTCCAGTATTTTGAACAGTACTTCTTGGCTATTTCTGGGATACCATGTATTTCCTCCTCCAGCAGACGTGCCGATGCATAAAGTGTTGGAAGACCTATCCCACTTTGTGAATTTACCTGTCCATGTGGAAATACAGCCTCAAAAGGGGTATAAACTGCAAGATGTTGCCAGCGGAGTTATTACAGCTAGTAACAATGGAGGATTTTGTCCCTGATGTCCAAGATGAAACATACATCTACCAAGCGCACAATAGTGAAAAATAACATTTTTAAAAATAATAAACAAAGCCTAAAGAAGTAACATAAGGTGCAGACGCTTTGCAGTGCACTATAAGTAACGCCAAGTATTCTGAGGGTGTTGGTCAATACAGATACTTCAAAAATACAACTAGTCATTGAGTCATCCCAGGCTGCTCAATACTTAAATATTTGTCTTAATCCCTTTGTGCAAGACCTCCTGGCTTCTTGGCTATACTGTGAAGGCAGAAATTCATGCCTGAACAGGCCACTCCTGATTCTGGAGAAGGTGTTACCTCCTGCAGCCTAGACTATTAAAAAAATGCAAGTTGCACAATTCCCAGTGCATGGGTGGGGTGACTTCCGGTACCAGCACCCACATGGTGAGACAGGCAGGGTTAATGCTGTCTTTGTCAGGGTCAAGACAGGTCTGGTAAGGGTATACAAAGGTAAATATTTGTGCAACATCCAGATCCTGCAATGATAACCGCAAATAACAGAAAGGCGATGACAAAAATAACCTCCAAAACATCTTTAAAAGCAATAAAAATCTCACTAGGGATTGTCTTGATTTACCCCAAAATGTGAGTGATATTACATAAAACACGCAAGCAAAATTAAAAACATCCAAATCTGCAAAATAAAGTACTATAATATATCATACTTAGTCAGCACCTTTTATCTAAAGCCTTCTGTAACAATCTTATTTGCTCATTTGTGTAGTGGCTACATTTCTGAAGTGGAATCGTATAGGTCTTCTGCAGTGAAGGTTTCCTGAGATTTATCCTTGCAAACAGTATGCCCTGTCACTGATAAATCTCTCAGAAAATGGTCTCTGCATCTTGGGCAACACTATTAGTTTCCTGTTCTCTTTCAAATCACATAATATATGCTGTCTTCAGTAAGATGACAAGTCTTGGAATAACATGGTTTTCTCGGTAGCAAAACAGGAAGAATATTAAAAGTCTATAAAAGCAGAGGGTAATAAAGAACTTGAACTGAAGCATCTGCAAACTCCCAAGGCTATTACAGCCAGCGCTGTCATTTTGAACGGGATGGTGCAATATTTTATCATCTAGGTTAGATAGCTCTCATTTTTGCCAGCCAAAGAATCACTGCTTTTAACATCACATATGCAAATGAAACCACACACCTAAAAGCTGCATTTGTGGTCAATGAACCCTCATAATCAAACCAACTGAAACATTTGCCAACAGATTTTTCTCAAAATTCTTAAAATTGTAATGCATCTGGAACTCAAAAACTTCTGACTTAAAGATTTCAAAGGAATAAGATTGAAAAGTTTGCTAATAAATGGCTACAAATTGCTTGAATGCTGATCCACTTAGTAACTCATTTTGTAATTAGTAACCCAAATTGCTGTGTTTCAGTAACAAATACAGCAGTTCTTTCACAACAGGTTTACAAAAGTTCAGCAACTTCACTAAGAAAAAAACATATAAAGAATTCAATTTAAACAACATTTAATAGTTGCTTCTAAGTTTGTTGAAAAATTGTCTGTATCTGATTTCCAATACAAGGGTTTTATAAGAGTTCTGCACAATCTGGCAATGGACACAATGATAATCCTAAGAGTCTTCAAGGAAATAGATGATCATTTGCCCAAAATATATGACTCTGCCAAACTTTCACTCTACTACAGCCTAGACAGTGACAAATACTGAGAATGTTAAAAGCAAGAGAGAAAAATCAGCCTTCGAAATGGGAAAAGGTGTGGTCTTTTTGTAATTAATAGAGTCCATGTGTTTGTATGCAGCTGTACCTAGTCTGGGACCTACTTACCTTTTAAATACAGCTCTCCTCAGCACTGATTTAGGAAAGAAAAAAATTGAAAGCTCAGTAGAAATTTGCATCAGTAAACAAATTGTTTCAAAAAGTTACTAAGTAAATAAATAGAAGGATTAATAGTATACAAAACCACAGAGAACTCTTTTCTGGCAGTAAATTATAGATTTCATCATGTACATGCTAGAGCATCTCCCTCCCTCAACCTTTGGCAAGATCATTAACCATATCTTATCCTGTTAACTATCTATTCCTTACTCTTTGGATTTTGTCCCTAAACAATGCAGAGTAACATCCATAGCCCTAGTGTCTGGGCATAGACAGCACCAGGACAATGGCAGTATCTCTGACATATCAACAGAGTTAAATCTGTTTGCTTGGCAAACTCTTTCCTCCTTCACCTTTAGCTAACAAAATTTGGTTATGATTAACAGAGCACTGCAGAGGCTAATGCTTAATGGATTTAACAGAAGGACTTGAAGAAATGTCCATAATGCCTGAGGCTTAAGTCCTGACACAGAGTGCATATGCATACATATGCTTTAAGTTCCACCACATCAAATATCATACAGGATATTTTCTCCTTGTAACAATGCCTCTAGCAAGGTTCAGCTCAAGAAACCCGGGTTAGAATATGTAAAGATCCTTTACTCAGCCAGTCTTCCTCTATCAGCTTTTAAAAATGGTTTCAGCTCTGATTATATTTCTCAAGTCTTTGCTACAGCTACATTCATTCAGCCAAGAAACAGAGAGCCAGTACCACATCCTGAAAGTAATAAATCACACAGAAGCTGAGTATTGAAAACACATCCGTAATCCTTCAGCAAGCCGAAATATGTTTACATGAGAATCCGTTCGATAATTCTGAATAAAAAGCCTGCGAATGAAGGACTGGTCACACGTGATTTCTCAACAAGTAAGGACTGAATACTCACTCCATCTCTAGTGCCATTTATAAAGTAGCATTTGATTCATTATTTACATCAAAACATTACACTCCAAGTTGTTAACTCTTTAGGCATGCTTGCTTTCTTCTGAAGATTAATCTCAGCTCAATGGTTATGTGGGTGACACACTACTAAGTAAAAATTTGCAGCCTAACACTGAAAACTGGTTAGGTTTAGATTACACTTAATCATGGATTTCAAGCAAGGAGGCAAATAAGTGCCAGTGCATATATCACAGTTAATATGATCGGAAAGAACACGATGTTCAGGAGAAGAGACAGAGCCTGCTTCAGGTACACGGGAACTAAATAGTTTCATACGATAGCAAGAAAATTCAGTGAGCATGGATCTGTCAGAGTATTTGTGTGGTGACTTACAGTGAGTGATGTCCACCAACACAAAGAATTTATGGTCTAAATCAGCTACTACACAGGAAGCAATGAAAATAAAGGGGTGGAAGCATGTGGCCATTTTTCTTGTTAGAATTTTACACGTGAAAAATCAAGTTGATAGAGACATCAGTATTCAAAGGGCTGCTTGAAAACAGTGAGTCTGGAGACATTTTTGTTCTCATACAAGTAATAGAATTTAATTTCTTAGTTCAATGATTCTGTAAGGTACCAAGAATTTTCTAGAAGTGTGAAAATTAAAGTGATCGTTATCTCCTAGGAGACAATAATCTTCAGTATGATCATCCTCCTGAACGTATTTACCAACTCTGCAGGGTTCAGTTGTTTTACAGGAAGAATTCAGAGTTTACCTGCGTTTTAAATGTTGCTGAAGGATGGATAACAACTGAAGCTTTTATACAGCTTTGAAAGACCAGTAAAGTGAAATTATTGAAGAGGGACCAATACAATTTACAATTATTTCTTGTTTATAGTCTCCTGACATAACATAGTAGCAATATATATTTCTTCAGATGTCGTCTTTTTTCCACGGCCAGATTTCATGCTTTACTCTTTAGAGCAATTACTGTCCATCAACTACATCACAAATCATGTAAGAATTTGTCTTTTCAAAACAAAGGTATACAATCAAAACTCCCAACAGACATCTAAAGGTCAGGCATTTACATTTTCAGCAGTTAGTAGCTTTTCAGCAAAAAAGTCTATTCTGCACATTCCTCATTATTCTAAGATTTTTTACCTTTTAAAGAAGAGAGGGTGATGTACTCTGTCTTAATGGGAATATTTGTGGAAACCACTTATTAAACAGAGTCATTTTCTCCTAATACTGAAACAAATAGTTTATAATTTTAAAAATTATTGCCTTGTATAATAAACACAGAATGTAACATTGCCTTCCACTGGAAATGCCCTCCTGAGCTACTGTCTTCTCTGTACAAGAGGATTACTCATATTTATCCATCTCAAAACATGCCAGAGACTTTTGTTTCTTTGACCCAGGCTATTCTTAGATCATCAGCCTTGACTCTGGAGAACATCTGCACAAAAATTAATTTAAGTGACAGACACAGAAAGAGGAGCTGATCAAACAGCAAAGTTACCACCAGCAGTTACAGAGGGCTGCCTGTTACTGGGGTCCCTCTTCTGGCTCTGGACCAAAAGGCCCCTGACCAGGGCAGGAAGGTGAGCAAGACGAAGGGCAAGCGTGTCAGTCTGCCAGGGCTTGCACCTCCCTCTGCTGAATGGTCGTAGGCTTTGCATTCGAGTTCAGTAAGAGGGATGGGTGTTCATGCCCTTCCCTTTCAGAAACCGAATCACTCCCTCTATCAGTTTGAGTGTTTTCATATTCCCGGCTCATTCACGTTCTTTCACAGCTGCTTTTCCCCAATGTTTGCTGCAGCTCACGTTTTCGGGATTATCACACAGTACATGTTTTATATAACATCCTGGAGATTAAATACTCCAAATATTTGTAAGAAAGTCATTTGCCAGATGGCATCTACAGGACAAGAACCGCAGACAACTTCATAAACACCGTCCCTCGGTTCCTGCCTAGGTACTGGATGATTCACAGGCAGGAATGCACCACGAGTGGCTCTGTGCTCCCTCCCCTTGGGTCTGCGATTAAAAATTTAAAGTGTTTTTTCTTAAAAGGAAGTAAAGATTACATTCAGGATAAGAGAATAGAATTTAGTTTGGAATACACCTCTGGAGATAGATCATCTGATGCAAACTCCTTTGCCCCACCATAGTAGAGCTATTTATATAATACAAAAAACAATCTGTAAGTGTGCAGTAGATAATCTTACAGAGTCGCAGACTATAATATCCTTCATAGGACACAGGAGTTAACTGAACTTATAACAAGTGCAAATAGAATTGACAAAATTTGTTCTTTTGACTGACCTAATCTGACCAGTGACTGACCTAATCATGAGCTTTAACTGGGAAATTCAAACTCCCACGAGAAGCATCAACAGCCTTCCCAAATACGAATGGTTTCCTGCCTCACATGTGGTCTAAATTCCATGTATCCCACGGAAGGAATGAACAGTTACAATAAAAGAACAAGCATTTTACTTTATCTTCCTTCTTGCAAAAGGCAAAGAGGAAGCTTTGTTCAGCGACCCCACAGCATGGCTAAAGTAACCAAGAAGCTGTGTCATCCTGCTTTTCCCACACACAGACAGCAACAGCAAAACCACATTTAATTAAAACTCTCAAGTTAGTTCTTTGACTTTGGAGTGCTTCCACTGGAATTCATTCTCTCACATCAAAAGGAAATTATAATCAGCCAGTATTGTGGGACCCACTGACAAGGGGGTCAACAGGCTTTCTGATGCTGCCTGCAGATTTTATTAGTACTCTAATAAAAAAAAATTAAAATTATTTTAATGGCAGCAATACAGCAAAGTCAAAATACAAAGCAATGGACAAACTGGTTTTGAAAATCCCATAACTCCATCATTTACTGCGAGAATTTTACTACAGCTAAGAATATACCCTGCCACATTTTTAATTAAATGCCATGAACCCAATAAGCATAATATAAATATAAAATGCCAGGTACCGTCCAGATCATCTATTCCTTCTAGCTCAAATAAATTAAACCAGACTCAAAATAGAGACTAGGATCAGATTATAGCACTTAACTGCTGATAGTTTTTGTCATTTGTGCCTACAAACCATAGCTTTTACACCATCAGCAATAATTTTAAAATCGGTTGTAAGCAATTTCAGGGGGAATCCTGTGGAAAGCCACACCCTGACAGAGCTATCTTGGCCACCTCTTCAGCTGCATTTTCTGTGGATACACACCAAGAACAACATTTCAAAAAGATGAAGCTCTTTAGCTGCATCCAGGGACCAAGGCTTTCCCCATGGCAAAGCAGATTTAATAACTCCTGTGAAGAAAGCTCTTGAGGAAGTTAGGGGAGCCACTAGTGTCTTAGAGGTAGCACTTCCAATGACTCAGTGCCAGCACCATGCTGTGGTGCCCTTTACTTCCTCCCTTTAACACAAAGCCTGGATCATGTTATCATCTCGTAGAGAATAGTTACACAGAGTGGGCTTAGACAGGAGGACAGTGAATAGAAACAGATTATCTGTGCCCCTCTTCCTTGTGTCAGTACCTGGAGCATTCCTACCTCAGTTTCTCCAGGAAGGGTATACAGAAGACAAGGCTACAGCAGTACCCAAAATCCATACTGGGCAGCTGGTAACAGTGATGAGATTGCCTGGTGACAGTGCAGAATTGTCTTTCAGCATAACTCATGCACACAGCCACGAGCAACTCTTTCTTCAACCTTTCTATCAACAATTAGGCCCCAGTCCCACTTCCATATGGACATAGATGCCCCTCTCCATTTGCCAAAAGGACGATATGGGATCATATGTAGTTCAAAATTATTTAAGAGATACTGCAACAAAAATAAATTTTCCTGGCAAAGATGTATCGGACACATGAGAGCTACTACCTCAAAGAAGGGCGCATTAAGAATTACCAAGACAGACTTAGGAGGAGCAAGACAGCTGCCCTTGGAGGTAAAGCAGGCTCCCAGGAGACATCCCTTCACACCTGAGTCTTTTAGAAAGAACATGCTGAATTTATAACATATGTAAGGCTGAAGAGCCACACAACAGGATGTGCCAAGGGACACAGTTTCCGAAGGTGCTTAGACACAGATAGGAGGAAAAAAAATAAACTCTTTACATTTTAATTTATTCATTATTTTTCTTCAAAATTAACTTGAATCTTTGTCAATAAACTGTCCTCTAGGGGAAGGGGGAAAAAGAGTTCCTAGAGTTGATTTTAACAATTCATGGTTTTGGCGTTCTCCTTTGGGGTTTTTTCAGCTGCTAGATACCACCATGAACAGCTGCTCCCAGTCACAGTACACTTACTGCTGCCAGACTGCACACCGAGAGCTGGAAATCTGCTGCAAGAGGAGGATTGTATACAGTAAAACTCCACAGGCTACTTTTAAGGCTGATTTAGTCATCTAGAGTTTAATAGTTTAATTCCAGTTTTTACTAGAATTTTATAATTTTACTGGAAGCTTTACTACTTCGTTTGGTTACGTGATAGACCTTTAGTCAAAAAGAAAGGTTACGTGGTCTGTGCAACTTGTCACTATTTGGTACATTACATATGCAAGGGGTAAAAGAACATGGCAGCATGAATCCTGCAAAATTTTGCAAATAATGTGACTTTTCAGTTGAAATCTTCACACCTATTTACATCCTTGTGTACATTTAGGAAAGCATGATACATCATGTGATTAATTGCAAATGAGTGCATGTTGTTGAACTGATTGTTCAGTAGTTGTAAGCCTGAAAACTCCCATTTTCATATTTCTGCAGTTGCTGAATCTTCTTCCTAACTAGCCTTTTAAAAAGTTTCCGCTCTAGAAAAATTAAATATATCACTTCTGAGTCTTCAATAATTTAGGCAGTAAAAGAAGTTCATTATACAAGATAGATCACACATGTTTAAAAGCTTAATTCTCTAGATTATGACTTTTAACAGGATATATATATATATAAATTCAGCTGATGTATCCCTGCAGAAAAATATTAAGTCTCGGAATACAGTGCCTTTTACAGGCAGCAGCTGGAGACATTATTTTCTATTGCAGTGCAGTGCATGGAGATGCAGGGCTGAAGGATTACTGCAGGTCATATTTGTACAATATAGTTCTGGAGTTTAAGACGTTCAATTTTTACTGTTTACTACCAATTTGAACTTTGTATCTCAACAGGAAGACCAGGTTCATTTGTAGTGCAGAAACTGCCAGAGACTGGACACAAGGTTGTTTTGAGCTTTAGCAAATCACAATAAAGCTGCTATTGAAAATGAGCTGACAGGAGAACTTGCGAAGATACCTTTAACTATTACAATTCTTGTATCATCCTGAATAGACACCATCCTTCCTCCCTTGTGAATAGGTCTAGGGAACTTGGTCCTGATGTAGCACCACTTCATATAATTACGTATGTCTCAGAAGACTGGCAAAGATACGAGATCTAGCTCCCTGCAGACCCAACGACACAAATAAAAAACATATAAGGACTACAAAAGATAACACACAAAGGCTGGGAGATAAAATCTAAATTGCACAAGCATACATCAATTACCTGCCCGCTTCAATAGAACGATTACTCATTAAAAGTACATTATTACAAAACAGAGCATACCAGGGAAACAGAGGCAGTGATGTCAGCTACATGTGTAATAATGCCAAAGCCAGCAAGCTCTATGTCACCTTCCCTCAAATAAGCACCTAGGACAGGCTCTAACTGTAAGATGATACAGTTAGAGCAACATGCCATGGTGGTATTTGGATTTCACAGTTGCCGTGAGACTGCTCTAACTTGAGTGGACCTCTTCTGAAATCCACAGATGTAATCAATACCAATAAATGCAAATAACAGTGAATTACTTGTAACAGCTCCAGCTCCAGAGCTTCACTTGCTGTATCTCTTGATTGCTCCCATGCATTTCAAGCTCTCCATGCTACATTTTCGGCAGCAGCTTCTGGAATGGTTAGGCTCTCACAGTCCATGGGAGAACTGTTCTTTCCCCTCTGAGCCTGTAGTCACGAACACACTGAGAAAGAATTCAGTGCTACAGATACGTGAGTGTGTAAGCAGAGAAAGTTTCCATGTATAATATATGCTTATAATCTCACATCCAACACCTTTGCCAAGCTCATCCCATGACATATTTCATGAGCACTGATGATCTCATCAGTCTTTTCCTTCTCTTCTGACATTTTTCATTATCTGTGTTCTCTCATCTCCTGTCTGACCTCAGTGCTTTTCACTTCAACAGCTGTCTCTATTCTCCTGAAACCAGTATTCTCTACAAGTATACTTAATCCCTGGTGGTATTTGGAACAGGGAAATATGGTGAAACTGATAAGATTGTCAATTCTCTCGATTTTTTTTTTTTTTTTTTGGTCTGTTTAGAACAAGCAATGAGGAGTATTTACCAGGCAGGAGTTCTGTGACTCATCTGCAGCTGTGCCCACTGACTGGGGCTACCTCCAGGCTCTCCCATTTCTGAACATTCAAGAAGTTTCATGATCCTATTTCCCTCTCATTCATACAACACAACTATAAGCTTCATTTGCCGAAAGTTAGGCAAGACTGAAGTTGTAAGTTTCAAATCAGACATGGGTTTGTGCAGACAGAGTATAAAATTTCAGCGGATTTTCAATGTTTATTTTTAATGAATTCGGAATTCTTCCACTAATTCAGGAACTCAGCTGATTACAAGAGGAGGAGGACTTATTTTGCTAAATATAATTCCTGCTTACGGGATTTGAGTACCCCTTATAGCTGGAGGAGGCAATGGGATTGTGAGCATTTAACGTCTTACAGGGTCAGACCATAACCACTGTCTAAATTCCACCAGGTTAATGCTCTGAAAGCAGATAACAAATGCTGGCCTGTGTCACATCCCTAACTGCAGACACGGCATTATATGTCATATTTAAATGTGAGAGATTTAGTCTAACTGAACTAGATTGTTGTATTTAGATCTTAGACAAGCTTTTATCTTAATATAAGTGACTCACATAGCTACAACTAGAACCCAGGATATAGTTTCTGTTTTTCTAATTGCATTACTCAGACCTTAATAAAAGTGGAGAGGATACACAAAACTACCTATTCCTGCTGTGAGCTACCGACAGCCAGGCTTTAGGAAATACAGAACATGCTGTGTTCCTGTTCTCCTGGGCTCATAACACAGCAATACCACCATGGATAGGCAGTAGTATAAAACCTTACAATAGGAGTATTTGTGACATTTTAAACTGGCTTAGAGTCATTCTGATAATTAGTAGCTTTATGGTACAAAAGCTCATAACTGTTCTGGAGCTCTCTGAGCAAAAAATGGTATTATTTTTCAATACCTTATTTTACAGCATATATATTCCCAGCAACCTAGATGGGACA
The DNA here is from genome assembly GCA_009769605.1 of Bucorvus abyssinicus. Taxonomy (NCBI): domain Eukaryota; kingdom Metazoa; phylum Chordata; class Aves; order Bucerotiformes; family Bucorvidae; genus Bucorvus; species Bucorvus abyssinicus. The sequence goes on along the minus strand of CM020035.1, from coordinate 8,018,748 downwards.
AAGGGGATGTACAATTTTCCTTGCTCTTCACTCTTTTATGTATAAAACTATTGAAATAAAAGTAAAAGACCACAAACATTATTAATGCAAGTTTGAGTATAGTCTCATCTTTGATTTCACATTAATAGCTGAAACTAGTTTAGAAAACTGGACTGTGGAAGAATATTTTCTCTTTAAAGTGGTGAGGGATGGCTGTGCTTATTCATTACCCTTTGTAACATATTCCCTTATTTCTTTCAATTTGTCTTTCACACCGGCACCCTCTCTGCCAGTATGCTGCTATATGGCCTCTAGCCTTGTTCACAATTCTGAAAAACTTTTAAGAAGTTATTACTCCTTTACAGAAGTGTTTTCTCACATCCACCCACCCACCAGGACCCCAGGGAGAAAAACATCAAGCTCTCAGAAGTTGTTCAGTTCTACTACAGAGATGACAACTGCATTGCAAAAGATTTCCTGTTGAGCACTGAGCCCTGCCATAAAATTCAGAATTTCCTTTACATCTCTCTAGTCCTGCTGGTTTTATTCCACTTGCTGTTAACATGGGGTAGTTCTTACAAAATAAACAATTGAGAAAGGAGACAATTTTTTTTTTCCTTTGGAACTCATCCATGGAAATGACAAGACCAACAAATTAAAAAATATATGTCTATAATGGAGCAAGCTCTGAAGTAGCATTGTAAAAAAAATCCAACAAAACAAAAAAATTCGATTGATTGAACATATATAAGTTGGTTTTAAATGTCCACATTTCTTTTCACTGAGAGGGATTGACCAATGTGACAGAGTCTGGCACGCATCTTTTATAAATATTCAATGAACATAGATTTTTTTAGGAAAAATGTAGCACATATGGACTGGCTGGTGATATCTGCAGTACACATCAAATGAATGTGCAATAAAGGTAGACGTTTGGATAGGGTCCAGCCTGTCTAACCATCTTGTTCTCAGAGACTCCTATTTTTTAACCCTGTGAATTCAGATATAGCTAAGCACAACAGACTGAGTTTATAACTTGTATAACTGAATCACGGGCTACTGCCTGAGGAATAAAATGCCATTTGCTTTCTAAGTAAAAAAATCTTCTCTTTGAGAGACTAACATAGCTTAGTTAGTCCTGCATTCGGGTTTTATAAAAAGGAGAGAAAGTATTAGAAACATCAGCACTGCATTTGGGGAATGGGGAACCTCTCAGGGTGAATTTACCTGCTCTGGTGAACTTCACTGAGACACAAATACAATCACCCCATGCCAGCTGTTGCATTAGTTTGTCAACATTTTGTCACATTATTTATATGCACCATAAAGCAAATTTCTGTATTTGTTTTAACATCAAAATTATGTCACAGAAACATTTAGAAGATGAATCACTAAGACAATCTTTTCATAGATTCCTCAGTGTAGGAAGCCTGCTGGGTTTACAACACACAGGTATCCTGCTGAGAGAGCACAAAAATACTGAACTAAAGCTGGGAGAGAATTACTTCATCAGTATGTCGTTCACTGAAAAAGAGAAGAGCCAGCATGGTGTATTCACCCAATGAGTAAGGAATAAAATTCTTAGTTTGAAAATTTGTTGAGAGTTTTAGATCCTCACGTTGAAATGGCATTCTGTTCACAACTGACATGCACTTATGCTAAAAATAAAGCTAGAAACCGAGGAATGTAGATATATATGGATGTCCAGTCCCTTAACATAAGGACTGATAATACATCACTGTCTATCCTGTATCCAGAGATTCATCTTAAAAATAATTTTTCCCTTTTACTTCTTTCGGACAGCTTCTGAAACTTTTAATTTCCAACCTCAGTCTATTCACTATCTGTCTTTTATTCTCCTAAAAAGAAAACCTTTTATTTCTTTTTTAATAAAAGCTTGGCCCTTTTGTGCATCTTTTAGTGTCAATCAATCCCTCTCAAATCTGACTATTATGGCATTTAGATGAGGTCCTAGAAGTGTTTGTGCAATAGAAACACTTCCTGTCGAACTGAAATACATACAATCAATTCCTAGCTGCATAATATTACCAGCTTGCAGTAGTCCTATGACTGACTGGTGTTTTTTCTTAATGGTTATTTCTGAAAGACAGACTTCCAGATGACAGCAGAAGTTCCTTGTTATTAGAAGGACCTTCCATCTCGGTTGTATTTATGATGCCTTCCAGCCTTATATCATCCATAGGTTTATTAGCACCCCTAGCTTTTGATGCCAGTATTCAGTGAAAAATATCAGTCCCAGATATTCAGTTACTGATTTCCTTCTGAATTATATAGAAGACTTGGACTTAAAATATACCACTTGATTAACAGTTAAATATTTTCATAACTTTGCATTGCATTGATAGTCACTTAGTTGAGGTCCAACAACAAGAATTTTTTCTTTGTGATTTTTCCAGTCAGCCAATGAATCAAAGACAGCTACTCACACACCAGAAGAGGCAGGTGCAATCTGGATACAAATAGAACATTTACAAGGGAATTCCCATTGCACGTACTTTGCTGCTGGTGCTAACTGTACAGAGTTCCCAGCTGTTCTCCTAAATCTATGTTTAGACATCACTTTATTCAGATCATCTTGTAAGGTGCTCAGTATTCCAGACTATTCACATATCTTTTTCTAAATAATGACATTAAATCAATATATAAACAAGTTAGGAGAAATGTCAACATTGTACAATAACAGCTCCTGCAATGTAACATGCATTCCTAAGCATCCACAGCTGTGCTTTAGTGGTCCACAGCATAATTCTAACTTGGCAGTTTCATTAGAGAATATTTCACATTCTTTTTTATGAACACTTCCTAGTGTTTCTAGGTATGATATTCAGCACAACAAACATTGGGCAACACACATCACGACAAACCTCCTGTTAGTCAAAAAGTGAAACAGAAATAACTAAGTTTAGTTCTGTAACAGCATTTCTGAACATGTAATTCTCAGAGGATGAATTTCAAGTGTTGATATATTTATTGTAAAGCAAAATTAATGGTCAAAAACTTGCCTTCATTACTATTTCATAGATTATTTCCTAGGAGGGTTTATAGGAATCATAACTCGAAAGAAATAGCAAGTGATTATCTGAAATTCAACCATTGCATACAATAGACCACCACTGCGATAGCAGGCTCACTGCTGCCTTTCAGGCTCCACTATCAAGGTAGGAAAGTAGCAGCAAAAAAAGAGGAAGGTCAGCAGAGAATCCTCAGGCCACTGACGGGAGGTGCAGAACAGAATTGAAAATTCATTAAATCCTTTCTGCACAATATCACACCCAACCTGAAGTGTGGACTCAGAAGAAAGGTAGCAGCCTTCCAAAATACGACATTCCCCTTCAGAGCAAGTAATGCCACTTGAACAGGCTGCTGAAGCCACTGCCTGTGGGAGTATTCTGCATCATCTGCTCCCACTGGAGAAGTGAGGATGAACCTGAAGTGAATAGCAGAACGGCTTTTGTGGACACAACCCCTGAGGCAGGAATAGGGAGCAAGTCAGTCTCTCAAGCTGAGCTTTCTTTTTCTCTGAACTGAGGGGTCAGGTAGTCAACATGCTGCTCTCACAAGCAGCACTAGAGAGCTTCACAGAGTATTACAAATTCTGTGAATTTACTGTTTTCATTATAAAAAAATATATATTTGAGAATATTCCCTGTGAGATACAAGTGAGGTACAAAACAAAGAAATTTCATGATATCAGTTATATTTGAGGCCAACTAAGGTGAGCACATTACAACCTTAAAAGCTAGGAATTACTGGGAATTACTACATGACATGTTCTCACACAGTCCAGTAATTTAAAGCTATTTTCTTAATGGTACAAAAACACCTTACTGTAAAACCTTACAAAGAAAGTCCTCCTATGGTCATTTATAATTCGCTGATCTGGTGATATCTGTAATACTTCTCATTAGACTTAAAATCTAACTTGAAATAGTCATAAACAAGTCACACCTGGTAATACGAATTCTAAATTAAGCAGCTACAAGACAAACAAAAGCCTGTATTTTGTTCCTGATCCTTCCCTTGTGCACAGGAAACCAATTGCACACATAGCCTTCAAGTCACAAATGAGGAAACTTCAGACTGAAATTTCAAAATGCAGCACAAAATACAAGCATTTGCTTGTATCCACAGCACGTGTCTCTGATCTACATTTCCTCTCAAAAAGCTCACTTTTGCACAGAAGATAATGCCTCATTTTTATTAACAGTTGATTTCCAGCTATCTCTACATATGAAAACTAACATGTATATTTTTATATTTGCAAGCACACCTTGAAAAGAGTTTCTAAAAACTCTGATATTGTCAAGATGTTTACAGAGTGCAAAAATATATAAAAGCCTGTCTGCAGAAATAATACACAGTTAATATTGTTGAGTTCTTACTCTTGAAGAGTAAAATTTAAACTATATTTGCACAGACAATAAAGAAATAAAAGGTCAGCATTTGACATAAATGCCAACACAAAAAAAAAAAAAACACCATCCTTTGGAGAAAATAGCAACACCCTCAGCAGGCACACAAGGAGTTATTCCTCTGCTTATGAGAGCACAGGGGCTTGAAAGAGAAGGGTTTTTTATAACACTTTCAGGATAACACAGTAGTATCCGAAAGGAGATGGTCTTTCATGGACTAGGAAATAAGAACAAGTTCTCCGTCTACCTTAGCCAAACTGTCTTCAATTATTGGCACTGTCACTGACCAAAGAAACATATTCTGTTAATGAGAGAAAACATGTGAAAAATTCAAGTGTGAGAAGGTGAGAGGGCAGTGGAATTCAGAAAGGACTGTGTGAAAATAGCTCCAAGCTATTCTTTCCACTTCACTGTGAATCAGCTGCTCCAATTTTTATATTGTCTGCTAACTACTCCAAGGGCACTTTATGTTAAGGTATGAACAGGAGAGGGGAAAAGAAAATCCTGGCCATGCTGTGTAGACTCATAGCTTCAGCCTTTACAGATCAGCCACAGCTTGACAGGGTTTCAAACAAGGCACCTCATATGCAGCCCAGGTAAGAACCTCCCCCCCCAACCCTTACAGGAAAGCACTGGTATTTTCCTATTCCACCAGGCATTTTGTAATTATTCCTTAATCTGACCATGCAGTAGCTACACCATGCCAACACCACAGGCTGCCTCACTCCTGGAAATCCTCGTTCCCTCGTCTCTGCCAGATGCTGTCTGGCACTAATCACTTGGGGCCAATGCACATATTCCTCAGTGCACTTTTCTACTCGTGAACATCTCTCCCTAAGAAAGAATGGCTCAGTTCATGCTTTACAAACATGCAAGTTTAGTTAATTAATAAGCATGTTTCTTAGAGCCTGAGATTTTGGCAGTTGCTCTGGTATGTCATTCTACCTCAGTAACTCCCCTGTAGCAAACTTGGGGTAGAAGCACATGTCACTGGGCCTCTCACTGCTATCACCATCTGCGACAGCTTCTTTTTTCCTCAGTTATGCTCATGCTACCCGGGCTGAAAAAAAACACCTTCCAGTCCTTGCCAGTTTAAGCATATGCCTAGGTATTTAAGAGTAATTTTTATCGATCTGAGCTGACAATGCCATCTTTCACATCATTTCACTGGGGTTTCATTAACATTAACTAACTGAAGCTTAATGGGAAAGAGTCAAGTTTGGATCAAGACTTCCTTTTTTACAAGTTTTTCAGAGCAGAATGGAGCAACAGTATGTGTCAGTGAATACAAAACCCAGGGTGCTGCCCGATAGACCTATTTCAGAGAGAGCATTGTCACTAGAAAAGCTAAGGCCACTCTACGCTCTTCCTAAAGCCACCAGGAGACGATGTAGCGAGTATCTGCTGGACTATACCAACAGCAAACTAGTATTTGTTTTCCTGTGGCAGCTCAGTTGCTCTCCTCAGTGAGTAGGAAGCAAAGTCAAGATACAGATAGATGCATATTTGAAACTCCAGTGCTTATCCTCTACACCCAGGCCAAACATCTGCCTCACCCATGCTGCGGTGCCAGAAATACCTGTGCTCCCCTCCACGTGTTTGTCAGCTACATCCCCATGTGTTACCCAGCACAAAAGGCAAACACGAGCAAGCTGCTGCACCCCTTTCCCTCAGAGAGCAGCCTGTTAATTCTCCAGTAATAAGCACACTTATTGAGGTGTCCGCAAGCGATCTAGACAGTGGTTAACTCATCCCTGCTCTTGATCAAGATTTATCTTGGTACTCAAGAACAGTCTGTGCTAAATGAGTGTGTTCTGGTGGAAGGGGCCACGAGCAGTATAGAGCACTAGACTACAAGATTAACACAGATTATTTTTTTACAGGACCTCTTAGGAGAAATATTTCTGACAATAGCTGTCACGCTACTGTCAGGCAACTTAACCTCCACGGCATTAGGTTACTATGCCCTGAACCATGAGGAAGATTTAGTACAGCTTTATCTACACAAGGCAGACTGGGGCTAGACTGGACATCGCAGCTGAAGGGGCAGGATCCACTCCCTCGTGTGACAGTGCAGCCAGGAGATTTTCTATGTACCAGAACCAGTTTTGAAATACAAGCAGTATCATTTACATCCCCAGAAAGGAAGCACAAAAGAAGCTTTGCAGCAAGCATAACTGATGCATTAACAATCCTTTGCATAAATTAGGATGTTCTGAGAATTGTGAACTCTCTGTAAGAGGCATTTACATTCATCAGCTGGTTTTTACTATCTGGTCACAGATACCATGCTGTGGGTACTCACAGAGTTTTTATTAAGCAAAATTACTACCCTACCAGCCAAACTAAGCTGGTTTAAATAGTTGCTATAACAAGTGTGGACTCACCACCTTCTCGGTTATACTGCAGAATTGCAGGCATCCCCAAACTGACAGTAAATAACCAAATTTTGAAATACTGTTAAATTGCAGGAAAAAAATAGAGATCCTAATTCTTTAATGAGGAACCTGACAACCTAAGCACACACAGACTGCAAAATGTAGTGCACTTTATAAACATTATTATTATATAATGTTAAAGCACACATTTTAAAACCATGTATAAACTGAGTGAATAAGTGTGTCTTTTTTTAACAGGTGCTTTTTACTTTATAAGTATGTAAAAACAAGAAAATGAGGTAAATAAATTTATGAAAAATAGTGCTTTTGATTGCATTGCAGTAACCTGATACAGGACAGGGTGGCTGCCTGTTCAAACAGAACAATACAGGGCCTATCTGATATCAGTGATGTGCCGACTGTTAGGAATTCAGATATGGCTTTCAGCATCTTGTGCAACAGGCCAAATGCTAATCAGTGGTATTGATGTAAAATGAAATTAAATCAACCGAAGCCAAGAAGAATACAGCATATTGACAAATATGTACAAAAGAGCAGATTTGTAGAAATGTAATTTGTGTCCCATTATGCTAAAAAAATTATCTTAAACATTAAAGATAGAAGAATAAACTTTTAATTGTCCAAGACAGCTGAACTTGATTAGGTCTAGAAGTAACTATCTACTAGCGCACCTACATTTTTTTCATTTTTGTAACTACAACATTTTTGCAGGATTAGAGTACAAAACTCCACTCTCCATACCAATAGTACACATCAAAGAATTAGGAATATCCTTTAAGAGCACACTCATAATACCTCAATTTTAAGAACTTGCTTCCTGAAGGTTTCCAAACTGTGTGATAAACAAGGGGCTAAATGAAGGGACAGTAGCATAATCCTCTCTAAATGGGCTTATAGGATGCTGTTAATGCTGCTTTTGCGGCATTAACGTACTTCGGTACTTCAGATGAGAACATTTCAAGCTGAAACTGTGTGCAGAGGCCATCTCTGGGTCAGGGACCTGAAATTATTTTGCAGTCACATTGTTATTCCACCACCTCATCTACTACTGCTATTGTCTGATAAATGGCAACTTGCTATTTCTAGGGAAGAAAAATAAGGTAAACACATTCTATTTTTAAACACAGTATAGTAGAGTTTTATTCTAGCAAGTAAGAACACCAAAATTCAGAAACCTTTGTTACCGAGAACACACAGCACGAGAGATACAGAACGAATTTTGGGTCAAGGATACCACACAAAGCCTCTTTATTACCAAAGTGCTGTAACAGTTCAACTTTAGTCTCCTTTCACTGTAGAAAGGACTCAAATCTTAAGGTTGCAGCAGAAAATTGACATAATAAATTCAAGGGTATAAAATGTTTATATTGTGGTGGGAATCAAAAGTTTATATTGCAGTGTGATAAATCTATCCTGGCAGCAGTCAGAATGGTGGCTGGAGAGAACTCAGATAGGGCAAGAAAGTCCTAAAATTATTTTTCAACCATAATTATCCTGATCTGTTGTTTTCAAACCTACCACCTCGTACATTATGTTTTCATTATTTAATACATACAGGTCTATATACATCTACAGGCTTGATGAGAAAGTAACAAGTCTGCTTCAAAACAAAGCCAGATTATAACCCTCCATCCACCCTTTTTTATTTTTTGTTCCACTCATTCTCTGCCTCACCATCTTTCTACCCTTTTATGTAGTAGAATCGCATCTATTATGTCAGATTAAATATATTTTAGTATTGTGTCAAGAAAAATTTCCAGTCTTTTTGCACAGCATTTGAGCAAGGTGTTTAACAAAAGAGCCACAGAAAAACAAAAATCCTAAACAGAATTAAATCTTTTCCAGTAATTATTATACACAAATCATGAAAGAATGTATATGAAAGAATTAAAGTGAAGGCATGGACTTTGATCACATAATGTTTACCCCAGATTTACAGAACTCAAATCCTGAGATTTTCACCCTAATCTTCGATAAGAGTTAATACTGATGAGAATTCATTACAAACTGTCTTCTGTGTCTGTCTTCCTTTGCAAACAAAATCAAAACAATCAGAACAACAGTCACTTAGAAGTAATACAAGTTTAAAATAGTTCTGATGTTGGGCACCGAGCAAGAGACATATACCAATTCATTTATTTTAACCCATTTATTATTATTCAAAGCAGTATGAAGAGTTTTATCTGACTCTGAAGTAACAGGGCATCTGATCAGTTGCCCTTATTCAACATAATTCCACGTTTCCTTAATAATACCACCTTCCTTAAAGGCTTTCAAAAGAAGAGTAAAATCCAGTGACAAGAGGCAACACAGACTCCTAATCTGGTCATGCAAAAGCTAGAGAAAACCACAGGCAACCGCTAGGTCTGTCCTGCAGTTGTGGTAAAGATGTCCATTATATTCTCTACAGATGTGCCAGTTCCCTTCTGTGCAGAAAACCCCAGTTTCAGGACTTAAATGTTTTTAAGACTCTCATAGAATCGTAACTCCAGGATATTGGACTTGGACATATTTAGAGCCCTCTTTTAGCTAAGAGATTTTTGTTAATTTTCAGTTATGTTTGTTGTTTTGCCTCTCTTTCTCATTGAAAACATCTAATGAGTCTCTGCCCAATCTTGAGGTAGTATCCACAAATGAGAAGACGGAGCTAACAGGATCTGATTCCTTTTCTGGCTATACAGGCATATGCCTGTGAAGTGAACGGTTTTATAATGGTTTCTGGAACAAGAACAAAGTACTTAAACTTGCAAACACTGGGAGAAGTACACATTTGTTCTATGTGCAGGCAGGGAGAGCACAGATTATACCATTTCAACACCACAACCAGCATCACTTTCTTAAAAGAACTTGCAATATATTCCAGGCACAGTTATACTTCTACCTGTCTCTTATGCATACTTGAAAGTGTTGTCATACACAGTCTCATTGGTCTCAAGTGAAGAAATAAGACAGAGAACCAGCCCACAGACTGATCTCTCCCCAGACATTATCCATTTTTCTCTGCAAAACCTGGAGTCTGAGGCTGAAGATGGATTGCCACTAGGTCCTTGGACATCACCTTTTACAAGAGGCCAAAATATTTCTATGTTGCCACATCTAAGTGCATTTTTTTAAAGACATCTAAGTGATATCAAGATATAACAGTTAAGGCACAACAGTTTCTGGGAACAGCTGTACTGGTCTTAGTTTTTGTTAAAAAAGGAATATTTAAGCTATGCCTTTACTCACCCCACACTTTGCTCTGGTCAACTCTGCTTTTGCTATATTAATAACAAAAAATTAATGTTTTGACTCTCAGGACACCACATCTGAGAGCGCAGGAGCCTCTTACAGCAGCATAGTTAAAGGCAGAGATAACGCAAAAGCAGATCCAAGCCAAACGGTCAGAATTAAGATTCCCAGCATCTATAAACATTTGTGACAATCATGCAAAACATTAAATGCTTGTCTCAAGGTTTACTGCTCAAGCCATTGTCAGAGGTTAAATAAGAACAGTTATTACTTTCACAGAGGGTTACCCTAACCTATAACACGTTTTATATAAGACAGGCTCAGCAACAGTTGGCTTGTAAATATCAATTACTGCAGAACAATGTTTTATATTCTGAATCTCCTAGGAAGACTATACTGTATTCCTGCTCTTTGAAAAGCCTCTGATTTTTCCACATTAAAAAACAAACACCTCTCAGTTTATTTTCATTGCTTTCCCTAAACAATTCTTCTTTAAAAAAGCACAAGCTACATGTGTATTTTTCTAACTGAACTTACCACTAACTCTGTGTTTCGTCCAGCTGTGGCATTACATCTTGAACAGCATTAGCACTAACACAAAAGTTTTTCATGTCCACAGATTACTTATAATCTAAATTGATTTCAGCTCTATTAAATGGTTTACTCATCCTTCTGGATTAACATCCTCTGTATCTGAGGGGGCATGTAAAAGAATTGAAATTTCAACTTCTACTCCAAAAATAACAAATTCTTCGATACAGTTTTGAAATCAAATGCTGAAATCTTTACTGTCTGTTTTAAGTCAAAATTCTTAACAATTCTTACTGACAATCAAACTTCTGACCCTCAAATTACCTAGGAAGTGAACTAAACTTGCATAAAAGGAGGGGGTAAGTGGTGCAAATGACAGGGCAGTGCTTCATGTCTACCTACATCTTTCATTCTTAAGGCCTGTTCAGAAGAGTACGTGGATTAGGGCACGCTTAAGTATGCTGATAAGAAATATTATGGATTTTTCCAAAATTCTTCCATTTGGAATTTATGGTCCACTGACCAACCTGTGTCAGCTGAAACATCTGGGTTTCTGAACCAGCAGAGGAATAGAAGGAAAATTTGCTAGAGCCTGTTCCCATCACCCATCTGAAGACATCGAAGATAATTCAAAACTGTCTCCTGCTCAGTTTCTTATATGCTGTAACATTGCTAATTATTAAACAGCATGTATGCACACCAAATGTTTCAAGGCAGAGATTTCACTGCTTTCTTGATAACATGAATTTTTGACAAACTACCACAGTTCCAGCACACGCACATAACTCGGACAGTATTGTTTCTGTCTTACTAAGTGGAATTTAAATTATCATTTGAAAACAACAGACCAAACGTAATGCCCGACTGTTCACATACACTAATAAATGTCACTGGAATTCTATTATTTTCACTCTGGTGCCATGAAAGCAAGCTCTACGTTACACACACATATTGCGGCAGATCTTGCCTGCCAGACATTGGTTCCAAGAGCTCCCTTTGTTCCTAACTTTATCATTAGTGTCTGCCACTGCTGTAGCCCTTCGGTTCAACATTAACTGCATCCTGGGGAACTCCACTAAAGATAACACATGAAAAAGTGCACAAAACTGCAAGTCACATCAGGAGAACTTGTTTCACCAGTAATATTATCTGTATCAAAGCAGCAAGTCAGACCTCCTGTCTAGCCTTTAATTGGACTGTGTTTGCCACAGAGTTCTCTAAACATTTCACAAAACAAAGCCATTAAAAATTGTGCAGCAGCTTTCAGAGGTGAGAAACCCCTCACACTTTAAAGAACAATACATTATGTGCTGGGAGGAAGTCAGCACAATACGTAGTTTACATATCATGTGCGCAGTAAACACCCATTTAAACGATGGACAGTACCTTAGTCACCAACCTGTTTATTGTGAAAGCGACCTGAGCTCCTGGAATTTCACCTGAACTAGTACTAGAGGAATGCTTTATTCTAATTCAGAACATGCATTACCATAGTAATAAACTGTTGTTATTATGTGTGTATTATGATTGGGGCTCATGATACTGAAGTCAACATAAAATTAACCCAAACAGAGGGGGAGAAAATACTTTAGTATTAATCCTCTGTTGAAGACTACCAAACAAATTTGAAATTGCTTGTTGCTAAATCCAACGATTTCACAATGTTCCTTGACACAGAATAAGCAGATGAAAGAAATTCTACCACTGTTCCCTGCAATTTTTGAAGTCAAATACCATTGTGCAGTCAAAAGACTCACTCCTTTGATAACGCAGTTCCAAATTAAGTCAATCAAATAAGCACTAAGAAATAGTTTCTACATATTCACAACGGTCTTATTAAAAGATGACACTTACATAGAAAGAAAGAACTGCAAAATGTCTCATCCAAGCCTGCTATCACAAGCAGCTATATTATATAACTCGTTCATAAAAGGACCAAAACCTTAAATAACCTTTAAGTAGTTAGCTCTGTCGCAGACCTTGCTCTATATTCCACGCTGGATTTACTATTTAGTTAGATCAACACTACTGTTCCAACATTAGAAAGTATTACCTTGCTCAAAAGATACACACTCTATGTATATTCCAGATAAAACTTTGACTTAAGAGGAAAAAAACCCAAACCACCCACAGCCTAGTTTCACTGCACCTTCCTCCCATTGGCCTGCAGGAATCATACTAGTTTACAGAGAATGAGTTCAGTTTGACAGAATTGTTTATTAATTTCCAGTCATACTATGTGTTCAGCTGCTTTAAGTACAATAACTTTGCATAAGTTCTTGAAAGGAAAATGGGTTGCCAGAGGTGCTTTGGAAGCAGTCCCACTTGGCTTTCAGAATGAGCCTATAGGCATCAGAATGAGACATCTTCTAGAGGGAGTACATATAACGCACCAGTTAGTGATAGTCAATAAACAGAAAGCCTAGCAGTGCCATTGCAATGCAAATGCTTCTCAAACTGGAATGCAATTTAACCCCAGCATTGACTTTTAAATGGACATAAGATACAACCCAGGGAAGGTAAATGTGAACGTTTGTGCTGATTTTACATTTTATCAGCTATTACCTCTTTGCCAATTTTCTTGTATGCAGTAAAAGTATTCCCATATTAATACTGAAATCCATTATGCCATCAAGAATGAAAAAAGAAATGAAAGATGAGTTGCACACTTTGAACTCAGCCAATATGGATTTAGCTGCTTTACTGTAAATCGTTTCTTAAGCAAGCCTTCGTATACCCACTCGCTTCTCTGTAGCCAACACTATCTGTATTTCATCATAATCTCATAAGAAGGAACTACTAAAGGTCACGAGTCTAGAGAGACTGGACCATCACTAACAAAAAGCTTGATAAGAGGTTCCAAAGGGTGTAAGCACAATACGGAAATACTAGCTTAGCTCCTGAGAGCTGCTCTCCCTTGACCATAGTGCTTCCAGTTCAGGACCCAGTTTGTTCACATCTCCACACCAGTCAGCTGAGCACTGCCTAAGGGAATTATGTTCCCATTTAGCTTAGATATATGTTAAGCTCATAATAACAATCTACCAAGAGCCTTGATGAAACAATATTTTCTCTTTAAATATCCATCTTGTATTGGTTCATAAGATTGCCTCACCATATGGTTTCTCATTATTTTTAATGATATAGAGGATGCAAGATGTAACACCACCAGAAAACAGTGGGAGAAAAAAGCATAGATGATGAAAAGACAGACATATGGAGAAAATGTGAACAGAAAAGCCTGAAAAATACAAAGTAATAAACACAGATCCTATGTGAAATGGAGAGGTCCCAGTCGTATTGTGGACATGAGGACTCTCATGGTACCATTGCATATGGTATGTGTGTGCTATTTTGAGATGTAAAAATGTTAGCACTGCATAATAATTTTAAACAGTAAAACCAAGTCTGTCCCTTCATTTTTATTTTAAATTGCACAAAACAAAGATTTGTGGTGCATAAAGCCATTTTGAATAGGCTGCTTAATTGGTGCTGTAAGTCTAATATATCAGCTGCCGAGGGATCTGGACAGCAGCCAAGCTTCACAAGTTCATTCTCCTAACCTAGGACTACAGCTACTAAAAAGTTACCACTAACGCATCCTACATACGGTTTGCTTTATAAACCCCCCTCCGCAACCTACTGAAACTATTACAAGAGCAGATCAATATTCTGGACTGAAAAGTATTTGGTGAGGGGTTTTTGTTGTTTTGTTTTTAAATGCAATTCAATAGCCTGGTGTGAAAAGTTCAGGATAGCTGGTTGCTTTTTTGGCATTATATTAATAAATCCAGCAAGCTGTTATTCTGTTTCTCTCAACTAGAAAGGAGAGATGCCAAATGAAATCAGTAATCTTATCGTACATGCACTAGCACTGTCTGCACATCACTTGTTTCTATCAGATTTCTTTACCAGGGAAGCTGTGTTAAAACTTCTAGTTCAAAAAAGCTTTCATTTAAACATGCCCATGTTGAGATGATTTCCAATAGCTCAGTGAATAGTGATGGACTGTAGTGGGTCAAGTAAAGCTGAAACAGCTTGGTAGGATATTTGGAAAATAAATGGGACAGCACAGGTTTAAAGGCAGATTTTCTTTCTCCATGTATACATATTTAAAAAACCATCAACACAAACAATACCAACAACCAGAATGTGATCACTCAATTTCTTTCTGTCCACTTTGTCACAAGAATAAGGGGTATAAATACTACTGAAAGGTGAATTTGGGACTCAAGTACCTTAAATACTTGTTAAAAGGAAACTTCTAATTATGTTATGGATTTAGATAAGATCCTTTCATTGCATAGAAGACAACAGAGAATTTCTGTAATTAATCATTATAGTTTAAATATTGTTGTCAAAATGTGCAATATTTGAGGCACTGGCCATTGGCTTTTCACATAGAAGAAAAAACTTGCAAGCAGCTGTAATAAAGAATTACAGAATTATATAGTATTTCACCAAACAGTAATGTTTCAAGCATGACCATGTATTCATTCTGACCGACCTGCCCATCATGACTTGAAGGAGATCAATTGGTCCCATGTATTTAAAGAACAAAAGCTTTATTTTACATGAGCACAGTCACAAAGCTATGTGCATCACTGATTTAAAACAAAACAAAACTGCTGCTGTCCTAGAAATTTTCAATAATATGCTCTTATAGGAGCTTAATTAAATACTCACTACTAAGCACTGCAGCTAAATAGTGCTACTACTTCAAAATTTAATTTGGAACTATTCAGAAACACCACCTGCAAAAAAATTAAAATATTTCCTTACAAAATCCTGCCAAATCAGCACACTCCTTTGTAAAGGTGTAGTACTACCCATTACCTGATCCCTAAGGATAAACCTAGAAAAACCGTTATTAAGTTTTGAACCCAATTCTATTTTTCCTTCAACAATCCAAGTTTGTCTTGATTTGTACATTAGCTGTCATGCTCTGCATCACAACTCTTTTCATCTATATATCACGGACAAATAAAGAATGATGAAATTCATTAACTAAATTATTGAACTTGTTTACATAAGAGTCTGGCAAGTGTAAAATTAGCTGTTAGGGAATTACAGGTTTGAGCGGTAAGCTACTATAACGCTGTAACAGATAAATACATACAGCAAGCCCAAACACTAAGAAACAACACTTAATATTCAAGGAGGCCAAGGAAATAGCATCTTTGTAAAAAAAAAAAAATACATCCTTCAATGGTTATTGTAATAAATATTCCAGAGATTATAATTTCAGCTGCAGTTCACAACAGTTACAAGGTTGTCCTTGTCATAGGAAATCTTTTTATTCCCCTCCAAGTCTGCTTAATCATTTCATAGGCAAGGATTGAATAAATAGTAATCATTACAGCAAATAGAGACCAAAATTTGCAAGTTTACATCCCTTACATTGGACAACAAAAATCCATTTCTAGTCACTACAATTAAAAAAATGGGTTTTCTGAAGAATTGGTCACCTGTGTACCTCTCGACCAGAATCTAAGAATTTACGCTGTTTCACTGCACTGTCTTTCTCAGGTATCCAGCAAATTGCCTTCTAACTTCTAGTTTCACAATAATATTTTTCATACCATAGGCTGAGTAGCCAGAAAATAATCAACCTGACTTACATGTAGTCTTGTAGCCCTTTAGGGAAGCTAAAAGAGACACCTAATAAAAAAAAGTAGTATCAAACCACTTGCTTTGATGAGCAAATATACGAAGTCTGCTCATAAAAAATAGCCCAGAGGTGTTCATCAGGTTACTGTTCTACATTGTACTGTAGCCACCTTGAACTGATGAGACAGATTTTATCTATGTATCAACCACTCCGAGGGGTTTGCAGAGGTGTGTTTATGAAAGGCTAACAGCAGGCACTAACACAAGTATCATGACTCTTTTCAGGCAGTAGGTGAAACCTTGAAGAAAAAGTGGCTCTGTCTTCAAAAAAGTGACCTGACCTTTGCTTTGGTGGGTTTTTACTCTGCAAGAAATAAAAAGCACTGCATGCTTTCCAATGCATCCTTTCTAGCTGATAACTATTTTGTTCTAACACTCAGCACAAAAGGACTAGGCTTTAGAAAGATCAAACAGCATGTTATTGGTTCTAGCTAACATTAGCTCCATGCATCATACTAGAAACAAGCTTTGTACACCTGGAATGTGTCATATGAATCACAGAGTAAATATGTAATTGGCCAAGAACCTTTGATATGCTTACCAATTAGAAGTAATTTTCATTGAATTAAATATATTTAATTTTCTAATGACTTTGCAGTTCTTTGGATATCAAAAGCATCACAAATCCAGCATGCTTATGATTTTGACACTTCTGCTCTGCGAATTTCTTGCAGCATGCAAAGTACTCTCCGTAGGGTAACTATGATGTGTTGCACAAGCAAGCTAACCTAAGAGTGACCTGACGAGCAATAAAATCTGTTCAAAAACCGCAGCAGTATGTCATGTTTACGCCTGCAATTGATTAAATCCTTCTGAAACAGCCTGTAGTTTGGACACAGAATACAGTGCTAGTAAAAGTAATTCTAGTAGATGATGTGGTAGTAAAGAACCCCTTCTGTTAATAGACTTTTGAGTATTTAAAATATATTTAAGTCTAGAGTAAAATACTGCTTTTATGGAGCCAGATCCTGCAGTCTTTGCACAGCTAAAACTTCCGCAGAAATCAATGGGAGCTTTTAAAGGACAATAGCAAGGCCATGCCCAGGGTCACTAGCAGAATATCGTTCTGCTGCTATGCTTTATGTGTACGCTCAGACTCCCTCTGTCACTTGCAAGAGTATATGAGATCAAAATAGAGAAATCCATGTGAATTCAAGAAGATAAATACCCTTTTGCAATAAAAAGTATGGCTTCAAAGAGTATAGCACATAATCTAGTGCATTTTTTGTTTGACTAAAATATTAAATAATGTTAAAACACTTTGTCTTGAATACTTAGAATATATTAAGTGAAGTTTAAAAAAATCCTTACAGCAAGTACAACAACAATGACCATTTTTGGGAGAGCTGTAGCAACACCTAGGATGGCAGAATTTGGCTCCGTATGCTCCGTTAACAAAAACCCAGACTGTTTATGTGATGTAAATTGTTTTTTAAAGTGTTACTAGAGCTATAAACACTGTGGGCCCAGCCCTGCAGGTTATGCATTCAAATTTCAGGGAGAGTTTGCCTCAGTGAACTACAAGGAACTGTGCCTTATTTGCAAAACCAGCTTGATGCTATTTTTAAGCAAAAAAACCCAAACAAAAACCAAAAATGCATTTCAGATATGAACTTTTGGGTAACTCAAGTCAAATCAAGGGGCTGATCCTCCAGACCTTACTCCTGTGGAGATCCTATCCTGCAGAAGGTCCAAATCCTTCTGCTCGCACTGGAGTAGTTCCAGCCCATCCTGTCCCACCAAGGCAGTGCCACATTCCCGTTGACTTCATTGGGGCAACTCTAAAGTCACAAGGCTACGGCTAGACCCCATCCACATCGTTAACTAACAGGGTCACAGATAACTTAGTAGAATTATGATTACTTTTAAACAGTGTTTGTGTATTCTACTTCCAAGCAACCTTTGCTTCCAGCCGTAAAGGCCGTCAGTTTAACGACTGGTTGGTTCTGGGGTGTGGTGTTGGGTGGCGGTTGTTGTCAGGCTCGCTGCTGACTCGCGCCATTGTTGATTTCGCTGTTGTAGGGGAAAGGCTCTAGGGCGGCAGATAAGGCTGTTGCCATGGTGATGAAGGAGATTCCGAGGGAGGAGTCTGCAGAAGAAAAGCCCCTCCTTACTATGACATCACAGGTGGGCGGAGCGCGGGGCTCTGAGGAGGCCGCGGACACAGCGCACGGGAGATACAAAAGCCCCCCATGAATCCTGGCACTCGCAGCCCGAGGGGAACCTCACCCGCTCCTTAGCTTCCCCTCGGTGCAATTCCAGCTTTAGCGGTGCTGGCTGAACCCATCTGCAGGAGGACGTCACACCAATGTCATCACGTGTCCTCACTGACATGGGGAAAAACAGCATGGGGCAAATAATGTAATCGCTTGGGGTTTTAGATGTTTTGACATGAAAATTTAAACAGAAATGCATTTTCTCCCCCAAAAAAGGGATCTGTATAAAGTACTGTATATGACAGTTACCAGAAAGTTATTTAAAACCAATTTAAAATTTCAATTATAATTCATGCCATTGATATCCATGCCACAAATATCCATTTGCAATGCATATACAAAATGAGAGACCACCACTTCACAGCAGAATCATTGTCACTATCTCAGATCCTGTCCCTAAGCTCTCACTGGGATTCTACTCCTGGTCCAGGCCAGAATATCTTATTTTGCACACCCCATTGCTTTCATTTCTACAACATCAGTTGAAGGACATAACATCAAACTAAACCTTGAGTAGCCATCAAAACTTGGGTGGTTTCATTAGTTTCTTGACAGTGGCTGAACACCACTGTAAAACACAGCACTTCCACCTCACTACACGAGCGGATTTTATTCCTCCTGTCGTTCACACAAATTTGTCCCCCAAGCAAGTGCATTTAGTTTACTGTTAATATGTAGCGCACACACATCATTCCTACTCATCAGGAGGTTTAATGGGACTAATCTTACCACATGGTTGTTCTTATGTGAAAGCCTTCAACAAAATCCGCAGTCCTCTTTTACTCCCTTCAAGTTTTAAGAAAACAGCTACTGTACTTTTTGAAAGATTTAAGATGCCCACGAGGCCAGCATGTTCTTCTCTTACACAGCAGCACAGATGCGCTGCACTAACACACTTTATAGAAACATCATGATCTGCTTTGGAAACCAGGTTTGGCAATCTCCTCCTCAGCCCCCTGTTGAACACCTCATTTTGCCCTGTCTGTGAAGTGATTGCACAAAGGAAAAGGATGTTCCCTTTAAGGCACCAGTTCTAATTTTCTACTAAGTGATGAACAAACAATTAGAAACCCACATAAAATGCTGCCCCCTCTACCCACATGCACTCCCCGCTCCTGCCCCAAAAAAGTGCAAAATGTCCATTGGCTTCAAGAGGGCCAGGAGTTCAGCCTGGGTTCATTACATGTTTAATGCACCATTTGTAGTGGTTGTCTGTCAGTCTACCCAGCAATAGTCTATGATAAAATTATGAGTAAAATGCTTGTGTCTATTAGTCAGTGTAATTTCTTCCACTAAACACAAATACCTACTTCCCTGCTATGCACCAAAGGGGTGCAGAAGCCAAAAGGAAGCAGAATCAAGTGAAAAAGTGAGTATTATCCATAGCCATCTCTGCATCATGTATGTGTGACGTGCAGTTATATGTCCATATTGCATACATCATTTGTACCTTAATTGTCTGCCTGTGATGTTGTTTTGAGATGCTGTCTCTTTAGCGTGTCTGCGTAAACTTCTTGTTCAGACCATTCGTTCAGATCAATGCGCTGCTATACTGCGATGTAAGTCCAACCATCGCCATCGGTGTTTGTCTCTGCTCTTTACATGATGAAACAGATGGATGTGGTTCCTGCTCACAGGGTGAAAACATGCAAGTTCCAAATTGGCTGCAAATGAGTTTCCCAAGCCAGATTAAATCAGGTCATGAGAATAAGGGCTGGTCATTCCTAAGTTATCACCACCAACAAACCCGGTTCAGGTTCTTCTCAGGAAGAAATTATTTACATTAAGTATCTGTGTTGCTCTATCACTATGACTAACTAAGCAGGAAACCTGCAAGTAAAATGCAGGTAAAAGCCCAGATAGGGGAATATTGGCTTTTCTATAAGTAAAAAAAAAGTGAAATCCCCCATTTCCAAAATCCTTGATGAATGGAGGATTAATCATGTCTGAGTAGAAGTAGACTCCACAGGAAGCATAAGTGGAATCTGATACACAAAGAGATTCCAAATCCTCGTTTTGAGAAAAATAGTACGTGACAAAGTACAGAGGCCTCTGAATTTATATTTCAAGAGATGCCTCTTCGCTCTCTTCCTCTGGAAAATGTTAAAAATATATCCAATGCAGAACAAGTCAGATAAATATTCACATCTTATTGTCATGCTCCTAGCAAAGCCCTACTTGTAAAAGATAACACTTATCTGTTGACATAAATACTGTGAATTAAATTCTACCAAAGATTCCAATTCACAGATTATTTTATATCAGGTATTATTTTATACCATCAGATCTGGAGACAAATCTTCAAATCACATGAACCAAAAAGGTACTGCAGGTTCCAGTGGCACTATGCCAATATATGGCAACTGGGAATCTCGAGCATCATTCCAGCAGTAATGAGTGTACTACAAGCAGAGAGGTGTTCTTGGTAATTGAATAGCCCTTTTTTGTATCTATTTTTTGAGACTGACTCAATTACTTCCAATGAAAGTCACTTTATTGGTGTGAGAAAACATTCAGCTGTTGCCAAATTTAATACTTCAAGTATCAGAGTGAGCTTTCAGTTCTAATGGGATTTTGTAGAACATAACTGTGTACCATGTTGCTGTCTCCCTTTATCGGTAAAATGATAATTCAGAAGAGACAGGAACAAATGAAAAAAAATGTATTTTTTTATATGAATAGAACCTAGAAAAGTGAAAGAAAGTTTGCTGAAGTTTCAAAGATTAAATGAAAGTTAAGCTATGAACCAATATACTTCTAACTCAAGCAAACAAATAAATGAGAAAAACCATGTATAAAAGTTTGATTTGAATTCCAAAATATCATTTTTGTTTAACCTCTTCACAGCTTCTTTGCATTTGTCAGGAGAAAAAAAAAAAGCTCACTTCAGAATTACTTTCTAATGAGAAATTTAAACCTAAATATCCCCTAGAGTCAAAGTTTAATTGCACAGTCAGCTATGAAATTCCCAATTTACTACAGGTCAGTGAACTTTAAAGGATCTGATTCAGTGAAGTACTTCGATCCACACTTATACTTTAAAATATGATTAATTGCTTTATTGAGTAGTAAAGTAAGTGCCTGCTTTAATGCCTTGCCAGCCTGATTTTAAAGAAACAAATCTCAGTTATTTGTCCCAGATCCATCACACCTAATTCAGATTCCTTGTTAGAGGACATGAGTTGGAAAGCTAGCAATGGAAGGATCCCTCTAAAGGTAACAGAAAGAAATAAGACCTGCAGGAGGTCATTCATGTTCAAGATGATGCTGTGTCAAATATGCTCTAGTATTATATGGAACAGAAATGGGAGGCCATGAAAAATCCACCAATAGGAAAAAGAACTGCAAAGCTTATATTAGCTATAGTAGCTGCCTACTTAGAATTGACATGAACCACACAGACATTGCTCAAAGGACAATTTTGATAATGACCACTTATTTAAAAAGTTAACGCTCGGAACACTTAAGCTTTAGAATTTGATCTGGAAAGAAGAAATTTTAAAAGTTGAAATTACATAAGACGTGCTGAAATTCATCCTATCCCATGAAAAATGCAGGCTACAACACATGAGTTGTCAAAAAAAGAGAGAGAGATGTTTCATGACTACACCCCAATTAACTCCACCAGATGCTTAAGATATTTTATAGTCTCTCCATGAGGTATTAGTCAGTATTCAGTATATTTTTCTTTAACTTCATTTGCATGCCATTAGTTGATCCAAGCACATTTGTATTTGCTCAAGGGCTTACAAGTAAAATACTCAAAACAGTTCCATCGTCTCAATTCCACTGGTTTTTTTTTCCTTGGCTGGTTGGGCTTTTTGTTTTGTTGTGGTGTTTTAACACTGTTTTGTTTGTTTTGGTCTTGTTTTTTAAACTCTGATAGGAGCTCTTTGAAATGTTTCCTCTCAATTTTATAAAGGAAACACAGCAAAGGTAGCTAATATTCAGCTCCCAGTGTTGTTAGTAGATCTTCTGATGCCTGTATCAAGGACTCAGTACCTGAATGATTGCCTAATCACAGTTGTCCAGGTAAAAGTTAACAGTGCCATTTGAATCACTCACATCCGTTCTAAGCTTCTTAGCATTAGACTTGCACTGACTTACAGTCCGCTTCATAAATATTTCCTAAATAACATTATAACAGAATGGCAGAAAGTTACAGTGAATGTGATTAGCTTCTGTCCTCTTCTATATCAATCTGAACCAGAATTAACTCAATTTTAACGGATATACATGAATGTAAAAAATAAAGGCAAAAATCATGCCAGTTTTAGATAGTGATGATAATTAAGTTTAGACTGCAATAATTCACTGTACAATCCAATCTGCTTTCTGAGAAGAGAGAATTTCCTCAGTGATCTAGGTAGGACTAGACCCAAGATCGTATTTTTATATTCTTTAAAGGATTCATGATAAATCCATTAGCAGTATTTTCCCTATATCTCAAACCTGTCTAGTTTGATTTATTATACAAGTTTTCAGTAGTTTAGCAGGGAACAGTTCTTAAGCCCTACTGATAGAACTTCCGGTTATTAACAAATGGGATAAATACAAAAAGAATACAAAATGCAGAAATGCATGCTTACCAGTACAAATATTAATTTATTCTTTACCTCTAAGTTAAATACTGCTCCACACTCCCATTGATTTTAGTGCACTGTGCATAATTTCAGCAGAAATATTCTCAAAAGTATAAAGTTGCCTTGACAATACGCTTTAAAGTCAAATTGGCTGCTTGCCTGAAGTGATACAAACTTCTCCGTCACATAAATTAAATACATTTTCCGCAAAATAACAGTTTTAATTTTAAATTACCATGGGAATTGGTGGTATAATTTTTTCATAAAATAAAAAGTTAACTGTACAGTTTCATTCATGTTAAAATGCTTTAGCATTCCATAAGCATGGAAAGATTTGGTCAAATGGTTTTTGTAACTAATATATTGTGCCAGTTTAACCCTTTTTTTTAATATGAATTATTTATGAATAGGAATTAAATGTGTTGGCTCTTCATTCATGAATACTCTAAGTAAAAATATACAATCCTGTTAGAGTTGCAAGCCATGTACTATCATTGCTCTCTATTGCATTGCTGTTTGTACAGTGACACGTCCTACTGAATTGCGAGTCCAAAAAAATTCACAAACAGCTTTTCAGTTTCAAGCTCTTCAATCTGAAAAAAAACATCTCAAAACGCACATTCCATGACAGATCCCTATGGAGAAAGACTGCATAATGTAACAAGAAATTATGACTTGCCTTCTATGACTGCCCACAGTAACACTTCTAAAACCACAGTTTTTTTCTAGATACGCTACAGAACTTTATTTTAAAAGAAAAATCCACAGAAAGGACATGAAAAATCTGTGAGATTTCAAAGTGATTACAGCCTATATGCAAAAATACAGCAAGGGTACAGTGAAAGATTAATTTTGTTGCATGGGGAACAACAAAGGGCATTTTCAACACAGCTGAAGATCAGTAGGAACACATAAGCTTTATAAAACTTCTGTGATAAGCCATGATACATTTGATAGCGTTAATTCTCTCCGACTTTACAGTCTTCATGCTACTACAGCATGAAGATTTGGTCTTTTAAAAGCAGCAGTTGTTCATCTTTCAATTAAACTGACATTTGATTATGTACCACACTCAGAATAGCGCATGAGGCTGTATACAACCCACTACTGCTGAAACTCTCAAACTCACCTATGAATCACTGGTGGTTCACAAAGAGTGTCTACACACAACTCAATTCCATTTAACCTTCTTTACTTTCAGCTAATGAAAAACATTAAATAACTTTCTAATATTTTGTAAGCAATCATCATAGTTGCCCCTCAGAGATGCTGCAAGGGTACAAATGTAATCCTCGCAATGTGAGGAAACAGGACTCCTCTCGTTTGACCTCTGCCCCTTGTTTAAAAGCATTGGAGACCTGTGGTTCTCAAAGTCTGAGTTCCTCTTCAGCTGGAGATGTCACACAAAAAGTAATTTCAATGAAGGATACAGAAACCAGAAACATCATGAGTTACCATTTGTTCGCTATAGATACTGTCCTGACATTGTGCCTCCTCCACAGCATAGGTTTCTTCAGGGCTTTCTCAACAGATAAATTTGGATTCCGTAGCCTTCCTGTTCTGCAAGACTTTCTCAACCTCACTCAGCTTACATGTCAAATTAGTTAATCCCTTAATTAACTAGCAGGCAGTTTTAGGAGTGCAAAGTACTTCTATAAACTAACATTACAGAAGTAGTTTATTTAAAGGAACATTCTGTAACCTCTTCGTGACTATATTACTCCAAGGTTCTTTAAGCATCTATGACAACAAGTTAATTTTGTCTTTGATCACTGTTGTAGATTAGTTCTCCAGAGAGTGATATGGGAAAGGGAAGAAGCCAAAACACAAACTGCAGGGTAATACCACAAAGACAATGCATAGCCACGTGAGGGAAGATAAGTAAATAAAATCTTTTAACACCCAGCATGTGGAGACACTCCATTTTCGTAAACAGCTTCCTGAAAAAGTGCTTAGAGCATGCAGATATCAATGCGATGGACAGATTGACACTAAATCACCGTTTTATGTGAGTAGTAAAGGCCAAATTGTCATTCACAGTCAAAATACGACAAGAGTAACTTTCCTCCCCTTCCCCCAAGGCTCTGATCCAGCAAGACAGTTAAGCACATGCTTAACCTTAAGTTTTGCAGGACACCCTTAAGTGCTTCCCTGGGGCAAGGCCAAAAGGCAGGAGCCAGATACAATTCCCATGTTCAGTTTCCTTTAGCCAGCCCAAAAGGGACAGAGGGAAGGAGATGGCGAACTGTGAGTTGTTTAGCTCTACCTTGCACCAGTACACCACCAGGTGTATAGGCTAGCATTTGGGAACACCGATAGGATGCTGCTGCGACACAGCGACCACAGCAAGCGTAACCACCAAGCAACAGAAGCATGTTCGCATGCACCGATCTATATATCAAGCACAGTTTTTCAACAACACTGTTGGCTTGTGAAGTTAAACATCCAATACAGCGCCCATAGCAATCTTCCCACCGCTCCTCTGACTTCACACCAGCCCTCTGTCACACTTGTTTACATTAAGCCCCAGGGGTCACTTGGCTTGTGCGATTTTAGGTAAGATATTGTCACCTCTGATTCACAGGCCACTCCACACCCTTCCCGCTACCTAGCAACAGAGTACCGGTTATCGCCTGCTGAGCAAGACGAACCTACAGAAGGGCAGCACCACTGAAGTGCTCTTTGCAGGAAGGTGAAATGGGTTTGTCTCAGTTTTAGAGATTCCCTCCATTCACATTAGGTGAAAGTCAGTTATACTGTGTGCCCAGTGAATTGATCCTCTGTTCTTGTGAAAACCAAATATTTGTCTGGCATGTCAGTTTTGTTGAGACAAAAATTCACACTAGAGTGACAGAAACAAAAATAAGTATCACCTTGGCACAAGAATGATGCAAAAAGTCAGCTAGTGATCACACTTACCATAGAATAGTAAATAAAGAGTGTAAAATGATCATTTTAATTGTGAAATGTTTATAAATATGCTAGAAAAGTGCATAAAGAAAAACATAACTCATGCAATTTGAGCTTTTAGCACAGGACAAGTCACTTTGTCAGGATTTCCCTTTCCAAACCTCCCTCAGTAAGCAGAAAAGGAGGTCTTCCACTTCTTACCCTGCCAAGATAATGATCCACAGACACAACTGTCAGGCCAGTATTTCCAGTTATGCTCTAGAGAACAATAACCTCAATTTCTACTTGTGGTTCCCATTTATCAGTTTTGAGAAATAGCTAGTGAAAATTAATTCACTTGTTTCCTCTCATCCTAGTGAGCGTCACCAAAGATCACGATGTGACAGATCTGTACAGAGAACCTATCTACCAAGAAACCGTTGCTATGTATCACACATGTAACGTGATTGAAGTTAGTTAATGCCTTTGGTGAAGTTAAAAGAACAGTGTAATGCTTACAAACTACTCAAGTTAATCTAACTTGTTCACCTATTTGTTCAGTCTCATCCAAGCAGCAGACAAGTTTCTCAGAGGAAAGTTTAAAAATCCAACTTCCACCAATAGAAAATCTGAGTTAAAAGGTTCCTACTTTCTCCCATGCTCACTGCCACACTGCGCTTTCTAGGTCAGATCATTTAACCGTGCAGTCAGCAGCCCAGCCACACTCTCACCAGCACACTGAGTGGGCAGCACAGCAAAAGGTGTAGGTGCTCAGGAGCAGCTTTGCTGCTGAACTGCAGAGGGGATCTCCCATTAGTTGATTTGGGCTTCCTGAATTGAGTAATTCAGGGAGCCTCAGGTGACAAAATAGGTAAAATCCAATACAACTAATTTGGGTAGCTAATTACATCTAAATTTTAGGTGCCTCTTGAACAAGACCTTATAAAATAAGTTCCATATATAGCCAGTGGGAAAGCTAGGTGCCTTTGAGAGCCTCCTCAGGGACAGCCCAAATTAGGCAGGCAGGATCTCCTTCTGGAGTTGCTTTTCTAGGCATTTATCTCTCCCTGTTGAACATGGAGGGAATTTAAGCACTTAAGAGAACTAGTTCACTCTGTGCTCAAAACATAGGTGCTAATTAACTGCCTATGACTGAATGGAACCCCCCCCAATTTAGATTCCAAATAATTTCACAACTAGTATGACATTATGTCCTCCTAACATGAAAAAAAGAAACAAACCAGCATGCCTTGTGCACCATAAACAGATCAAGATCAGGAATGCAGTAAGAGAGGGTATAAAATAGGATGTCAGGACCATACCTTGCCGACAGCCTCAGTGGGCTCCAGCACTCCCACAGCATAATCCCAGCGCTCTAGAAAGAGAAATAAAGAACTCATAGCCATGAGCTGGGCAGGTCCTGCAGTTGAACATTATCAAATGTAAACGTGGCCCTAGGTAAGAAGTTGGTTCTGTCAGCTGTTCCCCTGAGCACCGGGGATGCTCCAGCTCACTCTGCCTCAAGGCCAAACTAAGCTGGTCTGTGGAAACTTTCCACAACAAAGCCCGGTAAACTGCCCAGCGCCCCCCACCCCCTTTTTTTTTTTTTTTTTAAATCAGGCTGCTCCCTAGGTATATCATAGCTTTCCTGCTGCAATGTAAGACACAGACTGGGAGCTAAGCAAAACCAAAGCCATAGCATTGCTGTATACATACGTAATCCCACATTGTCTCTGGCATAGTAAAACACCACCACCACTAGCACCAGCATCACAAGAGGCAACTGCATTAAAACTTTAAGCCTTGAAGATGAGCGGAAATCAGAGGACAGCAGAGCTGCCACCACGGTAGCTGCCACCACAGCCCTCGCTGTGCCCCACGCAGGGTCCCCAGGGCAGCGCCCGGCCTAAGGACAGGCCCTTGGCTGAGGCTCCAGGAAGGTGTTTTACCCAGCAGGGAGCTTCTGTGGGGCCAAGAGAAGAAAATAAGGCCTGGGAGGATTTAGGGGTGACTGCAGGGCAGAGGAAGAGGTGCTGGGTGGGTGTTTGAGAGAAAATAAGGCCAGGCTGGATATCAGGTAGAAGAAAGAACTCCCCCAATGGCCGCTACTCCCTCTCAGAGGGTCAGCGCTGCGCCTCTTCCACAGCCGCGCCTGTCCTCCTGCCCCAGCACCCATGCTCAGGCCCACTTAGGGTTCGATATTTTTGACCCCAAACCAGCACCATTCATTGGGCTCCCACCTACCCTTCAGGCCCGAGGATCACTCGGAGAAGGAGCCACCATGAGCTGCAGCCACCTCTTCCTCCTCCTCTCACAGCAGCTCTGGAGGCAGCAGAGAGACCACTAACCAAACCAGAGCACTGGGGAAAGCAAAATTCAGCAGCAAAGGCAGCTGCAGGTAATAAACTACATCAGCAGAATAAATGTAGACAGCTGAGGGTGACAGGGCACGGAAAATGGAGAGCAGGTGATGCCCTTCAGCACCCCGGCCTGCAGGGCTGCCCAGGCTGTGCTGAGGGGAAATATGGCAGCTGAGGCCTCCAGCACAGCAGCTGCCACCGCCTGGCCCGGTCTCTGTCCCTTGTCTCAGGTCCTTGCTATTTAATTCTTGTTTTGAGTACATTTAAGCTGTGAGGCTGATACCAGTTGTTAGGTGACACTTTTGACTCTCCCAAAGCATCAAAACACCCCACATACGTGCTTTCTGGATCAAAACATTCCAATGGCAGTACTGAGGTGAGGAAAAGCCCCTTTTCCTGTTGTGCTGTTCAACAGCAGAAGTCGGTCATGGAAAATTCATTTGCGTTTCGAAGGAGTATTTTACACCATGGCTGAGTCTCTCCAGATGGGTTAGTAGCAGGAATATCACCTCCACAGATTTTAGATATTCTTCAGTTAAAGGAGTGTGGGGGCTTTGTCTTTAATTAAAACGAATTTTACAAAGAAAAATAAAGTTCTTAGAGACATTATGAGAATTTATGGCACCCACTGGCTAAATTAGCACTCAGAAATCAACAGTTTTGCAGGCGGAGCCTGTACCGCCTGGCATGTGTACAAACACTGCCCGCATAAACCCTGTGCGGCACCAGCCGCCTGCCTCCTGCTCCCAGCGCCGCTGCCTCCAGCGCCGGGTGCTGTTGGGCAGCTTTCTTAATTTCACTTTGCTTCTCTCATCTGCAACACATAGATAATACTTCTCAGCTCTGCCATGGTGCCAGGCGTGATTCATGAATGTTTTAAAGCATCCTGTTATTTTCATCCTGAAAGGTGCTTGAGAACCATAAATTATTAGTTTAATATAGATAATAGTTTTCATCTCATGAATGTTTTATAGCACTACTCCAAATTCATGCCTGATATAACTCTGATAACTTGAGCAGAGTTAAACTATGGATAAATTTGGTACAATATATGAGGCAGCAAAATGAAATTCAAAGTGTGAGACAAAGGGCTTACCAAGTGGCATCGCATACACAGCGATATCAGAAACCTACCTCACTGCCTGCTTCCCTTCAGCAAAAATATCAGCTCATGGCACTCTTTAACCTGTTAGGGTTTGATTCATCATTAAATGCCTGCTTCATGACATCACCTTTTTCTAATATGTTAATAAGTTCTATTGCTATACACGTGTAGTTTGTATTTGTTGAGAATTAGTAGATTTCATCATGTTTTGACCCAGATATTTCATTTGAAAGCAGATTAATTTTCAGAGGAACAATTCTTTTCTTGAGACATTCCTCCAGTTTCCAGTCCTTAGACACAGGAGCATAGGACAGAGGACTAGGAGGGGTCCTCTCAGCCGCAGTCCACTTCTCGGAAGAAATCACATCATCAACAGCCATGTAGAAAGCTTGTCAAAAGCCATTTTAAATAGAGAGGCTTTTTGTCCTCCTATCCTAAAAGAAAGACTGTTCATACACTTCACACTGTGATAGTTAGAAGGATCTTTTAATTCCCAGACCAGATCTATTCATGGACAGTTTAGATATCTTTGGTTTTGTGCCAGCCTTTCTCTATAGCTAAAATAACTTTCCTCCTCCAATGTCATACAACCACCCTACCTTAAAGTATACATGAAGAATAATTATTTTCCTACTCAACTTCATTTTGTTAGCCTAAGCAAGTCAAACTCTTTTAGTCTCCCTGTAAAATGTGCTCTTTATTCCTCTGATCATTGGTGTGGCCCATCTCTGAAGAATTTAGTCTGTATGTTCACAAAGTAACAGAGTCAGAGAAGACAAGCCTATTTGTTTTCTAATGAAACAAAAATCCCATAAATGCAGCAGAAAGAAGATGCAACTTAGTAAAAATTAAGTCTTGGTGTTTGCTGTCAAAATTGATGAAGTGGTCATTACCACCAATCTTTCAGTTTGATGGTAGAATTTTATCAAGGGACTTCTGAACACATCACTGCTGGAATCAAACTAATTAATGTCTCTTGCTAGACTGGATTCTAGTCTCCTTCCCCTCCACAGCTGTGATTCTTAGTATTATTGCTGGTCTTCCTGGAGTTTATCCTCTTACCCTGGAATAGGTTTGGGCAATAAATTGCCTTTCCTGTTGGTCTTCAGACCTTCTGTTTTTCACTGTCTTCAGTGAGTGATCTTGGCTGTTTTGGTTCTCATAATCCTTTATTCCCTCTTTTCCCCATTCTTTCCTATTAAAGAAATTTTCCATGGAATGTTATGGAAAACTTGATAAGCATCCAAATCTTATGTGATAATGTACCCTACTGATACACTCCTATAGACACAGAACATTTCCTGCGTTTCTGTATTTACAGTGATTCCTATAGAACCTCTTCCTTCTTCCCTCCTGTCCCTCTCCAAATGGTGCAGGGCTTTTCTTTACGCTGATCATTTATCACAGAATAGATCATTGACGATCCAGCTGATCCAGAGGCTTTGACAACCTTTCTGCTGGATGCTATGTTCACTCGAACGTGCAACTGGTTGCAAAAGTGCAGCAACTGTTACTAATGCTAGTTCCTAGACTGGGTTGTGTAAATGCCAAAGACAAATGTATTCAAGCAATTTCTGCTGATATCTGCATTTGATCATAAGGAAACTTTAAAAATATGAATAGTAATTTGGACAAGAATTAACTAGGTATCCACCTTCATTTTTTCACCAATAGAAATGAGTTACTGTCGCCAAATCATAAACAGAAAAATAAGTTTCCCTTAAGACTTAAATATCAGTATTAGGTAAAAGTATAGACCTGAAGATAATGTGGGTAATGTAGAGCCACCTTTCCTGGAAATCAAGGGTTTAAATGCAATTTCCAATCAAGTGTTGAGATTTACCAAATTAAGCAAGTAACTTCTGTGTGTGGAATGAGACAGCAACCTGGCCAATCAATTTGGAGAGTTAAAAACCCCACAGGATCAAGTCACCTGTAAGGTGCATCTGCAGTCTGGGTTGAGCATATGGAGAGTTAGGGTTTGGGACAGTATCATTGCCAGAGTTCTAAATTAAGCATCCACATTTGCATGTTCTGTTACACACAGTAGGGCAGGCAATCACTCATCTGTCTTCCATGTTACTCACGTAATTTCAGTGCAAAACCGTAAAGTCCTGGGCAAATGACTAAGTGCACATATACAGTCAGTCAGCTTTAGGTACCAGCTTTTATGTTTGATGCATCAAAATAATGGACTTTTTATTTCAATAGCTCCGGTATTTTGTTGCAACTTTGTAATTCAGAAATCAAGTGCTCAACAAGAGTAACTCTTAGCTGTTTTGCTGTGATAACCTTAGAGGCAATCCTGCTGCTGGAGCAGCTAACTGCCAGTAATTCACAAATATAAAATGAGGATGAATAAATACCTTTTTTGCCAGTTTTAGTCCATGTTAGCATTCTAAATTTAAAAACAGAAAATTTTGAAAAGTCAACAATGGAAAAAGAGTGAGAACAGAATGGAGAGAAGGCAAGCGGAGAGGATAAAAATAAAGCTGAAATAGCTCCAGATGAAAGCAACAGACAGAGGGAAAACATGTTTTCACATTATTAAAGATAAAGCAAATGCAGGCCACACCATCAGACATCCACCCAGCTCAGCACAGGTCTTGATCCTCCAATCAGAGGAGTCCTTTATTTCTGAGACTGTTGTACTGTTTTGTCTTTTTAATCCCTAATACATGAAATAACCTGTAATAAAGAGATTTCTTTTAGGTAGTAGAAAACAAATGCACTCATGTAATTACAACAAAAAGGGAAAACTGCTTATAAAATAAAAACCGTATTATGAGTCTTCCCACGGTCAAAACTCATGCGGGAAGTTCGTACCTTCACCAGCCTCCATCCACTGTCATTCACATGTCTTTGTATTGCAGAGCAGTGTTTTCTGTTATTGTTTAATGGGCTAATGTGTATTTGCTAGATGAAATGGTATTGTGGAAGTTCTGTGGGGAGGCATGTAACTTGTGAAAAAAAGACCTCTTCCAAATACTAAAACAGCCCTGCTTAGTCTCCTGGTGATAGAGGCCAGCTTCACCCAGTGATTTGAAGGGAGATACATCAGGCCATGTATCCTTTAGCCCTATAAGCAATAGTATGCAATAGTTGCTATAGAAAAATCACCTTGCTGCTTTATTTTTGTGCCATTTGTAAAACTGGAATATAATTTTGCCTCAAAAGAATGACTGAAGTTTTGTATTTTAAGCCCAGAACTATTTGTAAATCTATTTGCAATATCTTACTCTTTCACAATCAAAAATAAAGCGCATGATAGTGTGAGAATATGTTTTATTTCTTCACATTCTGCATCCCAGCAACACTGTGACTCTGGGGTTTTTGTTGCTAGCTGGTGAACGAACAACAAGAAAGCAGACCCCTTCTGAGCCCTTCCATTGATGACTTTCTCTGTGAAACTAAACCAGAAGCTGTGGCAAGGCCTGTAACATCAAATACTGCAGGTAAACAAAATTCTTTACTACCTCTCACTAGGCAGAAATAATTTGAGTTTTATCTTAATTATGGTATATTTTTTTCAAGCGATTTCCTGATTTGTTACCATTCGCACAAGATTACAAGCTGGTATTAAATTATAATTGCCTGATCTACTAGTAGAAGAAGCTTTGTTCTTTCCATTTGAGGGCAAATCTGATGTGATCCAAATCACATGTATCCTAGCAGACTTCTGTGGCTGAATCAAAGGGAACTTGTTTAAGTTCAACAGGAAGCACGTATCAGTTGGACCAATTCTCAATCTTTGTTTTAACAGCATTTTAACCTACAGGAAAGCCACATTTAGCCTGGTTTTAGCCAAACCCATTCCTTACTCTAAAAAGATTTTGTTTAATGAAAACTTGGATGGGATGTTGGAGAAAACAGAGATATCAAACCAGTTTATCCAGGCTGAGTTCAGACACTTTATTAGTGAAAGGATCTAACACATTTCTTAGCTCCTTTGTGTTGCGATGAGATTGTAGAGCCGATAGTAAAAAGTAAGAGTGAATCTTGAAAGCCTTTTGTCTTACAGTGAATTATACTTGAGGTATACTGTACTTTGGAAGTGTTTTTGGAAATTTGCCTCCTCCGATTCAGTATTTGTGCACAGGTAATCAGGTGGTTGAGCAGATCAGCTGAGACACAATAAAATCAGCCCAGCACTACTATCTTCTATTGCTGTCTCATAAAATGACGTGGCTTGTTAGAAGCCATTTATTTAAAATCTATATACGTGCAAATTATTAAATGAATAATTGACAGCTGGGTGATTATCTTCACATCTAATTAATATGTGTCTGAAGCAATGTGTAGGTTCTAATAACAAAAACTGGAACACTGAATTAAATAACAATTGTAAATGATATTTTTTCTCTTTGTATATAGCTAAAGATATTACAGGGATTAATAGAAATATTTCAGGTTGTTTAAGAGTGGTGTTTGCTGTAAAAAGTAAGTATCTGTAAATCCTATATCTGCCTTGAATATCTATCAGATTGGGGAGGGGCTAATTAGAGTTATTTAATAAGAAAATAAAAATTTCTTATTCTCCGAAGACTGATGGAAGTCAGTGATTTACCAAGAACCCAGATAAAGCACCGCAGAGACAATACAAATGGATGTCAAAAACACTTGCCCTGTAGAGAGAAGAAGGCTTTCTATCATTTATGTGCTAAAGAATTTTAAATGCTACCCTTTAACATTTAAATGAAGAACTGAGCCTGAACATGCCTTTTATACTGATACAGTCCTTAATAAAAATAGTAGTAGAATTTATAATTATATTCAATATGTATCCCCCAAAAGATAAATAGCAGCAACAGTAGAAAACACTACTAAAAATACCATTATTCTCTTTATGGCCCAAGAAGTCCACCCAAGAAGCTCTCTGCTCTTCAGCTTTTTCCATAATGACATGTGCACCAACAGCAGCTGTTACCAGCACTTGATACATCATAAGATTAAACCAAATCTTATCTGAAAGCTCAGTTGTACAGGGAAGCCTCTCAACATAAGAAAATCTTATGTGGAGTAAGGCCACAGCCTTAGGACCTAAGACATCTTTAAGATTTTCAGAGAAAAAGCCTTTTATGCAAATCAGGCTTTTCCTAACTGCATCCAGTTAAGCACCTGAAATCCCGAGTCATATCTGAATATACTGGTCATCATCTTTAGCTGGCGTATATACAGCTACTCTAGTCAAATGCAAACACATTAGTAAATTTTTTTTTCCAATTAAAACAGATTTTTAAAAGTGAGCTATGTGAATTAGAACAACAATGAACTCTAACATTTTGTCTCTAAGTATTATCACCAGGTCTGGATCTCTTGGATCTTAGTGAACCTGTCTTACAAACCCAAAACAAAGCAAAGAAAGCAGAGAATCCATCAAGAAGTGAAGGCTTAAAAGCTGCAACCCACAGAAAGAAGACAGACAATTCTGACCTTATCAGTGTGGATACTGAGCAGAAAGTCCAGGCTGTCAGAGTTTCAGACAAGTCTTCACTAGATTTAGGTAAGAGTGCAGCTATATTCTAGTGCTACGTAGCCTTGGGTAGCACAAGCTTCTCCTTGCGACTATCACTAAATAACCAGCAACACCAGAATTTCTGTTGCTCCGCATTTTAGCAGGGAGCCTAACCTTTGTTCCACATTATAAACTACTTAAAACACTCTAAACTTGAAACAGTGAGGACAGTTTGCCTTTGCCTTCACCATTATATCTATTAACATGTCACTAAATGTGCAAATAAAGTTTTGAAAGGATTATTTCAAAAAAGAATTTAGTCAGGATGAGTAAAATGGTAGAAAAATCTATAGGGGTATCCCAGTAAATTGGTAAAGGACACGAATCAGAGGCAGCCCATACTGGATGTCCCTTTCAGAACGGCAGATGTCAGAAATACACATTATATTTGAAAATACTGCTTTATCTATGCATATGAGAGAAAAAAATCCATTCTTGACAGAAGAGCTATATTTATACAGTTTAGGGAAAAAATCCCAAACGCAACTCAATATCCTGTCAACCATGATCTATAGATGAGCTTTGTAAAAGGTGGATTTAATTTAGTTCCATCCAAACTAAATTACTTGCACCACAACCAAGAAATTTGCAAGGTAAATGTAATTTATACCAAGGTAACAAATTTTCAATTCATCAGCACAGAAATTCTTTTAGAGAACCTTATCTTCAGACAGGAGGTGAGCATCTGATTTTTCAAAGCAAGCCCGACATATGACTGCATAACATCATTTGCCTACAGAGCCTTTTTAAAATGGTAGTCACTAAATAGTACATTTATAGTATATAGTAACTCTTTGATAGGTTTGGACATTTTAAATTTCCTAATGGTAATCAAATTGTAAAAATTAAACTTCTAATTTTATCAACAGATCTAAATTACATACAAATCACGGATTC
The DNA here is from genome assembly GCA_009769605.1 of Bucorvus abyssinicus. Taxonomy (NCBI): domain Eukaryota; kingdom Metazoa; phylum Chordata; class Aves; order Bucerotiformes; family Bucorvidae; genus Bucorvus; species Bucorvus abyssinicus. The sequence continues at coordinate 7,982,940 of CM020035.1, read as the reverse complement.
TGAATCAAGAGTGCCACTGACATTCTGACCATGAATGCTAATATATTTAGAAATATGCTGTGAATTCTCAAATATTTTCACAGCTAGAAGGTGCACAACTTTTCTATCTATTGAACTCTAATTAATATATAGCCTTTTGTGGCACCATTTTCTCTATAACCTACATTTAACAGAGGAGATGAAATTTTGTGCAGTTTCTTTAAAAGATTCGTTCTTTCTTTTCTTATTTTTCAGTTGATATTCAGACACAGATAGAGAAATGGGATGATGTCAATTTTCACGGAGACAGGAGTAGCAAGGTCCACCCTTCTGCAGAGCGAACATCATCATCATCTAGAGCTCCATCAAAAGAGCTTTTGTGGTACAGCTTTTTGCTTTCATTACAAAAATATTTCCAGTCCAGCTTTCTTAATTCACAGAAATGCTCTCTTGAAGACAAGTCATATTATTAAATCTGTTATGATTACATTAAATGTGTCCAAGCAGACATTTTGGACAATGTATCATAAATTACAGTTTGCCACTTTTAAAGCAATTTGTAATATTGTGAAAAGCAGCAGGTGCAATTACTAAATACATGATGATGAGACTTTTACAGAGGCATGCAGTGATCCAAAACCAACTACAAACATGGCAGTAAAATGAGTAAAAATGGATACTTGGCAGTGATTTGACAGTCACTGGATATCCAGTGTATTTTGGTTTTGCCATCAAGAGGGCGGAATTTCTGTCCATAACTGGAAGAGGCAAGATAAATATCCAAGCTCAACTAAAATTGCAGGGGATGTAAATAAGGGAAGAATTGGACTTTGCCTTTGGGAACAGTTGATGCAGATTAATTCTGCTGCCTTCCTGATATGTAAGCAACACTCGTTCACTACATTATGCATTACCATAATGAGCATATTCTTACACTAGAAGCAGTCCTCTGACCAAATGATGCCTACCCTGTATCTTAACCTGCCCTTTATCTGGGGGTTTCTTTAACTTAGAGCTTTACACAAGTTTTGCTCAGTTAACCTGATTTTAGTCTACAGGATTTCATTTTCTAGGAAGAAAGAATATTAGGATATTGTGGCACAAAAATGCATATATGCCAAGGTCAAGTCCTGCAATGTGGTGGTTGATTCTTAGGCATTGACTGCAGGTACAGTCTTGTGCCATTTCCTAACCTCATTTTGCCTGGCTGTGAACTAAAAGCATAGTGGTAGAGGTAGAGCCTTCATTCTAGTGCACCCATTTCAGGCCAATATATACCCAGAGCTCTGCCGGTGAATCAGGCCTGACTCTGGTTTGTTGTAATAACTTCTGTCTGCATGCAACTGAAAATTGTTAAGCATGGGAACACTGAGAAGGGTCCAGGCACTTTTGATAACTGCAAGTTAAACAAATGAGTTAAAAGGAATAACCTAATTAATCAGCATGTGCTCATGAACCTGAAAGACAGAAGGCAGCATGTCTTTGTGCAGTGATGAGTATGTAAATGCATTATTTCTAGGTCCACAGAAAACAGATCCCAGCCTGAGCTGACTAACGTCAAGAGTGCCTTGGAATCTGATTCAACATCAGAATTAGACCTTGCACCTGCATCACAGGTAAGAGGATTTGGTAGGCGAATTAACAACAAAAAGGCGAGTAGGAATTGGCTAACTGTTCACATTCGGGAAGAACTATTTAAGGGATATTTTCAGGATTGTCAGTTAAAAGATTGATACAGCTGAATCGTCACACAGCTTCCAGAATAATATGTTATGAAAATAACTATGTCAGCACCTCAAGCATCCAAAGTTTAAAACTGCAGTGAACTGTCACCTTCCTGTACAGAAAGACTTCAAACTACAATTTACAGCATCATCTTTTTCCCTTCCTTCAGTTCTGAAATTCAGACTTTTAATGGTTCTCTCTCCCTGTAATATATCTGTTCTCAAGGTCTCTTGGCCAGCCAGGAGCCCCCAGAATTGGGAAATGGCTACGGAATACGGGAAGGAATCATTAGACCAACCTTTGTTAGCAGTTTATCTCCATAGGTGGGAGAGTAGTGTGGTCAAAGGACTTCTTCCTGCTGGAAAAGGGACTAATACAGAGGGCTCTGGGCTGAAGGTTTGTAGATTTGCCCAACTCCACTGTCATATTGTATACAGGACAGGACCTTGTGGAAATGATTACTTAGGGTTGTATGGTTTTAGATCTGTGTGTATGCATATATATACACAAACGTCCATTCATACATGTATCCACCTAGATCGGGTGGCTTACACGCCTTCCTTCCTGCTTCTTATTTTTTAACTGAAAGATTTCAAGTTCAGCCAGTGCCACTGGCAGGGGGAAGAGAGAGTTGTTTGGTTGATTAAGTTTTAGTTGAAAATCATTTTCTCCTCTTCCATGGCTATTTTTAGGCCTATACTTCAAAAACTTTTGTCAGATGGAAAATCTGGAAATTAATGGAAAATAATAGCCTCGTTTAAAAATGGAAAGTTGGGACACCAAAATGAAAAATGTCTTTCATGAGATTATCCACCAGTTTTTGCAGAAAATAGAAATAAAACCCAGTTATTAGGATCTATTCCTGTGTTTTGAATAGAAAAAAAGTCTCCTTTACTTCCCTGCCATCTCTACATTACAAATAGGAGGTTTTTTTCCCTTTGGAAAGCCTAACAGTGGTTGTAATGCATGATCCCTTTTCCTCCTGTGCAACAGATTTATACATCTCAGTAATGGAGAAGACCTATTGCATTATATTATTCACTTGAGATGGACAGTGTGTTTTCACATGCTTTGTCCAGCTTATGTTTAAATACCTTCAGCTCCTTTTTAGGAGGCTGTTCCTTAGCCTAATAGATCTAAATGCCAGGAAGCTTGTGCTGAACTGAGGTGTGTGTAAATCAAATAGACAGTCATAGAACTTAAGCATTGTGGCTTTCTGTAAAAGCAGTTACAAATTTAGTATATAACTTCTCTACTTTATATGGTCTATTTCCTGTTTATCTTCCCCTAGAACAACTGCAGAAGCAAAAACCCACACTTGTAAGTCAGTATAAGTTCAGCTAGTTGAGGCTCCAAACTATTTTGTAAAATCACTGATATTTCAAAATAAACTAAAAAAAAAAAAAAGTGAAGTTGAATCAGCCAACTTGAAAAAAAAAAAGCAGAGCATAAAATTCTTATCTGTTGTTCTGGTATATTTCATGTTTTGGTTGGTTTTGTTTTGTCATAAGCTGCTTTTTTTTCAAACTGGTGATCCATTCCATCTTGCCTATCCCGCATTGGCCTTTTCAGCCATCAACGCGCTTGCAATAAGCGTGGGCAAAGCCCTTCCCAAATCTTCGTCCGCGAAGCCAAGCCATGAGATCCATTCCAATTGTTAAATGATGTTAAACTGGTAATTAGTAGTGCAGAGAAAGGACCTGAAGTGAGTTTGCGTTCTTATTCTAGGTAGTTGATTTAGAAATTTAGTGTTTTCATTCACTGCCTGCCTCCTCCTGCTTATACTTGGACTGTCAAAGTTGTCAGTTCCCAACAAACAGGCTCATCTGTCCTGACCAAGTTCTTAATCTGCTTGTGAAAGAAATGATGTTTTCCTTAACTTTTCCTCCGTAGATCTTGTCTATCTCATTTAAGGGTAACCTTTGCTTTGCAACAGATTCTGCCATACCCTAAAGGTTTCATCTTGTCAAACTTGCTGCAGTTTTCCATCAGCAGTTTCTCAATCACTTTCATCCCTCATCTTTGACATGCTAAAGTTAGTTCCTCAAACTGAAAAACTAAGTTAACTAGGCCATATTTTCATTAGAAGTGTGCAATCTTTTTAACCAAATCCTGTGTTTAGCAGCGCTTATGCCAATACAAAATCACAAAGGCAAACTTCGAATTCATAAGGAAGAAATATGTCTGAAGGCTGGAACAGGCAATTACATAGTGGCTGTCATGGGGTGTGGCCAACTTGCTTCTCCGTATTCTACTCACATCATATGATATCTATTATTAACTCTTAAACTGCGTTGGCCTGAAGTATCTTTGTTCTTTACCTGCCATTCTGAAAAGTTCCTTGATATGCTTTTATTAGTACTGACATATCCTACAGTGTTTGGGGTTTTTTGAAGGTTTGGGGTTTTTTCCTCTTATAATTACTAACTGCAAAGGGAGATAATATGTTCAGGTGTATATGCATGAAGTCTGCTTATGTTTTAACTCTCTAAATGCCTCCCTGAGCATTTTATTGCCCTACCCAGAAAGCATAAACAAAACCCCTGACGTGCTAAAAAACTACCTAATTTTAATATGTCAGCACTATTAGACAAAGATATAGCAAAAAGCCTGTAAACCTTAGAAATCTGCAGTTTGAGGCAACATTTAGAATGCAAAATTTATTCCCCAATTCTCCCAAATGGCTCCAGTAAGACTAGTGGCCCCAGCCCTCCTTGGATGTGCCAGCTACCTAATGAAATGAAGAGTTACAAGGGACAGATTTAGCTCATTATTTGAAGACCCACTCAAAAGTTAAGACTATAATTTAAGCTTCTCACCAACAGTTAAGGTCCAACAGCACATAAGCAGACTGCAAGTGCAGGATAGTGTGTGCAAATGCATTAGAATGGAAGAGTTTACCCCTGAGGACAGCAGCCAGTGATCAGCTACAGCACTGTCGTTGTAGAGTGGTGAGCATATCAAACCACAGCATACGCAGAGCATACGTGCCTCAGACATACCCATTCCACCTTGGCCCGTGACCCCCTTTGGGCTGTCCTTAAACAGGGCAGCTGCAGAGTCCCACCCTACCACCAGCTGGGGATGGGAGGCTCTCCAGTGCTGGCACTCCATTCCCATCCCCTCTTTTCCTGCACTAGTGAAAGGCAGCATGTTTGTTACATATGAGGTCTTGCATTTCTGGCTATCACAACTCAGAATATGACTCTGCAGTGTCTATATGCAAATGCAGCTTATATGCATGTTGTTAATTACTTTTTTCCCTCCGGCTGTGCATTTAATGGAGGAGAAAGTATGTTTCTGTGGGGATTATGCCAGGCTGATGCATATACTGACATGTGGCAGAGGAGGGGACTTCTGTGCTTCTTGTCCTCTTCTCCCTCATCTCTCTACCACCCCAACAAGCTCACTCTCCCCTTCTACAGTGCTACTCAGTCTGAAATCATGATTTACAGTATTGTCCTTGACCTAAGGAAATTGCAGTCACTGGAAACAAAAGATTAAACAGCAGAAATAATCAAACAGTTTGCAAGAGCCAACTCGTAAATCATGAAAAGGCTGGGAACACAATTAATGTCTATCAACAGAGTTTTGTGTCAGGAAAACCAAATTTAATTCTTTGATCAGATTACAGGTCGGGTTGATAAATGTTGCTGTGTGATATTCTGCAAGATGTTAGAATTAACACACCATATTCTGATGTTAAAATTAGCACCATACAGTATGAACAAAGGAGCTATTAAACAAGTGGAAACTGGTGAACCTAAGATCTCAAGAATGGTAGTTGTTTACTAGGGATTGTAACCACATGGGGGTTCTTCTGCGATTCCAAAGAGAAACCATGATCTTCAATGTTACTGATCTGAAAATCAATATGACAGCCATTCCTGATAAAATTTGCATATGACGAAACAGTGGAATGAAAGAAATGTAAATAAGGGAGTCATAATAACAAGCTGGTGACCAGGATATCTGTATAAACACATATTCCAGTCACTTGAAAAATCATCCATTTCAGAACAAGAATGCAGACTCGTACTTACAGCGCTACACTGGAAGGCAATTTGATAAGAATCTATGGCTCAGAGCATACGAGGATGTCAACATGAGTGCTCTCTCTGCAGTCGTTTGACCAGAAGAGCGTGTAGAAGCAGACATAATTAGTGGGAGATAGGATTTCTGTATAGAGAAACAGCAAAACAGGTACTGGAATAGAGGGCTCACATTGGTTGTCTGTATGGCTATAAAAAAATACAGCTATAAAAAATAAAGAGGGAGAGTAAAAGAGACATTAAAAAGTTTGAAATCTGACTAAAATGCCTCATGAGATAATTTAAGATCTCAATCTCTTTATATCATTCAAAAGACAATTAAAACCTGATTGAAGTCATCAGTATTTTTCCACAGAGAAAATAAGGGGTATTAAAAAGTGCTTTAAACTACTGGAAAAAGAACAGGAAGTGATAGTTGGAAACTGAAATTAAAATTACTAGAAAAACAAGGAAGGCAATTAAACAAATTTGCAAACAAAGTGATAAGAAAAACAAGGAGGGCAATTAAACAAATTTGCAAACAAAGTGATAAGAAAAATAAGGAGGGCAATTAAACAAATTTGCAAACAAAGTGATAAGATTAAGGTCTCTTGATAGTTTGAAATTAAATCCAAGTACCTTCCTCAAAGACATGTATTCCAGACAACCTCAACTCGTTCTCTGTGGAACCTCAGTTTCATCCTGTGGACACTGAGTGACAAATACCGTCATGTGATACAGACGATTTGTACCAGCTATTTCTTCTGCCCTAAATTCTATCAATCAGTAAAATAACTGGTTTGTGTATAGGATTGGGTTTTGGTATGTTTTCAATGACAACCTGAAATCTCTTCCTGGCCTCACCAAAGAAAAAAACAACCTGGACCAGAGGTAGGAGATGTGAAAGCAGAAACAACAGATCCGCAGTGTAGATCTTTCCTCACGCTCTGTGCTTACTGTCACTTGCAGTAAAGACCAGAAACCAACACAGAAGAAAGCACACAGTACCCCATCACTACCACATGCTTCTCACAGAAATTGTCCAATATCAGTCTTTTCTAACCGTGTATCATCAACCCAGTATGCGTTTCACTCATCAATCTCTACCTGAGAGACCAAAGACTCAGGAACCAAACAGAAACTTTAGAGCTAGACTGAGAAACAAACGTCATCTTTCTAGGTAAACAACCACGTGTGGCACACGCAGACATATGTATTTTACCTGGCATTGACATAATTACTTATATGAAAACCCAGGAATACATTGGATGTTTCATCCCAGCAGTGCACATTCCAACACTTGCAGATACAGCCTGAAGTGAACAAAATTAGTCTTTTGGCAATGTGGCTCATTGAAATGAAATATCACAAGTACAGTCATCAGAAATGTAATCACGTACATTAGTGCAACTGGGACCATGGCCAGGCAAATAGCTAATGAGTTTAACCTCTGACAAACACAAGGGAAGGGATTAGCAGTCAGAGCTCTGTTTAGCAAGATCAGGCCACTTTGTGCTTTTCTGTGCTGTCATTGAATACTGTTTGGTTTTGTACTGTGTCTTTTGTGCAAAAATAAATAAATAAATAAAATGTTTTTAATAAAAGAGGGAGAAACTTGTTATGCACTTGTAATGGTATTGACTGATAGTAAGGCACAGAAGAGTGAGCTGCTGACTGTAAAAGGGATTTGTCCTTCCAGTGAAATCCATAGCAAACCTGGCTCTCCAATGTGATCCCAAACCAGAACCTAAAAGAAAAACACAATGTACAGGGAAAATGAGATGTTTTCTTCCCGGAGCATAGTGAGTGGAATGCATTGCCTCAGTCACAATGCAGGAGAAAAAACAATTAAGGTAAAAGTCTTACACAAAATAGTCAGCTTTTCTCTTTGTAGCCCCACTCTTGCATCCTCTTTCCTCAGATATCTCTTTACCTTTCACACATCTTGAGTGAAAAGTCCGAAAAAGATAAATTGCTCTGCTTCCCATGAGGAATGATATCTGCTACAGTGTAAGAGAATTCAGAGGCATTCACACAGGAACACAACGAGTTTTGCCCAAGAAAAAGGCCATTTGGGGCTCTAGGCAATTAAGGAAATAACTCAGAAATGTGGCAGAGAGTATATCATCCCTTTCTGATATATTCTTTTATTTTATAGGCACGATCAATTAAGGAGCAGCGTTGGGGAGGGCCTCTTCTCTCAAGAAATCACTCCTTGGAGGAGGAATTTGAAAGAGCAAAGGCAGCCGTTGAGGTATTACTTCATTTACTGTTTTCATTTTCAGCTCATGTTCTATAAATTTCTTATTCATCTTGCAGCACAAGTATAGGAGAAACTGGAAACTGCATTATTTAAAACACAGAGAAGATACATTTCCTGGAGTTACTCACTTAAAATAGCAGTTTCTCTCTTTAAAAAAAAATAAATAACCTTACCTATAAATTAAGAATAGTCAGAAACAACTTTTCAATCTTGATTTTTATCACTATAGCAAGTGGGTAAAGAAAAATTCCCCATAAGCATAAGCACTTCCAAACTTAAAGTATAAGAGTGATACATATTTTTCCCCAGCAACCGAATGTGTGCAGTTATTTAAGCTCAGACACAAAACAATTCTCTGCAGTGAAACTGGAATCCAATATCACTGATAACTTGATCACCCCCTGTGATGGATAACTGCAGTAACCATGCACCAAGGCGTTTTCATAATCAGTGGCAGAATGTTAAACACAGGAGTAATCTCATTTCTGGACGAATCAATTTAGTTTGAAAAGATGCAGGTATTTGGATAGTTCTATTGCATTTCTGTGGGTTTTTTTTCATGTGCTACTTTTCCAACATGAAAAATGCCTCTTGAGTGTTGTCCTATACCACTAGTCCCAGAAATTCTGATCCTGTCTAGAGACAAGGTGGCATACAGGTTTGTTAGCAGAATCCAGTAACAATTACATATAAACATTGATCCTTAGCATCATATCTTCAGTCAGCAACCCTTCAAAATCCCGTCACCACAAAGAGCTAAGACAGCTGCCTCCCACCGAGGACAAAAGTCCAGGCTGAATTATGTAACAGCCACTGAAAAGAGTTTCTAGGGTGGAAAGGATGAGGTTGTGAAACGGATTCCTCCAAACTGATTATTTTTAGCACAAACTGCCATGTCATTAGTCTCCAAACATCTAGAACACTTGAGGGTTATTTGGGTTTAGACTTCAATTTTAGTGTCTGCATTTTAATACTCCTCTAACTCAAGTTTCACACCATTGTAATTCCAGTGTCAGTAGTTGAACTATTCTAGATTAATATTGGTTGATTACAAATAAAACTAGGCCTAAATCGTATGTTTGCCTTCTAGCTAGAAACAGAATCTCTTACTCAAGAAATTAATATGATTTATAGGTTTTTTTCGTGATATGCTAATGTAAGACCACATGATTTCTACCATAGTTTCTTAGGATCGTATTGCACACAAAAAAATACAGTGTACAAGGCTGAAATGGTCACAATCAGTAAGTCAGCACTTTTACAAACTATTCACTGAATGCATTTTTCCTTTTTTTTCTGAGCGCATTGTTTTTTCCCGATCAAATACATCCTTTATAAACAACTGCTGGTGATGCACGATGGATTTTCTGATGTCACACATCATACACATGGCAGGAAACTCCTTTCCTTTAAAAGACTTGCTTTTAAATTGCCACTGCTTAAAATGGTCTAGGTGTTCCTAACTGTTCTGCAGACTGGTCCTTGAGGTGGGACATGTTGTGCTGTAATCTGTGACTGTGACACAAAGAATCCGACAACGAACGTCCCTGTGTTACGGTTTGTGGTTAAGCAAATGATGTCAGTACTCTTGCGATTGTCAGAAACCATGTGTGATGGGGAGTTCCCAGACATACAGCAGAAAGAAAAATGAGCTGAGGTCAACAACAGATTGCAAGACATTATTGACTTACTTTACAGAGTAAAAAGGAGAATATACTGTAAAAAACCCTGCTCATTACAAGGTGATTCTGAAGCACAAAGACAGGTTGTTAAAATGCTTTACTGTAGTCACAAAAGCAGCTATTAAAAAGAATCTAATTAAATGTTTCCCTAACTGTGTAGCTGGTGGTCTTAAGTTATTCTTTCCACTTAAAATAGAAACTTGGGCCAGGTAGTTAAAATGTAAAGGAAAGGATTCTTCAAGACCTTATAGAGCAGTTATTTCCATTTGCATATGAAAAGAGTTGAATTTTCATCCTAGTTAAAATGAAGTGGTAAGAAAGCCAGAGTGATTGAAATAAATTGCAGCCCATCTCAGAAAGATTAGTGCTTTCTCAAGCGGAGAAAAGAAACAGTTCAAAAATTCATTTTTAGGCTTTGGATGATTCTGTAAAATTCTTCAACTGGGAAAGCTCCAAGTGGCAACATTAGCCAGAAAACTGATCAAGGAAAGGAAGCAAATCTCAGATTCTTTGTGGCCTAGTTCGAAAGGAATTAATTAACAATTCAGTAAATGAAGACACCAAAATCTATCCTCCAACCAGTATTCACTTTAGAGCTTTGGGAATGGTTTCAAGATGCCAGACTTTGAGATTAATGAAGATCTGTGAGGTAATTCTTTCTTAAGAAGGTTTAAAGATGTCTATGCCATCGGGGAATCTTTTAAGAATAAAGAGGTAAGTAAATTAGCTTTTTTACTGCAGAGGGTCCAGATTCACTTGCAGTGATTGGGTGCTTGCAGACTTCACTCCCTTTACTGTCATTCCGGAAATTGGATTTGATTTTTGCCTCATCCCATTGCTATATACATGAGGAAAGCACAAAAAGCCTAAAGTCTTCATAATCACTTCACGATTTCAAAGTGCCAAACCAAATATGTTTTAATATAATCATTCTCATAATTAGCTGCATTTTACCAAAAATCGGTACTTCTGAATTTTTTTTAAATGCTAGCATGGGGATTCAGATCTATCCTGGAACTATACTGTAATAAAATGATTGTTTTATCATCCCCCATCCTACTGGCAATGAGTTAGAATCAATAAAAATGAAATCAAGAAAACACAAAAACTTCCAACTGAGAAATGTCTCAGAGATGGAAAAAAACCCCAATTTTGGTATTTTCTTATTCCACGTTTCCCTGATGTAAAGATTAAACTGCAGATGCCACACTGGTTTTTGAGCTTGCGCAAAAGAAATTTTGAGCTGTCCTTCTCAGCATCATTTTATTTACACCACCATGTCACATGAGCCATCTGCTATGTAATATACTGTTAGGAAGCATCAGAACATATTACAGCTAAATTATGTGATGAGAAAGGAAGAAGGTGGGGCTAGTTTAGCCTAGGAGAACAGTCCAGAATCATCAGCTTTGTGGTTCCCATGAATACTGGTTAGAATCCTTTCTGTACTTATGATATTCCTGTCTCACCATTTCAACAGCCCTTTTGGATGGGCTTAAGACTGCCTAAACCACATTTTAAATTGAGATCTAGACGCTTCAGCCATTCAGATGCATTTATTTGGTATTCTCTCAAATCACAATGGGAATCTTTGTCTTGATATACATTTTTTATCTCTAAACTTTAACTAAAAAGGCATATTTCAAATTTTGTTTTGAAAAGGAAATCTTATGTAGTTAGCACATGTTTAACTTACTGTCTTTCACATTGAAAAGTATGTTGATGCAGTAATTCAAAGAATGAACAACGACAGAACCTTCTTATGCATTGGTCAAGAAAGAACATTGCAAATTAATTTTCAGCAGAACAGGACAGGCAAAATTCTATTCTAAAAGATATGAAAATAGGTTAGTTTAGAAATTAGGCAGCAATATTCAGGAAGTACACCGCCCACCCCCCCACCCCCTCCCCCGTGTTGTAGGAAGGAAAGAGCCTGAAAATATTTTGCCTCCCATTTGTTTAACTGCTTCAGCATATTTTTAAATACTAAGAGTAAAAATAGCCTCTCTGACAAAACGCAGAATATTCTGCTTGGAAGTAGTCAGATGGTACGATCATTTTTCCTGGTTGTCATTCCACTTAACTGCTGCAGATGATCTGAGAACGTGTCAAACGTGTTCCATTGGTCTGAAGACTTTTGGTACATCCAAAGCAATTTGCCAGCACTAAGGTAGCAAAAACATTGAAAGGAGGTAATTGGCACCAGTCACATTGCAAATAGAGTTAAAATTAGATCTAGGAGTCTTGATCCAAAGCCAGATTTTCAGAAACACTCAATATTAATTTAACCCTCCTGCCACTGAAGTCAATGACGAAATCGCTACTAGTGACAGCTGAAATAGACTTCAGCCTTTACCGAAGACTGTAATATTATGGTCCTCTTCCTCGAGGACATCAAGCTGCTCTGCTATGGGCTCTGTTATTTGTCACAGCAACAGTACAGCATTCTATCAGGTGCCATAATCGCGTACTATCCAGTTGCTCAGCGCAGCTTTGCCATTCGAGTTTCAGAAACCCCACGTGCTGGAGGCACTTCGAAAGCCGTAGCTGGGCCTGAAGTCCATTAGGCCCAAACAAGCAAATCTTTGCTTATAGTTGCAAAATAACTGCTGGGTCCTGGCCCATGTCCAAGTGGCGTATGATGAGTTGATAGACTTTATAGCAAAGGAGGTCTTCTCCCCATTACATTTTTCTCCACCTTTGACTCCCTATCAACAGGCATTAAGCCTGGCTGCTTGGATGTACAGTCATTCACGAGCTTAAGTGGAGTATGCACACAGAGGGCTTCTGGTCAATTAAAAACATGTGATTAAGCAGCAAAATTTGAACTTAAGACCTAAACCCACTTATATGCTTGCTTATGAGCTGCAGAAATGTGACTTCATATGTTCCCAAACCATTGATTCATAAGGGATTTGGGGGGTAAAAATCCAAGCAAAAATTCTAATATAAACTCATCTAGCTATGTATAATTAGTTCTATAAGTTAATCTGTTTAAAAAGGCATTACTAATTACTTTTCAGTAACTTTAGTAATATTAATCTGCAGGAAAGGGAAATTCCCACTCCTTTACCTCATGCTGAATTTCAAAATTACTGCTAGTAAAAATGTGGTCAAGTACTTTTTTTCTTCAATGGAGAACAGATTTGCACTGAATGCAAAATAGCTGATAGAGTCATCTGTTGAACAGGATCGTTTAAGGGATTCAAGTGCCTCTGGTCATGGTTGATAAAAGAGGGAGGGATCTGATTCATTACCCTGCCTTTTCAAACCCTAAATGGACATTTCAGCACAACCTCACAACTATTTAAAAGACTGTATTTCCTTCAAATCCTGAATGAAAGCAATTTTTGAAGCCTCAGAAGTCATTGTGTAACAGATTTGTCAAGTTCTGTTCACCTCTATTACAAAGAGTGAAATCTCTCCAGGAGTGACTGATACACATCTGTTTCCTAGTCCACGCCAGTGCAAGTCCTCCTAATCCTGCCCACCTAGTCTCAAATGTTCTCCTTGCCAACTCATTCTAGATATGGTACTAGTCTGGGCTTGCCTTTTTCCAAGAGCCTAAGGAGGGTGGTAGCAAGTCATGCAATCACAAACTCCGCTCTGTTCTTGCAAATCATGCCTGGCTGTGGAGCAGCAGCAAAGTGGTTGGTCTTGTTATGAAGATTCAGACAGAACTACCTGGACCACTTTATAATACCTTCAATTATTTTTTATCAGCACCTCACTCTCAATCTCAGAATTATACTTGCTGTTGTCTTTGACATAAAGAAGCTGAGAAACGCTGCCCTCAGTAGTGTCAGGTCATGGAAGTTCTGGCCACAACCTTGTAGGAACTGGAGAATGTTACAAAGGCTCATAGTGCTGAGCATACATGGAGCTGCTTTTCAGGGCTTATGACTAATCTGTGGAGGCTGAAAATACAGCACCTTAACTTGGATTCTCCCCTCTTTTTTTTTTTTTTTTTGATCCTATTTCTGTTTCTTGGCATCATTTTCTAGCAGCCAGAGTGGTTCCCTCATTCTGCTTGTTACACATCCTAAACCTCATTCCTATTCCATCATTTCTGTTTCTCTTGTATATGCATTTTTCCCTCTTGTCTTTGAGCTGAATGTTAATCTTAATGTACAGTTTTCTAATCTCTTACAGATTCCTCTCACCACCACAGTATATGATGCAATATTAGGATTTTGCCACTACGTCAATCAGGCTAATTTGTATTAATTCTCTTGTGCAAAACACACTCTAAGCTTTGCCATCATTCTTTTAAAAATGAAAATGATGCTGAATATACCAAAGAGGGATGCTTGTTCTCTTTTAAACTGTTTTATTTATTGTTACCCTTTAGCATGTTGCTTAGTTGATATTTTCTTTCTTTCTTTTTTCTGGCCAGGGACAAGCAGCATTCATTTCCCTCAAATTTTATGTAAAAATTTGCTGTAAAGCAACAATAAGATGCAGTGTAAGCTGCTGCAAATTCTGCTTCAAATAGAACATACGCTGCCTCTGAGATAAAGAGTTTTCTGTTGTCAAAATGCATTCCAATACAAAAGCTGAAATTTAATTACATGGAATTCCAAATATAAGCGGTAGTGTTTCAGTCAGTATGATTATTAACAGAAGAAATACTGCTCAGCAAAACTGCCAGACTCTGACCACTGGTAGCCAGAAATTAAAAGCTTACTGTTTTATTTTAAAGTTGTTCATTTTCTTCCCTTTTTTCCTTCTAGTCAGACACAGAGTTTTGGGATAAAATGCAAGCAGAATGGGAAGAAATGGCTCGCAGAAACTGGATTTCAGAGAACCAGGAAACACCAGGACACGTCACCATCTCGACTATTGAGAAGGTAACACAAAGTTTTTAAATACAGTCTATCCTTTCTGCAAAACTTTGAGATGAGCCTCAGCTAACCAGGGGAACCCAAGAAAGCTCTTTGGATACAGAAGCTAATTTTACCCAAAAGAGCTTATTCTCTTGAAGTGTCTGCGAGCGAGGCACATTTATAAGACCTTACCATAGCGAGAACACATTTTGACTTCCACACTGCCTGAATTCTGCTGAAAGGATCATGAAGCAAACTGCTGGATCATGGGCACTTTTGAAGATGGGCACTTAAGGAAGAGCACCAAATTAAAAAATCTGGGCAGGCACATTCAAACACTGTTGAGGATAGAAATTACAGAGTTTTGTCTCTCCTCTTCATTTCCTCCCTTGTATGTTTTAACTTGATGTATATTATGTAGCTGATCTTAGCATGCACAATTTACACTGCAGTGGCATGAAGAGAAAAAGGCAAAATTTAAAGAAATTCTAAAATAAACTCAGGTGCTGGCAACACTGTTTGAGCTCTTGAAGGTTAATTGAAGATTTCAGGGTATTAACTGAACAGACATCAGGTTACAAGCACTGCAGGGAGACAACTGCTTGATGTGTGCTCTTAACCATCAAATTGGATGTACCAGGCTCACGCCGGGTTCAGTTCTGCTGTTATTGCGGGCACTGTGAGTTGTTGCCATTATCTTTGATGGGAGCAGGAGAGCACAGTATGAGTGCCAGTAAGTATAACTTCAGAACTAAAGTGAAAACAAAGAGAGCAGAAACATAGATGTCCAGTGATGTTGATTTTTTTTTTTTTTTTTTTTTTTTTTTTTACACTTTTTGTCATTGAAATTTCATGGGGAAGCTCATACTTTTTTCATAGAACAAAGGATGTTTACATCCAGTTGGAAAACAGTGAGTCATTTAATTTTACAGAGTTGCCATTCCTTGCAACAGCGCTTCATTGTGGGTTCATTATCTCTCTTCTCCAGGGTTACTATTTCCATACTGAAAATCCCTTCAAAGATTGGCCTGGCGCTTTTGAGGAAGGACTGAAAAAAATGAAAGAAGGTGACCTGCCCGTTACAATCTTATACCTGGAGGCTGCTATTCTACAGGAACCCAACGACGCAGAGGTATTCAGTCACTCATGTGCCTTTTACTGATAAAGAAGAAGGGGACTCCCTTTAGCATGCAATGATGGAATGATTTCGGGGTCCAAACCATTGCTAGTCATGACTGACTGAAAACAGATTGAATGTTAATGGTGGGTTTGGAATAGTGAAAGCCTTGAATAAAGGTGAGCTCTTCATAAGATGAGAATCTGTTTCTGAAATAGTGTTTCCAAGTTGTCATTTAAAACCATCCAAAAGAGACAATATTTCAGACCTTTCCTTCTTTTCCCAATGTTTTCAGTCTTTTAAACACTGCTACTGAAAAGTTGAACATTTTTGATTGAACAAGAATGTTGACAAATTTTTAAAGGTTATATCCATTTCTACAGTATTGGTGTTTTCAATGAGTATATATTTAGAGTCTGTTTTCTGTAAAACATGAAAAATATTTACAGTGCAAGTATCTAGGTCTCTTTGAATCTATTGCTACATTAAATTAAGCAGCAGTATTTTGAAAAGCAGAGAGAATCCCCAGACCCTCTAGAAACCATTAAACCTGTACAACTTCACCATTTTCCATAAAATTCTAACAACATTTAAAAGGTAGAATGACTCAAACTGAAGAAATGAGCATGTGATCATACACTGACAGAATACCTTTGCATTCATGGGTTATAAATATTATCAGGCCCAAAGATATTCAAACCTGCATTGAGTTGTTCTGTTGTTACGCATGGTGGCAGTTGGGTGTATATAACAAAATAACACAATGATGATTATTTTTGCAGGCCTGGCAGTTCCTGGGCATAACACAGGCAGAGAATGAAAATGAGCAGGCAGCCATTGTCGCCCTCCAAAGGTAGATGAAGATATTTGCTAAATAAGGGGTCTGATGAGTACTAGGTAATGGGGGCCTAGGTGTATATTTAGTGTCCTACTTACCGTGTAACATGAAACATTTATTTAACTAAGTAAAGCATTGACATAAAGACATCTTCCCAGTGACTTCAGAGGGTTGACTAGTCATTAATATTTCTGTTTTATTTAATCTAGTAATTTAAGTAGTCACACAAAAGAAAAGTTACATGGCCTGATAAACATGAATTAGGCATAATGCAAACAAAGTGCCTTTTTGATATTCTAGCTACCTAGCATATCTTCTGTGGTCTGTCCTTTAATGACGAGGCTTTCCTAATTGGAACGAGCTCCCTTCAGCTGCTGAATACTAAACTGACATTTTTAGGTTGATCGAGATATGAAGATCACGGTATGCTTGTATGAGAAATGTCAGTTCCAAAATATCAGCATTATTATTATCTTCCAGTAGTGGGTTTTCATGTTTCCATTCGAAGCAAGTACCCTCTCCACAGTCAATCGCATTAGCAATGTTAACTACCAAGTCACTTCACCTAAGGATGCTTTAACTTATCTATAATGTAATCGTTGATCTTACCTAGATAGAAATCCAAGGGGTTGCCTGATTTAGGGCTCGCTCATCCTCACAGTTTTGAAACAAGCAACAGTGCTGTTCACAAAATAGACTAGATTCAGTTTTCAGTTAATGGTATATCACCATAGAAAGACAGCTCGAGTTGACTGGCTGCAGCTTTACCAGAGAAAAACTGAGAATTCCGGATGGCTGAGAAGATTCATAGAAGGAGAAATTTTGTTTTCAAAATACTTTCTTATAGAGCTGCAAACTATATTAAACCATTCACTTGAATTTTCATAAAACTTCTGTGTTTACTAAGCAGATACTATAAAAAATGAATCTACCTACATTTAATCATAACCAGAAGCATATATTTATGTACACGTGTATGCACAGCGATGTACGTGCATACGTGTAATGCACTTATCACAGAAAAATAAGACACAGAAAAATGTTAGGTAGATGTTACTTGTGTGAATGGTTTTTCGTTTGGTTGGTTGATTGTTTTTGTTTTTTTTTAACACAGATTATTTTGGGAGAATTCAGGAATTGTGTTTGGCTAAAAAAATACCTCAATGTTTTTATTTTCTGCCTAGGTGCTTGGAACTACAGCCAAACAACCTAAAAGCTCTGATGGCCCTGGCTGTAAGTTATACTAACACTGGCCATCAACAAGAAGCCTATCAAGCTCTAAGAAACTGGATAAAGCAAAACCCAAAATACAAGTATATAGCAAAAAGCAAAAAAGGGTCCCCAGCACTTACCAGGAGAATGTCTAAGACATCAGATGAAAGGTAAACGCAGTGTAAATCCTGACGGTGGGAATTTTAATGACATCACTAGAAATGACGGTGGATGCAGTGCCCCCTCACTCTGTGGAAGTCCAGCCTCTTCCCTATGCTGGAAGACTCAATGTCTCTAGCAGCAGGAGTGGGAAGCCAACATAGGACTTTTGGTTTAGGAGCCAAAGACTAAATCTTATGCTATCCCTGGAAGTTAATAAATAAATAAAGCAGCTAAAAGGAGATGCTTCCTCTCAACTCCCATCACTTTCCTCTGACCCCATCTGCTGCCTCTGTATCCCCACATCCTACATCCTCATTCTTCAGCTGCTTCCAAATCTATTCCAGGGCTGTCTCCTGCCCTGCATGTGTATGTTCACCTACTGTTCCTCACATTTCTTATATCCCAACCAAGCCTCTTGACTCCAGGGATGACAGACATTTCACAATGGGACATGGCTTCAGTTCACTGAAAATATTGAGAGGTAGCATCTGCTTGTTTAAAAGCCATTCTAGTTCTAACCCAAGAGACAGTGTAGTCATTTTACCTGACCTCAGCCTGTCTATAATGGGAGCTGGCAGCCATTTTAAACAACAAAAGACATTGAGTTGGCAGCCCTTTGTCATGAATTCATGAGGTCAATCAGTAAGTATCTCTGAATTGCAAGATGTATGATAAAGTCATTAAAGGCATAAACATGATTTATAGAACGAAACCACTAGGGCCATCTCACTGCTTGTCATTTTGAAGACAGCCCTTATGTTTTACTTTTATCACCAACAAGCCCTGGGTTGACAAGATAATTTGGTACAAGCAAAAACAAAGAGTGCAAGTTCTGCTTAATTGCTAAGTGTGTTATTCTACTTGGCTTCATCCCGCTGACATCTGGTGTTGTCAGTATGTTTTTGCAGCCTACAGTGAGTACAGAAGTCTTAAATTTTGGCATCTTTCTTCAGGAGTCTTGGCTAGTCATTTGATCACCTTTTAAGAATTACTATTTTTGCCAGTGAAGAAATCTTTTAGGTCTGAGAAACTTGTCTAATTTTAATAGTTTTAATAAGACTTCACATCATCTCACTTGGCTTCATAGCTGTACTTTGACTTCATCACATAGGTGAACTCTTTTATTCCAGACATGAGTTTACAACCACACCTGGAATTAAATCTTTGCCATGGTGAAGTTGAAGAAGCTTATTTTCAGATTCTAGAAGTATACCAACTTCTGATACATCCACTACAAGGATTTTCATTTTGGGCTATGTAATCAATATTGCAACATTTGTAAAGAACCTTAGCATGGAACTTTAACTTATTTTTCACCCTTATTTAGCTCATTACTGGAAGAAGTAAAGGATTTGTACCTGGAGGCTGCTCACCAGAATGGTGATATGATAGACCCTGACTTACAGACAGGACTTGGAGTTCTTTTTCACCTGAATGGAGAATTTAACAGAGCAATAGATGCATTTAGTGCTGCTTTAACTGTTCGGCCAGAGGTACATTTTATGCTTTTACATTTTTAACTATTTAGCTTTACAGGCTATTTTCTTCCTCCTCTCTTGATCAGGCTAATATTAATGAGATGTCACTTCAGCCATTAAAATTTAATACCTGAAATAGAAATGTTAATTACAAGACAGTCCCATTTAGAAGCAGATTTATACATGTCCAATTTCTAGCTGTGTGTTGATTAATTGTACTAGTTATATAAAGTCTCATGATAATGAGTCAGAACCTCACATTCTGTGTCAGTTAAAAGAAGACATTATACTGTTATTTTCTGCAGCCCTCCTTACTTTGCAAGCAAAAATGAGCTATTATGTCCCTTCTTGATAGCTAAAGTAGAAAACTCGTTTTCTCACCAGGACTATACATTATGGAACCGTCTTGGAGCAACCTTGGCAAATGGGGACCGAAGTGAAGAAGCTGTCGAGGCCTACACACGTGCTTTAGAAATACAACCTGGCTTCATTAGGTCCAGATACAATTTAGGGATAAGCTGCATCAACCTAGGGGCATACAGGTAAGTTACGAAAGTGCATTAACAAAAAAGTCCAGGAATCATAATGATCAAGTGAAAATTCATTTCCTAGCTGGAGCTAAGAAAAAAGAAAAATCATCAGAATATAGTTACATAATCTCAGCTACTGTAAAACATAATTACAAAAGTTTACAAAGTACTAACAAAGCAATGATGCTTTTCCTATTCCACAAATTCTACATAACAGAACTACTGGATGTCTATCAAAAGAAAATAAATCCCTTATTCAGCAAGCTGCTTAAGCATTGTTTTAGCTGTAAGTGTAAGTGCTCCCATTATAATCAGTGGGATCCTTCTCAAACTTAGTCCTGTGCTTAAGAGCTTTTCTAAAAGAAAATGTAAGAGCCTGTCTTTAGAAGGGAAACTTCAGTTAAACTGCTTCAAGTAGCTACCGTCGTCAAATACACTTTTGGTATATCCTTCAGGAATCAAGGGTGATATTCCAGGGTCCCAACTGTGAGCTTAAGAGGAAGGGGAGCTACATCCCCAGATGTATAAATGGACTGAGCTCTGCATTACTACAGTCATGTCTACTTGTTTAAAGAAAATCAAGCAAGAACAGCACAAAGAAACTGATGAACTGTGTTGTAAAATAGTATACTTGAGTCTAGTAAAACTTTAGAAAGTTTTACTCTAGTTGTTAAGCAAATTATACTGCTTGTTTCTTTTTTCTCCTCCCCTACAGAGAGGCTGTCAGCAATTTTCTCACTGCTCTCAGTTTGCAAAGAAAGAGCAGAAATCAACAACAGGTTCCCCATCCCACTCTATCAGGCAATATTTGGGCAGCACTTCGTATTGCTCTGTCTATGATGGACCAGCCAGAACTATTTCAAGCTGCCAATGTGGGTGATCTAGACATTCTGTTAAGAGCTTTTAATCTAGAGCCATAATAAAAAGTATCCTCAAATTGATGAAATTGATTGAGGAAACAGAGAACTCTTTTATTACTCATGTCAAAATGACCACGTCTCAAAAGATCATGGCTGTAGATCAGTAAGGGAATTCTCTTGGACATTATTTAAAAAGGAAAAGTTCAAAAGCACAAAATATTGTAAATAAATTCCAACTCAAAGGGTTGAAATGAGCTGTGGCTAAATCTGACAAAGCCCTGAACTAGATGAAATAACCATTTCTGAAGAATCCTCATTCCATGCAAGCTCTATGTCTCTATATATACACATCTATACAAAGAAAAACACATTGAGAACAAACCTAATCATTATTGCACATTAGAATGACAAGCAACGCATCCAAGGAACCTGCTTAGTAGCTCATCGCACTGTGCTGACATCACTTTGCCCTACAAAGTGGATTCCCCGTCCTTTGGTTTCTTTGTTGCAAAGTCTTCTCCAGGTCCATTTTTAACATAGCTCTGAAAATAGATGCATGTAAAATGGATGCATTTTGGTTTGAATATATTTATTAGTTAGCAGCCAAGACAATTTTTGCTTCCAAAAGTACCTGGATTAATCTGGGCCCCATTCTGCAGGCTCATGGAGTTTTAAACCAGGTGCAATGTTAAGAGGAACACTGTACCTGGAGGTCTATGGGATTAGGCCACGTACGTATGGGGAGGCCAAGCGTTGCCAGCAGAAGTGGTAATTTGCACTAGAATTGTTGCAGTTTAAACCAGCTGATCTCGGACAGAGTATGTCTGCTTCAGAGGAGCTCATAGCACGATCTGCACCTATCTATGTACTTATGCACTTTAATCTTTCTTTTTGTACAATAGTGCTATGCTTTTACTTCGGTTACTAACAACAGAATGTACAGGATAGCCTTGTTGGCATAAAGGACCAAATATCATTTCCTGAAATGTGATGAGATGGTTTTCAATATTCTTATGTTTTAAAAAAATGCAAATACCTTATAAACTGCAGTATCTATTATAAAGATTATTCTATTATGCATCCATCAGGTACTATACACATACATGCATGTGCATGCACATACATGTGGTATGTGAATTATGTCATTTCAGAACACAATAAGCCACAGATCTTTATCACAAATAAAGTCTTCATAGGAGTTAATGCCTGCAGACCATGCTTCAGGGAAAATTTTCCCTGAAAAAAAAATTGGTCTAAATAATACTTGTAGGATGCAAACTAAGATTTGATCCTGCTGTTATGGCAAGCAGTAGCAGAAGTCTCAGTGATCTCCATGATAGCAGACTAAATCCTTAGATAATATCACTATTTGTAGCTGCTTAAAAATTTATATATATACACACATATACATCACCTTAATTTTCCCTGATTGGATGAATGGGGAGCAGTGCTGGGGGCAGCACGCTGCCACATGATGAATGGATTGATTCCACTGCAAACACATTTAGCTCAAGGGGACTGAGTCAATCAAAGACAGGAAGAGACATTTTTAAGGAGGTAATTTTCAGTTGCTGAAGTTTTTAATATTTTTCCTTACTAGTGAAAGATAAAAAGTGCAATTAAATGGCTACTGTGTTGATCTATGGTCAGGAATTCAACATGCAGGGCAGCCACCAGTCTGTTAAAGTGGGACAAATAGCACATTTCCTATCAACAGCATTAAAAGAAAAATCCAGCTCAATCAGCTGGATAAACAAAACCCCAACTGCACAGATCACAGAATTGCACAGTTTCACCAGTACAAACCTAAAGTTTCTTGCAGCTGTCTGTTATTTTGAGCAACCACTTAAAGGAAAATTCCACGGAAGACAGTGTAATCACTGCGTCTAATCACCAACTATAGTTTGTTAAATAATCAATTCTCATTAAAAAATGAAAGGCTTACCCCTCACTCTCTCCCACCGTATTTTAATAGTGCTTTATTAATTCATTGTTCACATATATGATCCTATTTATCTAAGAAACTTTTTGTAATTGATTCCTGCAACTTTCTCTACGGATTGGTTATCAAGGACTGACTGGGAATGTCATTTTAGCTAAATGGGCTGCTGTACGCATATCTGCTGACAACAGTTTGCTCTTTTGCTTTGACAGTGATGTGTGATGACAGCTCTTTATTGATAAGGCAGAGCAGAAGGTGCAGTGCAATTGCATCTGGAAAGTGATAAGAGAGAAGGGAGGCAGCTTTGAGAAGGGGCTGTAAAGCAAAGGCGTATGTGCTTAGATGTTTCTTGATGCCCTGCCATCACACGAGTTCTAGAATATCCTCTGTGCTGCGGTGTAGGACAATCAGTGCTTATCCAGAAGAATTAGCTGTTCAGAAGCTTTATTTTTATACCTTTCAAATAAAAACAACCCCACAAAACCAAAGCTGAGCTGCTTGACTTCTCAGAGTCAGAATAACAAGGGGCATTTGATACTGACAGCAGTTCACTAAACCTCTTCTCTAGCATGCGGACAAGTAACACAGCAATTCTGTTAGGACAACCTAATGCAACTCCCAGCCTCCCCAAAAAGAATGAAGTAAGTGGGATGCACTTCTCAGAACTGCACTCACCTGCTGACACATGTCCTCACCCATGTATCTGGGATGAGGAAGGTTGTGTGCGTAAACCTAGAGATAAGTCACCGGGGCTGAACTCTGCCTCCCAAGGTGATCCTCAGGCCCCAGCACATCCCAAGCACCACAGTTCTGCTGTACAGGATGCAGGCTGCAAAGCTGTCCAAAGAGACTGCGCACGCTCTTGGAGATATCCCAACTGTCCTCTCCTGGCTTAGATAGCCTAGAGCCAGTTAACCACATACCACTGACCAAGACGCTGCATGAGGGAAGGACTAAAGCAGATGGACTTACAGGGGACGTTGGCACATCTCCTCACACTAGACACCAGTTCTGGCCTGGTCTGTGTGGGAGAGTGGCCAGTGACTGAGCTCACCTCAATCTAACAGGTCAGGCTCAGCAGCTCTTGGAGCTTCTGGGTACCTCTTCAATATACTGGGCTTCATTGTCCTCCTTGAGCTCATGCTGCCAAGCACTGTCAGTGCAGAAGACACGATTAGATAGATACAGCTTTGAGCTGACCTCCTCACGGTGTTTCTTAAATATTCAGGGGCAAGCATGTGTATTTGCCTGAAACAGCAAGAGGAAACATGTGAGGAGGCTGCAGCGTATTAACACCCTGCAGAGGAAATTCATCTACTCATACTTCCAACCAAGCATGCGGTAGGATAAATAAGGCGGCTGCTGGACAGTAGCAGATTGAGACCGAGGGTGAGAGACCGGAAATCTGGGTCCTGTTCTCAGTGCTCCCTGTGAGCTCAACCAAGCCAAAACCTATTGGCATTCCTGACTTGCCCAGGAGAGCAAGGAAGGAAGACAGGCAAATAACAGCCATTGCATGTGATGGCACTACCTGAGAGCAGGAGAGAGCCGTCACCACTCGTGTAAATAGAAAGGTAACACACAAACACAAGGTTGCTCTTGTCTAAGTAAGGAAGCAGTTTCACACAAAGACTAGGAATTTCAGCAGAGAAGAGACTCAGAGACACTTCAGGGTAACAGCTGCTCAGCATCTATGGGGTGATGCAAAGGAGAGTGCTGCAATGGTTTAGCATCATCCCCCACCTTCTTGTTACTCCTCTCTTTCTCCCGAGGTGATTTATCACCACCAGCTAACTGATTCCAAGTTTTTGAGCCTTTCTTCTATTTTATAGTTCATGCCATTAAAAAATGTTTTCCTAAGCCCATCTTGTAACAGTCCCTCTCCTCTGCAAAGCTTTATAAATATCGATGCCCTGTAAGTATGATCCATCCAGCTGCTGAATATAGTCCGTAGTCTTCACAGGAGTGCTCAGCACTTTGTGTGATCAGCTCATGTGCACTCAGTTACTGGATGAGGGCTGCCCTCTGATCCACTGCACTGACACCAAAGGGATTGTTTGTGGAGTGAGGCTTTGCGGTGAAAGCAATAGGCTCTTCTCTTCCTGATCTCTTTAAACCACAATGACTCTAGAAACCTCGTTGCAATAGACCGGTTTATGTCAGTTTGAAGAATCAATTTATCTTTAGGTAAATTCATACATATATGTATCTAATGGTATTTTCTTATGATCTGATAAATCTCTTGTAAAGACATTGAGGGCACGGTTCAAACGACACACAACCTCAAGTGACAGCACTGCATGCAACTACATTACCAAATAACCATACTGAAATGCTAATGCCAGGCATGCAGCAATGTCACTTGAGTATAGGCTATAGAAGGCATGCAGAAGGGCCACACATGGGTATTTTTAAACTATTGATTGGTATCTTCTGTGGGATATTTTAAAAGTACTTTGCATCTGTCAAACTCAAAACCGAGTTGTTCGTGTTACTTGGAACAGGTTAGAGAAAACGCAGAGCCCTTTTTACATCCCATCCTTAGAATCACTTTGTGCTGTGGATTTCATGTTTGCTTCAAGTGTTGTATTAATGACAGACATCTGTAGCAACAGCATTTGCAGACAGGTTTTAGTATCCTCTTAAGAGTTAAACAGCTAAATGTATGCAGCTTTTGCAGTGAAGCTGCATGTTTGGATTCTCACATTTCCTTCTCCAGTCTAAACTAGATAGCACCAAACCAGAGAAAAAAAATTCCCAGGACCAGTGAAACAACCACTGTCTCAGTCTACGTTACTTACCACAGCCAGGCTCTTCAAACTTGCCCTCTAGCTCTGCAAGCAGCTTGGTGTCCCACTGCCCTGTTTGAAATACGTAGATGTAAAACTTCACAGGATCTGAGGATCTGCTGCATCCACCGATTTCAGCTGCAGACATTTGACTCAGCTGAAAGCTCGGAACATCCAAGTTAAGCATGAAGAGCTTGGGTCTGCCTGTCAGATGAAAAGGACCCTGACAAGATCAACAGACCAGCCCGGTGATCCTGGGACCAGCCACAGAGCAAGGGCCTCCACAACACAAAAATCACTAAGACAGAAATAATAACTGACACAATTACTAACAGCCACAGAGGCAAAACCTGAGGCCTAAATCATTCCCTGTTGGAGCCAGGGAGAACTGGAGTGAAACATAAATTGGTTGGAGATCTCTTTTGCCCAAATGTGCATCCACAAAATGAGACGTATTAGTTACTTTGCATGAATAACCAGCACAGTTGAAAAACTGAGATTTCTGGTCAGCAGTGTTGTCAGCTTAGCAGCCTGTACAGTGAATTTCTCTGATCAATGTTTATAAAATACTGAGTATTCAGAGATAAAAGCGATATACAAAACGCACTGCACATTAAAAAAAAAAATGGTGAGTATGCAATACAGCATTACCTACTGTTCAAACATCACCTAGGCTAGAAATCAGATTCCTTCATTAGAGTTCTATTGGTCTTGGACTGGTGAAATAAACAAGAGCAAAGGAGCACTATGTGTGAAGAGATCACTGACACTTTGAACAAACCTAGGTGAAATGAAAAACAAGCATGTCACAGAACCCACAGGAAGTCTCAGAGCCTCAGCCCACAATGTAACAGGTATTAGGTGTGGGAAAGAGACAGAAGGAATCTAAATTTTCCTAAGATAAGCTGTAACTTTATGACCGCTTGCACACGTGACAGCCGTTGAGCAAGCTTGCATGGTCAAGTCTTAATGTGCTTTGATCTTTCTTCTTCCACATTTAAAGAATGCCATTGACATTGGCTAAAACTTTAATTTAAATAGCCTTTTTACTATCAGTAATCTATTGTAAATTCAGAAAAATCAAAACATTTATAAATATATTTTATATATCAGAGTATAACATATCTAGATTAATGAAACTATCTAGTTTTGAGAGGCATTCTGTGCGGCTTCTTCTAGATGCTGTAAACTGTTTGAAAACCTTTGCAATCTTGCATCAGTTTTTTTGGCTTTATTTTTAAGCCAACATACAGGGAAGAAGAGTTTGTAGGGTTGGCAGATACTTTCGCCTGAGCCATCTGAAGAGCCCTGCTGCTGCTGCCAAGACTTACACTGCTCACTTCTGGTGTTGATAGCTGAGCGGAGGTGGAAGGCTTAGCAGTGAGGCGGGCGGTGGATGCAGGGGTGGGAGTTCAGCCCTACACCTGAATGTTTACATTCCGCTACAAAGGTTCATATTGACCCAGATTGAGAATCTGAGTGCAAGTACATACGGAGTAAAAGATGAGTTTCTTACTACAGGTAACTTTGCCTCGTATACTTAGTGCATTATCAGCTGTGTATAATATTAAACACAGACCTGTAGTTTACTGATGCTTTAATTTGATGTTTCCTTGCACTGCGGTTTAAATTAATCTATTTCCTCAAAAACAGACGATGTGCATATTGGATGTGTTACATTTATTAAGGTCATAGATGACTATTTGCAGAGCACCACATTTAATGTAGTATTTTTGTACTGTAATGGAAGCATGCCTTCCTCGGGTTCTTTTCCACATATTAAATTGTATTTATTTACCTGTATTTATAACTGTGCGATTTTTAAATATGTTTTAAAATAAACTTTGTCTGTGGCTTCAAATATTTCAAAATCTCTTTTCAATCTGAAAATGGTCTTGACTATAATTGCATGAACTGAAAGGAGAGACCTACTTCTCCAGTTGAAATAAAGGATTTTTTTTTTAAATGAGGTCATCCACCCTGTTGTTTCCAATGTGAACATGCTTCTCTGCTTCAAAACTAAGCCCAGAAGATGCTTTTTTCACTACCATTTTTCATAAATTCGTTGTTACTCTGATGTATATTTATTTTTATAATTTATATTTCAATATGTTGATCAATTATACTTACAACAGGAATCTAAACTAGCTGAGGTCTGATCCAAAGGATTAGGCGCATATATTCCATTTGAGGAAAAAGGGAAACAAGTAGATCAGAATTTTTCCTGGAGATCATGCAACTGCACACCTCAAAATTAAAACAAAATAATATTACAACACAATCTTTCAAAAAAAACAACAAAGAAGCATCTTTACCTTTCTTACCATTCAACACTTCACATGTCCTCTACTTGCATGTCAGGAAGCATCACCTGTAGCCCGGCAGGTTTACATCTCTTACCTCTTCTCCAGTTCCCAGGCCCATGAACCCATACGAAGATGAAAGGGCTGCCATCCCTCAGTCTTCTTTTTTGGCCTATTCTTGCATCTACCGAAGAGCCCCGATGGTCACTCTGCTATGTAAAGCCCTTACCCATAAGGAAGAAAGACTTCTTTACTGAACAGCAGGTGAAATATCTAAACGAATATGAGGAATTACAAACCAAGATAAAGCAGGAATTTGGGGGTGAAGTGACAACACTATTCCACAATGAACATTGCCAATTCTTCTGTTCAAAGAACATCAAAGTTAAAAGTTAAAAACACACAAACACACACAAAAAAATCTTAATTTAAATCTTATTTTCTATTTTTGCCATGTCTTATATTCACTCAGGGCTTGGGCATTTTTTGCCCCCAGAAATGCCACCAGTGTCAAAAAAATCAAGACTCTCACAACCCTCTTTGTTCCCTACGCAGGTTTTTCTAAGTAAAACACCAAACACGACCACAAAGAGTAAGAAAAGAGGCAGCACCAAAACATACTCGATCTATTCTTCTTCAGCTCAGACAGGAAAGGAAGAAGCAAGAATTCACAGAGTCACAAGATGTGAGAATATTTCTTTTTAATTTAAAACAGTTGCAGCAATGTCATTCGCAACCCATCTCATACCAGACAAATCCTCTCCAAAATGTTAACAGTGCTTCACGCAAACAGCTCTGAATGGTGCAAAGTAAACCAGTACAGACACTTCCAGGATACAACAACAAAACCCCTGACGAGTGAACAGAAATCAGAGCCTGATCTTAGCCATTAAGGTAAGAAGGTCGATGGGAAGAGAATAAAACGTTATGTCCGGTTATATATTTTGCATAGTTTTCAATGCATGAAAACAGCAAAGAAGATAAAAATGGCGCTGCCAGGATGGAGAACAAAAGGAATGAATTGGAGATGCTTCTAAAACAATCTAATGAGCTCTGGTTGCATCTGCATTCAGAAGGTGCGCTATGACCCAGGGGAGGCTGCCCTAATCAAAGAAACTGGACTGATGCTGGTTTCAGTTACACCAAATGAAGTCAGAAGTAATGCCACTGAACCAAGCAGAATTACAAGTGATAGCAGTCCAGGAACATCTAGACTTGTTTGTAAACCATGGCTTTGAATAAACTAAATTTTTACCCTAATTATATTTTAGCTAGGGAGATTAAATGGGAGTTTATGTGTACGTGTTTTTGAGACTGGAGGCTGCGACTCAGAATGAGGGGTCTACTGGATCCAGCAGGCTGCCAGAAATGAGAGAGAGGAAGACAAGAAGTTGTTGTTGAGTCTTCCTTCCTTCCACTCTCCTAAATGTATCACGTGAAAAAGTTAAAATCAGTCCAAGAAATAAGAGTGTTATTTGCTGCCAAGTCCAGGCTTGCCAAAATTCTCAGGTTAGATTGTCTCAATCAGCTCACAGTGATTTTTCTTCCTCCACCCTTTTTTGTCAAGCAGCTCTCAGCACCCCTAACCCCTTCAGCAGCTATTACAGTACCCAGACACATGGGCTTTCCCCATCAGCCACTGCCCAAGTCTGGCCCACTGAGGCCTGGCCCAGCACAATTAAGTGCATAAACTTTTGAGCAGGCAAAGCCTGATAAATTAGTCATCTATTCAGTACAGTCTGAGTGTGGTTCTGCACACTGATGTTTAAAAACAAACCAACCTAACTCCCCTCTTCCATGTTAGGCTGAAGAGTCAGGTGTTTACATCCTGCTCCTCCAGATTCATGATGTTCTTCCCCATATTCCATCACAAAAGTGAGTTGACTTAATGGGGCATTTGAAAAAGGAGGGAAGCCACTACTTCAGGAGATAAAATAATTTGGGAGATAATAAAATAATTCCTCAAACAGCTGAAGAACTTTTAACATATTTTCATTTACCATTTCTTCCAGTTTATCACCTGCAGCTTTCCAAGTGTGCCTCCTATTAACCAAGATGAATCAGTCCCACAGCCATCCAGTTTTAGGATGTACTAGAAAAACGGCTTGCAAGAGTCCAAGCTCCATCCTTAATCCTATCAGACCAGCCACGTGTCCAGTTTGACAATGAACATGGGAACTACTCTGCTGGCCCTTATTTACCCAAAGTTTCTAAATAAAAAGGCAGTAGCCACCAGATCTTGCTAGTTTATAAACAGCCCTTTAAGTTCATGAGGCAAGAGGGAAGCTGTTGTGTTGAACTTCCTTGGAATATAACCAGGCATTAAAAAAAAATTTAGAAATAAAAAAAAAAAAAAGAAAAATGAGAAGCCTTTTGTCCTTTTTCTACTGCCAGAATGAAAAAGCACAAACAGCTATACGGAAGTTTTGTCCTTTCATTTTAAGTAGAAGATGTATCACTGCATAATTTGCTGATCCCATTTTCAAATGTGGCATTTTCTGGTGAAATACACAAATACTCCAAACGTGGAAAAAGGAAAAAAATAATTACTGGCAGCTTTTACTTTGTCCAGAAGTGGTGGCTCAATAATTACAAGGCAGCTGGGTCTCACAGGAGCCACTTGCTAATGCACTGGGACACCGTTGCTTTGTGTCAATGAGAGCACTAAGTGCAGGAAGCTTTCCCAGCAATTAGGCACCATCTACACTCCACATAATTATTGCACTAGCATTTCTCTGGTCTTTTAAGATCAAAAATGGATTAAAAAAAAAAATCAACAGTGTTTTTTGGCTCTGCATAAGGCTATATGACCAGAGGGAGAACTACTTTTCCCCAAATGCTGGATGAAATGCCCTACTCATAACCAGGGTTTTCATTTGGGTTCTCTGCTGCAGTGTGTAGCTGCCTGAATTTTGCTATTAAACTTGCAGGCACTGACTGCGGAGAAAATGTAATTACACCTCCCTGCCGCTCTTGCACTCTGTAAGGAGGATTTTAATCTTTTTTTTTTTTTCACTGTTCCAATTTATTTTGAGGGCTTGTTAAGATTATATGAGGCAATTCCAGCAACAGACTCTAAGCGGTGGCCAACACTGAACCTTTGGGGGGTTTTGGAATCATGGAAGGTTTCACGCTCACCACTGTATTTTTTTTTAGAATTAGTGTTTTCAAATAAAATTTAAAAACCCACAGATATATATATTCTTGCCTGTGACACAAACTGAAATAACACTTAAAAAAAAAAAGACGGGAACAGCCAGCCCCTACCCACCCAGCTCTCCATCCCTGCCAGGGACACAAAACCCATTTAGAAGGTCTGGGGAAGAGATCAGGTTATTGGTATGTTTGCAAGTTTTCAGAAAGCTGAAACATCATTTCAAGGTGGGATTTTTTTGTTGTTGTTTGGCTTTTGTTCTTGTTGGTTTTTTGTTTTCTTTTTTAAAGGGAGGAAGGAGAGGGGGTAAATCAATAAATCAGCAGTTTTACTAAGCAATTTCCCCCACTCATGTATGGAATTAAATTTTTAAGCAATCTTTGGCAGAAAGCAGAATTGCACTGTGAGCACTCTGTCAGCGAGTTGATTTTGGCTGGAATGTCAGTGGTCTGGATGCAAATTGCCCTGAAATAAATATAATGGGACACTAACCCCTTCTTTACCTCCTTCATAAGAAAATAAAATTTAAATAACAGCCTTGCCTTTCCTAAGAGTATGTGTTTGATTTTATAGTCCGAAAGTCAGCTTCTTTTAACCATCGGTAATCCTGAATCTGTGGGAAGAACTTGCAAAACAACAATTCAAGAGAAGATGAAGAAAACTATGGCTGCAGAAATAAAATCTACTATTTTTCTTTGGCAGAAAATGTACAGGGCGCTGACAGGAGATTGCTTACATCTCCATTAGTTTCTTAGGTTTGTGCATCAGAAAGGCAAACCAAAGTAGTGTAAAACTGAATTCCAGCAGATGTAACTTTAGTTGGCTTTTTTCACTGTATCAAAAATAATCTCTCAAATAAGACATTCTGCTTTGAAGAACACTCACATAGCCCCTCCCTCCAACTTTACACGTGATGTGATACCTCGGGTGGTCTGGACTCTGGCTGAAAACATGGACTTCCATCGGGTGGTCTGGACTCTGGCTGAAAACATGGACTTCCAGTTACCAAAGACGCAAATATTTCTCTGTGGTCTTCAGTGGGTGCATGGACAGAACAGGCAGGAGCTGGGCTGAACTGGGCTATTTTTGCTCAACTCTGAAACTTCCATTTTCTCCATATACCTGCTGCAAACTGCACCAGTGATCTGTGTGGTCTTAAGGTACCCTTTAAGGTGTATAAATGTAAAACAATGTACTATACACCACCTAATAGAAATTTTCCCTCTAACACTTAAGGCAGCATCAAATGACTTTTTTTTAAATAAACTATAAATATCTCATATTTTCCTTAGCTTTTTGGCAGTCCAAGGGTTAGGTGTTTTTGGTTGGTATTAGATTTTTTCATCGTATGCTTTTTGGGGGACTTTAAAAAGGCTTATAGCTTCTTAAGGCCAGGTAAATGGATTTGAGGCCTAACTTGGTATCCTGTGGTAAAAATAGATGTAGCCCAGGTCTTTGGGAGGTCGTTCTGAGGCACAGACTCTAAGGTCATTGTAGATCACCCATCTGCAATGAAAACAAGATTGATTACATTCCATGTGTATAGAAATCATCACAAGTTTATCAGGGACTTCTCAGACTCAAACTTCACAGAGCTTAAAATCTAAAATTAGGCATTGCAACAAGAACAAAAGATCAGAGAAGCAGCCGAAGCAGGTTTACTGGCACAGTCAGGAACTGAAAAGGAAGAAGGACGTGCAGAGGAACGTGTAGTTACAGTTCAAATGAAGGAAAAATCAGGGATTCCCAAAGCCAAACAATGGGACCACATCAAAATCACAGCCAAGATCAGCACTGCAGTAAAATATCCGTGTCACGCAGTTTGATGAGCTTGTTGATGGGGAATAAAAGGAAGTTGGGGGAAGCTCAGATAAACAAAGCCAGATACAGAACTGATGCCCCAAAACGAACAGAGATTTGAAACAGCAAGCACAGGAGAGCCGATAGTACATTTCAGCATAGACCTCAGAGGAATCAAAACCAGCTCATCACAGCTACAGTCTGTTACAATCTTCATTTCTTTGGTGGAAAATGTATACATGGTAACAGCATGTGTGTTTTGTCTGCCATGAATACATGCCCTGTTCTGCACTAATGCATGTGTCAAAGAAAACTTTTTCTCATCCTTGTGTAGCTCTCCCAATCCCACTCACCTTCCTTCTTTTTTGAGATGACAAACATAGTGGCCACTCATTGTGGATGTTCCCATGTGGCTGATGAACCCAAACAGCTCATATCCTGTTTAAGAAATACAAATGGGACCATAAGTCTTCTACGGCTAATGTTGCGATATGACTCCAGGGGAAACTTTCTAACACTGGAGAGACAGCTAAGCACTCCTAATGCAGACTGCATCTCCAAACACAGCTTCTCTTAAGACTGTAGTATATTTCTCACTTTAACTAGCAGTCAGATTCACTGTCAAACATCAAATCAAATCTGAATAGATCTGTGCACATACAGCAGGGCTGTGATCACACAGCTCCTACAAGGAAAGAGGAAACAGCAGATTCTTTCTGAGTTCACAGACAGCACGTAAGTGTGATCACAGATCCCCTATAAATCAAACAAAAACCAGAAATTTATAATTCAGCAGCCCATAAAAGAGAGGACAGGAAAGGAACCTCTTCCTTTAATGTGAGGACAATTTTTGTGCTTAATGTCTCTGGAGAACTCAGCACTGGTTCTTGCTCCCCACCCATTCATGCCATTCACCCAAATTACCACCAAAAGTAAACGGGTACCTTCTTTCAGGATATTGCATAAGGACAGGGGCCTGGATTTTGGTGGAGAGGGCTTTCTGGAGCCATTTTACAGTATCATGTTGGTTACCAGGATTTCAGGCACTCAGTAAATGGTCTCAGTCTATAAAGGCTAAGTACCACAAAAAATAATTATTCCAAATCTTTTTTTTTTTCTACCTAACGATAATCAATGTTTCCCATGTCTCTAAGAGACTTAATATTAGTCTTTATAATGTTAGAAACAAAGAAATGAATGTTCTTATATAATAACAGCAACTATAGAAACAAAAATGAAATTGGCTCTTTTTTTTTTTATATGACCATTACAGTCAAGAACAGAGGTACAAGTTTAGAACATAGTACTTCGTTATTAGAATTGGTCACTAAAGACCCTTCGAAAAACGTGTCGTGTTATCCTTATGTTAGAACCACCTCTGAGCTTTTGTACTCTAGTGCTTTTTCATTTAAAACATGGTCTTCGCCTACTTCACAACTTTGAGTGCTGTACATTAGCCCCATCTTGTGGTTTATTTCGCAGTAGTATGACTAAGGATCTCGATGAAAAAAAACAAAAGAAAATAGCCAAGCAGTACGTGCAGGATATCAACTATACCTGCCACATTTAGCATAAGGAACTGGTTGAAGGGATTATCAACTATCCCATCAGACCACAGGAAGGCGGAAACTCAGGTGGTCTGTAACAGCAGCATTATCTTTAGGATGCTCACCCTCTGAAGGTTTAAACATTCTAGCTAGCTTTTCTTTGTCTTTTTATCTTCTAGCAACAAAACAAAAAGCAAAGCTAGGCCAGGAGAGACTTATATGCTGCAGCAACGAGAAACTTGGACTCGGGTTATTCAGGGAGTCCAGGGAAGGAGTTTTCTGAACAAACACAGCCCACAGAACTTAGCAGCCCCATAGAGCTGGACTCAGCCCCAGAACCAAGACTGAAAGTAAATTGTGTGGATCACATCCAAAAAACCACAATAACTACTTTCAAAACAGAAAGGAGTTCCGCGAACAGTACAGGTGTGATGCAACGTGATAGCCATGAAGCTGAAGGAGAACTTACTTCCAGGCCCATCTCTGATCCTAGGTCCCTGAGACCCCATCTCTGCAAGGATATTGGCATTAGCATTGTTGTCCATATCCATCACATCCAAAGCAGGCTCGCTTTCTTCCTCGAGTTCAGGGTGGCTGAAGATCCATTCCAGTGCACGCTCCAAATTATTGTTCTGCAAGTCAAACAATCAAAATAGCATTTAATACATTCTCTAGCATCACGCTACCACTCATTGGTCTCTGTTCAGAGTAAGGATCATGTTTCAACAGCACTTAAAACTCATAAGCACTTAAAACTACCTCCGTGGAAAATAGTATTCAACAAGCGCTCTGCAGAAGCTTGTCAGATAGCAAAGAAATCCTCCCACAGCTAATCCCTGTGGCCTCTGGGTTCTCATCTTGAAGATGCAGAGTCTTTAGGCATCCAGGTTACTTCTCAACAGATGGTAAAAGAAGCAAAGTTTTCCTCACTTTCCTCCACACTTTAACATTCATGTGAAACACCTTCCCCACTCTAACCCAGACAAGTCAGGCATGGCACACTGTGCCAGAATAGTTCTATGTGCATCGTCCACTAACTGGATTTTTATACACGTTTCACAGGCACCTGAGCAAGCACGTGTACAAATCACGTAATACGAAACAAAACCCAAGTGCTACCAATAACTCATGGAACTCACCATTGCTTTCAGCGCTTGAATTGCTAGATTTCTTTGGAAGCCCATGGAAATGATAATTGCGACCATCTCTTCAGGAGGTTGGTTATCTAGCCCAACAGCTCCAAATGCAGCTGCTCCACTGGAAGCCACTTCTCCAAATGCAGGTATGACCAAGGGCTCAGCAAAGTCTGGAACAAACAACATTCATTAGTTCATTCTTTTGCTTCACTGAACTGGAAAGACAACTACAAACAAACAAGCAAGAAACAGGAGCAGTCCTGAAATCAATATAAGTTCATTTCACTGTCCCAGCTGGGACTCAGATGCATGGAAAGCCTTAAAAACAACAAAATGAACATGCACATTACAAAATATCTAGGTGGACAAACTCGTACTGAGGCAGCTGGAAGTACCTGGCTTATCACAGAAGTGAAACAACTGCAGGAAAGCAGCAAAGATTGGTATGGAAGCAATGATGACACCAGAATAGTAGTCAACCCAGCTGATATACATACAGATGTAAAACGAATTGATTCCGCAGCTGAAATATGTCAGCTAAGGCCAAGTGAAACTCACTCCCCACTTACACAAGCAACACTAAAGCCCAGACTGAAGTGTGAACTCAACCAAATCTGGAGTTTCCTGGCAAAGGAGTGCTTTCATATGCTCAGCGCTGAATCATGAGTCCAAACTTTGCATGGATGAAACACAGGAAATTGAGAACATCTAGCAGCCCTGTCCAACAGTAGATAGCCCAGGTTCTAAATATGGCATGAATGCTCTAGCCTGAGCTAGAGAAGTCTGATATGGAAGAAATGCATCCAACCACAGGACTCCTTGTACTTAACACTTGATCACAAGTCAGCTTCCCTCTTAGCAGCACAGACCTAGCCTAAGGCTGGGAAACAGAGAGCTAGCCCACACCATCAGTGAGGACAGGACAGTGTACTGATATACACTTTTAGGGTTGTTGTCTTCTAGGCAGAGGATGCCACATAATGGTCAAGATCTGCACATCCCAGGAGCAGCTTAGGAAAATTCACTCACACCTCTGGGTTTCCTGGGGTGGGGAAGGGGGCTGCTGTTTCTCTATCACGCATTATAAAATCTCTACTGACTGTCAAAATACACAAGCGGGAGTTGAGTTTAACTTACACCTTCCAATCACTGACCTGGTTCTTCCATGTGTGCAATGATCCAGTTGAAAGCGACTTCAGCACCCAGGTTGCCTGTATAGTACACAGCTTTCCGACATGCTTCCAAAGGAAACCCCATCTCTGCCAGCTGCATAACTGAAGACTCATCGATATCTAGAGCTGCAAGAAAGGACCTTCTAAAGTATAGAAATCTAATTTCATCCAATATATAGTCTTTCTTATTGTTATTCATGGTGCCACATATTAAAATACCTATCACTTGGATTTGGTTTAGTACCACAATAAATCCAATCCCATTAGAATAGAGCCTTGTACAAAGCATTATAGCATTTGTTACGAACTTACTGGGAATCTTTTGTCTCAGTAATCTACACAGATCCCTAAACCTTGAAATAAAGTCCTGTAGGAATTAATCAAAAACTCACTGCTGGATTTCAAGGGGTGAAGACCTTGGGTGCTGAGCTTAGCTAGAGATGGCAGCCAAATGCAATCATCTCTTAAAGGCAGGACGTTGCAGGTGAGAGAAACAACAGCTGCTGGATCTAGCAGTCTCCAACCAAACTCCATCTCTGAATGAAAGGGCCTGACAGCTTTGGCTCAGATCAGAGTCCAGAGGGAGCCAGGATCAAGCAGCTGTGACCCCCAGAACTGCAAGATCCTGTTGATGAGCAGCAGATAAAGGAGCAGCTCATATTCCAGCTATGCTGATGCTACTATATACTCTTAAAGAGTCCTGTATACATGGAAGTAAACCCTGAACAGGTACAAAACCCAGCTGTTATTTAGAAGCATGCAGGGCAATACTCCATGCACCTCTACAAGGACAGAGAAGCCATTAGCTGAGCAAAACCGTGACAATTTTTAAGCAGCTGAAATACCAGTCTGAGAAAAATGAGATACGTACACTCCACAAAATGGTTCGCCATACGATCTGAAAATTAAGAAAGGAGAAAAAGAGGGAAAAGGACTTATATGAAGGCTAAGTAGATTCATATGGGAAAAGGAATTTTTCTGCACAGTAATTTCCCTAATTCAACTCAGAGCAAAGTGTCACTGGTACTATAAACCAGTAAGGAATATAGCTGATAGCTGAGCTAATCTAACTTCAGCAAGAATTTGTTTTGTTCTAAATAAGGCACCATCACCCATGCATTTACACTAAAACTAGGTCAGTCCACTGAGCAAGAGGATAAAAAACAAGAATAGGCCTTTGTAAGGAATCTACAGATACAGGACAAAATTAAAACCTTTAGAGAACTGAATTTTGCCATAGCCTTTGCTCTGACACAATTTCAAGTACTAGCTTCCTTTCACACACATACAACTTAATGTTATACCACCACTATTATAAATATCCAAACAAATGGGGAAATCAGGTCACGAGAGCAGTTGCATTACTGGTTTGCTATTAAATACTGAGGCACCCAAACTTGAGTCATCTGGAGGAAACTGCAACAACCTGGGTCACACTATAAAAACATGATTTCACTTGCTATAAACCATTTCATTCTCAGGGACATTTCAAACTCAAGGACTGAGGAAGGATGATATCCTAATCTTCTTGTTCTGAACTTCAGCGTAAAAGGAACAGCATTTTAGAAATAAAGCAGCCTAGCACGTTAATCATTCCTCTTCCTTTCTGCTCTGCAAATACTTCAGTCAGCAGTTTGACATCAGCTCCTTGACAGCCTTTTTTAATGGGCTGTACAGCCCACGTACGTCTAGGGAAGTGGACTACACATACATGCACAGCTGGTAGGGTCTACTGCAACATAACAATTCTTGTGATTTAAAAAATGAATAAGACTCTGAATCTTAATCTACACCTGGAAAGCCGTTTTCTTAAATTGTAGTCCTTTGTGTAGTAAGTATTGTTGTATTGTGAATGAATCTGTTCTGCAGACACCGTGTCTTTTTTGTTACACCTTGAACCAAAGTGTTTCAAGTTATCCAAGTACACTCTGTGACTGAGCAGAAGATCATCTGCTCAGAACTGTGACACTAACATCCTACAGCAGTCACAGTAACTGACAGCTTTCAAATTCCTTCTGACTAGGATGGACCACGTACTGCACACAAAGGAGTACACAAGAACTGAGAGATTGATTCAGCTGCAGCATCACCCAGACTACTTTATCAACCAGATTAAGGAGAATCAGCATGTGCTAGAGGGAAAGGGGATGCAGGAGAGAATCAGAAGTCAGTAAATACCTTTTGGGTCATCGGGAATGATAATGGGAGGAGCAATGTCTGGAAGTTCCTCCTCTCCTGGCTGGAGACCCCTGGCCCGAAGGTGGCTGATATCTAGGAAATCTGGCATGTCTATAGAAACATCTACAAAACAGAGAAACAGGCTAAGCTTATGAATCCAGCAAAATGACCTCATGGTGCAACCCACCCTTTCAGAGAGGGGACTCTAGTACTCAAGGTGCAAATATAGCCAGGATTCTCCTCCGGAAAACAAGTTACTTGAGAAATTCAAGCACAATTTAACTACAGGTCAGACTACATGAAACTGTATTTTAACTCTACGAACCTGATGGATTGGTTTAATCTGTCATAAAAGGAAAGAAGGTTTAATTAAGATCTTCATCGCATTAACTTGAGACTCAAGCGAGGTCCTCATTACAGACCAAAGTATGTACACCTTATAGATCATCTTGGATAGGCTGAGGAAAAGGTAAATATAAAAGGCACATACCTAGCTTTTTGGGTATCCAATCAAGGCCAAAAGTGAATTTCTTTATCTGCACCACTAAGTACTCAGGAAAGGAAGCAAAACGAGAAGTCCTGGGAAGCACAAGAAATACAATTCATTGAAATAAGACAACAAAATCAACAAGCAATACAGATTTCAGTACCTCACACACACTGACATGAGTAAACTTAGCCCTGAGTGAGATCAACAGTGATGGATTTTATAAACATGTACTTCACCAAAAAGTTTTCAAGCACAGTGGAGGAGTATGGTAGTAGTTTTTTTTATACATTCCTATCCTGAATGTCAGCCCAAACCCTTGCAGACAATTCACCTTGTAGGAAGATTATAGAAAACACCTACAAGTAATATTAAATTTGTGTACTCAAGATGTTCTCAAGTTGAATGTCAGGAAATAAATTTTGAATGACGTATTGGATAGAATTTCAGGGCATGGGCTTAAAATGCATATTGGACAGAATGGTGCAAAAATGCATTTTATTCACTCCCTTTCTGGTGACAGTAGCATAGACCATGACGCAGCAGTCTACCTATAAAGGATTTCATTAAGCAAAGATTAAAAAAGCTGTCATTTTGTAGTTTTTCACATGAAAGTGCTATTTAAAAAAAATTTCCATGATATTATCAAGCTACTATAATAGTTATCAAAATAGAGAATGACTCGAGTTTAAGGGGATCACTGGTATTTGCCCACTTAGTGACAAAAAACGTTTAATCTTGAACACAATGTAACATTATTTGCACCACAATTATTCTTCTCTACACTCCCATTTCCCCCCCCCATTTAACCTCCTGCATCCTTCCCTTTATCTTCCATTCACATGTTCTATCCTTTCTTCTGATTCAACTAACCAGGTAAAATACAGTAAATGCATCATAAATATAAGGTCTTCCTACCATAAATAACTACTTTCTAAACTCTTGTTAGCATCACCTTGTAATTTCAGTAACTTTATCATCCGTGGCATGAAACTTTCAAATTTTAAATAGCAAATTAATCTTCATCTTTCAATGCTTTTAGAGACCCTGAGGATAAACAACAGCTAAATTACAAATTAACCCTGGATCCACTTAAATACTAGAATTTTCTTCCAACATGTTCACAGTTAATATAAAAAAACCTTTAGATTTCTGCTGCATTTTTCTCCACTATGTGCATTTGTCTCCCAATTTTCAATACAATGTCAGTGAAACTGTACCCTGACAGCAATGAGTCATTGGTATG
The DNA here is from genome assembly GCA_009769605.1 of Bucorvus abyssinicus. Lineage (NCBI taxonomy): Eukaryota > Metazoa > Chordata > Aves > Bucerotiformes > Bucorvidae > Bucorvus > Bucorvus abyssinicus. The sequence continues at coordinate 7,942,483 of CM020035.1, read as the reverse complement.
TTAAGTGACTTAAAAATAGCAGGTACCTAGCCTCAGACCAGTTGCAGAGCCCAATCTTCAACCACTCCTTGCTGGTAACAAAAATGGAACCAGATAAAAAACCACCTCTTGTCCTCAGTGAGAAATACTGCCCCTGAAAACTGTACTGATCTCTGCCTGCTGTCCCATTTCTTCTTAATGCTTTCTTAAGCTCAAGATGTTCTTGGTTCTTTTATCTATCGCATTATAAACACACAAGATAGGTTCCTTCTTTTATATGCCCATCTTGTACCATGGTCCCACGTAAGTGCCAGCAAAATTAACAGATGCAACCAAACACTGTCGCATACAAAGGTGATGGGTTGAAATCCAAACACAAACAATAAACAACGTAAGTTTTCAGCATAACACAAATGCACAAATTTCCATCCATCTAAAGAACTCTCTTACAGGAAACACAACCTTTGTTTGCTTCACCCTGTCTTCTGCCATACAATGCCCTTCAGCTTTTTTAGTCAAATGAAGACGTCAAGAGACTAAACACCGAGTTCCAGACTGCATCTCCCACCACACAGTACAGAGCTCTATCACTAGTTGGTGTACAGGATCTGATTTTAAAAGGTGGGCAGACAATTAACATACAAGCATTTAAAGTTCAAGCTCTTAGCAACCAGACTGCATCACGTCGAGGAGTTTGACAGTTGAGAACAATTTATTTCCTGTAACTAGTCATTACAACTCTAGTCAGGCTCGATCTGCACCTTCCATTTATGATCGCCAACACTAATATAACGCCAAAGCCCACTATGCCTTCATCTATTTCTCTCTGCATCGCATCCAGGTAGCATGATAAGCACTACCATACAGCTTTTTAATAGGCAGCCAGACACTTACTTAACTCCTGCAGATTTTGCTTGAAGAGCACTGCTCCAGAAATCCTCTACATTGCTGGGTTCAGAAAAGGCCTGCAGACACGCACTAAATGGGATCTTGGCACGAACAAGCTCTGGAGGAGGTCTCCTTGCAGCTTCTGCTTCTCGCCTCTTCAATTCATAGGCAATTAATTCATCTGGGAAATATATGTGACACTAAAAGCTAAATGAATATTTCCGTGGTTATGATGTCCCTCACCGGTCTTATTTTTGCAAGTTTTAGAAATGCAAAAACCTGCTTATCAATAGAACTTTCACATGGCTTTAAACAGACATCAAATCTTTTTATCTACGTTGCAGTCAGGAGCCACACTTGCAATCACATCTCTTTTTTTGAAGGCTTCTGTTCATGGTGAAAATACAGAACTGGAAATACTGGGCAACAGGCAATTAAAACCTTGCCATAATGGGCAGAATCCCATGTTAATAGTAACCATCAACTACCCACTCTATCAACTCAGTCTGACTTGGACCATTATTGCTGTGTCATCTGACTGTCTAGGCAGGACAGGAATATGTATGATCTAGAACGAGTCCTGACACTGGCAAATTGAGCAGTGCCATGGTAAATTCATGAACTAATATACCTCCTAAGCTGCTACCTGGAATAGAATCATCACTGAAACTGATGAAGAAAGAATGTGAAGTTCTCCAAAACGTAAATTTTCAAGTCAAAATGGTCTTTTTAAAATATTTGTCCAGTTCAAGGGGCTGTGGGCTAGGTGAAAAGCTGGGACAGTGAAGCCACCATCTAATGTGTGTTTAAAGTCTCCTTTAAAGAAAACTAAACCAAGTAATGTTCCCCTGATCAGTTCACTGGTTTGATTTGCCATGTGGCCTTGAACCATTCTAACCATATAGAGAGACCACATGGGGATGAGAATTTCATTCCCTCAGGGTTGAGAGAGTCACCAGGTCAGTCAATAGGTCAGTTTTTCTTTACCTTTGTTTGTTGCTGTCTCCATGGCAACCGGTAACTGCATGATATAGTCCACCCTCTCTGTGTAGCGGACCTTTCTGGACTGGCAGCATTGTGTGCGTTCTTCCACCAGGAACCGGAAAACATCACTAGGGTTTTCTGAACCCACAGGGTTCCTCTGAAAGGAATATTAGATCCAATCATTTAAGTGGCAATCATTAAAATGACCAGAGAACCCAATGGCTGACGATTGTTTTATGGTAAGCACAAAGACACCAATCTTGCACCCAGATCTGGCAGCTCAGCTTTCATTTTATTGCATGCAGAACTCTTGCACCCACGGAGAATCCCACTGAAGCCCACAATGTCTGCATACACAGCATCATCTTTCTACAGAGAGTAACTTGCAGAGTAAGTACCTAATGAATCTGACTGAGCCAAGGTGAACAGGAGAAGGTAGGAAGGTGGCAGGTTACAATAAGGATAGAAAGCTCAGAAAAACAACAGGGAGCATCCTTTCAGCAAACAGAATTGCTCCTACTGCTCCGAATCTGCACTGAAACAGAACAAGCAACTTGTAGTTCATTAACCAGAGGGAATGTCATACAAGTAACATACCTCCTCTTTACTGTTCATGTTAATGTCTGTTATCAGGCAAACCCCAGAAAAATCTTTTCTAGGCACCCTATAATCAGTTCATGGGTTTGGGGATGTGGAACACCATGCAGCAAATGCGAGTAACTTCACCTAGACTAACACATGAATAAACATCCTCTATTATTGGGGAAAAAGTTAAAAAGAGGGAGGAAGGAAAACTGCATGTGTCTGTAAATTTCCTTTTCAGAACGATTCTTTTACACACAGCACTGAGCTGGAGCTCAGTGGAACTAACATTTTATACAGGAATATTCAACTGACAAATAGTCACTTTGCTTTCAACAGGGGTGTCCTTCCTCCCGCGATGATTCAATGACATACAGCTGGGATTTGTAAAAAACCTGGACACAGTTATTAGTTTGCTCCCAAAGACGATATAAATTTGGAATAATCATCATAATACCCAATTCATGAATATTCCAAGACAGACTTCAATACGGCAAACAAATGGATAGCATGTAATCATAAAATGAAGAGCAGTTTACACGGACAGTCACATATGTTTATAAATCCTATAGCCTGCACAGTGACACTTGACCACTCTATCTCTTGCAGTTGTTATCTGCAGGATTGGCCCTGAGTGTGGTCATGCAAGAGTCTAAAGTAAAGAGAAGGAAGAAATAATGAAACAAATATTTCTAAACCAACATCTTCTACATATCCAAGGCTAAAAGGGTACAATAAAAAAAAAAGCCACTCATATAACAGCTCTACCCTCATTGCCTAATATAACCAGAGAAAAGAAGCAGTAATTCAGATTTTCTCACCTCTACTAGATTTATAAGATGTAGGAAAAATTCCTGTGCGTCTTGTTGTCTATTAGAGGAAAATTCTGGGTGGCCTTTACTTATAAAAGCCTTAAACATTCGAGGAGATATTCCATTGTGTTGAGGCTAAATAAAAGAAAGAGAAAGCTTTTAAAGAAGGATTTTTATTCAATTCTGGACCAAATATCCTGAAGTCACTCCACTAGATCCATCTATGGCTCATTTCTACCACTGGAGAAAGGATAGTTTCAGTTTCATCTGGTTTTCCACTACAATAGAAATTGAAAGGGTCCTGAAACATGATTTAGGGATTTTATAATATGTTTTATGATGTAATTCCTACAGCATTCACTCGATTTAATTTTTCTATAGCATTTGCAAGTTAAAGAAGATTTCTGGACGTTTGCTAACAGTTAGTACTTTTCAGAAAGGCTAAAAGCCTCCACTGTTTTCTAACATTTGACATTCCTTTCAGAACCTTGTTCCACCTAGAAGTATGTGGGCATTGAAGCACTTTGGTGTATCAGCCAGCAGCTTTACTCAGGACAAAACATTCCCAGAGATCTCTACAGAACGATGCAGAGAACAACTAATGCATGTGACACGCATTCCCAGATGGGCTAAGAACAGACATGAATTTGCAATTTGCAGCAGTTGGTCATGTTGAAGGACCATAACATATTGACTTTAGCCATTAAGTTACATCAGTAGGAAAATACCTTAAGTTAGAAAACCTCTGGCTTCCAAGGGAGTCCTAGTTTTGACATTCTTGCCCTCTATGCCACTTTAAGAAGCCTCCCCAACCACTCCAAACTGCTCAACCACTCCTCAAGACAATACCAGCTATTATGACCTTTAAATAACACTTTTGAAAGGGTCAGAATCTTTTACTGAGATTTGTCCTCATCCTCCATGAGACCAAATAATTTTCAAGACAATTCAAGCAAATGTCTGGTCTTTAGGATATGTCAGAAGCTGTTAAAAACTCCGCCAATCTCATTCTTTACTACTGCTGCGCTATCATACCAATATAAAAATAGGACAAGCAGCACAAAACAGAAGGCATATAAACATACACTAAAAGAGCAAAATCTTATTCTTATTTTCACCAGGTTAAGGTACTCCCAGACCCACTGAAATCAGAAGCAGATTCTCAATTTTAATGCTTTTTCAATTTCTGGCAGTACACCAGCAACCACATTAGGCTGAGATGCTCTTTAAAGCTCTTGTAAAGAGAGTCTCAGCGCTGCTTGAACAAAGAGATGTTCTAGGAATTTCTGAATCTTGGCTTATATATCTCCTCAATGTCCTCAGCTGCCTTTCATCAAAGTAGGACAGGGGAGAGAAATGCATAAACCAGCTCAAATTATTATATACCAGGCTTCTATGTCAGAAGCAAGAATGTGGCAAGGTGGCACATTTGCCCTGATGTATAACGCAATGAGTTTGGAATCAAGCTTTTTTTCCACCTAAAACACTTAGCCATTTGAGCAGGGAGAAGAGAAACATGCCATGTGTGACAGTCTCTAGGAGAGGATCGGATCTTGCTCTCTAAACCTCTTCCACCTCAAGAACAAGAAAAATAACGGAAGAAATGGCAAAGCTCTAAACAGAAAATCAAGTCCTAACTGATGACCCTTTAGGCTTTCAGCCTGTTTTTAAAGTTAAAATGGGTCCAAGAAAACTGCTGCCATTTCCAGACTAAACTCCTGTGGTTAAAAATTTTAGCTCCACAGTACCATGAATATTTATAGAATACCTGGCATACTTTCCCCATCAACAGTTACAAAACAGCTTAGCTAAATATAGACTGTGCTGGACCACTGCAGATCTCCTATGAATGCTTTTTCCGGCAAAAACTCCCAGAAACTTTGCATGAATTCCAAAGACCCAGAAAGCTAGAGCACTCCTTTGCATGTAGGAAGGGGAAAAAAAGTAAAAGCATAAAAATGAATAAATTCTTTTATAGACACAAAGCACTTGAAAACACTGAAGGCCTAAAATCCTATGCAATTGTATTTATTATAGATGTCAGTACAACTCTCTGGATGACAAAACACCATCTGTATGTACACCAGTAATATCGGGGGGCGAAGGCACCAAACAAAAAAAGCACCTCAAACTGATGAAACAGATTTGTAAGCCCAGAGTGTGGGAACAGAGAAAACATCTGTACCTGATGTTTTTTTCTAAATAAATCTTCAATACACCAAAGAACAAAAGCAGTAAAAGCTGTTTCAAATCCTAATATATGCTGTGAATTGCTTGGTAAGGAAGTCATCTGATGCCTGTTGATTACAACTTGATTAAACTGAACTTATAGACAACAGGAGTATTGTTAAATGCCAGTAGATGCCTCCTACTAGCTGACAGTTTTATTCCATCTGTCATTAAAAGGTTCTCAGTACCTCATTTCTAGCCATGGCTACTGGGCTAAACATGGAGGAGTAGCTTTGTTCAAAGGGTTGAAGTTGTAATCCTCCACTCATATCCCGTGTGTGTTTAAGAAAGCAGTCAGTCAGCATACATAATTTAATGTGAGGACTCTGTGGAGATCTATCCCACTATTCCTTAGTCAGTGATGCATTGATACGTTTTAAACTTTAACAGAAACAAGCAGGACTCATTCGTTGTTCCAAAGTGATGAATAGCTACTGTACAAAGCAATTACCCAGGAGACCTAAGACCTTCAGATCATGCAAACTACTCTGTACCAGATGCTCTATCTTTGTCCAAAATCTCTTTGGCATTCTGATTTCAGAAGGAGAAATTCCTATATAATAACTGATAGATGAAGGTAGAGGAAAATACCTATTTCCATGGAAACTATCACTATGCTTCTATGACAGAAGCATCCACGACTTCTACCATGTACGAAACTACAATTTGGTGTCAGAGATTTTCTCCATAAAGCTCTTTTCTGCAGGCAGTGTTTTCAGTACTGGTTATTAGCTGACCTCTCATTTCTAAATATCCCATCTGTGGAGTCTGAGGTCTGACTCCACAGGCTGTTTGGGGTCACAATAACAGAGGCTGACAGGGATGCAAATATATTCCAGCTCCAGTTTTCCCAGCCTTACTCTAAACAAGATGTTTCAAGGTAGATGAACAGGAAAACAAACCTAAAATAACAGATTCTCTTGGGTGGATAACATTGTCCCAATAATTAACACTTTAAGACAACTATTAATTGGATGACTCTAGGAAAACAAAGGCAATTCCAAAAGCAGCAGAATTTGAGCAGAAAGGCAAAATCTGAACTAATCTTCTCACTCTCCAAAGGCTGATGAAAGATGAAAAAAAAACAACTTACAAAAAGAGAAGAAACTTTTCCACTTCACCACTAAGCTACTGACAGCTTTCCTTCTTCACAAAATCAAGCAAGAACAGGTAAAACGATAAACCAGTGAATCGGGCAGTGCTCAGTAAGCTTGTTAATACAAATAGGTTACTCAGGCCTCCATCAAGAATCATCCTTACTGCTAAAACCAAAAGACTGTTGGACAAAGAATATGAAGAGGCTTTCTGATGGCTGTGAGGGTGAATGTAGTCATTGCTGGATGAGGAAAAAGCACACACAGATGAAGATACAGGCCTGTGAATGTTACAATGGCAACACAAGACAATCATTTTTGCAGTGTAACAGAAACAAGCGACTTTCACGTTGCAGAAAAACCCAAAGGCAATATGAAGGTTACAGAACCAACAATACTGAGTTCTTCAAGCTAGATACTAGCTAGATATCATGAGCTAAACATCTGTTTTGCTGCAACACCACAGCAAATTACAGTAAAAATAAAAGGACAGCCTCCCACTGGTAACATTCTCTCTGACAGAGGAATAAAATTCTATATTATATGAACATAGGCAAAAAGGTTATTTCATCCTCCGGTCCCTCTCTCCTTTTTGTCTAGCATATTAGCTACACAGCACTTGTCCCTTGATTTACCTTTGTTCTGAAATTGCCTATTCTGAGAAAGCCGATTCCAAGGTTTTCTCGATTATGAGTTATTATAAATCAGGATATATACATTGTTCTCCCCAGACTGTCCAGCAACTGGAATTTCCATTTGTATCCAAAACCACATATACTGCTGTGTTTCCCACGCCACAGACATGCTTTTACATGATTTTTGTACCAAGAAATACTTGAATAAAGCCCCAGTGGGCACGGCTCTGCAAGGCCCCTCCTCCATCTACATGAATGCCTCCAGCATCACTTTTCTTACATTACCTAGCCGGCTTCTCCCAAAATCAGATGGAATATTTTCAGACACTTCCTGGAAACAACTTTTTAGCTCTTTATACTTCCTGAAATTTAAAGAGGGTTTAGAAGATTGCTTCCAAATACTCAGGACTCTCTAGATAATTTTATGTTGTTCCACAGATAAGATAAACATAAATTGCAAGTTCTATGAACTTTTGCACTCATCACTGGAGCAGCAGAATATTTTATTAGCAGACCCAATGGTTGCTTTCATGCTTTGCACAAATAGCCCCTGACTAATATATTCCTGACTAGGACCCTGCACATTCCACCTTGCTAAGCATCCCATGCTGGATCCACACATGTTCTTCAATGCCCAGCACCTGTTCCCTTTTCTCAGGATATCACTTTTACCTAGTTACCAGGCTGTACAAACTCCATCAAATACCTTGTGTTCTTCTTTCATCACCTGCTCTATAAGCTCAGATTTCATGGGTGGCTTAGAGTACTGGCCTGAAAGGAGGCCGTGTCCCAGTTTAGCCCTGCAGGGAAGAAAGTGGTGGGGTAGAAACAAACGTGAGAAAAACAGAAGAGAAGATTTTTATTCCAAGCAAAAAAGAAGTTTACTATCTTTGACCCCCTGATGAAACATCATTACCTGCAACTAAGCAAGCAAATCTTCCCATTCTACCTTGTGCCACATCTCACTTTCAAGCCCATGAAGAGGTTTCTTTTGCCCAGCCATTAAATTACTTAGATTATACTTAAGTTGACCAGGTAAATCATTGAGAAGTGTGACTTACATCTGAGTGTTGAAATCTTGTGTTGGATCAAGAGGAGAGCAGTCAAATATTCGTGGAAGGTTTCCCACATAACTAGGCAGCAAGAACAAAGCAGAAACATTCAAATATTGCAGCTAGATTTACTCAAGGGTTTCCTAATAGATCCTCAGCTATGATACATCACCAGGCTTCCTCTGTGCTAACAAGTCAAATTTTGCATCATAGCAATCTATCCCTGGTGAGTGCTTCTATCATGGAAAAATAATAGTAAAGAACTTAGGAAATGGACATTTAAGTTTTGCTTAGAAGCTTCTAGCTATAAAGGATATGGTGGTGGTGCTCATCTGGAATTGCAATTCTATTCCTTGATCCTGAAGTAGCTGCAGAATGGTGTTCCTTAAAACCACAGAAGTGGGCTGAGAACCAATGTACTTTCTACTCCTAACCAACATCGCCAAATAAATTCCACATGTGTATCAGGACCAAAACATGTATAAAGAATGTTTCTATGGAGTTTCTTCAGAGAAAAAAAGGCTAACTCCTGACAATAAACACTGAGGTATATACAGCTGGTTGGAAAGTGAAGCATTTAGTAGCACACTACCTGAGCATTGCTTCCCTTGAGCACAAATTAAAACAAGCTAGGTAGGTATGGCCATGCTGAAAGAACACATCTGATTTCTGCTTGGTCCCTCTTTCATCTCCAGTACTTTGATGACACTAAGTGCTCCAGGCAACTCCAAGAACTGTGCTGTGGAAAACAACTTCCCTTAGTAAAGTCCACTTTAGTATTTTTTGAAAAAGGAAATAGAAAAGCTGGCACTTAATGAATCTACAGACCGTACTCCATATGGCTGACGAAGTAAACAAACACAAGTTTTCTCCCTCTTCTTCTCCAGAAGGCAACTGCTACATGAAAACCTGGGAGGCTTTCCAAAACCTAAAAGCCTCAGTTCCAGCACACACACTACTACTGCTGCTGTGGAAAGAAAGAGCGCTCTGAATTTTATTGCAAACCATAGACCATCCTTCATAAAAAGGCTTCTCTCCTTGGAGTGACCTGTTCAGTTTTGATAACTCAGGAACATTTCATATTCTTGTGTTGTGCTTTTGTCCTTTTACTCTCAATTATTCAGTAAAAGAATATGCTTGCACTACCCTTTTCATGAAATTAGAAATTATTTTTAATAAGACATTTAATTAAAAAATACATCTGATAGTTTCCCTCCTCTTAGCCAGACCTGAATGCTAAAGGGTGCATGGCTTTTCACTAGCATAGATCAATAGTAACGTATTTATGCCAGTTTCTAACACAAATGACGCTAGAGCAACAGGTTGATTCCTACAGCTATATGAAGGCATGGGGCAGTACTAAAAACCCTACTGTGATACTGATGATACCGAGATAAATAGAGGTATGTACGTATGTATGTAAAAAGCAGAGTCAGAGCAATCAAGTGTAGAAGGCAGCAAGGGATTTCCCACCACTGAAGCTAAGTGAGTAAGTTCTGATTTCAAAGACAGCTTGGGTTTTGTGTTCCAACCTTTTCTGGAACAGAACAAAACAATCACTAAATTCTGCAAGCAGCCACTGAACAAAAAGAGACCTGTTTGCAGGTGGGGCGGAAATAAAAATACCATTTTTCTTAGAAAAATGGCAAGAACTAGTTTGAAGCTACTTACGCTCGCTGGAACTCTGGGATGCTGAAAATGGCTTGCATGACAGCATTGAGGTAGCAGCTATTTCCCAGGTTCTTCATGCCAGTGTATCCTGGACCATACATGGGCTTGAGTTTCACGCCAGCTTCCTGAATCACTTCCCATTCAGAGACTCTTGGTTTTATATCATTATCTCTTAGTCCATTCTCTGTCTGAAAGCAACAAGATAAAAAAAAAACCTGTTTAACTTCTGCAGCAGTTATACTGCTGCTATCATCATCACCAACTTTGTGATCTGCACTCTAGAAAAAAGGAGCCAAACCAATGGGGCAAAGGGAGGAAAATCCTGCATGAAGAGGAGAGGTCAGGATCCGAAGGTGGCTAGCAGCCTTTAACTCTTTATCACAGACCACTGGCTCTCTGAGTGTTCCTGGTTGTGACCTCAGGCCCAGCTGGGAGCTTCACTTCTCTCAGGGCTGTGACCTCAAGCCTCAGCATCAAAACACTGCATTTTTTCAGGTTTCATTTTCCATTTGTAATGGCCAGGAATAGCTGCTGCTGTAGAAACTGGTCCTAGCAAAAAACCACAAGAAAAGCTGCAGTTCCAAGAACTCTTCCTTTTTTTCAAAGGCGAAAAGCCAAAATTTGTGATGCTGAAGTTTCTCCCCTTTACAGCTCAGCTTTCAGCTTGTAGGTACATCGACTGTTCACACTGGTCACTACGGTGTCATTTACTGCTAGCACTACTCATCACTAAGAATTTTTCAGACTGGGCTGAAGAACAGAGGTGAAACCGTTCTAAGAGCTGAGACTAAGTTTTCAAGGTTGCTGCGTTAAACAGGTTTTCCAGAAAGACCGCTGGATAAAAGACACCCTTTATTCATGGTGTCGACAAGGAAATTAGTATGCTAAAAATATTAGTAGTACCACAAAGGCTTTTGAAACTTCAGTTTAACTCTTCTTTATCATTTTAGAGTTATTACTTTTCTCTCCACTTGGACAATGAAATACACGAAGCCAGTATCAGATTTGTTCATTTTTAACAGTTTTCACGTTCAGGTTCTCAGGAAGTGACACCAGGCTATGCAATGAGTGAAAAAAAAAAAAACCAAACAAAACTCCAACCAAAAAAACCCCACCTGCCTTTATAACCATACCCCATTGAGATTTCTTAGATCATTTAAACAGAACTGAAATCAGTATCCGCTAAGATACAAACTATTAGAAGGACTTCTCTACTAATACAGACCAGGACCCTTTTTGCCCCAGTCCCTTTCTAGTGTACCACACCAGAGACCATGCTGTTTTCTAGACTTGAGAGACTGTATATTTCATTTCGTAATGTATTTATTAGCAAGACCTAAATTGACATTTATAACTCTACATAAAGAACCTTTCAACCACTTTTTTTACTTACCCAATGCTTAGCTTATTTTTGCTTATGATTTTTATTTGTTTACACATGCAATTGGCTTTACTTCACTCACTGTATTAAATATTCTAGATATTCTTCTCTAATTGAATGAAGTTTTCCATCTGGAAGGAAAATGGCACATAGCACTCGAGAAGCGAAACATGAAAACTAAAGACCACAAAGGAACTCTTTCGGAAAGCAACTTCTGGATCTGAGAGTAATGATTCACTCACCTCAGAAAACAAAACACAAACAGGCTGGCTGAACTTTACAAAACTAAATACTATCATAACAACGTGAAGGAATCACACAAATATAAGCTACAAGTATCATTCTTCTCCTGTTTTTCTCCCACCCCCAACTAAACAAACAACAAGGCAACAACAAACTAAATAGAAGACGATTTCCTACCACTTGCATTTGCAGCATATCAATTCCAAAGTGTGCCAAATGTTTTGCTATATGTGGATCTAAAACCGGCTCCTCTTCATCAAAGGAATAGACATCTACAAAAGCAGAGAGAAACTGATGAGCTGTAGTATCAATGTTATCCCTTCTCTTTGTTTACCAGTGTTGCACTCTCAGTTTAGGACTGCCTACACAATGACTTAGTCATATTCTTAAAGTTTGGTTATGACCAGCAGAAAAATGCATAGACACTCATACAGCTCACTAAATATCTTTAATGTTCTCAACACAATCACTTCAACTACTCTCCTCAAAAGAAAGTACATGTCCTCACGGTATTAAACCTAAGAATATTTATAGTAATTATAGTATTTCCCCTCCCAAAGTAAGAAATTTGTAGGGAAAACAAGGAACAGGGCATGCAAAATTCTTAGATATGTGGTCAGTCCACATTTGAGAGATTCTGAATTTCTGTGGAGCTACTAGACATGGGCAGACACATTAGAACTGTGAGTACACGGGGCCAACTGACTACAGCCAACGTTATTTTAATTTCTAGTACAGTTTAAGGAATCCACTTATGCCCTTTTCACATAGAGATGTAGGGAGGACTGAGAAATTTTTGTTAGAAATAAAGAGGTTTTTATTGCCTTGGACACCATTGGATTGTCTTTGAAGATTAATCCTGAGGTTGGGGAGAAGCAGTGATTTCGTGACTGAGGTGTCTTGCTTTATTGAACGCGGGATTTAGATTTCAGTTCTAGCTCAATGATAGGTCCTTATGGCCTCAAGTAAAAGCCCATAAACTTTTGGGCAGAGCAAAGTTCGAATGGTGGAGGGAAGCAATACGTCTATTGATGATATTTTTGTTATGAAACCAAGTTTAAGAAATTCAATAGAAGGACAAAATAGTCAAGAGAGGAAAAGTTTATTTTTAGTGTTTACCAAAGCAAGTCCTGCAAGGAAGCTGAGTCCAGAGCAGGTTTCACCTACCTAAGTAAATAACAATAAAGCTGCAGGCATCATAAAAGAATAATACACACATTAGTAAGACTTGAACAGACCTTCCAAGCTTTCTCTTCTCTGGCCTCTTCCTCTATAGTGAATATTTCCCTGCTTAGGTCTCAACTCGTACCAAAATCCAGAACCCCTCTGACAATCTGCCTGCTCTTGTCTCAGCCAAGTTTCCATCATGCCCAGCAGAGTTTCTAATAGTGACCTTGCACCCTGTGACCAGATCTAGGCTGATAGAGAAAACTTAGCCAGGAGAAAGATAAAACAGAACTCAGGAGAAGAGAGCAGGAATCCAGATAAAGACTGTTCACAGCACAATCCCACTTCTGAAAGGTCCTTACCCTGCCCTCTCCTGGCAACTGCAGACCCTGGCTTTGACTCAGCCCATTCCATGTGTAAGACTAACAAAAAGGCAGTCTCCTTGATGTCTGCTAGCACCAAACCCACATTGAAATGATAGGCTGAAGGTTAGCCATGACCTCAAAGACCTAATGCAACTTTTAAAATTTACCAGCCCTATGAAAAACATTAACTCTCTCAAACCAGAGAATTGTGCTTTTGAGTCGTGCTGCCAGCTGCTGATTAGCCACCAGACCACCTATTAACATCGGTCCTGATGACCTCTCTGGCATGCAACCGGCTTTAGCTGCCCATCTGCTGGAATTCCACTGAATGCTCGCAAGACATGGCTGTTCATCCACACACACGAGATCATAACATTCCCATAGCCTTCTGGTGAGGTCATTGCACAGCCAGAAGATCCTGCAAAGTTCAAATACCTAATGGAGTGAGATTATACATCAACTGATCTTGGGTGACTGCTTTTGATGTGAAAGCTTTGATTTTGTATTTCTTCAGTTCTGGCAACTGAATAGAGAGCAGCCATCTGGGACTACTGACCCAGCTCAGCAAAAATGGAACACAAGACACATTAATCTTTTGCTCACGCCCAGCTCTTGTGTCACATATTTTAGTACTTTCTACCATGTAGCCAGCTTGAATTCATGGGAGACAGACAGAATTCACTCCTTCAAAAAAATCAAAGAGCAGCAAATCAAAGAAAGATGATGAGAGCACCCAGACACAGGTCTGTAGTGCTGTCAGACAGACTCTGGCAGATAAGGAATGTAGACAAGTCAGCACTTGTGACACAGAAACGCTGGTATCATTAGAGTGTGAAAGGGGAAGAATGGTGGAATATAAGAGGAGGAAAACAACCCCTCAAAATACCAAGAAAGATCTGAGACAGGCAACACAGAATATTATTAAACAGATAATAATCATTATTATTCATATTATGGTAGGAAAAGAAAAATGACAATGCTACTGGTACTTCCTTTTCTTCCACAGCTCAGGATTTACACCTGTTCTGGCTGTGTAGACATCTCTCCTTCCTACTTAACGGACTCCTTCCTACCTGAAAGGTAACAGGCAATGACAACCCTGTCCCTGAAGAAATAAGTTGCACAGGATCCCCCAAAGAAGTACTTAACAATTGCTGAGATTGGCTTCAACAAAGCAACTCATTCAAGTACCTCTGAGATAGGGCTTCCCACTGCCAAACCCCCACTCCATTCCTCAAAACAGTTTCAATCATGCAACCTCACAATAATTTGAAATGAAATCTAACGGCATTGTCAAGAGAGGCAGCACAGTGTGCCGAATAGTACTGAACCTATTGGAGAAAGCAAATTTTCTGACTCTTTCATGCATCCTGTCCAAAAGCAGAAAACAGAAGCTTGGTTCAATTTCTGCCCTGACCCCCAATCTGTTTGTTGACAGAACACTACAAAATGGGGCTAATGCCCCAGAAATCTTTCTTAATGTATACAGCACAGATTTCTCAAGGAAAGACAAGGAGCTCTCCCCTGCTCCCTCTGTGTTCATGTAGGGTAAGTGTAAGTGGAATACTGGCACCCCCTCTCTTCTTACTGGTGTGAAAAAGCAGTAAGTTACATCAGCAGAGGGACTAGTGCTTATTACTCCTCTACCATCACCTCTTCTCCTCCAGTCCAGGGAAGCAGAAAACAGACAGACTTTGCATCACAACCAGCTGCAGAGCCTCTTTCCTGAAGCTCATCTGTCATCCAGTCCCATCGAGAGGTTGTGATTACCACCGCCATATAGATCAGAGAGAATAATTACTGAAAAGGAAACAAGGAGGGTTGGGGGAGGGAAGACTTTTCTATAGGGAAACCAAGTAAACATCACCCAGAAGAACAAAGGTCTGTGGAGAACAGCTGGTGCCCCTCATACAGAGGGAAAGATGACAGCCTGTCCTTTGTTATCTCAAAGGCCATGTAAGAGAGGAAGCAGCTGATCAGTGGGAGGCAGGAGGACAGCAGCCATAAGGAAACAAGTACTGCTGCTAAAGAGGAGAAGAAAATAAAAATTTGAAAAAACCACTAAAAAATATTCTGTTTATTTTGTAGATGCAGTTGAAACCTACAGCTGGGCAAATCCTGAGCACCTTCAATAACTAGAGAAGTTCAGATACAAATCACCCAAGACCAGGTTCACACAAGGAAATAATATTCCATCTGGGAGAGAAAAGAATGAGTTTTGTTTTGCTTAGAGTTTCGGTGGCACAGCTGGCTGAATTTGACCACGGTCTCCTTTCCCTGACACTGAATAGGACTTAAAGATGAAAAATTCTCAACTGATATGTGTTAAAAAACAAGGGCCTGCTCTAAACAGCTATTTTTCATCCATATGGTCATAAACACTAAAACCAAAATATAATCATGCTACATGTTTTTCCACTTTTTATTTCTTCATATAGCTGCAGCAAAGGATCTCTTTGATTGTGACTTTTTCAGCTTCATGTTTTTACTCCATCAATACTCACACATCATAATCCTTTCCACAGCAACACTACAGAACGTCACACTCAGAACACGCAAACAAGAACACATCCATAGCTTTTATGCCCTCTCAAGATCATCAGGTGTTTTACAAATGAGCATCACAGCAGCCCCATAAAGATGAATGCTCATTAGACTGAACAAAATATTACTGAAATAAGGAAAAACAGCAGTTTCCAGTATGATTAAAAAACCATACATGCTGTTAAGAACGGACGTTTTGGACTTGAAAAATCACTACCCTGTTATTGTTTCTATGTTACCTAAGACTGAACCATTTGCTCTAACAAATGTAGCAGAACTGAAACATACTTTGTCTCCGGATTCTGCTGTTTCAAAATAATACCATTCTTGTATTATAAATCTACTATTATACAACCCCAAAAAACTATTTACATCAACTATAAAATAGAAGAGCAGATAAAAAAGGGCTTTCTCCGCATGGAGTGTGTGTGTCATTCCCCCCACTCCAGCCAAGATTCAGATTCACAAGGTTTCCTCTCCACACCACTCTCTCAAACATTTGCACTAGAAGGTAATAGATATACACTGTTAGTCTCATGCACAGAAGATACCCTGTCTCAGACCTTGCCAGGTGGCTGACCTGCTCCATCAGGGGTGATGGTTCCCAGCTTCACTGCCAGGGGATAACCTGTCTCCTTGTAGTGCTCCACTGCATGCCCGTTCCCCCCACTGCCGTCAAAGAACCACTTGCCACACAGCACAGAACCATCTGTCAGGTTCAGCCACAGATTCTCCCGCAGGTCACATTTTGAACATTTCCAGCCACTGCGAGAGAAAACAGGAAGAAATGACAGAAATAAGTAGGGCAGGAACTGGTCCAGTATTTGCAGTTATGGTAGGTCAAACCACACACGCACACACACTCAGCCTGGAGTCATGCAGGAGAACCACTGGCCAAGATGCTGGCTTTAGTTCTGTTGCTCTGGACTGTATTAGAGAGCCTACAACAACCAAATCTTATTACTCTCACCTTGGGGGAATTCTAACGCCATTGTCTAACTGTACAAGTGTTTTGGCGTGTTTAGATGCCTGTAGCTCTTCTTCCCAGGAGTCAGGGTCCTGCTTCCTGTAGGGCGATTTTGCACTGAGGAATGCATCGCATGCGATCGTCACCTGGAAAACAAATGTATGTCAATCAAAACCTAACACGGTTCAGTGACTGGACAGAACTTGGCATTCAGCCCATTGCTAACCACATACAGAACAGGCTATCAGTAAGACTATTTATATACTTAAATATGCACGTAATCTTCTGGATTGCAGTTGTTGTTATTTTAGCAGAGGAGTAAGCACGACATGTACCATGTGTGCTTGCCTGGGACAAGCCGGCATCATAGTAAGGGAAAACAGGAGGATTTACAGGAGGTAAAAGCAGACTTTTAAAAATTACTGGCTCTACTATAGCTGGTTAAGAAAGATCTTTATGTAAAAACAAGCACCACACATAAGAAAACAAAGCACCATATTGATCAAAACTGAAGCAGGAGGAAATTCCTAGCACCACTTGCACACACTCACTGACCAGTGCTGGTAACTCTTCTATATTGGGTAATGAGATTTCATAGTGATCAGGAAATATAACAAGTTTTGCTTCATCTTCGTATTCAAAATCATCACTGTTGAGATCACTGTTTGTCTCCAGATCTGGAAAACAAGATGGGGAATGTTAGGAGACTGTCCTGAGATCAAGGTTCCTAAATTGTGGCAAGGTACAACCATGAAGCATTGCTTGCCTGGCACCAGCCTGCAAGTTGTACACTGTCAGTAGTTCCTTCTGGCTAGAAATGTTCTGAGGACCACGATTTCCATCTTATTTTCGTCCCCAGTCACAGATACAGTTGATTTGGCCCCTCTCCAAGCAGTGCACTGTTGCAGACATCGCATTCTGGGCAACAGCTAACAAAATTCTGCTCATCTTGGACAAAACCAGGATGTAATACTGCTGTGCCTTTTATCCAGGATCTTGAAATGCTCCACAATATTGAGAGGAGGTCACATTAACCACGTCCAAACTGCAGAGCAGGAATAAGGCACCTCTGTTTCAGCCCCCCATATTTTACAGATCACAGACCTGGCTGAAACATGCTATGGCTCCCATCCACCTTGAATCTGTGGCCTTCCTCCTATGAAGATGTCCATGGGTGGAAGTATTCCCACATATCATCCACAGTCTCAAATAACTACAGCAAGTACAGTTATACCAGCATTATCCCTCTCTTGCTAACTCCACTCTGTAACCAACGTAACTATCTGTTTAAAAAGCACTTACTAACTAATAAAGATCAAACACACCTCCCTAATGTTTATGCACACTTTCATTCCAGTGGAAGGATGACGTTTTGCTTAAATATGAGCCTTAATCAAGCCACATCCACTAAAATGCTTGTCTAGAAGTAAGCAGACCCAGACTGAAGCCAGAAGGGTATATAAGTAACTGAATGGCTAGTGTTTTTATCCCTGGCTTCGTCAAAAACAATTACCCCATGGTGACAAGACTGAGTTAAAATCTTGCTCACTTCTTTCCAGGACAACTGAAGAAGTTAAGACCAAACATGTGCACATTGTGTCAGACATTTCACAAGATTCAATTGCAAGAATATCCTGGGCAAGGATGGGATCTTCTAGATCCTTCTCCCACCTGGAGATGCTGGATCTACTGTATTCCAATGTACCAGACAGTCACTGACACAATAAGGTTCAACCAAGAAAGAATATGCATTAACAGTAGCTAAAGCTGGCTCTTATTTTCACTCCAAGTACATGCATATGTTTAATGAGACACTCAATACTAAATGAACCTTGACAGCAACCACTGCACCCTGGGAATGCCTGAAATCTCAGATGTGTATGTGGGAGAGAGTTGAGCAAGACAGGACAGAAGACAGAATCAGAAAACTAAGCTCCTATTTACCCAGTGGGCAGTAACAGCCTGAATGTCCTAAGTACTAAAACGAGTATCAGAATACATTTTAACTTGCCCTGGAAAGACCATCTCTTGAGAGGAACACAATCCAGTTTCCATTCAATTCTTGCCTCACCTGCTGCACCAGCCAGTCCTGAGGGATGACAACACCCACTGTCAGTGACTTTCAGCAGCATGACCTCTCTCTTAGCAGCAACCAACAAAAGTCCCTTCTCATGAGCTGAATATAGACACAAAAGCAAGAATTTTTTCTAATAGTGAAAGCATGACATTCATAGAGAAAACATTAATTCATTACTAATTCCCTGAATCACACCATTTTCATAAGGATCCCCTCCCATACTGCAGCATAAGAGATAACCAGTGACCTCACTTTACTCCATGCTTCTTTCCCAGTTTGTATTACAATCCCATGTTTTGACACAGGAATGAATCTCAACAGGTGCAGTTTGCAACAGTAAGATCTTTCGCTCAAAGCAAAGATCCTGAGTATGTCCAAGCTGATGATACATATGGCAACACATCTCAGAATTTTCACTTAATGCCCAGAAATATGATGGTGGCCAGTATAGCAAAGCCAAAAGTACTGACCATCCCTTAAACAGAGGCTTCTCAGTGAGGATAAAGACTCAGTGTGTGCTCAGACAGGTTTAAAGGCACCAAATGCCACTTCCAGGACCTGAAGTCACTCACTTCTCTCAGCCACCAGAGGGAACCTGAGGACAGCGCCCATCAGCCACTGTTCTCTGCAGACACCTCTAAGACCTGCTGGTACTTTCCTCACAATACCGACATTAGGTTTAAGGCACTTACAGTCTGCTATACAGAAACAGCAGTGATACGGGTTGCCTGGGTTCAAAATCGGACACACGCTTTAGCTTATCTTACAAGCCAGCCAGTAGTGACTTTACTGCTGACCTGACCTGCATTTGAACTAATGATCCGGGGATCACAGATGGAGTATCCTATTAGCAATCATCCGCTGCCATCTAAGGACTTCGCACGCTTAGGAGCATCAGCCTTTGTCTGCCACGGGTAGGGAAGGAAAGTTCCTTTTTACCTTTGCAGGCTTCATACCATTCACATTACCAGAAAAGCAGAAAACCATGTCCGTCAGCATGGCATTCTGGATGTCTGACACACTGACATGGCAGTATCACACTTCTTATTTTAAAGAAAGATACACACAGCTTCACAATGGTTCCAGGGGGGAAAAAAAAAAAAAAAAGGGAAAAACCTGGCAATTCCACTTTTTAAAGTAAAAGTAAAAAAAAAAGTAAAGCTGGCACACTTCCACTCCACACACCTACTCCCTTCAAATAGGAATTAAAAGGACCACCAGTGCTTTTTGGCAGTTATCACTCTGAGCACAGTTTCTCAGGGTTCAGATGCAGTACAAAAGAGTGGAAAGGACTTCTAAGGTCACTAGCTGAAATCCCTTGAGATACAGCAGACTAATCCCTTTAGTTGCCTGTCAGACAGGCCCCTTAACAATGACCAGTTGAAAACCCGCAAACCACTACTCATATTTTTAAATCTTGGCTTCTATGCACTGAGAGCCATAGTTGCTAAGTTCAGTAAGAAGTTCTACCTGCATTATATTTTCTGTGCCTGTGCAAGGGCCAACACCGCTAAGAAAGCATGAGCATAGATACAATAAAAACAGATGAGTATTACTTTAGAAGGCCATGGAGCCCATGCTAAATCACAGCACCGGGTGTCATGTACAGACTGTAGCCAGTCTCAAACCTGGATTTTAAAACTAGCAGAGAATTGAGAGAGGAATAAGAGTAACCACATGGAAGATGAGTAGAGGGAAATCTACTTGAAAATGGAGCATATTTGCTTTAAAAGCACTGTAACACTAAAGGCACTGAAAACTATGAACTTTCAAGAACTACACTTCATACAGAGCTGTTTCTTGGACACGGATGTTCTTTCAAGACGCACTGTGAGTAGAAGAATCTCTGGGCAAAAAAAGGCTTTACTCAGTTCTAAGACTGACAGTTCTAAGACAACCAACCAGTTTGTAATCTTTTTAAAGATCTGACAGCTTGATGGTGAGTGTCCACAGAGAATTATGACATTGTTCCCCTTCCAGTGGACTAACAGCTTTA
This sequence comes from Bucorvus abyssinicus, assembly GCA_009769605.1. Taxonomy (NCBI): domain Eukaryota; kingdom Metazoa; phylum Chordata; class Aves; order Bucerotiformes; family Bucorvidae; genus Bucorvus; species Bucorvus abyssinicus. The sequence continues at coordinate 7,921,817 of CM020035.1, read as the reverse complement.
TGGTGTCTTCTCGGAGCCCCTATTAAACACTGTGGTCACTAAAAAACAAGGTGTCCGTAGGGCATAAGTGTTGTGTTGGGAGGCTGGGACTATAAGCAAAGCAAAATAACAGACACATTAAAACAGAAGCTCGACTGACACTGTTATTTTGGGCAAGTGGTCAGTAGCGTAAGTTTACTTCAGCTCACAGGCATCACTTTAGTGACAGTGAGAAATACATTGCTGCTGAACTGACTGAAAACAGCAGCTGGAAGTGGAAGACAGAGTACTGTAAACCAGCCCACAGGAGGGGAAGAAAAGGAGTAGACCTGCCCAGATCAGATTTAGACAAGTTACCAACTGACTGCACTAAAAATGGCCTAAGGAGACCCCAGGCAGGATCCCCAAACAGGATTTCCTGTGCATGTGGATGTGTCTGTGTGTGTATGAAAGGGAATACAAACAAGAAAATTGAATGAGGATGTTAACTAGTGAGGCTACAATTAATTTTGAAACCCTAGAAAGACATTTTAGGAATCTGGGCTTGATCCTGCTCTCACTGAAAGCAATGGACAAATTTGAATTGACTTGGAAGTGGAGGACTGAACCTTTAAATCATTTCTTCCTGAAGCCTCTAAATAAAAGTGAATTGCAACAGCAGCACTTTGCAAACTATAAGCTATTCAGTTCACCTGTGTTCAGGCACATCTAAAACATCAACCTCATCAGATTAACTATAAAAAAAGGCGAAATTTTAAAAAAATCACTTTACAGTCATAACGTTCTCCTTTGTGGCAAAAGAAAAAGCGAAACTTCCTGCTAGGATCATTTGGGTCATTTACTACTTGTAAAATAACATTCAAATTGCTTGCTACACCTCCAAAGCATTAGCATGCTACTCTTATTGCTAGATACAGACCTCAGCCCTTGGATTTCTGACAGAGTCTTGTGTTAAACAAGCAAAGCTAAGCCACCAAAACTCAATTTCTTAACTATTTTGCTAGCAGCATTACCCTTTGTTAATCTAGTCTAATTTCCACAGTTCTACCTAAACCAGCAAACTATTGAGACTTTTATTAGTGTAAGGTATCTGCTCATCATTCTATACTCAAGCTTAAAGGCAAAGCCAGAAAGCAACAAGGGTCATTCCTGGTCTAGTTAGTTCCACTGCTACTGCTAAGGAACTTTACTGGGCTAAAATTTGAAACTATCATTAGGAAACACTCAGATCCTCCTAAATCACAACTTCCCATTCATAGATATATGCCTGTATGTGCTTACTTATAAATACAAACTTAAACCACTCCTGGTGAAAGTCCTCTTACCAAACAAAACCACCCTTACTGAAAACAGCGTTCTGCTGCTGGCTGCTATGAGATCTAGGAGAGCTAAGCGGAGCTGTGGTCAAATCCAGGCAGACCACTCTTATGAATGGTCTTTACACCTGGGAATAGAAGCCATAAGTACATTCGCTGCTGTAGGCAGGCAGATGCCATTCAGGAAAAGCTTATCAAGTTTACATTTCTCCCAGATTAAGTGGATGTTCTCTCTTCCTTTCCAAGACCTTCTGCGAGATCAGCTGTGTGTTGTGGATACTGCTCCTCACTGACACTCTTCTCACCAGCAATTACCATCCTCACAGATCTGCTGACAGAGCTGTTCATTTGAATACTTCAAAACACTTTTAATTGATGGTCTAAGTTAGCCCTGACTTTGCTCAAAACAGCTCACACAACTCGCCGTGCTGGCAGATACTGCTGTGGAAACTGATCTGGAATAGGACATCTGTCTACAGGACAAGTTTTATGACAGCCACTCTGCCAGCTCTGTGTAGCTGAGTCCAGGCTCTGGCATGGACCAACAGATGAGAGGTTCACTTCTTATTTATAAAGCAAAATAAAAGACCACAAAATATAAGATGTTGCTCTACTCCTGATGTTCTACTTGACTCTTTCACTGCTGCTGACAACTGACCTGACATCTTCAGACAACCAGTCAGACCACCTCTTTCTCAGAACTACCATTTTGAACAGTAATAGCTAATTTACACCACATCACTATGCACACAGTTAAAGCACTTCTCTTGTCTTTGTGTTTTTCAACATTTACTTCATCTATTTTTAGTTACTCAGCAACATGTTAAAAATCACCTTTAGATTTAACTCTTAGATGATATTAAATCAACCAGGAAACTCTATGTCCTCATTTTTCAATTTGTCTCCAGACCATTTACATTGCATTAATTCGTCACAATTAGAACATTATGAAAGACTCTGCTGAGTAACAGGTCCAGGGGACCTCTGCTGGTATCTCCACTGTAAGAACTGAGCCTCCAATATCTTCAGGATGAGGATATTCCCTTTTTTCCTACTACACCTTTTGACCAGGATATTGCGAGGAAGTTCATAGTACCTCCTATCAATAGCACTGCTCTTATTCACATAGTCACTGTGTAGGCAGGGAGACTACTACACAAAGTCCCAGCGTATTCTGGCAGATCCAGAACCATTGCTTCACTTTGGAAAATCCACAGTGGTTCTGTTCTGTCATATTTATACAACTTTCTATCAGTTATGAGCCATTCTTTTTCTTCCAGATGGGCTAATATGAAAAGTAAATCTAGTGATGATACTTTTCATAGAACTATCATGTCTTTTTTTTCCCCCAAAGCTGGTATCACATTTACCATACTGTGGCTTATTTAAACAGTGCAGCTGTTTCTTATCTAAGAGCCTTGTCAAGTCATGGGGAGCTACTATCTTGTCCCACCAATTAATTTCTTTCTGTTTTACAGACTGGATCTAAAACTTCTTTGTGCAATAGCCACACATAGTGACAAGCACGAAGTTACCGTCAAACTTGGTCTAGCCTAGATAACAATGCAGAGAGGACACTACTCCATGCATCGTGATGCAGACAACTTGCTTTAAATATCACCCCAAATCAATCATCTCAAGTATCATAGCAGAAAGTCGATACCATTTTACTCCCAGCCAGCAGGGGCTGCAAAGAGGACTACAGCAGAACAACAGACCAGATGAGATACACTTTCAAAAGTGCATTAGATTCCAGAAGTGCTGGGTTAAATGGCAATTGCTCCAGGTGCTAAATCCACTCCAGTGAAACTGCACCACCTTCAGAAGTTCCCTTGGACCAGGACACTTGGAACTGCTGCACCAGTTCTACTCAGTGGGAACAAAACGCTCGTGCGCAAGGATGGAATCTGAGGACTCCAACGTGGCACATCAGAGACGCTATGCCACATGCACTGTGTGCTGGCCTACCACAGTGACAAGAGGCCCAAAATGTATGCTGTAGATCAGTAAGAATAAAATCTGACCATGCTTTTGTACTTCTTGTTTACACTCACAGCGCTAACACTTTACAACCATTGCTGCATTGCAGCCAGCTTTGTTTCTGAACCAATTATTTTATAATCATCCAGAGACAAGCATTATTTTCAATGTAAATGGCATTTTGACCAGCATCTGCAATTTAACAGTCTTTTCCTACTGAAGAAGTTTCATTTCTTTATGACTTGTCTCAAGACTTTCTTCCTCTCTAAGTCCTCCTTGCAAAACTTACTCCAGACATTAACAACAATTTAATCGATCACAATCTGCACAGGCCTCTTAGGGACACATTCCACAGATCAAAGCAATTCCAAAGGCAGGCCATGCTATTGTTTCCCTTTAGCCATAAGAGCTGGCAATTGTAAAGAAAACATTTAACCTCTTCATTACCAGAAGAAAAATTCACTATTTGCTATGAATAGTGAGAGAATAAATAATAGATGAATCAGAGAAATACCATAAATGGTGGGAGGCGGGAGAATATAGGCTTTGCATCACATTCCCTTCATCCATATTTATGAGGCCGTTAGGTTTTCTGGATAATCTCAATCAATGGATATTGCATGAAATGGACATGCTAAGAAAACTGCTTTCCATGAAGCAACAGGATATAACTGCATGGATAACCGAGTAAGAATTGGTAAGAGGTGCTCATGATATATGTACTGTTGCATTCGTTACAGGAGAGACCACACCATCACTTAAGAACATTTCCCTGTGTAACAGCTTTGAAATGGTAACAACCCTTCCTATGAGGAGCTAGTGAGCAGAACAGTGCCACACTGAGGCCATGTTATATCTAAACATCAAGTATAGATAAACATTTTAATAAAAGGGTGCTTTGTGGAAATTGCAAATAAAGAGAAGGGACAAAATTAGTCCAAAACTGCCTATCAAACCCCAGGCTGCTTGAGAATCATTGATGGCCTACTTTAGATTAAAATGTTTCACGTACACATATACATATCTCTTAATATGCACCAAAATTGCTACGAATTACTTATTTGACTGGACAAACGTTAAAAACTAGAACCAAAAGTTAAAAAGAATAACCCAACAGAAGAAGAAAACCCGCAAGGAGCCCCAAAGCCAGACACAGTGGTGGACAGAATGCAAGTATACTTGCAGACAGGGTCAGAAAAGGACTGTGTTAAAGCAGCTGTTCACAATACCTAAAAATAGCTTAGCATTCCTCCTTTTCGGTAAAGCTCCACCAGATGCCCCCGGTACCTTCTGGAAATAGAGAAAGAAACAATTAAAAATCCATCAAAGCGAGACAACAGTAAATCAGCAATAACCCCATGCCATCACCATTTCTGAGATGCATCTATCTGTTCACAGTCTTTCATTAAATCACAGACCTTGCTGAGCAAGGATGTGAATCCTCTTCATACCCCTCTGACAATGGGACTCAACTCACCACTGCTTACTACCCCCAGGAGTGAGAAAGCCACCATCAGAACCCTGCAGCCTTTGCTCTGTTAGCAACTCAGCAGAGCATGCCTCATGGTCACTGTGAACAACCGCTGTTCTGTCAACAAGTCAGGCACATCTAGCATCACTTAGACCTCTCACCACTAGATCCCCTACAGTATTTCTTAATGTCTGAAGCTGAATTAGAGAGAGGAAGAAAAGGCTATTTTCTGCATAAAAGATTCAATTCTTCATAACTAATTCCAGTATGACCACTTTGCTGTGATCTGTTAGTTCACTTAGTTTTCTTCTATCCAGAAAAAAAATGCCCTTTCCATCAGGATCCATGCCTGCTTCCAGTAAGATCAATCCCAGTTACCACCATGCTTTCTTAATACTAGAAAGTATAGAGGAAACCTGACAATACCCAAGCAATTGTTCAGGAAGGATTTTATTTTTTAATTTAAGCTTCACAGCAGAGAACTGGAACTTCCAAGTGATGACATTCAGTTTTGAGCACTACTTTCCCAGATCAAAATACCTCAGACTACTGGGGAAAACGCTAGTGGCTAAGGAAATGTAGAAGTCGATGCACTTGCTGCTTAAGCTGTTTATTAACAGGCACCATTAAATCAAATCAACTTAAATCAAATAAGCCTCTGTGGCTATAACGCCAACATGATGCATTATGTAGTCTATAATGTTCATGTAAGTGGTGAGGTTGTTAGGCAACTTTTTTTTTTTTGATAAATATTGGGATACAACAGGTGGAAAGAAACCAGCCAAGAACCTGTCAGCCAAGGGAAAGTTCATGTTTGCCTCTGCTCCTTGGTAGGTGACAGGGTCACATATTTTGGGTGGTTCCCTTCACCATGTAAATAAAGCTTTGGCCAAAGAAGATTGCTTGAATCATCAGTGAGGTCTTAAACATCATAGGAAAGCTTTCCACTCTTAGAAACAGCGACGCCAGCACTCCTTAGCTGCACTTCAGAACAGACTCTATTATCCATATATATGAGCCCTAGGGAAAGGGAGTCAGGGCTGCAACTCCAGCATTTAAAAAAAAAAAACTCCTCCTCAATGAAATTAAAACAAGCACAGAACACTTTTTTCTTTAATACTACTAGAATTTAACAAGTGGAAAGGAAGTAGCCAAGAATCCAAATCTATTCTTAAAAAAGCAGCAGCAAGATACAACAGAACCAAATCACAAATATATTACAAATAAATTACACATACTCTAAGGAGTATACCTTCAGAACTAAAGACTAGAGATTTCAAAGAGAAAGAATTCACATGGAGCATTTATCACTGCCAGCCTGACATTAAATATTTCAGCTTGATTTTCCAAACTGCAGATGCTCAATACTCCCGAAAAACCCAGAACCTGACAGGTTTTTTTACTTTGTTTCTCCACTTGTCGGAGATCACTGAAAATGTTCCCCATTCACAAAACTTTGGCTTCTCACAGATATGACACATGTAGCAAATGGGAGACCCCACAATGCATCAGTAGTGCCATTAAATCCCATTTGCGATGCTTCTCATATGAGGTATGAGAAGTAGCAGCCTATTCTGTGTCCTCTAACTGCACTGTTGCCACATTTTTTAAAACATCTCCAAATAACATCCAGGAACCCATTGCTGTAGGAAATTTCATGCTTCTCTGCTCAGTGTTTTAACAGGGCTGAGGTACCACTATAGCACCAGATTGCCCAGGGCTGAACACCACCCAGGCAGCTGCACACAAGTCACGCACTACAGGAAGGTGGATGATCTAAAAATTCTGAAGAGTGAAACTCTGGGAAAAAAGAAAAAAAAATCCATTTTCTTGATGTAGCCAGGAACTGTACCAGAGGGTGCTCCACAACTTGCACTTCTGTGTGTTTCTGATGATTCAGCAGACACCTCTGGTGCTGATCTGCCACTGGCAGATACTCCAGCTCTACTTCAGCCAACAGACTGAAGATCTGACCCTTACTTTCTAACTGAATTGTGACAAGATAACACAACTGGTACTTATTCCAAACACCTTTGGAAGCAAACAGGGATTTCTGCAGCAATGCAGTGCAGTCTGCAAGAACGATGCCAAGGGAACCACAAGCAAGAATAGCAGCCTCACTAAAGAATCTTAAGATAGCATATCCAATGTCTTTGGCTTTACTGTATCCCACACCATCAAAAGCTTGGCTTAAAAAACCAAAATCACAATGCCACAAGTGCCAGACACTTCAGTGCAGGTCTGGAGTTTCACACTGCTCAAAGGAAAACAGGGATAGCATGTAAGAAGCAAACAGTCATGGTAAACAACATCTGCAGTTAATGTATGAGCAACCCTATCTATACATGTTAGATGACATAACCTTCACCCGCACTGTATAGTCAGACACTGTTTCCTACCACATGACGCAGTGCACCAGTGTGTCACCACCTTCAAACATAGATGCCAGACCCCTCTGCTACATCATGATTCACAAGGAAAAAAATAGGAATCACTGAACTAGTTCAAGCAAAGCAGTACGCAACACCAAACAACACTCCATATATTTGTTTCTCCTTTTTGGAGTTCTTCAGCCTAATCTTTATCCAGGAAGAGACTTTTTGAGGCTTCATTTTAACCCCCATTTACGTTAATATTGAAAATTCCCAGGTCACATGCTGGAAGAAAGTTACATACAAGGAAAGCTGACAGGATTTCTGCCCACCTGTCTCTAGTGCTAGATATCATCTTTCAGGAGTGTTAAATTCACTCAGAAGAACTGTTGCTAAAACAAGACTAGGCTCTCCAAAAACTTGGTGCGAAGGAAAATGTTGCTATTACCCTTACAAGGAAAGACAATTCTAAACTATAACAAACGTCATTAATCTCAACCTGGGAGGCATGCAACCCACCTCACTATAATTCTGATAAAATATGAATAGTCATCTACCGGAAATAAAATAAGCTGTCAGAGCACTTTATATAACTCAGGGCCTTCATCACCCAGAGGAAACATTGCTGTAGAATGAGAAACGTGAAGCATTCTATCCCACTCCAAGCAGCTATTTTAGGCTCTCTAACTTGCCATAAGAGACAGAACTGACAGGAGAATGAGCTTTAAGCAAATCCAGTGCCTTCCACATAGCTCAGGTCAGAAGTCATTAACAGCCCTTTAAAGATGCCAGACAAGCCACACACAAACAGATGTTATGAAGCACAGGTTACAAGTTACTGTTGATAAGCAGTGATATTATGGAAGAACGGTGAATTAAGTTTGTGTGTATCCATCCACATCTGTGAGGGTGCAAGACTGAATGAGGGCAGTGTGTGGCTCTAGAATCCAGCATTAATTTAAGCTAAGCTTTAGATCCCAGGCCAGGTCAGGATTAAGGCTCATGATTTAATTGCACAGAAGTCTGGGATAAAAAGAAATTCTGTCACCCTGAGATGAAACCTCATACAAAAGAAAAAAGTCTCAGAAGTTTCCAGCCAAATCTGAGATAAACCCAGCAATTTTACACTTCAAAGGCAGGTTTCAGAAAAGCTTTTAGTTACCTACAGCATGCACATAATACTCAGATAATACGTGGTATACAGAAGTGTGTAGTAAAAAAGATCAGTGGAACTCAGGCAATAAGCTGTCTTTAGGATCTGACTCTTTAGGGCTTTTGATTCATCTCAGAACTGAAGCAATAGGATTGGTTGCGATCCAAGCACCTGAATTTGATACCTGGCCCCAAATCTGAACATCTTCACTGCCGTCATTCAAAGTTTGGTCTACGTCTGAAATGCACAAGAGACCCAAGAACTGCCAAGGTAGTTAGTTGGGAAGCCACAAGTCTCACCTCTATCACATGTCGTTTCAGATGCAAATATACACACTGTCCTGTCTTCCGGTAATGCCTTTCAATGTGTTCCCTTCCAAATCCCAGAAAGGTGTTCGTGCACACATAGAGACCTCCTTCTGAATCCTAAAAGGAATGACACAAATAGTAACAGCACAGAAAGAACTGAATGGGGCAGAAAGGACTCAGCAAGCAGAAAAAACCAAAGAATTGCAGATGCTTTCTGTTTTCAAGCAAGCACTTAAAACATGGCTCTCATAGCACATTATGATGTTTATATTATCGGCCCTCTAAGAAACTTCCACATCATATCACAGCCTATAGAAATTCACCAAAATGGGTTATTTCACAGCTACAAATTAGTGAGTGTCCAGATTGGAGATTTAGATGCTAGTCTTCAAAAATTTCGCTTCAGTGTCCAGTTCACAGAGATCTGTAGGTGCAGAAATTTGTAAAGCATAGAAAGAATGAAGTACAGACATTTGTTTGAAACAGTAGAAAATTTTTTGGGGATTTGATTGCAAGAACAACATTCCAAATCTGAAGCACGGCAGTGCTGATGGTCCAGGGATTCAGCCACAACTTGTACTATTGATGACAATCTTGTCTGATCTTACAGCTCTTAGAACCATCTAACAAGAAAATCGGCGAGTGTTTTGTGAACATCCTTCAGTATCTACCAAGGAATCTCTCTATTTATGCAATTAGCTCAGAGAAAAGAGCACTACAAAGGAACTATAAAGATATATATTCCTGGTACTGATCAGAAATGCTGACATTTCAGTAACAAAACCTGGCAGGAGTCCCATCACTTTTTGCTCTCCCAAAAGCTGGGTGTTCATGCTGGCTCTTATCAGGGTCTTGTTCCATTTTCACACCACTCCCAGATCTGTCCTACATCATTCAGACTGCCAAGAGGACTTTCATACATCTGGTTCCTTGGTGTTGGATCAATTTTTTCAAGCCCTCTCTAGCATGTATTGTTTCAAATAGGTGGTGCATAACAAAGATTGAGCCTTTCAGAAGCACTGTGACCTTCCTTCTATTGTGAATGTGTTTTTGCTATTGGATAGTACAGAACATCTCATGTGAAATTCCCCAAAGAACAATATGAACTAAATTGATTCAATGGTACCTTAGAAGTCAATTTAATAAATATATTAATAAAAATCATTATCACGTATTGAGAATTGTTACAGCAACAATTGCTTTGACAGGACACCACCTGATAGTGCAACACCTGAAACACATTCAATACAGTAAACCAAGAAGTTCTCTCCTGCCTGGCCTACCTCTCTTCAAGGCAGGAACCTCCGCTCTACGTCTGAGCCCAGCCAGGCCCCTCTCTATCAGCGAGCACAAAGCAGCCGTGGCATGAGTTAGGCTCTCTCCAATCCTCTCCTAACCAGCACCAGTTGATACACCTTCTTCTCTTCCAGAAAAGGAAGCTGAAGGGCTAATGGTGTTGAGCAGTTGTTGCTCATTTGATACCTGGCACAGACAATCTACAGCCTGACAAGGGTCTAAACCTAGTTAATTCTCCCCAGCCCATTTCAAAGATTGGCACGGAGTATTTCTGTAGGACTTGAAGGAATGTAAACTTCCAGCTTATCTACAACCTTCATCCATACCTGTATGCTGCTCCTTCAAACATGCGCGATCAAATTAATACAACTAAAGCCAGAAGTGAAGAACTGCCTCAGACACCAATAAAAACTGGTACTTTCACAGCGGCCAGCAGAGTCATGGAGCTGAGGAACAGAATGTGGAGACCAGAGAAAGTTTTACACCAAGACTTCAGAAAATACCTCTTTCACCATTCTCAGTGTGAACCAGTGCACACAAGCTTCAGCTTCTCACATTTTGCTGAAAGATGAACACGTAATGAACTACGTCACTGTTGTTTTACCTACTTCCAATTACAAAAATTGCATGAGCTTTCCAGGATTACAACAAGCAATCTGAAGCAAGGGTTTAGACTATCTGCCATTCATGCTTCACACAGACCATGAATTCATTTTTTCAGCATCACGATTTTCAGGTATCACAATGATTTTCTCAGCAAAGCAAATGGTAAGCTATTTAGCCATCTCACTTCTGATCTGAAGAATCTCAGATAGGGGTTATATTTAAAAAAAACAAAACAAACAAGTCCTTTGAATTCGAAATATTCACAGCCTTCAGAACAGAGCTGATATCTACAATTGTGCTCAAAAGTAATAAAGTGGTTAAAAGAAACCCCAAATCCGGTATTCAAAGTATTCATAAAACACAATTGTATTTAGAATGTACGACCTTTATTTTCATTTCCACTACTCTTTCACAGATTTATCTACTTTAAGGCCCATTATACCTTTGCAGATGCTCTTATATCCTGTATTCCAAATCCTTTTGCATTATCTCCTTCTGTGAGAAAGTCATAGATATGTCCTCTACAAGAGGATCCTACAGGTACGCAGCCTAAATGAAAATACATAGTGGTGTCACTCTAGGGGCTCGGGAACTTTGTTTAGAATTTTGTTTTCTTGGAGACCATTCTCTCTTTTTCTGGAGGGAATCCAGGAGACCACTGAACTGTTTCTGATAAGCAGCCTATGACAACAATCTGACACTTTCAGTATATGAGCTAAATGTAGAATCTGAGTAAGTTGGTTGTGGTTACTAGCAAAACAGTTATTTCTCCTGGAGAACACGGACAGACTATGCTCTCAGAAGACAGACTGTTCAAAGGCCTGGAAGGTCACAGCAAAACAAGGGCACTTGTGAAAAAGACACCTTTGCAGACGGTTTTGTAAAGGATTAGGCCCTGTTTGGAGCTCAAAGAAACACTCAGCTGTGATCTGAGACTGGCTTTGTGCTGGTGCATTTAGCCCTACTGAGCACACAACCAGTGCTGGAAGGAACAATATTCTACGTAGGCTGTGGCACGTAAATCTTTGTAATCAACATTCGCTTCAGATATGTGTGAAAGTTTATGCTGGAGGAAGGCAACCTATCTAAAGTACTGAAGACACTATTTTACAGCAGAAAAATACAGCTTGTCCTAAGAGACAAACCCAGGAATTTTACCTGTGTTTTGGGTTTTTTTCCCCTCACTCTTGCCTCAGCATGTATTGGACATGTAGTGTGAAGTTTAGGATAAAGTAATGTATAAATATTGTCATCCCTTACTACTCCAATCCAAAAATATTGTTGGGGCAGAAGCTTCTACTTCCTCAGGACTTGATCATTACCCAGAAAGCCACACGAGACTAGACTAGTCGTCTTAACCTCTAAAGAGAAGGCAGGGTGATTGCTCTTCACTGTGTTTCCTCCTGTTCTTTACTGCTAAGATGGCCACAGCATGGCAGGTGCTTTGTGGACAGAGAGGGAGACACACAGGAGAAAAGTATTAAAAAAAAAAAAAAAAAAGCTGGTCTAACTTATTTGAGTAATAATTTGTGTTTTCAGAGGTAAGATGAGGAATGAAAGGAATAGGGAATCCACAGCAAAAGAGAGCAAGAAAGCAACAGGTCCTGCCTCTCAGGCCTGAAGAACAGAACAAGGAAGAGGACTGGCAAACACAAACGCCAGTCTGCAAGGAAACAGAGATCACCATCTCACTTTACGCACACTTGTGGTACCAGTCACCTATAGCTTTCAAACTCTGCTAACCCGATCAGGGGTTGAACTAATGACCTGTACCCCACTACCAAACCCCTGCGCCATTTAGACCCCTAAGGGAAATCTAGCGTTCAGCAATTTCAGCTCCTGAAGTGGCTCAGACAATAACGAGTTTATGAAAACACAACTGCTGTGATGACCTACTAACACGGCAAAGTTACCATGGTGCAAGGTCTACTATGCAGGTGCTTGCTTTAGATCCACTAGAACAAGGATAGAACTTGCAAATGTAGGTATCAGAGAGGAGATTAAAATGGCACCTTGACTCTTCACAAGTCTCCGTAGTCAAATACAAAGAGTTAAAAGATTATTCATCCTATCACATACAGAGTAAAGAGTGCCAGTTATGACAGAAAGTCACTGGCTGCTCTGCATTCTGCCATGATTTCTATGCCAGTGTTTCACTTCAAAAACCACAACCACACAGAACAGTCACAGGCTCCATTCAGTGTCTGTTCAGCAGGAATCACCATCACTCACTTGGCTGCGGTCGTAAGACTCTTGTTGTATAACTACAATCCAATCTTTAATATATTTGGAAAAGATACAGAACCATCCATAATGTACACATATTGCACCGAATCCTATAATAATATAACTAGATGACAGATATTTTATTTCAGGACAGGATTAAAAAGAATCCAGACATTTCAGCACTTAATATTCATCTCCACAGTAGGTAATAATTTACAACGAGGAATAAAAAGAAAGCCCGTCTCTGTCATGCACCAGTACTGCCTACACAAACAACAGCACATAGAGGTGGCTCCAGCAAAACAAAAAGTCCAGTTTCAAGTTTCCACTATGATAAATATGGTAACTTCCTTGATGGAGGAGAGAAGAAGGGTTGGGAATCCACCCAAAAAATGTGTGCCAAAGGCCAGGAATATATCTAGTCACATTCAAAAGGAACATGGGGTATGAACACTAGCATAAGTCTGCCTTTTAGACAACTGAATTCTGTCACCCAAAGGTGACAAGAAAGCAACAGTGACAAAAGAAAGGCAGAAAAGGAATAATAAAAGGGTAAAATTGAGCATCTAGTAAAGGGGAAGAGAAGGAGAAGCAATAGAATCAGAAAAAGGAACAGAAAAACACAGACATACACAAGCATTGATGTGAAAATATATACAGGCAGTGAAAAGGAACCATATACTACTGGAGCTGTTGAAAGACAAGAGAGATGGGAAAAAGAAGAGCTGGCTTTTAAGAACTGGACTGTTACCTTCCAGTGCAAAAGAAATCCTTGACCTGCCCTCCCTTTAAAAAAAAAAAAAAGAAAAAGAAAAAAACCAGAGAGAACCAAATACCAAAGTTACTATTTACTTTTTTTATCACACTTTGTGACAGCAACAAGCAAAATACCGAGCAGCTTGAAGAAAGCACACGCCACCGATATCAAAAACATGTCAGATCTCTGGCTTTCTGTGTTGTGTGGACAACCAGATAAAGTTATAGCAGCAAATATATCACAGTTTTGAAATGTTTAAAATCCTCCTTGTTCTGGGTTAAATGTCAGCTACTATGGATGGCACTGTGTATTTCCCTACAAGCAGATTATTTCACAATTGCTTAACAAAGGTATTCAGTATCTCTGTTGTAGCTTCTTGATGGGCACATGGACAAGGCCAATCCAGTACAGCACTTGCAACATTTCCTGGGAAGAAAAAAAGCCATGTGGGCCAGTGAGTCACTAAAAAGGAAGCAAACCCCCATTCCAAGAGGTGGATTGACTGCTCACTCACATGCATAAGTCATAGGCGGACTCCAGAGCAGGGCATACACAAATCCGAAGCAGTATCTTGTACAAATCGCATTCACAGGCAGGATCAAGTCTTCACAATAACTGATCGGACACAGTGGCAAAGCTAACACTAGGACATGAGTACTTCTAACCAGGAATACAGAACTTCCATCCATCAAGACTGTTTGGGGTCAGATTATCCAGGTTCAGATTGCATGGGCCACTGATAGAGATGTTTCAGGTTGATCATAGCTTACTTCCCAGCTCAAGGCTAGTGCTGCAGCTCGAGCAGTGCCACCTGTACTGCTTCCATGACACCTTGGATTTAAAGAGCACCTGATGATTTTTGCTTTGTACGGAGCCCTAGCCATACAATTCTGTGGGTCACAAAGACAGTGCTGTGCTTCCAGAACAGAAAATTTCAGGAGAAGAGTCAAGAGAAAACCTCAACACACTGTGGAATGGTTCCACAGCAAGTCAGCAGAGTTCCAGGGTTGCCCGCTTGTCTGCATCTCTGTATTCTCTAGCACTCCAGGTACCTAACAGTCAAGGTCTCTCTGCTACCCAAAATATTCCAGCCCATCACCGCTCTGGGTAACAAGGAAACTAAAGTTTGGTCAGTCACAGATATAGAGGAAAGGCCAGTAAGAGCTAAATGTAGATCAAACCCACAGAAAAGCACAACGCACATAGGCACTGGTTGTTCTCCAAAGCTGCATAGTTATTCCTCATCTGTGAGCCACTGCGGGCACAACCCTTACTGATTTTACCGTTCTCCAACTCTGGAAAGCCATCTAGTTAACTGGAGTGTCCTGGTACACTCCCAACAGCAAAACAGTCACCCATGGGACAGCTTTGGTATCGCCCTGTGATGCAGCAGTACAACGCTGCTTTGATTTTTCAGGTGATCACCCACCACCAAGTGATTCACTGCCTCAATAACCTGGAGGTCGTTTTGCAGCGAGGCCAAAATCCTTTGCCTGGAGTATTCGATTTGTCTCGGTGTATTCAGTGCTCTCATTTATTTCCCCATCAAAAGAAACAAGACACCAGCCTATGCCTCCCAGACAGTGGTCCCAGTGACTTTCCGATTTTCTTCAAGGAATATTGACTAAAGGAACAACCAGATAGGAGGTGCTTATTTCTAGTTTTATGCAGCGTGGTTGCTGATGTCCATTACACTCCAAACTCTCAAGGATTTCAGTCTCAACTGTACTGTCTAACAAGCAGCAGAGGATCAGCACAGCCTTTGGGAATTGTCCTAACATAACCATGACAGAGTCCCCGAGCCACAAAAATGAAGTCAGCAAGATTCACAAAGGAAGCTGTTGTCAGCAGCAAGGTTTTCCAGCAGAGTGAAGCTAAGCTTTAAGCTGCCCAAACAAACACAGTCCTGCAGTCTACAGAACCAGCCTGCTTGGTCCTGTCGCCGTGTTGGTCTCATGACCTGTGCTGTGGTTGAAACCAATGCAGACCTTTGTGGGGACGATGACAGAGCACATTCACCTACAACATGCATAGCCTGCATGTGAGCCTGTCTTATACTCCAGTTTGTAGCTCTTTCCTAGCAGTTGCCTCCCCCTCGGATGTGTCTGGACTAAAACGATCACAGGTCTTTGAGACCAGGATCCCGTTAAAAGGTGGAATTTCCACCTGAGTACTTCTGCAGAAATAATAACAACACAAAAGATTACACAATGCAAATAGGACAAAAGAGATCTATGTCACAGTGGCACAGATGCATGTCTTGGTTTGAGTTGGGACAGAACTAACTCTGTTCAGTGATTTTACTTTTCAGCCAAGTCTCTTCTAAGTAACTGCACTTTCTGAAGTTAATGGCATACTTTCTAATATTTTGAGACAAGCAAACTAAAAAGTGTCACTTGAGCTCTTAAGTGCACAGAAATTTGCCTCCTGTTTCTGCCAACTTTCTTGGAAACCACCCCGAGTATGTTCTGTTGGACATAAGCCCAAACTAAGGACATGGATTCCTCACCTCTTTAGTGCTCTTTCTAACAATACCACCTTTCTGGCAAGATCGTTGTACTGCTGTTAATCCACATGGAGAAAATACACTGAATATCTGCTTGTACCTGTCCTGCACAAACGCTTTGAAATCTCTCAACTAATGACTCTCTTTGTAGCACAAAGGTGCCATTGTTCTCCCATCTCCACGCAAGGAAGGAAGATTTAAAACTCATGGAAAGGGAATGTCAACCAATTTTGAGAGCAATCAGTGAAGCTGCTGTAACTGCTGGAACATGGATCTTCAGTGGTACTGAAGGCTTCTGTAGTGAGCCTACACCACTCAGATCTGGACAAGAGAACACAACAGACAGGGACAAACAGGCCTGCGAAAGGCAGGTCTCGTGGCCACATTAAGCTTTGCACAGATGGAGTTATTTTAAAGATCACAACACTTCCTCATAGGGAATGTAACAATGTGCAATTAGTAGAGCTAAAGAAACCTGAGTGTGGAGCTGCTGCACCACTGGGTATGCGACTGTAAAAGATACAGACAACCACTCAGGAGACTCACTGCTCTGTGAGGAAATTCTCTTCTTTGGAGAAGAAAAAAACCTGAAAGGTAAAGCCTGAGAGACAGTCTTACAGTGTCACTGAAGGAAACTACTGAAATAAGACCTGCTATTGAAGAAGAGTGACAGAACAAAACATCTTGCATGGAGTTGACTCCAAACAGAGACATGCTGAAGTTAAACCATAACAAGGCACGTATTTAAAATGGCAAAATGAGAAGATGTGAGGAAATACTGAGAAAAAAAAAATCACAAGGGAAAACACCTCCCCCATCACAAATATAATCTGGAAATTTACATGGAGAGTAAATCCAAGAGCATGTTTTTTAACATTGATCATTTAACATTAGAACAAACCAACCAACCAGTGTATCTTCTTTCCCAGAGGCAGACACCTCAAGAGGAAGAGTCTCGCTTAGCTAACCTAAGAAAATAAGTCACCAAACCAACCTAATAAAAAACAACGCTACATACAGCGAGACCCATCTCCCTTGAGCCAAGGCAACAACCTGTCTGTATCCTTTCACTTTCCTTCTGAATAAAAGACTGTAAAAACACCGCTTTTCTATTTCCAAGCTGTAAATGACAGCGTTTTACCCAAGAAAGGACACATTTGCCCATCCTAGAAACAATATCCAAGCACCTGTCAGATTATACAGGACTAAAAAAACACAATCTGAAACAAGTCTTTTGCTCAGCCAAGCTGAGGAGCAGTGTAGGCTGAAAAGCTGTGGAAAACAAAAGAAAGTGAGACTAGTTTTATTTTCACTGGTACTGCATAGGTTCAGCCAAGCCTTTTGCCCAGTGAATGCCTATAATGCAATTTAAACAAAAAGCTTTAAAAACAGAGGGCAATGTTTTCCAAAATCTGAAGTCTCTTCCCAATAGGCAAAAGGATGAGGTGCTCTGGAAAAAACAAAACATACCACCATATACATGGTGGTTCTAACTCCTTTTGCTACTTTCATACATAGTTTCTGTTCAGTTAATTTAAGTTTTGCTCAAACATATTGTTTTTATAATCAGCTTTTGCTGTGATTACTTGAGGCTTGCTGGGTGGTGGTGATTGTTTTTTATTCTGTAGCAGCGTTCAATATCCCTTCCTAATTGTTAACTTTTATAAACCAAAATGTTGAAAAAGCCCCAAAGTGTTACTAAAAACATTGACCATGTGTTCACCCGAACAGAAATTTGAAGGAAAGATTGTGGTACATTGATTTCCCCACCACCACCACCTTATTAAGTATATAATGCAATTAGCACCTCTGCAGCGGAGTCTGATTTGGCAGTTTTAATCAGACCGCCTCCCAGTACAGTCAGGGCTGCTGGGTGACACTTGAGATCTGAAGAGTGAGGGTAAAAATAACCACTGTTCAACAAGACATGATGAACACCAGACAGCTGAGTCACCTTTGAAACCAATTTTGATTTTCTGTATTAAAAGGAATTAACAAAGAGAGGGGGGATAAAGGATTCAAAAATCTGTCTGAAATTTATCTTTCATTGAATATTCTGTAACGTAAACTCTGAGCTTTCTCTTGATTGCTGCTATGGATTCTTACCATCAGTAAATAGTGCTCGGTCGCCTCTGGGAAACCTCTGTTTCATGCAAAGAAGCAACTTCTAATAGAATTTCAGCTTCATTTAAAAAGTGTAATTTCTAAGCACCTGTTTCTCACAGATTGACAGCATCAACCATTACTATTTACGAAGGCTTCCAGTATTACCAGCAAAGTTAAAAATGTGATAGGCCCCAAATGTGCCACCGAACACACGCGGGCTGTGGAGCTGGTAGATGTTTTGCAAGACAGCTGTAACACCATGGAAAGTTTACTGTACATCAAACACATCTCACAGCAAACTGAACAAGCTCTCGGAGAAACCCTACAAGTTTCTCCAAGTGCTGCGAGAAACTGAAACCCTGGCAGAGAAAGTGTTTCAGGAGAAACTTTCACACTGATTCACAGGTTGAGCTTTTACTTTGGAAGCCTGCTTTGAAGATTTTAAAAAGAATGAGCACCGAGACGGTAGGAAAGGAAAACCATTGGCATCTGCTAGCCAAAACGTGCACACGAGAAGGCCAGCGACGGCCCCTTTTCACTACCCCAGCGTGGAAGTAAAAACAAGGGCTCCCGGGGAGCGGGCAGAGCTCGGCCAGCCAGAGCCCAGCAGGCACGGAAGTTTCCCCAAACCCGCAAAATCCCCGTGTCTGGGCAACCACTTCAGACCGCCTTAAGGAGAAAAATAAATAAACGAGCAAACGAACCAACACCGCTACCGCGTACGAGCCGGCAGCGATTTGCCTGGAGGACCCCGGGCCGCAGCAGACCGCGCAGTGCAGGGGCACGGGGCAGCGCCGGGCCCCCTCCCCGCCGCGACCGTCACGGTGGCGGACAGGCACTGAAACGCGGGGAGGGCGAGGGGAGACCTGGCTGCGGAGGAAGCCACGGCAGGTGGAGGCAGGTGGGCTGGCGAAGGAAGGGATGGGGGGAAATTTTGAAGCCTGGGGGGGAGGCAGCGGCCCGGGGAGAGGGCGAGAGGCTGCCCTCGGCGCAGGGGCTGCAGCGGGGAGCGCGGAAGGGGCTGTAGGAAAGGCGGGTTTGCCGCAGGCTGCCGGCTGAGGGAAGGTCGGCAGCCCGCGGCGGCGAGGGGGAGCGGAGGCAGCCGGGGGTGGCTTCGCTGCACTCACGGGCGAGTCGTAGGAGAAGGCACACTCCGTCTTGTAGACCCGGTCCCCTGACTTGGGCACCCGGATCGTGGGCATGTAGGGGACGAGCAGCTCGCCCAGGTCCCCGGCGGCCATCTGCGCATCGCCGCCGCTGAAGAGCGCGGCCCGCTGCATGTTCCCTCCGGCCGGCCGGCCGACAGCGAGCGGGCGATGCGAGGGCAATGGAGGCGGAGGGCAGCCGGGCCCGGGGCAGGGCGCGGCGGCGGGAGCTGGGCCCGAGGGAGGGGAGGGGGAGGGAAGATGCTATTTTTAATCCAATGGCAGCGGGAGCAGCACCAGCTGCGGCGGCGGCGGCACTCCGGGGGTCCCGGCGAGGGCGGGAGGGAGGGGCAGGGCGGCGGGGGCGGGCCGTGCCGCACCCGGCGACTCCCCCCCCCCCCCCCCCCAGCCACCTCCGCCCGTCCCTCGTCCTGCGGGGCCGGTCGCGGGCCCCGGGGCCGCGCTCCTGAGGTGGTTCCCGCCCCGCGCGCGTGCCGCGGGTGGCCGGTCGGTAGGCGGCGGCCGGCGGGGACCTGCCGCCCCGCTCCGCGCCGAGGCCCCGGGAGGGTCAGGCACCTCCCTCGGCGGAGTGTGCTTGAAGGCGGGGCGGGAAGGGGCCGCGCTCGCCTGTTCACGCGTGTTGCCAGAAAACCTTCGGGTCCCTGAGAGGAGGATGGAGACTCTGTCTCCTGGTGTCCCTGAGTAGCTCGGAGCAGTTTTCCCTGTGACCAGAAACACTCTGCTAGAGGCTCCTTTGTTTATTTTTTCAGCAACTAAATACGATATATATTTTTTTAATTATCTGCTGTAAGAATTGAGTAACTTCACGCGCCTGAAATAAGCCGTTTGCCTGCGGCAGTCCCTGACCGGTAACGAACGGCGGTCCCGTGCCCGTGGGGGGCAGATGGCTCCGGCCTGTCACGGTCCCGCTATAGACGGCGCTGCCGGTCGGTGCGGTGTGTCGGGCTCCGCCTTAGCGGTCGGTACCTGCCAGGGTCAGCACGTGGGTACGGCAGGACGAGCTGTCGGGATACAGGGAATGCCCCGGCCGAGCTGCCCTGGGCAGCCCGCGGCAGCGCCAAACCCAGATCTCCTGTCTGGAGGGACAGAACCATTAGCTTAAAACTACCTTTGTTGGCGTTTGCTCTGTTGTTCTTTGGGTTTCACTTCAAAAGAATACTGTTAGGGGAAGGAGGAGTAGAGTGAAGTAACTTTGTAGGAAAAAACCCCATCGAAATATTATTTTTTTCAAGAAATAACTATTGTCTACGCCT
The DNA here is from genome assembly GCA_009769605.1 of Bucorvus abyssinicus. Lineage (NCBI taxonomy): Eukaryota > Metazoa > Chordata > Aves > Bucerotiformes > Bucorvidae > Bucorvus > Bucorvus abyssinicus. The sequence goes on along the minus strand of CM020035.1, from coordinate 7,901,322 downwards.
GACAGCAGCAGGATTAAAGAACTGACGGGTCCGTTTGACATGAAGATGGATAATGTAGATGAATAGCCTTCCACCCGTAGTCCACATTATATCCAAGGATTCATCCATCGCTTCCAAGCAGGTGATGTGACCATTGCTAGAACCACCTTTTAGCTCAAAAAGTAGTTTCAAAAGGTGGTTCTAGTAAAATCTCAATTAACAACAGAACTGAAAAATAAGTCTGTACCTAGCTATGAAGAAACAGGCAGTGAGAGCAAGCAGACCAGTGCAGTCTGTTCCCAGCAATTTTTCTAGCAAAACAAATCAAGTGTTGGGAACAATGGGAAATACCAAGAGCAGAATGTGCTGTCAATGGCCTTAGACTTACTCAAGAACAGACATTATGACATCAAAGTCTTGTAAGCATCGTTGGAGGCTGGATAAAAACCACAAATTAATACAGGGTCACCAGGCAGATTTATTTTCCCTGAGAAGACTTCATGCTTTCATAATGATTTCTTTTACATTTAACTCAGCATTTATAAACAACGAGAGCCATCATAAGACATACAAGCCATCTAACCTGAAAGATTGTCTCAAAGAAAAAGGACAAGTCAAAGCACTAAAATCCATCAGGGTCCTTCTAACGTTTCGCAGTGTGAGGAAGCAGCAAACGAGGCAGTCTGCTTAAAATAGCCAGTGCACCGCTGCTTAACGTAAAGAAAGCAGTTTATGTCTTTTAACAGTTTGAAACCACAGGATGATCAGGGGGCACTAAAGGGCTTGAGCTTATTTCCTTAAAAAGGTGGGAATTTTGAATATGGACAGATAGTTTAGGATCACAATGTGTAAGAGACACTTCCCATCGCTCTCCTCAGGCCTTTGAAGCCAGAGGAGTGCCGTGGTGGGGAGAACCTGAGGAAAGACCCCTCTAGTGGTAAAAGTCTCCCAGATGCAGAGGGTACTGTCTGTATTCCCTACGTGGTTGTCAAAAGCCTAGAAAAATAGCTGTGCAGGTCTGAGAGCGCATGGCAGGTATGCTTGTGGATGGATGCCCTCAGCGGCAAGTTGCCTTATTTTGCCTTGAGTGTTTCTTAATTTGTTCTTGGTTAATAACGGTTGCACGGCACATTTCCACTTGAGTTTTTATAGGAACTCTTTTGGTTTGCTCTTTGAAATTTCATTTCACCCTGGAAAAGAAGCCTTTGAGTTATCCTAAATCTTACCAGAAAGGTCACCCTTTTCACCTCCCAAATCACGTATGTGCCCTCTCTACGCTAAATGCATGGGGAAGATACATTGAAGTTTCCATTTTGAGATTTTGCTGCCAAGACTTGCATTTTTATATACTAAAAGTTGTGTAATCACCCAGCAGGAACTGCTATCTGTTTACCTAGCAGTGATAAGGTGACCCGTAAACCGCATTAACTCGCATCAACCTAGACCATTCTCCATAGCTTGATCCTGGCTCTTCAGACATCTCGCAGCCCGTTCGTAACAACCTTCAATAAGCAGTTCACTATTTTTCCCTTGTTCATCTTACTAAGCCTGTCACAGAAAGTACAAAGCTCTCTAACAACAGGATCAGTAACATGAATATATGGCTAAAAACTGGGGGAAGGGGGGTATTTTCAAGAGTACACTTAAGACTTAGGCTTTTAAAATCCCCTAAAAATCACTAAAAATTATGACTCTACATGCTCCAACACACTTTTTAATGTTTGAAAACCCTTTCCTTTGCTTTCTACTCCTACACCTGACAGTGTAGATAGCCCCAGGTCTAGGCAAACATGTACAACTGCCTATTGAAAACACAGGAGGTACCTGAAGTAATAAAACCAAAGCCATGTTAAAATTAAAGACTGTCCTCCCCACAACTATTTGGCATGAGATTCTCCATGTCACTGAAGACATATTTAAAAGATGAGTTATGTGACAGTAGTAGATACCCCTGACTTAGAGTTTTCTAAAATACTAACATTTTACTGAGCACTGTGTTTTCATGCGTGGGGAACCTTCTGCCACAGAAGGATTATGCGGCTCTGTTTTAGATCTATTACCATTTAGACTAGGAAGCATGTATCATAAAAAAGTACCTGTTACTTTTAAACCTCATTTAAAAACAAAGCATTGAAAAAGCCCCCAGCCTCAGAACTACGTAGAAAGATGTTCTAGAGAGATCACTTTTTGGATGATCTAACACAGAGAATTTTCTAGTTCAGAAAGATGCACAGTTGGTCATCTTGCGGGGGGGTTGGTTTTGGGGGTTTATTTTAAAATCTGTTTAAGAAGTCTTTTACAGAGACAGACTGTATAGCAGGTGAGACTGGAGAAAATGAAAGAGCAAACAAGCATAAATGACGCATATGTAAGAAGAAAAAAGTTTAAAACTGGTGACAAAACTTATAAAGGAGGAGCAGCATGGCTGACACAATCAGGGATGAAGGCTGTTAACAGATACATGGAGAGAGAAACTTCTGAGATAGTGCAGAGAAAATTATAGCAGGTGTTGAACAATACGCAAGTTGAAAAAATAGTGAAAGATGAGATTGAGTGACTACAAGTATTGCGAAAGAATTTGTCTAAAGGGGTAGATACAATCCTAATATTGCAAAGATCTGAAAGTGTGTTCCTTCCTTACTTCATCATCCACAAATTACCTGACACAAGGCACTGCAAAAGAAAAAAGCCTTACAGTTTCCTGTACCTTTCATCTAAAACTTTTAACTACTCAAAATCACACAATGAAGACTAATATTACCAGTGTGTTTCACACGTATTAGGTCACAAAGCCCATTCTGCATTGATGTTGTGGAGAAAAGGGGTGATTGCTGGCAACTGACAGAAGGCATGTTCTCTATTAACAACTTTTACCAGCTATATGAGCTTAACCGCCACAGAGTTTCTCTCAAGTTATCTGAAACAACACAAACATTGTTTCTGTTTATTCACTTCCACCAGTGAACAGCAGGATGACATTACATAGCTCAGCCACAGTTTGTCAGTATGCATTTTAGACCATGCACTGTCTTAAAATTGTTTAATTGTCAGGCGTGGATTTCATAGAATTGTCAACAAGATGTTTATCAGGGGTTTCGTAATGATACCAAGGTCCATCTCCCCTGTGTCTCATCAGTCTGCGTGCCTCCATCTCCATCAGCCTGAAAAAGAGCAACAGACACACTCAGCGTGAAGTTTACTGGCTTTGATCAATGTTTAACATCAGGACATTGCTGACAACAGCAATGAATGTGGCATCTATAGTTTATAAATACTGAAACACAGCTAGTACCAAAATACATCTTCTGTCAAGAAAGGTTGGACCAGATGATCCTTGAGGTCTCTTCCAACCTGGTATTCTATGATTCTATGAAAACATGAAGGGTTCAACTAAAACATGAGCTATTACATCCTTCCATTTCAATTTTTTACAGCAAGTCATCTCACAAAAGAGTAATAAAAATTTTTGCAGGAGTTCTGTCACAGGTTCTTGCCTAGTAAGGGGCTAGGCATTTTCATACAGCTTTCAACTAAAAATAAATAGGAGCAAGAAAATCAGCAGTGAATGTGCTGGTAGAAGGAGCTATGCTGTGTGGTCCCAGTAGCAACAGTTCGTGAAGCTCAGACTTTCTTCTCAGTTTGCTCCAAGCAAGTATAGAATAAACTCGGTACAACGATGTCATTGCTGCCCACACAATTTTCAACAGCAACAAGGAACGTGATCGCTCCTGTAAAGGGGTCATTGAGCTACTCAGTTAAGGCATTAACGGAGGCAAAAAGAGCTGTCCCTCTCCTGACCCAGGAAGACAGAGCTATACCCTTATAAATACAAACGTTTTGAAGAGACACTGGTGTTTTACAAGACTGCCCTTGGATGGTTCCAGTTCTGGTCATCTTAACACCACTATGGCACCAGCCACTGCAGCAAGCGCTCGGGGTCAAGCGATACATAAATAAGTTATGTCAGCATCCAACTCAGTATGTTAAGCAAAATAAAAGAGTCAACTACTGTATTTAAAACCCTTAACTATGTAACATACCTCATCTCGGTTTTCTTCGCTTCAATATCAAGCAAAGCCATTTCTTTCTCATAGTCCTTTTCAGGGGGGTCCAGTAAGTAACGAGCTATCCAGCGACTTATAGGGTGCTGGGAAATATAAAAGCAGACATTAATCATGCAATTTCCAAGTAGAAATGTCATCGTAACTAAATCACTTTGCATGTTCCCAGTCCTGAAAATACATCATCAACACCACCCATAAAGTTAAAACCACGCTCAACTGTTTGGAAGGTCAGAACCCTCAAAAGCTGTATTTCTTTTGCCGTTTTTAAGGACAAGACAACCTGCAGACAACTATTCTGTAGCCAAATTACAATTTAATGGAAGACATGTGGTTTATCTTCTTTCTGTTGAAATCAAGTTCCTTAAACTGCCTCTGCAGTCACAGAAATGGACTCCAAACCTCTTACCATAATCAGTAACATTTTAAAGTTTTGCTTCCACACAGAGGCAACAAAAGTCTAAGTGAGTTGAAACAGTTGTAAGAGTATTGCTAAATTCAGTTACTTCCTACAGAACCAAAAAAGTGCTGGCAGCAAGAAGCCAGGGACTAATTTTAAGAAAATGAAATGAAAAAAAAGTATAACCTTGGGTTTCTGACTATACAAATTTTCAATTCCAGATACAAAATCATGTGTGATGTTGAACTTTGAAACAACGCTTCCAAACAATACAAGCGAAAGTAAAGGCACTTTAAACTCCAGTATCTTAAGATGTTTAGTTCCAGAGCAAGAAACAAAGACAGAAACTGCATGCTAGGAATCAAGAGAACAGAAGGCTGTTCTTACTATGGATTTAGCAATATTATAAAAGAATTCTTGGCATACAGCTTCAGCAGTTTACTTGCCTAAAGTTACAGATCTTTTGCATCTACTTGTGTCAATAAACAGATTTCCTACAGCCACACCCATGTTCCATAAAGCTGAAAAAAAAGCAAGTTTACCAAAACCATAATTGCACAATTCGAGGTCTGCTGCACTGACACCCAACGGCAGGGACACGCCATCCTCGTTATCCCACTCCACACATTTTACTCCCGAAGTATCATCAAGAGGAAGGCTGTCCATAACACACTTCCCTTTTACATGTGACACTCACTTTGTAGTATTCCCAGTACTCCGGAACATAACCTTCGGGAATCTCTGCAAGTTCAGCTTCACCTGTCAAGGAAAGGAGGAACATATAATTCAAGTTTGGTTTTTTTAATACCTTGTATTCTGCCTTTCACATTGGAAAAAGAACATTATTTCACATGGAGAGTACTTAATCCCTCAGTCTGAGCTCTGTTCAGAAAAATTGGACTTGTCATTCTTCCAGACACTTCACACTGCATGTATCTGCCTCATTGACTTAAAGCCACACAACAAAAGGGGGAAATTAGCAGCTATAAAGACAAAATAACTCAGATCAAGTCCACAGAAACGCCCTTTAAAGTACATAAGCTGAAAAATATGGATTTTTCCTAATCTCTATTAAATTAATTCCATATTATTAACAGTAGTAGGTTTAAAACACGTATTGCCAAGCAAAATTTTGGCTTTTTTGCTAGATAAAAAGCAACAGTTGCAATGTACGTAGCCTTCTTAAAGAAGTATGTAAAACAAGGTGATACAGACTGCTCATCTGAATGCAGAAAAACTGTATGATGTTTGAAAACTGATTTATGTTTGAAAGACAAGCAACAGATACAATTTTTCCATTTTTAAAAATGTGGAAAGCTTTTTTAAAAAAAGCAACAACTACAGAAAAATAAAAAAATACCAGGAACACCTTCTATGTGCAGATACAGTATTACCATAACTGTTAGGCCTCTCTCATGGTCTTCCACAGAGCAAGCCTTAAAAGAGCTGTTTTCTCCCCAGCATGCTTAGCTTCCATTTCATAATGATGGCTGTGTACTTAGCTTAGCCACGACAGAGCACTCACCGATAAAGATGTTGACATACGTTATGAACAGTGCCACTGGTATTCCCGTCAGGAATACGTAGAATCTCTGCAGAGGGATGCAAAGACAAAGAAGCAGTGTGGGAAACTCAGAAGCCTGACAAAGTATAGATGAGGTTAGTCTGAAATGATGTAATGGCCAATAATGCTTAGATTTGCTTTCATAGGTCAGATAGGGGTGTGGTATGAAATACATACTGCTGATTAAAACAAATTAATTAACAAACTAGAATACAGGAACAGCGATGCTGTGTCAGTCCATGAGCCTCTTGAGCTCAGCTCTCAGACTGCTGGAGAGGAGACAGAGACAGTGATGCTTTCCCTGACAGCTGTCTCAGCATCCTGTGACAACTGGCTTCAGCTTTTAGTGGTAACGAGGCACTTACACCAGCGTGACCTAATCCCACCCGAATACAACTACTGCAGGCTCTGGTAACTGTGGAAGACAGATAAAGGCAGTCCGATCACACAGAGGGAGTCCTGTTGACTAGGCTGTTACCCGCCATAATAGGCTCTACCCGAAACCCAGCTTTTTAGGGGTCAAACTTGGGTCAGGCTTCCTAAATCTCATCTCTGGCATTAGCGGTTTAGGTAACTGAAGGCAAACCCTGCAGAAGAGTAACCTGATACATTTTAAAAAGGAGGATGGAGTAGAAAGCATTTCTGGGTTATGCATATATGAACCCAGACATGTAATTTAAGAATGCTATCACAGCATTAAAGTACCTATCACAATCTTTGCCACTTAACCGATCTCTTTACTTCATCTGGCCGATTTTACAGCACATGACAAAAAATTCTTTAGCAGGAGGACTGGAAATTCTTGTTTATGTGAATAGTGCCAACCACATTTTAGGTGCTATCAAATAACAGAGACAATTGTATTTTACACCATTTACAAGAGATGGGTTATACTGAATGTAATAAGTTTGTTTTTAACTCACCAACAAGTTCAGAAACCGAGTATCATAAAAACTTGTTGCCTTGATAATAAACATTCTCTTCCCATGGCTGCTGCTATGTCGTACAGGAGCTGAAAATTGAACCAAAATATTATGGGTTTTTTCTCCCTTTGGTGACAAGATGAGATCAACAATGCACACAAAAGAAAAAAAAGGAGTATCCAGCACTGGCTGAGTAGTTTCAAGCTGGTCTTCTGAGGATATCAATACTCCCAAAAAACCTGCCTGAACTAATTACCTAGTTTGCTAAAATGAACCTATTTGCCCTCTAAGTTTAGCCACAGATCTATTTCTACCTGTAAGTCCCAACAAATAAGTCACCGAATGCCCATATAGGGGCCAAGTAAATTCACGGATTAGCGTGTCAGGAAGTTTGGCCTCCCGCCAGGTTCGATCCATGTTCCACCCAAGAAATGTAATTTCTCGGAGGAACGCAGATACCGTTGCACCCCCTCGAGGGCTCTTCCTGCACGTTGAACGGGTTCCCTACCCCTGCTCGGCCACGGGAGAGCCGCAGCAGCCCGTCACTGCCGCCGCCCGGCTCCCAGTTCCTGCCCCAGGTAGCGGAGAAAGGCCCGAACGCAGCGGCCGCCCTCAGCAGGGGAGCCGGGACGGAGGCCTCCACACCGCGCCCCCCGTGCCACCCAGATGCGGCCCCCGCCTCCCCCCGACAGCAGCAGGCGAACCTCCCGAGGCGGCGGCCCCGCGGCCCCCCGCGCCCCTCTCCTCAGGAGGGCACCTCTCTCCGCTGCCCAAGGTCACCCCACCCCTGGCACGCCCGGCCCCCGCAGTCCCGCCGCAGAGGTCATACCAACAGTACCGGGGAGGCGGGCGGCGCCAGCGAGCCCGGGGAGGCGAGCACAAGCCGCTGCGCCGCTCGCCGCCCGCCGAGCTCCCCAAGCAGCCGCTGCCCGGAGCAGCAGGCTCATGGCCGCCATAGCTGGAACTGGCACGGAGGTGGGACCGGCGACACCACTCTCCGCAGCGGGGTGAAGCTAAGCAAGCGCCATCTTGGAAAAGGGCAGAGCCGCACTCTCTTTCCGGCGCCCTCGCATGACGTCATCCTGGGCGCCGAGGGTCATGGCGGCTGCCATGGCTATGGCCGCCCTGTGCCGGCACCTTACGGGCGCGCTGCGGCTCTCAAGAGCACGACCGGGCTCGCCGGCTGCTGGCCTCCCCGGGTGGGCACCGGGGCGCGGGAGGCTGAAGCTCGGGAGCTGTCTGGGGCGGGGATGTGGCGCGTCGCGGGTCATAGCGCGGTTCGCGGGCGGAAGGAGAGCCGCCCTTAGCGGCGTTCGCGTTCCGCGCTGCTGGGAGGCCGGAGGTCTGGCGTCCTGGCTGCTGAAACCTCGGCTGGGGGTTGCGGAGCTGTAAGGCATCGTGTAAGCGTAGAGCGGAGCGTCTCCCTGTGCACGTTACTGCTTTGCAGGGGTTCTGCTTCCAGCGCGGGCCGGTGTTTGTGCTTATACCGCCCAGTTCCTGCTATCGCCGTCTGGTTAAAGTCAGCGCAGGAGCACGCGTTCTCGTACACTGTAGCTCAAGCTTTCTGCTTTAATTTTCAAATTGTTCTTTATCTCTGAGGAAAGATTATAGATTAGATGAGACAAGGGGTAGAGGAGAAAACTCTTGAGATGACATTTGATAAAGAACTGAACCCATCACTTCCCCCCTAGACTGTGGCATTCATCTCTGTGGGGGACCTGGGCCTTTATGAATGAAAGCAGCTTTCCCATTCAGCTGAATGATATTTTCCCTATCTTATATGGTTTTCCCTCTGTTTTTTTATGCAGATTGACACTGAACCTATTCCACAAGGGCCTAGTGAAATCTGAGCCCCTCCATCAGGTAAAGTTTCTGCACACTACTTTGTCTCGGAAAGGTCTGGAGGAGTTTTTTGATGATCCAAGAAACTGGGGAGAAAAAACAGTAAAGTCTGGTGAGTTAAATTTCATATTTCTGATAATGATCTTTGAGCCACTTGTGCTCATCTGAAATCTGACCTGTGCTTCGGCATTATAGGAATTATTCAAAGCGACATAAAACTTCTTATATATGTATGTACATACACACACTTGTACATGTTTATGGCTGCTAATATTATTTTTTTGTGTATTCAATGTTTATGAAAGCAAATAGATATTATGCAGCTAAATATTTTGCTGTAAATCCTCTGCCTTGTTATAAGATTGATTTTTTTTTTTAAACTTTTTTTTTATAGGGGATGCATGGAATATAAAGCAGCTGAGGGGCAAGAGTAGTGAAGACTTGCACAAACTTTGGTAAGCAAGTGTTAGTGAAGTAGCTTCTCCTCTTTCAAAGCAGCTCCGCATGTTTTATTACCATGTGGCTACTGAACTTATTAGCCAGTAAGTTTACTCTGCTGTACAGCTCTGCATGCTTATGCTTGCTTCCAATTTTGAAAGTCTCTGAGGCTGGAGATTGCATCCCCACTGCAGGCAGTCCGTGCCAGGGCTGAAGTAGTACATAATTATACTGTGAATAGTTTTTTCCTTGCACATCTTGTCCTTTTGTTGTGCACCTGTAAGAAGAGTCTGGCCCTTTCTCTGTCCAGGGAGTGGAAGCCTACTTAGTGTTAACCTCTTCCTTCCTTACATGCCTCTGTTCCAGGTGAAGTAAACCCGTCCCCCTCAGCCTCCCCTTGTATGTCCTGTTCGTCAGCCCTCCCCTACCCACCTCTACTGGGCTTTCTCCAGTTGGTCAGTATCTTTTTTGCTTCTTTCTGTGAAGCCAGCAGGTACAGGATACAGGATTAGAGGTTGGGCAGCTCTGCTCTGTCCAGCAGGGCAGGGAGTGAGTAATTGCTACTGCATCCAGAAATAATTTTTAAAGTACTGTGCTTTCTGACCTAGGTATGTCCTACTGAAGGAAAAAAACATGCTTTTAACTTTAGAGCAAGAATCAAAACGACAACTCAAGCCTATGCCAAGTCCAGAACGATTAGAAAAGGTAACTTTGCCATACTAGCTAAAAATATAACTCTCAAGTAAAATCACTGAGTGAAAGATGAAGTGTTTGTAAACTTGTTAAAGACTTGTTAAAAAATTATTTCCCTGATCTTAGTATATGCACAGTGTGCTCAAGCAACACAGTAGGAAAGGCCTCTCCACCCGTTATATAACGTTAAGAAGTATTTTGCCATCTTCATGCCCTGAAATGGCACTAGAGGATTTCTAGAAACTTCTTGGTAAAACTTCAACATAATCTCTCATCCTCTACAAACCTTTTTTAGCACTTAACTGTTGCCAGCTTCCTGCCTCTGACATTGTCTTCTCCGAACTTGTACCCTTTGGTTTCTCACTGGTATTTTGTGATTCCCATTCTGAACAGTATTTTCTGCGTAGTCACGCCTACATCCATATTCAGCAATTACCAGTCACTGTAGAACTTGTTTGGGGAGGTGATTTAAGTAAGTGGCCCCAGCACTTAAAGTCAGATCTTACTAATTGCCTGTTTGGTTTTGGTTGAAGCCCAACAAAAGTAGAAGTGAAACACCAGTGAAATGCTGTGATTGCATCAAGACGAAATACAGCAAACTGCTCATTGAAACAAGCTCTAGCAGCTTCCCAGAGCATTAAACTTGTTGCTGTAATTTATGTGTTACAGTCATATTATGAGACAGACCTGACTAAAAACCTTGCAGTGTCATAGTTTGGTCGTGGCAGCTTCCTAATCGGCCAGAGGCATTAGTGTGGCTGTGACCAGGCTCCAGAGTGAAAGCCAGAATGACAAACAGCCAGTACAAACCAGCTGACAGCAATACCTACAGGGCATCTTCTGTTTGCTTCTCCTGTTCCCTTTCCACCCCTGCCTCAGAGCTCTCTGTTCTTCTGGCAACAGCATTAGATCCAGCTTTATGTATTATCCAGCAAGTCTTTAATGAAATATCAGACTGTCAGTTACTTCACATCTGTTCTGTTCACAGGTTAGGTTTTTCATGCACCCATTCCCTACCATTCCAGTACCCAGGGCCAATCCAGCTCTTTGACTCAGTCCACAACTGTGAGATCACCCATGATGGAACTCTTGAGTGTGTTTTACCTTTGCTTTTCCTTTCAATTTTGTCTCATATCTTCACTTGAGATCTCTTAAATTCAGTATTTTGCTTTTTTGGCCCATGCTGAAACTATTTCCTATTTCCAGGTAGAAAAGTCTATGAAAAACATAGACTTGGTTGTCCGAGAAAGAGAAATTGCTTTGAGGCTTTTACAAACCGGCCATGAAAAGCCAGCACCTGGCGAGTGGAGACATGACTTCTTGGGACGCACCTACTGGTATGGAAGAGTGAACTTTTTTTCCATATATGTGAATGTTTCTTGTGGTTTGTCTATTTACCAGCAAATCTTTATCTAACTAAGAAAGGATTCATATACTCTACAGAAAGAAACGTGTTTGCTGGTCAGCAGTCAGGAGCTTTGTGAGTTTTGGTTTGTTCTGGGTTTTTTTGATGTAGTTATAATTACTGCAAGCTCTACCATTAATTATAACAAAATCAGTTTCATGTAACTAGTTTCTATACTCAGAAGATGTCTGTTACTGTGGCTGTTCTGTAACACATGAATGAACTATGGTTCAGGTTGAACCACCCGGGCTGACTTCCCTAGTTATAACACAAAATCCACATTGGGCACAACCTCCCACAGTACTGCACGAGACCACCTGAACAGCCATTGGGACTCCCTGCTAGTCTTGGCAGATATTTAACTTAGGTAGAAGCTTCTAGCTTTAGAATTATTTGTTGTCCAGATACTTGCAATAATCTGTCATTTCAGGTGGTGACGCTGCAGGCTCTGGCAGGACCTGCTGTTTCATTAACCAGTGTTTTACCCTCATCATACTGATCACAGTATCAGCTCTGCACCAAGAGTGTGGATAAGGGAAGGTCACACATTATACTAATGGTGAATTTTCAGTTGTTATCCATTTGTTTACCCGTTAAACAGAGATCAGCAGAATACTAAGTGCACTAACCGCGAGATTTACAACTCCATTCTGTGTGTATCTTTCTGCTTGGAAACATTGTCCACAAAGAAAGGTTTGCCCAGGTATTTGTAAATCCAGTCCCCAGTTAAGCAGGGGGAAGGGGCAGAGGACACTAAATGGTCTTTAAGCACATGCAGAAACTCTGCAATACATATAGCAGTAGGTCTGACACAATCTGGATGCCTTGGAGTCTGTAGGTAACTGCAAAAGCCATCTGTGCAGCCCATATGCAAGAGAAACCCCAAACACAATAATGGAGCCTAGATTTAGAGAGAAAGACTTGTGTTCAGGCAGATTTGCACTTGACGTGACATTCAACACCTGCGTTTAAAAGAAGATGGAAGTAGAAACAAAACTCTCTTCACGCACAGTTTGTTCACATCAGCTTTTGAAAGTTTCTTATGAAGGAGTAACTTTGAAATATAAATGCAAAGAATCACCGTCTATACTGGGCCCTCTCTTCAAACATCTACAGCGAAACCATGTTCTACAGGAAGACGCTGCGCTACATGTGAGATGTAGTTACAAACCAACCCAGCCACAGAGCTGCAAGTAAACACCCTCGTACCAACTCTGTGATCCCATCACACCACTTATCACTGCGCTGTAACCAAGTGTAACCAGTAGAATCCAAGGAGGACAAGGTATACATTCTATAATCACTTCTGTCTGTCTGTCACAGGTACACTTACAAGGAATGGCCCATACCATGGTACTTGAACCAAAAATACAAAAAGAGGAAGTTCTACTACTTACCTCACGTGAATCATTTCATCAGGTAAAAAGATGTTTTTGACACTGAAAGTTACTTTCTGATCTGTGCCTCAGTCCTTATTCCGCTTTGGAAGGAAAAAACAGTAGTAATCTCGTTGTTTTTACAGCTACGAGACCGACAATAAGGCTTTTTAAAATTACAGCTTGCTCTGTTTCTTTTTGCTGTTCCCATCTTAGTTATTAAGAGACTTGGTTATCTGTGCAGTTCACTGTAAAAGTAACTTTACATGCAGAGCACCCAAGATCTTCCCAGAAGTTGAATTTCTGTAAAATTCAAAAGCAAAAGAAAAATTCATTTTGCAGGCATTGAAAGCAAGTTAAGAGTGAAGATGCTAATTAGTGGGAGCCTCTGTTTGATTAGGAGGGCTGAGCTCATTAAGAAATTAACCACACTGACTTCTTGATTTTAGGCTCAGACTTGAAAAATATTTACGTAGAAGAGCAAGAAGGCAAAGCCTAGAGAGGACGAGGCGGAAGACCTTGGAAAGTAAGTTCCCTCTCCTTGCTGCAAAATCTCAGGGCCAGTAATGCGCTGGAAGAGCATGGCAAGCAATTGGCGGAATGTCTTTGTGACTGGAACAAGAAACAAGTTCTGAAAGCAGTGAACAACTCAACCGAGCATTCCTGAGAGTCTCCATCCTTTTTTTTTAATCCCACATTTGACATAAATTAAACTTGTGATCTGAAATAAAAAACCAGCTTTGGTGCGTAACTCTAATCCTAACGGTTGTTTGTAGTAACATTTAAAAAGTCACGTATTAGGCAGCTACTACAAAAGTGAGACACCGTGACAAGCAGCAACTGCCAGCCAGATGAGAGTATTAAACGCAGGGGTAATAATTACCTGGTTTAGATTAACAACTATGCATTAAAGCCAGACAGAAATGCAGAGCCTCTGAAGCTCTCATTCTGGCCCTTGTTCCCTGATCAGCCGAGCTGCGGGTACGTCCCCTCAGGTACATGTGCTTTCTGCATGAAACCATGGGAAAATACACTCCTCAGTCTTCTACAAGGAGCTTTTCCCCTGTGGTAAGTCTGGTTTGTTAGAAAGAATGAAATATTTAGCATGCGGACTTTGACCAATGCAGACTTTATACCTGGATTTCTAGATAACCATGACAAATTCAAACACGTGCGTGATGATTTTTTGCAGCATGCAAAATCTTTGAAGGAAGACTGATAACAGTCTTCTGTGGAACTGAAGTAGAAAGGTACTGCTACTGCTCTCAGGGGATGGTAAACACCTGCTTCATGAAAGTTTTGGACCTTCGGATGAGGTTTTGCAGAAATTTAGATTAAAATCACAAATACTGGTCTTTCAGGAAGTGAATGTGCTATGCCACGTAATCTGATAAAACGCTGGAAACTCCAAGGGAGCCAGAACTGTAGGAGGTAGACATATCTCCATCATCTTGACCTTCAGTTACTCCTCTGCATCACACAAAATACCCACTTCTTAAACAGAAACTCTTCCCAGTGGTGAGAAACCCCTATAAAGTGTTTTGCTAGAACAAAAGCATATGGTGTTAGAACATTAATACCATTGTACTGAAATTCTTTTAAGATACACAGAAGATAAAAGTTGATTAGACATAATGAAACCCAAGCACATGACACAGAAGGAAACCCTAAAATGCAGTTCATGAATGGAAACCAAACAAGCCTACTTTCTGTCTTCACCTCAAGCTCCACGCTGTCCAGTCAGTCTCACCACTTCACCAATGCCACAGTAACTTGACAAAGCTTTAGTCATTACAGGGTGATAAGAGACAAGTTCAGTTCACATTCCACTTGAGTGCAAACTCAACCAAGTCTTTTTCTTCCAGTTGACAAAAACAGCCAGTGCCTTACATCCTCTGTTGGAGCTGACTTCAGTTTGCCTCATTCTCATTTTTTTTTGTGAGAGAAACAGGGTTTGTTGATCGCTTTGGAAATCTGCAGCAAGCAACTTTATCTCAAGAGCAAGGAGTGGTTATTGTGATAGACACAAGCAAGCTGGTTTGATAAATTACTTTATTATTTGGAGGTAATGTGAAACGGTTTTCAGCTAGAGGCCTCATCATTATTTATCCACAAGGTCTTTTAGGATACAAAAAAAGTAAAAATGTAGCAGTACTGTTTACATTTTTTAAGTCAGTTAAATGCTATTTGGTTTTCCACCTTTAAGGTAAGGAGCAAAACTCTGTTATGCCCCAATACAGAACATCGCACAGCTGTAAATTAAAGTGAGCTTAACAGCAACATAGAGCTGCATCCTGACAACAAGCTCCTGCTCAAAAAACCCCATCCTCCTTCCTCTGACCCTGAGTACACACTCCCCATGCAAAACAGGCACTTCCTGACCCGCTGTGAGTCAGCTGAGGGAGCTATCCCAGCAGGAAGGGAGCAGTGACTGCCCCTTGAGTCACAGCTCCCTCTGAAAATGTACAGCCACATCCTGAGGTCTTCTGAGACTACTGGAGAGACAATTCCTTGCCTTAACTTCCTGGCTCAAACAAGTTCTGCTTCGCAGCTACATTACAAAGGCATTATATACATTCTTAGAAATCAGGTGGAGAGCACCGATTGGTTATTGAAATGAAAATTGCCCCCTAATAGAAAATTCACAAACCAGTGCTTCATCTAACATTCACTGCCTGGAATGTAACATCTCACGAGACCCAGCCACCTAGAGTGGACGACTACATACAAACTGTCCATTTGTGAAACCGAAGAGGAACTTTCTCTGCAAGTACTCACAAAGTTGCTCAAATATAAAAGACCAACTTTTATTTTTTTAAGAGAGAAGAGCAATCTAAGGCCAAAGTACCAGTAAGGAAGACTAATATGTTAAAGTAGACAAGAGATTTTTAATAAATTCTCATGGGTATTTGCGAGGTTATGCCTCTATCTCTTAGCTAACCTGTAAAGCTGTTCCCAGGAAAAGATACTAGAGAAAATAGATATTTATACAAAATTATAAAATGCTTGTTACATGAATTATTGCTTTACAAGGGATGTAAACATCCTTTTTCTATCATAGTACCAATTAGGACTCTAAGGTTTGTTAAAATGGAACTTGAATTATGCAAAAAATCCAATATAAACTTTCTACAAAAAAGAGTCCATCCCATTCCTGAGTATGCTAAAGCTATAAAACAGAAGGAGCATGGAGCAGGCAGCAGTTTTCACAGTAAGAGGTTTAAGGACATTTTCTTTCCACACACTGTTTCCCTCCTTCTTCATATTCTTGTTTAGAAATCCACATCTGTTGAAAAGTACCCTACAAAACAGACCAAAACAACAAAACACACACACACACAAAAAAAAAAAAATCAATCAGAAAACAAATGAAGGTTAAGTGAAACATGGATTTGCTTTTCCAGGAGGAAGACCAAGCAAGTCTTTACATTAAATGAGGTAAGAGGACTTCACCTGCTTCACTATCTTTTCCTTTGAGTATTATCCTGCTGAAGACAGGACGTTGCAGTACTGAAAGCTGATTTTGGTCTCCCTTTCGCATACTGCTAAATTAATCCCCACCAACCATTCAGTACTCAGTAACTTGTAGTTAAGCTCAGGAATATGATGCAGAAACAGGTTTGCTGCTTTCACGGTGTACTAGATAAGTGTAATTTCTAGATACCGTATTTCAAGCCTGCAACTTGCTGTTAAAAACAGGAGAACGAGGCAAGTTATTTTTTGATGGAAACGCTCGTGTGTCTTGTTTTTTGAATAGACTCTCTTCACCTTACCACAAGGATAGACAAGATGATGATGGCTATGATAGCACAGACTCTGCAATGCATGCTTAATATGGAGTTAGATTTTTGGGTGACAGCGCTGCTTAGCATTGCAGCAGAGTAACGCAGGTTTACTAACCAAAGAAGCCAAAATGGAACCACCAATCCATGAGCTGAACCTCCGCTCCACTGTTGTGTTGTTCGCTATCAACTTCAGGCGCATGCTCTGAAGAGAGAAGGAGGTAAAATGAAAGAACGATCAGAGAAATTGTAGGCTGGTGACCTTTAGGGACAAGAGAAGGAGCGCATAAGGAACTTGGTGTATATACCAACATGCAGGTGAAAATGGTCTTTTTTATTAAACTTGCCATGATGCTCATCTGCCCTGTACTTGGAATTCAAGATTAGCCATAGTGGAACAGAACCCATCTGGCTTTTATCTTGTCTCCCAACAGGGAGCAGCAGCAAATGCTCAAGGCTAGAAGCGAAGCAGGTAGGGAGCAGTAATATTCAGAGCACATCCTGTCATCTCTAACACTGGGCTGCCAAAAATGTGCACTGGGACTAAAATGTCTAATGTTGCTGAACTTAACTCATCTAGTCCTTTTTGGACCCATTCCTTCCTTTTGCTTTCAAAATGCCTTGTAACAATAAAATCTTTGACTTTCAATGGTTCCTCCTCAGCTATTATAAGCAGCAGTGAGTAACTACCTTTCTCAGTTTCTCATAACATTCATGATTTCTGAGTTGCTATGAATAGAACATTGAATATTCAAGCAATACCAGAAGCTGTAGTCCTCTCAGGAATGCAGGTATAAGGGATTAGTACTTTCTTTAACATCACATGATTAAAAAAAAAACCAAAACAAGTATATTAAATCACCAGGGTTTATCTACAAATAAGTTGAGTTGTCTATAGAATCCAGAAAGAACAATTCCCATAACAAAGTGACAAGACCTCAGGCAGAGTGACTGAATGTGCAACTTGTCAGCAACACTTCAGAAGAGAGGCCATCAAGGGAAACAGTGACTGTTGCTTAGGGACAATTACAAAACTTAGAACCACCATCTGAAAGCAGGAATGGAGAAGTAAAATATTCAGAAAGCAGTTATAATATCTGCTGGAATTCATTTCATATAAGAACTTCTCAAGACTTCTTTTCTTTTCTTTAGAGAAGGAGGAGATTTCTTACCCCACAGAAATGTCTTCAGCTGTTGGGTTCCTAACAAAGTCAAAGCTGTGCTACATGCTGGTGTATTTATGTGGCAGAAAAGCAAAGTAAGTGACTCAATGCAGTAATTTAAAGAGTTGTTTTACCGGTGGAGTTTTCTGAGACAGTTCTCTGTTCAATCTGTCTGTGAAACTCTGTATTAGAGTGTTTCCTCCTGCTACAATCACGCTGCCATAGAGGCCCTAAAAAGAGAATAAGCAACCTACAGTATTAACTCTGAAATAATTCTGAAAACAACTGTTTCGCAGAACAGAGAGGAATGGCACAGAGGTACATGTAAGAAGTCACTTGATGGCAACAATATTACCTCTCCCAATCCAATTAATGTTTTAATCACTTGAAAAATATTTCAAGGTGCTTAATATTAAACTATACAAGGAAGGCAGAAGCTATGTGATTAATGATTCTATATGATTTCACACAATATATTCTACTACAGAGACTTGTACACCTACAGCTATCTCCTGTGTACAAACTGTGAGTTTTCTTACAGCTGGATCCAACCACAAAGGAAAACTCCTTTTGTCAGCGCTGTGACAGCTTGCAATCTCACTAATGCTGCAGTTGTGAACGCAAACCATGGCCTAGCCTGCTACGCCTGCCCAACACACCAGTTAAGACAAACACATTTTGAAATTACCTCTGTATCAAACCTGAACATTCTCAAATTGACACCTGAGGAAGTTAGAATGTAGCTTTAAAAAGAAAGTTTTCCTTTAAAACCTCTTTTCTTCCCTCTGCTCTCTACAGAAGTTCCATATGATTGGCTATGTTTAGAAAGTAGATCTGCCATGCCCAAAAATGTGCAGATAAAACTCAAAGTTCTGAACACAAAACGCTCATCTGAAGCCAATCAATGCACACTATGCAGTGTCAGCCACAAAACCTGGACATTAGCTATTTAAATACAGGTAGAAACACAGTAAAGTAAAAAAATCCTGATTTAGCATTTTGCAAGACCAAACAGTACTTGTACACCTGCCTATATACAAACATGTAATACTTAGAGAATTGTTCTGATGTGTTTATAATGATGCTAGGAAATCCCCATTTCTTCATCAACAGTGTTCTAGTCCCAAAATATTCTATCAGCACAAAAATATCTCTGCCTTAAAATAATACATGTCTGACTAACACTTACCGGCCTGATGTCTATATCACACATTCCAACGCTTGTTGTGACAACATGGCTCACACCCAACATCGTGTTACCAGATAAACCCTAGAATTAAAATTAGTAATCTACACATCACTGCTTCAAAAGAGCAAGTCATATAAAACCCCCGAATTAGTTGGATTTACAAGTGTTACTAGAGATGGAGCTAAACATTTGTTACGGAAAACAAACAAAAAAATGTCCTATTTTCCCTTTCAGCTCATCACCACCCATTATGAACTACCTTTCACCCTTTGCTTGCCCAACCCTAATACAACACAGATAAATCCTACCTCCGAGAGCAGTAGGATTTACACACAGTGTAAACACACACACATCATGCAATTAAGAACATAATACAAAAGGAAGCCCCATGATAAT
Source organism: Bucorvus abyssinicus (assembly GCA_009769605.1). NCBI lineage: Eukaryota > Metazoa > Chordata > Aves > Bucerotiformes > Bucorvidae > Bucorvus > Bucorvus abyssinicus. Next base: position 7,882,111 of record CM020035.1, on the reverse strand, counting down.
CTAGTAATTTAAAGCTTTCCAAATACTATGCATGATAGTTGTTTTACCTTTACATTAGAAGGGTCAAACAATCCCTCAGGAATTTTTAGTCGCTCAGCACCAAAGTCACAGTTATAGCCATTGGGGAACTCGTAATGAACCGTTGGCATCTGTGCTGCCACCCTGGAGCATCAGTCAGAAGGTAACATATTAAAGCATAAGGTAAGCAGGAGGTTAAGTTTTCTAAGTAGCATTATAAACTAAAGGTTTCAATGGGAATATTGGGATTGATAGGACTTACACTTTCAATCATATTTATTATGATCTCATGCATCTTGGAATATTAAATAAACAACTATCACCTGGATGTACACTGCATTTCTACGTTCAGAAATCTAAAAACTTTTTTTAATCTAAAAACTTCTTCTGAAATAAAACCAGCCAACAGCAATGAACAGGCTAAGCACCACATGCACAACTGATGATTAGTTCTACAAGAAAGAAAACAGCGACATACTGTTCATCATAGGTTGAATCTGATACTTGGAGGACAGAAGCTTGGAAGTCCTGAATGACACACTATAGAGTAAAGAATGAAATGGTTACAAAAATGTCAGTCTTCAAGTGGACAGAATTTATAGGATTGATACTGAGTTTTTAAAGGTTTTCCAGTTCTGCAAGAGGAAAACCCAATACATTTGCAAACAAAACTTCTTTATGGGACGCTTAGGGGAGGTTGAGAGTGGGAGAAAGGACCTACTTACATTACACATGTAGTTGTGCCAGGACCTGGTGACCTGGGGTAACTTCTCTTTTCTCTTCCAATTTGCTGGAGACCCCTCACGAACTGCCTCCTGAGATTGTAGGGAACAGGATCATCAGTTAACCACTTAAGCTCCACCCCAAGCAAACACTTACTAAATAAAGTTACTTTCCCACCTTTGAAGCAATCATATATGGAGGAATTATCTCTATGTTCATTTCCTGAAACAATTCCCGGCACTGCATAGTAATAAAGTCTCCTGCAAGTGGTGATTTTACAATACCTAAAAGACAAAAAAAAAAAAAAAAAAAAAAAAAAAAAAAAGAAGCAAAACCCAAACCCCTCTCATCAACCCAGAAAGTGCTGAAACAATGAACAAACTCTCTCAATGAACTATTTGTCAGTGAACATTGTTGGGTTATTTTCCATGTTTAAGGGGATACAGTTTCGTTGTTTCTAAATCGTTGTAAAAGCAGAAAGCAAGCTAACTCAACCTTGAGACTGCAGTGCTGTTCCTCATGAATATTTTTACCTTGCTGAAGCACATATCCATCGTGCACTGGAATAGCAGTGGTGTGCGTGGCTCCACTATCCAAAATGAGACCTGTAGATCTTCCATTAGCAAAACTAGCCAAAATGACTAAGGAAAATACTGTCATTTTCACTTCAGAAAAAACATGGTCATACGACTAAGAGCATAACTAGGAACGAGGACCCTGATGTGTTATTCCTTGGCTCTGCAAAAGGATTTGCCATTTTCCAGTGTGTATCCTTTTTCTATGAAGTGCACAACCTCAGAAAGAACGGCACTTAACCTCTTCTACTCATGAACTAACTTGCGCTGTGGATGTACAAAGGTGAGACTTCATGTCAATACAATGCAGCAAGCTCTAATCCAACTCTCTTAGATGCTGAAGCTGAAAACATATTATTAGTTTAAAATAATTACAAATATTCATCTTAAGGCTATGGGAAATTCAAGCTCTAATTACTGCATTTAGTAGTCTGAACAACAGCATTTCAGGTCTACAATATTCTTACCCATGGTATACAATGGGAAAAAAGAGAAAAAGACTGAAAACAACCCAAAGACACAGCCTCCAAGGAAAACAGTCAGATTGGGAGAACTTCAACAGTGGGCTCTAGAACTTCCCTCCTTAGATGTTTATGGAAATATTAATTTGAAAGAAGACAAGTTAGACATGCCATTATACTAGGAATTGCTTAGAAGAAGTTTTCCTGGGGGAAAAAAAGAGGTGGTGAAGCATTCCAAAGGATACGCAGTTAGAACAGCAGTTTTGCACAAGAAAAAAGCAGGGATGTTGTAGTGTTCAAACATCAATTCAGTCAGTTTTTCACGCTTCGCTCTGGTGTTCCACTAGAAGAAAAAAAAAAAAAACAAACCACAAATAAGTGACCAAAAAGTAGATATCTTTATCCTGAGGATCATTAGAGGACACTAAAAGAACGCTAACGTAGTAAAAAAGAAATGAGAACTATTACAGCCACTGTTTCATATAATATCAAAGTTCTATAGACAATTTATAGTAATTCTTTAGAATCTTTTTAATTCAAATTCTGCAATACATTAATGCTTATCTATCATACAGAATTAAAAGTGATATATGCTTTTACTGTTGCAACAGAGATTTCTTTACACTTCTACAGCTCTTCCAGTATCGGTCTCTCAAAGAACTCTCTAAAATGACTGTTTTACATGGGTAAAAATACATGAAATAACTTGCCCAGTTAAAAGAAAAATAAATCCAGATTTTCCTGTTTCCAAGGTATCTTCATACTGTTCTACAGTACTTGTGATTAAGCCAGGATATATATTAAATATTCTACACATTGCTGAAAAAATGGAAGTTTTTTTCCAAGCCAATACATTAAAATAAGATTCATTCTGTATCGGGAACCTCTACTCAGGCAACCTCTGAGCCATCAAACTCGAAATAACAATTGCAAATCCATAAACACTCCACAAGCTACAGTTCAACCGAAGGGATTATTGAAAAAGAAATTAAGTCACATAAGATTTTATTAAAGAAAGGTCTAACTGTTGTATGGCATGTCCACCTTTTGTATACTGACTTTAAGATCTGCACTTCAAATGCTGAGTGTTATTAAATGACCGAAGCCTTGTCCATAGTTTTTATAGAAATTTGAATTCACCCACCTCATGGGGCATTTATAGAAACAGAGACAGAAAAATCAAAACTTCTCCATTATAAATATCATTCTCTGACATGTAATATTAGTTGTAAGGCTGAATGAAGCAATAGTTTTCAATGGCATTTTATTATGTATTAAGTTACACTTAATACAACATACAAACATCTTTTAGCTTTTATTCTGGCCAGTAAAGTAAGATTTATTTTTTTATTTCTTTTGACTTATTTTCAATAAGTGAAAAATAATAGCACATAGTAAATACCTTCTAGTACAACTCATGCAGACTATTTCAAATTGTTTTCTTTTTTAGAGATTTTGCTTAAACAGATTACTTTCCAGAACCTGGCAAAGTATTTTAAAGCTGCTGTTTCTGTAGTTAGGTTTTAACAGTCGTAACCTACAAGCCAATGTCAGATTTGTCCAAGACTCATGTTTGTAGAGTCAGCAAGAAGATACAGTTAAGACTTTTCAAAATGAAAAGCTTCTTTTACTCACTGGTGCTTCGGACATAAGGACAGGATGCAAACTTGCTTCAGATTTAATATGCATCTTGTAAGTGTGATCCAAAATTGCCTGGAAACTATCCCAGTCTTCAACTGTAACAAGATTCAAGTGAGCAGATTAGTTACTGCTAAGTTTTGTTCCATTTCATAAATACATTGAGGTTTTCTAATTTTTTTTTGTGTAGAGCTCTTCAGTCAAAAGCTATCCTCAGCAGACATACATCTCCTTTAATAAAATCCTCTTTTTCAGAATTTTCTCCCTTTGTAATCATCGTGATCATAACATTTCAAAAATTATGCCGAAAGTCCACCAACACTGTATATTAACTATACTGTACACAGTTTGTAAATTTGGTATCTGTTCTTACGGTTTCTATTGCCATACGTAGCATCTGTTTACATGAAAGCTATGACTTTTTGCAGCTTAGCAAAGCTATTTTAAAAACAGGTAGAAAAAGACAGAGCACCATACTCATTCCATTTTTTAATGGTGAAATGGCCTCCATATTTTCCCTTGGAACTCTCAGGGCATTGGTGTCTATGTAGTAAGTCGGGCCCCCTGGTTTGCCTTTGTCACCGTCTATCTCCATCAGAGTGCTGCCATTGTCCCTTTCCAGCACCACACCAATGGCTGTTGGAAAATCAACCTGTAAGGCAAAAGGTAAGCAGTATGTGAGAATTATTAATGTTCTGGGTGGTTTTTTTTACTTTTAAATTCAGAGCTTTCCTTGCACAAAACAGTTGAAACAAAACCAGTGTATTCTGAAAATTCGAACAAACCAACAAGACCTAAGGCATAAATGCATGTTGCATATCCATTGAGTCACACAGATCCTCACCTTTGGACAGTCCTCGCCTGCATAGCCTGCTCTCACCGTATACGAGCCAATGTCGAAAACAAGAGCCCCAACTTCATCTGAAAAGATTGTTAATAAAGAGGTAGAATGATTATTACACTCTAGTACAATCCTGACCTTTCCCTGCCCACTGTCTGTTTTGCTTGCAAAAGAAAAGCAAGTCAAGGCATCTTTTTCAAGGCAAGGACAAACTTCTCTTTTCAGAACCCCACTTACCAGAGAGCTATTACAAGACTGCAGATAGGCTTTGATTTGGACATTGCAATACCTTCCTTTAGCAAAAGTAAAAGAGGAATTTTAACAGAAGAGGGAGAACATAGTGGCATCTAAATAGATTACAAGAAGAAGCTTCCAAAAAGTCCTAACTCAACAGTCATAGGAAGCCAGCTGAGCCCCGACTTTCAGGGGGTGGTCAGAATTAGAAAGGTGGGCCTGAACACACCCCCTCTGTCAGTGAAGGCTGCCACACCGTAAAGAGCTCTCATCCCTGCAGACCCCGATCCTCGCTGAGGTGCCTGAACACCCTCAAGAACACCACAACTCTGCCACTGAACACCCGGACTTTAGTCCCCATGGAAAGGAGTGCAGAAGCGCTCTGAGAGGAAACCACCTCAGTTTCCAAAGCGCGGGGTCTTCTCAGGCCACCCTGCATTAATGAGCAGCGCTAATTCTGCCCAAGACCACGGCTTGGCCAGTCTCCGGGGCAAGCATCTCAGCGAAACGACGCCGGGAGGGGCATAAACAAGGCCCGCCGCCGCTTCCTCTTCCTCACGCGTGCTGCCACCCCGCGTCTAGGAAACGGAGGGACCCGCAGGACTCTGGCTCGGCGGTGGAGCCGTGGAAAAGCCGGGCCGCGAATCCCCGTGCAGGGCCTGAGGGAGCGGCAGGAGGCGGGAAGCGCCCGGGGGAGGCTCGCACGCGCCGCCTCACGGGACGGCGCCGAGCTCAACGGTCGCAGGGCGGGGGAGGGGAGGGCGGGCAAGCGAGGCGGCGCCGGACTCACCTCCCCCGTATACGCCGCCGCTCATGGCTGCCGCTGGGCCCGCGCTGCCCGGCCCGGTGTCCGCCGGCCCCTCTCCCCGGTGATGCGGCAACAATAGCGCCTTCGTCCCTCTCTCTGCCGGCCGCTCAGCCTAACCTGCAGGCCGCCGCCTTCCCGCCAATAGCAGCGCCGCGACCGCTCGCCCGCCCACCGCGCGCCGTCCCGCCGAACCGCCGCTCAGGAACAAAGGCCAATGGCGACCGGCGGGGGGCGGGGCCGTGCCGCGGACAGCCAGTCCTGAGGCAGCAAGCGGAGGGCGGTCGACCGAACAAGCAAGCGTAGGTGCGGCGTGCGGGAGCGGCGGCGCGAGGAGAGTGGCGAGAGGAGAGTGGCGAGGCGGGGAGGTGTGAGGAGCGGGTTGGTGAGGCCCGGCTCGGCAGGGCAGACGAGGTGGGCAGGGTGGGAGGGAAGGCCGCTGCGTTCGGTGGAGTGCGGAAAGGTCGCTTGGGATCCCTCCTTAGGAGGCGTGGGGTGGGCTTTGCTGCCGCGTGAGGGGATAGGGAGGAGGGGGGAAAGCGGCCGGCGGTGGGAAGGACCGAGTTACCATAGCTAGGCCTTCTCGGAGCCCTTTCTCTGCTACTGCCACTGCTCCTTTGGGCTTTTCTACTGAGATTAAAACGTGTTTCAAGTATGTCTCGATATCCCAGCCTTGTCTCGTCCCTTTCTCTCTGGAGTCACCGCTCTGCACCTCCGGTCGTGCTCCCTGGGGCTGGCTCGTCTGGGTAGTTGGGCAGTTCTGATTTGTCAACTTAGCTGCCAGTTTAGCAGTTCAACTCGTAATTAGGATTTCAGGTCGCCTTGTGTGGCGTCAGAGTTCTCAGCCAAACTTGACGTTCAGCCAGAACAACCATAGAGGGGAAACTATAAAGTTACAGGAATAAAAGGAAACAAAAGAAAGTGACCTCAGGCATAACCTGCAGTTAGTGTTAGACAAGACTAAAATTCTAACTGGAGAATAGGGAATTGGCCTAACGCGCAAGGATTCCCAATGTGCACCTTTTTGAATTTCTGCATGAGGGGACTTTAATCAGGAGTGTTCTTTCCATGTTCACACAAGATGTATAGCTTATTTCTGTAATACTGTAGTAAGGATCTCCAAGTGATTAGATTTAGTCATCATAAGAGAATGACATTTTATTTATTATCTTCATATTTATCTGTAAAATGTTACATAGCATAATGAGTGATCTTAATAGCATTTAATTATTTGACTGTAAATAATAAAGAAATGTTTCTTATATTTTCAACATAAGACAAAAATTAGTGCTATGAGTCTTGCTTTGTCTTATTCTGATAGGGAGTTCAGAACTTTCTACAAAGCTTTGGGCTTTTTTCTAAGTTGTGACTTCAGTTTCAATTATATCTCCATATTTGCACTGAATTTAATCAGTGAGGTAAGAACAGAGATAAAATTTACATTTGATGTTCCCAGTAGTTTTAATCAGGAAGATTGTAAAGCTGTTGTGAATAGAACAGATTATTACAAATTTCAGCAAACTTCATGCTAGTGAAGGAGAAAAGCAGCTTAGACGTGTGTGTTTGGACTACAGCTCCCAAGATGCTGCAGTTAACGTTAGGGTGGTGACCAGCAGTCCCCCTTCAAGTCTCATCCTGAATCAAAACATAGGAAAAATAGTAAAATCCAACAGTAAGGGACAACAGGTTGGGTGGGGTTTTTAAGCGCAATTGTGAGAATATCAAGAGGTGATTTGACTTACTAACGCTGAAGGGCAAGGCATTTAATTTGACACAGTTTGATTCTGTTTCTCTAATGAGCAAACTTCATCGTTTTATCGTTAAATTAAGGAATTTGAAGTTTTTACGTGTTATAATACAACTACAAAATGTAGATGCGTAGCATTGGGAAGATAAATATAAACATTCCTCCTTCACTAATTATACCTCATAAAGTCAGTGTGCCTCAATTTTTTATTATGAAATCTTTTAAAAGTTATGTGTTATTGTGATTTCTGGTATGTGGCACTAATACTCTAAGATAGAATTGTTTGAGGAGGAGGAATTAATTGCAGATGGGAAAAGCAGTTCAGAGAATTTGGAATTACAATGCCACAGGATCTTCATTTAGCTCCTACTTTATTTTGTAGTAATGGTTCATTGTATTCATGATAGTTAACACTTTAAGCCAGATGCTGCTCTCTGCACAAGAGCTGCTTATGATTGATCTGCACGCCAGAAACAAACAGAGCATTCTGCTGCTTTATTTTTCTGCAGTATTTCTTCAGCACAGAAGAATTCCTGGTGATGCCATCAGAAAAAGCAGGCCAGGGTGAAGAGCCTCATGGCTGTGTGAGGCATGGAGAGAGGACGTGCCTGTGCTTGACTTATCTTTACTGCTCCAGTGGCTGATCAGGACCAATAGTAAGAACTGCAAGGTAACGTGCACTGGAAATGGTGCTTCTCTCTGGAAGCCTTGGAATTGGACAAGCATTAGGAAATAAAGCCAAATCTGTGGAGAAGCCTGGAGGATATGGGGTAGGAAATTTAGACCGACAACTGTCTAGGCCTCACTTTTCTCTGCCTTGCACTTTTATAGGTATTTACATCAGTGGAAAGTGTGTAGAACATCTTCACTGTGGTGTGATAACGTTTTACAATGGCTTTGCTGTACAGCAGTGTGGATAACCTACAAAGCTCAATGCACAAAAGAAATAGACTCCAGGCATCTTTTTTCAGCAGAGTCCAACCTTGCTTAAAGAGAGACAAATGTAGGATTATTTCAGTGAATTCCTGCACATCATCCTATGTTTGCATAAGAGCAGGTGAAATCTAGAGTTTTGCCACCACTGTCCATAATGTATCCAAATCCTTTTGGGATTTTTAAAGTATTTTTACTTAGTTTCCACAGAAGCAAGGACTGTATTTTATCTAGGTTCTCATGCTGGTACAGGTTGCGCCAGGGGAGATCTAGGTTAGATGTCAGGAAAAATTTCTTTACAGAGAGGGTTGTGAAGCATTGGAACAGGCTGCCCAGGGAGGTGGTGGAGTCCCCATCCCTAAGTGTTTAAAAGACATGTAGATGTGGCGCTGAGGGACATGGTTTAGGAACCCTGGCAGTGCAGGGTGAACGGTTGGACTTGATGATCTGAAAGGTCTCCTCCAACCAGATGATTCTATGATAAATCACCTTAGTATCTCAGCAGGAGTTGCAGGGTAGGTATAATGTGAACTATGTGCTTTTCCTGGAAATATCACATAACCATTTACTATATGTGACATTGTATAGAGTAACTCTAGAGCCAGATGCTGACATAAATTGTCCACAGGAATAAACAGAAGAAACATTTTAAAAGTGAGGCATGAATCAAGATACCAAATGATGATGCTTACTAGTAAGCAAAAGTTAATTTCATTAGTGTTAGTCTGGAGAATCTGAAATTTCCTGATTATTGCTTCAGGTTTTTAAAACTTCTTTAAGGTGTAATTGCTTCAAGCAAGTGCATTCACCTTTTCGGTAATGTAAAGCAATGTAGAAAGTTATGTGTATGTCCAGCCAAAACTGAACAGAGTTATTATTTTGTTTCTCAACAAGCTGCAATTCCCCATTGGGTGGCTGATGGCCTGGTGCTTTTGAAGAGTGTCGTGCAGCTGCCAGCCAATCTCCCAGAAAGCAGTGCCAGCTTTTAGACATGGCAGCGACAATGGATTATTCATAATATCTGTGTTCCTCCTTGTTTCTTGATTGCAAAATGGATGTTAAAGGTTTTATTTTTCTTGTTTTCAGAAGAGGTCTGTTTATGTGAACTGAAAAAGTGTCTGTAGACGAAAAAGCAAAATAATCATTAATACTGATTCATTCAAGAACTTCTTATGACCTCTCAATTTTCTGCTTTCTTTGATGAAGTACTTGGGTACTCCATCAATTTTAATACTTCCTTACAGGGATGCTGTGAGTATAAATATGCGGTCATCCTTCTTCTGCAGGGAAAGAGCTAGAACACAAACTAAATGCTAAACCTTACTAAGGGGCCTTAATGTTGCTATACCTGACTTTTAGGTTCTTGCCCCAGACTGGAATCCAAGCACTGAATTATGTTTCATATAAAATGTACTAAAGACAGATACCTTAAACCTGGATTTGTACAGGATGTTTGCACTTAGTGGTTGAAAGTGCTGAGAGAGGAGATGTGTCTGAAATCTGTCTGTGATTCCAGCAGAGCAGTCATGGGGATGTATGTTCCAGACTCTTCTTTCAGAGCTGGTGTGTTTAACTTGTCCTGTTCTGAAAGACCCATGACTCACTCTAATATTAGAACATAATCGAAGGAAGAGGTGATGGTGCTTGCTGTTAATGCACAGTCAACTTTCCATCACCAATAGGTGGCCTGACTAGTTTTTGGAGAGGGAAACAACAAAAAAAAAAGAGAATGCATGCTGAGATTCCAGCTAACTGGCTGGAATAATAGCAGTGAGAATACATTGGAGAATGGGGAAAAAACCATATAATGTTAGTGCTGCTTTATTGTTCTGAACTGTAAGTGGTTCCTGTGAAACCAAACTGGAGGACTCTGGACCACTTTTGCTGTTTAGCTCAGGTGTAACATAAATTCGCAGAGCCAGATTAGGTGTGAAGATGGTACAGCGATATTTGTCTGGAACTGGTTCTGAGGTGATTGGTCTGCTGGGCTAAGCCAGCCCTGGCCAGAACTTAAGTGTGTCTGTATTGCCCTTCTTGGATGAGTGTCTGGTGTACTTATGTCTTACTTGGCTGAGATCTGGCAGGACTTACTGTTTCAGGCTTAGTGCTTGGTCTGTACTCAGTTTGGATTCTTGCGGGGCTTATTTGCTTGGCAGTTGGGCCAAACCTGACCTGGCTCTGTATCTCTCTGTAGAGACAAAGCTACTTAGAGTTGGGAAGCCAGCTCAGCCTGATAAACAGAAGATCTTTGTGTCAGCTGAGCGTTATGTATGAGGCATTTTGATCCCCTGTGCTTCCCACTGCTCAAAAGGAAATTTGGCTATAAAAGCTGAGTAGGTAGCAGGGAGTACAGATCTTCTGTTCTGTAGTCAGATACTATGTCTTCACCCTTGCAAGATTCAAATTCCTATTCCTAGCTCTCCAGGAGGGTGCTGTATTGCCTCACTAGCAGTTTCACGCTGTGATACCATGCAGCTGAGAGCCATGGCTCTGTGCAGCCAGAGGTAGGGCACCTGAGAGGAGATCCAGCTGATTATCCTGCTGCTCTGAGAGAGAAGAGCCCCACATCCCTCTTTCTGCCGGCACATTCTTTACTGGATGAAGGAAGGCATTGGGAGCAGAGCTGTAGGGGTGTGCTAATCAATGACCTTGCAGGAACCATGACACTGTGTATGTTACCTTTTTGGAACCCAGTTAGGCTTGATTCTTGGCCTGTTTTATTGTAGAAAGTTGCTTTCACCTGACATCTGGAAATGTTTGGGGTGAAGGGGAGGTTTTGGTGTAACCATGTCTATTCTGTGTCATGTTTGTTCTGCCACCAGGAGAGGGCATAGGCAAAGAAGGGGCAGAGGCGCTGGCAACTCACATCAATGTAGCAGGTCTTGGAATACAAACTAGAGCAGCATTATTTCTACTGGGTGTCAAAAAACAAGGTATTGGCTTGATTTTTTTCAATTTATGTATTATTGTATCACAAAAAAAGAGATTGTTATAGACAATTATTAAATGGTAGTGAGGAAGAACGATAGTGTGTTTGCTGGATGGGCATATTTGCAAAGAGATTGTCACTTTTTTCCTGAACTCATTCGGGTCATTACTTTGACAACTATGTACTTTATCATCCAAAATGGGTATGTAGAGCAATGCATTTGCACTGCAGGAAGAACTTTGCTGCAGAAGAGGTTGTGCTTTTATTCAGGAGATACTGATTCCTACGAGGAAGCTTAGGATGGCAGTGCTTTATGGGAATATTTTTTCTCAGAAAATTGTATTCTAGGGCAGTCACACTACTACTGTTCAGAAGTATCAGCTGCTAAAGGACAGCGTCAGCACATGACTGTATTCATATGCTCCATTTTAAAAAGTTGTTGGGGTGCGGCTTAAGATCTTTGCGTTACTTGATGAACATGGAAATTGCTGTGACATAAGTTCATGGCATTTGTAATAACTATTATAAGAACTCTGATGGTTAGATCATATGCAAATTTGTAATCCCTTTTTCTTCCATTTACGTGGTTATCTTGGGGTTTGATTCTTCTCTCTTGCCACTTTTACGCTGGCACAGTGTCTTTTACTTTCGTGCAGCAGAATTGTAGCCAAGGGGTGCATCAGGCCCAAGACAAGGCCCTTGCAAGTGGAATTGAGAGGAATCTGTTTCCAAGTGTTGTCAGGAAAAGATGTGGTACAGGACACAACTTGACGAGATCTAGAGATGATGAGATTTCCTTGAGTCCTGGTATGTCAGCTTACATGTGTGGGTAGTCTGCATTATTTACTCCTTTATATGAAAATTAGCTACGGCGTAGGGAGTACTGGCTAGGAGGGTGGCCAGGGATGTTCTCTCTCACAAGACATAAACAGCATATAAGAGCACCACTCCATCACAGTCTTGGTATTTAGTATTTATTAATTTCTTGAACCTTTTAACTATAGAAAGTTATCACCCTAAAAGGGTGAGAGTTTTATTTTCAGTCATGATACTTGTTTTCTTTGAACGATCAAGAAAAATAGAGATAGAAAACCATCTTGCACTGTGGGATGCTTGTGGTAGGGGAGAACTAATGTGAGCAGGTCTTAGTCTTTTTAAACCAGTGCTTTTAGGAAACTGGGCTTATGCTACCTTTTTGATTGCTTTCACAGATGATAGAGTTGCAGCATAAGCTATATTATATTAGTTGGCAACAGATAATCCATCTAGAACACAGACTGCGTTAATATCTTTATTCTAGTAAGAGCTTTGATCAGAAATTTTTGCTTTTTGAGATACACAAAATAATTCGAACACAACACACCACTGGATGGAACGAGGTCTTTTAAGCATTATTTCTCAGAAGCTGCGTATTTTCGATGGCTTGTTTAGATCTGCCTTAAACAAAGTCGTAAACACAGTTTCTCCAAGTGTATACTGGCACTTTCATGCTCACTGGTGCTAGCACATGGATAGCCAGTCCTAGGCTCTCTAAAAGTTCTGGTGCTGTATGGATCCTGAGGCTGTGTCACCTCCCGGAAGCATGATGCTGTTGACTTGATAGCTGATGGTTAATCTGAACTACCAGCTCTGAAGGGAAGTCAGCAAAGACTGCAGGTGTCACCGTCACTGGTGGCCCATATGACCTTGCCTTGTCTCGTACTGGAATCATTGAATTTGCCACTGTCCTCTCTTGTCAGAACTACTTCAGTTTTTCTGCCCCAGGGCTCCCCAGCTAAGGTGGTTGTCACCTATTGAAATGTTTTGGCACGTAGTTTATGGGGTCAGGAGAGACTGATCTGAGTCACAAAGGTGCTAGGTGACAAATGCTGGAACTGGAAGAAAGATGGAGAGAGAGTAATGGATTGCTGGGTTTGGATGAATCTGTGTTAAAGGTCAGGCTGTGTCTATGACTTTGATTAAAATGGAGTTCTAGCAGCAGTGTGTTCATGTTCAGATGTTTGCATGGTCTGAATATTAGTACTTTCTATCCCTTAGTTTATCTCACTGAATTTCACTGTAATAATGTTCCCAGTTCAAAGGCAAATCATGGGAAAGCCAGAGAATGCTGAGAGCCTGTAGTTTTTTTCTCATAAGGAATGTTGTTATCTTTCAACACAGACATCCTTGACACCAGCTAGTCTAGCTGCAATACTGCTAACGGAGAAGCGCAAGGACGCTAATAATGGGTTTGGCATCATCTGACAAAGCACATGTCTGTCCTCTGGAAGGACAGAAAAAGGAAAAAATATTTTGCTTCCTCAACTGTGTATTGATCAGAATCATATTGATAGCTTAGAAAACTAAAATCATCATTCACCTCTTTCTGATGTTTACATGACATGACAGTGTAAGGGCCTTTATAGAAATAATATGTTCCAGTAGGTTTCTGTTATTTTCTGTAACTCTCTGGCACGTGCATTGGGCCTGCTAAAACTTGAGCTCATCTCCAGCTGAAAACCAGATTGGAGTAGCCACACCTAAGAGGAAGGGCAGAACTTGGAAAGTATGGAAAGGGCCTTGTGTGATTATCTTCCGTGCCAGGTGATTACAGGCATGTGTAAGTGGCTGGAGTCTGCAATGTGATGCGTTTCACAAGCATTTAAATGATTGGTCCAGAAAAGTGCAGAAGATTTTATCTTCCACTGACTTAAGTGAGCTGATCCTTTTCTGGGACGAATTGCTTAGAATAAAATCGGTAATAACTTATTTAACAGAAGATTCCCATCTCCAATTTTTTTTAATATACTGACCAATTTATAATTTAGTTTTCTAACATATTGGCAAATTTTATCAGTGTATCGGAAGGATCCTTTAAGGGTTGGCAACCCAGTTTTCCATCAGGCACTGCGTGTGATAGACTCAGCAGCATGGCTGACACAACGTCACGACATGGGTGTACAGTTCTGTCATTGTGACTCCTCCTAAGACTCCATTAGAAGCCTTGTTCCTTGACTGCAGCTCTGCACCAGTGTCTTCCCCTTCTCCCCATTCATTGACTGGATTTGTCCCTGTTGTGGTGCCCAGAACATTCACATGAGTCAATCTCACATGCTGAGACAAAAGCAAGTTGGTAGGATTGGATATGATAAAAAAAGATGAAGGTTTTGTTACGACCATCTGTTTGCAAAAACACAAAGTTTTTGTATATTTAAAAATACTTTTTGCTTTTATACTAATAACATTTCATGCAAAGTATGTCCACGACAGACTGCGTTTGTTCTTAAAAAAGCAAGTTTGAGAACACTTAAGATGTGAAACATCTTAATGAGTGGAAAGTAGGTGGAAAGTTTGTAGTTGGATCTAAATTCCTGCTAAAGGTAATTGTGAAAAAATGAGAAGCTTAGATTTGGACCATCAAAGAGAAGATTTAGGAAAAGCACAGAGCATGCATTGGCCATCTCCATATTGGTGAACTTTGCCTTCTGTGGTTTGTAAACACGAACTAGTGCTTGCTGTCCTCCTGCCAGGAAAAATGTAATGTCAGGGGTGATGTTATACTGAGGTTTCACTTTACTCACATCAAGGTATTTCTGTCAATTATAACCCAGCAGAACATTTGCTAATATGATGTTGCCAGAGTTTAAATAATTAAAAATGAGTCGGCTTCAGCAAATGAATAAAGTACTCTTAATGGAACATTACCTTTTTAATATCCTTTCTGTTCATTACTTGTTTTGTCATAAAATTCAGTCCCTTGCAATGGTTCATTCAGCCTTTTTGGAAAATTGTCATGATATGAGTGTACTGCCTTCTTCCTGATTGCAGGACCACAGTAGCTTTTGAAAATAATAAAAATGAAGCCCTTTCTTATATAAACCTTTTCAGTGATAGTACTAAAAGCTCTTTTTAAAGGAGTTAGAATCTTTATTCACATTGTACAGGTGGGGAAACATTTTGTGAGAACTCATCCAGTAAGCCAAGCAGTATAACTGAGTTAAAAAACTTGTGTCTTCTTAAATCTCAGCTCACAGCCCTAGTCATGAGGACAATCAGGGGTCCTGCTGCTCATCTAGTTATTTTCTCTCAGGTAGATGGTGATTTTTGTACTGATCTAACACTCTAACTGGAAACAAGTGGAAAAAGGAGGAGTAAAGATACTTGTCTTCCCTCTTGTTACTCAGTTTCCAAATTGCGGAGCTGGACAAGATTCAGTCAACTCTCCAGTCTGACCAGGAGCAGCCAGAGGGTAAGGCTGATTTGGGCCTGGTGTCAGTAGGCTGTTTCCAGGTGCCGAGCAACAGAGCAGCAACATCACGCCTTTGCCACACCCTGAAACAAAGGCCTGTGCCTGCTGCTAAGTCCGTAAGGAAATCTCAGTATTCCAGAGCAACTGTTCTGATAAAGGTTTTTCTTTTACATCAACTCGTAATATTTGGTGAAGCAGTGCATGTACTTACTTCTCTGTATGATTATTAGTTCAGAATCTGCCTTCTGTTATGCTTAGAAAATTATATTTTTAACAGTCTTTGGTAAAATGTGTACACTGTGCTTAATACGCTGATTATTCCTACCTTTATAGTTTGCTTTTGAAGAACCTGGATGTAATTTTTAACTTAGGTGTTCGCAAAATTTCTTGCCTTTATTCTTATATGAACAAGCTGGACTTCTAAAGCTTGTCTATCCTCTTTGTCAAGGACAACTAAATCTGAATGCATGTAAATTGCAGTGAGTGCTAGGTTTTACTCTAAAAAGTTTTAACTAATTGAATTTAGGCAGTTAGGTACAGAAATATCCTAGTGGCAGCTGCTGGTTACTTCTCTTTTATTTCAGGTTTTAAGAGGGGCAGAGTTCAAATACATCTAATGTGTTTTCACCAGGAGTTCAGCACAAAACGGAGTTGTCATGGTAGAGCCATTCCCATCCAACTTTTACAAAATAGCTAAGTGGTTAGAGCAGCCACCTCGGTACACTCATTTCCTCAGTTCTTCTTAGTTAATCTCTGAGAACTGCGCCCTCTTCTTTAGGTTATAAAATGATCTGAGTGTTGATCCTTTCCAGTATGCTTATTGAAAGTTGGCTTATGTGCATTTAGGAATCTGGAAATCTTGATCTCCAACGAAAAGCAAGTAAAAAGATGCCTGATCCTGAACTGTATTTGGTAACACATGCAAGCAGGGGTGGAAGGTGCTTTTCTTGGGTTTCATACCCAGAATTTTTTCAGTTTTACTTAATGGCGTAAAGAAGAGTGATGCAGATGCTGAAGAATCTCAAAGCAGATTTCCTTTTTATCTTGTGATTTTTTTTCTATCTAATTGTGAAGAATTAACTGCACCCAAATTTCTCTAGCTCTGTGAGGTACACATCAGAGTGTGGTCAAATTCACTGTGATTGTGCTGTGCAAAAATAACAAAATGCTTTTTAGTTCCTTCTCTGATGTTTGGCTAGAATTGTGTCTTCTTTAGGCAGAGTATAGTTATCAGTTACAATAAATACAGCTGCTACTGTGGTTTTTTCCTAACGACATAAACACAAGAACTCTTGTACAATTTGTACAAATGCATTGTTAGGGGAAAATGTGGGTATGAGAACTAATGTGAATAAATAAGTAGCTTTATGTAGCAATAAATAAAGTGAAAAGAAATAAAAATACATCCTCTCCTGTCTGAATGCGACTGTGAGCTATTTTAATGGGAAATTTTAACAGAATTTAAAAAAAAAAAAAGAATAAAACCAGTGTTTGTATTATTAAAATAATCAAAACCCAATTTGCTTCAATTAAAGACTTAAAGATGTTCCCAATGCTTTGATTAAGAAAAAAACTGGGAAGTTTCTTCTTCACCTCGGCAGGCATCTCTGCAAAATGGAAGGTCCCTTGTGCTCCTCTGAAGCTATTTAATGCATATATGAGCATGGATTCGCAGAACTATCTATAATGCATATAGTGCTTTCTGCTCTCAGTGGCTTTTTTCCCCACTCTCTTTACGTCATTTACCATTTGTGAGGGTTGCCAGGGTAATGACCAATCATCCCTGGAGAGATGCCTGCTAGTAAGGACAACATAGGCTTTCTCTTTTTTGGTATTCTGCAGTATGTATTTGAGAGCTATTCTAGCATCAAGATTGCAGAACTTTTGTTTGGTTAGTAGGGAGTGAAAGTTTACAGAGTATGAAATAACAGCTTACAACTATTGAGGTAAGTGAGGATTTTTCTCTTCTGTTTTATTAACAGCTCTGTCTGGATTTATTCAAAACAGTGAACATCATTACCAGGTTTTTTTGCTATACGTGTAGCTGACCTTGAAATTAGTAATACCACAGAGGTTTTGCCTGATTTGAACAATGAAATCTTTGTAGTGCTGCATATACAGCAGGTCAGGATTTTATTCTCTTGGTAATTATGACTCCCACAGCCTTTCTCACCACTACATTCACCATATACATCCACTCATCCCAAAAATATTTTCAGAAGAATTAATTAAAACCAAAAAACCCCACAGTGTGTTGTAACGCAGATTACAGAGCATTAACTGTGGTTGCCTCGAAGGCAAATGGGAAGTTCTGAATAGTCTTCATTGTGCTGTATGTATATAATAGGCCACATCAACTGGAAACTGAAAATCCAGAGTTGAGCCCTATGGTATAGGAAGATGTTGGACTCCAGTTGGTTTTAAATTGTACCTGTTAAATAGACACTGGCAGGCTCATAGGCCAGCTCTTTGCTCACCTGTGAGCAGTAAGAAAACAGGTTGCAGAGGGTGTTTTTTTTTTTCTGGAACTGATCCTATCAGTGGGAGCTGGTGGTGATAAGAGCCTGGCAGAATGGGCCCAAATTTTGTTCTGTTGCATGTGAGGGCTCATAAATAATATACAGGAAAGGAGGCAAAAAAAAAAAAAGAATCCATTTGAAGTTCCCAATGTACTCAGAAGTTTCTGTGAAGTATTTATGTGTAATCTGAGTTATGACACATACAGCTGAAGTGGTTGCTTTGGAGTGGGATTTTTTTGTGTTGTTGTTTTAAATGAACTACATTAGAATTATTTTGAGTCAAGAGCATGTTTGTTGGTACAGTCCCCTGTTTGAGTGCTGGCTTCCTGGGAGAAAGGGACAACTGACGAGGGGGTTGTATTGTTTTTCTGTAAAATTGTTAAGGTATCAAAGCTGAAAATAGTAACTGTCTCATCAAAATTACTCTTTGCTGCTTAATATATTTGCACCTACGCATGTGCTTCACATCCTGGCAATCTTATGTCATGATGGGCATGACCCATATATATTAACCAGAATAAAGCACATATATTTATTTCATTCTGTTTCCTGCTTATTGCAAATACATACAGAGTGTAAGTTTGACTCACACTTTCCCCAGTGGAAGTACACATTTGGGGCATTAAATTTAGCATGGTAAATTCCAATTGCTAAATTTTAGATAGTACTGTGTATTCAGATGTGTTTATGATAGCTTTGCATTATCAAAACAGCTAGAGCACAGCAGTGAGTCTGGATGTGTATATATGAGAGAGAAGAGAATTGAGAGTGACGATTTTAGTCTGAGGTGAAAATGATCTTTTCATCAGGCTTTTGAGAAAATATGTTTGTTCAGAAAGTAGATCTTTTTCCTCTTTCTAAAACCTGTTACTGTTTTTCTGACATCTCTGTTCTGGATATCACTTTTAAGCGGTTTAAGGTATAAATAATAGTTAAATGTTTACACTGGAGGAAAGAGAAGTCAGTAAGCTCAAAGAAAATTTGTCATTATCTAACGTTCCTCATTTATCAGCATTCTGTATGATTCCACCATTTTTTAGTAATCTGGGAAGCAAAACCCCAAAAAGACCCATTTTGTATTCTTGTACGTGGTATCATGACAGAAAAATAACATGATGACAACTAGATAAGGCACGTTAATTAGTAAAGTAGGTTTTCAGATGAGAGATTCAGAGGTAAACCTTTCTGGAGAAGATGGCGCGAAGCAAGCTTCAGCCTTTATCTTTCTGTTCACCTCTTTGCTGTCTCTCTGCTTCTCCATCTCTCTCTTCCCAACTTGAAAATGCTCTGTGACTGTTAGGCAGAGAACACCATTTGCTTTCAGACAGTGGGACAGAGGGAAGCTGAAAGGAGGAGAAGGGAATGAAGTCTGCATTGTGGGTCGGTCACAGTGTAATGTCTGTCCACAATTAGGGCAAGGTATTTGTGGCTCTCAGGAGTGCTGTAGGACACAGGCAATTCTGCAGCAACAAGTGGGAGAAAGCAGGAGGCAAATGGACGGGAAGTAATGAAGGAAAGCTGTACAGTTAGGTGGAACTAAGTGGTTTTAGCAGTGCTCGTACTGGGAACACAGTAAACTAACCAAGCGGTAGAGAGCTTCAGGGAGTGGGCTAGGAAGAGACAGGGCTCCTGGAGTGTCTTGATGAAGCTGGTATGCAGGGTTTGGGCTGGGCAGCCGGGAGGATAGGTTGGATAGAGACAGACACTGAAGTTTGAGATACAGTATTTACCCATGACACAGTGAAATTGCTGTTGAGTAATCTGACCCTTTTAATGCCAAATCTGTTGCTGAAGACTTTGGAGTGGTGAATTCCAGTTGGTTCTTTATCCTCTACTTTTGAATACATAGAAAAGAAGAGGAAGAATTAACACCACAAACTGATCCACTGACAAAAGGTCAGGCTTCAGACCAGAATGGAAAAGTAGGGCACAGGCTGGAAAACAGAGAGATAATCACAAATGGGAAGACTAGTTAAGATAACAAAAGAGAAGCAGTGCTTATCCTAGAAACTTTGAGACATGCTGGATCCGTGCAAGAATTGATAAAAACATTCAGTAGCCCAAACTCCTCATCCCTTAAAAAACAGAAGGCAAAAAAAAATGAAGGTGAATAATCATCGAGTGAACAATAGTTTCTAAACATAGTGTATGACAAAGCACATCATTATTGATAATGGTGTTAGTACTATCACTGTGCTGGACAGCTCAGCCTCGGCTGTGGCCTCTGCTGCTAGAGGTTAATTCTCTGGAGACTCAATAGATTATTTTAGCTGATAAGCGTCATCTATCCATGATCGGGCATTACCTTTTTTGTTGGCTGTTTTTCTAATGACCAGTATCTCTCTTAAAGGAATACTGTGAGTTTTAATTCATGACTGTAGTGATTAATGAGACCATCTGATGAAAAATTTACTAATTAATTTTTATCTAACCAAAGCCCTGTGGTTCTGTATTTTGTTGCTGTGGTTTGGAATCCAAGCTGTTACTGCATTACGTGGGTGTGACTGTCCACTGCTTTGGATGAGCATAGCTCTATTCCTTCTGGGACCTGGTGACATAACTCCAAAACTCTCATGTGAAATCATGCAATGTGTGTATTCAGGGCACTAAAAAAGTAATTTAATTCCCTGAACTTAGTTAAAGAGGGGCCAGAAGGCACAGGAATAGTTACAATATAAATGTCTGATTTTAAATAGCCAGTTATTGGCATTTTTGAAGAAGAGTAGTGAAAATGTGCTGTATTGTCCGAAGGTGCAATCCATGAACACGGTAAACGCAAGCGGAAGGAAAGCTTCTGTTCCTTGACCACAAGTATGCGTAGTTAGGAAAGACTGACGTTTAGTCCTTATTACAGTGCTTTTCAACACCTCTTTCAAAGTGCAAGTTAAGGTTCATCTTGAACAAGTAATAAGAGAGGAGGTGTCTTGTGGCTTAAACCAGAAGTGTTGTCAGAAGATGGGCATTTTAAACCACTTTACTAAAAGCTTCCAATTTATACTTTTAGTCCTATTTTCAAATGATTTAACTCGAGTTTCATTGCGCATCTATAGGCTCTAAGCTTCAAAGAGACATAGATACTTTTGAACATTGGATTGCTTATTCCTGAATTGTTACATATTTGCTGTCTGATGTTGGACAAGTCCATTAAACGCTTCAGAGTTTGTAAACTGGGAATAAGTAGTATTTACCTTATGAGACTATGGACGCTACCTGTTACTCTTTGTTTAGTGTTTTGAGTAGTCATGTTGTTTGGGCCCTAGTTACTTAGATATGCAAAGTACTACCACATAGAGCCCTCTGAGATCTCCCAGTTCATCTTGTTTTTCTGTTGTAGTTACAAGGTCAAGATGAAATAATCCATATGATTATAAGAGCTTTTATGAAAAAAGTTTCCTGGAGAGCAACATCTGTTATCTTGTGGTAATGGTGATTCAAAGGAGCTCTCTGGGAAGAGAATGCAGTCTGTCTCGCATGAGCAGGATGACTCAGTAGTTCACATTTGGAGAGAGATATTCTCCAGGCCTCACAAACATGATTCTGGAGACTCATTACATCCATTATTACATGCTTTGTGAAGCTCTCTGGCACAGCGCAATGCGAATGGTTGCTGGCAGCCATGATCCTGTCTTCCCTAGAAGCAGAGTGATACTAAACCATCTGCAGTGCCGATGCTGCAAACTGACTCTCATTCCTCTCCGACTCCTCAGTGGCAATGCGTGTGGCTCTCATTCCACACGCCTGGTCATAAAGCTGAGTAAGGGGTGTAACAGCTAAGGACTCCAAGAAGTGCTCCAGTCCCAGAGCCTTACCAGTTCTTGTCTATACCTCTTATAAACCATCCTGTAACGTGATGGGACTGTGCCACACATGTACCTGTTTATTGTGAAGTGTTTAGCAGCTGAAACCAGAGCTTGGGTTAATTTGTTTAGAGAAATTATAACACTCTGAGTATTATACTCAGAGTACTCTGAGTGTTATGGGCTATGGACATGCACATCAAATTTCACAAGGATTTAATTTTATTTCCCATTTTATCTAAAATTGAGTCAAATTCAGTCCCCCTGTAATGTGACTGACCTTGCTGTTTCACCTAGAGAAGCACACAGGTGTCCTACCTTAATGTGGTGTCGACTGAGGCTGCAGTTTGGTTCAGCTGAAGCTACACAACTGAACTCCGTGCAGGTGTTCCAGTCCTGTCTGCTTTCCCAGAGGCTTGCATCCTGCAAACATCGCCCTGTAGCAATACAACTACTCGTAGGTGCCAAGTAGTAGCGTTATGTAAAACGCTATAGAGCAGAAATACTGTACGGCTTAATTGAATGCAATTCCTATTGACTTCAATGGGTGTTTTATTCAATTAGGGACTGCAGAATTTAGATCATTGCCTTTGGCTTACATCATTGCAAACATTATTGATGCTTATAAAGCTTTCGGGGATCTTTCAGGCTTTTAGCCTGCAAATTGACTGCAATGTGAAAGTCTTGCTCGAGGGTAAGAGTACTTATATCCATCTCATCTTTCATTTACTTATTCCTGAGTCTTTCTGTGCTATTCCTTTGGGAGTGCTCATATAAAATATGCAATTTAACAAAGAGGGGGAAAGTAGGGTTGTCTCAATACAGCAAGATTCCGGTTTCATTTTTGCACATTAGAAGTATGCCTCTCTTATTTTCTCGCCTAAAATGTAGACGTGAATCTGATTAAGTTTAATTCTCATAAAATGATGGAATTAAGGCACAGTAAATTTAGAATGAATATTGAGGAAGATTAACAGTTTCCCAGGGGCGAGCATGGATACCGTGCTTAGAACTTTAAAACTACACTGGTTGGAGCACTAGAGGTTTTAACAAAAAGCACTAACCTGCTTTGCTGAGAAGGGGCTGGATGGCTTACAAGAATTTTTACCTTTCTAAATCTGCATGCAATATAAAGCCAGTGCCTGAGTGCATGAGTAGCACAAGCAGGCCTTGTGTAACTTAATTCTGACCACTCAGCCTCTGATCGCAGTAGACTATGGGTAGGGTCGATACCCTTTTGCTTGCTCTGTGTTAGGCCCCCAGAGAAACGGAATACAGCTTCTACTCCTTTCCATTCAGTGCCTTTGGGAAAAACAGTGAGTAAATCATTTCACGTATAGTGAGTGTAATTGCATTTAAAACTTCTTTTTTATCTAGAATCGGCAATGAAACATCTAGATAGATAGATGTATATGAAAGTAATAGAAAACAAAAGAGGTTGGTAGGGATGGGCACAAACCCTTTTAGGACATGTATTGTAGAAATTTGATTGCATTTCAGGCAATATGTTCTTACTATAGATCTTCCCCGAAAAAAATCTGCAGAAAGAGCTAGGAAAAGTCACGCATATACACATGCATATTTTTATGTCTATTTAGTAAAATTTGAGAAATGTATCTATGGAAACATTGATACCCATCCTGGCTAGAACACTAGTACTTTTTATTTAATTCTGTCAGGTGAAGTGAAATTGGACTTAAAAAAAGGTAACCTCCATATAGAAGACTTTTTTTTGCGGTAGCAGAGAGCACAATAAATGTTATCTGTTAGGGAAAGAAACAGGCTATTTAAATTCAGGCAGCATAGCATCTTCAGGCGGAAAGGCTATTTTTAACTTCAGATGTAGCTTAATTTAGAAACTGAGCAGTTGAAGTCCCTTTTTTTTTTTTTCCCCACTCCCCTGACTAGAGATTTTTTTATAATGATTGTAGATATCCTTGTGTGAAGATACTGAATAGAATAAAAAAATACAGTATCCTGGGCTTCAAGGTCATGAAAATACACAGCTAAACAAAGCAGCTTTACGGCAATATTGTCATACATGTGTAACCACAGAGATTAGATTAGATTGATGCAATATTTGTAAGCATAAGGGCCACTTTGGCAATTTGCCAGGAAGTTGCATATAAATTTTATATCCATTTATGCGGGATCTTACCCAGAGCTGTATTGTTTTTTATCGGAAGTGCTGTAATTCTGTATAGCCCTGTACAAAGTATGATAAAGAGAATGTAAATTTCAGTCCTTTCTAAGGGAGAAATATTTATGAGAAAACTGGCAATGATTCCCTGCATTGATTTTTCTGAACCAGCTTCTTGTATTTGGCTTTGTTTCTAAGTTAATCACAAGAAATGAGAACCTCATCTCATTACAGAAGATATTCAGCACTAAGAATTGCAGATTTGACTCTATTAACTGATTACAGGCTTTTTAACGTATTCAGATCCAGAATATGAAAAAAATCTCTCACAAATGGAAGTACTTCCAAGATGGCTTGTTGCAGTCTTCTTGCATAATTGCATACTCTGTGTCACTCAACATTCATCTATTGAAGTGCAATAGCATTTAGGCACAAAACTCAAATCTAGCTGAATTTTATAGTTTACCTGTTCAAGCTCAGCCAAAAGCGATTCTGAAAGCTATTCTAGTTGCATAACAATAGCAAAAAGCAGAGAGAGACATGTGCCATTGCGACAGAAATAATTGGGTTATTAATAAGCTGAATGTGACACGGAAAAGTTGTCTCTATTTCTGAGCATAGTCACACCTTCACCATTAACTCTTAAGCACACGCAACTTCTTACTGGTTCTGAAATTTGCTTAAATGGTTGAGCATTGGTTCACATACAGAAAAGAGAACTTCTTCTGTAGCTACCTAAAATCCTGCAATTACAAGTGAAAGCTTCTGCTGCCATTTATTCTTTAAAATATGACAGCTAAAATTAGAGGCTTTCATTCCATTGTTTTTATACAGAGGGGAGCATGATGTAATGTAGTAAGAACATCATAAAACAAGTTAGAAGTTTAGAGTTGTAATCATTAATGTTCAATGGAGGTTAAAAAGAGAGATTGTCTAGAGCTGGACTACTGAATTGCTCACTTTGGATGGGGATTCTTTCATCTTCCTCTTAACCATTTGTTTTTGAGGAATGCTCCTTTCCCTGGCTCCTTTTTATGTGGAGGGAATAGGGGAGTTAGCACAGAAGCTGTTAGAGCCATTAGGCTCTGCTGTGGGTTTCCTTAATGCTCTGCTGGCCAGACAAACCTAAATTAAGGCTGAATTTAGTCTCTGGGAGGCATTTTAGTAGTGCTATCAGACTAAGAAATGCAGACTGTGATGCACAGTTTGGATTGGGAATGTGAATTCAGAGCCCTTTCTTAAAGAGGATTTCAACTTCAGAAAGAGAACGTGTTTTTCTTATCAAAGGCTTGATCTGAAGCTTGTAGCAAAAGAAACATTCAGCACATCTACTTTCTTGGTTTAGATATGTTGGTATGCTGTCAGGAGGCAGGATTCAGTTTGCCTATTAAAGAGGTTTAAAAACAGACTAAAAACCACCCAAAAGGAGCAGTGGGGTTGTCAAGAAAAAGCTGAAATCTTATGGAATCGAGAGTACGGGTTTTGGACTTATAGAAACACAGGATATACTTTAAATAATTTTCTGAATGGCTTTGTAAAAGCTAATAACTTTGAAACTATAACTGTCCATTTGTATCTGCTTTTTTTCATTCAGTTCGTAGTAAAGAGGAAAGCAACTGTTTTGAGAGCAAATATTAATTCTGTTTTCAGGCATTCTAACTCTTAAATAGCAAAACGCAACTATGAAGAATTACGGTGACACACAGATGGTGAGGCTTAGGTAAGGCTAGACCTTGAGAATTGAGTTTCAGGTAAAGCCAGGGTTTCTAATAGAATGGCACTAAAAAACTCTGAATTATCCGTAGGAGATTTTAGTCATTTTAGGCCAACTTCTTCTGATGAGACTATAATTATATTCACAAGGAAGGCTGAACTAGAAAACTGACTTTGGTCCTGGATCCAACCTAATGATAATTAGTTCTTGTTTAGTAGTTTTCATCCACAGATCTGAAAGTGTTTTATAATGAAGGTCAATGTCATGGCCTTATTTTACCGAAATGGAAGCACAGAAAAAGGAATTGAGTACTTAAGATCAATGAGCAGCTTTGGAACAGACCTAGGAACAGGCCCAGGTCTGGGTCTCATGTTCTCCCCATCTATCCAACTAAAGCAGACACTAACTTCATCATGGCTTGGACTTGAATTTCTAGTAGTGTTTCAGAAGGTGATAATAATGGTATAATCCAGAAAGGAAATTCAAAAAACAAAACCAAACAATACCCAGGCTTGTGTTTTCCTACCTTGTGGTTTCCTACAAATTTCCTGCCTAAATGTCCAGATGAATTTTCATGCCAGAAACATGAGTAATCCCAGCGGGCGTTCAGGTGCTGCCCTGCTCAGAATAACAGCAGTTCCTGTGTAGGATGATGGCTGGATCGAATGCTCCCAGGGTTTCATGAGCAGCCCCCTAAGACCTGCTCAGTACCATGCAAATTCTTCATGTTGTCTCCAGAGGGTCTGAGATACGGATTCCTGAATATACGGTACTCTGCTGTATATTGTGTGTCTTTACTCTTCTGTAAATCCTCTAGTGTGACAAATTCCATGTTTCCTGTTGTAAAGTGACTGCTGTGGAGCTGGGAATATTTTCTGTGTGTTCTGGGAGTGTTTTACGTCTCTGTGACCTCCCTGGGAAATATCGACATCTGCTCCATAACAAAGCAAGCCTGTTTCCCTCTGCCTTTCCTCCTCTAGGTAGCTACCAGCTGTAGTGACTGAGTCACTTTTAAAAGACTTGGTAGTGGTCCATACTATAACCTGCAGGCTGGATCCAGACCTGATGTGTCCAGTGGGTTCTCTGAGACACTTGGAACCAGGCTGCTGAAGCCCCCTCGCTTGTGTCTCTGGCTGATCCCAAAGCAGTGATTCCACTCTCTGCTGTCTATCTGTATAGTCTCTGTAGACTGTTTCCATTGGCAGGAATCACAGGCTCAATGTACTGGCTCCTCTGTAAGAATTTTATTATAATTTTTCACTTCTAAAACTTTTAAGTCTTCTCTTCTGCATCACTTGTTTTTAGCAGATTTTTTTCCCTCAGCAAAGAAAATGTATCAGTGTTTTCCATGCCCACAAATCACAGGAGGGAGGACATGCAGTAGACTGGAGGTTTTATTCATCAGTATGCTGTCTTCTCAGAAATTGGAAATTGATTTTATTGAAGTGTGACAAATTACAAGAAGTAATTAAGTTGATATTCAGGTGAAATACAGTAGACTGCAACATACTGTGTTTCTAATTATAAAAATACAATATGCTCCGCCTCTGTAGGGATTTTCACACACAAGTATGTTAACAGTTCACAAACATACATAGGCATCATCATCCCATGTTATATAGACAGGGACATCT
Source organism: Bucorvus abyssinicus (assembly GCA_009769605.1). Lineage (NCBI taxonomy): Eukaryota > Metazoa > Chordata > Aves > Bucerotiformes > Bucorvidae > Bucorvus > Bucorvus abyssinicus. The sequence goes on along the minus strand of CM020035.1, from coordinate 7,855,175 downwards.
TTCATCTTGGAGAAGGTGGTCATAGATGAGGTGCTAAAAATAGTCACATCTAAAAGCACATGCTCCCTAGAGGGGATCAAAGACTGAGATGCTGTTTAGACATGCAAACACCCAGAAGTATCAGAGCAGGAAAGAGTGTGGTTGAACCAGTTAGTGCAGTGATAAAATCTGCTACTTCTCGCTTCAGCAAAATTTGTGAAAGTAATAGAAATGGAGTGCAGAAACACAGGGGAAGAGACATGTAAGGCAGTTCCTATGGCCTAAACTTAAATGCCTAACATAGGTGCCTAAATGAGGAAGACAAATTTTCCTGGGCTGCTGAGAGATTAAATGCAGAGGACACTCTTTCAGAAAGTAATTCGGATTCCACAAGTGTGGCTTCTGCTCTGAAGCACCTCTAGAGGAGCCTGACACTCTTCACCAGTTATGTAGGAGACTTAGGTAAGCCAACTGCCTACCTTAAACCCCTGGGTTCGGTATTAAACTTAACCAGTGGTAAAAAGCCAGTCCATATAGGGTCACTGCAAAGGCAGCTTTGTACCTAGGGCTAATATTGACCATGTTCTCTCTTTGTATGCCATGACCTTGGGAAACTTCCATTCTCCCCTCAGACTTCTCTTTCTGTTCTTTATGTGACATTCAGCTCTTGTGTGCAGAGGCTGAATAGTTTGTCTGAAAGACAAAGAGTCAATGGAAGAGAGTACCTTAGGTCCATGTGTTGCATTTGTAACCGAATGGCAAGTCAGACAGACTCAAGGAGTCTCCTCTTCAGTGTTCCTTCCTAGAGATGGAAGGTTACTTCTCTAATCAGGATTGGCTTTTGTAAAAGTCCCTGGCAAAATCATAAATTGTGCTGTTTAGTTCAGTACAATCTCTGAAAAACAGAGAAAAGGTCCTAATCAAAACAAGAGCACTAGTTTTTGAGCTGTATCTGATTTAATATGAAAGCAGTATTTACTTGAAAGGAATACAAGTAAAATCTGGCTTTTCATTAAAATGGATGAAAATTTTTTAACTCAAAAAGGAGTGAAATTTTTTATTTATGGTTGAAAATACTTTTTTTTTTTTCAAATGTCATTACTGAAAATTTTGCGTTCAAGGCCTGGCTTCAGAAGATCTGTTGAATTCTGCCCTTTGCATCTGACTGCAGCACTATTAACACTTTCCATGTTTAGCTGTTGCACTTGTCTTGTTTAAGAAGCCATGTGGGTGACAGCTCTACACCAACAAATCTTTACAGACAGATGCTACGATTTGATCCTGATACTCACTGTATGTTTTACTTACTGCTGCAACCAGGACTTAAAAATATAACACCAGCGCTTTTTTCCTGTATATATCTCCATTAAAAAGCCTGTTCTGATTTAATGTAATATTAATAAGAAACTATTTTTAAAGTAAATGAAGCAGGGGGACAATGACGTAAATATGTTTCACGGTGCAAGAAAGGATTCCTTCCTTTTGGCTGACATTCATCACCAGTTCTTGCATAAGCATTCACCATACCTAAATAAAGTAGTAAGAGAAACTTCCTCCTACTATGAAGTGGCCCTTTATACAGAGAAGATCAAATTCAGATAATAATGTCACCAGGAAGTATGAGCAATATTTAAAACCAGGTTGACAATGTAAATACTTGGTCAGCGAGGCATGCAGCTGCGCAACCGTCAGTCCTGGCGCTGGGCACTGGATCAAAGGGTCCAGTGGGGTTCCTGGAGCCGGGGACGCCCGAGGCAGAGCAAAAAGCCCACCAGGAGCCAGCAGCTCTCACAAAAGAGGCTGATGTGGCTTGGGCCTTGCCAGGAGCAACCACGGGAGATTTGAAGGGCCCTAGGGAGCACGAGTGACCAGGAGCACTGTGACCAGGGATCGAGAGGATGCTGCAGTTTGCACAGCGGGATATGTGAGAAGGGCTGCACAGCCTGCCTGTGGGCCCACAGCCCAGGGAAGAGCTCTAGGTCTCTGCCATGACAGTGGGCACTTGCCTCAGAGTTAAAACCAGCATTTCTACAGAGAAAGCCCCTGAGATGCCTGATGCTTCCACCCAGACAAAACTGGTGAGGAAGGAGACTTCAGTACAGATGGGAGGTTGCAATGAGTGCCCAGACCCTTCTGGAGAAAAGGTAAATCTCTGCAAAAGGTGTGCCTGGGCTGATGATCTGTTGCATCAGGTAACCCAAGTTGCAAGAAACAGTTAAAAAGCTGCACAGTATTAGAGGGGCCATGAGCGAGACAGATAAGTGGTTTCAGAACCATGCTCCTGTGGCAGACATCACAGAGAGCAAGGCACCTTGGACCCTGGTGACCCACAAAAGCAGGACTCTGCTTCAGTCCCCACCCTCCAGCATTACAACCAAAATCAGATATGAAGCTTTAACAGCTGTAGACACCAATGAGCAAGGTCTGCAAGGAAACGCTACCAGCAGCATACGATAGATACCGCAAAAAACAAAGAGTGCTCATAGTGGCTGACTTTCTGCTGAGGGGCACTGAGGCGCCCATCTGCTGGCCTGACAGGGAATCAGTCACAATAACTGTGCTGCCTTCTGAGAGCTAAGATCTGAGATGTTGCCGAGAGGGTGCCACAACTTGTCCAGCGCACGGACTACTGTCTATTCATTCACATACTATCCGTATCCATACTATACGTTCCATTCATGCACATACTATTTTTCAAGTGGACATGAATGACACTGTAAACTGGAACCTGGGCAGGATCAAAGAAGACTAGAGAGCCCTGGGGGTTCAAGAAAGAAGTATTGGTGCCCAGGTTATCTTTTCTTCCATTCTAGCAGTTAGAGGAAAGGGTACAGCCAGAAATGGATCTATAATGCAAATCAGCTTCTGGCTTTGTGGCTGGTGCCGTTGTGAGAGTTCTGGCTTTTATGATAATGGGTCATTCTTTGATGGGAGGGGATCCACCTCTCTAGAAGAGGCAAGAGAATTTTTGGGAGCATGCTGGCCAAGTTGGTGAGGCAGGCTTGAAACTGAAGGACTTGGGAGGTGGGGTCCAAAGTGGCTCATGCCATTGCAACCAGCTATGGAATAAGTCAGGCCATCCAGAGCAGTGACAGATGTACCTTAGCTGCCTACCAAGATGAGAACCAGAAGACCAGCCACCTGAAGTGTATGTCTACCAATGCACGCAGTCTGGGGAACAAACAGGAGGAACTGCAGCTTTGTGCCCAGACAGAAAGTTATGATATCATAGGAATAACTGAAACATGGTGGGACAACTCGCATGACTGGAGGATCATGATGGATGGCTATAGGCTGTTTTGTAAAGACAGACAGGGAGGAAGAGGAGGAGGAGTTGTGCTCTATGTTAAGAACTGTGTGTGTATAGAAGTCAACTATAGGAATTGTGGGAGCCCTATTGAATGCCTTTGGGTCAAGATCAGAGGGGTCATCTCCAAGAGGAATCTTACAGTATGCATCTGCTATCGACCTCCGACCCAAGATGATAAGACCAATGAAGCAATATTTGGGTCTCTTGGGGTCAACAGAACCTGGTTCTTATGGGCGACTTCAATACCCAGACATTTGTTGGAAGAACAATACAGCAGCTCATGTGTCATCCATCAAGTTCCTGGAAGCTGAAGTTTAGTACTAAAACAAAGGTTGTAGATGCTAGAAGAGCAAACTTCAGCTTGCTCAGAGCTCTGTTGGGAGGGATGCCATGGGAAGCTTCCATGGAGGATAAAAGAGCTAGTGAGTGCCAGGAGTTTTTCAAGAATGCTCTCCTGGAAGCACAAAACCAGTGCATTCCCTTTAAAGGTAAGGGAAGTAGGCGGAGCAAGAGACCCCCTTGCCTTAACTGCAGGCTTCTGAGTCTGCTCAAAACCAAAAGAGAAGTGTACCAGAGATGGAAAAGTGGACAAATATCCATTGAGAACTACAAGGGCGTGCAGAGACGCAGTTAGAAAAGCAGGTAAGTTAGAAAAGCAGAAGCTCAGCTTGAATTTAAATTGGCCAGAAATGTTAAAAACTACAAGAAAGGGTTCTTCAGGTACGTAAACAACAAGCAGAAACAGAAGGAAAATACTGGCCCGCTGTTAAACAGGGGTGAGTGACTAAGTCACCCACAACACTGAAAAGGCAGAGGTTCTCAACACTTTCTTCATCTCTGTCTTTACCAGCGTGCTGGGCCCCAGGCCTTGGGAACAAAAATCCAAGTTGGTGTTAGACTGACTAAAATGACCTAGTGAAAGGCCAGTGACTGGATATACAATTACATAATAGATGTTAAGGAACAATTCCACATTAGCCGAAGGATGAAATAGGAATATGTTAATTCTTTTCTGTGATTTTTTTTTTAATTTGTTGGATTTAATGTTTAGTTCTTGTGTGAACATGTTCTTTTTCATTGTCAGTTTTGGTTGTAAGGTTGGTTGATTAACCAGACCATCTGTGGTGCTACAGTACTTCATAATACAGAGGAGAAAGAAATAATATCAGTTAAAAATACAAGTTAGAAACACTGAGCAGAGATGCTCTCAGCCAGAAAATTAGGAAATTAAATCCCTCATACTTAGCCTGGAATAGCGAAGTCATAGTGGGTATATTTCCCAAAACTGAAAAATTAGGAATTGAACAAGGAAAAAGATATTTATGCAGTATGGTAATTCAGTCTTGGCAATGACAAAAGAATGAAGCCCGTTTTTTATTTAGGAATCTGAGTATTATTTTCTTGCATATGTAAATAAGGGTAAATAAGTGTAAAAACCCCTGAACTTAAAAATAAAATCTCAAAGGAAAGAGTTCAAGGACAAAGAAAGAAATGGTTTAAATGTCTAAAGCAAGGCTTGTTCAGTGAACCACTCAAGCATTTGTAAAAAATGAGCAGAGTGGTAGCAAAGACAGCTAAAGGGAAATGCATTTTAACATTCTAGCAGTAGCTTCAACTTCTAAATATAACTACAGTAATAAATGACTTCGGAAAGTTATACATAGAGACACAAAATATCCTCAACCCTGTGGTTGAGAAATGTCATGAATTCAATGGAAAAATACACTAACACTGTTCATGGATGCGTGTTTTGCAGAGAGAAAATTTCTGTTTCCCTGATGCGTATTCGTAAGCGATGAATTACTCCCAGCCCTTCAACTGCAGGGACCCTGTATCTGTGGTGGTGCTGAACTCTTCTAATGCCAAAGAAAATAGACTCGCATATAAATCTGCTCATTGCACCATTGTTAAGCTTTACAGCCTTTTTTTGATGTACTTTTTGATGTGAGGATGGACTAAGCAATCATAGTCACACACATGTTCTTCTCTAGGTCAGACTCCTGGGGAGCAGCAGCCTTCCATGGCCCTGGGCCTGCTGCTGGGTCAGCCGCTTGTTTCGGGTGCCAGCAATCCCTCTGTGCTCATCTGACGTGGGTGCTCCTTCCCTGTGATTTGTTACAAGCCTTTCAGCTGCATTTAGACAGACCCTTGAAATGTCCGTCTTGGACGTCATCTCCGCTTTGTGGACTAGTTGGTGTTTTTCATGTGACTGTTTCCTGATAGAGCCTTTCAAAGGAGTGGGCAAAAGCACCACAGCGTGACCCTCTAGAGGACCTCATCTCTGATACTTGAAAGGGACCTTTTCATCTTGGGCTTTGAGAGACTGTGCGCCCAATACACTAAGGAGGTTGGGAACATCTTGTTTAGGTTTTCGCCTCAGGAGGTGACTGTCTGGTAGCAAAGAATGAACAAAATCCAAGGTAAATTCCAAGTGTGTAATTGTTCATGGAGAAAAACATATTTCACATGAACTTCAGCCATGGGCATGAGATTCCATGTGCTTAAGGTGTCAAGTGTGTTTACGGAGAAAAAGGAAAATTGTTAATGAAGAGATATTCCTAAATGAAAACTTCACACACTTTTTCTCCAGTAATTCATGTTTCTGCTTAGGTCACTCTGTTGATACCTGTCATTTCCTTAAGCAACTGTTAGAGCTTGTGTGCACATCCAAAACACGGTGTATTGTACTGCACGTGAAATAGATACGCCGAGTCAACCAAGAAGGAAGTGGGACGCCTCATGCAAAGGCTGGGGCACCGATGAGCAGTTTGGTGGCTGTGACCCACATATCGAATGAGCAACTGGCCTCAGTTATCGGTGTAGTTGATGAGAGCAGTGATAACTCTATCATGCAAATTATGATGATGCACTAGAAATTGCAGCTGCTAGCATGGAAGCATGTCTTACTGGTACGACAGATTTAGATGATGCAGATAATTCCAGAATGCTGAAGAAACTGCAGTGATGTGGGGTCTGTCGTGAGTCTGGTTTTTTGTTTTGTTTGGGTTCTTTGGGAAGCTGTAGGGGTTTTTTTTGTTGGTTTGTGTTTTTTTTTCCTGTGACTGGAAAACAGCAAGTGTGGATCTCTTTTGAAATAAATTACAGCTCTGTGTTATCAAAGGTAGATCATAATGCTCAATATATTTCAATATGATAATTGATTTTTTAGGAGTAATAACAGTGAGCTTCATCCACATAGATTCCAGGATATCCCACAGGAAATTGTTCTTGAATTTGGGGATGGTGGTGATGAACACAAGAATTGTGAGCTGGCTAAAGTGCTAACTAAAAGTAATGTTCTAAAGGAAGTGACAGGGCTGGAGGAACGTTACTAGTGGTCTGTCTCTGGGGTTAGTCTTGGGACCTGTTGTATTGAAGATGTTTACCGGTGTATTGAGGTGGAATTCCTAGATGAGACAAAGCTGGGAGGTACCACCAGTGCTGAGGAAGATTGGATGGTTGTTCAGAAAGAATTAAAATAACTTTTTTGCTAGCTTGCTGGCCACATCATGTAACTAAGTAGCATACTGTAGAACGTCATACACTGTGGGTTCAATAATAATAACCTCATCTATAATCTGGGGTTTATGAACTGGAATTAAGAGAGGTGGGAACAAATCTGAGTGTACTTGTCAGTGGAAGGTTGAATATAATTAGACAATGGAATATAATTACAATAGGAAAGATAATACAATCCTGGAAGGTGAGGTTTTTAACAGAGAGAAGGAAATATTGGTACCCTGTTACGAGGAGCGTTAATGCCTTTTGAGTATTTCTACAGTTGTGTTTAGCTATTTTCAGACAAGTGCACTTAAACTGTGAGAGGTGCAAAGATAAGCTACAGGACAATCAGGAGAATGAAGGCCCATCTTGTGAAGAGAAATTAGAAATGTCTCATATACCCAATCAAATCGAGGTTTCTAGGGTGATGAATCATTAAATATACGGGGAGCAAATATTGACGAATGGATAGGTTCAGCGTCCATGATCACTTAGTCCTCAGCCTCTGCTGAGGTCACTACGGAAGCTGCCAATGGCTGCCTGTTCAATCCTTTTCTTTTGTGATGTGGATAGTTAACCAGTGTTAATTCCAAACATCCTCAAAACTTTTGCCTGTGGCACTGACTAAAGGATTGCCAGTAAGACTGTCTTTTTATTAGTACTGTAAAAAGTATTCAGCAGCCTTAAAAAATGCATACATTTTTTCAAAGCTTGGCTGCAGATTACTTACAAAAGAAAGAACTATTCAAGATCTTACTGAAGTTCCTTCTGTTTGGTCTTTTGACCTCGGCTCTGGTGGTGTCACTCTCTTACCCTCGCCTAATGAGCCAGCTCACCATGATGACAGCTGCTGCTGCCTGGTTTTGACTTTCGATCGCTTCATAAGTGCGAAGTGTGATGACATCATGCTCCCTAGGGTGTCAGTTATTAGCTGCTAAAAATAGTTACAGGCAAACACAGGATAGAAAAATCAAATGTCTGTTTAAAGCACCAGTGGGAAGGTAAAGAGACAGAGCTCAGCTGAGGGGCTTTTTATTTAAATGCAAGGGCAACAGCGTTGGACTGCAATCCAGGCACATGCTGCAGATGATGCTTTAGGACTCGTGAGCTGGGAGAGCCCACAGAGACGAGTTGATCCCTGGTGCAATTCCAAAGCTGTCATGGTAAGTAAGCTTTCTGTGTTTATTTCCCACTGGTTAGGTTATCTGATCTGAGTAATCTGTATTTTGCAGTTCTTAATGTAATTGTAACTATGGGATTCACAGCATGAGAATGATGTCAGTGTTACTGCCAGTACAACCACTGTTGTTTTAAAAAATACAACACAAAGCAATATTCATGTTGTAAAATGAAGTGTTCAAAGGTTAAGAAATAATATACAGGAAAAATTATATGCAGGCGTAAGTGGTGCCTCCAGCCTCCAAGTTCACGAAAGCATCCTGCTCAGTGTGTGTTTTGGGGCTATTCGGTGCCAGTTCTTTTGAACCCACTCATGACCTTTAGGCCTTGATTACAGTTCTACAAATTAAGACGGAGGAGCATTTTGAGGCTTTAACTTAATTCCAGTTTTGTAATGTAGATGTCTGTTTACTGTTTCTGTGGTACTAGCAAGGTGTTTCAGATATTAAGCTGCTCCAAATTAAAACTGATCTGGTAAAGAAAACATGTATAAATACAGAAGCAACCTAACATGAAAGTTAGGATTAACATAGGATTGGGTGTCTCATAACCTTTGAAAAATCTCATCCCGTTTGTTTTTTATAATAATTAGGCCATGGACAGAAATGTTCAGCTAGGCTTAGCAGTGCTGTTGGAAGATTTTCTAACCTGAGCTATTCATAGCAGTCTTTTCTACACTCCCTGACTTACTAAGGACAGGTGGGGGTAGAAATACGATGCTGTGACTCTTCCAGAAAAGCTCCAGAGATTCTCATTCCAAGTTACGAATGCTAACCCATGGGCTTGAAACTCCCTTGGCCAAAGTATAATCCTTTCCTCACCCATTTGGAGTCACCTACACCAGCTTCACGGTGATTCAGAAACATCAGGAATCACTTGTACCTGGTACTGGTCCCCTTAGCAGGGAGAACAACCTGTTCTCCCTCCAACTTTTGCACCCTGGCCCCAAACTGCCTGGTCTCCTGTTTGCAGCCAGTAGACAAGCTAAAAACGCAAGTCTGGTGATCCTACACAGCCTGACTCACGTCTCTGTCAAACACTTGCAGCAGCCTTCCCCAGGGGGAATGACGAGCTTGATGGATGTGGTTCCGCAGGTTATCAGAGAGCGTGCTAATGAAGCAATGGATCCATTACAGTATTTATCCATTGCAAGATCCAATTACAGGAACTTTGTGAAATATAAAATAGTTTGATTTTACCCTGTGTTCATCCTGTAAAAGATGATGTCTCTAAAAGATATTCACATCCTATCGTTACTTCCTTGTGCTGATTCATCTATGTTCAAGATTGTTCAGAGCCAGGATTTGATTCTGCCTTGTTGCTGATAATGTTTTTTTGTAAATCTGTTTGATAATTGTGATAGATAAAGCTGAAGAATCCCTGGGTCTTTTGCTTGTGGGGTGTGACATGTAAAGTAGAAGTTTTTCTTGCAGATCGGAAAGCGGGGCACTGATGTAGGAATTATTGTGTGAAATTACATTGTCTCTGTTATGTAGGAATTCAGGCAGTGATTGTGATAGTCCCTTTTGTCCTTTAAAAAGGAGAATTTATGACTCAAAGATGCTCCTCTGTCAGTCACAAATTTTTTTACTGTTACACTGAATCTTACTTTCAGTGGTATAATATCCTGTCCTTTTAGTTGCAAGTGAGGTGTTTGGAATGCAAACTGATTTACAGTCATTTTCTTCAGTGTGCAAAACAGGCACAAAAAAAAAAAAAGAAATTCTATATTCAGTGGTGGGGGCTGGAGGAGCAAAATATAATACAACAAAAAAATCCTTATTAAGAATTTTTCCTCTTTGCATGGGTTTGTGAGATTTATTTTTTTTAGGAAGAGGACTATTTTTAGTTGACTCCTTAGAACTACCTACCTGAAGGAGTAGCATCTGAAAGAGAGATAATAAGAAGTAGAAATACAGGGAAGTTTTTAAAACATAAAATGTATACAGCGTTTAGCAGCTGGCCAACTTCTTGTGTAGAAAGATTTCCTCCTGCATTGAATTCTCCTTGCTGTATCCCCCAGAAGGCTGAATGTTGCTATCTCCTGCAGACAATGCAGCAACACCCTTATTTTGTACTAGCGAATGATTTTTCCATTCACAAGCTGTTTCAGTATTCCAGAGCATCTCACTGTTTTAGCATGCATTTATCTGAATTTGAAGTAATCTATTCATAAAAAGATTATTCTCTCGATTTGAGGGATACTGTCAGGGATAAAGGCACATGCAGTATCGCAAACAACTGAGATCTTCTGGCAGACTTTTTGTCTGCTTAATGCTTTCGCTGATGGCCTTGACAGTGACTATAATGCCAACAAGTAAATATCCTCTATAAAATATGATTTCCTGTTGGAATGCTGGCAGAGTAGTGCTGAGGTGGCATACACTTACTGCGTCATCTCTATGTGATGGCACTGCCTTACACGTTCTGTTTTCAAGGTTAAACAAAGAAGTGTATGAAATACTCTCATCAAGAGGTAGAACTACCTGAGCCTTCGACTGGACTGTAGCTGAGCATTCAAACCCTTGTGCTATGCTTTTTGTGTGCAAATGGACCCACTGTGTATGTAAATTATCTCAGTTTAAATGGAAGCAATATAGAGAACTGAACTGTGTACGTGACTGTAAATGGGTCTACCTGATTTTTGTAGAAAATTCAAGGATGGTGGACCTAAATAATCAATCAAAATAGGGTAAAAGTCTTTGTAAAACACCCGTGGAAGTACATATTTATCAGTTTTACATATCCTGAGCTAGATCATACCGAAATGGTGGACAATTCAACAAAATATATTTTGGAGTGTATTTGGATCCAATAGCAGGAAGCTGAGTCCAGATAGATTCAGACTGGAGATGAGGCATATGTCTCTGTTAGCGTGGGTCATTAAACATTAGCATATCTAGACACGAAACGTGGTACTTCACGTGCCCAGTAAATTGCACAGTAAATTCACATGCACACTAAGTCAATTACTTATGTGTATCTACATAAGACTACAGACATGTAATCCAAATGAACACCGACACGTTAAAGAAGCTGATGTAGGAACTACTTAGGGAATACGGCTGACTGTGGCTGTAAAATGTCAGACTAAAAGATTAGAATAATCTCTGGCTGGAATAGACACGAGTCTATAGCAATAGCTCTGTCCTACATGTGCACAGCAGACAGAGAACAAGAAAAGGTTTTCATTCTGCTGCGTAAGAGGTACCACTGGCACTGTCTCACCATGAATTTTCACATGATTATATAGTTAGATCGTGTCAAATCTTGGCTCATCACCAAGACATCTGCATTAAAGTGAAATTTGAAGATCGTCTAATGTGTAAGTTTGTGAGACAGAGCCCTTATCCACAGAAATGGTGGTGTCAGCAGTGCTGTGTGTTTGAATTAAAGCTGCAGATTGGATCTAGTCGTTGATGCTGATCTCAATTTGTATGTAGGACATAAATTGAATACATTACATTTTCTAACACGCCGGGCCAGCATTCTCTGACGCAGATACCAAAGCTGAAGTAAATGGGAGCAGGCAGCGTTTTCCAGCCTGAGGTGTGAGGCCATTAGAAATCTAACTGTAAATGTAGTATAGATATCTAAGCTGAAGGATGTCTCAGAAATGTATCCAAAGATACACATTACTCTGACAACATGCTGGAATAGGCTATTACTGCTGACATGGTGCCAACTCAGAGAAGGAGTCTTTTGATGTATTTTAAGAAACATGTAAGTTCAATGTCCTGTAACTGCATCCGTAACCACCACCCTCTCAGGAAAACACTTGAGGAGGCTGTTTTTTGGGTTTTTTTAATTGTTAACTTCGCACTCTTGTGCCTTCCTTCCTCTCTAAGCTTCCTTTTTGTGAAGATGAAACCTAGTGATGCAGTGTTTGCCTATAGGCGTCCTTTTTCCTGTGAACATAGAGAACCCCGAAGAACAAATAAACTGTTTAAGTTGCTGATCCTGCACGTTTGCAGATTCATTGGGAGATTTGGCTCACATGTAAGGACACAAGGATCCGGCTCCTAGGGAATAAACGTCAGAGAACATGAAAAGAAAAGCCCTAGTAGGCACTGGGACTAGAAGAACAAAGAGTGCTTCCAAACTGCAGTAGTGAAAACCGCTGGGAAATGTGGAATAGTCTGACAGAAGCAATAAGAGTGATGGTTCTGAGTCAGGCACTGAATCAGAAAAAAAAAAAAGAAAAAAGAAAAAAAAAAAAGGGTTGATCCAAGTGAATTAAAGCCACTTATATTCCTGGAAATGAATTATTTCCTCTTTATCAAAAAGTAAAAAAAAAAAAAGACAAAGAGGTTAAGAATGTAATTCTATGTTACAGAAAGAATTATATGGCAATTTCTGTCTCCCAGGCTTACGTTCAGGGTACTAACCAGAATTCTGACACACTGACTGACTGACTTTGTGTAGCGAGTCTCAACAGTGTTGCCTCACTGCCTATTTACTTTTCAGTACTTCCTCTTGGAGGCTTTCTTTTGGTCTATGTTCTCAGCAGGCTTTTAGAGGAAGCTCGGGGTATTCTTTTGTGTCCAGAATAAACAGAAAGCGCGGTCCTGTCTACTGTGCATAAGCTCTCTCCTTCCCATGTGAATTTACAAATATTGTAGAAAAACAAAATGATCACAGAAATAGTGTTTTGTTAAACGATCACTCAAAACCAGTGCTGAGGACTTGGTTCCTTCCTTTGTCAATGAGTTCAAGCGTATCAGCTGCAGAATTTACTGTTTGTGTCATGAAGGCCTTCAAGGAAGTGCTGAAGCCTCTGAACCATCTGCCCCCTTTCCTATCTTAGGCTGAGAATATTTTCATTCCATTCATCCCTGCTTAGATGCAGAGCGTCTGAGGACTGTTGCAGAGTATCTGTTTTCAATGCAGACTGATGTTTTGCCAGTCATGTGTCATAAGGGAGCGTACTCCCACTGCTATGAACAATATGACCATGAAAGAAGGCGAACAGTAACTGCATTATGTCCTTCAGAAGATGGATCGAAGTTAAAGGGAATACGGTTTTGTGCTCTGTGTTTGAGGGCCCTGCTCATCCATTGCACAACAGTGCCAAATTTGTTTCCTAGCATTTACAAATGAAATTAAATCAAGGTTGTAAACCAGAAAATTGTATTCATGCGCTTTGTAGATTGCTGATGACAGCTATACCATAAAATGCTAAAAAAGAGATCAGCTGCAATTAGACTATAAAGATCCGAATCACCAATATGAATTTGACAACCATGATTTCAAATAGTTAACTTCATTCTGTCCTATAGACTCGCAAAAAACGTCTTTTTGGGTTGGTTTTGTAGATGGATGAAAGTTGGTTTGAAATAATTATATTAAGATTCAGTTATTCAGAAGACTGTGTCATTTAATAATAAAAATCCATTTGTTTATGAATGCATTTAGGTTGCTGCCCTTAACATACCCAGACTCCTGTCCTCCAGTCATTGAAGAGGGTCTCTGGCATTTGTAATTGGCTGAAGAGTAGAAAAGGACTGGGGCAATTTCCTACAGACGTTTTTCTGGCTCTCCTGGTATGATGCCCTGAGGTAGATGAGACGCTGCTGTATCACTGCGTTAAATTAACCTGGATAGAGTTATGATTACAAAAACAACCCCAGAAGCTTTACGGGGTTATAAGCAGCATTACGGCTTGTTATCGCAAAGAAAGTTTATTTCTCGCTACTTCCCTTGAGAGAGGAGTTCAAAAATTGCCCTATTATGGGATGAGGTCTGCCCAGTAGTGAGCCAGAAAAAGCCATCTGAGAGTTAGCATGGCCAGCTGGAGCCCAGCCAGTATGACTGTGACTGGTGATCCCCTGAAACAAAACTGTGCAGCAGAAGCTGCTGCAGAGAACATCCCCCAGCAGATGCCACCTGGAGAAGCCAGTGATACCCTGGCCTGCAAGAGTCGAAGACGAAGCAAAGTGAATGGGAATGAAAGAAAAACAGGAAGAACAGTGGGAAAAGGAATTTGTCTTTATTTTGTGTGCTGGAAAGATCAAACCCCATTACACTGTTGCAGTGTTTTGAAGAATGTTTTGTCTTAGGACCTAACTGTCCTTATGCCAATTTAAGTCATCAGTTTAATACACGGTGATGCAAATAAGCATCGATCCTTGCTTGCCTACTCATAGAGTCACCCATTTATGCTGGATGCTTGCTTTTTAGCACAGTAGTGAAGCAACAATGCTTAAAACACCGTATGTTTTGCTGTGTCAAGGGAACCAGCTATCCCTGTAGCCACATCCCTAAATCACATCATGACCCTTGGTCTAACAACATTTGTATAGATCTCTAACTCTCCAGCTCTCCACTGTTTGTCACTAATCAGAGTAGTCCGAAGGTAATCATACAGGGACATTATCCTGTTTGACGTTCTTTCCCTTTACCTTGGCTAATCATTTCTACAATGCACACAAGCCAGCATATCCTGACTTCTCTTAATTCCTTTTGCTATCTTTATTTTTCTTTCTTTCAGCAGAAATAACTGAGAGATCAATGAGGTTACTGTGCCAGGTCTATTGCTCAACTCCCCAGTTTCCTGTTGCGGTGGGATCTGGCAGGAAACTTGAAGAAATCCAAAGAACAGCCAAACCTCTTCTCATACTTGCTCTGAGAAAGCTACCCTGCCTGTGTAACAGGGGTAGTTGAACATGATTTAGCCTTAAAAGATTGAATAACTTTTTATTACAGTGTGCTTCATACCAATGGACACAATGAAAGGGTCTCATTAGCACTACTGAGTGCTCTTGTTTTCTTTCTGTTTTAACAATGCAAAAAAGAAAAGTTAAATTCTTTCCCCTGTTACAAGTGCTTGAAACTGCAGTGAATTTCATGAAGTGAATGGAATTGTTTAGGATTTTAATCAATGTAGCTGCAGAATTTGACCAGCCATCTTAAAACCATAGTGTTTATTTTTAAGCTTCAAAATGTTATATTCATAATTCAAACAATTGTAGGGAATATCCTGTTATATTGACCTTGAAAATGTTATTAAACATCGTAAATGCAACATTGGCTTGCTAAATTGGAAAGATGAAATGCTCAGTCACTTAGATCAGGAAAACAGCTCCTTTTTAAAATGTAGCTGTCAAACTGACGGGTGGCAAAAGAAACAGATTCCCAGTTATTCAGTAGTTACAAAAGATCGAGATGATCCTGTTTCATCAGACCAGCAAAGAGGGAGACTTAAATTTCTTGAATTCAGATCAGTTTTTTCTGTTTGCTCACTTAGGCTGGTCCTAACCACAGGTTCATAAGAAATGAATAATAAATTCCTGAGCTGTTACTCATTCCCAGATGGCACTGAACATCAAATAGCTGACAATTATAAGGTGGCAGACACTTGGATAAAAATGCAACTTCCTTTTCTGAGAAATGCTTTGGGCTGATCACAACCACTTTGACATAAGATGCAATTCTCTGTAAGTGCAGATAGCAACCGATCCTGTCAATTTCCTTACAGGAGTTTTTCCAGGGCTATTCGATGTAAGCAAATGTCTCTAAAAATGAGCTGTGGATGTACTACGAGGATCATTTAGAAGTCTCTTCTGAAAAAGACACCTCTGTGTCTGCTATAGTTTAGACAAGATTGTATAGCTTTATTGATTCCTGACCCCTTGTCCCTCTCTGTCACCCAGCTCCACCACTCTAAACCAGCCTGTTATTCTCTGGAGTAGTGGAAATCTTGGTTTTTTTCACGTGCTTGTTAATGTATTTGCCAAGATACTCAGGAGTTCTTCGCAAAGGTGCTACTGCTCTGCTGATTGACATTCAGTATGGGCAGGCAGAGCAGGCCAAGGAAAGAAGCAAGAAGCCAGAAAGGAACAAAAACCATTGATTTTTGAGTTCTTATTCCAAACGTCTTTGAATCAGCAGCTCTGGGCCCTTCCCAGCTCTTGAAGGAATGCCAGTTCAGTACAGCGAGTGAATAAGGTGTGTGCGGGGGCGACTGCTTCTCTGTCAGTTGTGAGAAGCTTTATTTTAAAAAGTGCCTCTTCTTTTGCTAGCATTACAGAGGTTTGAATGGGTCAGAGGAGGTGGTAGTGGTTTACGAAGACTTTCTTGTTTATGGCCTGTTGCCCAGTCAAATCCAGCCCAGGTCATTAGTGACTAGAAACTGTTACCACGTCAGCACAGTCTGATAGATGATGTGACCTGTTCCCGAGTCCAGTTTCTAGCAGGAAAAGCATCACAGAGACCAGTACTGCTGTTGTCCCTAACTGACTCTCTCGCAAGCAAAGGGGGTCGGAGTGGTGCCAGCAGGTTCATTTGGGGCAGAGCTGAGCGGAGGCATGCAGCTGAGCGCCGCTGTAGCAAGCTTCCTCCGCTCCGCACATCCTTCCCTTCTCTGCAAAGAGGGAACGTTCGCCTGCGAAGCTGTCAAGCTGATGCTTTCCCCAGCATTGAAATGACACGCAGTAAAAACAGGCGAGCAAAAGGAACAAAAATAGGGAGCACCTTGCTAAGGAGCACTGATACCTTCTGGTAGAAGATACACAGAAGAGCATGAGTGGTTTCATTCAGAGTTTGGACCAAAGCCCTTAACCATTAACACACCATTAGCAGTCATGTATTAAAATGGAAATTACTTCTTTATTGTCATCTCTAATACTATTTTATAATGTTTTTACCGATTCTTTTTTGCAGTTCGTGTATTTGGTCTCTCATACTGGTCATTTTCACTGTGCTTATGTTCAGTTTCACTCCTTTGTTTGCTCCTTTGTTCTTCCATCTGAGAAGCTCTCCTGTTAGGTAACTTGCCCAGCAGTAAGGGTAGAAGGAAGGCAGGTGGGCAGGCAGTCTGAATTCGGATTTTGGCTCTGCCACTGATTGCTTGGCAAGCTGTTTACACCACTCTGTGCTTTACTTTCTCACAGAAAGAGAGTCATGGTTGTACAGTTTAAAATCTTTGACAAAAAAGAACTGTGTATGTACTAGTGCTATTTACTGAAGGAAAACGCAAATGAAACCAAGTGTTTTATTCCATGTACTCCTTGTATGTAAGTTGATTAAGCCCAGTAAGCCTTTGTGCTTAATTTTCCTTTCCTGAATTAGGTCTAAATGTTGAGTCATCATCGATGTACATATCCAAACCACTATAGACTTCTTAGCTTTCAAACTGCAAAAAATCCAAAACATTCTAGATTCTTCAGCCCATTTTACAGATGTGACATGCAAGGAGCAAATCCCAGTTGCTAGTCAACCAGTTCTAGTACAGGGCTGAACTGGCACTGCGGAGTATGTATTGCTCTCTTCTTAGACTTCAATGTTCTCTCTATTCCCTCTTTGGATAAAGCGTCCACAACAGGGCACAGTGCTTTGTTAAGAGCACAGTTGCTGTATAATTTTATATTACTTGCAGTCTTATAAAACCATTGCAGTTAACAGTAGAAATAGTGTCATTTCTCTGCCTAGGCCATGGTGCCATTTCCAGTATCGCTAGTTCACAATATCTGAAATCCTTTTCCCTCAGGAATGGCTGGGGTCATAGCAACCAGGTTGCAGGTGAAGATCCAACAGCAGCACTATGTTGAAAAGCTTCCTAAAAATGATCTCTGTCTCTCTGTAGACCTGGAAACCCAGCCTCTTGTATCATATTCCCTCATTCACGACCTTAAAACTCTTCAGGTACCAAAAATTCTTTAAGTTAAATGGCAAAACTTAACAATGGCAAGCTTGAGTGATACTCCTGACACCTCAGTGTAAGCTCAGACTCAAAGTTCAGAGGAAGGGGAAATAGATCTGTACTTAGTCCTGCTGCACTACACCCAGGGGTTAGATTAGATCCCCAAACTGAAAAACAAACAGCCTTTGCCATCTTTACCGTAATGCAACTGCAACTCACTGAGTTAAATCCCTAGTTCATTTACTGATCTTCACCAAAGCGTTTGTCAGTGTGACAGCTGATAGCCTGGTGCTCTGCAGTCAGCAACGCTGAACTGTGTTCAGTGGGACAGCGCTGTGGTTATGTACGGGGCGGGGTTGGCTGTGCCTTCATTTATTGGTGGCACTATGGGAATACATATACTAAATAAATATTACACCTATTATTTTCTAAGATACTGGGTAGCAGTGGAATGCAAGAATCTTTCATTAAAAATGTGAAAAGTAGTTTGATTTTGCTGTGAATTGGAAACTAGTTTGTATTTGTAAGAATTTCTAAAGCTAATTAATGGATCTGATCGTGTTGACTTCCTGTCCTGTTCCATAAAGGAACATTCTGCACAATCTCAGAACAGACTGAGCAAAATAGTACTCCTTTGATACTTCTTTTTCCTAATTTAAGACTCTCTTACTACCCATGTCAGTTAGTGAATGCTTTGTTAAGCTCCTTTTGTGACTATTCACATTTTCTCTTTTGTCTCCGCTCATTGCACTTTATACCTGGGACGCAGCTTTAATGTACGTTATGCTCTTCATCTGTTGCAGAAGTAACTGAAAGCTCACAAGAATTGATGACTTGCTGTTCTTGGTGCAGTTAACTAGTCCTTGTTTGCTCTCTGTTGCACACACTGTAAAACTCTTGAGGTTTAGGATTAGGTTAGGTATATGGCAAAGTAACTGTAATTTCCAAAGCAGGATCTAGAAAATACCATCCCATTCATAATAGGAGAAGAGCTATTTGGCTGAGAAGGGTTGGGAGATTTTTCAAACTGAGAGTTAAAAAGGGATCTTCATTGTTTCTGCCCCTCCCATCTGCTGTTCTCTGCAGCTGAAAATGGGGCAGAAAGCCAACATCATGACATTTGAGCAGACAGCAGTTTATGGAAGCGTCTATTACAATTCCACACCCACACCCTTGGTAGAAAGGAACCTTCTCCCTGGCCATTTCTAGCAAAGTTGCTGCCAGAGAATTACAGCTGATGTGAGACTTCTTCCCCTGAGTCTGGGATTTGTAGGCAGAGTCTTAAATTTTTCTATGTAGGTTTTAAATACAGATTCCTGAATTTATTCCTCTGCTTGCTTACTCCTCTCCCCCTCCAGAGCTGATCAAAAGAATTTCCAAAACATGCTGTAGAGTTTTCTCAGCCCTCACGTGCCAGTATTACAAGTAGGTTGGACTGTGACATCAGGGAATGTGCAGAAGCACATGTGAGCATTGCCTTTTGCCTCCCTTTGTGATCTTCAACACTGGTGAAATACCTGGGAAACTACAGTAAGCACATAACACCCGCTACTGATCTTAGAATGGAACAGTACAGGTCAAATGGCTTTTTCAGCCCCTTTGATTTTTGTTGGTGGTTTTTTAGGGTGAGCACTTTCAGCAGTTCCACGAGTATCCTTCATCATTTTCTCTGAAATATTAATATGTATTATTCATAAATACATACGTACGTATAGGCCATATGTAAAGCATCTATGCATATATATCCACTCCCCTTCCTTCTATTTAAAGAGTGTGCAGTGGTTGTTCAGTTCTCTTTAAAGAATGAGTCACCTGGCTCTCCTGGAGTCAGGAATGTAGACTCAAAACTGGAGCCGCACAATGATCCAACTGTGTAGCTCGATCAGTTATTTTACTGGACCTCAAAAGGTAAATGCACTCTCTGACATCCACTGGTTCTGCAGTCTCCTAAATGACAAGAGAAATATTGTTACTGTTTGTCCTTACATTCTTTTTCCTTGGTTTTTTATTTGGATTAAATAGTAGAGAATAAGCATGTGGATATAAAAGGAATTGAATTACACTGGATTGGCAGCCCTAGAAAATGAAGTTCACTGTTTCTTGTGGCACAAGGATAGTAGTAAAACACAACACGTGCTCGATTAAACAGTGATCCAAAGACCAGAGCCGCTGGTGAGCAGCTAGTGCTGTTGCCACACACGTTCTTTCCTGGACTTCTAGAGAGACACATACTTGATGTGAACTAAACTGCCACCTTAGATGCATTTCATGTGGAGCATCAGCTGGTGTGCAGAGAGATCACTGCTTCTTGGTGCTGGGAAAGGTCACCCCTATGTAAGCAGAGCCACTGACAGAATGACTAAAGGTGATCTGTCATGCTTCAGAAGCGTGGCTGAGCAAGTGGAGGCTTCTTGAAATGACTGATGTTAGACTTCCCTAAGAATAAAAACAGGAGACTGAAGGTAAAGCAGTAAAACATTTGCTTTCATACTTAGGAATGAATTGAGGAAGTGATACCTGAAGGTGGACATGTTTTCCTGTAATGCATATAGCATACAAGGATAATATGTGTAATCCTGCTTAACAGAGTAATTAAAATGTATCAGTAAATTAAGTGAACTGTTAAGTCTCTGGCGCTTCATAAGGCTTGAATAAAGGATGATGTGAGATTGCTCATTTATTAGTAAGGGGTTAATCACCATTTTAATTCCTGGATCTGAAGAGCAAGATGGAAATGTTAGGGGGAAAAGATGTACATTAGCCTATCTCCCCTAAATAGCTGCGTGGAGGGCAGCAGCAAAAGTGCTTCAGACATAAGCAAAGAATGAGGACAAAGCAAGAGGAAAGCGCACGTACTACGAGAGCGGCCTGATTTAGCTGAAGAAAAAAACAATGATGAAAGGCAACCAGCACTGCCCTTATACAGGTGTCAAGAAAGTGGGTTGCTACAGTGATAAATTAATTCTGAAGTCTCAATGAGCAATTTATTTTTTTCTTTTTTTTTCCTAAAGCCAGTCAAAGGGGTGGTGTGATTCAATCACACCAGTGGAGGGGATTCCCTCTGCACCTTTGTCTCTCAGTTATCTGGGTTGTTTTTTTTTTTTTTTGCTTTGTCTTCTGATCAAACACGATTACTTTATGTATCTACTGAAGTGTTTTTAGATAATGGGCTGATGAAATGTGGGGGCTTTCTGGAACACGGAAAGTACCAGGCCGACAATGAACGCTGCATTTCTCTGGAACCAAGACAAGACGTGTGGACTTCAGCGGTATTTTTAGCCATTTAGATTATACGTGTGCCTGTCCGTCTTTATGCCTTTTGGTCTTGGGCTCTGCCAAGACTGGGGAGGTTTTTAGAAAATGTCTCATTGCTTCACTGTTCTAACAGGCAGCGTTTCACAATTTTTCCACCAAAAGGATGGTTGGGATGCTGCTGGAGCTGTCTTGGCTGAGGTTTTCAGTTACAGCTGAATCGGCACAATCTCCAAACAGGTTCCTTCCTCTACCTTCCCTTTGGAGGTGTTTCGGACTCATCGGGCAGGGATCCAAGCGCTGGAGGCCTCCCGTAGCATTTAATCTATCAGAAACTGAAGTTGCTGTGTTGGCTGTAGTCACTCATAATTCAAAGAGAACATGTTAGAGAAACTGATCTAGATATTGATTTTAAAAACTTATCTGGCACTGGATCTCAGCTTTTCTCTTTCACTGCAGAACAAATTGATTCCTTATATAAATTCTAAAATCACAGAAGGATATTGCTGAACTGGTGTAAGACTGGCTCCATTAGGGGTAGCTCTGATTTTGCAGAGTAGGGTTTGGGATATGAAACCAGCGATCAGAAGCAGCACTGGATTAAAAACTGGTTGTAAAAAATATTGCCAGTAGCAGGCCTGGGGATTTCTGTTTCATTAAGAATTCATAACTTCTTCGTATAATAAATGACTAAACTGACTACACAATGGGAGAGATGAGTTTTGTAAGGAGAGGCGATTTCTTTTGTTTGTTTCCGGTCCAAGAAAAGATATTACTCCTTGCAAACTTTGCTTTGCTGTTAGCCATGGACCACCTTGGCTGCAGCAATGCCACTTGGCAAGATGGGTTCCCGTGCTGAGAACCGTGTCCTGTGTGCTTCATTTTCGCAGGCTGCAGGCGAAGAAACTTCCAACAAAATCAAACCTCTTCCGTGTTGATTTTTGCTCTGTGATCACTTATTAAATGCAAAGTAAATGTATTGCTGAATCACATCTGTCCTTTGGGTAAACGGAGGACAGATGTATTGCAGTGCAGGAAAGCACCATGCAGACTTTGCAACCAGGACGAAGCTATTAAAATAATAGGTTTGAGTCAGTCAAGGGAAGTGCATAAATGTTTTTTAAAACTGATTTCAGGTAGGCAATGAGCTGTTTCTTTACAGTACGTACTGTGTGTTCCAGCACGTACGACCATTAACAGTGAGCCATTTACCAGTAATACGCTCATAACTCAGGGATTGCTTTACCCACACTAGTTACGATACTCACGTGGAATATTTTACAAAAATCTTGAGACTTCATGGTGCTGATGGTGTGGCAGACCCATGCTGAGTAGATGGATGATGCAAGTGTCCCATCTTCAGTGCTGGACCAGGGCTGTGCTGAGGCAATGACTTCTAGGGGTGTCCCTGTGCCATCAGTGGAGCAGGCAAGACTCAGGGAAAGCGTGGCCAGAGCATCCTACAAATTACCTGTTCTGTACATTCTCAGGGCTCATGTTGACTGTGATTGTAGTTTGGTGATTTCATTATAATTTGAGTATTGGACAATGGAAGGGCAGACAGATCTGCATGGAGACTGGTGATACACCCTTGGCAGTCAGGCGCTGATTGTCCTTCTTTCCACATGCTGGTATAAGGGACGTGCGATTGCAGCGTTTTGAGGAATACACAAGACTGGAGTATCCATTCACACCCATCACTTCTACCTTGTTACTACTCTGCAGAGTTCAGTGGTTACTCCTAGCTACTAATTGAAGAGAAACACCACAACCCACCGCACGTTGAGAGGGGACTTTTATTGATCAGGTCCACAGAGGCCGAGGCTGCTTACGGGGATGGAGCTGAAAATGTGGAGTTTGGGGCCTCATCTGGTGTCGCTTCCAGACACCTATGAGCAGCTCCACGGGGTCTGGCACCACTGGCCTACAGCTCCCGGCCAGCAGCCGTCCTGGGAGCAGGCGAGCGGGCGCCTACCCACGGCCCCACGGGGCACCTTGTGCTTCGCCGGCCCGTCCTCTGCCTTGTGCTGCGCCCCAGCCCCGCCACCCCGGACAGGCCCGCAGCCCCCGCCGGGCGCCCTGCCTGGAGGCGAGAGCCACTGCTGCCGTGCCGGCCCGAGCAGTGCATGCGGGGCCAACCCTCTGCGGCCCTGGGCGACAGGGGCTGGGACGGCTTCTCCCCTCGCTGCCCGGTGCGGCCAGGCTTCCGAGGGCACTAGGGCTCCCCGGCACCGAACGTGACCGCCGTGCTGCGGCCGAGGGAACCCGGAGAAGCCTCGCCTCGCCTCGCCCCACAGCCCCAGGCCACGGCGGGCTCCTCAGGCCGCGGCGCCGGGACCTCTGGGGCGCTGTCTCTTTAAGCGCTCTTGACGTCAGCGCTGCGCAGCCATGGCAACGGCCCGTCACGTTGGCTGGGTCCATGCGGGAGGGGGAGGAGCTCCTCCCGCCGCGACCGAGCGCCATGGAGGCGGCGGCGGCTCGGTGACACCCGCGCGGACCGTTACCCGGCAGGTACCTCCCGCCCGGGCTGCGGCGGGGCGGAGGATGCCCGCACACCCGGGCCCCCGCCGGCGGTGGGGAGGGAAGCCCGAAGCTTAGCCAGCGGGAGGCTGTGCCAATCCCCTGGGGCTCGACGGGGCCACCCGAGGGCGGTGGCTGGTTCTGCGGGGCGGCCAGCGGAGCCCCCTCGCCGCCCCGGCGCCGGGGAGCCTCAGGCCGAGTGGGGCGCGGCGTCACGGTAGGGCTGCTGGGGGCTTCGGGCCTCACTTCCTGGTCCGGCGGCAGCGCCGGCCGCCCCCGTGCCGCGCTCAGCCACATGCGGGGAGAAGGAGAGGGGCGGTGGCCGCTCGGGGCCGGGCGGATGGTTCCAGCGCGCTTCCCGCCTGGGGCGGCGCTGCTCGGGCCTTGGAGCCTGGGGGCGGGCTCGGTCCTGTCGGTTCTCCGCGTGGACCCGGCTCCCAGCGGGCGCAGAGCTCCCCGCGCACTGAGAGAACCGCAGGGCCGAGACGGCGGGAAGCCCCGGCGTCCCCTCCGCCTTTGCCCGGCGCCGCGCCCTGCTAGACCTCAGCGGGGCCGCCCGGGAGCGCCGCAGCCGCCCTACGCCCGGCGGCCCCTGCCCCGCCCCTCGCGGGCGGCCCCATCCCGCGGGCGGGGAACAAGGGCGGCACCACCGCGCCGCAGCGCCGGGGGAAGGGGGCGGTGCTCGGTGGGGAGAGCCCAGCCGCAGCGGGGAGTGAGCGCGGAGGCGGCCGTGGGCGTCGCCGCCAGCGCCGCTGAGACCCCGTCAGCAGGTAAAGACCCGCCGCCGGGGCTGCGCTTCCTGCCAGGATGCCGGCTGCGGCCGCGGGCGGAGGGGGCCCGTCGGGGCGCCGCCGTGAGGCGGCGGGCGGGTGAGGGGCGCGGTACCGCCTCGGCGTGCGGGCTCCGAGGTTCACCGGGTGCGGCTGGGGCGGGCAGCATCGCCGGCTTTCCGTCCCCACCCCCGGCTCGGAGCGCGGGCATGCCGCGGCGCCGCGCCCAGCCTCCGCGGGGAAGGGTGGTGCCCGGGCAGGGCCTCCGCGGCCTCGAGAGGGTTCCCCGTAGGTGTTAAGGGCGGGGGAGGGCGAAAGGGAAGGAGAGACTTGTCCTCGGCGTTTTCCCAGGTTGGGGGGGACGGGAAGCGGGACAGGCGGCTTCAGCTGCCCGGGGAGTCGGCAGCACCGAGCCCCCCATGCCGCCAGCTCCGGCGTGGCTCCGCCGAAGGGAGCCCAAGGGATGTACAGCTCTGCTGCTGCACCTTACGAGAGCAGCCGTAGGTGTCGGTCTCGGAGAGATCGTCTGGGGGCGAAGGTGCCGCTTCTCGCCAGGGAAGTACCGCCTTGTTCGCCGGGGGTCGTCAAGGACAGACTTGGCGCTGACAGTACTAGGATGGACAATGCAGGAGGCATGCTGATCTGTGCACGGGGCTGTGCAAAACTCTCCTGCCATCCCAACAGTGTCAACTAGCCCAGCAGTTTGGCTTTCAGTCTGTACAGCTGCAGCAACAGGCGGTTTCCAGGTTTATGGACTATGTAGGGAAACTCTTCTCTCTCCTTTTTTGTTTCTATACCTATCTAGAACTTGTCTGGGTTTTGGCATGCCGTGAATTAGTCTTGTGGCAAGGGGCTGTGACTTACATGCGCTGCCTGAGCGTTGTGACAAGGGTAAATCTGTGAAGGTACTTCCCGTCTTTAGGAAAAGTGCAAAGTCATTAGATGTTTTTTATGTCATACTCCGTAGGTATGGCTGGTTTCTACATTCAGAGTTTTTTTGCAAAATTGGCTTTTTTTAAATTATTTGCACTTATTGCTGAGGTTATCACCTCTAATTATTAGTTTAATCTCCACTGGAAATTGCGTAAAGTATCCAAAATGCCTGTATCTGGTAAACAACAAGTTTAGTTTATGCTGTGATGCTATCTGAACTAATGCAAAATAAGCCTCTGATCTGTGCCCTCCTGTTAATTATGCAGTTTGGGAATAGACATGTTGTCTTTTATTAGAACAATTATTGTAGCTCTGAAAATACATGATTTCCCAAGCTGGTTTTCAGTTGAAATAACAGTATGGTAAGCCTCAAAACTAAGAATGACTTGAGGAAAAAATGCTTAGAGTTTAAATTGATTATATATAATCAATTTCTGAAACAACAGAGTAGTAGCTGTTCTCTGCTAGGTGGAGAGTGTGAGGGAAGGAAGGGAAAAAGATGGCAGCATGGTCTAGAGAGAGGAGACAGGTAACCAACCTCTCAGACCTGCCACAAAAGCATTGGGAGAGATGAAAACTGAGTCTGGTGGGTTTTATGTATTCAGCTCTGTGTTCTAGTTTGGTCTCTGCTTTGAAAAATGTTTTCTCTGTTTTCTGCTGAGAATCTGCACGGAGAAATTGGGCGATTGCTCTATGAGAAGTGCTTCCCCAGTGCTGGCTGGGTGCTTTGCCTCTTTTGCCAGCTGTCTGCGCAAGCTCATTCTGATTTGCAGGGCTTGCCGTGCTTCACCTACAGAGTTAACCGCGAGAACACTTGATGTGCTTTCCAGAATTTCATACATTTCCTAAAGTATAAATAGAGTTATCGAGAGAATACTAGAATAGTAGGTAGTTCTTGTGGGGAGTAGGGGGAATATTAGGGGACATGAGCCTGTGAAGTCATTTGAGTGTGCAGAGGAAAACCTGAAGCTGTTCCGATTTCTACTAGAAACATTGGAAGTGATGTAAAAGCTGGTGAATAGTTTGCCAGGTAGGTGACAGATATAGTAGATGTAATTACTGGTTCAAGTTGGGAAAGTCTGAAGTAAAAAATAACTATATCAACAAATTAAAATGAAACAAACCACATGACAAACCCTTACTGTCCTGAAAGTCTTTTAGTGGAATGGGAATCTTCAGTGGGGTTTTGCAGTGTGTGTTTGTGATTCTTAGGCACAGTAGCTGTGCCGAAGTTAATTTGTGCTTCCAAAAACACACTGATTTTATCTTGGAAGGAAGGGGCTAGAAAAAAGAGAGATATCGTAAATATATGGGTGTGTCTCACTGTGTGTCTAATATGGCCAGTTATTTCTTTAAAAGTGGCAGGTTTTTCAGTGGGTAATGTAGGTGAGTTATACAGATCTAATAGGTTGAGAACCAAGGCTATAATAATAATATATAAAATAATATCTTTCTTCTGTTAATCATGAAAAATTTGAATTTTGGGTTGCAGGGATATCTTTCCCTGTCCTCTGTATTGTTAGAAGTGGTACAGCACATAGCTGGTGCTCTGGCTTTTGTTTAGCTCTTTGCCAAGTGCTTGAAAAGTTGGTCTTGATAGACTGCTCAGGTCATTGAAGTAGAAGATTGTTGGCTGTGAATGTCATCTGGTATATTTATGTTGGGTAATGACAGTTTCAACTGTATCTTCACGTTGCTCAGTTGAGTACTAAGATATGTAGTGTTTTATTTGTGCAAGTGTTTTAATGTTCCAGTTTCTAATGAAAACCTGGTACTCAAAAACCTCATTAGATTTTGAAGGTGAAGAAAGAAATAAAAAAAATAAATACCCTCCCCCAATATGCAGTGTGTCGTAGATCTTCCTCAGTTACTGTCCTCTCTGCCAGAGGTGTAAATTAAGGCTGTTGTGTCACTGAAGACAGCTGTTTGAGTCACTGTTTTTTATCTCAGGAGTCACTTTAGAAAGTCTGGTCAAACTAGTAAGAAATTGGGACTCTCTGAGCCTGCCGTGCAGTGCTTGCTCATGGGATGTAAATACTGGGGGACAATGATAAGCAGTGATTGTGTTTTGTACTTGATACTGTCTGAGAACAGCAATGCTCAGATTAACGCAACTCCCAAGTGCCTGGAACTTGCTGATTAGAGTGTATGCGTGGTAGTGCTAATGAAGAAAGTGTTTTTTACGTTCCACCAAAATTTTTCTCTAACTGGATGCAGACCTGTCACTTATTTCATCTTCTGGAGTGTGTAATTAACTTTAGTTGCTATTGTTTTGTTCTTATGTGAAACCTCTGTGTTTTGCAACCTAGGGTTTTGTAATAGAATTTGTGTGAAAGATGCTAAACAGAACTAAAGCAAATGATCATGAAAAACATGAATGCGTGCTGTTCTTTTAAGGTTGTGGTTTGATATCTGATACTAGGGCAGAGAGATTTACAGAGCTTTCTAGATAACACGACGCAGTGCTCTATGAAGCTGCAGCTGTACTTTAAAAAAAAACTTGTACGGTTTAGGGTTGCGTTAATGCATTCAGCAGTGGGTGAACAATGAAACAGTCCATCTTTCCAGAGAGCCTGAAACAAAAGACCAGGAGGTGAACTTCTTAATGTTTTGAATGGCTGCCAACAGGATGCCATCAGTGATCCTCCATGTCACCGTAATTGTGAATTGCTGTAGTTCCTGTGGGGAAATACCATAATGAGAACTGAGCTGAAGGCTTGTAAAAAAACAGAATTAAAACAGATATAGATGGACATCGACTAGCAAGTAGTTATGCTGTTCAGGGAAGACAGTTTCATTTCCTTTAAGATGTATCGTCTTCCAAAACTACGCGAAATGCTCACATACACTAAACCAGCTGCTGGTTCAGTTCCTGTAACTCTTGCTCTCTGTTGCCTTCTGAAAGGACTTAAACTGGAAAGCAGGAGGAAGATAGAAGTGCCTGACTGTAATGTAGAGCAAAAGGCACTGTCAAGTTTCACCTATTACATAAAATTAGCTGTTTGGAGGCAAAATAGGTTTGGCAATTTGCAGAAACTGTGGTTTTCCTCCCCTTCTTATGTTAGAACTCAGACAAATATTAATCATATGGACTTGCAACGTAAGCCAAGTGTTTGAGTCATTGTGAATCCGTTTTGAAACATTAAAAGAGCTGAGTAATATTAAGATGAAAATTATTTTATAAGATTTTAATTTTCAAATGGGGGGAGGGGAACAAAGTCAAATCATGAAGTCAATCCCATTGAATGCGTTTAGTAAATGAGATTGAAGATCTTGGAGCTGTTCTCTGACTTGCTTGATGTCTTTGAAAAGAACAAATAACCTCCTCACAATTGGTGGTGGGAACTCTTGGATGTGTTTGGTTTGTTTCCATAGTGCAGTTATCAGTTCAGTATCTAGTCTAGCACAGAGCACCCCAGCAGTTTCAGGATACCTTGATGATTTGATTCTTGTTGGGTTAATTTTTTTGCAAATTTGGCTGCTCTGTATTTTTTTTTTTACTGTATTAATTATTTCTAACATAAATTGTACTTGTGACAATTTCTATTTATATACTAAAATGCAATTTATCTGGTGTTTGTACACATTTAAAGTCTTGCATTAAAGTAAAGATTGTTCATGATCTATTGTTAAAACACATGTGGTATTTAAAATTGATCTGACCAAAAGAAATACCTGATCTGAGCATTTTTCTGGTGACCCTTTTTGTCATGACTGATTGCTTAAAGTGCGTGTTCATGTAAAACAATGGTATCCCTAGTTTGGAAATAGAAAGACATTTTCCTTCCTTCAGATTCATGATTTAAATTGTGCTTAGTTGTTATGGAGCTGAAAGAAATATTCAGATAGCATATATAGATGCTACACTGGTCAAAATCTGATTTAACACACTTTAAGTTTAGAGCCTCAGTGTGTATCTAGTGACTTTGATCAGTTTTGGTGATTTGATGTAAAGATTTTGACAGTGCAGTATAATGTCAGAGTACTAAAAAATTAATAAATCTGTGGCATGTTAGATTTTAGATATGCTTATACTGTAAAAGCTTTTCTCCTTCTAAAATTAGAGATTAGGTTTAAGCAAATGTATTTATCTTCTGTCACTATGTGAGAACCCAAACTGGAGTCCTTTCTTTCACAGGCGCACGTTGTGATGAGAAAGGAAGGAAAGGAGGTAGAAGAGCTAATGAAGTCTTGTAGGAAACTCAACATAAGGTATGTTAGGCAGAGTTCAGAAATTGGCACAACAAAGTTTCCAAGGAGGTACTAAGTCTAGATGCCCTAGAATTTCAAGAAACTAATCATGATGTTAGTACCATTTTTGTTCCACTGGATCGGTAGGAAGGACTTGGCCAGGATCTTGTGTGCTCCTGACAATCTCAGGGGAGAAGAGCAGTGCTCCACAGGGAAGTGTTGCAGCATTTCGTAGGATATTAAATGCCCCTTTTTGATCTTACGGACTGACACTTGTGGGGCAAGAAACATCTTCATTTTGGGTGCTCTTTCTGGGAGCTTGGATACAAGATATCTAAATTAAAAAAAAAAATAATCCAAAATATAGAAAATGAGGAGGGTGGGAGGTAAAGCTGCTGTTTTGGTTGCTGTTCCTCAGACTTTAGGAGAAAGCAGCTAATTGGGAAGGTTGGGTAGCTGGAGGCAGGAAGTCATTCAGGCATTTTTTTTCCTTGCATCTATTATAGTTTGGTACAAATACAAAAGATGGGCATCAAAAGCCAAATGCACACTTTGAAAAGTGATGAAATGAAGGAAAAAAAATTTGCCTATTCCTAGTGGTGCTGCCTCAGAAGCCGGAGCAATTTTATATTCTCAATCTCTACAGAAACCTTATGGCCCTGAATTGTAGACCTTCATTACCGGATGGCAGCGGGAAGGCCAGCATCCTAAACAAACAGTTAAATGGCTTGAGAGTTTCATTGGTGTGGCTAGTGTTGGCCTTTTCGTTCAGTCAGATGCTAATTTGCTTTGCACTTACCTTTTGGAAGCAGGAGTTTAAGAATATTTAGGCATTTTTACTAATCTTTCAGTCACAACTGCTGGGAAAAACTCCAAAAGGGTAGTATGCGTATCCCAAATTGTAAAACCAAAAGACGTAGAAGAATGGTGTCTGCTCTTCACTGAAGGCTAGAAGCTGAGACGATGTACCCGGCTAGGCTGCTAGATGGCTGAAATGTGGAGGACCTATTTACAAGAGCAGAGGTTTCAGTGGGTTGGGAAGATAGCCCCTGGCAAAGCAGGTTGTGGAGCTGTCCTGTGGCCATGATACGTTCCTGTAATACATGCCTGTAACCTCAGGCTTTGTCTCCACAGGGGGATTCTGCTATTTATAACTTAGTGAGTGTCACGTTTTCATAGAAGAGTTCTTGTATAAAAAAAAAAAGTGACACTTTGGGTAAGACTGCTTCTAGTGAGAGTATTGTACTTCTTCCCTTCAGTGTTTTGTTTCTCTCCCATCCTCTCCTGTAGGAAACTTCATCTATGGTCATTTCCTTCCAGTAGCAGGTAGGTAATTTCTGACTCTTGGCCACTATACTCTGTATGTTTATGTGACCTGAATTGTTGGGTTTTTTTTTTAATTTTTGGGCTGTGAACTCTACAAATACATTTGGATTTTAATGCATTGTAAAGGCATGAAAAATAATGAATCACAAGTTTAATTTACAACTTCCTTTTAGATAATGCCAGCTTTATCTAGATTTTTTTTTTAATAAGAAAATACTCCTATAAAGATAGCCTTTATTTTGAGAACACTGCAAGTGTGCACGTAGAAGCACAGTGATACATATTGATTTAATAAAACATCTTCCTTAAATATTTGCTCTAGTTTCTTTTTGGTAAGTAGACCATTTGAAAAGAGGCAATGCTGCATGAGACACATCGAAAGCAATCGAAGAGAGTATGGATTTGATGCATCAATCTCATCACGAGTGGTACCTGAAGGAGCTGTACAGCCTACGTTGTACTCTTTATCCCATACTTGCATTAGTAGGGGTGAAAACAGTACCTAGGGTTTTCACTTTCTAGTATGGGATTGCTAATCTTTCAGTGGCTCTCTGTACAGTGAGGTTTTTGATGAGATGGGTTTTTTTTAAGGCCTATAGTAATAAGCATCTCAAAAGAAAAAATGATGGAAACCTGCTAAAGTATTCTAGTCTGGAAGAGGACTTCATTTTTGTGGCTTAGAGTCACAAATAATTGACTAGAAATATATTGTGAACCCAAAGCAAAACTAATATTAGACCTGAGGGCAGTAGTTTTATCTGATCCTTGGATAATCACTATAAAAGAGCAAATGTTTATATTCCCTTGTTTTCTTATGAAAGAGTACAGCTGTATGCTGAACATTACAGCTGCCTAATTATGTGAACTGCATAATGCCTCGCTGTAACTTCGGTACCAAGGGAGTGTGTGTGGTGCTGAATGGTGAGGAGGACGGAAGGGTGCTGAAGGCTATGTATACATCAAATGCATTTATTTTTTTTTTCCCAAGCTGGTGATACATTTGAAAGGATGCAATGTGTGTGTGTAACTGGTACTGCTGGGCTTTCTGCTCCTGAAGGGTGTAAGAATGCGCCACTTTGAAAAACTGTCGGCCAGAAATTGCTTCAGTCAAGTGAATAATCATGTTAGTGGAATCAAGGCACTTTTCCTGTAGACAGTATTAGCTTCTCTTAAAGTGTATCTTCTCGACTGACTACAAACTTCACATTCTTTGTGCAGTCAGTGTGTTTTATGCATACCGTGGAGTCTGTGCGCTCAGAGAACAGGGGGCTGCTTAAGTGATCTCCTGTGCATGTAGGTGCCAGACCAGATTTTATACACCGAACACTGCTTGGCCCTATGAGGTGCAGGGGTACTAGGCCACTGCAGTAAATATCGATGTACTAGACCCTTAAAAAAACCCAAAATTTGGTTAGAGATGGATTTAAATGTCAGTGGTCTTTCAAAATGACCTTGAATCATCACTCTCTAGCGCACTTTTCATAGGAAAACTAGGTAGAATAGCTTCTGGGTATAGCTGGGTATTTGAAGATGCAGATAACGTAGCACGTCAGCTCAGTCTGTGTGAGTGCGTCCACCTGACTGTCCCTAAGGAAGAAATGGGACTGGAACCATCTCTGTCTTGTTACTTGGGGTCATATCTTTTTGCTTCATTAAGATCTTTCTTGCCACTTCTCACACATTTTGAATTGCAACACCAATAGTAATTTGTTCAGTGATGGAGAGTCCTCTGATCAGTGAACGACATTTTCACGGGTTAAAGACAACACAATTTGAATTTCACATGAAGTTCTGTTTGTGGGGAGTGTGATAAAAATAAATCTGTGCTTACGTACCAAGACATTTTGACCTGAAAACGAACATAATGAATGTAAAATGCAAGAGTGTTACTTTTGGAAAAATCACTCTTTTGGATTGTGAAATATTCATGACTTTTAAAAATTTCCTCCCTTCCTGTGCTTTTTTCAGCCTTGTGCTTAACACTGAATTTTTTGGGTTTTTTTCTAGAGTCTAGTGTGTGTGGGCAAAGAAGAGCAGGGGCTTTCTGTACCTGTTTTATGAATGTACTTGGCTTAGACTTCCAGTTGGGTTTTAGAAATAAGCTTAAGACACCAGTCTAGTGAACTGTCAACTTGCTGTATAAAGAACAGTAAAAGTCTGAAGTCACTGATAATTTTTTGTTAGCAAGCTTAATAACAATTATTTCACTCTGGTTTCTAAACTGGGATTTTCTTTGTCTGTTTTGAGACTGCAGTTAACAAGGTCAGTATTTGTTGGTCTATTTGATTTCCATGGAAACCATAATCAACCCAGTCATCAAACGTGGAGACGTGTCGTGATCTGTAAAGAGTCATCACGGTGCGGGTTTGCTCTCGTTTGAAGCTGTGCATGCGCGGTGTTGGCAGCGCTGGGAACACGGCGTGGACTTCTCAAGCCAGCAGCACTACTGCAAGACGTGCTCAGGCTGTCGCTTCTGCTGCTCTCCGCAGCAGTAACTCCGCAGTTACGGAAAAACACTGAAGGTTGATCCTTTCAGTACCGAAGTCTGAAGGTGAACACAAGTGTTTGTGTTTGTCTTGACTCAAATTACTTCTTTTAATAACTCCAAGTAGTTATTGGGGTAAATTCAGACATTTTTCTGTGGCAGGCTTTATTTCAACATTGTGTTAAAATCACAAGCCCGGTAGCACTGTGCGTATAAAATGGCACGTACTCTTTAAGGTGAGTAGGGGTACGAGGTGTTTTGGTGGAGGAAGGAAGGAGCAACGTTGTTGGCTTGAAACTGCTTCTGCCACACAGTTGGTGGGTGGGGTGGTATTGGTGACGTAACTGCGTGGAGCATGTGGGCACACGAAGAGGCAAGACTGCTTTCCTGTCCCACTGATCTGGTGTTTGCTGGGGGATCTCTTTTGCCACCTCTCCTTTCCAGCTGGACAGGCAATTTTGAGCACGCACGTTCATCGATCCCTTAAAATTTGGGATGGTATCCATCAGAGAAATGGGTGTTTAAATAAGTTGTGCTAATACCCTTCCTCTCGAGAGGCGTTGGTTGATTATTTCCTGTTTTTGTACCAAAGCTCTAATGGAGACATATCACTTTAAAACACTTCCAAAGTGTGCAGAAGTGCAACAATAGCGCTGACCTCAGCAAGAGAGGTCACACCCAGGCTGCTTCCTGTTTTCTTCTTGGGGAGACCGCGGCCCTGAATGCAGGAGAACCCTCCTTATGTGTGCCTAGGGGCTTGGAAATCAGTGACAATTAATTCCATATTACCAAATGAAAATTTAAAAATCTTAAGGAAAAGATTTGTTAGGATTTTCAAGCTTATTTTCTAAACGGTAACCATTTTATAAAAATTAATGGTTATTCTCTTTACTGAAATGTCTGTTATTCCGCAACTAATAAACCCCTCGAAATGTGTATTAAAGGTGCAGAAGGGAAGGAGATGCACTGAAGAGGTTTGAGAGGAGAGGAAGAAAGAGCAAGGTACACAATGGCACAATTACAGCCCTTCTATACTGTTCTTTCAACTTAAGCCTCTCTCTGCTCTGATTTAACTATTAGTTGACCAATATAAAAGCTCCTTGCTGGGTTGTCTTTGTTTATTGATGCAGTACACTACAAATCAGAACAAAGAATTCTTGGGAAAATGACTAGCTGGTAGAGTCTCTTTGACAAACAGAGGCACAACACAGGGCCAAGGTACAGTAAAAAAACCCCATTAAATATTATTATTAAATTAATTTTCCTCAGTGGCGAGCTGAGTTTGCGTGTGGTCCTCCAACAGCTCTACTGTAGTAAATATACTACTTAAAATTTCAACTAAAATACTTTGTACATATGAAGATGTGTTGTTACAGTATAGCATTAATGTCTTTATTTTAAATGGCCGTTGTGTAGGCAGAGATTTCTCTTCATGTGAGGCTTTGTCCACTGTGTCAAAGTTTACAGATTTTGAGCCGTTCTTGAATACGTCAGATGCATTCCCTCCAGGTTGTAAGAAATAAAACCTCTCAGTTTTTCTTCTCTCTTCATGGCTTTGGGGAGACAAAAACGAGTGGGCAAAGCTGCTGAAGACTTGGTTAGTGTTGCTAAATGAGGAAATGTTTTATCAAAATCTTCCTTGGCACACCCTGAATATAGAGAGCGTTAGTCTGTGGATGCTGCCGGAGCTCAGCTTCAGAGCCAGAACCCCAGTCCAGCGCTGCTGGGGCAACAAAGTCCACGCACGCTGCCAGCAGTTACAGGAGACGAGCAAGTAACTTTACACAAGCGACTTCAGCGCGTAAAGGTTTTGTGGACTGAAGCCTGAATGCAAGTGAGTTACCAATATAGCTCCCTTGGGAGAGGCCCGGAGTATTTCTCGGTGGCTCTCTCCTATAATTAGTAGAGCGCTATAGTTAGCGTTCCTTATGTTTAGCCACCTGTGTGATCGCTAGTGGGGATGATCACAGGGAAGCTGTGTGAAACCTCCTCTCTTACTTTCTGCTGCTGTGTGTTGATCACTTGTGAAATCTTACTGCGTGCCAGTTGAAAAACTGAGCTTGCTAAGTATGGGTAAGCACTTCAGTGCTAAAGGACTGATTTTTTTGATACAAAATAAAATTCTTGCCTAAATAATTGTGTAGCAGATAGCTTTTAAGGATCCAGACCGTTCTTTTGGCAGTCCCTTTAATCTGTATATATTTGGCATGAAAATAGCAGTGTTTTGTTGTGGGGAGGGGCATATTTACACATCTCCAGTAATTTTTCTTTTCCTCCTGTCTATATGGTGCATTTACTTGGGAATAAGCTAAGCTTGCTGAAGCATGTGAAAGTGCCTTTTTTCTTTTTTCTTTAATGAAACCAAGTTAGTTAGTGTCTTAGTTTGTAAACTGTAGTATTCTCTGAGACAGAAATAGCTCTGCTTCACAGAACTAAAGGTTCCTAGCACTACATGCCTGGCTGTTCTGCTTCGAGTATTCTGCCAAATATCAGCCCATTTCCTGGCTTTCCAGAGCTCCTGCGCCAGCCTCTCGCTCTGTGCCGTCAGCAGGTCCTTGTTTGAGCCCTGCATCCTGGCTTGTGTAGGCTGCGTCCTGCCCTGTCACTGGCCGGGGTGTCACAGAGGTCCTGGGCTCGGGGAGTCTTTTTACAGTGTGTCCAAGTCCATTCGGGGTGAGTTTTTGCAGAGAAAAAGGTGTTTTTCCAGCCACAATGTTTGGGTCCGCAGGTTGCAGAGATAGTACTTTAGCGACAAGAACCTGTGGTAATTTGTCACTGCCTGCCTGTATAATGAAGAATTAAACTCTTAGCAAATGTTGCTGCTACTGAAAGAGGAATAGTGTAAGGGGTAATTTATCTGTGGAGCACTCGAGCCTGCCAGTGGCTTTCTTGACTAGATACGCTGTGGAATCTGACTTAGTTAATTATTTTGCCTCAGGAGGCACTTTATTTTGATATCAGTAAATTCACTTGTACCAGTCTGCTGAGGAAAAATTGCGCTGAGGTAGAGTTCAGCCTACAAATGACATTGCTTTTATGAGGGCAAAGACGTGCTGCCTTGGTTACACAACAGTTACGGCTCACAGGAGTTCCCTGTATTGTTGCTTCTGATGGGAAGTGTCTCGTGTCCTTGATCCCCTTTCCTAATCGCCTGGGTGTCCTGCAGTGGTACACCCTCCCTGGCTACCAATGATATTAAAAAGTTTTTCCTTTCCTGTTGCTTGTACCCTCAATGCCTCATTGCCATCACAGATGATACTCAGAGTAGATCGTGCACATCGTGAACTGCATTTCAAGAGAAGCATCAGGGTTTGTACCTAGCATTCTGCACCGAAGGTAACTCAGAATATTTTTTCTCTGACTAAATGCTTATTAAAATACTAAGAAGTCAGAGAGCTAGACATTCTGTTAGCCCCAGTCTCCTGAGCTGGCAGGAGGAACCCTGACCCTCTCGCTGCGAGGGCTGATGGCTTTGCTGTGTGCGTGGCTGAGTATGATGCAGCTGGGCTCCTGGGGAAGGTCATGTTCAGAATACAGAATTTTCCAGGCTGTGGAGCAGTATTTTGATCTTTCTGGAGGGGAGAATGAACAGGCATGTGTCCTTTGTAACCTAGTACCGGCTGGAGTTGGATCCGCTGAGGTTTTAGTTAATTTGTGGTACAAAGAAAATTTGCAATACAGAGATCATCTCTGTTCTTTGCAGTCCCTGTAAGCCTGGTGAAAGCAGTCCCAGAATTTAATCTGATAAAAACCTAGTTGCTTCTTATCTGATGACAGGTAGCATTGGAAGATAGCACACTTCAAGGTTGTGCTGATGACCTGCTTCTCTGCACTGAGGACGGGTTTAAAGGATGCAGCCTCTGCTTTGCAACTGCTGCCAGCCTTCCCAGTGCTGTGTTCTTACCGTGCTTCACTGGTCACCTCACCGCTACTCTTAAAAACAATGTTACGGCAGGTAAATCTAGTCTGGTTATGGCTTTCTCTCTTTGCCTCTTTTAACCGTATCTCTGTAGCATCAGAAGCATTAAAACAGACACAGATGTGTCTGTGTGTGAAAGTTCCAAGCAGCTGCTTGCCCTTCTGGGTTGCTGTTGTGAGTATGGCATCAGTCAGGTGTCCACGTGGTAGTTTGACAGGAGTTCAGGGGTGCTGCCCGCAGAGTTGGTCTGAATCTGGAAAAGTATCCATAAGAACTTCCTCTCTCCTCACTCAGTTTCTGTAGTTTCCTGTGGGCACCTCAAAACAGTGCTTAAGAATTTAAAAATCCCAAGTGGAAGCATCTTGTTCACGGTTCTGCTAAATACTTTATGGTGTGTGATCATCCAAACACATGAGCAGTTGTAGTGGG
The DNA here is from genome assembly GCA_009769605.1 of Bucorvus abyssinicus. Taxonomy (NCBI): domain Eukaryota; kingdom Metazoa; phylum Chordata; class Aves; order Bucerotiformes; family Bucorvidae; genus Bucorvus; species Bucorvus abyssinicus. The sequence continues at coordinate 7,817,741 of CM020035.1, read as the reverse complement.
AGCTGCAGCCAGCCAGTACCACAGAGAATGTTGGATACGCTTCAGATTAACGGTTAAACTGTGCACTTGGTTTGTTTACTGTAGTATCCCGGTGTTTATATATAGCTTAAGAGTATCTCAGAGATTGCTGTTCGGCTGCTGTGTACTGAAAAGTAACTTTAATACTTAAAGCTAGAATCATCCAGTTCTAAGATGAATCCAGATTAATAGAAATGCCTACTGGCTTGGAGGCCATTGTAGTCCTAGAGGTATAGCTTGACCTTGACTGTTATGTTCCTGCTGAGCAGGAATGATGAAGACCTTGAAAATGTAGAACATACTGATGTTGCCAGGGCTGTTCAACTAAAAAAATTATTCCTTTCAAAACAAGGATGCAATATCATTGTACTTGAATTGGCTTAGGAATTGATTGTTAAGCTAAAGATGGGTGGGTGAGAATGCTTCTGAAGCTGGATTATGCCCATGTAGGAGCTTGTAGAGGTATGATATGCTTTAAAGCTGTGAAGTTTAACGGCTGTTGAGCTGCTGGTGCAGTGTGATACAGAAATGGCATTAATGACGAACAGGACTGATACGAATGACATTAAAGTCATTAACACTGACTTTATGGTTGAAGTGCACCGTGGTCATTCATGGACTTTGAGTGCCAGTGCAATTTCCTAATATGCTCATAGTTTTACCTATCATTAAAAAAAAAAAAAAGCCCTGACTTTAGCTACTCAGGAACAGCCATGTGTGCTTCCAGCTGAGTAGTAATGGTGCTTCACAATCAGTTATTCTCTCTGAAGTTGCTGTTTACAGAGCATGAAATGTGGTACATCGCAGGGCAGAGGCTGACTTCCCTTCTCAGAAAACTAGAGATACATCAGCTTCTCTGTTAGGAATCTTCTGTTAAAATTAGCACAGAAGACTGCTGAAAAGTTGGCAGGCATCGTGGCTAGCTGGCTTTAGACATTGGAGTCTGTTGTTTTGTCTGTGAAGGTTCCAGTACAAAAAAAGGGAAAAGGGGCTGCAAAGGATAGTTTGATGCTGTCTGAACTGAAAGTGGGGCTGTATGTCAGTATTCCAATTGAATATATTAAGATTGTAATTAAACTTGATAGACTACAAAGCATGCATGCTGAAGTGATGGTTTTAGTGCTTGATTTTTTTTTTTTTTTAAATCGGACATTAATGTTGATGACTCCTGTTTCATGCCTGTTGTACATTAAGCGATATTAAGTAGTCTGGGCTTCTGAAATAGCAAGATGGTAGTAAATAGTCTCCTAGAGTATTCATACATGAATTATAAAGTCTTTGCAGTTGACCAGAATGTAGGTTTAAGGAAGGGAAAGGTGTGAACCTTATCATTTGCTTATGTAGAGCTGAAAGTACCAGTTAGACCTGAGTCACCAGTGTGCTCTTCCTGCTTAGGATGTATTTCCATTTGGAGGAGATCCAGTTTGTGTGTGTTGGTGAGTCTATTCTGAGATGGACTTTCCAGTGATATCTGTGGAAAGTTTGGAGGTTCAGACTGAAAGAAAGAGTGAGTAGATGGATCATTAGTAAAGATACACTATTCTTGAGCAGCAAAAAGTTTCGTAGCTCTCAAACACTTGTGCAAGCTGTTAGTCCAAGATGACTATCTTATTAGTAAGTTACTTTGAACCAAAACTTCTACTCTTAACATCTATGAAGTGTTGCATTTCATAGGTGGAAAAAGCCTTCCAGAGTCTGTCTGTTAGACAGAACTACAAAGAACCAGTAGCTAGACCAAATAAAGGGGTTTCCCTAGAGGGCTACAACTTACCAAACATACTTTCTTCCCCTGCTGTTTGGCCATTTTTCAGTGGACTAAATTAGGGGGCCTACTGTCTTGTCTCTTATGTTTAAATAAAAAGCTTGGAATAATGTTTTGAACGGGTTCTTCTCCCCAATTCTTTTCCTTCCTTCCTCAATTTTCATTTGTGAATAGTGGTCTGACTTTCACCCTTCTTCTTAAGCTAGAAGTGTTTTGGGATTTTTAGATAATATAGTAGGACCAGCACCGCCACTTTTCTGGTGTGTTTTTTCTATTGTGAAAAAACTACAAACAAGTGCCTGGCTTGTTCGTGAACAAGCTACTAGCTTATTTTACTTTCACTGCAAGTATGTTGAAGTCCACACGTATGTGAATAGACTTAGGTCTCTAGTGGTGTTTGGCTGCACTGCTGTGCTGGAGGTAAAGAGGAAGATTGATCTGAGGAAACTGTTCAACACACTGAAAAAATCAGGTGCAAAATCTGATTGAAAAAAATTACAAACCTGAAAGTGTGCTTACATGTGGTCTTACTGCTTCTTGATCTTTTTATTGAGGTTGCTTTGAGCCCTTGTTCAGATGAGAACTGCGTTAGGCTGTTGTGGGCTGTACCAGCATGAGGATGCTTTTAGGGATGAGTTGGTCTTTACTATCTCTTCTCACTGTGTGGCTGCTTTTGGAATCATCATTCCTTGCCTGAGGAAGATATGGAAGAAAAGTTGTAGAAAACCTGCTAGTTCAGCTGTAGTCTAGGATGCATAATTTTCAGCTTTCATTAAAGCAAAACCCGCCTTGGATGTCACCTGTGAAGGTGCTTGTGTCATATAGCTCTGTTGAGCTCAAAGGGAGATGTTTAAGGTGCCCACTGTAGTCTTTGCTCTCTGTTGCCATCTTGGGGTGAAGGCTGACAGAGGTTTCTGGGTGGGTGAAGAGAATGGTGCTACAAATGTGTTCAAGTAACAGGTTTTTTTGAAGTACAGTGGGTGGTTCTGTTGACAGTTGCTTCTGTATTCAAAATATACTTAATTCTGCTTTTCATGGTAATTCAGGAACTGAAATAGCTTCGGTCTTACCAGTTCTATCAGACAGTGCGCTGAAGGGAATAGCTATTTGGAAGCCTTTCTAAAGACAGAATTAATATGTATGGGTCTGTGGGTTTTTTTTAGTTTGTTTTTTAAAGAGGAGAAAGTGATACTGAAACTTATTTTTCTTCCTTCTTCTTGGCAGGTTTTCTTCACCAGTGGAGTGTGAGAAATAGAGACTGAAGAAGATGAGTGAGCTGGAACAGTTACGGCAGGAGGCAGAGCAGCTGCGAAACCAAATCAGAGTAAGAATTGCTAATTGCTTGTTTTTTTCATTATAAAGTTCCTCCTTTAAAGGAATAAAGTGTAAAGATCGCATCTATTACTTGCTCCTGCTTAAATTGTGCAGAGTTTAAAATATTTTCAGAATATTTGTTTACAAATCAGAAAAGTAAGCCATTGGTATAATCAAATACATTCATAATATTTCTTGAACAAAATGTTTTATTTCCTGTTGAAGTTTGCTGTATTTTGTTACTGGGGGGGGCAGGCTGTCTCTGCAAATTTTTCATTTTGGGTTTAAAAACAACAAAAAAAAAAAACCCCAAACAGACAAACAAAAAAAAGCCACAAACTCCTAGAACCTAGGCACAACAGGTTGGGGTTAAAGGAGTTAGAAAAGCTTGTTTCTGGGCTAAAAGTGTCCCCTACATTGCCACCCTTAATTCACATGCAGGTCAAAGTATGCAGTGTGGGAGAAAACCTTCCAGGGCTGGATATCATTACTACAAGCCCTGTTTCTTTGCTTCCTGTTGAATCTATTTTCTTTGAAACTGCGGATCCCCCCTGATACGTGCTAATAAACCAAGCATGAGCTGTCATGCCCAAAATCAGTTTAGCAGCAATCTGTTGCAACATGTCTGGCTATTTCAGTGATGCAGTTTCAGTAGAGAGAAAAGTTCAAAGTCCATCTGTTCTTCATCAAAATTTCCTTTTCCTAAACGTGAAACATTCCTAAATCTTATTTATATGGGAATGCCTCATTCGTAAACATTCCTATCAGCTCAGACTACCGATTCTTGGAGTATGTTGCGTGCACAGCGACTCTTTTAGCCTGGCATCTGCTGGCAGCCGTTGTTTTGCAGCGGTCTGCTGCTTGGAGCAGAGGACGTTCAGCTGCTGATTAGCATTAGCCAAGCGGTAAACACCCTTCATGTGTTGGTGCTCCATGGCTGCTCCTTCAGGATTATCCTCTGTGTCCCATCGCTTTCACTTAATACACTGACGAAAGACAAGGCGGGGATCAGTCAGTGCTGTGGCACTGGGCACCCCTCTGGCAGCTTTCTAGAGGAATGCAAATAAAATTGAGTTTAAGATACTTTAAGCTTTATTATAGCATTGCACAAGTAAAAGTTACACATGATTTTTCAATTCTTCCTCTGCCTGATGTGTAAAGACTTTCTCATTACATTTTGTTGGGGTGAGCCAGTTAGTCCAAATTCAGTCTCTGGAGTCAGTTGGTCTGGTTTTGTACAAAATAGGGTTGTGTGAAGAAAGCGATATCAGGCAAGTAAGAGAGCTAGACTGTGTGGCAGGAGCGTTTGCTTTTTTTAATTTTGGAGTATAAAAATCTGATTGGCCTGTTGTATAAGAGCTCCATTTGGAGCTTTAGGTCAATGTAACATTTCCCTTGTAACTCTTGTCACCCAGATGTGTAACTGCACGTGTACAGATGTAGCTGAGTAACCCTGGCCATTGCCACTGGAGCCTTTGGGCTCAGCGCTGGCCATTAGTGTTTGCCTCTTCAGATCTGAGTGCAGGGTTGATACCTTATGCTTCATTTTAACTTCAGACTAATAGGCAGTTAAAAATTCTCTTGATGACTTAATAATCAAGAAACTTTCTGTCCAGATAATTCAATTTTATATTTGTATAGGTGACTATTTGTCTTGGTTATTAAATCATTGCACAGTTTTCTTTCTAAATACGTGCTTTGTTTGGAATGGGTAAGAGGATCCGATACAGGATCTAAAACCAAAATTTAAGTGTCTAGAATATCTAGTGGGCTCGTAATTTTCAGGAATTATTTTTGATGCACTCCTAAGATGTGAGGTCACTAACAGCATTTGATGTTTTATATATAGTTTACTGTCTGTCTTGTTCACAACTCTTGGGTTTTGCCTGATATTTTCTCAAACAATATAATCACAAAATCAGTGTTGTGCTTATAAGTGAGTTCCAGATGAGATTGTACCCAGCAACTTCCTAAAGCAGGATAAACTGTGATGCATAGCTGTCTGTTTCCCAACAGACTTCTTGTAGTCTGCAATGTTTTAGCAATGTTCAATGTTTTCTTTTTTTTTTTTTCCAACCATATCTAGGTGGCATGAGTGCATTGGCCTCCCCATGCAGTCATTGCAGCTGTAGCTCTGTTCTGTACACAGGCTATGCTGGAGGGATAGAATGAGACTGCACGAGTTTTTAGTGCAGGAAGTTTGAAACATCGGTGAGCAATGAGCTGTTAGATAGCAGGATGGCACTATATTTTTTCCCCCCATATAGCTTGGGGAAAAATGAAATCTTAAGAGTGTGTGCTAGGAAATTGAGGGGGGGTGCTGCACATGGATCGAATAGATAGGTTTTTCTCACAGATTCTGCATTGTCTACTGCACGAACTGAGAAAAATCTAGAGTTACATAGAGGAGCTGTTGATTCTGTTACAATAATGTATATGTAGCAATGACAGTTAATATGTGAGAATAAAATAGCCTGTGGAAACTTTGCTTTTCCTGCACCTTTGCCAGTCATATGGCAAGTATTAGACAGCCTTAAGTCTAGGTGTGGCTAATAGCTCTTTCAATAAGAAAAATTGCTTTGTTTCGTTCCGACTGCATTCAGAATTCGTTTTATGTTGAACATCTTCAAGTGTTTCTGCTAAACAAAACAAAGCTGTTTAAAATCCAGTGTGTTTCTTCCTGTGGATGGAATAAGCCCTGAGTGCTAGGGGATTTGCTGCTCTGGTATTTTAAACCCCTCCTGATTCCAGACGTCAACATTTCATAAATATTTCTACAGTTCAGACATTTTAAAAATAAGTTGAGATGACTTAATCCGCTCTCAGGCTTGCTTTCTGGGAGAGAAGCTATAAAGGGTGGTCAAAATAAACATGCACTAAGAAAGTTGTTAAAGTTGCAATGTCAAGTAACTCTCAAGAGCCTGAAAAATTAAGATCCTAGTCTGAGTGTGGCGATGCAGTTCCAAAATGCGTGAGTAAATGTTTCCTTTGCTGCTCTCAAAGAGGAGATTGCGTTAGTGTTCAGATTGAACCCTTTCTTGGGGTTGGGGGGACACACAAGTGAGTGGTGAAGGCGGCCGTCCTTCAGTTGTGGGATGCCTGCTTCGTTGGTTACAGAAGTTGGAAGGTATTTGGAGAAACTGCAGGGATTTAGAGAGGGTCTCGTGGCTGCTCCTTCAATACTGCCATGGGTAGTTTTATCTTTAACTTGTGCTGTGGAGTTCCTGTCTAATTTTAAGCCATGCTTCTCAGAAGTGGTTGCTGACTGTGTGCCTATTTTCATTTTTTGGAGATGGGAGCCTGAGTGGTGGGAATGCAGTGCAATCTAACTGAAACCAGGTTTTGCAAAATGGGAGTGTTGCAAACTAGGGTCCGTGGTGCTTGTCGGTGTCAGGTGTCCTCTGTTACTCTGACTATACAATCAAAAGTAAAGCCTGTTTTCTAGGTAGGGTTGAGCAGTAAGCATAAAGTCGTATGCCCATAGAGTCTGAAATAATGAAAAAAGACAAAGTATCTGTATGGAGACCTGAGCACCATCCATTCTGTGAAATGAATGAGGGTGTTCGTTGACTATTTTTTCCTTTCCTTTTGTAGCTTAAGCTTTGTTAAGCCTGCTGTCTGTCCTGCTCCCCAGAGCCTGTTCATTCTCATCCCGCCTCTCGTAACCCGCAGCGTCACACCTGCGATGCTGAGGGGGTCAATGCACGAGCTTCACCTAGCACAAAGCTTGCTGATCACGGATAATATGTGGTTGCTTTTTCAGGTGGATCAGTCCATGGTGCTCAGCACACCCTGAGCAAGCACACCCACCCCAGGGAAGGAATACGGGGAGGAGGGTAGGCCACGGGGCTCCAGCATGGCTCCAAATGCCTTGGGATCTCATCTCCTGTAGAAAAGGAGATTCAAAGGTTGCCGGGCCATGGCCCTTCCTAAGTCCCTCTTCTACCCCCAGTAGTGTGTGCCAGTGCTTTAGATTCCCTGGACAGTAAAACATTAGTGTGATAGAAGGCATATTAGCATGTCAGCTGTTGTTGGCTTGTGGTCTTTTGAGTGTGGTGAAGTCTAGCTTAAGAGTTCCTTTTCCTTTAGACACTTTCACGTGACATTCCGTGTTGCCTTCTTGATTCAAATTGTTCCATTCTTTTGTTTCAGGATGCAAGGAAAGCATGTAGTGACACAACTCTTGCTCAGGTATGTTCTTGATTCTGGGTATGGGCTGATACTTGATATAACCAAAAAAAAAAATCCCTACAATTTGACTATAAAAATTCCTGTTTAGTAACCGAAAGAATGAAGTGCAAGAAGCCTTTGGAACTGTACTGTGTATTTATACAGTTATTTAAAAGAAAATAAAACAACCCCACCAAAAAAACAAACAAATACACAAAACAGCAAAAAACCCCCACCATTTTAATGGGTCCTGTTTCCATTTTACCTTTTAAATAGAGTGTGTTTATTGTGTTTAGTATATTTAGAAAGACTTAAATAAATGTCTTTTTAGCTGTATTTTGGAATCAAAGGTGTTTTGCATTTCAAGTTCCGCCAGGCTTTAAAAAGTAATAGTGCAGTAAATGTTGGAGGATTTTCTTCCATTGCTTTTAAGTGAAAACTTTCAGATTCGATAATCTGAAATAGCCTCAGTGTTACCTGGTAGTATTTAACACACTCCCAACTTTCAGATACAGCCATTGTGAAGGGTGTTAGCGTGTCCTCTGTAAAATGTTTTCCTCAGTGTTGCATGGACTGGGCTGTACACTTGTACCCTTTTTTTTTTTTTATGTTGCATGCCAAGATAGATTATTTTCTATCAAAGTTCAAATATATTTCGTTATCTCGTGTATTAAAAATAGTGCTCAGTATCTCAGGGGTTTGTTTTATTTATTTTTAGATCACAACAAGTCTGGACTCAGTGGGTCGAATTCAGATGCGAACAAGGCGTACACTTAGAGGTCACTTAGCCAAAATCTATGCTATGCACTGGGGATCTGACTCAAGGTTTGTACAAGAGACCCTCAAACCTGCAGTTCAAGGGTTAGAAATCAGATTGTTGAGTTCAGAATTAATACCAGGTTTTGGGAGCTGTGTGGTGTGGTGTTGGTGCCCTTGCAGGGGATCCCAGACCGTGACTGTGGTGGGGTTTTTTTTGTCTTCAGTTATAGTTTGCCTTGTTAAAACCAGTAAGGATCGCATAGCGGTGGTAGAGGAGCCAGGACTGCAGAGAGAGGCACTTCACTCATTCTTACCACAGACCATTTGCCTTTTCCTTCCTTTAGATTTAACTAAGTTCTTTGAGTCTGTGTAAGCAGGGAAGGGTTTGTGGTGAGGCGTATTTTTGGAATGGTGGATGTTGTATTTTCCAAGATACTGAATAATTATGTATCTTCTGTGATAACACAGATTTAAACACTTGACGAAGAAATTTTTTTTCATTGAAGAAAAGATCCGTTGGTACATAGCAGGACAAGTTCCTTAGCTTCTAAGAAGGAGTTTTGTTATGCTGCCTTTATAGCAACCGATGGCCAAGCTTAACAGTGTCTCATGGTCTGCTCTGTCTTTTAGTCCATAAAGAAATGCAGCTAGAATCTGCTCGCAAAATAAGATTAATTTCCCCGTAAATTTCTTGTTCATTTTTGTGTAGCTGTACAGTTAAAATATGAATATATGAAAAATAAAAGCAGCTGTGGACAGAGTTCATAAAAGGTATTTTCAGTAAGTTGTTTGGCTTTGTCCATTGTTAATCATGAGTCCATGTGGACGTGTGATTTCTTTGGTCAGGTAATATGTAGATCTTGGTAGATTTTTTCCAACAAATGTACACCCACCCATCCCCCCCCCCCCCCCCCCAAAAAAAAAAGAGGGTAATAAAGAAATTAAGAAATTTCTGAATCACTTAGTAATCATGCATGATGTATGTCTATTTTGAGATTTTGTGTTTTGTTTTATATTAACATTTTATTTTGTGTTTATATTTAGGCTACTAGTCAGTGCTTCTCAAGATGGAAAATTAATTATTTGGGATAGTTATACAACAAATAAGGTAGAGTTATTTATAATCCATATCAATAATTCATGCGTAGTTTGTGTGTTTGAGGGCGCTTGTGTCTATTTTTTTCTCGTTCAGACGTAATCTTTTTTTTCCACAACCAGCTGATCGCTAGTGCTAGGTGTGTCTCAGAGGTAATAGTTCTAGGAAATGTGTAACGTTTTGACTCTAATTTGCTAGTACGAAGCTATTGCTCTCTACCCATGCGGTGTTGCTTCTGAAAATAATTTGGGTTTAAATCATAGAAATACACAACCTCAGAATTTAGGAGAGTGCTTTACTTTGAGGGCAGGGAAAGGAGGAGAAAAAAAAGCAAGAAAAATCTGTTGAATGAGAAAAGCTTAGGCAGAGTGTGGAGTGGTGATCTGCTTCTGTAAACTATCCCGTCTCCATGGGTATAACCATCCCTTTTTATAACCTGTAGCTCACAGATGTAGAAGAATGGGACACAGAAATCTTAAGTACAATAAACAAGTGCTGTAAACGTTTAAGTGTAGAATAGCTTTGCTATTGAATAATGTTGTACCGAAGTTCTGTAGTCTACCCTGGAGACTACTGGTATTTTTCATCCTTGTATGCAGGGGTGTATAAATACGCGATGGGTTGTAAAATGGTGTAAAATCAAAATACTGCAACTTGTAGTGCACGATCTACTTGGTGTATTTAATCTGCTGTAATTCAGTAACTGGTACGAATGACCTCAGTGAGCAATGAAAGCCGACACGTGACGTAGCGCTCACGAGCTCTGTCTCTCTGAAGATGCACGCCATTCCCTTGAGATCCTCCTGGGTGATGACCTGTGCGTACGCACCTTCTGGAAACTACGTGGCCTGTGGAGGATTGGACAACATCTGCTCCATATACAACTTAAAAACCAGGGAAGGCAACGTGAGAGTGAGCCGAGAGCTGCCAGGCCATACAGGTCAGCCATCTTCTTGCTTCAGCTTTGTGTTTTTATTGCACCAAATGAAACAATCTCGCTTGGAGGTGGATTGTGAACCGTGAAATAGTTTTCTGGGTTACAGACTAGTTGGGAGAGAAATTTAATCACTGCTCTTGGATCTTAAACTGCAGTTATTACTCCTGGCTTTGAAACTAATGCCACTGTTTTGGTTTTAGGATACTTGTCCTGTTGTCGCTTTCTAGACGACAACCAAATTGTCACTAGCTCAGGAGATACCACTTGGTGAGTTTTTTGAGCTCTGGTGGGCTGGGTTTTTTTTTTTTTTTTTTTCCTTTTCCGCCTTTTTTTTTTTCCTCTCTTCATTGCCTTGATTTGTATTTAAAGCTCAGACTATCAAATAACCACCTACATTGTGCTAATATTGTCACTTTATCTGCAGCGCTTTGTGGGATATTGAAACTGGTCAGCAGACCACCACATTCACTGGGCATACTGGCGATGTGATGAGTCTCTCTCTCAGTCCAGATATGAGGACTTTTGTTTCGGGTGCCTGTGATGCCTCCTCGAAGCTTTGGGATATCCGAGATGGAATGTGCAGGCAGTCGTTTACAGGGCACGTGTCAGATATCAATGCAGTTTGTGTAAGTGACTGTCCGTATTTCCACACGGGGAGAGAGGGGGAGGATAAAAGCTGCAGTTGCATGAATTCACCTTATAGTCTGCTGGGTTCCCTTGATGTAAAATCCATTGCTTTGTTGGGGTGGAGGCTGTTAAATTGTATGTAACGAAGAAGATTGTCTAATAACTTACAATCTCGTTTATAACTGAATTATTATTGCCTTTATCTCTGCTGCATTGCCGTGTTCTTGGAATAATTTTGCTACAGTTTTGTTCAGTCACTATGTCCTTACCTTTTTTAAGAAGCAAGGAATGGAGGAGGGAAACTTCCTGCAGTCTGGCAGTGTGTTTAAAAACTGAAAATTGTAAACGCAATATGCTGAGAGGGAGCAAAACAGGCAAGCATCCTTAAGTTTTTTGTTGAACAAAAAAAAAGTACTTGATATTTTCTGTTGAAAAGAGTTTTGAGTGAAACACTCTGGAAGGCAAAGTTAAAATCAGGACTTCTGTTGAATATTCATCCCTGGAATCAGTTTGTAATATTTATAAACTGGATTATATTTCCTCCCTGTCATAGTAACACTATGTTCTGATCTGCAAGATACAAGCTCTGATAAATAGGGAACGAAATCTAAGTCTAAGCTGCATCTGGTTTTGATAAACATGAAAAATAATGAAGGCTGAGAAAATACCAGAAGCATGACCAGTAGAAAAATGCAGTTCCTATACTTAGACCTGAGTCCCGACGTGTTGAGCCCTCCTCATTCCCGTTTCAATCAGTATGGCCGTGGTAAGACTGACTGGAGTGTAGATTTTTTTGGAAATTGAATCGCTTGCCGCAATCTTCTCTGCTGGCTGAGCCAGCCTGGCTGACCAGCTCCAGATGGAACATGGTGTACAGCTTCGCCCAGGTCTCCCTGGCCCACAGCCAGGTGGTGTTTTTGAAATAATGCATGAACAATCTATTTTCCTGGTGTCAAACTCCTGTCTTTTAATTAAAACTTCCAGTTTTTCCCTAATGGACACGCATTTGCCACTGGATCTGACGATGCCACTTGCCGACTCTTCGACCTCCGTGCTGATCAGGAATTAATGATGTATTCGCACGACAACATCATCTGTGGGATCACTTCTGTCGCCTTCTCTAAAAGCGGCCGCCTCTTGCTAGCAGGTTACGATGACTTCAACTGCAACGTGTGGGATACTCTGAAAGGAGAGCGAGCAGGTGAGTGCAGCTGATGAGCTGAGGTTTTCCATTTCCTTAGCAGAAGATGGAGGTTCAAAATCTACGCAAAATGCAGAGCCAGTTCATTGCCAATGCTACTGCTGATGTCATGGCATCACCTGCTGCCTTTTAACGCTGCTTCCTTTTGAAACGACTTTTTTTTTACCTTACTGTGTTTGGTTACATCTCCCAGTTGTTCCGTTGCATTACAGTTTCACCTATGTGATGGGTGGAGTAAATGCTCCAGCCAGTTACATCAATGTTCTTGGGTGCTGGCCTTTTTATATCTGTGTGCTGGAAGATCCCAGCTCTTGAGGCTAAGGAACAGCCTCCACAATTACGTTACGTCTACAGAAAATCTCTTTCACTGGAGTGTATGAAGCTGAGTAATACAAAATTATACATCTCCATTCAGCTTTGCACCCATCAGAGGAAGTAATTCCGGTGGTAGGAAGTTACAGCAGTCTTTTTGCTTTGGGGACTGTAATTTCCTGCTGTTGGGAGGGAGGAGGGCAGTCCTTGAATGAGTTATTGCTGTCAGGATCAACAGCATGTTGATAACATAGCTCTGTCTTTCTCACTTCACACAGTAATGTAAACCATGAGGCTGGGTTGAGTTCTGAACCTCAATTCTGCTGTTTAGACTCAAGAATAGGTGCTTTTTCTTATGGGACATGGACAGGCTGAGTTTTAATAGACCTTGGGAGAGCAGACAAGTGCAACACTGGGTAGAAGGAAAGCAAAACCAAAGCGGGAAGGGGCAGCATGCAGTGCTGCTTATCTGACACGGTACCTGGGGGGTTTGCAAAACATGGGACACATGAGGTAGTTCCTGTATCCAGGGCGTTGTCAGAAGACATTATGTTGGCTTTTTGAAAGACCTCAGTGGCTGAAATTCTGGAGGGAATTGCTGAAAACAGGGAAAACCAGCAGAGAGTCTCATTAGGCATGAGGAGGTCTTTGGGGCAGAAAGAAGGAGCAGTCGTTAGGAGCAGTGAGAAAAATGGAGGCAATACCATGTGTACGTATTTTTAAACACCTCACTGTGGAGGTTCTTGATGTGGCTGTTGTGATGTATAGAGCTGTTCAGCATAAAGACAAAAAGGAGGATGATCAGCTCTTGCATTACATCTTGTTGAGCAAACTTGGAAGACTTCCCTGGGAGAGCTGAGTAACCGCTGAAGTCCTCAACATGCTGTGAATTAACTTCCGTCGCTTCTTCTTTTCCAGGTGTCCTTGCTGGCCATGACAACCGCGTCAGCTGTTTAGGTGTCACTGATGACGGCATGGCTGTAGCTACAGGGTCTTGGGACAGTTTTCTCAGAATCTGGAATTAACTGGGAGCCAAACATGTACATTCTCCATTTGAGATCTGGAGAGATCAATGCTGCAGCCTATAGCTGTGAAATAACATTTCTACCTTGTATTTGCAGGTGAAGTTTTTCTATTCACTGATTATTACACAAAAAGGCTTTCTGTAAACTAGAAAAAAAACCAAGTGAAGAAACAGGGGAGGGGGGAAGAAATCACTGACTTTTTAAAAGGGGCCAGCACACATAATCATGGTGACCGACAAACTAAGAGCCAGTCTTTTCGTTTTTGGTGGTTTGGTTAGATTGTCCTTGAAGGGTTCTCGCTTGTGCTCAGTCTGCTAATCCTGTACTTTTTTTTTTGTACATAACAGAATATACACATTATAGCAGCCCATCATGTAACATTTGTCTGTATGTAAAGAAATCTGTGCTTTTTTTAAGGAACAACATTTATAGCTTTGCTTTTAACCCAAGATGTCACTTCTGAGTTTTGTAGTGGATGAACTAGTTGCTGTTTCAAATGCTTTTGTGAATTTACTGTAGATAAAGCGAAGCCAATGGTATGTATGTGTTTTTTATAATGGAAGGCATTTTAATTTTCTTTTAAAGGCCCTGGAGACTCCCAGTTAATACCTATCGCCTTATTCACTCACTTCTTGACCTGCTTGCCTCTTTTTAATCATGGGGGTTCCTCCTTCAGCCAGTGGGTCCTGGTTCATCCATTGGCAGTCATGGCCTCCAAACACCAAGGAGTTAAGGCCAGGCAGACTTGCAACAACAGCAGAAATAATCAAAAAATAAAATCTAAGAAAAGCCGGTTACAGCAGTATTAGTTTCCTTACTGCAGCTTTTTGCATCAGTTACTCCACGCAGCCCTTGGTGCGGAAGCCCAGTGCCCTGCATCGCTGCCGTTAAGGGGCCGAGCGCTTTTCCTTCGGACAGTTCAGCCCTAACGAAATGAGGTTGTTCTGGCCCATCACAAACTCCAGCTGATCTGCACTAACAAGAGTGCTTTGGCGTGATGCTGGTGCGCAGAAAGCAGCGGGTTTGCAGGGCTTGCTCCGTTACCACAGTCAGCTCAGAAATTCGGGAGGACTTGACTGAGATTCTGCAGGACGATTTACAAGTGCAGCTACAGGCCTGTGATCCCCTCTAAACTGGGGACTGCCCGAGCACTCCACAGCCCAAAGCACTCGTTCTCAGTTCTGCGCGGGGCGAATTAGAAAAGGAATTGTGTCACTTACAGTGAACTGAACTGCCTGACTTACCTGTGTGACCCGTGAAAACCTCCCACTACAGACCGAGCGTGTTCTCCTGGGGTCACAGCAGTCTGTCCCATGGTGGCTTAGTAGATGCTCATTGTTCTGCAGCTCTGTCACTGTAGAAAGCCGCTTCCTCTCCTCTTCCCGATTTTAGTCTGGTTTTGATGTCAGTGCTTATAAATTATAGGGTCTGATCGAGGTCAGCTGAGTGACTGATGCCCATGTGAAACTACCCGAGAAGGTGGCTTAACTCCTTGGTGCCTGGCAGCTGCCTGTGCTTGCAGTGGAGTTCTGGGGACCCAAATGTTGGTGTTTTCAGAAAGGGGAATTAAGTCTATTGGCATCTCTTAAGTGACTTATTTTAAAGATACGTGAATTTTAAATCATCAGGTTGGAAGACAGTGTTAATCTGGGGAGTCTGGGTATCTCTGGGTCAGGGAGTAAACACAAGTGCCCGGTATCTTGTAATACACCAAACCAGATTTGTGGCTGCGGTGACTATTTGTCATTTGCAATCCTGAATTTCCGTCCTTCCAGACCGTGCCTGTACAATTGCCATGTCTGTAATGGTGATGGTGCCAATAAATGGACCGGTCAATCACAGTAAATTCACTTTTAGAGAGGGGGAAAAAGATGCCTCTTGTGCTGGAGAAGTGTATGTTGATGAAGAGCAGACTGTGGTGTAGGACCAAAATCACCCGGTATTGTATGTCACAGGAATTCCTCAGCATTTTGCTGTATGATCTGCCCGCATTCACAGAACTGGGAGGGAATTCTTGTTACTCTCCGAAGTGAGCAGCTCTTTGGGATCTTGCAGACTTGGTTTATTTTTCAGTGGTGCACAGGATTTTTTTTTTTTTTTTAAACTCACAGCTGCCTTGAGTGAATCATTCTGGAAATTTGTTACTAAGGAATTTTAAGAAAACATTCTTTTTCTAAAAAGTTTTTTCCACAGAAGGGTGTTTTGAACCAGTTTCCTAGTCAACACCTTTGCGAAGGCAGGTGCCATGTGTACATTCTCGTATTAAAACTAGCTTCTACTTCTGAAACTCCAGAAGGAATTTTACAAATGTGTATAACTTTTCATAGACGTTCAGGTAGAGTGTAAATGTGGTCATGGCTCATACAGGGGTTACTGCAAACACTGTCACTGTCACACGGGCAATTGTCTGTTGGCTTCAGCTGCTTTACAATAAAGAATGAGGAATGACAGCTACCTGCTGATGAGGTTTCAAAAGCATGGTACAAGTCTCTGCCAGGTGTTGCTGTTGGGGTAACCCGTGGTTGTAGGGCTGCAGGTCCTGAGGTGCTCCTGCCTCGGGGCACAAGGCGGCCTGGAGGAAGCCCGAGCATAACCGGGGAAACGGGATCTGATGCTCCTGAGAGCGCGTAGAACACTTGTGACAAATTCTGCCAAGGTGACGTTTGCTGTTTAATTACTGTCCTGGATAGAGTTCAGCTTTTCATTTTGAAAGGCTACAGAATTTTTTGTAACACACTGTTCTATGAGGCCACATAATGCACTTGCACATGCTGTGGAACTGCATTCTTTAGAGGGCTGTCAGTGACCTTTCAAGAGAGACACGCTTAACTAAAACGGATGTGGTTTTAGTGGTAAAAGCTCCAACTCCTCCTAATATGAGGATAGTAGTAAAATTCATAGGTTTTACTTAAAAGGCTTTATTCTTGGCTTTGAGTCGCAAAATGAGTGGCGTGTGCCTGTGGTTTCATGTAGGCTCACGGGTGCAGCTTGTGTGACTGCTCACTGTGCACCATGATGGCACATGCGCTGTAATTTTGTGGCACTAGTGGGTACATCTTAACCTGCCTTTAAAAGTTTGTTGCCAAACTACATAATTTTCTGAACTTGTGCAGTTACAGGAATGCTGTAATGAAGAACACGCCAAAACGGTGGCAAGGTGACTCTTTGCCTGCCTCTCTTCTGAAAAGTCACTCAGTTGTGGCTGGGAAAGTGGGACCCTGTGCTTTGTGTAACAAGATTTATGTTTTTCAGGTACAGTTTTCGTCAGCATTTTCTAATGTTGGTTTAACTAACTTTGCAATAGTGAATACTGATCAGGCAAGCGCCCAACCTGGGCTTGTTCCTGTGTAAACCCAGCTGACCGTTTACCGGCAGAGATACTGGTTGAGATTCGGGAAACCACAGAGCGCTGCTGTGTGGCATCGTGCTGACACGTACTTGCCTACTCCAGTACCGTGGGCCTGTTTCCATCTGTCTCCAGACCTTTTTTCTCCCCAACGCTGCTATCCTCTGCCTCGCTAAACTGCAGGTGTGTCGCAGAACTGATAGTTCACTGTATTGACATTTGACACGGAACACAGATTCAATGGGCTTTTCCTGCTGCTGAAGGAGAGGGCCTGAGCTGGCCTTGGCAAAGTGGCTGTAACAGCCGGTCCTGGTGTGCTTACTGTGCTGCATGGGGTGGAGATAGTTAACTCTTTAGTTCAGTTCGTGCTTGTCCCACAATGAAGTTCATGTTACTTTCAGGTGGAATGAAAACATTGTGAAAACATTCCAAGAGTGCTTAGTCTCTCCTCGCTGAGGAGGCCGTCACCTCCACTAGGTTTAGTGCTGTGCTTTGAGATGTTGGTGAGAGTATCGGCTAATTCAGCTAGTTGGTATAAATGGTCGTGTAGCAGAATGACTGATTTTTGAGATAGCATTTCCTGTAAAAGTAATTAAGCATGGGTTGATGGTGCACTTTGTATACCGTAACCTGGCGTGCATGCTGGTAAACTACTTCCTACTCTTCAGAGGCACCACAAGCCTTTTTATCCAGTTGCTGGTGATGTAAAATACATGCAGGATGTTAATGCAGTGTTGTTATGGTAAATGTGTGAACAGTGTTACTAATCGATATAACTGATAACAGATACATGTGCCTGACATTCTTATACCACACAGTATGTTTAGGTTTTAACTAATATGGACTTCGGTGGAATAGTCTTAGATATTTCAAGCCTTTGTTTTACTTACACAATGGTGCTCTATTTGTGTTTTTCTCCTTTTTTCTTTTTTTAAATAAAAGCATCTGAACACTTGTAGTACATATTACATCCAAAGGAGTCCAAAACAAAATGCTTTTCAACATGCTTGATTTTAATTTGCCTTTGGTTTCCCTCATTCTCATCAGCTAGGGGTTTTTATTTTTGGTTTTGTTTTTTTTTAACTTGTTGCTGACTACTTTGGAAAACTTCGGTAATGTTACCAAGTATGAAGTGATTCTGCACTGCCTTTGGATTGTGTATGTATTCAGAAACAGTCTTAAAGCTTTTATTTAAGCTATTAAAAAAAAAAATCCAGGGACTCGTGCCGTTTGTTCTTTAACAGTGCTGTTGTAAAAAGACTTCCCTGTGAAAAAAAAATCACTTGCTATGAACTCTGTTTATAGCTTTTTTTTTTCCACGATGGATCTTTTTCTTTGTATTTGTACAGTGGCTCAGTGAAAGATGTTGCCATGAGTTGATATTGTAACCAATAAACAAGTGCTTTTAACCAGACTGTGTCACCATGACTGTTTAATTAGAGCTGCACTAACGAGCTTCCCCCTGTCCTAAAGATCAAGATTCTTCCTGTGACACTGGAACATCCCAGACTGGAGATAAACCGGGTTTTAGCCCCCCTCATTCATTGATGGTCTCCTCAGAATTCCTGTTCCACAAAGCCACACTCCCTTAAGGGGCAGACACCATCACATCCTTCCTTTTTGGAGGCTGTAGCGTTATTTTCTCCAAACCCAGAACACCAAACTGCTCAGCGCTGCTGTACGGGGTGCCCAGCGGGGGGGGGGGGGGGGGGGGGGGGCTGCTGCAGGAAGCAGCTGTTGAGTTCAGCCTCAATGGTCATATCTATATGTGAAAGAGCTGCCAAATAACTTAACAGAGCAGAGGGGTAGTTATTTTTTAATAAATAACTGCAGAACACATGCATGTCAAGTTTTACTTTGATACAATGTCCATAAAACTGCTCCAGAAGAAGAGCATTAACACACAGCTGTAACCTCATGCACAAGAAGGCTGGGCTCTTCCTCAGTTTTGTATTTCAGTTTCCCTCAAAAACCATTGAGACGCCTCACACATGCTGCTGACGACAGGTCCAAGAGAGCCAGGCTCGTGTTCACACAGAAACAAACACCAGAATACACTGTGGTGAAAACAGGGTTCTTCTAATAATTAACCACCTCTGGCACTAGATTTTAGATCTATTTTCCTTTTAAGATAGCCCTTATTTACTGGAAAACAGCAAATCCCTACAGCTTCAAGTTGAATATTTCATTTAGTCACATTAATACTTCATAAAAATATATAAATATTCTGAAAAGGCTTTCTCTTAAAATAAGTTATTGTTTAAAAAGACTAGTTAGAAAAAAGTAGGTGTTAAATGATTGCAGATGGCAACAGCAAAAACCATTTTTTTTGTTGTTGTTGAAAAAGAGGCTTTGCAGTGCTGGAGGTGAGCACAGGTCACTTACTCCATCACGCCTGCCTTTTGCTCTCACCCAGAAGAAACCTGGGCTACAGCAGAACCCAGGGGCTGCTTGGGATACTGCACCAGCATGAACTGTCAAACCAGCCACAAGAGCTCAGGGTCAAGCCTTGACACCCAAAGCCCCACCCAGCAATATGCAAAGAGAGTGCAGACCCCCTGCTGGGCCCAGTCCCCTGTGCCAGGGGGGTGGCAGGGACACACTTGCAGCTCACCTGAACATGGGTTTTTCCTCTCAGAAGCAAATGACCATTTTAGCACCTGACCAACTGCAGAAATAGGTTTATTTTAACTTTATCAGTGCCATCTTCTCTAAACGTGGTAGCCAGAGGGGAGACTAGAGCCTACTGCACTTCGTCAGGGACAGTTCTGCAGCTGGCTGCCATCCTTCACTGCCCTCTGAGGGTAAGGAACTGCTGCCCAACACAATTCCACTTGCTTTCAAAACCACTGAGAAACCCTTTCCCCATGCTAGAGTTTGTCCTGCCATTCCCTGAACAAACACACCCACATCTGGAAAAGCAACATTCTCCCTCCCAGCTAAGCCCAGGCAGTGGTAACTGTGATGAGCTCTCTCCCTGCATAAGCTCCTGGATGCCAGGAAGCAGACTGGCCACTGCTCAATACTAATGAAAACC
Source organism: Bucorvus abyssinicus (assembly GCA_009769605.1). NCBI lineage: Eukaryota > Metazoa > Chordata > Aves > Bucerotiformes > Bucorvidae > Bucorvus > Bucorvus abyssinicus. The sequence continues at coordinate 7,798,137 of CM020035.1, read as the reverse complement.
AATGAGGATTTGGGTTTTTATTGTCAAGTGCCCAAAGAAATTTAGTGTTTAAAGGTCTTTTTTATCCCCAAATCTGCAAAACAAACATAACAGTACCCCAGCTCTTCCGTTTGGTTCACCATCAGAATCCAAGCTGTACAATAATTAACCAGACTAATCAAAATAACATTTAAAATATGAATCATTTCATGTGACTCCACAGAGGAGAAGTATCAACTGTAACATCTCTACTTTGTCCTACAAAGGATCACCGGGAAAGTGAGCAGCCATGTTTTATTTACCCTTTTGCAGGAAGTGTTTTGTAAAGCGATCTAGTTCATTCTCAAGGTGAATGGCTTTATTTCTGTAAAACAAACAAAAGCAATGGCTTTACTTTGGTGCAGGAACATCCCCAAGAAGGCAGAATCGACATCAGAGTTTCATTTCTGTTACTCTGTCCTGAAACCCACAGCACTAACATCACCTGACCGCATGCTCTGGTCAGAGCTCTGGAGGTTGGAGTGCAGGATCTGGCCAGGCAGCAGACAGCTGCCAGCATCTGCCCCATGTTTCCTGTTCCCCGCAGGCTGTGCCAGCTCCATCCAGGACTTCCCCAGTCCTGGTCCTTCCTTTCAGTGTTTAACTGGGGGAAGGTTGTGCCACTGCCTGGAGGGCATGCAGCAGGGTCCTTCACAGAGGCCATTCTTGGGGCACACCATGCCATGGGGTGCACGCTGTGGGGCCAGACCCTCATCTGACTGTGGTCCTGAATGCCCAAGGCCAAGAGGCAGCCCACAGCCAGGGCAGGGTTAGAGCAGGGGAAAAAAGAACACGAAACTAAGGCTGAGGCTGCTCCCGAGTCCCTACACCACCAACTGCTGAAAGTTCCTCTTCTGTAAACACCTACTGCTGGTACTAGGGGAAAAAACAATATTGCACTGAACACTGCACGGGGCTCCCTGTTCTCCTCTGCGGAGGGTTCCTTGGGAAGGTGCCACCCTAATTTACCTACAGAAGATGGATATCCTCAAGAAAGCCATCTCTCCCATACAATACAGCGAGACAAAGGTAAGGAAAATCCAGGAAAAAATATTTTTGGAGCTTTGCTCATTCTCCGAGGTGAAAACATGCATTTATTTTACTTAATCAGAGCAGCTGAGTTACAAGTAAAGCAAACAGGTATTACTGTCAACGGTTCTGCACCCCTGCCTACCTTGTTTCAACTGGAAAGTAATAGCAAGCAACAACCTCACTGAATTTGCTCATGTCCAGTCACACCCAGACTCACCTGAGCTGCTTGGAGTTGCTCTGTATGCTTTCCAGCTGATCGATTTCTTTGGACAGCCTCGCAATTTCTCTCTCCAGGTTCTTCTGGGTAATATCCACCTGCTGACAGAGCCGAGCAAAGGTAGTGGCCATCTCCCTAAAGGGAAAACAAGTTTGTAATCATGGTTTACAGAAATCTCTGCTACAAAAAAAGAAATTGTATAGAAAAATAAATAAAAATCAGATGGCATTGCAGTGCGCAGTAGAACAGAGCAATCAAAGTCTCCAGCCATTAAGGGATTACAGAATAGAAGAAAGCAGGAGAATTGTGTATTTTTTAAATTAAAAAAAGGAGCCTTAAGCATACAGAATGCACCTCAGTCTATCCCAACATCATGTCTGGCAATTTTTGATAGAGCATCAACAGGTACAAGTCTGAGATGGGGCCTCTGGCGGCCTCATGGGCTGAAGCAGCCAGTGCCCTCCATGCAGCTCTCCTGTGCAGCACCCTGTGCCTCGCTGAGCACCCTGCGCAGGGGAACGTGGGCACTTTGCAGGGTGAGGAGTGCCCCGGGCCTGCTTGAGGCACCCAATCCTCCTTGGCTCCTCAGCCAAGTGCTGAGTTCCAGGACTTCTCCTTACACAAAGAAAACAACCCCAGTTACCACCCCGGGCCAGCAACCGGGCTCTCCCATAGGAGAGTAGACGTCTCCTCTCCCTCTACTTCACCTCACTGGAGCCTTGGTTTGAGTCCAGCTCGTCCATGTCCTCACAGAGACACATAGCTGCTGGACACGGGGATGAGTCTCTCCTCTGCTGAAGCTGAACTCTGTATTAGTAAAGTACTCCCTGGGCTACACAGAAGAGGTGTTCTGCACCCTGCTGCTTAGAGGTCTCATTTAGCAGGCCTCATCTTCTGAAATAATAATTTAATCAAAACAAACCATTTCAACGGGAGAGGCTGAGGGACACAATCACCCAGACATTACTCTGCAGAGACAGGTGGAAAAGTATTTGGGAAAGAAACACACAAAAAAAGGACAGTTCAGAACAGCTGTTAGGCTCCTCTTCTGCAGAGCAGAGGAGCCAGGACTGGCTGCTTCGAACTCGCCCACCCCAGCCCCTGTGCCAGAACAGCTGCTCACCAGCAGCACAGCGACTCGGGCTGATTTGCTACAAAAGCAAATTAATTCAGCCTCCACCACAAATGAGCCAAGTCCTGTGTCTTCATAGCAAGCTGCTGGACAAAGAGTCTACATCTTGGACTAACTCTTGCAGACAGACACACCGGGACGTATGTCTTGATCTGTAAAACTGCCCCATAATAATGCCCAGCTAAAGCCACTCCTCTCCCCACCCGTACAGCCAGTCCCCACTCCCAGGACGGATTTCCCAAGGGGAAACTCCAGTGGGATACTCACTGTTGCACCTGATGGCTGCAATTAGCACTTGTGAGACTGACGATCATCTGCAGCTTCTCCGTGGCATAGTTGACAAACTGCTGTTTAAAGGCTCGCTCTTTTGCTTTGGTGGTCCAGGTCAGCCTCTCGTAAAGGTACAGCAGCCCATACATGCTCAAGGAAACAGAGATGAGTTTCCAGCCCACTGTCCTCCAAATCTGAAAAAGAGGATTCTTCATTAGCTTATGTCAGTTGCCCCTACAGAATAAAATCTAACCACACCCATTGTTTTATTCATCTTCATGTCCCTCTCACCAGACTAGTTTCAGAAAATACATTATTTCCACGTTATTACTGCTATGCAATACAGCTCTATTCAGCTGACTGGTACCCCAGGGTCCAGAAGCCTCGCTGCTTTTTCATGGAGAAAGGAGAAAGCAAAGCTCCCACTAACCCCAAACTGAATGAGGCACTGTCAAATCACCCTTTAATTCAGCAACTGAACATGGATAAATGGCACAGAGAACATGTCCAACTGTGCCCACAGTAATTACACTGATTTTCTCACTACAGACTGACTGTGTGTATCCAGTGTACTACACACACATTCGTTACGTGCTTCCCGTTGCACCCCAAACAGGAAAGACCAGTTTAATCTTTTCCATCAATTCCAGCACAGTGAATATTGCCAATGCTACTTGCCACTCCACCAACAATGATGATGCTCATAGAGGTCCGTGATGTCAGTGAAGCTAAACTCATTACCAAAGGAACCATAAAATCATCGTGTGACACGTTCTCTGGAGTTACGGCAGGAAGGCTGGCAGCAGACGGGGTGGCAGCTAAAGGACGAGGGATCTAGAAGAATGGAATATGGAGCCTGAGTAAAAAGCATTCAGGAACTACACAGCAGACTGGTTTTATTTTATTTTCATACATTCAGGGTTTGATTGACTCGAAGGAAGCTCTTCAGCACAGAAATCTGAACAATGCTCCTGACAAGCAGTGGAGGCTTCAACAGCTCCTTGCCCAGGGTGGGACTGGGTTAGAATAAAGGTTCTACGTATGACTGGCTGGTACAAGTTACAAGAGAAAAGGTTAGCCAAAGGGTTCAAGCCAAAGGAAAATAAAACTCAGGTAACAGCTGCAGAGAGTGGAGGGAAAGTTTTTTGTTCCATTCTAACCCTGAATATAATCCCATAAAAACAACCTTCATAAAAACTGTTTCACACAAAGGAACTAGGGTAAAGTAGCAGCAAGCACATAAACGGCAGAGGCGAACACAGTCAAAATCTGCATGTCCTCAGCCAGGTAAGACAAGGCACTTCACGTCAGCCTCATCTCAGGCACTCACTTGTACGTTTGGATCCGCTAGTCCCAACAGCACTTTCTGAGCTTGTTTAGGACCCAAGAAACGGCTTACAAGCGAAGTCCATCCCAAGGAAAAGTGAAACATGATATCCTCTTGGAAATCTGCACACAGACTGTGACAGTTCAGGTCATAGCTCAGGTCAAACCGCCTGCACGGAATTAGCAACTGGAGCTGATTCTGAGCACCAGAAGGCAACAACGGTTTCAGATTCTCTAGAAATAACACAGAACAGTGAAGATGAGCTAACATTAAAAGCTTTGAGGTGTATTCACAAATAGCACCCTGGCACTGCTGCACGGCTTTGCCGCATGGACCACAAGGCTCTAAGCCAACCAGTTTATTTGTAAAATTGGTGGGCATTTTAGCAGTATCAATCATAGCAGAGCAAGCAATTTATAGCTCTGGTAAAAGAAAAGAGTCATGCAAAATGAACTCAGAGAGGGCACCGTTGGAAAAAAAGGTCAAAGTAACTGAAAGGCCCTCTTATCAAGTCAGAAGACAAGGATGGACTAAGAAAAAGTTGGTTTATCCAGCAGTTCTGTGGTGCCATACAGAAAAGGCAACATTATTGCATATGACAGGCGGCTTCACGTAATTCCATGATCTTGCTCTGAATCTTACATCACCAGAAACAGATGACAGAGGTGGATATGTAATAAAAGTTGCTACTTACTAAAAGATAAAAATTATAAAAAATGAGTGCACAAAGACTTTGTGAAACTCTCCTGTTCTGCACTCAGCATCTGGAGGGACCTGGAGACAGGATTCTACTGCAGAAACATTATCTAACAATTAGTGCATTTCACAAATCTGTCGTGGAAGCCAGAAGCTTAAATAGATTTTTATAAAAGGATTAGACAAGTTCCCAGGAGACAGGTCCGTTACTACTTGCTTAAGCCATTAATCCAGATGCAGTATCTTGGCTCACAAGTCCCTAAATTGGGGACGGATCACTCTATTTATCCTGTTCATTATTCTTCACCCCAGGCATCTCTTACTGGTTAATATCAGAGACAGGCTACTAAGCTGTCCAGACACTCCGTCATGATCTAGGATGGCTTTTCCTTTAACATTTTATAGTGTTAATGTTAAATCATGATCAGAAAGAAAATTCTTTTAAAAGCAAGTTTTTGTAAATCGTCTTCCTCAAAACAAAGTCTTAGCATTCCTTCCTCCTCATCTTACCAATCATCTCCTGCTGTGACTGATGCATTGACTGATTGACTTCACTGGAGCAACGATCAGCCAGGTTCTTTCCCAAACCATCTTCTATATGTTTGTTCAGTTCCTGAAGTTTTATGAGGAACACAGGCTCAGTAATTTATATTTAACTTACCAATTACACTCTACAGAGCAGAGGTATATTAAACACTGAACATTATTATTTACAGTGGAAAGAAAAGAACGTTACCATGGAAATACCATGCTTTAAATTGTGACTGATTAAAGTGACACAGGAAAGATTTCCCTACTGTCCTGAACATGCAGCACTCCTGGCCGATCAGCAAGGCTGAACCAGGGGGGAGTTACAGCAGTCATTCAGCAGCAGCAATGTCTGAGTGTAAGAGGCAAACACTTACAGGTGTAAAGTACTGACTTTGAGGAAGAATTTAGAGAAGTTTAACATAAACTGCCTTTTTTCCTTTAAAAAAAATTAATTAAAATTATGAAGTGTTGACCAAGCTCATTTTATTTTTGGATCTATTTCATTTTAGGAGTAGTGAAAATTGTTTATGTAAGGTCTTTATTTACTAGAAGTGATGACTACAGATCAGGATGCCAGTTTCAGTAACCACTGCAGTAAAAAAACCATTGAAACAAGAATTATTTCTTTTCAGAAACAAAGAAGAAAATGTTCTCAACCTTTTCCAGTTTTAGACAGATATATGCATATGACAGAAATCAAGAATGCCGCAATGCTTAAACAAAGCGTCACATAAAATGCTACACGTTACGAAAATACAGAAGTAGAATTTAAAGGCAAGACAAAGAGCCAGGCTTCAGACCACGTAAGAAAACCTACTGCCTTATAGAGCTTCAGTACTTGAGGAGAAGGGTGAAAATCGGAACAAAATTCATCCACCAGAACTGAAAGTCTGCAAATCTCGTCGGTCATGGCAGAGGAGACCTGGAAGAACATAAAATGTTTCTCCTACCTTTTCCAGCCAGAGAGAAAACAGAGCAGTGCATCAAATCAACTACTGTAACAGTAATGACCTGACGGTCAGGATTGCCAGTTTGAGGGTTCCTGGTTTTTTATTGGAAAAGGAACACACTGGACATCTCAAGTACACTTTGTAAGATGGGTGGGCATCTAAAGGAGCTGCCTTGCAGATGAGACAAGACTTGAATCAGGGAGGTTTTTCATACTGCCACTACTTACTTTATCCTCTACTTCCTCAGTAACACGTTTGATCTTTTCCTTAGTATCTTCTGTCAAAATGTTCAGCTGATTTCTAACAAAGTCCAAGCGATCCCTCTGATCTTCTCGTTCTTCCATTGAATGGACTCTAACAGCAGAAAGGAGATCACCATCACCAGCAGGTCTTCTCCCAGTAACGAAACAAGCCCCACAACCAGGCACGGACCACTCAGCCTATGGTTTTCCGAGTAGCCAAAAAGAACCCGAAGTGACACTGGCTGAACAGACCAGAGGAACTGCTTCGGAATGACAGCAAGAGAGATACTGCACTTACAGGCACATTTAAAGGCTGCGCTGACTGAACGTAACTCAAAGTGCTAGGTTCTTATAAAAACAGCATTTGGAGTTGGAATTGTTACCACCGCACAGAATTACAAGTAAAAAAGGTGTGGGGAGCCACAGGGGTCTTTAATACTTAAGTCTATCCTGATTTTAAAATAAAGTAAAAGGATAAATCTGATCAGACACCCCTACTGCTGCTCACCAGGCACCATTCCACTATTTCGTAACAGTGCCCCTGGGTCTGATGACCCTGCAAAGCAAAGGAGAGGCAGCAGAAACCAACCTTGTCACAAACAACTCTCTTCAGAAGTCCTCGACCCATCATTTAAGTAAAAACTGCTTAAAATCTAAAGCAGTTATATCCTGAAGGGCCAGCAGAAACATCAGACTATAATGCAGATTAAGAGGGGGCATTATACAGGTTTTGGCAGGTCGACTGACAGAAAGAAGTAGAATATCAGAATATCCACAAACATTTCACAGCATGTTGTCATGGGATCTGACAACAAGTCAGTATGTAAACATGCAGTTTGTAAAAGCTGATATATTCAGGAGTATGAATGTGTTTGACAGGCACAGTGGAGTCTGTGGAAACATAAAGACACACTATTAACAGGCAGAGAAAGGAGATGGATGGAAATGATTAAACACGACAGCAAGTTCATCATGTACAGGAGGCAAAAGGTCGCAGCAGAAGTGAGAAAAAAACCCAAACATTCATATGCAAACCTCAAAGAACACAGGAAACTATCAGACAGAGTAGGTGAGCTGCTCTCCTTAGCACTAAAAGGATTACAAGAGCAAAGAGACTAAAGGTATTTCAGGATTCAATCTGGAAAGGGCCAGAGGCCAAGCTGCTGCTCGCCTGGGCTCTCCTCACCCCTGACAGCATTCTAACCACTTGCAAACTGAAGTCTCTACATCCTCCCGCTTATTTTCTCAGTGTTACTGTTAACAAAAATCATAGGAGAAGCAGGCTCAAACACCTCCTCTGAAATGATGGATACAGCTAAAAAAACCTTAAAATTTCAAATATTTTTGGAAAAAAATTTGAAAACCCACAGTCTGCCTTTGTAACTAAGTCAGTAATGAAGAATAACACAGTAAACCGAGATCCCTGTACAGAATTCACAGAGCAAGGACAAGACTGAGCGGTGCAAGTGAAGAGTAGTAAGTCTGACACACCAGAGAAATTCTCCATTTCTTACCAAGCGAGAAAAGTGCATTTTAAAGTCCATAATGGCCCAAGAAAATCACCAGCACAGAAATGGCTCTTCAGAGGTTCTGGATAAACCAAAGTTGCCCAGCCCTCCAACCGACCTACCTTTTCTCTGCTGCTGCTACGTTTATGGCGTCCATAATGTTTTTCACAGTATCTATTATCTGTTTAGCTCTGATAGTGTGCTGTTCAAACTTGGTTTTCACGGCTGACTGCGAGATACACTCCTGCGAGGGGCCCAAGCCACAACACATTACTGCAATTCCATGCCAACACATTCAGGAATTTCACTGTCAGAAAGCACATGCTGCTAATTTTACCATGAACTTAAACCAATGGGAAATAACTTAAACCAGTAGGAAATAAAAAGGAAGAAAGTATATAGAAATTAAAAACCAGAACTGAAATCTCCAATGAGTCTACAGCAGCAAATCTGTACCTTCACGTCCATTCACAGTAATGTGCATAGGTTTCTATTCTTTCAAAATAAATTAATAATGTAAAGAAAACTCAGATGAATACATAAGATAAATCTAGCTCTTTGGAAAATTTTCCAAACTATCTCTTTGGAATTATGAATGTCTAATGTGAACACTGTCAATAGTGCCTGGCTTGAGTTTTCTTGCAATACATATTCTTAGTTTCAAGAGGTAGTTCAGTCAATAAAATTTGACATGCTCATGTTGATACTGACCATCCAGGAACAAAATATAAGATTAGGAATAAGAAACAAGGATTATCTCACAGGATAAAAAAAGTTGTTAAGTAGCCCTTAAAATACAAGTGTATTTGCAGATTATCACAGTGTTAAACGAACGAGTAGTGAATGCTCTAAAGATACAATTTCTAATCAATCTTCACTCTTGAATGCTGTACAGTGTCTCAGAAACTACCTGGCACTGACTGAAGATTGACAAATATTCAAACTGGGCAAGTTGTGGTAAGCCATTAATTAAGACACTGACTTTTTTCAAGCAGCTGCACATCCTGAGTTATGGTAAAAGCTGTCAGAAGTCAGCCTGCACTAAGCCACCACAAAGTAGCAACATCTTTATGTCTGAGGGGAAGAAAGGTAGCAGCTAATTTCCTTATATCTCATCTATGGGGTTTTTAAATTGTTCTCAATCTGTGGATGCACATTTGGTAGCACAAACAGGTTTAGGTCTTTTAAAAGACTCGCCTATGACCTCAGCATACACTGTAATAACAAAGCTCTCTAAAAATAATACATCAAAACAAAATAAACACAATGGGTAAAATATATTCCCTGATCCTCGATGAAGCAGATCTAGAAATCAGCAATGAAAGGCCAGAGTTTCATAAATATCAGCACATTATAAGAGCTAGACTGGACACAGAGGAGAAAGTCTTCCCAACATTAGTGTGTGGTAGGTAAAAGGTGACAGGCACTCACAACACAACCAGAAAATCCAAGTTAGAGCACTAGGAAAAACACAAAGGTTAGTTAAACGACTCAGAGAGAGAAGAGGGGGACAGCAGCAGTCTTGCTGTTAGTCTGTAAACAAGTATTTATCAAAACAAAGAGGAAAGGTAGATTTCAATAGAAGCAAAACCAGTTACCTTCCAGTTCACTTCCAGTATAGCAAGATAGTCTTTAAGCTTATTAAATTCTCATGCAGTGTTAGGGAAGGACTCTGCAGTACTCTACTAATTCTGGCTCGGTTATTCACTCCAATTCACAGCCAGAATTACTACTCTGCCCTGCCTCCCTCCTCTACATCATTTCTGTTACCAGTTTTGTGAAGAAATTTGGGCAACGCTACAACCTGAGGCAGAGTGGGGTTTGGATTTACGTGGAACATCCACTCAGGATACTGCGCACAGTGCGCTGTGCATGCACGTCTTCACTCTTCCAATGAGGCGTTTCTATGTATCTCACTGACAAATGTCAGAAGTAAGATACACAGACAACTTCCTGCTATTCCACAATATAAAAATTCAGAATTGATCCACTAATTCAACCCTTTGCTTTAAGGCCGTGTATCTTCTTTTCCTCTGTTGTAATACAGCTGACACACAGAGTAACATCACTTTTTGAAGTTACTACGTGAATCTCTGGAACCTTAATTTCACCAGAGCTTACATGAGTTTCTATAATGCTTGGACAAGTTTTTACTCTAGCAACTTCAACCACCCTGTGCTTTGCAGAAAAACGTGTTGTATCTATTTTTGGAATGCTTTTTGCTCTCACAGGCAAGTCCACACAACTTAACTACATACCTTTCAAAAATGGTCCAAATTTTTCCTATATTACAACAAACTAGCACTGATGGATTGTTTCTAGATGTTTCTTTTTCAGGATTCTAGCTATGTTAAGCTCCTATCAGTCCTGGGATGGACAGGCTTTCCCATCAGGGAACTGATACTAAAATCAGGAATGGGGAAGTACTGGCGAAGTAACAGTTCCTCTTCTCAGCCCATGTGGAAAAGGGGAAGAAGTCACCCAGTTTTAGTGAAGAAAAAAGCAGGGTGAGAGAATCCAGGAGGAGCAAAACCAGCAGATATAGCCAGTGGGAACATGGAACATGTGGATGGGTCTATAAATGACGTGATGAGACAGCTCAGAGACATGAACTGGAGAAAAGAGCGTGAGAGATGTTTGGAAAGTCTGAGCTGGGCACCTGGACAGAGGCAAGGAGCTAAAGGCAAGACAGACAGACTGAGGCAGGGAAGGGGTCGGTGTCTGATGACAACAAACAGAAGCATCTGTGCTCTCGTCCCTTCCCTTTTGCAGACTGCACCGTGATCCAAGAGTCCTGGGACTTGCAGCTCCTCTGTCAGGAGTGAACGCAAAGCACTTTAGTCAGAGTGCTTAGGCTGTACTGCTGGCTATACACCACCTGAACCTGGTCTAGCAGTGCATCAAGGATGGGATCAAGTAGGATGTCTGAACCCAGAAAATTCTACCTGATGTACAATATTCTTCATTAACATGTGAGCTGGCAAACACAACTGATGACAACAGCATGCTGCTGTCAGCTGCTTCATCAGCTCAAATGACAATAATTTGAGTATTAGGTCTGAAGATTTCCGAGCTGGTGAACCATTAAGTAGCAGCCTTGCTTTAAAAGCAAATAAAATGCCATTACAACTTAGGAAATTGCCCACAAAACATGAATGTGAAAGAGGCTGCAACATCAGACACTCAGAATTTAAATTGCTTTGGCAATCTTATTTAAGCACACATTCCCATGCTCTTCAAGTGATGTGATCACATTCCTCTTCAAAGACATCCTTTATGATTTCAGGATGAAACACGGCTGAGCAGGGAGAAACATGACAGAATACTCACTGCTGGAGGAGGAAGGTGGGCAACAGATGATGTGAAAGGAGAAAAAAAGTTGGTTTAAGGCCATTTACCAGTGCTGTACCAGAATTAGTTTTTGTCCCTGCCTCTGCCAAAGCAGCTTTGGTGAGGTGACTGAGGTTGTGACCTTGTGGTGGACACTTCTCGTTTTGGCGGCCAACTCAAGACTGACACCTGATTTACAGACGCGCTGAGCACTTAGAGCATCACATCATTTAATAAGCCACACGTCCACCTTGATCTCAAAATATCCTAAGTGTTGAGGGCTTAACTGTAATTGTAAGAGATTCTATCAAAAAAGCTTTGGGTACAGCATACGGCAAAATATGTTAAAGAACAGTAATTGATTTAGAAACTTAATTTCCACTTTTTTCCTTCTGGTTGAAAGTCTCCTACTATTATTATAAGGACAAAAATTACTAACAGAAACACATGTTTGGCTACAACTAGCGACACAAGCAAGAAATGTCATGTCTCATGGACTCAGGCCCCGCCAGTATTCTGAACCAATCATTTCAACAACTCAGTCACCTATCATGAGTGTGGATAAGGATTAACTTTCATCTTTACTCTGACATTTTCTTGCTCTTGCAAGACTGAATCAAGTTATTTTAACAGCCTTTTGATACACGCACAGCATTACATTGCTCAGTGCAAATGGGCCTGTTGCAATCAGAGAAGAAATACTTGTCAGAGACAGTTTGATTTTTTTTAAAATACACCAAACAAGGAATTCCTGGTTGAAGCATGCCCAGAGCAGTCTTGAGCATCTGCTGTATACAAACTACAGTCATGCTGTTCAGGCTCACGTTGCATGAAATATGCCAATACATGCCACATGGAACCATCAAGGCATACCCAAAATGCCTCCTTAAGATACCCAAAAATGGCTTTAATCAACTGGAGTTATCAAATTCGGCAAGACAAATGGATCCTATCACACAGAAATTACTCAATCCTCTAGTCAGTCCAACTTCTGAAGACACTGTGAACTCACGGATATGACAAGGATGCAAAACAGTGTTAGTGTTTAGAGTATTAGAGGTATAAGAGGTAGATAATGGTGATAATTTCAAAACTCTGGCTTTAAAAATGCAAGTAAATATTTAGATTTACTTGGGTGAAACAGAATTTGTCGCTATTTGTATCCTGAATTTCACTACATAATTACAAAGCTACAACTTCAGAACAAAGGAAGTTCCTACACAGCAAACGTCTCACCAGCTCATGGTTCTAAGCAATAAACTCCATTCTAAGAGCATCACCTCTTTTTATATAGACCATATTCACATTGAAGTCTCAAAACATGAGCTAAGAGTCCAGGTTTGGTCCTTTGCCTCACTGAACAATACTTCTTTTTCCAACAACTACCTGCTATTCAAGGTGAGAACAGATGAACAAAGCCCACAGACAAGGCACAGCTGTCACATGCTTTGAATACCTTATACCTCTCCACTTCTTAACACAGGTCATTCTCAGCAAAATTAAGCTAAGCATAAGCAAGAGCTATCTTTGCATTAAAAACCAGGCAGTCTAAAAAGCCCATCATAAATACCTCAAATATCTGCTCAAAATGTTGAAATTCCTGCAATCTTGTTTGAAACCCTTCAGCAAGCGCTCCACCTGTGAAACATAATGGACCATAAGGGAGAGAGAAATATCTCACAGCAGTGACTGTACTTAAATATTTTTGTTTATCAGGTTTTATGGTATGTTTCTGTATTTGAAGAAAAACAGAAGAGTTCCTACACACCACCCTCTGGCATTCCTTGGGCCTTCTGCCTCCTGGCGCTCAGAACTTCTTTTGCTGAAACAAAAAAGATGCGATTCCTTGCTTCTACGGGATCAATAACTTTGAGCTCATCAACTAGAAAAGTCAGGCAGCGCTCCATGTGCTGCCTACGCACCTGAGGAAAAGGTAAAAACCCATGAGAAGAATGCAAAGATTGAGCTGTCATCATCAAATCAGAACAGAAGCAGATGCTGGACACCCCCTTAGAAATGCAGATACCTCCTAATCCTACTGCAGCAGCAGCTGCTTTCAGCCATTCAAACAGCCCTGGAAGCAACACTACTTTTTTTCTACAGCTGTCTGTATTTATCTAAGTTAGCTGCTGTTGGACAGGTCTGAAGAGCCCACCAAACTGTAACCATCTTAACACTGGACTCTGCCAGCTACTCTATGCATTTATACAGGTATATCCAGTACCTCAGGCTGTATTACCATTACGAAATAAAACATAATACAAAGAAGATTTAAAACAACCTTAGCTGTGGAGCAAAAAGGATATAAACAGGCTTCCCATCAAATTACCCCCCTGCATATATTGTAGTTTGAATTGCAAGTTCCTTTTTGCTGTAAACAATGATTAAGTTATTTCCATTTTCTGACCACATAACTTATCCTTTTATTAATAAGACAAAGCTGGTGTTTTCACATGAATAACTGTATTACCTAGGCAATTCAGCAGGCTTTTACATATGTGGAGGCCTTTTCTTTATATAGATGTATTAAAAAAAAAAAAAAAAAAATCAACCCAAATAAGAGCCATCAAGGCACTCACATCTTCCATATATTCCGGTTCCGATGCAGAGGCATCCCATCTATTATTCAAGATGAAGATGTTTGGCTTGGAAAGTCGTTCATTCACTTTATGGAAAAAATGCTTTTCCTAAGAATTAAAGCACAAACAGAAAACTCCCCAGACATCCAAACCAGAAACCCACATTCTTCTGTAATAGATTTTGAAGTTAATCCAGCTTTTTAGAAGTTTATTGAGAAGAACTCATTAGCATTAAAACCCTCAGACATCCAACACAAAACAAGGCTTCTGATAGTTCAAAAGTCATCAGATGTCTTAAAACCAATGGCAATGTTAAAAGTCAAAGATACTGCAAGCTTCTCTAAAAATAGGTACAAATTAAGAAAACTTCTAAAACAAATATAGATCACTGGAAAATAAAGCCTATTTTTCTATATATCTATCACGTTATTCATTGTTTTTTTTTTTTCCCCCTTTTTCTTTTACTATCACAAAACTTCATCTCTTTTGATACTGCTGGCCTGCTATTAAATTTGTTTGCAGCTGTATGACACTCTATTGTCAGGAAAGAGATGAAAGGAAAAAAAGAACATGCAAGACAGGACTCAGTCTGCTCATTTTGTTTTTTAAATAAGACACCTGGCTAAAACAGTGAACTCTTCCTTAATTGAACTACTAAAATGCTCTTCTTCAGCTTGCCAAATATGCAGAAAACCATCCTCAAACTGTATTCTTCAACCAGGTAATGTCAGCTTGAACTGCAGGCAAGTTGCATGTCCTGTATGAGGACGTACGGCTTGAGGCACAGGGAAAAAGTCATTGCTGAGTGCTTTCACTTTAAAAATAAGACACGCAGGTACCTGGAAATGTAGTTAGGTCCCTTGCCCATACCTACCACCCACCACTGCTGTTTTCATAGGCATAATAGGTAAGTCATGGTGGAGTGAATCCCCACTCAGCACAGCTGAAACAGAAAGGATCTCTGCACTGCCATAAGCTTTTTGCATCTGCAGCAAGACACAACCACAGGCTCTGGACACAACACTGGAGATACATTGGTATCCATCAGCTGGGGAGTAAGCCTGTGTAAACAAGATTACTGCTGCAGAAATGAGAACTTTGATATTAAAAATTAGATTATTTGAAAAAAATCACATTTATGCAGAAACCTACGGTTGTGTAGCAGCTGCCAAGTATTCTCAAACCTATTATGGCAAGAAGTAAAAATAATGCCTAAGGAGAATGAGAACAGAGTTATCATACACTCTGTCTGAAGGATAAACTTGTGTAGATGAAGGAACAAATTACCATTTGCCACAATGCAAAACAAAATGCTTTAGAGCAGTTACAGAACTGTTAAAGGCAACTTCATTTGTCTACCAGGCTGAAAAAATTAAAAAAGGAGAAAGAGAGCTGTTTACCGAGCCAAAGCCTCAATCACAACTAATATCTACTTCCCTCCCCTCTAATACGCACCCTGAACACTGGTGATTTCCAGATTTTCCTAATTATAAGGTGCTCAGTATTAACTGAGGATTTATAGGCATGACAACCAAAAAACCTCAGAAGACTTTAACGCATGACACAAACTGCAAGACTAACCTATTTCTATTTAGCAGCTTTCAGCCTTCCAACAAGGAACAAAGACTGGCCAAAAATCACATTAAGAGGCAGAGCAGCACTTCTGTGGCTGGGTGTTTAGGATCAGACAAATACAAACCCAACAGAATCTCCCAGTAGACGTATAGCCCATTTGTCTTTCCTGTGTTATTTATTACCCCAGTCAGACTGGTTTTAATGGTTCATTTTCCTGAGCAAATGAAAGAACTAAACCAATTTTGGACTCTTCTCTGTTACTTCATTACACCAAACTGAAATCCGGCACACAGGTCCCTGTCATGTCCGTGTTTCTATATAGTAAAGACATGCTCACCAAAACCCAATCTTTTTTTATTTTCAATTAAAAAACAAACCTTGGTATGCACATAATGTAAACAACTTCTAGACTCCCTACAAACTAAAAGCTGAGAAGTGTCCCTCGTGAGATAATGGAGAAGATAAAGCCATACTTGTGCCAAATCCTCTCTTTGCCTTGGAGGTTATCAGTATTTTCTTGGGTTTTTTTTTTTAATCACATCTCTGGTATTTGAGTTTTTGTGGATTTAGCTCACAACATGGAATGTGATGTTTTTAAACCCATTTTATGTTCTTCTCAGATTTCTACCAACCTGTTCTAATTTGCTGGAAAACAAGGAAACACTGTCTTTGTGCATTCAGTTCTTTATTGTATTAAAAATTGCCTCAATAATTAGAAAGCTCAGACACTGCATGTCAGAACTATGCTCAGAAGAATCAGAGCATGCTATTTGTCTACAGGAGGCTTAATGAAAGTCTTCAAGAGATTGCTCAGTAGCATTATACTACATTCTGGCAGCCATGCCTCCAATAACTTTGAAACCTCACATTGATATTGGCTGCAGTCACAACACTTAGTTTAGTCAAAACTGGTGATCGCCCCCAAATTAAAGCAAATCTCTGGTCTTGCGTGCTTTCCTTCTACAGGTGATACAAAAGTCATGCTGCAAGGCATACAGAAGCCTTCTCTCTCTTAAAACAAGGCTGTATAGACCAAAGGTGTTAAACACCTTCAGCTCTCCATGTTGCACAGAATCATGCAACATGAATGCTTATTGCTAGCATCTTCTTCAGAAGAAACATAGTCCAATGAGGGGAATCTGTACCACTTGTCCTCAACACAAGGTGTATCAAGTGAATTCATCCTCTTCCGAGACAAGAACACATGAGGAACAAGACAGAAATTCAGCTTCCTTCACCTACGTTGCATATTTTACTTTTCTTCTAGGTAGGAAATACTCCATATTTATTTCTTTGATAATACAAGTGTCTTCAGCTGACAAACACTGACAAACTGTAAGCAAGACAAGCACTACATCACCCATTTATCAAAAAAGAAACTGAGATAGAATGGACACGAGATGCTTCAGTCAGAGTAAGCAAAGCTGGTGAGAAACCTGGTTCTCCTTTTCCTATTGAGGCATATACATTGTTTCTTGCCTCCCAGCCTCAAATCTTATTCATGAGATTTAAGTGCAAGGATTCATGGGAGCTGCACTAAAGGTCTAAGAGAAGCCACTTCAGTTAAGGAACTGCTGAATATTTAAATGAAGTAGTAATGTAAAACCATCACACATCATACCGTGTTCATGAGAGTTGATTCAGAATTCGCAACCAAGACAAACACGTCAGCGTCTAAGCAGAATTTGTCAATCCAGCTGTCCAGTTCTGTCGTGACATCTGTGCCAGGGCTGTTGAGAAAAAAACCCCATAAAATTGTAGTTACACAGCAAAGGAGTATTTGACTTTTATAAACTGATAAATATAGAGTGGCATTGACTAAGGGCCTTGTAAGAAGATACAAAGATATCTTTAGGCTGATGCCTACCTCAAGCTTAAGGCAAACACAGTAAAAGCCAATTACCACTTGGCATTCATCAGTCACTCGCTCATTGGACCACCTACTCATTCCAAAATGCAATAACTAAGTATGCAAATCACAATTGCCAAGAAAAGTGACAGCCACTCTGTCAGAAATCCAGGCAGTCTCACAGAATGGTCCCCCTCCACATACTCCAAGTTTTAGATTTTAATCAAAAAGGACAATTATTCATAAAATACCTTTTCCATTAATAAAGGCCTACTTCAAAGTGATAGGCTATGCAAGTTGTGCGTAGGTTTAGTAAGAAAATTAAGTTCAAACTATGGTTCTCTCAGTTTTAAAAAAATAAGTGGAATATGAGCATTAGGACATGTTTGCAACACCTCAGTTATGGCTGGTTCAAATTTTCTCTATTTGATAGTAAAAAGATTATTCTCTCTTTCCAAGCACCTATTCTCTCAGAATTCTGGCTGCTTTCTTTCCCTTTACTTTTCACCTTTAGCAACCGAGACTGTGCAGATCAAATCATGCCTTATATGATATCTATGCAAGGATCCCTTCTGGATTTCCAACATCCTTGTGCTACGCACACATCCCCAAGGAGACAGCACAACTGCAGAAGCTTACAAGCCCAGCAGCACATCAAACCAACCATCTCCCTGCACCAGCTAGGCTGGCTTCCGCTGTGACTAACGCAGGACCTAAGCTCACTCCCAAGAAAACACTGACAAACGCCCAGCGATGTCAAAGGTGGAAGATTAGAGACGCAACAAGCAGCACTACAATTTATCAGAATACACTCTGGGTGTTATTTTGCTGGATGTGAAGAAATGATACTTAAAAATTCAGTCACACTTGAGCGAATTACTCTCAAATTCAATCTATATTGATTCACACATTAGGTATAGGTCATCTAATAGTTTGAAAAAAAAAATCTTACCAGGTCATACCTCAGTGGCCAGGAACAGGGGCATTCGACACAGACAAAGAAAGAGCTTTCAGAATTCTTTAAATACAGGGACTGTGGAAACACTAGTCCCACATATAGTTGACAGTCACAATTACATTTCGAGGTCACCCATTGCTACGATATGTAGGCACAGCACCTCTTACCAGAAGCTTTTAAAAATGAAGCCCAGATTGCTTACACTTCACATCTCAGTCTGAAGTGTTTAAAGACAGGGAATAGGCAAAAGGTTGTTTCTGCAACAACCTTATTCACGCTTCCAACTGTTCGTTTTAAAGGTAGAAGCATTCTCAGCCAAAAGCTGAGCCCTCATTCGGCTCAGTCACAAGACACTTGTCTGTTCCAACTGTTACAAGGCCAGCATCGGTGGGGCAATGACCAGCAGCAGTATATACAAAAAAAACGAACTCTGTACTCTCAAAAAAAAACCTTTCCATAATTTTGCAACCTAACAATCAATCAGTAAGCCAGTCTCTTTCCATAATGGTTAATTTATTTAAGAAAACATTTACTAAAACAGAAAACGTACCTGTCCACTAAAACCAAATCATCTCTCAACAGGGCACACTTTGACTTGGGCCAAAAGACATGAACGAGACAGCCAGCTTTCAAATCTTTATCCATGTGAAGTGCATGAGCAAGCTGATTGACTGTCTATAAAGAGAAGGCAGACATGAATATGCACCAGCAAGCCTGTCAGCCAGACTAATTCGGTTCTCAAGCAAACCTGGACAAGATCTGAATTGAACAGGACAGAGTTCATGCCTCCTTACGGTGAACATTTGTGATTTTTTGTTCTTTTTCTAAGCTCTTAGACTCACCATCAACTAAAGAACTAGTTATGACTTTGAACTCAAGACAGGAGTTTCGTTGGAGCCACAGAGTGGTCTTCTCTGCAGGGTGAGAGTGCGTGATCCTGAGCATCATCATGAATTTGCCTCAGAGGTTTAACATATCAATGTGATCAGTTAAACAAGCTAAGCACCATAAGGGCAAACAAGAGGTATGCTCCAAATCCTTAGCAAACAACAGGACTTACTCTCAGCCCCATAAAAATAATTCACTCGACATATGCTATACTACAATGAGACACGCATTAGCAGCGTCTCTGAAATACCCAAGAAAAATTTGTGAAGTAGACAATTTTAGTTAGTTATTCCCTCCCTAAATAAGAACTTAAAAATGCAGCATGAGCTCGCCTTACACTTCTGGACTTGAAATCGTTGTTTAAAGATAGATCTTGTAAGAAATAGTTACTGTGAAAAGTAGCGTTAATCATTCAAAAAACATACCTTGACACTCTTCTTTTCATCTGATCCTTCTGTCATAAGATAAGCCTTATCTCCATCTGTCCCTTCCACACTCAGAAAGCAGTTAGTTGTATGGCCAATCCCACTAGGAAGTACCTTATCCCACAGCATCGCATTAATGACCGAACTTTTCCCGCTGCTTGTTCTAGGGGGACAGAAGAAAAAAGCACTTTGAGCACAGCAGCATTACACGTACCTTGGTCTTCAACTGAATGCACCACCATTTGCTTCCCTCAGACCCATACACTGCAAGCTGTTCCGGGAGACAGACCTTCAGCATAGCTTGCCAGAAAAGACTAGGGAGTGCAGGAAAAGCTCATATGAACAGCAGTTCCAAACAAATCCTTGGTATCAGCATTGCCTATCCAGCCAAGAAACCCCATTTTCATTTGCAGAACACGCAGTGTTTCAACGAGCCCAGCCTGTACTGGTAAGTACGCTGTATCTGGGACACCTCAATCTTTGTAAGGAATTTGTAAAAGAGAGTGGTTCAACTTTGCTCCACCAGAAAACGCGTAAGAAGATGCCTTAGATCTACTTAAAGCACTGGCTAACTCACAGCAGGCTGTTCCACCTCAGGGGGCAGCCTGCCCTCCTCCTCCTGGTACCAGCCTGAGCAGTCCTTGAAAAGAACCCATTGAAAATACATGAAACATTTTGGACAGAATTACGTTCTGATCAGACAACGATTTCACGTTCCCACTCACAGCAAAGCTAAAGGAATTCCAGGAATGCTGGAGAAGGACACAAAGGGAACAGCGCATGATAGGGGCAGGGAAGGACTACACTCTATGGTAGCAATCAATGGAGACTCCTTAAAAAATTCATGAATTACCACCTCAGCAACTCCACCTGTCTTTAGAGAAACATCTGATCTTTTCCAGCCAGAAAGGAACTGCTGCTTCTGACGTAGTCTTCTAGGCGAGATGAGGTACCAAAGCAGCATGGCTGTACTGCTGTGGGCAGGTACATTTCAAAGCATTGCTGTCTGGGAATTCTCACCACAGCCAGCAAGGACAACTCAGAACAATTTATTGGATGATAGTCTCATCTGAATGAAGATTCCTAGACTAAGATGTGAAACAACGTGAAAAAAAAACCTCAAATTTATTTCTTGTGCATAATCCTTAAAATGCAAATGCTGTCCTTAATAATGGAACTTGGTCTGTCCTTATTTCAGAAGTAAGAGGTAGCTGAATTAACCCAAACCCTGTTGATTAAAAGGAACTGGTCACCAGCTCAAGATTCTGTATGAACTTGAAGTTCTCAGCAATGTCGTACTTCACGCTACTACTACTCTACTCCTCACTCATAAATATCTGAGGGTTAACTATTACACAACAGGATGAAGTTACATAGACTATAACTCATTTCTGAGCTGCTTCTAGAAGTTCTGTGCTCACTGTACAAAAGTTTACAAGTTTATTCAAAATCTCAGAGAAGAGTAAAACTCTTTTTCCTTCTCTGAACTTCCGCCCTTTGCAAAAGCAACTTTTATCACACATCACAGCTTGCAAATGTACTCAAGTTTTAAGTTTGTGAAATATCAAGGCTGAGATATAACTAACTTCTTTATCCCAGATCCTTTTATTGTTTTCCTTTAAACAGCTGAACTATTTTTAGCAATATGAAGATAACACTGCTACTGTATGTTGTTTTTTCCAATACTATTACAGAATTTTTAGTTCTAAAACACGCAGATTCATTCTCCAGAAAAAAAACCAAACAATGTAACCACACGCTTAAATTTAAGCACAGAAAAATCAATCTTCCTGAAGCAAAGTGGACTAACAGACCCCAGACTAATCAGGCAGATAAAAGCATTGGAAAGCACTGGAACCCCAGCCTTTCAGAAATCCTTCTCTATTTCATATCTGACTTCACATTCGGTAAGTCAGATTTTCATCATCTTTCTACACCCTCCAAATGTTATAGGAACAGAATGGCGCAATGTTTGGAATGCAGACAATTTAGTGGGAGTGTTAAGACTGATCAAAATTTCTCAGTGAAAACTTAAGACTGTTTCACTATGATGAGACTGAAATGCCAAACAAAATACATACAAGCAGTGACACATAAAACCTCAGTACTTTGGGTCTAACTGCCTGACAGCATCTCTTTAGGGTATTTCTTATGTAGCAACACATTTCAGGTACAACAAACACCTTTCTTAACTCCCTTTTTTCCTGCCACAAAAATAATAAAAATGTAGCTGAGACTATCCCAGGCTGACCAAAGCTAAACATCTCCTAACACCTAAAATACATGTTTTTTTTAGAACGGAATTGAATTTCAATCACCCATAATTAAATATGCAAACGGTTTGACACTTGGTCTGTAGTAACACCACCAAGTACTGTGAACTAGAACTTTTCCTAATTGGTAGTTCAGGAAAGTAACAATGTGTAGCTTCATTCAGATTGATCTGTAAGCCCTACAGTACGCTGTTACTGTTATAATCATCCCACAGATCTATCAGACTAATGATACAAACAAGAAGGCAACTCTATTTTCCTTCAGCTGCTTCTATACGGAAACATAAACAGCTCAAAGTTTAGTTTTTCAGTACTTGTAATCAAACACAACCAAAAGTTCTCAAGAGTAACAGTCCAGTAAAACAAACACCACCACAATGTTAAAAAAAGAAAAGCCATTCTGGAGAAGATAGCAACAAACTCAGACTTTGCCAAGTCAAATAATCCATCTAGACAAGATAATTATTTTCCAAAGTTTGTCAATGGGTATCATGTAACAAGACATACATAATTAATCTACAGTCACAAAGCAAGATGGCATCAAAGAAATATTCAGCATCAATTACATAAGAGTGAACATGGTTTTATGTATCATATTTCAAACTATTCTACGATGAAGCGCTACTTCCAGTGCATTTAAATTACAAATCCAGACACCAAGCCCTGCAAGAGAGAGTGGAAAAAAATAAAATCAAATTAATTCTGTTAATTACCTGCCAAAAAATGCCACTTTCATGTGTCTCCGTGAAAGCACCTCACTGATGACTGCTAACTTCTTTTTATATGCCTGTATTTTTGCTAGTTCATCTTCTGTTGCTACATGTTCAAGCTCTGGGTTCCTGTAGGTTGCTACACAGAAAAAAAAATAACATAAAAGCAGTCATATATGGAGTATGAGCTCCAGGACACAAGATACAGATTATCAGCACTTCACATGCCAACACAGTTGTGTAAATTTTAATTACACAGCGGTAAGAAAACAAAACCAACAAAACCCCACTAGAGACTGGTATTAGCCCTTGTCATTTGACAGCTCCCCTACAAGCACTTGTGAAATCATGAGACAAATCACTGCAAATGCATCAATAATCCAACAGCTGGATTCGCTAACGCTGTGAACACAGCCTGCGGTGCTGCTCGGCCCCGTTCTCTGCGACACCTGCCTCCTTCAGAAAGGAAAGCCGGGACCTCTCACGGACACACCAGCGAGGCCGGGCTGTCTTCGCCCTGCAGAGCTCACGGGGGTGATGAGGAACCAACCCTGCGTGGCAACACATGCACCTCCACATCACTAAAACTTCTAGGGTGTAACCAGTGGTTCTTTGTATTACATCATGCTGATCTACTTTCCTACTGAATAATGGCAGCACCCGTTTGTCCTTTTCCTCTGCAAAAGAAACATCAAAAGGACTATGAACTGGTTAACCCTTTACCCTCATGGAAAGGAAGCTACCAGCCCAAGCGACGCAATCAGCTTTTCACATACACAACCATCGAGGGCATTCCTGCCAGCCTAAGTCAGAAAAATCCACATCAAGTAAAAAACGTGGCTATTTCTATTACGTTCACACAAACAGCACACTGATACTTATTGCAATGTACATCGCGCTGCTGTCAAACATATTCAAAGCAATGCACAAGGCCCTTGTGTTTAAGCTGAAATCCAACCTTCCACAAAAATTGCTCCTTCTGTAACGTAGTCCAACAGCTGGTCGAAGATGGCAGTGATTGTCTTTTTAGCCAGCACGAAGTGTTTCAGTGGAGAGACGGTAGCTTCTGCCATTATGCGACTGCAATCAAAGTGACATGAAAGTGACCACAATATTCGTCACACTCGAGTACGTGCAGACACAGGCACTTCGCACTCAGTCACTTCATAGACGTGAACCTAAAAGCCCGAACCCCGAGGAATACCAGGATGGTTAGTTTAGGCTGGTCTTAATACCCTGGCAAACTCTTCCCCTCGCCACACGCGCCGACAGCGGCTCGCGACGCCCAGGGACAGGTTTAAAACGATTTGGTGCGGTCTGTCCTCGAAACACGAGACCTTCTTCTCCCAAAACGCGGCTCACAACCTCCCCGTAGCTTGGAGATCAGCGCTGTCCCCTCGGCCCGGCGAGGACAGGCCCGCGGTCCCCCTTAGCCGCCCCGGCAGGCCCTGCCCCCGCCACCACGCGGGGGAGGTGCCGCGGAGACCGCCCGCCGCTGACGGGACGGCGAGGATCCGAGGTCGGCGCGGCTCCCAGCAGGGCGACGGGTCAGGCCGCAGGGGCAGCCCGCGGCCCTGCCCGCTCCCAGTCACTTACGGAGCCTCGGATCGCTCCGCCGTTACCCGGCAACTGCCGCGTCGCTGGCGGGGCCCTCCCCGCCGCCGCTGCCTCCCCCTCCTCCTGTCCCGCCGCCGCCAGGACGGGGGCGGACATCACTTCCGCTTCCGCCTCGCCTCTCACCCTGCTCCCGGATCCGCCGTTGGCGGGCGGGACGGTGCCGCCATTTTTAGTGAAGGCCGAGGGGGCGGGGCGGCCGCCATCTTCAGCGAGGGCAGACGAGGGGCGGGAAGAGGCGGCGCGGCTGCTCGTGAAATGGAGCCGGGCCCAGGCCGATTCGGGAAATGCTCCCGTGTCCCGGCCCGCTGCCCCTCGGCCCCGGGAAGGGGAGGTGGATAGGTCACCCCGGGACTGGTCGCCATAGCTCTGCACGCCCCTGTCTGGCTTTTTGGAGGGCGCTGGGCACTGCGGGGCGCAGCGGGAGGCTGCAGGCCCCGTGAGGCAGAAGGTGTCTGCCCTGTGCACCTGAAATGACCAACTCGGCCTCGAGCCCTTCAGCGTTTCCATGGGGATCTACAACAAAGACAACGAAGCATGACTGTGGGTTCCTGCGTACTGTCAGCACCATGGTTTAATCAGTCAGCTAAAGCAACAAATGCTCCGTGCTTTGAAGAGTTAAAAAGCACCGATAATTTATACATTTCATACAAGAGCACAGGAAAATGAGAACAACAATGAAAGTCACCACTCATTAAGCATTACAGAGAACACATTATTTGAGAATTACTGGTTCGTTGTGTTTTAAGTTCTTGCAGTAATTGGTGGGATTTAAATTTTGTTTTGAAGTCAACAGACCCTTCCATATAAAAACATTGTTTTGTTCAATAACAAACACGATGTGGGAAGCTGAAACATGACACACATCCAACTTAAGGCTCAAGAGCCTGAGAAGGAAAGAATCAAATACAAATTCCTTAAAAATACAAAATAGTTTCAAAACCAGTCTCAAGATTTTGAACACGCGGTTAGAATGCTGCTCCTCAAGTAGACAAACCTTGCAGGTATCAGGGTAATCAACAACTGAATTTGATACACTTAAAAATACCAGCATACTTCTGATGACTACAGTTAATTTCTCTCACTGAGGACTGAGATGAATTGCTCAAGCTTTAAACGGTTAAAGACAACTGAAGTCTCTGGCAGTACCACACCAGCGGTGTTCACATGCTCAGCTCACCACAGTGCAGCAATGTCACAGCCCTGACCTTCCGCTTACCGTGCTCACCTAAATAAACCTAACTCTTGTCTTTCCTTCAATGGGAAGAACACACTGCCCTTGGCACATACTGTCACTCCTTTTGGCCTTCCAGCTTCTCTACAGGCTCCACTCATGGCCTATTTTTTCTACTACTTAATATCCTTCTTGTTTTAGCATGCTGATCATGTGGAAGCCAATACCTTACTTGTGTTCCTGCTAAGGTAGAAGAGACGAGCTACTCCTGTACATCTCCATTTACTTTCTGGTAGATACTAAAAAGAACATACTAACATTAGTCCCTTATTCATAAATCCAACCTAAGACAATCGTGAATGTATTCCCTAATGAGACACCACGGGATACAGTTTAGCTAGGAAAGATGTGGCTCTGTAACATTCCTATGGGCTATCTTTTCATTTCCAGTTTAGAGATTAGAAATAACACAACTCAAAGACAAGACGCAACCCAAAAAGGGATCGAGTTTTCTGCATCACAGGGCTCTGTGCCTTTACAAGAGACCACCTTTCCTGCACAGGACACAACGCTGATCTATGCAAACACACACACCTCTCAAGCCCACTCTTTTTTTTTTTTTTAAATGTCTTTTTTCCACTTCTTGCCACTGTCTCCTGGAGCACCTTTTCTGTCCAGAGCTCAACTGTGCCATCACACCTGCATGTCGTCACCAAGAGCAGGGGTTTAAGAGAAACAGCATTCCCCCTCTCAGTTATACCCATATGAACAAAATGAACTTTCCATATATAAATTATTATTAGTGCTTTGTTAACTATATTATTGCAACCATTTTAAGCCAGCCAGGTGAATGTGTCCACAACAGGAAATCAGCAATTCTACCACAGACATTATTGCTCTCTACACAACAGACTAATAGTCAGGACACCATCAGGTTGCCCTTTTCATTAACTACACAGAAGATTCAGTAGTAAACCAGCGTTTCCAATTAATGAGAAAATGGTCTTGCCTCCTACAAAGAAACTCACGCTAACTGGTTCAGAACAGACCTTCCAGAAATACTTCTCCAGAAATTAGAGCTTCCGTACACTGACTATATTCAGCCAATTTTTATCCTTAGCTTTAAAACTCAAATGCAAAGACCATTCCATGCCTTGAAGCTGGTAACACCAAATCTCTCCGATCAAGAAGTGTTTTATACATTAATTATCACTATGCAAAGCTTGCATTAGACAACCTTACATTACAAATTTACAATCAATGCAAAGAAATGTGAACTCTACCACTACTTAAGGGTAATTTCACCTTCCTAACTAGCACAATCTGCATCACCTCACCCTTATTTTTATCTGTCCAAGTATCCATTCAGAAATACAGCTACACAATGGATTGTAAAAATTCACTTCTAATGATTATAATGGCAGGACAGCACCATCTAATCAGAGCAGATGTGTGAAACCATTTGAAAGTGATTAAAGCTAATAAAGTTTTTGTACTGTACCAGTGTTTTAAGCTAGTATATAGGAAAAGTTTAAAATTTAGAGATTTAAAATAACAGTCCTCAAATTACTAGCAGCGGAAAGCTAATTATAAATATACAGAAATACAATAATACAATTATAGGCTCATAGAGGCTTGCTCTAAATGAGGTTGGTGACATACATCATTAGCAAGAGCTAAATTAAGATTTTAGAGAACAAAATCACACTGTGCATTCTCCACTGGCTACTTTGCGAATTCCCTTATAATGACTCCTTAAAACACGTTCCAATCTACACACAAGAAATGTGTGCCCCCTTGGTGCACTAACAAAGCTGAAGGTAGATAAAGGGGAGAAAATTCATGTGGAGGGTCTGTAGCATATGCGTAGAGGCAGTTGTTGGACAGTCCCGCAGACAGTTGAAATTAAACACTGAACAAAGACAGCAAACATTGAGGTTGGATAAATAGCCCAAAAGCAAAACAGGACCATTTTGAAAGCTTATCAAGAGTATGAGGTGGGAAACGCAGGCTGGTATGTAAATTTGGAGACCATTCTGGGGAATTTCTGGAGCACCCTTATCTTTGCCAGGCTGCTGCAATTTGCTGAACAGCAGCACAACGACCTGCTGCCACAGAGTTGGTAACACGAGCTGGATACCCAAATGCGATGAGCGTGGTGTTACTTAAGTGTGGAAGCAGACGCTGTCTTTCTCTTCGTCCCTTTTTAGACTCAAGAGAGCTGGTCTTGTACATGAGATGTCGAAGTGGGGGATGACCATCAGAACTATCACCCCATGCAACTACTCCCACTGTCCC
Source organism: Bucorvus abyssinicus (assembly GCA_009769605.1). Classification (NCBI taxonomy): domain Eukaryota; kingdom Metazoa; phylum Chordata; class Aves; order Bucerotiformes; family Bucorvidae; genus Bucorvus; species Bucorvus abyssinicus. The sequence goes on along the minus strand of CM020035.1, from coordinate 7,770,541 downwards.
TCCCCCCAAAAGTGAATGCATCACACTGTAAACGTGGTTATTCCCGCAGAAACCCCTAGGTAAGGGAATTCACAACAGCAAGTTGTTATACGTGCTTTGCTGATATAAAGGTGAAAACATTAGAATTGTACAATTACTGTTAAAATTGTATTTAATACCAGCTTTCAGTGACTGGAAATTAATTCCAATTCTAACAAACTGATTACAGGGAAAGAAAGTCATCACGCTGTCTCATGTATCTGAAGATGACTTAAAAGATCTTTTTCATTTCCAAACCTCATTAAACAATCAGTACACTTATGAGGCAAATCTGCTGAATGCCTGAAATCCAAGTGAGTTTTAAGGTCTTCAATCTGTCCTGTTGAATATTCACAGTACTGACACAAATAAATCCCTTCAGATAAATGAGAGCTTAAATGCTTGCAATATTCCAACATACCTGAAAAGCCCTTCCCACAGTCATCACAAACATGAGGGAATATTTTGGTGTGTTCAATGGCTACGTGCCTGTTGACGTTCGTATGCAGCCTGCTCCTAAAGCCGCACACTTGGCACACAAAGAAGTTTTTGCATTTATCAAAACTGATCTTGTTTATAAGACTGTACTGTCCACGCTCCTTGTTGTTATAGCTGTCACTTAACTCGATCAGCCGGCATGCATGTTCGTTCACCACATGGCTGTGCAGATCTTCCGGATCATTTGTCTCATGCTCGCAGAACTGGCACAAATACTGCTCATCGCAGCTGTGCTCCTGGAAGTGCAGGTACAGCTCGCTGCTGGAGGAGAACTGCATGTCGCACTGCTCACACCAGTACAGGTGGTCGTTGAAGTGCGTGTCCGCTATGTGCTGACTCAGGTTCTCAAATATCACTGTTTTGTAATCGCAGTATTTACAGATGTATGGATCCTCCTCGTGCAGTTTTACATGCTCGATGAGCTGCACTTTGCTGGAGAAGCTTTCTTTGCAAACTTTACAGACATGGGTGTCTGTACATGTCTTGTGCTTCAGGATCATGTGCTGCTTTAAATCAGAAAAGTACTTGCTGTTAAACTCGCAGAGCTCACACTTGTATAAGCCGCTGCTGTTGGCCCTCAGCAAAGGCCATTTCTGTTGAGCCGTGATATTCAATGCCTGGTTCTTCTCAAAGATCTTACATGTTTCCAGAGGGATTTCCTCTAGGTCCTCAGCTTCTAGCTTCTCGGGTGACACGGTTTGTGTTTCTATGTCATGAACTTCCACAGCGTTCACTTCTGTTGTAGAAATTTCTACAGTTTGAATATCCAGAGGCTTCTCTTCTTCTGTAGGGCTGTCGCTGAATATAGGTGAATCGCACAAATCTCTGCACATCCCATTATGAGTACCTTTATCTGCAGGAGGAAAGAGATGATAAAAGCAAAAGGTTAAAAAAACCCTGCAAACCACCTGGCTCCCCATTTAACTTTTCAGTTAGCTGTAGCAGCTTACAAATGCAAAATCCAGGTATTTCTCCCCAACCAGACTATGTTGGTGTTTAACTAACAAATAAATAACATGAGCTACAAAGCTAGCAGCCGTGCTCTCCACTTCCCAGCACCTAAGCTGCAAATGCATACTGACCTTTACCTTTATCCTTCTTTTTTGGGTCTGTAGAGTGGAACACCACGTTTGCATGGGACCCACTCCACTGAGAAGTCCCAGCGTGCACTGGGCTCCCATCATCATCTGTATCTAGGCTCTGCACGGGACTGTGGAATCGACCTGCAAAGATTAAAGGAGGATTTTCTTGTCATCAGTTGCCCATTCTAGTATCATTGTGATTCTCTGATTTACTATTTACTTATAAGTATTTGCAACTAGAAACTTGTTTTACTAATCACACCATAACCTGCATGAAAGAAAGTAACAATAAATACCTTAGAAATTATTTCTATACATACAGAAGACAACAAAAGAGTTAAAAAGGTGGCAACTCAGTCTTTAAAATTTCAGAAGTAGCCAGTTGACTATTTTAAAAAATAGTCTTAAATATTTCTGGACACGACATTTTAAAATATAATACTTTCTAAAACTTCTAGAGACTTGCTGGCTAATTTGTTAGAGTAAAAAGAAAAAGAAATATAATAAAAATCCATCCTCACATTTCTTCTGTTAAACTTTACATCCACTAGTGGATGCTCTATAAAAAGGCACTTTGTTTTCTATAATCACAAGTACAGCTCAATGCAACTGCTGGTAAATTCCATCTCAATTCTTGGATTACTTACATCAGCTGTATGTTACCTAGCTAATGGATATTTAGATAAAGAATTCTAGTCATTACTATAAATGTTGTAGAATTGAAGGATCTCTTCGAAGTAATTGTTTTTTACTTTGAAACTTGTATTTCAATTATGTCGATTAAACAACCTTCCACAAGCCTAAGGCATATCAGATCACAATGATCTGACCACCCTCTACGTATTTTATATCCTCTCTACTTATAGGAATAGGAGCACGATGCACTTGGAACAAGACCTCAGAACGTAGCCTTACCTCTGTTTTCAGAATACTTTATATCTGGCTGTTTCATGGAACAGACGCTATAGCAGTGGTCAGAAAAAATTCCACTGTTGTCTATGTATTTGCTTGCACCTGAAGAATCTAAAACAAACAAAAATTAAGTGTTAATACTAACACACTGAGGTAGCTACACACGCTTTTAATGTCCACCACGATTCTCTTCACCAGCCACGTTTTTACTTGTGTTGAGAGAGTTCTGTGCTGCCCTGATAAAGTTCCTGATGTGATTTACAACTTTCAGCTGTCTCCCTGATGTTTGGAGTATCATACACATTCAATACCAATTCTGCTCCTGCTGAGAACAGCAACAGGAGCACAGTTTGTTCAGCGCTGAACACTTATGGACACCCCCACCCCAACTTTTACAAAATTCCCCCCCTTACATGTTAGTAAAATCATCTTCACTTTGTAGCTTGAGCAAGTATCCCCATTTGCAGGGATTACAGAACAAAACCATTCAGCTGTGCTGACTGATAGTAGCTTAACAGTGGCACATGCAGAGTGACTACTTGATACGTTCAGACCAAGGCTTCTTATCCCACCCCTTACGCTGCTGGTTCTCCACACATCAGCACATGTGCTCCTTGCTCATAAAGTAATTACTCTGAGAAAAAATGAAGCGTACATAACTCAGACCTCTAGACTGACCTGAATATCGAGAAGGATGTAGAGTCTTCCTTTTCCTCTTTTTAGGATGTTCATTCATTTTGAGTAGTCTGAATTAATTGTAAAGTGAAAACATTCAAGAATTTGACTTGTTTGCATCTAGTTTATCTTTCACGACTTTATGAAACAACACATTTTGGAAACCCACACATTAAACACAAGAGGTTTTTCCTTACTGCCCTTTCTTGCCCCCACCAGCCCAATTTTTTACAGTTAAGAACACATTAAATACACACAACTACTGAAATCTAGTTTGATATTCCTGCCCTGGAACAAAAAGTTCCCCGTAAGACAGGCAGATCAGGACTCCAGGCACTTGAGTACTCAGTATAACCTATAAATAAGGCAGTTCTCCAGCACTCTTTTATCAGAGACCAGATATTCTAGGGCAGAGTCCTTCAGATAAAGTTTTAACATTGAAAATACTGACAAAAGTCATGCTCCCTTACCAAAAATGCCAGACTCTTCGCTATCAGCAAGCAAAGCAGCTAAGAAGCTGATGGCTGTACGGCTTCCAAATGCAGCAAATACATCGGCTCGAGAAGATTTTCACCTGACAGCATTTTAAAACTCTTTAAAACCTGAGCACAAAATAAAAGCCAACAAGATCAGTTACACAAGTATTTCAAAGAATGAAGCTACGGAAATTGAAGCCAGAGAACAACATAAAAATTCAATATTAATTTTAGTTTAGAGTATCAAAATTAATAAAGTAGATATATTAGAGCATTTTTTTTTTTCCCTTTTGTCTCAGGTTAGTTGGCTTTTGCTGCACTTGGCAGCTCCTGACAACATAATAATATTTGGAGATGACATCAGAAATATTTGAGCTATATATGGGCCCAAACAGCTTTGAAGAAAGGGCTTCAAACACAGAATTGGATGTGGTTTCCCATAACCCTAGAGCATTTATGGGCTGAGGACTTCCTATAGCCAGAGCCACCCACTATAGGTGAAAGCAGGAGAAAAAGGCCCCTCATCAAGTAAATGCCGTTCTCATGAAATAATTTGTCTGAATTAAAATTTTATTTTAAGGGGAGAACAACAAGGAAAAACTAGCAATTTTTAACATTCTATCACAGTCTAAAATCAAACACCCTCACCAGTTTTTCTGATTGCGAGGGAAGAACCTACATTACGCTGATGACAAGTTTCATCCCTCTTAACGCGGCTCAACCTTTTCCGCACGAATCGGCCCATGGGGCAGTAACGCAGTTAGTCGTCTCCAGCGGCTTTCCCCGGTACATCCTTCCCAACTGCTCGGAGCGGTTTTGACAAAAGCTCATAAAGGCCCTAAAACACGAGATCCCCGACACCTCGCTCCCCCACACACACACCCCCGGAGCACCCGCCGAGCCGGCCGCGGCCTGTGCGGAGGCCGCAGAGAGAACCCGCGGGCGGGAGGGCCGCAAACGCGGTGCTCCGCCCCCCAGCCCCGGAGGCAGCGGCTGGGAAGCCGCCCGTAGCGGCGAGATGCGGAGCCGAGGGCAAGGGCGAGGCCGCGGCCACGCTCCGGCGGCGGGGAGAGGGCCCAGCCCGAAGCCGCCACCGGGGAGCGCCGCACGCCCAGCCCGGCCCGGCCCCGCCTCAGCGTTGGGAGAGGCGCGGGCCCGAGCCCGCTGCAGAGCGTGAGTCATTGCTCCGCCGGGGACGAGGGGTGGCGGGCGGGCTGCTCGCCGCAGAGCGGCGGGTGCGGGTCTGCGCTTCAAATGGCGCCGGGGCGAGAGGCAAGATGGGGGCGGGCGCGGGGCGACGGTCGGCGGCACGCTGGCCGCGCCCGGCGGGGTGAAGGACTGGAGAGAGGCGGGCGCCAGCGGAGCCACGGATCGCCCCGGGACCGCGGGCGACGCTGGCGGCCGCTCCGCTCCTGCCTCACCGCCGGGACTCACCTTCCGCTCCGCGCCCAGCGACGGGGCCGCGGCCGCCTCCGGTCGCGCCGCTCCCCGCGGGGGAAGGGGCGGGGCGGGGCCAGCACCAGCCGCCCACACGGCTCCCCCTGGCGGCCGCGCCATAGCAACGGGGCGGGGCCCAAAACAACCCGTTAAGCTATCTTCCCATTTACACACGATACGGCGGCACAGTAAAGGGCCGGAGCCGTTCGCCAGCAGGTTTTCAGATAGAGGCTGGGTGCAGGGCTGTGAAGCAGCACGGGAGCGCTCCCGTGTTACAGCCACAACCTCGTAAAGCACACGTGTACTTTTTTTGTGTGTGAATGCAGAAACTGTCCCTTAAAGCCAGGAGGCTCATATAGGAGAATCAATATAAAATAAGGGTTGCAGAAGTAAAATAAACAACTTTGACCATTTCAACATTTTCCTAATCCGTATTCACAAAAGAACGCCCCTTTTTGCTCACTTCATCTTCACTTTCTTCTATGCCACAGGAAAGAGCAATGAGTTATATTTCTCCCCAAAGCAGAATATTTGAACCAGCATCTTATTTTGAAAAATAAGTCATTTATTTTGAAGACACAAGGGAGACCACTACAGTCACTTAGTCTGATGCCTTAAAACAGATCATGGAATTTTACCAAGCGTTTCATTCATCGAGCTCTTCTGCTCTGGCTTAGCCTGAAGTTACTCAATTTTAAGACCAAGCTTTCAATTAGCAGAGAATCCACAACATCCCTGAGAGGGCTGTTGCTCTACTGATCAGTAAAAAAAAATTATACCTTGCTTCTGACCTCGGTTTTATTCATTAGCTGGGAGCAGAGATTGGACTTTGTGTTTATAAAATCCTGCCTTTAACCCATGTCCTGAAAGTTAGAAACATGTCTTTAAAGGTGATGCAATTTGGTTACAACCACGTAAGAGCGAGCTTCATCCTGTGATGACACAGAAGTTTTGATGGTGAGCGGCACGAAGGTACACTGCTGAGCCCTCAGAAATAAAATTACTGTGGAGGATCTGTTAGCTCCTGAGCTGAATTACCAAACAAGATCCTGGCATCCCAGTTGGGTTTGATCGCTGCTGTGTACACCAGCCGTAGGACCTGAGGTTGCTCCAGAACAGCTTGTGTTCCAGGTCTCGTAACAACCCAAAGGGGTGGATGCCCACGTATTTCTCCCTCTATTCACCAAAATGTTTTCCATATCAATATTCAAGGCAGCACTTTCCCAAATTCCCAGCAGAGGGCAGTAATGAGAACATAAAAACCCGTAATTTGCCGAGGGAAAGGTAAAAAACCACCGGCGGAATCGACCCTTTGCTTTGAATTGTGTCCTGCTCCGTCAGACAAACTCCGGCTAACCAAAGCACACCACATCCTCCGTACCTGTCCGTTGATTTCTTCTCCAAACAAAGCAGCGCAGCCCAACACCACCTATGTCAGATAAAAGGACAAGTGAAAGAAAAACATCTGAGGAAGATCCCCTTTGAAGTCACAGGCATCGAACAGAGCTATCAGTGCCTTAGAGTCTTGTTTTCTAAACCACCACCTGCTTGGGCCGTTCAGAGAGCTCAAGGTTTTAATCACTCAGGGCCCATTCCAACTGGAAATAGAGAACAGCCCACATGATAGTCCCCTTATTTAAATGGGCCACACAGATAACGCTCATTTCAATTAGCGGGGATGTATCCTTACCCAAATAAGAAGAATAAACCCTTTCTTCAGTGAAAGCAGTAAGCGTGGCTCATGATAATAACCTTTGCTGACAGTAGATTTGCTAGTGTTTAAAAGGACACATGGGAGGTCATCAGAGGAGTCTTGTCTAGCATCAGTTTTCTTGCTCTTGTTATCTGGGTTCAGAAACACAGGTTGGAAACCAGACTGATTTCTGCACATAAAATCAGGAGGGCTCACTCAGATTCTCGTGCTAAACAAGCTGCCCACACTGCAAATCATTCTTCTGCTTCACCTGCATTGTTTTTTTCATAATTTTTTTTATGCTTTAGAGAGTAACACTTAGAGCTACCACAAAAGTCACCCCATGGTAATGTTAGTAAAATCTAGAACTTGCATTTGAACAAGAACTGATGATCCCCTTTCCCTGAACCATCCTGTGATTTTAAAAAAAAAAAAGTCTTAACCACTCATAACCACTCCATAGCTACTAAAACAGGTGAAACACTAATAAACACAAGTTTAATCTGTCAGTTCAGGTCACTGGAATAGCTACATCAAAAACCACCAGCTGTACTTTGATTTGCTCTCTCCAGAGTAGAGCTCAGCTCAAGCTTCAAAATACAGTAGGGATAATGATGTTCCCCATGTGTTACAGAGCTGGGTGCAGTGCAGACTGAGCACCTGCTGGAACGGAGCCCTTTTCGAAGGGAGGCACTGGTGACCTGAAACATATCTGACCAGCATACAAGGTTTACAGCTTACTGGAGACAAAGACATGTAGAAGACTAAAAACCTTGACACTTCCCTCATTCCTCCAAAAAATTAAGATTCTCAGAGAGGTCAAATCCCTCCCACAAGTGTTAGCAACTGAAGTCCAAAGCAGACTGACGTGTCTCACTGCAGCCCCATGCTCTTCTCCTTGCCAGAGATTTCTCAAATCCATTTCTTGCTCTTTCAAAATTGGACACAAACACACAACCTAGTTTGTTTGTTTTTAACTATAGTTTCTGTAAATGAAAGCATGAAGGATATTTTACAAAACCAAGCCAGACTGATTTAGCAGGGGTTTTATATCCACCCAGCTGAAACACTTCAGTACCATCTGCTCTCCTATCACAACTCTTACAGACCACATTTAAAATAAGTCACTTATTTTGAGGATCAACATGTACAAGAACAAACACCACATGTGTCTAGGACTTCCCACCAGTAAATAATGCAAATTCTATTTCTGTTTCCCCCCAAAATTAACTGATGCACGCAATTTCTACCTCCTCTCTTCTAGCCTTTTTTGAATGCAGAGCTGCAACACCGAATCACACTTCCAAGACTGAAGATTCCTTCAATTCTCACTTCAGAATTCAGAAGTGTACCAACCATATTGTTTTAATTTAGTTGTTAGTATATACATTAACACTCAAAAGTGTGATAAAAACCAAACAAAAGTAGTGTTTTTAATAAACAGCATGTGATACAGACTGCAAATATAAATAAAAAGCAGACTTTTTACAGTTTCCCATGAACATGAACTACAATAAGTATCATAGATCAAAGTTTTGTTACTTAGCACAGCAGAAGGGGGGAAAAAAAGGTTGTAAGTTTTTTCAGCTTTTTTTTTTTTTAAAGGTACTGCAAGACTATTTTCAGTATGACAACATATGCATCTTGCTGCATCTGAAATACTTTTTGGCCCATTATTACTAAAAATGTCTTGCTTTCTAACTACTTTACCACAGGACCTTTATCACAGAATGACATACACATGGCAACACACCCCCACCCTCCACTAGTGGTTATTTCAAAGATAAATGTCTCATTTTTAAGAGAGATTGCAAGCACTGGTAGGTGTTTATACTCTCCTTTGGATGCGGACAGGTAACTGCTACCAGCTTTGTAAAGCATCAAGAGATGACACTCTTCTGGGCTCTATTTATCGAAAATGCCAACAGGATCCTGGGCTACCTTAGGAAGAGCATCATCAGCAGGTCGAGGGAGGTGAGCCTTCATCCTGCCCCTCTGCTCAGCACTGGTGAGGTGGACATACTGGAATAGGTCCAGCAAAGGGCTGTGAAGATGATGGATAGGAGAAGAGGCCAAGAGAGCTGGGATTGTCTGGTGAAGAGAAAGCTCAAGGGCCATCTTGTCAATGTATATAAATACTTGATGGAGAGAGGAAAGACAGGCAAGGCTTTGCTCAGCACTGCCCACTGAGAAGACATTAGGCAATGAAATAGAAGTTTCATACAAACACTAAGCAAAAATTTCTACTGTGGACTCCTCTTTCTTGGACAGACTCTAAACCCAGCTGGACACTGTCCTGGGCAACCTGCTTTAGCTGACCCTGCTTCCAACACAGCGGCTGGACTAGATGATATCCAAAAGTCTCTGCTGACCTCAATGATTCTGTGCAATTCTGAAAACTCTTGCAATTGTGGTGCCAGCTGCAGTGACAATACTTTGAAAATTTCAAGCCTGAGAATCCAGGATTTCAGACTGCAGCCATATAGATTTTAAATTCTTTTCTCCACCAGGGAAGTAGGTTTTGAAAGTGTATGTGGATATTCACAGGGAAAACCTGCAGAGCTGCAAGGGGGCAAGAAGAAGGGAAGATACTCCCAGGTGATGAATTACACATTTATCTTCACAAGAGAAGATGAAGAATTTGGACCACAGCAGCTGCAAGTCAAGAGAAGGATTCACCTCTTCAACTCTTCCATTTCTTTCCCCTGCCCCAAATGAAACAGTAAGACAACTTTGGACATCCTGAGGCAGTTGATAATGCAGCATATAGAACACATTATGAACAAAGCCTGGAAATAGATTAGAAGTGGTTAAACCAAAGAAACCAGGTGGAGTGAGGTTGCAGCTAGGAATATCTGTGTCTTGGCTCTCAAGGATTAACTAAACTACAGACAGACAGAATATTGAGAGGAAAGAGCTTCTGCTTGAATTAGGCTTTCTGTAACTTCAGCAATACAATTAAGACAGGTTTAACTGTGGTTAATTTTATTACTGGAGCAGGTGCCTAACAAAACTGATGCAGTTATACTGAACTAAATGGTTCCTAAACCAGTTTAATAGCTACTGGGGATATGGCACCAGAATTTCAGAAAGAATCAAGATGGAATAATGTGGGTTTTGCCTTCCTTATGTTAATGGAATATTGTATCACATAACAGGAGTGACAGTAAGGACACTTAAGACATTTATACAACACAATGGGGACCCTACCTTCAAAGTACAGGCAGAGCATTGCGTCAGCTGCCCTTCTCTTACAAATATTTTATGTTGTTCTTATGCTATGGGAGTGTTCCTTTTTAGGGGAGAGGGAAGAGACAGAAGCAGAGGGATCCACCTCTAGCTTAGAGTCTGGAGTACCAACGCAGTAAGACCTCATACTTTTAAGAGTCTATCCCAAAAAGCTCAGAAGTCAAGAATACTGTATGGCAAACTAAGAACAACTGTTCTTCCTGAGTGGGAGTTCAACAAGTCTTTATACTAGGAAAAGGTAGGGAGAGGAAACATTTAAGCTAGCAAGCAGTAATACTGGAAGGCTCAAGAATGACAGTAACTATAGACAAAATTAACAGTAGTTATGGAGAGCTGAAAAGGCTAGTTAATACAAGACTCTTTCAAAGTCAACTTGTCAAGTGTTTAACTGGGCTTCCAGTAAACACTCCTCTCACTAACAGAACACCTTTCAGGCTGCATCGTATAGATAAGGAATCTGGAACTTTAATATACATTACTCTAATTCCAATTCCACAGCTGTTGTGAGTCCAGAGCCAGTCTGATGAAGTCAGTGTTACACCAGCACAAAGTGAAATCAGAATTTCTCAAAGACCAGAGCACCTATATATTTGGGTAGTGTACGCAGACAGAGAACGTCTACATCCTGTTTCCAGTTGGCTTCGCTTCATTAGCACAGATGTAAAAATTAAAACAAAACCAGCTCCCCCACCCCCAAACCCACACCAGCTGCAGGGCTGGTGAGCTGCATCTAAATTTTGGACAGATAGAGCCTTACCTAAACTGAGACAACTTTCAGCATGAACAAAAGATACAAATTCATTATTTGTATGAAACATGTATTGCAAAATTAAATTGGGATTCAACAATCTGCAACAACATCCACAGCTATATAGTATTAAAAAAAAAAGTGTGGTTCTTCTTCCCTTCAAGTAAAACTAAAACAAGAGAAAGAAGTTTAAAAAAAAAAACTTAGAAGCAGCAAGTTACAATTCTTTCTGTAATACCACACCATTTTCATTAACTTGAAGCATTTTCAAGATGTCAAAGACATCATCAAAATAGTAATTTCAAGTGGCTTTTTTGATATTTGTTTTATGAATGGGTCCAGCCCCGGTCTGCAACCTGTACAGACATGCAAAACAGGAGGAATTCACAATGAGGATTAGGAACAGATGCTGGAACATGCCAGTTATAAAATGACAAAGCAAAGAAAACACCTTCAAATTGTCAACAAACATAGGCTACTGACCACTGATGGGTGTTTAGTGTTTTACAGAAAAAGGAAAGCTGGGGAAAAAAAAAAACAAACAAAAACAACCCTCCAAACCATCACCAGCAGGGTCATCATATACAAAGTTCTCTACAGGCTTGGTAATTTCTGTATTGCCCTTAATAAGCAGGCTTACATCTTCTCTGTAAGATGCCAAAGCACTAACAATTTTGGTTTTACTTAAATACTTATTTTAAAAATTACACTGAAAGTCTGTTTCACCTATGAAAAAACTACTAACGCACCCTCTCTGAACAGATAAGCGTGCATTTACAAGTCAGTACAGGTGCTTTTTCTGCTACCTTGAAGAAAGCAATGAATATACGCATAAGGAAAACTAATCCGCAGCAGCCTGTTCTGTCATTAAATCACAGTTTCACAGTTGAAAAAGTTACTGTTTTAAAATTTGTGTTTCACTAAGTCACCATTTCCTAATGCTCGGTAATAAACCATGACCCAATGCTGGGCTCCTTGCGCTGCTCATCCTACTACACAGTTTTGCGGGAGCAAGGTGCTCGGATTCAATTCAAGCTCAAAATACACTACTTTAAAGAGTTTTGTGCAGCCGATTCTCAGACTAAAGGGAACATTTTCAAATCTCCACCAAGTGGGAATAGTTAAACAATAAAAATCCCAATTCCAAGCAATGTCTGTAAAACTCTAGAGCTCAGTTACAGGTGCTTTCACAGTCTGTTGGCAGATCTGATTTCTGATCCTGAGAACAGATGACATCCTCTCATTTACACCTAGCTAAGTACATTGTACCTCCACTATCTTCAGTGGAGTTACATCAGCACAAAACTGGCAGAACCAGGTAATTAGGGTTGAACACACCGCAGCTGAAAAAAGGTTTTTGTTTTCTATGAAACTCTGGCAGAATGTTTTTCAAATGCCCATCCTGGGACTGGTGAGAACAACTGCTTAAAGCCCATGAGCTTCTCCTACTTTTAAAATTTCTTTAAAGGCTATAATTATCCCAAATCGTATCATGTCTGTATCACTATGAAGTTTCCCTTCTTTTACTATTTGATGTTCATAACTTGTACAGCTTGTGCACAGCATTTAGTAGCAGTAACTTTGGGAGACAGAGCCTGATTCCTCATACCTTTCTGTTTGTGCAAAAAGGGTGCAGAACACTGTATGCTTGAACTGAAAGACATTTATACTGGTATATACGGAAATAAATGGCTAGGAAGTACAAAAGAAGTTGGGCTCATAACATCCAATAAATTTGAACTGATCTTTTCATTCAGGCTGGAAAGAGCTGACCATCTCTTAAATGAGGTAAAGCATTATTTCAATACCAGAAAAATAAGGATAATATAATGCCTACCATGGCATTTGTACAACGGTTTTACTCAGTTAAATTAAGAGCTACAGTCAACAGGGTTTCAGATTTTGTGAACTAAATTTAAGTTGAAACTAAGCCATGTTTTAAGAGCCAAACCGTTAGTGTGTGGCCTGCAAAGTAACACATACAGGGGTAAGTTTGCTCTAGATAGTATGACCAAGGTTAGCAGGAGTTAAAATATTCATATGAACAAAAAGGAGTATGTAACAGTCAATAAAGAGAGTAATGGGAAGTCTACTGGACTACTCCAAAATACTTAGTAAAACCAAGGAAATAAAACTTCACATTCCCCATACTATTCTTGGAGCTTCTGTAGCTTTCACAAAAGCAGGTTTTCCCCCAGAACATCAAGTATCCATGCGTGCAGTGATCAACTGCAGGATCTTGACTATGAAAGTGTCTTGAAAGACCAAAGTCTTGGCTATACAGTCACCAAAGTCTTTCATAATGTAACAGATTGCACATTTTCAATACATTACAATTTGCTAAATGAAGCCAACCACTCATTACCTCATCAGTACAACCTGCACAAAGTACAGTTTATTTATATACTTATATTCTAATCTAACACCAGCTGTCATCATATTTTATATTACATGTGGTATTGCACTTTGAGTGGCACCTCAGTGCGTGTCTGCAAGTGAACAAGCTGAACCCCCAAAAGCCCCAAACCTTTGGAATTCACTCCAAGTGCTGCCAATCTAACAAGTTTAAAATGTTAGGGTAAACATCACCCTCAGAATCATGGGCTTCACTAATTAAAAAACCAGTTTAATAATTAGAAAAACAGTCCTACCTGAAGCTGTGCATAAGGGCAATCTGAAATCCTGGGTACTCTGAACAGTTTCAAAAAGTGGTGCCAATTGAACTGATTGCACATGTAGTAATTGTGTTAGAGGACAACGACTAGATTTACAAATATATATATTACACGCACACACACAAAACAGACAAAGCTATAAAAGGTTTGGTAACTCCACATGCTTTGAGCTAGCCAACGTATCTGCTGTATGTGGAACTGCCTATTACTGATCATATTGAAAAATCTCAATTGCTATTTCTGATGTATCTGTTACTGGATTAAATAACTGCTTCCAAAGGAGGAAGAAAGAGGAGAAATGGTGGACCCAAAGATTGAGGGTTTAAATGTATGTGTCTTGAATAGCCAGCATAACACTTCAGTTGTGTGAAGAGTGATGCCCAAAAATTTTCATAGACTTAGGCCAAGTTCACCTCTGGCATTAGTCGGTGTATCTCCCACTACTTCAATGGTACTTGTGTCCTCTTTCACCAGGGTTGAATTTGGTCCTAGGAGTATATCTGGTCACCTTCAGTGACGTTAATGAAATGGGAGTTTTGGACAGATAGATCTGGGCTGCAAAATTAAAAGAGTGAATATTGGACAAATCATGTAAATAAAGAATATATATTAATAATAGTTCCTATTATATAAATAGCCTTTATAAAAAAATAATCTTTCAATAATTTTAATAACTCACCTTTCTTTAGGTTCTGGAAAACATGTATGAAAAAAATCTATTCAGTTCAAGTTAGATTAAAGCAAACCTAAGATGAACACTACACCTCTCTGTTGCACTAAACCCAATTCTGACCATTCAGTTTCCAGGTTAGTCAGTTTTGGGGGATGATAGGGAGTTTTTGTGAAGGTATGAATTGCACCCCTAGAAATACTGAGCAGAATAAACACCATACTGAATGGGCCTATTTCCTACTGCTTTCAGAAACTGTGCAGATGAGGGACCCAGAAATCAAAGGGTCATCTAAACCCTACAAATGTGTATGCCTCTGAGTGCATTTAAAAGGCACTGTCCTCTCACTATTGTTTTTAGATCTTTGAGCTTAAAACTCCTTCTCTCCAAGCTATGCTGCATTTAAGTATTTGCTATCACTTGAATTCTCTTCCCACTCTTCTCAATCCAGCATAGCCCCTACCTGCTGTACCAGATCTAAGGTAATACGTGATGGACTCTATGTTCATGCTAGCACTATTTTCTTTTTCCTTCTAATTTATCCTGTCAAATGGAAAAGGAAACATTCTTCTAAGTTTACCTTTTTGGGCTTAAGGCATAACATGAAGTCACACATCATACTAAAGCTTAATTTTTGAAGTGTACAAATTTAGTGCTATCTGAAACCCTGTTTTACATTATTTTTCAACAGTTGTCTGAGCAGTTCATCTCTCTTCTTGCCATAAATTCTAGTGTTGTCCATGGTTTGTGCAATTCCTATGCAACCAGTCTTTGCTGCTAACGGGTATGAACAGTGCAGTACCCACAAAGTGGGCTATCAGTTCTCGTTTGCTTTGCTTTCATGTCAGTTCAAAGCATGTTGCTTTATTGTGTGAAAGATCCAGTCCATTTTTGTTGTCCAGCCACCATGGTGAGCATCATTCATTTGTTTCATGAAATACTCGAGAGCTTCCTGCTCAGTTTTGTCCAATGCAAGGGTCTTTCGAATGTAGGCAATATCATCGAAGGACTGCAGTTCTGGCATTCCTGAGCCAAGCATCATGGAGAAAAGATTTATGAAGAGATTGGCATGCTGCCGAATTGCTAGATAAGCCTTGTAACACATCTCCTGAAATCTGGAAGAGACAGGGAAAAAAGCCTAAGTGTATTTCCTTATCAGATGACTTCTTTACCTCCAAAACAGTTTTCAGGTAACTGGACACTAAAAGTAGACTGTTTTAGTCTAATAAGAACACCATAATGTTGCTGAGAAAATACACTCATCTTCCTATTTCATTTATCCTCATTTCTGTAAGAGTTAGGAGCAGTCAGACTAACACAACAGCCAAAGTGAAAGCCTTAAACCTCATTTGCAATTCAGGCAAGTATTCAACACAAGTTTATGGGAGTTCACGGCCATTTTAGTCATTACTACCGACATTTCAGATTTCAAAGCACATTTCCTGACACACTGCTGCAAGCAGTGCTTTCCTGGTCATCATCAGAGATGCACTTCTCTCTGGTAGTTTTGTGAGGGCAGTAGCTGGTGCTCCTTAGATCCTCTGGAAAATGCATTGAAGACAGCGGCATTTACTATATCACAGCATTGGCTGAGAAATGCCCATTTATGCTGAAATCACTAATTTAAGTCCGGTTAAGAAGAAAAAGTGCAAAAAAGCTGCACTGCAGCATTCAGACAGGCATTATAACTTAAAATCTGTCTGTCTTTCTCCCCACCCCTGCAACATACCAAAAGTAAAATTAACATCGAAACCTCTCAAAGTCTGGATCTCTGGAAAGACAGATATTAAGAATGACTACAGGAACAGAATTTAAAATCTATTACTATTAAAGTTCTCCTTTCTTAGCAGGTTCTGCAGAATGGAACAAACTATGCAGGCCAGCTGAAGAGTTGATATCACAGCAGCTCTAGGAGAGAGAAGTGTTGCTGAGTGACTAGCAAGGCTCTGATGCATATCACCCCTGACATTTAAGAATTCTCTATTTTTGCAGTTATGCAATCCCAAGAGGATTTTAAGTATTAAATTTAAAAAAATTTCAGATATTCAACAATTTATTCACATGTGCTGACCCTGCAAAGCTAACGTGAGGTTTCATGAACTAAAGGCCATGTAAGCGCTAAGATCACCTACTGATTTAGGTATGCATGGCTGATCTTCAACTAACGAATTAGAACATACACATTACAAGCCAATTAAAATACTACTTTTGAATTAAAAGGTCTAATTATTAAAGGTCACCAGTAGTAAAGTTCATTTTAGGTATAAAATACTCTGGAAGTTAAACACTTAAAAAAGGCTCACCTTTCAAACTCCCTTGTTTTTGTACATTCTTGGGCTCCTTTACTAATCACTATTAAAAAGTCTTGTGTTAAAACAAATGGCACACGCTCTCTTTTATAACCAAATTTTTTCTTCTTGTGATCAAGGAAGTGCCCGAAGTCAATGTGAAACAGCTTAGAAAGACAAAAAGGTATTTTTTGATTAGTAATTCCTTGTTTAAATGATGTCATATTAAAATTGATCATTTACTTATACTGCACATGGATCTGTTTTTAAACAAACTCATATCAAAAGGGAGAGATTACATTAGGCTATGGTTTTAGAAAAACATATCTTACTTGTCCATCATCTTTTACCATGATGTTACTGTTGTGGCGATCACCAATGCCCAGTATGAAGGTAGCAACACAGTAGCCGGCACAGGATCGTGTAAACAAGTCAATAGCTGCATCATACCTATTGAAAAGAAAAGGGAGATGTTGTCCTACAGATATTCTAATAATACAAAAGTACAGATTTTTTTCTCCCCTCTCCATTAAGGAAGGGCCAACTTGTACTATATTCTCTCAATGAAACAGTTCCTGTCTTCACTGCTTTATCAGAGTAAGGAAGAAATTCTGCATACTCTGAAAGCAGTAGTACTTACAGTTAGACCACCGAACAGTAGACTAGCCATTAAAGTGACTGTCCCTTTTTTGAAGGCAGGCAGTTTCCATTTTGGTGAGCTACTGTTAAAATACAGACTTAATCCATATCTCCATAGGTCGACCTCCAATTTATGCTTTACTGCTGAGAAGTCACACAACCACCCAAAGTCATTAGAAAAGCTACAAGCACAAGTGCTAGGCAAATGAGGGCAGGGGAAGAAACTCAACCAAAACCAGATGGACAAAATTTCCCAGTTAATGAACTTGAGTTCTCTTGAAGTCTCCATCAAAAAGAGCACATCAACAAGGAAAAAAAGCAAGAGGAAATCTCACATTTCTCCTTTGTTCTTGTCCTTGAGCCACTGATGCAACGTATGGCTGTTGAACTGCAATGCTCCTTTTAAGCCTCCTTTACACTGAATCTGCATGATGGTATGAGAGCTCCTCACTACCTCGATGAGTCCCACACAGTCACCAATCGACAAACAACCATAAGGCAACATCCTGAAAGACGAAGGGTTTGGTTTTTTTTTTAAAACAGAGTTAAGTTTTAAGACAGCAAGCAACAGACACGTTTGATAACCCTTATATCAGGTAAATGTCATCTGTTACTTTATGAAACTCTGGTTTAATGTTTTATAGGTGTATTATCATCAGTCTTGTGGGAAAAAAATGTACGAGGTGTTAGTACAGTAACATGCCAGCCACTGTATGTCATTCTTCAGTTTTATATCAGAAGAAAAGGTTAAGGGAACATTTTATTAACATGTTCTTGGAGGCTTTAGGGAATACCCTGGAAAAACCCCTTAAAAAGGCACTCCGCATGATTTAACAAGATTCAACTATATTGAAAGTGAAGTACTAGACACAGAATCTAATCATTCGGAAAACGAATATTAGGATTTCATGGGTTACTGTAAACAAGTAGCAGGTAATACTTGGTACAAAAACCCAGCATGGGATCTTCAGAACAAGTTTCTAAATAGTACCTGAACGTGTTACAAAATTGTAACTGGAATCTAGTCAGCAACATTACAATTTATCCAGGTGTTAATGGACTAGCTGTAAACAGATGTCCATGGACTCTTTAAAAAACATCATAAATCACTTTCTTTTAATCTGTAAGTTAAAGTCAAAGGATCATCTCAATAGCCCATTTTTCTCTTTACAAGTAGAAGAAATTCATTTCTCTACTTCCTTTTACTTCCCCAGATCTTTCCTCATCTTCCCCAAAGTCTGTCTGTATTCTGTTATGTTCAAAATATTTCATCTGAGAAAAAACAAATCAAAACCAGTCTTTTACTCAAAGACTGAAAGAAAGATAGCCATTACCATGTTTAACAGTCTCTGTTAAGAGATTTGGGAGATAGAGTCATGTGCCTAGAAGTGGCCTTTTCCCTCCTGAAGCTTCCTTTTTGGAGTAGAACAGCCTTCTAGGAACACTGGAGTATCAAAAGGCTTTTGGTGATGCCATGGTAAAAAACCTTCTGGCTTTGTATTAGACCTAAGAATCTGTGGAACACCAGTGCAGTGTGCAGCCAGTGGCAGAGCTGACTGCTGGTCTTGCTGTGGAGGCAACTGAAGCGATGTTGCTTCTCTCTGGATTAACAGAACTTGATTTGTAGGTACTAGAAGTATATTTATATCTATCTACATATGTATTTTTAGATAAAAGTTTGATTTGGAGGTCAAAGAAAAACAGTAAGACCCAACTATTTTCTTAAGGATGTGGCATAAACCTCAGACTGTTAAACCTTCTGTACCATAGAGACATACAGTTTAGTGGCCTTAGTCGCAATTTCTAGATACTCAAAATATTTTCTTTTTGTCCACTAGTGTAATCTTGTAGATTGCTTGAGATTCAGAGTCCAACAGCTGCCTCATCTTGCATGCTCATTTCAGTACAGCAGATGGACAGCTGGGAGGTTTGGGAGGGTTTGTTTGTTTGTTTTTAGTCAGTCTGTCACACCACACCTATTCAACTTCTCTAAAGCTCCATGCTCCTCCTTTAAGAACGATGGCAAGAGGTGGGAGAAGATGTACTTTTGCAGAGTTCATAGCTGGCTACTCTTCAGGAACATGAGCACTGTGAACTGCAACTCTGCAAACCATTCTTGGACAAAGCCAGAATTCTGTCACTCTTTACAGTACTAGAGACAAAACACCTGCCCAGATACATGAGGTGACATGGAGCAATAGGTCCTTTCGTCTAGATGATGAGGAAATGAGAACAAAAGTGCAAATAACATACTTGGTTTAACAGCACAGAGGCAGCTCTGTTATGCCTCCACTTAAAAATCTACCGTACAGCAAACACATATTGGGACGCACAACTTGTCTAGCATCAGTGTCCCAGAAGCAGAACAGTCTACACTGAATGGCATTCTGCAGAAGCTGCTGTACCACCAGAGAGTTTAAAGGTGGAGAAGCTGCATGCCTATCAGAGCGGGTAATACTTACTTTGACTACTGAAATGAAGATACCAACTACAAAGAGTCATCACTCAACAGGCCTGCAAGTTTGGTGACTTGTTCAAAGCAAATCCTACAAGTACCATCAGCAGCCTATAATGTGGCTAGTGTGCGTTAGCTCTTGTTGCCATTCCTGGTATGTAAAGCCCTCACACCCACCGCAATGAGACTTAAGGATTTTTCAAATACAGTCTTATCTTTACAGAATCCAATAGTTTAGCTAACTGAAGGTTATTAAATGAAATAAATTAAAAAAACCACTGACATGTACAAACATGCCTTTTTATAGCATTTCACTTATTACTCTCGGGAGAACAGAAGCAACCTCTGTCAAACCAGTGCAAAACCCGTTAAGAACAGCATTGTTCCAGAACAACCTCTAATGCTTACCGAAGATCAAGACCCTGATTTTGCCAGATGTTTTCCATAATTCTAATTATCTGAAGTGTCAGCATGTCCTGACGCAAGTCTGGAATAGTCAAAAACAGAGAGAGTGCAAATTTCGTAACAGCAGAACACTTTGTTACAGCTTGTTTTACTTTTCCCTCAAAGACTATGTCTAAAGGAAATGAGGCTCCCGTAGCGCAGAAAAGCAGATTAAATAGTTGAGAATTAATATAAATTTGTGGTGGCGATTTCAAGGCTGTTTAAAAATATACCCTAAACCCATGACAATGGAATTACAGATTACGTATCTGTAATATCTTGAAGACATTTTCAAGTAAAAAACCCAAAGTATTAAGTAGTACCATGTTCCACCTCAGACTGAGCATCTGAGAACATAAGAAATTTGTACACGAGAGACAAATACTTCTGTGCATGCTTAATTTTTCTGGAAAAGAAAGTTGCTTTGCTCAGACGACTTTTTTTTTCCAGAAAGATTTCTTTCAATACATGTGTTTTATATGCTTAGAAAATACACTAAACAGTAGATTAGGAAAGTAAACAGATACGTAGCTTTTGGATTACATTTATTTTTCCTTACCATCTCCATTTTTAAAGATGATCTCATTGTTCTGAAATAACAATTCAGACATAATATCTGGGTTTTCCCAGTTCAACCACAGGGGCCTTTTTGCAGATGACATTATCCTGCACTCCTCAAGCCTGTAAGAGACAAGGTTTCTATGAAATAGGCACAATTTGATTCTCGTATCATTACTGTAATACTACTAAGTTCTCCCTGTTTTCTTCAAACTCTTTGAACTAGTATCAAATTAAAGATGCACGGGTAACTGACAATCAACCACTTACTAACTGAAGTTTGAAGCTGAAAGTAAGCGCAAAAAAAGTTGTCTAGATTGTAAGTTTTCTCTTGGCAGTGTGTGTTCCTTACAAATGGAAAAAGATCTGCAGTTCCTGTCACCTTAAAGGAACAGCTAATTGTCATGTTGTTCCCTAATTTCCTATTGAAGCTACTTCACTCTTCATGAATTACTCCGCTACAAATTTTATTCAGTTCCCTTTGAATGTACTAACATTTACTAGGTTAACATTTAACCTTAACAATCTTAACATTAACATCACTAAGCATTTACTCCAGTATCTAGACAAACTTCAAAACTGAAGACAATACCGAAGATTTCCCAGTTGATGCGCAGGATTAAGAGGAGAGATAAAACCTTGTAAAGCATCCATAAAATCTGGCCGTCTCATTTGTTCCACAAGAAACTTCATCTGTACCTGATAAACAACCATATTCAGGCTTTGAGAACACTAATTACATGTAAATGAAGGCAAGTATCAGATTTTAGCTTTGGTTATAACGCACAGTTTTGCACAAGTCCAACATAAACAACTCCACTTAGCCACATGTTACACAAAGTGAAACCCTCTAGTTCTATTGCCTTAAGAGACAGACAATGGCAAGGGACACAGTAAATACGATAGCTTCTAGGGTAACATACGATCTGCTGAAGTTAGTGTTAATACTTTTCTAGTTAATAAAAGTAAACACAGTTTTAAGTAACTCCTGTGACTCAACAGCAACAGTTTTGGTATGTGGACAGCTTATAGTACCTTCTGGGTCTCATCTTTTTTCTCCTGCTTGAGAATATCTGTGAGGTTAATCAACTTCTCCATAGCCTCCACCTGCCTGCTCAGATGCTTTAGGTACATTCCACACGCTCGACAATAGGACTCCAGAAGTAAACCAAACCTCTGACTTACAGTTTTATTGTGCATTTCAGACCTACAGAGAGGAAGAACTGTTATAGCTTTGAGACAAGACCACTTAGAAGTGCCAAAAATGAAGCTATACCTGTAACATCTTCCTGAGGGCTTCTTATGGATTTTTTTTTTTTATAAATAACTTGTATTGACCTCCCCAAACTCTGCTCATTTTGACTGGACTACTCGGACTTCAGTACCCTTTACAACTAATTCAGCAGAGAGCTTATACGCTTTTCCCCCATTCCTTCTTGCTCCATCCTGTCCTTTTCTACCCCTTGCCTTTATTCAAAATCCACACTTTTGTAGCAAACCTCAAGCTTTCCAATTCTATTCCACATTTCTTTGCTGAGAGCAACACTAAGCTGTTTCATCTTCTCCTTGCCTCATTTAGCCAATCCCAGGCTGCAGCCCCTCTGATTTCCTTGTTCTTACCTACTCTGTCTTCAAACAGTCCTCATCACATCCCCTCAAACAAATTAGTGAGGCAACTTTTCCCATTACCCTTGATGATACAAAGGGAAGAAGAAAACTGAAAGCACACAAACATTCCTTGATCCTATTTCTGATCACACTACCTTACAACAGCATTTTTAGGTGAGATCTAGCTACAATCCCGTATGCTGTAGGCTGATGTATGCTCAGCCTTCTCAACACCAGGAATTACAAAAGCCCATGTTATACTTAAAGATGAATACTAATATGTTTTGGTTTTCGAGCTCTTTAAAGACTTTAATAAGCATGTATGAACAGTTATTTTTCAAAGCCTTATCTGGTCAAGTTGGGTGGATTTCTTCAGGCCTCAACCACTTGTAAAATTTTCTGGAAAGGACTAGTGGGGGAATCTGAGAGTTCAAACAGTAAAAATCTGTCCAAGTTGTAAACAGTAACATATAGGAGGCCAACAGTTTTAGTTAGACCACTCCTGTCTTAGAATAATCATCATTAGATAGAAAGAAGTACAAGACTAAGTATCTATTATTACCTAGCTTTTGAAACTGCAAGGGATGACTTCCATTACCAAGCCATGCATTCAAACTCTTAACCAATATAAAACAAACTTTATATGATAATATTTTCCTAAAAAAGGACATATAGTGTGTCAAGCTTTTAGAACTAATTGTTTACAGCTAACAGGAATCCCACCACCCCTGAACACAATATTAAGCTTACTTTAAATGCCAAAAGAAGAAGTGTCCTATTCTTTGATTGGTCAGTGCCTTCTTGAGTAAAAATCTCACAAGCTGATTATCTAAATACTGTTCATATTTCAGAACCTAGTTAAGGAGAAAGAGAAAAAAAAAATCAGCTGCAGTTATTCTTTCTATGACCAATATACAGATTAAAGGCAGTTAAATAAAAAGCAATCTGTTTTACATTAAATTTTCTAGACTGATCTTGCATTAATATTAATACTTGCATATCTTAGGATTTGAACAGTATCTGCTAACAGTGCATCAGCTACCTCAATTTCAGCAGCTTGCCATCTGATGCTTCCTTTACTGTTACCAAATATTGTATCTGCAGCTTGCTCAAAATTGAGAAGCTGCTTCTGCTCATGCTTTCCCATATGTTAGGACAGCTGAAATAGCTGCCTGCTCCAGCTGGGAAACAGGTTCTGCATCCCTGCAAAGTTTTGGCATTTAATATCAACAAGCAAGACCTCAGCACTATAGAAAAAGAACTACACTGTGAATAATCCACAATGCAAACAGATACTTTTGATGACGTCTTTCACACCATCTTAACTTTTGTTGTATCATCAAATACACTCAACACATCAAGTATACCAAGAGATGTGATATACCTGTACTAGCTGGATTAAGTACTGAGACAGTTTGTCATCTGTCAAATGCTGCTCCAGACACCGAACTGCAAAAGCTCGCACCATCGGATCTGGATAATTACAGTCCAAAAGCTCCATTGCTTGCTCTGGCTTGATTGGAGGCCAGTCTTTTACCAAACAGTACATCTGTGGACAAGAAGTCCAAGCACATTACACATTTGGTATTGTCAGACACAAACTGCACCTGAGTAGAATCTGTTTACTCATCAGTCCTCTCTCAATAAACAACTTGGCTAGCTAGCTTTGTTATTTTATCCACTATAAAAAGAATAAAAACAAAACCTCACATTTAACTGTAATTGACAAATCAGCAACGTAACAAGGATTCAATGCCACCAAGAGGAAATTTTAAGACTCAGACTGAGCTAAAGAACAAGAACCATGGATCAGACTGATCAGTCAATTATAGCAGCAACTTGAATCAACTAAGTTTTCATTCAATGTATCATGCACATGTAACACGTTTTTAAATTCCAGAAGTTTTCTTAAAATAACATATTTTAAAGCTTCTTCAAACTTAAAACGAATTCAGTACTGTATGTTACCTGGGCCACTTCATCTCTAGAATTCCATTTAACAGACAAAAGTAATTTGGGCAGAATTTCTGGAGTATTCACACAATAGTGTCTGCAAAAAAAAAAAAAGAAGTTGTATGTATAAAGCATCATTTTGGCTTCGATAACCATCTATGTCCCCTGAGTCTTGCACCTTTTTCTTCCTTTGTCAGCAGAATCTGACTGACGCTGTAAGGTGGTGTCAGGATCTAGGCATGAAGGTAAGACTGCACTAATGGGGAAAACATACACTAAATGAATAACTTATGCACTAAGACATACAATGCAGAATGTTTTAAAGCCTTTTCTAAAACACTAACCCCAACAATACAGATTAAGAAAAGGCAGCAAAACAAGACAATCATGACTACTTTGGAGAGAACGGGTTGAAGTCTGACTGACAACAAGGGTTTTTCTTTGCTTTGGTTTTTTGTTTTTCAATACCTGTGGCTCCAGAGGAAGTCCTTCTCTTGCTCAGTGATTTCAGACAAAGGATCCCGGGTACATATGGCTCGCAGTTGCTCCTTGTCACATTCTCTTAGTTCATTATCTCTAGCTATTCTGTTACTCTGCAGAGAGAAAGTGGGCCATTAACCCACCACACATCTCCTTCTGGTCTCATACAA
The DNA here is from genome assembly GCA_009769605.1 of Bucorvus abyssinicus. Lineage (NCBI taxonomy): Eukaryota > Metazoa > Chordata > Aves > Bucerotiformes > Bucorvidae > Bucorvus > Bucorvus abyssinicus. The sequence continues at coordinate 7,745,813 of CM020035.1, read as the reverse complement.
CATACATGAAGTATTTTAACAGCATAGCAATGCTAACAGCCTATGGCACAAAATACTATCTTGTGTTTTCCTTCTGTTATAACCGAGGACTTAAAATTTAAGAATAGAGAGATATGAAAGACTAGAGCTTTGTCTTCTACAATGGATTTTAGTCACTACTGGGACAAGAAGAGATACTAAACTAAATCAGCTGCGGGGACAAACAGCAGCAGTTGACATGAATAACATAATGCAGCGCAAAATGAAACTGGTCATGTCTGTCTTCAGTTCTAAGATTGCTGAGAGCTGCTGGAAGGAGTGAAAAAGAATCAAAATTGAAAAAGCAGAATATGGGGGATGAAGCTGGGTAAATAAAGGTAGAACACTGTAGGAAAGCCTGAGTAACACTAACCAGAATTAGCATAAGATATTCCCAAAGAGCACAGAAAACAGAACTGGCACATGCTGAAATTACTTTACCTAAGACTTCATTTATTAGAACCAGCTTAGACCAACAGCAGATGTATTGAAACTACTGCTAGATTTTTTTCCACGGCTCACAGGCCAAGTTCAATTTTTCTCCCATACTTTCCATTTCTAGTTTAGTTAACAAGGTTTTTGCAAAGCAACATATGAAATGATGCAGTTTGGGTTTTCAACTACATAATCAATGGTACTGCAAAGAGAGAAATCTCAAGCAGCTTATATTATTGCCTTTAGCATGAAACCATAATAGACCAGTTTGACACTTAAGATGAAGCTATCCCAAAAATTCTACAAGATTTTAACAGTGTTTTTACAGCGAACTCACATTTTTACCCCTGCATGATACCTACACTACTACAAAAGAGTAAGATCAACTCTTCTCCAGGTTTAAACCGTAGAACACAGTATGTGACCTCTTGTCCTGCTCTCCCCCTAGGCAATTTCTACCGAGCACATTAAACAAGATAATTAGGAAGAATGAACCAAGCTTTGTCTTCCAGTTTTGTTGATGGAAATTTTCAACTGGTTGAACTAGTACTTCAGAACAGAAATGGCTACAAGTCTTTTACAGAAGGTATTTCCAAAGCATCTAGCTTTAAAAACAAAAATGCTGAAAAAGGACAATCTGAAATTTCCAGGTAGGAGATGAAGGCACCTTAAAAAGGCACCTTTAAAAGGTGAAGCAGTGTTGCTGCTAAGAATACGCACAAATACAGAAACAGTTGTCAGGTAGCACATGCTACAAGATCTACTTCACACTGAAAGTTCTCCACATTTATTTTTCATTACATAAATTATGTGTTCACCTGATGGGGTTGCTACTATTACATAGGACAAGAATATTCTGGCCTTCCAGATTACATCTACCAATAATAAGGTATGAATCAACCAACTCATGGGATTTTTAGTACCTTGCCCTATTAGTAGTGTGATTGTGTGAGATCTTAGTGCACTGACATGTTTGGTTTATGACTGTTCTGAAGCACATGGATTGGACTTAAAAGTTGGGGGAAATTATTCAAGTCTACTCTCTGTAACACAGAAAAACATCTGAAACATATTCTTAACCATTATGGTAATAAATACAGTGCAAATAGCAAAGCCAGAGTCATTCTGCAAGGGAGTTAATGGATAAGTGACATTATAATGACCCTACTCCTGACATAAGATCAAATAGTTGATATTGAACAAGTGATTAATTGTACATATTCATCTTGATTCTGAAAGAGTCATCCTAAAGAGTAAGTGAAAGTGAAAAAAAGTTTAAAATGTACCTGCATAGTGGGTCAGAAAGATCATAGATTATGTCAAGCCCAGAAGGAAAATGCATTTATCCTGTTGCGGTCAACACCAAAAACTTGAAATTCTATGAATTGCGGGACAGTAAATTAGCTTTAATACTTGAAAATTTCTTCATATTCAAGAATATTAATGGACCTAAGTGATCTCTTACAAGTATGCAGTATTTGATTTTAAATGCAGTGTAATGCATTTCATGGTTAAACAAAAAGAAGTTATCCTCTTTGTATCGTAACAAAAACATTTATATAGAAATCATCTTAGTGACTGCTTTGCTGATTTTGACCACTGCAGACAAGCACTTTTTACCTCTTTCAGATACGGCCGATGTTACACAGTTATCTAGTATTTGATTTTTGAATGAGTAACAACACATTGCCTTTTATCTCCCTAAATATAGTTCATATTACAAACAGGTATAAATATGGACAGTACCTGAATATAGGGAGTTTACCTGAAGGTACCACATTAAAAGTTGAAGGGGACAAATACAATACTAGAGGTAATAATGATGTTCAAACTTAGCAGGCACTTAATGAAATATGATTTAAGAAAGGATAACTAATAAGAGGATTTTGGCAGATGACAAGGAGGGTTGAAAGAAAAGCAGCACAAATAATGACGAATAGAGACCAAAGCAGTGATTACACAGTCTGTTTCCCTGTCTACTTAGTCACTGATGTAAACAGGCTTTTTCCATAGTTAGCCACTAAGACCTTCTCCTATCCCATTGTAAGGATTATCACAAAAAAGACAAAATAGTAATTTGAGACTTTATTTTACCTCAGATTTTTTTTCAAATTGTAAAGTGTAAGCTGATCATTACTTTGTCACTGAAGTAAGAGCTTATTCTCCTTACCGCTTTCTATTCTGCCTACAGATGGAACAGAGCAATGAGTTGAGCATATCTAAGCCCAGGTAATAGGCTGTGTTATAACAAAGGAACGTTATTTACCAAGAAGCCAGCTGCCCTTAAACACTTAAGAGCCCTGCTGCACTGCTCTGTCACCATACATATAAGCCATGGACTTTCTGTAGAGCATCAAGAGAAATCAAATGCCTACAACCCCTTGTTCAAGATACATTGAGATGGGACTGCAGTAGCTATCACTAGAATTCCCAAACTGGAAGCTTGCTAACACTTACACACTTTTGGCACAGCAAAACTTTCCATGCTGAGACTCTTCTTCACACAGACCACAAAGCTCTCTTGGGAAAACTCAAGTCTTTGAACCAGCCTCCAGAAGAAAAACAGGCCAACTAATTTCACAGGCTTGTCTTTAAACACATAGCATTTTCAGCTTTACTGCTTTGCTTTTTTCCCCCCTCATTTTAATCACCCAAAATAAATTCCTAAGAAAGCCAAAAAGCCCATTGTCAACACACAGATTTTCTTCATGGAGGAGAGGAGATAAAGGACCACACTCGTGTATGCCAATCAATTCCCTTAGAACTTCCTGTACTTATGTCCTAACTAGCCTGTTAAACAGCCAGTAAAGAGTTATAAGCCCTTTTAGGTTACATAAGCAAACCTAACCGTAGACATGAAATTCAACAAAATAAAACAGTATCACTGAAGGAGAATTACAACTTCTGAAAAGTTGAACTAAGTAGTTCAGACATTTGAATGAGTGACATAAAAATGTCAAAGAGGCCCTAACAGCTTGCACAGTAAGACAGTTTAAAGTGTTTTGGTTGGTCAATGAAGCATTATTTCAGTTTACTGGTAACATAAAGAAGTGAGAATATATTACTCACTTTGTTAAACACAAAACAAAAATGTGTATCCTAATGTATTGTAAAAGATACCGAAAAGGTTTATCACTAATACACTGACTAAAATAAATAATACTTTAGTAGCTAATCATGGAAGGGTAGTTTGCCTTACCAGCCCTGCATAGCTGTAGTTAAACCCCAGTTCACGTGATATAGTCCAATTGGCATGTTCTTCGATCACCGTCATATCCGGAAACTTTACAGGATTGCTAAACCAATCAAATTCCAGCTCTAAACATGGAGTTTCCTATATAAAGAGAAATTAAATTACTTTTTCTGTTGAATGATTATAATTATAACACAGTGTATTTTGAAGATGTGCTGCTGAAGAGAACACTGGTGTGCAAATACTTACCTTATTTGGATTTGATCCAGTAACGCCAATAGGATTCAACAAATCCTCCAGCCCATGAGGTACTGCCCAAAGATTCAAAGCCATTTTCCCAGATACAAGAGTGTCTGTGTAATCAAACATGTTTATATTTCCCCAAGCCAATGGACAGTGCTCCTTAAAGAGATTAAAAGATGATTTTTTTCAGTGTCATGTGCAGAGTGAGTCAGGAGAAATTACATTTTCACCCCAGAGCAAGCTGTTACATTCTCACAGTAGCTGGAAGCAGATCATGAAGCTGTACCATATTTTTCTGTGAATGACTGTCATGGCAGTCATTTTGCAGAATGGTATCAAAACACCTGCAAACACATGTTAACATTTTCCCCACATCAAAATAACTCAAACTGATGGAGAGAGAAGGTTTTTTTTCAAACTTTTACTAAGGCCTGTAGTGACAGGACAAAGGGCAACAGTTTTCAACTGAAAGAGAATAGGTTTAGATTGGCTTAAGAATTTTTTTTTCCCCCTGTACAATGAGGGTAGCAAGGCACTGGAACAGGTTGCCCAGAGAAGTTGTGGATGCCCCATCACTGGAAGTGTCAGGTCAGGTTGAATGGGGCTTTGAGCAACCTGATCTAGTGAAAGATGCCTTTCCCACAGCAATGGGGTTGGATTTCAAAGGTCCCTTCCAAACTCAAACCATTTGTGATTCTGTAAGATTCATAAACGTGGTTGTAAACAAAGAACTATATAGTACCACACTCAAATAGTACTCACTACTGGTACTATAACAGTACTCACACGCACTCAAATGCTGAATTTAATGATGCTGGTGACTAGAATTAAATGCCATATGCAGATTCCTAAAAAACCTCCTATTTGAGATCTTGCATCAAATGCTAAAGCAGTACAAGTTTTCTTTACTCTAAAAAATCAACTCTGAATTCAAGTATAAATATTGGAGTTTTTTAATAAATAGGTAACTTACGGTTTAGAAACTTGAGTGTAAAGACACTTGCACGTGAAAGACTAACACTGATCTTGGCTGCTAAGACAGTCTAGACATGATTTACAGCACTGAACAGATAAGCTTTTTTCCCCTGTTTAATTTCTGACCCCAGAAAAAGTGGTAGTCCTGAATTAGACACAAGGAAAGAAAAACCCCTATTTTGATCAGATTCAAATCAAATATTGGACCTAAGGTTCATTACCAGTTCAGCATTTATCAAATATCTTCCAAACTGGACTTAAGTAGCTTTTGTTCTTAGTCTATTAAGCCATGATGTATTTTACCTCTTTAGCACCCTTCCGGCCTTTAACAGAACAGATAGAAAGGCAGAGCCGAGCAGCACGTGGAAGATCAGTAAAGTACATGTCATATGACAGCCATTCATTCCATCTGTAAGATTTAAAAAGCAGAATAAACCAGGTCAAAGCAAAGTTTGGAGACAACTGCATTCAATCACAAATGCTTTTTGGTAAAAACTGTTATATTCCTACTTAAACTGTGGCATCGGCATAGAGCAAACTTTACTGAAGGAAGGGTCCTCCAACATGCATTTTGGGATTGGAAACTTCCCCAATCAGCCTTCTAGCACCAAGACTTTAAGAAGTCATGCTAGTTCAGTTCCTGCAAACTTCATCACAGGTTCTTTCACCTTCACTCTTGCAAACCTACTGACTGCAACTCTCAGTGTAGGTATAACCTAAAGCTAATGGATTTGCATATGAGCTACACTAAGGTTTAGCTTGTGAAATATTTTTCACTTCGAAGAAAAAATGTGGCATAGCTTTCAGAACTCAACTAAGCTTGAAGGAGAAGAAAATAAAAAGATAACTGCAAGATGGGAACATATGCTTTAGTACACAGCATGCAACCTCACTGAGACACATCTGCAGGTTATGTCATGCCACACTGCATCGTGCTGAAAGTGAAATCTGAATCTGCAACTGGAGCACCTGCTATTGATCCACAGTCAAAAGTAGAGCTCAGTTACCCAGGGCTATGCTGATTTCACAGTATTAATGAGTAATTAAATTATATCTGCATTTCAGAGTCAACTGCAAATGCACATGTAAAGCAATCTGTTCAGTAAGGAAGCTATGCTGTTACGTGCAACAACACAAAACACTTGTTTGAATTAATTTAATTCTGTTTACAAATACAGGGTTAAGTAAAAACATTCTTACAAAACTTAAGCCAAGAAATAGCCAGCAAGGAGCTCTAGCTGAATAATGGCTAAATCGAGCCTTTACTCCTTCAGTGCTATTGTTCGATGCCTGGGAAGTCAGGTTCTCTATGGTCAGTCAAGCACTTATCTTACCTGGGATTAGAACAAGGTACCCTCTGAGTATTCACATTGTCACACAAAGGTTCCCCTCCATGGTAGATACCTGTTCTAACATAGATCTGAAAACAATGTTAATATTAGTACTATCTTTGAAATATTATAAACAATTTTTTCTTTGCTACCAATGTATGCTATGATTACAACGCGCTACCACTTAATTTCCATCAAGTAAAGAACAAATCCAAAACTGAAACCAAACAGCCCTCCCCCCGCCAACCCAAAATCATTCATGCTCTGCAAGGTTTGAAGCAAAGTATATAAGCACACCCTTCTAGAAAAAAACGTTTTGGTCTTTTCCCTCAGTTGCAAAACCAGTTCTTAAAAACAATAAACTTGAAATGAATTCTAAAAAACCTGGAATTTATTTTCAATTCTTCCTCTGCCAAGCTATAGTGAAAGAAAAGACCAAATAAATTCTGTGAAAGTTAAAGAGCCAGGTTTATAGCATGACTTCAGTGGAACTGACTCCTACGTGCCTTTTCTCCTTGAGCGTCCATCCCTCCCTTTACAAAAACAAAGATAGCAGCACACTATCCAGCACCCCCTCATCAGAAGTATCCCAACTAGTGTATACATTCTTAGACGTAATTATTAGAAGACAAATAATGTTCTTCCCTCCATTACATGCTGAGCTGAAGCGAACTGTGCAAATTGAGTTCCACTCCTATCAGACAGAATATTTAGCTAAATGCTCACACACAACTAAATACAACTCACACCTTTTCAGTAGTACACAGAAGTTTTCAGATGCTGTATTGTTTAGAATTGAGTGCTTAAAATTAAAGAACAGTGGTCTAATTTTCTAACATGTTAAGTAACACCCCTGTTCTGATGTAAACACAGAACAGAAAACTCAAGAGGGAAACCATGAGCTGCTGAAAACCACGTACAAAGCCATACAACTTCTGCCTTACCTTGTCTATGTCTCTAATGTTCACATTTACATAGGTTGCACAGAGGATTTTTATTCTGAGAGCACTGTTTATAGTCCAGAGGGATTTGGCTGTAGCTTCTCCATTCATGTAGGGTGTAGCTGTAGAGATACGCCTGGAATAAGATGGCATTGTAAAGGTGTCCAGTGGCAGCTGGTTATACAGGCTCTCTTTTGCCATCAGCATCAGATTGGGCATGCGACCAAGCATGATACAGCTTCTTATGTACTGCAAGAAAACAAAACCAAAATTCAGTATGTTTTCAACATTTACACTCTTAGTAGTCTATACCTAAAAATATTCAGAAAATATAGAAGAGTATTTACAGAGCTTATCACTGTCCCTGTATGTACATGCTTTACAGTGTTCATAGTTATCCAACAGTTCAAATACACTGTTGGGTAGGATCACGCAGTAGTGCTTCATACGGGTTTTGATATATAAAGAATGCCTACAACAGTGGAAGGTTGAACTGGAGACAGAAAACAGAGGTGATAAAATGACAAGCCAAGTTTCTTGTAGGGCTCCTTAGCTGCAGCCCAGTGTGGCACAAACAAGGCAGGCTGTGTCCAGAGTAAAGCTGTTCTGGGAAGCAGCCGAGCTGCTCTGGCACAGCAAGCTGCTGTACCAGCCTGCTGGGCAGACCTGCCTCAGGTGACTGATGCTCCTGGTCACAGGCAGAGAGCACAAGGCAAATGGCAGACACACTCATTTTTGGTTCAGTTGTGCTTAGCACTGATCCTGACAGATTCTAGCTACAAGACTATATAGTGTCCCATTCAGGAGTGAGCGCTGAGAGCATTGTCTGGCAACAGTACCACAAAACACAATGTGTTAAGACAGGTCCAGCCCTGGAGTGTAATTAGCAAGCTCTTTTGTGGCACAGTAAAGGCATTCCAGACACTTCTGAAGAAACCACATTAGATCAAATAGGTCTAAGTGTTTGATCTTGAGATGACTGTGCAAAATTATTCATGTATGCCTGCACTTGTTCCCCAGCTCCCATAGAATAGAGCTGCTCTTCCCATTATTCAGAATCCGTCAGCCCCCTTCTCTTCCCCCATTGCTCCCGAGAGCAGATCGTCCACCATTTTAGACGAAGGAATGGAAGCTGTTTAATATACCACATTCCTCAGAGGAAGCAGCAGCAGTCTGTCAGGAAGTCTACAGGGTGACATTGTTGTCTGCTTCAGAGAGGGCTGCTCAGATGCTCTTCTGCCAGCAGTTGGCTCACTCTCACAGCACTACCAAAACCCAGGCAAGGAAGGGCAGGCAGCCACAAGGAAGATTTAACAATGATTTATGTAGCGCTGAAGTTTATCACTTATTAAATAAGATCAAAAAATTAAAGATGTAACAGGAAAACAAATAGTTTGTTTAGAATGTTTCCATCCCCAAAGGGGGAAGCGACAAGATTCATAGTAGCAATAGTTGCCTCCTAATTTAACACCTGATTGATTTTCCTTCTGTATTACATCAACCCCATTCAAGCTTACCTCCTTTCTTCCATCAGAAATTGAGGATATTGCTGAAAGAACCTACCACTGATTTACCCCTGTTAGAGGTAAACTACTTCATTGAAAGAAGAAAAATTTACATTACTGATATAAATTCTAGTTTGAATTACCTCCCCCCTGCTTTTGAAGCACATAAAGCAACAAATATGCACGCCACTCTGCTGCATTAGCCAACTGGTTTAAAGATGGACACACATTTACTTCCTATGTTTTGAATTCATTTAACGAAGAAGCAAGCCAGTCAGAATTGATCACATTTCTCCCGCAAAAGATGATTTTAGCATATTTCAAAATAAATCCATTATGTTACTCACCTTATACTGGCTCAGTGGATATTTTTCTAGCAAGTATTCATCACAGCCACATACTTTTAAAATATATTTGCCTTGGTACTCCAAGACGCAAAGTTTCAGTTGTTCAGATGACAGCAACATACTTCGTGTTTTCTTCCTAATTGCTTCAGCAATAACTTGCTCAGGCACACAGTCATGATTGATTTTTAAGGTGTACTTCTGCTTGTCATTGTTTGGTGAGACTATTACCCATATCACCACTATAATTTGCCCTAGAATAAATATAAACTACTTAGGCCTTTTATTTTCAATACAGTTTCAAAACAAAGAACCCCGACAACCCAAACCAAGCAACACCCACCACCCCAACATGGCCAATTGCTTGCAGTACTACTGAAAGCTGTAGACAAAGTTTAGCCCAAACTGACAGAAGTTTATAACTTCTGCAAGAACCTATGTGTGTTCAGTTTATTTTTTACTCTAGTGTAAATTCAACTTTTACCCCTTCAGGTTAAGAATATTTTTATTACCACATACTACTGACTCTTTAGCCTTCAAACAGCAGTAACCATTTCATATTTGCGGACTGCAAGATAACTCAATGATTCAGCATAATTTCATTCCAGATTTCTGAATGTCAGAGAGAAGAAAAATGCAAAGCCAACAAGCTGTTTCTGCCCCTTTAAAAAAAATTACTTCCCTTCACCAGTTATATTTAAAGATTTAGTTATTACAATAGCAAAAAAATTTAGGTGGTGTTGTCTCCTTTTGAATCCACACTCTATCAAGAAAGTTCTTCTGAATAACTTAAGGTGTAAGATATTGCTGGATTGTACTAACTACAGTATGTAGAACAGTCATTTACCTAAGGCACCAGCTGTACTCTGACTAATCAGTGAAAAAAAACCATTGTATTTCTGCTGTAAATATTCATCTTACCTTATCTAGTTTATTGTATATGTGTTTGGGTAGCTCAGATGAAGACTCTACATTTGGTGGATAGACATATAAAGCTCTACTATGTGGTGCATTGGCATCTCGAAGATCCACTGCTTCTTTACAAACATTAAGAATGTTTCTTCTGAAGTCTTGTACTTCTGGATCCTTAACCATGTCAAACTCACAGACAGGCATGCCAATAGCAAAACCTACAGCATTGAAAAAGCATGAGGAAATAATTGTAACTGATAATTAGACCTCAAGATTCTTTCTATCAGTAACAGCAAAAGTAGCTTTAAGCAAAACAAACCTAAAGTACTTGTGTTAACCACTGGCTTCTACGTGTATAGATATTGTTTTATTTCATTCAAGAACAACTTGGTTCCAAAGATAAGTGCACTCAGCAGTCACAAAAAAGAAGAGGGGAGTACATTCATTGAAGATCCTGAAAGCCTTAAGTCTCTACTCTCACAGCTAACACTCCTCCTGGAGGAAAGAACCAGTAATAAACTTCCTTTGAGTCTGCACAAAGTTTCCTGAGTGGATCAGAGGAGCTGTGATGTCCGATTTTTCCTAAAACCCTGGCAGGATTATTGGTAGCCATTAGCACCACAAACAACTTTGCTTACAACTAAATGACAGCTATTCAATTTTTTTTTTTTATGAACTACACTACTTAAAAATGTGACAAGCCCTCCAAGAGGGCCTCTGTCTCAGTTGTAATTTCATTTACTTTAATAAGATTACTTGCACAACTAATTATTTATGCATAAATGTTCCAATGGAACCTCGAGTGTCCTGTTGCACGGTTAGCTAGCCACTGTTCTCCCTGAGCCTTGAACAGGTTAAGCTTTACAAAACAGAAGTAGTTTACCTAAGATACATTCATAACAAATAATTTAACAATTAGGAGCACCCCAGAACAAATATTCCAGTTGACAAGACTCTACCACTGCAGTGTCCATCTGTTAACAGCTCAAAGGGAGCAGGCATGTATGTGCTGCCTGAATTTAGATACTTAACCTAGATGCTGAAGCATACACTAGTCTCCTCATGCTTTCTCAATAGTTAATGGAAAGCAATAAGCTACTCCAGAGATGATTCAAAACATTACAACTTGTCTCCTCTCTGCCCCTCCAGCCTCAGGTGGTTTTGTTTCCCCTTCCCTCCCCATGCTCTGTTAGTAAGAAAGGGAGGAAAAACACCTCATTTGTGAAAGTTTACTTCCTAAGCAAGATAGAACAGTTTTAAAATGTGTACACTGCAACATGGTTTGAGATTTGTAATTAAGTCCAGAATTTATAATTCTGTAAACTTCAAAACAAATTAAGATAGACTTCCCAAGCAACAGAACAGTCTTTGCTCTGCAATAACATGAAATCCTGCTAATAAGGTACAAGCAAAAAATACCCTCTACAACATACGAAGCAAAGACTGAATGAAACAGAACAGCAAAAAAATTCACAGCTTACAAATGTCAGCTTTACTAAAATCAGCATCTTTAGACATTTGTTGCAACAACTGACAGTTACGTGATGCAAACTTCAACAGATACAGGTGACAAACACAACCCATTTCATTTCCGTGTTTTGTGTTTCGAAGAGAAGCCAGTTAAACAGATTAGCTATGTTTAAATAAAAGATATTCTCACCTATTTCTCTATTCAGAATCTTTTCTTCTCTGTTACCTACTGGTTCAATGACTTTTAGAAAAGGCTGAAACAGTCGCAGGTCACAAAGTCTCCGTGTTTCATCAAAAATTCTTCTCTTTCTGCTTCTTGTGTAAACACTTACAAAAATGTAAGAAGATTCATCTTGAAGGAGTTGATAGAGAGGGTATTTTCTCGCTTCTTTAAAGAGTTCATGTTTAATAGTTAGTAAGGTGGCCTCACGGAGGCATTCTAGAGTCACTATCATTCCATTTGGGAGAAGACACTCCACAAGGATCCTTGGTGGCATCAAGTGGATGCCCCATAGTTCGCCAGATGATGGTCGGGGAGGCATTTTTAAGTCTTTAGACAACTTTGTACCGGAGGTTTTTCAAGCAGTGATTCTTATGAGTAAACCTAAGTAAAAAAATCAGAAATTTAAATATTATTTTAAAATACATAGAGCACAAGGAATTTCAGATAAAATTATTCAAGCACCACTTATAACTGTAGATAAATATTCATGGCTGTATTTTACATTCATAAAAAGACTTGGTAAAACTTATGTCTAAGGAACTTGCATTTGATGTAAATAATTCAAATAAGAGTTAACAGCAGAATCACATTAGTTTGGAAAAAAATGCCAATACGGTCTTAAAAACAGGACCAATTTTTTTTACCTGAAGTTTATTTTTTATTATTAGAACACTTAAATAGCATGGGAGATTAAAATATTAATATCCAAAATACTATTGGAGCTATTTTTAAGCAAATCTCAAACCCAGTTTTTCACAATTTTAATTTTAAAAGAGAAACATTCATCATTTGAGTGAGACACACCAGCTCTGCTCAGTTAGCCAAACCAATGCTTCTATTTTTTTAAAAAACTTTTCTCACCCCAAACCTCTTAGGTATTCAAACACCACTAAAGTAATAGTTGTAGGTATTTACAGAAAACTCTAAACTTGATTTTAAGAATCCATGTACACACAAAACTTGGCCTTAGCTTTTTTTATATCAGTGTAAGCTACTTCCACCAGCAACAAACCCTTTTTTCCATGAATGAGACAGAAGAACCATGCTCCATTAACACTTCTTGGTTGAGCTTGTTTTCTTTAGGATCAACTCCTTGTCCTAGTTCCTTTGGCAGCCACAGGAATGCCTTTGTCAAGCCAAAGGAAAGGAGCAGAACACGTCTGACCTTCCAGCAGTGCTGCCTTATGCCAGCTTAGGGCAGGTACAAGGAAAACTGTATCTGGACAGAGCAGAGATGGCTTATAGCCCAGGGGCCAACAACGGCTGCCAAACAAAGAGCAGAAGAACTAGGCAGGCAGTGATTTTTCAACAAGAAGCTCTCCTCATCACTACCTATTTTCAATTTCCTTAACCAGAGGCAATATTTACGTATTTGTGAAAGAAATCCATCAAGAACTACTGAGTTTGTCCGGGAAGTTTTCACACGCAAACTGTGACACAAGTGAAGAACATTCCATGCTACAAAGTATTTGCTTTTCACTGTTCTGAAGCCTGTTAGTTACTATCACCTGATATACTAAATTTCTTGTAATGAGACAAGGTTCCTTATCTTTGCATTTATTACTCTTAATTTTACAGAGATCCACAGACCTCCCCACAACTTCTTTCCATAATAGTGCCAGAGTATATGGTCCTTCTTTGCCCAAGAGTCATTCTATATTTTTGTCAATCCTTGTCACCTTCTCTGTATCTCTTCCACCTTCACCATACCCTTTTTGCAAAGTAGAGGGGGAACAACCACATCTGCACACACACTCAAGGTCCAAAGTGAGCACACATAGTGGCATAATATGTTCTAGCAACTTTCTAATAAGTTGCTTTTCTGTCACCGAGCAGCAAGGTGTTTTCACAGAACTACATACCATAAACCTAAGCTCTCGTTAAAGACTATAAGTTACTGCAAAGGCCATCACACTTAGGCAAATCCTAAATAGTGCATTACTTACACTTAGCCCGTAATTTCATTACCTTCAGCTTGTATCTTATGAGAGGGTAATGTCAACAGACATCTAAAGAGCAGCCATTGCCTATCACATCTCCTCCATCATCCAAGTGTCCTGAAAGCGCAGGGCTAGGATAACTACCAGGCTACTGTTCTAAAGCCATTCTTAGTCACCTCTCAAGTCAAGAACCCTCTTAGGGCTGCCTCTCTGCCTTAACTTCTCAATTACAGAAAGGACAGGAAAAAACACACCAACAGCTCCACACTTCTTCAGTTTCATAGCCTTCTGAAAGCTCTCACTTTGGAAAAGCAATGAATGATATGCTTGCCCTTTGCTCAGCAAATTTTAAAGCATATAAATATAGGTAAAATTATAAATACCTGAAAATTTATATATATATATAAAAATCATGATCCTCATTTCTGTACTTCTATGTCTTTGTACTCACTTTCTGAAAAGTTCTCTTCCACATACATCCAATACCTGCTTTTGCCACACTTCAGTTCTTAAAAAGAAGCATTAGAATGAAAATTATGTTCTCCCAAATCCACTGCTTCCTAAGCAAGTCTGAGGAGTAATAGGGTTGTCTTTTTTACTCCCCCTCTTTGTAACTGTAGTTTGGGCTTTGAAAAATATCAAGGAAAGTACTGAAGTGCCACTGCAGGTTTAGAGAAATGCTTTTCCACTAATGCCTCACGCGTATTTAGAGAGGCTTTGCAATTTACTTTTTGAAAAGAGACCTTAAAGAAGCTGTTTTATTTTCCTCATCACTGTAATAGTCTCAGTGAGCAGATGCTGAAATGAAGAGTTCTAAGCACACTCACAGGGTAAAGAGCCAAACTTGGAAAGTTTACCAATTATGAAACATTACAAATGAACCCAAATAACAACATTTAGAGTAACTCAGGAGAATTCTGAATTACTGATAACTATCCTCAGTTTAGAGATAAGAAATACACAGAAGGTTAAATGGCATCTTTTTGACCAGGCAAAGCATGAACAAGACTCCCTCTCCGCTCTGGTGGATCATACGCTTATTTACATTTCGTACTACAAGCAGAGGCAGAAACACATTACTGTTAAGGCATATACTAGTTCAGAAAAAACCAAGACAAGAACATGCAGTCATAAGAACTTTTCTGTCCACACACAAACAACGATAATATTTGACTGTGGTCCATCTGTAATTGTAACACAGACTGAGTTTATACCAGCAGCCTTTCATGTTCAGTTCCACACCACTGTTGAGGCTCCTCTTCTCCCTGCCCAAGGCATGTAGTGGTGTTCTTCATGCTGGCACTGGTGCTCCCCGAGCTCATTATAGGCTCAGATGAATTAAGTGGCAGAGAATACTCACTTTTCCTTTCTTGGGTTAGCTTCTGCTGTTTTAGCTGCCTTATTGAGCTCACCATGGAGTCAGGCAAACACCAGGGTCTACGGAGGGGCGTGAGCCCAACTGCAGCAGTGCTGAGCTAGTTCAGCTTCACGAACGGTGGTTCGCTCCACTTCAAGTTTTCCCTCCCTCCCCACCAATAACTGCTAACAAAGAACCAGGCAGGGCTGGGGGACACACATACCTATTAAATCCTTTTAGACAAATGTCTTTTCAACACAAACATCAACCTTGGCTTTTTAAAAATTTCAAACATTAAATGACAGCTCTATATGATTTCTTTAAGGACCTGCAAACACTCCAAGAGGGACTCCCCAAAATCTTCACTTTTTAGAGCGACTGCACCAAAACAGCAGCTCTTGTTTTAAACTGGGATACAGACATGTGCTGGAATGGTGCATACAGTCATTCTGTGTGCGCACTTGTTTTACTTGCACATGTAAGCACGCCTCCAGGGTTTGGATTTGGAAAGCAAAAACGTCAACAGAAACAGTTTTGAAGTATAGTTGGCAGCTTGTGTTTCTGTGTACACTTTCAAATCTGGAAGGCTGCCTGGAATAAATAGAATCAATTATGTTCTTCGACAGTAAAAGGACTATAATTTTAAGAGAATTCTAGAGAGATGTAATTTAAATCCAACTAAGGGTACAGGCAAACACTTCAAATGAATGCTACACCACACCTGCAATCCCTGACCTTCAAAAACACCTTAAACTTTTTTCCTGTGCCAAAAGCTTTGGGATACCACAGAGGGTCAGCAAGGCCAAACTCAAGGACGCCCACTGACAAAATCACATTCTTTTCAACTCATCACAGCCTTCCTGATCCATTCAGCACATTCTCCATTACTAACCCTGCTGAGTACCCAACCTAAAAGTGATCAAATTTTGAAACGCCTTTCAAAAACAATAAATATATGTTGAGGAAGAAAGAGGGAAGTTAAACAATGTACCTCCCAAAATACTAATTCCTACTTGCTTCCAGATCCACTTATCATAAACAGCAATTTATATAATCTGTTTTTTAACAGGATGGAAAACAGCTTTAGTCTGATATAGCTGATATAGTCCCTTATTCACAATAAGAGGTTCCAAGTTTAGAAAATTAGGTTTTGGTAAACTATGACAGTTTCATCACCCCACAGCACAGAACTGTTCAGGACTACAGTGGCACAGTTAACTCAATTTCTTTCTACTGAATATTTTATTAAAAGTTACAGTCTATGATTACTTTTCTAATGCCTTCTTAATGACATACAAATACGTTAACTCTGAAAACGTTTACAGGAGACCATCATAAAGTTTGCTGCTACTTCTTCTGAAAGGAATTCTTCCCCCTTGAGGAATGGAGCTCAGCAAGGGAGAAATTCAGTAAGAAATGTACTGCAGGAGAGTCAATATTCATTCCTAACCTTATACTTTATATGCTCATGATTTAAGCAAACTAAGCTTGGGACAAGTTAACTTGAGTCACAAAACCCCACAGATATTTCCCCTTGAAGACATCTGAGGCTACTGCCCTCTTCACCACACATGTAAAAGCCCTGTGCATCTATAGTTCAGCAGGACACCCCAGCAGCGTTTTTTCCCCCACTGTGTTTTGTACATTAACATTTTGCCAGAAGACTCTCAAACAGGAATGTCACTGATCTAAGTTTTATGTGCCACACAAAAAGTAAGGACTGTTACCCTGTAGTACAGATGAAATTTATGTTACAAAACCAAGCAAACAAGAAGAGCCCATGAAAGGTCATTTCTATCTGAAGATGTGGAGAACCCTTCCTTGCCAAGGGAACACTCATTTTTACAGATTAGACAATGTGAATTGATTTTCACTGATTAGAGATTACTCACAAACATTCTGCCAACTCCAGAGATAGAAGTGTTTAGCAATTAAGGTATGTATATTTTTTTTAAAAAAACAAACCAGAGTTAACTCATAAGGCTTCTTCCCCTGTTTTGTAAATTATCTGAGGGCACATTCTCCAAAGAGAGGAGCTCCATCTAACATTAACACATGTCTTATAAAACAGGTGAAGACCCACTGGGCAAGTCTGTGGGCCAGTCTAAAGGGAAAAGAAAGGTTTTGTTCACTGTAGTAGACTGAATGTTAAGGTTGTCTGTCATCAACACTAAGCACCACAGTTACTCTTCAGGCTCTGCAAGAAGGAAATTCTTCCATCTATGATGCACGCACTACCAAGAAATCTAGCAAGCACAGAAGGAAGCAAGAAGAAGTGTATTGTGCTGTAATACTTTATACATTTAAATACAGTATATGTATAAAATATGGGAAGCTTATGCAAAGAGGTAAACATTCCAGTGACTGAGAACTGGATAAAATTGCATTGCTATAAACATCAGCTAGCATAACAAAATCAATTCAGAACAGTAGACTAAACACTCAATATGATTTTATCTTTTATACTTGAAACTGAATTAGTCATTCAGTAAACTACTACACTTTAGTGAAGCGCATTAGTTATTCCAGTCATAAGACAAATCCCATTACACTGCTGTCATAGGCAGGACAGCAATGTTTTGTAATAATTTGCAGTATCTTTGTTATCAAAGAGCTGCTCATTAGGATTTGTGTCTAGATTTGTCTACCTGGAAAAGAAATCGTTTCCTCTAGACTCATAGCATTGCCTTAAGCAAATGTCTTCTACTCATTAAACAATACAATTATGTTTACAGATTTCAATTTACTGCATACACGTGTATAGGTTGTACGATTTTCTTGATTCCCTATCAAACTGACAGATGTATCAAATACAGAAATGTCCCCAAATAAGGTTTTCTAAACTTCTGCAGAATCCCCGAAACAAAAAGGCGGGGGTGGGATTAAAAAAATTCCTGGGACAAGAGTAATGCAAGACATTCAAAACTTCCTAAAAACCAACATGTTCTATTCTCACCTTCAGACATACCAGGCACTGCAAAACTCACCATGAAGAAAAGTGGGCAGAGCTGCTTTTGCTGCTATCCCAACCTCCTGCGTGGTGGCAGTAAGACTGCCCCAGACTAGATATTTTCAGTACTGTCCTTTTGTTCTTCCTGCTTGCCAAGCTGGCATTTCTCCAAAAGCCAGGAAGACTAGTACAAAGATGTCTGAAATTGTCCTCTCTAAAAACATTACTACACACAGATTTAAACAGTAGAAATACTGCTTTGTTTAGAACAGAAAGCAGAAGACTGTCATATTGCAGTTATGTCACTTCTTACGTATTACTTTCATCCTTATTTCACAGAAAAGGCACAGATACGCAGAACTGCTTATCAGATCACAAACAGCAGCTCAAGGAAAACAAACAAACAGAAGGATTTAACACTGTCAAAAACACATCTTAACATTTAGTTTCTTTCTGGAACAGGCAAGTATTTTCAAACACTATCGATTTTATTTCTAGTTACCTACTTCTTCCTCCCTGCAAAAAACAGCACCGAATACACTGCCTTGTGCTAGACAGAGCTTAAAAACCTAACATTCTAGGCAGCATCTGTAGAATTACAGTGCAGCAGAAATACAAGATTGTTCTTTCCTGTCAATGTAAAATCTCACTGGAAATTAGTGAAGTTTCAGTTTAGTTAAATATGAGAACATATGTTGGCTAAATTTCAAAGCTGTTTTTTTTAAAGCTATCTCACATGCAGATTTTTTTGTTTGTTTGTTTCAGAACATAATATTCTTGGATTCTGGTTGTAATAAATTTCAGATACCACAAATAAAATTAAGGGTGAGGTCATCCTGAAAAAATAAAAGAACTCAATATCAAGTATTGCCCAAGAGGTAATATATATGTTATCTGTTACTGAAAAGAAAAAATACAGGACCAAACAGCTGAAAACAAGATGAACCGTTTACAAATATGTACTATTGCTGGAGTATTTTTCCTCCAAGAAAACCAAAAGACCTTTGTAAATTCTCATTTTCAAATCCCCTTGCTCGCCCTCCCCCATCCACGCAGGCACATTGTTTATAGCTTCACTCAGTATCTGGGAACCATGAAACAGGATCACCAGAAAGAAACAGTCGCAAGTTGCTGGTGACCTCTACAACTCCCACTACGATTGTGCTTTTTCCCTAGGGATCCCATGACACACCAAAAACAGAACGTCTGTCCTAGAACATTTTCTTCCAGCTAGAGGCAGACTTTCTTCTCTTTGTTAAACAAAGGAAAGCCTGGAATTAAACCTTCCTTTTTAGTCCAAAATTATTCAGTAATTCCATTTCTAGCTTCACCTCAAAGGGAAGGATTTTGGTATTTATAGAAAACTAGTAGTCATAGAGCACAACAAAGAATTAGAAAAGCAACACATCTTCTCTTTACACTTTCACACATCTGCTTACTCATCATTTCAATGATTAGCTTGGCATGCTGCATAGCAGGGTGAGAATTACTCCGTTCTGGTTGGAGCTGTTCCTCCACAGCTAGGTGTGCGCTCTGAAGCTCAGCGAGCGGCACTCAAATTCTTTCAAGCTCTTTAAATCAAAAGCCTTAAGAAGTTCAGCAACAAGATCAGAGCAACATGTTATGTGGTACCAATAGAAATAAGGTTTTCCTCTGATTACATATTTTTATTTTATATGGGTAACAAACCATATATGTGAACATTTAAAAGAATATCAAGTAAAAGCACACCACAAACTATATTCTGCTCCTTCCTACAAATACTAAGGGCTTCAATGTGAGTTTTCACACGCAGATATGTTCTGCTTTTGGAAATTAGTGCAAGATGACATGAACAGAAGATTACTCTAGAATGTCATTCATGAAACTAGATAAGAAAGGTAACAAGTGCTAGATACATCTAAAAATATAAAACTCCACCTTAAATAATGCTGTTTAGTTTTCTTTCCATGTTTCTTCCCATCCTCCCACCTTCCTGGGATAATTGGAACCCAGACAGTAAACAGGATCTTTAAAAACAGGAAGCGCTGGCACACAGACAAGGAGCCAGAGCAGAGTGAATCCAGGTGTTCCTGCACTCTGGACTAGTCTCAATCTTCACCTAACATGAGCAGCTGTGCAGCAGAGCCCTCAGTCAGATACTGGGCCTTTCCTGGTGTTGAGCTCCCCCAGACACGTCACCTTGGCTCTTAGAAGTAACTGCTGCAGCAAGATGAACCTCCAGTTGTATTGAAAAAGAGGAAAGATTTCCTCTCCTCCTGTCCATACCCAGAAGAGCAGGCAAAGAACTCCAATAAAACAGAGGAGGTACTGCAGCCCCCACACCACTGCAATTGCCTCTACTGCAAGCAACAGTATCAGGAGGGTTCAATCTACAGTGTTCACCTGATGAGCTTCCCTGGATAAAAGGAACAGAGAAACGTACGGTCGTAAGAAAACTGGAGTGAGATTAGGCATCCTTCTTTACTAATTTACATCCATCTTTACTCACAAGATCCACCCTGCGAGCCTTCCCTTTACTGAGAAGCAGCTGCAAAAGACAAAGTCAGACCGGCTTACAGCACACTGTACATTTTCCACATAACATTGCTTAGGATGGAGTCCAGCAGTCTGAAATAAAGGGTTTCTTCTGTACTAAATTCCAGACCCTGGAAGCAAGTAATGTGTGAAAGTTTTGGAGTAGCAGTGGATAACAATATTTTTGCAACTTTGCAGATTTTTAATATTAAGCATAGAACAGTGATCTGGAAGACAGAAGTTGCTGTTCCATAGTCTGAATATAGATTAGCTTTCCATTTATTCTACCTTAACTGACTTCTGTAGCCAAACAGCATTTATAGAAGTATGGGTTTAGTCTGCATGGACTTGCTGAATTCTGTTAGCAAAGATTACTGTTTTTTATTTACCGGCAAACAGAGGATGGGATGCAACTTCACTTTTGACAGAGCATTTGTAAGGAATCCCACGCCTCAGCAAAAGCCATGGAAATAGGGTTGGGTTTTTTCTTTGGTTAACCTTCTAAACTGAAAAAAAACAAACCAATACGTTCTCCATTAAATATTTAACCCCCTTTTAAAAACCATTTATTGAGAGAGGGAAGTTTTGTGGCAGTTAAGAACGGCACAGCCACTGTAATGAAAAATTCCAATTCTGCAGCTAAATACTCTGCCCATATAAACAGATGAAATTAATAGAGCTCTTTGCAAATTGTCTATACAAAGACACATGGAACAAGAAGGCAGGCAAACAAATCCAGTTCCCTGCAAACCCTGCCCTGGAGAAGTAGTTGCCAACTTCTACAAGAGCTGGAATCACAACAGGAAGATACCCTGGCTTTTCTAGAGCCACATATAATGAAGTACTACTCCCCAGCAGACTTGTTTGTGATACAGAGTCAACGGTAATTAACTAAATATTTAGCAGATGATAACCCTGCTGAAAGGTAAGCCCCAACAGTTTTCCATAAAATATTATCAACAGACCTTCACTTACTCCAGCAGCAGACTGAGAGTGTCCTGCCTACGCCACATACCACGTGTGGGTGTCACAGTGGGATACTGTTCAGCTGCAAAGCATTTAGCACCACTACATGCTCCCATCCGGCTTCACCTCTCCAAAGGTCACAGAACCCTTTGGTGTATTGCAGCTAAGCTGATCACAAATCTAAGCCTTCAACACGAACCAATACTGTTGGCTGAATTACTGATTTTGTAATCACACCAGACTGCTTTACGTAAGTTACAGAGAAACCAAAGTTTCTCTGAAACCTTAAGGAGTGCGGGTTTATTCTTGTTCTAGCTGTTGACTCTGGTGGAATAGGACTTCTCTGCATTTACAGGTTGAAAACCAAAGCAACAATCATGACTCTTGAGTCATTAATATATTTACATTCATGTTCAAGCAGTGCAAACAAACATGATTCACTGTGACTATGTATGTTATTAGGTCCTGCATGCTTCAGCCTCAAGTATAAAAACAGCTATGGTGAACTGTGACAAAAGGTTCTTCAGCATGTTTAATCCATTGCTTATCATTTCTGCACATACCCATTAGAAGAATCTGCTTTGCAAACCCAATGTTGTGCACATAATGTGCACGATTTCAAGTGTGGGGCTACGCTAGGCTTGTTACTAGTGCATCTCCTTTCCCCATACTCCAAGCTGTTACCCAAATTGTTTCTCTCATGAGGTCAGGGTACCAGCCATTTGCGTTTACTACATCTGAAAGAAATGGCTAATAATGTTTGCAATGAACTTTCCAAAGAAGAAAGTGACATAAGCTCATAGGTATTTAAACAGCGAATACCAGCAACATCTCCACAATAATTTAAAGATTTCTCAACTTCCCAGCTTGGAAAGTCACCCTCATATCTAGATTAAAGGCTTTGAGACTAAGGCACACACTGCCTACTACTACAATCAGAGCTCTGTAAGAGGGACACATTAAGAAAAAAAAATCTTCATTTAAAAAAAGCCAAAAAGATACCGGCAGTAGTCAGTCACTGCTATTAAGAGACCTTTACACATCTGCACAAACAAGGAAGTACTTTTTAATAGATGGTTCTCTGGAAACCTTTTGTAAATATTTTTGTAGGTGTGTATATTAAAACTGAAAGCAGTGAAGTTTAACCCTGGGACAGAAGAGAAGACCACAACAGCTTTCATGGTTTCGATTTAATTTCAACCCACTAAAAAAACCCCACCAATTAGGGAGAGTGACAATATTGTAAATAATCTTTTTGTTGTTGATTAAATAAATACCCTGCTCACACATACCAGGACAGCAAGAGATCAGAAGCTATAATAATGGTTACACTTCTCATATCACCTTGCAGTTGCTTGTGATACCATCCTATCTGCCGATGTACAATGAAAGGCTTGGAAAAGGTGACGAAAGAAGAGGTGAAGAGCTGGATTGCTAAGTAATCTGAAAATACATTTAAGAAGTTTTGACCATTAGGAATAGGTTTTGCTGTCCTTTTCTCCATGTATCAACTCCGCTGTTTTGTTGCCCGTTGGCTTCTGTTCCTTTTTCTCTTGGTGGTAGTTATGCCATTCCTCCCCTCTATGTCAAAACATTCCAAGCTGGAGATATCTAAGATCAAGGGAGTGCTGCAGAGCAGTGATAACAACATCAGTGCTTTATCCTCCATTTCAGATCAAGTTAAAGAGGAAGACAAGTAATTAAAATTTTACTAACCCACAACCTTGGTAAACAATTAAACATGAGGAATACAGTTAAACTTTACCTACTAAATCAAATTGTTAAATCAACTTCAAGCACTTTCTTCTAGCTAGGGACCGCCTCTGAAAAATTCACATAACTCGTTAAGTTTGTCATTTACAATGACAGTGTTTCGATTTCACATATTACTATTCTACATCAAAACATAAACATAATTTATTATAAATCAATCTTTGTAACAAACCTGCTAGACTAAAAGTGGCACACAAACACCATATTTGGGCATATCCCCAATTATACACCACAGTGAAGACTATTTAAGATGTCTGGATGTTGCTTAAAAATCAGCTCTTTCACTTAGACACCAGAGGTTTTCTTGGAGCAAGTGCTCTTCTACAGTACTTCACTGCAAAAACTGAAGGTTTCACAAGTAACAGCATGAAATTGCAAGATGATAAAATACAATATATTAATCGCATTCTTCCCACCAGTGGAGACTGCCTGGATAAACCAGTAAGTGAAACTGGTTGTTCCACAGCCACATAAACTTTTCATAAGGCAGTAGATCAATTTTCCATTTTATTAGTATCACTTGCACTTTTATAACCCAGCCATAACGTTTGCTGATTATTCTGTTAAGAGCTGGGTACACTAATAAAAAAAATGAAGAATAAGTGGTGTGTTTTACAATCGAAGCAGTTTAATAACCACAAGAAGCGTATTTTAGAGTATTTAGAATGGAAGCTTTTACTTCCCCTTTCCCAAAGGGAGTTTGCCCCATCTAGAAACTTCTCCTTACACTACCACTATTAACTTTAATCTCTCAAACTATGCCTTTAGTCAAGAGTCAAGTTAGTGTTTTCCAGCTTTTGTGCTTGTGCCATTAAGTTACTTTTCACGAAAGTTGGATAATAACACACCTTATCACACAAAGCATATTTGTTGAGTTTGAGACAGAAACAATTCATGTGCATGCTGCTTGCTTGGTAAACCAGTTTTTACTCATTGCTCATTCTTACATTTTTTGTGTTTATATTTTCAAGTGTTCAATGTGCCTACATCTTCGCAGAAATCAGTCTCACTTTCCTAGAAAGTCAGATATCAAAGTCTTGAGTTACAGAAGATTTTGTTCTATTAGATGCAGATCACAGAACAGGCAGGTATTTCTACTTATGGTTGATTAATCTCAGATGAAATGCCAAATCTTGAATATTTTCTCTTCAGTAACATTCAAGGTTCCCTGCATTTTTGTTGAGAACTTGGTTCTTTGTTGACCACTAAAAGAAGGAATAAAGTTGCAACAAGGAGTAATATTTTGCTTACAGATTTAGTGTCTTCTGCAAGGTTCCACAGGTAAACAGCTGATATTTTAAGACACTTTTCCAAGACAAAAAATACAGTCTCAGCAGAAAATCCACGGTTCTGCAAGGACCATGACCCAAGCTAATAGCAAGAGTTAAAGATCTGGAACAGTCTTGGAACACATTGGGCAAGAGTCATTCATCACCATTAACTGCCACATTAAGTACTGGCAAAAGGCTGACTAATTAGCATGGAAATAACAAAACCGGTCAAGTCTCAACCACAGTTTTTTTGACATGTACAATCTAGGAGGCAACTTTCCAGATTTTTCTTTTCAGTTTAGACTTAGAAAGAAAACACCCAAGGGATATTTCCCTACATTTCTTTCTGTTAGAGGATGTACATAATGTACAGCCAACGTGACTCAGCTCTCCCAAAATTTCAAGGAACTTTACAGTAAGTCTTAGTCAATTCAGTAAGCCTGTATTCGACAAATACAGTTTGTGGTTCACAATCCCCAAAAGCAACATTTGCAAGCATTTCTTTAATCAGCAGCTATAAGCAAATCTCCCAAAGTCTTCCTACATAAAAAAATCTGTGAAGATAAGTTAATTTAAGGAAATATGTTAATGAGTAGACAAAAAACCCAACCCAAAACAATCTCTTCAAGGTATATTTAACCTTCTACTGGTAAAAAGCAATGGGGCATGAAACAAGAGATCACTGAACCTTAAGTTCTGTTTGACCCAACTGTTTTTAAACAAGACTGCAGAAGTAGTCATTGGCAATGTGAGTGAGAGGTGCAAGCTCTTCACCAGTTCACCATGGTTCTCTCCCCTTCGGTTTCACAGAGGTAAGCTGGTTCGCTTGAATTTTGGTTTTAAGTTTCTAGAGTTCAGTATCTGAGCACAGTTTTTCAAAAACAGACTACAAATATTCCCAGCAAGCATACCTGGTCAATAATGCCTGCTACATGCTTTTACTCCCCTCTTTACTGTCTTTAAGAAAGCTCTTAATAGAGAAGGAGTGATGATGTTTACTGTCCCTCACATTTCCTGTTTCTTGTTACACAGGCTTCTTAAGACTGCTTTTCACAAAATCCATATTCAGAATTAACTAGAAAAATGCTTTTCTAGAATTGGAGTGTAAATGCAATCTATTTAAAATAAAACTACATACTGGCTGCAAAATCATGAAGTACTGCTTAATCTGAGAAGATGGATCCAGAATTATAGACTGTACTCAGTCTGCTGCGTTCCATTTGCCTAAAAGTCAATAGGATTTATAAAAATACCTTTTTTTTTTTTTTAAACAGTTTCATTACCTCAACCCCACAGCCGAGCTTAATTTTGTTTTGGGTTTTTTTGTTTGTCTGGTTGGTTGGGGTTTTTTTTAAAGCTAATACTTGAAAATGCTGCAAAAAAATATTAATACTTCAGAGCATTGTTTCTGGTTCATTTCATGCTTCATGAACCATTCAGAAATAGATGTATAGAATAAATTCAGCTGAACCTCTGGAGGTTATCTGGACCAACCCTGTACTCAAAACAACTCACTTGTGTTCAGTGTCCAAATAAATATCAAGAGAAACAAAGCTATTTTCTCTCTTCACTGCTCACATTTGGATTAAGATACTACAAAGAGAAACTTGTAACAGAATTCTTTGCCATGACACATTCAACATAAAGGGTAAAAGAAAATTCCCATCCAGTTTTAGCATAAATATTTTTGTGGCCTCTTCTAGCCACACTACAATTTCAGACAGGCATCATCCCTTGGAGCAGCTAGATGTCTGGCTTTTTAAAAGAACAAGGCAAAACTCCCATAAGCACGGAACACAATGCTTTAAGAGCTGCAAAAACCTCAACAAACCCTACCTCAGCTCACCAGTCTATTCTCCCATTAGCTCAAGTACAAACTTCCAGTCTTTGTCTAACATTCCCCCTCCACCTCAATCATGCACACAAAAAGTGCACATCACATTTTTCCTCAACTGGGATATTTACAACATAGTGTGTGACATATAGTAATTACTGACAAATAAGTAGTAAGACAAAACCCAGTTTTATAATAGTATTTTAAGACTAAACTGGAAAGACTAATTTTGCAGTATTATTCCCATTCTAGTTATAAGTCATAAAAATCAGCTTCCTCATCAGTATCAAAGTTTTAAAAATCCAGTCTTCGCTTCCCCAAACCCCAGAACATTTTTCAAATGTCCTATGAACTACCACCTTTGTTAACCTTCATTAGTGTACTCAACTAGGCAAAGCAAACCTACATAAGACACCAGTATTTCTTACATGACTTGGAATTAAGCTATCATCATCCCAATTTCCTTTCCACCAAAATAGCCAAAAAAAAAAATCAATAGCAACAGTTTTCTATCTGGAAGTGACAGATATCTGCAGAGTGTTCAGATATCTGAGTATTCCTGGTACCCACAGAGTCTGCACCAGAAGCCTGGAAGGCTACAGAATGAACTGACTTTTTACGTACAAAATTTTTAGAGAAAACGGTTTTTGCAGACTAAACGTCAGCCTTACCCATTTATAAGTAACTTGGATTTCCGAGTTAAAAGTATGATCATCAAGTTGTTCAAAATTGTACTACACGTGACCAAGCCATTAAAACACACGCTACACATTTGAATCTGAGGAACAACTGCAACCAGGAAGTCCACTCTTTACGCAACAAGACCTTTCAAATGTATGATTTTCTTCCAATAACTGGAAACCTCTTATGATATACTTCATCTTGTGAGACAGCATCACAGTAAAGCATGAAAGCCTTCTTGTTGGAGAAGTTCCTATCCTAAAGCTTTCAGCAACTTGCAAGTGAGTTCTCCAGGAAGAAGTATCGCCCCTATCTTGCTTCCAGAAAGCAAGAATAGCCTGATTGTCAGAGAAACAGTTAACTAAGTATTGAACTACTTTATGACTTCCAATAAAGCACAATTGCTTTGTAAACAGCTCAGCTACATCTTTCCCATAGAATACTCTGGACAAAAAAAAGAAACAACTGAAAACCCACTCAGTGTCATTATTCATGCAAGTAAATTGCAACAAGAAGCAAAACAAATCTGCCATTTTTGCTGAATTTGCTGGAATGACAATTTGAAGCAGCCAAACAACTAAAACACCTTGGCATGGAATTGTAGGCAGGGCTTGGTATGCTTTGAAAAAAATACAAAACACTGTCTCCAGGTTGCTAAGAACGGCATCGAGTTCACACCTACAAAATGCAGGGCATCTGCTCCAGTCAAATTTCAACTGTAGCTCTGAAGCTGCCATATTTATTGTCTTAATGGAAATGTAGACTATTTCATGGATCACATAAGGAGTTGTGTGGTTTCATAAATTCCTCTGTAAACACTACAAGCTTGGTTGATGTGCGATTTGTCTATGTGATGATATTCGCTAAAATATGCTTCCACACAACTAATCACTCTGGAAAAGTTAGTCAAATGTTATTGTTCGAGAATAAAGTTACTTATTGTGACGCTTTAAGTTCACACAGTGCTTTACTTCAGAACAGCTTATCCAGTCAGTTCCCCATAGCAGACAAACCTTTAAATCTCATCACCCTGAGTACTGGAATATTCCTAGGAACTAACAATGTTTACACACAAGAGGTGGACTTTGGTTATTGCACTGCACTATAGAATTGCAGCATGGAAGCAACTGAAGCCATGAGAATATCTCTATAAATTAACTGTGAGGTAGAACAAATTAAAAGAATGATTCAGATCATGATGGGAAGGTTTCTAACTTTAACCAATGTGATGAATCTGAAAGCCTGCTATAGCTCAAGGGGGGGATGTGAGAGTACAAGTAACTAACAGAACAGACCCCAGATTTCTTCTATTACGTACTACAAAACCTGGATTCAGAAACCAGTCTACTACTCCAAGTTTGCTGCAGAATGATCAAAACTGCAGAATTAACTGAAGCAAAGCTTTATAGTCCACACTGTCTACCTTTAAACATATACTTTCCTTGTGCCTGTTCTGAATATGCACTGTTTATAAAGTAATCTCAGTTCCATCACATTTTTCAAGTCAACAAGAAAAGAGTTAGAGAAAAAGAATTTACAGAGACGTACCAGCAACAGCAGCAGAAGTAATAGATCTGATACTGTAATAACTTCAAGAATACCGAAAACAGCAACAAAACGCCCAAAGAAAAACAAACATGCAGTTCCTATTAGTTTGGTCAAAGTTTTGTTAACAGTCTATTAGAAAATACAGCAGCACTGGTAAGAAATAGCAGTTTCATATTTAATATCAATAAAACTAGATCTCTGGATTGCATGAGATAAGAAAGAAGTTTTTACAGGCAGCATAGATGTGACACTGCTACTGTAAAACAACGGCAGCTAGAAACAGGGGATTGCATGCCACTGATTCATACACAGTCAGTCGGAAGAGGCTCTGTTCCCAGGGTCTTTAACCTGAGCCTCCACTCACTCCATCACAAGAACTACTGAAACCTATTTAAACATAACAGTGATATTTTGGGAGTGGGGGCAGCCACGCTCGAAAGCAACAAGGCACCACGGTTTCTCCTATCCCCGGTCAGGTCCCTCCAAACCGGGATGTGGTGGAGGAACGTCCTGGAGCTTTCCCAGGCGGGGGAAGCCCCACCGCAGCGCTCCTCCAGGAGGACGCAGCCGCGCTCCAGCCTCCTCCCCGCCCCAGCCACCCGAGGGTCGTGCTTCCCCCTCCAGCTGCCGAAGACTAGCAAGACGCCCCACAGCCTACTGAAAGCGGCGCTCCCCTCCGCCACCGCCCAGCCAGAGTACCGGGAAGCCTCCGACTGCCACCGTGCCCCAGGGCAGCCAGGCGGCCCCAGCACCGACCCCCGCCTCACTCACCTCCCAGGAGCGGCCTCTCCTCCTCCGAGCCGGCCCGCAGCCGCCGCCCCGACGGGCAGGGCTGGGCCGGGCAGCGCTCCACAGCACTCAGAACGCCTTGAGCCGCCCCGCAGCCACCACTGCAGCCCTCAACGGGTGACGGTCCCCCGCCCCCGGGCACGAGCGGAAGCGGCGCCGGCAACCCCCACACCGCTCCCTCAGAACCGCCTCCCGCTCGGGCAATAACAGGAAGGGAGCGGGGATCTGACCCCGGATGGGGATGGCACCGCCCGCCGGAAGTGGAACCGTGGCGCGCGGGGGAAGGCGCTGAGGAGGAGCCGGGGTCGCGCGTTGTGCGCCGGTGGAGGGGCGCGGCGTGACGTCACCGCGCGGTGAGGCGGCCGCCCCGGCTCCGCCCCGCCCGGACCGGTCGCCGCGGCGCGCCTGCGCCTTCGAGTAGCCTGGGGCCGCTCCCTCAGAGCCCCTCCCTGGTGTCCTGCTGCCACCTAGCGCGGCGACGGCGAGGAGGCCTGCGCGGCCCGCAGCGGCAGTACGGCGTCCGCGATCCCGTGGGCCAGAGCGGCCGGTACCGCATGATTACAGCGCCGGAGCCCCTGAAAGCGAGTTTTCAGAAGAATAAGGGGCTCGTCCTGCCCCGAGTGGGCGCTGCGACACTGCTCGGGCCTAACAGACAGTGACTCTGTCCCGTTTATTGTAAACTTGTCAACGCTGCTCGGCGTCCACAGGGACACCACAGTGACACCACCTGCCCCGCGCACAAGAAGGAGTTTGACTCAAGTCCAAGGTGCTCTTGTCCCTTTTCCCCGCTGGATCACCAATAATAATAACCAGTAAGTTTTCTTCCAGTACCTAAAAGGAGCTACAGGAGAGCTGGGTAGGGACCCTTTATCAGGGCGTGTAGGGACAGGACAAGGGTTAATGGCTTAAAACCAAAAGTGGGTAGGTTTAGACTAGATATTAGGAGGAAATTCTTCACTGTGAGGGTGGCGAGGCATTGGCAAAGGCTGCCCAGAGGGGTTGAGGTGGATGCCCCATCCCTAGAAGTGGTCAAGGCCAGGTTGGATGGGGCTTTAGGGACCCTGATCTAATGGAAGGTGTCCCTGCCCATAGCAGGGGGGTTGGAACGAGATGATCTTTAAGGTCGCTTCCAACCCAAACCATTCTGTGATTCCATGATTTGAGCTGCCGCTGGGATCAAGTCACTGTACATGGATCTAGTATTCTGTTCAAAGTGAGCGGCCTACCACTGAATACCCTTATGGATTGGAAAGCAAAGATTTGAGAACATTTTAAGTGTACACTCCCTGGTGGTTTGGGTTTTGGGATCTGGAATGAGCATGCTGGGCTGTTTTAGCCTGGTGAGAGCCATCAAGACACAACAAGTGAGGATGATATTGAGGTGATGACAGCAAGGAGGTGACAGGGATAACCTGGGTGATTAATCAGTCAGGCATCTCGGTTAATCACTCTGTTTTCAAGTGTTATGCATCCTCCCAACAGGAGAGATGGTGTAAGCAAGTTTTGGAGCCAGGTGTGAACGTGATGCAGGAGTCAGTGAATTCTCTTCCTTGAAATGCTGCCCCAGGGACCCACATGAACCCACCCGCAGCCGTGGCCAGGCCCAGCTGCCACAGGTGACTCCAGTGATTGGTAGGAGCACCACCCTTGCAGGTCACTTCAGAACATACCCCAGTACACACATGGAGCAGTGGTTCCCAGTAACACATCTGCCTGTAAACTGCCCATTTGCTGCTTCTACAAATCTCCAGTTTGTGATTCCAACCCCTAGTGATAAATGGGGATTTTTTAAGGTTTCACAAAAGTTAGTAACTACAAGTGGGGCTAACTGATGGATTCCCAGGTGGGTTGGCTGATAGCTGCCGTAAAGTCTGGGGGTTTCAGCTTGTAGTGACTTTTCAGCACATTCCTATTCCAATGAAAGGGGAGAAAATCAACAGAAACACAACAGGCTTTGAAACAGGGTGGCCCAACCATAAGGGTGAGGCCTGCGCTACCTCCTTGATGGCTTGAGCGGAAATGAACTCACTTGGGCTACAAATAACATGAATAAACTGAAGTTGTTTATATATGCAAATTGAGGTTAATTGCCATTTCTGCTGTCAAAACCAGAAGGTACCAAAGCAAAAAATTCAATGACCTTGTGTAAAACCACAGCTCAAGATTTGACCAAGCATTTAAATATTTGGAGCAACTTTTCAACTGTATTTTAGCCCATAATGCTAAAAAGTGTGTTTCAACAACTGCGTGTTTCTGTGAGATTATTTCAAAGGGAGCAGGATCTGAAGAGCCAGCAGCTAGCTGGGACTGGAGGAAAAAATTAGCATGGCCAGTAGTGTGATAGGGTCACATAGAATGTTTTGGGTTGGAAGGGACCTTCAAAGCTCATCAGTCCATCCCCCCTGCAGTGAGCAGGGACATCTTCAACTGGATCAGGTTGCTCAGAGCCCTGTCCAGCCTGACCTGGAATGTTTCCAGGGATGGGGCATCTACCACCTCTCTGAGCAACCCGGTTTCACCACACTCGTGATAAAAAAATGTCTTCCTTATAGTCTGAATCTTTCCTCTTTCAGTTTAAAACTATTACCCCTTGTCCTGTCACAACAGGGACTGCTAAAGAGATTGTCCCCTCTTTTCTTATGGCCCCACTTTAGGTACTGACAGGCCGCACTAAGGTCTCCCTGGAGCCTTCTCTTCTCCAGGCTGAACAACCCCAACTCTCTCAGCCTGTCCTCACAGCAGGACCCTCCTCTGGACGCTCTCCAACGGGTTCATGTCCTTCTTGTGCTGAGGGCCCCAGAGCTGGACGCAGCGCCCCGCGGAGATCTCTGAGCGAAAACGTTCGCTAAACCCCGCGGAGCGAGCGCTGCAGGGCTGTAAGAGCGTGAGGCCGCTGCTGAGGTCATGGCAGCTCTTTTCCAGGCGGAACCGCCTCCTCACCCGCGGCACCTGGCGAGGCACGGAGGGATAAATGCACCCGGCAGCACCGGTGAGCGGGCAGAGCATTGAGGTTTCCCAGGCTGCTGCGCTGTAGGTTCAGCCGCGCAGCCTCCGCCCCGCCGCCGTCGGCCCCGCCCCGCCGCGGTGCGGTCACTTCCTGCAGCTGGTCCCGACCGTGCTGCCGGTCCCGGCCCTCCTGCGGCCTCGGGGACCGGCTGAAGTTGCGTGGGGGGAAGCGGTGCGGGGGGCCGGGGCTGCCGCTCTCAGCCTCCGGCGCGGTAGGTGCCCCGCGGGTGTGCGCGGGAGGCGTGGACCCGGCCTTGGCCCTGGCCTCGGCGGGTGGGGGCTGGCTTTCCCTGTCGGAACGGTGTTACGGGGGGCTCGCAGTGTTCCCGCCGTGTTCGGGGGTGCTGATGCTACTGGGGTGATGCGGATGTCTGTGTCTGCCCTGTCTTTATGTGGGTTTTATTTCTGCGTTTCCCTAACTCTGTGTTTGGTGCCTCGAGTTCCTGCTAAGGGTGCAGTGTTTCTAAGGCAGTAGGTACCCGGGCTCTGTTTTTTTTTCCTTAGACTCCATCACCACGACTTCCAGGCACACAACTTTGCTGAAATGTCTGTGCGGATGTCAGGGTTTCCAGCATGGTTTCTGATCCCTTCTTGATGTAAGAGATTGTGAATGCCCGCTGTACCTGGGTTACTCAGTGTGTATCCTCATCAGCAGAGGGTTAGTGGGCCCTGCATCTTGAGGTGGAGTTGTGTGTGATGTGTGTCTGTTGGAGCACTGCAGCGTTACAGAATGACCTGGCCTTGCAGGGAGGGTTCTGCAGGCCTAGGCTATGGGCAAAGGCAAACTTGCTGGCAAAGTTAGGTTAAGTGCTGTCAGTGTTTTCAGATGAAAGTGGACTTGAGAAGAAATGCTTCCTGCTTTAAAAAAAAACCCACCATCAAACCCCCCAACTTGTTCATTGTTTTTATAGATTTCTATCACTGTTATTAGTTGCCTCAACTGTATTTAAAAACAAGTTCTGGTGGGAACATGTGGCACATAGATTTCTCACTATGGTTTACACTTATGGCCAAGGAAGGTCACATTGTGTATGTGCCTTCTCAATGAAATGATGCTCAGATTTGGGGCCATACCAATTCCTTTCCCAGAGCTGTGCTGTTGGCAGCTGGGAAAGTTGCGCCCTGTTATCTGTGCCACCAGCAGTGCCTGGGTATTGCCAGGCTGTGGTGCTTGGGGCATGGAGGTTGGATCTCCTCCTCCAGAGCTGCCTTTGGGATGCCCTAACCTGAAAGTAGTGAGGAGGGCTTTGTGCCTGTCTCCCTTGCACCCACCTGAGGACAACTGGCACAAGGTGGAAGCATATCCTAGTCCATATGGCATGTAGGAGGAGGCATGGCTGAGAGATGCTATCTTGAGGCAGAATGTCTCCTCAGCTTGCCCTGGAGAGCTGCAGGTCCTTACCCTGCCTTGGACTGTACTGTTATGAGTCCTTGGTGATGGAGATTCCCCATTCCTTTGCTGCTTTGCAGTGTAAAGATTTTGCAGCTTCTCATGTGAAGAGAAAGGAGGAGTCAAAGATGTCTTCTTACCTTCTCCTGGACAGGGTATCTGTAGCAACCAGCAGGGGAAGGTTAAAGGGGCATGTAAATAAACTGAATTTGAGTGATATATTTTTCTTTTAAATAATAACTGTAAGAAAGAAATGAACATAATTCGAGCAATTTCAATGATGAAGGATCACCATCAGAAGAAAACCAGAGTGGCCTATGGCAAGTCAAGAAGTTCCAATTTTAAAATTGCCCATGCAGCCTTAATTTTATCTTTAGACTATTGTTTACTTTAAGAAACAGTAAATGACCTTACAGTTAAAGATTTTCAAATATTACATTATACCTTTTCCCCTCTGTAAGCACTGTGTCCTGTCTTGCATATGACAAATCCCATCTGTGACAGTTACGCATGGAAGACTTGGCATGAGTGTTTACTCATGCAAAATTAAGGAGACAGAGCTCGATTGCCATTTACTGTAGGTATCTTTATATTGCTCTATGAAGTACTTAGCTGTAATTTACTCCAATTTTAAGGTAAGAGGCCCATTATGGAAGTGTAATAAAACTCTGGAGCTGGATGGCATCCTTACCTGCTTGTCTCGTTGATCTAAACTGCCTTGGTAGACCTGCGTTATGATCTATTTAACCATCGTGAATATGAACTTGTTCCATCCACAGCCCCACTAAAATTAATTAGGCTGTCTACAGAGTAGTACTTGAGGAAACTAAAGGTAGCAAAATCTTTTTTCCATAGTTCTGTTTAACCAGGAACACGTATGCTGAACGTTGGAGAGCAGTTAGGTTACACTAGAGACCTGACCCTGCTAATGGATGATTTGTACCACAACATTCCTGTGTTTCTTCTTCCTTCTTTGTGGTAGATTCCATTTTGTCTTGTTTTTGTTAGTTTTCATGATACTGGTTTTATGGTGACATCATGTTAAGTATAGTTGTCCTGGAATTTCACAGAGCCTTGGTGGTGGAGGGCTGATTAAAACCATGGAATCTCCTGGTGGCTCTATTACTGTCTTAAAAGCTTGTCCCCAAGGCAGTGCATGCTGCTCTTCTTTTTACTTTTTCTTCCTTACCTTTAGTTACTAGTGACAACTGAACTGCCTCCAGTCTTGTATTATTTGGAAGTCTGTTTTTAGAAGTAAACATTTCAGAAATGCTTGTGTCACTTGAGTGCTTTAGTGCCACTGATTTTCTTTTTTCTTTTTAAAATATTTTTTATTTTTCCTAATAGAACACAGACCTCTCTGGGACTAAATTTTAAAAGGTAATACCATACCTAAAAATGCAGGCATCAACTGGGATTTTCCAGAGATTGAGTGTAGCAAGGTCTTTATCTCCTGCTAATTTTAGCAGATTGAAAATCCCAGAAGTTATCCCAGATAAATGCTATCTGCTTCTCCAGGTTCCTAAATGCCTTTGAAGTCAAATTCTGTTTTTAAATGCAATTTAGGAATGCGGTTCCTATGTAACATTTAATTTACCTTTCCCTAATTTTTCAGAAGGGTTATTTTAAAATGTGGCTCACTATTTGCTAAAACAGAGGAACAAATCCCATAGCATAAACACAGTTACTACCACTGCAGCCTTAGCTGGAACTGATCTGCAGAGGCCAAGATAATGCTTCCCTCGATCCCTCTGTAGCAGTGAACAGGATTTGTTATGATAAGAAGCTAATAAGAAATTAACAAAAGTAGCTGTGCCTCGATTCATGCTCTCACTGCTCTGCATTATTCTAAGAATGTTCATACCAGGCTTTAGATACGATTTATAAACTTCAATTAAATAAGCCCTTGTAGGAAGTCTAGGGTTAGTTTGAAAAATTTGAATTAACAGAGAAATAATTGAATAAAGGTTAATATGGGCTAAGCTCTCCCATTTTGCAGAAGAAGACAATCTTTAACATCTTTAAATGTTGCAGGGGTTGTAGTTAGAATAGGAAACTTGAGAAATAGCTCAAGGTCATTTGGCAAGACCATGGGAGAGAACCCTTGGGAGCTGACTGTGCACCACAAGGTGTGCTCACCTTGGTTCTCGCTCTTTGCTTTTTCTTGACTTAAGTAGGATATCTTTCCTCAGGAAGGACTTTTTGAGTATTTGAGGGAGGTATTTATGTATTTTGTATCTACCTCTGTATAACAAACATCTGCTTTGAAGTATTTGGATTCTTTTAAAGTCATCATTAGCAGTAATACTTTGTAATATTTGTTTAGGTCTTGGAGTGTGAGCTTGTTCTTAGGCTATCAGAAGGGGATGAGGCTAAAGGTTGTGTCCGTCCCCATTCACACAGCTGTGTGTGCTGTTCATGTTGTCACATCTTCCAGTGGTCATGGAGCAGTGGGGCAGGCATGCGTGCTATGGGTCAGGTACTACATGGACTTTTCACATGTCCAGGAGGGTGCCATGGGATACTAACAACTACATTTCAGATTTCAATCCACTTCTTATACACATATTGTTTAATCTGGCCCTGGCTGTCTGAAATGTTGGTGTTCCTGTGGGAATATAAGTGTTATAAACTGACTTCATCCTGCTTGACATGTCTTGCATTGTGAAAAGGCATAAACTAGGGGCAGTGAAGCTACAGAAGTTCTGCCCTGGGTTGTTGGTGTACCTGTTAGTACTCCTTCTTTCAGCGTTTTTGTCTCTCTGGTCTAGATCTGAAGACGACACCTCATCCTTAGAAGTAGCATGCTCACAGTCTTCCTGGCCAATGATTCTTCTACAGCAAGCAGGACTTCTTCCTCATCCTGAGAAGCCTTCATCTATTCCTATGTCAGTGGCTACAAGGCCAAGAGCCAGCTCACCACTCTCCCCACCAAAATCTCTTGGACTGGGACCTTCCTTTCATCACGCACAAGAAGAAGACCTTGCAAAGGTGGTGGAGCAGGACCCTATGCTGGAAGAACTATGTAAGCCTCTGTGCTGTAAGCTTTGCAATGTGACTCTGAATTCAGCACAACAAGCCCAGGCTCATTACCAGGTAAGGATAGGAGCAGGAGGCTTTCAGGGCTGCTGCAGCTGATGTAGATGTACCTGTGCCAGCATGTGTACTGCCAGTAGCGTTGCTGTGGCAGCACAGAGCTAAGTGTGGGCTAATGCACAAGGACTAACTTAGCTTCTCAAGGGTATTTTGAGTGCTTTGTTGAGGTGGCTGCACACCAGCAGCAACATTTGAGTTAGCTCATCTGAAGCTACCTCTACACTATGTGATGGACTGGGAGCTGTGGTTAGAATTGCTCTATAGACTTATCTTCACCCTACTTGAGTTTTCTGTTCATCCAGACATGCAGCAGTGCATTCATGTATAGTATCATCCCTGCAGCATGTTCTGAAAACTTTGTCCACAGGGACAGAGAAGTAGTACCAAGATGGCATGGGTGAAAAGGCAGACACTTACAATTTTCCTTGGTTTTGTGTAATCTGTTTTCCACCTGTACACTCATTCAATAAAATAGAGCTGCTGATTCCACCAAGAAGATTTTGTAAGGCCTGGACAGGTGTTTTCTGTTGGATCCAGCAGTGCAGTTAGAAAAGGGAGCTGCTGCCTTGTGCTCATCACTGCCTCCTTCCTGAGGTTATGAATAACTGATCTGCCTGTGGGGCTATTTATGCAAACTGCCTCATCTGCTTTGGACAGCATCAGCTGAGCCAACTCAGACCAAATTTATTTTGTTCAGGCTGGTTTGGATGACTTATCTGAAATAAGTAAGGGACTATTGTCATATGAATCTTTGCTGAGAGATGAAATATGCCAGAGTCTTACGTTACTCCGTTTTACTTGTACTCTCTCTTACTAGTGCTGTATTTGTGTGAGATGTGGAGATAGTAACTTTTACCACCAGCAAATCGAAAAGGGTGGTTGTCCATATCGTCAGGTCAGCAGACCCAGATCTCACACTTGCTGTTAGACCTGAAAAGTGGTATGGTGGCAGTAAAGGGGTAGGCTGAGTTAGTGTTACACTTCAGCATCTGATTTCGGCAGTATTTCTGCCATGAGGGTACAGAGTGCATGTATAGTACATAACTTGCATTTATGCATATGCCTTACTATACATCCCCAGTGCAGATGCATACTCTTATGTAGCTCTATCACATTCTCAAAACACCGAAAAGGACTATAGCATGTTTTCTGAGGAAAAAATAAAATAAGAAGAGTTTTTTAGATTCAATCTCATGTTTTAACTCATGCTTGCAGCCTCACGAAAAGAAGTGTGTTTGGGCTTACCAAAACGCTGTGCAAAGGAGTTAATGTTTCATGTTTAAAATACAAAACACTAGTTTTAAGTGAAATGGAAACAGATTGAGGAACTAGATGTAAATTTACTGATTTCAGAAAATCAGTTGAAAATGAGGCCAAATCATGGTAGGTGATGAGCATTTTAGAGAAGGGGGGGATTCCAGCATCTCAAGTTCAGAGTTGTTATTTTCTGAGTGACAGCTTCTTTACCGGAGGTGCCATCTTCATGGCCACTCTCTCATTTTGGTCTCTGGTCCCTTATTCTTTCAGTGTTATTAAGATACTGTTATTAAGACAGCAGTTAA
The DNA here is from genome assembly GCA_009769605.1 of Bucorvus abyssinicus. Lineage (NCBI taxonomy): Eukaryota > Metazoa > Chordata > Aves > Bucerotiformes > Bucorvidae > Bucorvus > Bucorvus abyssinicus. The sequence continues at coordinate 7,707,543 of CM020035.1, read as the reverse complement.
TTTGGGTTCTCTTTCTAGGGTAAAAACCACAGTAAGAAACTCCGAAATTACTATGCTGCCAATAGCTGTCCGGCACCTGCCAGGATGAGTAATTCAGTTGAGCCTGCCCCACCTCAGGTTCTCTCCCATCCAGCTCAGGTAAGACATGAATAGGTGACCGAGATCATGTGGCTTCCTTGTCACCTACCCCCCAATAAGGATAACTAGGTCTCACGCTTTGAGGATTACTGCAGGAGTGGGGAAAGAGTTTTCCTTGTGATGGCACAGGATGGAGGAAATGGCCTATTGTGAGCTGTTTGCTTTCCTTTGAAGATGCAGATATTGATCTGCCTTTGCAGCAGAATATTGGACTTGAAATGTTCTATTTCTGCATGGCAAATACTTTGATTCCTAGGTAAGTCAGATGTGCTGCTGATTATGGTTGTTTAAGGGCAGTTATAAAACAGTATTGTTAGAGCTGGATTTGGACACGAGGGTGTGGCATCCACTCTGCACATTCCATTGTGTGAGGGAAGCCTACTCAGAAAAAGTGCTTAGGTCCTTCTATACCCATTGCCCAGGGCTGTTAGCTAATTCCTCTTTTGTTGCTCCTTTTGAAGAGCTGATTCTTGTCTGTAGGGTGAATGGATTGTTCCCTCAGTGATCCAGATTAATTCTGTGCTGGGCACATTAGAGGCAAAAGAGATGATTTTTACGTTCTTCCTCTAGAATTCATCACTTAGGCTTAACAGCTAACCTGGTTTTTCTGTGTGACTGTGCAGAGAACCACAGCTGGGCTGCAGGGACAGAAGCTGTGCCTATCATTTCCCAAAGCATAAGCCTCTGTTGTCTGTAGAAAAGAAAGAAGCATTTGCCATAATTGTACAGGCTGTTGGAGCCCCCAGAGGGAGACTCAGTCCCGTGTGGAATAACTTTGGGAGTCACAGAACTGAATTGAGAGGGCATGGGGTCCACTCCTAGGTAGTGGAACATGGGTGCTGTACCTGGTAGGGTATCTGATGTGTTTGGTTTTTTTTTAGTGGAGAAAATGATCCATGGTAATAAAAAGACCACTCTGGGGCCCTATGAGGATTCATGTTGTAACGTAGAAGTCAGAATTGTCTGTGTGTCTATAAGCTTGAACATTATCAAAGGAGATGTGAAAGAAACTCTACTTGGCAAGTGCCACGGTGACATGGCCGTATGAATCACTGCTGCTGCACTGTTTACAAAGTGCTTTTCTCTGGATGTCACACACTGAGGAGATGTGGTTGCTGTCCCGATCAGTGTGTGGTCTGACTAGACAGGCAAGGTATCTTTTATATGGCAGGATCTACTCATGTGAGGCTGGGTCCTTCCTTTGAAGTCTTGATCCAGGTGTCCTCCTACCTGAAGGGTAAGGATCAGAGGTTTGGTAGCTCTACTATAACTTTGGGGTTTTTTTTTTTAATCTCTTCGTGTGGTTAGGGAGCTGTGAAGTTATTAGGTACTCTGTAAATATGAGAGAGGAACACCTTTGCCTTTCAGTGGGTCTTCCTCAACATTCATCAGCTCCCAGCAGTCAGGAGTAGAGGAGTTAAATCGTTGCTGTGAAGTAAACAAACCTCTGTAGCTATTGCAGAGGTACAGGGTGCTTGTTTGGATTGCTTTCCTCTCCATCTGAGGCCAGGGATTTGCCTAGATTGTGAGGAATTTGCAGATTATTGTGGAGGATGAGGCAGGGAAAATGAAGTTCTTACAAGAACAGTTCGGGGAGCACTTGAGAGTGTCCTAATCCATATGCTCTAATTCCAGCTCTCTTGCTGCCTGCTGCAGATGATACTGATCTCAGTCCCTGTGATTCAAATACTTAAATGATTTAACCTTCTTGTGTTTCACGTGCTGTCTCTCCCTTTGCTGCTAGATGGGATCCAGTAAACCAGGTGGCCGGGTGATCTTGGCCACAGAGAATGATTACTGCAAGCTTTGTGACGCCTCGTTTAGTTCTCCAGCTGTGGCACAGGCTCACTACCAAGGGAAAAATCATGCCAAACGGCTGCGTCTTGCAGAAGCACAGAATAACTCGTTCTCGTAGGTATTGCTCAACTTCCCACTCAGGCTGAAAGCATGTGGCAGTGTCTCTGGCAGTCTTTTTCTCAGAAAACCCTGAACTGCAGCTGTTCATATTTGTTTAATCTTCAGGGATGCATCAGAACTAGGCAAACGAAGGGCAAGGAAAGAAGGGAATGAATATAAGATGATGCAGAACAGAAGAAATATGTATACAGTTCAGAACAATACAGGTAATTGGGAGCTTGCATCTGTTCTATAGTTGGAATAATAATCAGTAATAATCAGACTTGTTTTTCTTCTGTTTCCGAGGTCTGTTTTTGCAGAGACAGGTTCTGAAAAGGGCTGGTCCTAGCTCTGCTGATCCTTCACGTCTGCATGGTTTTTTTTCCCAGCTGCTAAAGTTGCTTTGTTTTGTCAGCCTGCTTGTTAGTTCGGTTTCTCAGTTTGTAACTTTATTTGCCATCTGCCTGTCTCTAAGGCTGCTCTAAGTGGTGACAGTTTTCCTGCTTTATTTTCTTGGCAAGTGGCCGGGTGCTTTTGACTCCTGCTGTAGCACATCAACCTGTACTTGCACTCCTGTGACCAGAATGAGAGAACATGTTAGCCTCTCTCTAAGACCATCTGTTCCTAGAGTTGAGTCCTTCCTCAGGTGTTGGATGCTAGCTTTGCCTCCTTACTATGAGTTAAAGTGTGTTTTATAGTGTCCAGCCCAGCATCTGTTTCTCTTTCATTTTAAGATGTGTTATGAGCCCGTATTAGCTGAAGCCCTCATTCCTGGTGAAGCTTGGTTTAATTGTGTCATTCTAGCTGCTGTCATGTGGAAAAGATAAATGTTTTAAAGTTCTGTTAAATATCATTTTGTGATAATTTTAAACTGACGCAAGCTTATTCTAATCAAAAGACTGTCCTAACTGTGGAATTGAAAGATTAAGAAAAAAAATTGATTCATCACTTAAATTGTTAGGCTCATAACTTTCACAGCCTTATTGATTCTTAGAAAGATAGGGGTACTAAGCCCACTCTACTGCTGTAAAAAATACTGGCAAATACTGCTCCCCTGTGTGCTACAGCCCTGTAAATCTGGATTTCAATGGAGAAGTCATGTGGGAAAACAAGGTTCAGACTCTAATCAGTTAAAGAAGCTAATCTTTGGCTGCCTTTTAATCATTCGTTGTACTTAGAAGTTGTCACTGAGCTGCCTCAAGCTTTTCTTTCTCATGGATAAAACAGGCTTTTCTGTTGACTCCTCAGGTCCCTACTTCAATCCCCGCTCACGCCAGAGGATTCCTCGGGATCTGGCCATGTGCGTCACCCCCAGCGGCCAGTTCTACTGCTCCATGTGCAACGCTGGGGCCAGCGAGGAGATGGAGTTCAGACAGCACTTAGAAAGCAAACAGCATAAAAGCAAGGTGTCCGAACAGCGGTACAGGAATGAGATGGAGAACCTGGGCTATGTACAATGACGCAGCACCCTTGGCAGTAGTTTGCAAATAGAGCAGCTTGTCTCTCGCCTGCTGTTTGCCACATGCCCTGCTTCGTGCTCCATTTGATAGGAGTATGCTCTCGAGCTATACATGTAACACCTGCAAACTAATGGTGTGGTTAGATTTTTTTTCTGTCATAGTTGGCAGGATGATGCTGTGCAGGACATGAAGTGTTTTTGATGTTTGTTTGCTAATTATCTAAGGCTCTTCATTGTATTGAGTGGCAGGGAGGACTTTGTCTTCTTCCCAGCCTTCTGCATGAATATGCAAAGCCCAAGAAGTGCTGGGAACTTCTGTGGTTCTACCACACAGGTGGACCACGTGCAAAGCCCACTCCCCTCTTTGCATACCACAGAGCAGTGCTCCAAAATGCCTCCCTAAAGTAGACTGAATCTCTGGGCAGGGACGGGGCCTGTGAATGTGTGAATTAGGTGGTGTACTTGTCCACAAATTGCTGCTCATGGCTCCCATTACAGCCCAGGGTAGGTTCTTTCCATATCCTTGTAGAAAGGCTGCACATACCTCTCCTCTTTGGAGGGTCTTGCCTCTTACCGCTTCCTCTGCAATGCAGATATCATTCTGAACATCTGACAAAAAGATTCTTGGTGTTGTTGGCTGGGCACCTTAATGCACCATGGGTGTAGCTCATCTCCCTTAAGAGAGACTGTGGGGATCTTGGTGCTTTAATGAAGGGAATTGGAAAGCAAGCTTGCTCAGATGAGATGTGCTCTGCCCTGATTCTGCCTTAGACTGAGTAGGGTTGGGAACAGGTTTGAGGGAGGGAGGGAGGGAGTGATCAGATGTAATTTCTTTGCGTACTGATGTAGAAGAGAGTGAGTGGTGGTCTCTGGCCTGCAGCTCTATTGCTCTGGGAGAGCAGGGCTGCCTGGACCTTGGGAAGGAGATACCAGTGTGTACCACTTCAGTGCCATTCCCTGGCCAAAGCCCAATGGGTGTTACAGAGGGGAGCTGAAATAATCCTTTGGACTAGAGCTACCAATATTGGATGAATTTTTTCCCATCTCAGGATGGGTTTTAATTCCATTCCTTGATGTGAACTTGGCTGTTTTAGGGACCATCAAAAATCCAAAGTTAGGTAGCATGTAAATGTCAGGGGTGATGGTTATTTAAGTAGCAGCTTTTTGGTCACACAGAAGCATTCATGAAACTTGTTAAGCAACTTTGTAAGTGTAAGCTAACCCAAAGGCTGTGTGTCTGGTTTGATTTTCCTTAGCAGAAGTAGAAAGGGTATGAAGAGCAGAACTAGGGCTCACATTTTTTTTGCTCATTTGGGTAGATGTGAGGAGCTGTGATTGGAATCTAGTTCACAGTGTTTGTAAATCATTGACTCCAGTGGCAAACAGGGCATGTAGGTAACCTCCGTGGGACCCGACTCACCACTGCGCTGCTACAGCTATACACTGGTATAGCTTCATTGACTTCAGTGGTGGGTGCAGAGCCGGGGTAAAGGAAGCATTGTGGCTTGCCTCTCGCTCCTCTTCAGGCAGTATGCTGACTTAGACGCAGCTCCATTGGTTTCAGTAGCATTTTACCAGGAATAAATTTTACCTAGTGCATAATGTTGAAGGTAGCTCCCCCACCCCCCCTTTTTTTTTTTTTGCCATTCTGATCCTGCCTCTTGCATTCCAGAAGGACTTTCTGCTTGCCTTAAATGAAAAATGAATAGACTAACAAAAATTCCAGACAGTTTTTATTCATCTTTCTAGTCCATCTCAAAAAGATTTGTGTCACCTCGCTGCTCCTCAGAAATCGAGTATCTTTATCTTTAGTTACCCGAGCATCAGGTAGCTTTACAACCTAACACAGCCTTCCTACATCCAGGGGATGTGAGATCTTGCACAGCAGTCAGAAACAATGCCCTGCATCATTCCATGCTGATCCTTGCCCTGCAGATTGCAGGCAGAGCAATGGACATCCTCTTGATTGGGATTCCCTCCCCTCCTTTGTGAAAAGCCTAGTTAAGTAGGGTTTGTGCACTGGAGCACGTTAGAAGGTGGGAAGACAGGTGCCCAGACTGCAGAGCACTAACTGAGCAGTTCTGACAGCCATTTCTTCTGTGCTTTCCTGCCCCTGGCTCACCCTCTGTGCAGTCTTGAACATTCCCCTTGCAAAAATCTCATCAGCCTTTTCCCCCTCTTCATCTTTTGCCGTCAAAGACAAGCTCTGGTTTTCTGTTTGTGGTCTGTCTTTTGTTTCTCTAGTCTGGCACCACTGTGCAGGGACTGAGGGAGTTGGATGAGCCTTACTGCAATGTGCTTCACTGAGTGATCCCTGCATCATGGTTAAACATCCCTCTTGCTGTAAATGAAAGTGTGGCATTTCCCACAGGCTGCAATTAGTAGTAGAAAAACAACACTTTGTGAAATAGGAGCTGGAGGAGCTGTAGGTACTGGTGGTGTCTAGCTTTTTGCTAGGGCCAAGGAGGCATTTTTGTCTGCTGTCATGTGTACCGAAAAACAACTGTTCACTTCTCTGCTTTGGTTGCTGCTCCTGCTCCCAACCCAGCTATCTGCAACTTGTTTGGCATTTCCAGTGACTGCCAGAGGTGTCAATACTTAGTTTAATCCATGTGCTGTTACCTCCTGTTACAGCTGGTGCAAACATGCCACAGCACACCAGTGTGAGAGTGCGTGCAAGGGGCTGTTCCTGTGGGCTTCTGAATCTGGTTTTGAGGAATGGCTTGAGTCTGCCTGAACAGAGAGGCTTGTATCTGCTTTGTTTTGTTCAAGGGGGTACCACAAGTGAATGTCATCATCCTGAGGATTTGGAAGTGGCAATTTATTTAGCAAGTATAAAGCAGACAATGGGACTCAAGCCACAAGAGTAGGACAGGTTTCCTACCTGGTAGGAGGGATATTTCTGGCTGGGAGAAGCAGCTTTGCTCCAGTGCTCTGTTGTGGCCCTTCCCTTCAAAGGACCAAAGCTTTCCTCTCCCTCTTCAGCATTGTTTAGTGGTTTGGGATCTTCCCACTCTCCTTCTAGCACAGAAAATTGTTGACTGCAAAGAGAAGACTCCCCACCTCACCAATATCATTAGGGTTCAGGCCAATCCAAACTCATGCTTGTCAGCATGAGAAACGGTGGATCCTGATTTTTTTTTTTTAATTTGGTGTGAAAGCTGTTCCCCAAATCAGTGTTTGAAACACAGATTGAGAACCTGTCCTGGCCAAACCCTGTTTGAGACAGATGGGCTGGGGGAATACCATACAGCTGCAGTATCGCTTTCCAGACCCCATGACTCTTTTTCCGTGGTAAACAAAGTACCAAACCCAAGAAACAGGACTTCTGTGAAGCTGTCACATTGGCCAGTAGGTTAATGACCTTTGCTGCTAGAAACAAAGTAAAAATCAATGTGTTCATATTTATTTTACTGTGCTGACCACTAATTGACTTGTTAATATTTAAGGCATTGTTTTGTATGTTGTTTTTTGTTTAAATAGGAAGCTCTACATCGCACTTTGGTTTTGGATCAGAACAGATATTTATTATATTTGTGAAAATGTTTTCCCTCCCACAAATGTATTGTTGTCTTTCCCTTGATGCAAACAAAAAACCCCACCCAAACAAAACCCACCCCAAAACAAAAAAAAACCCAACCAAATCCAACCAGTACATCTTCTTTAGGTTTTTTTATGCCAATCAAAATGGGGATTTCCTTGCAACTCACTCTTAAAAGTCCATTTCTAATTTTTTTTTTTTCTTTCAATGGTTCCTTTGGTAACTTGGGATGATGTTTCTAGAGAGACCTGAAGTTCATACTACATTTAAGCATTTCTTTTAAGGCAAGGAAGTGAAGTATGTGGAATCCATGTATTTGTGAGGAGGATGAGTGTGATACTATTTTGGTTGTGTTAAGCATTAGCTGTTATTTTGCATTCTGCACTAATGAGTAAATGTGTGTTAATCTTGCCTAACATTGGTCTATTTTTGACTTTTTGCTTTCTTCATGTACATCAAAAGGAACCCTGAAAACTTCTGTGGAATTGCTTAGGATGGTCATCAATGTAACAGAATGCAGATTTTTTTTTTTTTTCTGTAAAGCTTCCTGTCTTTGTTCCTTGTCTGGATGCCCATTATAGGGCATTAGGAAGGAAAGCTTTTGCCATAAGCACGATTCATATTTTAGCTTACTAATGCCTGAGGTCCTTTTGCTGCATTTCTTAAGTGATTCTCTCGCTGTAACCAATGGGAATCCTGCTCAAGTCAGGAGTAAATGAAATACTGTAGCTAAATATATTGTGTTGGCTAGGGCCAGGCAAGGTACACTGCTAAAATTTGTCCTTTACTCTGATGTTTGGGTTACAACACTCCTAAGGTCTTGCTTTTTGAGGAATGTATATCTGGTTCTGTAAGGATTTGGTCCTGCTCCAGCTAAAATAGTTTGAAGTACGTTGACTTTAGTTGAGTAGGAGGAAGCCTTGAAACCCTTCAGGAATTTCATACTGCTGATGTTTTATCATGTGTGTGTTTTTTGGTTTGTGGGATTTTTTTGTAAAATTTACAGCCATATATACAAGGATGCTCTGGATGAGATGGAGCTCTTTTGCCATGTTTGGCGAAGGATTAACAGAAAATGGAGAAGTATGGACCTGGTTTCTTTCAAGTGAGAGGCTAAGCTCCTATTGTTTTGAACTGGACTGGTTTCTTTGCCATCTGCATGAAGTTGAAAGTGAAAATATAATCCACTTTCAAATAAATATGGTCAAGCAGTAGTTCCGGGAATCTCTCCTTTAAAAAATGTCACAACTAAAATTATGTCTTTATCTGAAGTATCTGCAGGTAAAAGCAGTACTGTGGATTTTAAAAAGTAAAATAGTTTTTCAATCTGTGTTTTGCGGGCAAAACATTACTTGATTTAATTTCCTTCTGCATCTGTCCAGCAACATCATTTGCAAGTGCTTTGAATGTGTTTCATCTAGAGCCTTCTTGTCAAGTTGGTTTTGTACATTTGTCCTTATTTTCTTTATATTGTACCGTCCCCCATGAGGGAGTAGTTGATAAAAATGATTTTTTTCCTTTTTTTCTTCTTCAGTATATAATAAATCATCTTGCTCTTATCAGGTACAGCCTTAGTGTTTGGTATTGCTACTTCTTGTGATATGGCTGGTCTATGCATGACTGAATTGATTTTAGCCTAGCACAGGAGTAAAATGTTTGAATACCCTGGAAAAGGAATATAGTCCCATGTAGAATTTATTACTCTGGAGGGGGGTTGGTGTACTTCTAACTGCTACTGAAAACCAGCTGAGTTCTCCCTCTGAGCTGTCTTGGCTTCAGGAGGGATTGGGAGTGCTCAGCATCTGACAGGATGGGAACCAGGAGGTACAGGAGGGGCTCTGTTTCCAACCATGCTTTTCTCTTGAGTAGACATCACAAGCTCTGCAACAGCCCCAGGCTGAACCACAGACTGACTTTAAACTCTAACTATAGAAGTGTGGGGAGAAGCTGAGCCTGATACTTAACATTTGCACATTTTTGGTAGTGTGCTTTTTCCCTCTTTCATTACTTGAGCCCTCCAGAAGAGCATATGCTTATATAAATGACTTTCCAAACAGAAAGGACATTCTTAGCTGCAACCTTGAAGCAGAGAAACTCCGGAGTTTGCTGGATTCCACTCAGGTAGGAGGAGAACTTTGTCCTTCCCTGGTGCTGCGGCCATGCTGTCAGTGCCATGAGCTGTTGGCCTCAAGGGCAGTGTCCTGGTGGCACACAAGACATTCAGGGTGCGTGACTGCCATTGGGTTACAGCTCTGGGTGTATAAGCAACTGTGAACTGCCATGTGTCCCTGCACTCCCCTGTCCTCTTACTCAAGGCATTGGACCATTACGGAGAATAGTGACACCATGGTGGAATTATTCTGATTTACCATTTCGTTGGGCTGAGAGCTGCCTCGGTGCTTAAGTGACTTCCTCTGTGCTACCAATGAAATGCAGGAGGCTTCATGTGTTCTCATTTATAGTAAACAGAGTAATAAAAACTTTTAAGTGCAGCTTAATATTAAATCTCACCCCAGCCCTTCATTGTGTTATGCCCACACACTGTGTCTCTTTTGGTCATCCTAGGAACCGGAGAGGAGCAAACCTCTGCAGAGCAGTGTGTCCCCATTACTAAAAAGGCAGTGCTTTAATATCTGGTAATTACATGTGGTGATTATATTCCTTCCTAATTCTGTAGAATTTGGTACAGCCAAAGCATAATGACACGCAGAGATACCTGAACACATGAATTAGGTAGAAATGCCTAATTTAGTCACAGGTATTTGTTAAATTAGGCAGCAAATAAAAGAGTATTTCTTTAAAAATCAGACTGATTGTATGATTTAAAAGCATAAATAGCCCTCCTTCTGCTTCTCCAATTACCCTGGTGTCTAAGGATCTCGCTTAACTGTCTTACAACACTTCATAGCTGAGGAGGTAAAGTTTGAGGAAAAGAAGGGATGTGCCCAGAAAGTCTCTGGCTGAAAAGGGAGATTGAACCCAAGGCCTTTGAACACCAGGCTGCTGACCCTGCCACATCTCCATTCAGCCTCCCTGTTCACAGGCTGCTGAAAATGGCTGGATTTTAAAAACAAATGATAATCATTACATTTTAATTGTTTATATAATGGCTTTACAATGTGTTAGGACTTTAGCACGTAGTTTAAAAATAAGGAAGCTCAGCAGAGTGCTCTCAGTATTGCTTCTGCCATTAAATCTTTGTGGAGAGGTGGAAAAAACAGCAGCTTTTAGGATTGTAGAGGGTACATGTTTGTCAAGTGCAGGTTCCAGAGGCTCTTATGTCCATGTCACATAACTTCTCTTTATTCCTACTTGTAGTTCTCCTAAAGCATTTGTGTTGGCTGCTGCTTGTTTGTTTTGGGATAGCAATGAGCTGCTGTAACAGGTAAGAAGTAGAATTTGTTGGCCTAATCCATCAGTGAATGACACACTTTCAGTCGGCCTTATTCCACTGGGCTTGCTTCACCTCTCTACCTGCATGCAACAAGAGCAGATCTATTTAAAGTTGGTGGAATTACACAAGTGTAAAGAGAGAGAGGAAGATTATCCACAGTGTATTTTCTGGAACTAGAGAGTGCCTTTGGCAGTGTTTGCTGTACGTATAAATATGTTAAAAGAAAGTGTTAATCTAAGGCTTGTTTCTCAATATCAAGGTACAAAGAGGTGCTGTGGATGAAAGAACAAAGTGTGGAAGAAGTAAAGAGAGAACATAGTTGCATGATGAACTAAATATGCTGCATTTGGTGCATCTGTGGCATTTTATGCAGGACTGCGGTGCTTACCTGAAGAAGCCAGACTACGTACTTAACTAAATGCCACGAGACCAATAGTGTGAAAACCACATGAGTCTGTGTGTTACCCTGGGTTTTAAATGATGAAACATAGGTATGAAAAAACCTGTGAAAAGTCAAATGGCAAAATCTCTGTGCGCCAGGAGAGGTGATGACTTATGGGTTAACACCTGATGTTTTGAGGAGTCTGTAAAGAACAGTTCAGGCTTAAGGGACCTGTAAAAACAACAGCATGGTGCCAGAAATCTTTCACTGCAGTTGATTCGAGAGTTTGAGAGCTAACTGAGATGTCATTTATGACAATGGCTCATTTTTGCTCTGTATGAACTTGTACAGGTGGGGATTGTTTCAGGCAAGAGAGGAAGCTCCTGTGCGAGGCAGGGCTGGCTGCAGCCTCAGTTACCTGGAGGGATCTGTCCTTCTCCGCTTTGACCTGCCATGTATGTGTGTGCATGCATGTGAAGCAGTCCCTTTGAGGACTTTTCCTCCTTGATGTCATCCACTGTTTGTAAGAGGTTATTTTCCACTAGCTCCGTATAGCAGGTACCTCTAATACTGTTTGCAGTATCTCAGCAGCAGCATGTTGGGTTTGATTGGGAAACGGCCCAACCACCGAATACATGGGAGTCTCAGACAAGTAGCTTCTGTTTGTAAAAGCTGGTGAGCATCCGCTACTTGTGTGACAGTGATACCCAGAGCATATTTGGATTAGTAGGTCCATATTCAGACAGATGAACAATGCAATTCATCTCCAGGATACTGCATTTATTTATGCCAGGTGGGATTATGGGCTGCTGTATATTCTGCTGGTCTGTCTGGTAGGTACCCAGGCAAGGGTACGTTGCTTCTCACGCCTTCTCTTACATCTGGTCTCAGTGACTGTGTCTTGAGGGTCTGTTTTTGACTAGTCTATCTTTGGTTTATCTTGTCACAGAAATGTAATTAATAGGAAGGCTTTTATAATGTTTGTTTAACGACTTTGATTTGAAGTTTGTTTACTTGTGTGAAGCACAGATTTTATTATGCAAAACCCAAGTAATTTCTACTGAATGTTATTGAAAAGTACAAAGTGGTAACAGAAGAATATAAATAAAAATAAGACAGGTGTTTAAGGTTGCAGTGAGCCCAGGTGCACAAAACTGAGGAGGTGGAAATGGGGGCCAGCAGTGGATAGTACCAGTCTGTCTCTTGCCCATCCTCCAATCCCAAGACACATGCTGGATGTTACGCTGCCATATTTGCAATTATACCCTTGAAATAATGCCTGATAAAATCCAAACTGTACTGCTGACCTTTTGTATTAGCCTTCCCTTGAGGCTCATCTACTGCAGACCTGGACAATAGGCAGGATGCAAGAGGCTCAGGGATCGTTACGCAGAGTCGAACAGACCGTGCCTTCCCCTGCGCTCCCTTCCCACAAAGGCAAAATGCAGCAGCGCTGGATTAAGCCCTTCTCCTTAGGGTGGGCTCTGTGTTAGCCTGATACCAGCACAGGAGACATGACAACAATTGTTAAAATGTGAGATGTAGCCACATACCTGAAACTTTGAAGGAAGCATCGGAGGTTGCAGGTGAACAGAGTATGAAGAAAGTCACTCGACGTTCAGGGTGGATGTGGACACGTGGAGGGGTATCTCTCCTCTTAACAGGTTTCTCGACAGGACAGTTATATCAGCCTGGAGTCCTTCCACGCATTGCCTAGTGTCTAATGCGTGGGACAGATTTCTGAAGACACGTTGTTAATCTAGATTAGCATTGATCTTCACATAGCTTCTCACAGCTGCTAAGAAATGCAAGGATGGGTCAGACCACAGCTATATCCATACACGTGCTGGGTATATATTAGGGCATAATAAGCTTCCAAGGGAGTTCTGCTTAATTTGGGTACACACTATATATGCTAATTATATGGCAACAGTGTTGACAATTAGCATGCATACTTTTAACTTGCTTTTCTGATTGCAGTAACAAAGCCAGTGTTGCCTTCTCCTCTTGCTAACCTCAAAGGCGTTGTCTTGATTTAAGAAACGGCGTCCTAAAGCTCTTATGAGAAAGTGAAGTTGTGTTACTGCAGCTGTCAAGCTGCCCACTTAACAAACTGCATGGTAAATGGATGAGCAGCCAAGCTCTCTGAAATGGTTCATGAGAGCTTTGAGGTTATAAATTGCCAGCCAGCGTTTATTGTCATTGGCATACAACATAATATTCCCACGGTGAATACAGTGCAGGGCTTCCAAATCAGAGCACGATTCCCTAAAATATCAGAATCTGAAGATACATCGTGGGTCCAGATTGTAGGCTGTAATACTTAGAGGAGACCATAATGTACATGTCCCAGAGGGAAAAGTAATAATTGATGGAAGAAATGAGAATAGAAACGAAGAGACGGATAATTTGAAGTTCCCTTGGGTGATGCTGCCAGCCCTTGGGCACAAGACTGGCACAGGTCATTGGTAACATTTAACAACATCTGGCATCCTTATCTGCTCAGGTGTTTTCATGAATCTCAGCAGACATTTTAAACTGCTGTAGCGATTTTGTAAATCCGATTGCAAGTCTTCTTTGAAAACAAAGCTTAGCAACCCAGGTGAGCTGGGCTTTTACAAAATTTCACCTGACGAGGAGGGTCATTAGCGTGTGTTTGTGCAACCGCAGCAGGTGCAGTTGTAGCCTCTGAGCCTAGTTGGAGCTATCCAGGACAATTCCCTGCACAGAGCTGGGGTTGCCTGAACTGCCAACTTCAGACCTAATGGCTCAGTCCCCTGTCTCTGCTCGCATGCAGCACTGGTTACCAGTCCCAAGCTACGTGTTCCATACAGAAACCCGTCATCTCAGTGCTGCAGTGCCACAGCCAAACTGTAAATATTTGAACGTCTTCCTGGAGACTGGTTGAGGTCACCATGTGCTCAGCAGCGCTGCTGCTGGTGATCTAGATTGTCTCCAGAAGGAAATGAAGCTGTGTCGTATCACACAAGGAGCATCACTTACATCTGGTATTTGGGATAAAACTTAACATTCTACAGGTAGTGTCGATGGCTGGCAGCAATTTTGCCAGACAAATACCGTGTGTGTTTCCCAGAAGGATTCAATCTTTAATATTGTTTTGATGCTGGAGGCTTTTCCAATTTCCATTTGTTAGAAATGACTTATCTACGTTGGAAGTGCTGCCTTTAACCCAGAGCTGCTGGTGCCACCTGCAGCACTGTGGAAAAATCACGGCTGCAGCATTCTGCTTCCGTGGAGGTGCTGTGTGACCGAAGCAAAATGTCACCTTGCAGAAATTCAGCCTTTGAAGGGCTAAATGTGTGTTAGCTCTTCATCTGCTTTGTGCGCTTTGAGGCTGTTTCCAAATAGTTTCACTTTTGCATCCTCAAAGCGTGGAAATGCATTGCTGAGACTTCAGAGAAAAGTCAAAAGTCAAGTGGTGCGTGTGAAAAGCCCATAGAAGGAAAAGCAATGGTAATGGGATGTAGTGCTTTGGGGGTACAATCTTGTTCGTTTGGAGCACATGTGTGAAGCCAGGTGCCCTGAGTGAGGCAGGGAAAATTTTCCACTTACACACAGCAAGAGGCCAGTTTTAATCAACATCCTGGTGCCCAGCCTTCCTTCAGAGCAGAGAACGGGGAGCAGCTGTTTGCTACATCTTCACCTATTTGAGCCATCACTTTTTCTTTAATGGGACCTTGGTGAATCCGTGACATTTACCTGTCTCAGGGGAATCTGGCCTGTCCTGAGGAAGGAGCAAGTGTGTGGTGACTGGATTCATTGCTGTTTCGTAGGGATATAAATAAGATACAAGATGTAATACATGAGTGGCAAATCTGACTCTGCTGAATATTCATGGAAATGCAGCGAGGTGCTTGATCCATCTTCTAAGGGCTTTTACTGGGCAATTCAGGCAGTTTTCTGAGGCATTTTATGGGGCAGAGGAGACAAGTGAACGATCATGTGAGATCACAAGTCATCCTCCTGAAATGCTCTAACAAGCATTTAATCATTGTTCTGTGGAAGAATGGCTGTAGTAACTGAAAAAAGTCGAGAACGATACAGAACTGAGACCAATTTTGGAAGAAATGGGTCACAGTAATTCCTAATTCCAAAACAACTCAGATTAGTCGGTTCCATCTCCCTGGGCTCCGTTTTTCCCTCTTACCCGCTGGTCCAGCAGCTTTGCTGTAGACAGAGCTATGCTGCTTGGGAAGCACCATCCAGCCTCACGCCTGTTGCAGATATGGGCCATGGTTTCCTACTTGGCTACCAAAAAATCAAGAGCGCAATTTTCAAGTCTTGTGTCCACCCAGAAGACTACGTGTTTTCATGTGTTTGAGCCTTCTGGATGCAGAAGTCCCATCAGTCTTCAGGGGGGTCGATGCTCTGAAGTCCTGGCTGCAGCCGGAGGGGTGGTTGTGTAGGTGGCTGTACCTCGCGGTGGCTCTTATGGGTGGCTGGAGCTGTCAAGACGCAGTGGTCCCTTGAAGGATGGGTGCAGGATGCCTGTCCCCACGTCCATGCAGCAGTGTCAGTCTGTCCTGACGGCTGTACTGCCTCACCCAGCCAGCTCAGCCTCAGCTCGGGCGCGCTTTCCCATGCAGTGATCGCACCTCCTGATGGCACTGCAGACATACTTTTAGAAATCCCAGACAGTTCCCTCCTTAGACTCGTATTTCGAGCTCTTATTTAATATTGCCCCATTTTCAGAGGTTTTCAGAAAGGTGGCAGTGCTTTATCGGTATCGGTTTGTTGTTTTGAGGCAGGCGGAGAGATAGCATTTTATTTTGATTTCAGCAGCACACCCATCAGGATCCCGAAAGGTGGCAATATCCCCTGGAAACAGGAGAGGGCAGCTGGCTTGTGAGAAATGAGGAGCACATTGACTATTTTTGAGAATGAAGTAGGAGTCACTCAGATCTAGACGAAAGGCGGTTTTTTTTTTTTGTCATGAATGAATAAAAATAGAACAGTTTTCCAGGGCCCGTGCTAGTGTAGTTAGTGTATAAAATAGCTGGACTCCCATCACCTTCCACCGAGTCCCTGGGCTTCGTCTGGCAAAATTAGATTCCTTGCAATTTTATTGCAATGTAATTAAAAAGTAACCAAGGGAATACAGAACTCAGTCTTCAGAAATGTTCAGCATCAGACAGAATGAAAAGCATTTGGCAGCTCACTGGATTAATACCCAGTTTCTTTGTTTACTGCCCAAAGAGAAAAAAAAATTGCTGTGAATTGTCGCTCTGTATGTATGGAAAAATATGGAAAAATCAGATTTAGGAAAATGTTATTCAACCCTCTGAACATATTTTTTTTTTTTATTGAAAGATGTTTCAAAATATATTTAACAACAAATGCATAAATTCCAAAACAAAAGATCTCTCTGGAATCAAATCTTTCCTTGTAATCCCAAATAAGGCGTTTTGTGACCTCTTCATTTTTCAAGCTTCGGTTTCCAATGAAAACAGTTACACAGATTTGAGAGTTTACCAGGAGGTTAAGTCTGTCCAAATCTTTATGTCCTGGCAAGTATTGAGCTGAAAACCCTGCAGCTGCTCTGGTGAGCAGCCCTGAGCCCTGGTTTTAGCCACTGAGCAGCCGCGCGCAGGCAGCAGCAGCCACCTGCCTCTGTCAGAGCCTCTCCACCTATTTTCCGCTGTACGCAGACCGTGCGCGGGCAGCAGTGCCTCGTAGCACAAGGTGGCCAGTTTTTGCATAAGAAATTTCCCATATCTGGTTTGCCACACGATGCCTGTTCCCTGTCCAGAACTAACAATGCCCCCTCCCCAGGTCCCCCATGGCCGGGGCTGTGCTGGGACATGGCTAGATCCGGAGGCAGGAACTGTTTTCAAAGCCAAACGAATCATACTGGTTCACCTGGAAACATATATCCTGGTATGTGGTTCTTAACGAGAGGGAGAGTTAATCCAGATTCCCCGTGGGACTGAACCGCACCTGGAGGGAGGGTGGGAGGGGGGTGTCTGGGGGGTGCTACCGCTACTAGCAGAGCAAAGTGACAAGCAAGGGAGATGATGCAGTTGGCTGCTGCTGAAGTTAAGAAAGGCTAAATATCCCCGTAAGACTGACACCTCCCAGCACCTTTGTGGCTCCGGTCGGTAGGTAATACGGAAAACTCAACAGTGACTCCTTCCAGCACCTTCCCAGTGTCACTGTGACCCTCTGCCTCTGAAAACAAAAGGGAGTTTTTGGATTTGGCTTCAGTGAGGAGCATGTGAAAAGCAAATTGCCTTTTTTTTTTTATTTTTTTTAAATAGCTCTGAGGCAGAAACAACTGGAGACCCTCTGTAATGAAACAGTACTGACTGAAAAGGTAACCCAAACCTACCACTCTTCTGATGCATAAAATAATGAGGGCTGCCCCTAAAGTTTTAATCAGGAGCTCAACTTGTATTTGCAGCTCCTGACAAGGATAGCATCCCTTAATAATGCTTCTGACAGTTCCAAACTCCTGAAATTAATATGAGAGCACTGAGAATTTAATGGAAGTGCTAATTACAAATGCTGGAATTATTCTGCTGCAATTCAAAACCTCTGATGTGGAGAAACTCTTAGCACGGATGGGCTGTCATCTAATTTCTGTGAAGTTTTGCTGTGAAAGGTGACCCTGGCTTTACGCACCTTCATTCTGCAAGACGTGGGCATCCTTCCCTCACATTGACTTCCACACCTTGCAAAGAATTAGGATGCAAGCAATTAATTCCTCTTGCTCTGGAGACTGTACTACTCATACCCCTCATGCGTGCCGCTCCATCTATTTCCCCTCCCATGATCAGTCATAATGTCCTGGAGTAGCGGGCTTGCAACCAGGCTTTTTCCAGAACAGTAACTGATGGTGCAGGTGGATTAAACCCAGATGGCTGCAGCGGTTTGTACCTGGGTTGCCACCTCTGTGGCAGAAAACTGCACATGAAACAGCTCCTGCGTTGCTGTGATTTATAGTCTAATGTCTTAGGACAAACTGGTACCAACATTTCGGTGCCATTTCACATGATTATTCAGGTGTCGGTGGAGCCAGGGATGGAGGTGGAGGCCAGCCTGCCTCTAGGAGATGTAAGAGAAGAATGATTCATGGGGAGGAGCCACCTCAGTCTTTACTCCACCCGTACTCCTGAGTGGGCATCCCCAAAATCACAGATCTTTGGAAAAGGGATTTGATTTATTAGTGGACCTTGCTCCAGAGCTACCTTTCACCCTGGGTTTCCTCAAAGTTCACAGAGGTGCATGGAGACCCTGCCAGGTCCCTGTTTCCCAGTGGGCTGTGGGAGGTGGCCCCCATCCCACAGAGCAGATGGCCAGCCCCTGGTGCACACTGTGCTGGTGGGCTGCACATTTGGCACGAAACCTGGCTCTTTGCAGCCTTCATGGCGATGCTGTGAGATTGCTGCTGTCCTGATGAGATGATCTAGACATCCAGAAGAAGCCTGTCATCATCCTTCCAAGGGTTGTATCAGGTTTTTGGAGGCTGGCTGCATGGCAGCAAGCCCACGCTGCCTGCCTTGCATATCCTGAAGTGCTCTATCTGGCTGTTTAGAGCTCAGGAAATCAAGAATTAGGTCTGAAAGCTTTAAAAGGAGAGCTTCCATTTCAGACTACTAGCTAGAGATCAGAGGAAGTCACAGACTTCCTGTGGATCTTGTCCAAAATATGACAACAACTGATCTGTGTGACTTTTTTCCCATCTCTTTTACAGCCAGCTGTGAAACCTGAACCTTGGAATTAGTTCCAACTGTTGAATGGCATTAGATGATTCATCTCTTCTATTAACACAAAGAAGTAATACCATTTTCTGCTTTGCACATAATGCCTTTTGAGAAATAGATGAAGACATAAGGGACATCGAAGAATTATTTAATCTAACCTTTTTTTCATCACTCCTGTATTTTGTCGTTTATTGAATGATTACACTGCGGTTCCTGCCTGCCCCCAGTTACTCTGGAGATGGTGCACAAAGGCAGGAGCCATCTCATCCTGCCTCGGTGCCCCTCTGGTAAGGGAGGGGTGTGCACCTTTTTGTCAAAAAGTGATAAATGTCCCTGGTATAATGGAGGGAAGAAAAGGAAGGGGAAAACAACAAGTTGGTTTCACTGTGCTCTGTTAATAAGCCAAAGCCACTATCATAAAAATGCCAGCACGAGCATTGAAAATCGAAGAACAGCCTCAGTGATTCAGCTGAAAAATCTCATTTGGCCAAAGAGGTGGCTTGGAGATTTTCCACCCTAGCTGGTCAATGTTCAGAGTCATGTGCATAAATACAAATGTTCCCGGGAAGCCTTGCAATGAATCAATAACGTTCTGTGTCGGTAAAGATGGAGAAGTTTTTATTGTTGTGGTAATACTTGGCGTGTGGCATGGATTTTGCAGCTGAAAGATGATGGCAAATCTTATGGATTTTTGAGCTCTTATTACATTGTGAGGACCTTGATAGAGAGGAATTTGAACACCCCTTTCCTCCTCCCCTTCCTCTCTGCTATCAAGAAAGGGAGTAATAGATCAAAGATGAATTGTAGAAGTAAAAAGACAGTCAAGAGAAACCTTACAGCATTAAATTTTGGGGAAGGATATTTGTAAACTCAATTCTTGGTTCCAAATATCACTGAAAATAATGTTCTCCCTGAAATCAGGGACCACATGCTGACTGTGAATGCTCTCAACCACACTTAAAAAGGGCCAGCCTCCCACGATGTCAGAAATATGTGCTGCAGACCCCTGTGCTGGACTTACCCAGAGCAGGGAGGGGTGGTGATGCCCTTCCAAGGACCAGCGAGCTGCTCTGCACGTTACGTCCTCAACATGCCGGCTGCCTCCAGCCCCAAACCACAAAACCCATTTCCAAGGGAGAGACGCTGCTCTTCTACCTCTCATCACCCCGCACCTCTGACCGAGCGAGGAGCAGTGCCAGGCCAGTGGGGCTGGCTGGTGCTTGGGTTGAACTGTCCCCACCCAGGTCATGTCTCTATGTCTGTATGTGGGTTCTGTGAATAAATACATATTCGTACTGTTTCCTCTTGGCTTGCTCCCTTCTTTCTTCTTTTTTGCTACATCTGACAGCAGGTTCGTGTCCTGTGTCGAGTCCAAGTTCCCCAGGCTGACACCTTCCTTTACATTATATTTGCACAGCACCTGCCACGGTGGTCCCCATCCCCACACGAGGTGGGAAGGAAAGGGGACCCTGTGCTTTCAGTACATAGAAGCTCAGTATTTTTATTTTGCTGGGTGTTGAAGTATTAGGTAGTGCTTTCAGAGGAGGGCTGACCCCACTCATGCTTAAAGCTACTAGAAGTAAAGACGTTTTTACTGAATTTTTTACTAAAAATAAAGAATTTTGGGTGCTGTTAGTGGGGGGAGAATGACATTCTACATAAGCATCTTAAAACGTGCTGGTTACCCAGATAACTTAGTGGTAGGTGGCCTCCTAACAAATCTGTATTTGTTGTTTACCGGGGTGTGTAAGTGCTATTATTATAACAACGGTAAATTACACAGAAAGAAATGAGTTCACTTCCTGGGCGTGTGGATGGAAAGTCCTTTCTCCTCTAGTGCAGTTCTCGCTGCTGTTGAAGCTTTACCAGGAGGAAGCTGTATTTTTCTCAGCACATTATTATTGTGATTATTTCCCCAGCTCTGACAGCACCCTCAATACCTTCTCATTATTTAGTAGATGTGCAAGAGCCTGCTCTGTCTCCCATTAAAGTCAATAACTATCTTCCTTAATTAGCGTTCAAATTACAATCAGACTTTTAACGTTCCTATCGATTAGGTGCAGCACAGCCGTGCGCCGCTGTTTGTTTGAATTCTTCGAGGTGAGCCGGGTCCACAGAGGGCAGGCAGGATCCTGAGCGGGAGCCAGACCCCAGGGGTGTGGGTTGCATCCACTGACGACCACAGGTTCTCCGGAACGCTGCTGAAGTAGGAGGAGGAGGATCTCCCAAAACCACGGACCCAGCGCAGCTGGTTTAATTGCCCTGTTCCAATCAAATGAATAACTTGAATGTGTCAGAAAGGTAATTGCATCGGCAGAAAAGGGAGTCTTTCCTCCTTTTTCCTCCACGCTGGATCGCCGGGGGTGGTAGTGACCTTGGCACACAGTGAACTTTCACCAAGAGCTGGGCTGGGGCCCAGCAATGAAGACATGAGGGTTTCTACGGGCAGTTACAGCGCATGGGAGTGAATGGGAGCTGGCACGGATGCTGCAGCTCGGAAAGCTGGTGCGTAGTAGCAGCAGGTTTACTCTGCTCCGAGGGCAGTACATCAAGGAGTTGATGTAGATGTTGAGGAGGTACAAAGGGAGTTTGCAGTGATTGATGTGTCATCCTGACTCCTCCAAAGTACCCAAGAAGTGGGACACAGGACGGTGCAATGCAGGTACTGGGAACTGCAGCTTGTGTTTGCTGTGCAAGATGATTTATGCAGATTGGGATCAGAAGTATTTGCTCTACTTCAGTCAAAACAGAAGGAAAGAAAAAAGGAAAGAAAGAATGTGTTTTGATGAAGTTAAAGCACAGAACAAACCTGGGTCCCTGCTGACTGTACCACGGTTTGCTGAAATTCAGCTTATCAGCACACGGTGATATTTGCTAGCAAGACAGACTAAATGATGTAAACCGAAGCACATGGGGCTATTATAGCCCCCCTATGCCTTAGAACGGAAAATTGCCTAGCACTGGCAATTTTCTCCTAACATCCCTCCCCAGTCTAATAGAGATTTTCCTCTGCAAATGTCTGTTTTCTCACTCTGCTATTTTTCTCTGACCCCAAAGCCAATGTTACATTTACGCTATTTAAACTCCTGCCATTTTTTTAGACTATTGCATTTCACAGCCATGTGGTACACTTGAATTCATTCTGTACGTGGGAAACAAAGGTGAAGAGAAACCTGTGCTCTGCCCTGAGTCCTGTAGGCTAATGCGGGAACAAGGACTATTCCCACTTGGATCCCAAACCTTTGTACCTTGCCCTCTCTTTCCCTTTCCTCTATCTGAGTCAATGGAAGACCCAAGGCCCTCCTGGCAAGGACAGCACACACACAGTTGTGTGTGTGGAAAAGTGTCCTTTTAATCTACTTTTTGTTTGTTTGTTTGGACGCAGTGAGCATCTGGACGGGGTGCAGCTAGTGCCAAGCTGCCAGAGGATTTCGAGGAGTGCCAGCAGCTGGTCCATGGAGGTAAGACGCGCAACTCTGGACCAGAATGAAACTATTAACATCAATTTAGAGACAGAAGTACCTAAAGGAGATGGAGGGTGCCTGAATTGTTTCTGGAGAGGACACTCACTCTTTCCTATTAAGCTCTTTGCTGTATCTTGAAGGACAAGCCCCAGCCACCCCAGCACCATCCCGTGTGGAAAACATCAGTAAACATTGACAGAACCAGGACTTTTCCCTCACGGTGGAGAAGATCAGCTGCCACAAAATACTAGCATGGTGCCCACGCGCCAGATCACCCGGACATTTAGCCAGGCTGTCTGTGAGGCAGGAGGTGGGGATTTGGGGCAGAAGGGGGAGCAGCCCCTCCCCTTCTCCACCTCTCTGCCACCTTCCTTATTTATTTACATCTGACGACCAGGTTGAATTTATCTAGATGTGCCAGCTCAATGAATCTTCAGTTTCTTTTCTTAACTGCTGCGATAATCTCACCTCAGCTGCCTTTTGAAAATAGAAAAAGCTGTGCAGCTAAAATGGACTATTTTGATTACTATCTTAGTGCTTTTTCAGCTCTTTCTTTACTTCATATCATAGAAAACTTCAGAACTTCACCTCAGCACCTGAAGCGCTGATTTCAATGTACATTAATTTCAGACACCACAAAGTGATTCCCTAATAGCTGAGAGCATTGTTAATGCTTCTCTTCTTTTTTTTTCTTGAGGTAAAGAATGAAGAGGAGGGTCTAAAAGAAATCCATGTATTGTACATAACAACAATTTTCAGTGAAGCAAATACCCCTAATGTCCAATGAAATTTCTTTCAATAAAATACATGCAGTTCCCTCTTTGGCTGTTAATTCTTATTTCACACTTTCTATTCGCTGAGCTTTTCAATTTTCTGAGCAAGATGAGAAAAATTAAATCTTGGTGCTCAGGAGCAGTCTTCTCAAAGAGAAGAGTCTTTCCTCTCTAACCTTGGGTAAATCACCCACCTTTCACAGGTCAAGTGGGCGAGAGGGGAAATCCCCAGCCTGAATAGGGTTTTCCAGTTACATTGCAAGGTCTTGTGGGAAGCCTCCAGAGGAGAACTTTAAAGAGTGTTCACTTAAAATCCAAAATTGTGATGCATATTCTGACAAAAAGGTCAAAATTTTTTACTTTTTTTTTTTTTTTTTTAGGTTGGAAAACTGAAAAACAGCAATGTACTTATGCCCCTTGGAATGCGAACGAAGATTAATCTTCAGTCACACTGGGGAAGACTTAGCTTTGAAATGACGGTTGCAGTGAGTTTAAATTAACATACACAGCACGCAGAGTGAGTTCTTTTCCTCTGAGTGTGTCCACTCTGGGCACTTCTTACCACAATTTAATTGACTGCCAATTAATGTAGAACAGTCACACATTTTCAAGGCTAGTGTAGACACATTAATCTGTAGGTTGGCTGATAATTAATCTGAGATACCTATCCTCACCAACCCCAGAGATAGTGTTACCTATCAGATAAGAGGCATATGTGACTAAAAACCCAATTATATCTTCATTTAAAGTGGTTGAGGAATGATGCTTCATTAGTTACATGCTGTACATTGTGGACAACTGACTTTCACATAGACAGGGACTTGAGTGATCCGAGTTACATATGTACCTTTGCTCTCAGGTTTGCAAATCGTCTGGGGAAATCATTTGTTCCTTTGTGCTTCTCCCTAACACCAACAAAAGAGGATGAAAAGTGCTGTAACAAAGTTGAATGGTAATTCTTTTTTAAATGCTGAGATTGTGGGTTTTTTTCTCTAGTCAAAGAAATCTCAAAAAATTAAGCAAAATATTATTTCCAAATATTTATTCAACCTAAAGTTATTGTGACTTTCTTTGAAAAAAAAAATTAAAGCATTTTGAGAAGAGCCAGCCTTCTGCAAAGCACGCTGCTCTTCCTGCCTGCATCCCGTTCATGTGTCATCATTTCACACTGGATGATGTGAATATACAGGTGCTTTTGCATTTACATGACATTTTCCATTCACTCTGTACACAGACACACGATAATGTCAGGCTCACAACAAGCAAAGACTCTGTTTGGCACTTTCACATTGACTTGGAATGATACCCTACCACCCACAGAAAAGACATTATCTCCCCGTACGACTGTTCTGCATCTTCACGTAGCGCAGCCCTTTACAAGAAGCCGCACCGTGCCTGGTGTTATGTTCAGGGGAATGAGCAGCTTCATGTAAACACCAGAAATACACTTTTTGTGCCCTATCTCATTTCAGAGTGAACACAACCACCTGCTTTCAGCTGCCTAACGATGAAACCCATCTACGCTGTTAGCTAATAACTTGGTTGAGCCAAGATAGTCCTTGAAGGAGATAAAAAGGAGCTGGCAGAGCCATCTGCTTTCTGCTGGTGAAACCATTCCACCTCTCAAAACGCTGGTGACTCGTGCTTAGATCTTGAACAACAGCCGTGTTGCCCAGCGCTGTTGTAACAGATGCTGCAGAAACCATTGGGGGCTCTTTTGTTTGCCTAATCAAAGCAAAATACTTAAGCAAGCGAGACCAAGTGGATTATTCTACTCCCAGGACCCTTGTTGAAATCATTGCCTCAGGACTGGCACCAACACTTCAATGACTAGGTCTGCTGGGCCCACAAAGCCCCCAAACCCCAACGAATGTCTCAGAATCGGGGCGTTGCAGGCATGCTCAGCAGGGTCTGGTGACCACAGGCTGGACAGGGCTGGCCAATCTTCATGATTCAGCCATACCAAATATATATTGGTCATACTGGGGGGAAGTACAATATCTGGAGCTGACGCTGCAATACAGGCAACAAGGACATTCACAGAAATCCCTGCTGCTCAATTAACAACAATAAAAAAAGCTGTCACCTTCACTTGCAAAGATGACCTTCAGCATTGTGATTTACCCCCACCCTGCATCAAAGACCCTCCAAGTCTGTAGATACCCCTGGGGCTTAGGGAATAGAAAGTCCTGCCAGGCTGATTGAAGAAAAGCCCCTCTACAAACATTGGAAGTGTCTTAATCAAGGTCAGAAAGTACCAGAGCAAAATGAATTGAACTTTAAGGGGAAAATGGCTTTTCTTTTTAAGAAAGGTGGATACTTTCTATAGATTATTTTTTTCTTTACTCAGGAATTTGCAGTGAATCCATAAAGTAACTTTCACTGTAATGTTATTGGAAACAAATGGACCACATATTATGCACATTCATTTAAACTCAGAAGATCTATTTAAAAATAATAGGAACTGATTGCGTTGGCTTTCTGTAATTGAAAAGGGGCTTGGCTGAGCCAGTCTTTTTGCAAAATAAATTATCTGCTAGGAAGTTGTATCACCAGCTGTAGTTAAACCTCATTCTGCTTTTAAGATGCTTGTTTTGTGTCTCCAGACTAGGCTTTTCCTAAACCATCCTGCACTTAACTTTTAGCTTAAGTGTGCACAAACTTCAGTGAATTAAATCAGAATTAGGGATGAGCCCTACTGCTACTCCAGTCTAACCACTACCTCAACCCCTGACCCATGGCAGCGGGTGGTGGTGTAACCAGGGCACTCCTGGGAAATGGTCCTTGGTAAAGTGACGCCAACATAGAGCATAAGCTATGAGGAATTCTGCATTTTTAGTGGGGATGCTTATTTGATATTCAGTTATGCTTCTCGAACCTACAGGCTTCCACATCCTATGGCCTGTTTTGTCTCCTGACTGGACAGCTACACAAACTATGCAAAGAGGCAGGGTATATTTTGGCGGTGTAAAAGCACCCTCTCTTTTTCCCAACGCATTCCTGTAGAGAGTACAGCATCCCCAAACCTTTCTCTACCACTAGTCATCTGTGTCTCCTTGCTGAGGTTTTTTTCTCCCCCCTCCCACAGGTCTTGGATGTTAGCTGTCCTACTGCCCACTTGCTTTCCTTTGATATCCTCCCTCTCAGATAGAGGTTAATCCTCAGGAAAAACCTCCCAAAGGATCCTCTTTCCTTTCTGCCTACGCACATGAATCAGCGAGTGGTTCCCACGAGCGGGGCTCGCAAGCGAGCAGGTCAGTGCTCAGGGCACATCCCCAAGCCCCCGTGCAATGGGAACAGGGGGAGCTGAGCGCTCAGCACCCCAGAGCTTCTTTGATGTCGGGAAAGCATCAGCTTTTCATTTTCCCTCACATTGGCTTGGGCCGGCTCCGGGGGATGTGGCACAGTGCTCCGCTCTTGCATTGGTCACATCTGTCCCTTGGCAAGAGCACAGCTGGGTGCAGCTCTGGGCTGTAACACCAGAGGAAGACTGGGGTATCCCAGGAGCGCAGCAGTTTGCAGGCATGGCTCAAACCATGGTCACACCAGCAGAGAGTGACCGGGAGGTCGATGTCACCCACCTGAGCAAGGAGCTGAGCTGTGTGTGCCCTCAAAAGCTCGATCAGCAACACCATTTTGCAAGTGAGGAAGCAGGAAAAGGAAGCTGATAAAATATCCTCAGCCCCTGTGAGCTACAGTAGTCCTTTAGCTCTGAACGAAGCTGATAAAATCCATGACATCTATGGATCAGGACAAACACTTACAAACCAGCAGCTGCTTTGTTGTCCCCTTACCTGCAGAGAGGACTGCAAAGCCTGGGTGAAATGTGCAGGAGAGCTGCCCAGCCCACAGCGGCCACACTGGGGGCACCAGCTCTCCCCAGAGCTGTGGATCCTGGCTGAGGTCTGCAAGAGATGCTGACCACATGGTGTGCTGCCAGATGCTGCCAGTGTTTCTCCTGATTTGTAGCCTTAGGGGAGGAAAAGCATTTAGAAATCAATATTAGTGGATTTTAAATGAAGTACTAAATTACCTCACCTTCAGTCATAGTGGATTTACTCCAAAAATTATTCCTACAAAAGATTTACTGGTTTTCGATGCAAAGAAATGTGTGGCGAGTACAGCGTTATATATCCCACTTCCTGAGCAGAAAAAAATACAGGAAACTGTAACAATTCTTTCTCCCTCCCCAAATCTCTGTAAAGACTTCCAGATTTACATCACAGACAGTTACTGGTGAAAACATCATGATGTAACACTGCTTGTGGAATAAACCCCTCTGCATTAACGCTGCATGTGGCATGGATACAACAACGGTACCATTCATCAGCTACGGTGACTTTACAAGCATATGAATAGAGAATGAACTGCAAGTTGTTTTTCCTTTTGGCTGTAGGACCAGGTGCTGGTAGATTTAATCAATGGACACTGACATATTAGTGTAGTGTGAGTGAATCTTTTTTATACCATGAGAGAAACACCTGTAATAGAAACCCAGCAATATAAACACTTCATCATTTCAGCCACAGCTGCTCTGCAGCTCTTGCGCAGAATTCTAAGAGATGGTAAAACCCACAGTAATTTCCCTCTTCTGCAGCTTGTAGCCAAAACATAATTAAACACCAAGCCTTGCAAAATGAAAGAGATGAAATCACGACCTCTAGCACCATAACCAGGGTGGGATGGGGACAGGGATGGCATTATCTCCTATGGAACTGAGTGCACCAGGAGAAACAGCAGCTGGACCATAGGAAAGATAACATGCTTTAGCAGAAGGTCCATGGTGAGGTCACAGAGCCCCATCCACCAGCCAGGAGCAGAAGTAAGCGTACAGGCCCAAGGACAGAGCTTAAATGCAGCAGCTGGGCCAATGGTCAGGAGTGTGTGGGTGGGATTCCAGGTGAGGACGATGAAGTTGGTTAAGGCCCATTGGTGCACTCAGGGTCCCATGCTTTAAAAGTACCACAGGTAGCAGTCCTTCACATGGAAGTTTTCAGCCCTGTCTGCAGTGTGTGCTCTGGTTCCCAGCAGCGTTCCTCAGATGGGTGCTGTGGTAAGTCTAAGTGAGCTTAGAGTTCTCAAGGTGCTTAATGCTGTGGCGCTGTGACTATGGTCAAAGAGGGTGGAAAGGGTCTTTGATCGTGCTTTGAGAAAGGTATGGATTTCTTAACAGCTTGCTGTAGCCATAGGCTGTTGGTTGGACTCAATCTCTAATTGCTGAGGGCTCTAGACAGAGGTAGCCCAGCCATTGTGGCAGGTGGTTGGGCAGTCCAGAGGTGCTCCTTGGAAAGTCAAGTCTGCTTACTAATACAGAAGGTGGTGGATGGGTCTCAAAGTGTCTGTTTGTGGCCTTCTGTTAGGTGTGTTTGGCTGTGTCCAACTGGTATAAGGCGGTTCTGGGCCTGCTAGAGTTGTGCAGGTGGACTGGGTGTGTAGGGAGTAACTCTTGTCTCTGTATGACACCAGAGGTGAAGGTTGTGAAAAATGGGAAGCTGTAGGTGTGTGGAGATGCTAATGCTGGCCAGGTTGTCCTAGAGAAAGTGTCTGTGATACTGGAGGTAATGCCCTGGTGTTGGCCTCCTACTCCCCACATGCCCATGGGTCTGGAGGGGGTGAAAAGAGTCGTATTTGAAATGGGAGGAGAATTATGAGCTCTTTCTGAGATCTGGCTGTGAACTGAGCTCTCTGGTCAGTACTGGGAGGTTGTGGCATCAGCAAACAGGCTGTGGCGAATGGTGGGCTGTGTGTGGGGCTGTGGGCAGCTTCTTGTGGGAATTCACTGGCCCTATCCCAGCTTGGCCAGACGTGTAGCCCTTAGGCTTGCTCTCCTGCACTCTCCCTTTCACATGGCAAGTAGCTTCTACCACTGAATGACAAAACTTTTTGGTTGTGAGCACAGTTACACGCTAGTGCATTTTTCCTTAAAGAAGCTTAGAGAGAGTCAAATTCCATACCCTGATGCGCTAATTTTATCTTAGTGATTAAAGGCTCTTATCATACCAAGCTCTGGTTTTAAAATAGTGCACAATTGCCCCTGGACTCCAGAAGGAAAACATCATTCCTAAGCAACATATGATAGAGAAGCTTATGCCTTTCCTGTCACTTAAAGCTGGGTGAAGAGCCCTTTCCCAAGGAGGGCTGGAGGAGGGAATCTGGAGACACAAAGTCAGTGGGAGAAAGGGAAGAGGAAAAGAGATTCACAGCAATGAAATATTCACCCCTTTCTAAACAGAAAAGTCTAAGCTCATTTAGCATCCCAACTGGATGGGTGTGGAAAGACACCTCTAGGGAGGGGAAATGGGGAAGGAGCAGTGGATGAAGTTTAACTCTGGCTTGAAGAAACCCACTGTGAAGGGCACAGGAAAGCTGGCCTGTCCCTGTCTCTGGGTTTGGTGGCAGTGGTGAGGAAATGAAGGGTGGGCTTTGCAACAAGAGAAACTTACCTTGCACCTTACCCCCCACAGCCCAGGGCATCTTCTGAGGGCTCTCTGAACTGCCCCTTGCCCAGTGCCTGAAAACTATCAGCATCTCTGTGGAGTATTCAAAATGTTCTGGTGAGAAACCTGCTCCAAGAAGATAATCAAGGAACAGAACTGGGCATTTATTTCTTTTCTATTAATTCAGCTTGACAATATAATAAGGGGAAGGTCACCCTGTGTGCTGGCAGTGACAGGGTGATGCATGGCTGGGGTAGACCGTGTGGGAGGAAGGAGGGTTCCTCCAGCTCCAGAGTGAAGCCCACCCTCCCTGCTGTGCTGCTCAAGCCTGTGACACACCACACACATCACCCAAATTACATGCACAGCTGTTGCAGCACCAATTAGTCATGTGATGTTTGAAACATCAAATATTCTTTCCCTGCTTATCAACACTGTAATTATGGCCTGTCAGGGTTTTATGCTCTTCTTAAAATAAACACCCAAATGTTCATGTTAACTCTTCAGCTCTCTGCTGCTGTGGGATTTCACAGCAGCTCATGGGATGAGTGGGGACCACAGGGCTTCTGTTGTGGGACAAAACGGGGGAGAAGGTCAGTGGCTTGCACTGGACACGTGGTGCCAAGGCCAGGATTAGGACTGCAGCTCTCGACTACCTACTCCAAGGCTTTCATAATATGTCACCACCTTTGGCATACACGTGATGTTATGATATATGATGTTACACTGAAGCCACCTTGGCTATGGCAAGGTTTTGGAGCAGCCTGGGCAGGATTGGTAATTATTTTTGAGAACCCCTTTTCTCCCATGAGACATGTTCTTTCTATGTAATCAATGTTATACAGGAAAGAACCATATTTTAAGGGTGTTTGTTTTCATTTTGTTTAGTGAAAGCCAGTTTACTTTTGATCTATCAGCCAAAGATGTTCTTGCTTTCAGCTTATGAAAAGGGGATGAAAACCAAAAGGTCTGTTTGAAGTATTTTTTTGAGAAAAAGAAAATGTGTCTCTGTGGTTTCACACAGGTAAATAGAGGTTTGCTTTGTTTTCTCAGCTGCCTGCAGCCTGAGCCTGCATCAGTGCTAGCTGATGTCGGGTGTGCAGCACTGGGCCTGCTACAAAATCTTTTAGCCAGGCAGGGGTTGTAGAGACTTTGTGCTTCATTTTGGTGGTCAGACAGGTCCTGTGTGCTGGGCTGTGCTGCCCTCAGCCACTGCTGCCCTCCTCAAGCTGTAACCCTGCTGTGACAAGTGCTGTGAAGGCAAGGAAGCCTTGAGGTGCTTTGGGGTTGCAGTGGGGAGAGGTCCAGTTCTGCTGATGTACAGCATCAAGTACCTGCAGTAGCTTACCGCTGCTGCAGGCTGAGTTCACAAGTGACCTGGGTCATCTCTCCCAGGCCACCTCTGCTTTTTTGTGGGATGAGCTGGGCAGCCTGTGCTCAAGAAAGACCCTTGGCTATGTTGAGTTGGGAGCATGGGGCACTGGCACAGCCTGCCCTGCTCCTACCTTGGGAAATGAGGTCTCAGGCTGCTGTTAGGGCTTTGAATTCCCCACTAAATTCACCTCAAACAGATGATTAAGTAAATGAACACGGAGAGGCTGCAGGAGAGGTCACATACAGACACTGGCTCCGAGTGACAGACCTGGCTCCGTTCTCCCCTTCTCGTTGACCTTAAGCTCTCCACTCTTCATTCCTCTGTCAGCTTTGCTATGCAGCGTTTTGTTCGGAAACTTGAAACCACCCAGCGCACTGCAGCAATAGGAATGACGTGTAAGCTTCGGGTTTTTTTCATTACTCTCTATTGCTGCTTAATGACCTAAACATCTTGAATGGTTTTGATAAGTTGACTCAGGCGTGTAGATTAAATTCCTGAAGTTTCTGCTGTGAAGGGCTCTAAGCAAGGAGCAATGACACAGCTAATCTACAGCTTGTGGGGCCTGGGACACACTGCAACAATGTGGGGAACCATGGCCCAGCTCACACGGAAGAACTCCTGCTTTATGGGTGCAGCTCCAACTTCTGCCTCTGCAATGTAAAGCAGAGAAGGGAAGTGGTGGGATTTTCTTGGACTAAGAGAAGCTCAGGTGTGTCCCATAGGTCTGTCTTTACTCAATTTTATCTCAGCCTTGTGATTAAATATTTCTTGAATGGCAGATCTTGCTGCTGGTTTGTGTCTTGAAAGGCAGCACTAATCCAGTGTGATGTTGCAACTGTTTAGGGACAGTTGCCCAACTTGTACTTTCGAGTGGATCTTTCAAAAAAAGGAAATAGTTTTGTTATAAGACTGTTTAAAGAATTTATACTTTGAAACAACCCTTTTCCTACTATCTATTTTGCCTTTGGAGGATAATGTTCTGAGAACTTGTGTTACCCCAGGAGGTGTGTTGGGTGCTGCCTTACGTGGCTGTTGATCAGATCTGGAAGATGAGCTCTTGCACAGGTCTCTGTGCTGGCCAGGTCAGCTGGGTGGAAACCTCCTCTACAGGTCCCTCACACATTGCCCCACTCTGCTTGATGCCTCCCTGGCAGCAATGTAGCAGATGCAAAGGCAGCTGGAGTCCAGAGGCAGAGCAGGGACGGTGCTAATGAGATGTATCAACCCAGGCTGTTGCCCCAGCGCAGGCTGGCAGGCACAGCCCAAACAACTTGGCTGTTCAGCAAATGTTTCCTCACTTCTGAAGGACTATCAGCCATTCAGGAGCCGAGTTTGCAAAATGGCTTCAGTGCAGCCTTTAAAAATGCTGGCTGTAACATGTCCCTGCTCTTCAAAAACCTGAGTTCTGCGTGTGTCTGGTATTTCAAAGGCAATTCAGTGAGGCTGAATGAGCCTGTAGCTGTTCAGTTGCTGAAGTCTGCCCTGCAGTAGGAGCTGGGCATGGCAACCAATATTGTGAAATATTCCCAAAAGTCACAGCCCCAAAAAGAGATGGGCAAATTGTGACTCCAAGGACACAAGCTCAGCATCTGGCTTTGAAAATATGCCTCCATAAGAGAAGTATGTGTTACCCATTGACTGAGGTCAGTGTGCCTCAGTTTCCCTTCTTGCGTGGGCCAGCTCAGCTCTTTAGCAGCCCCTGGGACATGCTGCTCTACTCCTCATCCTCACAGCACCCAACTCCAGCCTTCGCCTGCTCCCCTGGTACCCACAGGCAGTTGAAACAGCCCAATGAAGCTTGAGCTTTCAAACCGAAAACATCGCTTGGCTTCTGAGCCAAGCAGCTTTCCCTGCTGAGCTGTTACTGCTGTAGGCTCTGCTCCATGCCAAAGCCAAGTGCAAGTCCTTCAGGTCTCCAAGTCTCCCAGGCTAAATACAGCTGGCATTTCCCTGCTCTCTTCACTGCATTTTTCCTCTGTAATTCCCATGTCCCCAGAGGCTGCAGCTTTCCAGATTCTTCCCTTGTGCCCAATAAGAGTTGCATGTGCTGGGGTGTACCAAGAATGAAATAACAGCTCCGAGTGCAGTAGCTGGAGCCTGAGATTTATTTCTCTGTGCGACAGTCTGGTTTGTGCTTTCTCTCAAAGTGACAGTTCAGGTTAGTGCAAACACCACCACAGCTGGCTCATGTCTTGTTTTGATACCAAAATGGCATTTGATTGGTTTATAACAGGAAATAAATGAAAGTTAGAAATATGTTACTTTGAATTGCAAACAAAATCATCTGAAGAGGATAAAGGCCCTTTTTTTTGTTTTTTAAGATAAAATGTTATTGATGCTGTCACAATCCCCTCTGGAAGTTTTGGGCTAAGAAATACTATTATCTGATAGAAAAATATTTTGCTGAAAGATCAGTTACCCTGAGTCTGTGAGTAATATTTCAGACACCTGTGGGAAGGCATGTTACTGGGGAAGATTTTCAATGGTTGCACAAGGGGATGCAGCTGCTCCTCACCTGCCCGGGTGGTCCAAGCTGAGGTGAAGGGCGCAATCCTGCACAAGCAGTGTGTGACACTGGGAGGAGGCAGAGGCTGACATCTCTGGGTCTGTTCCTGCCACACTCTGGCAGTGGCTGCTGTTGCCTTGCTCATTCTTTGGATATGACTGGACTTTTGTCTGGGCTTGAGCTTTTATAACCCTGTGATTTGACACAGGAAAATTCCTGCTGCCAAATCTCTGCTCAGAGCACTAAATCTGGGCAGTAATTTTTTTTTTTTCATGCAAGAGCTGTGTAAGTATCGCTACACAGAAGCTTGGTATGAACTACTCAACCTCTTTCTGCTTGGTAGTGCTGTCCTCATTGGTCCGCAGGGCAGAGGTGATGCACTGGCAGCAGCTACGGGAGCCACTGGTGTGGCTCAGCTATGAACTGAGTTGCCTGACCTCAGCTCTGGATCTTCTTGCTCACAAAATCGCAGTCCAGCCTGGCAGAACTGGAGCTTATAGCTGCTGGTACCCAAGGATAGGAAGGATGCTGTTATTGGTGCTTGTCTCTTACCAGGCATGGGCAAACTCGTGCTGATTGCTGTTGGCAGGTACACAATTAACCTTGCTAATCAGCAGGTCTCTGAGGAAGGAACTGCTCTGCTCCTACAGGGAATTAATTTTTTTTTTTTTACTTCAGGTTGATTGAGATTCATGTAATTCAATATTTTAGCATTCCCCTGCTAAGAGTATCGGGTCTGGCTGGAGCAGGAGGATTTTTATCTCTGCCAGAGCAAGGCAGAACTTTTCTGTGGAAGTCTGTATCTCCTTGCAAATGTGATCTGGGCTGGGAGCTGCTGGAATACTTAAAATACTTAAGGAAATGCAGGGAAAGGAAGAGAAGGGGCAAAAGTCTCCAGGGAAAAGCACCTAGTGAACTGAAGTAGCAGTGAGAAAATAGTGTTCCAAGTGGGATTTTGTGGAGCCCTGGAGACTGGCTGTGTAGTGCTGTCAGCTGGTCCCACAGACCCCAGTGTAATGTGGGTCCTGCTAACTCATGGTAATTTAAAACTCAAACTGAGTTGGAGAGCATCAGCTTCTACCCCAAGTGCACAGAGCAGTCTGGAAAAGCCTGGATTTCAGTTATTCATTGCCAAAGACAGTGTATGAAGGAGTGGATGCTGCCTGGTGGAATCCTTGGCAAGACCCAGCCCTGGAGTACACCCACTGGTGCAACAGGAGATTGGTTGCACTTTGGATGTTGCAGCAGGATTTAAAAGCAAAACTTGGCCCAAACCATGGATATATTCTCATTTTTCCAGAATACACTCTGTGGAATGAACATTTTTTAGCTGCATCATGATTAGCTGCAAACCACTTCTGCAAGACAGACCTGTGTTTTGCTGACTTGAGCCACCTTCCAGAAATGAAAGTGAGTCCCCAAATTTATGTAAGGACATTCCACCCATATGTACAAGTGTGTGCATTTACAGGCTGCAAGGAAATGAACTATAATTTTTAAAGCTGTCCTTTTGCAAGCCCATCTTATAAGACACCATCTGAACACGCAGATGTGGTGCTCCATCTCTCTAGAGCACTGGTTCAAGGCATCACCGGTGCCCTCATTACTTTTACTTGCCACTCTTAGCACTGCAGAAATGCAGTTAGAGGAAAGCATCTCTGCATCCCACTGCTTGCTCCTCCAGATTGGCTGTAGCCTGACATGCTCCCTCTCTATTTAATGAAACCATCACTCTTTCTAAGACTTCCCCCCCCCCCCCAGATAAATTCATCAGTTTAAACAGCTCAATTAAAAGGCCAGCAGAAAGTCCTTAAGGGTGCTGCCTTTCATTACTGATGAGAAGATGAATGCTGTACAAACAGATTGCAGAGATATGGCAAATAGCATTGAAAATGGATCCCAAAACTGAAAAGGAAAGACTTCTCAGGCAAATATCTCCCTCTTCTCTGTGTTACCCAAACCATATCTTTCACAACATAGCCCTGTGTACCCTGGATGTGCCCTTGGCTGATGGGTTAAAATTGCTTGCTTGTGGCTGGTGGATTATAAAGTTTTGTGGTTGTACCCTCTTCAGTTTCCACCCTGCACTCATTCAGCCCTGGAAAAAAGTGTTCAGAGACACACCAGCCCTGTGTACCAGGCTGAAGAGGTTTTTTTGTAGAAAATCAGCCGTAAAGTTGCCTCTGGGTCTCATACTTTGGTAACTGTAAGGTAGCTTCAGCTGTGCATGTCAAGTACACTATAAAACCAAAGCAGAAGATGACTTCTTGCCCAAAGAGCTTATAGTGTGTGGTGGGAGATCCCAGATGGACACCACTGGGCATGGGGAGCAAATAAGTGATACTGGTTAGCATGGGAGAGACAAACACTTTACTGTTGGACAATTTTCTCTGTTACTGACCTGTTCTAAGAAAGAGTGCTCCTGAGCTCCCATGAAATTTTAGTCTTTTCAGTCTCCTGCTTAATTTTTTTTTTTTTTTTGCAACAGTCCTCTGAACCACAGAGCTAGCAGCAATACTTGTGCTTCTGAGGCACTCCAAGCCCAACTGCAATTGCACATGGGAGGTGAGGCTCAGGTCCAGCTCGAAACCCACAGTCAGGACGACACATAGAAAAGCCTTGAACTGCTACACAGTCTCTCTTGGTTGCTGCCAGGACTGTGTAATGTTAAGAAGGCAGGTTTAATTCATTTTTTTCTGTTCCAAAAGCTTAAGGATTTGTAACTTGCACATGCTTTTCCTTCCCAAGAAACAGGAGATGCTACGTGGTGCAAATGTGTTAGGGATTGAGGTTGCATTAATTCCTTATTTCCTATGCTAGAGATATTCTGGAGTCA
The DNA here is from genome assembly GCA_009769605.1 of Bucorvus abyssinicus. NCBI lineage: Eukaryota > Metazoa > Chordata > Aves > Bucerotiformes > Bucorvidae > Bucorvus > Bucorvus abyssinicus. The sequence continues at coordinate 7,671,618 of CM020035.1, read as the reverse complement.
CTGAGCAGGAACTCTGCCAAATTCAAACCAAGTATTAAAAGAAAACAAGGTGGGGTCACTGAAAACAAGGGCCAGTGAGAATGAGTCTGTTAGACAGTTTGTGAAGCAGTAGTCCCCAGGGGAAAAAAAATGTTTTGAAATAATCCAGGTAAGACAATTAGTTTTGCTTAACTTCTTCCTGATTGTTGCTTTCCTTATGTTTCACCACATTTTCCTAGACTATGGTGATATGCACCATGGCTGCTGCTGGTTGACAACTGATGGTAAATCCGGGTGGACACTCATGGCTTATTGTGGGGGTTTTCTGGGAGAATCCTCTGTGAGAAGGATAGGACTTGATGGCTGGTTTTGACCAGTTTCAACTTTTCCAAGTGCACAAACACCCTGATCTTTGGCCTGGCCTATGGTAAGGTCAGGATGAACTGGAGGAACACGGTCTCTGTGGCTGTAAATCTGTGTCAATAGATTTTTTTTTTTTCTGGGGGGAGGAAATGGCCAGAGATAGGGGTTTCAGGGAAAGTCTATTTGCTGATCTCATTCTTAACTGTCTGCTCTGCCTTGAAAGAAGTTGTTGGACCTTTCTGGGGAGAGGTGGGGGAGTTGGCATATGTGGGCTCCCAGAGCAGGGCTAGTAAAGGGGACTGTCCCTTTACTGGGGATCTCTTTGGCTGTGGGGTGCAGTAGGTGGTTTGGTGATGTGTTTGGCTGGTGGCAGCCATCCAGAGCAAAGGGGTAAATTCAGCCCTGGTGCAAGGTACTGAAGGGGAGATCGTGGAGGATTCTGTCCTATAGCACTTTTCCAGGGTTTTAACATGGAATTAAAATCTCAAGATAAATTGGCCCTGCTTCCCAGGGGTCAGAAATGTCTGAAAATGATCAGTCTGGAGCTGTCAAAATGTTTCCTTCAGGGTTTTTTTTGGCATGGAGCTGACCTGCTCAGGCTGTGCCCTGCTCGGAGCAGAGCCCAGTGGTTGCATTGTACCAGTGTGGCAGTTTCACTGAGGCTTGGTAGAGTCGAGCAGGAAAAAGATCTGCAGAATTTTGGGAATGGAACGTTCTCCATCAGCCTCCCTTAACTTAACTCTCACTACCCTCACAGGTATGTGTCCTCATCTGAAGGACATCAGACATATCTTCCTCATCCATCCTTGCTCCAACTCTATGGCTCCTTGGCTGTGACTCTACACTGGGTACCAGAGCTTGTAGCTAACTTTGCACGATGCTCTGCTTCAGGCACGCAGCTCAATCTGCTGGTCTGCTGGTGTCCACCTCTGAGCTGGGCTGCTGGGGGATTGTGTGGCTGTCTCTGGATGGAGCAGCTTTGTGTCCTGGAGAAGGAGCCAGACAGTTCTGCTGGCAGAGCAGCATTTGGCAGTGGTACAATAAAACATGGAGAGCACATACTGAACAATGAGGGTTAAAAAAAGATGTTGAAGAATGACTCATTAACTAAACATAGTTCATCTGGGGCAGGGCCAGGGGTGTATTCCTGTATAGTTAGAGCCTGTATCAATATGTATATACAGGCGATGCTGCATGGTGGCTCTTCAGGCAGCTCTGTTTCTGGCATTTTGTAACTCTTGAGTGTGTGCTTTTGCAGCCTGGATAATGTTCTTTTAAGTGTAGAGTATAGGGCTTTTTAGGATGTAATTATAATCTTGTTCTACATAATTTAATGGCATTGGGGCAGGAGATTTTTTATCCAAGCCTGGAGGTAATTGTCAGGCTAGCTTGTTAAACAGCTAAGGCAACACGAGGGAAGGATGGAGGTGTGAATTACCAGTCACATAATGGAGAAAAGGACAAGGCCACCCCCATGGGTGTGTATGCACAGCCTCCACAGCAGGCGGGATGACTTGTGAGCCCAGGGCAATTGTTACGGCATTGCCATGCTCTAGGCAGCTCCTGCAAACCATAGGGGGTAACAATCATCACCAAGATATCTGCACCACAGATGCAGAAGAAATGAAGTGGCTATTTGGGACTTAGTGTCATGTGCTTGCTGGCATGCCCAGGGAGGACTGCTGCCTCCTGTCCTGCACTTGGCACTAGGTGTGAAAGCCTTGAGGGTTATCTCAGGCATGGGGTAGCAGGGTTTGGGGGCTGGGGAGAGCAGCAGAAGTGTTAGTGGCCAGTGACTGTGTGAGAAGGCCCTGGACACTCCTTCCTCACAGTCTCTTTTGAGGGGGACCCTTAAGTCATTTGCAGTGATGGGTCCATAGCAAGCTGCTGGTGGTGATGGCCAGCACCAAAGGGCTGGTGACACTAAAACCTTTCCTGAGCATCTGGGTCTCAGTTAGTGGTGACCCAGTTTACATGGCTCTGATGGGATGTGGATGGCATTTTGGCTTTGCTTCTACTGCTTTCCTGCATGTGTTGACTGGCATGGTGAAGTTCTCACCTGAAGAGAGGTCAGAAGGGGTGGGAGGGTTCTCTGAAAGGGTATGAAGGAACAAGAAATTTTCTAGATCATTAATTTGCTTTTTGTAGTCAATGTTATTGGCTCAAGAGGAAGGACTGCCAGATATAGCAGCAGAAATCTGGGACTGCAGATCTTTTGTCTTCTTAAGGTGACAGCTCACAGTACAGAGCTAATGGCAGGACATGGAAAATCAGGAGCAGTGAAGGCCTCCCAAATTCCTGCGCACAAGATTGTGTCCACAGTCACAGGGGATTGGGAGCAGGCACCACTTGCTGCCAGGGCAAGGACACTTGAAGTCACCCAGGCTCCCCTGTGACCTCTGCTACGTGGGCTGTAGTCCCTCACTCCTGGCTTGAGTCTCAGGATTAATCTGCTGTGAGATATCATGTAACCTGCTGGTGAGAGAGATCCTGTGTTTTGACAGGAGACAATGAGTTCCCTCTAATGAGGGTTCTAAGTTTGGTGCTCCTTGGCACAGGGAAAGCCTCCTGCATAGCTCTGCCCAATGTCCTCCATAGGACACTTCGAGTTAAAAGCATGAAAAATGGAGTGTGATGGAGTATTGGCAGAAAATCAGGTTTTTCAATGAGGTTGATCAAATTGTCCACTCAGAGCCAACTCCATCACAGCCTCTGATTCAGCTCCCATTCTTTTGACAAGACCTGTACTCAGGGCACTTGTCTACCAGGTGTTGGGGTGCCCTTTCCCTGATGCAGAGCACCTTGTTCACTCATGTTTGCTATTTGTCTTTTTTCCCCTGTGTGCTTTTCCACTCCTTCCTGGAGACTGCTAATAGAAACCTTGGACTAATGGGACTTTCCCATGGCACTTTACACACCACAAAACACACTCGGATGTCTCCTGGCCTGTGTTTCACTATCAAGTGGGAGATAATGTCTAATACTTGGAGGCTGAGACCCAGCAATTCTGTACAGGGGTGAGCCATCATGTGCTGGGTAGGAAAGGGAGTAACCGGTGGTAGGATGTGCTGCTGCTGGTACTAACTTGCTTTCCCACCTGTCTTTAAGCATAAGATGAAGTGGTGCAGAGGAAGCAGCAAGTATGCCAGGACTCCTTCTGCGTTTTGCAGCCTTCTGCAGTTTTAGCAAACTCCTATTGCATTGTTCAGCTGTCTTGCTGTATTAATGGCTTTGAACTCCTGCTTGTAAGGGGAGTGATTAAGGTGTTACCGCTTAGTCATCAGACTTTGCTTCCTACTTAATCTGTGATGAATATAACAGAGCTTATGTGCATGGTGATTAAATCTCTAAGTGCCTTCCATGTGGAAGGGTTTCAAAGTGCTTTTACTTTTTGTCCACTTGATTTTTGGGTCTGGAGCTGCCCAGCAGCCTCTGGCACAACAGATTCTTTGCTTGTGGTCTGGAGTTGTGTGCAGGTGGCTGGGTATTAAAATGTGCTTTTATAATTGAATACAGAATAGTCACTGCAGTTATGCAAATGAATAGCCAGGTTGGAGACTCTAAGGAGAGTGATCATGAAACCTCCCACCTTCCTCACGTGATATACTAGAAAATCTACCCTAGGAGACTTTCTTGAGCATTTTAGCCTGAGTTGTGTGGGAAGAGTGTTTTCAATTCCACAACACTTTAGCTGGTGTGTTTTCCTATCCTGAGTATGGGATGAAAAATGAAAATCTTAAATTTTCTGCAGAAAAACCTGAAAAATCTGGGTTGACATAAAGAGCTCAGTGGGGTAGTGGCAGATCTCTCCACACAGGTTAAAATTTTGTTGCTGTATTTTTTTTTCAAATCAAATTAATCTAACTTCTCAAACAAAATGGTGTCTTTAAAAGCAAAGCTAGTCTGTGGTGAACTGAATGGCAAAACCAGTGTTTTAGCAATTTGCTATCATTTTTTCTGGAAATGTCCTCCATTTCTAATACACTCCTGAAAAAAATAGCCATACTTCTTTGCACCCTATAGCAGTGGCTGATCCTGCTCTGCTGTACCAGAGGGGGTGAACATATTTGCTGCCCTAAATCTGACCTACCTGACTCCCTCTGGAGATGCTTCTACTTCTCACCTGTTTTTCTTGAACTTCCAGAGTAAGCAAACCTTTTCTGTGTTTTGGATGAGAATGCTGATTCCTCATCTCTGCTCATCTTTGAGTCATTTGCTGCTCTTCTGCTTGGAAATGGCCGTGCTTTAGTATTGCTGGACATAGAGTTTGCAGAGCAATTGAGAATGAACATCTCTTACCCTCTACAATTAAATCATTAGGCAATGAAATATGCTAAATTCTCACCTAAATAAATGTAGTTCAGTTAAATATATACTCACCTAACAGCTCCCTCTATGAAAATAGAGAACTATAAAAAGTGGACAGGCTTGTATGGAATGTTCTGCTAATGTTAACACTTTTTTCAGTGTTTGGAGGAATTTAATTCATATTAAAAAGCCTGGTGTGAATTCACCTGGCAGCATTTTCAATTTCTTTCCAGATCATTTCTGAAGGATGAAAAAGTCCTTTGTGTGAAATGAGGTTTGTTTTACATCCACTAACCGCAGGTCAGGGCTAAAAAATGGCTTGTCGGGGGACCGGGATGTGGCCAGAGGCAGTGTGGCTCTGCTGGGCAGCAAGGGCGTCCCCCACCCCTCCTGCTTCACTGTGATTTCCCAAAACAGAGGAGGGGACATGGCCTGGGAGAGCCAAATTGTACTGGGCCAAGCGCTGTGCTGGCTGCACTTCTGGGGCTAAAACGATGTGCTGAGCCTACTTGCCCAGGTGTACCATGGGCTCTACCTGCAGGCTCCTCCCTCATTTGCAACAGTTCAAACAATTGAATCATGTGGCCTGATGGCTCAATTTTCTGTAAAAATAATTAAGGCGGTTTGATTTTAAAGTGTGCGGTATGTGCACACAAACTGCTCCCTGGAGAAATAGCATCTGTGGTGATCTCTGCACCAGGGAGAGGAGCTGATATCTGGTGGCCACTGCCCCACATAGGCAATGATAATGGATAAATGCTCCTTTCCTCCCTCCTGGTGCCTCCTAACCCAGTAGGTGTTATACACCTTGAGGAAGGTGCTGTGCTTTACTCATTGTAATGTTCAGTGATGTTCTCAGATGATGATCGTCTGAGCCTGGCCAGAGGTGCTGCTGGTTATGTCTGTGTGGCCGATTCTGCACTTCACTGATGGGTGAGAAAAATGGAAGCAAGGAAATGTGTTGCTGATCTGCCTCAAAAAAAAAATGATCAAAGTATTCACTGAACCAAGCAATTGCTGACAGTTTTGTTTCACATCAGAGGAAGTATTATATTTATTTTTCAAACTTTCCTGATAAAACCCTACCTCCACCCCTGGACTTCAAAAGGCAGCATCAATTCAAACTGAAAAATGGAAACATCTTGTTTTCAAAACACTGAAAGAAAATAAATGATGTTTACCTCTGCTTTTCACTCTTCCCTGCATAGCAAACCATTTTGGCAAAGTTTGTATCCAGTTGTGAGATGTTTGGGTACATCACACACTGTGCCTGGTTTCTTACTGCAAAACCAGTGCTGGGAAGTGACAAGTGTTCAGTGGACCAGAAAAGTGAGGGGTTTTTTTACCAAATATTTGATAGATGATGTAGCTGCAGTACAGCAGCTAATGGAGAGCTGATGCTAACTGTTCTCAGACACTCAGTCTATGGAAAAATTGTATTGCTGCAAAGATATTGGTTCAATCCACGTGAATAGCTGCAGCTATTTTAATAAAGGCATGACTGCATGAGAGGGGAAATCAGCTGACTGATTTTTCAGGTGGTATTGCCTTGAAATGGCCATTCCCTTTAGAGTTATACTAGTACAGTTGTATTGCTGTAAGGTCACAGTCAAACAAGTGCAGGAATCTGCTTGAACCAGGCTTACACCAGCCAGTTCTTTCTGAGCAGCTTCTGCCATTGAACTCCTCTGTGACTGGTGATGGAGATGAGGAGGTGAGGCATCCCCAGCCATGCCTTGCAACTTCATTCTAGTTTTGTCCCTCAGGTTTGAAATCGCTGCATTTGCCTTGTTGAGATGCACAGGCTCTTGCGTTTCCTGAGCCCTCTCTCCTTTCTGTATTCACCTCAATCTCTTGCTGGGGTTGGGTACATTTTGTAAGATAAAGTCTCGTCTCCTCAAGTAGTAAAGCTAAACCAAAGTAAAGTTCTCCATTTCCTAGCTGGTAACACTTAGCAAGTCTGCAAGGTGCTAAGTTCCAGAGTACTGCAGCAGGGATGTTCACACTTCAGCTTCAGATGGTTCAGAACAGAAGTAAGACCTGACACAAATAATCTAAGACAATAACAACTATGAAAGCTATGTGAATTTGACCCCTTGAATACTTACACATGCTTTAAATCCCACAAGGTGCCTCTCACAGGCTCATAATGCCTGTGAATACTGTGCTGCCCTTCTCATATCACATGTCTCTGTTCTGGGGGTTTGCAGCACTGGTTGCTCCCTGCTGTCCTGAATGTCCAGCTGGGACACCAAGAGGTGAAATGTTTGTTCTGGGAAGCATCGGGGCCAGTCTCAGAAACAAGGTAGATTTGCCTGATCACAATCTCACTACCATGTTTCTCATTTGGGCTGCCTGCAGGAACACAGTTCCTTTTGCAGGGATAAACATGCTATTAAAGGTAGAGGAAGAAACAGCACGGTCTAACATCCCTGCTGGAGCACAGCCTCTCTTTGGGGCAGCAGGCGATGTCAAAAGTCACCTTTGTAATGGTAACGCTTCAGTAGGGGGTTAACTGTGTGCAATGATCAGATGGAAAATTTCCTTTAAAATTATTGTTTTACCTCACTCCATCCAATTACTCAAGTTGTTTTGATATCCCACAGATCGCTCTGTTAATGTCAACAAAATGATTACAGACTGCAACAGCGTCAAGATGTTTCACCCACAGGAGCGCTGGTGAAACGTTTACGGCGCAATGTGTTGAAAGCAGCGTTTGATGTGTAAATGTCAGGAACAATCATCCTCCCTGCCACCAGAACCAAAATGCACAAATACAGGTGCCGAAAATGTCACACGCACAACTAAAGAGCTCCTTTACCACAGGGCATGTAAATAGTTATGTAAAAGACCAATGACAGCATCATAATGGTGTGAAAAAGCCACCACAGCTCTTTGGTGATGCTGTGCACCATTTGTGAATCACTGTTGGCAGCTTGGTCCTTCCTTTGGTATGGGTGACTGTTCTGATGGTGGGGAGATGGCTGAGGGATGATTGAGGATGACAGCACCTTGCAGATCAAGCTTCTCTGCTTGAGGAGAAATCAAGTAATAAAGGATGATGGTGCACCCTAGGAGCCAGCTGGGCTATCCAGAAATGGCTCCTCAGCTGTGTGCCTTGGGGGCTTTACCTAGATACCTCCCTTCTCAGAAAAACCTGCAGAATAAGGTTTGGTAAATGATGAGCATCTGCAGCCTGGAGCCCCTTGTGTCATGGTACCAGGCAATGAATCTCCATGTCCCTGCATGGTGGTACCAGCAAAACTCTGGACAGCCCTGTGCCTGTGCAGCAGAGCAGTGGGGTACTGTAGCAGTGGGGTGGGGGTCCCCATCTCCATCCCCTCTCCGTGCTGGGGGTGAGTTATGGTTTCTGCTGGCAGACAGGTGATCAAATAAAGGGCTGTCAGTCCACCAAAGACCTTGAGACTCCGGTCTCACTGATGCTGAGGGTGCCCAGATCTTCTGCTGGTGGTTTCTGCAAATCCCATGGATTGATGAAAACACATTTTTGCAAATAAACCTTTATGAATTCCCCATTGCATCAGCACTCTTCCTTTATTGGTAATAGAAGCTACAAAGAAAAGTCTGATGAAACAAGCCAGATCTGAAGGCAGAAGATATTGAAATCTGGAAGATTAAATTTAATATTTTTATTACATACTTTTGGAGCCCTGATTATACCCCCACCCTCCAGGAATTTATTTACCTAAAGAAAATTATACTACTGATTACAAGATTGCAGGTTCATTTTCACTGCTGAAAACTTTTTTTACAGCTCACGTTACACTTGCAGGACTTGTAAAGATCTGTAACATCTTGAAATTTCTAATGCTGTGTTGCAGAAGGTACTTATATAGAGATGAACTAGGCAGAATACTTTCTTTGAAGCCTTTCTGAGGGGAGAAAAATGTGCGTTTCTTGGTTTGAATAGGCCTGTAAAGTGGTTTCTTTGAGCTATTGGATAGTGAGTTCACCGGGTGCTCACAGGAGCTGCCTTGTGTTGGTCCTTTAGGCTGGGTGCAGAGTGAGAAACTGCGAGAGCTGTCTTTAAAACATAAGAAGGAATGCTGTCTATAGGGGAATAAAAATAAATTATGCAGAAATTGTGACTACAGTTTGCATGAAATTATACTGGCAAGATCCCTGTGGTAAATATTTGACAGACAGGACAATGTCTTAGGCAGCATCTCAGGTTTTCCAATAAATCATTGCACCTGGCCTTTTAAATCATAATTCATGTCAGCCAGCACTGCATATTGACTTAAGGTCAGGAGAGAGTTCCAGATGTGTTATGATGATTATCTAACAATTCAGTTAATAGAGCCATAGAATTGGATGAGCTTTTTGTCAATTCTGATGTCACAGCAACAGAGACCTTTGACTGAAACAACATCATGAATATTGGATAAGATCCTGCAGTGCTGCTCCTCCATGTTATGATATTATCCAAGGATGAAGGTTATAAACACATGAGTTATACTGTTCCGTTTCCAGCGGGTAGAAACAAAGAAAAAACCCCCCCAATCAAGTTTCAATACACAACTAGGTATAATATAGCTTTTCTTTATATCTGTATATATATCAAGTAAAAAAATCTAAAATAGTTGGAAGTAAAAAATGGAAAAATAGCTGATTGTGTTTTTTTTTTTTCTTTACAGTGATATGGTAGCAAATACAAGACAAATGAATATTAAACCTTTACATAAGGAGTTCTGGTCCCATCTCCCTCAATAGGGCTCACTCTAGAATAGAAAATGGAACAAGGTGGTTTTTGGTTTTTGGCTACAGCTTCTGCAAGTGACAAAGAGAATGTTGATAAAACGGAAGGAAATTATAGCAATAAATAAAACTCCAAAGCGTTTTCCAAAAGACCTTAAACACAACACAGGGTAAAATTTAGTTCTGAACTAGGGGAGCAAACACAAAGCACCACCAGCTCCTACTGAGGCTGAAAAGACTGTATGCATATCCTGGCCTCGAAATATGTTCCTTTTGTGCTATCTTGCCATAAGAAAAAACCTCCATCAATCCTGGCCTCCTACCCCTTCAGCCAATAATAAAAAAGCAAAGCCACAAATCCATTGAATGGACCAAACCAGATGTGAGACCACTGTGATGTGCAAGTGATTGGCTGCCCTTCGTCCAGCGGTGAATTTTCCCCAGAGTCCTTTAATGAAATTGAGAAAGTCAATTGACTAAGCTTGGCAAATGGTCACACCGAACCCCATTTTGGCTGTAGAAAAGAAAGAAGTACTAGTCTCAGCATAAAACAAGATCATGTAGACGGTTAACACAAAACAGAACCTTTTTCAGTTTTCTGCATAATAATAACATCATGTTTGCATATAGAACAGCTTTTGCATTATTGCTCTACTTATAAGAATATAGTAAGGAACTTAACAGACTTGCACATTACAAACTTAAGGTTCTTTGGTGAAGAATGAGAAAACAGTGTTTTCGCTGTAATTAGATCTCACAGACGTTTTCCTTTTTATCTGTTGATCCTTTGGATTCTCTCACAGAGGAGGGAAAGGTATTGAGTCAGCTTTACCATCGCAACGATGGCAACCCCACCGATCATCATGCAGGTGGGCCAGAAGAGGGAGTGGAACAGCACGTTGGAGCTGTACAGTTTCGTTAATATCACATTCTTCTGAACGCCTTCGGGGTCGTAGAAGCAGGAGAAGCGTTGGTACTTCCTGAAGTTTTCCATCACGACATTCACCAGCGACATGGCTTCCTCGTAATTCTTGCCGCACTTGGGTATGTATGAACACTAGGAAGAAATTAGAGGGAGAAAAATGCATCTCGAGACTAGATACAATGTCTGTTTTCAGGTGGCAAACAGGAAAATCTCAAGATGATTATGCTTTTCGTAATAAGAGTGAAATACTATTAAGCTAATAATAAATTTATCACAGACAAAACTCAATATTTTGCACATCTACAGAATTTCCCATTGGAGAACTTCCAAGTGCTGTACAAACATTAATGCTTTAATCTGCACAGCAGTCCCGTGAGATAGGTGAATATATTATTATTGCTAATTTACACATGCAAAAATGGAGCTGATGAAGTACCTCTTCATCTTAAGTGGCATGCATATGCTCACAGTTAGATGGGTAATTGACTCTCTGTAAATACAAATCTGGTAGCTCAGATCTCACTTGGATCAGATCAAAGTGATCGTAGTGGGCATGGGAGTTCACTCACAGAGGAGAAGGCTGATGAGAGACCTTCATGCTAATTTTCTATGGGGGTAATGCCTTGAATAAGGTCAAATAGACCCAGAGTAGGAGAAACCAGACTTTTCATTCAATCTCTAGCTGAAGATCAGCCTGGCTACCAGGTTGGCTCTTGGTCTTTGCTCTTGACCTCAGCTTAAGTCAAACAGTTCCTTCTCTCTGAAGATACTGCTTGAATTTCGGTCTCAGTCACAAAGAAAAGATTTGGGGGTGGCTCTATATCTAACACAGTTTCAACCAGCATTTCCAAAGAATACTAAAGACAAGTTAATTAGAAAACTAGTTTATGGGAGAAGCAGGACAGTGGTCCTGGACTGTGCTGGCCATTCCCTGTGAAGAGCTAGTGTGGGCTGGTGAGGTGCTGGGCGGACGCACAAGGAGTGAAGCCACATCTAGATTTTGACCTAGAGCGAGAACACCTGAGTTTTCTCTTGCTGCTGCTGGTCTGGAAGGGGATTGATGGGAGCAGCCGAGGGCCCCGCTCCCCCTCCTCTTCTAGACACTTATGCTCCTCCACATGTGAAGATTCTTCTGCATCTGCACAAGATTTTGATTAAATCCCCTGTCTAGGCAAGAACTGATTTCAGGATGTGTAGAAATCTGCTGCTTAACTTGTTGAACGTGCTTGAGGGGACCCAGCAGCTGACCGCTCCTTTGCAGTTATAGGGTGAGCATGGGTCCCTGCCTGCGCTGCCAAACCTGCTTGTCCTGGGTGAGCACCTAAAGTAGCTTCGGATAATTTAATGAGAGAAAGTGAGTTTTACAAAGGAGAAAAGATGTTTTGATTAAAATAATGTGACCCGTGGCTTTTGATTATTATTGTTTTAACATATATACTTTATAAATGTCTTTTTTATAAATGTTCTTTTTTATGACTATGCTGTGACTTTTTTGTAACATTCTGTGACAAATCTGCAGTCCTAATAGCGATCAAAAGATTAACCTCGTAACAGAATTTGATTGATTCATTGGCAAGTTTATTAGCACAGAATATGATCTGAAGCACGGCAGAAAGATTGTCTGGCATTAGCAGACTGGAGCATGGCATCACTGCCATGATGAATATTTCATAGAGCTCTAGAAATTAGAGATGGAAAACATCAGAGCACTAATATCTCATCCATCTTCCTGCTGGTGCAGATCTGCTCCATCCAGGATATTCTCTTAGACTCTGCCCAGCTTTGTCTTAAATGTCTAAAGCCACAAGCCCTATTCCAGGTCTATGACTCTTCAGTAGCCCATAATCTAGTAAGTAGGGGAAACCTCATTGAAGCGTACCTCATTTTCTTTTACTAAATGACGTGCTATCACTGTGGTAACTGTAGTATTTCCAACTCCGGTGTTTGTTGTGTTTTTTTCTTGCAACTTCAGTGCTATGCATTTTTGTTTCTTGAATGTCCCATGAAGTCCCCTCAGGGAGGGGTTTAAGTGAGGACTTAAGTGCTCTTGCCAAAGTCCAGCCCTTCTCCTTTGACAGAAAACAGCAGGCATGTAAAAACCCAAATGATGACAGATTCCTGGACTCAAAGTCTGCAGAAATGTCCCAAGAGTGCAGTGAACAGAGGTCTGACTCCCTGCAAGTCTGAGTATTTTCCAAGCGTTTTCAAAGGGGACCTGATGCTGAAGCAGAACTTGAGCTCTTGCCTCCTACACCTGATGGCACAGAGCCCCCAGCAGTGCCACGGTGGGTGGGCTGCCCATGGCATAAGGGTTTGGGAGCATGAAGCTGTGAAATGCAGTTGTGTGAGGAAGGTTGATTTACTTTGCCTCTCAGCCAGGCTCCTTGTGCTGAAACTGTCTCTCTCCAGACTATGGTTTCCCAAGTGCTCTCCAAGTGTGCCCTTTACTCCATGCGCTCTCTGCCTCATTCCAGTTCTCCTGAGCTGCTGGAGGCATCTTGGCCTCAGCTTTGAGGAGGTCCTCAGTACAAGAGTTCTCTGTGTGCATTAAGTTGTGGATGTGGGGTGCTCCTGGCCTCCTTCCACACCTCTGCTTCCTCAGTGAGATAGTTCCCAGGGATAGCACAAGCTGGTTCTGCCCTGCTGGTGTCTGCTGTGTTGCATAGGTCACTGTCGAACAAGTAGGTAGACATGAATGGTACGATGTTTTGATGTTTTCTTTGGTTTGGTCTTCGTTTGGTTTTCAGGGAATTTTATATCCACAATTGTTACGCTATACCTGTGAATGTAGTGTACTAAATCTATGCTGTTTTATTACACTTCTGCATTGTCAAACACTTGGAAATCTGCAAATCTGGGAGTAACATCTGGCTCTCTACCTCAAGTGAGGATTCTGTGATACAGTGGAGAACAGAGGTTCTTGTGTTACTGGCAATCTGATCACCAGAAGGACATAGTAGACACCAACAAAGAGAAATTGTGATTACATTTCCAGCTCTACTTTCCAAATTTAAAGGATTGGATAGGTAGCTTGTATGAACTGACTCTGGACATGTCCAGTCCAATGCCTTGCTCAGTGCAGAGTTGCTCAGGGCTTGTCCAGTCAAGTTATGACTATCTGCAAGGATGGAAATCATACAATATCTCCAGGCAAGCTGGGGGCAGTTTCATTTAAACCATGACGTTACAATGAGAACGATGTTGCCAGAAAAGCCCCCAGTTCAGGCTGGGCAGTGGAAGTACAAGACTCTTATCCTACGTCTGCCGTTGGGGTTTGTGTCCATGCTGAGCCTGGAAACTTTGACAAGACATGCTGTGGCAATCTTTGTGAGAAAGTGGTCAGGACATCAATTTACAGCTTTTTGGAAAGTGCAACAAGTTTGAACCAAGGGCTGAAGGAGGAGCTTTGTGTCTGCATTGGCCTGATATTAATTCCTGCTGACTGAACTCTCCAGTCCAGCATGGAAATGGATCTACTGGGAACTGCAGCTGAACATTGCTGCTTGACATTCCGCCCTCCCAGGAAAACTCCTCCTCTGGTTATAAATACCTAAACCTTCAGAGGGAAACCCTAAGATCCCCCATCATTTCTGAGTCTCAGGCAGTTATAGGAAGGGTAACAGTGATTCTGGTGATAAAATCCTGCTTGTTATCTCACTTCTGAGATGGGGATAAATCAGCAGTAGCTCTGGTGACACAAAAAATTAAAATGATATAGTGTGAGATCCAAATGGGGCCTCTAGAACTGTTTTAAGTACTGCAGCCCTTCCTCCGGGTGACAGCCTGGCTCTGTGGTCCGGGCGCGAGGGGACGCTGGCCAATTTACCTCTCCCAGAGGCTGTTATAGAATCTGACAGCTCAGGAAGGGAAGCAGAGCTGGGAAAGCATTTAAGCTGCTATGGTTGTAGTATTGACAAGGGGCTGGGCTTGTCCTAAAGGCTAGAGATAAAGTATGCACAGCAAGAGCAGTGAAAAGACATGAAAAATCTCATGTGCCTTGCTGGCAAAGACTTGAGCAGCATGACTGGTATCCACTTACTTCCCACTAATTCCCAGCAGAGCCCGTCAGCGGCACGCTGTATATCTCAACATGAATTGCACCTACTCCTTACGGCATCTGTGGGCCAGCAGCAGCGAGGTTAGGCAGCAAGTCTCTGAGGTTAACTGTTCTTTAAAATCAGAGTGCATTTTGCTCCATCCATGTTAGCTGGCAGGGAGAGGAGAGGAGCGAGACGGGCTCCAGATGCTGCTCTGTGTGTGTGGCGGTGCTCAGTGAGGCAGAGAGGTTGGCGGGTGGATGCTGACCTTTTGAAGGTCACTGGTGTTGGCCTTGGAGGGCAAGCACTGCACTCTGCAATCTCTTTAGTAACGTCAGGGCTCAGTGAGCCAGGGATGGGGTTTTTTGTTTGTTTGGTTGCCAAGCAGAAAGACAGCAAACACAGACTTGAGTAGGTGGGTGGAGAGAGACAGCGAGCACGCAGCTGGAGCATCACAAACCCAGCCATGCTCAGGGCTGCGCGTTCCATTGCACAGGGCTGCTCACCGGCCAGGGGACAGGGAGTGCCCATCCAAGGGAGCTGGGAAGGGTTGTGCTGATCTCAGCTGGGAGTCTCTGTTGTCCCAGCCAGGCACAGGAAGCCAGGTCTTTTACAGACATTGCAAACTTCCATTCAAAACTGTGTTTGTATGCAGGTCGCATAGCCAGCAGCGTGTCAGGAAAACCTAGGGATTCTCCCGAGAGCAGAGCTTAACCTGTAAAACAACCTTGTGCTGGAGAAGTATTAACTGTGCCTACATTAAGTTAAGAGGAGGTGGCATCTGGGAGAATTTCAACGTCCATTTCAGCAAGCAAAAATCATCAGTAATGGAATGTGCAGATTTATGCTGAATCTCTTGTTTTATTTGAATCCAGTGGAGCATGGAGACTGATCTCATCTGTTTTAATCAAATTGTGGCATGACCATCACTGGATTTTGCTTCTGCCCCAGCAGAAAGCGGGGTCTGTCCTGCTGCAGGCTTCATGGTGAGTGCCTCCTTTCTGCCCTGACGCCGAACCAGAGGGGAAGATGGGGGCACACTTCTCCATTTCACACTTCAGCTCCAGAGGACTTCATCTCTCAGCCACAGGAGCTAATTATCCAGAATAGCAGAATAACCATCCCAGTGCAACCATGCCGTGCTTTGACTAATTTTAATATCGCTTCATCTTAATATGCAAAAGTAATTTGGTCTACTGAACTGCTGCCATAAATAGAAACACAATAGGTTACGCTGTCAGCAGCCTGAACCGGGGCTCTGCTGTTACAGGCTGCGCTTTGCCAAGCGCCCAGAGTTTGGGGTTCAGTGACCTTGGAAAACTAAGTAGTTAATGCAAATCTGGCACTTGTAAGTCTAATGACTTAGCTGCATCCCGGCTCACTGCAGCCTGCAGCCTTAGGTACCCAGGTGCTGTAGCTACGAAGAAAGGAAGGTGGGGAGAGGGACATTTCTTAGCCTGATCTTGCCTTTCTATGCGGAGGGAGCAAATAGCCACCTGCGCAGCGGTGGTCACTTGCCTGGGAGTGATGCACAGCTCTGCGTCAGCTGCGCAGCTGTGGCTGCGGGCCGGCAGGGAGGTGCCGTCTGTGCATCCGCTGCGATCATTATAGCCTCCAGACAGGAGCTGTCCCCATCCCACCTGGATGGAGTTATGCTGGATTTTGTACTTGCTGAAGCAGAGAGAGGAATTCTGCAGATTTGTTTATTGTCATTTTTTTGGTTCAATGTCTGGAATCAGGGAAGTTGTGCAGAAAGATGGGCTGACTCCTCAGCTTATTCATGCCCAAAAGCCAGGCCTTTTATTTTAATCCTGCTGCCTTTATTTTGACGGTCCCTGCTCAGCAAACTTTCAGCATCTTTGCACCAGCCACAGGGCCTTGACCCCAGCGGCACAGCTGATTTCAGTGGAGATGCTCAGGGTGCAGAGTTTGTCACCAGCGACTGAGACAGAGGCACGTCTGCTGTTAGACACGGGGGGCTCGTCTCTTCCCATCACTTGCCTGGCCCCGCAGTAATAAGGCCATTTTTATTCGCACTGCTATGGATTCTCTGTGCACATTACTAGGGGTGTTTGCTGTCATGCAGAGTCACACCCAGGTGGGAAGTGACTTGTCCACAGCTCCAGGAGAATATTGAAGTGACGAGTGCTCAGTGCTAGCCTATGCTTGTAAAGCACTTGCAAAGCATGAGGGAGGCTCCAGTCTCCCCCATTGGACGATCTGTGCTCCCTGTGTGGGATGGAGGAGGAAAACTGTCCCCTCCAGAGATGTGAGCTCACTTTATGCACTGATTCCTGCTTTCTCTGCTCTGTATTTACCAGTGATGCAGGAGCTGGAAGACTTATATTGCTTTAAAGTGAGGAATGGGTATAACAAGGTGAGAAGCCCTCCAGAAACCCATTTAGGAAGAAATTTTATTCTGTGCTCCTACCTCAGAATTAATTTTCATTGTTTCCTCGGTGTGGTAGAGCAGAAGCTTCTGGCCAGAAGAGGTGAGATTAACGTACACCTGGAGGCAGGGGTACTGAGAGATTTTCCAGCAGTCTGGACCGCAGCTAAATGAGCAGTTGAAGGTTTCTGTGATGGATGCGTTGAGAAGTGAGCACTGAGCCTCTTCTGTCCAGACACTAAGTAGGAAAAAAGAGGCATGAAAGCATGGCTATCATGGGCAATAAGCACTAAACACAGCTCAGGTCTTACATCAGGGATATACCAGGGGGTGTCTTGTAGCGGATGGTACGTGTTGCGGGTCTTTGAGCAAAGGCTGGGCTTTCTCATGTCACACATTGCAGACAGTGTATTATTCTGTAGTACCCCAAGTTTGGGCACAAAAATACATGATTCATTTATGTCTCTGTATAAATGAAAAGGGAACTAGAACTTTTAGTCTGGAGAAGGTATATTTGAAACCAAAGGGAATCAGCAGAGACATCAGAGAAGAGATCTGAGCAGCCTGCCCTGGGGAGAGCACAATACATGCAGTGCTGCATGATGGGATGCCCTGGACCGACTTGATGGTTAACCACCAAGTCCAGTTCAATTTAAAGTGCAGGATGGGAGGATGACTTTGAATTACCAGGGTACATATATTCATATGCATGAAGACACAGTAACACACAAGTGGTGCCGCGTGCAGGTCTACCTGTGGAAAGGCTTTATCTAGTGGCAGACTGCTCGGCTTTCCACAAGTTAAGTCAGCAGTTGTAATCGTTCTGGAGGATTTCAGCTTTTCTCCAGTTCACCAGATGCTAAAACTGGAATGATGGAGCCTGGGTGTGTGCTGGCAATGTTCACTTGGGTTTCTTGCATGTATTTAAAAATCTATGTCTGTATTTTCCTTAGGGATGAGAGCAGTGGGATGGGCACACTGAGGGGTCTGAGAGAAGCCCTGCATGGGCTGGGGGGAAGTTTCACCCCAGGGCTCCCCTTTAGCCCTGCTCAGACCCCCAGTTCACACTCAGCACGGCTGTGCTGCCCCTCACCGTGAGTGAGCTGAGGGTCTGCTCGCCCCATGCCAAACCTACAAAAGACTTTACACAGTAAGTGATATCAAAGATTTCTGACTAATTCTCTTGGTATTTACTTTGGCTGTAATTCTGCATGTATAATCCATCTTACATTTATATTAAATTATGCTCTGATTTCTGGGGGGAGATCAAGTTAAAGGATTTTTTTTTCCCCCCTCTCAGGCAGTATGTTGTTGGAGGGGTATTGCTGTCTGTAAAGGAGAATAACCCCTAAGGAGATCTGGCTGTGTGAAGAGAAGTGACAGCAAAGACTTCGGGGTTGTCTTCTCCTCACTTTCACCTTTCTGACTGCTGTTTTATTCATGCATGGGGGTAATGAAGTACCACCTACCTACAACAGACTTGCGAAGATGGAATATTTGATACTTTGAAGGTGCTTTGATATATTCTCGCCATCTTTCACATAGTTTGTAATATAAATCATCTCTTTCCACATGAGCAATTTTGACCTTAGCAGCCTCTGCAATTGACCCTGATCTTGCTGAAAGGTCTGAGAGAGCAATTTAGAAAAGCAAAAGCTCTTGGATAATTAACAGGTCTTGATCTCTGTTTTCAAAGTCTAGACTTTGCCTGGATTTAAAAAGGGACAAATAAGATGCTGTAAATCAGACAGTTCATCCCCAGGCATTGCTATGTTTTCCTTATCATTGCAGGGTCAAGAAGGAATATTTTCCTGCAGGTGCACCAATATAATTGAGGATGTTTGCACCAGTTAATTCTAGGTACGTATTGTACGTGTACATGCCTAAAGAAGCAGCCTGTGGTGGATAAGCCAAAACATGCCAAGCATTGGCCACTGTCTCAGGGTGGTTTGGGCATGACAGACTAATGTTTCGATCCCTAGTTACACATTTTTCATTCTCCAAACTCCACTGATCAAGGCAGAAAAAACGTTGCTGACAGTCTTATTACAGTCTGGATTGGGTTTTAAGTAGGGCTGGTGCTTGAAAACTGATTTCAAATGTTGCTAATGAATCACAGGCCAAACTTTTTGCAGAGAAAGCCTCAGAAAAATTAAGTGCGCTGCAGTAATGATGAAAGATGATCTTTCACTTTCAGCAAATTACTATATTTCAGGAGGATTTCACTTGTTAAAATGAAAGTAATAACCTACTTGGAAAACTACATGGTAGAAAGCAGCTTGATTTCTTTTCCAAATTATTTCTCCATTCTTCATTTGAATGTCCATTGTTTCTCGAAGCTACTAAATATTTCTGCTGTTTTCTCCTGAGTTTGGGCTTTGCAGCAACAGCCCCTGAGAGGCTTACAGGGTTCAGCAGACTGCCAGCCAGCTGATAGAGATATTATACTGGTGTTAAACTGTGGCAAGTCTAAAGCCTATGGATCAAGGTTTTGTCAAACAGGGATCTAATAGTTCCATCACTTATGCTGGTATTACTTAACTTGCTTTCACTGTGGTTATGCTAAATTTGTACTGGGGAAAGGAAGTGCAGAATCAGACCTATGTTGACAAAAGGAAAAATTATAAAACTTTAACGAAAAGAGTCAAAAGAATAAGCCACGTGAAGTCAGCTGGAGCAGAGAGTGTGAGATGAGGGTAACCATCATGAAATTACCTTTGCATGTAAGACCGCAGCAGGGTGATTCCCAGGAGAAAGTACATCATGATAGAGCACACCATCATGGCCAGCCCGAGGAGTATGGCCCGGTCTTCTCCGGCTTTTAGGGCTGTGACTGTTTTCCTTTTGTCCAGAAGATCATGATCCCTGATTTTTTGGTAAATATTTCTGAGGTTGAAAATAATACATTCTTATGTGAGGTTCATATTTAATCAATGAAGCCTCTACAGGGTGGGTAGTTCCACCGCCATACCCATCTCGTGGGAGAGAAAGGCTTAAGGGTCCTCAGGTGTCCTTTGTCATCGGATTCACTCTGACCTGGTGGAAACTTATTTATCTCCAAAATAAATTACAGCCATTTCTGAAAAGGCAAAAACCTCTTAGAGCAAATACAAAGATTAGACATTTGCGCCAGCTCAGCAAATCCTTCTTTGATAAGGTTTCATTGGCTCAGTTAAATAATACTATAGGGGAATTTGACCTGTAGATGCTATCTTAGGCTACTAGAAGGTGTTTTTAGGTAGTTATATGAGGTGTCTTTTCTTCGGCTGAATATGATAACAGGTCTCCTGTTACCATACGTAGAAAATAGCCTGAAGAAAGTAGTCACTAAAGTTGTCTGAAAGGACCACGTTCTTTTTTGATTCCCTACAGGCTAGTGGTTTGGGTAATTTTCCACCCTGAGTGCGACTCAAAGCTTGTGAAACACCGTGAGGATTTTGCAACTGATTTCTGTGGGGTTTTTGATTGGGAGCTTATTTACTTTATTTATAAAATAGCTTTCTGGAAGGCCATTTACTCATTACAGTGTAAACCCTTGCAGAAAATTATCCACCAGAGCTATTTGTTCTGGGACTAAAAAAAAAGAAGATACAACAAACCATTCCCCCTTCAGCAGAGAGTCCTTTGCATTTTCTAACTCTAAGTCCGTCTTTCATCTCTGAGCCTTTGATGATTCAATGGGTCATGAGGACATAATGGTGAAGAAGGAAATATTTGAGTACATTTCAAACACACTCAAACTTTGTGGGTTTAAAATGTACTTACAGACCTGAGGCTGGTCAAAATCTCCTGTGTTTTCTGTTACGGTTCTTTTGAATCATCCAGGCAGCACCCGAAGCATGTGAACCGCACACCTCTGAGCCCTGGCACCACCATAACATGGACATAGTAGTACATGTGGGAGAAGTTCCTCTTCTACTGTCTGCAAAATGGCAGGTGAGCAACATCAACATCACTTTGGGCTCTACAAAACCCACCACTCATTTAAACTGAAACCACCAAGTTTCACTCAACCTTGGGACAAAAGCACTGGTCAGATCAACCATATAATTTACATTCACTAATAGGGACAGAGAAATAGAGTTAAGACAGATGTAAAATCATATGTAAACACATTAGAAACAAGAAAATAGGTTTAATCATAGAACCCCTCAAACTGGAATTGAATTTGTATTTAGATGATGACTCATAGTCAGGAAAAGCACATATGGTGTGGGTTTTTATAGCAAAAATCTTGCTTAGATGGTACTGCCGTCAATAGCCTCCCATACCAAAGACCTCTCACGTTTTCTTCGTACAGCTGTAATTTACATCTTTAGATGTCCATGGTTTCTCTTCAAAACCATCCTTTAAAGCTTGTCAATGTTTTCCTAGCTGGAAATGAAATGGTAATTCAGCCTGTCAAAATTTTCTCTGGTGTTGGGGAGAAAAAATATATTGTGAACTGGCAGATGCAATTGCCTTCAAAGTAATGCAGAGTAATAACCTAATGTTACTTTTCTATTATTATTTATCAAACTGTATTTAACTCTGAGAGCTGCTATTACAGTATGCATTGCTCCCAAATGGAAGCAGGCAGGAAGGTAGAGATTGTCAAGCAGTTCCAGCGCATTAACCGGTCATACAGCATAACTTATGTCAGTGCGTAGACATAAAACAGGCACAGCGCAATCGCTCACTAATGTCATCAGAGCAGCTAGGACATAAAAGGGATATAAATGGACAATCTGAAAACAAATAGCTAATTGAGAATGGTTACAAATACTTCCCGTGTGGCCTTGAGCCAAGAAACATGCAAGGAGAGGTAAAAAAAAGGAGAGTCTGAAGGGTATGTCATAGAAATGATCGATCTGGCAGGTGACTGGCGAAGAGGACGGTGTGTGGTGACCACCTGCCAGGTGGATCTCCCATGCTTGCCTGCCACAGTAAGTCAAGCTACATAAAGCTCTGCCTCAGGGGTCATGCTCGGAGCAGTTGTTAGGTTGCTCTTTTTCAAATATTTGTTATTCAAAGCCCCGATCAACAGCAAAGTGGTAGCTCAGTGCACCTTACTGAGGGATTTTTTCTGCTGAATCCCTGCCAGGAGCCAGTCTGGTAACACACGCTGAGGTGTATGTTGGCGTGGCACGTGCCAGTGCGTGACGCACTGGTCCTGACACAGCCCAGGAGACATGCTGAGTAACCCTTCCTCCTCCTCCTCCCCGCTCGTGCCTGCGCCAGGGAGGTGCCAATTTTCTCTGTGTGATGCTGGGAACATCTGCTATTACCAGACTTCACATTTTTGCCCCTGAAAGCCCTGGTTTTGGGGGACATGATACACTGTGCAGAGTATTTTGCCACTAACAGAGCAGCCTTAGCATTCCCTTAGCTGGAGTGGCAACGGTGGCCTGCCTAGGCATGTGTGCTGCTCTGTGGGTGGGGGTTTGTACTTGCGACCGTTCGGCACAGCCCAGGGACCTCTTTCTGCCTGGTGATCTGGAAGAGCGCCGTGCTTAGCTGGCTGATTTTGGATCCCAGGGCTGCGCAGCCACAACGAGCTGACTGTTGCGGTGTGGTTAAGTACAGATCGCTGCATCCCAGACAGTCGCTCTTCTAGGTGACCCCATCCAACACTTGTGATTACCTGTGATAACTCCCTAAATATGACACCGAGGGGGGCCGTTTGTATTTAAAGAAGTCCCAGCGGTCAGACCAGGGGGTCTCTCTGCTCTGTGCAAACACATTTAATAGAAAGCAAGCCTCTGAGGACAAAATGTCTTTGTCCCTTGATTGTTTCCAAACTGAAGTCCTCCCCTGCTAAATCTCTGTCTTCCATTTGCCAAATTGCTCAGAGGATACGGACAGGCTGCTCTACCCAGGCTCAGCTGCCAGAGAGGAAACCTCGGCCGTGACTGTGCCTGCTGGGGACAGAGATTTCCCTCTCCATATCCCTCTGCACAGCGACAGTGCGGGGATCCCTCTGCAACGTGGTCAGCAGCTCCTTACGTGATATCTGGGGGGAGGCTTAGGGAGCACCTGTGTGATAAAATTAGGCAGCCCAGGGTATCTTAGCCTGAACACAGACAGCCAAGGAGAGTTACAATGCCACTCTGAGCCTACTGGCCTTAATAAAGAAGTCCTACATCTTCTGTAGAGTTGCCCATATTCGCTGCAGCCAAGACCTTTATCTGCTATCGTGAGGCATGTGAGCTTTTAGCACCCGTTTGTGTGAAGGGCAAGACATACCAACTTGCTCTGTGTTCTGCTGGCACAGGACTGCTCTGTGGCCCTGGGTGTGTGATTAATTTATTGGCATGTATTAGAAATGGTGCTCTATGCATAATGTTTGCAACTGTGCACTGCCATGTGGAGGCTAAAGTAATGCTTGTTCTGGCCCAGTACAGCAGTTCTTATTTTGCTTCAAAATGGGTAGATCTAGGAGCTCTGCAAAGGAGGTAAAGTAAAAAAAAAAAAAAAAGGTAGAATAACCAGGCACCTGCAATTGATGCATATATATATATATATATTTATAATAAACACAAATTACCCATTCTCAAATTCCTTCCCTTGCAAATGGACCATGGTGTGGCGCTGATGTTGCCTGCTCTGGCACTGCGTGGTCCTGGGGCTTGTCAGCTGGGGATAACTGCCCACCTGAATTATTCAGAGTGACTTCAAAATCACATTCACTTACTCTGATATCACAGTTGTTATGCAGATATCACTCAAATTACCTCATGTTGAGCCATTTATTGATATCAGAAATCCTTGAATGCAAGGATCAAAAAACTCTGCTGCATCTTACCTGCAGAATTCCCAGTGCTCAGGGACTTTTCTGCTCAGAAGCCCATTTCTTTACTTTTTCCTTTATAGGGTATATTTAGCTGCATCAGTTTGTGTTATTACAGCTATGGCAACAGGAAATCTTTCTGGAGCTCTCACAAAAGTCTCAGTGATGGTTGTAGAAGGATTCCTATTGATATGAACAGATTTCATTCACTCAATGCCTTCCCTCTTCCCCACCAAACTGGACCAATCTGAATCAAACCAAACCAAACCAGTGCTTTGGTTTTCCAAGCTTACAATGTTGTGGAAAGCCTAATTGACAGCTGAGAACAAATGAGGACTTGACTAGGTTTCTGAAGCATAAAAAGTGGCAGTTGGGGAGCAGTCGATGTCTAAACCAGCAATGAAATACACGCGTTTTGGGCTTGATCCTGCAAAAAGAGATGCCTGAGAGATACCTTCCACCCAGGAGGAGGTGATTCCTCCACAGCAAGTGAGCCATTGCTGCACAGGTTGTTATTATAGTGCAATACCACAGAAGTTGGTGGTTGTAGCATGTGTTAACCGACAAGTTTGGTGTTCCACATAACAATCTTTTTGAAGTTTATAGATCAACAATTCCTAGGAAAGGGTCATTTAGGGGCAATCGTTTCTCTAAAATGCATTGCTTGCTTCATATAGTGATGCTGCTGGTGACCTTTCACGTGTTAAATCACTGCCAGATGCTGCAGATGAGTTTCTCCCACCAGCAACACTTGCTCTGTGTTCACACCTCAACTTTGCAGTCCTGAGGCTGTGGTCAGTACTTCCCTATTTCCATTTTCTCTTCTTCTCTTTCCCTCTTATATTTCATTAATGTCTCACAGGGTACGAACAGCTCCTTCTGTACAGCTTTACAAGACCACCTGGGAAATAAACCCACCTAAAGGCTTGAAAAGGTGCCTGAAATGACCACGGCTGGTGTGTAAGTGCAGAAATACTGCTTTCTACCTGCCTATTTCTGCAAGCAGGTGGGCGTGAGCTCTGCCCAGGGTTTAAGCTGACCAAACCACTGGTAAGCCCTGTTTAGCACAGAGCCCAGCCCAAGTTAGTAAGTCCCACTGAAAGGCATGGTGTGAGTTGAAGGCCACGTTAATCAGGAGCGCGTGGCTTCCAGACAGCCCAATGTGTGGGCAGACATCACCTTCAAGTGTCTAACCTTGGACCATCCTATCCATGACAGTGTTTTAATGCAGAAGAACATTAGCCTGAGGAAAATTCAATTAAAGAGAAGACTTGCAGAAGTACTGCTGTTAGATAAGCAGCTCCAACCAAAAGTCCATGGTAACCTAATACCAAGGTGGCCTTTGTGGCTTCAAGATACCTGTTTGGGATCGGATTATCGAACACCTATGCAGCCTTGGCAGAAAAGTTCAAGAAATGGGCCAATTCTTCAAAGAAACTCAGTGTCCTGAGGACAGCTCTGCTGCCTGAACTCATGAGCACATTTTCTCAAGCAGATGCAAGCAGTAATGTCTCATTAGAATAACTGAAGAGTGTGTTTTGCTAATTGGCACTGTAGATACGTTGACCTCTGCTTTTGTTTCACCGGAGTCTGATTTTTTGTGATTACATTTAAGAGTGACTGCAAGGGGAACTGAAGGAGAGAAGGCAAGGGAGAGGGAAGAGGGAAGGGAAAGAAATGAAAGGGAAATGAGTCTGGTTGTGACAAGACAAGCTGTCCAGCAATTCTCACTACAAAGAGAGATTGTGGAAGGATGAGTCTGAGCATTACTGACATTGGTCTTTCATCAGTGATATTTAACTTCTTTCATTCCCAACTGAGAGCTGCCTTTGTCTGCAGACTTAAAACCTCTCCTTCCCTTTCCTTCTCTTCTGCGTAATTCCCAGCTCCCCTGGGAGATCCAGTAACTCATTTATTCCTCTGTCTCCTTCAGCCTGTTTCCTCCAGCAACACCACTTAAGTGGGCTGGTGGACTACCAGCTCACTTTCAAGCCGCTTGTCATCCCCCAGCTATTGTGCAATGTATTTTGCACAGCTCATCCTCACACACGCATGCATATAAAAAACCCCATCTCTGACAGCTGGATGCCTCATGCAGATGTGTAAAAGTTACTTAGGGCAGTGATCTGGCTGGGGGTCAGGAGGCACTGTGTGTGTGTTTTCTGGAGGGGGGTGCAGGAGCGGTGTGGGCTGGTGGCTGGAAGCAGGTCAGCTGCAAAAGGCAGAAAGGCTTCACAGGGGCTGGAGCTGAAAACCTGTGGCTGGGGATTAGTGTGCTTTTAAATGTGCAACATGTGTGTGCTGACCTAAGAGATGGTCACAGTGTGCTGCTGATGTCCTGGGAACGAGGAAGGCTTTGGCCATGGCTCTGGCACTGTCCCTCCACTCTGTTTTGGCTTGGCATGTTAACCCTGGCACTCATGGTCTGGTTCTGTTGCTGGTGGAGCAGTAAGGGGCCAGGGGGGTAGGAGGCAAGGGGCAGGCACCCTTTGCACCTCTCCTACTTCTCGAGTGCCACCACTGAAGAGAAGCTACAGGCCACACTGCTAAAAATTCAAACCTGTAAGAGACAATCAGCATAGATGCCGTTTACCTTTTCTCATCATGTCTGTAAGATGTAGAGCTCCGGCCACTGGTCCAAATAAACATTTTAGAGGGTTGCCCAGTGTTGGCTTTGCTCGCTGCAGTGGGACGATGCAAGGACCTGGGGGAAGAGGGATAACTTTTGTCACTGCCCATCCAACGTGGCAGACCACATTATATCCAGTGTGTCAAATCACCTGTGGCCGTGCCCAGTGTGCTCTGCAGATGGATCTTTTGTTAACTCAAGGTGAGATGTAAAAGAATGGGGATGACAGATCAGCATGTGGGAATGAAGGATAAATCTCATCAGCCCCACTGGTAAAATGTGACGCTGGCTAATCAGGCTTAGCTATGCTCCACACTGCAAAGGATTTGTATCATGGACAAGAAATCATCAATGGGTAAAAAAAGAGATCCGCTGCATCCAATGTTCTTATGGTAGTATTTTGAGGGGACAATGTTGCTATTGTTTAAGCATCTACACGTTCATTACAGTTTTTTGGTTGTACTGCAGCTCTCAGTAAGGTGAGGCTCTAAAGGAAGGTGTCTGAATGAGGCACAAGTATGAGATGTAAATGGAATGTTTTGTGGAAATGTAACAGATGTGACAAAGATGTGTTTTCCCATAGAGAAATTACTGTCCCAAGAGCATTTGGCCAGACCAGTTGGATTCCTGCCCAGGGACTTCTTTGTTTCACAGCAGGGTATGAGATCTGCTGTAGTCTCTTGGGCTCTCAGGGTCTTCTGAAGAGCGGAAAAGTCTGAGGGGTTTCATTTTAAGGACTGAATTTTGAACTCTGTACTTCAATTAGATCTCCCAGAATTGGAAATAGAGAGTTGAAATAATACCAAGAAGTGTTTCTGCTCTCTTGCTTTGATTTGAGGCACGTTCACTATATCTATGTCATTCCTAGCAGGTTTTGGTTACCCTAGATCAACTGAAATGAATGTGACCAACCAGCTTTCCAGATGGTAACTTCATTGCCAGGCTGGAAGTGTAGGCTGTATTGGACCTGCTGGTGGTGTTAGAGCTCCCCTCGTAGCTCCTAATGTGCTCCTGGTTTTAGTGAGTCTCAGTTAAAATCTCGATCTCTGAGAATTGGGCCCTTCCTGGTGAGGGCTGTATTTTGCATTATTGCATGGCACGGCACTTAATGCTTTTACTGCATTCAGAGAAAGGCTTAAGAAAAAAAAAAAAGAAATATTCCAGATACCAAATACTTCAATATCAAAGTTTTTCATACACTGGGGGACGTTATTTAGCTCACTGAAAAATAAACCTGGCTGTTGAAGCTGTCAGCAGAGAAGGCACATGAATTCCTCAATGCTCCTCATCTGAAAAAGTCTGTAATGTCACTCTCTACATAATCATGCAAAGAGCTAGCTTCAATATTTGCATAGTGGTGAACCTGGGAGAATACTTAAATCTGGTAGAGGTGGCTGCAGGGGAATACTGACAGGGACGAGAGCCAAAATCCTTCCATATACAGTCAGGCTGACGGGTGCCAAGGGACTGGGCTCTCCATCTGGAGTTAGCCCAGAGCCCCACCCCAGGGTCCATGGGGCAGACCCAGGCTAAACTCAGACACCAGTAGGGCAGCTAGCTGGGCAGACTGGCCAAACTTGTTACCCTGTCACCTCCTCCCTGCTGGGATCCTGCTGCCATGATCAGAGATGCTGGCTCAGAACTGGGACTTGCAGGCAGAGACCTTGCTTGAAGTAAGAGATGGTAATATTTGGCGAAGCTTTTGTGCTGCATTCATGCACAGCAAATTGGACAAGAAGATGGTCCAAGAGGAGGGAAGAAGGGAGGCAGGAGAGGAATCTCCTCCAGCCCTTTCTCTGGTTCTGTGGTCATCACTGCAGCTCTGAGAGCCAAAAAAAGACTCTTTCCTTACAACCACTTCAGTTAACTATTGTGGAATAAGCAATACGATGAGGCACTTCCTCACTGAAATAATTGTAGTTTAGAAGGCGAAACACATCTGCCAGTATCTAATCAATATAGCCACTAAGTTATAGTGATATTGGCCAGAAATTTGGGTTGCAGGACCTTGGGTCTAATCCTCACCCTTATATGTAAGACTGCATCCACACTACCTTAGACAGCACAACAGCAACCACCCAGCCAGCTCCGAACAAGGTGGTATTTCTGCATCGAGCAATGCAGGAGGACTCAGAGCAACTACCCAAGGGGCTGGAGGCCACATCAGATATTGGACTGAGACCTGTCCCAGTCTGAGTCCCTTAATGCTGGAAAATGAAATTATATATTTGCTACTGCACCCTTTAGGATGTCACACATGGGTTGCATGAGAGGAAAGCCTGGCTGGCTGTGCTGCCACAGCCTGAGTGGTCCCAGAGCCATCAGGAGATGGCAGTGAATGCTATTGGAGCGTCTGTTCTTAATTATGCAAAGCGTGGGCACACATTAGAGGTGATCAGCAGCTTCTGCCACCTGTCTGAGTCTGCAGGGTCACCTGAGTAGGGAGGGAGAGGTGCAAGCTCCAGAGCAAACTGCAGGAGCACTGCTGGGGTGAGGGCTGGGCAAGAGGGGTCTGTCCCACCAAGGGGATGCCAGAGGAGGAATGATTTCAGGCTCCCTTATAGTGCCAGTGCCCTGGAGCAGTCCATATGTGATAGCATTCTGCCTGCTTCATTAGTTGGGCAAGCCCAACTAACCATCAGTATTTAACACACAATTGCACACCTAATTTTGTGTAAAATCTTAACACTGATGACATCACAGCAGCCACTCTGGAGGTCAGGTGTAAGCGACTAGAGTCCGTGGCTCCTTTAGGCCAGGGTTAGCTGTAAGGCAAGAGCCTTTTGCGGAACAGTAACAACACAGACTCCCCAAGACCCTCCTTTGAAGGCCTTTGCAGGACTTGTAACGGGGAACGGTTACAACCTACACGACCATATCCTGCCCCACCAGGTCAGTTAGCAAACAGCCTCGCCTTTCTCCTCCTTGAGTTAATCCCAAGGCAGGACTGTGAACCCCGTTCCTTCCCTGTCCCCTCTCTCTTTTCTGAGAAAACAAATAGCACTACTTTTCTTTTCTTTTTTTTTTCTTTTCCCCATTGCCTCTCTTAAGTCAGATGCTGGCAACATATTTTTTATCATGCAATAAGTAATCAGCCTGTGAAACTCATTCCTGCAGGACGTCAGCCTTGCATTTGGAGTAAAAGTGGATTGTGCTATTGCTTGAACAGACGGAGGACCTAAAGTCAAGACAAGACCTGTTAAAAACAGTTTAGAAGAGATGCTTCCAGCTGCTTTCTGACTATCAGGAATCTGTAGGGGATATTCCTATGGGCAGGTTACCAGCAAACCGCTGTACTTGATGTGACTCTTGCTGGAGTCAGGATGCTGGGTTGGGCTCTGGGCTTTCTGTTCAACTTTGCCTGAACATTGCTGTCGGCTTCATTGCTGTGGCATCAACAAGGCTGTCTCTTTGCACAGTTGCCACAGAGACAGCCAAGGAGGCCAAGCTTTGGTTTTAACACAACATGCCTCGTTCTTCATGTTCGGGTCTATTCTGATTAATTGTACAATGTTTAAGAGAGAAATACAGAGTAAAAAGTGTACCATCTCCTACAAATACATCTATGCCTGTGCCCAGGGTGCTTCACTGCTCTGTACTACCTAAGGAACAGCTCTAAGAGCCCATGAGGCTGATGCAGTGGGTCTGGCCATGGCCCACTCCTCCCATCTTTCTCTGCTCTCATCCTCTTGAACATTATCTTCTGGTGAATTTTATGGAGCTCACTAGAAAACCTGACAAGGTTTCCACTTTTTCAGCCACTGCAAGATGAAGACTTGAGAGAGTTCTTATAAGATTAGAACTACTGAGCTTTGTCCTAAGGAGTGTCAACATGCCCATCCAGCAACCACCTGAGAGAGGACTGCATCATGAAGAAAACATGCTGGGGCAGTGTTTGCTTCAAATTGTTCCAAAAAAAGATGTAATTCTGAGAGTGAATTTCAAAATCACTTAGCTGGTACTTTGGGAACTATATTACATGCTCTGTTGTCCTCACTTTCACCCTGAGTTGGCTGCTTTCCTTCCTCAGGTTTCTGTTTGTCACGATTGGTATGAAATGTTCCTTACCTCTAGGTCACCACATCTGTGAACAGCCAAAGAGAGATATTGCAGATCATGTTTTCTGATGGAAAGCTGGGTTTTATATGTGTGTTTGTATGTAATTACCTCTGTCTATGTTTATGCTAATCATAGGGTTTCTGAGACCTTGGAGAATCATTTATGGCACCAAACTAATGAGCTTTTCTCCCCTTATGGCATTTAATTTCCTGGGCAATGTAGTCACTGTAAAAAGAGAAGCACTTCCATTAATTTTGCCTCATAAAAGACACCCTGAGTCATCAAAAGCCAACAAAAGCTAAACAGTCACCTAAAGGATATAATCACTGACCTCTTAAGCTTTGTCTGAATACACCTATGTCCTGCACTGTTCATGCTGCCAAGTGCTCTGGATGCTTCATCCCATTATTTCCCAGCCAGAGGATTCATTTGAACCCTGAGGCAGTTCCCTGTGAGCCCTGAAGTTTTCCCATGGTAACCTCTCCCTGTGCCACAACATGGCATGCCAGTCCTTGGACAGCAGGGAGACTGTTGTTGAGTGATGGAGGATATTTGGTCTCTCTCAGGGCCAGAGAGAATATCTTCCTGCTCACCATCACCCATGAGAAAAGGAAGAGGCTGAAACCAGTCACTGAAGGCAACCTGCCTGAGGACGGTCATTCGCTTTGAGGTGAATTTACTGAATATAGACTTTATGCCCCAATGCCTACTATGACTCTATTACCCACGCCTATGTCTGATGATAATATGTTTCTTATGGATTTGCTGAGCCAGAAAACAGCAAAAAGTAATGTGTGATGAAGGATGGGAGAATAACTAAAATGGCCTATTGGATTCCTGATGTAACGTGTAGCCTGACTACAGGGTAGCCTGGAATTCAGGCTTAGTGTGTGGAGGAGTTTCCCAGGCAGAGCGGTGGACGTAACTACTATATTAAGATGCTCCTGTCTGATTCAGGAGATGATCCAGGGGATCTTTTCTAGTCCTGGTATTGAAAGAAAGTAGGAACTAGACACGGGACTAAAACCAATGCCTGAAATGTCTGATTCCCAAGTATGGTCCATGGCAACATGAAGGGGTGGATGGAAGCAGAGCTGCACCACGGAGAGGGTGAGGAGAAACCCAGCTGGCTGGTAAAAACTGAGCAGGTGTCTGGCTGGGGTATCTGAGCAAGACCCACTGCGGCCATGGCCATGATGTGACATGAAAGCCTCAATACGTATGTACCAAGGGAGCTGTCACAAACAGGCACTGAAGATGCAAACCAGAAACCAGGCGAACACGGAGCTGGCAATTCCCCTGTTCTGACACAATTCAGAGGGCAGTGATTCTTGTGTAAATATTCTTGTGAAAATACCTGTTTTCTCTGCAGGTCTCCATCTGAGCACAGTATCTACTTGCCCTAATCCCACTTGTTTGTGGCTTCACAGAAGAACGGCAAGCATGGACCAAGAAGGGCAGCAATAAGCTAACTCGTAAAAGAAATGCATCTGCATTTGTAGAAGACAGTTAGCACTTCGGGAACGTTTAATGCTCTGGCAGCAGCAATGCTAAATTGTGAGGCAGTAACAGCAATATCAAATGGTGTATTTCTGCCTCGTGACCGGACTTTGCTGTACCGCAAGCTAATGGGCACGGTGCAGGACAGAGTGACATAAATAACTCTTCTTGTTGCAGCATCTCAGGAACTCCAGCTCTACTAACTGACTAATCCAACTGGCAGATGACCTTGGATTTGGGGTTCCTCATTATGGCAAGGGGAAAATGAACAAGGGGCAGCTGGTGTTAATGTACTGACAAGAATTTAGGAAGACTGATGGCTAATGATGCTTCATTAATGTACTAACCTCTATTTCTGGCCCTTCTCCAGTATCTCCCAAGAGCTCAGAGCTCAGAGCTGAGCTCTTCATCTAGTTTTTGAGTTGAATGAGGGAGACACCCTGGACGCAGGGCAGTCTTGCTGGGTCCTATGGGCTCCCATGGCACAGACATGTCTAGGACACTCCATGCTCAAAGGAGAAGGAGAATGGGGCTGCCAGTGACAACTGAAGCCATCACATGGGGCTGCAGCTTAGCTGCGTGCAGAACACAGCAGCATGTTTTCAAAGGCAAAATTTCTTTTAACTTCAAGTTGTCCTTTATGATTGTAAATTCCCTCTCCCCAGTATATACAGGAGCAAGAGAGTTATTCAGAAAGGCTGAGGTATCGATACCCCTTTGCTACATGACAGCATGCAACGTTTACACTTAAAAATTAAATATTCCAAAGTAACCTCTAAACCTTCCAGGTTTCCATCTCTTGATGTTTTTTTCTCCATTGCTGGCTTTCTGTGTTTTGAAAATCTTTCAAGCTTGCTATTTAATGATGACTTTCATCCCTAGGCTTCCCCTTTCCCAAGAGTTACCTACCTAGTACGAGTCTAAGTAGCCCACACAGTACAGCCGTAGACTTTATAGTCTTTATTCATCCTGATCTTTTTAACTTTAACTTCCTTCTCCACTTATTCTTTTTTTTTTTTTTTCTAGTGGCTCTTCCTACATGTTACTATCCCCATGATGACTTGTTTAACTCACCTTGGCCACACCGTGTTAATCTTAATTATTCTGATTTTGTTGATTGAAACAGCAACTTTTTGAAGAAATTCCTGCGTTCCCAAGTGAGCTACAAAGAAGGAAGTTACTACTTGTCTTCACAAGCAAGAGTCCCAACTTCTCTTTGGCAACAATCTGAGCATCTTGGAGCAGTCTGACACTATGGCCTCAGCTTCCTCACTTGTACAAGAGGTGTGCTAGTCCCATCACTGTACCTGGCAGAGGACACTTTCAGGCCATCTCCAGGTAGCAGAGCATCTAGTAAAGAACCAGCCCTTATCACCATCCTAGTGTTTTGGTGCTGGTGAGTTTGCAATCCAAGCACGAGGCAATGCCTCTTTTGGCACGTTGCAGTTGCTGGGGTTCAACGTTTGTGAGGAGCAGCTGAGGATAATTGTCCCCTTTGCCTGTCAGGACTCTGAAAACATTTTTAGCTTTCTGCACTGAATTTGAATTTACGTAGCAAGTGACACATTGGACAAGCACTATATTCATCATCTCAGCTGCACTCTGGCTTTGGGGAAGGGCACAATGTGCCTGTAAAATGGGCTGGCTTTGATGAGAGTGCAGCAGTGGAAAGTGTTGGGTCACCCTCCTGAAACATGACCATATTCAATTGAGCTTAGAGAGTTTTCATGAGGAGATCTGCTCTGCCAAAGACCAGGTGGATGTACACTGATGAAAAAGGATCCTGGGGGTGAGAATAAAGGCAGTGTAAGTGCTGCACTACCTCACTTGGTGCTCTCCTTTAAGTCTTAGCACATTGTCTATAATTGCAGAGGGATATATCACCTTGGGTGCTGCACTGCACCAGAAGAGCTATATGGCCCTGGACCAGGTTGGCTGACTAAGTGCAGAAGGGTGGCAGTGAAGATGCTCTGTGTCTTGCAATCATGCCACGATAAAAAAACAGTGGGAAATGGAGAGAGCGAAAGGAAGACGAAGCGCAGGCTCGCTGCTAGTCTTGCTCCTCCACTCCCAGGGCTGGAAGGTGTTTCCAGCTCTACCTCCATGCTGAAGTCAGTCTCTCTGATGGTCATCAAGAGGAATTACTTTCTCCCCAGCTGAGATTTTGTGGGTACCCACTTAACCAGGTCTTAGAGGAAGCTCTTTTGGGTACTAAAAAGACTTTTTTAAAGAATAATTGGCTGCACAGTGGGAGCTGGACAGCTCTGACTATGCTGAAGCGAAGTGGCCTCTGGCTCGACTCATATGTCACCGCACCACTGTCATGTCAGGTCCCTGGCATTTACAGCCCAAACTGTGAAGCAACAGGGTGTTGGCACTGCTGTTTTACAGGTGGTGAACAGAGGCACAGAGGCTGCTGAGACCTGGCCAAAGTCTCCCAGGCAGTCTCCGGTGGACATAGTGGAGAAAATAGCCTAAAAGATGGTGGACAATCCAGTGAGGAGGTAGGAGAGCCAAGACTCATACAGATTCCCATGTTAGAGAGCAAAGGCAAAGCCTTGCTTTGGGGAAGCCCCAAGTCCCATCCATGGTGACTCCCCCTCCAGCTCCAGCTCTGTGCGGCTGTGCCTCAGCTTTACACGCCCCCTGAGAAGACCTGATCTGAGAAGCACACAGCTTTTAAATACCCCTGAAGAGAGTGTTTCATTTCAGGAAAGCAATGCTGAAACCCTGGTGGTGTGTTTGGTGTTTGTGGGTGGGATCACAGGGAGGGAAGGGTGATGCACTGCTGGGGACAGGGAGGGCACAAGCAGCCCTTAGGGAAGCCACAAAGGAGAAGCAGATCACACGAGTGATGTGCCTGGGGAGAGAGGTGAGGGCAGAGAAAGAAAACAGAGGCAAAGCAGCACCCAGAGGAAAAGCACGAACAGGCAGGGCAGATACTGCAGGAGCAGTTTTTCTCCCACCTAATTCCTTGAGCGGGTCAATCATCTTTTATCTTCTTTGAGTCAGTCCCTGCACCATCGAAAGCACTAGCTGGAACAAAGCAAAGGCAGAAGCGAGCTAAAACTACTGCCCAGCGGGAAGTGAATGCTCTGGCACTATTTATTTTTGAGTCCACATTTGGATTAGCTGTAAAGAGCTGTGTGGATAAGCAAGCAGGCAATTACAGCTGGGACGTGCTGCTCATGAATGGAACCAGCTCCAATCTGCTCAGGACATATTGAAATTCTAATTCAGTTAGAATCCTTTAGTTACAGCGCTCATCACAGTCACTAAAAGGGATGAGATTAAAAAATAAATACAGCTCTTATGTTGCTTTTGGTCTGTCTTCTCTGCTCCCCTTTCCCCCCTCCCCTCCTCAATGTTATCTGTTATTTGACTTTGTTTTCTGTGGCAAAACACAGCAATCTCCATTTAGTCTGCTTGTTAATTTTTATGAGGATCTAGCAGACTGCAGCTGGCCGAGCGTGGGCACCACTAACAGGTGGGCAGTCAACATGAGTACTAGACCACTGCTGAGGTTTCGCATGTCACATCTTACTAAAGACCATTACCCAGAGATGTCTGTTACTCTTGCAAAAGTGCGGGTGTGACACTGAAGCACAAAGCAAGGAGGTGATTTGCACAAGCTCTTCACTGGCTTCATCCCTGGTTCAGACCAGTGCTCAAGTCCACCAGTCCACACTGGTACCCCAGTAACTAGGTTGGCTTCCTACTCTGGGTACTGGTGTAAAGCTATTTTGCCAATTCAGGCAACTGCTTTTGCACTGGGTTGTGCAGGTAAGTTAGGAAAAGATCCGATCCCAAACTGTGGCCAGGGAAGAGGACAAGGAGTGCTGGATCAGCCCTGCCAGTGCGACCCGGCAGTTCAAGCAAGTTATTCAAGTACATGCTGGTTGACCTTCCTTGGCTGTCAGTGAAAGACGTTGTGTTAAACCTGCTGGCATATGCAAGGAGCAGTTAGCTGAGATCTAAACGTCTGGGATCACCAGATGGGAGGAATGAGAGGAGTGTGAGCTCGGGTCTCCAGCTGCCTGGCAGTCATGCTTCCCTCATGACCAGTCTCTTGGATCTGCTGGAGGACCTCTGAATGCAGAGGGATGTCTACAGAGAGGTTGTGAATAGTACTGACCACATCAGCTCAGAAAACTGGTTATGGCAGACACTGGGTAGAGATTAATTACCTCCCTCAAAACTAAGAAATGAGCTTTGTGGGGAAATACAGATATAATAGCTCCATCCTACTGATATGACCGAGGCACAGAGCTGTGAAATAAGCATCTGCGTGGTAAAAGTAAACATCCAGTTAGACTCTCATAAGCATCTCTCCTCTTTGTCTTATTACAAAAGGGTAAATTTTGCAGCATAAACACTCTGTGGTGGCTCCTCATCCTTTCAGGACACAGACTTCACCATCTGTAGTCCCCTTAGTTGAATATGATCAATTGTCATGTCAAATTCACAAAACAGAATTTTGTGGCCAGGTGCTGTAGGAAAGCACTGGAAATAGTCTTTTTCATGCATGAATTTAATGTAATTTTCACAGAATTGAATATTTTACATGCCCGTATTTTTTTAAACACAATCCTGCCTATTGGCTACTGAATTTAAGTTGTGTACAATATGGCTAGACCTCCATGGACCTCTGAACTCATGCACATGTTCTGTGGAGCTCCCTGTTTGCTTTGCCCACTAGTAAGGATCTCCAAGTCACATATTAGGGACAGAAATCTACTGCCTGATCAGAAAAACAATGCAAAATCCTAATTCCTACAGGGAAGGTACATGTCCTTGGAGAAGAGTTTCCAGCATAAGAAGGAAGCATTTCTAATGAATCGATTGGTAGTTAGGGCACATATCATACCCAGCCTGATGAGCAAGACCGGGAGAAAGTTAGAAATTAAGTGGGTTATAATAAGGCAGAGGATTAGAAAGACAGGGAACATGAGATAAAAGATAATAGCAATGTGCACACACAAGAGCGAGTAGGAACGGCTGCATATTGCAGAAAGGTAGTAATGAAGTCTGCAGTAGCGGTATGAAGTGGATGGGAAATCTGGCGGAGTCAATGAGTCAAATGACTACTGAGACAAGGCTGATGAGCCGGGCTTAGTACTGCAGCCTATTAGGTCAAAAATCAGTGTAAGCACTAAATCACCCGCTTTGTGGATGTGTTCAGTGCATGATTCACTGGACGGTACAGATGCAGATTCAGCCTTAGAAAACCAGCAGCTTGAGAGCTCGTGAATCTCTTTGTAGATGTGTACTTGTAATATACTTTTTAGCATAAAACCATTTTTTCTTGAGAGTCAGGAAAAAAGATGAGAAAGAATAAAAGCAAAGTCTCTGTAAGAGAGAACAGGGTGCACATGCCCTCTACGCAGTTTTAAACCAACAAAGAGAACAAAATCTCTGCAGTCCTCTGAGGCCAGAGGAGCACTGCAGACAGTGAAGGGGCCACGTCTGTGAAACAAAAGGCCAGTGTATTTTGGTCTCATAACTGGTCTAGAAATGAAAACAATGGTAGGAGCAGGCACAGACGCTTCCATTCCTCACATGGCAATAATCTATATTAATTACAGCAAGCGTCCAGCTTCGAACAAAGTCACTGCAGTGCTATTACTGTTGAAGAGTATTGAGTTTCCAGGGAGGTGAATGTCTTTTTCTCTCCCTAATCATGATTACTTGGCTCAGTACTTGAGCTAAGCTTTCATTTAACCAAGATAAATGGATATTTCCAAAACCAGCAAGTTACCACTATGCATCACATTTTTACTCTTTTCTCAGATTTCGTGCCTCATGTGCTATTTTACTTGGCTGCTAAACACAAATAACAAAAATAGGAAGGATCCCATGTGGCTTAAAGATCAAAACAATAAATAAATCTGGTTTTGACCCATTACTTCATTTTATTCTGTTCTAGCATTTCAATCAACATAACAACATTACTTTGTCCTATAATTTCCCTTCCTTGAAAAATGAGTGCCCACGCCACGTTTTTGCAGACACCACCAGCCTATCTGACTAATATTTTGTTGCTCTCTATTTGGAATCCCTATTTATCATTTAAGCCTATGTGCCAATACTGTCGGTTAACATTCAGAAGAGCAGATGGGGAATTAGAGGCGAAACTTCTGTCAGTGATAACGGGACTTCCACGCTTCATTTCCCCCAGGGCACAGTGAATGTTTTCCTTTTCAACAGTGCTGGGCAAAACTGCCTTAAGGAACTGGTGGCAGCAAAACTGTGTGCTGGCAACACACTGAAGTTGTCAGGATGCAGAAATAGATTTTCGGTTCCCAGGCCATTTGTGGGAAGTTATTCTGTAGTAGCTCCTGGAAGATACCCATCTTGGTACAGAAGTTCAAGTGCAAAATAGCCAACAAGATTGCCTTTCTAGCAAAGTCAGTGAGAGGTCTGGCACTGAACAGCTTCTACACAGGAGGGTTCACCTGACCACATCGCTGCCCAGCAGTCTGGTTTTTGATGGCCAGGGTAGGCTGCAGGTCCAGGAGAGGTCCTAACTCAGGTCCCTAAACTCTGCAAATCCCAGGAGCCATCCTGCTTCCCACTCCTTTGCTCTGCTGCTGAGGGGAACTGCAAGACTGGATGGGCACCTTAGTATGGGTGGGTGGCTTCTCCCTCACCTCCCACAACTCCTTACAAAGTTGTGGTGTCCACACATGCCATGGGTCCATGTGAGGTACACACTTTTTGTAACCTTTGTCAGGAAAAAAGCTCTCGCTTTTCTCCATCAAAGTGCACTGTCCCCTTTCACACACTCGAGGGGAACTAGCTGGTGTGCTGGGGACTGGCACTTGCAACGCAAAGGACTTCGTGACGTGGGAGTGGTTCATCTGCTATAGGCATGAAACTCCTCACAGTCAAGGAGTGACAGTCAGACAAACGTCCCGTCTCTGTCTTGGGGAGACTCCCCAGCTGGAGAGCCCTGTGGTGCCTCACTGGGACTGATCACCCCTACAGTGCTGCTGATGCCGGCCAGCTACCACCAAGCAGCTGCTGAATGACAGGAACTATCAGAGTCAAGACAAAAATTCGGTGTCCTAACACCACAAGAGTCACAGAGATGATTAAAAGCAGCTTCTGGCTGCTAAAAGATGCATTGAAGATGAGCTAGAGGCCTGCCCAGGGGGCAAGAGCTTGCCCCTACCCTCAAGTGCCACGCAGATGGGCTTTGTTCAAATAATTACCACCAGGTATAGCCTGCACCATCTTACCTTCTCTGGTCTTTTTCTGTAAGTTGTCCATCATTTGGCCAGCCTCCACCCACCTTCCTCCCAACAAAGAAAGACTTCTACTAAGCATTTGATACTGCCACTAATGAAACAAGGAAATAGATGTTGACAATCAGAACATGTCGGTTATGTATTCTGTGCTTTTTAGGGCCGTTTAATGATTGCCTGGTAATTTTCACCCTTTTTGATCCTTTAATGTAAGCTCTTTCTGCCTCTGTCTCTCTTAGGAATCCCTGAGCCCCAGTACTCCTGTGAATTACATTCAAATCAAAGTGCAGAAAAGCTGTGTTTCCACATTGACCTTGATATCTGGAGGGCCATTTCCACCTCCTAAGGATACAGTGGAGGTGTATTTCGTAACAAAGAAGATTTACAGCATAGTTTGTGACTGAGGAGGCTGTTAAGGTAAGTTTAACCAAAAGTGTTCCTCATATGTAGATCCTCACTTGCATCTAAAAGCTGGTATTTTAATTTAGCGCAATTTAAGCAGACATACCTATGGGGAAACTTGTTAAGGTACCAGCTAACAGCAGGCAGGGGACTTGAGCTGGCCGTGTTGTAACACTTGCGTGCCTCTTGATGTAACAGCAATGTAGTGGGTAAATAAAAGCTGGTTGTCTTCCTCCTAATGTGTTCAGAAGGCTTTTCTCCATATTAGTTTGATAGTAGTAATTCAATTACAGAAAATATTATCAGAGGCTGCTGTCATACGGACCGCATTTTTATTTTGTAGGGTGTAAAACGCCACTTTCAACCCCACCTGCTCCTCTTCCTTACGCTAGAAATGCTGTGGTGAATTCCACAGCTAAGCTTTTTTTATTCTTTTAAAGCTCATGTACCATCTTACTGAAGTCTATAATTTCAATGCTCTTTGATAGCTACTTCAGAAGAGACCGGGTGCTTGATTCTCTTCTTATTACCATCAGCGAGGTCAGGAGCCGAATGCAGAAGCAAGAGAGGGGGTAGGTCAATGCCACAGAACCTGTCAGCACCAAAGCAAAGGTATTTCTTCAGTTTGCTGTGGTCCCTTGGGAGATTCTAACAGCTGGAGTAATATTGCATGTAATTGAAGAAATACTCCCCTTAAACTAGTAGGAGGCTCAGTATCCAAATATAATCCCTGATGAAAGAATGCTCAAAAACTGAATTTTGACCTTCATGCCAGCCAAGAAGAGATTTTCAGTAGCTGTAAAGATTTAAAAAATGCTGTGGAACATTTTGTCCAATAGTAGCTTTTTGATTCCTTTGTACTGTTTGTTTTTATTTTTACCTTTCACCACAATGGAAACTCAAGTCAAATATTCAATCAAAGTCAAGCATTTTATCACCTTTCCACTCAAATGCCTGAGTCAAATGCTTAAATATAACACCAGCAGCACTGTGAGTAGTGGATATAGAAGTACCTGGAAAATCAACCTTCTGCGCTATAGCCCAAGGAAGTGCCTCTTTCTTTCTTTCTTTATCCTGATGAAGCCATTTGCTATCAGAACCTGTTGCCATCAAATGTGATCTGCTGTTGGTGCCTTACAGCTTTTGGAAAATGTTGCTCCTGGAGTATTTCAGTTGCCAGAGTCAGACCAGTTTCCTGATGCAAATTTCTGAGCTCAGGGCGGGAGCCCTGCGATCAAAAGCATTTGCCAACTGGGCATTGGCAGTTTGCTTCCTCTCACTCAGGTGCAGAGAAATCAATGTTTATTTAATCTGGAAGGCGGAAAGCTGGAGTGGAACAAGAATGACCGTTACCCTGTGCCTTTCCAGATTCCCTTTATGCTCCCAGGAATTTTGCTCCTCTGCTACTACCACCTTGAAAGCTCTTGCTTCTCTCATCATTGCTGGAGCAACAGTGATTTTGTCAGTCAGATCCTTCTGGAGCTTTCTAACCCCAGGCTTGCTCTGATGTGAAGGTGACCACAGGATCATAGAATCACAGAATGGTTTGGATTGAAGGGGATCTTTAAAGGTCATCTAGTCCAACACCCCTGCAGCGAGCAGGGACATCTTTAACTAGATCAGGTTGCTCAGAGCCCTGTCCAGCCTGACCTTGAATATTTCCAAGGATGATCTCCCAACCGGGTGAAAGTTGGAATGATGCTCACCCAACCCATTGCTACCATCAGTCCTACCACACTGGTGTTATGCTGGTGGGAGAGGAAGGACTGACTAGGAGACCACACACCCTGTTCTCTTTCTGCATGGTTTAATGCACAAAATGAGTTCCTGTGGTGTATGCAAATACTGGGCGACGGCCACTGAGCAGAGTTATCCACGTGCAGGTTGTTAGACTGTGTACCCTTCAGTACATACAAACCAGTCGACGGACCTGGAAATTCAGGCTGGGTCCAGGAGTGCCCTGGCCCTCCTTTCTGCTCAACTCTGAAAGAGCATCGCCCCAAGTGTTAACTTGGCAGGACTTGGAAGACTACCAGCAGCTGCAATAAGGAACTGCCAGTATTCCCTAAGCATCTGTATTTTCACTTCTATGGAACACATGGAGCTGATCTAGAGGTACTCAGTTTGAGAGCTGTAACACAATCGCAGTGGAAAGCAGTGCTGGAAGACC
This sequence comes from Bucorvus abyssinicus, assembly GCA_009769605.1. NCBI lineage: Eukaryota > Metazoa > Chordata > Aves > Bucerotiformes > Bucorvidae > Bucorvus > Bucorvus abyssinicus. The sequence continues at coordinate 7,630,122 of CM020035.1, read as the reverse complement.
ACCTGTGGATTTCAGCAGATCAGATCCCCTGTAGTTAAACTAAATGTCATCACACTGAACGTGGCTGCTGATTTCAGGTTTGCTAATTTGTAAAACAATGTGAAGAAGATGCTGCAGTTGTGAGCGGAGCAGCTGAATTATAGGTACTTAGGGAGGACTGTAGGGATATTAATTCTGTTTACTGCACAAACCTGCCTCTATAATTAATAGAAACAGTAACATTTCCTTGCTCTGTTTTCATTAATCCAGAGTGATAGCTTTGGAGGATCAGAATGGATTAGGAAACACAGTTTGGGGAGAACAGGAGAGAACCAGAGCGCCTTCTTGGCTTTCCAGTGTCAGTCCGGATCTTCTTCAATGTGCACAGAACAAGATTACTAGCAATGCTCTGTGTGTACCAGACCATCTGCCACTGTAACTGTAGCTTTATTTTATTTTTCCCTGCTTCTGGGAGAAGAGATCCAAACTTCCCTAGCTGCCTGTCTGAACTGAACATTATGAAACGTATTTTAAAACCCCGAGAAACAACCGCAGTCAGTCCAAAGTCTCCTTAAACCCTTGCATCTCTCTAACACCACTGCCGGCACCTCGCAATATAAACTGGCTTCAGGCTTTACCTAACAAGCTGCAAATGATCTGAACAGCCACGTCTCCTTTAGAAGGAGTTTTATAGTCCGTTCCCCCTCTCTTAGGAGGCATAAACATATCAAGGTTTAAAACTGCGCTATATTTATCTCAGTGGTACAGTACGATATGGTTCCCACAGAAGCACCGGTGATACTTTATGGTGGTAGAGAGGAGGGCACTGCATAAAGCAGAGCAGATGCACGAGCTGGCTTAGCCATGGCTGGCGGCAACCGAAGTATAGTTTGGGCATTATTTTATTATTTTGGGTGCTTTGGGTATTGGAAGCAGGGAGTGTCCAGAAAGGAGCAGGAAAACCAGATAGCTACACAAGGGCTTTTCACCTCTCCTGGCGGAAAGTTTTGTCCCCCTGTCCCATCCCTCTCCGGGTCAGGGGCACAGGAACAGGTATGTCACAGCTGACTTATTTTCCCAATGATTCATTGATAAAAACATTAATCTTAAGAGCTTTCTAACATGAAGGTATATTGACATGGTGTCACTGACAATTTCCATTCTCCCTATTATTTCTATAAATAAAGTCATCTGCCGTAATTAGAAAATACGAACATGCTAAGACCTCCATTAATTCTCCCCCATATTAATCTAAGAGCTGGGCAGATGTTTATTAATACCTTGTTACGCTGTGTTCATCAGCTGTTACCAAGAATAGAAAGGCTGAGACCTGATCTCACGCTGAAGGTTAAATAAAAGCAGATCTGGCTAAATCTTGGCTTCTGATTGACTTTCTGACACTATCTTGGGTTGTGGGATTTGTTTTTTTTTTTGTCAAAATGCTTTTCAATCCTTTAATCTCTCTCTCCTTCTTCCCCTCAGTGTCCTTTGGACCATGTATGAAACTCTGCAGTGTTCCCCTCCCTCCAGCATTGAATTCAGCAATCCTTTAGTTGCATCCTGATGTCTGGTTTGATTTCAGTGGAGCTAAACTGTATCAGTCCGTAACCTGCCCTCTGCTTCTACCTTCTGGGATGTATTTCAGGAGCAGTTGTGCTGGTTGAAAGCCCAGGTCCGCCCCATTCAGTGTCAGGCACTCACTGATGGGTGCTTGGTGGTGGGTGTGTGGAACAGCAGGTATGGATGGACCTGCACCAAGGTGCGAGGGATGATGTGATCAGCCTGTGGGACCTCACGCACCCTCCTGGTACCCTGTGGTTGGTGAGTTTCAGAGATGGTTTAACTTCTGTCCCAAGCCATCTCCCATCATCACCTTTGCTGTGTCTTCTGCCAAGAAGTGCCACAATTTAATTATGTTCTCTGTCAAAGTACTTTTTTCCTTGTTTCTTTTAAATACTCAAGCGCTCAATAACCTGAGGTCACTTCCTGATCTTCATCTTCTTTCCTATTTGGTGTTTTCTGTCTCTTCTCATACTTTATTCTTTCTTACCACCACGTGGATCTGTTCTATTGGCACTTAGTGCCTGGGTTCAGTGCCCGTCAGGGCACCTCTGCCAACTTTGGCAGTGCTCCATTGACTTGTACCAGCAAAGCAACTGTCCTGTGACCTCTGCAGCCATGGCAGATGCTTGGCTTTGTCTGTGTCTATGCAGCTGTATCAAGGTGCTCTGAGGTTCAGGCTGGTGCCAAGCTCTTGCTCGCTCATGTTCCCGGTGTGCTCAGGCTGCCTACAGGCAGAGGAGTCACTTGATTTCTGGGATGAGCCAACTCAATGTACAAACAATGCTGATTCACATCAGACATTCACAGAAAGAGTGCATAAATTATATGTCTGTTTTACTGCATTGAGACTGCAATGGAGCCTATTTCCATATTTCAGGAAAAGTTTAAATCTTGCTGGCAAAACTTGATGAACTTCTCCCAAAGGACTCAGCCTTCCAGGCTAACCAGATTTTTTCAGCTGATAATTATTGTAATTTTTTGCAAGATCTTAATATTTTCATGTACACTAAAGTAGATGAGATGGAATTTTACATGTCTTGTGACCTTTTCTCCTCAGAATACTGGGCTGTTGCCATCAAGCAATCAGAGCCATCAGGCAATCAGAGCCATCAGGCTGGGCCATACTTGAAATGAAACTAGAGCATATTGTGAATTGTTGAGGGCTGGAGCTGGTCTTTCTTTACTGCTGTACTCTGTACTGAGCAGTTGGGGCTCCTGGTCTTCATCAGGCCTCAAACAATAATTTATATAAGATTTTCAAGATAGGCTGCCCACATTATAGTGCAGGATAGGCATGACCCACAGTCTGCCATACAGTCATCAGCCTAAACCCTGAACTGATGAACTGGCTGATATGTACTTTGAAAGTCTGGTGGTGGTGGCTGGCACAGCCTCTTGCCATCCCATCCCATCCCATCCCATCCCATCCCATCCCATCCCATCCCATCCCATCCCATCCCATCCCATCCCATCCCATCCCATCCCATCCCATCCCATCCCATCCCATCCCATCCCATCCCATCCCATCCCATCCCATGGCAGCTTCAGAGGCAACCAAGCCAGATGAAAAATGGCTCAGCAAACCCAACAAACAGCGTTTATGTCAAAACTTCTCTTGACCTCAAAAAGGAACATGGGTGCAAAATTAGACTGCCCAGCCATGGAGAACACACGTCTGTGGACACCTGTGCTGTTCCTGTACCCTCCCCTGGCTGATTTCAGTAACAGTGCTCAGGCCTTGTTTTGTTCAAAGTAATTTTAAATTCATATGTAAAAAAAAATCCAATGTGGCTTTCACCACTTTCTAGCCCTTGCCCATTTCCTTTGAGTTGGATGCTGTTTGTCTGTTCTGTCTGCCACCTCTGAAATGATCCACTTACTTTTTGCACTCTCTTTCCCTTTCTCGGAATTGCCTTTGCAGAAATGCACATAAAGAGCTATTCTTTGGGTCAGCATTTCAATTAGTTTTAAATTGTACATTTCTATTTCCTGGGTCTTTATTTATTTATTATTTATATTGAATCATTTTCTGGGAGTTTGCATTGACTCTGATAACTCTGTTGGGTGCTTATCTGTATAAATAGATCAATAACTTTTGGACTGTGCTTTCTGAAGCAATAGACTGAGAGGCTTGCTTCAAACTTGAAAGCTTCTGTACTGAACTTACTAATACAGAAAGCTATTACAAGTGTATGATCCATAAAATTACTTCAATCTCATGCTAAAGTAAGTGGATTTTATGCCTTTTCTTTCTGGCCACTTGTATTTAAGCAGTTGCCCATCTTACACCTCCTTCTTCCATTACCAACACCCTCAGTTCATCAGGGGAACGAACACTACTGACGTCATGATGACACTCTTTCCAGAGTAGACAGGGTTGGCTTAACTGCTGGTCCCAGCAGACAAGGGTGCATGGATCCTCCTGGGCGCTTCCAAGGGACTCATCTAATATTAATTAATCTCCCATCTCAAGTGAGAGACCCTCCCTTCTTCTAAACTGCAGTAAAACAAACCCTCCTGTAGTCTGATCTGAACTAATATTGAGCACAAACTAAGACTTCCATTTCCATTTCTAGCTTGCTCAAGGAAAAACCTCTTTACACTGTCTTCCTCCAAGCCAATTTTGGGCTGAGTGAAAAACACAGTTCCACAAAATCTCTGTGTGAAGCCACCAGGAAAGCAGCAAGATAATAGTATAGCAAGATAAGGAGGATTAAGATTACTTTCAGGTTTTTTAAGAAATAAGAGGTGAAAAAGTTAATGGAACACTCAACTGGGGTACATTGCTGGGACCTGCAAAAAGTGATAGATCGAGATAGCTGGGTGCACAGCAGTTGCGTTGCATGAAATACCTTTGCACCGGCGGCCTTTTCCAAGTACATTGGAGCTTGCTGAATTCCACATGGATTATGGAGCCTTTAGGAGCTATGGGTAATGAAGCTGATCATTTCCAGCTGATGTGTGCAATAAAGAAGCAGCTGAAGTACAATGAACTCGCTATTAGTGGAATGAGAAATACAATGGCTGGTGACACAATGGCGTAACCATTGCAAGATGGGCGGCATGTCTTTTGTTGACTATTCATGGATTCCTCAGAGGTTGAGCCTAGGATTCCTGTGTGGGCTCTGCCTATTGATTACACCTCATTTAAGAAGGTCAGATGTTTGCCTTCCACCCACTTGTGATTTTTCTGGGCCAGTTTAGTTCTTGTTTAATGCAGGAAATGGCTCTGCCTGCTGCACTCTGTGTTCAAAAGTAGTGGTATTGAGAATTTGCTTGTATTGTTGTGGAAATTAGATGTTACTTGAATTGCCATGGTGAGTTTGAGTGGAATATTCAGTAGAGACAATAACAGCCACTGACAATCCAAACCCACTGGAGGCCTGATCCAGCTGACGAAGTATTTCTATTGTCCTTAATGGCCATTGGCCTCAGCCTCAAAAGAGTGCACTTCAGATTGAACTTCCCTGCTTTTGCAGAGATCTTATTAGATTTGCAGACTTGGCATTAGATTTGCTCAGTGGTATAAGAACATTACTATTCTGTTAAATTACTTTTTCAGTTAATAATATATTCTTTTCTACAAGGATTTTTCTTTCTGAAGTTCTTTTTACCTGTTTGCCTTCGGCTGGTTAGGGAATTCATTCTCGCTTTCTGCCTTGAACAACTACACACCGTTATCTGGCAGGATTAAACAGCTCTCATCCACTTCTCAAATGAGGGTTGTGTATGCTAATCCTTATTTTGTTCCTTGGGTGGGGCATCCCTTTTTTTGCTGGTGAAAGCAAAACAAGAAGAGACTCATGTCCAGGGCAAGGCTCAGCACTAAATTCTGGGGAAGCCCTCCTCATACCTGAGCCTTTTTTATCACAACTTACAGATACACTTTGTGAGCCCATTCCTAATGAAACGGATCTCCAAGATCCTAACTGTACGTGTAGTATTTACACCTGTAATACCAGCAGCATGCTACGTGCTTTGAAGGGATGTTGGAAGACAAAGTCCCTACCTAAAGAGCTTAATATTCACATTTTATTCAAAATAAAAAATATCCATACTTCGAGTCTGTAAGATACCGGATTAAAAAGGCTTTTCTCCTTAAATTGGCTCACAGAAATATAACCCCCTGAAGGGAGGGAAGGAGACAGCTGTGGAGGGAAGGGAGCCAACACTACCAAGTACAAAGTGATTTTCAGCTGCCTCATCTAGTGATGCACTTTCAGCCTCAGCCTGGGGTCCTTACGGACACTTTTATCTCTGGGAGCCCAGCTGGGAACAGAGGGGGTCAGATCCGCTGTGCCCCCCTGCATGGCATTCTCTGCACAGACTGTGACTCAGCTCTGCTCCATCTGGGATGGGGGAACTGGGGTGGTGTGATGGGAATGTAGCCTTCGGATCTGCCTGTTTAGATGGCAGTCCTCACTATTGGAACAAAACCAGATAGCTCGTCCTTTCTGTCAGAAGTCAGGAGTGTATAACCACAGTTCCTCAGTCCTGATTGCTGTGCACCGATAGCACTATTCCCAATATTTTGTCACAGTACAATTGTTTGCTATTTCTAAGTGAAATGTCATGGTGTCAACACTCTTCATAAAAATATATGAACTTATTTAAAAACAAAGGAAAATTAAATGATACTATACGAGGAAATCTTTTGGAAAAGGTTATATTTCTGCATCAGGTATACTTGAACTTTAGTGGATGAAGGATACTTTTGCCATAATGGACAACAACGAGAGTGAAACGGGCACAGTGCTCAGGAAGGGAACAGCGAACGCGACTAATACGGTTTTGAGGAGAGGAAGGCAGACCCACCATTACATGTTGACAGTTGAGAAGCAAAGCTGACAAGAGTTTTGAAGCCCTAAGTTCCAGCTTGTTGCAGAATTTTAATGTGTTTCCACATAAGTGATATTTGGTTAGATTTTGTCAGCACAGGACTGGAAAATTAGGATTAGCAAATGGGTAAATTAAACTGAAAATTGGGCAAAGAGATTTGAAAGTAAATGTAAGTGCTTCAGTCATGATGAGCTTTGCCCTCCAAGAAATTATTATTTTTTTAATAGTCTGTGAATTCTTATTGGACTTCAAATTGTTTCCATTACAAATGTTAGAGATTTTGCATGGAAATCTGCTGGAGTTATAGAAAAACAGTAACAGAACAACAACAGAAGAAATGTAGGTTGAAAGTGATAGTCTTGATGTAATGATCTCTCTTTTGTGAAATGTTCGTCACAGATAAAGGTTCTGGGTTTCATTCCTGGCCACAACACAATGACAAGAACACTTACACACACACACACACACACACACACACACACACACACACACACACACACGCACACACACACTCTGAACCACTCGTGGTTCTTAAGAAAACATCTGTTACGCAGGCAAAGTCTTTGCAGGGTTAATTCTTTCTGAAACACAAGCGAGACACAAAGAAAACGGCACCGATAGATGCAGGACATAAATAACTGGCTATTAGCTGTGCGGTGGGGAAATCACCCAAATGCGGTGGGCAAAGGAGGTGGGTCGGCAGTGGACCCTGGGGTACACCAACATGCCTGAGCATCTGCACCAGAGCACCCTGGACTAACACGGGAGTCAGGGTGCCGTGCGAACCAGCCCCGTGCTGGCACTGAAATGAACCAGACAGCTCAAATATGAGACATGGAAAAAACAACAAGAATTAATAAAAGAGAACAGCAGGTTGTGCGCAGCCTCAATGACTTCGTTAGTATATTGTCTTCTCCATTAAGATCTGGAAGATCTGACATTTTTTGTTTTGGTTCTCAAGGGACATTGCAAGAATATTAGAGATAGGGGAACAGCGATGCAGAGCAGTCTGATAACTTACCATGATAGTGCGTACCAAGTCAAAATTATGTCCAAGGCTTCCTTCTCCAATTTCTGAGGTTAGATCATGCTGATTTTATCTGCAAGGTCATTTTAGCACCCATGTTTAATCCAAAATCTAGTCTGATATTTGTTTAGGAGATTTGAGTAATCTCTTTAAGAGAATTAACAAGGGCTGAAGTCCTAAGGAACAATCTTCTCTCAGCCCTGTCTGGAGCACAAGGATTTGAAGTCAAAGCTAGGTGAAGGGTTTTTAAGGCAGTGTGGAAACAAATGAAATTCCCTTTAGAGGCAGTCGGGCTGCAGAGAATGGACGCACAAAGCCCGCAAATGATCTTAGGTTGGTTTTTGGGTTCAGTTGTCTGGCTGCCCTGGAAGCAACCCATGATGTGCTGCATGATGCTACAGTCTTGATAACGCGATATGCAGGGGGTCTTGCTCCGATAGGTTTCCCTTCCGAGCCACATACACCTGCAGTCAGTGGCTGAACAACATGTGAATGTTTTACTGCCTTTTCCAACATCACCATATGCTGCCTGTTGGTCCTTCATGATACAGCCCTGGCCCTGGAGCTGTGTGATGGGAGCTAACTAACTTCTAGTTAAGGGAGTGGATGGGAAAATTCAGTGAAATGGAGTCACTGGTGCTAATACCAAGCTGTTAAATCTTTGGTAAGTTTTAGTTCAGAAATCAATTGTCTTTTTTTTTTTACAAATAATTAAAAATATAATCTGTGGATATAAAGTCAAATATTCACTTGAGGCTCTTGTGTTAAATTTTGGGAAGGGCTTTGAGGAACTGCCTTTGAATCCTTGCATCCAAAGCTACTCTGTGTGCTCTGGTTGTTGGATGGATCTAAACCAAATGATTTTTACATGTTCTCATCTGAGAATATGTGGCTGACATTGCATGAGATTAGACCTTCTCTTGCAGATTGGTCCAAGAAAACAATGAAAATCCCACAAAACCAGTGTTCCCACAAGACTCCTATCATATCAGGCAGAACGGTCACCAAGCAGCTCCTGGCATTTTTGTACTATTAACCATCACACCCTTTTCCTTCCCAGAAGGCTGATGAATTTTTATCTAGATCCAGAAACAAAAAACAACATCCTGTCCCATGGGGGTGGATGCTGCGGATGCTCATCTCGGGCACCCTGCTGTTTCACAGCTGGTTGCAGCAGATAAATTTATCTGTTGCCTGAGCCAAGATTCACCAGATGGAATTGCATCCCACTTCGAAGTGATGTTGGACTATTGCAGACTCAAGAGTAGAGGTAGGTTTGGATATTGACTCATCTCAGCTTCCAAGCTTTGGATTAAAAGAAAATTTGGGACATAACTGGGAATCCTGAGGCCAAATACCTCAAACTTAAGAGCACATAATGCAGCAGCTTCAGCTGGAAGAGGTACTATGACTCACCTAGCAAAGTTTTACGGTGAAGTTTGCTATCTAAGCCATAAGAAGGATGTTATCTTTGCATAGCTGATACATTGCAACAGCGATGATTTTGCTGTAAAAACAAGCAAACCTCCCAAGAAACCAGTGGGAAGCAATATTGACTCTCATTCATTTATGTTTGAGAGACATTTACATAGAGATCTATTAATGTTTTGAAATTTGGGGAAATGGCATCTTATATGACCAAATGGAAGCACCTAACATAGTATATAGGTGACCTCCTTGGCAAGGCTCATAAAACTGAAAGGAGAAGAGGTGTGGTGGGTGTTGGCTAAAGTAACACAATATTTGCACAAAAGACAGTATGGACTATGGTAAACACTAAAAAAAATTGTTGGTAAATTCAACACATCGTTGGCAGATCCTCTGCTGGAGTATGGAGGACCCTTGTCTTTAAGTCACTTGCTGCGTTTGTTGAGATCTGCCATTAAATCATATCCCAGTGTCCTCCCTGTCTGGTGGCTGCAGCAGAGCAGAGAGTTGAGTAGAGGTGGGAAGAAAACACTGCGAGATTGTTCAGCCTTGCAGCTCTGAGGGTGCTAATAGCCCAACTGTAATGCAGGTCATGAAATGTGTCCTTTAAAATAAATGATGAGGACCTGCTGCAAGGCAGCCTGCCTGAAGAAACATATATCAAAGGGCCCATGCAAGTATGGTCCACAAGACACTGCTTAAAATCACTCAGACAGGGTGCACGAGCCAAGCTGGCCCTTCGGGGTGGGTGCTCTGGTATGAGCCGTGGTGCTCCTGCAGATGGTCTGATGAGGCGCCCATGCTGAATGCAAGCCCTCAAGGATTAAATACTTATCTTGGCACTTGCAACTTCCGTAATAAGAAAGCTTTACAAGAAAGCAGCCATCTGCTTCAGGAAAGGCATCATGGAACAATCAGCCTGCGTTGCTTACCAAAGCAGTGAGACAGAGAATCAAACAAGATGGGACCAGGCAGCCTAAACCCTGTCTGCTTTCAAGCTCCACAGCAGGAACTCAGCCACCCCCATGCTTTCGTAGTGATTTACATCCACAAAAAAAAACCTGCCTGGCATCCTTGTGTTGGTCCTCCAAGCGCCCCAACACTGTGGCTGGAACCACTAGTCACAGCAACAAAGATGCCCACGTGCTGGATCCTGGGCTGGGGGCTCCGGCAGGCACCAACTGGCAGCTCCTGCCACTTGGACGACTGCCAGCGGTGCCTTGGACTTTTCTTGTTCTGACATTTATAAAACTGTCTGACAGCAAAATGGAGAAATAGGCAGTCCAGCTCCTACTGCATGGGCAAACAAAACGAGCCCCAGGCCAGGGGAACACAAGAGGAAAGAGGTTTGTGGGGTTTCCAGCTTTCTCAGTGCTGGGTGGCAGCAGACGTGGGAAATGACCCCCCTTGCTTAAGCCTTTCACCGTTAGATCTTTCCTTCTATTAATGCCAGATGGAAAATCTCAAAGTCTGGAATTGTAGTGGATATACATTACAGGAAGGCATGCAGAGTGAAACAAGGCATTGAATGCTCATTTCTCCAGTTCAACACATCTTGATGTACCATTCGCTTCAACACTACCAGCTCCCTGGGATCCGACCCAGACCTATTCCAGGGCTGAACAGATATTGCCCAAACTAAGGGATCCATGAGGTTGCCAAAGAAAAATGCTGGGTGAAGAAATACCAGCTGCCATTGCCCAGCTCAAAGGTTTGACCTGAATTTCAAGAAGGAGCAGAACGGGGCCCAATTCAGACTCCTGATTGCCATGTCTTTCCATGGTCAATCGAAAGAGCTCCAGATAAGCCTGGAGACCTACGAGGCTTTTGGATGATTATCCAGATGGAGCCTTAAGTACAAATATACTATCTGTCAGCATTAATGAAAGCCTTGTAATGGACCTCTGTCATATCCACTCTCTGTGATAGCTAAAACCACCTGGTTCTAGATCAATCTCATCACTATCTGCAGAAACAAAATCAAGACATAAAAAACCTGAAACAAACATGAAGAAACAGAGGTACTTTGGTGGCTTCTCAGGGGCAAGGGGCGCAAGGGTGTGAGGGACCACGTAATTTACGGGTGGAGCATATATGTAACTGTCATGTGGGTATCACAGTCACACATCAGTACCTTTCTGTATGTAAGCACACCCAGCTGGTTTGGTAAAGGCTAATAACCATGCCTTTCTTCTTTCACACTTGTAAATTGAATCCTACTGTTGTCACTAGCGCACCACCCAACTCACACAAACATCTATTTCTGGTGACGGTTTCAGAAATGACTAGGTGTTTAGTAACTCCGGCTTTGGTTGTATCGTGTGAGGGGAGCTAGAAAGCACTGATATTCAGTGTTGCGTCGTTGCATGTGGCATGATGTATCACAGAATCATAGAACTGTTTTGCTTGGAAGAGGCCTTTAAGATCATTGAGTCCAACCATTAACCCAGCACTGCCTGGCCACCACTAAGCTATATCCTTAAGCACCACATCTATTTGTTTTTTAAGTACCTGCAGGGATGGTGACTCCACCGCTTCCCTGGGCAGCCTGTTTCAGGGCTTGACAACCCTTTCTGTAAAGAAATTTTTCCTAATATTGAGCCTAAACCTCCCCTGGGGAAACCTGAGGCCATATCTTCTTGTATTATTGCTTGTTACTTGGAAGAGACTGACTTCCACCTCACTACAACCTCCTTTCAGGTCATTGTAGAGAGCAAGAAGGTCTCCCCTCGCCTCCTTTTATCCAGACTAAACAACTCCACTTCCCTCAGCTGCTCTTCATAGGACTTGTGCTCTGGACCCTTCACCAGCGTTGTTGCTCTTCTCTGGACACGCTCCATCACCTCAATATCCTAACGTTATACCCTAACATTGCCAGGACCTGCAACAGTGTGTGGAAAAATAGTGTTTTATTTTTCCTGTGTCTATCTGAAGGGTTAGATTTAATCAATATACAGCATGATACTACTAGCAAAATTATTAATAGAGATCTCCTACTGCTGGTGTTTTTTATTATTAGCTACCACTAATAATGTATATTTTCACATGTGAGTGGACATACGAGACAAAGACATTCCTTAGCAAGTTTGTGCAGTTTGCTCTCCAGCCATGGCTCACCCCTTACTCCGAGAAGCAAAGCCCAGATGCCCCAGCTGTGGGGAGCACACAGGCTTCATGGAGACAGTTTCCTTAGCAACACGAGCCATTCAAAACCATCCAAAACATCTGCCTCCTGCTTGCTGTCCCTTGAAGTTGTTGCTAAACAACAATAAGTGGATGCTAAATTTTTCACCTGAATTTCAGAGGTATCACAAAACAAAACCTTTTGTTTGCAAGCAAGTTAACTGTTGCTACTGCCCCAACTTCAGGCATAATAGGAAAAATAACTTTCTTTTTTAATCTCCAAACATTGCCTGGGTTCATAAACAAATGAAGGAAGCAGCTCCTAGGTCCTCAGCTGATACTACTTGTCATTAGGGTATGTTAAAGTTAATGACACTATGGCAATCCAGAGCAATCAGCCCAGGCTATGCTGGGGTTCCAGGTGCTCACGATCAAGCCTAGACTAAGAGCAGATAAATAGTTCACCCAGAGGCAAGGGGGCTGGTTTGCTTGGGATGGTTCTGTGGAGCTTGTTGCTGAGACATTTTGAAGAAAACAGCTTTTTGGAGGTGTTAAACCGAAGAATTGGGAGCTGCTTGAAATGGTGGAGGACATTTGCAAGTGAGTGGAAAAACACTCTTTGTAGACCCAGGGTACTGTGCCCAGTAATCTGACCTATTTCCTTTTTATTTTTGCATTGTTTCTTAAAGTATCTTTGCTCCTTGTATTGCAGCATTCTGGGATGAAGCGTGCTTTTTGTACTGCATCAAGATGCCTCTTTTTGTGTTTACTGTAATCTAAAGTTCAGTAAGGCTGAATGTATGTGTGTCCTCCCTCTGTAGGCATGTGGTCATGGAGAACTGTGCAGAGATGGGTGTATTGATTTCTGCCTATCACTGTTTGATGAGAGCAGATGGGAGTCTCAGAGTTTTAGTTTAGCTGAGGGACTGAACTAAACACAGCCTGGTTCACCTGCTATTATGTGTGAGTTATCTTTGATGTAGCCATGTCACTTTTGAAGTACTGTAGAAGGTGAAACAGAGCCAGCTTTATAGGCAATGATAACAGAACAATATTATTTAGGCTAAAATGAGTCAATGTTTGGAAAGCTCCACTGTTAGTAATAAGACCTTGCCTGAGGGAGTCTGATCAGTGCTGTCTGCAGGGAGAAAGTCTGTACTAGATGGGAGTGGGTTAGTAGCATGAGACAGAGCCTGAGTGCTCCTGTGGCCACCAAGAAGCATTGCTGGGGCTGCAGCTTAAGGAGAACATGAGGGTGTAGCCAGGAGAAGAGGCATTAAATCATCTGCAGTTGGGACAATAAGGTACATTAAATTAAGGTTTATTTGCAATGCTGCATAGGGGACAAGTGCTAGTAGAAACCTTGGTAATAAGAGGGGATGTGACCTTGATTATTGAGGTGTAGTAATGAGGGGTGAGCATGGCATAGCTACAGGTTTCAGTTAAAGGTGGAGGAAGAAAAGGCAAGTTTGGATAAGGTATGAAATGGTAGAGAGTTGAGCTCTTGGGGTGGCTTGTCCCTAGTAGCCCTTGATGGTGATCCTGTCCCTGCCTGGACCCCAGCACGAGGCTGCTGGACCTGCTTTTCCAGGGCTGCTAACTCCTGCTGGCATCAGAAGCATGAGGCCCTGGCTGTGTTATGTGGACATTTGTCCTATAAAACTGACAGCAATAATGAATGATAGTCCACATTTCTGTAAAATCTTCTTCCTCAACAACATCCCATTGACAATGTTTTTGAGAGCTGGATTTCAGCCAGTTCCTTGAAGAAGCAGCGATAGTTTGGCCATGGTCCTACAACAGGGAGCCTCAGTCTTTAATGTTTATGGTGAGGGACTTGCTTTCCCTTCTCCCTGCTAACTACCTCCCTCAAATAAACAACCTTTCCTTACAGCATTTGCTGTATATCCAGGACTGTCTAGAGGGTCTTTAAGGATCTTAACTGCTCAACTTGAGGACCTAACTGGTCTCAGCTTGATGCTCAAACTCCAAAGCCACCTCTGCTAGTTGAACAAGTGTACGTGCTCTAATCAGTGTTACTGGATGGGAGCAGCTGGCTGTAGTACCAGGCAGCAGATCAGCCCAGGCTAGGCTATAGCAATGACTTATTAAAGGTAACTCTTTGCTAGTTTTGCAGAGATTACAAATAACTGAGAAATAAATGAGTTTTCTTTCTAGCCTTGGTCCATTGCACTGGTCAGGATTTCTCTAGTTATTTGTGGGCTGAATCTGTTATTGACCATTGTATTCCTTGGCATGAACTGAATTTTCAGCCTCTAGGTTCATGGCCATTAACCATGGTGAAAGCAAGTGAAGCATTTGACTCACAAGCCTGTGGAAGCTGCAGATGGTTTGATTGACTAAATGACTGTGGCTGGGCACTTGTATCAGATGCCTACAGAAATGGCCAATCTGGAATGGCTGCTTGCTTATGTGACATGATGGTCCCTCCTGCAGATGCTGGGCACTTGGCTAGAAGCAGTGCTTCAAAACAGCTGTGGCTTTCTGGTGGCCTGATGAAATTGGCTGTTGGGTTGAGAATGTGGTTGCAATGATAAAAAGGGGATGGATTAAACTGACCTGATCTTTTATGGTGGATTCTGGCAGAGCTTTTCTGTTCAAACTTTTTGCCTTGCTTTCTCTGACCCCTCTGACATTCATCATTTGCTGCTCTTTTTGATTCAACAGCATAAAATGAAACAGTCACGACTTGTACTGCAGGAGTAAGGATGATGGGAGCTGAAGCTTTCAAGCACCTTATGTGTATGCAAAGGAGGCTAATGCACTTGAGGCAGCGACTACACTAAAGACTACTTTAAATCCAGGAGTGAGGGCCTGAGTAGAGTTTGAACAAGCTGTGTGCTTACGCAATTAAGATGAAGCTGTGCTGCTTCTTGAGCACTTACAGCACTTGACTGGGATACAGACAGGTCAGCTGGCTGCTATGTGGCCATCTATCTCATCCCTGAAGGGAGGGAAACCAGCACCTCTGCTGCATGGAGTGAGCTCCTGTCTCAGGCTGTGTAACTGCAGGCTCAGATCCTGAGGAGTCACTGCCATTTTTGCAGCACCTGTGCTTTTATTTTGTTGGTGGTGTTGCTTATTTTTATGGAACAGGAGGCTGCAATCAACTCCAAAAATACCAAGAGTACAGTTTGAGCCCATGAGATCAGGAGTAGATGTGTACTTGAACAAAAAACTTCTTGGAAGAAGTATCAATTTTATAACCACTGTAGTCACTACAGGCTTGACACAACAAAGGACTGTTTTTTTCCACTGTGTAGAACACAAAATAAGGAACCAAAATTTCCAGATTCTGTTTTCACCTCTTCCATCAACTTCCTTCCCTGCTTTTGCCCCCTGCAGACAAGGCAGAGCAGTAACAGGGAAGAGAGGTGTCCTGTGGCTTTAAGGCTGTGCGGTGATGGAAAGCTTTGGCAAATGCTCCTATGGAGATACAAAATGATTAATCTGCAGGCATCTGAGAACACTTATGACTTCACTTTTGGTCTTGTATCTGTTATTTCACTTATGGGGCTGTTAATATCTTATAAAGTACATCAGGCCATAACAATGATTAAAAAGGGTCTGTTTTATCTGGAACTAGTGAGAAATGCAATTATTTTAAGCAGTGTAACTTCTGCTAACCAGTCAGACAAGTTGGTATTACCTGATTTTAATAGCTTGGCTGGAGGCTTGTTTTGAGGTGCTGGAAGCACACCATCCCTCATCAGCACAGTGCTACAGCTCTGGACCTGGTGTGGGGGCAATGCAGAGGGGCAGAGGGATGTGGAGGGGGGGATAAAGCAGTTTGCACTGTCACATGTAGCATCTTAAGAGAACAGCTGATGGGGGGGAGAATAAGACCTGGGTGGAACAGAGGAGATCTAGTGAGGACAACAGAGCTGGGGAGCACTGAAGGATGGACATGTGTGGAGCTGCTGGGCCAACTCTCTCTCCTGTGAGAGACTGCTCACTGCCAGGTGTTCAGGGCTCCTTGTGCTGTTGCACAGAGCCCCTGCTGATGTTAAGAGCTTTGTGGAGCTTGCCGTTTACCCTGTGTGGAGTTGGCTGCATAGATTTGTCCTAGACCTTGTGCAGAGAGGGAGGCAGGAAGGAAA
Source organism: Bucorvus abyssinicus (assembly GCA_009769605.1). NCBI lineage: Eukaryota > Metazoa > Chordata > Aves > Bucerotiformes > Bucorvidae > Bucorvus > Bucorvus abyssinicus. The sequence continues at coordinate 7,614,042 of CM020035.1, read as the reverse complement.
GGTCTTTTCCTTCCACACCAAAACCCTGTGCTGACAGCAAATCCCATCCAGGAGCAGCCTTTGCTTCCTAATGCTGACCTGCTAATAGCCGGGAGGCAGCCTGCAGTACTGAGACCTGGCAGGTCTGCTGCTAGTAGTGCGATGCTTTCCATCTCACTTCCCCACCTCCGAAACTGCCAGTGCTTCTCAACCACCCAGCTTCACTCAGAAGTAATTAACTGTGTGTTAGTGGAGATAGGCTTCGGTTTTAAGCAAGGTAAACCCAATCATGTAGGCAGGACATGGATTAGTTTAAGCTATTTCTGAGAATTTTTCACTTGTTTTTCCCACTTATGAAGCATTATTGACAAAAGAATCCTTTTACACATTGACAGTAGAATTAGAAGCAGAGTAAAAAATGGACAGTGTTCCAAGCTTGTCACATCTCTAGTGTGGAGGGCTACTGTTTAATTCAAATAAACCCTGTACAGCAGCTAATTGCTGAGAAACAGTGGTATCTTTCAAAGGTCTGATTAAAGACAATTTAAAATCTCCACTGATATCAAGAACCTAAAACTGCTGCTCAACACATACCAGTTAGCAAGACCAGTTTGCCAACTGAGGGGTGCAGCTGACCTGTTTTAGAAATGGGCATGGCTCTGCTGAGCTAATTGGGAGTTAAACTGACTGCCATTGTATAGGAATTTGGGCTGTTATCCCTTGTGCACACCCTTGGCAGCTCAGCTGGGAAATTATATTTCTGAGCACTATGTGCTGGGTATTGTCTGTGCTTGAAGGGTGAGCGTGGTGCTAAGTGAAGCCCACTTGATCTGGATCCAGCCCAGCAAAGAATACCGATGTGTGCCTGAAGCACAAGGGTTACAGGCATCTGTGGGACTGCATGAGGAGCGCAGAGTTTCAGTCCTGTACTGGAGAAGCTTTACCTAAATGATAATTTTCTCTTTGACTCTATATCTTCCACCTTGCTTCGTTTCTGGTGGAACACCTATTGAAATTGCATTGCCTCATAATTTTGTTAACAACCAAATATTCCACCCAACAGTGTTTACCTGTACATGAGCACGTAGAGGTGAGTCCACTTCTACGAGTTTTGCCACTGGGTTCAACTGGCACTAAAACTGTTCCTGTAAAAGTGCATTTCTACAGTTGCACTGTAATATCTCTGCTGTAGACCTCTAGTTAAATGCATCTTAAAGTCTAGGGTCAAGCCACCTGGTAGTAAATTAATGGTCCATAATGTAGCTGCTGCGATGCCTCTCTTCCATTAAGAGAGAGGCAATGTTGCTGTAAGTGGCTCATATGCCCAGAATAATGTGCTTGTGGCTTGCACCTGCATCGGGGAAGATGCTTGTTGCATTTAAACAAGATTATATGAGCCAAAAGGCCCCGCTCAGCCCAAGAGGACAGAGCTGCAATGTCCCAGAGGGAGATTCTCATGACAGTGGGGGCTTCTGGCATGTCCCCCCATGCATAATTTCAGGGGGATTCACAGAGACCCCTTCACTGCTTGGGTTTTGCTGCCTCTGCCTGCCCTTCACCTGGAGGGGTATTACAAGCACCAATGCTTCTGCCTTTGTAGCCTCTGAACAAGCATGCAAAACCCAGGAGACTCTTTTGCTACCACTGCCCCTCTGCTGGCACAACATGCAGCACCTGGTTATCGGTACACTTAACTACCCAAGGATCCTAAAGGGGAGAAAGGTTGGGTCATTCTGGACACATGCAATACTCCAGCCTGCTGGGCTGCCTCTGGGCATTTGCACAGTAGCCTAGAAGGCAGGCTCAGTCCTCAGCATCGGGGTCTCCCCAACACCCTGCCACTTGGCATGCAAAGTGGCACAGAGACAGGGTGGCTTCTCTGGCTCATTTAAAAGAAAGAGTAGAAAGGGAAATAAGAGACATTTACCAGCTTTGAAGGTGGGAAGGGTGCTGAAGCCTTCTGCTTTCCTTTCCCATTGCTGTACTCCTTCTCTCTCTTGGGCCCCATGTTGCAAATCCTATGCTCCCATCTGATGAGCACCGGCTGCGGGCTCCCTCCAGAGCCCGTTGATGCAATCTGGGTCATTCAGAGAAGGTTGTCAGGAAGGATCCTGCGCCTCCCTGCTGTGCCAGTGCTGAGCTTTGCCTTCCTGGGCGTGTGAGGGGTTGGGCTGCTCTGAGCCCTGCTCCCAAGCCTGACTTGCTCAACCCACTGCAGCTTCAGGACTCCTGGGGTGTCCCGTGGGATGACCAGCTGAGGTAAGGCAATGGTAGGGCACTGTGCTGGGGACACAGGGTAAATACCCCGTGGGATGCATCTAAGTGCTTTTTTTGGATGGGGAGAAGTCAATGGCTGAAGATAGCACAGAATTATCCCTGTGAAGCAAAACCCACCTGCCCTGCCAAGGGGCTGCTGGTGAATAAGGGGATTTCTAGCAAGACAACAAAGCCCTCCCGGGAAAAGACAGGATTTCTTCAAATGGGATTGAGTGGATCATGACCGATTGCTAATCTGTATGGCTGTGTCATAAGTTTCCCCAGTGCCTGGACTCTGTGCTCAGCAACAGACACTCTATGTGCAGAGAATATCTGATTTCCAGGATCACCAAGTAAGAATATATGCATGTGGATGTCCAGGGCAAACTACATCAGTTTGTTGGTACAGATAAAGCTGAAATACCAATCTCTCACCATTCCAACACCAGTTTAATATCAAGGGACCAGATGTGCTGCCAAGCACCACAGCTTGGTGGAGGCCACCCTTCACCTGGCAGTTCATATCCCTCATGAATCCCCACCTCTTTCCTTGACCTTATTCTAGGTATTTACACAGACAAATGCTTGTGGCAACAAACCTAACTCCAAAGCCAGTGTTTAGACCATTGTGAACCTCCTACTCATTTACTGCAATCAAAATTTAGAAGCAAAGGCAGAATGCAGGTATTCCTCCAGCCCAGGGACTGCACCACGGAGGGACTAGGCTCCTGTCAGTCCCTGTGTTCAGACCAGCTTTGCTGCATAGCAAAAAGTCACACAAGTGGATTTCCAAGGCTTCCCAGACTACTAGTTACTGAAAAGCAATGAAAGTGAAGACAAATTCCTATCTGGATGCTATTTTGGTTCAGCTGCAAGTTTTTGTCCAAATTATTTAAATGCTCAGTGCCTCAGTTTCTCCATTTGCAAATCCCCAATGTGCCTGTTTGCTATTCTTGGATTGAAAGCACTGTGTGAGATATTCCTGTTCTAGGAGCTGCTGCTTGCACATTTGGAAAAACAAACGACTGCTTTCTGGGCAATATGGATATCCTGAATCAGCCCGAGACTGGAATAATGGCACTGTTGTGGCACAGCATGGTGTTTGTAAGCTGGGGAGTGTGGGGCAGTTTGTGCTCTGCCTGTGGGAAGTCTGAGTGCAGTTACTGCTTCCTCAGCCCTTTTCTGTTTTAAATGCAAACATATAAATCACTTTCACCCTAAGGTGAATAAAGATCATAAATAGGAAGTCAAATAAGACCCAATAGTGCATGAAAGCTGGCAGCCTGTTTCAACTTGCTGCTGCTACACCTTCAATTTGCCTGGTGCAGCTGGGAAGCACATGAAGTGAATGCTGTACCAGCCCCTGTGTGTGAAGTTGGAGGGGCACAGACAGCAAGTTACCTGGAACTTCCTTACACTTTTTTTTTGTGGTGCTGAAAGCATCTTGCTGTCAGCAAGTGCTTCTTGTGCCCCTTCCCTACCCTGTATGCTGTTTTCTGGAGTATTTTGTTTTCCAAATGAGGCCCACAGGGTACTCTAAGTTGTCCCCCCATAATAACATCACAGTATGCATTGTTAAAACATTACTGTAAGCCTCTAGCTCCAGCCCGCAAATGCTACCAACAGGTAATTAATTTCTCAGATGAGCAAGTGTAATTTATATCTCAAAACAGCACCTGAAACTGTTCTATAAAATGCCCTTCACTCAAATACTTGGTTAAAGCCTGGCTCATGCCAGCCTCTTGTCAGAAGTAACTGCTCTAGGAAACCCTTTTCCAGGGAGCACTTAGCAGTAAGGTCTGAATTTGCTCTAACACATGCTTTAATCTTCACTCCCTAATAGTTCACAGCAGCCTGTCTAAGCCCTCAGCACTGTCCCCATCCCCAATGCCTCTGTGCGTCCTGCAGCTTTCCCCCCGTAACGATCAGGTTTACCTTAGCAGCAGCGGAGCGGCAGTGCCTGAAATGGAGACTTCAATGGGACCTGACAGGGAGATTTTCCCTCTCATCTACATACTTCTGTAGTTTCCACTTTTGGGAAAACAGCCTATCCACAAGCAGGAGGTTTCCGTATATCTTGTCTCTTGATGTCTCCAAGCATTTCTTGCTGCTCTCACAGACTCCAGGCAGTTTTAATTACTTTGTGTTTTTAAATAGAGGCGAAGCACCAGTGTTCAGTAATTATTCAGAAACGAGCTGTCAGAAGGAAGTGGGTTCTAAGACCCTCTGAATAAAGTCAGCCCAAAAAAGCTGAGCTTTCTCTCTCCAAACTTTATTTCACGAAGCTTCTTATTATCGCCACCTTTATAAAAACTCTTCCCATCCGCTCTGCCTGCATATCCCTAGCTGCTTGGGCTCCTTCAGGACACGATGGCCATCCCTGTGAGGGTGGGATGCTTGGTGTAGAGTCGCTTTCTCTGTCATTTGGGAAAATCCTTCTCATCTGCCTCTCGGAAGAAAACTGCAGGAGTTGGGCAGGCAAGCGGGCTTAGGGTTGGGGTAGTCCCAATATTGTGGCCAGCATGCAGATAGGCAGCACCTTGCCTGGCCGTGCAACCTTTACTTTCTGAAATGCCAGGGCTGTGTGGAAGCAGGTGTGCAGCTCTTTCTCCAGCATTCGCTTGTCCCTGCGTATCCTTGCACGTGCCAGTGTGAAATTAGGGGCTTTCCAGCCTTTCCCTCAGTCACCTCCATTGGATCACTTTGTCCTTGGGTGGTATTTGCTTTTCCGCATCAAGAGCGTGCCGGAGAGACGCTCCTGTTCATCTCGGGCTGCTCACTGATTTCCCACACTGAGCGCTTGCTATTTGCTCCTATGCCAAAAACAAAAGCTGCTTTTGCTGATGCAGTCCACAGTTGGTTGTGATAGGATCCTTTTTTCCCTGTCTAAAAGGTGAGGACTCACAAACTAAGAAGCTACAGCCTGTCTAGATCTTATACCAGTCAGTCTCTGATTCATCAGAGAATCTCCTTGGTAACTAGCTGCTCCTCTCTGATGATTTGCTACAAAAAAAGCTCTCCCAATTTAAAGATAAAATACAGTGAAAGCAGAGAGAGGAGCTACACCATATAGATACCTTACACAGAAACATACGCCTTGTGTGCATGCAGCTATACTGGATATTTTCTGATGTGTGTGGGAAGCAGCCTCTCTGGGAAACAGCGTGGTTTCACCCCGTGGATGGGAAATGTGCCCCAGCTGCACTGTCTCTGCTAGGAATCCCTTTTGCTGCTCCAGGGTTACTAACCCTGCCTGCAGGGTAAATAATCCCACAGAAGGTGTTGTTGGCATCTAACGAGGGGCTCAGCAGTTCATGCTTTAATAAAGAAGGTTTCTGACTTTGTGTGGGACTGATCACCAATTACAAAGATTCAGAGAGAGGATGACTTTCTGCAGGAGATGTGCCTGGTGCGTTTGATGCTGCCTCATAGCCCTCCTGCTCCGGTAATGAGCCCCCACTGCCTGACCTCCCCTTGTTGCGCAGCAAAGCACTGCCCGTGCTCTGGTGGCTGCTCAGTTGGAGGGAAGGTGCTCATTGAAAATTTCTGGTTTGTTTTTTTTTTTTTCTTTCTGGGAACCAGCATTGCTGGAAAAGTTGATCCGAGGTGAGGCTAAGAACACTCTGTGTTTGAAATAGCTGGTAATTGTATTCAAAAAGTCTGAGTAAGTGAAGAGTTTGACCCATGAATGCCCAGCACTGGGAAGTTCTGCAGTGAGAGCTGTCTGGGGTTACAGAGGGATGAGGCAACAGTACGGGGCTAGAAACAAGTTTTCACTTCTGTGTACAGCATGGAAAGCTCTGACTCCCCATGCGTACTGCACCAGTGGGATGATGCTGCCATGCGTGGGGCTCTCCATGATGCTGAGCCCAGGGAGGTAGAGAAGGGGACAGACAACCCTAAGTGGGTGCAGCTGAGCTGCTTTCAATTCCTTTTTACCAGATAAACTAAGAATCAAAACCCATTCCTAGATTTCTCATGCAAAACCCTTCCAGCAGCCTTTCCAGCTGGCTCTTGGCAGAGGCTAACAGAAACAGGATGGAGGTGGGCAAGACACCTTCCTCTCTGTATTTTCTCACTGGCCTTATGCACTTTCTGCCCTGTGGTACTAATTAATCCGAATTAATACAACAAACAGCAACAAAATGCCAGATCCATGAGGTGTCTTTTATCCCTGCGAGAGGCTTTTGAGCTCACCATTAAAGCTCGCCCACCCCCGGGGAAGCACCCAGCAGCCAGAGGAAGGCTCCCGCAGGCAGCTCTGGCAGTAGGGCTATCAGGTGCCATGGGTGTCAGTGGTTTGGGACAAAATCTGTGTTCCTGTAAGGTGTTGTGGCATCTTTAATGTCTGGGCAGGAGAGACCCACAACTGTGTACTCTGGCTGGGGAGCCCTGATCCTGCCCTACTCAGATTCAGACCAGTGGTTTCAGGGTGTTTAAATCTTCCCAGGCAAAAGCTCGGGTGTAAATGTGCTGCCCCTACCAGCAAAGCCTCAAACCTCTATTTACCAAGCAATACGAGGGAATGTGAACTGGTTCTGATAAATGAGGGTTAAGATAATCAAGATCATTTTTGATGCAGTTGTCCCATGTCAGGAATAAGACCTCATTCTGGATAAGGGATTGATTTTTAGATAATTAAAGTTGTGATAAATGTGGCCTGACTCCCCCCTCAATCAGGGGAAAAGGGGAGATGCTCATACTTCTCCCGTCCTGCTTTCCCGCTGCCACTGTGGGTGCTGAGGCTTGGGAGGGCAGGCAAGCCCCTGCTGCGTCCCCAGCTTGCTGTGTGGTTGGGTGATGTCATTTCAGGCCCCAAGAAAAATACAAGGCAAAGCCTGTCCTCCACCTCTTCCCTGCCTTTTAGTTTTCTTTCTGAAGCTTGAAAGGAAGAGCAAAGCCTTTGCTGTTATCAGATCTCCGCGCCTGTGTCTCTCGGTGGGAGGGAAGTGGAGTTGCTTGTCTCCAGGTTCCCTCGATGGAGTGAGGTCAGGTCTAACAGCACTGCTGCCTGGTGCTGGGGTCTCTAATATCCGGTGCCATCCTAGAATCACCGTGTGGCTGAAGCCATTAGGCTGGGAAAAGCAGACACGTTTTTGTTTTGTTTTGTCCAAGGGTAGCAGGAGCTGCGTCTCCCCCAAGCAGAGTGTCAGGGTGGAGCCCGGGTGCCATGTCCCACCACATCACTCTACTGGAGCAGGAGGTGCTCCCTTGGAGCCTGTCCTGCCCTGTGGAGGTGGTGGGCACACCTGAAGACATTGTTTACCCTTGCTGAAACTCCGGTGCAGCCAGAGGGGTAGATCTCAATTTTTAGGTTCCACATTTTAATCAAACTGTTGTGACTTAGAGCTTGGCATGGGGAGAAGTGGAAAAGCATCAAAACCTGTTTGTTCCTCACCCCCCACCTGGACCCTGCAGCCTTCAGTTGGTTCACATGTAGGTGCCTGCAGGGAGCATCTCCTCGGCTGTATGACTGCCTGCCTTGGGTGGTTTTGGTTACTATTTCATATTTATATATATATATAAAAGCTTATGTGCAATGTTTTGCTGTTCCTATCTCCTTTGCAATGCGTTTCTATTTTGGAAGACGGAGCAAAGGTGGCTGCAGCTATTTATAGCAGGGGAAGGTGGGTGGATCCAGGCGCCCGCAGCCTGGGGTGGGCACAGGGCTGCCTGCCTGAGGGTGGCAAGGGTCTGCCCTGAAATCAGAGGTGATATTTTTTTTTTTCTTTTCTTTTCTGTGGCTCTTCCATTTTATTTCAATTGCTGGTCAAATCCTGAATCAAATTTGAATATCAGTGGCAGTAAAAAAAAAAAAAGAAAGAAAAAGAAAGGAAATGTGCACAGTCTTGATGAATATTTTTTATGAATTGGATCTCTTGAGATGAAAGTTTTATTGCTGCAAAACAATGAGCCCGCTACACTCTCAGTAGTACAAATGGGTTTAATTTGTATTAGGAAGATACAAGCTTATTATTTTTAGTCAGTTCCTTTAGCACCAGGAATGTTTAATGTGATAATCAATGTAATTGAGGAACTGAAAGTGCAGAAAGTTGCAGCGCTCGCAGGGGTGATAATGACTACAGCTGTAGCGCTGCAGAAAGGTCTGGGGGACCGGGTGTAGGTATTGCAAAACCAGACCTGGGTGCCGTGGCTTGCGGGGGGGCACCAGGCAGCTCCAGCACAGCCTTTGCACCAGGGGCCCGACCCTCCCCGTGCTGGCGGGAGGCACCCAGCTCCGAGCGTTTTCAGCCCTCCGCGTTTTAACTTGTTGCGCTTGGAGGAGGGAAGTTTTGTCTGTTAGAAGAGTTGTCTTGTTGTAGTGGGTTTCTAGTACAGGACGGCTGCGGGGCCGAAAGCCGCGGAGTGCCCCGGGGCTCCGCCTTGCTGGGAGAGCTGCCGGAGCGCCGCTCCCCTGCCAGGGCGGCTCCCGGCTGGCAGCGTTCGAGCTTTCCCCCGCCGCCAGCCGTGCACAGACAACTACAGAGGAGCCAGGTCTGTCCCACTAACCGAGCTCACTTTAGCGCATCAGTTGTGCCATGAGCTGCGTCTAAGCCCGCTGCAATCAGAGGGCGCTTCGCTGGGGGAAGCGGCTGAAGCCGGCGCTGAAGGGGCGGCCGCGGCGTTCAGCTGCTAAAGCAACTGCTTACATCACAAAGCAATTACCGGTGTTTAAAATTCCAATAGCATTTTGAAGGCGTGTGTGCCTGGGGGGTTTTCCATTTGCAGAGATGTTTCTTTTATTGTACCTACTTGCCTAATAACTTTACCGTTTTAAACACATTGAGGTGTTTTGGAAACCTGTTTGGGATCTTTGTTGGAAAACAAAGGCAATTGTGCCTGCTCCCCGCAGCATACTTGCTCCACTGCAAGCCCAGTTTAGGTTTTGTGCCGGTTTAATGAGGTGTAAAACGCCCGTGCAGTGTTTCCCGCTCCCTTTCTTAATTTCAGGCAGCGCATCCTTCAGCTGGGACGGCACTTTTTGCTCTGTCACTGCCAAACCATCGGCTGTTCCCTGTCCGTCCAACCCCTCCGGGAGCAGCGGTCACTCTTGCAGTAAATTTTCACCCCAAATAACACATATATCATCCTCACAGCCCGTTCCTGGTGCTCTGCAGGCAGGCTGCCTGAGGGGGTGAGAAGGACAAACTTTCTCCATCAGCTGGTAAAGAGCAAATTTGCTGCTGGTATTTCGAGGTGATGCCGTGCTGGAGTGGGGGATGCTGGGGCAGGGCTCCCAGCAGCTCCAGTCCAGCCCAGAAGGGCCAAGAACTGAACTGGGAGCTACTGGAGGAGATAATTCTGATAACCCTTATTGCTTAGCAAGGGGCAGGCTTTCTGCAGAGAGGGCAACATCCAAACCCGATAATTCAACACCTCCTAGCAGCGCTACGGTCCCCTTAAACAATATCAACAGACTAACGATCACACAACTGTTTATCACGTGCAAAATGCATATGAAACCACATGAGTAATTTCCATAGTAACCATAATCATAACCTTGCTGTGTAGGGATTCACATGCCAGAATGACACATACTTCACAGTAGCACATACATACGTGTCCTTGCATAAAGCATATACTCTTCTGGCAGCCAGTGTTTTGTTTCTGGGCTTCCACTGCTTGGCTTGCAACACTTAGAAAACCCTTGCACTAGACACACTCTTCTGTAATGTCTTTAAGGTTATGTGGAGTTCTCTTTGCAAACCCTTTTATAAATAATTGTACAAACCACTTGCTGTTAAATCTGGCTGTCAGCAAGCAAATGCTGGGAAACAAAATGATTATTATTACTATTATTTGCACCGTTCCAAAAAGCATTAATTTGCTTGTTGCAGCGTTAGGTAATGAACACTTCTGCAGCAAGGTCACAGTTTCATTTTACATCAAATAACTATCTTTTCTCATGTATGATACATGAAGCGTACTTCTTGCTTAGGGCGTAATGTTTTATTAAAATTATTTTCCTTTGTTCTTTCTAACAGATCGTCTGTTATGACTCTAAAGACTGCCTGCATGACATCACTTTTTAAATTCAAGGCATAATTATATAAAACAGAAATTCATCTGATGCTACATTAATAAACCTCTCATCATTTCCTTTGAACAGGGGATACGCTGCTATTATATACCAGACAACATGGATCTAAGCTTCGTGGAATTTTGCAGTCGCTGACACATGTATCAGATACGGGTAGAGCAATGATGGAAATAATGTGGAGGCAACCTGTTCAATTCAAGCCAAAAAGACTAATGGAAGTAGTAAAAATAGTAAAGATATGAAAGCAAGAACTACTGAAATAAATTCTGAGATGGGAGTGTGGAGGAAAGGTTCACTGCAGCTGCAGATGCGCCTAGCTGGGTGTCAGCCTAGGTTAATTTGCAAGGTGACAGATGTCTTGGGAACAGGCAAATGCTGAAGAAAAGAGCTGGTGTCCCTGGGCCAGGTCTGCTCGTGGACCTGAGCCACTCTCAGGTGTCCTTGGAGCATCACTGGTTACTGCAGCTGTGGCTTTGGCACTTGTGTTCCGGGATGATCACGCAATCCCACACCTTTGGTTTTTTATTCTTCGGTAATGAAAAACCCTCAACCCCCTCCTGGCAGCACAAATACAATTTTGACTGACTGACCCTGTACTGCTCCATCTGCTTCATCCACTTCAGCTGGTCTTGTCTCACCTCTGGCTCTTCGAGCCCAACTTTCCCTTGATTGGCTATAACCACCACTTTCTGGGCTTCTCAGTGCTCCTGCCAGCCACCATGCCCAGGTGCCTCTGGTTACCTGGGTCCTCCACCACCAGGGCTGCTCCTAAATACCAACCCATGCTACCCTGGGATGCGATTTCACCGTCTACTTGCTGCGGCTGGAGGAGCTGCAAGGATGTCACTAAGGACAGAGCAGCAAAATGGTCCCGATGCCTTAAACTTGACTCTGAATGTGAGGAGGTAAGTGCAGCTCTTACCATTTTGTAGATAGGAAACCTACTGGGTGGCAGATATTAAGTGTTTGGCTCAAGGTCACAGCGTGTATCTTTGAAATCAGTTGATAAACACTTTATTCTCAGTAAAGGATGTGCTTTGGGCTGTGATCTTATCCTGTAACAAAAGCTATGTTCCTCCTCTTTCATGCTAGTCCAGTGGTATACATTGCTCACACTCACTGTTAAGTGGAAGATCATTAACTTTGACTTCTGATATATGTTTTTAATTTCTTTATTCATAATGAGTTCATTGCTGCAGCGGCAGGAGTGAAATATGGGTACCACTGAAATTTCTTTGCAATTCAGCATTAATTAATGTCCACTTCTTACACAATGTTAACAATAATGTGTCTGATCTTTCTGAGGCTGTTGTGGGAAATTCTTTGTTCTTTTCTAGCTGGCAAGAAGTGAGATTTGCATTTTAGCCTTTTCTTTACAACTGCCTTTCAAGGGTTTTGAAGTGTTGTAGGAGTGTTGAACCTAGCACCTTGCTGTCCGACGCTGCGCCGTGAAATTGGGATTCCAGTCAATCTACTCGCCTTGTCTCTTCATGTTTGCCAGTCACTGTAGGGAAGGGCGCCTCATTTCCACAGAGACCATGACAAACTTTTTGTTAGAACAACAGACCTGTCAGCCCTTATTCCTCTTCTTCCAGCAATTTTAGTTAAACGCACTGTGTCACTCGCTACTGCTGAGGCTCTTTGCTTCCTCTCGCTTGGGTTGGACTCAGGGGTCTGTTATTGCAATGGACAGAGGAGGAAAAGCACCTTGCAATGTACTGCAAGATTTGTTGGTCTCTGGCTCTCTGGAGGATTAGACATGCAATTTAGCAAAACTGGCCATGTGGTGGTAAAAATACGATGCTGAAATCAAGCGCTATTTGCCTATACTGTGAGACTTGCTGTAACACCATCCCCAGGTTACACCCAGTTCTTCACAGGTCAAAGGGGCTGGATTTACTGGTCTGAAATGGTGATTTTTCAGCACATCTTGCTGCTGCTTTGGGTGTGCAGTGTGCATGGCCACCTCATCAGCCCTGCGTGGAGGAAAGGAGGGGCTGGGGGCTGGCAAATCCTGACCTGTGGCTCTTGGTGGAGACTGGGGGACAGCCAGGCTCCTGATTTATGGCTTGTAAATGTTGTGCAGCCCGCTCCATTTAATGACCTTTCCAGGTCAGCAGCAGAATTGGGTACACTTTAGGTCTTTGGCACCATTGAATGCCTCTGTTGTGAGGATTAGAGGAGTGACTTGCTCTCAAAAGTCAAAGGTTGTTGCACTCTCTCTTCCTGACCCTTTAAAGCATGGTGTAGTTTGTCCTTTCAAATATAGATGGAGAGGTGAGAACTTCATTAATGCTCCGAAATGCACACAGATTTAAACAAGAGATGCTGCTTCCTTTTCTGAGGGCCCCGTAAGGCTGTGTGGGACTGGGATGATGTTGCATGGCAAATTTGGGAATTTCTGTGTGACCTTGCTGCTAAAGGCTTCATCTTGCTTCCTCAGGGGATGCTGCTGAATTAGTGCAGGAACTCTCAAGTTTTGCTGTTCTTAAGCTGCTGAATGAGCAGCTGTGGAAACCAATGGGTTTGAGCATGGAGACAAGTTCTTAGGTGCAATTTCCTACTGTTGTTTTTTTAAATGCAGGAGATTTAGTGATCCATGCAGAGCGTAGACCTCCCCTGTATGGGGACCAGATCCACCTCTCCAAGGCTATGTGAGAGTTGGAAGATTACCTTCTCCGAGGTCTGCATGCTGCCTATATGTCCCTTTTCCCTGACTGGATGGTGTGCCTGGGCTCCGAGCACCGTGTCATGAGCAGCAGGCAGCGCTTGGCTGCCAGGGCAGCATGAATTGCCAGGGTAGCTCCGACCCGTCTCCAACGGAGGCAGCTGAAATATCTCTGCCAGCTGGCACATGCTGGCACACATATTGCAGGGAGTTGAACCGGTTTCATGTAATAAGCCCCTTCTGCTCTAAAAAACCCCCTAGCTAAACCATTTCCCATCACTGGAAGAGGCGTGATTTAGCGGGGAAGTGCTAAGGGAGTTTATGGACTTCACCAGCTTCCTCTCCTGCTGGCACCACACTGTCCTCCCTTAACAGCTCTGTGGCTTCTTGGACCCAAGTTGAAGAACAAGTGAGAGCTGTGTCGCTGTGCTGAGACTATAAACAATGCCAGTGTTAGGGCAGACTGTAGGAGGTGGAGGATTTGTGGGAGAGGTCAAAGCTATCCCTGGCTGGACCACAGTGTCTGCTCCTGCCTGAAGCCACCATCTCATAATTTTGCCTGCCACCAAGGGAGATCTCTTGGACCTTTCTGGATCAGGCAGTGAAGAGAATCAGCTGCCTAGCAGCCTGTGTGAAGGGAGGGTGGGTTAGCTCGTTTGCTGCACAGTGTTTTGTATCACAGCTGACGCTCTGCATGCTTGGGATGGCATTCCCAAAGCCTCCTGCCATGGCCCAGGTTGGAAACACCCTGTGCCTGATGACACCCTGGGGATGGGACAGCCTCATTGTGTGGAGGGTGTGCTAGAAGGGGCCTGCTCCTCACCTTGTCCCCATGGCCATCTCTGACACCTTGCTGGATGTGTCACGGCCCCTTGAGGAGTGGCTTTGCTGGCTGGGACAGATGCAGCTGGGGAATCCCTCACCCTAGCAAAAGTCATCTCTTTGCTGCTTTTCTGCTTTCCAGCCCTGCTTTGCTCTGGGTTGGAGCTCACCCAGTGCTTGTGCACAGCAGCAATCACAAAGCCAAATTTTGGGGAAGCTGTGGGTTGGGAATGTGGCGGCGCTTTGAACTCTTCTGCACTGCTGGTGTCTGAGAGGAATTGTGTCTGGTTGCTCTGCCCTGGGAGAAGAGCCAGGGCAACCTGCTCCTTTCATACCTCTGCACTGTCACATCGGAAAGAAAATGGGAAGTGACAGTTACTGCAGTTTCCCACCCTTGCTTGGCAGGGAGATGGTGCTCGTTGTTACAGCCAAGCCCACCATCTCCTGACCCAGCAGCTTTGGTGGGAAAACTCAGGGGGAGGGCTGTTGGATTCTGCTTCACTAACTTTCCATTAGTAAAGTTTCTTGCTTTTGTTTTTGTGTCTAACTTGGAAAACATGTAGATTTTGGTAAAGAAAAATTAACAATGAAGAGCACTAATTATTGCACCCTGAGGGCAGTGGCATCAACCTCCCCATACTGCATCTAACTAATTGGGACTAAGGGGGGGCTAAGTACAAACTCCAGTGGTGGCCCAGGCGCTTTAGTAGTATACTGTATCACTTACAAGTGTGCTTTGGAAAAAAAACCTCTTGCTTTAAACCTTCCTCTTTGCTTCACCCGCTGACAAACGTAGCCCTGATTTAATACAGTGATGTATTTCCAAAGCTGTCATTTGCATCTGTCTGTGCTGAATTCATATGCAGAAGTTTATATGAAGAAGTGAATTGCTAAAATTCCTAATGCATTTAGTTATCAGAGAGGCCTTTCTAATAAAGATAATATACGTCAGCAGAGCTGGCAGGGTTTTTACTGGGGCGATTTTTCATTGAGTCCAGAGTAGATGTTCTTTGATACATCTTGTCAGTGCTGTCACTCTTGGTCTTAATGGCATGAATAGCCATTTAGCTCGTGAAAACAGCAGAGCTATTCAGTGGCTGGTGGGTTTTGGCATCATGCTCAAGTGTTCTCCAGCCTCTCCTATCTTTTGTCAATCTTTCTGACTCATTCACTGAGTTTTTTATAATGCAAGAGACGCTTCAGCAATATATCTCTTAACCTCTGCTGTTGAGATTCTTGTGATGAATGCTGCCTACTTTCACTGCAAGAGGTGATCACCCCTGCAGTTTACCTGGCTGCATTGTCAGGGGTGTGTAGATGGAGTTAACCCTTTGTCCTTAGTGCACCTCTACAATTCGTTTTGTATCTTTCCCTTTCAAAAGCTTTTGAATCAGGTTTAATCTCTCACTATCACAGCCGGTTGTAGCTGTGGAACAAACTGAAGCCTAAGAGATAAAACCGCATCCTGTATTTTCTGTGCAGAGCACGGCAAGTTCATTCATTACGGGCGATGCTGCTGCTTGCTGAGCGGCTCACTGTCAGCTAGCTGTGTATCTCTTGAGCATCACAGTCTGTCTCATCAAGACACCCACAGCCTGAGACTGTGAGTCCACAGCTTCCATGTTTGCTTGCTATCATGATGACAATGACCTTGATTCCCTGGCTGGGTTTTAAGTCACCACTGTGTAACGCAAGGCGCGTGCCCTGCACGTGGGGACAAGCAGGAAATTTGGAAACAGCCAGCCTGCGCCTCATACCTGGGATAGTAGCAAGCGGTGGGAGGTGTTTTCTTTATTTCTTCTTTTAAAGTCTCTGTTGCTGAGCCTACATGTGAACAAACTCCAGTGTCTGCTGCAGAGACAATCTGTTAATGAGTTGGTTAGCATCTGTGGAGATCTCAGCAGAAACACCAAAAAAAGTAAGTGCTATACAGCTTAGGGAGGCCTGTGTGTCAGCTTTATCTCATACTGACCTTGCAAGGAGTCCTTGGATGATGTAAACTGGCTCTTATTGCTAGCACAGAAAATAAAGTTGAAGCAGTTTATACCAGCTGAGCACCTGGTCATTATATCTAATGTTGTAAAAGTCGCTGTGGAAGCACAGGCTAAAATGGCTATTCATCTCTCATCCCTCAGCAATCCGAGAGGCTCTAGTAATCTCTAAAATTAGGGTTATGGAGAGCTCAAATTTTATCTACAGCCTGCTAAACCCTGTTTACAAAATCTTTCAAACCGGAGGACAGTACTGCCCGTGCAGTATTGCGTGGGCCTCCCCTCCCTCACTGTGCCTCTTTGGGGTCTTCAAGGGTGTGTACACGGTGCTTTGGAAGTGTGACTTGGCCATGCTATGGGTGCTCTGAGGGGAAGGTCAGCGCTGCTGGCCTCAGCCCCTGGGATTTCCAGGGGAGCTGGGGAGGAGGTGCCGCATATGTACTGAATTGCCTGTCCTGAGGAGCAGAGATTGAGCCAGAACAGGTCTGAGAGATGATGTAGAGCCAATGTGATGTAGAGGAATACACTGTCCTGCAAGATGGGTTAGTGGCTTCACTGTCAGCTGGCTGTGTGGTGAAAGGCCCTTCCCAGTTCCAGGCGGCTTTAATTCCACCTCCTCTGCAGGGGAGGGTGTAAACCACAACTGCACAGATTAATAAAAGCATCGAGCTAGTAGGAGGCACCGTTGCAGGCTCTTACTTTACAAGCCAACACAAACCCTAGCCACTGTTGCTAGGTTCCTTGTGTATAAATACGTGTCTTAAAAAAACCCCAACAATTAATGAGAAGGCTTTCAGATGCCAAAGCAGAAAGCCACCGAGGCCAGGAGCCAGCTCGTCTTTGGCTGTCTTGGGCCAAGCCTGGGATTGCTCCCCAGGCTTTGGTGGAATGACAGTGAGTTTGCTCTGGGAGAAGAGCAGTGTGCCCGACCATCAAGAGAAAACAGTTCAGACTGTGCAGCAGAACAGGGTGAATTTTGTGGTTTGCTTGCCAAAGTCTTGTTCTTTGAGAGACCTCTCTGGTCTCACGTATGATAATGAAAAAGGATGGGTTTAGTAAAGGTTGGGGTGCTTCAGTGATCGATGGAAAATTGTTTTCTTCCCTCAATTTGTAATAGCGATGCCATGTATTCGTTCAGAATTTTCTTAGCAAACTATTAGCATTCTTCCTGCAGTAGATACTCTGGGTATCTCTGAGGCTGCAGGAAATATTTGCTCTGTCTTGTTTGCCCTTCTTCCAACAATGCACACGCACAAAAGGCAATTTGGAAATGTTTGTGCCTTTTGCTTGACAATAGAAGTCTTTGCTCTGAGTTTTGGCAAAAGGTTCATAGTCCCCAGAATGCTTTTCAGCTAACTCGCATTTCATTTGCATGACTAAACAGTGGTTCTGCATCGCTTCATTACAAAAGATTCGCAGAGCTCCAAATGTGTAGCGTTGTTGAAGAAAAACCCAGCAGTAAATCAAGGTTCTATGTATGGTTAAATTGCCTTCAACTAAAAATCTCAATAGCAATGATTCCTTTTATCCCTTCACATGTAGCTTTAGGTAATAGGAGATGGTGAGGCTTCAAGCCCCAGAAGAACCTGGGTGTGGATGGTGGAAACAGTGAGAGATGCCTTTGTTTAAGAAATAATCCTGGTTACTGTCAGCACAATGATGTGAAACGTTGATGATTCACTGCTGGAACTTGCTACCACATCAAATGCATTGCCATGAATTATTTAGCAAATCTAATTGAATGTTAATTTTGCTATTGGAGATAAGTAGACATGGAGCTTGGTCTGAAAAAATCAGTTTATGTATGTCACAGTACTGATATTCCTTGAAACTTGCTTGGTGTCATACACAGTGCCGCCTTCTTTATGCTGTGGCTTTAGGCTCTACTGCTTTGGCCTGGGATGTCCAACGGCCCTGAGCTCTCTCAAATTTTAGCTGCAGGAGAATGTCAGTCACCCTGGATTTCCAGGGTGGGGGACATCTCAAACACTTCTTTCTCCTTTCTGGAGCATTTACTACACTTTTGGACAGCGTGACAGAAACACCCTGTTCGCCAAGTGGTGCAGGAGGGCTTGGGTTTGCTTTGTGCAGTTGGCAGACCTTGCAGCGGAGATTCCATGTATCTGCTGAGCCACAGTGGAAGTGAGCCAGGATGTAACAGAAATGGGAAGCAGCTCTGCAATGGAAGCTAAGAAACAGCGTAAAGAGGTTGTGTAGGCTAAGAAACCTAGTTATGGTCTATTGAGGTCAACATCATCTATTGGGGATTAGGTAGGATCAAGTAATTAATGAAAAGAATTTATACCAGTTTTCTAATCCCCTGCAGACAGAGTAGATGACACACTTCTGCTGTCAACCCTTCTATATATGTTGTGAGTTTTTGTGGGGTGTTTTTTTTTGGTGAAAAATTGTGGGGAGGTATCTTTCTCTTAGGATATACATCTGAATCACAAAAAGAAATAGTTGCAGTCAAAGGTAAATTGACCAACCCAGGATTATTTACTGCAAAATTATCCGCTTGGTCCATGAACAAGTGGATTTGCTACCTTGTGAAAGCCGCCTCACATCAGGTGGATGTGCAGGTCTTGGCAAACTGCAACTCCATTTGAGGTCTCCAGCAGTAGGGCTGAATGAGCTTGGTGGAATTTTTCTTCTTGAAGGTACTCAAACTTTTCACAAAAATGGCCTATATCAAAGTGATGATTTTGGCTGCAGATAGAAGGGCTTCTGAAACCGTCGCTCTCCTTGTTTTAAAGCTTGCAAAATACTGTTTCAATACTTTCAAAGTTAAACTCTTGGACTCTGTTTTGAAATATCCCTTTATTTTTAAAAAAGCTAGATTTAAAAATATTGAAAGTGGACTTGAAATGAAACGTGGGGTTTATTATTTAAATGAGCAATGCCCTTTTCAGATCAACTGCAACTAAATTTTTCCTCTCTGACCTGCTTTGTCCATCAGACTGGAAACCCCATTATTTGTCCATCTCTACAAGAGATGTTAGATACTTAGCAAGCAGAAATCCTGATCTCCTAAAATAGGTGCTTCTTCTGCCAGCGCCCACCCTGGACCTTGAGAAGGGAGAGTGCTAGCTGGGTTGGCCAGAGGCAGGGTTTGCACCAGGGCATCCCCTGCTGGGTTTTGGGTACAGAGGTGAGATGTTTCAGCATGCAACTACATCGCTCTTCCTGACACAACAACTTTGATGCCAACGAAGCAGAGCCTGAGTGCCCTGATGCTTGCAGTTTCCATATGGGTATCAAAAGTTGTTTCCCACAATGTTCTCACTTTTACTGCTAAAAACGACACTCTAAATTACTTGACTACAACGTCTGGAACAATTTAGCCATGTGTGAGAGTGTTTTCCTGGGCGTACGTTGCGGGGCTGTACCTTGCACTGTTCTGTAGGCTATGCCTGCTGCTACTGTCCTGGTCCCCGGGTGCAAGGGTGTCCATCCACCCTCTCCAGCCCTGTGTTGTGGGGAACCTTAACTAAATTAAAGGTGATGTAGTTGTAGAAATCAGTCATTTTCTTGGTGCCCGTGTTCCTGCTTTGGCTGGAGGCTGCCGGCACAGCAACGGGTTGGGAGGAGGAGCTCAGCTGCAGCCCTTGTGCCAGAGCTACAGGCTCAGGAGGGAGCGGGGTGCTGCCACCCACAGCTATGGGGATATGGAGGTCAGCTGGGGCTACAAGCCATTTAAATTGCTCCAACTTTCAAGGAGAAATGGTCATATTTGGAGGCAGCTTTGGTCCTGTTAGGAGAGGTTTTGGTGCTCCCATACCCATTTTGCACAACATGGGACACTTATCTCCCCTGTTATGTACATATTGTCTCTTCTAGAACTTTTCTGGAAGTTTGGATTTTCCTTTGCCTCTGACATGAGAGAGACATGGTGCACTCACACCTTTTAAAATAGCTGACTGACATACAAAAGCAGCTTATTTGATGACACTGGATTTGGCCTCTCCTAGGCAGCCCTTAGCCCCTGCTGCGGCAGCTTGCTCAGAAATAATGTTATCGGATAAGCATAACCAAAGTAGGAACAGCTCCTAAAACACTGGTAGAGATAAAGCAGCATAATCAGATGCAACATGCCTGTTTTTTCCAGCACATGTGAAGAGATGTGATGGATGGTCAACCCAGCAAAGGCAGATAAGAAACGCCTTGAGGCAGAGGGAAGAAAATAGGAAGCTATTTCCCGTTGCCTGTTTGCAATAGTTTATAGCATGTTACAAATCAAACTCTATATTATTTTTAGCCTGCATTATTGTCAGCCTATAGCATTTGGGAGCATTTATGATTCAGAACAGGTTTCATGTGCACACTTCTTTGTCTTTTATGTCACTTCACAACTGTGTGACACACTACTGAGGATGCAGCCAGGTGAGGAAATTGCCAACAGAGCTGTGCTGGGGTATGGAAAATGCAATGGGATCTTTTCCATCGAAGGTGGATTTCCATTTCAAATCTTTCTCCAACAAGAGAAGCCCTTTCTCCACTGTCCTCTTCACCTTATCTACCTCAGAGCGAACCTGAGTCCTGGGGAGCCTCATGTTCCCAGGAAGACCGTTGCATCATTATGACCACGGTCCTCTAGAGCCTTGTGTATATATTTTGTACCATATACCAGAGCGGTCCCACTCCTATAGCACTAACTGCATGTGTGCAGGTACGAGGGGTGGTGGTGCAAGGCATTTCCAAGGAGGGAAGAAGCTTTGCTCAGTGCTTGTGGGTTGTGCTCCCTGGCAGCATCACGCACAGTCTGGGCTGGGGCGGGCTGCTCCTGTTCTTGTAGGCTTGGATTCAGGCAGCGAACAGAGCCCGACAATCACCGTCATAGGTCAGCAGTGGCTGTTGGACTGACTGTGTGGCTGCCTTTCTGCTTGGCAATTCATCCTGCTCTCCTCTCCATTTGGAGAAGATGATAATTTTGTTGTGGGATTAACCCCAAGAGACAATTGATCCCAGTGTTGGGGATTTAAAGCCAGGGAATTGGTGCAGAACCTTACGGGCTGTTACTGCACTTCATTGCATAGACCTTCTTTACAGAGGAACAGGGCAGTCAGAGGCATATTCACTTTGCTCTTGCTATATTTTGTATGGTAAATCACTGATGTGGGGAGGATGGTGGTAAAGCTAATGTCAAAGTGAGAACAGTAGACCTAGAGAGCATAAAACATAAGCAGGTCAAAAGCTTTGGGAGTTGCACGCGGGCATCCAAAAGCAGAATAAAATGCAGAGCTTTTGCCAGCTGAAGTGGGAAGTGGCACCTGTTAAATTTGCAAGAAGCTGTTGGGAGAAAGGCCAAGTTCAGCAGAGGTCAGTCAGCGGCTGGTGCCTGGGCTCCTGTGCTGTAAAGTAGCAGCCATACAGTTTCCTGTGGCTCTTGGGGTAGGTGGTTTCCCTCATCCCTGCATGGGAGGAGGGTGATGGTATGAAGTGCCTCTGATCCAGGAGGCTTTGCAGGCAGGAGTCCCACCCCAGCTAGGCTCCCCTTGTGCAAGGGTCCCCCTGGGCTTCACTGCCAGCTCTGTGTGAAGCTAAATGCCCTGAAGACACTCAAAAATCACCACCACCCCCAAGACGTGCATTTAAAGCTGATTTATTTCTCTTCATTGTTGTATTCTCTGGGCCATACTCTCCCCTGATAGCATGGGTGTTGGAGGTAACTTTACTTTGAGCTGACTGTAATGGTTATTGAGCTGTACGCTGTCTTTGTACCCAGTAATGGCACAGTCAGGTAACACAGCTTAGCTGCCCTGCCGTTATCCCTGATTAAGCAACACAGTGATGTTTTGGCTGGCAAAGAACCCTCTTGGGGTTCAATTTAAAAGGCTATTGGTGAAAGGAGGAGGGAAGGATCCCATAAAAGCAAGAGCACGGTTGGGTTGAGTTCTTTCCGCCACCCATTTACATACAGCAAGAATGTTAAAATAGGTGAATAGGCTGCGCCTGCTTCACACCTGGGTGGGGAAGGGAATTTTTTAGGCACATCTGAATTCACTGACCCTCCCTGGTAGCTACTTTGACTCTTGTTCCTGCCCAGTCTCTTGATGTTACTGGGCTTTGCCCTCTGCTGAAAACCCCGCAGCTTAGAGCAGGAGGGTGGTTGGCTGGGGTAGAAACCTCTTGAATGACTGGGGCACTGCTCGGTGATGGAGGACAAGAAGGAGAGGCAACAGGGAGGAGGGAAGGCTGTCCTGGGCTTGCCTGAGGGGGTGGGCAAATGGCCAGAGTCTGGGGGTAGTAGAAAGGAGAAGAATTACAGAAGGAAGGGCAAGAAACTGCAATAGTTCCACTCCCTGGTTTTATAGATCCATGGCTTAGGATTGTCCTGAAGAGCTCATGTGGAGTTGGAGCTCCAGGAAATCAATCCACAGGAGTTTGTGCATTGATTTGTTTGGAAGCATTAACCTGAGGAATTTCTCCATTTACACTTGTTTTCATTTGGGTGCATGTTCTCAGGGATTGATTTTCTTAAGATCTGAACATTGAATTAGGTGTGTTTCTAGATGCACTGGTTCAACCTCAGCTTTTGTAAGGAGGCATCAGCTGGGATTTCACCTAATTTGACTTTGTTATTGAGATTCACTGACAGTAAGCACTAGGTTTGTGACTGCATTTTCCTCAGGAGCCCTTGAAAGAGCTGCAAGCTCTTTTATCTGTAAGGCTTCACTGTTTTCACCTGAGTGCTGCTGGAAAGTGGGGCCAAACCCTGCTATTGCTCTGCAACAGGGTGGGATAGCGTGATGTGGGGCTGAATTCCTATCCCAACAAAACACAGTGACCTCTTGACAGGTAAAGAAGATATTAAAGTGTTATCTTTTCTTAGGAAAAGTAATGTGTATCGATACATATGATGTGCATGTAAATATATACGTGTGTGTATATATATTTTCTTCCCAAATTGTGGTGGTGTCCTCTGGCCATAAAGGAATGAGAGTGGAGCCTTAAAGGGAAAGCCAGGTGGTCCTAGGCTGTGTAATTCTGGTGAAAAACATTTTTTGGGAAAAAAATGAAGGCAGAGAATATATCAGATGGCTACGGGAGAGGCTCCCCCATTACATCTGCTTGGTGAAGGAGCTGCCCATCTTCCAGCTACTCTTACTTGGGTACAACCATGCGTGCCCCTCACTGTGGCTCTTGGTGAGTGCCAAGCCCCTTTAATGAAAGGAGTAGATATTTGTGCCAAAATCACTAAAATGGGTTTAATGCAGTCTCTTTCCCTGTCTTCACCTCCCCCACGGGCTCTCTGCATGCTCCTGACCACTGTTTGTCCCTTAGCCCCAGGACGGACTGCCCTGAATCATAGTGAGACTGCTCTGAAACCAGCTGTAACTGGAGTCAGGGCATGGTTTCAGAAATAAAAGAAGGGTGATTTGTCCTCTGTAGGTTTATCACCTCTTATCTTGAACCTGTGAAGAGCTCCATACGCATGGGTCAAATTGGAGCAAGATAAAGTACAATTCATTTTGGTGGTATTTTGTATGCAGGGTTTGAGCTCAGGCACACTGTATTACCAAAAGCTGATAACAAATAGATATAAAACACCTTTGAAACGTTAACTTATCCTCAAAAGCTTATTTCTTGAATACTTCTAAGGAACACAAAGCTTCATCCTAGACAATGTGCTCCCTTCTTTCTATTTTAATAAGCAAGAAACATAGCATATGACTGGAGAGGATGCGACAAATATTTTCACATAGCTCAGGAAAGAAAGGATGTTGCAAAACTTCAAGAAATCCCAGTTTCAAAGTACAGAGGTAAACAGACAGAAGAGAAAGCCGGGAGCAGCGACGTTTCAGGCAGGTGTGCTTCTCCCCCTCAGCTATACGGCCCCGTCTTTTCCCTATGGGCTGTAAGTGGCTGTGTAGACCGTGCCCTTCCAGAGGATATTTTGTTTAACCTGCAATGCAAAAGCAGCCAGAAGACCAGGTTTGTGTCAAGCCAGGCTTTGTTGAACACAATATGCACTTGCTTTCCCCAGCTCCATTTTCCCCTGTGCTCCTTCTGAAGTCGGGTTTGCTGCTGAACTCCTTGTGTGGGTACACTGTGACCCATTTCAGTTCAAATGAACTAGGTTAGCTAAAGCAGTTTAAAATGTAGGTCTCTTGCTATTTTGCTTCACTTTGAGTGAAATCCGTTGGATGCAGAAGACCAGTCCCCTGGCTGATGTAAGTCAGTGTCCCTCCTTTGACTTTGATGGAGGCTTGCCTCTTTGTTCCGGCTGCAGATCTCGCCTTGCATCTAGTACAGTCTACCCTGTGTGGTGTTTATTTTAATAGCCTGATAGAACTATTATTCTCAAGAGGAGATAGCAGCTGGTAGCTGTGTGTTTAGCAAAAAATCTGCACCCATGCAGATTCCATAAGTATTTGCTTCAAAGATGTAAACACCACATTACCCAATTAAAGAAGTGTCCTTAATAATTTATCAGGCAATTAAAGTATTCATTGCCCTTTATCCCAGAGAGCTCCACCAGTGATATATAATCTGAACCTAAGTTAAAATGCTATAATAAATGAACAGTGATGCAATGTATCAAACATAATGAGAACATTAAGGCAGTGAAGGGTGGTTTGTCAGGAATGGAGGATGTAACATAGTTAGTGGAGCTAACTTAATTTCTGGAAATGCCAATGCTCTTGAGGAGTGGGGCATGGAGGGGGCATGTCTGGGGAAGAAATCTCAGTAATACATTCCAGGGAGAACTTACCCACTACAAAGTTAGAGTTGGAAAAGTTCTGTCTCCCCGCTGTTATCAATAAGCCTCTTGAGAATGTCATGAGAAAGGGAGATGAGCAACTGAAAGAGAGGGATTATAGCAGAAGCAGCATTTCAGCTTAGCTCTGACTGCTTGTCAGAGTGCAATATTGCTTCATACCCATGTAATGAAAAATGCAAAAGCAAAGGGGTGATGGAAAAAAAAGCAAATGCTTTTGTTACTAATTGTGGTTCTGGGTGTTTTAAAAAAAAAAAGAGGTTGGGAGCCAATTCACACAGAATTGTAATCAGATTTGGACAATTCGTTTCCCTTTTGAAAATCTCAGTCACTACTCTAAAAATGGCAGAGCCTCGGCAGTACCAAATCTCCTGTGCTGTTACCTCTGCTCCTGGGAGCTGCTTCTGGTAGTATTTTGTGGTGTGGACAGGTACCCAAAGATGTGTAGGTCATGTAAACATACAGTTGGGATGTGTTGCACTGTGGATGAAGGAGGGATGATGGTTTCATCTTCCTACTTTTAATAGGATCTTGAGGTGGGTGGATGATTAAAGGCCACTTGCTGCTTTTGAAGGACTGTTCTTGAGCCATTCAGTTCTGGATATGAAAAAGGATGGGACGGAAGTGAATGAAGGTATGAAAATGATGGTCCCATGCTTCCCCTTTCCAAGCTCTGATGCTCAAATACGTTGGCAAGTAATTTGACTTCTTCTCTGACCAGGGTTTGAAATGAGCTTCACAAATATTCACATCTACTTTGACTGCAGGCATGAATGTTTTTATGGTGATACCCATTATCTGCCAATTTAAAAAAGAACTGCCCTGTTCGAGGTACTGTTCCATGCTTTCTGATTTATTTGTTAGCCTTTATAGGCTTGTGTGATAGCTATGGAAGTTATGGTTATTAATTCTGGAGCCTTAGCACAGCATCTTACATGAAAAGAAGCTGACCAAAAGGCATGTTGTGGAGTCCACTGTATGCAGCAAGGACAGGAATGACATAGGCTCTATTCCTGCCTCAGTTACTGACTCGCTCCCTAACCTTGGATGCTTTGCACTGTTGTTATTTTGCCTTTGCTCATCTGGCCTTCTGAGAACTCTTTGGAGAAGGAACAGCTGCTTGCTGCAGGATTGTGTGGTGCTTAACGCTTCTACTATATGGCAACTCATAACAATAGCACGGAGGACTTTGGGTAGTGAGCTTTATATTAACTAATTTGGAGTGGATTATATGGACTAGAACGGTGTAATTGAATGCAGGGCTCCACTTTTCCCCATCGCTTGCAGGATACATTAACTCCATTTATTTATACTGCTGTGCTTTCTCCTTCACGTCATGCAAAGACTCAGCGTCTTGTTACAAACTCCCAAAGACTTTTGGGGCTAGGATCTGCTCTTTACTACATATCAGAAAGCTTTTGTAGTTGTGGCTGGTCTCTGGAAGATGCTACTACATGCAGCTTTGTCATTGTAGCTTGCACAGCAGCATCCGTGCTGGTGCACTGCGCTACCTGCTCTCCCTGGAGTAATAGGCTGGGGAGCTGGGCACTTCTTGGCAATCCCCTGTCCTAGTTTAAAGAATAACCACATCTATAGGGACAAAATATTTTGGTTTGTCAGGTCACTTCAGAACCAACTTTTTCACTGGACAAAACTTAAGGGCAAGAGAATGTATTTAACTAAAAGCATGAGACACAAAAACAATAACAACATATGCTTTTAATGTGATACTTAATACAAGTAACTTTCTGTGGTTTAACTCAGCCACCTTTTATTTCTTTGAGGTAGATTAAAGCAGGCATCTCCCTCTCTTAGCTTCAGAAAGGCACACAGAAAAATCAGTATCTCCGTTTCTGCTGTTAGGAGCCTGCATGACCTTGTTGTTCCCTCTTGCCTTTTGCACTTGTTTCCCTTCTTTTTGCAAATGAGCATTTGGATGCTATTCAGCC
The DNA here is from genome assembly GCA_009769605.1 of Bucorvus abyssinicus. Classification (NCBI taxonomy): domain Eukaryota; kingdom Metazoa; phylum Chordata; class Aves; order Bucerotiformes; family Bucorvidae; genus Bucorvus; species Bucorvus abyssinicus. The sequence continues at coordinate 7,587,614 of CM020035.1, read as the reverse complement.
CGATGGGGGACTACAGCTGTTCTTTCCCTCCTCATCGTTCTGGTCATTTGGCTGACATTTCTACTGTGTACCTAAACTTTCCCGTTCCTGGATTCACTCAGCTTTTCTTTGCATCCTTTTGAAGGCAGAGCAGTAAGACCTTTGGTATTGTTATGAGATTAAAAAAAAAAAAAAAAACAACCCAGGCTTTTTTAGGGCAGTCATAACTATTTTCTCTTGACTTAAGATGCTTAAATGAGAAATGGCTTGTGTGGTTTGCTGATGCTCCGCATCATTGTAGGGTTAAAGGGACTGCCAAAGGTCCCTCTGCAGCTAGATAGTGCCATTAATTCCTTTGTATAACTACTATTACTTGACAGAAAACTTAGAAAAACATCTGAACTCAAGGCAAAGGTCCAATATCCTAGCCTCAGAAAAGCAGGAAAAACTCAGCTCTAAATTTGCTGTGAAAATATTTGATTTCTTATGAATTTCTAGGAGGCCAAAAAAAAAATTGCTGCCTTGCAGAAACCACAAGAAGCTACTTCAGTAGCTTACAAGAGTTTTTTGATGACTGCCTGAATTCCTCCTCATGTCATATAATTTATGTTAATTAAATGCTGATGGAATCTGAATAAGCATATTGATGGAAGATGTATTTGAGATACTGTTATTAATTCATCATTCAGTAGCTAGTGCGTGAAATAATACATTCCTAGCCTCTGATTTGGGACATTTCATTTTCAATATTACCAAGATGTCTCTTTTCTACAGAAATAACCCTTTAATCTACCATTAAAAAAAACCCCAAACCCACAACACCACAAAAACAAACAGCAAAAAACTCACGAAAACTCCCTCATCGGAGGCAGCTCTGAAGTAATTATTTATGCACTTTCGGAGCTATAGAACATGCTGATCACAGTTCTGCAGGCAAATGGACATAAAACATTAATTCACAAATAGTTACAACATTCAAGTATGAAGAAGGAGAACCTCTCAACTCAACAGCATGTGCTTTATTGCACCCCAAGCCTACATTTTGGCAAGTGTACCTACATGGCAACCTTCCTGGAACTACATTTTGTACCTAAATCCTCACCTCACTGATAACGAGCTGCCGCCAGGACTCAGCATCTTCCATCCAGCCTGATGGGAGCTGAGGCTGGCTGCAAACTTGACCTTATGACAAGGTGATGTTGGGACACTGGTGCTGTCCACTGTTGATGTAGATGGCCTGGTATTGTTCTAGCAGGCAGCTGGTGGCTCCCAGGGGTCAGGGACGGTCTGTGCCCCTGCTGAACCTCTCCTCCTGCCAAGGTTTCCACTAACACCAGCGCTTGGGGTCACCCTTCATTGACCCTGACCTGCCACCAAAGGGGCTTCAGCAGCTGAAAGCATGGAGAAGTGGCAACCTTGCCTCAGCTGTTGGCTCATCACCTTTCTTGTACAATGGCATAATTACAAGCAGTCAGGCCAGGCGACTCAACTGGACAAGGTCCCAGGTGACTAGGGTGCTCATAAGTGGTGCTGAATAGTTAGAGGGAGGGAATAAAAACATGGCAGCCAATTTTGCACCATGTTGTGATGTTTACTGGTGCCAGAGTTGGTTTCATAGGTCATCTGGAAGTGTCCAGTGAGTATTTTATAAGCTCACTTGGAAAATCAATAGTGTCCAGAAACATAACTGCTTCCATTACCCTGACCTTTTCTGGAAGAAGGGAGACAGTCTGAACTCCAGAAGTTGCTGTTCTTTGCCAGATAATATTGGCTCGGTAACCTGACACGCTTGTTATGCTCAGTGTCACCGAGAGGAAGGACTGACACATACATGCTGAGGTTTCCCCAGCTGAGGGACAGGGGAAATCTAACCCCAAATCCAGAAGGAGGCTGAGACATGCAATTCCCACCTACTCCCGTGTCTCCAAAAGGGCTTTGCTACTTTTGTGGGACCACATGAAAGAGGGTCCTGCTTTGTTTGCAAAGGTTTTAAGGTGTTCACCCAGGGCTTACAGCTTTTTCCCCTCTAGAAAAGCGTCATTCCTTCAGAATGTGTGGAACTGTTGATGTTAACAAGTGTGACGTTAATGTGTGAGGATGTTCATGCTTTCCCCATCACTGCACTGAGCCCTGGGGATGAGTTGCGAAACAATGGAGAAAGCTAATGATTAGCTTCTCTGAGACAATTACAAATGCAATAGGGAATGGAATGAGGTAAGTGATGAAAATCAAGGTGAAATTTCCCGACTAACTGAAGCTGAACTAACTGTGGGCACTGCTGAAGGAAACTGGCCCACCTTCTACTCCTAGGTATGCAGGTTTTGCCACTTCCTTCACAGAATCATAGAATCATTTTAGTTGAAAGAGACCTTTAAGATCATCAAGTCCAACCATTAACCCAGCACTGCCAGGTCATCTCTAAACCATGTCCCTCAGCACCACATCCATATGTCTTTTAAATACCTCCAAGGATGGTGACTCCACCACTTCCTGGGCAGCCTGTTTCAGGGCTTGACAACCTTTTCTGTAAAGAAATTTTTCCTAATATTGAGCCTAAACTTCCCCTGGGGCAACTTGAGGCTAATTCCTCTTGTATTGTTGCTTGTTACTTGGGAGAACAGACTCTTCACCATATACCATCACACTGGGTGGCAAGCTGAGTTGTCTTTGGAGCTATGGGGTTAGTCTTCAGGTGGATCGCTGAGCTTAAGGCAGTGGGAGATTCCTGCTCTTGCTTAGGGTGGAGTAAAGTTGCAGCATTGCCAAACTGTGCTGCACAATTGTAAATATAATGTGGTAGCTGTTAATGGTGTAGGTTGGATACCTGGGCATACGTGACAACTATGCTCTTTTCCTGCGGTGGGGAAATGTTGGCTTCACAGGTCTCATAAGTAACTGGATGTATTTAATGCTTGGTTTTAGCCTCCGGAGACCTTTATATTACACCACTGAGAGAGAATTTAAGATCTGGGTAGAGGTTTCTTTGAGCATCTGCATAGGAAGGATGGGAGGTGTTCCAGATTGCAAACAGCCACTTTCTCCTTCTGCTCCCTGAGTCTTAACAACCCCAGAGTCATTCTGCATTTTGCTCATAACCATTCAGACTGGTGAATTCTTTTATTTAAATGTTATTCCTGCAGCTTCTCAAATGGTAGCTGGAAAGCTTTCCTTGAGAGTCCACCGGATCACTTAGAAAAAAGCCCTTTTAGCCTGTTTTTTGCTAAGGAGATTGTGTTATTCAAGTAGGTATGAAAGGGGTTTGGAAACAGTTTGTGTATTTGTATACAGCAGGGAGAGAGGAGGTTCAGTTCCCAGTTAAGGCTGTGCTTGGAGAAGGCTCTGACTATCCCAAAGATCAAAGGCATCCATTTATATAACCTGCTTCTTGGTTGCTTTCTGCTGCTGATGGTGTCTGGCCCAGCTATTAGCAGCTGTAATGCAGGGACAAGGCTATGTAAGAGGAACAAAGCTGGAAATGCTCCGGATTTGCTCTTTGCCCCTCAAACCATTTGCATTGATGGAGGATTGACTGGAAAAGGCCCTCACAGGAGTCATGACCAGGAGCTACCCAATCTCACTCCGGGTTGCACTCATGGATTGGGGCATTGCCAGCAAACCTGTCTTTTCTGTCCCTAGCTATCTGTCGTCAGTGTTACGGTGTTTTCATGACAGTAAGGCTTGAGAATATTGCTTGCTAGGGCTAGTATTTGGTTTTGGCTTCTTTACGTCCTAGGGTTGGGGCATGGTGCAGGATCAGGAGCTGTGTGGTCTGTAGAGCAAAGCACAAGAACTCTTTAGCTTCTGCATCACATCTACGTCCTCTTTGTTTTTGCATTGTTGTGGTTTTATGTACATCCACTTGCCTGGGGACTTGTCATCTTATTTGTAATCTATTGTTTTAATTATTTTTTGTGAAGGTGCCCAAAGACCGTGGGGTACTGAGACACAAATACATTATTTATTCATTAATTATTCATTATTGCTAACTACTTGCTACAACATAGTTGTCTGCAGTAATATGTCTGGGTAAATCCTCTCCCATGGATAAGAGGGTAGCTGGTTTATTTGCCAACTATTACTTGTTCAGAGGCAAGATTGATAAAAGAACTGGGTGGGTGTGGGGAATAGCTACTTTTGGCCAATAACTCTTTTTCTGATGTGAATCTCTAAGAGTTGACCTAAAAGTCAGCACGTGGAACACGGGCTCCCTAATAAACATCTGGGGGTCATAACTTATTGCTGATTTGTCTCAGAATTGCTAGGAGAAGAATTTACCATGTCGGTAAAGGGCTTTAATTTCCCTGGTTATCGCTGACTTTTCCCACTTAGGAAATGTGTATCCTCCGTCCTCTGCAGCTTCAACTAGGTCTGAAACTACTCCCATTACCTCTGCAGTACAGTGCACCGGTAGTTGTCTTCCCTGTGTTTTGTTTGAAATGCAGAACTAAACACAGAAATGTTAAAATTAGAAATAACCTAGTGCTGAAATAATTTCTCCTTCCTTTATGCACCAGACTTCAGTCGTATTTTATCTGAGGTTGTTGAGGCTGGAGCTACCCAGTGCTAATCTTAGTGATGGTTTTCTCAGAGAGATACTGGGTCCCAATTCTTCATGGGCTTTTACTCATATCTTGCCCTTCTGTGTTCTGATTTCCATGATTCCCCTGCACTGATTGCTACAAAAGAAGGGCCTGCAGCAAACCACCAGATACCACAATACCTGATTTCCACAGCAGGAGATGCATGTTCTTGGCCAAAACGCAGTGACTTCAGCCTGCCTTCCTCCCTAATGCTGCAGTTCATGGCTCCCGTTGGTACCAGGGAGGAACTGTGTGGTTTAAAACTCAGGTGGAGGTCTGAGCTCTGGTCCTGACAGGGGCTCTGGTCCACTGCCAGCCCCACTACTGCACATATGGCTGTGGGTCAAGTGGGATGACCAGTGGAGCTGCTGCTGGAGGACATGCTGCTTTGAGGCTGGTTAAGCTGCTGGGCGACAGCTTTAAACAAGGTCCTTTGAAACCTCAGGGAAGCTTTAACAGGCTATAGGAGATCTGTTTTGGAGCTTTGTCTAGAATAACTAATAACTGCTGAACTTTAGATTTTTAACTTGAGGGGAAACATCTTAATTAGTTAATTAATTGGTGATGGGTTGGAGAGGTTGAAATACTTCAGGTGGATTGATGAGACCAGAAATTTTGGGGATGGGAAGACAAACTGGAGGGGTTGGAGGTGGAGGAGAGCTGTGTGTAATATCTGGTGACAGCATTTTGTCCTCCTAAAAGAGTGTATCTTCAGGGACTGTTGCAGCAACCTGAATTTGTGTGTGCACTTCTGGAAAAAAAGCTCCCCCATGCAGCGTAGGCTGCGGGCACTCTTGTGACTGGCAGGTTCAGTGTGACTGTTGGGATAATTTTTTAGTGTCTTGAGATAATTTATGTGAGCTCTAAAACTGAGAGGAAAACCTCTTTGGCTTCATAGACTCATCAAAAATTCCCCTGGGACACTGTGGTCACTGCCTGTCTGCTCAAGAAATTTTTGCAATTGCTTGATTAGTGTGGTGGATTGCTACAATAATCAACAAAATTAAGTCTTTAGTGATACGGACAGATTTTCTGACAGTCCTGGAGAGGGAAGAGAGGAAGTTTGGGCAAAAAGTCCTGGCACCAGAAGGGTAAATCAAGCACCCAGTGTTGCAGACAGCTGTTTAATGGAAGACAGCTCAATCACTGGCAGGATCAATCTCTATAGATTGAGCCCATGGCTATTATCAACTTTTTCTATGTCCTTGCTGCTTGTAAATTTAACTCCACCTCTCAATAGTATTAAATGAAAGGCACAGCAGTGCTGCAGAGAAAGGAAACAAAATGCTTCCCTACCACATGAGTACACCCGTGTATCACGCTTAACTTCTTCCTGTTGTCTGCGAGTTTTTAGCTTGGATTTGTACCCCTCCTCGCGCTCTGCTGTGGTTGAGCACAGTCACAGCGCGATGCAGCTGGGATGTACCTGCCTCTGCCCCTCCATAGTTAAAAAACCCACTTTGTAAACACTTCAAAGAAAATGTTCTTGGGAGAGCACAGCCCATTACACGTGGTTGTGAGTCTCTTTAGCAGAATTGCATCTATTACATGGTTAGCGTCTTTACCCGAGGGAGAATTACCCTGCAAAAATTCTACTCACGGGGCTCCTCCCCTTGTGGAGTGGTGTGAAAATAGGACTCGAGTATTTTCACTGATCAACCTGGAGAGGTCTAGAAACCAAGGTGGGAAGGTGCTGGAAAAGTGACTATCAGCGTTCTTGTTTGCACGTGCCGACCGCTTTGGATCTGTGTTGCTCAGCTGCCACCTCCACTTGAGAGCACCGTCAGTGACCACCCCAAAGCCATCGAGGCAATGGCTGAGTGCTGCTGGCTCAGCTGCTGGAAGGAGATGGCCTGGAGCTGGGGTGAGGAACAACAGAAAAGGCCGGTCTAATGCGAGATCCAAATTTGTCTGTAGGCGTACAGTGAGTATTTTTAGCGTTCCCTCTCTCCCCGACGCTGAGGTGTTAATTTTATAGCACCCTGATCTGTTTGCCTACAACTGTCTGTCTCGCGCAGCCCTGCTGTCCGCTTCGCGTCAAACCCGGGCACGAAGCCAATGACTGGAGGCACTGGATACGGCAGCAACAGGAGCATCCTATGCCAAAACTACCTCCTAGGCCTGGGTTAATGGAATACTGCTCAAACGCTTGCTGAGTTTAACAATAACAAGAAAAAGTCAACATGTCTTGGCAACTGAGGGCCTCGGTGTGTAATTGTGTAGAGACTAAAATTGTGCAGAAAGTGATAAACTCTGAGAGTGTCTCAGCATTTATGGGAATGAATACACCATACATTATTGTCGGATGTTACCGTATAAATTATCACCTTCTCTATACCTCCCAGTTGTACTATAATCTTCCATAGTGCTGCTCATCACCGTGCAAGAAGCAATGAGGAACCCAATGCTTCACACTGCTTTTCATGCAATAAAAGTGCAACATTATTCTGACAGCCGTTGTTTGGTGCTCGGGTGCCTGGAGCACATCCAAAGCCGTCTACCCTGCACCTGCGAGACAAGCAGAGCTAGTCTGACACTGCATCTGCCTGCTCTGACCGATGCTCCTCATAAATAAACAGTTCAGACCGACATCTGTAGAAACTGGATTTTACAAGCTTTGCTGCCACGTATATTTCAATCTTTGCTCAAAGGAGAGAGAGAAACAGAAGCCTGGAAGGATTCTACCTTTGACACATGGTTTCCTTAGTAAAACCAAACTTCTTCCATGCAAAGGATGTGAAAAGGTAAAAGTTTGTACTTAAAGCAAGTAGGTTCATTATAGAAAAAAAATAATAGAGGGAAGAGCCGCAGGGAAGGAAAACAGTCCTTCAGAAATTTCATCATGGATCATGTGAGACAAAGGGGCCATTGAAAAAGGCTTTGACACGTTTCAGTTGTGTTGCATTCAACAGGTCTTGCCAAAGTCTAAAACCACAAGCTTACAAGCAGAATGTGATAACAATGGAGATGGGGCTCAAAAATGCAAATGATGGAAACTGGATCTGATGTGGAGAGTTTGCCTGAGGTTTTGCTAGAGGTCGTTTTTCAAAACAGCATTTTTCTCCAACTCCTACCTGTCTTAGTCTGTCAAGAAGATACATACATTTATACAGGATGTGCTCAACACCAGAAATAGCAGCAGTAAGATATATCACTGATAAATAAAGAGCTTTGTAGCTGGATCCCTGCAGGTTTAACACATAAACAAACCCCCTTTGCTGTATCGCATTGCTGCCTGTTGCAGTCTTTTACTGAGCAAAAATACGGTACGGAAAGCTAACAGATTGTCTTCAAATGCTTACTTTGGTACCAAGTTGTGACACTACAAAAGCTAGCAAAAATTGTAACTGATGATCAGAAAGTAGCCTTTGCCAGAGAGAAAGAATTTTCTCTCTGGTGTTATAGACCCTGCTAAGTTAATTTAGCTGACTGTGTAGGGGAGATGAGTGCTGCAGCAGCCCACAGCTCTCCTGCTCTCTGAGTGCATACAGCTGCTCTCCACATTCCCCTCCTGTCACTCCTCGTGGCTATTTTGATCCCAGGCAGATTCTGCAAGCACCTGAGAAGGTTTGCCAAGTGGCATTATCCCGACTGCAGCCACAATGGCGGTTTGCCTTCCGTGCTTGACACGGGAGCACTGGGAAGTGAGCTGCAAGGACACCACATGGAGAGGTTTGGGGATCCTTCCGTTAGAAGAGCAAAACAGGACCCATCCTCAGGTCTTTTCCCTGTACAAAGGCAGTTTTAGTTCAGTCTTCCTCTTTGTCGCAATACGCATACGAAGCCATCCTGCCTTGACCTGTGATAACTGCTCTGTGAATATCATGTGCCACTCAGTCATTACGAAGTTATTTATCCAGCACGGGGCAGATCCTGGGCTTTAACTCAGATTTCTCTCAGCTGTTATTTCAAGCCAAAGATCTCCTTTAGACAAACCATCAGTAATCATAGCGGAGATAATGTTTACACCACTTCCTCAGCAACCATCTCATTTCTGGGTCCCCTGCTCTCACTTCACAGAGTGCCTCTGTCCCTTGGACGAGCTCAGAGAGGGCCAAGGTGAGATGCCGTGATTTGACCTGACTAGCTGAAGTCAGTGCAACTTTTCTCTCATCCTAGTCATTTAATATGCATCAGGGTAGGGTTTTCCAGATGGTGATGATGTTTGCAGTGGTGCTATGGTGTGGTAAACAAACATCCAAGCCCACTGTGCCTATAGAAAATAAACTTGCCCAAGTGAGCTCGCTGTGCGGAGCAAAGGTAGCTGCAGTACGTTGAAAAAAAGACACCGAACAGAAGGACCTGGAGGTAAGAATAATAAGCAAGAAACTCTGCTCTGCATGTACGTAGAAAGTTTCTGATCAGAAGCAAGACATTTTCTAAATTATGGAAATTATTTATGAAAAGTGTCTGGGGATTTTTAACTGGTACAAATGAAAGGAGTTCATCCTCCCTTCCCTGCAATTTGTCAGTCTCTCCAACTTCTCACCTCCTGCTTGCACAACTCAAACCAGAGCTTTTATGTGAGGAAATGAAGCTTAGTAAAAAATATTTTTATAAAAGTGATCTGATCCCTGAGACTGGGGGGAAAACACTACAGCTGCAGTATTTAATATAATTTAAAAGCTGATTACCCTGCATGTGGAATAAGTACTTTTCATAGGGCTTTTTCCTATGTATGGCACCCTCCCTAATTTGTATTAATGGCTCCTAAGGAGCCATCATAGTTTATCAGGAAAGTAATATGCATTTTAAAAGCACTCAAATAGAGATTTACATGATAAACCTTAACGACTCCACAATGCATTATGAGCTGTGGTACACTCCCAGCAGCAGTCACTCACTTCTGGCAAATCAGATAATTCAAGAAGCCATGAAAAACTTCAGCTCAGAATTAAGCTGTTGTTCACCCACTCTCTAGGATTTATTTAATGCATTAAGGGGCACTTTCCACCTCAACCTTTGTATGGCAAGTGGCTATTTTGTGCATAGGAACGTTGCTATGATCCTTTCTAAAGGAAACAACCTGTTAAGCTTTAAAGCTCATTATTCATATTATTATGGCCTTATATCTCTGGCAATATTTCCCTGCAATTGTCCTGCCAGCCAGATGCTAAGTAAGATATCAGCATAAGCCGGTTTCACAGTATCTGTGAAATATGGCTGGAAGATAACAACGTTACTGAGATGATGTTTTTAAATCATGACAAAAGCCAGCCAGTAAATTGATAGCTTCTGTAAAGCCAGTGGAAGAATTCATACTGTGGAGGAGTGGGGCTAGCAACTGCATTTCCCCCAGCAAGATGAGATTAAAGCAACCATGAAAATGAAGATTCCGTAGTTCTTAATTGTGCTGAAGATTAAGAACCCCACAATACAAAGACTCACGTGGAACAAGAAAAAAAATACATCTTAGAGAGTAACTATGTGCTCTGAGTAAATGGATTAACTGACCTTTCTCTGTCCTAGTCCAGACAATTTTGATTTAAATCTACTTCTTAGTAAGACCAGTCATGTCCTTAAAAATGAGTGATTTACACTTTTCTTTCCCCCTCCCTGAATTCTGAATGAACATTTTCATGCTGTCAACTGTCCAATTTCTGGCTATTCTCTATTTGCAATCTTTCTTATGTGGTCAGCCTTGGTAGCAGGGACTCGCTTTGTGCCGTGGTGGGTGCTGCCGGCTGGCCAGCCTCGTGGTGCTCTCTGGGCAGGAATGGTTGTCTGTCCAAGAAACGGAGGAAAGATTTAACTGCCCAGACCCATCGTCCGCATCAGCACATGGCCAGTGTGCTGCCACAGCACTGCCTGGAAGATTTTTTTTAAAATTTTTTTTGTCCTTAGATGTGCTTCCCATGTGGGCTCACGTACTCTGTGGTTTTACACCCTCTCTGTAACTTCGGTGGGGAACTCGCTGGGGCACGGGTTTGGGGGGGCTGCAAACATTTGCATATTCTGCTACTATCTAGAGAGAATTAACGACAGCAGAAGAGCAGGTTTTAGAGCACTATACTTTTTAAACAGATACCAGAGGGGCCCAGTCAGCTGGAGCAAACTTGGGTAGGTAACAGCTGGCAAGGCAAATTGCTCTGGAAGATTAAAAGCCTTGACTTATCTTGAGTGGCGCTATAAGTGTCTGCCCAGTTTTGCGGGGCATGTGCTGCAAAAGATCAGCTGCTTACTGTGTCTCTGTACGACAGGACAGTGCGGAAAAACACATGCAAGGATAAATTATAGCTGAGCGGGGCAAAGCGGGAGCTGGCAGAAGACTGGGCGGGCTGTGTCAGAGCCATGACCAGTGAGCGCTGGCAGTGGGTGTGTATGGCTGGTATTACCCAAATGTCATTGTCTGCTGAACTGCAGAGCAATCGCTACGGCAAAATCACGTAGAGTTGGTTAGTGCAGAAGCCATTAGTGGAGTGCACAGATTGCTCCTCATGAACAGGCCAGCCAGAGTGCGAGCAGCGATGGCCAGGCCAGTGCTGCGGGTACTGGCTCTGCGGCGGCAAGCTCAGCCAGCCGTCGCTGGCAGCAGAAGCATCCTGCCCGGATGCCCAACACTGAAGAAGAAGCTGGAAGAGGCTGCCTGGGCCTTTTCTGTAGATTTGCTTGGGTGGTTTGTTGTTTTTAAAGGGCTGCGTAGCAAGGGCTGAAGGAGTAGGGGTAGGTTGCTGCCTGTGAGGAAGGGGATTGTGCCACCTTTGTTGCTTCAAACACAAAAAACCCCAAGTTTTTGGGGAGTTCTGTGTATCTTGTAGGGCAGTGCTAACTGAGTTACTGCCTTTGGAGCCCCTCTGCCCAGGCTGCTTTCAGGCCATGCACAAGTTCATCGCAATGCGAGTTCTGCTGCAGGGAAGGCAGCAGCCTTGGCTTATCACCAGCTGACCCAAACCTGTTACCTGTTTATAAAAAAGGTAAATATCCATGAACGCAAGATCAAATCTGAAAAATCGAGCTGCCAGCAGACTAGTGGGTAAACGACACACAGCTTTGCTTCATGCTGAGGAGTGGAAAAGAGGAGGTTTGGGAAGTGTCGCACTCTCTGAGGTCTGTGTGACCTGGCTGAGAGCAGTGCTCACCTTCCCTTGGACAGGGTGCCCTGAAACACCACAGTCCTGCCTCGGCCTTTTAACCCTGTTCATCAGAGGCAGGCAGGGTCAAGGGCCATTTTTAATTTACATCTGGTCCCTTCAAGGTATGCCTCTAATGAGGTACCTAAGAGAAAACACATTCAACGTCTTGGCCATGCTCTTTTCCAGCAAGTGCCATGGCAGCCTGGGCTTTGGGTGGGGGAAGCCTTCTCCTAATGAGACCATGGGAGGCAGCAGAGAGAACAAAAGGTGATCTGGGATATTTGGAGGTAGCTGGAGAGGGAGTGGCAGAGGCAGGTAAGGGGTGAGTGCAAATGGAGTGGATGGCTGGCACCCTGGGGCATTTTTCCTTAGCACCTGAGAGAGAAAGGGGAGGTGAGTCTCCCACTGACATTTCTCTGTTGAGTAACCACTCAAGAAAGTGAAAAACGAAGAGTCTGGACTCATCTTCCCCTCCCTTCCCTTGAGTGTCTCACTAATAGCTGCCTGGGATGGATTTCCAGCAGTGTTAATTACCTCTAATTGGCTGCAGCTTTCTGGCCAGCCTCACCTCTTCCCAGGAGATGATGGCCCCAGTAGGAACAGAGGTGACCTGATCCAAGGCCAAGAAGCAGCTCTTGCTGCTTGTGGCTGGAGACCTCGTGCATGTGTCTTCCCCCAGTGCTCAGCACTGTAGCGCTTTGGGCATCTCAGTGTCTTTGCCTACTCAAGGGAAAATAAATGTTTTAGCTCCTACTAGTTTGACAATAACTTTGGAATAATGCATATAAAAATAATGGGTTTTGCACGTGAGTTTGTTGTCACAGATTTCCTTCAGCCGCCTGGCTCTGCTGATCTCAACTGGGGCATTATACGAGTTTCTGGGAGCTGTAATGGGAAAACGAACCGTGAAAAGGGAGTTTAAACTGTTCCTATGAAGACACAATGAAGTTTTCCTTCGCTCCTACCCCAAAACTAAACTTTGCTCTGTGTGCTTGAAAAAAAAAAGACAGTTAAGAGTTTTAGGTGCTTTTGGTATCTGTTTACGCAAAACCTAGGGCTTAGTTGTGATGAGATAAAAGTAAATCTGGCTTTATTGTTTCTTTTCCTCATTTAAGCGATGACTGAAAGAGCAGCCGTAGCCCTAATGCTCAAACGTGCCCTTTTCACATTTGGTTTTCACTTGTGTTAGTGTAAGTCAGACTTTGAATTGAATTTTCTGCAAATTTGTTTGTATGAAGTTTGGCACAAAGCGAATTTGAAACTTGGCACAGCAACACTGAAGGGGAAACCATTCAGAAATTCAGAGAAACAGGTCTGGCAGCATTTCAGCATTATTTACCTTGATCTAAATTCTGACTTGGGAATACTGGGACTAGTAAAGACTACACTGTGCTGCTCTCCAATCTCCTCCTTCGTTAAGCTGGTCGTACTCATTAACTGACAAGCCTCTGGGTCTCATATTATCCTCCAACGTCTGTTCCAAAAAATTGTGCTAATTAAATAGGTAACAGAATGGTTCGGTGTGGGAGAGCAATTCCTGAGACGGAGTGGACACGTCTACGGGTAATGTGAAGGCTTTGAATAATAATATTTAGCAGTAATAAATTAGATTTTGGAACGGCCATAAAATGCTTCAAGGCTTAAACTTAATCTCTGTCAGGATAAGCCCTTCATTGGCATAGATTATCCTGCATTTACCCATTAAGGAATTTCTTGTATCTTCCTCGGAAGATGGTTGCTGTCTGGCTTTGAAGACAGGGTTGTGTCTAGGCAGAGCACTTGTCTTACTCAGGTGGCAGCTCTCACATCATGTGCACTGACCTGGGATGGGGCGGGTGGGGGGTATAAGGCAAAAAATGGGCATGATTCTGTGAATGCGGGAGTAGGAGACATTAACTGGGGTTTAGTCACTGTGCTGGGATTTGGGAGGCTGACTGCCTACTTTGTTTTAGGCTTCCTGTGTGTTTTTGGACAACATGGCTAATTTTTCTGTGCCTTTGCTCATCTGCTTTCAAATAAGAAAATACCGTCCCTCTTCCCACACCTTTTCAGTTGAAACACTGACCCTTTGCTGAGGGTGGTATGGGCTGGTACAGTAAGTACCTGGCTCTGTATAATCATGGAACACTGATTGAATTTGAGGATTTTAATTTTCAGCCATGATGCTGTTGCCACTGTGGATGATGAGGATGACAGCTGTAGCTTTGCATTTTCTGAAGTTTATTGGTGTAAGCTTTTGTTTTTATGTTTCATATTTTTGTGTTAAAAACTCCTTTTCGTGCATAATTGTCTGTCTGTTTGATTTTTTCCGTTGTGAGGACGGATAGTAATGACAATTAGGAGTTAGCAGAAGGTGAAGTAATTTGACAATATCACTAGAAACTGTATGAAGTTATCAGGGTTAATTTATGATAAAACTCTTTTTTTTTGCAACCCATGTTCTGTCCTATTCACACGGATTTAGCAAAAAAGATACCATAGAGCAAGACATCTGAAATCTCAGGAGCTGTTGAGATGCTGTCAGATATAATTTGTAACTGTTTTTTCATGTCTCAAAAAAAAAAAAAAGTTATAGATGAAAAAGATGAGTTAGAGAGGAAAAGGAACTCTGTTTGGATAAGCAATGTTTCCTAGTCATGTGCATGTGGAAGCCAGAAATATAATATATGAACTAAGAAGGAATGGAAAAAAAAGATGCTATCCTGGGAAATGCGTGCATGAGAATCTGAAAGGCAGACACTGCTTCAGAGAGTGAAGATTTGTTTCCGTAGTCACTATGAAACCTCATGAATGAAAATTCATTCTTCTGGATTGATATTCTACAGTGCAATTTAATGGCAAGCAACAGTCTCTTTGAAAGAAGAGCTGATGGTCTGGTTCCCATGATGCTGTAAATACACACACACACACACACACCGCCCCCAGAAAAAAAAATGGCCAGAAAGAGCTAGAACACAGTGCAGTCTCTAATTACCCCTTCACCTCTCACTTCCCCAGCCAGACTGCTGCTGCTCGGCTTCTCTCTGCCCCAGGGTATTAGTTATCACCCAACCAGCCCCAGATAGCTGCAAAATAATCATTCGGTACCTGTGATACAGCAGTTCATTTGCAGCTGCTGCTGTCCCAGTCTTTCATCCCTCTCTGCTGCTCACACCAAACAGTTTAGAAATATGAATAAGGTCCTCCAGGAAAGGGAAGCAGCCAGAGAGAACGTGCCTCTGTGTGTTTGGATGCTGGGCTGTGAGCAACCTTCTCTGTACAATGCACAGCACCAGCTCATTGCTCAGCATGCTCCTATACCCGGTGCTGGGTCAATGCGCTTGACTCCGCAGGATGGCCAACAGCCTGTGAGAGCAAAGGTGGCTGGAGGTGACTGCTGTCCTAACAGTATGCTGTATGTCACCTGGTGCTGATGTGGTTTTGCTCGCTGCCCTGAGGTTTGGCACAGAAGGTATCTCCGTGTTCAAGGAACACGGAGTGGCCAGTGGGGTAATGCCAATGGTATCTCAAACGTTGCCAGCTTGTTGCTGCCCTCTGAGACACCAGAAAAATGTACATCTAGGTGCAAAACTTACACAGCAAACATGTGTGCACCTGGGATTTCATTTCTTTGTGAAAGATATACTCAGACCTGTCAGACGGCGGTTGATTTGCAGTGCTCAGGGAGGCAAGAAAGAAAGTGCCTGGGTGAGGCTGGGGGAGGGCTCTGGCTGCAGCGGGGACTTCAGTCCAGCCCGGGGGGCACGATGTGGTGTGATGCTCACCAGCTCCAGCCCCGTTGAGCTCATTTTGCAGCAGGTTCCCTTCTATGCAGGATGCTTCTCGGTACCTCTCTGATGTACCTCTCCAAAGCCTGCTGGTGTGTTCACTGGGGTGGCAAAAATGAGGTGCTGCCTCTCCTCCCACAGCTCGGGCAAACCCCACGGGGTTGTCCCACGCCTTTTGCAAGTCTTGTGTTCATATGCAATGTCTAAATGCCTTTAATTGATCTTTATGACTATATATTTGTCTTCCACCTGGCACAACCCAAGGTTTTAGTTGGCTACCACATCACACGCATCAAAAATATATATGCCAATTAAGTAAAATTATGCTTATTACTTCAGTAACTACTTTGTTACACATGGAGGTACGTAAATGTTTCTGTTGTCTAGCTGTACGATCTCATGAACGGAATACACAGATACGAACTCAGCTCTCATGCCGGGGACTTGCTCCTGTGCCTCTGCTTGAAGCAGCTAACAACGTGAGTGCTTCGTCACAAAAAATAGAGACTTTCGGTATGAGGTGACTCTGTTACGAACAGGTTTATGTGACCGTTTGCAGCCTTGCCATCCCTTCACATAAAATCACTCGCCCGCTTCTTGCCTGTGTTCTAACCTGTCGGAAAGGTGTGACGACTGCTGGTTGTTTTACAGGGGCAGGCTGTAACAACAGACCAGTGCCCCTGTTCTCAGTTCTCTGATTCCCGGGGAAGTCTGAAGGCACTCTTGACGCCAAGCTGCTTTGAAAAATCTAGCCCTTAATTCTGGCAACTCTTTGAAGATAAAGTGGTGTTATTGCTGGTGCTTCCAGCTTTCAGCAGATGCCAAATTTGTGATGTTATTTTGACTGGTGGGAGACAGAACTATAAGGCAGTATGCAGCCACCTTGTAATGAACAGAAAAAAGGCAAATGGCTTTGTCATACCTCTGATGAAATACTTGTGTTTGATTTTGTATCGACTTTGAGACAAGAATCAGGCTGGTTTTTGTCCAAAACAGTTTGTTCATCTTTAGTTGACCAACAGGACTAAAAAAGGTCTTTACGCTTGGTCTCTGGCTATTGTTAGCACCGTGCTGTATAATCCTTTCTGCTGAGTTACCCGACTGCATCATAAAAGTAGTCACGATTTTCTTCCCTCCATCACTGAGGGATACTTTTCATATCCTAATCCCTTTAGGGTAAGGTGATTTGACTCCTAATACAGTTTTCAAGGCAGACTATAATATGAAGGCAAAATTAAGTAATGACATTTACTCTCTGATTGCCTTTGTAAAGTCCTAACGTATCTTGGCACGCTTTGCTTTTTTATATCTCTGACATAGGCATAAGAGATGAAAGTTATCACTGTAAAGCAAAAATCATTAAGGATGCTGTCACAGATGACTATGATATTTATTCATGCACATCTCGGGGGCTTCTAAGGCTTATGGTGTGGTTCAATAGAAATTACAGGGTTGTGGGTTTTTTATATTAACTGTTGTTAAATGTGTCAAAGAGAGTGAAGTCAGAGGAGCTTTACAAAGACAAATGTATGAGCGGCATGACAGCTGGTGAAACTCATTGATGAATTCTTGTAAGATTGATTGGAAAGAATCACCTCAACTTCTTGTGGATTTTAAATTAATTATCTTTTAACTGCTTTGGAGACAGACCTGAGAATAAATTTGTGGAGCCCAGTGTAAGTGGCTGTTCAATAAATGGGAGAGGAATAGAAAAGTAATCAACATTTTAGCTCTGTACAGAATGAAAAAGAAATCAAACACTGAAAATATTATTACAATGCTATTAACATAAATCAACTGCATGCTCTATCCTCAGAATCTTTTTTCATTTCTGGTCATCCTATCTCATAAAGTCTTTAATGGGTATAAAAAGAGTGCAGAGCTTGGCAGTGAAAATTATTAGAGACGTGTAGAGATTTTTCTAAGAGGAGAGGCAAGAACGGGGACTGCTTAGAAAAAAGCTTTAGTTCTCATAAGAGACTTAAACACCCCAGCAGGACAGGACCAAAGCAGGTTGTAGGTGCAAAATGTGGTCCTTTGACCACCTCACCTCCTCCCTAACCCTCAGGGTCCTTAAACTCCATCAGCACGCTGGGTTTTTAATTCGAGGCCCTAGAGGCTCTTGCTTGTGCATCTGAGTGTCAGCTGTTTCTCCTGCTGTGGGTCATGGAAAGGCCCTAAGGCACTGAGGTACAGGAACAGGCAGGAACAGCTCAGCCCTACTGGAACAGACATATCTTATCTTGTGCCCTAAGGCATAAATCAAACATGCATCTGCAGCAGGTTTGGGCAATCGTTCCTATCTTGGCAGATTCCTCTGCAGTTTTGTGCCGTACCGGGGAACACGTGCGCAGGCTGGTGGGATCTCCAGGCGTGACGCAGCTTGGGTCTTCCCATGGGCAGATTTCTCAAGGCATTTCAGCAAAGGGGAAGGAGACCTGTCTTCCCTGCCATGGCATTTGGGGTTGGCTTGGACTCCTGCTCACAGAGGTGCTCCTGACACCTCATCCTTTCTACACTTCTCCTTGGTGAATGGGAGAGAGAAAAGACACAGCATTTCAGAGATGTAAATGAAGTTTAACAAGCGGGCCTTGGAGTTCTAACGGAACTCATGCACTTACGCTTAAATAATTTTGGTAGTTGACTTAGAGCCAAATCCTGCTGGCCTTATTGAGGCAATTAACCTGATTATTGCTGGAGGAGTACTCGCTCAATTAAGGTGAGCAGTGTTTGCCCTTTTTTCTAGAAACTGGTTGTCTGACCAAAAGTAGCGGACACAGTGTAGAGGTGCTGAGGCAGTACGGTGATGGGCACTGTGAGAAACGTGGTGTCTTTCAAAGAAGAGGGGTGAATAGATGGACCATCTGCCTGACATTGTTCTGAGTGGAAAGCTAAAACCTGACAGTGAGAGATGTGTCCTCGCGTGTTTGCTCTGAGGGACTGTAATTGTTGTTGCTTCCCCAGCTTCTCCAAAGGAGGGAACTGGCTAATTATATCTGCAATTGCCATTTATCAAAAAGACCATCTGAAGTCTTCCAGTGATGTTTTTTTCTCTCTCTGCTATTTCTGAGGTACCTATCAATGTGGTACATAAGTACCATCGGGATATCAGCTAGTGACTAGCAAGCTGCGATACGTGAGGCTTTTTAAATAGAGACAAGAGAACGGAGGGTCGAAAGCATAGGGAGAGTGGAAAGAGTAGACAAGCAACGTGTTTTAATGGAGGCTGAAGAAGGTATAAACAAACTTAGAAACAAAGAGGGGCTGGTGAAATTCCTTTGTCCAAGATTTCCTGCTCAAAGAAGAGCTGGAGTATGTGAAATCTTCTAGGAACTTCCCTGGGTATATTTAAACGGCCTGGGACGTGTGCTTGCAGACTAGCAGGGCTGCTGCATTGACTCTGCAGATGAATACTCACCACAGAGCAGGAACACCCCTGTAGAGGCAACTTCTTCCTGCTCTGCCAGGAAAACCTCCACACCTTGTGCTGGATGGCAGCAATTATCTGCATTCCCTTCGCAGATGTGCTGGAGTTTTATTAAGGAAGGGCACAGCTTTGAGATCAAGAGTCCTGATTTCCTTCTCCCGCACCCTGAATTCAAGGAAATTTAGAGTTTTTATTTGACTCATAAGAAATCAAAGAAACTTTACAAAATGGGAATTTGCCTTTCTGATCAACCTTAAGAGTTTATGAATAGTCTAGTCCAAGGTTTTAGTGTGAAGATGCTTGTGTCTTCTTGCTGATGATAAATCCCTCATGTCAATAGAGTTTACTGTTCGTGTTAGTTACTGTACTGCTGTCAGTTACCGGGAATTTTCCCTGAACTCTGAGTCTGGAGCAGAGTTAGGGCTTCTGGTGTGATGACAGAATTTTGCCTGTTCTGTGACGGCTTTTGACAGTTCAGGTCCCAGCAGGGAAAGACTCCTCACTTGAAATAATTAACTTCTCGATCACACAGGAAAAAAGAAAACAGAAACCCACCTAGAAATTCAAACCTCGTTTAAAAGGGGCTCCTCTCAGTGCTGCGTGACTGGAGATATCTCTACACTACAAGCGTATTCATGTAGGGAACCATCTAAAGGCAGGCACACCTAACGAAGACATCCTGTTCACGCTAAATGCACCAGATAAATTGTTTTAAAATTCAGAGTTATTTTGTGAGTTCTTAGTGAATAAGCGCATCCACATAGGCATCTCTGAAGGGATTTTCAATTAATTGCTTTCAGTCATTTTCTTTTTGTAAAATTAGAACAATGATGGAATAGACTGGCTGTGGAGTTTGGTCGAGGAAAGATTATACTAATCCACTTGATATATGACTAAAACAGAAAGTAAGAAGAGATAAAAGCAATTTTTTTTCCCCCAAATCTTGTTTACCTGTGACAAAATCCTTCCAAATCAGCTGCACACAAATTACTGGATCATCTTAATTAAACTCTACCAAGAAAGATTTTTCTGTGGACTTCGTGGGGTATTTCACAACCAGACAGTATCTGCTATGATGCATTTTGCAAGACAGGGGAATACCTGTTTCATGCAATTAATGATTAGGAGAGCAGCAGAGCTGCCACAGAGCAGAGTGGCAGCAAGATCACCCATTATATGGAGGCAAAGGAGGAGTGGGAATTTGTCAGAAGTTTATGCATCCTTAACACGGGTTTTCAAAAGTCAGGGGACTTTTCACTTGCAGATCCTCTGGTTAACAGAATGCTACGGTTACAAACGAACTTCCTTTGTTCTCTGCTTGGATTATTGCTCCTTGTGCCTTGAAGTATGTATGCTTTGTTGAAGGATGTCCTGGTTGCATTGATGTTTTCCACGCGGGCTTTCTTCCCAAAACCCTTATTTCCTGGATCAGTAAACTTTGCCAAATCACAACAGTCCTCCTTACACCTGCTCTGCAAGGACTATTTTTCACAGCCGAATCAATTCTTTCCCTATCACCACAACAGCAGCTCTGGAATTCAACATAAAAGCTTGAAAACTGCTCAACAATAACTAGATGGGCCCCAACGATTAAAGACCAATGAGGGGAGACAAACCATTGTCCTTTCTTTGCCCTTTAGTTCATTTATAACTCTTGAGCTCTGCAACACGTTGCAGTGGTCAAGACGTGGTTATCCAAAGCCTGTTTCTGCAGCAGTCTGACTGGGTCATTAGGACAGAGGAATTTAGGGGTGTTTTGCTTGAAAATGGGCTGTGCCAGGACTGTGACTGCTCCTTGCTCCCCATACATCACCTCTGACTAGGCTCTTCTCCTGCTTTTATTGCACCAGTTCTGGTGCTTGTTCGCTCTCAACTAGGCTCCCTCAGTCAGCCAAAACCAAAGCACAGTTTCCCGAAGGTTTTGTGAGCTGAACTGACTCCCCAGAGGGCAAGGCGAGCCTGGGAAGGTGCTGGAGGGATGGCTGGGTGCGAAAGGGAAGGCAGCAGGAGAGGGTAATGCCAGCCCTGGGGCAGCTGCAAACTGCCAGGGCAGCCTGGCTGCTGCATCCTTTGGGCTGCTCCCCGCCCCCAAATATACCCTGCTAACCAAGGACAAAGAGTCAGTCAGTCTGGCAGTAGCACTGAGGAGCACACCCGCTCCTGTGGATGGAGAGGACACAAGTCTCCAGAAGGATTTTATATTCCTTTGTTTCCTCTGACTTTGATTTAACCATGGGCTGTGATGCTTTAAGTACTAGGTATTAATTAGAAGTGGTAGGGAGTGTGTCCCAAAGGGACCATACTCCTGGTCTTCTCACCATTCCTAGCTTGACTTATTTCAAGATATTGTTCTGAAACATTATTTATTCACTCAGGAGCCTGACATTTCTAAGGCCTATGTAAATTTGCAAATAACCAATAGTTGTCGGTAAGGAGTACCACTCTGCTGAGATGGAAAATAGCTTGCGTTCACGTAAAATACAGCCAAGTATACTGAATATTTTCTGCAATAATTCTCTAAGGCAGGCAATGTTGTCTTCTCCCTTCTTTGGTATCGCGCCTCAGCAAGCACACAAGGACAGTGCTGTCCAGAGGGCTCCTGCCGGGATGGTGACCTTGGGCAGATGAGCCTCTTTGGGCTTAAGCAAAAACTTCAATCCCATTCTGATTTCAGATGCACTGAAAGGGAAATGGGACATTTCTCTTTTGGGGGACAATTCTCTTTTGTTTCCTCTGGTCTTCAAAACCCTTCTGGTGGTGGTTCATTTAGAACAGTGGCATGCAGAGCGAGAATTCAGACAAAACTGCTGGGGATGACTGGGGTACAGGTCCTGGCTGCTTATGCCCATCACTTCCACAGTCTGGGATCTAGCTATAACCCCCTTTCAGTGTTTCAGAGATACTTTACAAACACCTAGTTTGACATTTGTCTCCTTTCCTCTGAAAGACACCTCCCCCATGGCTTCTGGATTTACCAGTTTCCTGTGATGGGGAGTTGTGGTGCAGATCGGTGCCAAGGGTACTGCAGGCAAGTTAGGCTGGTGCAGGCTTTGATGAGGTTTTGTCCAGTTATGTGATGCAAAGGGTTACCTAAACAGCCTGTGCATTTACTGGAGCAGTTTTGAAAGACTGTTGAAGACCTCAGAGCTGCCAGGTCACTCCTCCTGTGGAGTTGGATGATAAATAAACACTGGGGATGCCCAGGAGTACTTGTGACTGTATGTTGGCTCCAACCTTTCAAATATCTTAGAAGAAGATGCTACAGCTCCAAGATGTTGCTGTGTGTCCCTGCAGGGTTTATCAGGGGGAGCCTTCTGCTCTCAACCGAGTGTCAAGAGGCCCCAAAGCACAGACCAGAGGGTCAACCAGCCATGTGAGCAGAGGGAGCTAGGATTTTACTTTTTCTATGTTTTCCCTTGGAAAATTAACTACTTCTTTAAAAGTGGACCATACAACACTATCCCACATGGCACAAGCAGAGATGGGGGTCAATTATGGGCAATAGGACAGGTTTATATTAGGAAAGAAAAGGCATTTGAAGACTTAATAGGAGTTTTAATGGTATCCAGGGGGATTTTCAAGTTGGGATTTCATTCCAGTCATTGAGTCAATTTTTGTCCTAGCAAAGATCCTCTGTATTTGCTTTGATTTTAGTTCCTCTAATCTTCTTGTTCTCTTACTCTCCCCGAGCAGTACTAATCTGGTGTTACACGTGCCCTGACAGAATATGAACGCACGTGTATTGCCCACAGTGACTCTCACTGTGTGGCTCATACACAGTGCTCGCTGCATGCCATTTAGGCGCGTTTCTATTCTTAGAATACATAAGGATATCTAGGATCATTGGACTTTAAAATTATTCAAAAGGTAAAAAAAAACATCTAATGGGGACGTAACACCGCTGGTTGGCTCTGTGCAGTCAGAGCAACCCCATTGATTCAGCACATACCTGACTCATTCTACATAAGGTAGGAAGTAGTTGGGAAACACAGCTGAGTCGGTAGGAGACCTGAGGTTTCCTCCTATATGACATAAGTGGAAAAAATAATTCAAAAGACAAATATATGTCTGCCTTATAACCTTTTCCTCCTCATTTGTTTCTGAGTCAAAAGAGCTTGGTGGTTTTGACAGATGAATTTTTTTTTTTTTGTCTCTGAGAAAAAATGCTTAACAAATTCTTCACCCAACTGATTTTCACTGCTTTTAAACCCTGCACCGGACTGTAGTTAGTTAGTTTACTTCTTGTCTATTATTTTCACAACTCTTCCATACATCTGTGGCATGTCATCAGACCCCCACATAACAAAAGCTAAACCATGTCACCCCCTTGTTTGACAGCATCCACAGCGAGCACCCACAGAGCACCTACCTGGGGAAGGATTGGGAGCGGCAGCTCCAGGGTTTGCCTTAGGCTGGGTCTGGTAAGACCATAAACCTTGAGGTTAATGACCCAAATTCACTAGATTCATTGTTAAAAATTGTGCTGGTGTATTTATATGTTCACGCTGTGTCAGTGCATTATGTGTTCACACTCTGTGTGTGACGGATGCCCCCCTACACCGGTGATCGCCCTTATTTTTTCCCTTTGACTGTTCTCTGCTGCGCTCACTGCATCACTGCTGATGTTTGTTCTCTTGCTGTCCCCACTGTTGGCTCTCTTCATGTCACACAATGTGCGTGACAGGCACAACAGGAAAGGCTACAACGTGGGAAATGTAGACATTTCCACGATGGTGTTTTTTCCTTTTATTTTGGCTGCACAAAGAGTTTCCACAGGCATCGTGGACTTATATGGGAGAGTTGAGGGGAACGTGAGGACATGGCAAACACTGTGAGAGAATGGCCCGTGCAGTGTGCGATGGATGAGTCTGTTCATTTTAACGAGCAGCAAGAATTCGAAGGCTTTTCATGAATATTCGTATGAAACTAAAAGCTGTTTAACCCAGCTCTCAGATCTGTCTGGTGGGAGCACTTCACTGCTTATGTGTTGCTCGTATGACTACTTGCAAGACATGAATTTGAAACCTGGCTGCTCAGATAGCGATGGAAATCCAATGTGAAGCAGTATACTTGATTGTGACATTTGCAATCTCTTTCTGTGAGTTAGCTATACAAATCACCTAATCAAGGAACACCACATGACTGAACTAAGCAACACAGTATAAATTTGCAAACATTCGCCATTCCCAAAAGATCTGTCAGCCAAGAGTTATTCGCTGAAGAAATTCTCAGATAATACCAAATAAATAAATCAGAAAATTTCATGAGCTCCACAGACAATTCGTAAGCAGAAAGGCAAACGAGATTCGTGGCAAAAAGTACTCATTGAGCTTCCGAGAAAACAGGGGAATTGTTTCTCAGCACAGTAAATCAACCTGATGAAATTTGCTTCATTATCTGCTGTATGTTGATGGAGAAAAGGGAACGCTGAGAGATTTGGAGTCACTTCTGACAGGCTCTCGGATGGAAGGATGGATGGATATTTGCTGCTGACAAAAGTTTTTGTGAGTAGCAAATTCGTCTGGAATAGTTTTGAAAGTAGATTTAATTTTGGATCAGGGGCTTTGAAATATGTCATATTTTACAGTTGAAAATCCTGAAATACTAACCTGTTCCTGTTACAAAATTTTGCATTGTCTCTTGCCTGATCTGGAGCTCTACGTTTAGCCTCGTTTCCTAAGCACCACCGCCTGTATTTCCATTGCGTTATTAGCACGATCTTCTCACTCTTATTTGCAAGGCAGGGCAAAGAGGCTGGGGGACTTGCCCCAATGCCCCAAGAAGCCTGCGGCTGGGCACAGGCTGAACGCAGTCTCCCACCTCCTGGTGGTTTTTCACCCCTTCAGCCCCTTCCCTCAGTAAGGCACTGAAGAAGAGCAATGTCAAAGCCTCTGGACAAATAGGTACTTGATTTCCACATGCATTGCTCATTTCTGACATAGATTTAATATCTCTGCATAATATCTCTTTGATCCGTACTGCAAACTGCTAGAAACAATTTCTTTGGAAGAAAGTTTTCACTGTTACCATTATGTACTGAGTAGTGCATATAACATAGGTTGAAACGAGTCTTCCCCCAATTTGCAGTGCAAAACAATGCACTTGACTGAGAAATTGTTGCTTGGATCAAATGGAGAATATTTATGTTATGCTTCTTAAAAGGAATTCTAATCCAATATTGCTTCTCTTTGGCACAATCTGCATTGACTTTGAATGCACATAGCGCTTTTGTTGTAAAGTTGTCATTGGTTTTGTTATGAAATGAATTATATCATGACCTATTTACAAGGTAGTATAATATACTGAAATTCTTCTTAAAGGGAACATTAGTGAGCATGAGTAAATTCAAATTACTTGGTAAGTCCCTGCTATAGAGGAATTATTTTTCTAATGAAGATTGAATGAGAACAATGAGTCTAACAGAATTCTCTAAGTTGTGAGCTTTTGACAACACTATTGTAAAGTAGGTGTAATGCTGCCCACATTAAAGTAGATTTGAAAAGGCATCATAACCCTAATTTTAAAATTTAGCACTAGTGATCCCATAGCTCTTACTGCCAGACATGACTCTCAGCGTCTTTAAGTGCATTTTTAATAGCTCCTGAGAGAAGCGCTTCCGCAAGCAGAACATTGTATTGTTACTAAACACCACTCACTCTCAAGTCTCTCTGTTGTTTGGAAATTAAACTTTAATGCACAAGTCGAAACAATTCATCAACGCAGGGAACATCACGCTCAGATCAAACACACCAAATGATAAGGATTCTGCGTGTGCGTGGGCATAAGGTTTTCATTCATTAAGGTCCCGTTCCTTATCTTGGTGAGGGTTATACGCAATGACAAAGAGGCAAACTTGCAGCCCAGCACTGACCAGGACCCCACGCAAACCTTGCCGCGCGGTTTGGCCATGCAGACCCGATCTCTGGTGTTTGGACATTTTCTTGTCTAGGAATGCTAAACAGGTGCATCATAAAAAAAGTACAGGAGGCTTCTAACTTTGCATATCGCCTCTTGGACTTGGGTCTGGGAAGAAACAAGCTTTTTCGTGGGGAAGCTTTCCTGTTAGCCGTTCATTCCCCCCTCAGCCCTCGCTCCCAGCCCTTTCAGCATCCAATTAAATGTCCTTTACATCCTTCCTCACACTGTTGTTTCTCAGAGGGAGGAAGGGTGGCAGGGGGCTGGCCATGGCACTGAAGGAAATCGTACCTTTTTCTGTCTGAAACTACAATTCTCATCCAGCAAAACAATGCCAACAGCGCAGAGGAAGCTTTGATTATGCAAAATGGATGGACACATCACGCCTCTTTTGCAATAGGTTATAACCTAAGGAGTTCCTCATCCGGAAAATCCCTCCTGCCCCCCACCCTGCCTCTGTTTTCCCCTTTTCAAATGACATTGGTGGCACTCTGACACATTTTACACGTTAATCACGGCTCCCTCATCTTACAGGCTCCATAGCTTTCCTCGTCCCCTTTTATTTTAGGGCAGCTTTCCCTCTCCCTTCTCCCATCTCAGAAACAGCCCGGCTGGCTCGGTAGAAAAGGAGTAAAGTGTTTTCTGCATGACCTCTATGTATTTTACTCCGTGAGAAGAGCAACGTGGAATGCACACTCAGCAGGCAGAGAGATTTGAGCCAGTTCGTCCTCGAGGCATCTCTGCCTTAAAACACAGGACTATCCACGGTATTCCCACCCCCCTCTCTGTCCCATCACCCCCTCCCCACCGCCGCTGCTGACCGCACCTGGCTGCGCTCGGAAAGCCAGGGAGCAAAGCACAAACAATGGGCACCGAACAGCAACAGCTCCCTTTGTTTCCCATGCAAATCCTACCTCCGATAGTTGTCACATCTTCCTCCAAGGCGAAGCCTAATTATTAATAAACAGAGATCCAGCGGAATCCTCCAAACTGCCACCAGTTGTTAAGCGCTGTCATCGTTCCCTCCCGGTGCTTAAACCTTTGTGGACCATTAATGTCACAACCCCTGCTAACTCATAGCTTAGTATTCCCTGCTCAAGATGTCTGAAATAGTTTGGAAGGACAATAGGAATGACAGGCACACTAGACAGCTAGGCTTGAAATTAGTTATCTCAAGCTGACTTAAGGCCGTTTCGTAGCGCTCCGAAGGCATGCACTCGGAAGGGTGTATTAACCTAGGCTAGACATGCCATTCTTGCTTTTATTCAGCGCTGTAATAGGATGGCTGCTAGCAGTGCAGCGATAGGTCTAACTCCATTCATCCCTCCGTAGCTTTTAAACCTTCCCAGGAGAGGAAATAGCTTCAGTCATCCTTAAACTTACTGAGGCTACTGTTTCTGCAGAGCAGGGTTTCACACATTGTTTTGAAACTAAGGAGAAAATCGCTCCTGGGAATGGAAGCTGCCGTAGCTCTCACGACTGATGTGAACGGCAAGATGAACGCGACAGCATCCGCCCCCGCCGCAAGCTGAGGCTGTCGCAGGAGTTAGTGGAAGTAGTGACTAGAAGCTGAAAGTTCATAAAACTCTATGAGGCAGACATGGCACAAAGTGAATGAGGGGGGGTGTGTGGACCGTACGTGGTTTGTATTCACAGAGTCAGACAGACGCTGCACTCCCCAAAAGGCAAAATACAGTCTGCAGGTCGCAGTGTCTTGCAGCCTGAATTTGAAGGTTGGCAGCACCTGGGATAATGATGAGCAGAAGAAACGTGAGCGATGCACAGCGTTCACAGTGCCTGTGATGTCGGGGAGAGGAGCCATGAGAGGATGCTGTTGGAGACTGCAGTTTTCAGTAAAACCGTGTGCACCTCACGGTGCCAGGTCAGAGGCACTAGCACTCTGCTGAGATCTTGGAGCCTCTTTCTTCCTGGTGGTCAGTTAATAATCAGCCCAAGTCAAGAAGGATCAAAGCTGGTTAACATCTGCTGGCAGTTCGGTGTTGCTGATCACAGTGTGGTCCCTAGTGGACAAATGTAAAAGCCACCAGCTCAGATGTGTCTGTGCCAGCAGCAATGGCACTCGGGCTGAAGGACTGGACAGGCAACCTGGTGCCAAGGCAGACTGTGAGGACAGCAAGTGGGGAGTTAGCAGTTTTGCTGCTTGTTCAGCACCGGCATGAATTTTTGGTACCACCCAGTTCACAGTCCTTGGCTTAAAATGAGAAAACCATGCATGGAGACATCTCAGAAATCTATGGCATTTAGAGAGGTTGAGGAGGAACGCAGAACACGCTGAAAACACAGCGGTGGCTGCCTCATACCATTGGAATGAAGGGGTTAAGAGAGCACTAATGGCAAATATGCATTAAGTTTTTAAATGATTTGAACCTGAAGGCACAGAGGGCTGGTTAAGGTGTGAGCCTTCTCCTTTGAGATTTGTGTTGGTCCTTTGCACTGGTGACTCTTACAGACTATTTGAAAGTTGCCCTTGCAGGGGAGGAGGCTGCTGGT
Organism: Bucorvus abyssinicus; assembly: GCA_009769605.1. Classification (NCBI taxonomy): domain Eukaryota; kingdom Metazoa; phylum Chordata; class Aves; order Bucerotiformes; family Bucorvidae; genus Bucorvus; species Bucorvus abyssinicus. Next base: position 7,559,362 of record CM020035.1, on the reverse strand, counting down.
CTGTGCTGAACCATCTGGTACATTCTGCCTCCCTGCGAGGGGGAAAGTGGCCAACTTAAACCCCTCTTTTTTTCCACCTCACTTCCTGCCATCAACACACCAGATGCCCACAATGCCAAGGGCTTTACCAAACACCGTGTCTACACGGACTACAGGTCTCTTCTCCTTCTGAATTGGCCATAATGGAATCTATTGAGTGAAAGCAAGCTTATTGCTGGTGCACGCAAGCCACAGCTGCTGGTAGGGACATCTGGGACTACCACAGCCATGACATTTGCCCCCAAATCAACATTGCACCTAACAAGGTTGCCTTTGCACTCTGTGTTTCTCCATGTCTGTGGTTGCTGTCACTCTTGGACATCCTCCTTTCCCCTTTTCACCCCCTGCACCTTATGCAGTCAGTGTATTGGAGGGAAGGTCTCAGAGCTGCAGTTTTGTTTCTCAGTTTACAGTGGGGGACTATTAGCTCTTCAAGCTTCTCCCAAAATTGGTGGTAGCAAAGGGAACTTTGAGTTTTGTAGGCATGAATCTTAGGGTAGACCATTACATGCCGACTGCTAGCACGGCTGCCAGAACAATACCTGTTTTGTGAATAATTTAAAGATTTTTTTTTTCACTGCCACTTATCTAGCATTTTAGTAAGCATTACATTCACCTTAAGGCAGAAAAAAAAAAAGGAAAAAAGAAGAGTTCTCCTTGTCCTGAGCAGTGTACTTCTGTCTCACTAAGGGGCTCACTGTGCACTTGATTTGTAAGTGGGATGACACAGCAGTTCAAGAGGCATTAGAGAGATTCCTGTTGGAGATACACAGGTCTAGCGGTGCTGACTTTGTTGGTGATCTTTTGAGAGATTTCAGTGCTGAACTGGACACAACGGTGTTCAATGGCAGGTTAAAGCAGTTGATCATTGCCACCTGTCCACAGTTCACCAATCATGGATGCTGAATACAAAATAGCTCATAAAAAATGGATCACTACCCCAGCTCTGCCCTTCCTTATGCAGTGAATAAATTACCTATGGACCTTCATGCCACAGCAATACCAAAGGCTTCAGTCCTTTGCAGCAGGTTAAAGTCACTCAGACTTGGTGGTCAACAGGTGATAACTATTTGTGAGAGCTGTATAATAGAACAGACAAGGAGATGCTTTTATACTGGGTGGTAATGGAAAGGGGCGTAAACTTCAAGGTGTAAGGTGTAGGCCAATGGAGGATGATCAGAAGGATCTAGGTGCTGATTAGTTCAAAATGGTTCAGTCTCAGGGAGACACTCTAACATACTGCCCCTTTCCTCAGTCTTTTTCTAAGCACTGAGCAGCAACAGCAGCTGCCACCAGTGATGGAAGTCGTGTCCTCCCTGCCCTTGCCATGGCTCTACTGCTGTTGCATTTTTCTGATGCACCAGTCTGCTCCTTGGTGGAAACAAGATACAGAGAGCGATGGAGCACTGATCTGATTGGGTATGGCAATTGTCTGTTTTCCCGGACCATATGAATATTGTAAAGTAGGATTGCCCTGGGAAACAGGGGGCTCACATGTGCGTTCACTTTGTCCTCCATCAGCAAAATCCTGTTGACTTCTGCAGGAGCTGAGATTGCTGCTCAGCTCTGCAGCACTAGACCCTCTTTGAGAGAACCCATTGCTTGCAAAGGAGTTGCAACACTTTAAAATGTCTTTGTTTCTGAGCAGTACTTGCCTAGGAAATGGCCAAGAATGAAGAAGAGAAAGAATTCAGAAGATTTGTAGTTGCATGCAGACTTTAAGTCAAACAATATAATGAAGGGAGCAACTAATGCATAATTTCATTATGAGCCATCCTAGTTATAACAAGACTTTGACACATAACTAGAAAGTGTAACTATCTGTTACAAATACACATTTCTAATTGCACGGGCAAGTACACAATACAATTAAAGCTGCAGGTTACACGTACAATAACATTTTCTTCCTCAGTGGTGACAAATTCTCTAGGAACAGTATGAATTTGTTCTGAAGTTGTATACCTTTCAGACAGCACTCTTTCTTCCCTGCTGCTGAGTGTCTTTTTCAAACAGCAGCAGGGAGTCTCACTAATCTGTGGATACTCGGTGTGAATAGTGTATTAAATGAATGGCGGGAATGATCCGTTGATGGTTCTTCCGTGTTGGGTCCCTCTGTAGAGTGTCAGTGGTCAATGCAGTGTTAGCCTCGCAGAGCTACAGATGTGATGTGCACGGCAGGTAATGGGTTGTATTAAGGATGTATAATTACAGTGCGAATGAAAAATTCACACTGTGAATGAAAAATTCGCAAGCAAGGAGAAGGATCATTCAAAAATGGACAAATTCTGTCAAACACATCTAGATACTCCTGGGGTTTGTGAAGCCTGAACTCAGAAGTGGCTTTGCAGAAGGCAGCTGTTCCCTAGAAAGGTGAGTCCAGCACAGGACAAGATAAGTTCCTAATTATGATCTTGGCTACATGCACTAATCCCACCTGTCTTTTAAAGGCAAGAATTATCAGGAAAGCCAGTTGCTGGCAGTCCCTACATTTACAGCTCTGGCTGGTCCCTCTTCGTCTGCCTGCAGTAAAACAAGCAGTGCCTGTGTCATCTTCAACTTCAGAGTGCAATAGCTGACGTGCCGCCACAGGAAAACACTCAGCCGGGCTGTCCTGGGTGGCTGGTCGTAAACTGTTATCTTTAGCATAAAGTTAGAAATCACTTGTTTACTGATTGTGAAATGCAGCCCTGCAGACTGCCTCATGCTGAGAATCGTAGGACACACAAGCGTGCTGGAAATCTGTTCATTTAATGGAGTTACATTACACCGACTAGATAATCGCTTCCACATGCTGCTTGATTGTCCCCCTTTATACGCCGACGCTGTCTTTTTCTTGCATAGCTTTTTCTGAGCCGCTTGCCTAGGAGAAAATAACTACATCTGGAGTGTTGTTAAATGACCTAGAAGTTGCTGCTTTGCAGGCTGACAGTATTTGATGCAAATAGATGGCTTCTTGCTGTGAAAATCTCCTTGGTTGACAATCCATTGGGTACTTTTGACGATAGTTGTCTGAGGAGTTAAAACACCGGCTCCTCTTTGCATATTCACACTATCATTCTTACAGAACTGCCTGTATTAAATTCTTCCTGCGCCGTTTCTGCGGAGGCCTTTCTACTCCCCGTTTGCTCACCAGCTGCTGGCGCGCATTGCTCCTTCTCTTTGCCTTCAGCTTTTGCCATCTGCCATCATTAAGTTGCCCAGGTGTCGGAAATCTTTTTCCTCTTCTCTTGTAAACATTATTCTGCTGCCTTCTTCACTAACCTTCATTTATATAGAGGCTGATAGATCAGGCTAGCTGTTCTCAAAACATCTGCTACATTTCATACTTTATGGGGGTGGATGGGGAACTGAGTACGAATACTTGCTGGCAAAAATAAAGACTGGTTAACCCTTCCTTCACTTTCTGTTCCATCTTCAAGAGCTTGCTGTCTTGCCGCCCTTCTAGATGTGCCGGTTAATTAATACTTGCCAGTTGGGATGTTACCTAGAGCAAATAGATCATAAAGCACAGCTCTTTTTCAGAAACATCAAAGCCTCCACATACTGCAACAGTGTCTAGTCCTCAGTGGTATTGAGAAGCAGCGGAGATGGGATGTCTGTAAGCCAGTTATCAGCCAAGACATCAGAATAAACCCTTTTCCCACTTTAGACGTCTTCTGCTGGTGCAAACAGTGGACACTCTGTGAGCTTTGGTATGTTTTCTGCTCAGATAGAGGTCAGGCATCCTTTCATGATTACCTGGAGGGGAATCCAGGCTCAAAGAGCATCTTTCACAATGATGTATGTAGTATAAACTATTGAAGCCTTTTGGAAGAGATGATGAAATTAAATGGTCTCTGGTGTGCCCAAGCCTCCACAGTAAATCACTGAAGATTGACTGTAACTTTGAAAAAGCAACAAAACAGAATCCAACAAATCAGGCTGCTGACACAATGGTGCTTTCTGGGTCCAGAGAACATTTACTGCTCAAAGGCGAGTAAAATATGTATCTGAGGTTGCACACCCAATTGCTGGGGCAGGTCTCTCACACAACTATTGAGTAATTCCAACAGGATTTCACACTTCAGCAGTTTTACTCTCCCCAGTTTGGGTCTCAGCACCAGCGCTTTCAAAGCCTGATTTTGTGTGCTGCTATTGGGCAGAGATATTACCCTGCTCTGAACAGTTCTGCTGCGCAGCAATTGCTGCCTGCTGCTTTCCCATTTGTTAAGCAATGGATTCCTGTTCAAACATTTGCAGCCCATGTTGGTCTAAGCTCCTTGTGCGATTCTCCAAATTTACTCCTCTCCTGGAATGGCGCGATCGGAGGTTGTTTCCTGCTTGTTCAATAATTTCCTGAAGCACTGCTCCAATCAACGCTGCTGTGATTTCCTTGCTTTGTGACAGATAATGCATTGTGCTATTCACCTTTTCACAGAAAAACCAAATTGGCCACTTAGACGCTCTCTGGTTTTACATACAGTGTCTCGCTCTTTCTCCACCAGCTCTCAATGGCTTTTTCTATCCACACTTTCCTATTCCTATGTTAATATTACTTCTCCAGCAACTTTAGCAAGATATTGCTAGATAATTCTTTCCTTCCCTTTTTTCCACCCCCCTGCAAATGATTTACTATGCAGAGCTTTCCTCTCTTCAGGATTCAAGTATCTGCTTTAATCTGTTCTTCCTTTTATTCTTTCCTCAGCTGCTGCTTTGCTTTGGTGGAATAGTCACTTCTCTGATGAAGCTCATGCTTCTATTTCTGTTCTCTCTCTTTTTGAAAGGTCTTTTGCATCAGTGAAATGCCTGTTTGGGTTTCTTTGATGATTTGGTGCTGTGGGCTAAGCTCTGCACTCCGGGTGTGAAAGATCAAGTTGTGGAGAGAGCGTGCAAAGGAGGAGGGAAGGGAACTTTGCTGTGCCGTGAGGGGAGTTTTCAACGAAGCAGTGGCAGAAGCAGGCAGGTAAATAGCTTGGCAGTCAGCATCTGTACTGTGAGAGGCCATTTTGTAGCACCATGCCTCAGTTTCCCCACTTGTAAGCTAAGAATAATCATCTGCCTTTATAAAGTGCTTTGTGAGCTTTGCCAGAGAACAGAAACAAGATAACTGAAATTCAGTCTTGTTGCTGTCTTGCTGATAGACTTTAAGTTCAGGATAGTGAGAGCCCAAAATTGCTTAAGTAGCCTCTGTTTTGTGCAGTGTGTTTTATGCTGCGGGTGGCTGGTCACATACATGTGCTCCTGAAGGCACAACCTCCCTTGCAGTATCCTCACAGCCATCTCGCAGCCATTTCACTTTTCTTGTTTGGACAAAAGGGCACCCAAAAGGAATGGCTGTTTTTCATATGTGTCCAAGACTTCAGAGCCATCAAGGTCTCAGCAGAGCTGCCACAACTTCATTGACTCCACAGGCCTCTCTCAGGTTCCTTAAACTGAGGACAAGCCCCACACATCTTGTGATACTTGCTCTGGGACGAGCATTAGCATCTGCCTGTTAGCTGTGGGTGAGCAGAGGTGTGCCTGTGCGGGAAGAGCAGTTACACGCTCACCCGTGGTGAGCCCTCGCTCCTCGAGGCTGTGGAGGCAGCAGTTCCCTCCATGCTGGTGCTGGGATGCACTGTGCGTTAGCGGGACCGTGCACGGAGTCAGGGGTTTGCAGCCTCCAGGGAGGTTTGGGGTTGTGCCAGGCCTGGGAACAGGGTGGCAGGAAGGATTTTTTTCTTCCATTTTCCCCCAGCCGTGTCTTGATGTTCTGACCTGACGTCCCCTGGCTCTTTTTCCCAACATCGAACACTTTCAGCAGTCAGCTGGACGGGGTGCTGGGCTGTCTTGTCTAGACCATGCTTTGGCCAAGAAGGGTTGGAGCAGACGATCCTTGAGGTCCCTTCTAACCTGGTGTTCGATGATTCTCTGATTCTTGTGTTTGTGATCACCACGGATGATTATGTGGGATGCTGCGGGTGGTGCAGCCCCACTTGGTGCTGGAAGAAGGATTTTGGTGGCAGCTTCACAGCAGCCAGGGAGCAGGAGGGACACTGCCCGGGCTGAGTTTGAAGCCCAGCCTGTTTGGAGAAAAGGTGCTGGCAGGGACAGAGAAAACCTCTCACAAGATGCTGCTTTTTTAATTTTATTGACCTATAGTCTGTTGCAGGTGCTTGAGGAGCTTAACCCACACCGAGGCACGCTGCTGCAGGGTATGTGGCTATTGCCAAAGCAGAGGATTTATGGTGGTGAATATCAAAAATTCACCAAGGTTCAAAATGTTTTCTGAGTTTTCCCGTGTAGATCTGGAGTGACCAGAGGGATTTGGGTGAATTTACTGAAATAGGGTTGTTTAGGATTCATAGCTCTGAGGGCAACGTTTAGTCTTAAATATACATTTTCCAAGATATATAGGTTTTGTACAAAGTTATTTCCTGTGAAAAACTGCTCTCTCCATGCCACCGTGTACAAAGCTGCCCCCTCTTCGCCATCATCACAGCAGCTGAAGACACAGGATGTGCTTATGGATAAACGACTCGGGGGGGAAAAAATGGTGTTTCGAAAGCAAGCAGATGCTTTCCAAGAGGAAAAAGGCGGAATGATAAAGCTTTGCCTTTAACACAGGCTACAGGAATACTCCTTTGGCATAAACACACATCTTTTCATGGATAAAAGAATCTCTCTTTTCCATCCTCTCTGACACAATTTTGAATTCTGCATATGCAAAAATATTGATGTATCATCAAAGGCTGAAGTGAAGAGGACTCCAGAGGAATTTAGCCAGTGAGTTATCTCTGCTCTTAATTATCTAACGCTATTTGTTTACATCTGTTTGAAAGGGTTTTATCCTCATTATGCCCATTGAAGTAATGTTTCATTATTTCTCACTTTAGGTAATTTTAAAAGTTGAAAAAAGGAAAAGGAACAACTTGTCCATTAGTACACCTGTAATCTGACCTTTTCTCTGCTCTGGGAAATTTTAAGTCGATTCTCTAAAGTCTTGTGTCTGTACTTGCTCTATTTTGGGACTCTTAGAAATAACCTTGACTCTAAACTGTGGACTCTTAAGAAAGGCAGAGAAGATGCACTGCAAGCTGTGGAGTTCATCCCTACTGGGATGAGGGGCCACATCCTTAGCCAAAGGCACTGCGTGAGGGTTTGTCCAACAGTACACAAATCCTACCCTTCTATTGCAGCGGCCCCCAGCTGGAGCTTCAGGCCACAGGAACCAGCTGTTTTAATGGAGAGTGAATAAAACCAACCTGAAAAAACAGTCCCAGAAAATCTCTACTCCAGCTCCAGTGTGACCAGCTGGATGCTGCAGGATCAGGCTGTGGGGACATATTTTGGCCTGTGTTTAAAGATAAAAGCACCCTGATGTACATTACATACCCCCCGCCCCCACATCTCTAACCCTTGGCTCACTCCTCCAATCCACTCGCCCCCCACCCACAGCCACCACAAGAAGGTTGTATTTTCTATACTTAGTGGTCACGCTTATATTTCAAATACCTCTTGGTGCAGTAAACTAGTGAAAAACCCCAGTCCCTGGAAACGCGATACCCTTTGGGGGAAGCACGGCGGATCTGGTAGCGCCGGAGCAGGTATCCCCGGGGTCCCGTTTATCTCACACAGCAGGGCTATTTACCCGCTTTTTCCCCCAGAGCTGCTATTATTTTTGCACAGAGGACTAATCCAACTCTCTCCCTTCTTCGCCTCTGCTGCCCGCTGGCTCCTGCTTGGCCCTCCTCGCTGGTGTGTTCAGATGGCTCATTAACCCCTGCCAGGCTGGCAGGCTTAAGCCACACTCAGCCTTCAGCAGCAAGTTCTAATGTAATCCCTCAGCAAAGGAAAGGTGACTCCTTGGAGCACCCGCCTGACTCTCCAGACACGTTGTACTGCCTGCAGAGGGAAGGTGAGTAACTGCCATAGGTAACAGGCCCTCGGCAGTCTCACTAACCCTAACAGGAGCAAGTCCACTAAACAAGCCAAGTAGCTCCGTCCCTCTTGGTCCAACATGAACCTCTGCTCTGATCAGGTTCAATTGCTGGCTGGTACAGAAGGGTCAGGAGGCCCCTGCGAGCAGGGAGGTCTCTTAAGCTGTGAAGAGCTCGGCGGGGCACCCGTCAAGGGTGAAAGGTGCTACCTGGGATGGAAGCACGGTTTTCTCTCTCTGTGGATGGGCATGGGGCATTGTACGGTGCAGCTGTTGGAGAGAAGCACTGAGAGGATGTCAGGGATGGCCCTGGAGCGTGAAGCACCCTGTCACGGGGCTTTGTTTTCCCAGGCTTCCTGCCTGACTCTGACATGGCCTTTCCCCGTGAAGAGCACAGCAAAGCCTCCCCAGACGGCGAGGTGCGAGAGCCCTGACGCCCTGCGTCAGTGATGGGTGTCTGCCTTGCATGCAGCCTGCAGGGTTTAGAATAGCTGTGTGAAAATCGGTCCCAAAAGAGTCACTCAGTGGGAGGCGGAGTTGGGTGCCGATGTTCAGCGTCTGGGTGTGTGCCGTCAGGGTGGGCAGCGGTGTGGGTCTGTGCCGACACTGGGGTGGGCAGCGGTGTGGGTCTGTGCCGACACTGGGGTGGGCAGCGGTGTGGGTCTGTGCCGACACTGGGGTGGGCAGCGGTGTGGGTCTGTGCCGACACTGGGGTGGGCAGCGGGGTGGGTCTGTGCCGACACTGGGGTGGGCAGCGGTGTGGGTCTGTGCCGACACTGGGGTGGGCAGCGGTGTGGGTCTGTGCCGACACTGGGGTGGGCAGCTGGCGGTGCCTGCGGTGGCATTGCTGCTGCTGCCCCTCTTTTCTCTGTAAGACAACTCAGAGGGAAGCTGAGGCAGGGGCTGAATTCATATGTATGAGGTCAGTCGTGAGATACTTCAGCATATTTGTCAAGATAGGATTTCAAGAGAGAGGAAATCCAAATTATACCCTTCAAAGGGGTAAAGAAATGGAGACCAAATTCAGCTCTCAGCTCCACCTGCATAAATACAGAGCAACTCCCCAGCAGTCAATAGCACTACTCCTACCTGCGCGGGTGGAAATGGGCAGAATTTGCCCTTGCTGAACGCAGGATGACAGGAAGGATCGCTGATGTGGAGCCAATTAGGAACCCCATGTTACTAGACTGGTAGCAAGTGATGTCTCTCCCACACACCGTGAGGAAGAATACAGGTCTGAGCCCGAAAGCTGAAGAATTGCTTTTTCTTTTCTCTCTTTCACAAAGAGATCAATAACGTGCATTAATTACTTTGGACATCTCAGTCCTTTTAGGGTTCATTTTCAGGGACCGCTCCATTGTGTCAAGAGCTGTACAGCCACTGAACAAAGACACCGTCTGCCCACAATTATTCATGTATTTTATTTCAGCAGCCTCTTATTATTTTAGCTAGTAGAAGATTCCTTGCAATATTTGTGATGCTGCAAAGAAATTTCATGCCATTAATTTTTAATATAGCCATTTTTAATGAAATAGAGGATCAAGACTCTGCATTTATGTATTTGGTATGATACATATGAGATATATTCTCTCCTGTATAATTACTCCTGTATGCTATAATTCCTGACTCTAGATGTACAAAACCATTTTCCTCTTAAAAACTTAAATCGCGAAGTGGGTTTTCGCTCCAGAGATCATTTATCCATTTAATAATAACACTCAGTAATGTTTGAGTATAATGGGAGAACCAACTAAATGAAAGTATGAGCCCAGTTACTGTCAAGCAATATAGTTTTATAAAGAAAGTCTTAAACTTTCCTGAAGCCCTTCTGATTTCAGCGGGTTGACAGGAATATAAATGAGAAGGAAATTTCCCCCTATGCTGGCATCTGATTTCTGAATTGGATTAATTATGGCAAGAGCTTTTTTCCCTGTGTAATCAGATTTGCTAAAATTTCCTAACTATGTTCATAAAACTGTTTTGTGAAACAGAGAAAATTAAGAGGGGTTTTCTTGGCCACTAAGTTTGAATTTGTCTGAACTTTCAGCTGGACTCTGGTATCCTATTAGTGTCTGTCTTTGAAAATAATCACGTTTGAGTTTCATTACTTTCTCTTCTAATTACAGTCACTGACCATTCATTTTCTTTTTTGTAATAGGAGTAGATTAATTGTCCATGCAAGGCTGTTTGATACGGTCCTAGAACAGCTCCGGTGAAATGCCCTCATTTTTCTTAATTTTCATTAACTCGTCCACTTTATTGCTTGTACGTAGTATAAACAGTTACGCCGTGTTGCAGTCCTGTCTCAGGGAGGTCGGTCTCAGTAGCTACTGAACAGTCTTAGTGCTCCCACATCTTGGCATGGACACTGAAAATGAGGAGGGAGGATGAGATGCAGAGCCCCGTCCAAGGGCTCTTGGGGAGCGGGCTCAAGCCTGTATCGTCACCATGGACAGTCAGCCACGAGAAAGCAAAACCAAAGCGTAAAGATGTGGTATGACCTGTACAAGACACAGCATTTCTGGGACAGAAACCCCTCCAGCTCATGGCCTTCCACCCTCCTCTGCCCCCATCTTCCTCCCTCACATAAACTGCACCTCTCATGGGCTAATGATCTCTTCAGGGCTTACTCAGGGACTAGAGCTAGGAAAAGCTGGTGCTGTTTGTTTTCTGGCAGGATACAATCACATCTGGCCATCTTAAGGCATAGTAACATCACCAAAATAAGGAGGAGCACTAAATATTTGAGGGGAAAAGTCAAAAAGCTGAGCAAAGAAAAAGAAATTCCTTGGTGGCAAGGATGAAGGGATGAGGGACAACAAGGGAGAGAAAAGATGCTAATTTGAATAACTTGCTGACATAAATTTAGCACACAGGAGCTTATCAGGACCCCAAATCCAGGTTCTTTTCCAGGAGTGACCGAAGGATAGAGAGATGCTTAAGAATTATATCCCCAGTAGGATGGCTGTGAACATGTAATAATAGCCTGTTAGCCACACCATCCAGAAGCCTTTGGATCAAAGCCAAGCAGACCACGTGTAATATTCTCAATTTTATTTTCATTTCTGATCACCTGCTTCTGTGCACTTTGCAAATCTCTGGCCTGTTTTAGGGAACAGATTCCCTAACCACCATGGGAAAAGATCTAGCATTTTGCTTCCACTAGTCACGTGGAAATACAGGTCTTGCATTATTTTCTAGAACTTGGTCTGTTTGTCTCCTAACCCCCTGATTCTGTACCTTGGCACTGTGAAAGCCTGAATTCAAACCACTTTTGAAGTAAAGAATGTAAAAAAACCTCCAAACATAGAATAGTAGAAAAGCAGGTCGTAGAGGTTAGGTGCTGTTTGCTGTGGCTTTGCTGAAGCCAATACGTAGGGAATGTGTCTCCAGACGGGGCACTGTTCCTGTCACCCCGTTGTATAGAACTTGCTTAGTGTTTTAAGAGAAAAATATGATCAATGTGACTAAAGGCTGGTTTGTTTGACCTCAGCATTATACAAAGGAAGGAAGGAAAAGGACTTCATTTTGAAGGAAAGAATGAAATAAAGCTTTACCAAAGGCATATTGTGTCAGATGAATTTGATGATTTTATTTGATAAGATAATTGATTTTCTTGACAAAAGCAGTGCAGTAGATCTAATCTGTCTGGACTTCTACAAGGTGTTTGACATAGTGAAAAGATTAGTCAAACTGGAGAAAACAGATTAGTGGAATTATGCAGGAAATGTCTGGAGAGCTAGGAAGAGTACGTAATGTGTTTGGGAAAGTTCGGGGTGCAGTGGCTGCCCCCGGAGTCCCTTTAGGGTTGGTGGGGCAGATTGATTGCATTTATAATTCTAAAGTTTCTGGCACAAAAGGAGATGCTTTAACATTTGTGGCTGAAATGAAATTCGGGTGGATTAGCACAATAGTGGAGGTCTAGAAAACTGTATTAAAAAAATGGGATAGCCTTGAAGGCTGCAGCAGGAGAGATGGAAGCAGGAAGAGGGATGTAATCGTACAAAGGACAAGGCTGGGCACTGAGAGTCATGCCATGCGTTATTTCTGTGAAATGGGGCTTCTCTTTTAAAATGATAGAGGAGATGAAAGTGAAGTTAGCTGTTCTGGGGTGTCCCAAGGGAGCCTGGAGAAGGAATTTGTGAACCTATGATGCATCAGACATCCAGTATGAACATCACTGATCCAGGGCCTGATGAGATCCTACCTGGAGCACCAGGTAGTCAGTCCTGGCACACAAGCTCAGAAAAGCTCCGTTAGGACAGGAACAGCTGCGGAGAAATGCAGCAAATGCAGCCTTTACTTGGCTTTGAGAGATGGGATTGCTGTCTATAAATGCAGGGGGGAGGAGGGTTAACACTGGAGAGTGAGAAGAGCTATTTCAACTCAAGAACAGCACTGGCACGAGAACAAATAGGTATAAATGGGTCATGGATAAACTTAGGCTGGAAATTCTGAGGTTTCCAGCCATCAGAAGACTGAGGCACTAAATTGGTCCTCTTGACAAAGAGGTGGAGGTAAAGCCAAACTAGTTTTAAGATAGAGCTTCATTGCTGGATGAAAGGGATGTTATGAAACAGTGGCCTGTGACTGCAGAGGATTGGGGTCAGTGATGCAGAACCCCCTCCCAGCCCTCTCTTTTTCTACTCCTGTCGGGAGATCTTTAGTTTCGTAGTGATTCTGTGAAATCCTACCCCTGCAAGGCGGTGGCTGAAGAGGGCTCAGAGAAGGGACGTTGCACCAGTCAGGAGCATAGAAAATATCTAGTGAAGGACAGCTCTGTGAGTCCATGCGTGAATATCCCTGGTGTGCACATTCGTGGGTGTCAGCATCTTTATGGCCTCTGGATGAAGCAGCAGCTTGCTCTGAGCTGGGCACTCCAGCCAGGCAACACTGAGCTTAGCGGGCACAGCAGAGCAGCTGCTCTCTTGTTCCTGCCCACAAGAAAAAAAGAGTCAGGCTCTCTTGCAACTGAAAGATTCATGACCTGTGACTTCAACTTTTATCTAAATCCTGAGAATAGAACTGGTCTGATCCTCAACTCCCAGGAAACTGCAGCAGCAGAAGAAGGAGCAGGCAGGCATCAGCTCAGCATTGGCAATTCTTTTCCCTTTTTCCCTCAGTCTCTCTTGCTACGTGACCTCCAGCTGCCGCTGCTTCTGCTGCCTTTGTTTGGGGAACAGCACCGACCCAAGCAGTGTCCCCTCGGAGGGCTGTGGCATCCACGAGCGCAGCGTGCTTTGCTGCAGCCAGGGCTGCTGCTCTGCTGCAGTACTCGTCACAGGCCAGTGCTCTCAGGAGTTGCAGTCGCAGTCTCCTGCAGAGAGTTACTAGCTCGTTTTACCCCTGGCTTAATTGCAGTGAAGCCTGCATGGCTGTTGTTAGCCCAGTTCTGGCCTCCTACTAAACGTACCAGCAAGATGCAGGAATGTGTGTGGCAGGTCAGGGCTCTGCTGATGCACTACATGTCTTGAAGTTGGCTTGGTACATTGACCGAGCTTGTTCATGTTTGCTGGAAAATGCCATAGCTCTGTGCCACAGCGATGCTTCTAAGCAGGTAGCGGAATTAGAGCAGAATGATACAATCCTTCCAAAGCACAGTGAAATGTTCTCCTTCTACTGGCATAAAGTAGATGTCTCCTTAGCTCATGTAAGAAAGGCAAGCTGAGGAACAGCATGGCTGAGATGTCATGTTACTCATGAAAGTACCTCCTGACACATTTTCTTAGGAGTGACTGAAGTGGCAAGAATGCCAGTCAAGGAGTTGTTTTCATCTGAGCACGCATCTTCTCAACTCATCCTGCAACTGATCCTGCCTTCTGGGTATGAAAGTACTTGCACAGTCCATAAATTTACTACCATAGTCAAGTCAGGAAGCAAAGGGGTCTCTCTGTTTCTGCATGTCTGTACATTTTCTTTCAAAAAGTTCAGGCCATGAAGAGTGCACCATACCCAGGTGATGTTGTCTGAAAGCATAATACAAGCGTGTGAGTGTCCAGATTCTGCAGGTTTTTGAGAAGTACCTGGTACTTCAGGAGAGAAGAATGAACATTTGCTTTTGGGAAGATTCTCAGTGTCACAGGGCTAAAGATGGGAAAATAAGCCTAGGTCTGTAATTATTGCAGAGGAGACAGTTTCCCAGAGGTAAAAGACCTCAGACCAAATCTCCTTACCTTCTGGTGCCATGTGACGCCTACTAGAGCTTCTCCAGCAGTGAGATCTTCACTGCAGTCCTTTGGAACTGGCACTGATATGTCTACAGCTTCTCTTTTTTCCAAAGGAATTGAAAAGACTATGTCAAACAAAGAGCACAAATCTTGTCTTTGACAAAAATAGCAGATAGAAGAATTAAAAAGACCCAGAGGACAGAGAATAAGTATTTAAAAGAAAGAAAGAAAGACAGGCCCATTTTTCAGTTTGACGGAGATTTGGCTCACATTTTCTTGTATTCTCTGTATGAATGCCAGCAGCTCTTGGAGTTAGAGGTGCACTGTTGGCTCTGCTACCACCATGTACAGACACCTTGGGGCAGCTCCTGCACCCCCAGGGTTATGAAAGGAAGAGATTTGCCCTCCTGAAACTACCTAAGATTTTCTTTCAATAATAAACTTCTCTAGAGAAAGGGAACACTCTTCAGAAATTGCTCATTATTATGGATCTTGAGAATACCATTTGGAATTACTCTGGTGCTGAAGGATGCATTGCCATCTTTTGTCATTGAGCACTATGTGTGAATATGTGTGGATGCTGATACTTTTCTCCAGCTTACTGCCAAGGAGAACGCAGCTAAAAAGAGTGACTGGCAGTCATAGTCTCTGTGGTTGCTGAATGCGCTGTTGACTTCTTGGGCAAGACTTTATTTCCTTATGTTTCAGTTTGCTCATTTGCAAAGCAAATATTTTTTCTATCGCTGAAGGTATTTGTAAAATCAGTTGGTGTCCATTGAGTGCTCTGAGATCCCTGACTCCACTGGAGTGGATAGAGTGCTGCTACTCAAAACCCCAAGGTCATGCTGACCTTGATTGCTGGATATGACTGAGCGCCTTTTTCTATTGCTGCTAAAATAGATGCACTGAAAACAGTTCACTCACTTTTGCCATTTCGGCAGATTCTCCTTTACTCTCAGAGCTTGCTTCAAGTCAAATGGTCAAATTGTAAAAGGTTTCCATCCATCTGGTAGATGCCTCAGAATGAGCAGAAGCCAGCAAAGATGACACCATTGCAGACATAAGCCACCCGAACTCAG
This sequence comes from Bucorvus abyssinicus, assembly GCA_009769605.1. Taxonomy (NCBI): domain Eukaryota; kingdom Metazoa; phylum Chordata; class Aves; order Bucerotiformes; family Bucorvidae; genus Bucorvus; species Bucorvus abyssinicus. The sequence continues at coordinate 7,544,180 of CM020035.1, read as the reverse complement.
CTATTACAGAAGGCTTTTCCCCATCACCTCATCGGAGTACTGAACAGCTAAGAAGTAATTACGCCTAATGTTTCCTGATCTCTTCCCTCTTTGCACGTGGTAGGCTATTCCGCTTCTGAAACACTCGTCTCATGTTCGTGGCATTTGGCCTGCAGCACTGAGGTTGAGTCCAACCCCAGAATGTCTAAAACATTTTCTTCTAATAGATGTCTCACTATAAGCTGGAAATGCGTCACACACCGGCCAGTTATTTCCACATCATAAACTCCTAATGCTGCTTTAGACGGATGGCGTTTTGTATTTGCTAAGACCTGGAAATATGCTAAATATTCTTCCATGCATGACGCTTCTTTTATTTTAGCCACCTTTGAGTTAATCGTTGGGTATTTCTGGTGCTTGAAAGCCCCTCCATTTGCTTCTGAGTATTAGCTTAAGGCACCAAGCCAGTCCACAGCTAGGAGCACCCCAGACAGCAGGGACAGGGAACATTTGTGCTGAGATATGACCTCCCACCCTGGCCATGGGGTTTGCATTGCAGGCATTCCCAGGACTTCAGGGAATTCCTGGGGCTGGGAGTTGAGCTGTCCTCACATCCAGGTTCCCACTTGATGTACTCCTTAAATATTTTCTTTAAGCTCTGCATGCCCTTGATCCTATTCCCCCACTTCAGTTATTCCTCCTCCAACCACCTTCACCACTCAAATCCCAGTAAAACAGCCTGGCTCGAAAGTTCAGATTCTCAATGTTTGCTGGAAGGAGAGATGTTTGGGAGGTCAATGAGAAGGTGTTGGCTATAAGCACAGATTTTCAGTGGTGGCTTGACTTCTGCACTCAGATCTCTGGTGAGCCTGTTGGGATGCAATTGACTGTTGGTCCCAAGAACCAAAAGCCAATTCTACTTCATTAATCACTTTGCTGGCTGGTTTCTAATGGTCTTATCAACATGAATTTCTGTCTGTAAACTGTCCCATCTTTGAAGTGCTCTGCCTGCTCACCTCTCCCTTTAATTTGTTCCTTTTATGGAAAGATTCTGGTAACTGCAGAATTTCCTCTTTCCCCCACTGACTCCAAGTCTGACGTGCTTTTCAGATTCTCCAGCTGTTCAACACTAGTTAAGACTGAGCCAACTTGTCAGTCATAAACCCTTCTTTATTTTTTTTTCCCCCAGAGGCTTATGCATACAAAGCTTCAAGCATAAAAATCTGCTTCAGCTCTGAAGCTCAGCAGATAGCATCTCAGGCCAGGACCAAGTGTCTTTGCCAGGTTAGAAACAATGATAATACATTTGGCCATTTTTCAGTACTGAGAGTGTAAAAATAATAGTTTGTGTGATGGAGAAGTTTATGAGCTTATTTAACTAAAATGAGATTGATTTAGCACAAGGATTTTGCAAGGGATTCAGCCTCAATACAGCCTTGTTGCAGTGCTTTACCTCCCTCCTCTTTCCTCTTTTAAGGTTAATGCAGCTGCATTCACACAAAGATAAGAATGTATTCTGCAACTTCATACTTTGTCCTCCAAACATATCCAGGAATCTAAGAGTTAATTATAGCCACAAACCTACTTGCATATGCACATGTATGTAAATACACACACAAATGCATGCATGGAGTGTTTTCTCCTTGCCCTTTCTAAAAGCTCTGACCTTGGACCAACTCTTCTCCCGTAGCGACAGGCACTGCTCCTTCCAGAGCTCTGCAGAGCTGTTCTCCACAAACAAAAGCTTTACCTCCTCAGCGCAGGGCACAAAGTGTCTGTGAGCCACCGTTCATGAATCCTGGCTCCCCAGGCTGGCAGCAGAACTCACCACATGCCGTGAATCCCTCAAATGTCAGCTCCCTTAGGGATTACATTTCAAAGGACAGCAGTAATAGTAAAGCTTTTCGCTTCTGCCACTCTTCTCATCACAGAACAGCAAAGCATTTGAGCAGCACTGGGTCCTGACTGCAGGTTTGGAATAACTGTGCAAAAGAGGGGCATGCTGGCATCCTTTACCTGAGAAGCAAAAAAATTCTTGATGTGAGGGCAAGCCTAAACCACCCGTTCTGACTATGGCCTCCTAGCACTGAGCCAGCTATGGGACTGGAGCTCTGGGCATGACCAGGCACACAGGCGGGATGTCACGCAAGGAAGGAAGGAAGAAGGGGGCAAGGCAGTGAGAGCAATGAGGTCCTGCTTTTACTGAATCCAGGCTGTGTGAATCAACCTGATTCAGCCCAACACATTTTCAAATCACAGGAAACTGCCATAAATCATAGTAAACATAAATGCCTGCAAGAGCACCTCTGCATTATCAGCATGCCTCCTGATTAATAATCTTAGAGCCATTCCTACTTACACAACTGTGTAGAGGTGGACAAAATCTCACACTTCAGGATATATGAACCCTCTAACCATTTCACGATGCATAGAAAATAGTTGAGACAATGCAGTAAGTTTACTGTGAGTCATAATGCACAACAATTAATAATGAGCACAGTTCCTGCCCAAATCCCTATAAGTACAAAACAAAGGCCTTGTGCTATAAACACAGAATCACACTGTATTGCTTAATTCCATCCCAAAACGCTTCAGATCCCTAGTCCCACTGGAGAGCTTTATAGTTATCAAAAAACCCAACAGATAAAACCAAAAAGGCATGGCAGAACCCAGACTGTCCAAATTAAAGCTTCTGAGATTCTCTGTAATTTCATCAAAGAACATAAAAATCATTAATTTATCTCCTGGCTTCACATCCTCCTGACAACTTAGTATCAAATACGTTATCAGTGGCTGTTCCTTTGTAATTGGTAACAGCCAAAAGAAAACGGGGAGGAAAAGGGTTGTGGTCAGTTACCAGCACCGACCTGGGCATCACAGGAGCTGCACTTTGCCACAGGATACTTCTTGGTCAGGTTCCTTCACCTTTTTATGCCCCATCAACCCCTCTGTCCTGGATAATAACTGCTGATTTACTTCACAAGGCTTTTGTGAAGCTCCATTTGTCAATGCCTGTGATATATTATTTATTGTCAAAGACCTAAACAATCACATCCTGAAGATGCTGAGCACATCACCTGCATTTTGATTTCTGCCAAAACCTCTCTTCCACGTAGGACAAATCCTTTGTTCTTCACTAGAGTAACGGTCTCATATTCAATGATGATTATATTTAACAACCCCATATACATGTTTGGGGCCATGCAATCAGCTCCCAGACTTTCTGTAACAAGGGAGGCTCGAAGGAAAGCTACTGGGTTTGTGATGCGGTGTGGCAAAAAGCATGGCTAGTTTTGAGGACTCTTTGCAAGACACTTGCAATTGGTGGTCCTGTCAGCATCTTCAGCAAGGTGTTACTCGTGTGAAGGACAGTTTTTAGGGTGAGAATATGCCCTGCATAGATGCTCAAAGAGCAGCAGGATAAACACATGTGAAGAAAAAGCTGATTAGAGCCCAGATATAGCACATCTCTCTCTGTTAATTCTACACAGGGTAAACGTATCTGAGAAAAAGCACATTAAAAAAAAGTACATTTTCTGTAAATCTTGGTAAAAATACTGGTTTGGTTTGAATATTTTTGTTCCTGGAGACTCTGGTGTATCAGACTCCCTTGTTCCTGTTATAAAACCCGATGACAAACTAGGCAGAGGCTAGATTTAACATCCCGACTGACCTTATCTAACTGACCTTGCACCAAAACAGCACAGTGTGCTGCCAAATTTTCCAATTCTCTTCAGTATCTGAAGTCTCAGGAGGTCCATTTCCTAAATAATTTTGCATCTGCTGACCTTATCGCATTGCCCAGAAACAAAACTGCCAGGCAGTCGCTGGGGGCACTTCAGCACGCTCACGAATGGGGAGCTCTGGGTGCAAAGCTCTTCTCTGAAAATGCAATAGCACTGGGCTTGCCTGGGTGGTGGGGGCTGTGGTAAATTACTGAGAACAACAAGGTCTCTGTCGCCAAAATAAATTTGGCCTCCAAATTCAACCAAGAATGAGTATTTGACTGAAATCCTGCCGCACTCCGGAAGGCTGAAGATGGTTTAAATGATACGAAGTGTGGCATTTCTAAAGATGCACGGTTTCAGTTTAGGGAGAACTCTTCTCAACACTTAAAAACAAACAAGAGACAGTTAGAAATGTATCTTGTGACTCTGCAGAAGAGTTTTATGTTATGTCATTCGTTACACAAGCCAAAAATGGGTTTAACACAAAATGGCACTGACTTTTCAATCATTAATGGCACAATCAACTAAAATACATAATCTGTTGCAGTGAACACAATGTTTGTAAACACGTGCAATTAAAGTGGAATAAGATTCAATTATAATGGGTTACGCGTGCATAATAATGCAGATCATGCAATTCTTATTAGTTGGGCTGTACCCTGAGCTCGGTTCAGGAGGAAATTATATTGAAATGCACTATAACGAAGAGGAAATTTTAATGAGAAGCCAAGGTTGAAAAAATATTACTCAAAGCAAGAGGAATAAAAGTTTCCAGAGGCAGAATACCAATGACAGTACTACAAAGTCGTTTGACTATATCTCTGGCTTTAAACAAAGATTAGAAATCCACTCTTGACAGCTGCCAGGAACTAGGCAGGCAGAATTTGCCCCACTGGTTGCCACCGTTTGGAGAGCAGGTCCACACGTTCTGTCTCCTGATAAGGTCTCTACAAGCTTTGATCATTTTAGAAGTTTCATGTGGTGCAAGTGACAGAAGAATTTAGCTCTCAGGGCTACGAGAGTGTCTAGCTTCTCCCGGGCTGCTACTTTTTGGGTGGGGTAAACAGCACTCCCAAAGATGCTTAATTTCATGTATTTCCACTTTTTTCCTCTGATAGTATAGGCTTGTATCCGAGGTAGATATTATGCACCTATTTTATCTCTTGCCCTTTGTTTAATCACTCAAGAAAGTTGATTTACTTCACTTGAATTGCTTTAATTAACCAGCGCTAGGAGTGGGGGAGGACCAAACTACATTTTCTAACGCACAGAAAATTACTAGTAAACAGAGCCTAGGTGATACTGAACACATAAGAGCTGATCTCAGCTAAAACACTCAGACCTTGTCTAATTCTGGAAACAGCTCACAAACTACTTTCCAAAACCCAGTCATAATGGGTACGCATGTATAACAATGCAAACTGTGCTACGCTGATTAGTACAAGGCTTTGATTGACTTGATCAATATCTGAGAGGTGAAAGCAATACAGCATATGAGGTAAAACAAAATAAACAAGAAAAACAAGATGCTGTGTTACATCAGCTACACAATCCTTAGGACACTGAAATCCCGCAGAATAACCCGCACTGGCTTGGACAAGGCGTTAAGGATCCCTGCTGTGATCTTGCTGCTGTTGACACAGAGCAGCTACACTTGAGAACATAAAGGTGCACTTTGTAGAGTGGTAACTAGTGACTGTAAGAGATAAATTGGAAATTTTACATGGAGGAGGAATCCTCTGTGTGTGTCTGGTCCCACGGTACCACCAAGCATAAAAACTCTCAGATAATCAAGGAAAAAAACAGTCCAGAGACCAGATTCCAAATTCTTCATTCTGAACAAGTGCTCACTAAAGGAAATGTGAAATTATATGAAGGAAATGATACTGTCACCAGAGCTCACAGTGAATAATAGTCTCATACATATTCATACACTCATTGTTGTTGCGTAACCGCCCAGTTAGGAACCTGTGCCATTCCCACAGAAAGCAGTAAGAAGCCTGGTGAGCAGGCTCTCCAGGGAGACTGGGAGATCATCCCTCATCGCACCTCTTCTGGCTTTTTTTTCCACTCTAACTTCAAGTGTTGCAATCTATGAGGCTTCTCTTGTCAGGATTTTTTTCTGAATATTTAATCTATGTTTCCCTTTCTTGCTTCTGACTCCTCATACTTTCTTTTACACCCTCCTGTGCTACTTAATTCTTCCCTGGCATTGGTGTTTGTACCTTTCAGCACTAGACTGTAATGTCTCTCCATAGCCATTTTTCTCTGAGTAACACTATATTACAAATTCAGTTCTGCCAGTACTGATTTAGCTCTTTTAATCTTTCGTTATAAATGAATCTCTTCATCCCCTTGATAATTTTTGTTGCTCTTCTCTGAACTCACTACAATTTTTCAATATCTCCTTGCTAATGAGTTTCCCAGAACGGAACACAGTGTTCCAGGTGCAGAAACAGCAGAGCAGCATAAAGGTGGTCTGAACCTGTGCTGCCCCAAACTCCACTGCCATTTCACTGCCATACCTCATTTCTAGCTTGGGTCTAACTTGTGCCCACAAGTTTTGAGGGAGAAGCTGGAATTTCACCTACTGTTGTTTCATAGATTTAGCAGGCAGATTCTGAAATGCTAAATTTGTTTTTTTGTTTTTTTTTTTAAGCAAGTAATTTTGGGGTGTACATCTGTCCTGAAAACTGCAGTCTGAACTCTAAGCAGCATCACTCGTGGAAGTCAAAACCCTGCTTTATGTTGCTAACTTAGAAAGTATCCCAATTGTACAACTGGATGCGTAATTCCAAACCGCACTTTAGGAAGGAGTAAAAGTGGATTTTCATAAGTCTTCAGGCTAGCAGATTTACATCTGCAGAAGCAAATACGCAAAATTATGAACCAAAACCCCCCTTCTTTCCTCTTACCAATCTCTTACTAAAGTTTGTTGCAGTGAACAGGAAAACTGGTCAAATTCTCCTCTTCCATAACTAACCCTGAGTTCATTTTACAGTATCCTCACCCAGCTGCTTCTCTCTCTGGATCTGTTTGCATCTTTTGTGGAGGATTTTAGTTCCTCCTAATTCCATCTCATCTGCATATCTTATTAAAATATTGCTTCCCCCTCCATTTCTACATGAACAGTGAGGGTATTAAACAAAACTTACTTAAGAGTAAGCTTTGTGGTTCTTCTGTGATCTCCTCATCTTCAACTCCATGCTTTTCCACTCACTGTTAACCTCCCTTTATAGCCTTCCAGCCTGTTTCAATCAAGAAGACAGTGTTCATCTCCAAGCTGATTTAAATTAATTTTTCTAGAAAGATTTCATGAGGCACAGTATCAAAAGCACTTCTCAGATGCAAATATATTACAGCTCCAGCATTCCCTTCATCCATTAATTTTCTGTTTCTATCTAAAAAGCAATCAAGTTTGTCTGGTGAGATTTATTCTTGCTAGCCCAATGCTGCCCGAGGCTTCGTGCTGCCAGGGCCAGATCTCAGGCACACCAAACACCCATGACCGGAGTTGCCTCCAAGGTAGTTACTGGGTGTATCAGCACCTCTGAACATGGATGTTTGTGGGGCACTCTTACGTTAATCCTGCACTGTGGGCTCAGCTAATTGGCAGTTCTGTCTTTACTGTATCCATGCAAGCCCAGGCATGATTTCTGTCCAAAAATGGTTGAGATCCTGGACAATGACCTGGGGAGCATTTTCCCTGGAGGGCTGCAGCAAGAGTTTGTGATCCCTCTACCTGCTGAAAGCAACTGCTCTTGTGTTGTGGCAAGGTCACCCAAAATACCTCAGAAACCTGTGCACTGGTACATCCTCCTCAGCACCATCTGTAAAGCATCCTGCTCCCTGCCAGGCATCACTCCCAGGGCTCTTTGTGCTGTGGCATGGTGCCGGGTCAGGATGGAGACCTCCTGCTTGCGGTCTCATCACAGACTTAGCAACAAGCTGCTGGGCAGCAGTGGCCATTGCCATGAGGGGCTGCAGCCACCCAGGGAGCATTGCAGGGTTCTTTTCATGGGCCAGGTTGTGCCACTTGCCTTTGCATTCCTCACCTTTACCACATTCCAAAGCAATGCTGATTATTTTAGATAGGGTAAAAGGTAGATTTTCAGAAAACAGTGTTTTGGGATCATTTATTTCTCTTTTTAAGTGTCTGTATACACTTCTCTTTAGTCAATTCTTACTCCTTTGATGACAAATTAGTAGAAATAATCACACGCAATATGGCATTTTCACTGCTTCCCCCAACAGCTGAGGCTCATCTCTGTCAGCTGATTTACCTATAGGCTCGTTTTCCCTCAAGTATTTTCTCACATGTTACTAAGAAAAGATATTTTATTGGCTTTTCCTCATTCTGATGTTCACATTTCTTTTATGTGTCTCATTAAAGATAGATTCTAGTCATCATTAGTTTCATACCTAGCCTGGTTTACTAATTAATGGACATAGTTTCTCTCTAGGATTTTTGCTCATCTTCCCCCGATAATCGTATAATAAGTGTCTTTCATATTCCCTTTAAATCTTTTGGCAGCAGTAATTTACTCCGATTTTTTTTTCCGTGTCCTTATCCATTCCCCACTGAGCTTTAAATGAATCTGTATTCTTGTTTGATTTCCTTCCCACCATTCCCTACTTCAGGTTTTTTAACCTCACATCTTTGAGCAGTCCCTAGTGAAGTGACTGCAGCCTTAGCAGGTAGCAAACTTCTCATACACATTTATGAGTCATGCAGATCTGCGCATACCTGACTGCCACGGAGACTGGAGGGGTCGAATCTGGAAATAGCCCCTCGTGAGTTATGGGTGCAGGGTCTGGGTCAGCTCAGGGACCACTGTCATTGGGTTCTCCTAAGGTGAGCATCCTCCCATGAGCCAGACAAGGCGAAGGTGTGTTCCCACCCCAGAACACCAGCCGTTAACCCCGCAAAGCAAGCAGCAGCCCCAGCAAGTTCAACAGGATCCCTGGCATACACCCAATGCACGTGTTCAGAAAAAGCAATAAACATCTTTCTGACAGTAATTAGTTCCTTAAATAATTAGTTAATATTTGTATAGTACTTTGAAGATGGTAAGTGCTCTGTGAGTGCATACATTATTTTTGGCATTTAGACTCTGCTGGCAGCACCTAGTTCTCAGCATTAATGAGTTAGTGACATTGCTTAGGGGTAGATGTGTTTTGCAGGAAGGATTAGTTGCTATCTCTCCCCACACTCTTTTTTTAAAAAAACCCTGAATTTGCTGTTTGCTGGAGAAGGGAATATCTAGCTTCACTGCTCCCTTAGGGCAGCAGAAAGCCTCATCCTGGGCCCCTGGACCAGCTGAAAAGCTTTTGTCCTAGGGGTGGGGAGCACAGCTAAGCTAGTTTGACACTTTCCAAGGGTGCTGCTAACAACCTCCAGCTGCAAATCCTTTCTTCCCTCAGTTGTGGCTTGGTGGGGAATGGGGAAAAGGCAAATTCTCCTCTTCCAGGCCAGGTAAACCATTACATTTTTTGCTGTCAATTCTAAGGTGATATTTTTGAAAATGAAAGATTTTTTTTTATTATCATTTTTTAAGAGTCACTAAGATTTCAGCAGGGACACTGGTGAAGTTATTCTTAATGCTGGGCTATCAATATATTAAGCAGTCTCTTGATGTGATCTGTCTAAAGCACATGGAAGTGGTGTCTGTGTTGGTACTGTTTGTATTGTTCTTACAAACTTACTTAAAGCTCCTAGCTAGTTCATTATTCTGGGAGTCTGATGCAAGGCAGCAGGTACTACGGTTCCCCTGCAGAGTCTATTTTCAATATTAATTATCTTGCTGTGCGTTAAGTAGTTTTTGTTTTTGTGTTAAAAGGTTTATGAAGATTAGATGATTAAAATGATAAAAACTAATTTTCTCAAGCATAGCCACTCTGCAGCAGTCAGCTGGAAAGAGAAAAATACGTGCACTTAGTTGTCTTGGAAAAATGGCACTATAACTAAATTATCATATGGGGAAGGGAAGAGTGGGAAAAAGGCTGTTTTATCAGAAATGTTGTTACTGACCTGCTGGCCACACACTTATGCTTGTATTGATGTGTCTGCTGCTCATTTTCATTCCCAATAAAGCAGATTTTTGTCTGAGAAATTAATTCCGATATATGACAGGAATGGCCGTCACTTGCAAACATACCACATCTGCTGCAAAGCTAAGCTCAGTGTGACAGCAGAGTGTATTTTGACTGCTCTTTGAGGAGGAGGAGGGCTGATCAAACATCTCTGTGGCTGGGTCTGGTTTCATGGCGTTAAGCTGGGCTGCAGGACAAGTGCCTCTTACAGGGGCAGCTGTTACTAGACAATGATCTTATGGTGAAAGGAATCTCTTTCGCAAACACCTTTGCTGTGCCTTGGTTCCTTAGCTGCAAAATGACGAGGGAACTCTGAAGGAGAAGGATAAGTCACAGCCCTACCTTCTGTGAGACATTTTTATTAGTCTGCTAATGCTGACAGATATCTGGTTTCACTCCTTTGCTCTTTATCCCCAGTGACATCCAGAGGGACCCCGCAGAGCTGTTATGGCTTATTACAATATCTCGCTAAATTTGGGACTGTTGGACCTCAGCAGATTTGTTGGTTTTAATTTTGGCCTAACAGAGAACTCTGAAGTGAGGGTCAGTTGGTTAATAAAGATATATCTATCCCTTTCTCTTTGAAACCAGCGGACTTGAAGTGTGACCTGAGCAGCACAGCAGTAGAGGGGGTGCAGCTACCAGAGCCCAGCCCTGCGAGGCTGCCACCCTGAAGAGCCCATGCTGCAGTTTTCTGCCCTTCAGAGTGTTTTCTGAGACTGGCATAGAGTATCTCTTTCCTTTCCCCCACTCCTTATAAACCTGGTGACTTAAAAGCAGTATAAAATATTTTGTTATAACAAAACTTCCTGCCTGTCAGATAGAGGAATCTGCCCAGAATGTGCTAATGCTAAAGTCATGGGAATTAAAGTGACTCTTATCATTAGCAGCAGTCACCCCACTGCACACGTAAGGGTGAAACCAAAAGAGCAAAAGGTGCTTTGTGAGATACAGTGTAAGCCAAGAAGCTGAGGACAAGCAGGAGAATTGGTCTGATTATTTTGCCTGTTGGATATATCCATTTTATGTTGGTTTCTCTGTTTTGGGATGCTTTCCTTCAATGCCAGGCACTCTAAATATAATTTTTTTTTTTTTTCTGTGAGGCTGCTGTTATCAACTGTTATTTGTTGATATTGTGCAGTCTTTTCAATGTCCTAGGATTTATTACGGGTGTTAGAGATGCCAATGTTTACTCATTTTACACCTCCGTTATCCGATCTAGCCCCAATATTACTCCAGATACATGCAGTGGCATTATCACTGTTGCCTTGTTTCATTATAATTCCCATTTGTTTAGTGCTTTATTTCTAAGAAATAATTTATTAGAAAACATGCTGAAGCATAATTAGCCCCTATTATGTATGTTTGAATCTCAGGCATTTGACAGAAATTGTCTGTGACTCAGAGGCGGCTCAAATGATGTCTGTTTTATGCCACTGTTAGTAGACTGGGTCAACAAGCACCCTTAACACTGGATCCCAAACACCCTCTGAGAGCCTAAAATGCCTGTAGTGGCTACCTCAGTCTCCTATGTGTCCACAGTAAAGGCTTTTCCCAGTGCTAAATATAATCTCTGTCCTCAGAAAATGGGGAGTTGGTCTTATTAATACATGTCCCACCTACAGTAATAACATCTGATGTGTATTTAATCTTTTCCCTAGTTCCCCTGGACTGAACCTGTATGTTGTGCGAGGCTACGTAGTCAGCTGTAAAGAGGGGAAAGGAGGAGAGAAAGAGAGAGGGGAGGAGGTAAAAAAAAAAAAAAAATGCAGGATGCAGCTGCCCCTGACTAAGATGGATATTGATGTCATCCTGTCATAGTAGCAACTGCTAGATTTTTATGTTGAGAAGGATTTTAAGTATCAACTAAATAGAAATTAAAGCCCAGATGAGAATGCAGAGAGGAAAGGGGCCAGAAAGACAGCTGTGACATGGCTGACATGAGGGGACTCTTGATTAAGGAAACAGCCTGTCCGCACTGGGCAGAGGAAGTGTACTGAGAGCCTCAGACAACTCGCTGAATATCCTGCCTGAGAGAAAGCATTGAAAAAGCTGACCTGCACCCACTGTCAGCAGTGACTGTTCTTCTAAGGAAGTATTTTCTGGCTACAGTGAAGCTGCACTCAGCTATGAGCAGGTTCTGCTCTGCTGAACTCTCCCAGCGTCAGTTCCCAGCCACCAGTGTAAGGCGGTGGGACAGCTCTGACACTTGGAGGAAGGCGGCCGTGGCGGGCTCAACAGCCCTTACCTCTGACAGCATGATGTAGATCATGGCAATCTTCGGCCACGAGTAATGCAGAGTTACAGGAGGTCTTGCAAGATCATCTGCTGCAATAAAGGCAGATAATTACCTCTGTATTTTAGGGACGCTAGCAGGGAGTCTGGGTTAGTAATCCCAACAATAGCACTTCATCCACATTAAAGGCTGGGAATGAAAAGCCCTAGTTTCCTAGCTTGCAAGGTGTCGCTAATAAATCAACCCATGGAGAAATACCAGAAACAGTGTTTTGGAACAAATGATACGATTAAAAAAGTATATTTCATCCAGCAAGTGATTATCACACCCGTTGATATTTGTTAAGATATAATGCAGTGAAAAATAAAATCTGTGTTTCTGCTATAAACTCTGGCTTGATTCCCACAGACACCAATCCTCAATCTTCAGCCAAAATTTGCTGAGGCATTGTCTGACACAGAAAATGGACTCTGAGCTCTAATGTAAAACTTAATTACAGGAGGTACTGCAAGACAGGGCAAGAGATGATGCCTGTAGTGCTGAAGACAACAGGGTCTGGTACCAGCAAAAAATACCAAATATCAGTAACATGGCCTTAGATGCAGAACATGCACTCAGACACAGTGTTGAAAAGCATAAACTGCCTTCTCTCCTCTTCATTCAAACCCCAAATACCTGCAGCAACATCAACAAATACCATACCAATTAGAAAGAACGTTCCAGTTCCCACTGCAAGGAAGCTGTGATGTGTGCGTGTGCACACAAAGGGGAAGCGGGAGGATTTGGCTAGTGGGTAAGAAGTCAAAATTGATTCTACACAACATAATCTTTTGAAAGGCTGTCCATCAGGACCTGTCTTGTGTCTGGGCAGCGCTGGCAGCTGGGTCAGTCACTGCAGCAATGCCCATCTAGGGACAGCAGAATATTGTGGGGGGCTTATGTCTCTGCAGGCAGTAAGACCTCTTGGCATCGGGACTGGATTCCCCAGATGCCTTTCCCTGCTTAGCCCTGGGAAGCTGCACTTCGCTGACAGTTTTGCCTGCAGGGTCTGTGTTCACAGAGATGGGAAGTTTGCCATAGGCTATATTATACAGCATAGGGATGAAGGGGGCTGGCAAAGGCAGGTTAACAGCATGGCTCTGACACAGGCTGGAGGGAAAGTGCTGCAAAATGCACTTTTGTGTGGGAACTGCTTAAAATTGAAGGCTCACTCTGCCGTGGCAGTAGTGCACAGGTAGTGGGAACAGTCAGCGGCTGTGTTCAGCGAGTACCAGTGTCCAAGCATGGGCCACAGGCTGCATCGAGAGTGAAAGCAGGTAACCACTCTCAGTGTTTAGTTTTCTCCACAATGGCATAAGTGACTTGGAGCAACACACGTGTTAGAAAGAAATGAGAAATGAGGGATCGAGGTTCTCCAGCAGGTTGCAGGGAATTTGTCTACAGCTTTGTCAAGTAGGTGGTATAGGCTGTTCTACAGGCTGTAAGGTACCTCTGCTCCCTGGTCTTTCTCAGGCACTATTTCTCATCTGGACGTGGTTTGACATTGCAGAGCAGCAGGCTGGACCCATTCCTTCGGAGATTTGTCTCCCTTCAGTGCCCTTGTCTGTATCTACCCAGGACCTCCTGTCCACCATTCAATATTCCTGCTGGACTGCCTGGATGCCACTGCAGCTGAGAAGTGTCTGTGTGGTTCCTGTCAGGGGCTATTTTTTACACGATGAAATGGTGATAGCTGTATATACTAAGGTTAACAAGGCTTCTCCTTCCCTGAGGATCCTAGGATCACCTGTGTCAGACCATGCTGCAGAAGAGCACCTTTCCATTGCTCCCATCACTGCACCCTCCTGTCTCTCTCTGCCACCCAACTAATTCTCACTGCATGCCTGAGACCTTCTCATTCTGTGCGCAGCATCATCTAATCCTCACACGTCAGCATGGAACAGCCACCAGAGATCACATGTAGGCATTAAATGCATTTGTTGAGAGGAGCGCTCCCACACGGAAAAATTAAAGACCAATTCTCCAAGGTTTGTGCCTGCTCACACACCATCCCATCACTAAGCTGGGATTAATATTTCAAAGGAAATACAGTCTCCTGTGGGCACTTTCAGAGAGACCCCATGAACCAGCTGAACCAGGGTAAACTTTTACAATCTTTTTGCTTCTTTCTCTCTGCAGCATGTATAGTAATAAACCCCTTATAAATGTATATGTGCGCTGTCAGGGATGCAACACGAACTTTGTCACTGCTCATTACCCAAGGACAGGCAGATCTGTTATTTACTGTTTCAGTGCTAGCAGCTTATTTGTGGGATGGTGTTAAGGGCTCATCTGGCCACAAAGAATTCATGCTATATCCTGCACCGCACGGGATACACACAAGAAGACACTGTTAATGCAACATCTCTCTACCGGTTGTGAGACAAAATTGTCTCACCTTGGTTTCCCAGCTGGCGTGGGGTCAGTTGGGTAATGAACACCTGAAATTTACATTCCTTGGGGCATCAGGAAAGGAGGAACATCACTTCACCTTAGTGCAAGGTGAAAATCTTGGTATGGCAGTGAAGAGGAAAACTGTGAAGTTGCCCTCGGGAAACAAGGGAATTTTGTCACTCATTTAGGAAACAGCAGGACAAGACTCACAGATTTGCTAAATGCCTGAGTAAAGTTCCCAGAGGAGAAGCAACTAACACGCTTTCTGGTACATGTCCTAACCTTCCATTGCTGGTTAGCTGGTAAGCTTATGGCAGTCATGACATGCTTTGTGATAATGATCAATATCTAATTAGGCAAAACGTTAATTTGTTAACGCCTGAAGCTTTAAGCCTCACCTTGAAGCATCAGCCCCATGTGCACAGCGCCTAATGTACTGCTGTCTGTGATAAATCACTTGTGTTCTTGTTATTGACCTAACGGGGTTAACTCCAAACATGACAATGCCATTAGCTCAGTTTAACCTTTTTTCTTTATGTGAAAAGCTGAAGTACAGCTGTCACTTAGTCAAAACGTGATGCAGAACACCCTGCTCAGGCTTATTCCCTCTGCCGCAATCCCTGCAGGAAATACGGACGGGCAGCCTTGCCCCGTGTGCTGGTTTAAACGAGGATGAACAAGACACTTTAATAACAAGCCCTTTCTGGTGATCCAGAACTGCTGCAGTTTCCTCCTGCAACATGGGGAAGTTGCTGCCATCCCTTTCCCTTCCCTTCCCTCCTGCCGAGAGCCCGTTGCTGGTCGCACAGCAGCACCTAGAGGCCCTGGAGCTGGCAGCAGGGTGGCAAGCGGAGAGGGACAGCCCTGCCCCGAGGAGCCTGCAGCTGGAGGGCACCGGGGGCTACGAAGAGGTGCGCCCACAGCGCTCTGGGTCCCAGGGAGAGAGTGCCGTTCTCCGGGTGTCACAGGATTTGGGGAGGAAACCAGAATGGATCTAACTTTCCTGCATCACAGGGCCATTCCTCCCTTCCACATCCAAACCCACCAGCTCTGTGAGACCTAACAGACCTACCAGAGCCGATTTCTCGGGGTGATCCTGCTGATCACCTGCCTTCCCAGCAGGCAGGGAAGGGGAAAGGTCAGCCAGCTTGTGCTTAGATAAATGGCTCCTTACCTTGCTAAATCAGAGGCTCCCTGTTGGCAATACCTGCACCCCCAGCCTGCCCATAGCCCTCTCCCTGCCTGTGTCCCCTGGAGTCTCTGCTGCATCCCCAGCTCCTCTGCCCGCTCTGTTCTGTGTGCCTCTGCCACTGCTCCAAGGCAGCTCCAGGCAAGTTACCCTAGAAAAAAAACCTGACCTATAAACAGCTCTGCCCTGTGGAAGGAATCTCTGCATGGAAGAAATCACCTCATCTCTGAATAGTTCCTCTCACTATAGGGTAGAGCTTTTTCCAGGTAAAGGCTTTTTTGGTGTGTCTGTAGATCCTGATATAATGCAGTTAAAAATTCTGTGGGAGTCAGGTGTGTCATCTGTCCCCGACTTGGTCGAGGAAGGGAGAATCTGCCATTGACGCGGTTAGTCATTAGAAGCAGCTCCCCTCACTGCTCACTTGAGCTCAGCTGGCTGCTTCTTCCAGCTGTTCTTCTGAACACCTTTTCCTGAAAGATGAAATAGTTCTTTATGCCTGATATTTTCCTCTCATGAAACTACTTTTGTGTACAAATTGAGTCGCTTCTCTGTCTGACTTTAGCATTTATATAAGCTAAGAAACAGATTTGTCCTCTATAGCCTTTTGCCATTGCTATGGATCTGAACTGGCTTTGGTATTTAAGCATTTGTGAGAAAATATGGGTGCTAGAAATAGTGCAGTAATTTAGTATAATGCTATATATGGAGGTAACTAGACTTCCTCCCATTAGTCTTAATTTCCTTATTAATGTAGATGTGCAGCTCAGCCTGCCTTTGGTGTCTGCCTTGGAGAGACGCTCGTTTTCACTCTGAGTTTAGGAGGGGAAGCTCTGAGCAAAAGGGTGGAATTAGGGGAGGATAAGGACACCTGAGGAGCGTCAGGTCAGTCCAACCCTTCACAAGAGGCTGGTGAACGTAGCTGAGGTTTAAAATCGTAGTTAGTTTCTGGCCAAGGAAAGAGGTCTCAAGCATTTGAACAAGGGGATGAGCTGGCTGTAAGCCACGTGCTCTCCAGAAAGAGCTGTGCTACCTCTCTGCTGGGGCAAATGAGATAGGGATGGGTGGAAGGAGAAACTCAGTCCATTTACTGGGAAAGCTGATGAGTACCCAGAGACCTTGCCTTGTCCTTTCCTGTCACTGATCGGGCCCAAGGTGGGTTCATGCTGTAATCCTGCGGGCTGAGCCGTTCGTGGGTTGCGCCGTTCCTGCAGTGAGGGCTAGGGCAGAAGCTGAGCTGATGGCAGGGCTCTGCCTAGGACAGATGTGCAATACATCTGTAAACCGATACGAGTTAGAGCAGACTAGCTTTTTGTGCACAGATGTGTTTTTCCAGCCCTTTTACTGACCTTAGTTTAAGCTAGGCCTAATCCTAGCACAGACAGAACAACACTAAGGACAGAAACATCCCTTAAGACAGGGCCTCAGTTCTACGCCACATCCTGCTGGCTCTCCTTTTCACCCAAGGTTTTCCCTCCGCGGCTGGTGGCAAGTGTCACTAATGCTGTTATGCTGGGGTCTAGGAGGTGCAGCTTATTTTCATACTCCCTTTGCACAGGCCCTTTGACAAATGTGTGAGTACATATTAGAAGACAGTCCTGGAATAAAATGGGCAAACAGGCAATAGAGAAAAAGGAGAGTGGAAGTAATTTTCACAGGTGAGAAAGTCCCTCGCTGCTGTCCGGCCAGACACTCCTTGTTTTTTATGCTTTCCTTATTACCAGTTGCTTGCTTCCACCCTGTTTTTCTTTCCTTCAACTCCCATTACCTTCAAGTTACACAAGCTCTGGTTATACTTTGTACAAAAGCTTTTATGCAGCACAGGTATTGTGGAAACTTCTTATTTTCACCTTGCCCTGCCACCATCAAGCTAGCAAGCTAATTCATCACAGCTCTCCCGGTGCCTGGCAAGCTGAAAGGTCGTGTCTTTAGGCGTCAATGCTCGTAATGGTGATTCTATTTTCACTTGCCAGTTCATAATGTGCTGGTCACCAACCCCAAATAAGCAGGGAACGTTTCTCACTCCTGCAGCCGTTGCTGAATCATTAGCCAATCTCCCTGGGTACTTTTGACAGCTTCTCACCACCTCCACAAAAGGCTTTAGGGCACAGGGGGTCCCAGGGCAGGCTGAAGGTGGTGGGGTTACAGCACTGAGATGTGATTACTGAAGGAGAAGGTACAATTCACCTCAGTCTCATGTGATGAGCAGCAACATCACGGAGACCTAAAACTCCTCATTCCTTAATCAAAACCTGATACTCCAGCAGGAAGTGGCGTGTGGAGACAAGCAGGATAGCAGGACTAGCATAGTAATAAAAGCATATCAACAAATAAATTTATCATTAATACTCATGAACAAGCCTCTGTGCAGGTGGAATGCCTTGGAAAAAACAGGAATGTACAGGTACGCCTGAGACTGTTGCTTTCTCTCGTACTTGAGCGCTCTTTCTTGCTCTTGAGAGCAGCACAATGCAGGAAAGGGTTTATCTCTGTACGTAGCTTTCAAAAGGATAAAACTGGTAGAATGAGTCTTTGATTCCCACTCCTTGATTAGCTGCACTGTCTAAAAAAACCAGCTTCTGTTACTGTTGTCTCTTTCTGGGAGAAGAGAGATGGTGTAATCCCATCTTCTTGTCCCGCTAGCTCCCCTGAGGCACATTTGGCATTAACCAAAGTTTTCTGTCCCCCTGTACCTGCAGTGCCAGCAGATAGCCAGTATCCACAAGTGAGAATCTGTGCTACTGCAGCTATTCTTAACCTGTCAGGGGAAAAAAAACCCTTCTGTAATCTAACTCTAAAATATTGGCCTAGAGGAAGGATGAAGGGGGCTGCAGGAAGACATTCTCAGCAGCGGATGTTGCATAATTGCAAAAAACATAGGTTCTGTGTGGGCCAAGGCACTGGTCTACAGAGAGGCCAGGTCTGGGAGTAACTTTACTGACGATAATAAATCAATGAGAGTGTGTATGAGATCAAGATCTATGAAAATTGTCAAGGGCAAGTAGCCAGCTGGTGTGTGTCAGCGTAACTCCACAGAATTTGATTTCCACCAGTTGGTCAGCCACGGACCATACGGCAGAAGCGTTCGAGTGCCACAGGGTGTGAGCTGCTGCAAAGCAGGGGTCCTACAGAGCTCCGCTCACCAGATGCTTCATGAAGCCCATTAATTGCTTAAAGAGCAGATGATCAGTTTGAGCGTTTCCTCGGGAAACATCGAAAGAAGCGGAGAAGAGTGTTTGGAGTGGAGTGTTACAGGCACATCAGGGCAGCTGTGGAGGAGCAGCTGGTGGGTGGCAGGTGGGCAGGGCATCGCGAGGCAGCAGAACAGACTCTGCCTGAACACACCACTTGACGTTAATTATACTGGTTGGACTTCTGTATGCTCCTTCAAAGCTTGTGTGGGAGATCAGGCATGGCACTGCCTTAACTCTCTGAACTGTGGAGGAGATGCTTGTCTGGAAACTATGCTAACAAGAAAACCCCCGAACCATGTCAGCTTGTTTCCAGACTGTAGACAATATTGTTTGTCTTTTTTTTAGTAGGTATTAGGTCTGATGGTGCTCTCCTTATTTTCAGTGAAAGGGACACAAGTAATAGCTGTCTTGCTCAATGTTGTGAATGACTACTGAAGTCGGTGAAGTCAGCATTGGCTGTGAGAGCCATTTCCCTTGTTGTGTTAATTCTTGCATGTAATATTTAATTAAATACTAGAAATCAGATGTTGACTCAGCGTTGCAAAGCCTCTCCTAACTGCAGTTATCGCTTCTTGTCCTTTATTTGTAAACTGAATCCATACTAGAACTCTACATGTAGCCATTCACTTAGAAAGTGACAGTAACCAACATCTTTGCAAACTCACAAATAAGAATGATGCCCTCCAGAGAGGGAAAGGTTGTATTTCTCATTCTAAAGGTGGAGGTTTGAAACCCAGACATTGCCTAGGGTCTCTCCTGTTACCTGTGTAAGAGCCAGGAACAGAAGTCAGATATCCTGTACTCCAGCCCAACCCTGACACTATAGGGCTATTCTCTAGTCTCGTATTCCTGCAAGCCATTACTCTATAAACATGAGAAATAGACTGGTAGAAGTATTTAGCACTGATTATTTCTGGAATATAATCATTCCAGCCTCCCTTGGCAGCTAAAACATTACTCTTATGTCAAAGGTGGGGAGACTGGGACACAGTGCTTTGTCCAAGCTGGAGGGTCTGTTAGGATCAGAGTCCTACAGCTCAGGCCCATGGCCCCAGCTCGGTCCTGTGGACTGCATTGCCTGTCACTGCTAGGTACTGCCAGTGAATTAAATAATAGCTTAGTGGAAGAGGAAAATTAAGCAGAACTGACAAGCAAAACAAGATACGCTCTTCAATGAGATTTGAAAAGTGAGACAGAGAGTTGATTAGGTTCGTATCACTGTACGATCTAGAGATGCTAAACAACCAGCTCTCTGCAGCCACGCTGGTGGGAGTATCGACCAGCTGGAATTGCTCCTCCTGAAATGCAGTAACCCGTTTGTACTGCCGTGCTGCCTGGAGGGGGTTATTTTGTCATGGGAGGAAAGCGCCCTCAAGATTTCCCCTTCCAGACAACTCTAGGCAATGTCAGGTAACAAAGGGGGAGAGTGATCTTGACAGTAGGCTGAGAACTGCAATGAGCTGACAAGAGACACGGTGAGAGAGAGACGAGTTGTGCAAACACCCACACACCAAACTTGCAAGACACAAGATGGACAGGGAGAATTATGAAACTTTTTTGGAACACTACTTTTTCAAGAATGTCTATCTTCGCTATGATGCTCCCTCTCCAATCACATTATTAACGCTTTGTTATGTGAAATCCAGTTACAGCTGACTGATGTACTGTATCAAACAAGGCACATCACGAACTGGTGTGTCAGCATGGTGAACTGAAGAGGAAAAAAAACTAAATCCCCATTTCTGAAAACTGTCTTTAAAATGCAAACAAAATACCAAAAGAAGCTGCCTCTGTAAGTCACTGTTTACAACTGTATTACCAAAAGGGAAGGGTGTGCTGCTGAGACAACTTGGTGAGGGTCTGGATGAGGTAAAGGGGCTAATTTTATTCCCTGTCCTACTGAAGTGGTGACAACAATGAAAGGTGGCAGTGGCAGCTGCTGCTCTGTACTCACATGTCTGCCTGCCAGTTCTGCCTGACTTCATGGGGCACCTGGAGTCCAGGAGCATCACCTCATGGTGAATCTGCTCTGTTCCCCTCTACTGTGGCTCAGGAATGGCCCAGGTGGTGACAAGTGAACTGAACAGAGCTGCATTGCTAGTGGAGGTTTGCCTGCTCCTTTCCAAACTGTTTCCAGTGTCTGTGTTGGGGTGGAAGAGGTTAGGGACTATTCACAAACATCTCAGCTTCCAAGGCTTTGGAAAACCTTTCCACAAGTTTCTTTGGTTGCAGAAAGGTCTCTCTCAAAGCACCCAGCCTTTCTGGTGACCTGGTGTGCCGTTAGTGCTGTTGTAATCCTGTTTCCCCCATGATGATTAATCTGCAGAGAGCAGAAGGGCTCCTTGCTCTGCCTGCCTGCTGCCAGAGATGGTCCTGCTGACCAGGGGAGAAGCATGGGCTCTGGCACCCCGGCAATGGCTCTGCTTGGGGGACCTTGGGTGGCCAAGGGGAACATAGCATTGGAGCTGGAGGCAGTCATGGTTCCAAAGGCTGCTGGAAAATGAGCAGTGTTGCTGGATGACTGGGCACAGTGGTGGATTTATAGGGCTCTCCTCCTGCCTCAAAAAGGAGCAGCAGAGGAGCAGGGCTGAGGGGGAAAAGATCAGCATTGATTAAGCTGACAGTTCTGCTAATGTCACTGTGGACAGAGCCACTTTCCTTTTCTTTGCCAGCAGCAACTTAAATAATAAGATGCAGAGGGAGAGCAGGGAGTGTCAGTGCTGGGCTACTCACAGTGCTGTTGGCAGTATTTAGATGGAAACTGGTGGTGTGATGGATAGCCATGATGAAAAGATATATAGTGATCAGTGCTCTGGAAATGCAGGCAGATTAAGCAGGTCTGTGCCTGACTAGACTGAAGGTGACTCTACCAAAAGCTGGTTGTTAGATGCTAATAGCTTTTTGTCCCACACAAATAATATTTGTACTAAACTCAGAGGTGGGTACAACAGTCCTTGCAAATGTGTTGGTAGAATCTGCTTTCTCAGTTTGGCCAGATCTGCATGCTGTGCTGCTTGCTGGGCTCTGGGGTTCACCAGACCAGGGAGGGAAGAGCTTGTTTGGTTCTGAGCAGAGCGTTACAAGCCAAGTTGCATTTCAAGCCTTGGCAGAGATGAATGGTCCAGTTGTCCTGTCTCCATGCCCCTGGTCCTGCACCCAGTGTCAATGAGCAATTGTACAGGCTGGATGAAGGGCACTTTTGTCACACCATGATCTGAAGATAAATCCAATTCTCAAACTCTATAGGATTCTTTCTTTAACCTTACATCTGTCAGTCAAGAATGATCTATACAGCTCTGTCTAAGCACCTCTAGCTACCTGACCTAGTGTGAGGCAGTGTGTGACTTGCTGGACTGGGATTTACTTGCAAGTTGTTGCGAGATAGGATAGTCTTCATCACCTTCATAGACACCAGTGAGGGCTGGAATTAATAGGGATAATCCCCAGGAAAGGAATGTGAACCATGGTTACCGAGCCCTGTACCATCAGGCCTGATGACTGAAACTAAATTTTTTACATCCACTGTTTTAACCCTAAACCCCTCATTTAGAGAAGGAGGGGAGGTAGAAATAGTGTCTAGACTGGCTGCTGTATTGTGAGCAGTATCATCAGCATGTGGCTTTGTACACTAAGAGCTCATAAGTGTTTTTAACTGTAGTTAAGGACAGTGTCCACCACGTCTTGTATTTCACACAGTGGCTCTTAAGTCTTATGTTAGACTGCTGGACTTAGTGATTTAGGCCTCGTTCCATCCATTGCCACGGACAGATTCAGAGTAAGTGAAGTGTATCTGGTTTTATAAGCTTGACGTGTACTGTATAGAGTTAGCTGTGATGGACAGCTCTGGAAAGAATCATTTGTATAAATAAATGGCCAGACATCATTATTTGGATCCATATCTCCCTGGTTGTTATGAAGAGGTGATCTTCTGATATCTTTCGAAACATCATGCCAAGCTATTTCCTAAGGAGGTTTCTGCTTGGAAATGAGTATAAAGTTTTAGTTTTAATTTTGTAGGAGTTAAATTGCATGTTAATCATATCTCCAACACTAAACTTCACATACAGAATGTTATGGATAGCTATCTAGCATTTCCAATCAGCCAGGGGCACTGTCTTTGCTGTCTGTTTCATCCAAGGACAAAAGTAATTCGTTAGGATAGCAAATTGCCTTCCAACTCTTGCAAATTGCCATTAGAGCATCACTATAGAAATAATCTGTGCTATCTGGATTATGGCAATGAAATTGCTATAAATGAAAGCTGTTTTCTGAACTAATATTTAGACAAGATGAGAGAGGGAGAGATACATGAGGGGCATTACTAAATAGATTTCAGGATTCATTTTTCTGAAACAGGTTCTTTTCCTCCTGAAACATCTATCTTGCAAGGAGTTTCCTTAGAGTGTTTAAATGAAGAGTGAAGCTTCAAGAACAAAGTGAAAATGGAAGAAGAAATATATTGCCATGGGAAGCTCAAAAATGAGGCACTTGGGGTTTCAGAGAATTATCATTAATCTCCTCCTGCCCCGAGGGCATTCCTTTGTGACCATCAAAATGACACACATGCAGCTGTCTGGCAGTTTGCCACATCTCGAGGTTTGATGGACTTTGCTCTGGGGATGGCTAAACCTCCAGCTGTTCGGAATGGCAGTTTGCTTTCCTCTGCAAACGTGCTCAGATGTTTATCTGACCTATCCGAATCCACAGAATAAATTATTTCAAATGTTCTTTCCTCACCAGAATCTGGAAACACAAGCGGCCATCAAAACCCGAAAGCCTGTTCTGCCTGAGCACCACTTTAGCATTAGATTAGGATCAGTGGCTGTACCGGGTGCCTCTGAAGATTGCTGTTGTACCTGTGGCTTAACATGTAATGAGGTGCACCTCATTAATATGGGAGGGAAAACCCGGGCACAGGTCTATCTGGCTTGGTGACAGACTCGTGTATGCCACCAGCACAGCACGAAGCAGCTGCTAGCTGGTTCCCCAGGGCAGGACAGCTCATGCAGTTACGTGGCACAAGCATAAAATTCAAATGGGTAAAAGGAAGCAAAGGGTGAGTCAGAAATACAATCCAAGAGGAAAAGTGAGTCTTCAGAGTGAGCAGGAGCTCAGTGACAGAGCTGAGAGCGTGGTGGGGGAGTATCAACTACAGGCTGGGGCTGGCGGCAAGGGCTCCCGGGAATGTGGCGTGTTTCTGTGCGCACGGCTGAGCTGTCAGTGCCTGAAGCGGTTGGGTTCTGATCACCTCATCAGCATAGGAAATCTCTAAATCAAGAGACTTAGAGCATTGAGAAACAGGTTAATAATAACTGACAAAATATAAGCATTGATTTTGAAAATGCTGCATGGGTATGATAAAAGAGTAGGTATGTGCAGAAGACAGAGAACTGCATGAACCACTTGTTTGGCTTTGTTCGGTGTTGAGTGAAATAGCAGAGAGGGGAAAAAAAGGATCTTCTGATAGTACCATGAATCTTAATGGTGTAAGACATGCTTAGACCACCTAACATATTTCAGAGCCTCCCCTCCCACCCTACACAGCAGCACACTGATACAAGGATGGGTACTGAGACAGTATCTGAGGCCTGTGGGCAGAATGTTTATTTACTTTGACAAAAAAAAAAACTAGCGGGAAGTTCGGCGCATGAGTGCAAACTGGGATAGAGGACAGATATTTCCAAAGCCCCTGCCAATCCCCTTACATGGACATGATTTGACTCCTGCACGTACTTGAGAGGGACCCATGACTCAACACGTGAATCTGAACGGAATTGCATGCACAGGTTTTGATTCATTGTGACTTCTAAGTGCCAAAAATAAGAGCCTTTCAAAAAATTTATTTTAAAAAGAGACTGGCGGTGATATTAAAAAAAACCAAACAAACCAACTCCTCTGAAATAATGGGAGCAGCTGTACATATTTCTTAGCAGTGATAGGACTAAAATGCAGGTATTTTCTGACCGAGATAAATCTTAAGTTCCCTGTGTGTACAAGTGAGACTGTAAATCTGGAGAAAGGCTGCTGTGGGAAGATGAAAGTTCTCTTGCCAGATGAAGACTTGGCTCTTCTTGCTCAAAGTCACACGTTTTCAAGATTATTTGCTTTGTGACAGACAGCTCTAAATCCTGAGCTACCTGGTTCGAAGCAGGTGCCTCTGACCGTGGTGTAGCTACACCCCAGGATAGACTGAAAGGCTACGGCTAGTCCTCCGCAGCAGGGTGGACCTCAACTTTGTATGTTCTCCTAGTATTCACTTGGCCCTCACTCAAGCAGTGCACTGAAGGGCTGGTTTTGCAAGATGTAATTTACTCAGAGGTTCAAACTGTGTTTGGAATTTCCATCTGATTCAGATTTTTAAGGCAAATACCTAAATGCAAATCAAACCTTTTGTATTTCAGGTGGAAAAAGTTTAGACACAGAAAAAAATTAGCCAGCAACAAAACCATCAGTCTGGGTTCATCTGAAATTCTGTCTCCTGAGTCTGAAGAGCTGGTAGCCAAGCTGTGGGTAGCAGTGCTCCAACTCGATGCAAGGCTTTGAGGAGGAGAAGGTGCACAGGCTGCTGTCTGCATGTCTCTGGGACAGAGCAGGGAAAGTAGGGCCCTAAGTGGGTGTCAGAGGAACAGGGAAAGCAACCAGGCTTGGACAAACCAAATCCCTGCTTTATGGCTTAAGCCTTCTGCTGAGGGACAGCTTTTGAAAGGAGCCATTTGCCTCTTGATGAAGTCCGTGGGACCTGCTGCTGAGACTGCTTTCACCCAGCGCAGGTGAGGGCAGTGTCGATGGTGTTACTTCTCCACCATGAAAAGGTCTGTGCTCCTTTTCCCAGTGCTACCAGTAACACACAGACAAGTGCTGCATCATTTCCAAATGGTCTCCACATCAGAAACTGGTGAGCTACTGAGCAGAACCACGGGGCAGAACCACGATATAGTCAGAAATTCAGGGGTAACTGAATTAACGGGGGTCATGCTTGAACACGCTAATACCACCCTTTCATTTGAGACCGAAGTTCTCAGGGCTCAGCTGGAGGATAAGGTCAGAAACTGACGTTTTTTATTCTAGTTTTTAGAACTTCTGCCTCCAAACATACAGATGAAGTCTATTTCTCACTTAAAAGTTAATTTTGCGATAGCAGTACCAATACAGTGGGGGAATACGTCCCCCTCAAACGGTATCACAGACTAATGTAGGCAACCATGTATTTTTGAAAAAGCTGTAAAAGGGTTAGTGTTTGCAGGCACAACCTTTCTTTGGCAGGGAAAGATTTCAGCTTTTCAGAAGTCTGAAAACACAGACAAAGACTGGCTGTGCACGTAGCCTGTTAGCTCTCCTCCGGAGCTGGCTGACTGCTCATAAGAGGAAAGCAAACACTCCGAACTGGCCTCAGCTAAGCCATCCTGCCTCGCTTCTGTTATTTGTTGACTAAAACAGGGCCAGCTGTCTAGCTAGTGAAACAGAAGCATTAAATCAGAGAAATCATAGAAAATGAAGACGGGGAAGCCCCTTAAAGGTCACCTGGTCCTGCTGCTGCCCTGTGGCAGGTTCAGCTTTACCTGCACCACTTCTCTCTGGTTTGTCTAACCTGTTTTCCAAAATCATCAGTGATGGAGATTCCAGAATTACCCACCGTTAGGTAAAAAGTGAAAGATGTGCTTAAGGAAAAATAGAAATGTTCAGCTAGTAGCTTCTCTCTATGTGGATAGTCTGATGTACAACACATCCCCTCTGTGGTTCAAGAAAACGCGCTGATCCTTTGGGGCCGTGCAAATCTCAGCACTGGAAAATGGGAGAATCATGCTGACTTTCACCTGTAAGGTTGTTACTGGGAATGTGCAGAGATGAATTTTGGCTAGATGGGATTTTAGGTCTAATATACTTAAGCGGTTGCCTTCAAGAACTTAATTGTAACAACTACTACTAGCCTACAATTCTCCAAGAGAGGCTGCGCTGTGAGAGGGATGGGAGTGTTTGATTCCACCCTACAGAGGACAGACAGCACAAATCCTAGCAGAGGGTGTTGCTGTCCCACTGGCCTCTTGCTTTAATTCACTTACTGGGACTGTTTTGTCTGTACAGTGATGAGGCATGGCCATAATCCCTTATATGTCCCATCTGCATTCTCTATAACTGTGCTCAGCCTCCCCCAACATACATAATTGCAGAGTTTACAGGAAAGTTACTCTATTACTTTCCCGTTTCTTTCACCATTTTGCTATTTCCCAGGCGCTGAGGAAGCTCTCGTGTAGTGCCCTGTTACTGCTTTTGTTGAGACTACTCAGCTCTTTCTTTTCCTACCCAGGGCTTAAGGTACAATGAACTGAACTCTCTGGTGCATCCTCCTCTTCTTTTCCTTCTCCATTTCATCCTCGAGCACATTTTTACGGAGGAGGTCAATATGGCTCCCAAAAGGAGCTCCCCCAGTCCCAGTGCCTCAGTTGCTAGTAGAAGGGTGCCACGTGTTCCTCAGCAAGAATCTTCCACACTTCGGGTCCAGGTTACTTCTCCCCAGGACTTACTGGCAATAGCACCAAATTGCTTCCTGCAATCCAGCATCCTACCAGTGCTATCAAGCTGTCACACTCAGTCTTCAAACAAGTCAGTGCCAGAGTAACAGAAACATGTAAGCCTCCTGTCAGCACATGATGGATTAATTTTTTAATATCAAATGTCCACATCTTAATCCCAGTCAAATCAGCTGAACTCCTAAACACTCTTGTAGGGACTGCAAGTGGGTGGAAAGGAAGAATGTTTGTAAAGGGCTGAGATAAAACAGCAGGAAGAGGTTATCACAGAAGTGGCAATTCAGAGCTACTCGCAGGCTCTGCAAGGCAGTGTCTCCAAATGCCCTCTTATTTAGTGGTGAAGAGCAGCTGACTCTTGGATGTCTTGTTTCTGAATTGTAATATTTATAATATGTTTTAAACATTTTTTCCACATCTGTGTACTTCACAGGAGGATGGGGGACAAACCGGCAATTGAAGGAGCAATTGTAAACTAGTTAATGGGCCTGGCTGTCATGTTTATTAGCCAGTATGTGTAAGGCTGTTTTAAAGTGGCTTTCAGGAAAATGGCAATTAACCCTCTTGAACTTATGCTGTCTATGTAGTCTGAGGAGCTAGCACAAAGCTTGCATTCCCTTCTTCAGTTCATGAAATAAAATTCAGAGTATGTTAAAATTTTAAAAATTAATTCTGAATCTACGCTGCTTAACACTGGGAAGATCCATTATCCCAGTGATGGAGAGTAACAGTATGACACTTGTTTATCCATACCAGGTGCTGCAGGTTTTATCATAATTTCCTGACTTACGAGGAAGCAGCTCTCTGCATCAGTTGGGCTTTCTTCATAGCCTCATATTCCAGTATTTTCATAGCCTGAAGCTTCCTAACTTGCAAGATATCGCCTGATTGTTGACCATAGAAAACAACCTCTTCTCTGGCAGATCAAAACTCCCTGTGCCCAGCAGAGTAGACACATATATATCACTTGCTTCCTAACCCAGGACTCCTAGAGTTTTCCCGTTTGGCCTCACTTAAGAAGCATTAAAATTAGAGAAGGATGCAAGTCAAAAGATTTGAGGCTTTGAGGGATTGCACTGAAGTCTGGGTGTTTGTTGTTTGGTTGGTTTTATGCTGGATATACTGGTTTTATGCTTGGGTTTTTTTGGCTTATTTTGAACCTTATCCAAATACTTGAATGTGGTGGAATTAGAGACAATGCTGAACTGCTGGCTTATCACTTGTTATCTTTTTCTCGCTATGGCTTATCCTCCCATTTGGTAATTGTTCTTGTTTGAGTAGATTTGGCTGAGTGCAGCTTTTGTCTGGTTATTTTAAATGCCTCTCAGAGAGAGTTGAGGAAGAAGAAATTAAGAAGATAAATTCCTGGGGGCAGAGAAATTGAGTTAAAGTACTACTCTCACACTCAGAACTTTCACAGCTGCTTTTTAATGTCTGCACATGTATCCAAAAGAACAAAAGAGCTATTAGAGGGTTATCTTCACTAGTTTACCTGTACCTTTGCCTCAACAAACCACCAGAAGCTTTTTGGATATGAAAGAAACACTGGACATTTTCCCCACTTTTTTAAACATCGCAGTATAATCAGAAATAGATTACTGTTGGTTTCAACACAGCTTCATACTGTCCAGAAATAAGGTGGCAGAAAGACCTTTTAGGTAAAAGTAGGAATTTCATTAAGAAATAACAACTGAAACACTTTATTTGTTAAGCATAATTAGTAGTTCAAGGACAGTTGCCTTTCAAAATCCCCGCTTTGATTCCTGTCAGGTGCAGAGGCAGTGAGATGTGACATGACATTCATCAACTAACTCTCAACATTAAAAGATGTGATGATTTTTCTCTAATTGAGGGGATGGGAAAGCAAACTTTTTTTTTTCAAAGAGCTTGAGAAAGGTTTTAAATGTCTGTCAAATATCCAGCAGTACTTAGTAGAAAACTGAATGGAAGCTTGTCAAATTCAATTTTTGCCCATTCCCAATGCTTTTATTTTGAAGGTATTTTACTTTCTGGCATTTCAGATATTATTTATAGGAATATTTTTTCTCTGTCTTCACGATATCTCCTGTTCAAATTTGCCTGCTGACTTGATTATGCCATTCTGACAGCTTTCTTTTGGACCAGTCAGCTCTTCTGCAGTGTATTCCAACTGAGAGGTTTCAAAATAGTTTTATTTTATTTTTGATCTTCCTGTGACTATCGAGTATTATGCTGGCCTTTTTTTTTTTCTAGTCGGCTACTCTAGTGTTTCTTTCTCTTTCTTCTTCACCAACTCCCAGCACATTTTTGTTTTACACGTGGATATTGTTTTGTGTACCTGCATATTATTTTTCTTAGCCTCTGGATTCTACAATTAGCATGATTCTGCCTTTTATTGTAGAAATTGAGCTAGAATAACTCAGGAGCAGAGGGACTTGTGAGCATGAACTGCTCGCAGCAGAAATCCAAAGTCCATGCTCTAGCTGAAAGTTCATCAGGGAACGGGTGACCGGTCCTACTTCACCTCGAGTACCTTAAAGTGCCTTTAATGACTGCAGCAGGTTATTTCCGTGAGTCCAAAACCTTCCCCTTCAGATTTTACACAGGCTGTGGGCAGTGCTTCCAGCTGTGTAAAAAGCAAAACTGAAATGCCAGAGAAATACTCACTGCTATAAGTGAGTTTAAAATCAGGCTGTGAGAATAACTCTCCGGGTTAATAATGATCCTACGTCCCCATTTCTTCATCTTTATCAGTGGTTCAGGGTTGTAAACATAACCCAGGCCTGTCTTCTGGGTTTGTTCCTGACACAGGACTTTCTCTCTCTTTCCTTGTTACCAGTCTGATAGCTTGGAAATGTGACTGCCTCTCTTTTTGTCTTGGTGCGGTGTATGAAAAGCAAGCATCTGCAGCAAGAAGCATACTGGAGGTCTTGGTGGAAGAGGAAGGATGTACTTTGGAAAAGCAAATGTTGAAAGAAGCTGTAGCTGCTGCTTTGCACAGAGTGACTCAGCTCTCTGGGCATGGGTTTGCCAACGTAAATGCAGTTTAACTCAGTGTTTCCATGAAACCCATGAACTGACAGTCATACTTTGAGGTCTGGTACTGCCATGTAAAAACTTCCATCAACTTTAGTGAACTTTTTCTATGGAAAGGGATGACTAAAGCCAGCATGTTTGATTTATTATCTGTGCTATGCTGCTACATTAGTAGAGCAAAGACACTTGTAAGCCCTGTATGAAAACCCAGCCAGGGAAGGTCCCTGCCCCAAGGAGCTTTGAGTCTACATAGGAGAGGATGTCAGGCAGGAGGAGAAAAGAAGCAGCCAGTGGTAATGTGACCAACAGAAAGATAATTCATATATCCCCTATTCAAGGTTGTCCCTGTCTAAGACTCTTGCAGAGCTTACATCCTCTTACAAGTTACATATCCTGCATGCACCAAAATGCAACTCTCCTTTCTGGTACTTCACAGGATGAGGGAACATAGTGTCTGGTCTACGTGAACAGAAGAAGAAACTAATCTAAAAGTTTGTCAGTTCTACAGAGTATTTTGGAAAAATGTTAATTCTATTTCACATATAAATGATGTGGTCTCTGACCTGCAATTATTTGCTATCAATATTTTCCTAGGAAACTTTTAAATAGACATAAGATTGAATGGCCAAAAAACAGTAAATAACAATGCTGGGGTTTTTTTGGTTTTTTTTTTTTTTTGGCAGTTCAGTCTGGAAACCTGGCTCTAAAAAACATGATAATGCACTTGGGGACCAAAAACATACCTTAGGTGTGCACGCAAAACCAATGTAACTTAAGGTTTGATATTAAACATATTCACTGAAAAGTACAGCAAACAACTCCATCTCAGAAAATTTCAAGATTCTTAAAAGATAATTTAGAAATCAGAAAGAAGGGCTGTCAAGGATATCTAGTCTTTTATTGCCTGCTCTTGATGCACACGTGGAGTCTTGTTCAGATGTGCTCCTCTTTCTTTTCTAAACTGAAACATTCGCTGCCTTTGTACTACACAATAAACAAAACTGTTTTCATCCACCCAACTGCCAGATATGACACCCTATGAGTAAAAGATCTGCATGTCATCAAATCCTGTACTGAGTGGTTTCCCTTTAAAGACACTATTTTCAATTTATCTCAAAGTCCAGCTTAGCTCTGAGTATCTCTTTTATGCTGGTACCACAAATTGTATCAACATTACAGGATTATGAAGTGGGATCACTTACCCATCAACTCTGGCTTCACATTGATACTTCCAGCAGAGCAGGTGCTGTGTGTTATTAGTTACAGAGAATCATTGTGCATCCAGAAACTGCCCTCTGCACCCTGCTTTTATAATAGGATTCAATACAGCTGAGCAAACACAACCTCTGTAATATATATGAAATACAGGAAGATAATAGGAGCGGGATAAACTCTCTGATTAGGAATAGTGTGCACAGGGAGTCAGAAATACAGAGATGCTTTGCAAGACGAGGAAAGAGGAGGAGGGAAAATGTGTTCAAGGTCTGACAGGAAGGCCTGGGAAACCCTGCTTAAAGGATCTCTGTCCTAACCCACTCAGTAATCCCTACCACAGGCCTGAATGCAATCACAACTTCACTGTATTTCCATGCTGGACTTTAGTTAAATTCTTAACATTGCAGTTAAATAGAGGAAAAAACCCCAAACAAATCCAACATCCTAGTTAGTTGTTAGTAACTTCCAAATAATGAAATGACAGCAATTCCCCAGCCCAAACAGCTTAATTCATTTGTTTCTACTTACCTCCATTTGTCTCTTGGATTTTTAAAGCAAAGGCTCATTTTTGTCCTGCAGGTTCGGTGTTGCTGCTCAGTGTTATCTTGCCTGATCATAAAAGGCTCCTGCCCAAAAGGGAAGAGGAAAGCAATACGTAAAACAAACACAGAAGCCCAAGAGGAAATCTACACCCTAAAGACCAGCACTAATAGCAACTGCAAGACAGGGAAAGAGAGAACACTCCCAGTTACTAACTTTTTCCATTGATACATCTGTTACAAAACAATTTTGCTGCAAATTTCTCTTCCTTCTTGCGAGGAATGCTTTGCTGTATGTGTAGACCTCAGATAAACTACACGATGAACGTGGGGTTTGTGGTTTGGGTTTGGTTTTTGTTTTTTTTTTTTTGACCAAGTAAGCAAATTAATGAAATATAAACTAGGAGCTCAGCTGACTGCTTTAAAAACATAGTGCTAGGCAGCAATTATCACACGGTGCATTTGTCCATACTTCAGATTTTTTTTTTTTTTAATTCAAAAGTCTTCAATGGAAGCAGAGTCATATTTGAAATAACCACCTATGGGACTTCCTGGCCAGAAAGCCTTAGTGCAACAGAGGTGAATGTTTAGATGATTGATAACTTAATTTTTTAAGAGCTTGATGGGCAGACAGAGAAAATGTGCCAAACTGTCCTTGCCTCAGAGCGCCAAAAAAGAACTGCATTGAGAAGGAGAGCTCATGATTTCACCTCTAAAGACTTTAAGGCTTGAGGGACGTGCAGAGGGGCAAAGCGGGATTTACTGCGGCAGCAGAAGCTGCTGGGCCCAGCTGTGTTTTCACACCCTTTCCTCAGTGGATTTAAGCTCCGCTAAGCTCCAGAGCTGTTCCTTGGTGTAGGTCATAGGGTAGCTATGCATGTGAGCCCACAAAAGCTGTATGGAAAGTTTTGTCACTGACACTTAATATGTAGCTTGGAACAAATAACAATTTGGTTTGAATTAAAAAGTTTTGACAGTTACATCTTACCAAATGTTAGTCAGAAAGGAAAACTGATGGACGTGTCTTGTTTGAAAATTCCCAGGGTGTAGTAAGTTCATTTGCTTTCAAAAACTTAGGATCAGATTCTTGCCTTGCCTCAGAATAAATCTGGAACTACTTCAGGGACACTGACAGAAATTAAGGTCGTTCTGTTCACCAGCGTAAATGAAATCTGCCTTGAGCCTGCAGCCAGCAAAGGCTGTACCCAGTAGCAGAGGTGTGAAAGAACTGCTGCAGGCAGTAAAGCTGACAGTGGTCCTATGAAAGGCAATATTATTCCCCACCCTCCCCTCAACCTTCCCTGTGAGTTCTTGCTGTTGCAGTTTTCCACCTCCACACACTGAGGCGATGTGCTGATGGGCTTTTTAAAAGTTACGTAAGGAAACACAGATCATGTACAGAGGTGACAAGTCAGCTCACGGGAGAAAGGAGTCTTCTGGTTCCCACCTGGGATATTCATAGAGACCTGAAAGCATTTGGTTCCCAAATCCCCTTGGACCCCCTGGTGCCAGTGTGCCTGTATCCTTGGTGCTCCTTGAAAATTGCAGTCAGCATCTCCTCCAAGTCTTGCTTTCTGAAGGAGTTTTCCTGTTTGTGCTCCTCTCAGCTAGTAGCAAAGCAGAAAGCCTTTCCATCAGACTGCCAAACAACGGTCATTCAGTAAGTGATGGCCTTGGGACGCAAGCCCAGGAGAGGCAGAAGTGTCCCTAGCCCATTCCCAGCCCTTTTCCTTTCCTTTTCCCTTACCCATTTCCTTTAAGCTGAAAACTGCTCAGGTCAGGAGTAACGCACCCCACTCCGCCCCAATCAGAAGGTAAAGTTAGATGCATGTCTCTCCACCAATGCAGTGGGGGCCCCATGCAAACAGTAGAGCAGAATCGGGCCAAGAACACAGGAACAACCCCTTTTTTTTTTTTCAAAGAGACCTTTTGGATTATTCCTTTATGAGTGCTCCTTTTGGTCTGGCACAATGTGGAGTTATATGGCAGCATGCTTTTCCCCCTGCTTCATCATTTTCTCTCAGAAAAAGCATCCGGCAATGCTGCTTTTGTGGCTGGTTAAAAGCTTCCCACACCAACTCTGAATGACTGAGCCAGGTAAATGGCTGGACATCTTTTACATGCCTCTCAAAGACTCCAAGTGAGCCTGGTTGGTGCAGACAGGTGTTGGGAGGAATTGCCAGCTATGGATTTGTTTGGGTTTGGACTTTCTCACTCTTCACAGAGCTGGTCATCTTACAAAGGAAAATCAGTGGAGTAATTCTAGCACAATTATATTTAAGCTGCTAGTTTGCAAAGGGCCTTTATGTAGCTTGGAGCAGAACATTTTCTCTCTCATTACTAATTCAGCATTGCCAGCAGTGTAGGTAACTTTATCAGGATTACCAAACCCTGCTATACTTGCAAGCAGGGACATGGTTTATAGGCAATCCGGAGGCTATTTACTACCAAAAATAGAGAAATTGTCCTGTTTCCCATCTCTGCACAATTCTGTATATTAATTTTACTAATACTTGAGCATAACATATATTTAGCTGTGGTAATTAATTACAATTATTTATATAATTACATCTTATTCTGTACATACTGTCTTTTGCATTGCTGCATACCTGCATATGTGGTGATCTGGTCTAGGAACTTAAATGGGAAGGTAACTCTACAGATAGGAAGTGAACTGTTTTCTACCCCGTTAACTTCCCGAATCAGGTCTCTAAGAAGGAAGATAGCAACAGTGCTGGCACAAGGCCTGTGGTAGGAATTGGTGGCTCAGGACATGATGTGTGGGAGCCAGATTATCTCATTTGACTGTACAACTGTCTAATTGTGCTAGATGGGTTTAACCCAGAAGGTTCGGGAATTGGCAAGTGCTGAAATTTGACAGCATTGGGAGTTCAACTGTTCTTGAGTATTTGTACCTAGTCTACGAGAGGCAAGGAAGACATCTTTCACTGAAAACAGCCTGAACTCTGCTGACCCACGTCATCTCAAACAAACTGTAGGAAGAAAGAGAAAGGCCCTGCAGATAGATCAGTGTCAAGACAACGGATTGGGAAACGCTGTTGGAAATGCCCTGACAACGGAGAATGCGAGACTTGAGGCCACGGCCTCACCACCCCGGACCTGTCAGCGATGACCCCGCCACCCCGGTCCCATTCTCACCACCCCAGACCTATCGGCGACAGCCCCGCCACCCTGGCCCCATTCTCACCACCCCGGATCTGTCGGTGACTGCCCCGCCACCCCGGCCGCTGCTCCCGGCCTCAGGACTCCCTCAAGGTTTTCCTGTTAATCTTTCATCTCTGAAAGTACTCTGTGGCCTTGTGTCATGGACAGAGTTTATGTTAATATATGCTGGTTTATACAGCCTACATAGATATGAAGCTAGCTGATGTCCATTGCAGTGAAGAACTACTGAACTCCCTAGAGCAGTGGGGATCACTGACCGTACTCAGTTTCCTTTGTGAACTGAGATCAATGTAAATTAAATTTGTTCTCAGTAGAAGAGGGTTCCCTGGGAAAGCAGAGAGGAACTGGAAAAGGGCATTTTAGAAAAGACATTACAAAGTGATTTACAGAAGATTAAAGGATGACGTAAAGTACTAGTAACCGTAAAAAGCCTGGAGGCTACTCTGTAATATTTGAAGCAGGAAAATTTACTCTTGGGAAGCAAAAGAGGAAAATAGAAACAGAAGACTCAATCCATACTTAGAAGGAGCTGAATCGCAAATTGGTTGCCATCAACAGTACTTTTCCCACTATGGGTCGAGCCCATATAACTGTGTTGTAACTCTTGCATAGGTATTTTCATGGTGCAGAAAATGGTGGAGGGCATCTGTGCAGTTCTTTCAAAGAAACAGAATACAATGTCCTTGGCTTTGCAGACAGGATTGGGAACGATGGATGTCTTGTCCCTTGGGACTGCCGGGTAGCTACGGGGCTCGGGCGAGCAGGCAATAGCAAAGTTAATTAACCGCAATAATGTGATGAGGTCGAAGAGTGAGTTGGTGAAGGGATGTGTTCTTATTTTCTCTTTTTTCTCTCTTTTTTTAAAATCCTTTTTTAAAGAGACCCATAACACCCTCCATTGCACATTTTCATCCCTTGCACACCACAGTTTTGAGATGTTTGACTGAGCTGTTGATTTCTGAGGTCATCTCTGAAAAATTCATCTCCCAGGCACCGAGGTGGCCCTTCCACCGCCTTCTTGGGGTAACTGTTTGCAGCAGCGCGATGCCATCCCGGGTGTGCGCGTGGGGATTCCTCAGATGGAGACAGGAGAAGGTGTTTCTCCACCCAAGAATCAGGGGTTTGTTTAAACCAAAAGGTTACCATCACAGGGGATGGTGTTGGCTGCCTCAGCACTGTGCTCTGGCCTCCCACGTAGCTGGTGGTGCCTCCTCGCTGTTGGGGCTCTCTGATGAGCGCTGAAAGGGGGGTTCGCCCCGCCTGCCCCGGCTCACACCCTGCGGACAAACGGTGCTCCCCAAAACGGCCCTGTAAGGCCAGAAAATCATTGCCGTCCAGAAGTCCGGAGTTTCCCCGTAGTGCCGGAGGCCCTCCCTTCGGGCTGGCCCCAGTCGCGGCTCCGTTACGACACAGCTCACGCCGGTAAAGGCCGCCGCCGCCGGACGGCGGCAGCGGGGAGCGAGCGGCGCTCCGCGGCCGCCAGCGCAGCGGGCGCCGCCAGATGGCGCCGTCCCCATTGCAATGAGCGGCCCCACCGCCCTCCCCAGCCCGGGCCGGCCGAGCGCCGCGGCGAACAGGTTAGCTTCAGCGTCACTTCTCGGACCCGGGGCCCCGCCTGACCACCCCGGGCTGCGGCCGGCCCCGGTTCCCTCCACTCGGGCCCGCGGGATGGTGACCGACGCCATCGGCCCGAAGTGCCCACGAACGCGGTCACCACGGCGGGGTGGCCCTGCTCTGGGACGGGACAGTCCCAGCCGTCCGGCCGCGGCCCTCACAGGCACCGGGCTCCTCCAGCCCTAAAAAACGAGCACAGGCTGGCCTGGGTGCACGTCGGTAACGGTGGAGCAGGGCACAGGCCCCGCTCTGCGCCCCCAGCCAGCGCCTTCCTGGCGTTCCTCGGGCCAGCTCACCCCAAAGCAGCTGTGCCGGTGCTGAAGCTTTTCGTGGGCTTTCTAGGCTGGAAGAAACACACTTGGAAAACAAAATGCATTAATAAACGGCGTGGCCAGCAACGTAGAAAGGATTGTGCTAAAAAAGGCTGCAAAAGAATAATGTGGGAGGAAAAGATTTCCCGGTTTATTAGCTTTTAGCTAAGAGGTTGGCTCTCTGACAGGAGAACAAACATAACTTGAAACAATGAACAAGTGGCAGCAACTGCACTTCTGAGGAAAGACGGATACTTTTGTGGGGTTGACAGAAAATCCCAGGTTAGATACAGACCACCCCTATAAATGCAGCACCAAATTCACTTCCTTCCTTCCAGAAAAGTTCCCTCGCTGAGTCAGGTGCTTTCCGAGCATAATACATATTTCTTGATAGAACTTGGGTTTTTCAGCATTTACAGATTTCTTGAATGTTATTGCTTTTCCTGCGTTTTATTCACAGTAAAAGTATCTGGATACTCTTAGTGATTGGAACAGCTGAATGTTTTTTAGAGTCCTGCTATTTGGCCTCATTGTAATCCATGGCAAATGCGTCACAAATTAATTATGTGTTCTGGGAAAGGATTTCGTAT
This sequence comes from Bucorvus abyssinicus, assembly GCA_009769605.1. NCBI lineage: Eukaryota > Metazoa > Chordata > Aves > Bucerotiformes > Bucorvidae > Bucorvus > Bucorvus abyssinicus. Next base: position 7,506,336 of record CM020035.1, on the reverse strand, counting down.
CATCCCTTCTACTGGCTGTTGCTGTTAATTTCATTGGTGCTCCTCTGGTTGTACAGTGTGAGACACAGTAAACCTTTACAGTATCTCTTCCATTTATTTTTCATAAACATCTGTTCACGTCAGTTCTAATTCACTTCCTCCTTCCACTAAATTTTATTTGATATGTGTCCTCATGTCTTTTGCATGTTAATAACTGTTCTTGGCCTTCCTTGAAGCTTCTGCAGTCCTGCTGTATGATTTGTTGAAAGGGGAGTCTAGTCGAGACAGCATATTATTGGAGGTGGAAGGTGGGAAGGGCTGCTGCAATGCTGAATGCAGGTGGGAATGGTCCACAGGACAGGGCAGGCTTGCATTAGGCACTTGGTGTCGAGTCCTACTGACAGTAGCTCCAAAGGCATATTGAAAATTCGGGAGACAAGAGCCATTAAAACACCAAACACCTCAGAAAACCTCACCTGGAGGGATAACTTTCAGGGCCAGCTTTATGAATTTAAAGAAGATTTGATTGGTCTTAAGCATCCTATAGGAAGAATACAAACTTGATAATAAAGCAATCTTCAATCTGCTAAAAGAAGTGTAAACAGAGAGCTGAAGGCAGTCAAATGTAGATTTACAATAAACTGCAAGATCCTAACAGGATAATTTGCTGTCACAACAACTCTCTGGAGGCTTTGGTGGCCATCCATCCTTGGGAGTTTCAGTGTGATCTACCTAAAATCCTGTAAGTTACATGGCTCTTCTACATTTCCTGAGTGTCTCTGGTAACAAAAGGAACCAGAACTCTCAAAATACAGTTTATTTCTATAAGGCTGGCAAAGACAGACAAGCAAACACTTCCAGGTAATAAGTGCAAGAAAGAACAATTTGTCTCGTGGAGATAATATTTAGAACAGCCGAGATTAAAGAAGTGACCCTGGCCCAGGGGCTATTCCAAGATAGCGGATGATTCTTTATGCAGCCAAATTCCGTGGGAGGTTGTGAGCAATGTTTAGTGGGCGTAAGACACAATCTCATTTTCCTCCAGATAAACAACACACTTAAGCTCACCTACTGTTGGATTACAGGTGTGCATACTAGAAAGACAGGGGAAACCACATTTCCAAACCCAGTCAGTACTTTGCTAAAATTCCCTGTGATGATACAAAACTCACCGGGATTTTATGCCCAAGTGTGGATAGCTGAACTAGGACCCTTGATGATTCCTGCCAGCCCTATCTATCGTTCATGGTACGTCAACTTGGCCCAAGGCAAAAATGTCTCCACCTTTCTCATGGGCATGCGTGGGGACTGTGGAGGATGTTCTGCTTCTCAGCACAGCCTCCCCAGGACTGCTAACTCCTTGGGCAATCCTGAGAATTTCTGCTGTGCTCTCATCTGCTCTGGTGTTTCATTCTATCTGGTAACAGATAGGAGTAGTGTAAGAGCAGGAAGGAGGCAACGTTGGATGATGTCTGTTATCCCAAATTACAGCAACGCCAGATGAGAGTGTGAGCTCTGGTTATGAGTCGTGGGTGGTGCTACTGAGGTGAAAAGTAAACACGGTATCCTGATGGCTTATGCTCACCTCTTTCATGCAACACTGGCTTGGATAATGCCTACCCAGGTAACTTTTACACCTCATCTTGCCAACTTTTGATCAGTGTTGCTGTGCAAAGGTCTCTCCTTGCAATTTCCACCTTTGAAGGGCTGCGTTTTAAGAGGGAGGAAACTGAATCCTGTAACCTAAGTGTGTGATGTGAATGAGTAAACTATTGGAAAACATGAGACACAGCACTAGCTCAAATATGAGAACAAACAAACTTGATATTTACCTGCCCAGTCATACAGGACAGAGTTTAAGATTCTGTTCTTGCTACTAGCATAGAAAAACCTGACCAGACCTGAACTGAATCCCTTTGAAATAACTGTACGTTATTGCCCAATTCTTTTAGGTTTCTCAGTATACATGCAACTGGATAGGTGGCTGCTGCCAGTGTAGCAGTTGGAAAGGAAATAAAAGACCCTTGAAAAAGCCACGTGTGTTTCGCCTTGGGGCTCTACCTTCAGCGTGACCTCAGTTTGCATCCTTTATTCGCACAGAAATTTTCTTGTCTTCAGCCCTGTTGCCAGTTCATTCTCTGCTGGGCTCTGCTCTCAGCCTCCTGGTAGCCCTTGCCAAGGGCACTTCCATTGAATGTGCCTTCTCTTGGCACCCTGTCATGGAACTGAAGATCTGGAACATACCAAGGGCTACTCATATCTTCTGCAATGGGTTGGGTTGGTGGGGGTTTTTTTTGGTTTTGGTTTTTTTTTGGGTGGCTTCTTCCTGTTTTGTTTTTTTTTCCCCTTAGTGTTATCTATCTCCTTACTTCTTGTTATCTCAAAGCCGATTGTTTCTACCCCCCTTGAATCTGACTCTCCCTTCGTGTTTTTCTAGCATGCAGTATTGCTTTTTTGAATGTTTAGAGATTTGGGCTTCTGCTTTCGATTTCACTTAGCTCTCCCATTGCATCTTCCATCTGTCATTTTAACTTTGAGGTATAGTTTCCTGTGAACCTGCTGCCTCTAAGCTTCGATCTCACTGATGCTGCTCATCTGCCAAGGAAGTCCTTTCTGTGTAAAGCCTCCATCTGTGGACTAGACTATCTGTGCATTGCATGTGGGTGAGAGGTAGGGCACAGAGGGCAACCACAGGGCTAATGCCAGCAGGGCATGTTAATACAGTTTGTGCTCGAGTTTCTGCAGCCTTCATCTCTGGGGAATGGCAATTTCAATGGCTTATGCTGGATAACTTCCAGAACTGTGGGACTGCAAATGGCACTAAGAAATTTCTGCATAGCTCATGCAAATGCCATAAACATTTTAACGCAACTAACGCATTGAGAAAACAGCTACCGTATGGTATGTCCGAGACATGGCACTTATCCAAATAGTAATTCTTGCAGTGTGCTTAATTCTTCGGGATGATGATGGTGAGGGATTTCCTTTAACTTCTATAGAGGACACCTGGGCCTGCAATGTTCTTTTTAGAAAGGTTATTTCAACAATAGATAGATACTTTCTTGTCATTATACACAGTGCAGTATCTGTTCCCAGAGTCATTGCTCTAGTAGAGAGCCGTTTTATTGAAGTATTATTCATTGATAACGGTCATATTCTTGCCACGTATTGCCAAATAAATATAACGATAAATGAGCAAATATTACCTCATGTGCACGTCTGAGAATGTACAGTCACTGAAGGTTATCAGTGCAGACCGACTGTAAAATAGCCAGACAAGAGCTTGTCCTGCGAGTGCTTCACTTGCTGCAAGGGGTCTGTGTCGGCAGTGGCTGCGTTTGTCAGCGGTGGGCTGCCAGCTCTTTCACACACACACACACACACACACACACACACACACACACACAGACCTCAGACAAGTAAAAGCGGGCCCAAAGATGGACCATACAAATAATATGTGCCACATAAAAGTAGCCATCTCTTTGAATTTCAGATGTATGGTCACTAATGGCCACCACCCTGCAGCTATCTCATGCCTCTCCTTGTTCCAGGTGCACGTGTGACCCATTCCTGTAGCACCCAGGGATTCGGTTATGTTGATGTCACATTGTTCATCTTTCCATGGGAAATGCACCAGAAAGAAACTTGTTTCACCTATCTTTGTTTATATATTTATCTATAATATGTACATCTGGTGGTTTGTACTTGGAAAAAAATCACAGAAACCACTAATGAGGATAGGGCGTTCTCTCAAGAGGCTGTTTCACGTTGTGGCCCGCGAAGCTCAGGCTCAGCTATGTGTTGCTGCTTGTCAGGCATCAAAACCCCTTGGGATTGCTGGCTTTATGAGTTCAGGGTCTCCCGTGGTTCATACCTTTGCTGCATTATGAGTTACAAAACAGAGGCTCCAGGCCACGGGGTCTTTCTCTCTCCCATAGGTGCTGTAAATATGTTTCTCTCCAAGACATGGTGCTGTCTGCAGAAGCTGCAGGCACGTTCTCTAAGTTGCTGCCCTTGCAGTTAGGAGATGTGTAAAATACAGCGTTTGTTTGTGTGTCAGAGCAGCCTTGAGCATTGTTATAGGCAGTTATAATTTCCAATCTGTTGAACTCACATTGTACTGCAAAACACTTTGCCAAAAAGGTAGCAGTTCTTTGGTTTGTCTTCTATGAATGGACCATTTAGGATGAAATGCTGCATGAACCCTCGTGTGGTGATGCTGTAAATTGCAAACAAAATATATTTCCCTGAGTACCCTACGATGCCTCAGACAGATGCAACCTCAGTAGATTCATGTGGCCTTTCTGCTCTTACTACCACGTGAAGACCTGCTGTGTGGAGGTCATGGTTATTGCCAAGTGGGACAGTCTCTGGGATGTGGAGGTAAACCCTGGGAGAATTATTTGCTTTAATGTCCTTGGTCAGTAACCAGATGAGCAAACTTTATGTTTGCAATATATTACTCTTAACTTCAGAGATTTTGACAATTTCATGCCTCACTTGTTTGGTGATGAACTGAGCAAAGGCTCACTTGGCATGCTGGAGAACATTGTCTCCACTGGATGCAGGAGGAGCTTCCATATTAATTATTAAGGCAAGAGAAGGATACAAACCCCACTCAGCTACCCCAGCCTGGCTGGTAAATAACAGTGCAATGCAATAATTGGGAGGTAGAGAGGAGTTTGTGCCTAAAAGAGAGAAGAGAGGGCTCCTGTTGCTCCCTGGTGTCCATATGCCCCATGAGTGTGAAGCCTCACTTAGCCTCTCAGTGAGCCTTTTATTTGCCGTTGCCATCAGGAGACCTTCATGCTGGATGGATACACTTCTACCTGTGTTCACCTGTTTAGTCTGATCTCTTAGCTCCGTGGTTGCAGGAAGCCTTCCTGCTATTTACACAGTGCACAAAGATTTGCGATTCGATTCAAATTTTACGCTTTGAAACAAGTCTGGCTGTATTCCCTAAGTCAGGATTCTCCGCTGCCCACTCCTGATTGGATCTGAGCTGTATTTAAGCAGGGTCATCAGGCTCTTGGAGGTGGGCGTGTTTTGCTGCCTTGCCAGGGTTGGTTGCTGGCATTATTGATACTGAGGTTGAAGCAGGCTCTAGAGGACTCCGCTGAGTCCAGATCAATCATGAAAGACAGATCCTGCCTTGTTTGGGCAGGATCACACATGGGCATCGATCTGATTGTGGATCTTGTAGACTTCAGGTTATTGATGGATACAAAAGCTTGTACTTCTGAACAATATTTTCTCTCCTCTTCACAAGTGTCTCCCAAGTGAAGAGAAACATATTAGTAATTCTGAAAAAAGAAAGCTGGAAAGATCAAAGACTTTCAAATGGCAACTTTTTTTTTTCCCCCCTGCCAAGAAACTAGTAAAAACAACAAAAGTGGATTTTGGAAAATGTTATTGGGCTTCCACCTTAGGAAAAAAGTGTAATTATTTTGAGAATTACTTGTTTCCAAAGCATTAGAGGGTAAGAAAAGATAGTCTGTTCCATTTCATAATTTAAAGCAATTAGAAAGGCCCAATTTTGCAAAATTCTGACCTCTGGTAAAGGACTTTGGTATCAAGGGTCCCTCTGGGATTTACATGTTCTTCCCAGTTTTCTTTGCAAGATTGCAGGTTTTGTATTCATACTGTACCTCTTCTTTTACTGCTCTCCTAAAATCTGCTATGCTGGCGATTTTTAGGAGTTCTCATTGACTTTGTAGATGTTGGCACAGAGCCTCAGGAGGAACTGGTGAACTACACTGGCTTGAACTCTTCTTCCTTGCCCAGATTTCTGCTGACTTGAAGGGGAGGAATGAAAAACAGAAGCCTTACAACAGCTCCCTGTCACTGCTGTGTAATCCCAATTCGAGCCTTTGGTGGCTCTAGGAAAGTGGCGGGAGCTTGGCTTGGCACCATTAACCTTGACTGTCAGGGTGAGCCTGCAGGAAGAAGAACTCTCCAATTTACCGCTTTGACCCAGAACATGCCAGCTTAGCACTAGATTAATTCCAGTAAATTCGATATGGTTACACCAGGGATCAATTTGTTCCGAAGTTTTTCTGGTGTCTTCATACTTAGAAGTGTCAGGTATTATTAGCAACAGAAGTTTATCTTGAGAGATAGCATTAAGAACCTGATAGAAGTGTGATTTTGTTTCATACTGGTAGACAATATAGGAAATGCTGTTTGACTCCCTTCACAGCATGGGTTAGCAAAATTAGACTTGTCTCCTTTGCACTAACAAGCCCTGGAACAGAATGTGAGCCATTAAATGAAGGAAACTCCTTTCAGACACACTCACACAAACAGCTGCTGGAAAATAAATCACCTAGGCTTCCAGGAGGGGAGATTATTACAGAGTGCCTGTCTGTAGAGCATCTATTCTGTAGGATTTTTTGTGCACAATGCCATGACTTTATGGTTTTTTTACATTTTCTGAAGAGTTCATATGACTTGTTGCTATGGGAATGTTGCGTGCTGGGATACCCTTTTGTACTTACATCACACATATACACACAATTCTGCCTATGTACTCTAGTAACGGTATGTAATTAACTGTGATGGGCCTGTTAATTTAACTGTTTGAGCCAGGTTTTAATCTAGTAAGAGTATTGTTGGATCTTTATTTTACCATTTGTTTATTTTTTCCTTTCTTTGAATTTTTCATGAGTAATGCCTTTGGAACCCAGACAAACCTGGAAGCTGGTAGATCCTGTCCTCTGAGGCTGCACATAACACTGCTTGCCTTGGGCAAGATGTGCAGAGAAGCTCATTTCTATATAGGAACGCAGATAAGACACCAGAAGCTCACTCAACCTTCAGGGACAGTCAGAGCCCGGGTGCCGGTTGTCCCCTGCTCAGGTGGTTGAGCATTTCTGGTAGCAGAGCTCTGGATAGGCATAGCGAACACTTGACTTCTTCCCTGAAATCTTTTGGAAATCTGCCCTCAAGGTAAACCCCTCAGCTGATGTAGTGGAACAGAAGGACTTCGTTCATTTTCATCCGGTGGGCCTTGAATCTGGCCCAAACTAGTTTCACTTAGAAATAAAGTTCAACTTTGAGTAGAAGTCAGGTGAGGACAATAAGCATGAGTTAAAGTAAATAGATATTCTGAAGTCTGCCCTTTCAAAGCATGTCTCTGTGGAAGTTCAGTTCACAGACTCTCTGTTCACACAGTGAGGAGTAAACAGTGATGTTTCAAAGTCTTCCTCTAAGCTTCCTCCCACGGCTGTCACCTTCAGCGCATACCATCCTCTGCTTGGTTTTACAGAGGGCTGTGCTAGGAAAGTCTTGAATTTAGAGCTCGCACCTCAGGCAGCAAGGCCTCAGAGTCTAATGAGAAAATTAGTTTTTTGCTCGTAGATTCTTTTGAGCTGGAAGGAATTGTCCCTTCCACGACATGTTCCCCTCTTTGCTGCCTCCTTTCTTTTTTTTTCCTGTTTAAACTTTTCGAGATACCTGGCTTCCAAATGTCAGAGAGGAGCCTGACACTACAAAGCTTTAGAACTTCATGAAATCCTCAGAGAACTGGTTGAATGCCACAAAAACATTGCTCACATCCAAATGACATTATTTCGAGTCTGAATGACTGTACATTTTGACCACACTCATGTTCTTCATTATTAACTAATCTTAGATGTTCACTCTAGAATACTTTTGTTCACATGCGTGTTTAACAAATGTCTTTCAAAGGAAATGGATAATTAGATGTTTGTTCCCAGAAAGAGTATTAACTGTGTGCCATGTATTATCTGTTATTTCATTAATTATTTATCACTTGTAATCCTTGTTTAGGAAGTTCTAGTTATCCAGTCATCCAAGAATGGTATTACGCAACTTATGCCGTAATTTCGAAATCACATAAAGTCATGAAAAACTGTCACTACTTCTGGAAGCTGGTGCTGCTGCCTGCCCATTCTGTCCCTCATCCTACACAGTCCCTTCTTCCATCACAAGAACTCACTTGCTCTTTCAGAGAAGGAGCCAGAACAGATCTGTGTAAACTAATACTACAAAGGAAAATCTTGCCCAGGCAAATGTTTGTGTTGGTGCACAAAGGAGCTGGTAGCACAGGGAGTGTGCGTGAGTTTCTGGAAGAAAGCTTGACTTTGGTCTCATGGTGGCCTCCTGTAAACTGCCTTAAACTGATTGAGGAACGGGTGTGTAGCCATAGCAACAAGTTTTGTGAATGCCCTAGATAGCAAACATGTTTTAACTTCTACTAGGTGTGATCCTTTCTCTTGCAAGGATGAAGGGATCTCCTAGATGCCCTTGGCAGGCCTGTGACACCGGTAGTCCCCTACCATAGCACTGTGTGCTGAATTTTCAGCTGTGATTGAGAGTTTTAGCCTCATGTAATGACACTGGCCAGTGGTTCTCTGTCCCCACTGGAAAAGTTGGTCTAGTTTATCAGCGAAAAAAGATTTAATTAATCCAAGAAGGACTTTGTATCATGTTAAGCTTTCTGTCCCGACCAAGTTGGGACATTCGTGCCCACAAAAATGTCTTTCTCCTGACCCACCTCCATGTCCCCAGTGCTGTAAACCCACTGTATTTCCTCGTACATCCATAAACCAGTCTAATCCACAGGCTGGCAGCCAAGCTCAGAGAGGACCAACCACTGTTTTTCGAAACACAAGTTATTCAGTAAAGAGCAGCATGGCAGAGCACAGATACAAACCTAGTGTACTCTGAGGCTTTTACAAACTCTAACAACACACAACATCCAATGCATCACCCTTTCCACCTCTATTTATAAAGGCTCGCTGGCAGTTTCTCCCAGCTTGGCCCACAGGACTTCCATCATTGCCCTCTGCTCTCAGTCCAGAGCCAAGTACTTACTAAATGAGAGAGTAGATAATGAATAATAACAACAGGGTGAATTCCCATTTCTGGGTCAGGAATAGGCTGAAACACAACCAGAGATGTAAAAAAAAAAATTTACAAACAGCATGGTGGTTAGAGGGAAGACAAGCCCAGCATAGCACCAATTACTAAACAGCCCAAGAGGAAGAACTTGGGTGGCAGTGCCTGCTGATCGGCCAAGGTGCTCTTGACACAGGTAACTGCATCCTTGAATTTCACATGACAGTAAGAATGAAGATTAACCCTTGACCTGTATATTTGCCCCTTGCAGAGTGTTTCCTCAGCTCCTAAGGAAACAGGGCCCCAGTCCAGCTCGTTTTGCAGGCATAGCTCAGCAGCTAGAAGAGCTGAGCTCCTCTCCTTGGCATGCCTTGTCCTCTCACTCTCCTCACTCCCTTTTGCTTTTCTTATTGTCTTATGGACTGTTGTCTTTTTGGTTACTTACTTACTGCTTGCCGTGCTCCCAATCCTGCCCTGGAGGATGTGCACAATGACTCTGGTCTTCTATTTCTCTTAACTCTGTGATTAAGAAACAAAGCAGCACATCTCAACAATGCACATTTTTTTTTGACCTTGAGCAGTTCGTTTGTGAGTTTGATTTTGCTGTTTCCTCCTCCACTGTCTCTAGTAACCTCAAGCCTCTTGAGCCCCTCTCATCCTTGTGGCAGTGCAAACCCCCTGACTGCTTGCACGGAGCTTGCACAAAAGACAGGGCCCTGCAGAAGCAGCGACAGACATCAGGTGCCACCCCCCAGGGCTATCTGGCTCCTCGCAGTCTACGTTCCCTTAGCTGCCTCCTGGCTGTGTGGACTGAAAATGACCCCAGCTCACACTGACCAGGGAATAAATGGACCCCTGCTGGAGGACCGTTTGGAGTTGGTTCTCCTTGGAGCAGCAGGCAGTCAGCCGGAGACTCTCCCCTCGGATCGGGACGCAGGTCAAGGAGACTTCCCAGGACTCCTTGGATCGGGACGCCATCCGAGTGTGTCTCCCTGGGATTAGTGACCCTCACCTCCGGTGTTGGTGAGGACCCTCTTGGTATTGCTAAGTGGGAGATTACCCCTTTATATCAGTGAGGTCTGAACGCTGTGGTTCATCTTCCTAGTGTGTTCTCAGTGTTCAGCAACCTGTGGTGGCAGAACACTTCCCAACTGACATCCAAACCTGTCAGTAATTGGGTCAGTTGCAGTGCCGGGCAAATTTGATTGCACTAGATCTGCGGTTTTCAGATAGCGGCTGCTGTCTGCTTTTGTGGGTGGCTCCGCGCACTCCTCCCAAGGTCTCTTCCTACTTTGTGTTCCCAGAACTGCTTGTCACACAGATAGGGGAAGCGTCCGTTTACTAGAAAGGGAATTACACGCTTAAACATCACCAGTCTCACCCCTACCGATTTTTATTAGGAGGTAATGTGTAAAACACATAAATTGCAGGCTTGGGGACTTCTTGCTGGTCAGGTTGCAGCTGCTCCATCATCGATACCTAATTGTAGCAATGTCACAGGCTGTGCAACCCACCTCCCCAAGCTGAGCCAGTGCCGACTTTCTCTGGAGATTTAATTCCTCCTAGGTGATTTGCATCGCAGCCTTGTGTGTGCGTGTGTGTTTTAACCTCGGTGTGATACAGTGACACACCTCAGCCCTCTGTACTGCACGGGTCTGGATCGGACCCTTCCCCCTGTGGTGTCTTCTGCCTTGGATGGCTTTACAGACAGTGTGCCATGTCACTGCTTAACTCATCTTTGAATCTACATGCTGAGAGTGACTCTGCTGCAGGCAACCTACCATATTCACCTAGTTGTCCTGTACCATGGCTGTTCATCAGCCTGAATGTCAGCTGAGGCTTAGGATGGGAAATCTCAGTACCCAGCTGTGAAGATGCCTTGGGGCTGCTGGGAGGCTCACACCATTGCTGTAGAGCAAGACTAAAAGTGGGTTCAAAGAAGAGCTGTATGCACTGACACATGGTCCGCTTAAGAAAAGAAGATGCAATTTAAGGCCCATCAGCTGGAGGTGCCTCACAGCTGCACTGCTGAAGACCCATTGACTTCCCCTGCAAAGTATTTAGCATTAACCCAAAGCACTTGCAGCTCTGCAGCAGTGGGTTAGGAGAGTTTTACCTTGTCTTTCAGCTCAGTTTCCCCCTGTAGCACAAGGGTATGTTATCTTTAGCTGCCCAATGAGATCTGCAAGGGATGATGATTTACAGCTCTGAGCAGGGTCTTCGTGGGCATGTGGTGGGTGCTAAGGAGAATATGTTAGTCAGGGAGATTGTCCTCATGGGATCAAATCCTCTTGCTGCCCTCTTCTTTGGCCTCTGAGGACCATCGAGCTGCCAGCAGGCCTGCAGAGGGGGTAAGTGTCCATGCATTTGTCTTGGTCAGTGTGACTGCTGTTTGTGCTCAGCGGGTGCTGTTGTCTAGTCCCCCAGTGCAAAATGGTCTTGGCTTGAGCTAGGCGAGCCCCTTCCTGACTTCTGCTTGCTGGCTGCCATGTACTTACATCCCTGTAGCTGGTGTATAAGCTGCTCTGGAAAAAATAGCTCCTTTCTGCAGAAGCCTTATTGCTCTGACTCCTCACCGTGTGTTTTAATACCAGGTTGGTTGTAGCCCCTGCCGTTCTCTTGCTGTTTGTGCTCAGCTCCTGACTGCTTGAAAAACCTTAATGCTGACCTGTATTTACTGATAATTGAGCTTTTCATGGCTTTGTGAAAAAGTACATGCTGGTTTTGATCATGAAGGGAATTAATGCAGAAAATCAGCACAATGTGTCTTCCTTTTGAAATCGTAAGCATGAGGCTTTGTTTCTTTTAACATCTTATGGGAAGTTGCTATTTTAAAAAAATCACAGAAAGTCTTGTTGTAGTGCAACATTACATCTCGGAAGGGCTTTTTAAGAATCAGTGTTATCTTAGAGGACCTTTTTTCGACAGAAAAACCTTTGCTAATGCTCTTCTTAACTTCACTGTGAATGTGATGAAGTAATACAGAAGATCAAGGAAAAGTGACTTGCTGCCTTCCCATCAGCAGGAGTTCACAGGTCTTGCCTGTGACCATACCTGTTTGTTACAGATTGGTCTGATTCACAGAAGGGAAAGAGTGAACAGGAATAACTGACTTACACTGAAAAAGGAAGAAAAAACATTGTTGATATGAGGAGCTACCATGTGTTGTTAAAGGCAATCACTGTGCAAACAAGTCCGTTACCCCTAAATGACTGTAATTGATCAAGGACAGCTTCAAAGGTCCAGAGAACCTTGTACTCAAGATGTAAAATAAAATTTTAGGCACTTGGCTGACTGTAACAGTTGGCTAATTCTATGGGTAGCTCTTGAAACTGGGAGGGGTTGTCCGTATTACTCTTGTAGGCTGTCTGAGACCTGAACGGAAACATTGCGTCTCTTATTGGGTTCTCTTACCCTTAGTAATGTGTTCTTAGGTATTTTTATTTCTTGACTATACCTAGAGCAGCCCAGTCAACGTTGTGTAAAGCAATAGTTTTTTTGCTCTCATTCTAAGACTGAGGCTGTATTTTAGTGATTTACCAGTGAGAGGTCATAAGGGTTTCCCTGGGGAAATCTGGGTGATGACAAGTAAAGCCTACTTTCAAGCTGAAGCTTTTTGAAATGTGTTTTTTGAAATATTGAGAAGTTTTCCTGAAAAAGTCACACTCAGGAAGTATTTTAATCAATTAGTGTTCAGACAAAGGAAAAGAGAAAACAAAAGAAATTGATATAATTAAAGAAACCTGTGAACATATTGTATATTGCTATGTGAATGCTTCAGCAGAGGATCTATAGCTCCAGATATATAGCTGTTCAGACCTTAAATTACTTTTATTTTGAAAGTGGATATGAGAGAAAATATCTGATGCTGTATGAAGTATTGCCAGTCTATATGAGCCAGAAGTTTTCTAGTCCTTGGACATGAGTCAAAATATAAGATGCTGCGTGGGGTGTTGTGGGAACCTTGGGACAACTGGAGGCCAGATCCTTATTCCAAGTTACCAGCTGACCCAGATCCATCTCGCCTTGAGGGCTCTGTGTGGCCCAGCGCCTTGCTCCCAGGACGGTTCCTGAGAGCAGGCAGCTCCTGCTGGTTGCTGTCTTACTTTCTGCTTCTCTCAGTTATCCAGCTGATTTATCAGGTGCGCAGCACTTCATACTCTAGAGGTCAGTATGATGTTACGAATGGAACCGGTGCATATCCAATCCTTTCTCCCTGATGAGATGTTCTAGGGTGAACTCTAAATTATACTCCTTCCCATGGAAGATGGAAGAGAAATTTCATGCTGGGGAAATGTACTTGTAAAAGCACAACAGCCAATATGGGAAGCTCAGAGGGCGTTAAAGAAAACAATCACTGAGCCTCTTTGTTGAATGGAAGTTATGAATGCACTTGTAGTAATTTCTGAAGCTATAGACAATAACATAATGTGAAGTGGGTGATGAAAGAAATTACATGGGGCGAAATGTAGAGAGCTGACAGCAGCCTATGCATCACTTAAGACCTATTTCTGAGGACTTAATTGCAGCTTAAATAGCACACAGGCCTTGTGCTCATCTTCTGCATAGAAACAAATTTCCATCCAGCATGAGCACCATGAGCAGAACATGGAAATGTAATCTGATCAGCTGTAGAACTCCTGCTTTGGGGAGGGAGTGTTCTGCACTCGGAACAGATGGGGCAATGCAGCACATGCACTCTGTAAAGGTCTAATGCTGTGTTTTGCCATAGGATGCAATGATGTTAGTCCAAAGAGATTGCCATGAGAATATCAATCTTTAAACAAATGGGAAAACTGAGTAATAAGGCCACCCCAGGCATTGTGGTAACCCACTCCATTTGTGTGTGAGCTGTGGGCTGAGTACGCTAAATGCAACCCCACTTAAAAGTGCTGCAGAGACATTTATTTTGCTTTTGCACTTGCTTTCTACAAATATTCAGAGTTAGTGGTATGAATGCTTACAAAAGTAAATTTTCAGCTTTGTCGTGTGACTGTATAAGAGAAATCAGAACTGGATGGTCACCCGTGTCTTGGCTACAAAATGGTTACATGCTGGTTCAGTAAGAGAAGAGAAAGATCTCTGCACAGCCTCTCAGAGAGAGATCGGGCTAGCAAGCAACTTTGCTTAGTGAATATTGAATGCTTAGGTTTCCAGTCACTGCTCAGAATGATTTTAAACAGTATGGTGGGTAGAATAAAAGCTGAACCCACTGAACTCTTCTTTATCTTTACATGCTTGTGTTTCTTGTAATGTTTAACTTTTTCTTTGCATTTCCTGGACTTAGGTTTCTTAGTTCTGAGGTAATCAATATTCCCTTGTAATGCATTTTGACATACGTTTCTGATAAGCATTTTCAGCTTGAAGTCCTCACAAATGATATTTTTGTCAGAACAGAAAAGGTAAATTGAAGTAGTCTCCTGATAGCCACTTTGAAAGAAGAAATGGAGATGAAATATTAGGACTACACTAATAGCACTTTTCAAAGCACAACGCCTGATGGATTTAACTGTTTTCTTTCTAATTGGGAAGGAACCTGCAAATCATTGCTGTTCTCTGGAAAGAGATCTGTTATTCAGATGTCTGCTCAACGGTTTGCATAAATTCTAATCTGGTACTGGGTTTGTTCACAAACCATTCACAAACTGTCTACTTTTATTATTCACAGTGTGTGATTGGGCATGTGGTATATTTTCTGCTCTCCAGTTTAATGACTGAAACATTTTGACAGGGAATAGCAAGTGGTGAATGACAACTAGTAAACAAATTGCGACTTAGGGCATTTGTAAACACTTTCAAGAATATTAACAATCAGAAGAACGTTGCTGAAGTCTGGGTAGTCCAACCTCTATGAATGATAATGATTCACATCTCAGCCATTTAGTTACAGATATATTTGAGTCAGTTTGCCATTTGTCCAGCTCCATTAGATTTGCGAACAAAACCATTGTCTATGTATGATGCGTCTTTCAGTCAATTCAAGCCTTGAATTATTTGTAAATAAAGTCTAACTCTGAAACTGGGCCACAGGGGAGCAAGTTCTATGACTTCCATATCAGAATGATGAACTAAAATAGCGTAACTCTGTCCTCTAGAACTGGTGACACAGAAGCAGGTACCGTATTCTGGTTCAGTTAGCTTATAAAGGTGGTGCTAAAGTCAGTTTGCCTGGACGTTTGCATTAGAAATGCTGCATCTCTGAGATATAAGACTAAATTATGGTAATTTAAAAATATCCTGATACTTTTATTTGAGTATAAAGATTAGTCTAGTTTTATTTGATAAACCTCAATCTCTGTTTCCAAGCAAAACCCATTGAGATTCTTCAGTCGAATTGAAAAATAACCCTACTCTTGTCCGGAAGGTTTTGAAATGGTAGATGGTGTGATTCGCACACAGAGTATGTGCAACTTTTTTTTTTTTTTGCTGCAGCCTGGTCTTCTTGAGCTGTATGAATGATTAAGATTTCATAACACCGCAGGCAAAATTCCTCCTCTTGATCCATGCTGTAGATATCTTTTGCATTTCTGCACACATGGTACTTTCATTTCCATCAATGGGAATTCCACATGCTGAAGAAGGAAGAAATATTTGCGTTCTGGATAAGTGCCTTATTTGGGCACTTATTAATACTTACTCAGGCAAAGCTCCTACTGACTTTGATCTTGTTGGCGAGCTGCCCTCTAGATTTGAATCCCCAATTTGAAGAGTTGGTAAATGGCACTTTAATGGCAAGGGTCAGCAGTGATTGCCATACAGTTTTTCTTGTTTTCCCCACCACAAAGCTATCATCTGAAGCAAGGCATTGCAGTTCTTTTTGGAAGATTAATAGTTCCCTGCTAGAAACAGATTTTCCATTAGCCAGAAAGCAGTACACCCACTGATGAGTTTATCATTTGAACTTTGAATCCAGTCAGGAAGTTGAGACATAAACTCTTCCATGATGGTGATTTGTGGTATATTTCCAGTTTTCAGGGTCAGGTTATTAACCAGCGTAACAGTGATATAAGCACATGTCGTAGAGAACATGAATCAGAGGAAGCGTCTGACAAAGACCTCACTGTGCAGGCAGCTTTCCTAGGAGGCTGTGAGAGCCTGACGTGTGTCACGAAGCTCCAGGTGTCAGGTCTGAAAATACCACAAGTATTAACAACCTGCGTATGTGTATATAAAACTTTTCTTGGCAGCATTTTTGGTACTTGGAAGGTTTTATGCTGTGGCCTGTCTAAGGAAGGATTTTCATTTTTCTCTCAGATAATGCAGTTTCTAGAGTTTTTCCCTATTGCTTTGAGGGAGAAAAATTCCTAAGAAACCAACTCAACCACCTGTATTGGATAGCTTGTAACTTCTTACGTGGGAGGAGTGTTTCTCACCTTTGTATTTGGTAACAACACCCTGGGTTCCTGTTAAAGTACTGAAAGAGCATAATTGTCTGCAAGTTTCTAATGTTTGTCCTGTCATCCCAAAAGTGAAACATTCTGGGAGAAAACCCGTGGTGTAAATGATAAGAATTATTTGAGCTGTGCCAACACTGGAAATCATTACCCATAGAAATTTCTGATATTCTGACAAGTTTCCGTCCTGAACTGGAATAAATATTGAAAATGTTTATGAACAGGGAATTCTGAAGAGCAATGTAGTGTAGCAATAGTTAACCTTTTGTTTAGAACCAGTATAACATTATATGCCTTGGGAATGTGTTATGGAAATCGTAGTTCAGGTGTCTCTCGCCTCTATTCAACTGCAGAGGTCAGGTAGTTCTGCAGTGTGGTATGTCCCATGCGACACTCTGCTTTATGGCTTCCACAAAATGCTAAATACAGAGAACAAACCAGAAAGTACTTTCTGTGGCAAATTCCAGTCTGGCAAAATCTGCTTTTGTTGTGTGGGTTGTTTTTTTTTTTTTCCCCCTCATTGCAAATTGCTTTGAGGAAAACACTCCCAATCAGATCTACTGGATTTCAACCTCTTCTTTGGTAGATGTGCTCAGGCTTAGAGTATGGCAAGTTCTATTTCTATCTGTGCTCCAATGATCTGTTCAGATCTACCTTGTTAGGGAGGAAAAAAATTCAGTCCTTCAGCTACATTCAAAATAATGCTGCATCCCACTCCTGCAGTGACTCCTACTCAAGCGGATGTAGACTGCAGGTTCGAGGCTGATTCATATGCAGTGAAGTCACGCAAGTTTTGTGGACTAGGTGAACAGTCTGTGAGACCTAGCAGTACTTGGGGGTGGGATTAAGAGAAGAAACATTTCTCTTCTCTTCCAGTTGCTTAAGCCATGCCCGGGGGTCAGGAGATGAAGCCTGTAATTGCAGTTCTGTGTGGTGGCTCCTCTGCTTTCCACCTGGGAAGAGAAGGTAGTCCCCACTGAGGAGGTATTGTCATATATTTACATATTCAAGCACTAGATCTCTAAAATAAAATATGCATAATAAAATTTCTGCATATTGTCAGTGTGGGAGTGCTGGGAGCAGCAGCCCGTTCTCAGAAGTGTCCTTGCTCCTCTGGTCACTTCGCTGTAGCCACTAGGTGATGCAGCAGCTCCTCTTTGTGTCACGGGAAGCAGTGGAGGGAGAAGCTTGGAGAGTCTGGCGTATAAATTAAGAATGAGTAATTGGAGCAGATCCCCACTCCTAGAAGCAATACACAGACTAGATAATAGGCTTGGAAAACTAACGAGATGATAGGGTTTCCGATTTTATGTTTTCCAGTTGCTTCAAATGAAACCCCTTTAGAAACAGCTGCTCTGATTCTCAACTGATATAAATTGTCATATATTTTTAGGTTTTAATAGCACTCGGCTGGTCTACCCCAGATGTAAACTCTGGCCTAGATTATGCGATAGCTATCAGCTTGGAATGGAAACTTTAGTGCTACTTTTGCAGGCAAATTTATTTTAATGTGTTACCAGGAAGATCCAGCATATTTCCAGGTATTGTGTGTCTGAAAAAATAATCACCAATACAAGACTGCTAAGAAGACAGAGTTAAAGTAACGCATGTAGCCACATCACCACTGCTCAGGGCAGCTAGGTGAAACCCGAGGCCCAGCCACATGCTGGTAACAGGTAATCTAGGGCCGGATGCTCCGAGCCAAGGGCATCTTCAGCTTCCTGAATGCAGAGAAAGAGAAGAGTATCATATTTTTCAGTGGCTGCTGAGAGCTGCATGGAACTGGAAATACATTAAGTAAGATGACTACTGAAAATAGCTTTTTAGTAAGAGTAAAATGAATCAGATTTAAACAGATTCATCCTGTGAGATATTGTGATTCATATTTGAAAGAAAATTTAAAAATTATTAGCTGTTCCTTCTAAGCCAGATTCTCATCTACCTTAAAATCAGAAGAAATCACAAATCTGGCCCTTAATATTTCCTCTTAATTGGAGTTTGAGTGACTGTTGAACAGTCCATTGCTATAGCCCTTTCCAGCAGTGTTTGTTTTTATAGATTTCTGACCTGTATTGAAAGAATTGTCTTACTCCTGGACCTAAGGCCCAAGGGAATTGGGTCATTGTGCCTGAAGTCTGCAGTGATGCAAAATTATGGGGGTGGGGAAGTTTACTTGTCTCTTGTTTCTACTTTTCCATGGAGTGTTTGCTTTCTGAAGTGGGAGGAAGAAAACCAAACAGAGCAGGATTAAAGTGGGAGGGAAAAATACTTTCCAAGAACAGTGAGCTAACCACTATAGAAGATAAGATTTTTATGGGCAATAGGTCTATTTCTGACCTAATTTAAACTAATTTCGGAGCAGTCGATGCCAATACATATTCCTTTAAAAGAAAGACTTCAAATGAGCTCAGTGAGGGAATGAAACAACACTGAAGTTCTTAGATATGTGAAGCTGTGGGACTCATTTTTGAGGAATAAATTGTCTGAAAGAATTGGATTCCAGATTACTTTCCAAATTAATGACAACTTCCTGCATGTTTGTAGTTTTACAGAATTACATAATCAAGCAATATAGAGCCATGTGAGTAATTAAGGGTTATAAACCTGAAGGCCTGCAGCACAGACATCAATATAAATATACTCAGCTATAAGGGATTGGTATGTTAATCTGTATATATTGATCTGGTAATTATGAAAAGGGCCTCATTCAAAAACACATGGTATGGGACATTAGTTGATTAAAATTCTCACATCACAGATGACATATCCTTTCTTTGATAATAAAACATTAACAAAGCTAGGAAAATTCTGAAAATACAAAGGAATCATCTCATTGCTTACATTTCTCTCAATGCAGACGGAGTAAATCACTGTTCATGTTATTGCTATTTACATATTACTATTTCCTATCATCTGTTTTGTGTTAGCTTTGCCACAGTTCGGTGTTTGAATCGCAGCCATGGCTGGAGACTGTTTTGCCATGATTGTTTCCACTGCAGTTAAAGTGTATGAGGTATTATTAAAACTGAACTTGGCTTTTTAATGAGTTGCTCTATCAAAATTTCGGTTTGAGGATGCATTTCATTTGGCAGTGTCCTGATGGAAAAAATGAAGGTGGTGTACTGAGAATCAAGACTGGACAGACAAATACCACACAGGGAACTGGCATGAAGGCTGTGTAAATTAAGAGCCCTCAGTGAAGCTGGACTCCGTTTCAGTACCTTAGAGGTCATGTTCTCATGCTTTTGTGTCCAATCTTAACAACTAAAATTTACTTCAAATATGAAGGCCAAGGATTTCACATAATAACATGTTTCCAAGAGGAGTTTCAAGTTGTTAATACTGTAAAACCTGCTGTAAAATTGGGAGAGTGGCCAAGTGGCGGGACAACATTCTTGCATATATTGGTAAGATCCCATTCTAGGAAAGAAAGTATTCCAAAATTGACATCACTGGGCCATCTGTCCCAGTAAGGACTGCGTTACATTCCAGTTAAATGAACCTAGAGGGGACTGTGCCCTCTTCTGGATATATTTAGTGAGACTTACTTTTACACCTGCGGTTTATGTTAATCTACTGATAACCGTGTTTCTGAAACTAGCTGAAATGAGTGGATAAACCTAAATGCAGAAATATTTGTTCTCATTTGCTCATCCACCTCCTTTTTTTTAATTTTTTATTTTACACTGATGAACATTGATGCTTTTAGAGGAGTTTTATCAAATAATTGCTGCTATAGCTAAGATGTTTGTGCATTATAAAAGCTTGCATTTATGTTCATTTGATTAAGGCAGAAACTGGCCCTCACTGTGCTGAAAGCAAAGGAGTTCTACTGATACGTGCCAGGGTTTGTGGGACTCGAGATACCAAGCTGGGCTTCTACATGTGCATATCATCATTTTTCTGTGAAAGCAGGGAACAAGGAGAGGAAAGGCAAACACGGTGCAAAGCATCATTCCCTACTTTGTATTTTTGTTTCCTTCTACTATTCTCTGCAGATTGTCTTCTGTCATGGATGAGAAAGCCAAGTACTGTTCACACCAAAACCTGGCAATAAATCTCCTGCTTGCTTATATGGCTGTCTCTAGCTCTCTTTCTGGATACATTTTCAGAGTAGTTGCCAATGCCACTTACCAGTGAGTAGGTCTGCAAAGTGAGAATTTGATGAGATGCCTGCTTAGAGGCAAACATGGTGCCTTTTAAATCACAGCCTAGTGCTGTCCTTTATTTTAGGACCCAAACTGGAACATGCATCTTTCAGTATTTATTGGCCTTCCATTAGGAGAGAGGCTGTCTGCAGTGGCTTACAGCTCTTACTCTCTTTAATCATACCAGATTTTAATCATTTGAGGTGAAATTGGAAGAAATACTCAGGATCTTAAATAGCAAAGGGCTTGGTGTCATTCGTTCAGGTGCTGTCATCAGTAAGAGAAGGGCTGAATTTGCTCTGTTGGTAGCTGATAACATCTAGCTGACAGACTTGCATGAATAATTCATGTGACAGAATGCAAAGACACCACAGCTTGACCTGTCTCCATGAAAGGAGAGGCTGCCCACTTATGGAACACCAAACCCCTCATTCATATACATCCTTCATGCTGAGTGAAGACCATGGGGGTACCTTCTGGAGGTGCTTTCCCAGTCTGCCCAACATCCAAACTGAGAATGTGCCAGGACCTCCTGTGTGCACCAAAGCTCCTGGCATTGAGCCTCACCTCTCTGCTGCCGAGGCAGCTTTGCTGATGTGTGGGAGGTTTCAGCAAGACTCGGGCTCTTGAGGTCAAGGGCCATTAAGATGCTGAGCCTTCTGCCACTGGGCACCAAAAGGCTCAGTTTTCAAGGCCCTGACACAATTTCATATGTGTGGAAAGTAATAATCCTAAAAATGGGAAGGAACAAAGGGATTATTTTTCCCTTTTAATCCTCTTGCATCTCAGTTTTGCATCTGTAAAATGAGAACAATACACTGCTGCTCATAAAAGTGAAGATATGTGTTGTATTCCTCATGAATCATGCAAATGCTGTGTGATGTCCCATATTCTAGCAAAGTGTACAAGAAAACAAGCAGTGCTATTGTCAGAGATCAGTCTCAACAGAGGTGGGAGGGGAAAAGGCTGAGAGTTTTTCTTGAGTGAGGATATCTAAGGAATGCTCTGAGTAGTTGCTGTGTCTGCAAATGATTTCCCCCCTCTTCACTGACTAAGCAGGGGATCTCGGACAAAGATGGTGTATCACAGGACAAAATTTCTATTCGTGTGAATAGCAGGATGGAACGAAACCAGTGGTATCTTTGGGGTTTCCGGCCTTTCTGAGGTCTGCAGGCATCCTTCCTGCTCACTTCAAGCCCCAGGACTAGCCTGGATGAAATAGTACGGTGAAATTGGTAATGGATTTTGGGGATCCACTTGCTAGTAGAGGTGATTGTTACAAATTCCCTTTTTGTAACAACCTGCTTGTGGCTATGTCCCTGCTCGCCTCTGAGTCTGTGTTCACAGACTGTGTATGTGACCAAGATCCCAGTCCCAGCTGGTGACCATGCTAGCAGCAGAAGCTGCACTGTGCTCACCCAGGCTCCTGTATCACATAACCCATTTTATAAACACAGCAGTTTAGGATGCTCAGTGGGTGAGTTCCAGATACATTGCCTGTCTGATGCTGAAATATTTTGATTTCCCTCTCGAATGTTCTGCTCACACAATGGAAAGTTGTGACAGCGTAGATATCCTGGAGTTTGTTCAAGTGAGGACGTTCCCATTGTGCTGATGCGAAGGCCACAGATGAGAAGAGGTGGTATGACTCAGTCTTATTAGAAGGTATTAAACCACTACATCTTTTATCCCTACAAGCGCAACCTGAGGAAGGCTGTGGGTGGCTATAATGTTGCTGTCTCATTATTCTTTGTATTTCTGTTGCTCAATAAACATTAATGCACTGTAGGAGAGTTAGAGATTGTATTTAGCTGGAGCTGTAAACGTGCTTGTTCCCCTGAAATTTCATCTCGTTTTTTCCTTTGTTCCACTAGTGACTGGCATCATCTGTTCATCTCCTGGAGGGTTTTGAACTCAATTATTATGATTGTCTCTTGCTGCCCTTGTTTTCTGAGTGCAATTTCTATATTCCCGTTGTTTTAGATTAAATTAGCCCAAATCCAATCCCCAGCCTTAGCAAATGTAAGCCTCAATATGGGGAAGAACATTGCTAGGTTTTAATATGGGAATTGTCTTGCTGGACTGGCAACTTTTTGAGCTTTTGAAAAGCAGTGATCTTGTTTCTTGTAGGACCTCAGCAGACGTTCTTGCACTTTCTGCTCTTCTCCTCACATTCTCATCTGCCCAAGACACACAGTTCATGGTTTAGCACCTGGATTTCACAGTTCATAAAAATTGGCCTGGCCTTGCAGTTTTCACTTGAGCAAAAGTTTTCGGACACTTACCTGAAATAGGATGCAGTCCTAAAACATTGGGGCATTATAGCTGTATAACAGAGCACCTGTCTTTATCAACGTAGATGACTTCTTTCCCCACTAACCTCCAAAATTAATTTTGTGTGAAATTAAACTCTGGCCCCAAAATGCAGGGAGGGAAGAGTTCTACTTATGGAGATCATCTTTTGGCATATCTTCTTATGCCAAATGGTAAGGAAAATTTTGAAACAAAAGAGAAAGATGAGACTTGTTTCAAACTACCAGATTAAAATATGCACAGATTTTTTTAGAAGCTTGTTTTCGCTTCTTTTATTAAGCCTCTGAGGCAATTCAGTGAATTTGATCTGCATTTGCAAATTATTTCAGTTGAGAAATAAGTCCTTTTTTGTGAATAAAATATTTGCCTGAAAAATATTTGTTTGGCTCTAGCAATGTGGCATATGGGCCTGTGTAATTCCTCTCCATGGGATGCGTTTAACCCCGGGTGACGAGCATACTGCCAGTGCTTAATAATCTTCAGTGGAGAATGTGTCAGGAACAATGCTGTGCTTTTGGAGAACTCAGCTTATTTTATGCTGACCTGTAACTGACCCTGACCTGTAACGGACCCTTACCTGAGGAAGATGAGTTGCCCCATGGGCAAGTTCCCAGGTGCAGATTTCTCTCGTAGCTGAAAGTTCCTTTTCAGACTCTCCAGCTGCCAGCCCGTGAAACACACCTTCAGTGGAGCGCTGTGCAGCAGAAATGCTCTTCAAACCTCAAGCTACCATAAACCGAGCAGTAAGTGGGCTCTTTGTTGCTGAACCAGGCTTGTTTTAAACTTCCTTGCTGCCTCCTCATTGCTGATTACCCTCCCATAGAGAGGAGTTGGGGGAAATGGTATAATATTTGGTAATATTGGAGAAACAATGACCACAGAGTTCTGTATCCCTTAAGAACGTTTCTGCAGTGCTATGTGGGAAGCTGTTTAAACTATAGGTCCAGCTCTACTTCAGAGTATGCTAATATATTAATGACTGAAGAAATGAAGGTACTTGGATAACTGAAGTTCTAATACAATATGTAAGACTGAATGAAAAATAAATTAATTTTAAATGGTTTGCAGACATACAAAAGGATCATTCGCTGCATATAACATGCTCAGTAAAGTAATATCCTTTAATGTGCTGAACTCTTCATGCTTTTCATGAAGCTGCATCTAATTGTACTGCCACCGCCTTCCTTTGAGAAAAATAGCATTTCAAGACATGACTAACACTCTAAGTAGTCATTAATTCTTAATTCAGAATGCAAATTAAACTTCTGTACTGTATATATCAGCCTGAATGCCATGCAGAATACATAGTCAGGTCACTTATTTTGAAATTAATATTAGTTACTACTATGTGATTTTAAAAACCAACAACCAAAAAACCCCAACAAAATCCACACAAAAACCTACCACCACAAAAAACAATGTCAACCCTTCAAAATATTAGCAAAACCCAAACCATTTACTCATATGAATATTGGGTTTATTGTCATACACATACTCTAATAAGGCTTTGTTTATATTTATACTGCACGATGAAGCTCAGCTTCCAGGAACACTTCTACCTTTTGAACATTACCTATGAGCTTACAGTCATACCAGTGTGAATGATCTACTGCTATTTTTATTTATGTTTATAATATTTAATCTAATGGTCTTTATTGTTTTCAGTTTGTCTTAAACTAATGGAGAAGGGGTTGTTTTCCTATCACTCTCAAAGCGGACATTTCACTCAACAGCTCCTAGGGAGCTGAATTAAAGCTTTCTGGGATGAAGCTCATCTCATCTTCATGATGCAAGAAATCTTGCTTCTAGAGGTAACCCTTCAGCTGTGGTCCTTCCGTTGTCTTTTTTCCCAGCTGTGGTTGTGAAAGAGGTCGGCATAACCCTGGACAGCAGAGACATATTTAGAGTGGGTCAGCTTGATATTGTACCTTCTTGTGCTGACACAGCTGAATCCAGATGAGCACTCCAGTGCTTAGGGATGTGGTGAATGAAAGTATCAAGCAGTTTTCCTTTATGTAAGGACAATGGATTTGAGACTCATATTTCTGACCTTGACCCCTTGCCCGGTGAAAGTATTTGGCCAGTTTAGGCTTGTGCAACATTTTGACAGCACTTAGGCATCCGTGGTAACCAAAAAACACTGAAACGCTGTATGAGCAGGCTGGTACCATCCTCGAGTGAATATGACTTGGAATGGTATCTGTTTTTTTTCATTTAGAAGAATGGCTATAAAGAGCGGAAATACAAGGTGAACATAATGTGTGTATGTGTAATGTGTCTACCTGCATGTCTGTGCCAGAACCATTGATGGCACATCTTGATGTCTGCTGAGGAAAATTCAACTTTATCAGTCCTCTATGCCTTTGATGTTTGCATCAGAAGTTAAAAACAATGAATTCTGGAAGAAGCTCTGTGGGTGTTTTACATACAGCAGAATATGAAAAGAAATAGTGTCTTTGAAGCAAGCCATGATTTCCCTAAAAAATGTTTAATGTAAGAAAGGGTAAATTAGTTTAGTCTATTTACAGTGTAATACAGTGAGAAGTTACGTGAAAGCCAAATGAAGGTGGCTGTGACAAACTGTCCAGGTTGATGGAGAGGATAGTGCCAGAAGCGATGGAGCATGGGATGTTCGGCAAGGGGCTGGCCTCTCTAGATGATGAGAATAAAGAAATCATTTAGAGAGTAGGGTAATAACAATTTCCAAGCCCCTAGAAAGACACGATTGAAAATATTCCTTTTGAAGATCTGGAACTAAACCCAAAGCATGTTTGGACGTTTTAGCACGTGGCAGATTGCGTTCATTTAAAAATGCAGCCTTTTGCAGCCTCTGGGCATCGGACTGAGCAGCTGTTTCTCTCTTTTTGTCCTTTTTCTTTTTGCAAGAACCTGGCATTATTTATCTCTTGGGCAGCAGTCACTGGAAATAGGTTTCCTGATCCCTTGTGATAACTGGAGGAGAGTGATGTCCTGAAATTTAAACCTTCTAATGAAGAGCTTAAGAGGAGAATCTAGCCTCTTAAAGGCCTTTCTACCTATTTATTAGACATGGTGCTCCACAGAAATCAGCAGCTGTCAGTCTGCCAGCCAGAAGACAATACAATTCTTTGAGCCCCTGACAAATTTTTGTTCATCTCTGGAACTGGTTGCTCCTGCCTCTTGCATTCAGTCTCTTAGAATAAAGACGGCTGGAGTTAAAGCTGTAATATCAGCGCAGCTCTAGCTTCTGTGGTGGTAATCAGGACACAATGTGCTGCTGAGGATGCACGCTGTATTATGCAACTCATTCAGCCTGTAATTATCCCCAATTCCCCTCCTGTTGTAGCATAACAACTACAGACACTTACGTGACCATTCCAGGCTGTGCAGCTTCTGCTGTTTGTTAACTGCTAAAATAACAAACTCTGCTGGTGGTGGTTAGCTGGCTTTCAGGAATGCAAAAACTTTTTAAATTCAAGTTGATTTATTTTTAGGGTTCATGTGAACATGTCAAATATCAGATGTTTACAGCTCAGAAGCAGGATTTGTGCTGTGAGGATCTTATAATATTCCCTGGTGCTAAGTGCTGAAATGTTTTCAATCTTCCCCTTCCTCTTGGTTCTTCGGTAGAAGTTTGTCTGGATGGTTGTGTTGCTTGAAACATTAAATGGTTCCAATACCTTTTTCAATTTGGGGTTGTTCAGAGGTCAACTGAGTGATGGATTAAAGGAAAAATGTCTTATATTGACTGAAATTATCTATTAGCAGTAGGGAAAAGCAAATGCAGTAATAAGTATGGCCAGAAAGACTTGTTTGACTTGCAGGAGCAAATCCCATCCATGCAGAGCTGTGTTTCCACTTCAGCCTGGTATGTGGCACTGTCCCTTGGAAAGTCTGAGGGCCAAACCCAGCCTGCCCTGCCCAGGAGGCAAGGAAATTGGTGGGTGAGCAGGCACCTGGCTGGGGCTTGCTCCAGCAGCAGTACCCACAACCAGTACTGTTTGTGTAGCTGGTGGCACAGCCAGCTGGGGACAAAAGACCAGAGACACCGTACTGTGACTACCTTCATCCTCCTGCCTCTACTCTGGTACAGTTATCCTATCCTGTGCTCTCCTGCTGGATTTCATGCTATAAATGCCAAGTTCATCAGCCCATTTCTTTGGGGAAAAAAAACCCACTTCCTTTCAACCCCATCCAAAGGTGCTGACGTCAGTGGAAGCCTTACTTTCCTTGAGGGGCTTTGGATCAGGTCATCGGTGTGGAATGTGGTATGTAGGGCTGCCTGTAACTTGTTAAATAGACAAAACTGTTGCAGCCTTTCAGAGGAGGGGGAGGAAAAAGTACTAGCAGAATTAAACACAACTTTGTGTAATTTAGGCTCCATAAAATTCAGAATTATCTTTCAGGATTCTGAAATATTCAACCTCATTGACTTCCATTGGCTCCTGCTGGATTTCCAAATTGTGAAATAGGAGCCATCCTGTTACTTCAGTCAGTGGCTCATCCCGGATTTCTTACTGTACAATGTTTTTGCTCCTTGGAGAACGTCATTCCCCAGGCAGGAGGACCCTCTCCTAGGAGCCAGGAAGACATTGCTTTATGCCCAAATGTATTTGCCTGTTGGCACCAGATGACACTTTTCTTCAGCACATGTCTCCCTATGGCAGAGCAATGGAGAGCTGAACTGGTGTGTAAGGCATCCACAAGTGGTGGTGTTCTGATATTTCCAGTTGAAAATTTTGGGGAAGGATTTTAAGTCTTGAAGGTGTGGATATGTTGAAGTCTAGGCTTTTTTTTTTTTTTTTTCACTATCTAAACAAAATATAAGACAACCCTGACATTTGATCCAAGATCATAGAGTGCTCCTCATCAGAGATGTCTCCTCAAAGATCATGAGACCCTGTAACCTTGGGTTAGATTCTGCTTTCATTTACATTCATTTAGATTTTATATAATGACACTGCAGCTACCAGCTAAATTCTCTGCTGGATGTAATTGAAGTTAGTACATAAGCGAGTATGTTCTCAACGAGCCTTTTACCTTTTTTGTACTTACTGAAGCAATTTCACATTGTAAGCATCAAGAACATTGGCCAGTGCTGTGTTGTTATAAGTAAATGAAACATGGAGTAATTCTTACCTTCATTTGAGTTTTTTGAAAGAAAACTGAAGCACAGTGCTGTTAGACAATTAAGCTTAATGAGAGACTTAAAACATGGTTTTAAAAATTTTGTACTTTCACTCTGCTTCTTATAACTAAAATGTGTCAAGGCTATAAGTGAAAAAACCAATATAACAGGCATTTTCAGTGTAGTGAAGCTTCACTGAAAGAGAAGTGGTACTAGAGTAGTTCTTAAGCAGAACATACCTCCTTTAGTGGATAAAAAATACTTTTGGGTAACAAAATATTAAGCAAATGATTGTACCATTAAATCATGATAATCACCAATAAAATGCCACTTTAAAATTGTTAAGTGCCAGGAGGAAACAGAAAGCATTACAACCTGCTGAATGAGGTATACTTCTCGCTTTTTTTTTTTTTTAAAAATAACTGAGAGCTGGGATCAGGCTTTGGGCAGAATTGCTGGTCGTGAAAGATGAGGAGAAATTATTTATCTGCCTTTGTATCTCAGATACAACCCATGCCTTTGGCACCATTGGGCTTAACTCTGCACAAATGCAGCCTTATCCAGTCTGTCAGGAATTTGGTAAAAGTTTCATTGATTTCCCACAACTTCTTGACCTGGATGTCATTCAAATGCAGCTGCTGAACGGTCACCAGTGATACCAGAGTGCTAATAGGAAAAGTGAGTTTCTCCCTTCACCAGCCTGGCCTTGAGTCTCAGTAAGGTTATTATCAAAGTGTGCTGTTGTTCGGATTTCTAAAATAAATGAGACAGGATAAGACAACCTGTACTTGAGTGTATTGCTTTGAATATTTACAAGGGGGGAAAAGGTAATGGAAGTCCGAATGCCTGAATTATTGCTGCCTTTAAAACAAAAAATTACCATATAGAAGCCAAAACTGCCAAGAGTGTGACATATGAATGCGGCAAGGACTCCCCCCTGCATGCTCCTCCTGTGGGCATAATTATGGTATTTGCCTTTTTAAATCTTTACGTGTTCCAGCACGGTGATGACTAGAATAATAATATTTGAAAAATCTGATGTTACCGAGCAATGATGCAGTTTATGCCTTACCAGTGTGTTCTAATGTTATGCCTAATAAAAGATGACAAGACTTGCTTTAAATCTTAATCCATCATCAACACTATAATCTACTCAGGTGTGCTGTATTTTCCTTCTTGCACAGATAAATAGCATAAAAATTGGATCATTTGGTGAAACTTTGAAGCAGTGTTCTGGGAACGCTTGCTGTGCGTGCTGGTTTCCTTTTGTCCTCCAAACCTGGCCTAGCTTCAAAAAGTGCCTCTTCTCTGAGAAATTTCAGGTTATAATTGGGGGTGATTTTTTCCTTGGAGAGAGGTCATCCTTTCCCCTCCACTCTGAGAGGGAGGTGCACATCAGGGACTAGGAGACCAGCTGTGCCTTCCACACACACGTTTGACCTCTGTGTGTGGCCATGGTCAAGGATGAGGTGCAGGATATTTATGCTTTGTCGTCCCCATTCCTTGCTATTTTAGTTGGTCAGCCCTTCTGGGCAAGAACTGCCCCGTCCCACATGTGTGTAGTAAAGCAAAATGAAAATGTACCAGCAGCCAGAGCTTTGCCAGGGATGGTCACTTATTCGTGTTGATGGTGAGAAGGTACTGAATGGAGACGAAAAATGTTTTCTCCTCGGGAAGGCTCAGAGCACTCACACAGATGGCTGCACAGCAGAGCCAATAATGCTGAATGTTGTTGTCTGAAAGTAGGTAGGGGAGAAAGAGGAACAGGGTGCCAAGGAAGCGGTGGGCATGGCGCCTTTGCTCCTCCTCCAGCACAAGTGATGAGTTCGGATGCCTGAGACTTTTCCTCACTGTTTCAGCAGAGGTATGAAACTTGGTTTCATACTTGCAAATCTGGCACAGGACATAGAGCCTTAATTTCTTTCCTCCAAAAGCCATTGCACTGGCTTAGCTGTCGATGGCATCATTCCTTAAACTAAAGCTATGGACAGTAACTTCACACGTCACCAGTGTGGTCTACCCACTGTAGAGCTCCAGCTCCTGTTATTGGCACTGAGAACTAAAGATGTAATTTTAGAGAAGCATTTGAAAAGTCAATTAATTTTCCCAAACCTTACTCTTGAAACATCTATGTTTATTTGACCTTCCAGTTCAGTCAGAATTGGCGTGAGTTCAGCCTCCTGCTAAATGAATGCTGCCTATTGATTTCACACAGCTTACGCCAGCTCAGATATATTTAAAAGGCATTCCTTCAGCTTTCTGAGGTTTATAAATTGAAGTATTGTAAGGCTGCCAGGTGTGGGTTACCTGGACAAGATATTGCATGTGAACATTCTTTGTGTGGCTGTTTCTTAACAAACGATATTTTTGCTGTGGTAAGATCGGATGCTGGGTTAGGAGTCTAATATCCATGGCAGTTTGGGCTGTCTGTTGATATATTTGTCTCAATTCTTATTTCTGTGTTTCTATTAGAGCAGAACTGGTCAAAATGTTTTGGCCAATATGTAAATGTTGAAAAGTTTCAAAACAGCTTCAGTCTCCTGCTGGGGGAAAAAAAAAAATCTGTTTTTCCCATTTAAAAACCATAAATGAGGATTTTCTTCTTGAGTTTTCCTTACGGAAAAGATGTTGATTTTCTGGCCCGCTCCTTTGAGCAGAGGATCTTTGTGTTGCATCGTCAGACTTTCTGGGAAGTGGTTGCATTCCAATGGCAAAAAGCTACATGAAGCATTTAGGATGCTCTGTGGTGTTCCTGTGCCTTGTATATGGTGAGTGGAGCTGACTGGTTAGAGTGAAATATACGACGTTAAGGCCAGTATGTAGCAACTAGGAACATAATAGAACAGTCCTCTCATAATCTCTCATTTATTTATTAACTGTTGGATTCAATGAGGTTTCTAACTGTGATGTTACAGCAGTAGTTACATACTTAGCCTATTTAATTTTCTTGTATTTTTAGTGTAATTTTCTCTTGAACACAACGATAAAATCTACTTATGCTCTCTCTCCATTTTAGTACGTGGCTTTAACTTTTAATCTTCTCAATTGACTCAGCTTTAAATTGGAGCCAGACATTATTGTGTGTATTTATTTAAACCCTTTGGTGAATTTTGAAGCCTCAATAGAATTGCATTCATGCTTCTAATAGTTATAGACTATTTTCCCTTATTTTTAACCTCTCAAACTATGATGTGGTCAGTCATTCTTTACATCCATTACTACAATCCTTCTTCATCAGTTTGACCTCAATACAAGGTGGCTTATTCAATTATCCTACTTCCAGCTCAAGTTTCCGCATCCACGTAATCAAGACAAGCTGACCGGCAGGTGGGAGATAGTTACCTTCATTACTTCAACACAGGTTTTTCCCTTTGGCCCTTCAGTACCTGCAAGGCTGTATCTGAAGAGTGTGAAATCCTCAAAAAGTTGCCCTGTCTCTTACTGATAGGATCTTTGTTTCATGTTTGTCATTTGCTGCTCATTAAACACCTACAGATGACATCCTGAAACTGCCTAGCTCTTAAAATGGCTGTAAACTTCATATCCAGACAATCTTCAGCACGATTTTCTGGAGTATTCAAGTAGGTCTGCTTGATTTTTTCTTTTTTCCCTTTTTTTTTAAGCTTCTGAGGTCTTTTAGTCACTTAAAATACCTTCTCACCCTTAGAATTACATATCTCAAAGAAAGACTTAGATTTAATAAGGCACTTATTGAACAGTGTGTTTGCCAAATGCTACAAGATTGTTCAGCAAAGCTTGATGATGTTTGTTGGCAAAGTAATTCGTACATTATGCTGTAGGAGCTCAGTAAAGTTTCCATCAATGTTTTTTAATATGTGGTAACTAACCGATGATTGGTAGCTGTATTGAACTGATGGGTTTTCTACAGCTTAGGGGCCTGCAAGGGCTGTGAGACTAGAAATGTGGCATTCACGGTTTAGTGCTTTAATGAATCATTGGAAACGTTCAGAGATGTCACTGAAGACCTCTCTGCAATGTAGGTGTAAGCTGGTCAGCTTGGAGAGGTGTGAGTTGGCTCCAGAGTCGGACTTAATAGTGCAAAAGATCCTGTGAAAATGGTACCTGTTTACTTTTGTTGAATAGCTCCACTATGGAGAAAAGAGTCCCTGGTCTTCATGTTCTTGCAAGAGCCACGTAATAGCGAGGATGTGCGGGGAGCTACATGGCTCGTTTTGGAAACCACACAATTTTAGGAAATGAGCACATGATTAGATCACCTAATTAAAGACAGGTAACAGTAGATGTGCTCTGCTCCGTTATGAGCAGTAGGGTCTTGTAAGCTTTGAAAGTTACGCTCTGAATGTTCACACAGAAGAAGTTTAAATTTGAAGTGTGACCTGGCAGAATGAACAAGAGGGTGTGATTTGTATGGGCTTGGTGTGGTATTTTCCAAAGCACTAAAGTGACTCAGGAGCCTCAGGCTCACTGTAAAGGATGATTTAAGTAAGTGAACTCTTAAGTATGTTGACTTCTAAATGGAACCTGACTTCTAACTGCTTGAATGTGAGATCTTCAAAAGAATTCAGATGTTTGTTATAATTTTCAAGAATACATAACTAGCCAGGATGCCTACTTCTGTTGATTTCAGATTTTTCTTTTTTTCTTCATTTATTCTTTCTGTGCTTAGATTTTATGCTACCTACTAAACAGTTTTACTATTCTGGCTAAATATCTTCCCGGTGTAAGGGTATTTACTTAACACAGTTGTTCCTAGGAAAGACTTTGCATTTTGCTCTCCATTTCCAGAACAGAAAAAACAAAACAACTCTTAGATTGTCTCTTTGGAGCTCCTTACATTTTTAATCTGTGCATTTTAAGATTCACAGAGAGTATAAGATATTTAAAAGTCCTCATTATTCTGTGTTTGTCAGCTTTGAACTGTCTTTGCCATTAGCTTCTAAATGATCTAAGTCTTTCTATAAATGACTGGAGTGTTTCTCATTTACTGTTCCCCAGGCTTTAACGCCATCAATTTATAAGCACTTCTTAATTTGCTTCCTGTTTTAATGCTTTTTTGTATTCTGGGCCAGCTTTTTTTCTCCATCCTGCCACTTGTAGTATTGCAGGTATTTACTATTGACCTTGAATTAGTGCCTTATTTTAAAAAAACACCACCAAACAAAGCCCCTAATTTTTGATGAAAAGAACCTATGCACCCCTCATTATATCTTTGTATGATGAAGAATATGACTGTTTCGAATACGAATCTTCCTGCCATCCTTTGCCTCCAAACTTCTTCTTCTGCTGGCCTTGCCAGCAATACAACAGTGATTGCAGGAATGCTGTTGAAGATTACTTGTTTACCAAAACCTGGCCTATCATCCCTTTTACCAAGCTGCCAAGCATCTGCTATCACTTCTGGACTAGGCTCAGGTCCTGTTGTAAATGATGCTGTCATCAGATCAATCAACGCGGGCAGGGAGAAGCAGTGATATTCAAGTAGGATTTGCTTGCTTTCTGTTACCTGGCCAACCTCTCCCCGCCTTTCTACATCCCTTCTTGTGTCTTCACGAGAGTTAATACTCTCTTCTGGGAAACTGAGCTCCCTTTAAGTCAACAAATTTGTACTAAACCCAGATGAACAGTATTTTCTTTCATCCCTGGCTGGATTCTGTTGCTGAAAGATAAGATCTTGCCGACACTAGAAAGATAAAGGCAAGACTCGGAAAGTACCTCCGTGAACGATCAGTGGCTTTATCTGCCATAAAACCAGGCTATCAATGGACACCACAGATCACAGCTCTTGAGCTTGATACAGGGCTATCTGGAGGATAGGATTTTGTGAAATAGGACCACTGTTCTCCTGCACCTGGTGGGAAATAGGACCACTGTTCTCCTGCACCTGGTGGGAAAAGCAGCTTTTCTGGAGGGCGGATATGAGCCTATTGGGCTAGAGTTAGCCTTTGACTACTGGGTGACGCAATGGTCTCTTCCTATTTAAATTCTTAAATCTCTGTAGACTGTGAAGATAATGGTGAATGTTTATTTTGCCACCAAGCTGGGCAGCATCTGAGATTTTGCATTGCTGTGGTGTTACTGTTAATTGCATGCGCTAGAAATAAGAGATGTTCCAGGAGCCAAACAAAGTCCTTGCTTCGCAGAGCTCCTGATATAAATCAAGTGCTGAAAGTAACAAGGGATCACAACAGGAGAGATGGTGGGAACTGCTGAGGACAGGGAAGCCAAAAGGCAAAGCTGACAGATCTTCAGCTGCTTAGTTGATGGGGTGGCAGTGATTTGTATCTCTTACAGCAGAGGGTGTTTCTGTAGTTTTCCTTATTTCAGTTAGCATAACTTTTTCTAACAGCTAACCATGAGTCTCCCAACACTGAGGAAAATTGCGTGGTAATTAGGAGTAATGCTACAGTAAATACTATGCTGTACCAGTTTAAGGTTTTACTTCTTGCAAAAGTACACCAGTGATGGAAAAATTCCAATCAACTTTTTCCAAAAGAAAGTAAACAATTAAATATAGTGAGTCTTTTGTTTTGTTTATTTTTCAGCCCCCAGAACAATTTGTCTGTAGGAGATATATGGTATACGAAACCGGGAGTAGTGGCACTGTCCACTAATTCTTAAGTGAGCACAGTTTGTTGACAACCTTCTGATTAAACTTTCCTCCTTCCTCCTTTTCAACCCAATTTAAATCAAAATATCGACAGAAACAATTTCTGAGAGGAAAATGGAAAAGTTCATAGGGTAGTTGCAGTTGCATAGTCTTTCCCACTAATGTGCCTGGGTGTTCGTTCAATTTATGTCTTATTTATCTTGCCCCTGAGATGTAAGACCGGTAATGTTTGTAAGGCATTCCTAGTAGACTTCTCGTGTATTGTGAAGAAGTAATATTCCAAATAGGACCAAGATTCACACAGCAATTTACCATGACAGGTTCACAATTATAGTTGTACACAAATAAAACACTGTCAAAACAGGCTTGTATTCCACTGATGGGAAAGCTGCTTGGAGGGTCAGCAGAGCTCTGTAGGTGGACTTGTGAGAGCTGCATTTCCAGCTCTGCCAAAGAGCTTATCTTTGACCTTGGGTCAGTCGCTTCACCTCTCTCTGCTTTGGTATTTTGCATAAACACATTGATGCTGGGACTTCCTGCTTGTGCTTACACCTGCGGCGTGATGCTACTCCCTTCAGCCTTTGCCGTGACCTCGTGGCACAGTGCTAATGGAAACAGTGCAAAGTCACACCTTCCCGTCCGGTGAGGCTGCGGCACTGCTAATAAGCTGCATCCATCGACATGTCAGCATTGCTGTGAGATATAAGCCAGCATCCCTAAGGTGTGAAGTGGTGTGCCCCCACTGCCCTTATCACCTCCAGACCAGGGGGGTTGAAACAGAAATGCAGTGGCACTGTGGGAATTAAACCTCATGCTTTTCAAAGAGGAGACTGTCCCACCTGGGAGTACAAATCAGCTCCCAAGAGACAGAGCAAGCAGTGATTTACGTCTTCAAAAGATTACATTTAAAAATGTAAAATATCTATCTATGTAAAAATTGAAAAAGGCAGTAGAATAGATAGGGCTATAACTGTCAAAGCAAAACCACTGGCAGCTTAGTGTTTGCTACCTGAAGTAGATGTTTGTTCAGCCAGCACCTGCCCTGTTTGGCCATGCTGCAAACTGCTGGAGAATGGCCATTAAGGGATGTGCCCTCATGCTCTTCTCGAAGCCAGCTGATGGGAGCAAGGCTGCACTGGTTGAAGTGCAAGCCAGGAGCTGATTCTGCTGATTTTGGTGGTGCTCTCTGACCAGCAACCCATGCAGGAGCAGATTTCTTCTATGCTGACCCATCTGGGAGAGCAGAAAAAGCTCCTGCTGAGCCAGTATCAGAAGAAAGTATTGCACACCACTGGCATCATGGATGGAGAAGGGAAAATACTTATTTTGGCAAACAAGCCAAGGATGTCAAAGAGAAAGGACGAGGACGTGTAGCAAGACAAGTAGCTGTATTTTTCCTTACTGGGTACTGCAGGTATGACACAATCCCTGGGCCAAATTGCACTCCAAATAATGCACAAGTATCTCCACCAGAGGCAACGAGGTTACTCCAGATTGATGTCAGTGTTCCCAGGAGGTGACTGTGCTTTTCAGTCATCTTTAAGAACAATCACTGCAATGCCACTGAGCTCATAAAAAGGATAAAATGTAAATATTATTGAAACCTAACACAGCACAGACATCAGTGTGATATTGAAGTTTTTTATCAGTAGCCTCTCCAAAGATTTATATCCGTTTATCAATGCCTTTGCTAAATTAAATACATAAAATCTTTACACGAGACATAACAAAAAGTCATGAACAATATCAGTATTCAGGCAGTATTCCTGACATTCAGCATGACAAACTGCGTAGGAAGCTTGTTGTCAAAGCCCTGTGATAGTGAAAATGGCTCCGTTCACAGGATGAAGATATTACTTATCTCTCAAAGTATGAAAGGCTGCTAAAAAAATCCCTTATATTTTGTACTTACATTAGAGGCATTGGCATACTGTAAAAGTGTTCAATGTTGTTTTTCTATTGCTCTTCTGTGGGAGCAGTCTGGCCATTTGTCTACACCCCATTCCCCCAAGAAACAAACAAAAAAAAAAGCCCCAACCTGAGCAACTGCAACTGCTTTGTGGTTTGTTTTTTTAACAGAGCGCTGAACACACAGCAATGTCCATCATTTTCTAAGAGAAATTTGAAGTCTTTAACATATTCGGTACCTATCTGAGAATTGCTACAAATGGCTTATTTCCACACATGGAAGCACACTGTGTTGAGGAGCCCAGACCTGAAACTGCACATCTTCTGACCTGACTTAGCTGTAAAAAAGGAAATGCTGATCACTTTGTGATGATATATATGTAATAGAAGCAGCAGACCCATAAAGGTTCATCTTTCGTTTACTTTACGCTTAGAGATTAGAAAGCTCCCAAAAGCGCAGGAACCAGTATAGTAGATTAGGGAAGGGATCTAGGTGTTTAGGTTCTGTTGGGTTTAATGTGAGATTGATACCTTGGTATCTTTGTACATCAGGAGTAAGTTGGTACAAGATGTGCACCTTGCCGAACAAATGCAGCAGATGCACAGGGCAGGTACGTACCTGATCCAAGGTGTCCATGTGGTACCTGGACAAGTGAGAAGACACGGCCAGCAGCATTCAGCACATCTGTGGTAGGACCCCTGCACTGGGTCTGGGCTTGACAAATGACTTGACACCTGAGGTGAGTTAGAGTTAAGCCTGAGCATAGCATGCTGAGAGGCCTGGTTTCCATACGAACGTGAAGGTTATCTTTATGCCAGAGTTAGTGCAGGAGAAGCTATACATACAGCTCTTACTCTGAATTGTGATTCAGGAGCATTACTCAAAGTTGAAGTGTGAAAGATGCGTGGAACCAGATTTCTCCTGCAGTCCCTCTGGGTTGTTAGCAGCATCATGGCTGCTTTTTCGTATTTATCCAGTGTTGTTGCTCAAGGTCTGTGGAACATGCCCAGTGAATCAGAAGGATAGAGACAGAAGAGAATAACAGGGGAAACAGCACTGTGTGCTCTGCCAACCTGCAGCTGTGACCTTCCTGCTTACTATATATTTTTTTTTTAACATTTGTTAAAGGAATGAAGCAGCAAATCACCAACAATAACAGAAAAATCAATACCCGCCTCTGCTTCTTTTGTGAGATCTGGAACGTGGCCTCAATCTGTCAGACTGAATTACAGAGACTGTGGGTGTCAGCAAGGGCTCAAACAAATAGACCTGCCATGCTGCTCATTGATAAAAGGCTTGGGTCTGTACCAGTGTCACCATTACTGCTGCCTCCAAAAGGCACGGAGGGAACACTAACTGTTCAGATGAAAGGG
This sequence comes from Bucorvus abyssinicus, assembly GCA_009769605.1. NCBI lineage: Eukaryota > Metazoa > Chordata > Aves > Bucerotiformes > Bucorvidae > Bucorvus > Bucorvus abyssinicus. The sequence goes on along the minus strand of CM020035.1, from coordinate 7,468,662 downwards.
GAGTTATGGAGCAGTGAATGTGTTTGCTTGCACTTTGCATGTTAGATTGCACTAATCTCTGGAATAAAAAGGGTAAACAAACAGTTTGACAAATACAAGGCTCTGGGGCATTGCCTTTCTAATGGATGTTAAATCAAATGGGTGTATTTGAATGGAAAGTGATATATCAACACAGGAATGTCATCCTAAAATAGGCCATTGATCCACTAGCTGAGAATCCAGTCTTTGACAAAGGTCAATGCATCAGAGAGAGGAACAACCTCTTCCAAACTCATCCTTTTCCCAGGCAACAGTAAAAGGCTGTATCAGTATAAAGAGGAAAGCTTCCTCCTGTGACTCCAGATGGTAATTAGTTTATACCCTGGAGCATGAAGATTAACATCCCTTATCACTTTTAATTTTGCCAGTTGATCTTAAGCTACTGCAATGAGCTTTTGAATCTTTGAGTAATAAACCACGTGACTCTCATCTTACAAAAAGGAGCTGGTGTGGAGCTCCAGCATGGTCTTTGTATAGTCTTACTGCTATTTCTGCAAACAGACCAGGCTGCTCGTGCAGGTGGAGGAAAGGACTGTGACTAGCAGTGCTCTCAGGAGTAGCTCCAGAGAAATCAAAAGTTAACATCAGGGATTTATAGGCACAGCTTACAAGAGGAGCTAAACATAATTTTATTATTACATTTACTATGAGAGAGGATTAGACCGCCTTCGGTTTTCTTATTTGAAGATGCTTGACACCATGAAATGTAGCACAGCACAGTTTCCTGAGTAATAAAGGCTGCAGTGATCAGTTTTTATAGCAAACTGCAACCCACAGAGCAGTGTGGAGCTTGGGCTGTGTGCTGTGCAAATAGCTTCTAAGTTTCCTGCCTTTTGTGTCCTGGCAGATGGGGGCTCAGCACCCGGCTTCCCTGCCCCTCTTGCCCCAGGCTGTGCCAGGTCCGTGTCCCCTGTGCCTGTTGTTCCTGATGTGCCCCAGTTCAGCAAGGCGTTGCCGACTTGCCCAAACATCATTCTAGCTGTGGGATAGATAGACTTGCCCGTCCTACTCCTGAAGCCCACCCAGACTGCTGAACTTCTTCAGCTTGTTGACTCTGCACCTCACCCTTCCTTCCTTGGCCTATCCCTTTTCTTCATTAGCTTTCTTGCCCTCATCTGCTTTTCAAGCGTCCTTTTCTAATCCTCCTTCTCTTAAGAGCGTTGTTAAGGCTAATCCAGCCAAACAACAACCAACAGCTCCTGTAAGGGCCTTGTGCAGACCAACACCTCCTGTTTCATCTTTTCATTTAACTGTTTCCTTATTACTTCACTTCAAAATGTGCTTTGAGGATATGAATATTGCTAGATACCACATAAAAAAAGGACAGAGCTTCTCCAACTCTGAGTAGGCAGCAGTTAATTTCACTGGCTGGTTATAAACTATGTTCAAAGAGGAAAAGTCTTTCCTTTAATCCATATCAGCCTTTGCAGCCTTTCTAATTTGATGAAATGTTTCCTTATTCTAGTCCTGTACTATGGATAAATAGGAAAAGCCAAGGGGCTTTCATTGCCTTGTTCATTATTTCATACGCCTTTGTCATTCTACATCTATCTAAGCAGTGATGAAATATTGTTAATAAGGGAGCAGGAGCCTTTTGTTGAGGAGAGGAGCTGATTGCAGTAGACACAGAACTAATAATAAATGTGGTTAAGATTGTGATTTGGACTAAGGCTAGCACCAGAGAAAGCAGTGAGGAGCGTACTGTTTCTGCAGATGAAAAGAGCCAGTGCCATAAAGGAAGAGAACTAAAGATGAGCATCCAGGAATTGGGGGAAAAAATCCTCCTTTTTCAAACTGTATTCACTTCTATACCAAACGTCTGCTTTTTCAGCTTTCTTGTTTGAATTCTCAGTATAGTGGCAGTGCTGCGTGAAGGCTTAGTCTTGTGGTATCCTCATTTCCAAGACTGTTATGGTAGCATTTACTCTTTCAAAGAGCAAAAGTCTTGGTGATTTCACATATTCAACAGATCTAGACAAGTCTCTGAACTTCTGTGTGACTGAACCCAAACCTGAATTTTCAACCTTTGTTTCTGACCTGATTCAGCTTCCCATGAAGTCAGCTGAAATCCTTCCATTTAAGTCAGCAGGACCACTTACAGGCTAATAGGCGTGGATGGGTTTGTACTGACTTGCTTTCTGGGTAGCATCATGAGAACTGTTTCTACACAGACCCAAAAGAGGAAATGATGAGCAGTAGCTATTTAAATTAATATGTGACAAAAGATCATGCAGGCTGAGAGTGCTTGGGTTTTCCCAGAAAGCTGTAGATAAAAGTCAAGTGCTATATTGAAGGAAATTTGAATGTATCATTTCTACTCCAAGATCCCCAAATCCTGACCTGTCTGGAGCTGAACTGGAAGTCAGATCACACTGCTCCCTGAAACCCAATGTGGTACACCTTTAGTCAGGTGTTAACTTTATTTTCAATGGAGATATAGAGACCTATAGCAACGGGGGATCTGGCTGTTATTGTCAGAAATAAACCTGGCTGGAATTTGAAACCAGCATGTAGGGGAAAAAAAAAAAAGTCAGAAAACTGACTACCATGAAGTGTTGGGAAAATTCCTCGGCATAACCAGAGACCAGGTGGTGTTCAGTACCGGGGATTTTGGAAGGTAGGGCTCCCAGATTGGTGGGCAGTCAGCCTGGCAGGTGGGTTGCTGGCATCTAGCAGATAAGATGTCCAATGTGTTTCTGCCGTACACTTCCCTGATTTCCCTTGTTACCATAATCAACATCTTTCTGCGAAGCTTTTGTTTCAGTGAACTGGTGTTCTCTGTTGGTACAATGGTCTCCCCAGCCCTGTCTCTGAGGTTGCCGCAGTACTGCTTTCAGGCAGTGAAGTTTCCTGCTAAGGTTAGGAGATGCAACTGGAGGTCTATTTCAGGCACAGCTAAGGAGGCAGAAGCTGTTCTGCGTGATCGTTCCCTGCTACTCATTTGCCAAAGTCTTATCAGCCATTATACTGTCAGCAGAAAGCCAGGCTTGTCATCTAACAGATTCACTAAGGATAGGCTTTGGAAAAGGATTATACTGAATTTTCTTTTCATCTGTATTTATGAATTTCTTGGCTTGGTTTCACACAGTGCCAATCTTGTGCTTGGCCCAGGAGAATATGAACTGCAGCATTCTTCTTGCCATCTATTTGCTGATTACCTGTGGTAACAGTTTCCAAGGGGGTGTGTGACTGACTTGTTGATCTGAATGGAAAAGTATTGCGGCAGCAGTGTTCACAGCAGACTGGAGGGGATTGAAGGAGAGTGAACTTGCTGCAAATTGAAGAACTAAGAAAATATGTCTTACCCTTACCTGGAAAATAAGCCCCAACACATAGCAGACCCTTTTAAATGAAGCCTACAAATACGCAAATGCCAGCATGGCTGCAGGTGTTATAGAATTGTTTTGTGAGCAGTTTTCATTAGCAAAGACATCCACATTACATGAGCCACAATCGATCAGCTTTAGAAGAGTGTACGGTTCTGCAGAGCGATGGCACGGCATAGCTGTCCCCTAGGCCTGTGTCCATAGCTGTCCGTAGCACACTACACGGCATTGATGTAATCTCAGTAGCTCAAGAATAGCAAACAAAACTCATACTCACCATGTATAGCACTCTGAATAATTCACAACCCAAACTATTTGTCCTTCCCATCAGGTAAGGTGGAAAACAGATGATCTATCCTGTGCTGGAAAACCAGCCAAGTGACAGGATGCACCAAGGTTGTGTGAGATATATTGGGATTATCTTGCATAGCAAAAGGGAACTAGAAAGACTTGCTTCTCTCATTCACCCACACAGGCTTTTGAAATCAAGCAACTTCTTAGGCTGTGGTCTGTGGCTCCAAGAATAAATCTGTGGCACAGAGGTTGGGACAGCTGTGGTTTTACTCATGCCTCTGCTTGATTTTGAAGAGGTCACTTCATCTATTTCCTTTTCCACCTCTTGTAGTTTAAGTAGGAAACCTCCACAGACTAGACATTGTCCTGCTGATCATCTGTGACATTAAGTGGCTCTTCAGGTGTTTGGTACAGTACCATTTAGGTAAACTCCTCCACCTCGGGCTTGACTGATCAGGGCAGGAGTCACACTGCCTGGCTGCAGATACCCAGTGGAGGTGTCAAGTGGCCAGCGGGGAAGATGCACCAGGTGTCTTCAGAGAAAGCTAAGAGGGAAGTGGGGCAGTGGAAGTATTTCACTCTGAGTGACACAGGCTGAGTACTGTCCTGCCTGTAGCTATTCACTGTGTGGAGTTGCGAAAAAGCACAAGTTGCTTGTATTGGCCAAGTTTAGGGCGACAGTGTGTTTTCACTAATGTAGAAGTGGATTACCTGCAATATCAACCTGGTGTGAAAATTTGTAGTTCATGGAGCTATAGAACCCTGCTGTCCCCTTTGGTCCCCATAAAAATACAAACACACAAGTAATGACTTTTTACTGGCAGTTGATTGGTGTGTGACTTTTCACGTGTTTCTGTCCTACTTTCAGCTGCTGTGCCTTTGGTGGCATGGGGCCAGCAATTAGATTCCTGCAGAATAATCACCTCCATCAATGTTTTGTGTTTTTTTTTTTTTTCTTCCTGTCATTCTAGTTGTTATTTTAAAAACAAATGGTTTTGCTCTCGGAGTAGCTTAACAAAATCCCAGTCACCCAGCAACTCGCCATTTGGCAGGTGAAGCCCTGGACACAACTGACCTGCTGGGAGAAATCTTCCAAGAAATCGCAGAACTTTTGCTCTTCTCAGAGTTAGTAGAGATTGGAGTGAGCTGTGGACCAGTGGGTGCAAGGGCTCTGCTGCCTGGCACGTGGGAACGGGGTCCAGGCAATGCTCTGCAGCACTGGGTGTGCCCTGCCGCTTGCTGCAGCATTTTTCTGATAGCAGATAACTGGAGTGAATATAAGCCAAACTGGGAGCAAACGCATGCACCAAAATGTTGGGAAGGTGTTTTAGCAGTTAGTTTGTTCTCTCTGGGAGAAGGTTCACTCAGAGGCTCGGTACAGCTGAGAGTGGTTTGAGGTGGTGTAGGAAGACAACCACTTCCTCACGCTGACTCAGGCCTCCCCACCCAGCATGTGAAAACTATCTACGTTAGTTCTCCTTTAATATTCTTTTGAAAAGGCTTCTTTTTTTTTTTTCTTTCCTTCCTTGAGGCTCTGCAGGCACAAGCGTGTTTTACAGCTGGTTTAGCAAGGATGCATCTAATTTAGAGGACATTGAGGGTTCCCACAAACTGTAGCAACACTGATCGCATGGGCAAAGCAAAGCACTCAGGAGGGTCGCTCCTGAAACGGCTGACTGGTACAGTGATGCCAAAACCAGGAAGGAGGTAAAGCACTGAGTAGCCTCAGAGCAGCTCCTACAGTGCAGCTCGGACGTGGGAGACGGTGGATACTTTGCTTCCCGGTGGAATATGCTTTCTTCTGCCTCTTGTACTGAGCTACCTTTAATTTTTCTTCAAAGCCATTCCACATACTTGTAATTTTAGCACTGGTTCTTCCCTTCTTCCTCATTTCACTCTTCTCCTGGTGCCCAGGACGTGTTGCTATTTAACACTTGGCCACGGCACGGCATGTCAGACACCAGCCTGTTGGCTTCCTCCTTCACACAGTCTTGTGAGATTAACTGCACCCTGCAGTGACCAGGCTAATTTGTTGTGGTGGGAAGAGACATCTGAAGCTCACCTTGGGAAATGCAGCCTAGCAAAATGAACATCCGGTGTGCTATCAGAGCTTGGAAGAGTTGGCCTTAGCTGTTAGGCTATGAAGTGTAAATGGTGGCAAGATCACTGATGTATGTGACCAGCCAATGTGAACAAAGCACCAAGTACATAAGTTGCTTGGAGAGGAGCGGGTGTTGGGGCTCTGCGTAATGCCTTGGACAACAGGCCTGGCTCGAGCAGCCCAGGCTCTGCCCTCGCTTTGGTAAATTCCCAAATCCTCCAAACAGAAATAGCTGTGGGTAGGTACAAGACGTACACAGTAATACACACTGTTTAAATTTTTCCTTTCTGTTTTGCAAGGAGGATGTGGTTTCTTCTGCCAGTTCTGGTAGTGCTCAGTTGAAGCCTTGGGGAGATCAGGAGGAGCTAAGGACTTCCCACCCACTTAATCTCTCAGTTGTGGTGCTTACTTCATTTTTGCTTGTAAATTTAGAGAATTGAAGCGTATTGTGTGTCTCATCTGGTTTTCATGTTGAACCAAGACTTCCAGATGGTTCTGGTTTTTTCTCCTGAGTGATGATATCCCAGCTGCGATGGCAGGACAGCCTCACAGGTCTTCCTATTGCCATGTGAGGGGACATCTGGTGGTTCGTAGCAGATGAGCAACATGTGATTTGAAAAGGCCTTTGTAGCACAGAGTCACACTACAATAGCTCTGTGCTCAGCAACAGGTTGTGGTTCAAAGAAATATTGCTTCTGTCAGACTTGCATAATGGAAACAGTAATCAGCATCCATTAGGTCAGAATGTATTGTCAATCCACAGTGAAGCAGAAAGGACTACATCTCGGAAAACCTTTTCATTAAGCAAAGAAAATTGATACCAGTGCTTGGCTCAGCCTAACACTTTGTTCATGGAGCTGAGTGTGGATAATGGCTGGGTTTGTTTTCCTTTCATTCGTTTCTCTACGCACAGTTATTTTGATTAGGAAACATCCACCTTTCATTCAAGATGAACAGTTCTAAGAACTTTCTCCCAACATTTATTATCTCGTGTACACAATCAGTGCGTGTGTAAAGAACAACGTTAGAACGTAGTTCAGGGAAAAGTATTTTGGCTTACGTGATTGAAGTCATGCAATCTCGTTTTCATTGAAAAATGTTTTTTATCTGCATAGAAACTACCATCACTTTTTTTTGGTGGGTTTTGTCAAAAAAGATCCAGGCCATGTTCATGAGTACCGCTCTGCCTATGAGTAGCTTGTTATATGTGTACATTAGCGATGTAGTACTGGCTTCATGGGGACCTGTCTGGTGAGCTGCCTAGGCAGTGTATGAAAGGACTAAGGCTTGAAGGGAGGAGGATGGTGATTTGACAGAAGGGATAATAAACAATCTTTGTAGTGGCATTCTGTGAGGATAACGGAAAGTAATTAATGCTGAGTCTGATTCGTTAACCAGAAATCATTACTGTATTGCAACTACCGCTATCCCATTACCATGATGGACTGATGATGATGAAAATAAATTGATGAATGGGTCTGCTTTTGAGTACCATCACCAAATCTAATATGTGCAGAATGAGTGGTGAACACTGCTACTCCTACTGATAAAGGATTTTCTGTCTCAATACTTTTTCTATCACCATTAAGCTTCTCTTAGTAAAGGGGAGGATCCTTCCCAAACTTTCTTTCTAGCCCTTCAAATTCCATGTGCTTTTCCTGCTTGCCCCAAACCTCCTTTGTTTATGGGGATGTAATTAGGAGTAGCTATTTCTTTCATGCTTATACCATCAATAAACCTTCTTGGTTATAAAAAATAACTAATTTCAGGAGCCAGAGAAAACATTTTACTTGTACTCTGTTGCGGGTGGCTTTGAGAAGCCTGGATATTATGGGTAATGAAACATAAAACAAGAGGTCAAGGGCTGGAAAGAGCAACGCTGCATGTTAGGTGCAATATTGCTTCTTTCTCTTCCCTGGCATAATTCATGAATGATTGTGGAGAAGGGAGTTTGTTGTTGAGCTCTCCCCTGGGATCTATCCACTCTTCTCAAATGTGGGCTGCAAAGGGCCCAGGCGCAGCCACGGGAGCTACAGGCAGGTGGCAGAACTGTGGGGCTTGGGGCTACCTCCTTTCCTGTGATCACTGCATCTTGACTCCTTGCTGGCATTTACTCTGCTGCAGTGTAGCCTCCACAACAGGTCCACCTGTCCTCCCACTTCTGCTGAACTGTGTTATGTTCTGTGGTCTGATGTTGCTGGTATCCTTCGGTTTGGTGTGCTGATAATCACAGTCCTGCATTGATGTGGAAGTTCCAAATCCCCCCAATCCTCTGGATCAGGCTTGATCCAATGCATGTGAATATGAGGAATGAGTATGAACATAACAAATATGCGTAGGAAGGATTTGTACCAATATCAAGTATAATGTGATAGAACATCACCTCAAAGTAACTGTTCTTCATAGCTGGAGAAAGTCATCCCAAACTTCTAAGTGAATAAAGCCTCCAGGACCCTGATTTTTGGCTTCTCTTTCTTGCACTGCATTTCCCGGTTGTTTGCTGCTCTTACTGCTTGTCTGCCTCTGGATATAAATGGCTCTTTTCACCAAAGTAACTAATACCATGAATAAAATAAGATTGTGAATTCCTATAGGGGACATGTAGCCCCCAACCAAGTGCTATATAAATAATGATGCATCTAGAAGGAAGGTGCCACAGAAATATGAAGCTGTTACCGTGGTTACTTCCATGGTATGTGCTCCAAGTATTGGGTGTAACTGCCACCAAACTGTTTAACAAGTTCCTTATCTCAGAGCTCTAGAACAATTCCTCCCCAGACTAGCTTTTTTCTCTCTGTGTATTTATCTCCCAGTCTTTTGAACCACAATTGTACGTTACTGTCAGCTTTATAGTTCTTCTCTACTATCACTCAAAAGAATTGTTATGCTTAGTCATAAAATTGCAGCTAAGAAAAGAATTAGAACATCTAGCATTATTAGGAAGGCTTCATGTCATCATCTCTCTGGCATTTCATTTGAGTCGTCGTTTGTGACCTATCACAAATCTAGGTTGCTGAGGAAAGCGGTTTTTTGGCAGAGAAGGTTTTCATCCTTATCTGATGTATTCATTTCAGGGAAGAAGTTTATCCTCCATGTTATTTGCTTCTTTTTCCATACAAAGCATGAATCTGACTGTGATATAGCAGTTTTGAGTGGGGGATTTTAGAATGGATTTGGCCCTGGGATGAGATGCAGAAAATGAAGGCTGGGATTACGGATCCCAAGAATTCTTGTGTGAAGGTAAGAGCTGCAGTAACCTGAAGGACCGCAACACATGTGGAAGTGTGTAATAGAGCTGCAGTAGGGCTACGTCTCTGATAGGGAGTGAGCATCATGAGAAAGATATAACAAATATAAGATTCTTGTCCCAAGAGAACTAATCCAGAATGAGTACAGCGGGTGTTACTTTGGCTTTAATTTGATTTTGATTTTGTCTTTAAAACTTGCAGGTTTTAATGACATTGAGTCCCTACTCATGTTCCCAGAACAATTTCTCCATGAATTTTCTAAATTTTTCTTACTAAAATTATTTTTTAATTAGATCAACTCTTCTTTGGTTTAACTTTAATCAAAATGCTACGAGGAAAATGTCAAAAAAAACCCCAAAACCTCAATAAGATCATTAGTCTCTTTCAATATTTTACTTGTGATTTTTTTATCCAAATATGATCATTTCAAAAGCATATTTCAGTTAATATTTAAGAAAAATATTAAATGTTAAAAAATATTGAAGTTTTATTCCTCTGATAATTGAATTTATATTTTCTATTTTGGAATTAAAATGAACTCCAAAATTTACGAAGTTACTAGCAGATGAGAGAATTCTGCCACCTCTTCAGAGATTCTCCCATAGGAAGTATGCTCTTAGACTTGACCACCTTGCTGATGAAGTTGGTATAAAAACAGTATCCAATTTTGGTCAAAGACTGGTAAGCTCTTAAAGACTCTACGCAGCACCCCAAAAGAAAGATGTGACCCTGAAGGAGGGTCTAAGTCTGGTCTAAAACATGAGACTTTGCATTGCTTGCATAGGCTTTTACCTAATGTCCTACCTTTTCACCTCACCTTAAAGGTGATGCGGTCCATCAACTCTCCTTACCCAGGGGATTGTGGAAAGGGAGATACTGGCCATGGGGAGAAAATTTAATTTTCCTTCTTAAGTGCAAGAAAAGCAGCTTTCATGGCTGATGTCCCAGGTCTGAAATTGTACTGGAGACAAAACAGCTGTTTCTAAGACCAACTCAGGAAAAAAAAAAAAGAGAGGGAATGGGGGGCGGGGGAAGAGATGTAAAGATGTAGAAAATGGAGTATTTGCTGACTATCTCATGCTTGGAGAATGCTGCTTTTCTTTTGTGTTTTGGCCACTATATCACGAAAACCTGACAAGTTTTCCAGTGCTTGTGGGGATTACCAATACAAGTCTGTACCTGGAGGCCCCAACCTTGCCTGAACTATTTAATGTTGTGCAGTGATGAGGCCATGTCTCTAGGCCCATTTACTCCGTCAGATTAACACATCGGGCAAGAATACATACTTGGAGAGAAGTATATCCTGACAGATATAATCAAACACCGCTTACATCAAGGGAGACGACTGTGACATTAATCTACCCTGGTATAACAACCCATTTAAATGAGTAGGAGGAGGGAGGTGGTACAAGTGAGGATAGATGGTGTGTTTAAGTAGAGAAATGAAATCTGTAGAATGACTTCAGTGGAGATAGTTTTGATTGACGTCAAGTAGTAAAATGAGCAAGTGAGAGAGATAAATTTCTTTAAGCCAGAGAGACACTTCAGGTTAAAAAATGTGTGTTACAGGGATCTGTAACCTGCTCAGACCCACAGAGATCTGTGGTCTTGATACAGATAAATTAGCAATGGCTCATATTCCTTGTGGAAGCCTAAAAATTGTTTTGTACCTTTTGCAAATCATTCACTGTCAGCTTGAGGTAGGTTAAGGCCAACCAGATTATAAGTAAGAGGATTTTTTTGAGGCTAGAGACCAGTTTAGGTTGCCAGCTGTGAAGTAAGTGAAAAAGGGTAGGGCAGGTTCATAGGCAGGAGTGAGTTACTGAGGGTCTCTGCAGAAGGTGAGACTCAGAGTGCTGTCACTAATCTACTGGAGCAGCAATGCATGTAAATGCAGTCAGGAAACGCAGGCGTGTGGCGGCACTGGTACCTGGCTTTGTGTAGTCTGTGGTGTTTGAAAAAGGCAGTGGATCCCAGCTAGTGAGGGGAATTTCTGGGGTATCAGACGAGGTCTCAGCTTGGTAACGTGCTGTGAAGGCTCTGCCTGAGGCTGCAGGGAGCACAGACGGGAATTGATGCAGAGCACTCCCACTTGTAGGTACGTCTGCGGGCACACTGCCTTAGCCTGCGCTTCTGCAAAGTGTCTCATTTCACTCGTATTCTCGGGCTGGTTTTGGCTCACTACATGACTTAAGGGGGAGAACCACCTGTAAGCAGAGGGAACAGGTTAGCTGTGCTTCTGCCCTTTTCCCCAGAGCTAAGGCCCACCAGTGTTCCTGAAATGATGACACTTTTTTTCACATCTGACATACAGCTCTGAATTACTAATTACCCTTCTTCAGGAGGCTTGATGTGGTGTGCGCCCTCCTCCTGCCAGGAATCTGCAGCTCAGAACCCAGGTAAACCAGGCTTTTAGGTGACAAATGCCACATGGAACATGAGTAGCTCCTCAAAGTTGCATAGAAAGCTGGGAGAGCTCTGTTCTAACGAAATGCCACTACATGTTACACAAAAAGAGATGAGGATTGAAAGGTACTTGCTGTGCTGTTCCGGAATGGCTAATTAGCTGATGCAAATCCAGTCCGAAGTACTGTTAAGGAAATCAGATGTAGGAAGTAGGTGTGAGTATTGGGTAAGTCTTCCCAGGAAGAATGCTAAGACTAGACTGAGCTTGCTAGACAGAAATAGTAAATTTTGTAATCATAAGGAGACATAAATAATCCTGAGACTACGGCCTTTCTATTAAAACCTTTTCTTTTCAAATTCAAAAATACATCCTGAAGATATAACTATAAACCACTACTGAACCTCAAAAATAATTTCTTGCATCAGGCAGAAATCAGCCAAGGAAAAGCTTTTTTAATAAGGCACCTTACAAATACTTTCTTTTTCCTTAAAGGTCGTTTTAGCTACTATTTTCCTTTGACCTCAAGGAAGTTGGGACATGAAGTTTAGAGCTGAGGGCAGAGCATTCGTGAGCAGCAGATGAACCCCATGTCTTGTCACATACCTCCAACTCCATTCAACAGGATTACTTAAGGCTGGACTCGGACGGACCTGTCCTTTCTATATGGCTCTTCCATTTCTCTTTTCTCTATTTCAGGGCAGGGGCACTATGTGAGGAGAAAACCATGTCTCAGAAGGTCTACTCTCTTTATCAGGAGTTTTTTTCTCTGACGTTTTCACTTAGATTCATGCTACACTTTTTTCTAACACAATGACTGTTTTGTCATGCCGAATAAGTTTTCCGACTCTTCATCTTCCATTTGGGAATGCGGGCTAAACTGTGGAACAAAGGATCTGATAAAAGACAGGCATAGCACTTTCATTAGGAGGACAGGGGGCTTTTGAAGTATGCTCCTGAAGTCAGCAAAGCAGGCAGCAAAGAGAGCTGCCTGTTACAATGTGCTGCCGAGCTGAGACTAAACCCAAATGAAATATTATGCTTTTTAGTCACTGGTCCCGCTCCCGAGCGATGAAAGGGATCTGATGACTTTCTCCTGAGTCAGAGCTTTCATTGCCCCTGAGAAAGGGGTGCCTTGGTTATATAAATGGCAATTAATTGAAGTACCTCAGAGCCTGGGAATCTCCAGAGCAGAGAAACACAAGCCTTTGTAGGTGGCATGAGGAGCTATCAATCAGGAAAAGTATAACTTTTCTTCCTTCGAAGCTGCAATTGTTCCGGTTTAATATATTTATTTCTGAAATCATACATGCAGCCCCCAGAGGCTCAAAGATGATGTGCAATATCATTCAAAAACCAAACTCTCACATTTGAAATGCACAGAATATAATGAGGAAACCCTCATCAAACTGGAGCAACCGCGCTTGCTGTTTTGCCTGAAACTGTCTCTATATCCCAGATGAGAGCTCTTCCCCACGCTCGTCTTCTAAAGATGTAAGACCTACTTTAGAGAATGACATTTCCGAGCATGGAGGGCAGAGCTATGAGAAGCCCTCGGGATATTGGAGTGGGTTCAGATTCCTCTCTCTACTGAGTTTGTTCAGCCGTGCTCTATCTACAGTCTATACGATTAATTAATGTGTGATAGATTAGTAACTCCCAAATAGGAAATCATGTTTTTGCCACAGGCTATAGCAGAAGTGCACAGGGTCTTATTCTGACATTCCTTGTGCTGATAAATCCTGAGAGTAACTCTGCTGAGCCTAGCAGGCTGGCAAAGTCAACACAAGGAAGATCTGAGGCACAGCAGCGAGCAAAGCCACCCGTCACCCTCACGTCCGAGTCAGCCGCTACCGACACACACGCGTACGCTGTACTTGGTCTCAATCTTTTTGTTTAATGGGATGAAAAATAATAACCATCCAGGGAAAAGCATAGCTAAAGAGGAGTGAAGCAGTCTGTCTGGTGATACCCTGTAGCGGCTTTAGCTATTTTTTTTCTTCGTCCTTGCAGAACTGTCTCTTTTGGGCAGATCTTTTGCCTCTTTGGTGGCATTGGTGCCAGCCTCTGCTCAGTCAGGACTCTTCAGCTTCTTATGCTCTGTCAGCGAGAAGGCTGGAGGGGCACAAAAAGTTGGAGGGGGCACCGCCAGGACAGCTGACCCAAACCGGCCAAAGGAGTATTCCATACCACAGGATGTCATGCCCTGTATATAAACTGGGGGGAGTGAGCTGGGAGGGCCGATCGGTGCTGGGGGACTGGCGGAACAGTGTCAGTGGGTGGTGAACAATTGCATTGTGCATCGCTTGTGTGTCTTGGTTTCATTTCTCTCTCTTTTTGTATTCTTCATTTTCATTACAATTATTATTGTTGTAATTGTTACTTTATTTCAGTTGTTAAACTATTCTTGTCTCAACCCATGAGTTTTACTCGTTTTTGATTCTCCTCCCCATCCCACCGGGGGTGGGGAGGAGTGAGCCAGCGGCTGTGTGGTGCTTAGGTGCCAGATGGGGTTAAACCACAGTATTTGCAAAAGCAGTTTAGGAATTAGTAGAAAAACTTAAACTAGTGGTGGTTACCTCTTAAAGCTGTTCTGTCCAGCTCTTCTGTTAAACAGCACAAGTTATACTGAGGACAGGAGAAGCTCAGCTGCCTTAGGAAAGCAGAATTACCATACCAAAAGAAGGAGCTGTGCTGGTTGCATATAAATATTAGTGTTCGGTTTAAGATCTTGGGAAAATGCAACCCTAACTGCAAATCCACCCACTGTTAGTATCCCATAAACAGAAAAGAATTGTGGATGAGCAGTCCTTTGAGACACCTCTTTAAGCGCTATGCTTAACTCAATTGTTCCTAATAAAATAGATTTGTTTGTACGAAATCTGAAGGTTGGAATCGAGTACAGCGTGGTTGGTTGTTGTTTGTTTTATTTTTTTTCCGGTGAGGATTTTGATAAAAGGTCAAACTACGTCAATACTGTGCCTGTGTTCTGCAGCACAGTCAGCCTGTAATTTTGGCTTCCTTGGTAAAATCTCGACACTTTTGGCTTTCTGCACACCCAAACTTGAAATGGTATCTCTGCCAGAGGGTGGAAACCCATTGATTCCAGTGGAGTACAAACAGTGCATGGGTGGTTTTGTCAGGTTTGTCTTTGTGTCATCCTATGATCCTCAGCATTTACAGGAGTTCCTTATCAGCAAAAGCCCCGCACATTGGTGTGTCGTTTTTGCCCTCTGTCTAGATCTCACCTTGTTAATCAGGGAGTTGCAATGGTTTTAGCTGGCTGCAGTAACTTTGCTGAAGTTAGTGCCTTGGGTGGATCCTTTGCTAGCAGACCACCCAGCCGTGCTTGGTATCGCCTTCCATCACACGCCACAGTTTGTGCCTATGGTATCTGATGTGACTGCATTTCAGCTTCTCTTGGATAGTATGTTCTTCTCTTCCATTTACTTTTGTTGCATTTTCCTCTTTATGATTTTCTGAAGTCAGCTGCACAGAATCTCTCTCCATCCACCTGCTTAACGTGAGCATGTTCTTAGCTGATTAGCACGTACTTAAGGTTCACTTTCCATAAATGTTCCTCAGGATTCTCTGGCAACTGGTGCAGTTGAAAAACAATTATGCCAAGAAACCTGTTTTGAGAATAGCTGTAGAAATTTGCATTCTGTCCCAGTTTCTGACACAGACTTCCCTTCTAAGGATGGAAAATTGCTCAGTTCTTATCTGTCTCAATTCTCCAGCTCTAAGGTGGGAATAATTTCATTTCCTTTCCCCAGTGCTTTCTCTGTATATTTAGATTAGAGGCACGAAAGGGACAATGGCTGCTTGATTATGTTCTAGGGTAGCTGCTAACACACAGAATTGCTTATCTTGGTTATTATTAATGTGCATAAAAATAATGCTTTCAAATACAAAGGGCAACTATTTTAAAATTTGAATCAGTATTGATGTTTCAGTATTTTCCAAAGTCTAATTAATATCAAATGGAGTTATTTGTGCATGGTGCTTTCATCGTTGTGCTGCTTTGCTGTGTTGTGTTAACCCTGGTGCTAAGTCACTGGGTGTTTCATGATCTTCCTAGGCTGCTCCTGGTGCGGTGCAGTGCTGTGTAGCCCTCAAGCCTGAAAACGTACAAGACCTTTCAGATTTGTCAGCACATCTTTAAAATATTTTTTTTAATAGCTATTTAGAAAGAAGATTTCACTTTAATTCACAGTTAGGGTTGGAGACTAGGCCACTAGGTTGTCTGTCGTTCCTCGAGAGTATTTCCATACTGCTCATGTTTCTGTTTTGCTTTGATATTTATGTGTTCTGAAGAGTGAGAACAGCTGCTTGGGAGGCTACATTTCCTCCTGGCGGGGGGTGGGGGGTGGTGGGAATCTTCACCAGCATGTTCTTTGAATTTTTTTTCAATTTTTATATTCCAAAAAAAGGTATTAGTCAAGTGAAACTGGGTGCTTTCCAACTTAAACATGCTTTTTATGTGAAAAAGTCCGCTTTGGTAAAAAAAGTCATTTTCCTTCAGAAAGACAATATGCTCACGTCTGTATCAGTGAGCACATCACACATCTGTGATTGTTCTTGTCACGTATCCGTAGCGCTGTTAATACACTCGGGTTTCTGGGTCACTTGGAATCGCTCTGCTGCCAAATGTTGTACATGGAGTGCAGGGAAGTATGAACATCTCTTTCTCAGGTGGTTTTCAATACCTTCTGGAGAAAGATGTGAGGTGTTGGCAATTTTAAAAGTGGTCAGCAAGCCTCTTAGCCCAAGGTCCATACTTCTGGTTTGTGTGTTATTGGGAGGAGAGTGTTTTGTGTCTCTGTTCACATGAGTACTAAATTCTCCTCTGGTTTTGAAAGCGTGACTGGTGGCCACTTAATCTCCTTTATTCCTGTTAACCATCTGCAGTATATCTAATTTGCTGGGTTTCTAAGATACTTGCTTTGTTTTTAACAAGCTTTGAGGTACAGGTTAACCGATGTCTTTATAGAGTGTCTGACTACAATCTGCTGAGACAAAATTTGTGGCTCGGTTGTCTCTTTTCATATCATAAGCAATTCACCATTTTTATGATTTTACCCTTACCCTGACCCTGGGGGGGGGGAAAAAAAGTCTGTAGATCACCTTGTAGTCTGAGCCTTGTGCCTGGCAAGGTACTTTTCCTGCTAATTACCAGAGCTGTTAATTCTGTTGTCAGGTTTGACAGTTAAGAGATAGTGGCTATAAATGTCCATTTCCTACGAGTGGAGTGAAGAATTAAGAGCAAGACTGTAAAAGAATGAAAACCAATTTTGAATGTGTTTCTGCTTGCTTTGCTGTAAGATTGCAAGATTTCAGCAGTATTCTGCGCCGAAAGGAGGGATCAGCTCCTATTTACCGAGTACCCCTGCAGGGAGAGTGACCTGCGTGGTGAGGGGCTCACTGAGGTTTTGACAGGTTATTTACTGAGAGATTACCTCAGAAACACTGCACAGTAACTTAGGGCAGATGTATGGTAACAACCCAGCTGCTCCTTGCAAACAAGAATAACTGCGTAGTTATCTTGTGGCAGAACTACTGCTTTATCTCGTGGTAACATGACAAATAATTTTAGCAAGCACCGCAAGTGGTGAATTTCATCCAGGGCTACCTTCATGCTGGACGTTAAATTCGAGGTTTGACCAAAATACCTTTGCCCCTGCAGATTGCTTACCAGAAATGTGAATGTCCACCTCGGTATCCAGGCACACCATGGTATTTCATCCAGGGAATCAGCAACAGGAGCAAGATCATCTTCTGCTGCTGTGGTCTCTGTTGTCACGCTCTAACCTCTTATCTCTTCGCGGTTCCCAAATCTGGTATCAATATCTTTACATCTCACGCACACGAAGATGTAATAGCGCAGGAGGATTATGGAATAAGAGCTGCTCGTCTGTGTACCATAAGTGTCGATCTGTTAAAGGAAAAGGAAATGCTTTCCTAGCTCAGTGCACTGGGGTTTTGGAAGAGGTAAAGATGTTTGTAACTACTGTTTGCCTAGGGACAGTACTGAAACTCTCATCACTGGAAGGCTTTAGGAATAGCATCTCTGCTCTTCTTTTACAAGAAAATAGAAAAGCGTAAACGTATACACACGTTATGTTCCCTACAAGAGATCCATGTTGGGAAGCTGTGGATTTTCGACCTGCCAAAACCTGAAATAGCTTTGGATGTGCTTCACAAAGTCCAAGGATATCTACTGGTTTCCCAGTTATGCAAGAAGCTGGTTATTCCCTTCTGTTCTAAACGTGTTATAACTTACAAATGTGGCTGCTGCAATTCAGCTCCCAGGTCAACACAGGTATACATCAAAGTCTTTCTGATTGTGTTTAGATTATTTTTTTTTAACAAATTACTTCTTTTGCTGCCCCTCAAGCACATCAATCTTTGAAGTTAAAAGTCGTCTCAAGTAGTTAGTGAGCTTGCTTCAGGCATAGTGCTGATACGGCTCTTGATCATCAAAAGGCCTCTGAAAAGCTTAATTTACCCTTCCTAAAGAATCTGGATGTCTTCAAATACTTTAAAGTATATTAAGTACTTATTTGTCTTTTGCATACAGGAAAAAGTGGCGTTGATGTGTATTTTACAGGAGCCTATGGCCTTTAGTACTTATCTGGGAGGTTTAAAACTCTTCACTAGGGTCTGGTTCCACTTCACTGGGGCAGATGTTCTCTTCACAAGTTGTTTTCTGCTGATAACTTGTTATTCTCCGAGTACACTTGCCTTAGCTTTCAGCAGGCAGCACACTGTTAGTGGAGACGAGAGATGCAAACAAGAAAATCTTCGCAAATATTGGCAGTAGAGCTGAGCCCTGATTCTTCAGCTTTCTGCAAGCAGCTGGAGATTCCTGTCTGCATGGGACAAGTATTTATGGGGAAAATATTCCACTTTTGCTGAATTATTTTTGTTTGTATAAGGCTGGATGGGATTATTGTGGAAAAGCATAGGCTTTGAACTTCAAAATTGGAATTTAGCATGAAAATATTTGGGTTTTCCTCATGAAAATGCTTTAAGAAAATTTTTTTTTTTTTGTATATGAATTCTTTTTTTCAGTTTACCTTTGTATCCTCAGTTAAACCCTGCCCTCAGGGGTCTCTATGACCATTGCTGACCATGATAGCTCTCTGCTTGTTTCTTCCTCACTTTCCATATCTTGCCTAACTCTAGGAGTTCCTTCCCTGGAGAGGGGAATATCTCTTGCTCTTCAAAACAGACTCCTCTGAGGCTTGAAGGAGCTACTGTAACTGAAAATAGTAGTATTGTGTGGATGTCCTCAAACCTGCAAGGGTTCTTTGCATTTTTCCAGGAAAAGACGATGAAAACCTTGGTATTTTTCCCCCAGTGA
This sequence comes from Bucorvus abyssinicus, assembly GCA_009769605.1. Lineage (NCBI taxonomy): Eukaryota > Metazoa > Chordata > Aves > Bucerotiformes > Bucorvidae > Bucorvus > Bucorvus abyssinicus. Next base: position 7,449,884 of record CM020035.1, on the reverse strand, counting down.
TATTCCACTTTGAAGATGTATTTTTCTGAATATTGATTGAAGAGCAGAGCACAAGATCTAAAAATCAAGCTACTCTGTGAATCTCTTGGAGCTAAACCCATGGTGTTTTTCTTAACCTTGCCACAGAGGAGGAGGGGAGCTGGGAAGCCTGTTTCACTCCTCTTGCTGCCTCTGGGCATTGCCGTGTTTGCCTTAGCTGTCAGCTTATCTTTGTGAGACAGAGATACTGCAGATTTTTTTATTTTTTCTTTTTCTTTTTTTTTATATTAAGGTTGTTAATATAGTGAAGTCTTCTATCTCCCTCCTGAGAACTGGGATTACAAAGCCTGCTGATGTGTCGCTCTCAATATATGCTTTAATACCTTTGACCCTCTTGTCACATTCTTGGCATCAGAGCCCGTGTGTTTTAACAAGACTGCTTTGGAAACGAGCTAATGACACTTACGGGGGACTTGCCTAGATACAGCAGACTTACACAACGGTGTGGCGTGAGAGCTTTAGGAACACGGAGAGTCGCTCTGTAGTCTGTTGCTTCAAAAGGACATCGCAGCAGGGCTGGACCTATTTAAAAATCACCAGAGGTCTCGCTAGTTAACTTCCCTTTCATGTAACAGAGGAAAGGTTGAATGAGTCATGTGAAGCCAGCCATGAGATTAATATAGACAAAGATGTCATATCCTCACGCATGCAGCTGTGAATGGTCTATCTGCTTTGCCATCTGCAGATTAAATGGACAGAGTGTCTCCGTGGCTGCTGCAGGGCTTGGTGTAACTCGGTTATCATCAGGCAGATTTCCTGTTGCCTAATACCCAAACACAATAGTTGTTTAGCGTCAGACTTTGGTTTCTGGAGTAGTTTCAAAACCCGCCAGCCACAGTATGTAGTTTTATAACACCACCACCGTTAACTAATTGCACGCACTCGCAGAATTATGAAACCCGAGAGGATAATTTGGTGCATCATGAGTATATATTTGTGAATTTTTCATAGGCAGTTTACGTTTTAGCTGATACTTAAAATGAGAATATTTTCCTGCAGATCTGTTTGCTCTGATTTCTTTCCTCCTGGTAATTTGGGCCTTTCTTTTCTAACAATTAGGAAAACAACATTCTGTTTAATTACAATATTTACAGAAACAGCTTTTTTTCCCCCACACTGCAAGTTATAACACGTTTTATGTCAATTAACCTCTACACTTGCAAAGACACATCTGTATTGACCTTTAAGTATAATTCATTCCATTTGCAAATTGGACAGTTGAATGTGAGTGCTTGATTTATAAAAAGCATTTAAGGACATGTTATGTTAAGCATGCAATTAATCTTGATAGGAAAATACCGTACCTCCCCTAAATCATTGTGGTACTCTGGTCGTGGCTGATAGCACTGACCAAGTTTATCGCTATCTAGAATCTTCATCAAAACTTATGTGTGAGTTCATTCCAAAAGGCCAAAGCGGGGAGGAGATCTGTGCTCTTCGTGCTGAGATCTTTGATGCAGTCACGTAATTCCCATTTACGTCAGTGAGTCACCCGTGTGCACAGAGATGAGAATTCCCCCTTGTTAGGGCTCTAAAGATTTCCACGGGAGTTTGCTTCCTTGAATATTTTATTTTCAGCTTTGTTATGGTAAGATGATTTTTCTGACATTTTGCTGATCACAAAGCAGCTGGCCCTGTAAAAAATAAAGCACGCACGCAAAGAAACAAATGACTGGGTGTCTGGGGGAAAATATGAGCTTTGTGTCTGAGCTGCAACAGATTGTCATCGTTAAAGCAAAGCGTCAGCAAGTGCTGGAATGATGGACATTAAAGAGTGGAAGCTTTTTCTTGGGTTGAAAGACAAAAGAAAGGTGGTACTTTAAGCCACTGTTCATTGTGGGTGTATCGCCTAGTTCTGATCGCGTTTAAAGTTCTAAAATAACGGTGTTAAATCCAAAGAAGGTAACAAGTGGAAACACTGTAAGGTGCACTTGATTTAACTGTGCAAATCACGCCATCCCTTATTGCAGGTTTAAATGTACTGCAGCACAGATATGCCAAGATTGGAGCACCATAAAATCAAAAAACCAGATGCTTGTCCATGTCAAGGGCTCTTTGTCAGAGAAGAGCTGAAACCCACATTTAAAACTGCAATAGAACGCGCCGCAGACATAGCTGTTTTCTGCCATGATCTCTCTTCCATATCTGTTGTATATTTATAGCAGAAGATGGTCCTTATTCTGCATCCCTGCAGCACCCCTTTGCCAGTTCCTACCAGGGTCTTTGCTTCTGAGAGGCCAGGCAGATGAGTGATGGAGGGGTCTGTAGTTTGGTGCTGGAAGGAGACATGGGAAGGACCTGGTCTCGTTGTACCAGCTCTGTCACTGGAGGGAGAGAGGGAACTCTACCAACCCAAAGGCTTTTCCTGTCATAGGAAAAATCACAGGCAAAAGAAATGGCCCATGAAGGGCTAAAACACCAGCCAATGGTATTAGGTGGGGCACTCGTTCATTCTTTCCCCCCTCCCCAAGTTTTTTATTAAATGCTTTCTGTTCTGAGTTTTCCATTTGTTTTCTGTTTCTGTTTAATTTCTTGATTTATCTGCTTATCTATTCTACATGAGTCATCACGCTCTTAAAGACCCTCATTAAGGAAAATGGATAATCTCCTTGAAGTTACTTATATGTGTGTCTGTTCCCTCCACTTATAGTTGTTTTCTCCCTGTTTATTGGAAATTAAAGGCCAGAAAATGGGTTTGGCACGGAATTTTTTTGAGGTTTTCCCTTAAAAGCTTTTTAATCAAAAGCTGGAACTAAAACCCAAATGACTTTTACATTTTCAAAAGGAATAGGTCAGCGCTCTGGGTTTATATCAAACGTCACATTTTCAGAAACAAAGAATTGTAACCTCAAGTTGAATAAAAACGTTCGTAGGCAGACAGTATCCTGGCCGCTGGCCCAGGCAGCTGCGTTGTTTCTCCTGGGGCCGGGTTTCTGGGCAGTCCGAAGTGATGCAGAATCTGGAAATCAAGACTTCAGAGCGGAACAATGATGGAAACGAATGCTCTGTCCTGCAGGGATGATTTCCTCGGTCCTTTTTCAGCAGCTTTCCTGTACTTTCATTCCACTCCCCTCCCTCCCGTTCACTTTTCTTTCATTATTCTTCCCTGTCCCCCCCTTGCCTTTTTGCCTTCACTGTTCCTGTGTCTTTGTCCTTGCAGCGATGCACTAACGTGACATACTACTGGCAAAACTTTGTGGGGGCACGTTTCCTGCAGAAAGTCAGGATGGGTTTCAAGGCAGGCTCAAAGCATTATTTCTTCTACACAGCCAAAAGAACTGGGTCCATACCTCAAAGCCAATAGGAATTTTAATTCACAGTGGCTCACTGAGAGGGACCTTTCAGGTCTTGGAGTGGTCTCGTGGCCTTTCAGAGTTTCCCTCTTTCTCTGTAGTCAGCTATCGGGGGGGGTGTGTGTGTGTCTTTGTTTTTCTTTTAAGTTCCTGTTGACTACTCTCTGTTTGCCTTATCAGCTGAGGAGAAGAAATGTGAAGATGTATGTGTCTGCTGAAATATTTAGACTTTTAATACTAGCAGCTCACAAGATACATAAACCATAATTTATTTCTGTTTACAGCACTTCTGCTGGAAGTATCCTGCTAATCTACCTAATATATGTAAGAAAATGCAGACACACTAAGATTTTTTTTTTTTATTATGACTATCAATCTTCACTACAATATTATGAAGCAGGAAGGAATGGACTTTTCCAGGAACTAGATGTCCTATTTATTAAAGACAATGCCTCGCATTATCTCTCAGAGCCCTGTAGGCAGCACTGGGTGACCTTTTTTGAAGAAACTCAGTTGGGTGATAGAATTTTCTTGCAGGCTTCAGGTGTAAGATTTTGTCACTTTTCCAGATGATGTTGCTTTAGATCCTATACACATCTCATTGAATGAGACATCCCGTGGCTGCTGCCCTCATAGGAGCTATAGGGCCAAGCACAGCTGGACAAACAGAGTTGTCTGGGGCCAGTGGAGGAGCAATATTCACAGAACAGCCCTTCCCTCAGGCCTGATGCTCAAGGGAGCATGTCTCAGACATGAGCCTGGGATCTAAATTTCCACATTTCCAGGGGGGTAAAAATCAGAGTGGCTTAGGGCTTTTGGCTTTGTGACAGCCGACTCCCACATCCCACCTGCAGCCAGGTCCTTGAGGCAAAAATGACCTTTCCCATCGCCTTTCTCTTTCTGCCCCCAGTGGCCAGCAAACCTAGAGTAATTGTTCTATAGCCATGTTTAGCTTTCAGTTTACTTCCACTCCAGCCCTGAACAAAAGATTTTACAACCCCGAAGCTGAACACTGTTTTTTCCCAAGTGCAACTCTTGGTTTAAAAAAAAAAAAGTCTTCCCCTTGGAACATTACCTTTTCCTATGGTGGTTTCTTCCCTCTTGTTATCTCTACTGTCCCTTCCTGTCATGCTTTCACATGTGTTGTTACAGTGGTATTGGCAGGGTGTATTTTCATGCTCAAACACTGTTAGTGGACGTGGGTCTTCACAGGATAAAACATTAGAAAATGAAATCTACCTTTTTCCCTTTTCATCTCATATGGGAACCAGTTAACTGATGCTCTGTTGACTTCTTGAGGCAAGAACCCTGGCACGCAGACCACAGGAGCAGGAGGAGTCTACCCACCAAAGCTGGCCAGGAGGCAGGCTCAGAACTGAGGTCTGCACTCCATGCTTGGAACTGACAGTTCTGACAGCTTTCCCAGCCTTCCCAGCCACGATACCAATAGGTGTGCAGCTAAAAATGGAAATATAAATGGATGCAAAGGTAGAGAAAGAAGGGCAATAACAACTTGCTTGACTGGCTGAAGTCTGCTGCATGTTTTTAACTGAATGCCCTGCACTTGGCTTCAGTATACAAGATCAAAAAATAAATCCTATTAATGCTTTTATTTAAACTAGACTTTTAAATTTGAGTGGGCTGAGAAGCCATAAGCACCCAGGTTTGCCCAGGATTACTCCTGGCATAAATTATGTACACATTTCAGAAGTATGAGAATATCAAGTGAGTTCATTTAAATTAATGTTATTAAAACAAATGAAAAATTGATTTTTGGTAATAGAGGGCTTGATTTACCCTAGCTTAACTCCATTGACTTTGGTGGATTTGCTCCTGCTTCACTTTGGTATAAATCAGGGGGGTACCAAGAGTGTAAATGCTAAGGCCACGTGAAATATTCACTGCCTCATGTCTTGCCGCATTCAAAGCAGTAGAAAATGCATTTCTTCTGATTTATTCCACTGTAACGCAGACAGTGGCCAGGAACAGCAGAAGTAATGATTAGCTGTTTATTGCAGTGTTTGGCTTTAATAACTAATATCATGCTAACACAAACATAATTACAGATTCAAATTAAGCTTATTTTTAAGATATTCATAAAGCAACAAGCAGAACTCAGGTATTGGCCATTCACAGACAGAACTGCTTTCTGACCTCCAGGCTCAGCAGAGTACCAAGGTCTGAAGCCGTTCCTGTACCTGACTGGTGCCCTTCCTCCCCCTTTTTTAAAGTGCCTACTTACCGCTCCATGAGTGAAAAATTAATGGACTTTCCTTCACTTGCTTTTGTGACGAGAAGGAAGCACTTCCATTAATGACACTAAGAATAGGATTTACTGTAACTTGGCCTCAGATGGTATTTGTGGTTCCCACACATCCTGTAACAATATACTTTCTAAACTTAAACGGATATTGCTACACTGACTGTTACAGAAAAGCAGAAGGAAGATGATGAAGCAGCTCCTCCAAGCTAATTTTTTTGAGGAAAATTTATTTGCCTCGTGCTCAACACCTCAGCAAGGAGGAAAAAAAAAAAAAAAACCCTGACATGAAAGTGAGACAGGTTGTGAGTGTATTTTACCAGTGTGTCTGCAGTGGGATGATTTCCTGCAATTAATTACTAATGTGAGTGGTGAAGTAGAAAAACAGATTTCTACAGCTGTTTTTTCACTCTTGTGTGGTAGTATTATCTGACAAGGGCAAAAATAACCATATTCAGCTCCGCTTTTCCCATTCCTCGGCAAAACCTCTCCTCCACCTTTTCAGCAATTCCTCCAGGAGCTGCATCCTCCAGCAACCTCCTACTGATCGCTTTGTGCACAACCCCCCAGTCAATGTTCCTCTGGGGTAGCTCCGACACCGATTGACGAATTGGTAGCGTTCAGCTCCAGCTGGCAATCAGCTGCCTCTGCTTCTTGACCTCTTGCCCAAGGCTGCCTGTAGACCTGTCAATCATGGAAATGTTTTTTGTGAAGTCAACTCTTTAAGCAATTAAGGAGCTGTATGTAGGCAGCCAGTGCATCTTGCACGGTGCTTGGGCCAGCTAAAACTTCTCTTACCCATTACCAGCCTCTGAGTAAGCCAGTCCTGCACAGAATAGATAAATACCAGCCATCCATCATCTCCCGTATGGTTTAGGAGTGTAATTTCATGAGCTGCCTGTGTGGGAGAGAAGTGTGAGAAGATGCTGCGTCAGTGTGTGGGCTGCACAAGGGACAAAGAGGTGACTTCAAATTTATACTGGAAATAGAGAGTGAGTAATAATGCGCTCACCATGGACCTTTCGTCAGAAGAAATATGCAAATGAAAAATGATTTGAATGATGGATTTAACAACCAACTGAAAATGAAGCTGGGAGAAAGCTGAGGTGTGAGCCAGCCCTCTGGCAAGATGTGGTAGCAAACAGGCATAAACCACAAAGGGAAATAACACTTGTGTGTGTGTGAAGTTGTGTGACTTGGAGCGTGGAAAGGGAAAGTTTCTGTGTTACCTGCTAGGTCTTTTTTTCTTTCTTTCCTCTGTGGTGCTTTCCCATAATTAATGGAACCACCAGGAGACGAAAGTGACATGATGCTCCAGAACTGAAATCTGAATCCTGGGGACTTCTAAGATGAATCCAGACCAGAATACTGTATCTGCAGGGCTATGGGAAAGGGGTTGGAGTTTGTGCCTTGGACCTTAGAGACGGATGGGTATGAACTAGATCACCGGATCAGACCCTTTGGATTTTGGAAGCATTGTAAATAGGGCTCATATCCGAACTTTACTGCATTATAGTTGCTCAAGCAAAATCAGACTTAATGTGCGTGCTTGAAACAGGAAATAAACTGCTAGGAAAATGCAGAGACTGTATTTGAGCTGATGGAATGATTTAGCCTGTTGTGGTATTTGTCCTATTCTCCTGAATATATTCTCCTGTCCCATGTTCTCCTGAAATTACCAATGCAATTCTCCAGCATTCATTAGTCAAGCTGAAACAGGTTTTTAGCAATAGAGAGAAGACTTTCTTCAAAGAAAGTCTCTCATCATGCACATGATTTGGAGAGAATGTTCCTTTATTTTTCTTGTTGCCACTTGGGTGAATAGGATATAATCTTTTCTCTTCTGTCCATTCATTCTTATGCGTCTTCCTGTTTGAGATCCTTACAACTGCAAAGTCAGTTCAGTGAAAAACACCTCTCTCCCATCCCCTTCCTTCATTTCCTAAGAAAATAGATACTTTGAAAAGCATGAAATATAATGCTAAGTGCTGCCTTCCCAAAGAATGCTTAAAATTCCTGCGAGACAATGCATTGTTTCAAAACAAAGCTATTTCAGGCAATTCTATCCTTGTAAGTTCAAAGCTATTCATCTGAGAAGCTTTTTTTTCCAGCACAAATATTCTTGCTCTGGGGTTTGTCTTTCAGAAAGAAAAAAAGAAAGTGTTTTGGAAGATCAGTTTCATATTGTTACAATTTAAAATAAAACAAACAAACCCGGATTCTGCAGAAGTTCAAACCAACTGCCATTCTTGCTGTCCGTGTCTAGTCGAAGCCAGCACAATCCCTCTGGAACATCCTTTACAAACGTTATTTATTTGACAGTCAGCCTCTGGTGTTTTTTTCTTTTTTGTCCAATGCTACCAAGAATCCTGTGCCGTGCTTAACTTTTAAAGGAAGCGTGTAGTGGGTTTGATTTTACATGCTTTTGGGTCTTCCATGGATGTTGGTGTGGTGGGAGCCGCTCCCAAAACTGAGGAATGTCTCCATGCCTACGTCTCTGTGCCAGCTTTCTGAGGGTATTGACACTGTGTTTATCGCTGTTTGGTGTCTAGCAGGAGAGAGAACCAAAGTACTGGCCCATTGCGAGCCATTTCCTACCAGCAAGGATGTGGCCTGTGGATTTTTATGAACTGCAATTCACAAAATATCACAGAGATGAAAGTTTACGAGCTTTGTAGAAGCACCGTCATTTCCAAAGGAAACCCTTTACAGGAGGCAGGTAGGTTTTGGCCAAGCAGAGAACCTCAGCTGCGCTTTTATGTACTCTCTCCAGGCATGAATTCATTGCGGGCTTGGCCCAGGAAAACCTGGCTAACACTGCTGCAGTAAAAGACGGAATGAGCTCATAAGTATGGATGGAGCAATGATGCCTGCGTTTCTTCCACGTATTTTGCAGAAAACAGGCCCGCAGACCATCAGTGCTACCTCCTTTCTCAGCACTAAGCCTGCTCACTGACATTAGAGGTACCAAACCATCTCACCACCCGCCACGCTTGGCTTCCGCACCAAGACATAGGTGGTGTTATTGTGATAGGGGGTTGGTATTCACAGAGCAAGGGGAGGACACCATCGCATTAAAGTGTGTAACGTGCTCTGGGAGGGAAATTGTCGGTGTCCTACTAGATAAAGGTTTAAAGATGTCCCTTTTCGTCCCAGTGCCGATGGTAACATGGAGGCAGTTGGTTTTAGCAGCCGTTGATAATTAGCCAGTTTGCAGTGTCATCAGAAATAAGTGCTTTTCTTTGCCACAACAAAACTCCCCCCAAACATTCTTTCTTTAGAAATACCTGTTAAACAAAACCAAGGAGTGGAGAAAGAAAATTGTCAGCTGCTGTTGTGCTAAACTTTAACATACAGACACTGCTTTCTGAGAGCGATCATTAGAGCCAAATTAAAATATAGCTGAGATTTTTCTAAATAAAACTGTCAATGAAGATAAAAAGTTTTAATGTTGACAGTAAAGCAAATTATTTTTTCCACTCTGTTGAGGTTTTGTAGCGCTGCACTATATCTGGTTGACTTATGGCAGGCTAATGACAGATTAACAGCTGCAGGAGAGACGATCGCTCTGAGAATTGCTCTTGAGCAAGCGAAGCTGAAGGCCTGTGGGCAGGGGCTGGGTTTGGAGGCAAAAATGGGTGGAGGATTTACGCAAGGCTGCACATTGATAACGTGGAGATCAAACTAAGAAAAGCACTTTTGGATGAGAGAAGTTGTTCCTTGGTTGGGGGAAGCCCCATGCTGGAGGTTACGTCTTGGCACTGAGATGTAGCAGCAAAGTAACTGAGCTCGGGTATTTTCCATAGGTTGGGGAAGGTGTGCAGCAGCAACAGGGAGAATTGCTGGGGATTTTAAGTAGGTTAAGTGAGAATTCTGATCTGCTGCGGTCTTTTAATGCATTGCTAGCGTGTTCAGCACAAATGTCCCTGCAACCAGCCTGAAATAGCTATTTCCTTGGGCATTTCCCTGAAATATTCACATGGGGAGAAAAGGTCACGCTAGAGGAATTTTTCTCTTTTCACCACCCAAAATTTGTTTCCGCTTTGAGGTGGAAAAGGCTCAGAGCTCAGCTATCCCCATGGTCTGGCAGAAAGAGGGGTCCTGCAGCGGTGGGTAAATGCTGGCCTGTCCTGCTGGACTTCAGGTTGCTACATTTCCTTCTGGGGAGATGCAAAATGAAGAGAAGGCTTTGGAAATTTTCCTTCTTGGTGGAAACACTCACTGGGCTGAAAATTCAAGACTTCATTAATATTACTTTGTCTATCTGAAATAGCGCTTGGTCGTTTGTATTTGGAATTTGTGTTATTTGTTGCGAATAAGGCAACAGAATGGTTTGAATATCATGGTTTGAAGTGGAGTAAGCATCCCTCTGCTTGGTACCTTCATTGTAAGATGATGGCAGTGGTGACTGCACTTTTTATCTGGTGTTCTTTGTTGTAAACAAATAGATGAGGAGGGGCTGGACTGACATGGAAGCAGGAGCCGTTCATTGCCTCTCTACCCTCCGTCCTCTGTGCCCACAGCAAGTGGAGAGAAAGGGACTGTGAATTCTTGAGCCATAATTCATTCTCAAGTCTTCAAGTGTGCTGAAGCTTCTCCCTTCATTGTATAGCACCCAGTTATAACCTTGTCCAAGGACAGGGACTATTGGCAGCTCTACCAGGTCCCCCACCCCTTAGTTCCCGAGTCCTGGGTTTCGCCACTTTTAGTAAAAATATGTATTTAACTCTCCAAAACTACCATAACTTGAAGATCCTCAGATGCCTTCAAAAGCACTGTCCATGATAACCTGAATTCACTTGGAGATATCTTCAACATTTAATGAGACTAGTTATTTCGGCAGGGAGGCAAAAAGCAGAATGCTTAGAAAAGAACAGTTTTTCCTTGGATTGTGACATCTGAATAATTTAAAGAGGTTTTGAGAACTATGCTTTATTTTAATTAGTTTGAATCAGTTTCTGTTTTACCTATTTTCTTCTCCCGCCTCTTTATACTGTTTATTTTTGATGACATCTGCAATCCTGGAAAACGAAAGAAAAAGGAAGCAAATTAACTTGGTTCAAGCCACATCAGCACATCCCTTGGAAGATCATAGCAGTCAGCTGTAAAAAATGGGCTTATGCTGAAAGAAAATGAGGAGCTCAGAGGGCTGAAAATGTACTTACCGATTTATTAACTACATCTGTCTTTATTATTTTTGTGTGACACCAGAAAGCGTTCTTGACACTTCACAGACGTGCACAAAGGATGGGAGGTGGACTGCATGACACTTTTATTAAGGCCACTCTGCATTTTCATCTGCCAAACCCAGAACAAAGTCCATCCTTTGACAAACTCTCAGTCTAAACAGGCATGGCTCATGAGAGTAACAGGGGAAGGAATGGGCTTTGTGGCTGTGATTAAGGAACATCACATTAGTTCCAGAAAACTCTTTTTGCTTCTTGCAGACCTCTGCCCTGTGATGTTCTGCGTTTTGACAACAGACCCTCTTGTGTGCCATTCCCACCAAGCAGTGGGTGAGGGGTAACATCTGCAGAGGCAATCTGCCCATTTAACCCAACTGTGGGCCTAAGGAGAGTGCAGGGAGTCAGAGAGCAGGAGATGATGCTCATGAAGTTCTTAAGTAGTGACATGAGAAGGAAGAGATTGAGCAACGAAAGCTGAAGGATACAGACCTGATCAACAGATTGCTCTTGACCACAGAGTCACTTAGCTGCAGCTGTGTGTCTTCTCAGGTAGGACGAGTTGCCCCACTGGACACGTGCAGCGCTATTTGCAAACCTAAGTTACCCTTACAAAGGGCTACTCTCTGTGGGTGCAAGGAAAGGAGCTGTGACTCCCTTCTCATAAACCTGGGGGCTACAGACGTTGATACAAAGATTTATGTATCTTTGCCCTATCGTTGCCAGTCCACACTCAACGTTGGTAATCCTGCGTGCTTCCTGGAGAGGCAGGATGTCCATGGAGTAAGTGACTAAGAAATGTAGTTGTAATTTTAAGGTAATTTTGGATGAAAAAATGAAAAGGTGCCTTTACTGACATATTTTGCAAGTTAACATAAGCCTCAACTATTATTTCAATAAGAAATCACCAAGCAACCTGTCACAAAAAAAAAAGATAGAATGACCGAAGTGTTTCATTTCAGTGTTTCTCAAACAATGTTTTGAATTTATTTGAAGCAAATGTTTTGGGTTTTGATATGTATGCCCTCCCTCCTCCTTTTTTCAGAAAGCTCAAAGTGGATCATACATTTTTTTTTCATTGCCAATCAATTTTTATTTTTGACCTTTTCTAAATGCTGGGCAGGCCAGTAACAAAAAATTGTTTGTGCAACTCTGAGAGACATGATTTCTGAACAGACTGTGTCGCGATGAGGTCCCGAACACTGACTCACTAGTTCTGATCTGAGTTCAATAAACAGTACACGCAAGGTGGGCCATGGAGGTAATTCTGTTAGCACGTCACTCTGCCCTGCCAATCCTCTCCCAAGCATTATCAACTAATGCGTGACAGTTATAAAGTGGATTATAGGCTGTTCTGTCTGATATAGTTAAGCCGAATCCATCAAACATATATCACTCAGAATCTCAAATTGGACTTGAACCTCAGCCTGTGAAGTTGCAGATAGGTAATTTGTCACGTTTTGCTAACACTTTTCCATGGCTCGGTGTGTCCCTTGTGGTCCCGTACGGCAATTCAGCAGCCTAATTTTAGCTGTGTTTTCAGGATGTAATGTGAAAATTACTAGGCATTATGAAAAGGTCAGCTCTGTTAGGCTCACAGAGTAAGTAGGAGGAATGGAGCGGCTCTTAAGTTATTCATCATCTGTCATTATGTCTTATTAATCATCCCAAACAAATCTTGGACAGCAGTTCATTAGAGAGGTCGCGTCCTACAAACTGTCTGTGATAGGTGCCGTTTTTACTCTTATCTTCTCTTTCTGACTCTTTCATCCTGTTACTAATTGAGATTCTTATGGGGGTATTTTGGTTATTGGGAGAATAAAATACATGCAAACGTGTTTCCTCTATTAGGAAAAGCTGGACAGAGAAAAGCTGTATTGAAGAGTTGGAAGCTAGCCTTAGTGAGCAGCAGGGCTGCCTGGTTGGGGAGGTATCTACGTGCACAGTTCACTGCTGAAACCGAACTCAACGGTTTGACAAGATTCAGGGAGTTCCAAAGCATTGTCAGCATGAGAGAAATACACGATGTCAAAAATGTGCGACACACTTGGTCTAAAGGAGACATTAGACAGCATAGTAATGAAAATATTTAACTCCCTAGTGCAGCCCCGTCTGCTGTTCACAGCAGAAATGCAGCTTTTGTAAGGGCTTTCTCTGAAAGAACTGGTGATACCAAAATGACCTTCTGCACAGACAGACTGGATGGGGTGAGTCCTTCCAGAGGAGTGTGACTAAAATTGTGTTCCTTGTTTTTGGGCTTCACGATGGAGCCAGATATAACAGATATGAAGCCCAAATAACAATGTGGAGGGAGGGGGAGTATATGCACTTAAAATACTAAACTTATTCCCGCAGAGCTGAGGAGCCAATACACGCTTCAACACTTCAGAACGTCCCTTCAGGAGGAATAGGCAGATCCTGTCTCTTCAGAAGGGCTGAAGGTTTAAAGGGGCTAGGAGGAAGAGCACTGGAAAAGAGCCACTGTTCAGGAGTTTTGTCCTCTTGATAATTTGGAAATTAGACAAAACGCTTGATGCCTTCTTGATATTTCTCTTCTCACTTCAGATGTGAAAGTTTAGAAGTTTCTTTTTGTTCTATGTCTGTTGGCGGGGTGAAGAGAGGGGAATAGAGGAGCGAGCTTTACTGGGAATGTACGTTTCTTTTACAGCCCCTTTAAATAGTGGGAATAGCGGTCCAGGTTCTTCACTGGTGGAAATGTGCTGCTGAATTTAATGAAGCTACTATCACTTGGTGACTCAGGAAAAGTGAGATCTGAAGCCGTGTGTGACTTTTTTTTTTTTTTTTCTGTTGTGGGGACTGCAGGTTTCGCAGAGGACGCGTTAACCTGGCTTCCAATGAGTTTTTTACCTGACCCCTCAGAATGATAAGAATAAAGCAATAATCTTTTCAAGAGCAGATGATGATTGCTGTTTTGAAACTGTAGAACCAGACTCCCCTCTTGTGTAAAAAGGCACAGATATGTGTGAGATAACTGGGGTTGTGCAATTCTGTTCAGCTCCCAAGGCTGTCCTGTTTGCATGGCTGTCTCCTCTAGCAGAGTAAAGCTCGTGATGAAATCCCAGGAAAGACAAGGAGACAGACGGGTTGGCCTCTGACCAGTATTTCAGCTCCGCTTGTGTAGCGCAATGGTCACCTTATGCAAACTGCCCTGGCAACAACTGCACTACTTCCTCAGGCCTCTTTGCTAAGTTGTGTTTCAGTACTCCTGCTACAAGGAGACAAAGCCAAGTGGTGCAAAGAGAACGACTCTGCCGTCACCCAGCCTCTGGCTTCTTTCCCCCACATGGCTATGCATGGTCACAGGCAAGGAAGACGCATGTCCCAGCTCATGGCGGCACTTCTTACAGGGGCTGTAAGCATTATTAAACACTTCATTCCATATCACAGGTGCCAACAGAGAAAAAGCTTTTGTGGGAGCTCTGCTCCCTGGTGAGCTGGATCCTGGTGGTGCAGGCTTTGCAGATCCAGGCCATGGACCAGCGCCACTTCGCACACCTGCGCTGGAAGGGTTGGCCTGTGGGAGCAGAAGCTGGGGGCTCTGCTGGGTCTGGTCACTTTGCCTGGTGGTCTCCTCAGAGGCAGAGGGGTTTGCTGCATTGTGTCTAAGAGATGCCAAAGATGGGAGTATCTTCAGTTTTGTGTAGGTTCTTCCTTTATATTAAGTGCAAGGAACAAGAGAAATATATTTGGATGTGTCAAGGGTTAGGCCTGGGCCAGCCACTAGACAAATGACAGATGCTCTCTATTAATCTCTCTCTTCCCAAAGGGGAGGAGAGAGGAAACAAGGGAGAGAGACTTATGGATTGGAAAAGAAAACTAAAACAGCTTTAATGAAAATAACAATAAAATGAAATAGTTTTAAATACATACAAAACCAGTATTGAACCCAAGCCCCTTCCTACTCCCTCACTCCACCCTCATCCCCCTCTCTGCCCCCATGGGTAGACATTGGGGAAGTCCCAGACTTATCCCGAATATGACACATATGGGATGAAACACCTTACAGGTCAGTGTAGTGTCGCCTGTCCTGTCTGCTCTTCCCTGCAGATGCAACCTTCTACTGCACCCCCACCGTGGTACACAAGATTAACAGTGACCTTGGTCTCCACAGGAGCAAGTGTAAGCAAGAGCCTTTCTGCATCCCAATCACTGGCAGTAACTGCAAACATCAAGCGTTACCACTTTTAGAAGCAGACACTGTGCAAAAAATATGCCATTAACTTCAGAAAGTGCAGTCACTGAGAAGAGACTGAGCTGAAAAGTGAAATCACTGAACAGCAGTAGTTCTGTCCTAACTCCAGCCAGGAGAGGATGGTACAAGTGGAGGTGGCTGCATGGCAAGCAGGGCTGCGCTGTTCCATTGCAAGCGGTATCGCAGTCCTTAGCTCAGTGCCATGGGCTAGCACATGTCTCTTCTGTTCCTGGAAGGGTATGTTTTCAGAAACCACCACAGTGCAAGTAAAAAATGGATAATAATGTACTCTGATTCCTTCTGCTCCTGCAGAGTTTGGTCTATTTTTACAGACTTACATATAAGATGAGCCATGTAGATAGCTTTCCAGCTCTCTTTCTATTTGTCACACTGCTGGTAGATCGATACATAGGAAGAAGTAACTTGGGTGGGTTTTTTCCCCCATATCCAGTATTTGTTTACGGAGATTGAATCTATCATTCCAGCTTAACAGGCAACCACCAGGTGATTTTATGCTTGCCAGGGATCTCAGATATTGTGGGGGTAAAAGGTGGGTGTGCACTATGGTATTTGTTTACGGATAGCTCTTCAAATCACGAGTAGTTGTAAGAGCAGATTTTTTCATGGGAGTTTTAAGAATAGCAAGTTTAAAGACTCTCAGGTATTTGTTGTGTGGAGTCTGGAGGGCAGATTTTGGTGTACAATGCCCTGCAATGACACGGGTGGCAGGACCAGGAGACTGAACCTGGCAGACTTGGCTGTAAACGAGCAGGTCCTGCCCTTGGGAGCTACAAGGCCTCCCTGTCAGCAGCAAAGGGTGGAGGAAGCAGTTGGGCAGCCGGGCTGTGTCAACCCTTTTATTGCTCAGCCACCTCTAGAGGGTGACAAATGGCCACACTGAAAGTTACCATAACTTTGTCAAGAGACTCTCTGTCATAAAGGTTATGGCAATTTTGCCATAAGACTCTTACCAGTGTTCTTCTGGCACTCCTTTGGGGACTCTGGTAGCAGGGAAGCTGTGGAGCAGTACGAAGAGGGTGAGTAGCAAATAATCTGTTTCCCCTAATTCAAGAACTGGAGAGCATCAAATTAAAGTGATGTTTTCTCACAGTTGAAATGCAGCACTCCTTGTGCAGAGGTTTTTTGATGCTTACACTTCACACATAGCCTCTAAAAAGTCCTTGTGTTGCAGATGTTTGAAAGTGAGGGCAATCTATTGAGGCAAACAAGCATTCCCTGTGCTGTTGTTCTCTCCTAGACCACCGTAAGGCATGGAGTTTGAGCTAGAATGATCTTTGGCCTGATGTGGTAGGATAATTCTTGTGTTAAGATGCATTGTAATGGAACAAAACATAATATCTGGCAAGAATCAAATGGGTTTATTTGGTATGATTGACACAGACTTGGAAATCACATGATGGCTTTGCAGCAGCATAGCCGTATGCAATGCAGTTCTCTGAGTCAGAAAAAGGAGGTGATGTCTATGACCAGGTATGGAAATGCAGCATGAAACCAACTCCACCACCATGATCATCAGTGGACCTTTTAAATAAGCAGAGGACAAAATGTAATTGCTTTTTCTACTCAGAATGATGACAAAAACTTTAATATACCCTCTTCTATGTGTGGAATTAATAGTTCTTACAAAAGCGTTACATTTCTGGAAATCAGAAGAGGGTTTCCATCCAGCAGACAAGTGAACTCTAGTAATGTGAACAGGACAAAATGACCAGTGGTGCAGGGAGAACAATGTGATGTGGAGACCTGTGAGTGCAGACCAAGAGACTTGCATTTATGCATCAGCCATGAATAACCTGTGAATCCACTCCCGACGTAAAGATACTCCAAAGCCTATTTTTAGGGTTAGTATATTGGATAACCAGAATTGAAGGAGAAATTCTTTTTATATAGGACAATGAAGGTAGGGTTTGGAATCTGATGTCAGGAATTGCTAAGCAAAATGCCACCCAGACGCAGCTGCTTTGTCAGCAACGTCTACACATCTATTTTTCTTTTGCGAAGGACTGCAGAGATGCTCATGATACAATTACGCATTATGGTGCTATTGTTGCATACAGAATGCGAGAGGGGAGAATGTTTGGGAGAAGGCACCGAAATAAAAAAAAAAAAAAAAATTAAAACCATCAGGAGAGCCAAGCTGAATAATACCAGCTGAGGACCTGACTCATTTTGTCATGTCTGTGGCACACCAGATGCATGCACATGTATTGTGCTTACTGCCCTGTGGGAGTAGCTGAAAGAAAGGAAAAAGACATTTCTAGAACAATACTGGCATAAGGCTCATATTATCATACTAACCCCCCCGATGTGTTATGGTTTTAGAGTAATTTTCTGGGTGCTTGATGTTTGAAGGAGAAATGAGAGATACTGCAATGAATCACCTCTTGTTCCCCTCCTGGTTTTTACACCATGGGCAATGCTGGTGGTACGTCAAAGCTTTTTCTCACTGTACCACAAAGACATGCGTTGACTTTTTAAGGTCACACGGGACCATTTTGCTTAACTTGACATGATCCGGTCCAGCAAAGGCTGCCCAAGAGAGGGTTGTCGTGACTGCCCAGGGTGCACCAGCCATCCCTCAGTTCCCCAGCTCTCCCTCCGCCTGCTCGTTCTCCCCTCTGGCACAAGCAGCTCCTTGGTTCTGCTGTTCTTATCCTTTGGACTTCTGGGGTTTCTGTCCTCTGTAGAGGATGAAAGACCGTTCCCCTTTAGTCCTGCCTGTGCAAGAGATAAACCTGCACTGTCTGAATTTTGTCGTCGGGTGGTGAGATGCAAGTGTATGGGTGTTTGCCTCCCCGTGTTGTCTCCTTGGAGGTGTGATCTGGAGCTGAGCTCTTGGCCACAAGGGAAGCCAAGGGAAAGTTTCCATCAAGTCTAATGGGGATAAAGCCTTAGCTGATGAGGCAAACGCGTAACTGATGTATTCCCTTTTTACTCTACATGATTAATACGGGGACCCAAATGTCTGTATCAAATTCAGTGTCTGTTGTATTTATGCCAATTTTCAGGGCGCAGACAGCTGGCAACCAGTAAGGAATTTCTTTGGAAAGACAAACCATTTGCAAATGGCCCTAATTCTTTTACTACCTTTTGCCTTTTCTTAGCTATTTTTACATCTCCTTTAATTCATTCCTATTATGTTTGCAAGGGAATTTTCACAATCATTTTGAGACATGTTGGTTTGTGCTGCAGAGAAGATAAAGCACTGTTTGGCTGAGACAGCCAGTCCCGCTGAGGAGCTGCTGGGGATCCCGCTGCACCTCGCTGCGTGGCTGTTCAAAGGCAAGCTCTGATGCAACATTTCTGTGGCCAGAGAGCAAAACGAGTCCCATGGGAACAGCTTCGTTTCCTTTGATGTTTGGTGGATTTGGCAGTTCAGCATCACTTGATTCACCAGCCTGGCAGAGAGCCGGAATGCCTGCAAAGCAGGTCAAGGCTGTCGTAATTTCACTGTGGAACAAAACCATTTTCGGAAGCTGTTTCATAACAGCAGCCGAGCGTTTCCACTGCCCTGTGGAGAGGCTGGCCCCCGCGGCGCACAGCAGCAAGGAGGTGAAACCCTGGCTCAGCATTTTCTGGTCCCCAGCCCTGCCTTATCTCCTGGCTGTGCTCACACACCGCAGCACTGCAGCCAAGTCAGTGTCCTTGCTGCAGCTGCAGAAGTGGAAAAAACATCCACACAAGAAATAAACTGAAATTCTCCTCTGCAAGAGGACAGCTGTGTGGTGCAGGGAAGTTTGCAGCTTGTTGGCTGGTGATGCTGTTTCTGGGTCAGGCCCTGTGCAGGAGCAGCAGCATGGGTGTCTGGGGAGTTGCCAGCTCCAGGGTGCACCCAGGGCCTTGGAGGAGAGTTTTCCAGAGGTTTGCCCCTGTTCTCTGTTCCCTGGCAAGGCAAGGGAGGGGCTGTGAGAGCTTGACACAGCTCCCTTTCATGCCCGCTGCTGTAAGCTCAAACCTGGCTGCTGGCTCTGCAAAGCTGGAGCCTTCTGGAGCTCTCCTCAGGCTGTTGGAATAGCTTACTTTTGCTGTGCAGTAGCGTCCAGGTATCCTGCCCATGGGATGTGTGTATGTGTATATAGACATATATCTATGTATATTGATATATAGCCATATATATGTGTACATGCAGATATATCTATCTTCTTTATGGAGCCTGAATAGTAGTTCTGTATGGAAAATCTCTGAGCCCGTGTTAGACTTCTATATAACCCCCCTGATACTTCCTAAATCTGCATGGACTGTGTGTTCTGAGCTCTCTGAACAATGCTAGTGATGGAGAGAGAGCTCAAATGCAGAGATACAGGTTCTGCTGAGCTTAGGAGGAAGGCGGTTATGCTTCCTTTATTCCACAGAACTAGTCATTGCCGTAGGGCTTATTCTGGGCTACAGTAACCTCTACAGAACAGGCAATGTTGATTTTCAGGAGAGTGGCAAGTGAGTGTTGCATTAACAGAAGCGTTCATTGCACAGTAGGGATAAATACAACGGTGCCTGTGTCTGTAGGAGGTTGGTCAGCTGCTCACAAGCAGCTGCTCTGTGCAGGAGGACACCAGGCTGGTGCTGGTTCTGCCTGCATTGAAAGCTCAGTGTTGGTCCCCCAGTTTAGCCCACGTGTCCCTGTGCAATGGGCTGCCCAACGATAATTCTGTAATGAAAACTCTTCTTTTCTGCTTTCCTCCTCATCCTGCACGATTAATTGGCCTGAGTTAGAAGCCTAAGGATAGATGGATATAAGACCAAAATCCATACACTGGAACTAAAAATATAAAGGGTTAATTATCTTTAATGCTGGGAGCTGTCAGAGCTGAATGAAATGAGATAGCAGCTTAGAGTGTGTTTGCTTGCATGTGTGGGAGGGAGGTGTGGAGGCTGTTTATTTACAATTATTCCCTTTCTGGAGAGCTGGTGCAAACCAGTGTTCCCTCACCCCGTTCAAAAATCAATAAGAATCCTCCTTGGCTCTAATTCTGTTGCTGTTTCACTTAACCTTTAAACTTTACCTGTTGGGTCAGCCAGGAATCAGCAAACCGGAACAGTTTGGATGTGTCTGATTGAAAGCCAAACCCTGAGCCTCAGCTTTGAATATATTGCACTGAAGCACTGGCTGGTTTCGGTGCTCAGAGGTTTGCCGCACAAGGTTAGCACTTGGAGGGCCTGTTGACACGCCAGGTTGCTGCAGGATCCCAGAGCAGCCCCCACGGACGATATGTGTGAGCACTTTTTTGCGAAGTCATCTCTGGTTCTCCTAATGTTCTCCTTGGAGTGGAGAAATCAGCTGTGATCTTGCTGGTTTTTTTCCCTTTCACCTGAAAGTGCTAGATATCCTAAAAGAGGAGCAAAGACCATGCAGTCACTTTCCATGTACCCTGCAGGACCTCCACCGCAAAGACTTCACCTTGATGACCCTCCCCACTGTGTTGCAAGTGCAGTAGCCCCCAAAAGCGACTTTGCAGTTGCAGCTTCTCACCCTACCCTTCCCAAGGCGGTTTGTGTGGGGATCCACCGTGGTTTCTGTGTTTTACCCCAGAAGTGTCATTTGAATCCTTTCACAGGATTCAAACCTAAACAAAGGAGAAATCCTACATGTATAGAACTAGATGCAGGACCAGTTACTCAGCAGCTTCAACTGCCTACAGCTACCCGTGAGCAGGCTTTAAGACCTCGGCGATAGGCTTGGCACAGTAACGCTGGATTAAAATGTTTTCTGGGTGGAGATGTTAAACAAGCTGTAAGACTTTGTGACTTCAGCCTTTGTTCTGAGACAAATAATTCCCTTTGAACAAAGTTTTGGAGCTAGCTTGCTATTTCTAGAGCGGAGACTGCTCTGAATTCCTCCAGGCATCTGTGTTCCTGGAGTGTATGGTGGAATAAAATTAATTCACCTCTGCTGGGGCTCCCTGGATGGCACGTGTCAGAAGGGACAAGGTGGTGGGATAGGGTTGCCGTACCTTGGAGTAAGTGAGTGTCTGGCAGATTATGAGCTTTTGCTAAGAAAAATACAGTAGAAATATTTGTAAATATTTAACTATTATGCCATGCTACGTTCTTGCTGTGCAACGCACTGAACACCTCGTCTTCAAGAGAGCAGGCTCAGGGTGAGGGTGAGCAGAGAGGAGCAAGGCAGATGCTGCAAGGAGGTAGGAGGGAAGTGCAATTCAGCCTGAAGGCGCCACGACAGCAAAGGAAACTGAGCTCCCTGGGTACGTTTGGTGCCCATGGCTGCAAGTGAGAAGGTGTGCTGTTACATTTGTGCCCTCTTTCCTAGTAACTGATCCAATTTTCACCTCTTCTTAAGCCGTCAGCTTTACAGCATGCATTTTCAGGAGTCAGCACTGTGCTCACAGCTTCTGTGCTGTGAAACTCTGGAAATTTGATTTCCACTTTAAAAACGTTATTGTGCAAGATAAGAAAAAAAAAATCATCAACATCATCTCTATCTGTGGCATTAAGTGTTTAAAACTAAGACCAGCCTATGTTAGCTCAGTCAGAATGAGACCAGATCAAGAGTGTTACTGGGTTTAATAACTCGTTGAGATTCTGTAGCACAGTTGTGGGCACCATCATTTCTTCACAGAGAACACATTAAACCCAGGTATTTTGGCTTGTGCCACGATGCTGCATAATGACGGTATTATGCTGTGTGCCAGCAATTCAACAGGATGCTCCTTTCTTTGGATCACGTATCTGTTACTGCTCCAGACAATGAGTATCTGATACAAAATAAAAGTGATGGATGCCAAGCGAACCAGTGAGTGGGGAGAAGATACTGTGGTTCATTGACTAACCAAATTACTTTGGGGGTATTTAAATGCATCTCTAACTTTTGATTCTGCATGGGCTATTATAGATGAATTCTGCGATGATTCAGCCTTGGAAAATTTAACCTCTTCTGTTCCATGTGGGATGCTGGTGATGGCCGGAGTATGATGATGTGGTGAGGGTCTGTAATGCAGTTTCCAGGGTGAAAAGGTACTGGATCTGGACACTGATGAAAATTATTGTAACATTTATAATTTAATTATAGTAAATCAGTGTAGTTGTTCATACTTATAAACTGAGTTAAAACTGAACGTTGATTGGAAATATGGGCTGTACTGTGTAGCTTTAGGCAGCAAATTGTGTGCGTTCGTTTGACCTTATTCCCCATTTCTCTGCTGGGTTTGCTATTGCACCATGTCAGAAAGTGAGGTGGATTGATGAGTTTGCCACGGACAAAGCAAAGCAGCTGTTAACTGAAGCAGGAAAATCCCTCAAGTTATCTGTAAATAAGTAAATAAACCCCTGGATCGGCTTTGCTGGTGTTTGCACCCATCTCGCATTTTGCTCCAAGGAGATTGTAGCAGATCAGATTGTTTGTGAAGACTTTCACATAAGCAAGAAATTAGATGTTGGTGGCAAAGTATATGCGCAGAAAGACATTTTGAACTTCTACATATAAATACACGCGCTGGAAACTTTTTCAGTAAGAGTGGGCAAAAGATGCCACCATCGATATATGAATTGCCGGGATTAATGAACAAGGTCTGCATTTCCAGTATCGAATAGCAAATTCTTTATGAACAGCTCCAGCTGTCATGAAAAATATTCAGATTGATGGTAAGTCAGTTTGGAAAATCTGGTGCTACTTTTGGACAGTTCGTACCTAGAAGAGATCTTATTCCGTCTTATCAGCTCAACTTTTAATACAAGCTTATAGAAAATAGAACTCATCCAATTATCGGGAAAACGCTGTTATCCACTATTACAGAGGAATTCCTGAATAAGAATTTATTTTAAAATTATTTTTTTATATTGGCATACAAGGTGCACAGTCCAGGGTAATGCCGTGGTACTCTTGGAGCGCTCTGGGTTTTTTTCTGATAGGTGTTTGTTTTCTGATAGTTGGATTTTGCTGCAGACAGGCTCTTGTGCAGAGACTCTGATCTGGTGCGCTCGCTGTCGCCTTGAATGAGTTTATGGTCAACCATGAGCTCATTACGATGTTTGGCTAAAACCCATCAACTAGTTAACCTGGAAGCTGCTGTGTCTTCCTCTGCGGCTGTTGAATTAAGACAGCGGCAAAATGAAGTTGAACTTAAAGACGTCTGGGAGACTGAGGAGCTGAAAACCATAAACATGGAGAATTATTTTTGCAGATAAGCATGTAGAAGCTGACAAGCAAACCCTTTAAATTGAATATGTGCTGTCAGCGAGGTAGAGTCAAATAATTATGGAAATCCAGGGAGTGGGAGAATATATCAGAAAGCAGGAATATTGGATAGTGGGAGACCAACAGGGGGCAATCAGAGCCTTTCCTGCCTGCAGCTGTAACCCACCTCCAGCCATTGCCATTAGGCCAAATTGTTGTCTGTTGGGCTGTAAAGTATTACACATTCCATTTAATTAACACCTTAAATTTGATCTTGATGATGTGGGAGCTCCCAGAGAAAATGAAATACATTCACAACTTGCATTAACAAAGACAGTGTTTGCACTGGGGTGGAAACCAAGAAAATTGCCCTGGAAATGTTAAAATGCTTTATTGGTGTGAGGGGCAGAGCCAAGTGAGGGCTGCGGGCTCACCGTGCAGAGCGGTTGGCTGGTGGTTCTGCCCTGGTTTTGATGAGGACCAGCATAGGTGGGTGATGGTCTCACAGCATACCTGCAGACCTGCCTGTGCCTTGTGCCTTTCTCCAGGTGCTGGGTTGATGTAGCACCATCCCGATCTTCCTTCTGCTGAGGGGCACAGCTCTCTCCAAAGCCAAAAGCATGGAGAATGACACCATATCACTGAGCGTTGCTGATTAATCAACAAACTAATTATCATTCCCAGAGCAGGCTCTCAGCAGCATTTCTGTCAGGAAAAGTGAAGGCTGAGAAACGAGATTTAGTATGCAGCGAATACGAGCTGTTTCCCACACTGCCGGCCACCAGATGACATTGGAGAAGGTTTTAATGTTCTAGGAGTAGGAGGACTTTTTCTGTGTGTAGTTGTGGTTTGGTGACCAATGTGAGACAAAAGCCTTTCAAAAAAAAGATGAATTTAAAACCAGAATGGAATAGCGTTTCTGTGGACCATTATGCGTATCCACCACTGGAGGCCCTTAAAAACATGTGGGAACATTTGGCAAGAAGTATGTACATAGGGTTGGGTCTACTTTGGGAAGAAGGATGGACTAAGTAATTCCTTGAATTTCTTTTGAGCCCTATTTCTGATTATTGCTATTATTCTCACCAAAGATACTCAGGAAAAGCAAAACTCCATATTATTTTTATAAAAACATTTTATTCCCATTTCTTTTATAGGGTGATAATAATTTCTTAAGTAGTTCAACATGCAGAATATATTCCATGTGGACACATCCTGGCTTTAGGAGCATGGTGTAGCATAGGCTGTGTTGCTCCCTCACTGGGCATTGCCTGGGGTGTGGCGTTGCGTGCCCCACTGTACCAAGGAACCGCCTTTCACATGGGACTTGAAATTCCTCCCTTCTTCCAGCAGCTGTGATATGAACCAGCAGCAACTTCCTCAGGTCTCTGCTTGGATTCCTTGTATTTCGTAACAGACAGTATTCCTTTGTCATTCGGCAAGATGCCTGCCCTGCTTGCATTGCTCACGCTGTTGAATTTGCTAGCCCACCGGCTTGCCTGGTATGTACCATAACCCACAGCATCAGCTCTGGCTGCTTTTTTGGGGGTGTTTTTTTGTTGTTTTGTTTTTTTTTTTTTTTTTGAGGAAACTTTTTTCTCCGTTTTCTCACTGTGTGTCAGTTTGAAATCGAGTCTGCAGCCACCCTAGAAGGAGTGAGCAGAAGGTGCTTGGTGCCACATCAAGAGCGACCTGCAGGAGAAGCCTGCAGTGGTGGGGGGAAGGTACACCTTCATCCGCACCGTGGAAATGGTCCCTCAAAATACATGAGCCCTGCCCGGCCACTGGAGTGGTTCACTCCTTGGGGGCGCACACTGCTGGCAGCAGCTGGTGCATCGTTGGGTCTGCAAGGGGACTCCGCTTCGTGTTTAACATATCAGCCGAGTCACTCTCGCAGCTCGCATCACATGCAGCCCTCGGCAGAAAATCCTTGGCGTAACCATGGGAACACGGTTTTGCTTAAGCAGGGCTTGTGAGGATGCAGTTCATAACGAGCCAGGGGTGATCAGGGCAGGTGCGTGGGGGTGAGAGCGAGAGAATTCATCTTCTCTTTCCTCTACCCCCGCGCTAATCAAATGCAGCAAAATTGTGTAAATGAAGGACTATAATTTCCCTTCACCTCCACAGCTTTTCTCAGGCAGTCTGTCACTGGTTATCACTCCTGCATTAAACACAACACCATAGGGCTCGTTTTCAAAATCAGATTTTTGTGGTGGATAGATCAGTGAGATGCTCCAAGCCCTGGGAGCCTGGGGCAGCTCCAGCAGCACCCATGGATTGGGGGCCATGGGGACTCCAGCTTCCCTGGAGCCCAGTGGTAGGGCACCGTGATAAAAGTGCTCAATGCAGAGGTCAGGTGGCACCTAACGGGCACCTCCGTGGCTCTTAAGGTCATTTTTAGGGGTTTTGCTGCTGGTAGAGTGTGGTCCCTAAATGACAGTTTTGGTGTCTGTCTTCTTGTATCCTGTATTTTATGCTATGGCAGCCACAGAGTTGGTGTCAGAAGTACAGGCGCCCAGTGGCAGTAAATGTATTACCAAAAATTGGTGAATTTCTACTCCAAGTCTCTGAAGTGACGTAGGTGATACCAGCGTTGGCTTCCCCAACAGATGTTGGTGGGAGCTGGCTGCAGCGGGTTGCAGCCATAGCTGCTGTGTGCTCTGCTGCTCTCAGAGAGGATCAAAGGCACTTTCTCTCAGTTGCTGTTCACGTTTTCTCCCAGTTTTTCCCGTGACAAGAAGTCACCATAAGATGGAGCTCAGCTGCACGTGGGCTTGTCTGAAGTTCTCTCTACCCCTCCGCTCGACACCCCAGGCAGCTGTAGGATCCAAACTGCTTTAAGCATTTTGTCCCTAATTAATGAACATATTTGATAACATGCTCAATTACAAGTGAACAAACACGTTTCAGTGCCACCCCGAGGAGAGGCTTTCCTAAACCAGCACCCACTGCCCTGGCTTTAGTGGGAGCTGCAGAAGAAATGGTTTTTTAGAAATGTTAATGTAAGAAACATTCCTCCCCCGCACGCCTTTTGCAGCCTTTCTTTTGTGTGAATATTTTTTTTCAAATTTTCCATCATCTACATGCATGACTAAAGGCTGAACCAAAGCTGGTTGATTTGGTAGATCCTTTCCCACAGACATACATGAGATTTGGGTAATCACCCAGTGCTCTGGGGTGTCGGAGCTGTGCTGAGAGATCTCAGAGCACTCAGAGGTGAGCGGTTTGGGTATCAAATAACAGAGTATGATCAATGGCTTGCTTTCTCCCCTGCAGAATGATTGCTATTTTCCCCTATTTTCTCTGTGTAATTTTTTTTTTGTCTGTTCTGTGTTATTGTTTTCTGCAAATAGTGAAAAATAATCCATCTAAAGCAAAGAGTATGCACCAGCTCTTGCCTGCCCCCTCAGGAGAAACCATTTGGGAACACTGTAATATATATATATATATATATAAATATAAAACAATTGCTACAGCTATTAAGCAGTGAACTGAGAAAAAACTGAGCTTGCTTTCTTGTTTAGCCACTCAACACGGCAGTGAGATAATTGCAAAAATATACTTCTTGGAGTGAGAAAACGGTAGAGATTTAGGAAGCAGGATCGATTATTTTTCGCATGTTGGATTTCTCTGTTATGACATTCTGCCAGGTTGCTGTGGGCAGGGGGAGGATCTCGCTTTCACATGCACGCTTGCACCCCCGCAAGTCGGCCATGGATCTGTAGAAAATCTCTGTGAGACGTACATTACCACCTCCGAACTAAACATCTCTGCCGTTGCTTTGTGGAGTGGAGTGAAAAGCTTGATCCATTAAACCAGTCTAATTCCTTCTCTGAGTCTGGGCAGGATTCCCAGTCACTAAACTTCATCACCTAATCTATGGTTTGCAAGTCGTTCAGGCAAAATGGAAATTCTCCCCAGCTTTTCACCCACATGGCCCTGCCCTCCATAAATAACATTTGTGGAGAAAGCCTAATCATGCTTACTTTAGAGAACAGTGTTTTGCTTTCACAGCCACACCCAGCATGGGACTGGGACCAAAACCTCAGAGCCACAGACTTTCCACCCTTCAGGATGGTTGAATGTGCATCTGTCTGTTGGAGCTCAGGCTTCCCACCCATTTACAACCTTGTCTCAACACATGGGCGGTCTGAAGCTGGGCAGCCTGGGGAAGTGTTGGCGTTTGAGCACACAGGCTCTTTGCCTTCTTGTGGACACATGCTGAGGGACACAGAGTACTGCCCGCTATTCTCCTCTGCAGTGCTGGGGCTGGATCCAAGCAGAGCATCTGGAAGGCAGTGAAGGGTGGAGAAGGACCTGGGGCAGAGCTCAGTTGGGAGTTCGGGGTTTGGGACACTGACCTCAGGGAAGCTGGCGGCATTCAGGTGCCGTGTGCTTCTGCTCTCTAAGGAAATAACAGGAAGGTAATAGTGATGACCATAACAATACCACTTTTTTCACCCAAGGACCACAAGGATAGTACGTTGAGGACAGCCTGTTGTTTTTACCCTACTTTTGGTTTTCGACTCTTAGCGACAGTAGCAGTGTAGTTCAGGTTTCCTCCTCCTCCATCAGTGGCAATCTCTGTTCACACAAATCCTTTGCTAGGAATGAAAATACTGAGCTGAGCGTGAAAGGAGGCTTCCAAGAGATGGCTTGGTTGTTTAACCGCTTCTTTGCTAATAACAGTAGTTTCCTTGCAGGATAACAAGCTGGACACCTTCAGCGTATGTTTGTACTTCTGGGGGCAAGTCACACTCCAAGACCCTTCTGAGAGGGGGGAGAGGAGAAGGGAAGAAGTACGTAAAATTTCACGGGCACTGGCGAGCTGTAACTCTCTCCTCTCCTCCTCCTTTCCCACCCACTGGACAGATGAGGGAAGGGGTGGGGAATGGTTTGGGTTGCTTTCAAAGTGGCTATCACCCTCTAGGATGGTGTTTTCTTCTGTTTGTGGAAAGGCCTGAGACTGACATCTCTGCTGTAGAGAGCATCCTGTGCCCTGCTGCTAACGTCATTGTGGCACATGCTGAACTTTGCAAATAAAAAAATCACGGCATGTATTCTCAAGAGGTGTAACCACCTTCGTTGCCCTGAAGGTAGTGGGAGGAACTGCTAGCTGCAGAGCTGGCTCTTGTTCTAGCTGCAGAAGCTACGTGAACTACATGATCTGAATCTTGATCAAGTCTTGTTTGCATCACCCAACGGTTCTGGCTCAGCCTCTGGGCTAGATTTTCCCCTTGTTCCCAGGGCTGAAATCTGGAGGTGTGGTGTTTTCAGGTGGGTTGGGACAGCAGGCAGGTTCTCTCCATCTGACACACGCCAGAGAAAGCTCAGAATGTCTTGGAGCTCTCACCTGGCAGAGCTGGGTTTGGGACCAGCTCCCACCGCAGCAGTGCAGGCAGGGTGCTTGGGCGGGCTGCATCTGCTCCAGCCACAGCATCAGGATGGGGGGCAATGCTGAGCCCCCTGGTTCGACACCTGCAGGTTGGCTGTTTTATCAGCAAATCAGGTTCTGGATGGTTAGAAATCTCATTTTTCTTTTAAAAGCAGGTAGTGTTAGAGTCCCTTCAGGGAGAAACTTTTATTTTTTCACCTTGCAAGAGAGACATGTAAAGATGGCCGGGCTGGGCTGCACGTCTGAGGCTGTGCTAGGGCGCAGGGCAGGCCTGAGCTGGGATTTTCCCTGGGCATCCCCTGAGTCACCCAAAGCACCATGTCTGTGAGCTGGGACTTTTGGAGCCCACACAGTACTGGCAAGAGGGAGGCAGGCGGTGGCCTGGTACCTGTGGGAAAGTGACAGCCCAAATGGCACTGTGAATGCCCTGAGCAGTGGAGGGAGGCTGGGACAGCGCTTGTGCCAGCTCTTTTCTAAGCCCATTTCTATTGCACTGCACAGAGCAATGGAGCACAAAACTGCATTTGTCAAGATGATGATGCGTCCTCTGTCTAATGTCATGAAGACACTGGCTGATTTTTTTTTCTCCTTCGGTTTTTAACAGAGCAGGAGTTTACCTTACAAAAACAAAAGAAGCCTGTTAGCAGTAGCGTTGTTTCAAGGTGGAAGCAGAAGATTCAGGGAGTTGGACTGCATCCTTTTTTTCTGGCACGCTGAGTGATTTTGGCCAAGTCTCTTGCCCTTGTGCGTCATCTTATTTTTGCTTGCAAAACAAAGACAAAAGTGCTGTGTTCAGCTGAAAGGGCCCTTTTTTATTCAAAGGGTTTTGTAATACACAGAGTAAAGGGCTGTGGAAGGGCAGATAAGTGGTTAAGCAAAGCAAAGGAAAAGATGCAAGCCCTCGTAACCATATGCAAGGATTATTTGGAGTCATCAGATGGCAGGATTCTAGACCAAATTTGTTTTTGTTCTGAAAATCAAAACATAGCATCTTTTACAAATGTCTGTCAAGCAAGACGTGGATCTTAAATGCCAGGAGCGTTAGAACATCACCACAAAGGATCCAGGTGCAGAGTCTGGGAGACGTGATGAATAATCAGCAGAAACTAGCTGCTAGGCATGGTGGTTGTCGGGAATGCAGCTGGCTTTAGAAACAACTGGCACAGGGCAGTGGCAAGCTGGGTGTTTCCAGGATTTACACCAAGGTGGGCTGTTTTTCTGAAAGAGATGCTGCAGCCCAAGCAGGAGCTGGTGCTCACAAGCGCTGTAGCTGGGAGACGAGTCCATCAGGGCAGCTAATCCTATGGTCTCTGCCCCCTCTCCTATCTGCAAACCTCGAGTGTGTCAGCTGCAGACCTCAAGAGTCATTTTACTAGGTGGCAATAAAACGATACGCATTTTCCAATTAATGGTGCAGGTAGCGTTATTTCATTTGTCCTTGCCTGCATGATGTAGCAATGCTCAGGTCATCACGACCTTTGTAAAGAGGTGGTAAGAAATGGATAGGACTTTGGTGGGATGTCTTTGCTAGCAGCTTTCCTTCTTTTTAATAGAAGACATCAAAAGAGACCATAGAGAACTTACAGTAGAGACTAAATGTGTAGCACCGGGATAAATAAGGCACAGAGTCTTTTGGATTTAGGGGACATGCCTTCATTTTTGCTCAGTACAGTCCGGTCTCTCCTTTTTCAATTTTCATGACAGATCTGACAAAGACAAACTTCTCTTTTAATGCTGAGCTGTGAGTGCTGCCAGACACACAGTTCTGTGAAAGCGTGCAGTTTTGATCAAACCAATTATCCCACCAGAGTGATAGTTTACCATGCGGAGTGTGTCCATCTTACAAGACAGTGCTGGAGTCTGTCTGTTTGGGTTTTTTTTTTTAATGTACATATGTATTTTTTAAAACCCACATCCTTATTTGATTAGATTACTACCCTGCTAGAGAGCAAATGACACACTGCCATGGAGGTAAGCTACCTTCAGCTAAATAAAGACTTAATTGTAGCACAAGAAATTCAACACACATAATAGAAGACAAGTACATTCAGCCTGGAAGATCAATGACGTTGACAGCTTTTGAAAATTGCAAAATGTAGCTGTTATTAGAGCAAGGCAACGGGTGAGAAACAACATGGCCCAAAGTAGATCTTGTCAGTAAGGCTGATATATGTCGTGAATGACTTAGAGTTGCTGAGGAGGAAATATAGCTCTTTTGAATCTTCTGATCAGGTGTGAGAGGCTCGGGAGCTGGTCACAGAATAACTTCTGGAAACGTAAAACTGCAGGGCTGCGCTGTAAAACTTAGAGCAAAATCAGGGGAGAGCTCAGCAATGTTACAGTGTTAGTTCTGCCGGGCACTGTGATGCCCCTGAGCATTATTTCTTTTCTTTTTAATTAATGGAGAAGCAGTCGAGCCAGTGAAAGTTTATTCTCATGTACCCCGAGGGTGACATTGTGCAGGGGGGACTTTGGGGTGACCACTCTGAGCAGGCCTGAGGAGGAGGTCTTTCAGCCCAGGAAAACGAGGAGGACATTGCAGTAAAAATAATCCAGTCTGCTTTGCAAGTCATTTATAAGCTTGCAAGGAGCTGCTTATTTTTTAGAGCCCATTGGAAAGTGTTCATCAATGGATTTTTTTTTTTTTTTTTTTTTAGATGTCGCATATTTCCTGAAAGGAAATTACTCCTCATTCCGAGAGTCTCAAATTCACTGTCACTCCATCACTCTTCTAATGCATGGTGCTCTTAAACGTACTTGGCTTTTACTTTTCAGCTCTTCTGAGTGACATTGCCCTCTTTTCTCGCAGTGCTTTTGTGGTTTTTTCCCAGCCCTCTCCAATTCTTACACTGTTGTCGGCCTCTTTCACAACGAGCCGCCTCTCTGACTCTTCTCCCAGGGCTCCTCTATGTACTCTCTCATGCTTTTATACTTCGAGTCTGCTGATGATTCCTTCAAGACGTTTTTTAAAATGGCTTTTGTGCTCCTTGCAAGCTCTTTGCTCTAAGCCCCTCTCCACTGCCACCCTCTGCCTTCCCTGCTGGAACCCAAAGCACGCTCCCTCTTGAGTCTTTCCCATTCAAGCTGCAAAAGGTGATAAGTTAAAGTGATATGTTAGATTTGAACTGACAAGGGTTTGCATAGGACTGACTTTTTTTAAATGCCCATCTCTAAGACATTATTGTGCCTTGTTACACGGTCTTTTGCTTTGTTGTGGCTTTTCTTAATTAGGTTTTGACTTGCTGCTGTAAAAATTCAGAAGTAAGGATTCACTGATCTCTGAATTGATTTCCACACATGCTATAGAGAGCATGGTGGAAATTACACTGGAAATTGAACATTATATGGTGTGATAAATAGTAATTTGGAGGTATATTAACCTACTTCCTTTAGGTAAAGAAATGTCTTATGCGTTAACTGTCCTCATTCAGGAGCTGACATTTCCTCCTGATGAGGCTTTTATCTTATGGCTTGATTATCTTTCTGAGAAAACACTTCAACTCTGACCTTTCCAGATGCTATAGTGGGCTATGCTTTCACACTGACTGGCAGCCTGCGGTGGCATGAGGGCAGCTGGGAATATGAGGTGCTCTGCCTACCCTAAATCATTGAGATGGTGACAATTTGTTGAAAATCTCCTTGATGAAACCTCATTTCCTTCCTTTCACTAAAAGATAACTTATCTAGTAAAGTAAAATGGGTTGATGTAACAGAAGATCACGCGGAAGTGCGGAGCAGGTTGTGTGCTGGAGAGAGGGGTTGCAGTGCTCCCCGGTACTGCCGATGGTATTGCCTCCCGGGGAGCTGACAGCTCAGGCAGACGACAACCTGTTTTCTGCCTGAGCTTCAGTGTTATGAGAGAGATTTGGGTGCGTAGCAAAACAATGCTGAAACAAAGCCAAGTGCTGTTATTGTGCTCTGCTGATTCAGGAAGTCAGACCTCCTCTCTGGTCTTCCCTTGGCTTACCTTGACCTGGGATGAGTGCAGAAATTGGCTGGTTTCTCCAGGAAATGTGGAAGGCCATGGGAATAAGCTGCTCCATTTTAAGACTGTGATTATTTACTGCTATATGCAGCTAGAAAGGGGGTAAAGCAGGATGAGGGATGGACTCGTGATACCCAGCCCCTTCCAAGGGCAGGCTATGCACACACAGCCCTTTCTCTCTCTTGCCCTGCTCACTTGAGGGCGAGTTCTGTCTGTAGCACAACTCCCATTGAAACAGCTGTGAGATCTGTTCGAGTCAGTATACCAGCATCATGCCCTCATTTCTTTTGCAGTCACTGCCTGATGGGGCATAATGTAAAGGCCGTCCTTGAAATATCTACTTACAAGAAAACATATGAAATGTATCCATGCTTTTGGGCGTAGCTTAGATCTCGTCAGTGAATCCTGCCACAAAAACTGCAGAAAATTAAATCGTCAGCAGAAGATGCATCTCCGTTTTGGTGCCATCCAGCAGAGTCAAAAGCCATCAGTTCATGCCCTGTGTCACCAGCATGGCTGCAGAGAGTTTAGGGCAGCATCCCTGGGGGCAAAGGTTGTCTGCGCAGATGGGCTGTGTGTCCCTCTGTGTGCATCCCATTAACAGGCACCAGGAAATGTCTATCCCTCACATTTGCATCTGACCCTTCCAGAGAGATGTCATGGACCTTGTTAGCTTTTCTAGTTGGCTTGTCTTTTCCTTCATTCTACTCTGCGACCTGTTTTCTTGTGTTCTCGTCCCCCCTGAAGAGCCCAGGACTTGGTACACTGTTCTCTCCCTGCATCCTCCCACTGGAGTGAGACTGGCTTTCGCAAGAGGGAAATCAGAGGACCGGGAGAGACACGTGGCCTTAGAGCGCTTTCTCTGTAAGGAGAGAGGTAGGGCAGTGGAGAACTGCTGGGCCTCATTAAAAGGAGCCCAGACAAAGCCACAGGAATGACTGAGACAGCTGAATTCCCTCAGATTATTCTCCCCTTGAGTTTTTGCTGTGAAATGATTTTCCTTGTGGGCTGCCGTTCCCCACTCCTCGGCAGTGACAGCACAGCTCCCGCAGGGTGCCTGCCTGCGCCTTGGTCCTTCTGTAACTGCCTTCGGGAGAGAAAGTGCTCAGTAATGCCTCGTTTTTGCACAAGTTTTAGGAATGTATGTGTATATTTTTTTACGTTAGCAATAGCTAATTCTGGAAGATGAGGCTTGTGCTAGGAGTGTCACACTGCTTGTTTCTTCCAGTTGTCTCGTCCCTCCACCTCCGGCTGCCTCAAACAGTAAATTTGGTGGTGCAGAGAGAAACCCACCACTTAGGGAGAGCTTCATGGTGCCGAAGCAGTTTCCATGGTGGGAAACACCTTGTTCCTGGGAGCTTTAAATGTTGATGTGGATGTCCTAGGGTTGGGCTATTGAACACTTCAGAGACAAGAGCTGATATCTTGAATATGACTCCAAATTTTGCTAAAGGCTGGTGAAGTGACATAAGGTCAGATGCGATGCATCTGCAGCAGCCTGTGCTGCTGAAGACACCCACTGCAGGTTTTTGTGCTTGTTTCCATGCGTACCTGGGAGCTCATTACCCAAACCAGAGCTCCGAGCCTTTTTCAGTAAAAGCAAACTAGCAGCGCTGCTGATGCCCTCGTGACCTGGCAGCTCATTACAGCGTAGGTATGGCAGAGCTGAATGCATCCATCATGCTGAGATTGGATCCCACATCCTCACTGCATCCTGTTGTGTCACCCAGAGTTTTTGAGGTTCGGACCTGTTATTTTCACCCAACAAGCAACAACCTCTAATGAGAAGCGATTTCTTTCCTCCTCCAGCTCCCTGCTGCTTGGTCACTTCCAAGTTACAGTCTGAAGAGCAATGAGTTGTAATGCAATAAAAGGGCTCTAAACTATGCAAAACCAGCTGCCACCTCTAATTTCACAGAAGATACTTTGGAGGTCCCACATTCAAACCCTGGTGGTGTGGTTGTTTTGGGTGGAGGAGTCAGTTGTGGGTACACTAGTGCTGGGTGTAATGGGGTCCCCATTGCACCCCTATTGCTTCAGCAAGACATGGAAAACCACAGCAAAGAAATGTCAACGTGATGATTGCCAAGGGCTTGTTGGAGCTGGCTACTGAGTGCAGAACCTAATAATAGCTGGCTCAACAGACTCGTAAGCAGAGGATTGTTGTTGAAAGAGGGGCTGTGCTGGTGGGGCTGAGTGAAAATGGTTGGGACTCGTTTGCGTGGCAAATGCGGTGGTTCGGACGTGGAGAGGATTCCCCACCAGTGATAGTGTTTTGCAAACACAACCAGAATTAATATACTGGGTAAATAGACCCCAGACATGATAAACTATGGATTGAAAAGGACTGTAAGAGGTGAGAGCCCTGCAGAACTGAAAATGGAGGGAAAAGTCTGAGCTTGGTTTTATCTATATTAGCATGAATCAAGAACACATTCATGGTAGTTGGTGGAGTGATGCTTATGTGACAGAGGTGTAAATGAGAGGAGTCAGTCCCTGCAGTCTGTCAGAGGAGAGTGTGACGTTATCAAGAGCTGTCCTTTATGTGCTTCCTATTGCTTATCTACCAAAATTCATTGCAAAAAATGAAGCTCCTGTGCATCTCGCATGTTGAAGCGGCATGCAGATCGGGAATGTAATTAACTGCTATTGGTGGTGCACTGGAAGAGGTGTCCATGTATGGGAACAGTGAGCTTTATAAAGTTCCTCTAAGAAAGAAGTAGGGCAGGAGAAAACATGCTGTCCTTGCGCAGGTCTCCTGAGGCTCTTCTGGAAGGCTGTCGGGTGCTGCTGTGACAAGGAGAAGGAAGGAGCAGGTGTGTTGGGCACAGCACCGAGGTGGGCGAGCCCAGGAGCAGGGATGTGGCACAGTGCAGTTATTGGCCATGGAGCAGCTACACCGAGCTCCAAGGGTAAACCTGGCCTGTTCAGCAGCAGGTTGTGCACACAGAGGCTGCTCGCACCTCCCGCGCTGGGAGCTGGTTGCCGGCGGCTGGAGCGGTGCAGGGGGCGGAGCGGAGAGTCGTGCTGTGACATACTGCGCTGAGGCCGTGGAGGGTTGGATAACGCTTGGTGAGCCAAGGGATGCAGCAACTTGTCAGAAAAACTCGTGATAAATTCTGTGCCAACAGTTTGGAAAACTCTGTTTACAAAATGTCACCTTTTTTGAGAAAAAGAAATCAATTTTGCCAATTTTTTTTCTTTTTTAAACACCTGGGACAAAGTATCTCCTTTCTCCATGCACCTTCAGCACTTGCTAATCAATGTGAAAGCTGTTGATGAGGCCCGGTAGTCCGAGTTGACAGTCACAAGAGGCTCCTTGGTCCTCGCTCTGCCAGGCAGGCTGCCTGGCTCACCGTTTTCCCCCCAGACCATCGTTGAGCTGCTCCAGGGCTCTGGACTGAGTTCCCAGGCTGCCAGGAGCCCCTGTTTGCATGTTGTGTTTCAAAATCAGCCAAAGATCCTTCAGCATCCACACTCGGGTGTTGCTGAGAAATTAAACCTTGCAGAAATCCAGCTGTGTGCAAAGGCATCAGGCTGTGGGTGTTCTGCCCCAAACCAGCACGTGGGCCTTCCCACCCCACACATTTTGTGAAGCTGAAATGTCCCTTTCCCCACCAGCCCAATATGTGACGCACATCAAACACTGTCGGCAGGACTGACTGTTTATTGCCAGCATGTGGCTTTCTTTGCTGCTACACCACTGAGGTGAGTGGGAATTCTAATAACTTTCTCCCCCTTCCTTCCAATTAGCGGTCCCTCTTCGGTGCATCCTAAAATTGTCCCCTTGTGACATTTTCATGCCTACATGGCATTAAAATTTCCAAACTGGCACGGAGCAATGCTGTAGCTCAGCAACGCAACCACCTGATGTGCTGCTTTTAGCTAAAATGAGGATACACGTGTGTGTGCTGGGGGGGTTCAGAGGGGAATGGCTGAGATAACTAGCAGGTTGGGGATTTTAACCCGATTAAGACCAGTCAATGGACTTAGGAGGTGGACTGTTTGTAAATATCACCAAAAGCTGGAACTCTTTAATTGAAAATAATTTTGAAGTTCCCGAGGTCTGACTCGACACGAGCTCTCATGGCACCACCGAGCCCAGTCCAGTGTCCGTAGCTACGAGGCATCTAGGGGGGAAACCAGATTTTGTATAATCATCCCTTTCCTGTACCTGATGACTGAGCACGTTTCTTTAGGGTTCTTCTCATCTTTTGGAGCAGACACGAAGCTGAGGTCCTGACCGCGTGTGGTCATTAGTGATCCCATGGTGTTTCTAGCAGCGGTGCTCTGGCCAGATTCCAGATTGGATAATTACATTACGTTTCCCCAAATTCCCCCTGTAGTTTCCCCTGGAAACAGTTTTCTTTTTCACATCCTGCCTGAATCCATACTGTAGCCCTGTAACTAATTAATTTAAGAGCTTTGAAAGTATAAAATGCTATGTAAGTGCTGCAAGTACTATTATTACTAGTGTCCCAGTGTGATGCTGAACAGCTGTCGTGGGCCAGCCCCAGAGTTGGCTGTATCAGAGAAGGGGGATCCTTTGGAAGAGCTTTGAGGCTCATTGCAAGGACACCGTATAAACCTGCAACGAAATAACACCCCTGGAAAAAGGCACAAGAAAGTAGAAAGTTTAATACCAGTATAATCTTCTTCTCTTAATCTCCTTGAATGAAACAGTTTAGCTAATATATTCTTGTGATGTGGATTTACTCTCATTTATATTACAGTTACCCACACAGAGATTAGCATCTCCTCACACTGAGAACTGTATAAACTGTAGTAAGGGTTGGAGTTTATAATTTAAATAAATCAGATGGGCAAGGAGATGAAAATAGAAGAACTAGTCATCCAAAACTAGACGGTATGGTTGCATGGACAAACTTTTTAAATTCCCCTCTGTAATCCAGACTTCACAGTAGCCAACTTGCAAAATACCCGCAGACAGCTTTTCACAATTGGGACTTCTCAAAGAAGAGGAGTGGCATGTTGATTGAGTTAAATTTCCCCAGAGAGCTGCTTCGAGAGCAGCAGTGGACAGGGGCTGGTGCACAGAACATTTGAGTCCTTTGGCAGTACTACTGGGAAGGCCAACAGTTCTCGATCCAGCTGCGCATGGCTGCCCAAGCACCAGTGTTAGCTGGGGAAACAGTGGCTGTGCTATAGAGACATGCCACTTCTTTGGCAGTAGCTCAGGAGCTCAAGATTCTGCGAACATCCCCAAAATGGCCTGAGTTGTCAGAGGTGCTGAACTCTTATAAGTTAGCATTTAAACTACAGCATCTGCTGAGATGACCAAAATCAGCTTTGTTGGTCTCTGTTCAGACACCCATGCTTGGAGCTGGTTTTTCCAGTGGGTGTAAATGCTGCCGTACTGTACAGGGGCTGTGTCCTGCACTGCTGGGGTGAGAATGTCTCAGCAGAGGGACACTCAGGTTCTTCCATCCTTCTTCCAAACATATGTGGAAAGTGGAACAGCAAAGGCTGCCTGGGTGATAGGGAGGGAAGGCAGAGCAGGGCTGGTCCTGCCGAGGATGAAGCTGTTGCAGCGTTGTTTGCATGAGGCTGCCTGCACCACGACTGCAGGACCCTAATTACTATTATCTTTTTTAAGCTCTGGCCAGAGGAAGTGGACTGCAGTTTTCCTCACTTGTTCAATTTCTTGTGTGCTTAATGATGCCTCGCTATTGTGAAGCATGGGTTAAGATTTTGAAGCCTGGTGGGAATGAAACACAAGGGCTATGCTAGCAGATAACAGAAACTATGTGGTACAAGCTTCTATGTTTTCCTGGAAAAGCCAAGACCATTGTCTGCAGGCTGTGTTGCAAGTGGGTGTGATGGCACTTGTGCCGGCAATAACGTGTCACTGAGACATTCGGGTCACTCCTGCTTTCTTTGAATCTTGTACTGAAATGTGCCGTCTATTCATCTCTGTGTGATAAGGAGTTGCCATGGGGTGTTGATTAGCTTCAGACAAGCGCTGCTCCAGAGAGTCTAAACACAGGGACTTAAATCTGAGTCTAGTTCTCAGTATATAGCCCAGACCACCTTGAGTCAACGCTGTGTTTAGGTGTGTAGAAGATCCCGAGGCACCGTTTGTGTGGCTGTCTGTAGGCACTGTCCTGCCCAGCGAGGACATGTGTGGTATCACACACCCAGCTGCTGCTGGGGTGGTCTGCAAACCATCTCGAGGGCAGCTGTAGAGCTCTGTCAGTGCGCAGAGCAGTCACACGAGGCAGGGCTGCAAACAGTTTAAAACACCAGTTTCCTGGCATTTGTTAAGAGCCCTTACAGCTAGATCAAAGGAAAGGGAGTGTGGAGCTGTACGTGGTACGGTGAGCTGTTGTTCACCATCTGGCATTAGCCATAGAGTCAGCTTTGGCATCAGCTTAGGCTAAATGCTGGACTGTGAGGTAGGCAGGAGGACTGGCACAACACTTTTCCACATGATGAGGAAGGGGCAGCTCTAAGAGTAAGCTGGAAAAGCTCCACAGCTAGACCTGTGAGATTGTCTCTCAGAGGTGGTACTTTCAAAGGCCAACCCACCAGGATGAGACCCTTCATGCTCTTCAGGCAAACCAACGCTATACATGCTAGCAGGAAACCTGCAAACCTCTTTCCAGCCTAGTTGCCTGCATTTAGTTATCTTGCTCATTCAGTGACTGGGTGAATTGTTCCACAGTCGCTTGTAGTTATTCTAGTTCCTGTTTTAGTATAAAGAAACATGCTTACTTCAAGGGGAGCGATTATTTTAAAGGGATGAATCTCAAGCCTGAGGAAATTGCAGGGACACAGTGTACCATCTGTTTGGTTTCTTTGGTTATGGTAGACTTTATGAAAGCCATTTTGCTCAGAAGGATGAACTGGATGTGAATGGTTGGCAGTGACATTTAGAAGAGACAATCTGGCGAATAAGAAAGCGTGAGAGTCTCCTGTGGACCGTTAAATACTGAATAAAATATGAGTGGTGCTGTGCTATTACTAAAACGAGCTATTTTTAATGATTCCACTTATAACTCTCCAGCCCTCTGACGTGACAGTTAGCAACAGCACTCAAACCCCATGAATAATAAAGCAAGCAGTTTAAAAGTTGCCCTATATATTGACATATATTCTGGCATGGGTCTCAGGTGTCTCTAATGAAGAAAGATGATGGCACAAAGAGCCAGCAAGTAAATCATGTATTTCCCTCCCACCTGAAAGTTATGGATTTAATTTAGTGTAATGATGCAGAGAAAAAGCAAACAAGTTTGATTAAAATTTTCTGTGCTGTTTTAAACAGAAGCAGGGAGCTGTACTCATACTAGATGAGGAAAAGGAAATAATTTTCAGTTTGATAGTCACTGAAGAGAATGCTCAACAAGATTTAGTAGAGTTACTTTTTTTTTTATTTGGCAGTCTAGGATAATTTTCACTCAAGAACTTTAAAAGTCTGGATGAGACTAGTGTCTCTGGTTAACAGGTGTTAATTTTTAATAGATCTTAGATTACTAATAAGGATTAATAGACCACAACAAACATGGGACTATAATGTTCTAGTTGAGATACAGACCTGAAAAGGGAGGGAGTCTTTCTGGCCCAAATCCAACTTCTAGCTGAGTAGATTTGTATTTGAGCAGGTTGCTCCAACAATTGTCCAGCTTGGAAGATCTCACATCTCCTTGCCAGGCTTTGCCAAAGGCAGAGGATTAGATCAGCTCAGTGGTTTGGGCATTTTCAAGGAAGATGCCACCGTTTCTGCCATCTAGGTAAGATCCAGGGTGGCATCAAGAACCCAGGGCTGGCTGGCTTCTCCCCTGTACCGTGTGAAGTGGAGATTTAGGCAACATCCCCAGCTTGGAGTGAGCCACAGGAGATACTTAGTACAGGACTGTGCCTTAAATATTGTCCTCCTATGCAGGCGTCTGCATCAGGGCTGCAAGTGGAGACCTCTTTCCAGTTGGGATTTGGATCGTGGCTTGCTCACCTAGATTGTGAGCATCTGACATTTTCTTTCAAAACAAAACAGAAAAAAAAAAAAACCAAAAAAAGGAAATGGAGCAAGCTGTGATGACCAGACTGGGGGCACTTGCTGTCATTGCTTGGTGTCAGGGCTTAAAAAAAGTTAACTAGGGCTAGGAAGCATTTAGGGGTGCATTAGTGTTCTGGAGCATCCTGAAGGAAGGGGGAGCAGGAGGCAGTGGTGGGGTTACCCCATGCTGGGAGAGCTCAAACCTTTCTTCCAAAAAGAGTGGCCCAACCTCAAGGCTGCAGCTGCAGTGCCTTCTGCCTCTCCCGTAATAGCCTCCTAGTTCAACCAGGCAGACGGCAAGATCTGCAGCAAACCAGAGCACATGCGGCTGCATTGCACGGGGGTTTGGGGTTGTTCAGTGTGAGCAGAGAAAGCTCAAGTCTTGTTATTGCTCTTGGAATGGGCACTGCTGGGTCCCAGTTCTGCTTGTAGGGCTTTTTATGTCTCTTATGTTTGAGGCTTAGTGGAGAAAATCGAGAATCTGTGCTAGAAGCAAGGATTAGGACCCAGGAGTGGGGTTCAGTGCACTACAGAAACAGTAAAATGTGGTATTTGAGGCCCAGAACATACGTTAGTCCCTTCACTGATACTGCTGCTTCTTTCCCTGTGGTGGTACTTCTCCTCTGCTGCAACATCACAGCAGAGTGCTGCACTGGCAAGTGACACTGTTCCCCTCAGGGCGAGGAGGATGCCGGGTTAGCTGGTCCCCAAGCCCTGAACCAGGAAAGCAAAGGTTACCTGGGCCAGGAAGCAGCTTGGGGACTTGTTAGTGCTTGGAAGCATCCTTAAGGAAGAGGAAATCGGCCGTGGGGACAGAGAAAAAGCCATGCTGACACGAAGCAGGAGGATTAGTGCTCTGATAGAGGTGCTCTCTCTTGCTTTGAAAAACCTTACCTCCTTACCAGTGTAAAAATGCACTTTTGGTCTCCTTCCTGTCCTTCTGTCTTTGAGGGAGAAGATGCCTCCATACGGTCCTGGCAGGGAACCTGGGAGTACTGTGGGAAAGGCATGACTTAAGAGAACCGCTGAAGTGCTTCCCTGTGTGCTGGGCTGTCCCGAGCCCCTGTTTCTGTGGCACTGAGGGGAGCTGGAGCTCCAGCAGTGCAGTGTGTCCTTTGAGCCTCCTTGGTGCTCTCTGCGTTTGTGTGTCCCTCTCTTTGTGCGCTGTTTTAGTCCCCGCTGCTCAGGTAAGAGAACCACATCTGGAGCCGAAATTACAGAAATGGGCCAAATCTGCCCCGAGCCCAAGCCAAGTTACTCACCCATGAGCTGCAGTTCGTCAGTTCCTGTGGAAATGTGGCTTCTTCCACCAGTCATAGCTAGGGAAACAGTGATTTATGCACATGCTTGTGTTTTTCCAGGGCTTTGACCAAGACCTTGTCTCCATTCAGAAAAATGAAGGTGGATGATTTCCAAACCAGACGTTCATGAGTATAATCCTTATTTATGTGAGAACTTCCACAAGCCTGAGCTCTTTAGTGTCATTGCACTCGTAGTGCCTTTAATGGCAGTAGGCACGTAATGGGTAGACCTTCAGAAGAACAGCATCATCAGTCAAGTTCAGTAATCCGTTTCCAAGCAGATGTTGAAGAATTTACCAGGACTCATGATACGTACACCTGGAAACCTCTGAATTTGATTTAAAGGTGCTCACAGAGTAGTAATTAACTCAGACCTGCCAAGCACAAATACAGTTCAAGGAAATATTATATCAGCTTTTCAGTGCTTAAATGGAAAAATGAGTTAATCATTGGCAATTATTGAGTTAAAAGACTTAACTCATAACTTGAAATACTCCCACACAATCTTATTTCCAAAGCTTTCATTAACTGCACTAATAATTACTACTACAATTAAAGATGCGAGGCATTAAGAAGTCTAAGATAAAAAACCATATGTAGTTATTTAAAAAACAGTAGTAGTAGTCGGTTTTGCAGCGTGTAAGAAATTCACCTTGTCTCTTGTTCGGAAATGTTCCCTTCTCACACAAGCACTTGCCTTTTTGGACAGTAAAACTATCTCACGTGCTGGCACAAAGCATCCTGGGACAGCCCCAAAACAATGCTTTGCTCTGGCTCCTTGTGTTTCCCTGAGGGAGTTTGTGGTTGCCGTCAGGGGGCTGAATTTGTGGAACGGTTATTTTTTCTGGTGGATATGGAATGACGCTGGTATGTCTGATGGTTTCTGATTGGGTCTCCTGTCAGCGTAGATGGGATTTTTATTCATTTCCTTGTTTTTTGTCCTGTTTCACACAAAGGTGATTCAGTGTCAGTAATTGAAGTAATGACATCAAATGCTAAACCAGGCCAATACTGAAATCGCAAACAATCGCGTCTTTATGGCAAAGCATCTCCTCTCAAAGCAGTTCTCAGCTGAAAGGAAAGCTTGGAAAAAAGATGACGTGGGTGGGAAGGGAGGTCATGGAGATGCAGAGGGTGGCTGGCAGGGAAGTGTTTGGGAGTTTGGCTGGCGGAGAAGGGGAGAGAAGGGGGAAAAAGCAGTGCCCTTTTTTTTAGTTTTCAAAATGGTGTTCTCATGTACAGAATAGCCCAGCTTTGATCAGGAGCGGGGTTGACAAACACACAAATTGACTGTTCAGTAGATCTTAAACAGATACTTTTTTCTTTTTGGCTTGTAAGCTTGATTATTTCTTGCCAAGAAATCTGGAAAAATGCTGCTTTGCATCAATACAAAGCACTTTCTTTTCTTTCTTTCTTTCTTTTTTTTTTTCCCCTCTAACTTTTGGGTTAGCCACTGAACTGGAAAACCAGTTATTTGCAGGGCTGTGGTATGTCTTGAGCATTCCCCAGTGCCCCGGGAAGCACGCACTCACCACAGAGGGATTGCACAGCCGCTCTTGGGGCGAAAGAGGGACCCTGGTGTGAGGCCAGAGGACACTGGGCTGCAGCCTTTAGGAGCAATGAGGACTTGCCCTTCGTTCCTGTAGTACCGTCTGCGTTTGTGGAGTGTTCCTGGGTGAATAACTTTAAGGCTCTTGCTATAGTGTTGTACAGTCCCTTTTAGGAAGAGAACTGTAAAGCACTGACCTTGATTTTTGTTTAGCAAAAAGCAGGGTCGCAGAGGACCAGAAATAAGAGTTCTGGAGACCATAATGAACGAAATGAGTTGTTTGGAAGTTGTTCTGCAGCAATTTTTTTTTCTCCTTTGAGTGATATGTGTGAATGTGCATCAACGTGTGTATATTCAGCAGCTGTAGGCAAAGAGAATTGGGAAATTCAAACAGCTATGGCAAAAGGCAGGAAGTTAGGAGGGGAGGCGAATGCATCCTGAGGTCCTCCCTGCCCATGTGCTGATGGACACCCTGGGATACAGCTTTGCTTTGCAATGGTGATGGACTTTACACAAAATCTTACCCTTCTATCTTGTGTTACCTTGTTGGCTTGTTGGTGATGGGCTGGAAGCGTGCTCACATCAGAAATTCTCACTGATCTGGTCCTCCAGCTGCAAAAAGCCCCAGCTATTGGCAACTCCTTAGTGAAAATCTTCAAGTCTTTTGGAAACAACAAGAGAGAGAGATGGCTTAAACCAAAACCAGAACATGTCTAGGCATTGCAATCCTCTGGCCTTGTTTTGTTGGACACAGCAGCACGCCTTTGTGGTAGCAGTCATCTGCCAAAGCATTTGCAATAATTTATTTGGTGCATTTTGTCCATTTTTACTTTTCCTAATTATACTACAGCAGAGGTTTTTATATTCAAATCAGATCTGAAGCATTATGCCAGCATATTCCTGCCTGTTGGGGCTATGGATAAGCTATTCAGTCGTCGTTCTTCCAACTCCATGATTGAGCAACTATGTGATCTAATACTAATTTTGGTACTTGGCTGGCTCTCTGAAAAACCTAGAGAGGAAAAGAGATTTACAGCTTCTCCTACCAGCTTAATTCAGTTGGGGTTGTTCCATGAACTTGCTTTTCCAACCTCAACAATGCTGTGATCTGTGGTATCTCTAGAAAACTTTTCAACCAATGTTTTTATGAACATAGATCTCTTACAAATATTTGAGGAA
Organism: Bucorvus abyssinicus; assembly: GCA_009769605.1. Classification (NCBI taxonomy): domain Eukaryota; kingdom Metazoa; phylum Chordata; class Aves; order Bucerotiformes; family Bucorvidae; genus Bucorvus; species Bucorvus abyssinicus. Next base: position 7,405,324 of record CM020035.1, on the reverse strand, counting down.
AACCATTAAGAAGAGCCACGGACTGAAGCCAGATTCATGGGCTTTGCTCATATCACTGAACATTGGTATATGTTTTCCAAGCTGTGATGTTGATGGCTTTTCATCTGATTCGTCTGATTTCCATATAATAAGAAAAACAATTGTTTTTCTCTAACTGTAGGCAATTGGATGAGCCATAAGTCAGAATTAAAATATGATTATCTGTTGTGAAGATCACAGATTCCTTTCAAAGTTTCATTATTTACAATCCTTTTCTTGGTGACATTTCAATTCTCGGGAAATTATGCTCTAAATTCTACCTAACATGCTCACCACCCACATGGAACACATGCAATAAGCTTCTGAGATAGGAAGGGTGAATGTTTCCATTTTAATTTTGTTTTTTAATGAGATTTTGGAGTGGAGGGCGAGTATTTTGCTAAAATATATGGCAGAGATTGCACAGCAAAAGAGTCTAACAAGGCTTTCAGTGGCAGTTATCTGCAATGTTATTTTCCTGCCATCTGGGTAAAATCCATCTCGTTCTCTCCGAAGCAACGTAAAGGTTCTTTGTGTAGGAGTGGTGCAAAGGGTCAGTAAAGCAGGAGTCTCATCTCAAATCAGCCCTGAGGTTGCTGTTGTGGTTGGTACGGGGGGAAGGAAGGGCCCCCGAATGGGATAGCCTCACCGCAACACAGGTTGCTTCCTTGTGCCGAGCATCGTGCGGAAGGCGCTGGGCTTTCCCCGCTTGGGCTTTATTAGTTTAGTAATATGAATGTAACCTGTGGGAGCAGTGACAATGTGCAGAGGGACACAGAAGGACATATTATCAATGGATTTTGCTATTTGCTGGCCATACGTAGCCCTTACAGCAGAGCTGGGCTGGATGAGTGGTTCTTACAGCCTCATGGCTTTCGCTCCCTCCCTCCCTCCGGAACCCCTGTGGTTCCCCGCTGGTTTATCACTGTCACAACAGGATTCAGCTCCTTATGCACTTCAGCACAATTTCCTTGAAAATGAAACCACATCCTTTTCGGAAGAAAATTTTACAAAACATATGTTGAGGGGGGAAAATAATTAGAAGCTGTAATTGGGTCAAAATCTGGTCTCTGTTGATTTGGTGTGACCCTGAAGTAACTTTGTGGGACTGAAGCCAAGGACGCCAGTTATTCTGCTTTTCCTTTGTAATAAAGGAGCATGGAACCTGGACTGTTATCCGCAGGGAAATAGACCGTTGGAGGTGATTTTGTCTTCTCTTTCTAGAGATTAATTGGCTTCTTTGCTCAGAGCAGGTCTGGAAATCAGAGTTCTATAGATGACATACTCGTAATCATAAAAGATTTATTTAAGGGTATTCCTTTCTCATTTCATTACAGCAGCAGCGTAGCCTAAAACCTATTTCCATAGGCTTATGAAACTAGCTTCTGAAACCAGTATCTAATGCGCTGTTCAGCACTAAGCCCTTATGGGAGCTGGCAATATTGGAATTAGGCTGTTTCCACACAGCAGCTGCAGGCTTTCCAGCGGGCTGAGAGACTGCCTGGAAAGACTGTATGGATTTCACTTGTCTTCACGTTAGGAAAGTATTCCCATTTTATACACTAGTGTCCAGATTCTTTGGCAAGCCTCTGCTGTTTACAGCCACAAGATTTGTCAGCTCGTATGTCTGAATGCTGCGATGTTATAACAGCGGATGCACTCGAAATTCCCCAAGCAGCTCTGTAGTTACATCTCCCATGTCCAAAAGACAGCTGCAAAATGTGCTCATTATTGCACAGTTGTATTCACAGAACTACTGCACCCCAAATATCACAGATGGTGCTGCAAAAGCATGGGGCTTGGTGTTTGTTGACACGAGCAGCTTGGGAGCTGGGGCTCGCGTAGGGGAGGGACAGCCCTCACTGGAGGCGCAAGGGTCAGTGCTGTGTCAGGATAGCATCTAGGGACAACGTTAGGTATGGACTTCCCTGGGAAATTATTTGTATTACTGGGACTCTCACAGATGCTGGTGAAGATCAGAGCCCACTGAATGGAGAAGCATACCAAGGCTTCCCAGCCTTGCAGGGAGGGCTGGTGGGAAGCAGTGTGGGGATGTTTGGTGACTTGCTGAGACTCACGGAGGCAGAGAAGAGTCAGAGCTGAGCCCACATTTCTGATTTTAAATCTTGGCCCTGAGACAATCCTTTCTCACTTCTAAATTTTAGAGCACCCTGATCTAGATTTTCTTCAAGCCTGTCTCTAATCCACTCTCCATAAATAGTCTTTGCATTCAGCAGCTTAGACGAGTAAAAAAATAGGAAGGGGGTATAGGCTTTGCTGCAGAGCTTGCAGAGCTCGCCTTTCCAAAACATTCTTGTTAGGAAGGGGAGGGAAGTAATGGGCGTTTGCCTAAGTTACTGTACTCAGTGAACCATTGGAGAGCTGCCAACTCACATTTAAAAATAAAAATCAACATTAATTTTTAAAGTTTGAATGCGTATTTTGCATGTTTGCTCTCAGCTCTCTCCGGTGCTTCCCGAGGTGCAGGAGCTGGCACGGCCAGGCTTCCCTGGGGAGCGTCCCGTGGAGGCAGCTGGGAACGGGTGCTTAGAGCACAGCCGTTCCCATGGCATTTGCTACGTGGGTGTAATTTCTTCCTCGCAGAGAAACCCTTACCTGCTGCTTAACTCACTTGGAAAAAAGAGGGGGGAAAAAAAAAGGATTTTACATTTTCACGGTGCTGTTTATTTCCTTCAGGTGATACAAACTGAACCCGAGTAGAGTACGTGTGTTACAGATCATCAGTACAATGACATCTCCTATAAACAGGGTCATGCAGTTATGTCAGAGCTTTGCTGAGCACAGATTTAATTTAATCAAGGTATCCTTTAGTGTCAAGGCCCATCTGTTTAAAATTAGCACTATGATCTCTCTAGGCCCTCTTCAAAATCATGATGGTCCAGAATCCGTACCCCTTAAAGGCTTTTGCTGGGCAAACAGCATCCAAAGTGCTAAAGGGAAGAATATTTTTCTAAGGATGAAGCGCTGTTTGGAAAGCTCGTAGACAGGCAGTAAAAACAAATAAGTGAAGAGGGAGTTATGCCATTCGCTGGCGGCTGCAGGGAGGAATCTGGCAAGAGGGAGGGCTATGGAGGGTAGCGCAGAAGCAAGGTGTAAGCAAGCTGTTCCTTGGCACCGAAGCGGCAGGAAAGGTATTTCCAGATGGCAGTTGGAGGGACCAGCTGCAGGGCAGAGAAGGAAGCAGCCCTCTGTGTGGAGGATTCCCTGTGGCCCCGGCTGAACCACCAGTGCAGCTGTGGGCAGGCAGGACCGAGGGAGGCAGATGCCTCCGTGTGAGCCTGCTTGCATGCAGGATGTTGGCTTGGCTTTGCAAGCTGCAGGATTTGCAGGTTTTTCCCCATCTCCCAGAGCAGGAGCATTAAGCAGACTGATGTTTGTCCCTCCTCTCCCCTCCTCTTGCTATATGACCCAGGTCAAGGTCTCCAAAAGTGATCCCCAGCTGCTGGGTCTCGTAACCTGCATCCCTTTGGTCACCTCCACAAAGAGGACAGGAGTCACACAGGGTTGATTTTATCTCCATGGCACCATAACATATGAGCCTACTGGGAGCTGATAGATATGTTAAATATTTTTTTGATTAAATGGTCCTATAACACCTGTGAACATATCACTCTGTATATGAACCTTCTCCTCCATGAAATGCAAACACTGAAGGCTTTTTCCCCTTGGCCACCACAGTTGTCGCCTTCACCCCAAGGAGAGGAGAGCACTGCACTTGCATCCAGTTAAACCTGGCCTGCCTGGAGATGCTTTCCAGCCCCCGTTTGCTCTCCCTCTGCACCAGTCCTTTTCAAAATATCAGCAGAATTTAAAGGCAGAGCTTGCAGTAAAAAAGAGCTGTGTCTTAGCAAAAAGAGCACCTTTAATCACAGTTTGCAACGGCAGCTTGCGCAGTAAATAATAGTTATCTTAAAATCATATTGCTCCTGTTCAGCAAACTCCTTTCTGCAAACAGAAATGCTGCCCAAAAGCAAGGCCATGACAGTCCTGTCAGCTGGGATCTGTTTTGAACCGCCATGTCCTCTGCAGAGCCCCCTCCTCTGTCCCTGCTCAGGACAAGCAGCAGATGCTCACCCACACCCCACAGCAATGTCAGCGCAAGCTGTCTATGTCTAGGTCGTAGCTTTAGCAGATGGGTTAATGGGTTTAGGCATTTTTAAAGGCGTTTTTAAGGCCTTCTAGTTGAGAATTCCCTTCTCCATAACGAAACCCCATCCCCGAGTATGTGGTCCAAAGTTGGGTCCCCAAAGCTTTCCTGAATTAACTGCACTCAGACTGGCCATAACTCCACAAAAGGTTGCGTTTCTGATGAAGCAGCTTATCTAGTTCGTGTTGTTTTGGTGTAAACATTCAGTCAGGTTGGGGCAATGGTCCATAGACACCTTGGCCCCATGCAGGCTGTGAGCTCAGAAAAACCATCTTGGCTTTTCCCATCGTTTTTCCCTGCCTTACCTTAGCTGAGGCATCTCCTCCCTCTGCACTCCTCAGTTTGCAGCTCTGCCTGTGATGGCTGCTGCAGTCCCCAGGAGGAAAGACAACGTTAAACCGAGGGGGAATTACCCACATTCATGGCATACTTTTGTGGCTGATGGCTGAGCGACCTGCCCAGGGGAAGACCATGCCACGATGAGCCTGTCTGATTAGGCAGGAGGAAGCTCCGAGTCACCCCGCTGAACTGTGAAGACTGAATAAATTCCTTGGTCTCGATGGAGTTTACCTTAATGACTCGAGGCTGCAGATGTTTTCCATTTCTCCTTTTGAACTTGCTCTTTAATATTAACCAAAGTCATTATTAATTCCTTTTTTAACGTAAAATGAAGATTATAATGACTGTCTGTCAAGTATGCACTAGCATTCCTTAAAAGCAAGTATTTTATATAGCACCTTCAGATTAATATATATGCAAATAAGATATTATGGATTAATTAGTATGCAAATTAAGCCATGTGTTATTTGTGTGTACACATATCTTTCTAAGCCTACTGCCTGGACGGCCCAGCAGGTAGCTTATGCGCTTGTTCATGAACCTGTACATAGTACTCCATGGTAGCAGGGAAGCTGTCATGTGTGCGTGTTATTTCATCTGCCTCTGCCCAAAGATACAATGCTGAGAGTTTAAAGGATCTTCCATATTTTTCAAAATAGTTTTTCATGCCTGTGAGTGTTGGTAGCTGAGCTGCTGATCTCCAGCTAAGATCACATAATTAGACTTCAAAATAATCACCTTTTCCAGCTGAGATTACTAGTGGGACACCATTTACCCAGTTCAAGTCACCAAAATCCCTGAGAGATGACAGATTTTACCCAGGTCATTATAGTAACAGCAGCGAAAGCTCAGGCAGGTCATTTGAAACGTAGGAAAGAAAACCTAGCCTTAGCAAACCTAAAATGACTTGGGAGCAGCTGTTCCTGAATCAGCAGGTTGATGAATAACACTGGGGATGACATGAACAGCTGTGCTGGAGGTCCTGTGCCAGAGCTGCTTTCATCGTGGTTTCCCTGGGACAAGCAGGGGCCAGACCCAGCCGGTGGCTTCTGGGAAAGCCCGCCTGTGTGGTAGGAGGTGCAAGGGGTCTTACTGAGACCTCTGGGGATGACTGCTCTGACAGGTGCATTTCCAACTCATTTGTCTTTCCCAAACTCGAGATCACGTTCTCTAATCCACAAGGGTTTGCACCCTACTTATCCCGGTGAAACATGGAGTTTGGCTGCTGATGCTAAAACCTGGGACTTCAAGGAGTGCATCCATACGGTCTTCTCATGGCCTGCGGAGCTCTTGTGATGTTCCCTGCCTTGTTTTCCACCTCTTCTGCAAAACAGCATGGCTGATCTCTCAGAGCATCTGGAGCAGCAGTCAGCTTTTCCAAAGCCTGTTTTCCCTGCCTCGTATCACTCAGCACACAAGCATTGAGGGGCCAGTTTAGTGGGAGGCTTTCGTACAGCCAAGAGTAATGACGAGCCGTGGGGCGGACCAGTCTTCGGTTTAATTTAAGAACCTTTTCCCTATGTTTTGGGCCCAGCAGAGAAAGTCCTGCATCCAGCTGCATTTCACTGCCTCATTACTTCATAGATCATCTCAATAATCTGATTCCAGAGCTCCCACACTCTATTCCCACTTCTCCAACAATCAGCCAAGTGAGCTGGGTTAAATTTCTTGCAGCACAGAGGGGACTAGAATAGACTACGCAAGAGCCTAATTAGCAGTCTTTTCCTTTTACAACATATTGAAGTTTTCTAGGCATTGAGCCATATTCTTTAATAGCCTTTCTCCTTCCCTTCCTCTCTCTTTTTTTTGGTAGCTTCTAATTTTTTATTAAAAGATAACAGCATTATTGACAGTACAAGATACTTTCTTGCATACTGCTAAGCATTGAGAAGGAAAGTGTCAGATATAGAAGATAAGAGAAAAGTAGAGCTACAGCAGCTAGGCACATGCAGGAGTTGTACACACAGTCATCATAAAAGCTGTACCAGTAATTTGCTTTTAGTCCGTTCCTGTCCTGGGACTTTCCTCCAAAGACATTGAGTACTCCCTGCCTAGGACAAGCAATAAAACTTGCTCATTTTCTTCACTGGGCTCTGTTTCTGAAGTGGGCGTCTTTGGCCTGAGTTTCCTACTGTCGGGGTTGTTTCCCAGACACGTGGAGGTGTCTCCTTCTGTCTGTGTGTCCTCCAGGCCAACAGCAATTAAAACTTGCTTGAGTATACGTGTTCAACTGAAGTGGAGTCACTGCTCATTCCCTGAAAACCAGAGGAAAACCCCGTGTAGTGGATTGTGAACATTTTAAAGACCTGTCTTTTTGTCTTGAGAGTTGGTCGCCGACCATCTGGAAGCGTGGATGGAGTAGTGGGTAGCTATTCAAATGATGAGTGGAGCGAGGGGGAGACAGTTGGTTCATTGCCATGGGAGCTTTTCCCTTTCCCTTGGCGTGCTGAAGGAGGAGTGATTGTGGGAGATTAAGGTCCATGTCCTTCATTTACCTCATGTGAGGCTTTAATTCTGCCCCTGCAGCATTAATGAGGGCCCTGGGCAGTCAAGTTAGATGTTTCTTCTCTGTGCCAATCAATGTTTAACGGCTCCCACTGAAATGACCGAGGCAGGCTCACCTTGAAGAGTCAGCGGTGTGTTGGGCCATTTCCAGCTCACCTCTATAAAACTGGACCTGCCTCTTAAGGATTTGATTAAGTTCCCACTGAATTCCATAGCAAAACTGCTATTAAAACCTACTGGAGAAGGTCACATGGTAACAAACATTGGATTTTAATTTACTATTATAACACCAAGGCTAATGCTGGCTTTGCAATGCACCCCTGGAATGGTGGAATAAGAAAGAGGTGAAAAAGAACAGTGAAAACATGCTATTAATTCAGAGACAGATATATTTATTTCAAGTAGATTATTCTTAGAAACACTCGTAGCATTATTTACAAGAATCTTTAAAAAATTGCAGTGCTACAAAACTGAGATTCATCACCGAGGTAAAACATTTCATTATTATTTCTCAAATCAATTCCCCCAGCAGAATATGAATTACAGGATTTCAGCCAGCCTTTTCAAGAAACCTCTTTTAAAAATTTACATAGCTTATAACAGATTGCCAGAAATATTGCAAGCAGCCATTAATTTACTCCTAACCAATTAAAGCCTATGCTAACACATGCACTGATACGCACACACTTGTTCCTAATTTTTCTTCTGCAGTTAAGCATGAACAAAAAGACATGCTTTAGAACTAAAAAGAATTTGAAGGCGTTTTCATGCTTGCTTTTTTCAGACTCAAGGGCAAATGTGCCTCTGATAAATATAATTCTGTTTTTTTCTTCCAAAGAAACCTCTTTACATATCGCTACCTTTTTTCCTGCTGTTGATTTGCGAACAGCAGCATACCATCAGACACAATGTCTCCTTTAGCTTTTAAGTTTAAATGGTTAGGGGTTTTAATTTAAACAATTTATTAGGGATAGTAAGCTGAAGAAAGGTATGGATCAATGGGATTTGGGTTTTTTGTGTTACTGAATTGACAGGGTGTTTTACAGCAATAGAGATGATCACCAATGTCCTCATGGGAGCCCTGAGCATGAACCCCTTCCTTTGCACTTTTTGTTAGTGAGGATGCTGCTACTTTAGTTAAATGCCATCACTTAGCAGTAATCTACATACACGGTATGTTAGTGCATTAGAAAAGCTGGAACAGGAAAACAAGTTACTCGGCCATCAGTAAACGCGTTCTCCTGGTGTCTCAAAGTGGTGGTAGTGGCTCTTGTATCAAACCCACACTTTGGAACGGAGGCACAAGAGGAGTCCTGGATGAACCTGGGCCTTCCGCCTTGCCTCTACAGATGAAGATCTGGTTTGTAGCCACCTATCACAAGAAAGTTTGTGTAATGGGTGGAGTAGCCCGGCTTATTCATAGGGAATCTCAGGGCAGAGTCAACCCAAATATGGCAGATCCACCTGCAGCCAGCCTGCAGGAGCCTTGGCTTGCCCTGCGGTTTGTGCAAGGCGTATGGCTGAGAGTTGGTGCAGCTCACGCCAGAGCTGTAGGAGTGCATGAAGACCGGCATGGCCATTGAGGGCTCATGCTTCATACTCATTCTTCTTGCCAAGTAAAAGCCAGTATGAAAATTGCCCTGCAAAGCTGTGGTCACCCTTGAGAGTTATCCATCTGAGCTGCTGGCTGAGTTCCACAGGGCAAGGACTGGAGCTAAGCATTTTCCAAATTATAATAAAACCCAAGTAAGACAGATGAGGTTTAAAACATGGTGATCCATGCTGTGAACTTTCCACTGTGTTTCAGTTCAAGCTGTAATATTATGATCAGTGTAAAAAGGCTTGAAGTACTAGATTTACAATGGAAATACTGCCTTGTGCTCACCGCTATACCTGGAGGTATCAGCACAACTCGTATCCTCATAGCATTAAAAGGCATCTCAGGCACCTCTCAGGAAGGCAACATGATTATTTTTCCTTCTATTGTGGCAAAGCTTGCCACCCTTCCTCATACATTAGTACCACAAACTTCAAAATCAATTCTACTTGAATATCATTTTCGATGGTTGCTCTGACTCTTCTGATGGGCTTAAACAAAAGACTCAGGTTTAGTGTGTGTGTGTGTTTTGAGCTGTGCTCCCGGCTGACCCTCCAGTTTAATTTCCATCCTTCAGATCAGATGAATAGAGCATGAAGCAGGTCATATCTCAAACCACTGACACATGCGTTACGGACAGAACTCACAGGCAGGAGAGGCAGCCAGTTTGTAGATTAAATCAAAACAGTTCTGAATAGATGGGAGGTCAGCAAGGGCCAGCTTTGACATTTGATAGGACCTTGCGATCAATCAACTCTTTCCTGGGACTTTCAGGTTTCTTGATGACAGTGCTTCTTAAAATAAATAAATAAATAAATGAACCCAGATGGCATGTGTCGAAAACTGCCAAAGCAGCTCTGGATGGTGTAAAACGATAGGGATTAATTATTGTCTAAGATGATAATAACGGGAGTTGTTTAAAGCAGCCAGCATGGAAGTTAGCGCTCTTTAATTGCAAGCATTTTGTCCGCATGCAGCGGTAATCGTTTTTTGCATGGTGTGTATTATATCAGTACGATTTTGGTAATAATCCAAAAGCATGATAGCAAATCTTGGCTGTTTATGGTGCTCAGGAGTAATCAGAAGGAGTCCTTGATTAAAAACCTACTGCTACATTGAAAGGAAGGCTGAGGTGACACTGGGGCCTCTGATGAAATTTGCCCCCTGCTAAGTCATCCCTGCTGGCAGGATTTATTTGGAGGGAGTGTCAGATCATCCCTGAGAAGCAAATGTTTGGCTTTGGGCATGGACTATATCTCATGAAATGAGACAGTTTTGCCCAAAATTCTCCGTGGGAGGAAGCCCCTCGCTGTCTGCGTGGTTTTGCCACATAAACATGCTCCGGCAGGAAAAGCTTATTGAGGGAGTATTGGCAGCATCACTCCACACCAGACCTGATTTTGCCCCTCTGATTTACATGAGAATTTTCCCACGTGTAAAGCCCATTGGAAAATCCTCCATTTCAGGGTGATTGTTTTCAAAGACAGCGTTAAGCTTTTCTGGGGCAGTGTCCAGCCTAGGAGGGCTTGTCGTGACTAAATGGAGCTGTGCTCTCACAAGGTTACGAGCAGATTGTTTTGGTTGTATTTTTCTACCCTTAGGAAAATTACCTATATGGTTTCTTGCTTCCCTTCCTTGCTCCATACAAGAACTAGAAATACAGCATCTATTTGGGAGGGGGGGTTGGCTGTGGAATCTTACTAGATATCATTGTGAAAATATTGTTTTTCAGGAAAATATTAAATTTAAGAAAAAACTGCCAGAAGTTTCTTTGTGGAGCATAAAAGAAAAATAGATGCAAAAGACTCACTTGATGGCAAGGGACCTGCCGTAATGAAACGGAGAAGAGCTGATGAGGAAAGCAGGATTTGAAAGTTGGTTTAGAGAACAGTAAATTTCCCCAACGAGCCACAAGCTTCCCTGTGTGGTCTTAGCCTCTAGCTCATGGTTCATAGCCTAGGGCTAACATTTCCTTACCTTGGAGGATAGACTCCTTTCATCTACAACAATATAAAGACAGTAGGCACTGCAGTGATGGAGAACCATATAAGTAACTTGACAGGCAGAGTAATGGGCTTGCGTTTCAGTGCTCTGCTAAATAAGACTCCCTGGGCATCCCTGGACACACACTTCAGGGAGAAATAAAAGTGTCAGAATGTCTCTGCTGCCGCAGGAATTCGGCTGAGCTGCGATCTCAGAGCAGTCAATGCCATGTGAGGGCAGGGTTGGGCAGGGCCTCTGAGCCAGGTAATGGCCATCAAAAGATGTTAACTTTCATGAAAACCCATTGATAATAAGGTAGGAGAGGGGAATCTGCTAATGGTAGTTGGAGAGATGGCGCTAGAAACTCCTGAACTTCTCTTACCTTGCCACTCAACCTCTTTTTTACTTGGCTTGCGGTCTCTGGGCAGCTCTCCTCTGTATTTTTGAAGCTCAGGTTAGGAGCCTCTTGGAAGCAAGATCTGTCTGCCTGCCTGCCAGCACACCCATTCTATGCCAGTCAACGCTCACTCACCTCGGAAAGGTCTTGAGTTCAACGTTTGGATGTTGCATATAGGATGATAAATCATTAGGGTTATGTGAAACCACTGCCTATAGTTGGTGAAGAATTAGTTAAAATGATCTCGTAAATTAATAACTTAGAAATATTTCAGTCCTCTCTTCTTTATGCCTGTTTCTTTTATTGGAGTTCCTCAACCTGCCTCACCCCTGCCATGTGCTGTTGAACTCTTCTCCAGTGCTTACCCACCCTTTTCTTCATGATAACCCATATACTGTCTGTTTTCGTCAGATGTTTCAGAATACAGATTTGTATATGGCCATTTTCTCACCAGGACACCCCAGGTCAACATTAGGTGTGTGCTTGGGAGGAAGAGGAAGGTAGCAAGGCTGTTGAAGACACCTAATGTGTATTCCCTGCCAAGAATACAGATTTGGGTTTTGTGAAGAACTCAAAGCAAATGCTGTGCATTTAATAAGAGACGTGTACAGGGAATAAATACTTCATGTGATCAGTGATTCGGAGAACATTTGTGAGAGTCTTTAAAACATTGTGAGCAGCAAAAGGATATTTCAAGATGAAAGGACCATGCTGGGGGAGGGACACAGCAACACCTTGGCTGGGGATGTGAGTCCCAGAGCAGCCAGCCCTGGTCTGAAGCTCAGCTACTGCTTCAGCTGAGGCTCTGAAACAGCTCAGAATCTGGTTAAACATAATGTGCAACTGAATTTTATTACTTCATTTCACTTTATAGGAACTCTGCTCTCAGTTTCATAATTGAGAACTGAACCCTTTGCTCCACTGAAATAACAGGCTGTCTTCCTTTCCAAGCTGGCAGTGGTGTGCAGAGGTAAATCCGTCATCTCACACAGCTCTGCTCCCCAGAGGGTATGCAAGAAAAGCAATGAGCAGCACTGCAGGCAGATTCTCATGGAACCTCTGTTCAAGGGCAGATCTAGGGGGATGCAGGAACTGGGGATTGTTTCCTGAAAAGCTAAAAGAAAGCTTTGGGCTGGTAGAGGTCAAATGCCAAGACCCGGAGGACAGCTTTCACATGAGGAGGTGGTGTTACTGTCTCCCTGGAGAAGTGCGTATGTGCAGAGACATGCCCCAGCCATGGGTACCCCCCTGTGCCACAGACAGGATGTTCCTGGACAGCCTGCAGAAATTTTTTGCAGGTCTTGGTCTTCATATTTGAAAGCCTGGGGTGTTTAACTCATTGCCTCCCAACAACTTCATTTTCTGTACTCAGGCTTCAGGAGACGAACTCTGGCATTAAACGCAAGCAGTGCGAGCAGCCTGCAGGCTCCTCAAATGCCCTCTTCCATAAAATCCTCAGTCCACCTCTTCTTCAGAGACTACTACTAAAACTGTTTCCATTTTTAGGGATCTGTGAAAAGCAAGTTATTCTGAAACCGTTACATACTTTGTTCCTATTCCAAGTGCTGGCTTTGATAGCAAAAGGGCAGCAACCAGAAAATGGTTTGAATTCCTTCCAGTGGAGGGAGGAGCAGATGCAGACCCGAAGTAGTGAAATGCTGCATGTGATGCATGCATCCACCCCCATCGAGTGCTAGCAATGAGGAAGAAGTCTCCCCAAGACCTTCAGGATACCCTTTTCCCACACCCCTCCTCAACCCCCAGCAAGTCTGTGCCTGGTGCAAGATCCATCGCTTGCCTGCCTCGTTGCAAGGAGCTGTTAAAATACGCAGCCCACTCTTTAGATATAGCCTAACGTTGACAGATGCAGAAAGACGCAAGGCTGGAGAAAAAGAAACTGTTTGGTAGAGTTGATCTTTATTGCTACAGTTTCGCAAAATACGTCTGAGGGAAGCAAGAATGGCCCTTTTGAATCATTTCTTGCTTTTATTATACAGCCTGTGGGAGAGAGGAATGCTGGAGGCAAGCTTGCTGCACAATTTCTTGTAACAGTGCCTGCTCTGTCTGTACGTGCTGAGGAGCTCGCTCGCGTAGGAGAGCCCAATGTGATTAGAGCCATTTCTATCCTCCCTGAGATTTGTCCTTCTGAAAGCGTCTTTTGACTTGAGCACCTGGTCTGAGATAAACCAATTTGTCACCACGATGTCTGAACATCCACTATGAGGAAGGACCATTTTGGCACAAGGTGCTTATTCAGATAGCAAAATCAGTACTCATGAATTTGATTTAACCCTTGAGGTACCGAATTTTGTTTTTCCTTTGCACTAAGCAAACACTTAAAATACGGGTATTGTGGAGCCATGAATTTCCAGCCACGTGCTAGAAGCTTTTTTTTCAGTGACTTTTAATCATAAAAATTAAAAGGTAATTGAAATGCTTTAGGAGGAATTAACGTATAGGATCTATACCTTATTAGTCACATCGTAATTTATTTGGGAAGTCTTTGCCCTATTTTTTTATTTTAAATTATCTTGCTCTCTCCTAATTCAAATACTTTCCAGGCTCTACAGAACACTATTTTCCCACTTTTATTCACAGTCTGAAAAGCAAACGCCATTGCAAGCTGCCATGTTTTTCACACTTCATTATTGTACATTTTCTAGTACGTAATGAACTATCCCCATGAAAATTTGCTATGAATTGTCTTGTAATTGCCTAGATATGAAGGAAAATGTGGTTAGAGTAAAATAACATTAACGTTAAAAATAGGAAAATTGCAGTTAATCCATGTGAAGAGAAATACTCTATCTCATCACAGAAAGAAGCAAGGGTGCTGGAAGAGAGCTGGTGGAAACAGGGGGCTTGGTGTACCTTTGGGATCTATCGTGATGGAGGACGGACGTAGCAAAGGCATTATCACAGAGGCAGGTCTTCTGGCCCAGTGGCCATGGGGAACCTGCTAGAGATGCCACCTGCAGCTTTCTGGCCTCTGCTTAAGAAACATATTAATTGAAGTAAAATCTGAGAAGTTCACAGTCATTATGGGGAGTTGGATGGGGAAAAAAAAAAACAAAAAGAGGAGGAATTAATGAGAGAGAATCCTAGAAGTTCAGCTAGAAAAAATAAGGGTGATTTTAAGAAAGATGCAGAAAATACAAATGCAAATATGAATGTGAAGAAAAATGTGCAGTCCACAGGGAGGTGATCCTCCTGCTGCCGGATTTTGCAAATCGGGCTGGAGAAAACTCCAGAGGCTGTCACTAAGGAGCAAATCATTTGCCTAACAGTGAGCAGGACCGAATGATCTAATAAAGCTTTTCCGTTCCTCGTGTCTGGGACTGGGAAATTAATGCTGGATGTGGTGCCAAAGTATGTATGTTAAATGTGTCTCTGTCAGCATTGGGTAGAAGTTAATTTTGTATGTTGATGATAGCATAATCCGTACCAGACTGTACCAAATGAAAGGCAGGCAGTTAACCTGGGAGCAGGGAATGTTTATTTCATGCTTGCCTTGGGGTAAGAACTAATGGCAAATGTTGTAGAAACAGCATGCTAGATACCATCTTGCCTTTTATTTAAGTGTACTGATTTATCTCCTACGGGAGGTGGTGGAGTCCCTATCAGCTCTTGAGTCATTTAAAACTCGACTGAACAAAGCACTCATGAATAGACTCTTGGGAGCAATCATGAACTGCTTGGGGATGGACAAGATTAAATACGAGGTTTTTATCCAACTATCGTTCTGTGGATATGGAGTATTAATCGCTCGGGTGAGAGCAGGGCACTGAAGTGAGGAGATGCTGGTGTCTCCCAGCTAGGATCTCACCCAATCGCTGTGCACAGCAGCGAGGAAAGTGCCACCGAGCTCCATGTTACAGTGTGTTTAAAATCAAAATCATAAAAAATATTCTTGAGGTATGTAGAATAAACATGCTCGGGCTGTGGAGCTGTGTGTTCACTTGTTGTGACCTGACAGCGGCATTCCTGGGCGCTTCTTCCACCCTTGCTGCAGTTGGAGACGAGCTGCGGAGTAAGTGCATGTTTGTCACATGTCTCCAGGGCATGATGATTTCCAGCCGTAAATACACGTGGCTTTCAGTGTGACAAGATAATTATTTTATTGGTGGGTTTTCAAGAAAAATATGGGCCAAAACTTCCTTGTTCTACTCATCAGAGATACTTCATTGAATTTAAAATCACTATTCTTCCAAGTGAAACAGATTTGGCCCTAAATCATAATTCGTCAGTTGTTGGCACCCTGCAATTTAAATCTTTTCCACAACAAGGAAATAAATCTTTTTAAAAGTATATTAAAATCAGTATTGATTATTCCAGGCAGGAATGCTGTATCCAGAGCTGTAAATCTTTTTTTTTTTTTTTTAGGATCCCAAGAAAAAATATTGCCTTAAAACTGCTGTATAAAGAAATCACTATGGTTTAATCATGTGGTAAATTACTAGAATTTTTGTATGTGGAATTTATAGGGCACCATTTCTTTGAAAGGGAACGTTCCTGATTTAGCACTGATTACTCATCTGCAGATGGGGTTAATGTCATGCGTCTCTTTGGGGATGTATCTTCTTAAGTAATGATGTCCTTATTGTGTGCCCTATGGATCCATTGTCGAGACTCCTTTAAATACATCCTTGATGGTACATGGAGGTACCAGCAAATTATGTGTTGAATTAACAGGTAATTCAATCCACCTTAGTGTTAATCTGATTGCAAAATAACAAGCCACATAAAAGCCATTTAAGTGCAATTTTTAAAAATGGTCTCTGAGATATAATCTCTTTAATCAGAAACAGATTTTGTTCAATTAACTTTAGCCTCCTCTGTAAAAACAGTGAGGCCAGATCCACTGTACCTCCCAGGAGCCAACGTCGCAGCGCATCTGTTCAGCTGGGCACAGGGGTTGGCTTGGGGTGCCACCGAGGCAAACTTGCCATGCCCCATCACCATGTGAAGTGGAGATGGATTTGGGAGAGCAGCTATTCCTCTGCTGCCCTGCTCTCTCACATGCCCGATGTCCCTGGGCCAATGCCACATTCAGGGCTGATACAACCTGCACCCTCTTCCTGGCTCTTCACCTTTCCTTTGGCTTTACTGACTGACCTGGGGGAGGTGTGGGGCGATCGATGTGAAAATGCTCCTTGGCACTTAAGACGAGGAAGCCTTACTCTGGGGGGAGTGGAGACAGGCAGTACAGTCTCCTTGTGTGGCACCTTCCTTGCTGGGGCTGTGTCCTTATGGGACTGAGGACACCAGTAAGCGTCAGTGTTGTCGCTCCCTGGAGCATCTCATGCTTTGCTGGAGAACCAGGGCTTATGTGGCTCCCGTGCTGCTTCTTGGGCATCTGCAGTCACAGAGGTCAAAGGAAGTCACTTTGCAGGGGCCTGCACCAGCGCTGAACAAGTTACAGCGCACAGAAACAAGTTCCTCTGTGCTTTCTCCTTCGCAATTTTCAGGCTCATTAGCTATGCAAAACTATTTGCTCATCCACTACCAATTGTCTTTCCATTGTATGAATAATTGCTTGGTTTGCTGAGAAGTGTGCATGGTTTTGCTTAATTTTCAGGCTGCCTGGTTTGCTTCGGCTCTGGCTGCTGTTAGCAAAAGGTTTCTCAGCTTCTGCGGGTCTCCTGTGCTGCTGCCATGTATTCCTAAGCTTAGCAGAGGAATTATAGATTTCAGATCTTCAGTCAAGTATAGAATTCAAAAGCCTGTGTTTTTTCCCAAAAGTGAAGAGCTTCCCATTTGTGAGCATGCACTGGGGGAGCCTCATGGCAGGTTAATTTGAAACGGTCAAAAATTAAAATTCATTCCTGGAAAAGAAGCTGTATTCTTGGAAATGCTCTGGGCTGTGCACTCCTCCCTTGGAATGACTTTCTGACCATCCTGTCACAAACTAACTGCCAGCAGATGGGAAATTCAGAACCCATCAATCCCTTTCATTCATTCCACACCTTCTCTATAAAGGCTAGTGTTAATCCTGGATTTTTTTAAGAGGGATATGGAATCCATGTCTGAGACATGGTTAGAAAATACCTCCATATGAGCCTACAGCTGGACTGTAAATGCAGAGGTATCTGGATCTGAAAACAGGGGCCTCATTCTGCTAAAAATGAATCTGTGGTCAAATCTTACCGTCAATTTGTTCAGAAGGAGAATTAATGATGACTGGCATCCCCTGCCCTAGGAACCTATTTCACCAGGGAAGATGGACAACCATGTTAGCTTACTCCCAGGTGTGGAGGTCCAAGTGAGGCCATCAGGCCCTGTAGGACATTAAGTGACAAAAATGTGGTTAATATGAGCACAAACGGACAAGGGAAGAGTTTCCCCAGCAGTCAGGACTGCAGCAGTGCTCCAAGAGCTAGTCTGTGTTCAAATCACGTTTCTTTCTGGGTCAGCAGCTCACCTTGGAGGCAGGCACCAAAGAAGCATCACTAGTGCCTAAGTCTGTTCTTCCTGACCACTGCAATGAGCTAAACCCTGCCTTTGTATCCCGCTTTATGCTGTATTCCCGAAGGGGTGTGGCGTACAAATTGCAGCCAAGGAAGGGAAAAGCAAAAGGAACTTTATGACTTTGCTCCTTCTAGATTTTGGCTCATGGGAAGGCCAAAGTGACACACGATCTGTGTTAATGCAGCCTTTGCAGCGGCTCAAACTCACACAGGGCTTCCCAGGGCTGCCATTAGGCTGCACAGCTCTGCACACAGAGGCTCTGTGGTTTTCTCCTTGCACCGCCCTGCAGCCCACAGCTACGCGGGATAGCCTAGGACCACCAGTGCTGGCTCTGCTACTCCACGGCGGGGATGTTGTCACCATGTCCTTCAGGTATCCTACAGGGCCCACCTATGCCACCAGAACAGCCAGGCAGAGCACAAGTGGGGCGAGAATGAGCTCTACTGTCTCTCTACA
Source organism: Bucorvus abyssinicus (assembly GCA_009769605.1). Taxonomy (NCBI): domain Eukaryota; kingdom Metazoa; phylum Chordata; class Aves; order Bucerotiformes; family Bucorvidae; genus Bucorvus; species Bucorvus abyssinicus. The sequence continues at coordinate 7,387,393 of CM020035.1, read as the reverse complement.
GAAGAAAATCTTTGTTGTGAATAGAGCTCTGCACAATAGATAAGGCTTCTCAGATGAAAAACTGCTTCCCCTTCCCGGCAGAGTCTAAAATTTCTACTGATGGTGATGACACCTTGAACAATGACAACTTTCATTCATCTCTTCTGGCCAGGAGAGAGCTGAGAGTTCATGTTTTAAGCTCTTTCACCATGCTGAAGGCTCATAAAAGCCTCTCATCACTGTTCAAACACAGTCTTCCGTTAGGAGTTATTTAAGCAGGAACTGCTTTCCCTGCTCCAAACCTCTTTGTATGAAATCCTTCCAGCGCCGTGTGTGGCATTGCCCAGCAGCCGATCTGGTGTGCGCTGTGCCGGACGTACCAGTAATGGACAGTTAATTAACTGATCCATCAGTCAGTCCCTCTCCAGGACAGTATTGATGATTTTAAAGCTTGAATGTCATATCTTCTTTCTACCTTTGTGTCATTGTCATATGTTAAAAAAATAAATAAATGAGACTAGAGGGCACTTTTGATCACTACAGTTTTTCTTCAGATGCTTCATTTGCTGGGCCCTTTGTATCAGGCAAGTCGTCTTTATTTGCCAGACTCTGTCAGGACTCAGGGCTCTCCCTTCTGGCAAAATGCAATTTAATCCCAAATTTCATTGCAGCTTTGCCTCAATATCTTTGTTGTTTTCCCAAAAAGCTAAAAGCCCCAAAGAACAATCAAAACCTGGTTGATTTATTTTTAGGTTCCGATGGTGTCTTTTTTTCTCCTTAAAAACTCTTATGGTCATGAAAGTAATGACCTTTTTCTGCAAAGAAGGTATTTCTTTTCTCCTGGAGCTAACACAAAAAGAATGGTCTTGCAATTAAGGTGATTTTGAACAAAATTTACTCCGTGCCTGGCTTGCCTCAGCCTTCTTGTGTGACCTTGGATGCATCCCCCAGCTCCTGATGATTCTCCTCTCTCGTAATCAGGCTCTGCAAAGGTATTGCCAGATTAAAGGTCAGGCTTTGAAAAGTGCTGAGTGGTTTTGTTTCTCTGACTTAAGCTACGGAGGCTGGGTACTCCAGCACCTCTGAAAATGAAGCCCTCCTACAGAAATTGGACGTGGAGGCGTCCAGCAACACAGGCACCTAGAATCAATAGCTGCTTTTGAAAAATCTTGGCCTACACCCACAAACACTTGTGAAATACTTTAACATCCAAATGTCAGGAAGAGAGAATGATTTAAATGTTTTGAAGTTATTCCCAGAACTAGAAATTTGCAGGATTGTGTCACAATAAGAAAAAAAATAAAATAGCAGATGTAATGAGGAAATTCTCACAAGTTCAGGGAGAAGAAGATATTTTCCCAAACGCTGCTGATTTGGCTTCGGTTTGGTCTGGTCCTCTTCTTTCAAGGCTGACATAAATCTTCCGAGTAAAGGAGCTTTCCTGGGAGCTGAGCAGATGTCTGCTGAATCACTGAATTTAACTCTTTCCTGACAGCTTGTGAGGCAGCACACATCCATGACCTTGCAAGCTATAAGTCTGGGGACAATTTGCTGATCTACACCCCATGAGTATCTGGCCTGACATATGTCCATCTGCTTGCTCGCTTGCTCGCTCTTGCACACAGACCTCTGGGCTCTGCAGCGGGGACAACCCCTCCTGCCCTCCCAAGGCTGCTTCCTGCAGATACCTCCAACCATGCCTCGGGCAGAAGGTCCCTTCTGTAGCCCACCACCATGCACAGCTCAATGAGGGTGGCTGCCTCCCTGTAGGCAAGCAGTGGCCACGGGTCAAAACCGGGGGGAAAAGGACTCAGAGGAAAATCTCAGCCTTGACCAAAAATAACCCCTCTGTTTAGGGTCCGTGTGAGAGGTGGGGTCCCTCCTGTGGAATTTCGTGTTTGGCAGGCGAGACAAGTCTTCTGATATCTCCAGCAGACAAATTCTTCAGCTGGTTGGGCTATGTTTTGTATACCTCAAACAAAGAGCCAGCACAATCAAAGAACTGTAAGATCTTTTTTTCCCTTTTTTTTTTCTGCCTCTGTGCCATTCCCTTTCATTTCTGCTGCCCACAGAAACTACCGTGCCTCCCTATCTTCCGCTGAAAATACATCAAACAGGAGGTGAAGCACTGGCAGTCTTCAGAGGAGAAGCCAGGTGGCGAGGGGGAGGGTGTCTTGCACGCTGCACTCTTTCATTAATTTATTTTTCCTCCTCTTCGGGGAAAAAGTAAACGTGGGTGACCCAGAGCAGACAAAAAAATGCGTGTTCATCGCAGGCTGGGAAGGAGCCTGTGAAATGTGTGATGAGTGTGGCTCAGCTGCAGCTGCCCCTGGGCTAAAGGGGTGCAGAGCTGTGGCAGGCTTGGTGCCGAAGGGTCCCGAGGGGCTGCCAGGACCTCCCCCAGGCCAGGCTGAACTCCTGCAGGCTGGGTCTTTCTTGTAGGTAACACACCTGGCAGGATCTCCCTCTTCTCCTTCAGGAAAAAGGCTTTTCTTGAGTTTCCCTAAAAGCCAGGTCTGACGTGACCTCGGGACCACTTCAGGTTAATGTTTCCCCCTTCTCCAAATGCCTCTACCTCCTCCTTTAGTCTCACTACAAAGCGTACTTTCCCTGTTCAAACTAACAGCACTGCGTGTTGCTCCTTCTGCGTATGCAGCAGGTATGAGAATGGCAACAAACATTGCCTCAGCCTGGAGAAAAGCTCCGCTATCAGCCTGGTTTCACGTGCCATTTATTCATCATGGATTAATCTTGGAAATGTTATCGCAGAGGCCACTGGCGTTCTTGAGGTGCCCACGTGCTTTGCGAAGCCTTTGCCTGAGTGGCTGTCGCTAACATTTGGCTAGTTTTCTTCAAGGGGTTGTATTGTTATAGCTTGCTTGCAAACAGGATTCACCGACTACCGAGCAGTAGATACCGTTCTTATTTTAAGGAAAATCAGCTGCACAGACAGAGAGAATAGCTATGCCTTTGTGCCCCAGTTTGTTGTACTTGGAGAGAGCCCCGAAAATCCACGTCTCTGGAACCAAACCTTTATACGTGTGGATATTGTCCAAGCGTTGCTCTGGATCTGACAGAAGAACTGGGAGCACGTTTTGGCTCAGGTGCTGTAACGCACTTTTATTGCTGTGCTTTGAAATACACCTTTTCATTTCTCCCTGGAGCACTAGCCCTTTCTGGCAGCTTGAACTCTGTCTCCTGTAGTGTTTGGGCCATGAAAATATTTTGGTTTTTTCTGGGTTTTGCATTGCTTTGCCGAACGCCTTTGAGGACCACCCTGCCGGGGATCTCGCTGGTGATGCTCACATGAGCGACACTCAGGCGAGTGGTTTCAGCTGGGTTCTCAGCTCACCCTGGTCCTGCCCTCCTTGCTCGATGCTGCTGATGACTGGACAACGTGAAATAGATGCTCAGCACCCACCAGGGGGAAATGTGCTTTTCCTTGTGTTCGAGTTTCTACCAAGCATAACCTCCTGAGCCTGATCCTGCTTGCTCTCACCTGATGAAGGGCTGATAGGTGTGCGTGGGAGAGAACGCACCGTCCCGTATGGCAGCACTATGTCACAAGGAGCTGACAAAGCCATTATTCCCCCCAGCGCTGGCTGCGGCAGGAACATGCTGCTGCGGCTCTGGGCTGGCGCGTGAGGACTCGAGGTTGTGGCAGCACAACCCGTCTACAGAATTCTATTTTTTTTTTTTTTTTTTGGTAAGCCACAGATTGTAAAGGGAGTGGCTTTATTTTTAAGCTTTGCTACTATAGAGGTAGCCAGATGGTTTATGGTATGATAGTGAGTCACTGAAATGTCTCTAGAAATGCTTTGGTGTCACGTCTGTGTGAGACAGGTCATCTGCAAAGATGCGGATGTGTTTCTCCGTTTACAACACACAGCAGCAGCCTGATTTATACGGAACACGCAGCAAAGGTTGCAGTATGTGGAAAAGTAGCTCTCCTTTTTTGTGCCGATAGCCTCGATTTCGCTGCCAATGATCCATTCAAATGAGACAGCAAAGGTGTACAGTGCTCATGTTGTTACACGACGGGCATTTCTTTTCCCTCACACTGTGAGGTTTCCTGTGTGCAGCAGTAGGTAGCTCTGGAAGACCGTTCATCTTTCCCCATCACTGTCTGGTTTGTTTTTTATTTACATCTGGCACATTTTTAAATGCAACTCGGACTTGCCAGTGCACTGAGGCGGTTGTTTCATTAACATACATCCTTCAAAAGTTGCATCCAGCTCCGTGCCCTTCCTGGAGGGCTGAGACGCCCTGTACCACATCGGCTCCTCCCTGGCTGCCCTCCCGGGGTCCGGGCATTGGAGACCACGCTGCTGCCGCCGAGCTTGATGCTGTGTCCCTTGTCTAAGAATAGTCTTACTGTCTTGAACGCTTGCCAGTTTCTGATAGCTCAGTGAGCAGAGGGGAGAAACACAGCCATTATGTAATGGCTTCTCCTGGCCAAGAAAAAAAATCCCATTTATTGATCTCCTGTCAGAAAACCTCAGGAACTCTGTGTAATTGATGACCAGCTGTTAAGAAAAGCTGTTTGGAGGAAGAACATTTATAATTAAAGAACAGACACTTCAAATTCAACTGTCCCTCCATTTTCTCACTGCGTTTCTCCGTGCTGTCTTGGGGAACACCCATCCTGCCTGGGCCTTTAAGCTTCTTGTTTCAAACCGATATATGCCTTTCCCAGAGAGCAAGGTTGCGTTCTTCAATTTCACTCCCTGTGCTACAGAGGGGAACTATTCGTGGAGCTCTGTGAGGGAAAGAGATTAAGGAAATATCAAGACTAACAGATGGGAAGCAGGCAGTGGATGACGTGTAGGCAGGGCTGATGTTACAGCAAGTCTTATCTTGTTAGCAGAAATATCTTGCAATAAGCAGAGTTCTGGGAGAGAGGTTGGTTTTGAGTGTGGGATAAGAGAAGTCCTTTTTTTCAGATGAGGGGCCTGCCTGCGTCTAAAAATTTCCTGTTATTAGATGCCCTGGTACCCCTGATCTTGGTCCTCTTTTTCCAGATCTGCCCATCTCCTCTGGGCTTTGAAGGTGAAAATGTTTCTGGGTTTCTCTGCTGAAAGTGTGACTGTCTCCGTCTATTTGAGGGAAGCCCAAAATATAGGTCACTCAGCTTGGCTGTGCAGCATAGCTCTCCCAGACCAGTGGCTAGCCAGAAGTTAAGCTACAGCCTGTCTCTCCTCCCCCCTCACAGACCCTCTGAGTAAGAACTACACTGGAAATAGATAATTTAGCATGAGAATTATGCATTTAAATGTAAATTGCTGGGGAATTGACGATTGCTTTGTTTGAATTGTAATGATTGGAGTATGTGGGTTTTTTTTCTCAGAGTACATTTTAACGGGTATTTATGTTCTTTTACATCCATCTCAAACACCAATGTGCACGTGTCCTTAAGCTTTCAGCTGTAAATCCTTGAGCTGTCACATTGCCGTTAGGAAACCCATTTCTTTCACTTCTCCAGCAAGTGTAGACTGGCACTTTATTCTCCCTTCCTGTCTTTCATATTGGAAGATCTCTTGTTTTAATTCAAGGAGATAAAAATCTCAAGTTCAAAAGGAATGTATGGCTTGGGTCCTCTCCCCCTCTGTGAGCACCAGTGGCAGTGGTCCTGCTCCCTGCCTCTCCCCTTCGCTACCTTCAAATTGGACCCCTCCTTTGGCAGCCTTTTGCAGAGGCTGCTGAGAGCAGAGGTTCATTACCAGCCCCGCAGTGCTGGAGCTGAGCACGTGGAATATTAACTCTGTGCTCTTCTGCAGAGCCAAGCACAGCTGGGGGTACCAAGCTCATCCTCCCGCCTTGGAGCCCCTCCATCCTGGTGCTGACCATCAGTTCAGGATTTGGATGCCGGGGCTGAGCAGCTAACACGCAGGTGGTCTGATCCCATTGCTTGTGCAGGGTGCCTGGAAATGAGACTGAGAAGACAATTTTTTTTCCTGTGATAGGGAGGGAGAGGGGTGAAAAACAGATACACACAGATCTGTCCACAGCAAATACCTGGATTCGTCCACGGATGCTCCTATCCTGTTAGAAGAGTACCGAGCACTAGCCCTCAGCATGAATTGAAGGAAGTAAAAGGATGGCTTGTCACCCACATCTGTTCTCTGGATTGGCCCAGAGAAGGGGTTTTTTTACCATCTAAAGAGCTAGGACAGTGAGGGAAGCCAGAGGTTAATCATCTCTACCCTCGCCATCAAGTTTAACAGCCACTGGTGGGAAAAGCCTGGGTTTCGGCTCTGTTTGCAAGGTGGAGAGCAGTAAATACCATTATTCGCAGAGTCTTTCTGAGGTGCAGCCAACTTTCAGGAATGCTGTATCTGGGTCCAAACCAAACCTGCATGTTTCTCATTGGCCTGGCCTTGTTTCTTGAGACTGTTTCACTGATTGATACAGGAGATATAAACAAAAATTGAAATAACACATGCCTGGAAATATAAACAAAACACTTGCACCAGAGAGAGAAGATTGCAAAATCAGCAGCTTGTGGGGCTCGAATGCAGCCGTCCAGTTCCTGAAGCCAAGCCATTAAGAAAACAAATAAATAAACAAACAGAAATAAAATCGACTGCGATAAGCCCCTGACCTTAATTGTGTGGATATATGTCTGCGAAAGCCAGAATCAAGCTTTTCCCTCCCAGCCCCCACACTAATTCCTTTGGCCTTAGTGGCGTAAAACACTTGGGAGCCCTGTCTGGTCCCTCCACCTCCTGCCCACCCACGCCAGCAGCCAGGAGGTCAAAGCTGCCATTGTTCCTCTGCAGAGGAGACCCACCAGTTCAGACCCCCCAGTCCTGGGCTCTTCTCCCAGTTCTTAGCTAACTTACAGCACAGATGCCTGGAGCAGCAGTCGGTCACCTCCTGACCTGGAGGAGCAGTTGGTGACGACCGCATGTCGCTGATGATGAGTTTTCCCTTGTCAGCACATACAACCTCCATCGATGGGGAATGGCTGCTGGGGAGTTGGAGGGGCTGGACGTAGTTTGCTGAGCGACAAAGGGTAATTAAAATGGGGTTTGTGTAGTTGTTTTGTGATTTATCACATTGAAAAAATCACTCCTAGTGATGCTTAATGTTTATGTAGGACTTGGTGTTGTTAGATTAAAAGGCATCTGCTAAACTGAGATGAAAAGAGAGGCAGGATGCTTGGTGGATGCATCCCCTGGGTGTATCTCCAGTGCATTCCTCGTGCATTCCTGGTCCTCTCCAGGGTGAACCTCCCAGGTGTATCCCCAGTGCATGCCCAGGACCATTCCTGGGTGCATCCCTGGGTGCACAACTAGGTTCATCTGCACAGCCACACAAGAGCACAGGGTGCTGCCTCCCAGCAATTCAGAAACTTCCCTAGACCCTGAAAGGTTGCACCTCCCATTTCTGGAAGCATTTCCATGGGAGATACAGACAGGAGAGCTGAAGAAGCTCCTGAGCTGTGCTCCATGAGGAAGAGGGTGCAGGATCAGGCCCATGCACTGTTTTTCTGTGGTACGTTGAACTCACCCTCGGGCCCTCGCTCGGGGACCTGGCAGTGCATTTCCTGAGTGGCAGCTCCTGCGGCGGCCAGGTGGGAATTCTCCCCGAGGTGTGTTGTTACTCTCTTTAGATACCTTAGATCTTCAAGTTCTCTTTTTTGAGCCTCAGACAAAAACATGACAGCTATCCGACAAATCAGCCATCTAAAAGAAAAAAAAGAAGTCACGTTTAATTACTCCTGAAGGGGAGCTTATACATGAGGAACACTTATTAGTGCAATATATTTTTTCTTCTGTAGCTTTGAACTGATCTCTAATAGCGCCAGCGAAGTCCCGGCATAACCTTGGAGTGTGTTTCATTATCATTCAGATGGAAACTGCTGTCTTATGACTGCAGTTTTAAAATACAGTACATTTTTATAATTTCTAAGTAGGCAATAAAGGGGACATAACACATGAAATTACATCCAGCCCTGGCACCAAATCCTGCCCTTCGCATGCACATGCCGTTCAGCGGATATTAAGCCCTGGGTGCAGCCGAGGGCTGAATTTCAACCCCAGGGTGCTTCTGTGGAACAATAGCAATGTAAACATGTAGGTGTTTATGAAGTCACTAATTTTAATTTTAAAATCACTCAAGCACTGGGGCAGCCTCTCTTCCTTCCTCTCCTTTCTCAGCATGAAGTTGGTGGAGCACTGGCAGCAAGCGGCTCCTGGGTGGTGAAAATGTGAGCCATGAGCTGGTCCTCATCATGGCTGAGTCGCTCGGAGCTTCAAATGCTGCGTGTTATCAGTACTGACCTGAGGGTACCAATGTCTTAGGCTGCTTTCCTCCCCTCAGACAGCTCTCCAAATCTGCTAACCCACTCCCTTAGCTAATTAACAGATGGCAAAGGCAAAACTAATCAATCACTTCCCGGTGGGGCTGATGGTAGCCCATCAGTTCATCAACCGGAGAGGCTCTGCCTTGGCCCCACTGCCCCATCGGTCTCAGGCAGGTGCCTGAGCATCGTACTTTGTCTCAGGCTTCATTTCAGACTCAGAACAGAGGAGGATGTGCTTTTAAGCCACACAGTCTGTAGGAAGTTCAATGTTTTCTTGCCTACATTAGAAAGCTGTTGAAAAACGCAGTATTTTCAAGAGAGAGAGGTAAAGGAGAATTGAAACATCATGGTGAGGTTGGAAGCCCACAAATATTGAGAAGGATAGATATCTCCTTTTTGTTGAAGAAAGAATGCATGTATTTCCATTGCTAATTAGTGTATAGGCAGGGAATATTACAAAGATGGGAAAATTCTTCTTGATTTTAGCTCTGCTGGTACTCAGAAAATAATGAAATAATGCTGCAAAATATGACAGGTCTCACATAGGTGTGCTGCTCTATTGACTTTGAACTATGTTTGTCAACAGGAACTGGAGGCACTTAGACATATCCAAGAGTCTGTCATGGCTCACCAATGCTCAGAGACAGCCTGGGCTTGTCTCCATTGGCCGCCGGAGGTGGTTCTCCAGGAGCAATGGGCATCTGAGGTGCTGGGAGCACCCCACGCTGGTGAGCATGTGCAGCTCACCACCAGGTCCAAATGCTGGGAGCACTGTGGTGCTACGAGAACAACTTGCAGCACTTGGGGCATCATTATCAACTTGCTCCCAAATCTGCTGGGAATCCGCAAATGTTGGAGCCGCTCGCTATAAGAGAAGAGCAGCCAGCACAGAGATGCTGTCATTTCCCGCTTTTGCAAAACCAAGTGCGCTGGTGGTCTGCTGTGAGGCATTTGGATACTGAGCTCATGAGAATCTGCAAATACAGAGTTTTGCTTTAGAAACTCTTTTTCCTCCTCATCTGACACAAATGACTATGATTCTGGGTGTCCTGCAATTTTTAATGTGTTTATTCTTATAACACACCTGGGAGGTAAGACATCTGCCCATGACCTGCAAAGAGAACTGAGCTGCAGAGAGACAGCATCAGCTCTTTAGAGAGGTTTGCGGAGAGAAAATTCAATTTCTTATACGCTGGGTGTTGGCACTCTCAAAAAAGCCCCATAAAGCTCCTAAAAAATCCACATGAGCATCCCACAAGGCGCATCTGCAGTGGGGTGACAACGTGACTTGCTAGGTAGAACACCTCTGCTCCTCTGCCTCCCTGGTGCTCTCTCCCAGCTCCCTCCCCTTCCACCTGCCAAATATTTCCATGAGCTGCCATTGGTGCTGCAAGTGGCTTAGGTTACTCAGACCTAAAAGAGAGCTTCTTTGTGGCAGAAAAATGCCTCGGTTTGTTAGTTTAACCTCAGAAGTTTTCCCCTGGCAGAGGCTCAAGTATGTGCCTTGGGAGCGATGGTTTCACTGCTGTCTTTGGGGCCTCACAGGTTTTCCAGATCTCTAAGCCAGCCATGTTGCTTCTCTCAGGTTTCCCCTCTGTATGTCCCAACATCTCTGCCTGTGTTTTGGAGACCACCATCTTCTGAAAGCCGTGTCCAGCCCAGGCAGTCCAGCAAGTGCTCCCCTGGGTGCACCAGCCAAATGAGATGCCCAGAGCTGTGAGCAGTGAACAGCCTGGCCCTCCTGGGGCATAAAAAAGAATAAAAGACAATAAAAGTCAGTTGGCTTTACCAGGGGTTGACCTCCTACTTTTTGAGGTGCTCTGTGCACGGTCCTTTTGTTTCTAGCTTTCTCCTGCCTTCCTCACAGCATTACTGCCTGTGGTAGAGCCCTGCCAAAAGCCTTTGGGGACAGCGGGCACTGTCATGTGCTGCGACTGGCCAGAGCAAACGGGGTGGCAGATAGTCCAAGGCACTCTCCTTCCCTAACCGAAAGGGATTTAGTGAAACTCGAGAGTATCTGCCAAAGCCACATTTAGCACAGGGAGCTGATTGCAACACTCGCATTACTCACTGCGGGTTTATAAATAAAACCAGCCCAGGCACGGTCTCTCCTGACACCAAAGGAAGGGATGCAAGTGAGGGCCCTGATGTACTGCCCCACTGAACTGTTTGAAGCTTTCATCTCCAACAACCCTCCCTTAGCATAGAGGTGATGGTGATCTTTGCCTTCATGGCTGTCCAGCGCAAGAGGATTTCCTTGCTTGTCTTCTGCCATCGCTTGACTGCACTGAAGTTAAAGCTGGGTGTCTGCTCCTGAAGTTTGCTCCTGGACCAAGTTCAGGAGACACGGCTGAGATTCACTGTCCTGCTCCGCATCTGTGCCTGACCATGAGCGTGATTCTTTGTGCAGAAACCTTCAGCTGTCCTAGCGCATACCGCAGAAGACAACGCTCAGAAACTGCTTCCTAAAATACCTACTGAGCAGAGAGTAAACTAATCAAGGGTAGCTCTTTCCCCTCACTAACGAGCTGACGCTATGACATTGAAGCATCTGATGCAGCAATATTCATAGAGCAGCGAACGCCTGGGACTCCTTGCAGGCAACGCTGGTTTCCCCGGTACCAAGCAGAAGCAGGACCCGTGCTCTTGAAAACATGCAGATATTTTCCCCTGCAAAAGCCAGGATTTGTGAGCAGCTGCTCCCAGGGTCACCTCTGGAGTATCACAGGATTTGGGCTTTTTCTCCATGAATTTAAAGGTGATCCTGTGTTCGGAGTGTTATTGATTGCAGACACCAGTGGAGCTGCAGCTACTGTTGCAGTAAATTGAAGCCAGTTGAAAGCAGGACTTGTTTCTCAATTACCTTTTACAAATATCCCCAAAGCAGTCGATGGAGCACGAGGGCTCACGGACTGGGAGCTGCTCTGGGTGAGAGTGGTACATGGTCCCTACAGCGATCAGGTCCTTCCCAGCTGCCATGCTTAGAAGGACCACCGGCATTCCTGGAGCATTGTCCACCCTGAAGTGTCTAAAACATTGTGGGATAAATGAGAACATTGGGGAAAAAGGAGAGGAAACATCATGCAACCCAGAAAACTTCTTGCTCGAATATGTGTCCATCTTCTTAATGCCTAATGGAGAAAGACACCTCATGTTTTCCAGAGCTCGGTAGCTGGATAAAACCAGGGTGCAGAGGTGGTGGAGTGACAATATCTGTTAATGAAAAAACAGGATATATGGCTTGGGCTGTCGGGCACTTGGCCCAGCGCTCTTGGCCAGAGCAAATCGGCTGAGCTGCTCTGGAATCGGCACTGGTGATACTCAATTCTCTCCCTTGTCAAATGCCGTAAATTAGAAACCGAATAAAAAGCTTTTAAGGGATGTGCTCACTGACAGTTTAATATAAGTGGCTGTGGGATCATTTTCTACAGATAGGTTTATATCGGAAAAGAAATTACAACTCGCTTCGTAGCAGGTATTTTACTGTGATTGCAGGGTTTCTGGATGTGCTTATTCACAAGGAGTGACTTTCCAAACAAGCATCACATGGAAGTCAGTGGGACAGCGGGTCACTGCGGCCATCCAGCTGTGTGATGGGCTCCCCAAGCCCTGCAGTCGTGCCAGGCTGAGATGGGGCAAATGCAGCTGAAGGGTCAGCGGGGTTTCTTTTGGCTCCGGTGAGGAAACCAGCCTCTCTGCTCAGGGGCGCAGCTCAGAAAGCCGGGTGACATCCCCAGGCACCAAGCATGCCGTCGTTTGCATCCTGCGTACCTCCTGTCCTGCTCTGCTGGCACAGAGCTGCAGCATTACCCTCATCCAGATATATTGTAGTGCACAAATCCACTGCCCGTCTTACATTTTGAAGAGAAGAAAGTCCTCAGAAAATACAATTTGAATGAACAGTATGAAATTTAGCTTCTAAAATTTAAATTATCAGTTTTCAGACATAAAAATTTCATGCTTTTTTGCAGTAATTTAAATTAGTTGCTTTAAAAATTAATATTTTTAAATCCTTCAAAAGGTTAACCTAAAGATGGGATGAACCAGACATTACTCAATTGAATATTAACTTCTAGAGCTTTTGGGGTTTGGAGGGGCAAAAACCCCAAATTTCATGACAACCCAAAATATTTTTTCAATTTTTCAATTTTAACATTATGGAAAAATCACATGGGTCAAATTTCTGAATAATAATATTGTATCTTCTTGGCTGTTGATACCCAATTCATCAGCACAAACCGCTTATGACCTGTGAGGCCGTGGTGAAGTAATTTGTGGTTGCTCTGTGGAACCTCTTCTTTTTATTGTGCTTCCATTCAAAAGGTGGGTAATAGACTTTCACCATTTTGCTCACTTTCTTGCTCCTTTTTTCTCATTGTAGTTATCTTCATGGCCACGTATGGAGAGACCTCTGGACCAAAGTTTCAGGAATTCTGAGGTAGTGTCAAATTTAATATTAATGTCCCTGGATTTACAACAAAGGCACCATCAGTCATACTTTTGTTTGTTATTACTATCTAAGAAATTTCATTAGGCGTATGGACTTGGCTCAGTGCTGATGAATGCCCTTCCACTGAGTCCAGCAGACTTTGTATCAAATCGTATTTGCATCTGGAAATGTACATCAGCTAAATACAATCTAGGATAGAAAAAGGTCAGCTTCTTTGGAAGGGAAAGGTTAAGAGAGTACATCCTTCCTTTTATGCCTTTGTGTGCATGATTTTTTAAAAGCCCATCATAAGTAATCTTCTTTACTGCAGATTTGACCGTTTCTTTTCTGCCTGGAAAACATAAAAAAAAAAAAAAAATTAGCATTAGGAAAGAATATTAAGGGATATTTGTTTCAAGTGAGATACCAGGAATAAAAAAGAGTTTCAGCTTGTTAATACTCTGAGTGATTTTCCAGTAGGTAAGTGCTGTAAGTGCAAAATCAAATTTCAGATAAATGCACTAGAGGGAACTCCCTTTGAGAGGAAGAATTGAACCAGGCACCTTCCTCGGCATCCGTGCAGTAACTATCTGTGCCACTGAAATTTCTTCTGAGTGGCCGCCTTGTCCACCTACGCCTCACCCAGATGTGCATTTGCAATGCTTTGACTGTCTTCTCTTTAAGAAGTACCATCTTTCGTGATCCTTTTCTTGTTGTTGTTAAAAAATTGTTCTGACAGTTTTGTTGGCATCATTGTAAATTGTGAGGCCCTTCCTTATACACCTACTGCAATCCGGAATTTATTTCCAGTAGTTTAATGGGAATAGTGGTGCAAGTATGGAGCTACAAGGAGACAAGTATGGAGAAAGCTGAGCAAGTGTCAGTGCTGCCAGGGATGCCATTGGATTCAGACTGGGTCCTGGTGGCATTTGTGTTGCTGCCATGGTAGCCTTCACGGTGTTAGAGAATTAATTCCTCATGCCCGACTTTGTATACGCCTTGCTGCAAGTTTTGGTTACGTTACCCTCTTCCCGAGTGTTTCTTTAGACTAGGCCCATGTATTATTATCAGAAGACACCTCTCCCCTTTGTTTACCTGCAGGCTCACGTGCATACCCACCCAGGATGCTACTTGCTGATGCAATTACTATTATTCTTACTGCCAGCAACGCCTTACCTCTTCTGAATGGGGTAATCGATGTTCTCTGCTCGTCTAGGAATGGTAATGGCTGTGCTGCTCTGTCATGGCAGATGAATAGTTAACCAGCGGTGTGTTTACATCTGGTGCAGTCCAGCTCCCAGCTGCCAGCAGCTCCCAGCTCCTTGCTCACGCGTACGTGAATTTTTCACAAGCCTGTGCTGTACAATGACCATTCAAGGCAGAGATTCCTTTGTTTCTTCTGTGTATCCTTAGATTAATGCTGTCCATATTTGTTATGTATTAATCAGTTTTATAGCAATCTCTGCGTGATTCCTTCTATAAATAACAATCTCAGATCTCTCCCCTGTCTTATTTACCATAGCTAATTCTTTATGTTGGGTGACTCCACCAGAAATGTAGCGAACACTGATAAAAATCATAACATAGGCTTGGTTGTAGTAAACCAGGGTTTTCTTGGTTCTGCCGCAAATCGAGCCTTTCAAATAATCATTTTCTCCAGTCTCTAGAAATACTGAATGGTGGTGACAAAGGACAGGTGCTGATTTCAGTCTTAAAACTGTCGTATTAGTGGCTGGCATTAAATATATAATTCCTGCTGTGTCTGCATCATCTATAAATGAAAGTCTCCTGAAGGAGAAATCTCCAGGGAGGGTAAAGAGCTGTGAACCGCTGACTGCAGAGTGTGCCTCGGAGAGACGAAGTTAGGAGGAGAAGCTGGAAACGTGATCTGTCTTTTTCAGTTTGACCTCAGCCTCTAATAGTGTTTGGCAAGTCAGCCTGGTAGATAAATGGTTCATATTAGAAAATGGGGTTGATTTATTATGAAATTGATTGCAGCCCTGTCCTGCGCTGAAGGCATTAGCGATAACAGCATCGGGTGCCTCAGCTCTTAACTAATGGGCTTCCCCCAGGCTCTCCACTGCTTCCAGGCTTTTACCCTCAGCCAACCACATCCAAACTGCACAGCTCTGCTGGTCCCTCCTCACGGGTGCAGGGCAGGGGTGAGTCAGGGAACGCAGGTTGGGCTTTCTGGGTGGGCTGGGGTCTTGGGAGCCTGCAACCGTCTCCTGCTCCATCACCTGTGGGCAAGGGAGGCAGAGTCACCCTGGAGGCAGCTGGCATTTCCCAGAACATACAGACCTGCAGGAGCGGGACCAATGCCACCTTTGCAACCAGCACCTTGCACTTTCAAAGCATGGTACGTGATTTTCTTATGACTGTTTTCTGAAAGTGGAAAGAGTTACTGGAATACAGAGAATCGTCCACCAAACCTCTTTCCTTTCCTTTGGTGATATTGAAAAGTGTTTTAACCAGAAAGAAAAGCCATCACCAAATGGAAGGTTCACTACTTTTTGCAAACAAAGCCATATTCACCCACAATGGCCACGATCTGCAGTGCAGTTGTTTCAGATCCCTCCTCATGGTGGGGAATAGCCTTTCCATCTGTGGCTGATTAAAATGCAAATGAACAAACCAAACGTAGTGGCCACTTACACCCTGTAAACTACTTGGGACACTCTACTATTTATGGTATAGATACAGATGTAATAAATACAAAAAGGAGCTTACCTGGTGTCAAGAGTCAGTCTTAATATTCATGCCTTTCTCTTTGGACACGTATGCTGGGCCCTACCCTAAAGAGCAAAGGATTTTCCAGGTTCACCATGCTGTAGGGGTAGTTAAACCACCTTCACTAGAAATCACTGAATTGCAGACACTGAAACATTTAGTGGCTGGTTTAAGCAATATTTTTCAATATTTTTGAAGGAAAAGGGTTTTCAGTGATTGAAATGCCCCGGTAGACATTTTCCAAATCAAAAATTTCAATATGAAAGAACCATGAGGCTTGAAAGGAAAGCTCATTGCAAGACAGCCTGTAATTGGACAAAACTGAAAATAAACTTTTCAAAATAACTGAAAACAAATTCATTTGGGGGGATGAAGGAAGGTTAAATTTTTATAAATGTTTTCCAACAACTGCCTGCCAGTCGATCGCATTTTGCATAAATTCCTTTTCAGGTAATGACGATGCTTGCTACACCACCCTGGTGATGGCCTATGCTCCTGGCAGTGGCACCAGATTGTCTGGCTATGCATTTGCCATCAACTTCAGTAGCATTTTGATATATGAAAAAGCAGTATCGTGTAACTGCCCTGCTGTAAGAAACAACCGCATGACATAAACTTTTCAGAGAACTGTTGTTTCTACAGGCAGTACACCGTATCTCCTCAAACCAGCTTTGGCCTTCCTATCCTACAAAAAGGTAGGTCACATCTGGCAACAGCTGCCACAAGACGGTAGTGTGTGTCTTATTAAAGCAAAATGTCCAGGTAGCCGAGAGCCACAGTCATCTAGTGCACCACCCCAAATCCTCTCAAGATGGTACCGTACCCGTCCTCCTAGGGTCTAGGTCTAGGGCTCACTAAGGCTGCTGAGCCCTGGGCGTGTTCGCCAAGACATGTTCCTCTCCAGTATGGATGTGCTTGAGCTGAAGGCCCTACAGCATCCATACCCTGCTCCTTTAATAAGTAGTCCTGGGAAGCATTCACCTCAGATGGACAAAGTGCAGCCACCTCCAGCGGCACCAAGCAGATAATGTACAGATACGAGCGAGACAGCTGGGAGCCCCATATATTTTCCAGATTAATTTTTATAAGGTAACACACCGGCCTGAGAAACAGTTCTGAATATTGTGAATAATAGTCTAACATGTCCCCTTTTCAGGCTTGTGCTTTTATCATTAACACCTCCGATTAGCAAAAACTCCGAGTCTGAGGTGTTCCTTTGATTTAAGAGGTTATAAATTTTGGATGCAATGTCAGAGAGTAAATTTTACAACACAGCTGAGCTGCGGACTAATTAAAAGACTACCCCAGTACTCTTCCCACCCAATACATCTCAGATTTGTGACAGCCTTCAAGAAAAGTCATGAATTATGCCACATGCACCATATGCAATCTATTGATCTCTCTGTGTGTACATATGCTCTGTGCGTGTGTTACAGCCCATGTTCATGATGGCTTCTTCACAACTGTGTGCACAGATGAAAGTTTCTCATCCCAGAGAATTTATAGCAGAGCAATTAATGACTGCGATAATTTTGCTTCCTTGCCGCCACAGGGTTACTGCTACTGCTTAACCCCAGACGTCCTAGAAGTCAGAGCCGAACATCATGCTTCAGAGGAAGAGGGTTCACCTACTTGCGTAGCTCCAGTGCACAGAGGTGAGATTAATCTATTACGGAGCTTTTGATTAAGTCCTGATCAAGGTACCCTGACCTGTGCCTTGTGGGTCTGGTTGGTTCTGTATAATTTAAAGTGAAAATGGGCAAAATGTTCATGTTTCACTTAACGCCATGCATTGAGTGGTCCTATATCCTTTTAGTTGGGAGTCAATGTTTTGTGGTCAGAAACAGTGTCCTCCTTGGTGCTCCACCTGACACAGAAAATCAGGATGTCTCTATATTGACTTGTGCTTCCCAGGATGGTGTGGAACAGCCTCTTCCTAAGACAGTGTCTGCAAAGGACAAGCTTCTCTCAACCGTTAGCAAAGCAAATACAGAAAGTGCAAGAGGGGAATATATGTTTGAGAAAGAAGATCTGGGGTGACCAGGAGAAAGTGGGAAATTACATCCACCCGCTGTAGTTAGTGAAACCCAAAGGTGAAATCTCTGAAGTTTCATGGACCAGTTTTTAATTTTTCTCAATCATTCTCATTCTGGCTGTTGACATCAGTGGGTTTGGCACTAGATCATCAGGGAAACAGAGGGACAGTTTCCCCGCTACACATGAAGAATTAGAGATTCATACCAAGATAGATGAGCTAGATTTAGATGAGACGGAATTTCTGGTCAAGAGTATTCATGTAGAAAGAATTATACCGTATTAGGCTTGTGTGAGCTCCCAGTGTAATAAAGGAGAATTGTATAAGGAACATACCACTAGGACTTTGTTTTGATGAAAAAAGCTGGAAACATACATTTAGCTTTCCTACTAGTTGTAATTATCTGGTTGTATTGATCGTGGTGTTAAGGTTGTGCAATGGGTGGGGTGTGAGCAAGGATCAGGTTTAGTAGGTGAATTAAAGCTGCAGAGTGTCAGCTCTAATTTACATGCTTACAGTTTGAAAATTGTCCTCCTGCAACTGCAGAGCTCGCTGGGATTGACACAGATAGGCAACATATGGAGCCTGTGCAGCAGGAACGGAGGCACCCAGCACTTGGCATTGCTGCTCAGTATTATGCAAATATCTGCGTTATGAAAGAAGGAAACAAGGGCAGAATAAATTGGAGGGTCTGGTCTCTTCTGCAGGCATGCATAAAACCCTTGGTGGCATTAATGAATTTCTCAGACTTGTGGAAAGGAGGACAGGCTCCTCAGCTCTGGTTTTAGTCCTACAAGCAATACTGCGAAGGCAAGAGATGGTGATTACTGCGGTTCACATGCAAGGCTTTGCACAGCAGGGGCTTCTGTGCAGTCTGCACAGTAAAATATGCTGTTCCGTGTTCTCCAATACCACAACCAGAGCCAAAGTACAAGAACCAGCAGCTTCAGTGAACAGGGCTCTCATTAACATACCATTATTCTCTCTGGAGACAAGCCTGTCCCTTCTGCTGCTGAGCTGTTAGGGAGGAGACAGAAAGAGAGGCAGGGGATGATACTCCTCATGGTTTTGTTGTGTATCCCATGGTACAATGCTGTGCTGCATGGACAAAACACAGAGAGGACCCACCCCCTTCAGACAGCTCACCCCTCACCCCCAGGCACTCACTGGCAGAGCTGATGGCTGAAGGCTTTCCTGTAGGGTTTCCAGTGAGGAACTGGTGGTCAATGTTTCTGGGAAGCCCCAGCCTTGAGCAAGCAGCATGGCTGCACCTTGGACTCTGCCAGCTGCAGTGCTTGCTCTTCTCTGTCAACTTTGGGCCCACCAACTTCTGGCTGAATGCTACCCTCCTCTTCCTCCCTCTGGCTAGCTGAAAAGACGGAGGAGAAGGAAGGGGAAGGGTGCCTGAGACACAAAGAGAGACCTTCCTCTGCCTTGTTTACCAGCTGCACTATCATCCCATCCAGGAGGTGGCTGTATATCAATGGAGAACCATGTTCCAGCAGGGTGCACATTTCATGGCTGCCTGCTCTGCAGGGAGGATGTGGAAGTCAATTAGCTGTGACCTGCTGAAAGGTCCTCAGAAAAGGCGTTCACTTCACTCGGAGCAGCGACAGAGCAGACCTGAAATCCTACCCCCTTCCACTGCTGTTCTTTGACTTTCACCAGACTGCTGTGCAGTTGTCTGTCCATTCACAAGCATTTGTAGTGGCTTATTTGGGTATATCTTGGCATTTGAGAGGTGTCAATCTGCTAAAACCTAAGTGGCAATAGCTAATCACAGTTAGTTTTACTCTCTGCAGAACCTAACTTGAAAGCATATGGCTCAATAGCATAACTTACTTTCTCTGGCTAACAGCATGGTCAGTTCTGGAAAAAAAAACCCCAACAAAAACCCAGCAGAGGACACAGTCTCTGGTCCTTGCTGTAAGCTCTGGGGATCCTGTACTCACAGATGCATCAAATGAAGGAAAAAAAACCCCAACCTACCCGCACATCATTATTCATTCAAAAAAATAGCAACACCAGGTTTTCTTCTCACCTCTGATATCTTGAGAAAACACTTCTTTCAAAAGTGAATTATTTTTGCTGGGTCCTTGAAATTCAGTGCCACTCCTTTTGGATTTGAAATCTCTCTGCAAAGGTTTAGAAATGGAAATTTCAAACTCTAGACCCTAGGGGATGTGCGGAGTGGGTGTTGTATTGTATTCATTCAGAAAGCAGCCATATCCAGCTGTCCATCAAAACCAGAGGACTCCGTTGTCTTGTGTGTATATTCAGAATTCTAAGCAAGAGCTGTAAACAGTATTTGCAAGATTTCCAACATCTCCATTGCAGTGAATTCTTTATGGCACGAGTATTTTCCATCATAATTTACATTTCACACCTGTTTTCCCAGATCTTGAATGTCAAAGGGCCAAGTCCTTCCTTTAGCAATACTACTATGAAAGCTACTGACTCATAGGAATAACCAGAGCGTAGGATTTGGCTTAGCTTCTTGGCTTGATGCTGATATAACATTTCATAGCTCTTTTTTAGGTGTTTCCTATTGTCATGGCAACTCTGATCAAAACCCGTTCCATGAATAGCCTTGTCAACTGCAATACAAGCTCCTAGCTGACTACAGCCTGCAGTTCTGCTCCAGTGTGATTTCACAAGCTCCTCTTGCTTGACCTTTCATCTCCTATCTCTCCCCAGATCCCTTATTGCTCAAGCTAGAAATATATCTTTTGTTTTGCAAGAAAGCTTTAAAAACCTTTGTAAGTGATAACTAACAGCCAGATCTTGCAGCTGACTTCAAGGAGGGAGATGCCTCAGGAGAGATTACAGGCTATGGGAAGCGCCTCTCCTGCACAACAGGGCACGAACCGTGATAAATCCCTACGAGCATGGGCTCTAGCAGAGCCTTGAACTCAGCACCTCCCTAAAACCATCCTATAACACAGAGGAATCAGCTGAGCTGTAGGCAGGAGTGGGCTTGGTAAAGGGGATCCCACTTGTGAGCAACAAATCCCGCGGCCAGATTCCCCCACCGTGCCATGGCCGCTAAGAGACATGCCGCACGTGTCACCAAAGTCTAATACCACCTTGCTGTCTCAGCTCTGGGGCAGCAGGATGGAGAACCCGTACTGGTCAAGGCTGCTAGATTTGGCTTTTTGTAGTTGATTTTTCCTAAGGTCTTTGAACAGTCACATGGGAAATTGCAGCACCGTGGAAATCAGTCAGAGTTTTGCCCTTGGCCTTCTACAGGGCCAGGATTTCTCCAGCTTACTCTAAGTTATCATGCTTACCAGGAGCTGAAATAGCTTAATACACATTTTGCATTTACATCTCATCTGGAGTCGGTATCATTATCCTCAGACCGGGAAAATGAGGCAGGGAGAGGTGAAATCTCATGCCCATCACTAACCCCGGGAACAGAAGAGAGGTCTCCGGTGTTTCCCCTCCCACGTGGGAGCCACTGCTACAATTCATTATTTTAAGCGCTTGCAATAAAAAAGGTGGGAAGGAAGGAGGAATGGAAATTACAGGGATAAAAATCCTTTTTTATATATACGTATATATTATATATATGCTATATATATATATATGGTTTTGTCTTGTCTTGTGTCTTCAACCCTGCTTTAAATAAAACCTCACAGACTTGTCGGTTTCCATCAGGCAAAATTATTATTCGGCTTTAGAAAGAACATCTTGCCAAGTGTTGCAGTTCAAAAATAAGGAAAACAGCCCTGCCAAAATGCAGCAAATGTGATTACACAAAGCCAAGAAGACCATAATTAGATCATTACCATGGAAACAACCTAATTACATGTGTAATGCAGCAAGGTCTGAGCTGCACATCCGAATGTGTTTTGCTATTGTCTAGCAGGGCCATAGCACTGCCGTTTGCCTGGTGTTAGTGAGACACCTTGATCATTTGGGATAGGGTTTTCTTGGAAGAAGTCCCCCTCCCCATTACGGAAAGAATTAAACTGTGCATGAAATGACTTGAACAAGTCTGCCTGAGGCTCGGCACTGTAGGCAGGCAAACGTTGATCCTGCAGGATCAACAGGGCTAGGCAGCCAGGCATGAGAGAAGCGCTCTTGCCCCAAGATCTGCAGCTCCCCAGGTAACAGCCTGCAGTCCCTTAGACGTGGCCAGGAGCTGACATTTGATCATGAGTGCAAGCCTTGAAAAGAAAGCTGAGCTTGCCATAGACTTGCTAAAGGTTGTCGCCTTCCTCTGCCTTGTATTAATTTCTCCATTGCTACGGTAGTTCGCTACCAGGACGGTGCTTAATGGAGATGGCATATAAGGGCCAGGCCAAGGCACTCAGCGGTCCCTGTGCACTGGTCCGCATGTTGCTTTTTTTGCATAGCTGGACTATGTTGTGGAAATGGGGGTTAAGCAGAACTGTTTGATGATACTGTCTCGCTGGTGGAAACCAGGTCACTCCTGAAGGACAGCTTCATGGTTCTTGTTTTCATGCAGAGAAAATTAGGCAAGGTGAAAGGACTCGTTTATCAGCTTGGAAGACCAAGGCAGAATTGTGAATAACTACATGTAATCCAAAATCATTTCGGAGAATAAAACCCAGAATTGTACATACAAGGTTACATGCTTTGCAGCGTAAAATTAGACGTACAGGGAGAGACAGGGGAGTCATTGATGAACCTCTGCTATAGCTCCACAGTGCTGTTGAATCATGTCGTTGTAGTAAATATGACCCATGGGGTATATAAACAAAATTATGCTAATCACTGTCACCCCTTTTCATGCCCATTGGATTTCTGTGCCCGTTCTGCGGTCAGGCTGGATATACCTCACTCGGCAGGAAGGCAGGAGGATGGCTCATTAGCTAAGGGGTACAGTAATAAGGTAAAAGCAAACGGGACTGTCTGGCAAACTTACTGCTTCTGCTAATTAATGAGGAGAGATGGTTGCTGGGCCAACTGCAGATGTTGCTGCAAATTATGCCATTGCTATCCCTGCCAGCGAGCTCTCACTGCAGCTAGCACATCTCCAGGTGTTCTTGCCACAACAATAGTCCCTGCTGTTCATTTTGTCTCCTTCCAGGGAAAATAAAATACTTCCTTTTGGTGGGGAGAAAAGCTGACACTGAAGAGTTTTTCAAGTCCAGACTCCACTCCTTTAATTTCTTCTCTTCTTGTGTTGGTCTCATTTTCCTTCTCTGATTTGTCCTCAAACTCTCTTCATTTTCCATTCAAATTGCTTTCCAAACCACAGAAAAAGGCTAGAGAGAAGCGCCTCGAGTGATGCCGATTTCCCTGCTGGGTTTCCCAGCCATGAACACTAGATACCTCGAGGAAGCTGTCAAAACTTCTTCCCATCCCGACTCTCTCCCTCTGTCCGAATGGGTCCTGCCAACACTGGCAGTGATGCAGACCAGTGTAGGAATGCTCACTCCTCTCTGGCTCTGAACAGGCGGTTTTTCTCTCACACATCTATTGTACAAACTCCTGTAAGTTCCGATGTTCAACTTTTGTGCAAAGTCAGCAGAATGAAAGAAAAATAAGGAAAAGCCCAGCCCCCGCCACGTTCTCCAGTTTTGCTCCGTATGCAAAACCCGTCTGTATGGTTCTGCTGAGCGCTGATGCCCTACTTTTATCCCTCACATAGCTCAACTAAAAATACACCAAGATTTCAAGCAAGGTCCCTGCTGTGAACTGTCTGAGCAAGCAGGCGTTGCAGCAGCCCCAGCCCCGGAGCGGTGCAGCCTGTCCATGCCTTCACTCTGCCGCGCTCCCAGCACAATTTATACCAGCCCTGGGCACTAAATAGGATGAGAAAAAGCCAGCGATCTTGAGAAAATCAATACCCCTTCTTCCCATCAGCTCAGACAAAACGTCCTGACATGGTGTTGCAAGAACAAAATTGAAGAAAGATATGAGATAACTTAAGAACTACTCGCTATTATTACTACTATTAGTGTTATTTATAACACAGTAGTACTGAAGAAGCCCTGCTGGTATAGATGGTGGCTTTCAGCAGTAACATCTGGGGCTCTGAAACCGTAATGGAAATAAAACCGTGGCTGAAGCTCTTAATGCTAGATGTTGTACATACTTGCTTTATGTGCTTAAACAGAAAAGAGCCTGCCAGGCTATTTTTGTCTAATTTGTGTGGTCCTGAGAAAACATGATAAATAAACGTTAGCAGAATCGAATTTTAAAAGCAGGGGAATCTAATAGAGATGATTTGTGTTTAAGATAGGGTCTATAAATTCTTCTGCCCTGGAAAAAGTGATTGAATTTTACCAGCTGGCTTCTCAAGTAACCCTAGACAATGTTTTTCACAAGAGCAGTGGTTTTTTAGAGGACTTCAGCTTCAAGTTCAGTTTATCTGTCTTCTGCTTACTTTTCCATTGCATACAAAGGAGAACAGAAATTATTTGATGATGCCTATGGATTATTTGCAAATAAGGGTGTACATCCGTGGGTCTAATTTATTTGAGGAATGGCCATTACTGCTATGACAAGTCAGCTGTTTTCACAGGCAGGGCATTAATCTCACAGGTTCTTCGTATGGGGCCGTTCCCTGGTCAGAACCATCATTTGCAATATCTGGGAGGTGACCTCAAATGTTCCAGCTTTGGGAATGTTAACCTGATAATCCTGGGAAATGGGTAAATGTGGCATTTGGTTCCTGCTGGGGGGCACAAACCTCAGATGTGTGTGTGCTGCTGGCCTCCGGCGCTGCCTGTAGCCTCATGGAGTCTCTGCCCGCGGCAGAGTGGGGCCAGAATGGGCTCCCCTGCCTACAGACAGGTACCCAGACCCCAGAGGGTATGCCTGCTCCTTGGCTGCTGCTACACCGCCTCCATCCTCCTCATCCTCACCTGATGGATGGTGCACTTCTCAGGGCACTCCCACTGTTGCAGAAAGTACCTGTGATGCAATTCCCTGGCAGACTAAATTATGAGTAAAACACTTGTAAAATCCATAAAGGTACACTCATTTAATTTAGGCTTCAGGAAGCTATGGCAATTTTTTCCTATTAAATATTAATTCCCTTTAAAAGAGTACTTTTGAGCTGTTTTGAGAACACAACTGGTACGCTAATGTCATCTAATTAATTAAGAATTTCATACACATATGTATTAACAGTCTGCTATTATTGCTGAGGACATTTCACTGGTATTTAAATATAGTGAACCAAACACGATTTGCATTTAAATGGCAATGATCCGTACGGCTTCCTGGAAAGGCACGTCTGGTAGATGAAGCCTGGCTTTGCCTCCCTGACCTCAATGTCCCGACAGTACGCCGAGGCAGCTCGGCTAGGATGTCACTCCATAAATTGAGAAATGGCGAGGAAACAGCAGGGTTTCTTCCAAAACACAGTACGGATGGGGTACTTTGTGAGTCCACTGGTGACAAACACAATCTTATCAATTGCTGACATTAACGTCACGCCTCTTGTCTGCTGAGCTGTGCTTTCTCACCTGTTTTGTTGATTTTTTTCATGTATTTTTTTATTGCAGTTGCTAACAGGACCTCTGTAATATCCAGAGTCGCAGATGCAGAGTCAGAGCTGGTGGGCCACCACTTTGTCCCCTGTCTCCAACTGGCACCCAGCCAAGGTGAGTACCTCAGGAGGGCTCTGGTGCATCCCCATCTTCTTATGGCCCCAAGGATGTGTTAGACAGCTGGGGAGAAAAGGGGTGCTGAGAGGAGATGGTGGGATGTGGGTTTTAACCACAAGAGATGCATCACTGGGATGTGCTCTCCTTTAAGAATTACCTCAGTTGTTTCCATTCCAGGATGACTTCCCAGCACTTACACATTACTCTTCTACTCGTCTAATACGGTTCACATCGATTTTTCCCCTTACTCTCTGCTGACTGTACAGTCTGAACATGGAAGACCTTAAAGTCAAGGTCAACTTTTTATTACCTGAGTAAACAAGCTGGAGAGAAGGGGAGAGAGGGAGCAAGCACTTATGCCAAAAGATATACTCAGAAAGCTGTGAAACAAATATATTCCTTCTAAAAGAACTCTCCAAGGAAGAAGGCATACAAAATATTAATCCTTTCAGTCTCCAAATTCTGCATTAAATAAAATACTTACTCCTGAGGAATAAATGTTTAGAGGAGGCCACTGTGCACATGACCAAAACAAAGCTGTTCTGTAACATTTAAAGTCAAACATGAAGTTAAACTGTGTGTAGTCAAGGTACAAGGAAGCGTTAAAAATCGTTTTCATTTTGCTAGCCAAGCAGCTTACATTTTGCCTGTGCACTGAATACTTCTATTTCCCATCATCGTATCTAAGCATTGATCCCATTACATTGAATTCCCGCTGTTATTTTTTAACCAATTAATGACTGTATGTATGGTGTTTGCCCATTCGTAATTAGAAGCAAAGTTGTGCAGCAAATGACTGCCTGCTTATCCGTGATTCATAGCCTCTCTTGAGCTTGAAAATTTGGCTGGAAACTTGGTAAGAAATTATTTTGGCTGAAGATTTTGGATGCTTCTCGCTCATGTTGAGCTGAAATACAATGAGTTCAAGTGTTTTGGGGCTTCTGCTTTGGGTTTCTTCCAGACAGAGAAATGGGTCAGTATGAAAATAATTATGCAGCAAGATGGAGGTAGAGAAGCTGCCACACTGGATCAGACCTGAGAGCCCTCCAGACCCGATGCTGGCACCAACAGCACTTGCTTTGCATGCCTCAAGCAAGGGCAGCCCCTGCACAAGCACAAGTAGACACAACCCCTTGTGAGCCTCAGCCCTGCCTCTCAAAGACAAAGATTGTTTCAAAGCCCCATGTCTGATGCTTTATGCTCTTTCTGGTATTTTCCATTAGAATGAGTTAATACACGCATGGTAATCAATTCAACCTGATGTTCTAGCTCTTTTCAAGCAGTTTGGAAACAGAGGGCCCCAGCTGGAGCTAGTAGCATGGTTTGGGGACAAAACAAATTATCTTATGCAATTTGTTTCACATATTTTCAATGCTAATATAATTAAATGAGACCAAGTCTACAGGGAGAGGTAATACCTTTTATTAGAACAAACGGATAGTTTAGCGGGGGAAAAAGCAATGTGTTCTCAGGCACACAAACCCTTTTTCAGGCTCGTGTGCCAAAAAGCTTGTCAGTGGCTGAGCTGGTCCAACAAATGATATTACTTCTCTGTATAAATACCGCTTCACTCATATCCTTAGATGATAACAGCTACAATAACACTGCTAATATAATTAAAAGCAGTTGAGGATGATTGAATGCCGTTCATAGCAGAGTTGGACACGAAGTTTCCCAAGAGTAGGAGGGTGAAGCTGTGCCACAGACACAGAAATATTTGTACTTTCCCCCTTATCTTTACTCTGTAATTGTGATTTTACTTACACCAGTATAAATGGAAGTCACGGGGCTGATGCTGGTACAACCGCCTTTGTATTTTGCGTTTATTTTCAAAACAGTCTTACCACCTTGTAAGACGTTGCTCTAGTGCAGGGGATAAAAGTAGGTCATCCATCTTCTCCAGCATCCTGCTATCTCGGTAACATTAACTGAAAGGAACAGTGTGTGCACATTTTATCTGGCATCGTCGTCACTGTATTCCATCAAATTATGAACCTTTAGTCCCGCCTTTGGAGCGATTCCCGGAAAAAAGCAATAATGTAAATGATGCACAGATAAGAAAGAAAAAAAAAAAATCCTCCTAAGGTGGAATATGTATTGACAATAAGCCGGTTTAGCTTTCCCTGATGTCGTTTGTTTTCATATTATGTTTTTAAAGCAAAATTTCCCAAGACACCTCACAGCTGACTTCACGTGCAGGTACAAATAGAAACAGTTTGTACGTCGCAGTAATTCTTACAAGTAGCAAATCAAGACTTAAAAGAAGGGAGTCAAGACAGGCAAGATAAGAAGTACAGAATGATTAAACAAAATAATTTTGGAAATTTAGATATTAGAAATTGTTCTCTGCCTGAGAGGAAAACGTGCCATCAAAGAGCAAGAATATTAAAGAGATTTTACACATAGGATTAGGTGGGTGGTGGAAAAAATATCTTCTAGTGAGGGAAGTAGGAGACAGTCAGATGTGCGAGGAAGGGACTGAAGATTCGGGAAAGCTGGGAAAAGGCACAGGGAGATGGCTGAGGGCACGTGTGAAACAGCGCTTGTCTGAAACAACGCTTGTCTGAAACAGCGCTCGTCTGCTGGCTGGGATCCGGGCGATGCTGTGCCGTGCCCAGCACCGGTACGGGCGGTCCCCAGGCTCTGCTCCCGGCTGTCTCCAGGGATCATCGGGTGCCTTGGCTTAAATACACAACTGCTGCAGGTGTTCCGTGCAGGACTTCCCCTCTATCTAAAATAGTGTTTCTAAGCCTGTACTTTTCAGTCACCAAACAAAATTGCAAGCTCCATCAGTTTGGGAGAGAGCATGCTGCTGACATGCTCAGAAATGCTCCAAAACGCCCTAAATAAGCACTGCCAATGTTTATTTCTAAACATCAGAGAACCAGGGAAATAGAGTAGCACTTTGACTGTTTTGATTTGGAAACATTTGTGCAGATTCAACACTTGTCTGCAGCACCCTTCTGTGATGAAACCGCATAGGTACCGCAAGTGCCAAAAGTGCAGACAGATCATTTGGAGGGGAAATTCCAAAACTCTGTGTAATTTTGAAGAAAAGCCATTTAAAAGAAGTCTGATAGGGCAGAAAATCTGTATTTCAGATAGGTCGCTCCTTCTACAGCCGTAACTCCCCTAGGAACCTCATGGGGTTGTTACTTCTCAACAAGAAAACAGTAAGAGAGTCACATTTAAAACTATTCAGCAATATTTTTGACCTAACTATGTTTTAGTTATTACCTACTAAATGCTGCTGCAGGCCATGGAAGTTATTTTATATGATTGGTTATAAACATATGGATCCATATTTAACCATAACCCTTCATGTTTAAGGGAGATAATGCAGAACCAGATCACTGACAATCTCCACTTCTTACTATAACGTCAAACGTAAAAGCAGGTTTGTCTAATAGAGGCTTAGCTCTGAAATTCTTGATAAAAATCTAAAAAGTTCCAAAATAATAATCACAACTGTTAATGTCATGGTGATTGTGTTATTAATTATTATTGATTATCATTAATGGAGCCACAATAAGTGCATCAGCACTGGCATATCCAGGGTGTGATGACAGGTGTTTTTCTGTCTGTTCTTAAAGACCTTACTGTGTTAAAAGCAGCTTTTCCAGGTTTTCCTTCTCTACGTAGAGCTGCAAGGGGGTTTGCCCATGCCATTGCTCCCACTTACCCAGTGCCCCAGGGTAGCACACGCAGCCATGGTTTAGTAGCTCAACATTACGGATTAGCATCAGGAGAAGTACAAGGAGAGAGTTCCTTGATGTTTTCTGCTCCTTTTTTAAATCTGTGGATTATCCACAAGTGGATGATCCTGAGACTGATGCAGGAAGATGAAAGTGAAAAAACACACAAATAGAATTAAAAACCTCCCGCACTTCATTAGCTTTCCTGTATAGGAGCAGATGTTCATGGAAAACAAATAACAAGGACAGAGAATACCTTTGCAGGAATTTGTTTCGACATATTTACAAGTATAGCATTGAGGGGTCACTCCAAAAATGTTTGCAAAGTTCTGAAAATTTTTGGCTATTTATCCAGTGCATGCCAGTCTCCCGACCCATCCCCACACGCCTACGAGCAGCGGCAACACTGCTGTCTTCGTATCTTCTGCATCTATTTCCCTTTCCCTTGCTGGAGCCTGAAGAATACTCATTCCTCGCTGCTGCGATCACAGCAGAAAACCCAAATTCACCCTTTTCCCCTGAAACATAATTCAGGGAAATATTCAGTAGGCTATTACTTTATTAAAAACCTGAGACTGGTGTATTTTGGTTTCACATGAAAAAAGACTGGGTTTCAATAACACAGACATGGTCTCATGGGAATGAAATCTCTGCCTATATTTGGCCCCACAAATTTAATTTTTGTTAACCCTAAACTAGAAGTAGAATGCAGTATATTTAAGAGGAGTGACTGGCAGAGCTGGCTGCACTGGAAAACACCGTACGATTGCCCTGGGCTGAGAATAATAATAGAACTGGAAATGATTTCTGAATTGTGATGTCCTGGAGAAAGATTTTTTTAAAGCAGCTACGTGTGCTCTGAGTCACAGCGGCTGGCCACCGAAGCCCGCGCAGCAGAGATGTCACTGCTCCATCCCAGCCACTGAGCATCAACCTGCGCCGGGGGCTGTGGCGGGGTACAGAGAGGGGTAGGAGGAAAAGGGAATAAACTCAACCAGAAGCAAAAGGCACCAGCGATGGACTGTGAGTGAACCAGCAGTTGCTAACCACAGTGCTGGGCAGGGCGCTGAAAAGCATTTTGATTTCCTGCTCACCGGTGTAACTAAAGCATCGCTTTTCTCCTGCACGGTCTAGAAAGGCAGCTGAAGGCTCTTGTGTCATGAAGGGCATGAGAACAACCTATTGGAAATTGCTGTTTATTAGGAATTCCTCACAATCCTGAATCTTGCAGCAAACTCCCAAAGGGATGCAGAGAGGAAAGGAAAAAGTACTGGATGTGCTTCTGCGGCAGCAGGGTCCAGCTTCCCCATCATGAAATAATTATAACTGCAGTGTCCTGATGGACCCTGGGCAGAAGAGCTTTTAATCAAACCAGAGGAGGAGGCCGAGGCCCAGAAAGCAGCGAGATTGGAGACTAGGTGTGTCAATAGCTGTTGATGAAGCATGGGCTGAAATCAAGGTGCCACTGACGCTCAGACACCACCATAGCAGGGAAGTGTGAGTATTGCAGGCAGCTCATGGCCCCTTCTCACACATGGGTGAACTATCCTGTCTGTGGGCATAATAAACCCCTAAACTCATGTCCAGTTATTGAACAGACTTCTACAGCCTGTAGGGATAACCCCTAGGGCTCGGGTGGCTTCAAGCATCTCAAGGAGTTGCAGCTTCTGAAGAGCTCCCCCACCACGAGGTGTCCACGTGGTCCTTTGGCTCCACAGTGCAGAGCACTGGACTCACCGACCACAGCATCCTGAGTGAAAGGACGTGTCCGATGGTCTTAGAGGGTCCTTGCTCTGCAGCGAGTGCTGTTGGGGAGGAGACTGAGCTTAAACACCAGCAAACCAGCTGTGTGAGAGCGCCGGAGCCGGAGCCGGAGCTGGAGCCGAAACCAAGCTGGCCATAAACAGAGCCAGCTCCACAGCAACTGTTTGATTAAAGCTATTTTTGGAATCGAAACTCAGGGGTGGGAAGGGAAGCAGAAAGCAGATAAATTAGCCATTAAAAAGCGGCGCGGCCGCATTGCTGAGCCCTATCAGCCATTTCAGGCGGTGAGTAGAAGAGGACAAATCCAGCTTTGTTCTTCTGCTCTGGCTGTGCGTGATCGGGAGATAAGGCGCTAGCGAGGGTTCCTTTCGCTGGCGAAACATGGAGTTATTCATTAACCCACTTTGCTGAACAAAGCCCTGATAAGGGCAGAGCGCCTGGCAGGGGACGAGCCCAGGTGCAGTGGGGCTCTGTGGGGTGGGCAGGCACGTCCGCGTCCTGTGCCAGGGCCACCGAGTGTTGCACGTACCTGGGATGCCACCACGCTTTTGGGCATGGGCAAAATTCCATTTTAGCAGCCTCCGTTTTGCACAGTGAAAGCAGGGATGTCGAATAATGGCAGTGATGCGTTGCTGGATGAAGGCACTGCCTTTTTTTTAGCAGCTGCAGATGAGACATGAGTGTTAACAGTGAGAAAGGTAGATGAATATGGATTTTTCAGTTTGGTCGTCAAATCCAAAAAGAGGGTGGAAATGAGTAAAGCCAAGCATTTTCCTCAACAGGAAAAGAAATGCTCTTTTTCATTATATAATGCTGGTTTTAAAAAAAAATCCTTTCCTAAAATTTAGGTCAGTTTTTAAACAACAAAGCTTGTTTCAAAACAAAAAGTCAAAATATTTTGTTTTGATGATGTTGAAACAAAACGTCTCCGTGTCTCCAAACCATTTCTTTTGACATGTCAAAATGAAACATTTGTACACTTTCTAATTTTTTTCACAAATACCATTGGTTCCTGCATTTCTCAGTGAACTTATCCATTTGAAAAATGTCACTCAACTCTAAAAATTACCATACATATAGAGCTACCTCTGTCACCACATTATGTCTCATGCAAGCGTGCCAAATATGAATTCCTCACAAGGGAGCTGGTTGGAGTTTGAAGCTGACCGATAAAGCCTGAGAAGGCATAATGCCAATTAAAAGGGTCAAAATGTTAGTAAACTCTCCTTCAACCGGCACCGAGGTCCCACGCTGCGGGGCTATGCTGCGAGCCAGGATCAGGTGGGTCATCTTGTTGTCTTTGAAGAGCACATTCGTGGAGGGTCAAACCATAGCTCATGCCCCCATGCATGTGTTCATCAGATTAGCGCTTTAATTCTTGTTAAAGCAGCCTAGCTAGATCAGGGCTTCCTGGGAAATGCATTTTATGGATTGTCTTAGTGACACTGTTGAACTGCAGGTCTCTGCAGGTATCTAAGGAAGCTCTTTGCTGGCTTCTTGTGGGTAGGTTGTGTGGGATGTAGCTGTAAAATCATGCACACACTTGAAAATACAGTAGTTGTCCAGAGCAAGAAGGTGTGCATGAGGAACAATGAGACTGAAACATCCCTCCACACTGCCCCAAGGAAAAGAGCAGCCCAGAAAGGCTGTAGGTAGCTGCAATGTTTGGTGTGACTCTTCGTGTCTCTCTTGTCTTCAGAAAGCATCTTCTAGACTTCTGGTTAAATGTTGTTAGACTGGAGATGTTGCATGATTTTAATGCTGCTACTCCTGGTGGCTGGGTGGGTGAGAGAATTCCGGGTGCTGCTGGGATGGTGGGTTCTTATGCAGAGTGGCAGCCAGTGAGATGTCATTCACTCCTCAGCACAGCACTGCGGTGCGTTTTTCTGAGGCCGCTGTTGGCACACGCCAGAGTTTCATTAGCTCACGCTGATTTAAATATAAATCCCCTCTTTGTTGCTAATCACTCCATTCAAGGATGGAAAGTCCACAGAGCTGAAAATATACCCAGTTAGTCAGCAGGTTTGTGAATATTTTGAGATATTGGAGGTCATAAGTCAGTTTGCCGGCATTATCTTGATTATCCTATGGAAGTCTTTACTCAAAAATAGTCTCCAAAAATGCAAGTTTAGCAAAACTTGGAGATGAAATCATTGGGAAACGTTAAACATACTCACCAAGATAAATTCACGTGAGGGCAGTTACTGGGTAATAGGCAGGTGCTTTGAACTACCCTTTATGTTTTGGTGCTTACTCACATCCAGGAGCAATAACATAGGTGAAAGGTTAGCATAAAAAATAGTAACTTGTAAAACCACAACGCTGAATTTTAGTTCTTACATTCAGGTCTATTGGCTGCACATGCACATTTAGGGGATTTTTAAACAAATCACACATGAAAACAATCTGCAAGGGTTGCTGGTGTCCCAGGGCAGTTGGCAAGTGTGGCATGTGGAGTGGTTTGTTTGGGGACCCATTTCTCAAGGGTATTTTCTCAGTCATCCTTAGCGGTCAGCGATGCAGGAGAAGCCTGGTTTGGGAGCACAGCTTCCTTGTGCTCTCTGTGCACTGTGACTCCTGCCTGCGGAAGGCACCTAAAGGCTCTTTATCTGCCAACACACACTCACGCAATTTGTATACCTTCGTCTGTGCGCGCTGTGCTCCATTACAGTGATTTATGTGCTGTCTGTCATCTGCAGCACCGGGGGAACACAGGAGAAGGAAGAGCAGTAAACAAATAATAATCAGCAGAGATAACGCAGAAATGAGTCCACAAATGCTACCCCCAAGCAGGCAGCAGTACTAAGCTCCCAAGGAAAAGGGCAAAGGAGGACTCTCAGGTCTGCAGGAGAAGGGCAAAAGAGGGAGACTTTGGCAAGGGTTTGAATCCCATGGAGGAGTGAGCCAGCACTATGATCTTTGAAGGATGCGGGCAATGCCAGAGCAGATTGGCTGTGGGCAAGGAAAAAGAAATCCAGTTTGGGGAAAGGAGAACTCCTCTTTGGGAGATAAAGAGGAGAAACCCTGGAATATAGGTGTGGTGAGGAGCAAGGCTGGATTCGGGCTGCGGTGCTGAATGTGGTGGGAGAATTACACCCCCCTGCCCAGCCAGGCAGGTAGAGCAGGTGTTGTGTGTGCCACAGAGCTGATGAGGCCAAAAAATATTCCTCCTTTTTACCTGTGTGACCATGCCTTTGATTGCTGCTTTGACCCCTCGGGGCTCTGTCACAGTCAAAGCAGAGCAGCGTACTGAGACTTCGCCAGGGCTGTAGCAGTAGCATGCCCAGGTATGTGATAGTCGTGTGTGGGGACAGATGGGCTCCGCAAAGAGCGTGGGGTGGAAAGGACATCAGAGATGCACCACCGTCCTCATCCACACAAAAGGTGACATCTGCACAGGCTGTGTCACCGTACCACCGGGAAACAGCAGCAGTGCGCCGGCCCCGAGGGCACGGCACCCACCCAGAAGCAGCAGCAGCAGACGTGGGGTCTGTGTGACCGAACATGGACCCCTTCCTTGGCACTCAGCATCCCTACATGATTAAAAAGAAGCGGGGCCCTTTTAGAGATTAGTGGATGGTAAATTATTCCCTTCATTTGTTAGTCGTGATGAATAATGAATTATTCTCATAACATTTACTATGCTGTTCATTTATTATACAGGACAGGGGGATGTTTAGAAGCTAATTATTGCTAGGAAGGCTCTACGCTTGCGAAATACGTGACTTTTCTGTATTTGTTACATCAGTGCTTTAAGTGGGGGAAGGGCTATTTGTCGGTTTTAACATGTTTCTGTCCCTCCAACACCCAGTCTTACCTGCTCTCCCTCACCGTCAACAGCTGAGCTGCTCTGCTGCCTTTGCAGGAGGAACCCCTGGAGTAGGTCTGGAACATAAATTGTCACTTCTCCTTACAAGCAGCCGTAAGGAGGAGCCATGGAGGAGCCGTGTTTTGCTGGCCAGCGGGACAGAGTGCGCCATACACCACCATGGCTGCTGCACGTCTCCCATCAGTCCTTCAAGAGGCTACCGCTGCTGCCAAGACCACAGCAGCCATGGCCAGTAAGAAATCTCACACTTCATGGCTGCGTCAGTGATGAGCCAGAGGCTGTGAATGTCCATCGTGTGGGAAGTACCCAGAGCAGCCAGCGATGGCAGGGCTCGACGCCATGTGTTGCTGGAGAAGGTAGAGAGCGAAGTCATGGAGAGCCAGGAGAAGACAGCCTTCTGGACAGGGAGAGGCTGGGGGCATTGTTTGTTATTCTTGTATTATATTACGTGACTGAGAGTAATCTCCTTAACAGTGGGTCTACCCGTGGCTGTAAATTGTCAGTTATAGTTGTCAAAACCAACTGTGTTGTGCTGCTGCTTACCAGCAGATTTATCCTGGCCATTTATAGCTGATAAATAATTTATCAATTATTTTGAAAAATGCTTTTAAGGAAACTTGAACCTCCTGCCCAGCTCTGCTCCCACGGCTCAGCACCCTGCCCGCCCACCACAGCCAGCTGCGTCCCTGTCCTGCCCGCGCACAAACAAGACGTTGTCCTGCGTTTCACCACGTGTCCTGCCACAAGAAGCCAAGCTGTGAGAAAGGTTGCTGGGTGCCTGTAGCTGAGTCTTATTTGTTGCTCCCAGCTGGAAAAGGAGCCTCATGGGCCCAGCGCAGGCTGCCCCTGCCTGCCGAGGATCCCTCCTTTCTGAGTCCTGTGTGATAGCTTGTGGGTCAAGCCCACAGCTGGTGAGAGCAGACAGAGATACTATTGACTTTGTCAGAGTAATGTATGTTTATAATAGGAGATGAGTTAGTTCTGTGCTTTCTAATATCCTTCTTATCTACATTATGTGCCTAACATCAGTGTCCTCTTGTTGCCTCCAGTGATACCCTTACATATCTCTGGATAACTGTTACCAGAGCTAAGCCAGTGAGAGCTTTATAAACCCATGGGGAGAGATAGTTCAATGCCATGTTTCTGAATAATTGATTATCACATGCCTCAGTATAAAACTGATCTCCAGTGATACCCTTTTGACTGTGCCTCAGCATCCCTTTTTTGTTTTATTTTGATTCCCCAGAAGAAATCTCTCTCCACCAGCTGCCTTTGTAACCTGGTAAGAGCATTGTGAGCTGCCAGTAAATGATCTTTTATTTTATTTTTCATCCTTGTAGTGGTAAATTATTTTGTCAGCACAGAGATGATGCAGGTGACTAACCTCATAAAATGTAGTAAATGATTAATAAATCTCAAATAACAATAGCTCCATGGGCAGATCTTAACTCGCCGCTCTTGAGCAGACCACAGGCCGTTAGAGGACACCGGCTGATTGCTCTGGTGGGGAGATTTTTTTTAGCTGTGAGCTGACAGAGAAATGCCAACTTAGGGACAGCTCGTGAGAGTCGACAGGTAGTACCTCAGACTTTGATTTTTATCCATAGGGAACACCCGCTGCACTGACTGATTTCAGCCGGGGTCCCACGGGCTGTGCTGCTGTCCCCGCTGGAGCCAGGACGCTGCCTTGCATCTGGGCAGGGAGATGCACGTGAGCATGGAGGAGTGCTTTGCTAAACCACAGCCATCATCCCAGAGACCCAGAACAACTGCACCTGTAAATCCCACCCCCCCTTTTTTTTTTAATTTTCCTCTCTAAACAGGGAAGATTGCTCTTGATGAGGTTAAAACAGTCACTACATGTGGAGGGGCTGCTAGGCTGAAGCACCATCTCAGCAGATTTCAGAGGGGATGAGGTTTTAACACACAGCAACAAAAGCGGTCTCCTCTTCCTCAGATGTTTCTGCAGCAGAATGACTGTCCGGTGGGCACTGGAGTGCTAAATGGGAGCAGACATCACCCTTCAGAAAGCCTTGCCTGGATCCTTCCTGGAGGGAAGCTGCCTGGAAGCTGGACCACTACCCAGTGGGCTGGGAAAAGTGTGTTCAGGGAGATGCTTTCTGCCCGTATTTAGTATTACAGGGCCCAGAAAACTCCCTGCTGCGCGTCAGCTGCATCCCCATCGGTTTGGCATTTACCTCCGCAGACATAGCATTCTTGCAGCACACAAAAAAAATGCTTTTCTTGAAGCAACTATTTATTCCCCAAAGGCACCATATGGGACAGAAACCTCAGAGAAAGGGAAACAAATTGTACTTTTCCATGCGACTCCCAACTATTAATATTCCAGTATCGGCCAAGCACTTGTAGAGCTGTAATGAGAACATCCTCTTATGCGCTGTTTCCAGAATTTATGCACAACAAGCAATACATAAATATAAATTAATGAAGCTACTATAGGAAAATTAATTAAAACATGAGAGGATAGAAGCCTCTATTCAGCCCCCTAAAAAGGAAGGACACGTTCACAGACTCCTCCCTCCTGCTCAGAAGAAAGCTCTCAATTCCAGAGGAAGGAAACCATTAATTTTTTTTTTAATTGCACAATACTTTTAAATTAATTTCCATAAACACCATGAACAGCAAATAGGGGAGGGAAAATCAAAGATTTCACAATTAAATTAGTGCTTGGGAACTGCCTCTTGCCTCTTGGTTACAATCCAAATTCTCTCTATTTCCCTAACTTGCCTGTGGTGGCAGACGTGCAGGCAGCCAGTCGTGGCTTTAGTCCTCCATGAAGTCTCTCATGTCAAGGGTTTACTAATGGCACCTAAACCTATAAATCCACAGTTAAAACCACTAATGCATTAATTAGCCTAAGTTAAAATTAAAAACTGTAAAAGATGACAACTGAAGGTGAAACCCAGACATGCAGGAGGAGGTTGCTTGTTTTTTTGCAGGCGGTTTCAGCCACAATCTGGACATGGTTTGCTGACAGACAGAAGGCGGAAAGTGGAGTTGGCCCCAGCTCCAGCACAGCCACGGGAGCCTCTCCATCGAGCATCCTGAGATGTAGCTCATCCTGCTGGAAGGAAACAAGGAACAAAGCAGGGAAATGGGCAAGGAGCAGCTTGTGGGCTGGCCAGGCAGAGAACCATGGACTGTGCTGGGCAGCCAGCATGGGCAGGCTGCAAAATCTCCCGCAACCTGCTCCCTGCCCTCCAGATGACACCTGTAACTGTATTGTCCTTTTTTCTCTGTCACAGTGATCATCCCTCTGGCTCCCCGAAGAGCCATGAGCTGTTCTGGTGCCAAGGAGCCCCCAGCGAGAGTCACGGCCAGGCGCTGGACTTGAAGACCATCAGTGGTTGCAAATTGCAAAGCCCTCTGATCCTGTTTTTCCTCGGGCTTTTCCAGCTGAGAGCTGCGGATGCTCGGTCACTTTCAGTGGAGAAAAAGTGGATCAGTGTGACTGCCTTTTATAGAAAAATAACTGGAAAATAGGACAACTCGACGATGCTTCTCCTGCTTTTCCAAGAAGTGTTTGAGACCTGCATCCACAGAGGGGTTGAGCACACCGGCACTAGGATAAATAAAAGCTACGCTGTCCTCTGCATGGTTGCATACATCTAAATGAATAAAATACTAAATCTTGGGGACTCAGGGTACTCCAAGTGACCAATTCAGTGGAAGAGATCTCCAGCGCCTCCTGAGCATCCCCTCACCTCCCCCACAGTGACCATTACATCAGTGTGTGCTGTAAACCACAGTGCCCTACAGAAATGAGAGTTCACGGACATACGGCTTATCTGTTACGTCACCAAAAAGTCAGCACTGACACTATGCACACACTTACCGCCTTTTATGGTTCCTGAGTGGTGTTCTTCAGGCAGCACCCTATTGACTTTGTGTGAGGCTGGAGGTTTGCCCAGCTCGGCACCGAGCGTCGGTTTGAGCCAGCACTTCAGGAATTGATCAACATTGCTTTCATCCCAGGAGTTCAAGGTGCTTAGCAAATGACTGAACTTCATTTGACCTACAAAGTACAGTATGTTTTACAGTGGCTACCTCCGAGACTGGTGAACGGATGCAGCTTTGTTAAAACTCATTGTGCAGGTAAGCCCAGGTGTCAGAAAAGAGATACCAAAGGCACCGACTTCAAGGCCGTGCCTCATCCCCAGCCATCCCCTCCTGCCTGCCCGGGCAGAGGGCACCGCTGCCTTCCTAACTCTTGCCCTCCTCAGCTAGAAGCCTCTCTCTGGGATTATTTTGCCTTCTGCATGTATTTATTTAACATCAAAACTACCATCCATTAACTGGACTGGGTAAAAATAACAATATTTTGCACATGCCTGCGGTTTTCTCCTCAAAGCTCTATGCTAACAGTATGAAACCAGTCTCACAGTGAGCTAGGCAGGCCAGTGTCTACATTAATGTACACGTATTCCCACCAATGGCTGAGGATGATGTTCAGGATTGACAACAGCGCAACTGAGAAGTCAGTCAAGATGTGGGGAAGGCAGCAGTTGGGTCAGGACCAGAGCTCAGGGTCCCCCGTTTAAACCCTGCCCCTGGCTTTCTGCAAAGTCTGTTTACAAGGATGTAACCTGGGACAAGTAGTCCCACCTAACACTGCAACAAGGTGAACTCAGCCTGTGGCTTTATTATGCCCAGACCACAGTTTTCTGCTCTTTTCCCATTTTTCTGACCTTTTCCATAGTACTTAGAGCTGTGCTAATAGCAGCTGCTTCATCAGTCCCCTCCCTGCTGGCGGGGAGCAGCTGTGCCTGGGGTGGTGGCCGAGCATCCCGGTGGTTGTTGGTCATGGTGAGGACCACCACGGCTCTGATTTGACCAGGGACCTTCACACCTTTGCTGCCCACAACCCCACTTGGCGTCAGCTCATGTGCTGGGAGGAAGCAGGGTGTAGAGCCCATTTCCCCAGTTAACAGAAGTTTTAATTTTTCCTTTTATAACCTGCAGCATTATCAGCAGCAAATTACCACTATCGATAACTCGTTAGCAAATAAAATGGAAGACAATGCCGCTGACATCTGTGTGAAGTCGTGTCTGAGTGGCTCTGGCTCCTGCTTATTGGGCTTTTAGTATTCATTAAGGTCGGTAAACGGTATGTGTTTAAAATGCTGATCTACGCAGCACGCGTTGAACTTTCAATCTGCATTAGCTGAGACAGCGGCTCGTACCAACTCTGCTGCCTAACTAACTTGATTTATCATGGTTTCTTAAGCTCTGTTTATGAGGCTGTTTTGTTTGTAACGACTTAATATTTTTTTCACATGGGAGAATTTATCAACATCTGTGCATCACATTGCGTCGGGCATCCGGGTGGCCGTGATCGTACTTGTAATGCTGGAGTAGATCCGGAGCGGAGCGTTGTGCTGCCGGGAATCCTGTGACTGCTTTCCAAATGACAGCTAATTTAAAAGGTGGTGCTTCCTCTGGCTGTTAGTCTCGATAGAAGGAAAAACACATTATCATTTCCTCTCCCATGCTTTCTCCGTCTGGTTAAGAAAAAGGAGTGCAGGCAGCGAGAATGGCAGTCAGGCTGGGGAACTCCCCGCCACAGGCTGCCAGCCAGGTCAAGTGGCAGATTAAAAGGCGGGTTGGACATTGGTACTTATAAAAAATTATATTTGTGCTTGTCACCAGGCAGTGAGTACAGAGGATACCCTGAGCAGATAAGGTGCTCCGTGCTATTCTGGCTTCTCTTTTCTCTTAAGGCTGCAGCCCCATCGTATCCAGGGCACACCAAAACTGTTCCTTAGCACAAGTACCTGCAACATTTTAACCTGGTACCCGCAAATCCTGTCTCACAGTCCCCCAAAAGCATGACCTCAGAGACACCTCGTGCAAGGCAAAGACCAGGCGTCATATCGTGTCCTAATGATATAATCAAGCATCTTCCACTGGCCTTGGGATCCCCTCTGGCCTCCCCTTTGCAAACCGAGGCAGCTCCCTGAGAAGGAAATTCCTTCTAGAGAAAATATTTCTATGCATTTGTGGCTTTGGGGTTTTTTAAAAGTCAGGAAGAAAAAAATCTAAATACTAAAACATCAGAAGCTTTCTCTGATATGGGATTACATCCAGCTTTACCAGAAACATGTGTGGTTTCCTACTTATCTGCCTCCGAGGGTGGAAGACGGACATCAGCGTCTCCAGAGCGGCTGGGACGGAAACATCGGATAACGTAATTGTGAAACGCTTGGGGCTTAGAGCACGCAGGCTCTTCTGGGGCTCACTGATGGCATTGGGAGCTCACGCAGTGGCGGGTATGAATCCAAACCACTGGACTCCCCACAACACTTGCCTTGAAAAGCCTTTAAGGTGATGGCACCTTTTCAGGCCCCTGCACAACCTGGCTCCTCGGCTTGTTTAACCCCACAGCTGGAGAGCACCTTCTCTCTGAGCTGGGTCCTTGTTCCTTAGCAAACACAACTCCGTTCCCATGTGAGAGGGAGTTTCCACTGCTGTCAGCCAGCCTCGTGGCTATTTTGCAATAGTACTATGTGAGAACAAAAGGTCCAAGTTCCTGAAATAAATGTAGGCGGTTTTTTCACGATGATTGGAATATTTATGTGGAGGAATTGCTCCTCCCTGCACAGTCTATAGCTCTGCATGCCTTGAAGTCTGCCCTTGGAAAGTCCTTATGTATTTCATACCATTACTCGTTAGGACCAAGCTTTTGATCCACAACATAATGCCATTATTATTATTGTTTTTATTACTGTGTTCTGTTTCCATGTGCGCTTGGGGAACTTCAGTTCCTAAGAAGATCAGAGCGTGGCCCACTGTAATGAAGAAACCTGTTATAAGGTCACATCTTAGAAAAAATGAGGGGTGGCACATGCACAGTGCCAGGGGAACCCTTGACATATTCCTTTTAAAGGGGATATCATCATATAATATTTAGTATGAGCAATTTCTGTTTGGACCAGACAGCAAAAGTTGCCCTATTTTCAAGCAGATTACTAGCTCTGCTTTTTGTCTCTTCTCAGTAATTTAGACTAAATGAAATATGGTGCATTGGTAACACAGATACTTGTTTCACCATTAGGAAAACTCACAGGTACTGGGAAATTTCTTTGGCTGGACCATAGACAAAAATCAAGGAAGATGACTATTCTTCTGACTTGGGAAAAATAAATATTTGGTGGTGCTATTCAGAAGCCAACTGACGCCCGTGAAAAAGCCGCCTTTGAGCTACACAGGACATCAGTGGGG
Organism: Bucorvus abyssinicus; assembly: GCA_009769605.1. Classification (NCBI taxonomy): domain Eukaryota; kingdom Metazoa; phylum Chordata; class Aves; order Bucerotiformes; family Bucorvidae; genus Bucorvus; species Bucorvus abyssinicus. The sequence goes on along the minus strand of CM020035.1, from coordinate 7,345,793 downwards.
GGAAATAGGGAACCAAGGTTCTGCTCATGCGATTTCAGACCTCTTCATGCATCACATCGGTGTTACAGCAATGGTAGTGCTCTTGTAAACACGCTTCACCAGGTCACACTGCGCATTTGTTTCCAATTTACTTATTCCTGGAATCCGGCATGTAACTTCTCATCCACAACGTCTGTGGAAAGTTTTATTAGAAGGGGAAAAGCAGAGAATAGGAGTCACCAGTCCTGGATTCGGTTTCTGGCTTGGCCACCTCCTCAGGCCATCGTTATGCAAACGGGCTATCTGGCTTCGTGCATAAGGGTTGCTGCCGTGCAGCGCTGGGGCAATCACAGGACTTTGGGGAAACATCTCTGTCTCTCCATTTGCTCGCATATAAAATAGCTCTAAGAATGCTTCTCTCCCAAGGCTGAGCTGACATTTATGGGTTTGCTTGGAAACCTTGGAGGGGAAGTGCTCTTAAAGCGCAATGATTATTAACTGATGGAAAGGTATTTTAATGAAATACGCTGGCAAGCTTCCCTTTTCTGTACGGTGCCAGTGTTAAATAGGCAGCTTGAAGAACTGAGAGTCTTCACTTTCTGAGTGATTGGCTGAGAAATAGAGCTGCTTCCCCCAGCATGTTTGTTGATATGTCGTTCTTGTTTCTTGCCATCTCTTCTTCATCTGCCCCCCAATAAATTCTGCGTCAGCTCAAAAGCTGAAGGAATCCGCAGTTGTAACAAATAATCCTTGTTTGAGTTTCTCACTGTTGAGGAGTGTTTATCTGGGTGGTCCCCTTACGTAACCAGCCCCAAACCTCACCTAACTCTGTCTCCCAAAGCTTTCACTGGTCACAACCGCTCCGTGGCATCTGTGCTTTGGCTTAGCCCATGCAGGATAAACAGTGAGGGGATGCAAAGGGAATCAGAAGAGATGCAGAGACGTGATTTTGATCACAGTGAATTTCTTGGGAAGCATCGGTGGTGCTGGTGGCATGAAGCTGAGCTCAGGGTCTCAGGTCATCACCAGTGTGGAGCGATCCCTCGCCTACCCAGCCCCTGGCCATGGCCACTCTTTGTGAGGTTTGGGGTTGCTTCACTTGTGAGAAATCATTTTTCGGCTGCAGAAAGCATGAGGAAGTGGTGGTTGTTCATGAAGGCTGATGAACAAGCAGTCAAGCTATCCCCAGCCTTTGGAGCAGCTGCACTCGAGATGTGAAACTGCTGCAAGTTCTCCCGCTGGCCACATTACCAGATACCATTTTCTTGCGAATGACCTTTTTTGCTGGAGTTGGGCCTAAATGTGGTCTGCAGGGAGGGCCATTCCCCTGAGCTGTCCTCATCCAGAGGCAGTATCTCCTCTCAGCCAACGCTGGCTGTGGTCTGCGAAGGCCCCCATGCAACCCGCCCAAATATTCCTGTATCACAGTCACATCCTCAGCATCAGCAAGGATAGCAGCTGGTTTTCTTCAGACTTTTTCCCTAGGTCTGTAGAAAGAGGTGACTGGAGGAATCTCCCAATTCCTCATCCTGAGAGCTTTGGCTCAGCCATAAACTCTGAATATGGGCTGATATCTTCCTCGCTCATACCAGTCCTGCTGGGTGCCATGAAGAACTGAACACCAGAACTTTGTTTTGGGGCCATCTCTAGCTGTTATCACATCTCCTGGCATGGGAAATAGGTTCATAAGTCCTCCTGTGTTCATTGACCCCCAGCCAGTGTGCAGTATGAATGGGAAACCAAAACAAACACCAAAACCCCTGCAAGCAGAGATCGTTGTAGAAAGATTGACTTCTGCATCCCAGTGCTACCTTCGAGGAACACAGTGAAAGCCAGCCAAAGACACCATCTGTTTGTGGTGGAACGTGTAAATTTATATCTATTTCTGAATTCCGGAGTTATGAAACTGGAAATGTCTCAGCTGCAGTGTGTGCAGTACGTGAAACGGCATGGAGATCCACTCGGTGTTTGATCCCAGGACACGTGGAGCACCTACTGATACTGAAACTAAATGAGGGAAGACCGCAGCAGCCAGCAGGAACCATTGCAAAACTTCTGTGACTCCCGGGGCCTTTGCAAAGGTCTTTCAGAGAACTCACCAGGGCATACCAGGGAAAAGAGACAACTACGTGATGAGCCAGTTTCCCACGTTATGTTCCCTTCCCCCCTCAGTCAGCTGGATTTCTGATTATTAATCACTCAAATTTGCATCGGCCAGAAGCCTGACTCTATGGTCCTAATTTTCTGTTTTTCTGTTCGCTTTCCGTTGTTCACCTCACACCTCCTTCTCTCAATGCCTGGTCCTCACAGTGAGAGGGTGATTTTTTGCCTCCAAACTCTTTAAAATGTTTTGTAGGGATGCACATATCTCCAAGCAGAAAGCAGCCCAGATGGCACAGTGAGTCAGAAGCTTTGCGGATTGTCCTGGGCAGCCCAGAGGTGGGTCCCATCTACTGACTATGGGCTGGACCCCCCAGCTTTGGAGACCAGCACTTCAGGTTAACGTGGGCCCTCGATCTGATAACTCCCAGCCTCTGGTATTAGTGTCTATCAGCCTACTGTCCACCATGTCTACTTAAACTGGTCATTCTTCAGGGCAGGAATTACCTATGTGGGTGTTTCTAGCCCAGAGGTGCCCGAATCCTTCTTGAATTTTCAGCGTGCTCCAGTGGGGAAAGAAAGGGAACAGATGCTGGACTGTGGAGCATTTCCGTGAACTCTTACAAAATGCTGAATACCATCGGCACAGAATCATTAGGATGCTTTTTGCAAGCATGAATATCCTTAGACTTTGGTGGTCAAGGGGAACATTTTCTTGCCCATGTTCTAGGCTATTAGTCAGGTTGTGTATTAGAGCGCTCTCTCTTTCTGATACAACTCCCTTGCTCATTTGTCTCACAAATACAGTGCACCCCTCCTGATTAAAGTTGCATACAGCCTTCAGCTGTGTCCATGGTGTAATTTGCATTTGACTCAGCTTAGGAGCCTTGGGGCTTTGTCTTACGTAATATAGGATACACTATACAACAATTAGCCTGGAACCAAGACAAACACGTTTGCATGGTAATGAGCTATTTGCTTCTTGCAAAGCCTGACTCATGTTGAAAGGATTGTATCCCAGTCATCTTCCAGTCATCTTCCAGTCATTTAGTGTGATTCAAAAGGTTTTGGCCAGCATCACTGCTTTGGGATGGCATGAATACGGCTGATAGGGCTATTCGCCACCAGTCCTCAAGCTGGCAGGGCTGGCTCTGAATAATGTGGAACAGGTGAAAAATCAGTTGGGTCCTTTAATAATTGTTCTATGATTGCCTACCATTAGGCTTTTGAACTGTTATAAATTCTTTTAAAAATAGATTATTCTTTAGTTTTGAGGCATTAGCTGGGTGCAACGAAGCACTTTCAGCACCCTTAGCGTATTCTGGCTGTCTTCTGATTTCACAGGGTTTGGGCTCTTTCCTATTTATTAATGCTGCCCCTTGGATAATTACAGCTCTCATCCTCTGCGACCGCCTCTGATCATATTATAATTTCTTTTAATCTTCTTATGAAATTTCCTTATATTCAGGATCCAGAATGAATTTGAGTATTACTGATCAAAATAATGTGCCACATCTTAAAACAGCCCTTACTACATGGCGTATATTCTCGCAGCTCATTACAGCAGAATCACTTTGAAATGCGCTCTTGTCCCCTTCCCCGTAATGGGAAGAAATGATCTAGTCTTGATTATACTATTGTTCCCCTTTTCGGTGTAAGATTAACATCAATCAGCTGGACAGCATGATTGATTTTCTAATTAATAAGGCATTTGTATCAGCTTGCATAACCACACAAAGCTTAATGGGTTACCTACTGTATCTGAAAACTGATTTTGTGTGTGTGAATTTACTCCTGCACTTGGAAGCTTTTTAACTAGTGGTAAGGCTAGTTAGAGCATCCCTCATGTAGAGCTCTCCAGTGCAGTGAACGCTTTAAAGCATGTTTTGCCAACCACCACAATCAGATTTAAAAGCTTATTTTGAAGATGACTTCTGTGCCAAGATCGAAAAAAAAATCAAGAGGTATGGGAAGAGGAGAATTAATGCCCTTCAAGGAGAGCTCAAAACATGGTGGTCAGCGCAGCACTGCCCAGTGGAAGTCCCTGGGAATGAGGGCTGCCCAGGGACACTGCTCTGCCCAGGCTGGCGTGTGCTTTAGGGTGGTCGTGGGGATGCTCTAACTTATGCTTTGCTGCCCTTTGGTCATGTTTGCATCGCTTGTTTGGTTTATGCTAAAGAAGCCCTGAGCTTTAAATTACGCTGAGCTCTTGGAGCATCTGCGTGCCCCACCTCAGGGCCGTGTGCCGTCCTGTCTGCATGTCGGTGCAGCCATGCCCTCAAAGAAATGCTACAGTATAGAGGGGTCCCCGACCACCCAGCTCTCTTAAACATCAGAGATAGTGGCTGGAGAAGGGAGAGGCCAGCTAATAACCTTAACTCTGCCCCATGCCAGGAAAACTTGACTCCAGTTGCTGCAGACAGGAGAGTGGAGGGTTCTGGTGTGACCAGGCAGTGACAAGGAACTGGGGCATGTCCTTGGTGAATAAGGAAGCAGAAAACCTGGAGGAGAGCTGTCCCACTTTGAGCTCCTATTCTGGGTTACGGCAGCTAATTGCTATGACAGCATAAATGATTTACACGCATGTGGCTGGCACAGGGTGTGAGCAGCCCCCACCTCCCCCTGCATTTGAAGGGATGCTTGGAGCCAGAGTCATGGCTGCATCTGTAACAATGCACCCAGAGCACACCGCACGCTGGCTTCGATTTCCCTGAGAAGATGGTGATGAACCCAAGCAAAGGCTGAGCAGAGAGGGTGTCCTGTGGGACCTGGCTGCAAGAAAAACTCTGGCTCAAAAAATTCTGGACTGATGCACCAGTTTCTTGCACATGTGACCTTCCCGCACTGCCGGTCTCAGGGGTGCAGGGCTGAAATCAATGAGAAGAGCTGGAATCTCCTTCGGTTCGACTTTGATCTGGCTGTGCTGAGAAAACAGTTTAATTCCCATTTCACATTGTCGTGTCTTCCAACAAAAGGACAGAAACTGTGGGATCTGCTTCTCTTATGAATCTCCCTTTGGCCTCACGGTCCCTGGGAGCACAAAGATGAAACAGAGACTAAATCTTGCAGGCAAACCAAACAAAACGAGTCAAACATGTTCCATGATTTTAATCTACCTTGTAAATTAAATGCAGTGTGGATGGGAGCATGATGCAGCTTCTTCAGTCTTCTGCCCTGACTGACAATTCTCCAGCCCCCTTGCACTAAATTATAAATCTGATGGCGAAAGCTATACATCAGCACAGATTTTGGCCCTTAGCCCTCACTTACTGTCTAGAGAAAGAACAATCTTCACAGCGTTAAAATAAATAGACTCAGATGCAAGCCCGAGACGATATAAATCAGCTCTCTGGTGCAAGAAGCAGTGGCCACCCACACTGTAGTTACCACATCTGGGACAGACAGTTGGGGGTGGCAGCTTGCAGACTGTGGGGGGGCGGGGATGGGTTTGCACCACTCACAGCTGCAGGGAGAGTGTGAATTTAAAGCTTTGGGGGGTGAAAGGCTCTGGGAGTAACCTGCCGCGTGAGCTGTGCAGGCTGCTACAGACCACGATGAGCCGTGCACAGCGCTGGCATGTTCCTGGCCAGGTTGAGCTGATGCACTTTACTCTTTGAATGATATGGCTGGAATGGTGAGACTGGTTTAAAAGGAGGGTGTTGCTTCCGATAAAATGAGAACACCACAATCTGGCTTTAAACTGTGCTGATATGAATTGATTTATGACACGTAACGCTCTGTTGAGATACAATGACATACATTTGGAGCTGCACATCAAATAAGTCCTGGCATTTCAGGCCAGTGTAGGCTCCCAGAGGATGGTCAGTTTGCTTCTAGGGAAAACCCCAGTCTGCACCAGCACCTCCACGTGCATCAGAGCAGCAGCTGTCAACAAAATCTCTTACAGCCTTTTGTATAGCAACATCCCAATTCACCTGGTGTAAAAAGTTTTACTTTAGGTAACTGGTATAAAAAGTTACCTAGGCCAAAAAAAAAACCCCAAGCCACCAAACATTAATAAAAATGGTTGCTGGAGAAATCAGACAGTAATGTCCTGCCTCACCAATGAGGCAGGACAGGCTGAGTTCACAGAGCAATCCCTCAGGTCACTGCTTGTCAGCTGGGCAGACAGACCTTCACAGGGATGCTGTTGGCCGGCTGAGACTGTGCAATCACTTTAAACCTCCAGGGATGAGGTTTAAAGTAAAACATTTCGGCCCTCCTTGACGGGATTAAAACCACACTGTTACAGTGACTCAGCTGACGGGTAGTAAGGGAGGAGAAGATGAAGCACATCAGCTTTTGCATTGCCCTTCCATCGTGAGAGACTGGAACAAGCCACAGGGCTGTGGGTACCTCTCCTGTCCCAGTGCCCCGGCTGAGCAGGCAGGAGATTCAGGGACTGCAAGTGCCCCGTTTGGCCCTGGCCAGGTGCCTCCCTGGCAGAGCAGCAAGCAGTCCTGGGTGCAGGATCTCCTGTCCTTCTTCAGATAGTAAGGGGATATTTCCAGCTCTTGAATTAACCTTGGAGGTTTTCCCTGGTGCTGCTCGGCTCCCGAGCTCTGCCGAGGCCGCTGCTGGAGGTAGCGGCTGCAGGCACGTGCAACCCTGACACACAGCTCTGCTGCAAGAGGAGCGAAACCCCATCACCAGGCAGGATCCTGTTCCCTTGGCTTTCTCTTCACCTCTCAACCTCCTGACTGATACCCGTCGATTTTTATATCATGTATCCCATGACGTACATATCCGTCTTGGAGATGCTCAAATTGTTGCTGTGATCTTCGATTGGAACAACATGGGGTGTTGAAGCACCAAGTGCTAACAGCTCCTCTTGCAAGTTGTTAACTTGTTTCTCATTTAGAGTTTACATTTGTCCTATGTTCTGTCCTTTGGGGAATTTGTCATCCCTAATTAATCTTGGATCATGTAATATTTTGTGTAATCGCCTTACTGGTTGTTCTAAATGTGCAATCTTTTACTGTTTTACATGCTCTGTTGGCTGAATGGTATTTTGTTGTTTGAGACCAACTTATCCTTTGCTCATCGGTTCAAAATCGCTGGAGTTATTCCATGAATTCACAGATTCTTTATATCCTGTTAATAAAATGGGATAAAGCCATCTTTTATAAATAATTTTGTTTCATTTGGTTCCCCCAGAATAGAAAAGGACATGAAATATTAACCAGGCTTTCCTAAGCAAGACCATCTGTATTTTCCAGCCTTTTTGGCTTTGGTGAGAAGTGACAGTCAGTCTCTGCTGCAAACTCAGCCCAGCGGAGTGGGAAGGGCTGGCACAAGGAATGCTCCTGCCGTTCCGTGCTGGTGAGATGTCCCATGCTGTGCATTTGAAGTGGGATGGGACCATCCCCTGGTAGTAGAACCTGTCCTGATCAGTTGAGAAGACCTCAGGAAGGACCTGGTGGAAAGCAGATTATCTCTGGTCCTCCCCATGAAAGCAGAGTTATGTTGTTTGGATGTCCGGGTTGTCTAGCACATTGCATTCACTCAGTCTTTGAATTTCAGATATTTCAACTGCAAGTAAAAATACTGCTTGCTTCACTCAGCAGTTGCACCATAATATTTTTTATTTCATGTTTTCCCAAGGATGTTTTCTCTGTAATGAATTGCACAATGTTACTGGCTGATGGCAGCTCTGTGGTGGCAGCCCCAGTGCTGGTGGAGCCACAGGCACTTTGCACAGTGAGGTTACAGCCCGTGATAACTAAATTGAGGCTGGCAACAGATGAGAAGAGAGAGATGTTTTCTTCTCACTAACTGAAAAAAAAATATTGCTTCTTATCTATAAATGCACTCATAAAATTTCTACCTTCTCTCTCCAGTGTATTATGCAGCCCATGCTGTATTCCAGATTCTGCCAGTGAAGAAGTAGAAGTTTTTATGATTCTTCATCATCCGTCCAGGAATAAACCCCTCCTGGGCTCAAGCAGTCTGTGTCTGTGCTGTGCCTGGGATGGCCAGGAGCAGCCCAATAGCACCACTGATTTTGGTGGTGGTATGGAGATCTCCGAACCCAGCTACTGCCCTCTTCCTGATTCTTCCTTGTCCTTAGGGAAGCCATTGCCTGTGAGACAAAATCTGCCCATAGTATCTCCAACAACAAGTGGTTTGGGAAAGCTATGTGGCAAGACATTCACACAGTGCAACCTGATCCAAAGTCCGTTAGAGCCAGTGGGGTGATTGCCATCGGCCTCCACAGGCTGTGGAACAGGAGGCTTTTAGATCTAGAACAAGTCTTTCCCCAGCAGTGCGGTATTAGTTATGAAATGTCTCCTTCTGTCTTTCAGAAAAACATCTCCCATTTTAAAGATGAAATTACTTAACTCACCACCTGTATCAGCCTTTAAAATAACTTGCATCTGTTTTTGTCACATGCAACCAGTCTCTACAAAAACTACAGATTATCCCAGGTTAGGCAAAAACCCATCTCCCAGCTGCAGAGCAGAGGTCCATAACTGTCACCAATGGAAGGGTTAAGAACAGAAGTGACTGAGCAGCTGCTTTCTTAAAATCTCTGACCAAACCACAGACCAGGACAAATATTTTACTTTCTTGCAGAAATGAAAAAAGGAAATAAAAATCCAAAACTATTTTGTTAAAGGCTGGCTCATAGCAAAATTATCTGGGTGAGGGGACTGAGTGCACCCTCAGTCTGTTTGCAGATGACACCAAGTTGGGTGGGTGTGTCCATCTGCTTGAAGGCCAGGAAGCTCTACAGAGGGATCTGGACAGGCTGGATCGATGGGCTGAGGTGAACTGTATGAAGTTCAATAAGGCCAAGTGCTGGGTCCTGCGCTTGGGCCACAACAACCCCCTGCAACGCTACAGGCTTGGGGAGGAGTGGCTGGAAAGCTGCCCGGTGGTAAAGGACCTGGGAGTGCTGGTTGACAGCCAATTGAATATGAGCCCAGGTGGCCCAGGTGGCCAAGAAGGCCAATGGCATCCTGGCTTGTATCAGCACTAGTGTGGGCAGCAGGACCAGGGAAGTGATTGTTCCCCTGTGCTCTGCACTGGTGAGGCCACACCTTGAGTGTTGTGTCCAGTTTTGGGCTCCTCACTACAAGAAGTACGTTGAGGTGCTGGAGTGTGTTCACAGAAGGGCAACGAAGCTGGTGAAGGGTCTGGAGAGCAAGTGTTATGAAATGTAGCTGAGGGACCTGGGGTTCTTTATCCTGGAGAAGAAAAGGCTCAGGGGAGACCTTCTTGCTACAACTACCTGAAAGGAGGTTGTAGTGAGGTGGGGGTTGGACTCTTCTCCCATGCGGCAAGTGACAGGACGAGAGGAAACAGCCTCAAGTTGCACCAGTGGAGGTTTGGGTTGGATATTAGGAAGAACTTCTTTACAGGGAGGGTTGTGAAGCAACTTGGGTCTTAAAGTTCTTTTCCAACCAGATGATTCTGTGATCCTGTTAAAATATTTAGATACTTTTTATTATTTTTACAAATTCATTTTAATTGAATGCTGGTACATTTAGTGTCAGCAGACCTGTCGCTGCAGCAGCTGAGATGGGGGAGCAGAGGTACCCCCAGCCCCACGCACCCTCTCCTCTATGCTCTGGTGCTCCCCAGAGCAAGCGCAGTTATTAAGATAGAGGAATGGTTTGCAGGTGGTATTAGGTAATTTGGGAAGTGCTTGGGAATTTGGAGTGAGTCATGCTGAACAAGGTGATGGAGCAGAGAATTTCAGGGCAATTATTTGGCTTTTCAACACATGGGGCTCAAAATGAGTGCTATTATTTTTAACATCATTCATTGATGTCATCGTAGCATCTGCTTGAAAGCTAGTGGGGTTTTAAATGACCTGCAAAAAAAGGCAAATATATTCAGGTGTGAGGCACACCGAGGGCTGGGGATGCACGGTTTGGACAGACACTGCCGCAGCACGAGGGGGTTAAGCGTCCATGGCATGATGCATAATGCACGAGCATCCTCTGGCACTACACGGACAGTAACTGTTCAACTGCTGTTCGGGAGGGAAGCCTGCGCTTGCAAGGGGATGCAATGAGACTCAGGCTCTTGTTTTCTCTTCGGTCGTACAGCGATGTGGCTCACCAGCTGTGCGTGGCATCTCCCAGCCGTCCTGAGGAAGAGACGGGCAGAGGGAAGGGCTGTGGGATAAACACCTCCCGGTTCCTTCTCTCTTGGATCACCTCCTCTTGCCCCTGAAATATTTCTGAGGAAGGTTTATCTTTCCTTAATCACAGAACGTTGTGCAGTGTCTCTGCAATATTAAAATCTCTCCTGATTTTCTAGGGGTCTTCTGTTAATTAGTAGGTTTCTCCTCCCTACTAGGCTTAAATGGAAAGAGTACATACTAAACCGATTGCCCTACTTATGTAGCTACTCGGAGGAATGCTAAGATGGATTAACATGCATAGCAGAAGGCTTATGACCCTGGGAGACAGAAGAACCTGAAATAACCTTAATATCCTGTCAACTCGCATTACCGAATCTCAGTGAACAAGAAGAGCCTATTTAGTAGTCTGTCTTGGAGGAAAAACTCGTATCTTTTATCTGGCTTTTTCCTCCCTCTTTTGAAATGGAAGTGTTGTTTTTATCTCTCCTGACTTTATTTTTACGAGGCATAATAAAGCTGTGTCACCCTCCCGTGCCTCCCCATCCTAAATAACATCCCCCTGCACGGACTGGCTCAGCTCCTAGAGGTGCCTTTCTCGTGCTGTTGTGCGGTGAGAACCATCTGCACCCAGCCGGGCTGGGCAGAGCTGAGCTGACCCTGCTCACTGCTGCGGTGGCACGCCGTGTCCATGCATGACGTTACCGATGTCACCCCTGTGAGCTCCGTGCACCTGCAGAGCGGCACTGGTTGGCATGGAGGCACCACTTTGACCAGGCTGGGCAGAAGGAAAGTGAGAGCTGCCTTAGAATTGTATAAATCCCCTCTTTGAAATATTTGATTCTCCTGCCATTGTGGATTTCAGAGCTGCCCCCGCAGGAGCTCTGTCAAAGCTGTAAGAGCCCGTAACACCCACACCACTGCCTGCTCCTTGTGGCCACAAATGCTGTTTGAAGTCCAGAGGAGATTTCACCCAAACCCCAGATATTTTGCTGATCCAGATCTTCCCCAAACGGGTGTCTGGTTCTCCTAAACGTCTGATCCTGCTGGAAAGTTTGGGTGTCATCAGACCCCTCTTTTCAATGCAGAGCTCAGCCCTTCTGAGGCCCTACCATCACATCAATGAACACTAAGAGTAATAATACTTTTAATGGAATGTCCACCCCCACAGACCTTTGTTTGCATTTAACACCTGTGAAGGTCATTAGAGTCCATGAAGCTAAACGGACCCTTGGTGCTGAAGTGACAACGGCCGCTCGTGTTTCAGTCCCCTAATCCCCCACATTCTGGGGACAACCCAGCCCTGGCCACTGAGTCTCCAGTCCCAGAAGCATCATGGATGGGGCTTCAGAGCTGGAGGGTTACAGTTTAGTGGGGGATGCAGCAGTGCTCCTGTGACAGGCAGCATCTTCATCATTGTTAATTATTCCTCCTTTCCTCACCTTTCCACTTGGGGTTTAGCTCAGCCCTGCTAAAAGAGGGGTTATTTCGTTAATGAAAAAAAAAGGGGTCAGAAATGCATCTCACAATTACAGAGTTCATTCTAATTAGGACTGAAAAACACACATGTAATTGCCTTACGTGTCTGCTCCTGAGATTCCCTTTCAGTATTAAATATGTATGGAGCGCCTTCCCCGATAAATTACATTTTTCTTACAGCTCACAGGGAGCAAAACTTACCCTGCAGAGGCAGAAACGCAGAGGAAGGAGCTGACCCGTACTGCTACCCGCCCTGGGAAGGTCTGCTCCCGCGGCTGCAAGCCAGCCCTCCTGCGAGAAGCATTCGAGGGAACTAGAAGCAGAAAGCAGCCCCAGGGCTTGGGACAATTTCCCATGTCTTGGGAGGGGGGGAATGGGCTGAGCATAGAAATAGGTCAGAGATGAAGCCATGCATCCTCCAGTCACCCTGCTTTCCTTGCTTAAATAGAGGAAACACCAGAAGCTGCGCTGCTATTCCAAGTGAAGGGCTTTGGGCTTAAAAGCCCTAGTAGGAGATGCATAATGTGGGAAAGCAGCACATACAAGAATTTCTCCTGTATGAAGGAAATTAGAGAATGTAGTGAGGAGAAAACCTCATCTGGGATGCACACAGTATTTTTTCAGGCTACGTTTTTCAAAAGCGGCAACTTAACTGTGCGCCTGCTGAAGGAAATAATTCCATTGTCACCAAGGATGATAGTGGACCTCCCATTTACCAGGATAACAAAGTTCCCACCCAGCTGTTGCTCACTGCCCGTGGGTGCGGTGGTCGCCCCTCAGGGCTGCCCACCCAGGCCCTCGCTGCTCTGTGCAGGAGCTGGTGCCCAGGGGAGCTCAGGGGTTGTCCCCACTATGGTCGAGGTCTGACCTCACCTTCTTCCCAATGGAAAACCATACCCACGTGTACCGGCAACACATGAAACCATTGCACAGGATGCAGTTTATTCTTTTCAAATTTGGAGCTGGGGGGTGTGTGCTTTCCACATGAAGGGACTGAGCATTCACCGCTCTCTCACATGCCTTAAACACAGAGTGTGAAGAAGGAGTGAGGATGCTGCAGGATCCAGAACAAGTGCTCTGGAATTTGCTCCACTGCAGCAGCAGAAGGGGAGTGTGTGGGAAGAGGCAGAGGAGAAGGACTGGAGCCTAATGGAAAGGTCAGCCAGGCTCCCTCAGCACTGCTCCCTCCCCGGCTGATGAAGTGGCCTTCTTTACATCATAATGTTTCAAAAATATAAATGCAATATATCAGCTTGGATGTGGCAATTACAGCCAGAGAGATTAAATCGTCACTGGGATGCCGCCAGACGCCAGGAGCGCCTGGCTGCAGCGCTTGAGTCATCCCTGCACTTTTCAGTGCACATATTTTATTCCAGTCCAGTTGCCAGTTATTTTTTGTGCTTATTTTGTCTCACATCGGCAGGATGGAGTTATGGCATTGCCAGGCATATGTCCATGGTCTGGCAGGTTGGCCTGGCATTGAGGGGTGGGCAGTGGCATAGCTCGCACCGTCCCGGGTTGAGAGCTGACCACTGCAAGGTCTTTACATTTATGCTTGAGGGTCCAGAAAACTGCCACAGCAGAGAGAAATAATAATAGAAAAATCATAATGCATGAGGAAGGTGCAGAGTCCAAAGCGTGAGATGACAAATTGCTTGTGAAATTGCCCGGAAGACAGAGGCAGATGGAGAAAGATGGAGCAACTTCTCTTGACTTTGGTTGGTTAGAAAGGAGATGGAGAGCGCAGCTATTGATTCATTAACGTTTTCTCCAAAACCTCTCATGTTTTCGTACCAGCCCTTTCTGCTCAGATTTCCTTCAAAGACTGATAAATTGCCAGCAGAGCTATGGGGAAAACCCTTTGTGAAAATTCACATTGCTATCGTTATCCTCTGGGTTGTTCTTTTTTCCACTGCAGTTCAAACCAGCAGACCCTCCTCGCCGGACCCTTCCTACGTGCAGTCCACTTGTAATTGCTGGAAAAATTGGCAATAGCAAAGAGACCCTTATATGACTTTCCTCCTTTTCTTGAGACATTTGTTTGGCAAAACAAAAGGGGATGTGCACAGCTGCAAGCAGAAACACCAGCACTGCTGGGAAATAAAGGCAAAGAGAGAGAGCAAAAGGCTGAGGGGGGGTGAAGCACCGTCAGACAGCCCCATCCCGGCACGTCAGTGGGTAACTGAATAATTGAAATAGTATTTACTGTCAAATTCCCGTGTTTTCATAGTGTCCCTTATGAAAAACGCTGCACATTATGGTGCAATAAATCCTTATTATCTATGTCTTCACAACCAGAAGCTTCCCATTACCCAAAAGAAGGGCGAATCCCATGAGACGCATTAATGGCATTGAAAACTCCTTCTGTTATCTTAAACCTTGATTAATCAACCTTATTTAGTACATGATAGGGGGATAATTGAAGCTGTCCCTGTATTTAAAAAAAAAAAAAAAAGGTGCAGTAAGTACTTTGGCATCTGAGGCTCCATTTCCTTATTACATAGATATTGATGCTTCCTAGAAACTGTTGTGAAACCCTCTGTTCAGCGGCAATTCCACTGATCTGTATTTTCAGGGCATGTTTGTAGGGGGTTTCTGTTTGTAGCGTCTTTAGCGGGAGAGCAGGTTTGCTGCTACTCGCAAACCCATCTGTTCCCGCTGCTCATTCACAACCTGGAGCCACAGTCTCCTGTCATCTCCCTGTCATTTCGAAAAATAATAATTGTGGGAGGACAATATAATGGATTGTTCACATGGAGTCTTTCTAGATATTAAAAGTACAATTTGGGGGTTGGTTCCAGAAAAACGGCAAATTATTTTTATGAATTTAACATAATCACGAGCAAATTAGGCCTGATCCTGATCTCACCTGGGTCTACATTCACTCACGGCTCACGGAGCTGGATGATATTTTTGGAATATTAAGTCTTAGGTGACATTTTTCACCGCAGAGGTAATTTGGAGAGAAAATGTCTGTAATTTTTCCGAGGCTTTTTCTGCTTCCTTTTCGGCTCTTTTACTTATTTTAATGAACCTACGCAAGAAATCTTGCAAGACTTTTGCACAAAGAGAGCAGCACTTTGTGTTTTCTTGAGAGCATATTGTCAGGCAACAGAGGAACACAACAGAGGCAACTTGGGCCAAGAGGGTTGTTGCCTGGACAGTTTTCTGTCCTCTCAAGCCATCTTTGTCTTCTGAATTGTCAAGGTCCATGAAGTTCTGCTGCTCCAACTGACTGCCAAGGGAAGCTGTGAAAAGAATTTTTACGTGTGAAAAATGGAATTTCAGTAATTATTATTTTGGAGTTCTTAAAAATAGGCTTTGAACAAAATACTTGGAGAAGAACTAAGCTCCAATAATGTAAACCAGAGGGAAAGCATCCTGTTTCCTTCCCACTGCTCTTTTTTTCCACTGTGAAAAATAAGATGAACCAATATGCTTTCCCTTTTTTTCTCAGACTCTATTTTCTCTTTGAGTAAACATGTAAGAGAATGCAGGAGGGGAAAAAAGGCCCCTTTCCAAACTGATGGGGCTTTTTCCAATGTTTTATAGTTTCCAATTAACATCATTGGCCAGTGTCCTCTGAGGCCTGAGGAAGCACACTCACAGCACAAGCGGGACTGATGACACCATCTTCATGGCTGCTGGACTCTTCAGCAGATGCTTTTAAGCACCAGAACACAGGTATCATGGGCCCAAACGCGTGCGAACTGCGTGGTCCTCATGAGCTGCTGCAGCTGTAACCAGGGCCAGCAGTCAGGTTCAGCAGCCCAACGGAAAGTACTTGTTTTAGAGCATCTCCAGCACTTCGGAGCTTCATTTCGAGAAAGAAAAGCCCTTTCTGGTGATGTCATCTTCCCTTCCCTTGACATTTTTATTCTCTCTTATTATTAAAAAGAAAAATGTTGATTTCAATATCTCCCATGTGTTCCCAGCACACTCCGGGAGGTGGGAGTCCAGGTTGCCTGGAGCTCATTTTGTATTTCTGGGACGGCACAAACGGTAGGTGCGGCTACAGCTGAGGCGGGTTAAGGGCGGAGGGGTGAGGTCTGTGTCCAAGGCGAAGGTGGATGCGGCTCCCTGGGCGTGCTCAGGCCATTCAGCTGCTATTTGTATTGGTGGTGATTTATACCCCAGTGATCATCTCAGCCCGTTGCGTTATTTACGATGAATCTTTCTGGAAAAAAGTACTTTAGCACTTCATAAGCCTGTTGCTCTTGGCTAAGCTTGTGGGCGTTGGGGATAGAAAACAACCGCAGGAGTACGCCAGCAGTTCACCATGTCTCAGGACTTTGGGTTGAGGACAAAAAAACCCTACATCACCAGGGCTCACATCTAAATGATAACTTAAGCCAATTATATGTGCCTCATTCATCTTTTAGATAAGAAGCAGAGAGAAATGGTTTTTCTATTTCCATAATCATGCCACTAACTAGACAAAACGTGATAATCCATAATGAGCTGGAATAGAATTAAGTAGAGAACAGAGTCTTTTGATGACTTGCCAGTTTTCTCTAGCATCATCATTCATACAGGTTATTGACAGAGGACCAATTTTTCATCCTCGCTTTAACAGGACTTCCATTATTACAGCTGAAAAATGGCAGGCACAAATGTTTGCAGGCACATTACATTTTGGTACCTTAATTTAAGATTTCCTCAGATTTATAAGTCCTTAATTGTACCTACAAGCCAGGTACCCAGGAAAAAATGTCATGTACAAACAGCTGCAAATACTGCTTCTGTGTGACAGGAAGCTGATCTCCAATTTGGCCCTCAGCAACCACAAAACGGGTTTTCCTCCTATCCAAGTGCGCTCAGTTTGTCACCCTTACTGACCAGCAATGAACTGGAAATAAATCTCTGAGCCACCAGCTCCACGCAAGAGTCCGAGATGGATTTTACAAAGTGGCTGCAAACAGAAAAGCACAAATTTGGAAGCAAATTTGTGGAGCAAAATATAGTTTAGTCTGAGTTTTCTAAAGCTTTGGAAAATATTAAAAATACTGTGGACTCCTGGAGTAATTTGGACACTCGTGTTTGCAGCTCTGCAAGGAGGAACATGCGCCTTGGCCACCTCAAAAAGTCTGTCTTTCAGCTTTCCTTTTCCTCAGCCCTTTTTTCTGAGCCCTGGAAATCCTGGCAGAAGAGGGGAGGGGACCTGCGACCATGTACTGAATACCACATTACCAACTAACTATGTTCTCTCTCTCTCGGGAGACCAGAACTTTTTTCTAATAAAACATCAGTCTCATTCAAAAGACTTCTCCAGCAATCACATTCATGAAAAAAAGCTTGCAAGGATTAAGGAAGAACCCCAAATTTATTATTTCCATTAAACTTCTCACAGGTTTTTTAAAGGACATTTTTCTCTGGATGTCCATGTGCCAACTGTTGGGTCCCACAGGGAAGGACACCTCCATGGCCATCGGGTCCTGCAGCAGCCAGGGACCACAGTGCGGATGGTCCCTGTGCTATGCTGGGGACTGGGGTTTCTAGCAGAGACAATATGGTGCTATATCCCACAAACGCATCACTGCAGCAGCCCCTCTGCAGGGAACGTGAGTGAAGGCGGGCGCATGAGTGTGCTCATCAGAATAAGCAAATTTTCTTCATTATTCTCTTTTTCCTCAGCTTCTTGGGTTGGGATGCACAATGCAGCAAATACGACAGCAACAAGGCACCTTTTTTTAAATGTCTTTTCTTGGTTATTACTCATTGATTGCCTTACAGAAAACTCCAGTGGGACTGAAAGGAGGACAGAAATTCTTTCTGAATAACACGAATTCCTTTTTTTTTATTTCCTTTAAGGAGATTTCATTGGATTTTTCTGTTCTTTCTAAGTAGAAGCTGCAGGGGTAGAGTTTTCCTCAGCTCAGACATCTCAGCTAGAGCCATTAAGAGGTGGACAGAGAGGAGAAACCTCTTCAGAAGATCTTATTTTGACTGACAGTTCCCAGAGGGTCCCCAGCACCAAAGCTGTCGGGAGGTCAGGCTGTGTACGGATTAAACTTTGAATGTATGTGCACATCAGAGACAAGCAGATCACCAGCAATTTACAGTTTGTGCAAAATAATGCAACATCATAAGAAAATTCAATATAGCGCCTTTTCTGTAAAACTACCCCAAGGTTCTTTCCAGATAAAACACACTCAAATGCCGTGTGTAAGGTCAGCCTTCCACCAAATGATAAACATTAAGCTCCGAATCAGAAAGGATATTTATGCTTGACCCTGTATGCATTTATTGTTTTTCATTCCATCCTGACAGTGGTTGAAATCCAGATTGAAAGAACAGACCCACCACCAACGTGGGGTGTCCACCAGCCTGGGGACGACATTTTCTCTGGATGCCAATGGGCCAACTTTTGGGTCCCACAGTGAAGGACATCTCCATGGCCATCAGGTCCTGCAGCAGCCAGGGACCACAGTGCTAGACACTTTGACTAGACACACACAACATGGATGGTTTCAAGCAACGACTGCGCTCCAGCAGCAGCAGCGTGAGCATCTTGCATAGAGTTGTCGGTCTCAAGATTGCGCATAACTGTATAAAACTCATCAAAATCGCTTTTAACTTCTCTGCATTATAGGGGAGCAGGGCTGCTTCTGGGGTTGTTGGCACAGATGGCTTTCCTGCTTCTGAGGGTGGGAGCTTTTTCAGGGACACCCGTACACAGCGGCCTTGAGACAGCCTCATCTACTTGGCTAGAAAAGCATGAAAAGCAGAGCAATAAATAGATCAGGAGTGATAAGAAATGTGGAGGAGGAGATAAGAAGGAAACCTGACAAAGTTCACGGCCGGCACAGGGTGGGTATTTCCTTCACAGGAATGGCGAACTACACCCAGTCTCTACTACCCTTTGCTGACCGTTCCCATCCAAGCCTGCTCAAGAGTAGGGTTTTTTTTTTGTTTTTTCTCAAAAAGCTGATCTCCACACCTTCAGTGTGGTTTGTGGGATAAAATCACTGCCATTTTGGGAGTGCAAATCAGCTATACCTGTCACGGAGCCGGCAGAGATTTACCACCATCATTTAGCACACCACTCATAGATTAAGGGGGCTTGTCCTTTTCACTTCTCCTTATTTACGACTTTCAAATAATAAAGCATTCAGGCAGAAATTATGGCTCTGTTAAGCCATAGATATGTCCATGTTCATCCCCTGTAAATGTACCTGAGGGCTGGAAGTTCATCAGTTTGACTTCAGGAATGAATCTGAACGGGAGCCAGGCAAACATTGGACCTAGACCAACTTGGGTTTATACCAGCTTTACAACAACCCCTTTGCTTTGGGACTTCGGGCAAGACGCAGCCCATTTTTTTTTCAGTCTGGGCTTCACACGACCCAGCATTGTCCAAAAGTTTATGAATTTTTAGTGAGAACTCTTAACTCTGTGTTGTAACACAGTAACCAGACCGCACTAAGAGTAATCAGTCTGAAGAGGGAGTAGCTATAGCTGGGATGTTTATTAAGGCGTCATTGAACACCTGAACAATATCGGTTTCCTGAGAACAGGCTAGATCAGGTCAGAAACATCCATCTGAGCCACTGGTCAGTCAGGCTGGAGCAAGGGGCAGAGGCTGTAACTCAAGAAGGTCTCGAACCTGGAGGGGTGAACGCAGTCCCCACCACCAGCTCAGGCTGTGGCCAGCGGCAGCACTGACAACCCCCTGTGTGGGAAAACACAGCCACCCGTGAGCAACATCGGTGAGGAGGACGTGGGTGTGAAAGCAGGTAGTAAATTATACTGTTGTTTTGAATACTGAGCAAAAGCAAACAGAAGGGTATCTGCAGGCTGATCACGGGCTGTGGGTGCAGCAGAACCACATCCTCACCACGAGAGCGACGTGGAGAGCAGGGACGTTAAACCTGAGAAAGGTGCCTTTGCCTGGCAGAGGAGTGACCCACAGGGACAAACACTGGCTGGGCATCCCAGGGCAGGTGGGATTGCACAGGGCAGGGTGGGGCCAGGTTGTGCTGCTGCCTCTGCAGGAGTGCGGGAGTTTTCCCCCTCTCTCAGCTGCAGGCTGGCCAGTGGGGCTGTATTTTTCATGGCTGTTTTTCCACATGGCCACATCCCTGCGCAGCACTGGGGTTATGTGGGAGGCACCTGCAGCAGGGACATGTCTTCAGGACTCAGAGCCCCTCTGTCTGCCAGGCAGGCAGCCAGCCTGGCCCTTCACACCGTGCAGGCAAGTTTCATTATTCCCAAGGGCCTGTTAAAAAAAAAAAAAAAAAAAAAAAGGAAAGAAAAGGACAGTGTGTGCTAAGCCCTGTGCTTGAAAAGAGTCTCTCAACAGCTTCCAAAAGTGCCGAGCTGGCATGTGTTTATTTGCACACACGGGTCTCCATGGAAAAGCTCATGTGCAGCAGTGGATGGCCCCATGGCTTCAGCAGGTCAAGCTCCCATGCGACGTGCTGACACCAGCCACATCCCACCCTGCACCTCGCCTGGAGGCTCTGTGCCCTCCCTGTTCCTCCCCATCCCCACATTCGACCGCGTCATTCAGCTATTAAAGCCGTGCTTTGCCATAACACAGCTCACGTACAGTCTAGGGCGGATGTGGATATTTGGGGGCGACATCTGGAAGAAAAAGGACAGTGACCCTGACTGGGCTGTGGGGACTTGGTGCCAGTGCCCAGCTGTGGGTACAGGGATGTGCTGCACCTGCAGAGCTGAAACGGCGTCAGAACGACTTTGTCCCTGCGGTGCATGAGGACAGTCACGCGTACGAATGCTTCGATTAATCCCCGGCCAGTCTGGCACATAACAAGGGTAATAGGTAACACATTTTGAAACATGACAGTCCTTGCCCAAAATAAGGAGAGCACAGAGCTTAGCGTAACATTCATTAATGCAGCTTTTAAAACAGTTTTCCTCGGCTCAGACCCGCAGCTTGGCTGCTTACCCAGATTGCCAGCCCACATGGCCCACGGTGGGAAACGCAGCATTCCCAGCCCAGCCGTCACCTCCCGGGGACAGGAAAATGAACCTCAGTTTGGCTTTGACAGTGACGTGAAAAGCAGACACAGGCTTTTGCTGCCACTGTTGGACAGGCCTCTCCAGCCGGGAGAATCAGGGAGTCACAGAATGGGTTCGAAGGGACCTTAAAGACCATCTCGTTCCAACCTTTCTGCCGCGGGCAGGGACACCTGCCACTAGACCAGGTTACTCCAAGCTCCATCCAACCTGGCCTTGCACACTTCCAGGGATGGGGCATCCACAACTTCTCTGGGCAACCTGTGCCGGTGCCTCACCACCCGCACAGTGAAGAGCTTCTTAATGTCTAATCTAAATCTACCCTCCTTCAGTTTGAAACCATTACTCCTCATCCCATCCCTACATGCCCTGATAATGAGTCCCTTCCCGTCTCTCCTGCAGGCCCCTTTAGTACTGGAAGGTTACAATCAGGCCTCCCCAGAGCCTTCTCCAGGCTGAACAACCCCAGGCTGAACAACTCCAGGCTGAACTGTCCTCGTAGGGGAAGTGCACCAGCTCCCTGATCATCTTTGTTGCCCTCCTCTGGACCCGCACTTGCAATAGGAAAGGGGAGTATGTGCCAAGAGGGCATCAGATTCTTCACTTCACACATCCAAAACCGCAGGGAAGCAGCTGACCAGGAGCAGTGTGGTGTTTACCCAGAGAGGCCGGGCTGTCCCCCTCCTCAGGGCTTTGCAGGACCCAGCTGGGTAACCCCCAGTCTGCTCTCCTCGCTGACCCCACTCCAAGGGGGGGCCCTTCAACCTGTACTACCCTGTGACCCTAGGAGCCTAAACTGCCTCCAGGGTACTCTCAGGGATCCCCTCCTCAGCGCTGGGCAAACGGGGGATAAACACATCATTATTTTAGATGGCTGGACAAGTCCTGACTGCCAGCCCCTGCCTCTCAGTGCCAAACCCTCCCTTCCCCTCTTTGCCAGGGATAGCACCGTGCCCTGTGTGTGCTTATTCCTATTGCTAGGAACCCGTTTTCTTAGACATAATGTAGCTGTCAAAAAAAGAGAAATAAAATAAATAATGCCACAGGTTAAAAGGGATTAGGTGGATGGACTCATCTCATTACTTGCACAAACCATCAGCAGGAGCTGGAACCTGAATATGCAAACAGCACACAGCCCTAAATAGCCTAATGTATTTTAGAGTGGTCATTTCTAATTAGCACTCGAAGCCAACACCGTACTTAGCCTAATTAGAGACATAACAAAAAGCTGTTGGAGCTCACATGCATATTGAATATGCAGATCTCTAGCATCTAGTGCTGCCCTTCTCCAAAGAACAGCAAGCAAAGCCTCTCAGCATCCAGCATGGATGAAAACTGGTCCCAGCACGGAGGTAAACTGATCCCACGAAGCCAATGTATTGAAAATCTGCACCATTAACTCGATTAAGATGCTTTAAATGTAAATCTGAAAGCTTTTGATGAGAGTTGTGTTGCTGGGGGAAAAGAAGGCAAGCCCACAGTCTAGAAGATACGTGTATTTATTTTTTGCATATCTAATCCAGAAGATCTTACAGTCTAATTTAGGCCAGGAAACAGAAGGAAGGTAGATGAGGAGGAGGAATGTGCGGGAGAATCATAGTCATAGAATCATTTGGGTTGGAAGGGACCTTTAAAGGTCATCCAGTCCAACCCCTCTGCAGTGAGCAGGGACATCTGCAACTAGAGCAGGTTGCCCAGAGCCCTGTCCAACCTGACCTGGAACATTTCCAGGGATGGGGCATCCACCACCTCTGTGGCCAACCTGTGCCAGCGTTTCACCACACTCATCATAAAAAAATTTCTTCCTTATATCCAGTCTAAATCTCCCCTCTTTCAGTTTAAACCCATCAGCCCTTGTCCTTCACAACAGGCGCTGCTAAAAAAGCCTTTCCCCACCTTCCTTGAAAGTCCCTTTTAAGTACTGAAAGGAATCCAGCCACACAGGTAGCTATTTCTGAGCTGGTGACACGAGGGTTAAAAGCACCATGCGGCTCTGCAGATCTGCCAGGCAAGACAACATAGGCGTCATTTCTAAACCGTGCTTTTTTAGAGATGAAGCGAGCACACCCCCGCACATCCATGGAACAAACGCTGAAAAACCACTCTGCTTCGTTTGTACACGCCTCGGTTTTGGAGATGGATTTTGCCTAGGAGGAATTCATTGTGAATGAAGAGAAGGGGTGCTCTCGGCTCCATGGAAACCTGGCCAGCGGCTGGGATTGGCGGGGCCGTATCCAGGCTCAGCAGCAGCCACACCGCCGAAAGCACAAGTACTGTTAATATTTAACACGGCGCAGGGACGTGGTAAAACCTAGCAACCCCATGGCAGCGGTTATGCAATTCTCCATTAATAGCTCAAAGGGATTCAGCGTCCTCTTAACATTCCCTCCCCCCGCCGTTTCTATATATGAGGGGTTTTTTTCTTCCCTGTTGCTAAACCTTAAAGTGAGAGGAAACAAAAAATTGCTATTACATAATAAAGACTTACAGCCAAGTTGTACTCCTGCTGTTTTGGAAACATTTAGGGGGGAGAAAATCAAAAGCTAAGAAGAGCCATGTGATAGGATCCTATTTTTTTTTTTATCTTATCCTTTCCATTTTCTAACTTCCCAGTTAAATACATTCATTTGCTCCAAGATCTGTCAGACCTCATCTACTACTGAGACATTAAGTAAGCAAGATCTTTGGCAGCAATAATTATATCACACGGGTCCACACAAGGTAGCATAATGCACTGTCATAATTGCCCCATTTCTTAAAATAAAAATGAGCTCTGTTGAGGGTGGGGGTTTGGTTCAGGCATCACACAGGCTTTGCACGCTCTACGTCACCACCAGGTAAGGGTGGTCCACCCCAGTCTGTCTGGGGTAACACCAGCAGTGGGCTCGCTTGTGGAGGTGCTCAGCACCAGTGTGGAGCTGGCTGCAGGGGGAATGTGGGCATCTCTGAGCCCCTGCAGCATCTTAGGGCAGCCTTGAGGGCCCGGGCTGCCATCGGGCTTTGTACGGAGGCCAATAACTGCCACGCCACAGGAGTGCTTTTGCTCTGCTCTTTATTCTCATGACTGATAGCACAGCGCAGCAGAGGCTGGATGATTACAACGTGCGTCACGGTATTTCTCAGGAGACATCTACTGTATTTTGGTTTGGTTTTGTTTTAGTGTTCCTGAACACAGTCTGAGCAGCTTATCCAAGCAGAGGACAAGAACCCAAAGAGGTAGGTCACCCCAAAGCTGCTCAGGATCTAGCCAAAAGGTGTCTGCAAAAATACCCTATCTGTAGTCGGCAGGCTGCCCCATGTGAAAACCGGGAGATGGAGGGGCTGGTGCACCTTATTGGAGAGACTCTGCCTTTGACAGGACAGGTCCGCAGCTCTGGGTTAAAACTGCGGTTGGGGCCCGTGCTAGAGAAGCCCAGTTATTGGGAAGAAAGCTGCATTTTAGCCAAACGTCAGACAGGGTGCTGCAGTGGCACCTGGAGGAGCCCCGTCATTTCTGGCTCTCCTGCAGGATGCTCCACCACGGGCAGGTCAGTGCTCTGCGTTTCCCATTAGCAAGCCCTGGCACATCTTCTTCTGTGCCTCGATCCTCTGAGTGTAAGGTGGAATCAGGATTTTCTTATTTCTTAGGGCTGGTGTGAGGACACACGCAAGCCGATGAGCTACTCAGTGTGTAAGAACAGCTAAAGTTCCCCACAAAATAATTTAAAATACCTCCAAAACCCAATCCTCAACTCTCAAAGAGCATAACTGCATTTTTCTTGCTGCTTTACGTTTTTCCTGCATGGAAGAGGACCCTTCCCTTAGTCCTTGAACCAAAATTCTTGGAAAGGTCTTGAAACAAGATAATCTATGTTGTCTAGACCCTTTTTCTCTTTTTGGTGTTAGCTAGCTAGCCACCCTAGGAAAACAAGCCATAAATCAATTGACAGCCTAACGTACAGTTTGCCAATCCAGAAAGCAGACTCTGCCCCGGGAATGCAGCCACAGCTTGCTAAAACAACAGGGATAGAGGAAAAAAAAAACCAAACAATTCTGTCTTGCACTTTGTAATTCAGCAGAGCTGCAGAGACATCAGACACACAGCGATACCCCCAAGCTTCACCATCACTTTAAGTCCACAGTCTTCTCCTGAGCAGTAAGGAGCAGAGGGCTCTGATTTCCAGGTGGAGATGGGTTGCAGCCTCCAGCTCAGCTGGAGAGAATTAGAGCAGCTCAGACTTCTCCTATAAAGGGGCTGAGGGTCCCTAGCAGAGTGCTTCTCCACTCTTCCTCTCTTATCTTCTAGTTTTCCAGCAGAATTAGGGCTCTTCAAGCTTTTGTTTAAGAAAATTCTAGGAGTCTTTGCTTTTAGGGGCATTGAGCACCTCTGTATGCCCACTTTCAGCAAGATGAGAAAGCATAGGGACTAGGTGGGTTTTGTGGGCTGGTTGGGTTGGTCTGACACAGACCATGGCACCAGGGCTTCTGGCTCCCAGCTTGTCCTTGGGGCTTTTCAGCAATCCCACCAGCAGCAAGGCTGCCCAGGGTGGTGATGGGGAGGAGGACTGTGGAGAAGGGATGGGTTTGTGTGAGGCCCCCAGCCACCCTTAGGGACAGCATATTAAATAACACAAGAGTAAAATCTTGTGTTGAGATTTAGCTTCAAGCATGTTGAGTGTTGGAGCCGTAGAGCAGTCTGTTGTTTTTCTGCATCCTTGGATGAAGAACTGCCCAACACGGGCGTGAAATGGAGGAGGAAGTGCCAGAGGGATGACGCTTTTCAGAGACACAACTTGCTCTTGAACAAACAGGTACGCTTGAGCCTCTAGATCCTCTGTAACCCTCAAAGCATGTTGATGAGCAATGAGGAAGAAATGTCATTTTCAAAGGCAACTGTGTCCTCATTAAGGTTAATGTATCAAATTGGGACTAGTCTTCAGAACAAAAACCTGCTTCAAAAGACCAGAAATGAGGAAAGAAACCCGACAAGGTTGCAAACTCAAAAAATTGAATTTAAGGGCTCTGACCACAGCAAAGCAGCAGGAGATTCATTAGCAGCTCACAGTCCCTAACAGGTGACTGAGTAAGTTCACTGCAAAGAAATGCTAGTATTGCTTCAGGACTTCTGATTTTTTAATCAGGGATCTCAGGCCCTCGTAAATCAAGATCAGAGCAGTGCAAGCTGTGGGATACCTGTTCCCAGATCAGGCCAGCTGGAAACGATGCCAAAGCCAACAAGTTCCCCAGACTGGGGGTTGTGGTGGCTGGCTGGAGGAAGTGGTTGTGGCCAGTACTGCAGGCTGCCCCGTGGAGTCCTTTCGATATTTAGGCAGAAGAAACACCCCCTTTCCCGCTACTTGCACTAAAACTAACCCTCAGTCAGCCAGAGGAGCGGTCTGTATTTTTAATACCTTTTTTGCACTTCGTCACTGAGGGCCTCCAGCAAACTGTCATCAGTGATGACACAAGGGATAGAAGTAGTTGCAAGGCAGTAGCAGTGAACGGGAAATTAAGCTGTTTAGCACAGGAGGTGTGTGTTTGGGTTGAGGCAGGGATTTTTTTTAATTAAAAAACTGGAGAAAACCGCCTTGCCTCTAATGGAATAAACACCAAGGCAACTTTATCTGACCTGCAGACTCCCCCTGCTACCAGCGTCCGCTTTAAGAAAAGCAGAAGGGACGAGGAGCAGTTCCTATGTGAGGATTGTATGGATGGAGCTGCCAAGCAACCAGACACTGGAATCCAGCCAGCTTTGTGGCGTTCTTGTAGTGCTGTCCAAATGTCCTATTGCTATTTTGGCTTTATCCATTTCTTTATCCCTTTCTAGCCTGATTGCTACAGCTTCTTGACTTCTGGTTAACGGAAAGGGTTAAATTGTTTATTATACTGGAACTTGATTTGCAGAAAAAAGCTTGGACTTTTTTTTTGTGCTGCGTGTGACTGGCAAAGCTATGGTGATTTCTGCTACTGTGGTTAATATTTGAAACAATCGTTAACTGTTTGTGCGCACAGAGTCTGCCCTTGTCCTTTGTTGTGAATGACCGAGGTCTGTGGAACTTAACCCTAAGAATGGGCCCAGGACTCCCTGCCTGCAGCGCGGGCTTTTTGCTTTGTTTTTGTGATGGGGTGGTGGAAAGTTTTTACATGGCGGGTGAGGTCAGAGATAAAGCGTAAGAAATGCCGCGCTGCTGGTAGGGAATTATTTCTCATTCCTTAGTCTGTGGGGACTTGCAGACATTTTCAAAAATAAGGGAGGAGCAGCCTTAACTCCCAAACGCAGGAATAAGATTCCTGTTCCCATCCAGGAGAAAATGCCCTGACCACATCAAAGTGTGGAAACGCAAGTGCTTGGCTGGTTGCGCTTGTTATCCCCCACGGAAGTGGCGATGCCAACCTGTGAGCAAACCATCGTGACCTGGCATCTTTTTTCCTCCGTGCATTCGTTGTAATTTTCTTTGGAGGCCTGTCAGTGCTTGGCACAGAGACGGGGGATCTCGTCTTGCTTTAAACACCACAGTATGCTGTAGCATGGCATGGTATTAACTTGCTGAGGTGCAGAGGAGACCTTTCCTCATGGTGGGGTAAGAAGGATGGATGAAAAATTCCTACATACTCAGCTAGACTTGGAAAACCACTGCTGCTTTTAGCATGCTTCAAGAAGTAACATTCCCATTTCATGTCATCCTATACCATGCTTTCCAGCTGAAAGAGTGCTGTTGTCAAAAACCGGCACTTAATCTTTTTTTAGGCCCTTCCCATGGCAGTCTTGGAAGACACAGAAAGCTGCAAGATGGAAAGGAAGAGTTAGAGGCCAGTTAAAACTTTCCATAGCAGAGATGCTGCAGCCCAGCACTGACAGACTGATAGATGATTCCTTGTTTGGAACAGTACCACCATATTCCCATCTCTAGTTGTCATCTAGGCTGATAACTGTTTTGACTTAAATATTCCTTGTAGAATATGATGATAACGAAGCCTTAGAAACCAATCTGTGGTTAGCTCTGGATGTCGCTTTGAAATCTGATGTTGTGGTAGGGAAAATCAGGAATCAGTGGTAGGGTTGGCATGGGGGCTGATTGCAGCTCTGAAGAGTGAGACTAGAAAATGCAACTCTTCCATAGGTGAGCATAAAGACAGCACACTGGATCATTGCAAAAAAGCCCATTTTTGTCCTGTCTTTATTCGCTGCCTAGTGCTGTGTGGCTTGGGAAGAGTATTAGGACAAGGCAAAAATGGTCAGCCAGTACCTTCTCAGCTGACAATCTGTGGCATTTGATTTTAATCGTCTTTGGTGGATCTTTTTTCAAGAATTACACAGATTTTTGAATTCATTTCTATTTCTGGTATCCATAACATCTTGTGGCAATCACGGATGGTTTACGAGGCATTAATGCATGTGAATAGAGATATAGGTCAATTATGTTTTGGTAACGTTTAGCAGGTTCTTTCAAATACTTTTCCACCTTAAGAGGAGAGCAGACATCAAATGGTATCTGGCTGGACTCCAAAACAAATAAATGATGCTGATGTTCAGAAAGGAAATGCTGTTGTCCTTAAATAGTCAAGCATTGTTCTCAGACTTCCTGCAATAATCTCCAGCTTTTTACCCAAAAAGTGTCCTGAGATTTCTCTGATGTCTGCTTGCTGCATATTTGTAGCATTTGTGATTTTCATCCTTTTTTCTTCTTGAACAATCCTGTGCAAAGAAACTTAATACACAGCATGCAGCCTTTGGTGGCATTGGAGGATATGAAGTGGATATTCTGTGGAGCCTCCTGGATGAAATATCCATAAGGTGATATATGTCTGTAAATCTTGCCACTGTCAGTCTAGCTGGCGCCAGGGAGACGCATGAACAAGAGAGAAGCTACCCCAGTGATGCGGCACACGGGCTATGTACGTCAGCAGTGAATGATGGGATGCTGAGAGCAAACAGGGGCTTTGCTGTTAGTGGTGCCCAAGCATGCACAGCAGCTCACAAAGGCAACAGCAACTTTTGGGAAAATTATGGCCATAAAACCCAGAGAGAGGAAAGTGTGACTGAGATTGTAGAGTAGCCCAGAAACACATGAAGTGTTGTCCAGCATGGCCGGACATGGTGGTTTTGGCCGAAGGCAATCTGAAACAGTTGCTCAAAAGTTTTGGAGTGATGCAAAACAGGGAATATTGCAGTGGGAGAAGGATGGGGCTGGCAGCTCTTGTAGCTGATGGAAAGCTATTGCCAGCAATGTGGGAGGCTGACCTATGGCAGGAGACATCATCATGGGAGATAATGATCTGGGACCCAGCCAGAGTGAGCCTCCAACACAACAGCAGTGGCTGTGTGCCTAAAGTGTCGGTTGTTCTCCAGAGCTGGGTGGGAGAGAGGAGAAACAAACCTTTAGCCCATGGGGCATGAGTCCTCATGGGAGCGGGGCAGTTCGTTTATTACTCCAATGCCTGATCACAAATAAACCACGGGTAAACACAGTTCAGGAGCTTAGAGGCACAAAGTAAAACAAGTGAGAAGCCCGTGTTCCACCCTGCCGTCTATATTTTTCTCCTGGGAATAGTTTTGGGGTTTTTTTTTCCCCATTTAATTATCCACTTCCCATCTAGCTCTTACTTTTCTGTAAATTAGTGCCTGGCATAAAAAGGGGATGTGACAGACACACCCAATCAACATTTGCTGGTAATTCAACTTTTAATGTCTCCTCTGCATGTTAATGGGGCTGTGATGGGATGTGGGCCATGGAGATCCTCTCCCCAGCGCCTGGCCAGCTCAGGTGTTAATCCTGCACGATGTGGGTGCTTGGAGCAGTCCAGGACCACAATGTCATTTTGTGGGACCTGATGCCTTGATGAAGAGGGGTTGACACTGCATTTCACTTTTGCTGAGGAGTACTGGACAATGTTAGCAGCTTCTCTTGGCTCTTCTCCTCGAGCCTTTGAAGAACATAGTAGCATATTCTCACGTCAAGTCCAGTGATATGGTCCTGTGCTCCTGCAGTGGCGGAAAATGATGGTTGTGTGTTACTAATAAATTGAAGCATCTGCCACCAAAATACATTACAAGATTTGGAGGCTGATTTGACATCTTTGCTGATGGGTTGTCCGATCCGCATATCTTATTTAAGTTAAGCTTACAAATACGGCATGACCTATGAACACTTCAGTAATAGGTTTGAGCCAGGAATGAGTTGTGCTTTGCTGAAGTAATTATTTATTCACTTAGGAGGGACTGATGGTTTTGCTCAGCTGCGAGCTGTGTGTAATTAAAACCATGGTCCCTGCCCCAAGAGGTTTCCAGTCTGAAAGATGAAGCAAAGGCTGTGCCAGAAGTTGCGGGAATCCCATGTGCCCATACTGGATATTCAGAAAATTCCTTTTTTTTTTTTTAAGAACTGTTAGTTCTTTTTATACAACAGGAGGCACAGGCTGTTTGGGTCTAGAATGTATTTAACACAGATTTTTGGTTTGTATGGCTGCAAGCCCAAAAGAGAGGTGGCTGCTGGAGGTCAGAGGTCTTCGTAAAAGCTGTAAGATAACCTCAAACTAGCAAAACTAGTCTGTCTAATGCTGAAACGATGCTCAGTGTAACCTGAGGACACACTGCCCAAACCAGAGCTGCCCCTCTTAAAGCCAGTCCAGGCCAGTGTGGGAGCCAGTGCCCATTCCCCTGTGCAGACACCATGCCCCAGGCGAGCAGTGCTGATCAGAGAGGCCTGGTCTAGAGCAATATCCAACATACAGCTGTTCTGCAGCTGCCAGGAGCCATTACCTCTCCCCCAGACCTGAAGAAGGGCTTATGCGCCTGAAAGCTTGGCTGTTTTTTTACTAATTATATAATTTGGCTTAATAAAAGCTATTACTTCTCCATACAAATCTTGTGTCTCTTTGAATAGGTTGGCACACTTCCTAATAGAACCAGAAACTGCTTCTTAAACAGAAGTTTGACCATTATTGTTATTAAAATAGGAAAGGAAATGGAGGCTCGTTCACAACAAAGTGATATTTATTGCTCGGTTTAATTGCTTAATGTAAAGTGCATGACTGGGGATTTGAAGGGGCTGATCTGCAGTTTGGTCACCCTTTGAAACAAAGCCACACATTGTGAAATTGCGTGTTGAAACTCAAGGACTGAAATGGCTCAAGCAGATGCGAGAGGAATAGAAATCGTTAGCTAAGCCCAAAGCGAGCCTGTGTAATTCTACAGGGAAAAATTCATCCTGGAATCTCCTAGTGTTGGGACCACCATCTTGTCCAGACCCATACCCTTGAGCAGGATGGGAGACGCAGGGGTGGGATGCTTGGAGGCTGGCTCGGACCTTTGCCACAAGCCTAGATTTGCCGTGGAGGGGACCAGGCAGGTGACGACATGAGTGGCACAGGCAGGCACCCTCAGGGGAGCAGGGCAGGAGGCAAAGTTGAGCTGGGGGATGCAAACATGAATGATGCCAGCCCCAAGTGTGTGAGCCGTCCATTGGGGTGAACAGGCACTAGGTGAAACTCTGCCCCGGTATATCTCTGTCTCACATGCCATGAGTGCTGCAGAATCTCCCTCAGCCCTGACCATGGCCACGCTCGCCTGTGGAGTCTCAGCTGAGCTGTGTGGCCATTGCCCCACTCCTGTCTTTGTCTTCATGGGGAGTAAGTGTGATGGAAGTTGTTGCATTTAGGTTGAGGAATAGGTTTAATTCATTATCCCAGCTCCCCTGCTTTCCCGAGGGCTACCAGATACCACCGCCACTCCTGGCACACATGCCCACCAGCAAGACCTCACAACCACCTCCTTGGCTGGATCTTGGCCACTTCGTGGCTCAGGCTTTGGGACACATATACAGGTTTTATGGCCTTAATACAAATAAGGGATGGTTCAAACAAGTATTTTCTGCCCAGCCTCTCCCCATTGAGTGCTGAACCCAACACTTCCCACAAGTGATTCAGCAGCGTTGAGGGAAGTGGGAGCTGCTCTGCTCCAAGGTCTGTCAACAGGCAATAAATCCAGCATGATGGCAATATTTTTTTTTTTGCATGCCTGGAAAGCCACTTTTATCAGTGGCAGTAGTGACAGCACTACTTCCAGGGGTGGGGAGGTTTGATTCCCAGGCACAGCATCTCCTGGCCCTGGAGAGGGGGAATTCACCTTCATCCACCCCAGGAGCCAGAGGGGCATCCCATGTCCATGCTGATGTCCAGCAAAGACACCCCCCGCAAAACCTGAATCCCATCCTTCAAACAAAAACCAGTCCAAAGTCCTTCTCCCATGAATGAGACTGTGCTTTTTTGCCAAAGACAGCCTGAATATCACCCATCCTGCCATGCCGAGGGCTCCCAGCATGGCTCCTCTGTAGCCGGGTGGAGGGGTCTTAAGCACTTTCCAACAGCGGTGTGGTCTGCCTTAAATGATGTCTTGTTTTTTATAATGTAACCATGCAGCTCTGAGCTATTCCCATAGCGCTCTTAGTAATCAGCCCTGGTATGTTGAAAGGCATATTTGTCATGTCTCAGCTGGTCTCTCAGAGAAACAGTCACAGGTCAGGTTAGTTACCTAATTTATATGTCAGGGGCTGAAGGAATGAATCAACAGCATTTTTTGTATTTTTCCAGACAGTAGCTTGATATTCCTGGCACGTTGAACCTTAGGGGTTCTCTTGCTTTTGTGATCATTTGCAATCTCTCCTTATGCGGCTGATGTAACAGCAATTCAAGCAAAAAACGTGCTACCAGCATGGAGAGCCAACGTCTCCCTGGTAGGTGACTCTCTTCAAAGCAGCTCGCTCTCATGCAGCCCACTGGTGCAGGAACATCCACACATACCGCGGTGCAAGCTAACCTCCAGCAGCAGGTCCCCAGCACCAGTTTGGAGGATCGTCCCGAAGGCCAGGCAGAAGCATCACGTCCCCATGCAGAGCGAGATGGGATGGTTGCTTAGTCCCATCTCCATATCTCTAGTCAAGGAGTGGGCATTGCTGCGGGGACAGGAACAGCGGTGTGCAGCTCTGTGAGCACACACAAATACGTGCACATACCATGGTGCAATTCCTTCAGTGCAAATGTAATTTGTGTGCATGCAAAAGGTGAGGATGCTTAACCCATGGAAAACATAACTTGCCAGACCTGATCATCCTCATCCCATGAGCGGTCTCAGAGGATAGCCAAAATGAAAGCAGAGAGCTGGGGTGTGCCACCTCCAGCACCAGCCATCCCCAGCACCGGGGCGAGAGGCTGCCCGGTGCTGCTGCATGGATATTCCTGCTGGGACCACACACGATCCTATCCGAGAGATTTCAGGCAGATCTTTTCCAGCATGTTAATCTGTGTTTGTTTATTTCCATCCAGCCATATGTGTTTGGGAAGATGGATAGGAAACCATTCCCGATGGATGCAATATCTGAAACAAAAAGCAGTAGGCTGGGCAATTTCCTAAGCTCCATTGACAACCATCGCGATGTTGGGGGAAGCAGGTGCAGCGTTGCCCTGCTGAAGGGGACCCTCGCTGCAGCATGCCAAGCAAAGAGCAAATGCATTGATGCTCTCAAGGCTTAAAAAAAAAAAATTTGCTGAGGCTCAGGGCTGTGGGGGTGACCAAGGGTTTAGCTCACGCCTCTGCAAGGGTGTCTCTGCATTCAGGGTGCTGCATGGGGAAGGTTTAACCTCGGGTGCAAGGAGGAGAGCAGGGCAGGGCTGCGGCTGCCTGCGAGCACAAACCGCTGTGACCCCTCAACAGGAAACACAAAGCAGAAGCAATGTGGAAAATACTTTACAAAGTGCCTGTTTACTCTAGGCTAGCAGGGGGATAAAACGTGTGGCAAGGAGCAGGCTGTGCACCCATCAGCCATAAGAAACACAGTCAGGTGGGGAAGAAAGAAATAAATCCTAACAGGCACAACTTGCCATCACAGGGAAACAGAAAAGCAAATTATGAGCTTGGTTTTTTGCAAGATGAAAGACGGGCCATTAGCTGCCTCTGGAAAATACTTTCCAAACCCTTTTGTGTGTCAGGTTCTCTGCAGAAGGGCTCTCCCAGCACCCCAGGCAACCCAGGCAGCGGCAGGGGAACGCCCCATGGCCAGGGCTGGAGAGGTTTGAACTTGGACTCATTTATTTAGATTTGACTTTTCTCTTGCTGGAGTTCCTGGACTTAGCCCAAACCTCAAAAGTAAGTTACAGCCAAATATTTCTGAAGTTGGTAATGAGATACCAAAGCCTTACTTAAACAATAGTCCTGTCCCAAATTCTCCTGCAAGGTTCAGGGCTGATACTCCATGGGCACAGCAGAGCCAGGCTTGAGGGTTGTGGTGCTGCTGGCCGGCCCGTGCTCACCATCCTCCTCCCGTATCTCATGAGCACATCTGGGTATGGCCAGGCACCCCCAGGTAAGCCAAGTGCTCACTATTTTGCCTGGAAAACAAACATTTCTGTCATCGTCCACCCACCGTGCAGGGTTAATTGTGACAGAGCACGTCTCTCCCCACCCTAAATTCCTACTTGGCTGCTGAACTCTCCCATTTTCCAACAGCCTAAAAACACGGTGTGACCTGCAAAGCCTCTTCCAGGCTGCAGCAGCGTACCAGCCTGCTTGGGTGCTTGCTCATGGGCTGCAGGACCAAGTGAACCCTGCTCAGGTAGAGAAACCTGACCTAACCCACCCGATCTGCTTTGCTCTCCGGTCAGGATCTGGCCCTACGTCGCTTCTCTGCACAGAGATACTGGTTTCGTGCTAGGCTTCCTTGCTGGTCTATTTTTTTGCATTGTATTTGAATGAAACTGAGCAACCCTGTGAAAGTAAAGATAAGTGTTTTGAGATCTTCAGGCTCTGGTGCAAAAACCTTCTGTTTCTCAGCCTTCCTGGGAAACAGTCAATGATAAATTTGATGCCCTCCTTGGCAAGAGAAAGGGTTAATTGCTTTGGTTTCCCCTTGATACTTATGGCTAATGCCAATGAGATCTGGAATGATAAGAATAAAATATGATTGAAACCTCTGGCTGTTCAAAAAAGCTCAGGTTTTAATTAAATTGAGAACTAGCTGGTTAATGAGCACGAGGACTAATGGTCTGATCAGCAGGCAACACCCGGTGAAAAATAGACCGTCTCAGTGGCTGGGCTGGAGGGAGAGCCTGGACTGGGGGACACAGCCCAGGCGGGGGGGGCTCTGGCTGCTTTGCAAAGGGCATCCAAGCCCCATCCGAGAACCCCCCCAGGGAGGAGACACATCCTTGATCCCAAGATGTGCCAGTCACAGGGCCGTTGTCCTCTGATAGAGCTGTCCCCTCCCCACCCCCAGTGTGTCCCTGCCCAGGGCCCAGCTGTGGAAACCCTCTTCAGAGAGCATCACAGGGGACCGGGGGATGCCAGGGGGACAAATGAAACCTCTCATCTCAATTACCTTTGAAAGGGAGAGTACAAGGATGGGGGAGACAGGACTGCAAAATCAATTCGAAATTTATTGTCAAGGGGAAAAAAAAAACCCACCACAACAAAACCACCACCCAAGAAATAAACTTCTAAAATTAAAAAATCAATGGAGAAATGTCCTTCTGGCTGCCCTTCCCCCACCGTGCAAAGCACGGGCTTCCTTCTGATTAAAGCTCAGCCTGGAGCAGTTTCGGTGGCAGGAGGCCAGCAGAAAGCTTACGGTGCTCTCTGCAGTTTAAGGTGGAGCTGTGGACACCGCCTTCCCCAGCAGCGCCAGGTTGGGCCACGCAGCAGCAGCCTCTCGGTTACACCGGTTACACCCGGCCGTGCCACCTCTCCGGGTTGCGCCGGTTTACACCGCCCGACCAGCAAAGTCAGGCTCTCCGTTCGCAGGCGCTTGCTGGCAGATGCGTCTTGGTGGGGTTTTGCTTTGCTTGCGGCCGCCTCCGACAGGTTTTCACTAAAATAAATGAAATGGAATGTGAGGTGAGAGGGAAGGGGTGCAGGAATAAGTCCTGCCCCATTGCCAGGGAGATGTGGTTGGGGATGCTCCCACTGAACAACGCCCACACATAGGGGTTTGTTCACATTTGGGACCAAACCCTGCAGGAGCTTTGTCTCTGGTGGCCTGCGACATCCTCGTCATTGTCAAGGCTCAGCAAACACCCGGCATGGTCGTGCTGCTTCCCAGAGATGTGGTCGGTGCTATGGCACAAACGCGCCGACAAACACGTGGAGGAGAGGTGTTCACAGCCTGCAAACCAGCATGAGGCCACATCGATGTGAGGACTGGTTGAGAAGCAAGGAAGGGGCATTGCCAGGCAGGTTCCAACCCGGAAAGTGGGTGCAGACCCACCGTGAAGGGTTTGCTCGAGAAACCAGGACCAACGCAGGCAACTCATGCAGAGACCTGTCCCAGCCCCTGCTGTTGAAGCTACAATGTCTGTTTGATGCCCTTTCTCTACACAGAGGATGCCTTGGCATAAGGTGACGGGTCTGATGCCCACCAGAAATGCTTTATCCTTTCAGCTCCATCCTTGACCAGTGGGAGAAGGAGCACTGAAGAGCCTCAGCCAAAAACCACACAGACCCCTCTCCAAAGATAACTTCACTGCAGTTTTGGGGGAAGGCTCATCCAAGGCCACCTGGCACTGCAGCTGCCTCTCTAACCAGACCCTGCACCCTGCGAGAGCAGCATCTCCAATTTGATCACCCATCATACAAATGT
Source organism: Bucorvus abyssinicus (assembly GCA_009769605.1). Classification (NCBI taxonomy): domain Eukaryota; kingdom Metazoa; phylum Chordata; class Aves; order Bucerotiformes; family Bucorvidae; genus Bucorvus; species Bucorvus abyssinicus. The sequence goes on along the minus strand of CM020035.1, from coordinate 7,309,556 downwards.
CACCCCCCAGCCTCCCTGATAGGGGTGTTCGTAGTTCACAAACGTTTACTGTCACCTATTTGTGCTCAGGGCCAGCACGGTGTGATGGCATTTGATAGTCTTTTAGCTCATGAAGTTGGAAAGGCAGTTTGGGTGCTTCTTCACAAAACAAAGGCGAACACGCATGGCACCTGTATATTGGGTATAGCATTAAGATTGACAAGGTGCTGCCTTCCCGAGGAGCAATATTTTATGAGGATATTTACTGTGCCATTGGTATTATGGGGCAATGAAACTGTCGATGCCTGTTCACGTCTCATTGTCCGTAATCGCTTGGAAGACAGAGCTGCATCTGCAGCTGGAGCTGGGGCCTGCTGGAGTCAGCGTTGGCATTGATTTCAGTTGGCCAAGGATGGGTCAAGACCCTGGGACAGCCTCCATGGAGGGAAGCCACAGCAGGGTGCGGGGTGCTTTTCGTGGTCTGGGAGGGGACAGCAGCGCAGTGAGGTTAAGAAATAACACATAGGGATGATGCAAATACCAGCCAGGTTTAAAAAAGGGCCAGTTGCAACTCTGAGCCCTCCAAAACACACAGAAACCCATTATTTGAAGGCATCAGTGCCACCTCCGCCAGTTAAACGTGTCATTCAGTGTGTTGGGCGAGTGGCGGTATCTCCCTTTTGAATCTGGATACATGAGATTTCAGGTCTAACTAGGTTATAACATGGCACATACTCTTTTTAAATTGTGCCTGCTGTAGAATAAATCTTACCTAGATTTTTCTGGGCGTTTTGTTTCAAAGTGCTGTGTGGAACCAGGTGAAAACCACTGAGCAGCTCTCAAAAGGCCTCAGATCCATCTGTGTGGAGTCTTCACTGAGACTGGAGAGCGGCCAAGCGCAGAATCTATAAATCATGAATCAAGCCCCCCATTCCCATCCCTAAATCACAATTGTTTTAAAAAGAAATACAACATATTGGTTCTTGTAATTTGCCTTTTGGAGTTTGTGCCTTTAGGCACATTTTCCAGCTTTTCTGAAACACAAGGACTAGAAACTTCCTCTCATTTCTCAGTGAAAGCTGAAAGTCTCACTTAATTACTTGCATCCAAGAGCCGCAGCTTTATGAAAAATTCCAAATATCAGAAGATTGGTAATAAAATCTGGGGCTGGCAATGCTGAGACTCCAGTTAGATGCAGGATATTCCTTTCATAATTGTCCAAGAAGAGTAGGCAGCACTGGGAGCTTGGTCTGCTGCAAGAGTAACAAATTTAATGAGTTTCGGTGAACCAACGCAGAAAAAGACCTAAAGCCTGTGTTCCTTGGCCGGGGCGTTCACGTCACTGCTCAGTTCCCACTGCCTTTTGGACCATGTCAGCAGTAACGCACGCAGGGATTCAACTGGGAAAGGGGCAAAGGTGGCTGGCACTTGCGCAAGGGTTTAGGCAACAGCATTGCAAAGCACCTGGCACGGGTGAGAGGGAAGTGGGGAGGTGCCAAGGGGAGTTGGGGTTTAGTAAAGAAATGCTGAGGCTCAGCCAGCCCTTCAGAGAGGCAGCCTGGTGAAATTATGTGATATTTGAGACCTATTCTTCTGCAGGTCCCAACTTGCACCCCTATAAAAGCAGCTTTGTTGACCTGGGCTGGTCTCCAGGCATTGGGTTTAACGTCGCAGCCCCGACCACAAGCATCGTCTCAGGATGCAGAGTCCTGCCATGCCTTGGGGTTTCTCCTTGGGCTTTCAGTGCCCTCCATGGCAGCATGGTTTCTTTTGGGTTTACTGTAGTGGCCGTGTCCTCCCAGTCAGGCTTGGTGTCCCAACAGCACAAGCACCACCCACCTTGGTGGACCCAGAAAGGGGACGCAGGGAGCACAAGCCACCATGGGCCGTTCCCTCTGTCACCACATCTCCCTGGAGAGGCTCCCCCTTGTTCCTGGAGGGGACTAGGACTTCCTCAAGGGATTATATGGAGATCATCTTCCTGTGGCCCAAACCCAGAAGGACTGCAGGGGCTGAATCCTCCTCTCTTCCTCCCCATGCCCGAGCATCCCTGGCCATGGGCCACCACCTGTGAGGGCACCACGAGGGCTATCTTTGCTTTCGCAGAGAACATCTCTTGTTGCTATTCATGGAAATGATGAGATAATGGCCTGAAATCTTGGTTCCTCCAAGATAATTGAAAATGGAGCTTAACTGCAACTCTAAAAAGGAAGTTTAAATTAGGTTGCAGAAGAGAAAAAGAATATTTGACAGCAGGAGCAGGCTCTGGAAATGCAGTTATTGTTTCTACTTATGGGTTTTGAAATGTAAATAATTTAACACCCAGCTAAGCAGAGGAAAATCTGCTATTTTTGGTTTATTCTGAACAAAGACAGCTGTGTATTCTAAAACATACGGTTCAGCATTTAAAAAAAATAATACAGAAATAATGCTGGTGAGATTGTCTTTAGGTATTTACGACCCAGCACCAAGGTCTTGCATTACACTGGTACCTTTGCAGCAACCTTGAGTCGTACCAGGTCATTGCAACAAACCCATAAATAAATGATTTGGCTAGGCTATTTCTACGGATTCATTAAAAATTCCAGCTGAAGGGTGAACGCGCGGGGAGAGGTTGCAAAGGCAGCATTTAGGTCTTCAGTGAGGTGGCACCATGGCTCACATGGCAGGCTGTCGCCTGGTTAGGTGTTAGATTGGGAGTCAGAGTGAGACGGATCCTGCTCTCATTAGCGAGATTCCCAAGGCAGCAGCTGCTGCGCGGTACCAGCTGTATGCAACGCAAAGCGGCACGGAGAACTGGATTGCAATTCAAATTCGGGTCCCCATTTAAATAACGAGAGCTCTTGCAGACACACGGGCATATCTCTGGGAGCTGAAGATGAAGCCTCTTCCTTCAGAGACCTTAACCGAGTTACCATGCTTTTGGTAATTAGCGCAATCAGGCCTGATTTGTTTTTCTGCTCTCTCAGCACTCTCAAATACACATTTTTTAAATAACTTGCTGGGAGAAAGGGTTAAATACCTCCGGGCTAGATAAAACGTCCTGCAAATGTCACTGCCTTCCCAGCCATGCTGGCTGCCTGCTGATAGACCCAGCAACGGGTAGATGAGATTTTTGGTGGAATTGACTCTTGTTTTTCTGCCGGCTGTAACCAGGCATGATGATGAAACCCCATCCACCGCAATAACAAGCGTAACTGCGGTATCAGGAGTAACTGCTGCTCTTTCTTTAGCATTCATGGGGTCTGGCCACACGAGATTGGGAATATCGTGCTGAGTCTCCGGAGATAGGAAACCTTTGCACCTTGGGAATGTACCGCTGGGTCCCTCCTCCTGGTCCAGTCCCTGCAGAGAGGTCACAGGGGTCAGGGAGGAATTTTTCCCCAGCACAAGAGTTGAGCTGCTCACGCTGAAGAAGGGCTGCAGCTTTGTGGGCTGATGCACATCCACCTACCTGCATTCCTGAACAGGAGGGCAGGTCTCTCCTGGAGCTGCTGCTTGCCCTATCCCCATCCCATCCCTATTCCCAGCTGGTGGTGGTGGAGCAATCTGGGCTCTCCCAGCCACAGCAGGGAGACCGCAACAAGACATCACAAGCCTGGCTGGGGAGGTGAACCCTGAGCTGGCGCCCGCCCTGGCAGCATGGGTGCATGTCTCAGCCAGCCGGGCACATCTGGGACAAGTTGTGCGGCACCTCTTCTGCCATGGGTGGAAAGTTAGATAATCTCCTTTAGAAATATGCATGTGTATCTTGGGCGGCCAGGGTTTCCTACACAGTGCAGAAACTCTCCTTGCCATTGCCAGGCTGACTGGCTGTAAACACATTACGGAGCTGGAGGGCAAAACCTGTTGGTGCTGCGTCTTCTTGGAAAACCTGGCCCTAGGTGTGGGGAGCACCTGGAAATCTTCCTCCTAGCTCTTATGTTAATTCAGCCCCATGGGCCTGCTGAAGCTCATTGTAATTCAGGGGGAGTCTTCCCATTGAGTTCAGCCAGCTTTGAATAAGGTCGTTTTTCTCTTCAGTGGTTTTTTTGGTGTTTGTTTTTTTTTTTCAAACCTATGCTCACTCTAGGGGAAAATGTATTTAATCACACAAGTGCTGTGTTTGTAGCCGTGCTGCTATTGTCTCCCCAGCAGCGATGCAGCTCTGTGCAAGGCTTTGTTCCCACAAGGAGGTGGTTAGAGGGGATGGTCTCCACTGCAAAGGTGGTCAAGCCCATTTCGCCTCTTTCCAAACCCACACAGATGTTATAGGTGCAACTGGGCTGACTCAGAGTCAAATATTGCTTGGGCTGTGCTTTTTTTGCATGTGAGAGAGAAATGGTCAGTGGAAGAGGTGGGCTGGCACATCTAGGATAAGATTTTCCTTGGTTTGGGGGTTGGGCTCCTTTATATGTGTGCTTTATATCTCTGCATCAAAATGGTAAGTTAGGTCTTATGTAAAATACCTTATCCAGGTATTTTAGCAGCTCCTGAAGAAGAGCGGGTAATTTACAGATGGAAATGAGGTTACTCAGAGTTGCACAAAGCACTGGTGACTGAGCTGCGAATGCAGCCCATCTCCCTTAACACTGCTTGGTCCTCCCTACCCAGGGCCACCATGTCTCCAGGGCCAGCATGTTCCCTCATCACTGGCGCTATTCAGTCAGCATAAATGCTGCTGAACTTCAGACCTTGTTTTACCCCAGACCATCTCCCCTTCCACGTGACTCCTGTGGTTGTCATGAAGTTGTATTTGATTTTGGAGACAGCAAACAAAGATTTGGCTGTTCTTAGCCAAGACTGCAGGCGAGGAAACCATAAAAGTCTCTGGCACCTGATGCCCAGCAGCCACGCTCCAAAACGCCTGATTTCTGAGAGGAAAGTCCTGGTTCCCACAACCTTCCCCAAGGTTTGCGGTAGAAGGGTGGAAGGTCTGTGACGGAGCTGGAAAACAAAAATCCTTCACCGCTTCTCCCCAGCCAGCTTTCTCCTCTTGGCAGCTTTATCAACCTTGCCTGCTTTGTGCCGGGAGCTGTTTAGACTAGACAAGCAAGATTTGAGTGCTCACTGCTTTATTTTCACCCCCCTTTCCTGCTGAGTATCTCTCCATCTCCCGTCCTTCCTCGGTGGCGACGCTGCCTCTCCCGCCTGCAAACACAAAGGCGAGTGAGTCAGTGCAGAGAACACAAAGTGCTCCAGATATGAAGCAGATGGGATTGAAGAGTCTGGTACAAATTGTCTTTTTTTAATTCACTGAAACTCTCTTAACCCCACCCCCCCCAAGACTTCTCTCCGTATTCTTCATTAGCAGGGCTGAAAATGAAGCGACTCCTTGGCAATCCAGGATTCTGTAGTATCAGCCCTAGGTGTGACTTTGCCTCACGTTTGTTAATAAAGGCGGTGAATATTGCAAATGGTTTTCTGTGAGTATTTGCTTGGATGCTGGAATTAATTCACCGGGTGAATTTAGCTCCTTTCTTCGTGCTCCACCTTTCTCTGAATGTTCATACCGGAATTAACGTCTGTAGAAATTGACTTTGCAAGAGGGTGAAAATCAATAGGAAATGTCAGTTTCGCTTTTCAGACTGAATCAGATAAACATTTTGAGCCAAAGTAACAGAATGTGTCATAGGTTGAAGAGAAATGGTCAATCAAAATTACCCAAAATCCATGTTTTGACATTTTCCATTGTAGTGAACTGATCAGGTTTTGCTAAATCCTGTTTCCTGGGACTATGAATCATAAGTTTTCATTTTCAGTTACTTCTATACTTAATGGATGCACGTAGGGTCCTATAGGGCCTTTGGGGACGTCAGCAGCCAGGTGTGTTTGTTCCCCTTTTCCCTGCAGGATAACCTCCTTGGTTTTCCTGGGTTTGGTGATACTCACTCACATTATGCACCACGGGCTGGAGGTTCTTTTTGCCTTATGCAAGAGTTGCTTAGCATAAAATTTTAGATTTTGCAGTTAGGGTTTTTTGCTAGATAAATGTATTTTAATGGAAATTTCCCAAACTACTCTTGTGGAGTGCTGTTCGCAGAAACGTGCTGAGAAAAGTAATACCGAATAATCAGAATCAGTCAGAAGGAGCACAATGAGTTAAAAACGTTTCAAATAATCGTCAGCTCTAGCAAAGTAATAACCTGCTCGCCGAGACTCCACAAGGAGAAAAAAACCTAAATTCATTGGATAAATTATTTGTTGCAAATTATTTCTTCAGCTCTAATTAGTAATCTTCATTTTACACAGTAGGCCTCTAATGACCTGCTTGACAACTATGATGTCTGATAGACAGTGGGGATTTGCATGAAAATGAGTTTTATTTTCTCCCATCCCAGCCATAAAACAGCAACAGTGAGGATGCTCGGCTTTACCGCAGAAAAGGTGAATAACCAGGCGCCCAAGCTCTGGGTGAAAGGAGATCACTCAGCTGCATTTTGGGAAATAGGAAAAAACAGGAGGCATTAATTCAAACAAAAAATAATAGCGCCTGGCACACGAACAAGCCTAATCAGGTATGGTTACTGAGTGGAGTCATGTGAATAGCTGGTGACGGAGCAAAAGCAGAAGATAGAGCTCTCAATGACAACATGGTGACCCAGCTCTAACAGGTCTTGCGCCGTTGTTTTCCGTGATTGAAAATTTTTTTTGCCTTTTTATAGCACGGGGGTTTTTTAATGTTGAATCTATTTCAAATGCGCTATCACCTCCTGTCTGCTGATAATTGACAGCCTTCGGATCTTTGTCTGGCTTGTGTATCCTCAATCTAGATAGGTTCAAGCAGAAGCCGATGCTCTTGCCAGTCACGAGCAGCTCAAATAAGGTCAAAAAAGAGCAAGAGAAAAATCAGGAGAAGGCAACAAGCCTGGTGTCCCTCCTGCAGCTCTAAGGGATTTGCAGTATTTTTTGGTGATTTCAGCAATGTTATTCCCAGCCCAGTTCAGCACATCTTGTGCTTTGACAGCTCAATGCACCTGGAAATTATTACTTGATAAAAACTGGCAACTTCTCTCACTTTGAAAGGTTTTTTGGAAACAGGGCTTTATTCTTACCTGCCTTCTGGACTTCTGCTGGTGTAAAAAGAGGTGAAACTGGACGTAAATGTAAGGCGCAAGAAGCACTGTAACACCACCTGCGTGTTGACGTGTCCATTTTCTTTAAGAGTCTTGATCTGATGGTGCAAGAAGAAAAAAGGTTGGCGGTTTGTGTTTTGGCAAGCAGGTGCTGGGCTTACAAATACAGTCTTTTGTCAGCCGAGCTGCCATGGGAGCCCTGCCCGCTTATTTGGTGGTGAAAGTGAACATGATGGCTTGAATTGCTACAGTAAATTAGTGAGCTATTGGGGTAACAGAGATCAGAATCTGACCTCAAAAGGAGTTTTAGCTGATCATTTTTATTTTATATTATTTTATTCAAAACAATATGGTCATCACATCAATTTGTGAAGGAAAAGGCAATTTTTAGTTGCTGGTCATCCCATTCACTTGATTTTTCTTTTAATGATTCGGCGAACGATCTCTCAGCGAAAAAGATAAAAGATGTAATAAACCACTTTCAGCCACTTCTCTACAAATTGATCCCACTCCCTCTTCATGTATTGTTGATCTTCTAATTTAATCACTTATCCAGAGGCCATACACAATTTTGTAAAAATGTCACACAAGAAAAAAGGAAGAGAATGAGAGTGGAAATCTCTTCCCTCTGCCAGGCTGCATGTCCTGCCTGGGAAGCAACACCTCTGGGCTGGGAGGGATGAAGAGGAGTCTGCCTTCATCCTGCCAGCATCACTGTCACGGAACTTAGCCGGATCAAGCATATATCATTTGGGGGTGGACAGAGAGGCAGCCGGAAAAAAATCCACACAGCCAGCATGATTACAGGAGTTTTATTTTACCAGAAAACTGGCCTAAAAATAGGTCGAGGAGGGCGCGGGGTGGTGCCGCGTGGCTGGCAGCCCCCAGCCAGGTGAGATTTGCCCTTGCACCCCTTCGAAGGGGCAGCAGCAAAAGCCAATTTCTGCAGGTGGGAGTCAGGAAGAAAGTCTTTGTAGTGCTGGTTCAAAGGGGCAATGACTGGCGCCCACTGTTTGCAGCATTTAGCTGGTTGGCAACAGCAGCCTCTGGCTTTTGTGTACCCAAAATTGCAGCAGCTGAAGGGTTAGGCATGGCTGTGCTTGTGGATGCAGCACTGTAATGATTTATTGAATTCTTTTGTGTGCTGGGTGGGTTTTTTTAGGGTCAGGAGTTGCCGTTTTAAAACGCTCTGTATAAACCAGATGTGTAAATCAATTAGCTTTTAAAGCACCTTTTTATGAGTTGGAGAAAACCTGTGCAGCCTCCATGGGCTCTCTGATGCCAGCCCAAACCCGCAGCCCTGATGCTTGCCCCAGGCAGGTGTTCAGCCCTTCAGAGCTCCCCCCATGGAATTCAGCCACCTCCATGGGAGCTCTGCACAAGGCAGGGCTCAGCCTGGATCCCCTGGCCACAGCCTGTGTGGAGGGAAGACATCACAGTTCCCTGGTTTTCAGTCCCCAGAGCCTCTGCCAAGGGACCAGAGAAGATGTGCCTCTCTGGGAAAGGAGAAGAAAAAACAGAGACGGCAAATTCTGCAAGTGCATGTGGAGTGGAGCAGCTGTGGGGTGGCCAGGGGAAGGATGGAGAGCTGGAAAAAGCAGCAGCTTGGGGAGAAGTGCAGGAGAAGTGGCCGAGAAAGTCCTTTCTAGGGAATTTCCATGAATGTCTGCGACACGCAAAGCCAAACTGGGACGTACGCCCACAGCTCTATGTATAGACCCTGTCTAAATCCGCTCCTAATCTCCTCCAGGCTTAGCTGGGCTGATCTGGGCTGCAACATCTGACAGTTCTTCTCCTGAGACCTGGCAGAAAATGGGTATGTCCGTGGGCTCTCCAAACCTGGGACTGCTCCGTGTCCCCTCGTCCCCCCCACCCCGGTGTCTCCTGGGCACAGACTGAAGCACCGAGTGGGACTGCGGGTCAAAATAGTCGTGTGTGCCTAGAAAGTGATGGTAGCCGGGGTCTGAACCCGGCCGGCTCCGCACTGTTAGGGTCATGTCTCCTGTAGTTTAAAAAAAGAAACAGGCTGTGACTGCAGGCCAAGTCCTCTATTGGCATAAATGGCTGCAGTCCCACCGAGCAGAGTTCAATCTATTTATACCGGCAAAGAATTGTGCCCATCAGCTAGAAGAAATCCTGGACTCCTCTTTGACTCTCTAAGTTTCTGCCCCGTGGAACTACAGGACTGTGTGTCCACAGAGAGGAAGACTAAGGGAGCTTTTCACTAACGCTGTTGTGTAAAATCACAGATAGAGGGAAAGTCAAACTTCTCACAGGAACCCACCCAGCCTGATTGAAATTTCATTGGAAACGGTTTCTCATCCGACTTGAACCATAAAATTCTCCCCCAGCAAAATTTGCTCCCCACCGTGGCAAATGATTGAGTTCAAACCACGCTGAGCACCAGGGATGTGAAAAAAAGGGGGAGGCAAGAAACCCAGATTCCAGTTCTCTCCCTGCCTGTGGGACTTTCACCACCAGGGAGGCATCTTGGTAAAGGGCAATTTGCTTGTCTGGGGTGTTCCTCTTGTTGGGAGGGTGGAAAGGGGGTTTGGTTATGCTTGTTTGTTTTGTAAAAGCTTTGAAAAGCTTTGGCTTCTTCTCAAATACAGGGGAAGAGCTGAAAAAAAACCAAAACCCCCCAAACCCCCCGAAAACCCAAACCTTTATGGGTTTTGAAAGCTCTTTCCTGCTCTGTTCCAGAAGCAGCTGTTAATTGTAGAGCATTTCAATTGCAGAAAGTCTGACTGTCGAGTAGAAGAGTCTTTTTGAGCCTAACCAGCTGTGTGGGGCTTTTGTAAGTTGCTCTCGACATCGCAGAAGCTCAATATAGTTAGCGTGGCTCGGAATTTTTATTGCCGCTGGTTGTAAATATGTCTATATGCATTTTTCATTGTGGAGACCCCTGCGAGCATCTAGGAATCGAAACTTCCCTTCCACACCCCAGCCACCGAAATTAGATTATATACTGATTGCATAATTACTGTATAACAAGGTTTGCTCAGCCTCTCAGTGCACAATGCCTGTTTTCATAGCGTTTTAATATGAGCGACATAATAGGCACCAGCTTGAATAGCCGCATGCCAACGAGGCATTGCATTCCCAAACCAGCCCGAGTCTGTGAAATCTGGTCCAGCTGCTCAGCACGCGGGAGGGTGACGTGCAAAGACCTTCCAGCCCACGCCGGGCCAGGAATCAGGACACGCACAGGGAAACACTCCCCTTCCCCAGCCCGAGGTGGGCTGGTTGGCACAGAGCGCTATCTGCGTTATTTTTTCAGGCTACCACAAGCCAGTTACATTAATGCTACGTCCTTCACATGTGTTTTGCCTGCACCGGGGTCTGCGGATCTGGACCCATAATGCTCCCACTAACATTGATCTGGCTGCTGCTGCTGCTCTGGTCTTTCCTCTTTGCTCTGAGTGAATGATTTAAAGTGACTCAAACCCTGCACCAGGCTTGTTTTTCTAATAAGTTAGGCAGTAAATTTGCTCATGTACTCAGCCCTGGCTTCATCCGGAGTGCTATGGAACTGGAACAGCCCATAAACAGCAATTTGCTCATCTTTTAAGCTTTATTGTTTAGGCAATGGGTTTTACTTGGATGGTTGAAGACCAACTCTCTCTTCGCACAAAATGTTTTACCAGCTCCAACAATAACTGCAACCCATTCTTTCTGCTTTGCATTTATTTGCAATTAAAATAAATGGACCAAATGCTACCAGATGAAATGAGCACGACATTTCTGGTTGACTTACCCCCAGTTCCAATAGGTCCCGTCGCCTGGCAGTCGCTGCGTGTCCTCTCCACCCGTTGCATACTGCTAATGCTTTTGACTCTTCTTTCGTAAAACACAAGTCCTTCATGGACTCACTGGATCTTGTTCTCAGCCCGTCTCTGGAAGAAGCACATTGATGGGGCATGGTTCTTACTGGAGGGTGGTCCCCAGCTCTGCACACACTGGTTCATTCTGGGGGGCTTGTGAAGAAGCAGAGCTGGGACCTGTCTCCCTGTTGTGTTATTGTTGTCCATAAGCGTTAGGCTGTTCCAAGAGAACGGCCTGCTCATGTCAAAGCAAAGATTATGGGCCTGGCTTTGCTTACGTTAATTTTTTTAAGGGTTTGCATAGTTGAAAAGTGAAGAACTGTGAGAAACTTTCAGGCTCTTTATCATCAGATGCAAACACTTTGGGGAAAGAGGTTTCCCTTCTCTCGGCCTTTCATTTTCCTCTCTCTCCTCCAGCTCATGGCTCAAAGTCACTCAGATCATCCTCCTTGTTTTGCCACCCCGCAGTGCTGTGACTTGTCTCTCCAGTTTGGCAAGCGCCCGGGGAAGTGCCCAGGAATAGCTGCTGCTCCCAGCGCCGGCCAGGCTGAGAGCTGAGAGAAAGTCGGGGCATGACAAACTCAGGGCGATGCATACCCGCATGTGTCTGCATGCAAAAGAAACCCATCTTCCTCCCTTGAAGCTATTTTCTGTTGGGGATATAACCAGCACAGAGCTATTTGGAGAAAGGCTTATTAAGTCTTAAGCGTACTGAGGAAGACACTCAGGCCATTAGGAAGCCAGTGCCCTTGTTAAAGTTGCTAGACTCCTTTCTCTTTATAGGCTAACCTGCTGCCGTTACTGCTGCAGTAACGGCCAGGATGGACACACTCCAGAGCGGGGGGTTTTGCCCCTTCGTCATCTGATATCATATTTTGCTGCAGAAGTGTCACTGATGTCAGTGTTAGTGATGCAGTGGAACTGGAAGTCATCGACTCCTCCGCAAAGAGGGGCCAAGAGAGGGGCAGAGGAGCAGGTATCTCCCCATGGTTTCTGATGTGCTGAGGTGCAGCAGCCCATCAGCATGCTGCCAGCAGCGCCTGCCTTCCCCATGGCTTTGAGGCACTTGGGGAAGAGGAAGGACACAGGCCAGCCTCCATGATCTTACAGGAGTGCTTTCCAAGCAGTGATTAGGGGATGACCAGTCCTCTTGGTTCTGAAGGTGAGCAGTGTGGCCAGAGAGCAGAGAGCATCGTATCCTTGGCCATCCCTCACATCTCCACCCTTGCAGGGAGCAGCCCCAGCATCCCATCCTGCCCAAGCAGCTCTGTCCTTTGCTGGCCTGACACATTTTTACATCTGCTTTCCTCGTTTTGCTCCTTTGCTTTGGTGTCAGACTCACTGCTCTGTGAAAATTAATTAAACAGACCGTTCAGGTGCAAAATGTTCTAAAAAAACCTTAGTCATAAAAATGGCTAATTGTGGGTGAAGGGAATTAATTCTTGTACATCCCTGCGGAAAGCAATGACTGGGGTGATAAGAAGACAAATGACTTTTCGGAAAAGTTTGCCTACCCTCCTTATCTAGATTGTGCTATTTTAAGTGTGGAAGGAATGATGTTATTTTATGGAAGCACCCCAGCAGCCAGCGATGGTTTTAGCTGGCTCTCCGAGGACTCATCAGTTTGCATGCTGCAATGGCGTGTGGTTCACAGCAGCGTTCAATCATTATCACTGAACTTCACACCTTGGTGTTGCTCTGTGTATCTTATTTCCTGAAGAGTCAGAGGATGTAAGTCGTTCAGAAACTCAATGTTTCCTATTTAAAAGGACTTTCAGAGCCCATTTTTGGGGTTGGTCCTTTATCAGTGATGAAGGGGGGACTTGAGCAACTGTGAAGCACAGAGGATTATGTGCAAAAATGCCAGTTCATGGGACAACAACCAGGGATATTCCTTGACTCAGTGAGCCTGGGGTGGAAGAATCAGGAGGCACTTTCAAACATTTCTCCTTGAAAATACTGCCTGGAGAAAGGCCTTTGGAGGGGACATGACATTTTTGCAAGGGCCTCCAAAACCTGCGCCAAATGGCTGCACCACTCAGACCACTCCCAGGGTCACTGAGTCACCCACGGCACCATGTCACCTCCTGTGGCCATTGGCATGCAGGTCCAGAGACCAGGGTCATGGAGGAGTAAGTGGTTTCCTAACCAGATGGGTATTTTTTCTTTACCTTGAGTGAAATCAGCTCCAGCTCAGATGGAAGCTGCAGTTCAGGCTCCGAAGCGGGCTGCAGCCCTCATTCCACAGCCATCACTGTCCGCAGAGCTGGGAGCAGTAGTTTAATCTCACTGTGTTGTGATTTCCCTGTTTCCTGTATATTTTGGAGTCTATTAATGAACCCAAGTATTCTCACATGGGAAAGGCAGTCCTTGGTTTTCCTTCACATGCCAAAGAGGTTAAACATGGGATGACGGCGAATCTGGCAGAGAAGAATGATTTCTGTTCTTCATCGTAAACTTCCTGGCCGCTCCACTGCAAAGCAAAGGGCTATGTTATTTAGAAAGAAGCTGAACTTTTGGGGCACATATTACATTGCAGAAGTATTGTATCTCACCCCTAGACAGCAGCTCCCCTTCTCCTGGCTGAGCGGTAACATGAGGGCCCAGATTTCAGCTGTCAATGCCAGGAAAGTCCTTCTTTGCCTGCATGTGCCACCACTTCTGTTTTTTCACAGGATCTGGGAGATCACGGAGAAGAAGTTGGCCTCTCCATCAATCTCCATCAATCAAGCCGGCAATCTCCATCAATCAGTAGCACAAGTGGAGGGCTGGTACATGAGAGTGGATCTCCATTTGAAACCACTTTCTTGTTCACTGAAGCTTATGCTATCCGAGTTCAGAGTGGAAATTTCTTTGGGTGCAGGAGGCTGGGAAGGGAGTTGCTGACATCCCGGTGGGTAAGGCTGGTGGTCTCCTCTTACGTCAATATAATGGCTATCTCAAAAGCTTTTAAGTTTCAGTTGATATGGAAGATCACAAATTTGTCCAGAGCTGTTGCAAGTTTTATAAAATTATATTACCCAACTACAGAAAAATTTTGGCTGGCATTCCCCTTTGTGCATCATTCCAGCTGCATAGACCCCAGCACGAAAACTCCAGTCCTTCGGTCCACAGGGGTTTTCATAAGTCTCCCTGCATCCATAGCAATAGAGAGGTGCGATTTCTTAAACCGCTCCAAGGTTAAGGACTGCCAATATCTACTAGTTCATGTGCTTTTGTCAGTGTCAAAGAATACTTCTTCAACGCGATGATGTTAGGACTAAACTATCCAGCTATAATGGATTAGCAGCTTTCACAGAAAGGATCACAAAGCACTTTGTGTGCTACGCACCGAATACGCAGCTGCACGGAGCTGCTCTGGGATGGAGAACAGCAGAGGCGCCGATGGTCAGCAAACATATGGGGCAGGAGAGGAAATGCCAGCAATTCCTGGGCAGACGTCCACTCCTGCCAAGTATGCCATTGGGCCTTTAACATCCCTGCAGAGCAGATACTTTTAAAGTCTTTGCTAGACCTTAGAAAAAACCCAGATTTTTAAGGTCTTTCTAGACAGATGTACCGAACAGAACATGAGCGTGTCCATTCAGGTCGGCTTCTGCCCCACCAGGGTGCTGGCGCGATGCATTACCGGGTCAGCGTGATCCCAAACAAGCTGAACATTTCAGGCAAGAGCGGTCACGGTGTTTTCATCTTCATCTATTTTTATCAAAACACATGGGTTGCTTTGAGCACCGATGCATTTGGCACCCAGGCGTATCCACCCCATAATTGCTCCCGGCTGCACACACAGCCCGGGCCCCAACCACGGTGAAGAGGGCAGGGGAAGACAGACACACAGCAAAAAGAGGATGTCTCTGCTCAGAAAATGGACATTTTGACAGACTCCCGTCTCGCATTAGAAATGTTTTGATTTCGTTTCCTCTGCAGAACATAAACAGATTTTGAAACCTCAGAAGTTGCCGTGAAACAAACCCGTTGTTCCCCGGCCAGCTCTAATTACAGCTCGCGCCCAGCCCTTGCCTATCGAAGTCAGAAATTACAGAGGGGAGGATTCTGGCTCTGCACAGATTCATACGGAGAAATGTGATTTGTCACTGTCCTTTTAAGCAAAGTTAACAATTAGGTTTAAGATTTTTTTTTGTGATTTCTGTCCCTCCTTACCACCAGCAAATACCTACAAAAAGTGTCATACACACAGTGCGATAATGGGGAGGGCTGAGGTGATCATTGCATGCAACTTTAGCACGGTGGTGCCTTCTTTTCTCTGGCTTTCAATCCCAGGACTGTGGGCATCCGAGTGCAGCCCAAGGGGAGCATTTCCCATGCGCCCCAGCATGGCATGGCCACCCTGAGACCTGAGCAGAGGCTGGAGCAACAGCATCACCTTCCTCTGGTACTTCCTACGCCCGTGTCCCTGTCCCCTAAATCCACAGGCTGAGGCTTTCAGAGTTGTACCAGGGATTTTAATGCCAGCAGCAAACAAAAAAAAAAAAGAAGAAGAAGAAATGAGGCATCCAATTCCTGCAGACTGTTTTGAAAGTATCAACCTTGTATTTCTGGGCAGTTCATGAGCTCAGAAGTCCTGAGAAACCGGACAGAATTAGGGAAGAGCAAGAAAACTGATGAAGTGCTTGGGCAGAAGGGCTTGGCCTTGGTGGGAGGAGGTGCCGAGGGTTGCGTGACCACATTTGAACAGTAAAATGTCCAAGGGGCAAGAGGGAGGTTGGACGGAGGTGGCTGCTGTTAAGCAAAGCAAAAGCCAATGTGGCAGCGCACCAGGAAACCTTTCCTCATCCTGAACTTAAACCCATTGTGAAACCTTCCCTGTGGGGGAAGGGCTGGAAACCCCCGAGTTCGTGTCAACGATAGCAGGGGTGGCCGGAGCCTGTGGACGGCCCCGGGAGGATGCACCCCACGGTGAAATAAAGCTCTGGGGAGATCTGCCGTACCCAGGCTCTCCTGATGTATCTAATCACATCAAAGCAGCCCGTCGCGCAGGGCTCAGCCCAGGCAGTGACGTGACCGGCAGCCCGTTTTTGCAGAGCAGGGGCAGGAAAAGCCGATTTTGCAAATGGTTGGTTGAGTTACGACAGGAGAGCGCACACGGGTACATGCACTAATTCTCTGGGCCAGCATTTGTCTTCAGGATCAGGGCTTCAACCAAGAGAAAATCCTAATTTCCCTGTCTGATACAAAATGAGACGACGGCACTGCCAAGTATTTATAAATATAGGACTTCTTTCAAAATGACCAGTGCTGCCCCTGACCTGAATTCCGGCTGTTAGGTTTTCCATCCCCTCTCATCACTCTTTCATTTTATCACCCCCACCACTACACGGACTTTTCTGCAATGACTAGTTTTGAAGACGGTAAGCTCACTGCAGAAAAGCCGCATCAGAGATGTACGGTTATCAAGAGAAATAGGTGCCAAAGGCACCGATCTCACAGCTGTGTGAGGGGAAACGACGACAGTCATCCGAATACGGAATTATTTGCATCCCATCTTTGTCTCAGTGCGTCTGTAAGAGAAAAACAATCCTTTTTTAATAAAGTGTCTAAGGAATAACATCTTAAACCAAAAAATCTTCCAAGCTGCTGATACATTTCCTCTGTGTTGTCTGTAGCAATCCCTCAAAAGGGTCAGCTCTGAGTATTTCTTAATTTTGCAAGGATAACACAGGAAACGATTGCAACTGTGTTGGGTAAGTACGCTGCTTGTTTTTTCAAGGAATTCTTTGTGTATTTGATTTCCATTTACACTTCTGCATTTTGGTGCACCGAAACAAATATTTCTGGTAGAAGCAAAGGAAGCACTGATTTTTTTTTTATTTTCCACAGAATTGACACTTGGACTATTTTCAGCCAGCTTTCAAGTTGGCTTAAAAATGAGGGTCATCATTTGGGAGGAAAATTGTCTGGTTTATTCCGCATTTTCCCGGTTTCATGTGTCAAATTTAAAATCTCAATAACATTTAGAAGTTCAAACGTGTTTTTCCCTGGCCTGCGCTGCGCAGTGCTTGTCCGCTCCGCTGTTCAGGAAGGACAAGCGTGGTGTGATGCATTGGACTCGTCATGACCCATCTCACATATCTGAAATAATCCGAGAAATCATTGCAGATCCTTTTTATTGCAAGAAAAACTGGAATTCTTCTCAGACAGAGGATAAATAAAGCTATCATGTCTTGCCCACAGAAGATCTTCAGAGAAAGAAGAGCTCACGTTCCTCTGATCATTTCTTCACGCGCCATTAATTGCTCTGATAATCCCATTGCCAAATCCTTTGGTATCTGAAAGCCTTTGCAATCGCCATCTTTAAAGCCACAAACCGGGGACTGCTTGTCCTGAAACCCTCAGCGCTCACCCCGATGGTTCTTAGGTTTTGCATGTTTGTGGAGATCTGGGGAGTTTCCAGCCCAGCGAGCAGCAGGGCTTGTTCGTCTCGGGGCAGAGGCTTCCAAAACGCAGCGGGAGCTGGGCACACATGTTTCCAATTAGCATATAAGAAGAAGGAAAAAAAAATTAATATTTTTAGAGATTTCCAGATTTAGGCTGAAGTGTTTATAAAACTGGTTTAAGCTTTTAAGAATGTATTTCCTGGCTTTGAAGCTAAGAGGAGCCCCTTGACTTCATGGGACTTTGGATGGGATCCCTGACTGTTTCTGGAGCTCCAGCACCGGAGCAGTTCAGAGCGGGGGCTGGTACCCACGGCTCCATCTGTATTGTGCCAGGGATGGGAGGGCTGTCCTGGCACCGGCCTGCCAGCCCCACTGACTGCAACACCTTTATAAGCATTGTTTGGGGGTTTGGGTTTTTTTTTTAATGCCGTTCCATAAGAGAAAAAAAGTGCTGTATTATTTTCCAGTCTCTGCTCTGGTCAGGAGGCTCATTCATGTTCAGTGGTGTAAGAGCTAAAAAACAGAGAGTATTCTCAAAATCACAGTGTACTGAGAGAGGAGAGAAGGGTCGTGTCTTGGGACACTAATGCTGGATCACTCCCTGATATGACCTCCTCCATGTTTTGTCCAGACCCATCATAAATAACATAAAAAAGCACCTACCCAGTCGGTCTAAACAGAGTTTTAAATATATATCCTGTCCTTTTTGCCCTCCTTGGTTTTTTGCTTCTTACATAAGCGGTGAGAAAGTGTTATATTTTATTTTCCTTCACTTCAGCATTTTCTCTACCTCCACGGAAAGCTGTAGTTATTCCATAAAACCAGTCACTGAGGTAAATAATAGCAATCTTAGCCCATAAACCTGCCGAAACTGTTGAAATACATTAAAAGATTAGAGCAATCATTATTAATATGAATTACAAGAACAGAGAACCTTAGCTGAATCTGTTATAAAAAAGGAAATTTTTATCTGAGTTGGTTTTAATTTCAAATAAATAACAGAAAGAATTTTTCCAGGAACACGAGGGATAGTTTTATAACATCAGTCTATCAGAAATAATGCCCAGTCAGCTCTGTTCTCTGCCACGCACGCTGAAGCGTTCAGACTCTAAAGCGCTGGTTTCCCTTCCTCACATACAGGGGGGAAGTACTGATAATGAACATTTCATAAAAGAACAGAGACCTTTATCAAAGGAAAAGATGCATAATGCATTTTCAGCATTATTATTCTTATAGCACTTGCCTTTACACAATTATTATTTGATGTTCAGGTTTGCTTGAGAGGAGCATCTGAAGAAGATCTGCTAAGTCAAATCTCATGCTTTTAAAAGGCCCTTAATGAATTTTTCTTGCTGTGTTTATGATGAGAGGTTATTTTTTTGTAGATCATCTGTCATTTTTTTTTGTGCGAAGTGTTTGGTTTTTTAATTCTATTGGTTGATTACTCGTGCAATGGTTATATGTTTTCCCATACAGCCCTGCAGGACTTTCCTGCGTGTTGAGTTAGTGCTTCCGAAACAGGCCTGTCTGGCCTCCCTGGAGACCAGTTTTCTCTCAATCAGTGGAGATACAGCTACAGCCCTCGCTGGACATGTCCAACGTGTCCTCACACCCCAGCACACGTGGTTCCAGGCAGCCTCAGCCCCGCTGTGCTGCTGGTACATTGAAGGGTTTGGAGATGCTCCACGGGAGCCAGGTTTTTGACCTCGCCCATCCACAGGATCCTTCAGGGTAAAGCCACTGTTGTTAGGTAGAGCCTGACCTTGTGAAACACCCATCATCTGAGGAGCCAGATCCTGCTTTTCCACAGTGATATTAAAATTCAGCCTGTGTAGGAAACAATGTTATTTTCCCCCCTACTATTAATGGAAGTTTTCCATTCCCTAATTTCCCGAGGAATTCCTACAAAACTCCCTGAGAAATTACGTATGGGAGAGGACAACCGCTCCGGGTGAACTCCAATACTTCATGTCAATAACACAGCAAACTTTCATCCCCACTTCACCCCTCCTGTGTCACAACACGAGAGCCGGGGGGTCAGCATAGTGCCCGGACCACTCTGCTTGCAGCGCTTTTCCCGCACGAGGGGAAAGTACATAACAGCGATGCTGTCATGGGGAAGGGCCGTATCCTGCACATCCCTCCCAGCGCCCACCTGGTCTGTGTCCGTCACTGCGGGATGATGGCCGGGAAAACCTCTGGGATGGGCAGATTGGTTTTCACCTGGGGATTGAGTTCAGGCTCTGCCTACGTCACCCCGGCAGTTTAATTTAATTGACAGAACATTAAACCATGTCACATTGGCATTAAAAATAAATGTTATAGAGAAGACATCTGAAAATCAGGCAGGGGGAATGATTTTTGGCTTGTTGTTTTCCCCTCGCGGTGTCTGTTTTAACTCTGCGAAGGCTGTCAGGGACAGAGTGGTGGGTAACACAGAACACATCGCTTTAAATTGAGGAGTTTATCACACCAGCTCTCCTCTCCCTCGCTTCCCTGGCCAGTCGGCGTCTGACAGCACAACCCCATCTCTCATTAGCGATGAGGCAGGAGGCGAGGCAGTACTTGGGTGACCTGACAGTTCAGGCCCTGGTTTTTACAGATTGCCTTTAGCAGCTGAACTTGTCAGACATTTTGGGTAGAAAGAGCAGAAATGAGTAATGGAGGCATCTGATTACAGCCATAAAATTCACCCGACCCCAAAAGGACGCAGACCTGCTCCAGAAACCCCAAGCAAATATTTTCAGGCATTCATGGACTCCGGAGCTGATGAGGTTGCTGCCAGCAGTAATAAACTCCCGCGATCCGATCTCGGCGTACGCCCAGCCCCAGCCGTCTGTTTTACTTGGGCGAGGTGCGGAGGGCAGAAATTCCCTGTGTTTGTTTTCACTCCCAATGACAGGGTCCGCGCAGAAACCCGATGATTCAGGGCTGTTCTCTCGGGGCATCAGCGTGAGCGTGGTTCTCCGCACGCCTCGGGGTTTCTTTGGGGTACAGCAGTGTTTTGAGATCCCTGGGTGGTCAGTGCATAGTTATATTAGATAAAGCACTTAAAACTCTGCCTCTGTCACCCAGAAGAAGTGGAGGTGGCCAGGAAACACAGGGACACCTTGCAAGCCGGTATTGCAGCTCTGCAGCATCCGCTCCTCTGCCCCTCACAAGCCAGCTTGGTCTCATCTTTGAGGTGTGGGGCTCAGAAATCAGAGGCATTTCTCATTCCTGGCCCGAATTTAACCTTTTACCTGGATTTTGACAGCACAGCCAACAGTTTTGCATTCTGCTGTGTTTCTGCAGCAGGGAAATAGGGTTGAAGTAGTGGGAAAGCAGATTTCCCCTCCCACGCTCAAAGTGCTAGAACTGGGCGTACACGTCCTGGAAGCAGAAGGACAGTCCAACCGAAGGCACTCGTGATACCTGCACAGACACAAAGAGGAACGTCGTACAGCCAAACAGGAGCCTGCTGGACTGGCACCAAACTCTGTTCTTGGTTTCTCCACCAAGTTAGTTGGCGAGTGGTCACATCTTCAGCTGGAGGTCATACCAACCATGTAAAATGTAGACTATGAAGCTCACCAGGTTTGTAAACCGAGACCAACACAAGGAGCTGTAAGATGAGGCTGCCCAAGTCAGAAACATCATCTCCAACAGCCTGACTTGGTCAGCCCTCGATGACCCTGAGACAGCTAAACCTCCATTTAATCATGAAACATCAGATCCCGCGTCCTTTCTTGGTCATCCCAGCCAAAGCCAAACTGGCACAAGGAGTTTAACGCTGAGACTGGGTGAAAAATTTCTGTTTGCTGAGCTGAATGAGAGGCTGAGGATGCTGGAAGGGGCAGAGCCAGGGCTGGCATAAAGTAGTGAAAAACTAGTGGCTTCTAGAGCTTCTCATTTAATTTTTCCAGTTACTTGGAATACCTTCTTTCGAGGATTTTCTTTTCCTTTCTGCTTTATTGTGATTTCATTTTTTCAAACTATTAACATCCAAAAATAAATCACATTTATCTCTTTCCAATATTTTTCACCGGTGTTTCCGTTCAAATCCATTCAATGAACCCAACTGGAATCAACTGGTCTGACTAGGCAGGTTTTAGATAAAAGCAAAGCCAAGGAGTCATTCCTGCTTTTGCTGCTGCTCACCAGTGCTCACTGGGCACCTCATGCCACCCACCCCTGTGTTAGGAATTGGTCCCAAAGAGTCAGCAGCTGCTCTAGCTGGACCCCTCCTGCCCATTTGTCCGAGAATGCCTGATGCCAAAAGCAGTGCCCGCTCCAGCACGTTCGTCCCTGCCGCGCTGCCAGCGCCCACCACCACCACCTTCGCTGCTGTCGATCAAAGGGAAATGTGAGGAGCTGTTTCACTTGATCTGAGGAAAGCTTTTGACACAGTTAACTGTGGCATATTAATTAACAAACCTCAACACCAAGGCTGCTCTGATGCAGCGCTCCCAGGGTTTCAAAGCTGCCGTGCAGAAGGAGGGAGGGGATGGCTCTTGCCGTATACGGGGAGGTTCATATCTCTAGACCCTTCACCATCGCGGAGACACAGCATCCAGACACAGGACCAGCAGCTGGGGTGGTGGTCCAGGGTGCTGGGAAGGGACAGGGCCCCAGGGGGCGGGGGTTGGGCATCCCCCACCCGCCCAGCCAAGCTTGCCCTTGCATTAACTTGCAGCCCTGAGAACCTGCAGCGGGGTTTCTCACTGTGATTTGGCTCTGTGAGTTTTTAAGGACATAGGAAAACTCAGGGTAGAGCAAATCTGCAAAACTCCTGCGGGCCCGTGGGGGCTGTCCGGCTCCCGCTGCCCCACGGCCCAACTTGGCTGTGTCCACCATTGGACCCGTCATGCTCTCGAGGTTCTACGCTCCTGCAGAAACCTGAACTGAGGGAAAATGGGGCGGCAGATGATAGCACTGTCACCGTGGCCCCAATGCATGGCGAGAGCAGGCCATGGAAATTGGGTCAGCTTCTTCTGGTGTAAATCAGCTCTCCTCTGCTGAAGCCAGTGGAGTTAAAAGAGCGCAAGAAAGATCAAAATTAGGTCAATCAGATGCACAGCTCCTTTTATGTAGCAATGTAACCCTCTTCCTCCTTCCTACACTACTCTGCGCAGTCAAGTAGGTGAGAAGGATCTCCTGTCAGGCAGCTGCATCCATTGAGGTAGCTCTGAAATGTTCTCCAAATCAGCAGGGTATCAGGAAAAAGCGTTGTGGGGAGTTGAGCCTGGCTGAACACCAGGTGCCCAGCAAAGCTGCTCTATCACTCTCCCTCCTCATCTGGACAGGGGAGAGAAAATATAATGAAAGGCTGAGGGGTTGAGATAAGGACAGGGAGAGATCACTCAGCAGTTACTGTCATGGGCAAAACAGACCTGGCATGTGGAAATTAGTTTAATTTATTACCAAACAAATCAGAGAAGGATAACGAGAAATAAAACAAGATCTTTAAAACACCTTCCGCCCCTCCCCTCCTTTCTTCCCGGGCTCAACTTCACTCCCAATTTTCTCTCTCTCCTCCTCTCCAGTGGCACAGGGGGATAGGGAATGGGGGTTGTGGTCAGTTCATCACATGTCTCTGCTGCTTCTTCCTCAGGAGGAGGACTCCTCACATGGAGTTCCTCCCATGGGAGACAGTCTTCCATGAACTTCTCCAATGTGAGTCCTTCCTATTGGCTGCAGTTTTTCACAAACTGCTCCAGTGTGGGTCCTTTTCATGGGTGCAGTCCTTCAGGAACAGACTGCTCCAGCATGGGTCCCCCATGGGGTCACAAGTCCTGCTGGTAAACCTGCTCCAGCGTGGGCTCCTCTCTCCACGGTCCACAGGTCCTGCCAAGGGACTGCTCCAGCGTGGACTTCCCACAGGGTCCCAGTGTCCTTCAGACGCATCTGTCTGCTCCAGCGTTGGGTCCTCCACGGGCTGCAGGGGAAAATGCTCCACCATTAACCTCCATGGGCTGCAGGGGAACAGCCTGCCTCACCATGGTCTTCACCATGGGTTGTAGGAGAACCTCTGCTCCAGCACCTGGAGCACCTCATTCCCCTCCTTCTTCACTGACCTTGGTGTCTGCAGAGTTGGCTCTCTCACACATTCCCACTCCTCTCTTTGGCTGCAGTAGTGCAGTTTTCTTTCTTTTTCCTTTTTTAAATACGTTATTACAGATGCGCTACCACCATCGCTGATGGGCTCAGCCTTGGCCAGCAGCAGGACCATCGTGGAGCCAGCTGGCATTGACTGTTGGACACAGGAGAAGCTTCTAGCAGCTTCTCATACCTTTAGTCAATCCCTGCTCCCAAGACCTTGCCACACAAACCCAATACAGGCATCCCTGTCCCCTCGTCCCACTGCGGTCTCTCCAGTTGCCTATCTGAGCACTGGATTGAGGGGGGCAACGGGCTCTCATGTAGGGGCTAATGAAGGGAGGAACTAAAGCACTCCCAAAAAGCTCAGTCTGGACTTAACTAGGTAATGAGGTAAACCTCATTTCTAAACATGCCATTAATCACATTTGCCTTCTGTACAGGGTTTTGCCATGGGCTGTGCTTACAATGAACATCACAGACACAGCAAGGAGCTGCTCTGGTGGCCCCCAGCAACCCCTCAGCCACCTGCACTGGAGCCTGGTCCTTGAGAAGCAGTGTGTGCTACTGCAGAGACCTTCAGCCTTCCAGCGCCACTGGTGCTGGGCTGCGTTTTCCTCCCCCAAATCAGTGCTAGGCCAGTTGGCAGACTTGTCCGCAGCAAACAGGGCAACAACTCCTCTATTTCTCTGCAGAGCCTCCTTATACACCATCTTACCTACATTTTTTACATGCCTTGAACCAGTGAGACCAAAAGAACCACTTAACACCTACTGGAAAAGAAACATAATTGAAACAAACTGGAAATAGGATTATTAGTGAAGCAATCCAGCTTCCTACTTTCATTCACCAGGAGCGGTGCCAAAAGGCAATTCTGAAGCTGGAGAAACTTTGTAGAGAACCGTGGTGGAGTCAGCAGAGCAGCACAGGAAGCGCTAATGTGGGTGAGAAATGGTCTTGAATCACTGAACACGTTGTTCGAGCTATAATGATTTTGTGATTCTGACTGAGAGCTTTCTCCTTGAATCATAAAATAAATAAGGGTCCTGGAGCACCAAGGTTTCATACCAGCAGCCAAGGAGATGAAATCATGAGACTCTGAAATCCAGAGCAGCTCCCAGGTTTGGCAACTCCCCTCTGTGGTGAGGAATGAAAGCCCCGTGCCAAGTCAGTCACAAATTATAAACGAGCCCAGAAACGGCGACCTCTTCTCCTCCCATCCTTTTTCAATCTTCTCTTACTCTTGTCTTAAATAGCTCCATGTCTTGTGTTTGCCTTATCTCGTAGCTACGTGGAGTCTCTAGCTGTCTTCAGACCATCTGCAATAGGTGACTAACACGTGTTAGCACCAGAGCTCCCTCCTGCCTATGCAGCCAGGATGTGACAGGCCGGATAGTGAGGGGTCTGAATTTCCTACCACATTGAGATGTTATTGTACTCACAACACCTACGTGAGACAGCGATAGCGGCAGCCAGAATTTGGTCCAATTGCAATAAAAAAGTGTAATACTAATTTCTGCAATTATTTACCACTCACAGGCAAATTAGTCATCTCTTTGCCATACCTGAGACAGTAGATGCCACAAAGTACCTTCAGTGCCATCTAGCTACTAAGCTACATGAAGAGATAAATTTGCAACCAGCGCTAATTGCCGTAAGGCCCAACAGCAGCGCGATGTCCTGTTACACCAGCTGATGCTCTGCCCTCGGGGGTGTAATCGGGATGGAAATGAAATAATTCGCAACGGTAGAAAACTGCTTTAAATGGGTGTTTATCGAAAGTGTGGCAAAGTGAATTCCTCAGAGTGAAGGCTAAATAAATAAATAAATACACACACCCCAAACTCACAGGATATCTCCTTCTGCTTGTAAAGGCAATTCAGTCTCACCAGCCTCTCTGCACACTGCCAAGAAGGAACAAGAGCACGTTTTGGCTTTTGTTCCACGAAGATGTAAAGAAGCTATGAAAAACGTCTCCCTTGTTGTGTACTTCTCTTGGGTTTCATGCCATGTCCATCATGGAGGTACTGGAGTACTCTGGCCCCTGATTGTCAGTTGTCTCCAAGACTGATGGAGTTTTACAGAAAATACAATAGTCTTCAAAATTACACGGACCCATTTTACTGGTGGTGACTTTAGTGACCATTATGATGACTGTTCCCGTCGTGTATGTCCACACCACAAGCATATGTTCTGCCAGGCTGGCGGCAGGCCCGGAGCAGGTGGATATGAAGTGATACAGCAAACACGTACCATTCCCTGGATAACTCACACTGAACCATCACTGCATGGAACTGAAAATTACGGTGACTGATCAGCCGTATGAAACATGCAGAAATGGAAACACGAACTGAGGGAGTACAGTCGGGGCCGCCTGCATCAGGGTCTCGACACGACAAGCAGCAGCTGCTAGAGGCAGAGGAATGAGCTGGTGTTTCTCTTTTTCCTCCTCTGGCCCAGACTGTGGACCATTGCCACACAGTCTGGTGTGTCCTGGACCATGCGAAAAGCTAAGAAAAGCCAAACAAAATTACTTTCAAAAAGCGGTTGTTTTTATGACATACTGTGCTTTAGTGAGGTTATTCCATTTGTGGTGTAATTCGTCCAGATAAAACCTGTCTAGAAATGACCTTATGGTCTGGGTATGATGCTGATAGAGGATACACACATGCTTGTGCTCCCACAATGTCAAACAGCAAAGCTTGGCCACGGATCAGCTCCACGGATGGAGCAGGGATTTGCATCTGCCCAGTCTGCAGGTTCTGATCCTGCTCCGGGTGCACGCTCTTGCGAAGGTGACACCAGTCCCATTGCCAAGAGCACAAGGGTAGTCCCTGGCTGTCATGGCAGCACACGTGGCAGCAATTCCAAACCTGCTGATGGCAGTGGGACTTACATCAGACAAGATCAGTGCCTGCTGGAGCACAGTGAGGACTTTCATCTCCTCTTTGGAGGTTCTCATTACCTTGATGCTGGAGAGTTTATCCAGGAAAGACAAGATCATCTGCAGGAGCAAACAGTGCTGGAAATTCCAGGGACCCCAGGCCAGCTTCCACTGTCTGGCAATCTGTCTGTAGCGTCAAAGGCCATGGAAAAGTTTTTGGAGCGTATTAGTAATGGAAATTAGTGCTGAGGAGGATATTCATCTTTGTACGGGTGGACCTCGGCAGTGTGAGGCGAGTCTTAAAAGAGGCATCTGTGTGGCACCCACAAGGACACCTTTAGTTGATACTTAAAGCTTTCACAGTGAAAGGTAGATCCTAGCGTGGCAAAAACTGGCAGTTCAAGCAGAGAAGGGCTGCAGCCCTCGGGTGTCCCTCTCAGCTGGAATTACCATACAGACACTTAAATAAAAATGAGACCAGCGCTTGAACCTGACACCACATCTCAAGCCAAGCTGCGCTGATTTACACCAGCCAAAAAGAGACCTGACCTGCAGGGCCAAATCTGGCCCGTGGCTATACCCAGGCAGCTGCGGTGATTTAAAAGCTCTGTCAGTGTCAGTCACCAGTGGGTCTCATTGAAAGCCAGATTTATCTTGTAATCTGCACTAGGAGGCGTAAACTGCTACTGCTGCTCCCACGCAAAATAAATCAGCCCAACGCAGCTGAGAGCTGGTAGCGACGAGCATCAGCACTCGCTCTGATTTACACGTCCTTACGCTGAAGGCAGCGGTGGCCAAACGCCGGCAGAATCCTTCCCCTTTTCTCTATGTGGTTGACAGCTTGGGTTAACGTCAGAGGAACTCCGAGGGAGGACGATGCCGTTCGCCTGGCTCTGCGAGGTGGGCTGGTGGCAGCCCATGAAAGCCTACGCCATTGAAATGAGTCTTCAAGGGTTGTGCTGGAGTCTGCGCATTCCTCGGCGTCGGGTGAAGCCACAGAGGTTTGGCAGAGCGGCTGCAGCTACGCCCAGTCCCTCCACGAATAGTGATGGCAGTTTCAGGGAGTGAAAAAACATCATGGCACTGCCAAAAGCCACAGCGATTATCAGCAGTGTCAGTAATCAAGTAAAAGCACTTTTCCACAGCTGAATGACCAGATTGTCAAGCATGCAAAGAGTAGTAGCTAAAATTGATTGCAGCTCACATGGATAATTTCTACCAGAATTACGTTATTGTATTAAAACAGTAATGCATAATGTATGGCCACACATCTCTGCAATAAACAGTTTACATTTAATTTAGAAATCTCTGAGTCATTAGAAAAGTTCTCTCATTATGTTGCAGAGACCTTTGTGGAGTCAGCAATAGCAGAGTCTTTAAAAAAAAAAAAAAGGTAGTGATGAAAGGAATCAGGCGGATGCGAAATACCTGAGTGGGAATGGGAGTGGGAGCTGAGCACTGCATGCCAGCCTGCCCTGCATGCCATCCTGCGCAGGACAGCCCACCTTGGGGGGACCCAGACTGTGCTGCTGCACCAGGACACCCACGTACTGTCAGGGAACAGAGAAAGAGGCAATTTCTCGGGGCAGTTCAGCCAACCTAACACTTAAATCACCTTACGGGGTTGCCTTCATCTCTGCACTGGCTGCAGAGGAGACCGTGGGTGGGAAAGCTCCTGGAGAGGGTGCACGGGAGGCAGGAGCACCCTGCAGGGACCAGGAGCTGTGCAGAAGGTGGAAATCTGTGCTCTGCACTGAAGGCACATTGTGCAACAGGCTCACAGCAGCACAGGAATAGTCAGCGTGTCTGATCCTGAAGCTCTTGCCTATGTCTAACTTCCATGGGAGTTAAATGCCTGCACTGGACACCCTGCAACCCTGCTGAAATTGCCAGCTAGGCAGAGAGTTGCACCCAACATGCACCCAAGGTGGTTCCCATTGGCACTTGCTGTGAGTTGTGGGCTGGTACGCAGAGATCTCCATAGTCACTGCATTTTACAGAAGGGAGATTCACTCTTCTGCATAAGTCACTCTCTTCCTTGTGTTAGCTCATGTCTCCTTGGCAGTGCACAATGAACTTTTACATGTTCCAGAGGACTTCTTCCTTCAGTAGTTTTCCATGGTTCCAACACGGGCACAACACCACAAGGGAGCAGCCAAATGGATCTTATTGTTTGGGTCCTTCCTCCAAGCCCTTCTTGCTCACAGCAGCTCATGTAGTCTGCTTGCCGCTGCTCCGCGGGGCGGATCAGCTGGGTGCGACAGCGAGCTCTTCCTAAACATGGAGCTCGGTGCTTAATTCAACATGAAAAGCACCATCAGCTGGCGATCCAGGTCTGAACAGCCCATGGGATTTTTTTTGTCATCTGAAAACGGGATGATCAAACTGCTGCTTGCAGGCAGAGCCGCAGAACGTGGTCTGGCAGCACTGCAGAGGGCTCAGTGGACCCATAGGAAACCACAGCTCCCTGAAATGAGTGTGCATTTGCGAGTCAGGAAAAGCAGCCTACAGACTTTATTATTTCTTATATTCATATACTTTTTAAACTGCTCTCCTTTTTTCCTTCCCCCAAGTTTTACATACTTGGATTTTATTTGGTAATCTTTCCTCTCCATGGACAAAGAAGGTTTGGGAAGCTTTAGGATAATAAAAACATTGGGAAAAATAAAAGTGATGGGGTTTCCAGGTACTGTGCAGCATTGCACAACGGTAATTTGGAGGTAGAAGTGCTGTTTCTAGCTCTGATGCTGCTCTGCCCTGGGACCTCTTCCTACACCACTTCTGCTTCCACCTGCATGGAGGGGCTCACGCTGCCACCCTCTCTGCAGCAAAGTACCTCGCGCAGCACAAAAGAGGCATTTTCATCACAAGCGTGAGGAACTGGAGCTCTTTGTCAGTATTTAAACATTAGCAGGTTTAATATTTGTCGTCCTCATGAAAGCCTGTGCAGCTTTCCATATAAAGACAAAAAAGTCAATCGATATTTAGCACAGCCACAGCATGCTACCAATTCCTCACTGAGAGGGGGTTTTACCAAAGCTGAATTACAGGAAAACCCTGCAGAATTAGATAGTGATTCCAGACTTCAGTGGATATAACTGGGAAACAGAGTGTCCGTATGGATTTCCCACCTACCATCGGTTACTGGCAACGCAACGCTCTTCACTCCTGAGATGCACACTTAGCTCTGGGTTAAAAATAAATAAAGGAAGGAAAGAAAAACATAGTGATTATTGGTGTATAGCTGATTGGCACGCTTGCTGACTCGGCAAGAAAGACAAAGCAGCAGGGTCAATCTGGTTCAGCCCCTCGGCGAGGGGCTGTGGTTTTCCCCCCTTCTCCTGGAAGATGCTGCTCAGTGAGGCAAGAGAGAAAATACAACAGGGTGTAACAGCAAAGCAAAGCGCAGTTCAGATAAGGACGAATAAAATGCAGTTCTGGGGGACAAGACCTGTAGGGAGCTCCAGCACATGGTGCCAAAGCCTCACGTTGAATGCCCTAGAAGATGAGGATAACAATGCTTCGCTCCTCTATGTTTGAGATGAATGGAGGAAGCCGGCACCATGCTTGCCCTGAGCGAGCAAACAGCCTCTCCTCACCAGCCCCTCACTTGAGGGTCTGCTCAGCTGAGTGGGGAGTTTTACAGCCTGCGCCCGAGTGTTTTGCTGTTGTTAACCGTGATCATAATCAATGTGGTACATGAGTCAGTGGGAATCTGTTTGGCCACGGTAGAAAAGACAGTGTCATGTAAATGAGACCAGCAACAAGGCTTCTTCTCCCACCTGGAAGACCACCCCACTGGTCCCAGCAGTCCCAGCGGCAGTGCAGGGACAGGGGCCCAGGACACCTGATGCCAGAGCCACCCGGCACATGGATTTCCTATCGTAACAAGCTGTCAGCACCAGGCAGCTCTCACAGGAATGCCGCAGGGGATGCCTGGCTTCGGGGCACAGCATGGCGCAGGGGACCCTCATCCCTGGGGCTGCTGGGAACTGGGGTGACATGTGGACACACACAGCACGTGAACCACGCTCAACCTCCAGCATGCTCAAAGCTGGGCTGTTGGTGGCCCTTGTCTCTAATTTGGGCAAAAAAAGGTGCGGAAGCTGGGTGCCTTCATGGAGCCCTCCTCAGTCAGTGGGGTGGGAATGTCGTGAGGATGGGGCTCTGCAAGGGGAAGGGATGGAGAAGAAAACAGAGACATCAGGGTGTGTGCATGTATGTGTGAGTGAGTTCAGGCACGGCCTCATATCCCTGCTTTATTTATTCTGTGAAGTATAAAACCACATTGAGGATGCCTGAGGTTATCTGAATGCTGAAGTAAGTTAATTTCTCCTAAACAACCAATCTACTTCTGACTCATTTCTAAGAAACTCGGGCTCCTATGACCAAGCTTCCTTTACAGTCATCAGTGAATTTTAAACTATAAACCAAGAGGACGTGATTTTCAGTGAAAGATGTCTCCTGTGCATTTTGCAAGTGTGATGGAGCAGCAGGAAGCCGATACTGAAATATTTGAGTCCATAACAATTAACGATGATATTCTGGGGTTTACAGCCGTATCACAGTTCCCTCGGGTTTTGCACTATTAACAAACACAAAGGTTGCGTATCTTTACACCCAGTAATTGCCTCCACGTTCATGCTAACTTTACGGAGACGCACTGTTTTTCAAGGCTCACAAAAGGCCTTGACCTACAAAATTCAATTTCAAAAGGTAAAATCCCCTGGCCACCATAGGCGTTGGTGACAAACTAATGTGTTATGTTCCATAACAGTCTGTTTTGAGCACTGGCTTGACCTGTAAGTGTTCTAGATACAGCCTGACTAAAATGGGTTTTATTATTTTCCATTAGTGCCTGCTGCAAGAAAATCAACTGGCAGTCCACAGGGGAAATAAAAGTATTTTCCTCCTCTAGATAGCATCTGCTGCACATATAAATGGACCCTTTCCCAGCCCTCTCCTTCCTTCGGTTTCCTTCCAGCCCCATGACGTGCTCACAGTTCCCAAGATGTGTGCTTTGTGCAAGCCCTGAGGCGGTGGGAGGGCAGGAGATGCTCCCTGGCACCGCAGGAACCTGATGCTGTGGCTGGGTGATGTTCCATTACACCCCTGGCCCGGGAGCTGGTCGAGGAGATGCACCATTGTCGTGCCAAACCGCAGCAGCGCAGGAGGAGTGTGGCCAGGCGGCATTTCCCGTATTTGCAGTCGCACTCGGTGACATTAGGAGCTTCCTTTTTCCTCTAGGCTACGCCCGCTCAATGCTGCTGTGCAGACCCCCACACCCCAAGTACACCCACCAGGATTTTGAGCAGACGCCCCGGCACCATGGGACAGGGCTGATGGCACACCCTTCCCAGAGTCATCTGCACTCAGGCACTGCGCCTGCACAGGGTACCGCCTGCCCTCTCCCAACGGGGACACCCGGCAGCTACAGACTGACCCTGCCCGGAGCTGCCTCCCCAACCCAGGAGCAGCATGTGCCCTTCGGGCTCTGCTTCCACCCAGCTTTGTCTGCCCCTCCAGAGAGAGAGCTTCCCAACAGCGCCCACCAAGCTCGTTTGCCCTCCTTTCATTTCCCAAAACTTCTTTTTCTTTTTAAGGCAAATTATTCAGTTTAAAAAATCCCCCAGCATTAAAACCTGTCTCACGTCGTCCTGTCTCAGTAAAACAATGACATTTTCCCCTCTTTGATGCTCAGATCTAGCTCCGCAGGAAATTTTACTACCATGACTCTTTCATCTCTCTCCTGGTTTGAAGATAAATGATCCTTGGACTCTTTTGGACCTGCATAAATCACAAAAGCAATCTACTAAGAGAGCTGCCTGTGGCACCGACTTCAGCTGGAATTGAAAAGGACAGTCAAAAATATCCATAGTGCTTATACAAGGAGTAACAGAGACGGGGTAATCCAACGTCTTCTCCTATTGGCAAGCAAGACCACAGAACGGAGAAGAGGACAATGGTGTGACCATGGCACTGGGGGGATGACGGACCTGGGATGTCATCCTCAGAGCTGCTGAGGATCACTGGAGAGAAGCCACAAAACTGGGAGACTTCTGAGGACATGGGACTTGCTCCCAAAGACAAGCAAGTCCTGGCACGTCTTCCAGGGCTACTGAATTCAGTCCTGGGTGTCAGATGTGTGTGGGACCATCCTTTTCCTAACTGCATCCAGCTTTGCCTGATACTTGGAGTGATTTGCCCCTCAGTCCATCTCTGAACAAGAGGCTGAGGTCAGAAAGGTGTCACCTTTGGGGACTCAAGTCTGAGGTTTATGAGAGGGAGCTCACCTGATACTACAGACTGATTTCAGAGTTTGCTGAGGTTTTATATGCTAGATGGAGAAACTCGAATGGCTGCTGCTCTGTCAGTCTCAGCATCATCTTTTCCACTCTCAGAAACTCCCCCTGAGGGTCCAGTGTGATGGAGATTACAACTAAAGCACCAGAAACTTGGCTTGGGAGCGGGGTGACAGCCTCCAGGCAAGGGCTCTCCTGCTTGGAAACTGCGTGAGAAACCACAGGGGAAGGAGGGCAGCGCACGGCCTAGGGAAAAGTGAGTGATGAACCTCACATCTCCTCTGTTAAGGCTAATTTGGCCGAAATGGAGCAGGGAGCATGTGAGGAAAATATCCCGTACCCTGAGCTTGCTGGAGAGATGGCTATGGGGTGGGCAACAGTGGCCAGCTCACAAGCTGCCAGAGCAAACGTGGCTTCAGCTGCACTTGAAGTAAAGCAAATCCTCTGTTGCATGGAGGTTTGGGTGCTAATGAGAGCATCATCCTTGTTCCCAAGCACAGATGCAACCTGACAAGTCCCTGGGACAGGGACTGAGGGATGGTGTACGCAGGGCACTGGCAGGCTGCAGCTGCAGAGAACGCTGCTCCAGCAGCTGCTGATGCAGCAAACAACTGCTCCTGGGTGACTTGTGCTCTTCAGTGGGTAAGAGTGTGGGCTGCGGAGCTATTTTTGTGCCTCCCCTCGCTTTCACCCGACTGCAACCGGATACCGCAAGCCCCATCAGCCCTGAGCGGAGTGCATTGCATTGCTAACGTAATGCACTCAATGCTTGCAGGCAAGGAGATGGGGTTTCTCACTTCTTTTTTTTCCTTAAGCAAATTTTTAAAGCCTTATTTGTCAGTTAGGGGTGTTGCTCATCGCTCCTCATAATTTGGGAACATCTGCCACGATCATTCATGCAGTGCTGCTCCCCATTATCAAAGGTGTTACCTTGAAACTGGATTTAACACAGACCCCTGTGAGTCTCCGCTCCTGGTACAGCACTTCATGATCCTGTTTCCAGTCATAAGACTTTGATCCACAGCAAAATCATTTCAGTGCATACACATACCCAGCTATTAAAACAGTTTTTTACAGTAAAGCATCAGCACCCAGTATGGCGACCACCCTACCGCTGAGCTAGCAAGCACCCTTGGTGTGTAGCAAGCAGCACATGTGACGCCTGGGACATGGGGACACCAGGCGTAAGGCATAACAAACCATGCCCTCTATTCTTGTTCCATCTTGCTTGGTGTTGCATGGGCATCCCTTACTTTCCCATCTGCTTTATTCAACTCCGATCACCTTCATTTAAGAGGCAGAGAAACAGGAGTATGTGTCTTGAGAGCTGGTTTTTGGAATAATTCTCCTTTTTTCCATCATGGAGCTGCAAATAGAATCAGCGTGTTTCTCCGAGCTCTAAGCCCTTCTCCTAAGATAATGAAATCAATAACTCAAAGCTCTTCACACATGTTTAGGGATTCCCATGCTAGGATATCTTTACCAAAGCTTGTGAAAATCAGGCTTGATTGTCAGAGCTGCTTGATTTTTCCCCTTCTCTTTTCTGTCTTGGAAAAATTTGGAAGTGTTTGTGTGGCATTTTCCACATGTGGAATTACTGATGTAATTTTGGTTTCTTCCGTCCTTTTATTTGGGTACAGCCAAATAACAGCCTCTCGCCACAACGTATTTGTGGGAAATGACAAAGGGACATCAGCCCAGAACAAAACCTCATGAGCAGGAGAAGGATAATCAAAGAAAATGGCCTGAAAAGAAATGTATGGAAAGACAGGAGGAGGAGGAGGAGGGATGAACAACTCCACTTCAGCAGGGTATTGCACTTGTAGAAGGGATAACGGTGGTAGTGACAGTTTGCTCCCTTCAAGACTGATTTCTGCAAAGTCTTTGTGTCCCCATTGACACTATGGTCACTGGGACCATCGGGCTCCACAGCTGATGCCTGAAATGAAGCTCTCCCAGCGTCTTCCCACAGCACATGGAAGGAATTGCCTGTTGTGCTCATCTCATGGAGGGGTTGTGAAGAGGCATGGGAGGATTTTCAGCTTTTGAGTGATTTGCACAATGTCTTCACTACAAAACATAGGGACCTACATGAAATAAAACCTATGGGAGTCCAGGGACATTTGCTTGGGCTCCTGTATGTGACGTATATGTTGAATGCTGCATAAAAATATGTAATTTTTTTTGTGCTGATGCTGTGGAAATTCAGAGCAGACTCTTACATGCTGTGAATCAATGGATCTGATAAAATCTGCCCTCTGTGAAGTGGATCGAGCTTCTCTGGCAGAATATGATAAACCTACCAGTTCATGCCCACAGGTGAAAGATAAATATGCAGGACACAAGTGACACGTATGAGACACCCACATTACATCCCTCCTCATCTGTGCTTTCTGCAGAGCAACGTGTACGAGGGTCTTTGAATCTTTTGGTGGCTTCTTTTCCATAGTGTGAAATCTTTAGGTTCTGAATAAAAGCACATTGCAAAGCAGAAGAGAGAGTCGTGAGCTGGCATATCCAGCCAGTAGATACACCCTGTATTTCTACCTTACTTTTCACACAGAACAGGCATAAAAAACTGAAGTCAAAGTCTTCCATGAGCCCCCTGCAGTGGCTGGACCAGCACTCTGGTTCAGTGAGAGCAGCCCATGAGGTGCCGGAAGCAGGGTCAGCGGGGCAAAGATGTTAACCTAGAGACAGGGGTCAGAGCTGTGCACTTGGATCTTTTTCACAAACCAAGTGTGTTGTTTTGGCAGATACTTCCTTTTTCTCTGGGTGATTTTCAATGAGAAAAATACCACTGGTCTTCAAGGCTTACTGAACTGCTTATGGGAATGAGCGTTGGTAGAGTCCAGCAACCGGTCCAGGAGGCTTAGCAGGCGGCCAACACCAGCTTTCCTGCTCAGATGGTTAGGTAGGTCTTTTCAGAGCTGGAGGACTACAGACCCAGCCTTCGTCCCACATTCAGTTGTGTGTTTGTGATTTACCAAGCAAATATCTGTGGGCTCTAGGGAGCACTTTTATTAAAATGTCCGTTTTCCCTAACTCAAGAGGATGGTTACAAAACATACTGAAATTTGTTTTTTGCTCTTCAGGGCTTCCAGAACTTCATGCTCATCTATCTTACATTATTTTTCTTTCTATTTGTGGTTTTGAGGTCATGGCTCCAGAAATGTTAACTTTTCATGTGAAGTTCAGAGCCAAAACAAAATTCTTCTTGGAGGAAATACCGAAATTTCTGTTGGTGCCTCGCTGCTGAAAAACATGGAAATTAATGCATGGTAAATGATCTCCCCCTGATCGAAAGGTACCTCAGTGAAGTTATGTACTCATGGAAAATGCTGTATGATACTGTTGGGTGGATAGCACAAACAAACACAAACTTTCCCACAAATATTTGCTTGTCTTAAATTAATCTGCTTGGCTCTGCTCATGGCTTGACGGAGTTTATTTTCCACAAATATTATAACAAGAGCTTGTTGGCAAGAATACACATAGAAACTGCTCAAGGTAATATCTGAGGAAACTAATTTTGAAGGTCCATCTTAAGGCCAGCAACCCTTAAACCCTGCTATTTTCATGCTTTTGGACTTACCAGCTCTGAGGAAAGGGCAACATTCCCCTTGAAGGAGGCCAGGCATGGGGATGTGGCTCTGAGTCATGAGTCAGATCCTCGTTCCTCCTCTGCTCTGGGGAAGATGTTGATTAAACAGTGACAGCTGGAGAACTGAGACTGCATTTTCACCATCAGAAGAAAAGGGCTCTAGAACTGCTCTTCCCCACTCCCTGTCTTAGTGTTATATGAAGGTAGAAGCACCAAGGATCTCCCCTCCTCCCTTTTCCTTGGATGCAGATGACAGCTCAGTGCTGAAGTCCCAGGCTGTATTGCAACCACAGGATGCAGCAAGGGTCCCAAACATGCAGTGTGTATGGCCTGGGCTACACCCAAATTTTGCCATCCTTGGTCTTGGCAGAAAGACAGCAGTGCACAGCCTGGTAGGGAGGTCCCCTTCCCTTCCCTTCCCTTCCCTTCCCTTCCCTTCCCTTCCCTTCCCTTCCCTTCCCTTCCCTTCCCTTCCCTTCCCTTCCCTTCCCTTCCCTTCCCTTCCCTTCCCTTCCCTTCCCTTCCCTTCCCTTCCCTTCCCTTCCCTTCCCTTCCCTCCCTTCCCTTCCCTTCCCTTCCCTTCCCTTCCCTTCCCTTCCCTTCCCTTCCCTTCCCTTCCCTTCCCTTCCCTTCCCTTCCCTTCCCTTCCCTTCCCTTCCCTTCCCTTCCCATGACACTTAGGAGACCAAGATTCTGCTGGAGCAGACCACAACCTGAATCCTCCAGCCAGTTTATATATAGCTTGAGAGAACCAAACAGCATTATTTTAAGTTCATGAACTAGTCTCCATATTCCTCATAGCAACCACAAGGCAGCTGGAGTCAGACTTGCACTGAATGCAAGACCGGGGGCATCTTCTCTCTTCGGTGCTTGAGCAGATCCCTTGGGAAGCCCTGCAGCACATTTAATCATACCGCAAAACCAGGCTGCTGGGGCTGCCTCTTCCAGTTCACTGCAGAGCCTGACATCTTCAAGTCTGGCTTCATTCTGATTCAGAAGAAAATTTCTGACTCTTCTCAAAGCCAAAGGGATAAGCACTCTGGATAGATCGAAGCATTTCATTTTTATTGAGACTCCTTTATTTTCTATTATTCTAATATTTAATAAACAATAACACCGGAAGGCCATTCCAGAGTGGAAAAAAAAAATTTCACAGTGTTTGTTGTTTTCTTCTTCTTTTTTTTTAACCTGGTTACCCTTTGGGGAGCATGCGTGATTTTGAAAGCATTATGATAGAAGTAGGTATTTCATCAGCAAAGAGTTTCGAGTGTATTCTATCAGCTCTATTAATAGTGCTGAGCACTTATTCAGGTGCCTTAACCAGAGTTTCTCAAAGCATGTTATGAAAGTATATTGTTAGCCCTATCCTAGATCAATCGGTCTAAAGCTGAGCTGGAAAGTTTTTAATTTCACTTTTAAATCACCATTGCCAATGGGCCCCCATGAGTTCACTTGTACAGCCAGGAGATGAAACAATTTCTCATGACATATGTCAAAATTGGGCAGCGCGGACTGGCTACAGCCCCCCGGACAGGACAGGGTGCTGCGCCAGGAATGAAGAGATTCTTCTCTGCCACCACCCTCCCATGGGGCTGTTTGCAAGTCTCCTCATTATGCATCTCTTTCAGGCTGCCGGGTGTCTTCAGACTGGAAATCCTCTGGAAAAAGCACGGTGGCCTCCTGCTGCCATTGCCATTCACGCTACAGGGTGGAAGAACCACGTGAATCATTTTGGAACAGGAGATGTGACAAGTTGGAAGCAAAAATCACCAGCATTTTTGCGGAAACGCTGCTTGAAAGCATTTTAACAACTCCTTTGTTTTTTAATATCTTTAAAAAAAAAAAACTAAACAGCACAGAGGTGACTCATTGGACTTATAGAAAAGAATGACTCTTGCAAAACATGATCACAAGCAGTCGTGATATTAGCAACCACCCCTTCAACATTCTGGTTACGTCGACATTGAATGAGAAAGGCAGAAGGGGATGTTTGTAAAGGAAACTGATTTTTTATAGGTTACTCCCTCCACAGTGGGAGACCACAGACGGAGAGGAGCTGACTACCCTTCCGGTAGCAATAATGCAATTACGCTATTCATAGCAAGAGAGAAAAACACCGGCTGACTTTCTTTGCATCATAATCTGGTAACCTCAGAATTAACCTTGCTGGACACAGATCTGTTGACTTTTACCATGTTTCTCCAATTAAACTATTGAAGTCTGAGACAGAAATAGCTGCCCACAGCTGTCATGAATTGACATGTTCCCTGATGGTGCTTGGCACTGCCTGCAGAAAAAAGAAAAACGTCTTATTTTATTCTTTGCCATGAAGTTTTTTTTTTTTTTTTTTGCTATTTTTAATATTATTTCATTGCAAACTGATGGTATTGGACTCCTCTGCTTTGCTTGGCTTGGAATGGAAATGGAAAGCAGACACGCTGCTTGAGTACGCTCCGTAGTGGTAACTTCATACCTGGTATTTTGGGTTCAGAAAAAGGAAGGGTGGAGGGCCCTCACAGGGCTGCATCGCTGTAAATGCATTAAGTTACACCGGAGCATGCATTAACAGGGAGGTACAGACCCTTAGATGTTCTCTGCCCAGCTGGTAATGACGGAAAGAAAGGGCTAGACCCACTTGAGGCCAGCACCCTGAAAACGCCTGCTCACACACGGCAGTGGCTGCGGTTTTAGTGCGTGCTCACAATGGAAATCCCCAAATCTGCAAACGGCAAAAAAACGGCAAAATCCCCAAATCTGCAAAGCCACCTCCGCAAACTGGCATTGTATGTAGGCACCACGCAAACGTAGATCTTCAGCAACAGAGCAAGTGATGTCTCTTTGGTCTTACAGCCGTGCAGGGCTCCTGCTCCTGACGATGGGCCATCGCAGCTGAAGGACATTTAAGCACCGGTTGAATGTCACATCTGCAAAGAAAAGTTTTCATGTATCTTTGTGAGCCTTGGTTGAAAAATTAACTTAATTACCAACAGTCAGATGATGTCCTTGGGACATAAAGCGTGACTACAGAAAAGGAAGAATAGGAAGATGTTTAAAGTGAGAACAGTAACAGCAAAACCTCACAAACTGCCGACTCGGTACCAAAGACAATCCTATGGTACAGATGATGCAGCCCAGCTGCCAGGATCATATGCACAGCCCTTGGCAACGAGACATCCAGACACAAGGGACTTGCCCGCAACTTTCGTCGACCACAGAACACCCAATCCTGCCCATTCATGGGGCCAAGCAGAAGTAGAGATGCTTTGGGAAGCTCTATCACTGCTGGGCACCCTGGGGTGCGAAACCCACCCACCCCAGATCGACGTACCCCACTCGTACAGCTGTGTCCTGTGCTGTCTGCGGGCTGCCCCGTGGTGGGAGGCACCAGGCACACGGCTGCTTTGACAACCAGCGCAGAACTAGCCACACTCCTTCCCCTGCAGGTGGGCTGGTGTGTCATACTGATGGGGCTTGGTCTTCTTGTCCATCATCTCCAGTGTTGCCTTGATTCAGAACGAATGAAAGTGCTGAGGGTCTCCAAAAGCTCCACAAACCTTGTGTTTTCTCATCTTATGCCCGCTGCTCCATTCATTACTCTTGTTTGCCTTCCCTTGCCCCACATCTAGAGAAGAGATTACAAGTTGCACCATCAGCAGCCAAGCAAGGTCTAAGCCACAAGGAAGGATCTGAGTCATCTCCCTGAGAGAATATTTTAGCCATACATCATTGTTTGTTTTCAGGCAAACCAGTACAATTATGCAACATAAATTCTTTTAAAGCATTTGGGATTTCAGTTCAATTTAAAATCCTGTAGGTTTTATGGCCAGGATGAGTGGTTACTAAGTGTGTGCATACAAATGAAGACTTGGTGAGAAGCACGTGGGGAGGATTAAAGGGCATGTGGAGCCTCGTGTACAGGCTGGGCCAGCTCCGACCAGACTGTACCGGAGGACGGGAGACCTGGAGAGCCCATGTCAAAGGGTGAGTTACGATATTTAGGGCTCCAGAGCACGGTTCTGCTCTCCCAGCACAGCGAGTGTTTTCTGGGAGCACAAGGACTGACAGCGATCTCCTGCGACGGCGTTTCCACAGGCTTCGGTAGAGCCGGGTGACTTTGCCTAGATTAACTGCTGATTTATGCCGGCTTAAATGGGGATGAAAATCTGATCTGTTTAAAAACAAGACTTGGTGACAATAGGAATAAAGGGAGACATTAAAATGTCTCCAATCTGAATATTTTATCGTTCCAGGAAATTGTTAAGCCAGAGGTATACGGCTCAGCCCAGCCCTGACACTGCCTGCTCGCCCGCGGGCAGGAAGCATCGCTGGGGTGGGGACACAGCCCTGGCACCCTCAGCCCATTCGACTCCTTGCTCTGTCACAGAGCTGCTGCATGGAAATCACAGCCATTGCTGAGATGATTTTAGCACCACCCTCTGCCTCCATCCCCTCCCAAGGCAGGGGACCTCATGTGGTTTTTGTCCCTCCGACCCCACAGGGTGACAGGCCCCTGTCTGCATTTTCCTTTGCTTTAATTAACAGAGGGAAACCAAATCCCCCCCTTCAAACACAAACTCCAAGCCCGGCTGTGTAACCTGGGAAGCTGCATCCACATCCAAAGAGCTCAGCACCTTGCTAAGCGCTGGCAGGACCTGCTCGGTGCAGAGCGTAACTGCCCGTCCTGGGGCCAGTGGGGCGGGAGGTGACTGGGAGGAAACAAACACCCAACCCACCACCCCAAGCGCCCAGCTCAGCCTCGGCACTCAACGGCACTGCCTGCTGTGGTGGAAAACATACACAGTTACTAAAACATGACCAGGAGCAGGATGAAAAAATTCGGTAATTCAGCGCTTGCAAAGAGACCCAATTGTCAACAGTAGTTTTTTGTTATCATCATCATCGTCGTCATCTCTACTATTTAAAGATCCAGTGCTCGCCGTCGTGCTGTTCTGTGAGACCCAGCCACCGCTGCACAAACAAGGTCTTGGTCCTCGTGAACTGCAGACCCCAGCGAGAGAACCAGGAGCTAGAGATGGAACAAGCAGAAAGAAAGAAAAAGATCCCAACGCTTGGCTTAACATGCTTTCTTTAAACGTGCTCTCATGATTTTGGGAGGCCTGGCAAATAAATAAGTGTACAATGCCAGCTACCTATTTATTCATTTCTCCTTCTGTACAAAGGAGTGGAGCCCACTGTATTAATTTTTTTTTCTCTCTTTTTTTTAGAGGAACATACAGACAGATTTGTATCTCCGCATTCATTTTTTACTTACACAGATGTAAACTCCACTAAAGCTGGGGGAATTATTGACAACTGATACTGAGGCAAACCAAGCCCAGACTCTGACCTATTGATTTCCCCGAGATTGCACAGGATGTTTGTAGTTCACTGCAGAATACAGTCTTTGTTTGTTTTGTTTATTACTCAATATATAGCAACGTGGAATAAAGAACGACGCTGAACTGCAGAAATGCCCGAGGATTTCTCTTTAATTGAAATCAGGTCTGGGAACATCCGTGTAAATCACGAGCAGTCAGCCTCTGAGAAACTTCACTGCTTCTGCAAAGTTTACTTTCAAATGGGCTTTAGCTTTAACTCTTTGTCTTTTACTTTGTCTTTAACTCTTGTCTTTTAACCATCTCAGCTAAATAATTTTTAACAATTTCTTGGAAGTGGCTACATGCTGCTCAGTAGTCTGAAAACTTCCAGGCACAGCAGATGCTGGGCAGGGTTCTTATTTATACTAAGGTTGTGAAAAGTAGTTGAGAAAAATCAAGTCCATGTAATTGTTAGAGATATTCCTGATATTGGTCCAAATCCTTATTTTTAAAAAGCTGGATGCTCTTACAAATCAGGAGTTTGGTTCAGTCCATTAAGAACCTATGGGCTCGCCTTGTAAAATTATGACCTCGATCTAAATTTTACTTAAGTTTGATGATGCTTTAGATTAACTTTTAATTGGGAGCCCTGTAATTGCAATGCAGAGTGCAGGCAACAGAGAGCACTTAACTCCATCAGCAGTTTGGCTCCAGCTCCAGCACCTCCGAGAGCGCTTCGATCCCCGCTAAATGGGTGCCAACCACAGTACACAGAGAAACATCTAAGCTCTGATGTCCTAATTAAAGTCCCCTTGTTTCCCACATCGGAGCTCCCCGCGCATTATGAAACATCCAAACAACAGTGTTTCTGCTTAGCTAAAGATTTCACAATGGGACTTTCCTTCTTCAGCTGTATTTTTCCAGGCTCTCATTGCAGTGCGTTGATCCGATTGAGATGTCTCATAATTATTTATAACAAATGGCTTCGTCCTTGCAGCCTGTTGTCAACGGGCAGCACGCTGAACACTAAGTTAGCAGCAGGCTGCAAGAGGGTCAGGCTATTAAGATTAATGCAACAAATTTGAATTCTTCCATTCCCCCACTCCGGTAAACTGACTGTATGTGTGTGTGTGTGTGTGTGTGTGTGTGTGTGTGTGGCTGGGAAGGAAAAGAAAGGGCTCCTGTGCTCTGGGATAATAGCAAACGCTGCTGAAGAGGAAAAGGGAAAACACTGTTTATCCCTAGCAGGAAGATAATTGATCTATAGTCTGCACTCAACTGGTCTCAAAGCAGCCAGCAGCTACACAGAGAGACCGTAGCTAACCAGAGCCCGAACCAGCCTGTCAAACAAAAGCTCTGTAGGGACACCAGGGAGAACAAAAGTAGCGCATTTCATTCCTTCATAATAAATCTTCCATCTTTATGGTGCGGAGATGTTTTGCTCCTGAGCACGCCGTGTTTTGGAGCGGGGCCCGCCCCGCCACCCCCACCGAAACGCTTGACAGTGACCCAGAGCATCCAGCCCGAGCCGAGCTGCTTTATCGGGCTTTGGGGTTTATTTTCGCTGCGCATTGCCAGGCCCAGCTGTTCTCCGCATCCTCAGACAGCGGCAGCTCCTGGGCTCCAGCTCTATCGCTCTCTAGTTTATGTGCGCTGAAGGTAATAAAATAACCATTTCTAAATTTAACTAGCATTACATAATGCAGCTATTTATTATGTAAAGCTGCTGTTTACAATGCCCGGAATATTGATCACTATAAAAAATGCAATTCAGCCAGAGCTCGTATAAATTAATGTTTCTGTTTTCCTTTCTTTTTGTTTAAAGGATCAATCAAAGGTTTAATTTGTTCTCGTGAATTCACCTCCGCAAAGCACGCAAAGCACCGTTTACTGTCACTCAGGCTCGCGTGCAGCGCTCAGCCCAGCATCTGGCAGAGGGTATGTAAAGATGACAATTTGTCCATTATCCGAACCACTAGAAAAGGCAAATAAAACACACTAACCCGCTTCATTTCCAATCAGGTCAATTTTTTTTTTTTTCCTCAGCTATAAAGCAACCATTTAAGAATTCCAGCATTATGACTGTGTATCATTGTTATCACCTACGGCAGATTATGAATAGGTATTTTCTTACAATAGCACATGAAGCCTGAGAAAATGAAAGATGTTTTCCTATACTTGAGGCCTTTTGGGGGGTAGAAAGGGGGATGGAAAAAGATAATTAAATATTAACAGAGCGAACAGATCACTAAGGAAAAAACAATTAAATAGCGCAGCATCCATTCAACAATAACACCAAATCATGATGCAACTGCTGAGCATGGGGTGACATACTAATCACGGATTAAAGGGACTGATTTGTGTCTCATGAGTATTCATGGGCAAAACCTGAGACGTGCAAACCGATCTCGGGGAAATATGTTTCGTGGGAAACATGAGGTTATACCAATGTCTGAGCAAAACGATGATGGCTTTTCTTGACTGTGCCTTAGGGACAAAGGAAATATTTACCTTTTTATCTCCTACTTGTTTTTTTTGTGGAGTTGTTTTCCTCCTCTCCACAGATTGAGACACAGGCTTTTTTCCCATCCACCTGCCCATCCTTGTACTTGCCTGTACAAATACAGGTGATCATAAAAAACCACTCCCATCATTTGATGTCACCCAGAAAATCAAAGGTTAGCGTGAACCACGGAGCATACCATCACGGGCAATATTCCTGTAACGGCACCCTGTAGCCGGCATTTCCGAAGATGAATCACCTCCATAAACTGAGAATGAGGTGGTGTATATCCAACCCCATACCAGATGTGCTGTCAGCAACTGCACATGGTTCATCACATGGGGAAGAGGCCGTGGGACAGCAAACAGAAGAATGTTCTACCTCGGTGGGAGTGTCTTTTCTGTACCATTAGACTTGCCTGGCTCGGCTTCAGTGCAAAGATCGCCGTTAGTCATCCAGTACTACACAACCTTTTTTCTTCCAGCTACCTTCAGCTCAGGAGGTGGGAAAATTAAAAACATTAATGGGCCAGATTATGGTCTCCTTCAGAAATCTCCCTTATAGACCAGAGAAGACCTCAAGAAACCCAGGAGTCCAACTAGTCCTGTATAGAGAGAAGGCCAAATATACTAAATATCTTTCTCTCTACTCACTTCACGAAGGAGAAGAAGGTCACACTCCCCTTGTGGAAAGCCACAGAGCTCTGCAGCTCCTCCAGGATCAGTCCTGTCTCCTGCTCCTACTGCTCCTGGGCCTTGCACTATGATGCTGGAAGTCTTCTGCTGGCCTCCAGCCACTGTTGAACCCATCAGGTAGCAGATACAAGAGGATTAGAGCTGCTCAGACCTCCTTAACTCCTGGGAGCAAGGACCAATGTGCCTCCCCTGCTCTGCTCTTTGTTCCCCACTCTCACATTCCTCACTCAGTGTCCGCCTGCCTTTCCCCAGTTTCATTTCAGCCCCAGGAAGGAAAATCATCTCTAGTGGTGTCTGAACACCAGCTATTG
Source organism: Bucorvus abyssinicus (assembly GCA_009769605.1). NCBI lineage: Eukaryota > Metazoa > Chordata > Aves > Bucerotiformes > Bucorvidae > Bucorvus > Bucorvus abyssinicus. The sequence goes on along the minus strand of CM020035.1, from coordinate 7,264,608 downwards.
CCATGTGTTTTGTGCAAAATACTCTTGGGAAATGGTCCTTCACAATATTTTCTACTAAACTCCAGAAGAAGGAGGAGGCCACCTGTCACTTCAGTGTCACTGGGGAGGCCATTGCTGGGTATCCTAAGGCATCTGACTTACGTAGCTCCAGCCCGGGTAGAGCAGACTGGTTTCTTTTCCCCATTTTACAACATAGAAAGTCCCCGATTCCTCTATCTACATCCTCATCTCTGCCATCAATCAACAATGTCAATGCAGGACTGTTTGTTAGTACTGAGATTGCTCTTCTCAATCAGCCTCTGAGCAGTTGTCTTCCCTTCAGCACAGTCAACAACACAGCAGCTAAGGCAGTACATTTTTATAATCTTAATGGAGCTCATACTTTAAAGTTTAAAGGAGCCTAAACAGTGGGGAAGCCCCTGTGGAAAATCCAGTATTTTCATATGCAAGTCAGGTTTTGGGTTGTGTGTTAGCTGTTGTTATTTTCAGTAGCTGGTGTTTCATTTCTGTTCAGAAGCAAACGTAAAAGAGCAAGTGAGCAATTTATAATGAAATAATCAATGCTGGTGGTGAATTTCCTGGTGCCTGTGCACTTAGCCTTGCCTGTGATCAGAAATTTCTCTTGGGGGCAGCATTTCTTACAGAGATGGATGGATTTACTTTCCCTCTTCAAAATGTTTACTAGCGGATCTAGATCTCCTGCTCCAGCTGCACTGCTGGTTGAGGGCCAAGAGCTCTCCCCACCAATGCCAGCAGATGAGAGTGGAGGCATCACAAGGTGGAACAGCAACTCAAAGACAACCCACAGGCAGGCCACTGTCCCATTCCCTTCCTCCAAAAAGCCCCCACTTAGCAGTGTTGGGTGGACTATTCACGAGAAATTTGAAGTCAACCCAACCCTCCCTCCATGGGGCTCAAGAGCTCTTCTTCCCTCCAGGGTGGTCTTCACAGGGGCACCAAAGCTCGGGCTGCCTGTAGTGACACCAAGCACCAGGGGATAACTAATGCTGGTGACTATCTGAAGCTGAGTCCCCACAGCAAGATGAAGCATATGGAGCTGGGTCTAGGCTGATGAGAGCCCTAAGTCACCTAAGGTCTGTCACTCTGCTCTGCCTCCTGCCCTAAGCCTTTAACCAGCTTGTTTTAATGGTGCAGTACACAGACAGGTCTGATGGTTAGGAAGTAGGCTGGGGACCACGCCAAGGTGATGGAGAAAATGCAGCCAAGTCATGATCTGTGTAGGTCAGACGCTGCCCCACACACATGCCAGGTGGTTACAGAGATATAAATGTTTAATTGCTTTCCCCACGTCAGTCCCAGTAGGTGAATGAAGCCTGGTGGATAGGAGAAGTAGAGGCAGCATTTGCTTTAACGCTCAGGACTCTGGGCACTCAACCCCAGCTGGTTTCTCAGGAGCATGCTTCCAAACTAGGTGAAAATATAGCTGAGGATAGCTAATTAACCGCATGGCTGTTAGCAGTCCGTGAGGATTCAACTCTCCTGTGAGCTAAACGCGAGGAATACGGCTGAGGTTCAACATCTTGAAAAGAAATTGTTGATGAGTGAAGGACTGAAGAAACCAAACAGTTCATTGTGAGAGAAAGGAGAGCAAGAGCAGAAGGGTGTTCCTGCAGGGAATAGTCCCAGAAACCTGGATGCTTACACAGCACAAAGTAAACTGAGGAGATTTACATCAAAGACACTTCACAAAACTTGCCAGGAGGGATGTCAGGACTTCAGTATTTATCAACAAGGCCGTGGGGACAGTTGTACTTCTAGCTAGTCTAATCATGGGACCTCCAAAATAGACGCTTCAGAAAGCAGGCAGAGAGAATTGGAAGCTGTCCTCTTCTTTTTTCCCTCTTGTTAGCTCCAGATTGTCTGGAAACTCAGGTGACTGATTTTCATCTTGCTTATGTGATCGTAAATCAGATGCAAATTTAGCAAAGGCAAGAAGGTGATGTGGGTGTAGCGGGCTGGAATGCCTGAGAACAGTCTTTATTGTTATTATTAAGCTATAACTGCCTGTGGGACTATAAATCAGCTCACCCTGCTGATAAGGGAGTGTAGACAGCACTAGGTTTCCCAAACCAGCCCGAGACCGGTAGGGTTTTGCGGCAACGCACACCAGCCAATGCCTGAGCTCCTTCTCTGTTAGGAAGTGCTGTGGCTCTTCCCTTCCCGTCACTGGTGTGGCTGGGCCACTAAAACCACTCAGCCTTCTTCCCTGACATACTAATCTTCATCCCTGCCTGTGTTTCGCAGTGCTCCTCTGAGCACATAGTCTATTCTGCAAGATTTTTGGGCTTGTTAAATGCAGCAGCTTTTCACAAGGGGAGCAGAAGACCTCCTGCAGAAATGAAGCATAACAAAGGGTAGTCTGCCAGAATTACGGTGGATGTGGCCGGTTACTCACTGTCCCTAGGTTTGGGAGGATGAGAATCTTATGGCAGAGATGTGCTTTTCTGTTTGGTGCTGTGGAAGATGCTTCTGGCCTCATATTTCCTCTGTTTTGTCTTTTTGCTGGGAATCTCCCCACTCTTGTTGCGCACAATGCTTCCTCCTCATTAAGGACCCAACCTGGGGCATCCCAGTGTCAAAACCGTGAGGCTGAACTGACTGATCAAAGTCCCACCAGTGGGAATCGAGCAGGTAGTGGGCCTACAGACATCTCTGTGTGGGGCAACAACTGGCGGGTGAGACAAGATGCCAAGCAGGGAGGGGTCCCTCATCCTCAGCTTCCTGAGGCCACTGCCACCCTGGCCAGGAAACCATCTATGACTCCTTACAGTACACTCCTGGGAGGGCCTCAGAAGCACAGCTCAGACCTGACACGTCTGGGTGTTAAAGAGAGGTCATCTTGAGGTCATCTTGCAGCCTCCATGTGTTTTGTAAGCAGATGGTCTCGGCTTCGTGGCCAATGAAGAGGCCTCTTTTCGCCTGCTGTCTGCCTGTGCATCCTTCTCTTCCAAGGCCAGGGCACCGTTTTCCAACGGCACCACTCTGTCAGGCTGTGGGGGAAGGGAGAACAGGTCCTTATCTTTAGCATCATAAAAAAGAGCTACAGAAAACATCTTGAAGGGTGCCTAGCCCTCCCCCTCTCAGTCTACACGAGTAAACATCCTCGCTTAGGTGTGCCTTTTACCATATTAATAGCTACTTCCCTTTCCGTAATCACCGGGTTATTGCTAAAGAAATTGCAGCAACGTTAATAGCAAGTGACCCACAAATTCAATACAACATCAAAGGTCATGGAGTTATCTCACGCAACGAACTTACTTTTGATGAAACGGTACCATTCCCTGCAACATTATTACAGTAATTTTAAGAGTCATAACATCTTACCACGTGCTGCTTCAACTTTTTGACACAAAGCTAAAAATAGCAAGCGCTGCAAAGCCTGGGAGAACAGATCTGAGCTGAAAATCCCCGTCGTTTCAGGATGTTCGCATGAGTGTTTTGATTTCAACACACCATAAAGACAAGGTTAAACCGAGAAGTTTGGATATGAGTCCAGAGCAGGAAGGGGACAGGTACAAAAAAATCCTGTTTCTGTTTAAAGAATCTCAGAATCAAAAGCCTGGCAACTGGCTTGAACACCAGGGCCAGCTCAAAACGATAAGTGGTTATGAGCAGACACTGCTCAGGCTGGGGTTGCTGTGCTGTTTGCTGCCTGCCACCGCGTCACCTCAGAGGTGTCGCCCCCCCGTCTCAGGTCTTGCTCACCCACTATGCGAGGTACAACACTGCTCGCTCGCCTCAGCGGGCAGATAGCAAGGCGTATTAGCCGCTTTGTTTTCGGCAGGCACTGTGAGGCCGTCGGATGGAAGGTGCCATTACCACTCTTACTGATCGCTGGCTCTCTCCGAAGTCACTATCCTACTGGGGAGGCAGACACCTGGGGGGTTTTTGGCTCAGAGGAAGAAGAGGTGCTGAGCAGACGTGTACCAAGAGGCCCGACAAGCGAGGGGCGGTGTGAACTCTGTGTCCCATGACCCCACAGAAGGCCAAGCTGGGACTTGCAGCCATGGCCTCTCCCGCGCTGTCCTGACTGCTCGGGTGAGGGGAGGATCCCTGCGCTTTTTATACATCTGACTCCTGAGAAAATGTGGAAGCTTGGACCATTTTTGTTTGTGTTTCCATAACTCCCCTCCTGTTTTTCTTTGATTTGGCCTGGGTAATCTCATGCGGCGGCTTGTTCCAGGCCCCCGGGACGTGGGGTGGCTGTATTTGAAGCGGGGAGGAGGAGGAGGCTCTGCCTTGTTTACGTTCCGGAGCATGAATGCCAGCTTGCAATCCAGCGGGCCGTTCCGGTTATCAGGCACGGCACTGCTCTGCTGGCAGCTCCCCCAGCTCGAGCTGTAGCGAGCGCTGCGACGTGTTAGGTAACCCAGTGTGGGAAGGGTGAGCACCCTGCCATGTACTGGTTATTTATACACCCAGGTTGGCTTTCTCTGCCCGCCTATTTCCTTCTTTATTAAAGGGGATTGTGAAAATTCAAAAGGTCTTCTTTGAAACTGCTCCCTCTCCCCTCGCCTGGATGAGCCCAAGGGCACTTTCTCCTGTAGCCCCACCGCTCCCACCGAAACCTCCGAGACACATTGCAGTGCCAAGGCTGTTGTGAGGCAGCACCCTCATCGCCAGGACACAAGGAGAGGGGGAAACCAGGGCTGCACGGGACCAAGGCCAGGGGGACCAGGCAGTCCAGCCAGGGCAGAGGGTTGGGGAGCCAAGGCTGGAAAATCAATCCTTTTGCTACGGCTTAAAGGTCCATTTTGTGACTACACGTGCTGTGAAGCCCGGGTGGAAGATGCAGGTGGGGTTTGGATGGGACCAGCACGTCTGCTGCTCCGCACTTCTCGCTGTCTGCTGTTAGATCTGATCCGTGCAGGCACCGTGGGTCCCAGTCATTAAATCCTGGGCAAGCTTGCAAGGGATGTTCTGGGGTAATTCCACCCATCGGGGGTTGCGTTTGCTGGGCTGCAGACAGGAAGAAAGATTGTCAAGAAAGAGCCATCTTCTCCCTGTCTGTCCATCCCTCCTTTTACACCAGGGATTTCCGTATTATTTCCTCACAGTGTCTTATCACACAAACACCGCAGGAGAAATAACAGCAGAGTGAAGGTGACTGCTGCCCTGGCCCCGCTGTTAGGGCAGGGCTGGTAACCAGGCTGCTTCTCCTGCCACAGCAGGCTCCTAGGCAAAACCGGAAACATGTAGAGGAAAATATTCGGCACTTGCACAAAGCCTTTTGTGCCAGGAGCTCTCAGTGTCGTACCCACAACCACGAGTTGGGCTCTCAACGCTCCTTTGGGGATCAGCGCAATCCCGCACATTTGGGGTGGCTCTGTTAGAGCCGGTTAAGGTCAATATTATCGATTCCAGCGTGTTCTGCTGCGTGGTAACTGGGTCAGCTTATCAGGGCACCTAATCTGCGGGTCACAGGGCTGCCTTTTCCTGGCTGCCCACAATGTCAGTGTGGAGCAGCGGGTGCTCAGCCGATCCCTTAAGCTATTTCCCAGATGCTGAAAAACACCGGGATTGTGCAGGGACTTGCACGGCAGAAAGTGATCAGCAGGCTGAGTTGAAAATCTGAAGAACTTGATAAATTCCCAATTTCTGTTTACTTTCCCCCTAGGAGCTATACAGCGGGAAAAGTGCCCTCCTGTGCAACGTTTCCAGCCGTGGCTTCACTGGAGGAGGACCTGTGTGCTGCCACCATCTCCCGTGGGTCCATGTCACCAGAGGGCATCACCGAGGCTCACAGAGCCCAGACTTGTTTGGGTTAGGCCAGGAGGACCGTGGGGACTCTAGAAGGGGAATTTTGTGGATTTCCCTGTTAATATCGAACCTACAGGCACCACCCTGCAATCCCTCTTGTGACTCAGGCTCAGAGCTGCCTGCAAAGAGCAGCCACGACCAAAATTGTGCTGCCATCAGCGTTGGGACAGGAGCTGTATGGGCAGTGGAGATTGGGGCTGCACCTCCTGACTCTCCTCATCTCTGCGTGGCCGCTGTCCTTCTGCAGGGCCAGCAGCCCAGGGGGAATAAAAATTTAAAAGAATAAATAAACGAACAAAGTAGATGCATAAATAAACATGGATGCTCGCAATGCAAATTAAGGCCATACTGCAGGAGAAATTGAATCCAAAGAACGCAAACAGCCGAACAAACAAACAAGCAAGAAAAGAAAACCAATTATTTTTTGAGAGAGTCAAAAATGAGTAAACAAAACAAGGGAAGCCTCTGGCCTCCAGCATCCCAGCACTGGCCCTATCACAGTGCCCTGGGAGTGAGGCCTGGGCTTCCTTCTGGGGTCACTCCTGCCTCCCCGTGATGCCCCTTCACCTTGCGGCTTGTCTGAGTCAGATGAAAGTGATTTAATTGTGACACACAGCCTTGTCTGATGGACCCAGCACCATTTTCTTTTGGTTAAAGCCATATGTTGGATAAATCCCCAGAGGATTTTTCATTTTCCTCGTAGCACCCACTTCAGAAGAAATTACCTTCTTCCCGCTCCTTCACCAGCCATGCAGCCTTACCACATTTCCCCACATCGTTTGAAAACCAGTGTAGACGGTTGGTCTATTGTGAGAAGCCACAGGGAGTTTTGAAGCTGTTGCATAGCAGTCACCAGTGTTAGCTTCACCGGGACGAAATCAGACAATAGCAAGAGGAAGGGGGTTCTGGGGATCTCCAGCTCGCTGTTTCCAATTAGGAAGCAGCGTCGACTCATTCTACTGCTGCAGCCAACCCTCCTTAGCAGCACAAACTGTTTGAATCCTCGCTCAGGCTCTGATTCAAGGAAACTTCCCTGTTCAGTGAAGCCCTTCAGTGGGTGCCCCAGGCCTGAAGAAGCCAATGTGGTTGATGATAATGCTCCAAGCAGATCACGAACCTCTTGATCTTTCCCCAAACCAGTGTCTCCCAGCCTGCGGGACAGGGAGGGCGGAGGGAGTCCCGCAGTCCCCACTGCACAGCCTGGGTGCTCCTCACACCACTGCTGTGTCCGCAAGACCCGACTCAAGTGCTCTGGTCTCCTCGTACTTCGGCCCAAGCTTAGCTGAAGCACAGACCATCCTGCTCCTCTTGGCACCTCGTCACCCAAAAGGGTGATACAGTCTGGGTCTCCCTGACCATGTGGTAATGAATCAGGCAGCGATAAAGTCACCATTTACCCCACTTGGCTAATTGTATTGATTTTAGCTGGGGATTATTCAAGCTTCCTGGCTGTGAACGATTCCATGTCAGTGCGGGTGGAAGGATCTGGCCCTCATTTATCGTCCTTCCTGGTTTAGTGCCTTTGTTTCTCTTTTCACAGATTAATTACAAACATCTCACTCTGTGAACTCCCACTGTATGGTGGTTGTGTGATCTCAGCACCATGAATTATAGATGCCTGACATATCACACCAAGCTATTATGATTTTTTTCCACAAGCAAGCTATGAATTATGAAGAAGATCTATTAAATTTATAATATTCTCTATCTTTGGTATAGGAACGGGAAGGCACGGCCTGATGATGCCTTATATCACCTCCCCCCGCCCCCCTCCAGCGCGGGCAGGCAACACAAGTTGCAATATGGACTCTGTATACATTTAGGAAAAGTGATTCATGTTGTAGAGATGTGGCCCAGGAGTCGCTCCTGTCAGTCACAGGAGTGTTATCTCAGAGGGTTATTGCTGGGGGCTGCCATGGGCCCAGGGTCCCCAGAAATGGCGGCACCACCCGCTCCTGTGCCAGCAGCCTCCTGCCTCTGTCCAAGGCTGATGGTGCAGGGGTGTGTTTAAATGGAGGTGTGGAGGGAGGTGTTGACCAAGGACTGTGAACACTGGGGGCCGCACAGGCTGAGGCTACAGATACCAAGGGTCAAGAGCAGCCACTCTCAGCCACTTCCCCTCAGGGGTCTCCCCTCAGCAACCCCCTTGCAGCCATTTCCCCTCAGTGGTCCCTCCCCAGCGGATTCCCTTCGGGTTTCCCTTCACTGGCCTTCCCTCAACCAGTTTCCCCTCCGCCATTTCCCTTCAGTGGCCCTTCCTCATCGCTTCCTCTCAATGCTCTCCCCTCAGCCATGTCACACACCGCCCCGCCCCCCCAGGGCTCTTCCCTCATCCTTGTCACCACCACCTCCGGGGTCTCCCCTCACCCATGTCCCCTTGGAGCTCTCCCCTCAGCCATGACCCCCCCAGGGCTGTCCCCTGACACCCCCCGGGCTCTCCCCTCAGCTATGTCCCCCCACAGGGCTCTTCCCTCAGCCATGACCCACCCAAGGCCCTCCCCTGACACACCACCCCCCCCCCGGGACTCTCCCCTGACACCCCCCCAGGCTCTCCCCTCAGCCATGTCCCACCTCCCCAGGGCTCTCCTGTCAGCCATGACCCGCCCAGGGCTCTCCCCTGACACCGCCCCCTCCCCAGGGTTCTCCCCTCACCGCCCGCCGCCCCCCTCAGGCCGCTCCTCCGCGGCCAGCCCGGGGCCGGAGCGTTCGCCCCGCCTCGCGCCTCCCCCCGGCGCGGCAGCCCCGCGCCGTGCCCGCGCGCCGCTGGGTGATGTCAGCGTGTTATTGACTCTGGCGGTCTGAATGACTGAGCACCGCGGAGGGGGCGGGGAGGCCGCGCCGCGCGGCGCCCGGCCAGGCGGAAATGGGCGCGCGGGCCGAGGCGGGGGAGGGGCGCGCGCCGCCGCCGCCGCCGCCGCGCGCTGGGGGAGGGGAGGGGCGGGCGGCAGGTGGGGCCGGGCCGGGCCGGGCCGGGCCGCGGGCGGGGGGCGCCGCGAAATGGCGGCGGGGGGCTAAGGCCCCCGGCCGCACCCCAACAGGGCTCCACACCTCCACACACACACCCCGAGGGGCCTCGGGCCCGGCGGTGGGCAGCCCCGGTGCTTTCTGGAGCCAGGGCATGGGGAAGCGCTGCAGACGAGCGGAAGCGAGAGTGACGCCGCCCCGCGCCCGTAGATGGCCCTTAGCAACGTGCTGACCCCGCGAAAGGTCCAGGCGTGAGGAGCCCAGGTCCGAAACGTCGGCAGCAGGTCGAGGACGGTGATCCTGCCCCTCTGCTCAGCTCTGGGGAGACCTGTCATGGAGTGCTGCGTCCAGCTCTGGGGCCCTCAGCACAAGGAGGACATGGACTTGTTGGAGAGGGTCCAGAGGAGGTCACAGGAATGATGTGAGGGCTGGATCCCTCTGCTGTGAGGACAGGCTCAGAGAGTTGGGGTTGCTCAGCCTGGAGAAGAGAAGGCTCCCAGGAGACCTTAGTGTGGCCTTTCAGTGCTTCAAGGGGGCTACAGGAAAGATGGGGACAGTCTTTTTTAGCAGCCCCTGTTGTGAAGGACAAGGGGTGATGGTTTTAAACCGAAAGAGGGGAGATACAGACTAGATAAAAGGAAGAAATTTTTTACATTGAGAGTGGTGAAACACTGGCCCAGGTTGCCCAGAGAGGTGGTAGATGCTCTGAGCAACCTGATCCAGTTGAAGATGTCCCCGCTCATTGCAGGGGGGATGGACTGATGAGCTTTGAAGGTCCCTTCCAACCCAAACCATTCTGTGATTCTACAATTCTATGAAAACGGGCTGTGTGCGCCCAGCTCTGCTTGTCGCTGGCTGCTGTTGGTAACAAAGTAGGACTTGTGGCTGGCATCACACAGTTTTCAGCAAACTATAAATGTCCTTATGTTACCCCAAAGCTCTGGGGTGTGTCTTAAGACATGCAGACTGTTTTCTGGATGGCCTCTCTGCAGTATGGCCTTTTCCATACTCCTGCCCGGCTCCGGCTCCTGCTCCTGCCCAGGCGGTCAGAGTCTTCCCGGCAGCCCGATTACTGCAATATCCTTTTTCTCTCGCCCTGACACGTCTGAGCCTGCTCCACTCCATCCACATCGCAGCTGCAGAGATCCCCTTCCTTAGCCCATCCCGTTGACCACGTCACCCTTGGCGCAGCTCCACCACTTCACCTGCTTTATCACAGCACAAGTACGTGTCTTGTTCTCACTTTCCCAGCCAGTTGTGCTGTGCCCACACTGTCTATCATTAAGGATCAAACAATCTATCACCTACTTCTTTGGTGTTCAAACAAGCCATTTTAAGCTTTCTCATGTGTTTCCAACTCAGTTTTGCCATGAAGGTTATGATTTACTGCAGCAGTGAGGCTGCTGTGTAGCTGCTCTGCAGTGCTGCCTTGTCCTGTTTTCCCGTCTGCCTCTTCCTGTGCGTTGCCTCTAGACTCGTAGCCAGGCTGGAAGCTCCTTGAGGTGGGGAGTTGTGTTTCTCATTTGGGAGTGAGGCATGGAAAGGGAGTGTTGGGCACATTTCCCTGCTCAGCTGGGATCAAAGCAAAGGATTAAGCAAGAAACAGTCTCTGCCTGTAGCACTGGGTCACTACCACTGGTAATTTTTCCATCCCGGCAGAAGCTGCGAGCAGTGCTGTGGCTTGTCAGGCACGGGTGGATCTTGGTGCCTGAAGCTGAGGCTTCTCCCCCAATCCAGACCCTCACGATAGAAATGTCTTGGGCCATTCAAACCCCTCTGAGCTTCCCCACTGAATTCATGTGAGGCGGGAGTGTGCGCTGGGCCCCTGCCCTCATGGTGGTGGGAACTGCCTGCGCTGGGAGCCGTCTGCCCTGTGGTGGGGTGGCACAGGCGGCAGCACAGTCCAGTGAGGGTCCTGGGGAGAAGTTGATGGCACTTGGTTTTTAGGCTCGCTCGATGCTGTCGTTGTGAACAGCAGGCGTCTGTTCTGAGCATTCAGCCAAAATTTATGGGATCAAATATCTGCCAATAGCGGGGAGGTTTGAACTGTGGGATATAGAAACACTCAGGAAGCAAATGCCCCAGTACTCATTTCAGTGTACACACAGAGTGAGTAAAGACTAGGCTGTCATTTACCACCGGAAAGTGGGATCTCACAGGATAGAGCACAGGGAGAGGTGCCGGCAGCGCAGCCAAATCCTCTTGTCCCAGCCCAGTGGGAAGGCAGGGGCTTTACCGGAGCATCCAGTGTGCAATGCCTCTGGGAGCTGCTGGAGCCAAATGAGACGGACACAACAAATGCCTCTGGATATAATCATTCGCAGGCATGGCAGAAGGGAAGGAAGAATTTTATAAACAATTATCTATGCAAGCTGCAAGAGCAGCATTTGCACTAGCTCTCCAGGGCCCTGATAATACTCCCTGAGACATGCCGAGATGGATCGGATTTATAAACCGTGGACAGGTATTTCCTACGTGGCAGCTCTCTCGGCAGCATTATTCCACGAAGCTCTCTGTAGAAGACATATATGTTCATGAAAACGTTTTATAGCCCTGCTATGCTGGGATTAATATCAGACAAGGAAGCCCAGGCCACGTGTACTTTGTTCTTCCCAGCGCATTTCTGAGCCCACAAATAGCAAGGAGCCCGCAGGAGCATATGACTATGAAGTAACTAATATTTTTGCAACCTGATGCATTTCATAGACAGTTTGCACAATAATTTACAGGCGATACATTTCTTCAGAGCAGGCAGCAGTTATATGTGCTTCCAGAGGTGGTGTCTCAGTCTGTAGATGTACAGATATAAATAATATTTTTTGTATGTAAATTTTCTTAGTCAGTGTCGCATGCAGAAAGTCACTGGTTGAACCTTGTGAATGGTTTTCAGTCACCCAAAATGGGTTGCAGTTGGCCCTGCCGCAGGGGTGTATCTTCAAAGCATCAGACCTCCTTGCAGTGGTGGCTGCAAACACCCACCCCGTCCTCCCCGCTGAGGTACCCCACACTGTCTGCTCTCACTCCCCTCATTTGTTAGGACTGTGATATTTAGGGACGTCTGTTTGTAGGTGCTGCTCAGTAGTGATTGTAGAGTGCCTTCAGGCAGCAGAGGAGGATGTGAGTTGGCCAGAACATTTTGGAAGTGGCTCTCAGCTGGATGAAACTACCAAGGACAGATATGGGTTCTTCATTTTGGTGCCTTCTCATAGGGCTATATGTGCCTTTCTGAAAGGAACCGACTACCCAGTGCAACATAGTACGGGGAACTTACTGGACAACACAACACACTAACTGAAGGGAGTTGAAGTAGATGTCTCATTCAGGAGGACAGATCAGAAACCCATCTGCCCTTGCAGCCCCAGGCTCCGGAGAGAGGTGATAGCAAGATACCAGTCCCAGTTGCAAATACTCTTACCGAACCAGTCCACCTCATTTCTGAGACAGTTGTTATACTCATGACAGCCTGTTTTGTTGAAAATGCCAGGATCTGTTTCATGAATAACTTATATGCACACTGTGTAGTCAGAAGCTTCCTCAGCCGAGAAAGACTGATTCATCTCCCTGAGGCTAGTACAGACCCCTTTTGACTTGGGCCACCATGAGAACAAGCAGGGCCATCTCCAGAAATCTAATTCCCCTTCCTAAGAAGGGGAATATCGCTGTCCTGCGATATTATCCACACACAGATCTTCATGCGGAGCGAGCTGCCCCATGGGGTTAGCACAGCAGAGCCTTCAGCATGATGTTGAAATCTTCTTAACACGCCCTGAACATTCCCCATCACCATGTGCGCTCGGCTCCACCACTGTGTGACCAGAGCGTCCCAGAGCACTGCACAGTGGTGTGCACGAGGCCTTTCTACCTCCCTACAGGAACCTGTAGTATCATTTTAAGGGAGTTGGTGTTTGAGGCAACTGAGGTCGCACAAGGTGCACTGGTGTTGACTGCAGCCCTGTTCCTGAGCAGGAGCACTGTCAGATGAAAGCCGTGCAGGGCACTGAACATGTTGCGCCGAACATGGTTTGTTTTCCATTAGGCTTTATAATTTTAGGTCTAATGTTTGGTTTGGAAGCTCAAAGCCGTGCTTGAGCCCACAGCTGCCAGCTCTAGAGCAGGCAGTGGCGTAATCGTCATTTAATTCCTCTGTACTGCAATCTGATGGTGGGATGTGCTGCCGAGCTGCTTTTAGGTCTGATTGGGGAATGAAATCAATCACAGAATGCACGTTACAAGAAAAACGCTGTTGGTGTCAATTACCTAAGCTCTGCAAACGTAACTCTTCTAATTTCCTGTTAAATCAGTGATGTTACCAATCTCAGTCTATTATTTTAATTAGGACTGTGACTGCAGTTGCTAGGAGCTGAGCGAGCGCAGACAAATGCGAATGTGTAATTAGTCCCACAAACGAGTGGCAAGTTGAATGTGTCAACATCATGGATAGTTACAACATGGGGTGCAGCAGGAGGCCAAGCGATTTGGGCCAGATTCTGATCTCACTGGCCTCGGCACCAGCCCAGGAGACTTCGCCGAGGTCAGAACTACCCCGGATGTGAGCTGGGGTTGGGGAATCTGGATCTGGCCCCTGGTCATCGCAGTTTCTTGGAGCTTCACCCTGGGTTATTTTTAAAGTGACTGATGTCCCATCTTCTTTGATTAATGTATTTTTTTCCTGTTGTAATGTCTCCTCAGAGCCAATTATCCCTCAGCGAACGCTGCAGTCAGGTTAGCTGAGCGTGGGTGTTCCCAGTGCCAGTCGGCATTGGATTCCAGCCCTCCCCAGGGACCGGAGCTTCTAGGGTGGGTATGGAAATACTTGGCTCCCTCCTCTTCCTTCCTAGCTGTGAAAGAAACCTCTTGCTTCTGTCACATCTGACTGCCTCATGCATCCCAAGAACAGCCCGCGCATTGACAAGCAGTGCAGCATTAGCTACCAGCCTCGCTGAAAAAAAATAAGCCAAGGACAGAATCCCTGGCTAAATATAGAGCTGAACTGGGAGAGGAACCAACATGGCAATGCAGCTCCATCAAAATTAAGAATGGAAATCTTAATCCGCTGTTGGTTGATGAACCCAGGCTGCTCACAGCAAGCACCGTATGGCCGAGGGTCCAGCCCGCCCCTGAGGGTCCAGCCTGCCCCCGGTACCCAGCGTAGAATGGCACAGGAAGGAGAACGCTGCTTTTATTAGCACTTGGCTTTGGGTCAGTGCTCCACGCTCCACAAATAAATGAGTGGTCTGGGTGCGTGTCATCCCAGTTCACGTGTGACAGAAATAACCCTGGACTGGAACCAGGGTTAGCACAGCTGAGATTTGGGATGCAGCTGATTTTGAGAGAGGGAGGATGGCAGAGCCTAGTTAGGCTGTACCTGCTGTTGGAGGCAAATTTGATTTACAGCTCAATCCATCTTTTACACTCTAATTCCCCTGCTTTAGTAGGTCACTCTCCCACTGTACTTCACACGGTACTTCTTCTGGAACACATAGACTAGGAAAAAAATCAAGGGTTTGGTGTATATTCGATGGACTGATTTCCAAGACAAAAATATCATAGAAATAGTGTGATAAAGAGAGAGAGTACCATGAAGGTTTTGTGAGAAGGTTATTCATGGGAGACCTGAGGACCACGTAGTGATACGGGGCAACATGCCCACTGCAATACTGTAGGTCCTGGTACCTGCTTTGGGGCTGGCTATGGCCTCATGCTCTCTCATGGGTTGGGTTTTTTCCTCCTCTCTCGTGACTGTTAAACAGAGGTCAGGCACCATTATGGGATGTGTTAAGCCTTGAGCCTAGTTCCTCACTGATGGATCTTCTGTCATTGCCTTGTAACAGCCGCTGCGATTTTGCAGAGGGTGCCTTACCCAAGCTGTTGTCTTCTTCCCACTTACTTTCCTTTAGTCCTACAGGAAATCGCTTTAACCAAAACCACATTGCATGTGCGTTATGTAATAATAATCTGTCACCAATGGGTTTTCAGACTTGAGCTCTAGTCCAATGCACGTGTGTCCTTGTGACAGAAAAGCCAGCAGGCCGCCTGTCTGAGCAGGGAGCAGGGGAAGGAGCTGAGGCTCACCACTCATGATGATCAGGCGCCTGGTCCATCCCACAGAGAGCCCAGGAGTGGGTGACTGTCACGGCAGGCCTCGGAGTTGTTGCAAGTCAACATATGCCTGGCCTGGATCAAGGAGCCTGGGGGCTGCGTAGAGCTCCCTGCTGCCTACACATACCACGAGATGTGCAGAAAACACTTGTCTAAAGAATGGCCATCCCCACGTCCTTGTGGCCTGATCGCAGCATGGACACTGCGGGAGCCGCAGCACAGCCTGTGCTCCGGTCATCCTTTTCACCAGCGTTCCGCAGGAGGGGAGCTGTAAAGCAGAGGAACCGCCATGGCTCCAAGCTGGCCAGGCAGGTTCCTTGAGCCATCGCGCAGCCTGTTGAGGTGAACAACGGTCACCCTGTAATTAAAGCCTGTGTGGCGTCGTGGATGTATAAAGATATCCTTAGCCATAAGATTGCGCAACCAGCTTGTAATGTGCATGTTAATAAGGCTATTAAGGTTTACAAATATTCTGCTCTTCCTTACAGTTTATAATTTAATTAATTGCCAGTTAATTGTCTTATTTTCCCCCTGTGATTGATGTCACTGAGTGGGATTAGGCAGCATCAGATGACAGAGGAAGGAGGAATGAATGCAGCATCCTGTAACAGTATGAGAGGAGAAGTTTTTATGGACAAATCCTTTCCGACATGGATGAATACCTCAATGAGATATCACAGAGTATCAGCTCAATACATATTGTAATGGGATCATTAGCGGAGGTACCAGCTGTGTGAGGTTTGTGTTCACAAGCCATGAGTAAGTAACAGAGAAATATTGGCTCCTTGGAAATGTTTGCAGAGCATAAATCTTCCCCTTTTTACTGAGCTCAGTTTACATAAAATGGGAAAATATTCGCTAAGGCCCATGGGACTGCTCCAGCTACCCCTGAAGTCAGTCACGGCAGGGGAGCCTTTGGTGGAGGATGGGAACCTACACGTAGCCCTATTCGACAATACCTTTCCATGGGGAACAAGTAAAGAGGGTCTTTCATGTGGCCTCTTTCATGTCTGTGAGCCAGGCAACGGCTCCGTCCCTAAAACAAGAGGCGTCTTTATCTCTGCGCAGGGAAGGTGGGATGGCTGAACAGATGCTGTATCTTCTTCTTTCCCAGCAGCAGGAATTTGAGTCTCTCACCAGGCTTATTTGCACCCTACCCACCCCCAAATGCGTGTTTTGTTGGCCAATCTGTGCATCCTGGGTGTTTGGACATGCTGGAATACCACTCCTCCATCAGTGGACTAGGGTGACTTGTAACCACATCAGCCAAGTGGGTCACTGAGCCTCAGGCTGGCTCTTGACCTGTTCTCTGTGGAGTATGAACCTGGGTGGAGATGCTGCAGAAGGTATTCTGAGATTTTTCCTTCCGAGTCACTCTGGGTGACCAAAGGCAGCCAGCTCTGGGTGAGGAAGCCTGCAGTGGTGCCAAGCAAGGGCATCCAGGGTAAATGAAAACCCAGTCTTCTCCAACTTTTGACCAGACTTTGATCGCATTTCAGCAGAATAAACCTGGAGCAATTCCACTGGCTTCGGTGTGAGCAGGATCAGACCGCGAGGCTGGGCTGAACAGCAGATAACCTGTATGCGCCCATCTGGGTGCACGCACAATGTGTCTGAACCCCTGCATAAACCGGCACGAACTAACTAGGTTATTTCTGGGGCTGTAATTGGAACAAAGAGTCAGCAAACCGCATCTGTCTCTCTTAATTTATTCCTTCCATTTTGGGGACTTAGCCTTTAGGAACAGCGATCGGTGATTACATAAAAGAGATTAGCTAACACTTCTGCATAAATCAAGGCCAGCGCAAGATGTTTCCTACGGGTGTTGCGAAACCCAGTGCTCATGGAGGACAAGTTCCTCCTCAGGGAGCAAGGCTCCCCTCACCCAGAGCAGCCGACGGTGCAGGGGCTTGGTGAGGCCAAGGACAAGACCTTCCTGCTTCTCAAAAGGCCTTTCAGAAAAAAAAAAACACCTCTCAAAAGAAAACATGTGCATTGTGGGGAATGGTGTGCCCCTGGTTTGTCTGGTGGGTTGTGTTTTTTTCACAAAAGCAGATTTTCCAGCCAAGATACGTGATGGAAACAATGAAAAAGGAAGGGGCAGGAGAACCTTGTTGTAAACCAGATTTCCATGTGTGAATGCAAATCAATCTCGCCGCTAAAGGAAGAGCCAAACCAGAACGTGTTACATTTACACTTTTAGCGCAGTTGCTAACAAAATATCTTGATGGAAACACTTTGGATGACTCAAAAGATCTTTTGCTTTGTTTCTTTTTTCATTTTGAGGCAATTTTATCCTTTCTTGTCTGTTTGTTGCTCTGTTGACAAGAAGGGTGAGGATGTCCCAAGGTCAGGAAGTTGGAGTTTCCCTTCCAGTGTTCTCTTACTGTTCCTTTCCTCTTTTTCTTTCTGTTTTTTTGCTGCAGGTCAGACCAGATCTATAATGAGGTTGGTGGGGGAAGGCTCAGCCCTGCTCTACTGTTCGATCTGCCCTGGATAGAGCCAGTCGCCTGATAGGAAAGCACCTGACTCGACGTTGTCTTCCCACCCCATCATCGACATGTCTGCATCCCAGCTTCCCTAATGAGCTTTTAAGCCAAAAATACCAAAAGCAGTCTTGAGTTTTTGATTCCGTCATTTTTGAGGAACCAAACTTGAGACACTGCAGCTAAGTTTCAACACTGCCGAACACCAATAGCTCCCATTAGCTGCTGAGTACTCATGACTTCTTGAAATCGGGCCTTTATTATCTCTTAATGGTATTTATTGCTTAGAGTAGAATTGTGCTTCAAATCTGAGCAAGACCTGGGAGAAACAGAAGAAAGGGAGATCCACACTCCTTTCTTTTCAGGTGGGAAACTGAAACAAAGCGCAGTTTAAGGTCTGCCATTTAAATGTATGTTGTCTCCTCATGATGAAACCGGCTACCTGAAGGCATTTAGCAATATTTAAAAACAAAGCACCAAGGTGCTCCTTTCCTATTGGAGTGTGCGGGAAATCCATGCCCTGGAATAGATCTGGAAACGAAGCTGGTTATCTTTCTTCATCCTTTGATCTCTAACATCTTTCAAAGTCTGGCCTCCAAGTGATATGCCCAAGGATGCATGAAATCAAATGCTGAATCTTCATCTCCTCCTCTTGTGCAGCTCTGCACTGCAATTCTCCACACAGATACATTCCTCCTTGGGTCTAGTCTTGACTAACGGCCATCAACAAGACTCATTCCAGAAATGAGGGTAATGGACAGGCATCCACGCATTCACAATTGCCCTGCACAGGCTCCCTCCCCATTTCATCCCTTCCAGGCTGCAGCTGCATCTGGCTCTCTATTCTCCCGGATGTGTGATGAATTTAAAGATCGGTCCCAGTTCTTGACCTACGCTGAGGACCACGGAGCCAGTCATTTCTGAAATAACACCCGTAGAGCATCTGAGACCTTTTCATGCTAGAAATACCGCAGGGAGGAGAGCGCCTGTAGACACCAACCGCCTCTGTCATGAAGGGAACTCTGAAGTTTCCCCTCTGCTTTTTCACGCATAACAGCATCTGTATGCCTCATTTCCATCTTCACAGCTCCTGTGATTTACATAATGAACATTTGCAAAGCCTGAGATCTGGATTCACTTTGTATCACATTTACTGTCGATGACCTTCAACGTATCATCAGGAAAGTTTCCCAGGCAGTTTTCCCAAAGGGTATGAACGTGGAACATAAGACCATCAGGAAAGGAGAAAAGGGGACTAAAATCTGATTCCTAAGATATCCCTCATTCAAAGATATATTTTCTACAGCAGGGCAAAAATATTTGAGTTTTTAAAAAAGGAGTTTTGGCCTTAACAACTTGTTTCTTTAAAGCAAATGTTGGTATAAGGTTCCTCAATAAAGTACCTTTAATTAGTTTGCCTTCCTAGATCTGCAGAAAGAATATTTCCATAATAAAATGCATTTGAAGAAATGTTAAGCAGAGAAAAAAAAAATCAGAGAGCTTGTTTTATTTGCATTTCTTCAAAAGCAATGGCTATAAGATGAGTTTATTCATTTTGGTCCCCTGATCAGGTGATGAATCCAAAAAGTCTGGTGGCAAATAATTGGCAATCTAGGCGGAGATTCATGACTGAGGAGGAACGCTGGCCTCACTGGATAGGATCAGCACATCAGGGTGAGGACAAGCAGCTGAAGCTACTTCTGCCTCCTCTGAACGTGTCAGGTGCAGCTCATTGCTCCTCCTGGTAGTGCTGCAATGATCACAAGGTGATAAACCAGGAACGGACCCATCCTCAAAGAACTGTCCTTTTCAGCCCCCTTGCAAGTGCCAGCAGAGCTCATCTGGCAGCACCATTGGGAACTGCATCTCCAATATTATATGGAAGTTTATATTATGCTGATGTGGGGCAGCAGGAGAGAAGCTTATATAGATGTTGGCCAGGTTCTGGATAAACACCACTTGGATAATCTGTCATCTCAGGAGAGCCTGTGAGTTTACTTTTCTTTTGCTGTTTGGGCTATCAAGCTGGTTATTGTTCATTGAAGCAATGGGGGATGCTTTGAAAGAAGAGATGTGTTTTGTAACTGACTCAGGGCTTCTGTTTGTATAGAAAATGAATTGAAAGCTGAAATACAGAGACTTATTCTGGTAACGAACAAAGGATCTCATGTCAGCTGTCATAAGGCAGAGAAAATGGTTCTTCAACCCACCATGACAGGCATGTGGAAATGCCTATAGCAGATAAACCTGACACCGTTCCCTTTGTTGTAGGCCAAGCGTGTATGAAGAATTGCTCTACGCAGTCAGCTTGAGAAAGAAATCAAGCTTTTTAGATTCCTTTGTTCTTTTAAAATAGTGCCCTGCATGCCCTCCTTTTGGGGCAGGTCTGTCTATTTACGAGCTGTCAGGTAATTACATCTGCTATCTTCCTCTTAGGAGTTGCAAGCGTTTTGTCCATGTATCCTGTATGGCTTGGTGCTACCTTTACAGGGGCAGCCTATGGGTGAGAAGTAGAATCTGGGTGAATCTTCACCAGCGTGTTTCTTGTAGTGCGGTCTGGCTCTTGCGCTCCGGTCATTATCCTGGTCTACAAATAATTGTATAATTTAAGTATTTGGAACACTCGCTCCATGTTGCAAACTTTCCATCTTGGAACCAGAAAGGAAAGAAGGCGGTTGGAGGGAGAAGAGGAATACTTCTGTCCAAGGGGCCCTGTGAGGGACCTCGTGTCCTCCGTGGCTGCCGTGTCTGGCACAGCGAACGGGACCGCAAGAGAAGCGTGTGTCTGTTGGGTGAGGTGTTCGGTGTAATGTTATCCTGAGCCAAACATGGGTTCTCTGCAGCTCTGCTATCCATCTGCCTAAAATGGCGTGAAGCTGCTGTAGCCACAGTTCAGGGCTGTGGGATATTCCTTTTGGATTGGGAGGGCTTGTGGTCGCTGGAGAAGCGCTGTGCTGAAGTCGGGAACAAATGGTTAATGTAGCTGCACGGCAGCCAGAGGAGCCCTTCCTTGGGCTTAGGAATGTTTCCTCTTTTCATCCTGCCTTTTTTTTTTTTTATGGTACCATACAGTGTTTAGTAATTCAATATATACATAATCCAAAATAAACACGCTAATTAACCTTTGTTTTGAGAAATTTAATTAGTTAATGCTTAGTCTCTGTTCAGATTCCAAACAGTTTGGAGTGGGAAAGGTGCCATGGGGAAAGCATGGCAAAATATGTTTAATGCTGAGCACCTTCAATTATTTAAACAGTAACGTGGGCTGGACCAATTAAAAAAAAAAAGTTATTATACAGGCATGTACATGCTGAAATATCTTCATGCAGTGTTCCCAAACTCTAGTCTTGCTGCAGATGGTAAAACATATCCACACATAAAGCAACTGCATGGAGGAGGGAGTCTGGTGGCTTAGGAGTGATTCTGCTGCTTGCCAGGAACCCCAAAACCTTCCTCCTGGGGCTCAGGGGACAGGAGGGGTGAGGGAGGGGACAACTGCTGCTGGCAGTGACTGGCTGCCCAGGGCAAGTCCTGCTCTTTGTCCCAAATAAACAAATTTTCTGAAAGGTCAAATGCTGGGCTCTGACTCACTAGTACTAGTCATCTACAGCCCAAATGCCTTAAATATATTACTGTAGGATAATAATTTTACCCAAATACGCAAGCTTTAATATTCTTCCCCAGCTGAACTGTAAATAAAATTATTTCCTAAGAGCACTTATTTGAGCTTGATTATTAAACACATTGCCAAAATCTGGTCGGTTAATATACTGCCTGCTACTTGAGCTGAAGTATCTAAAAGACAAAGAACGAAGTAAACGAAAAGGAAATCAACATTTTGCTAAATTGCATGTTTTTAAAAATCCTATAATTGAGGCTGCTACTTCATTTCCATTTGTAAAACAGATTGAGTTCCCCTTCCATCTACTAATGGATCTGGTTTATCTCTGATACTAATTGCAGCATTTGCATGGTTTGCACAGGCTGCTGGTGACAGGACTTTGGGTCGAGCTGCTCCAGCTAAGCTCTGGGGTGTCAGTCAGGAGTGACACTTGGCTCCAAGCTCTGCTGGACTTCAAGCCCTCCTCCTTTTTCCTATGGCTCCAAAGTCTGGGTCAATCAACCAAGATAAACTTGTTAATTTGCTGTCAGGATTATGTGCCTCAGGTCTCACTCGAGAAGCAGTGGGAAGGTTCAGGTGATAATAAAGCACCACCAGATAGTCTGGATGTTTAATTAAACTTGCCTGTGCTCTCTTTGACCTAGTGCCTGGGCTGGAAATGTCACCAGAACAAAGGTTGCTCATGAGGTTTGCACGTGGGTCCTTCTGCTGCACAGGGCTTGGGAGAGAGGGGGAGGTTTGCCATGTCCTCATTCTTTCACCTTACCTTTGGGACGGGAGTTGTGCTCTGAAGGTCTGGGGGAGAAGAAAACAAGTTTTTCTTTAGATGAATGATCCTTTTCTTGGAACCTCTTCTAGCAAATCTGTTTGCACACACCTGAATTAAGCAATTCTGGGCCTCAGGTCTGGGGAAAAACCATGCTGCTGTCAACCCACCCAGCACTCAGCTGCTCAAGTATGCATTTTTTTTTTTTTATTGCTGGGGTGAGGAGGGAAAGCAGCTTTTCAAAGGATTGTACCCAGGAATGTAAACTGGAGACTTCTTCTCCCCTGCCCCGTGGGCTCTGCAGCCCAGACACCTCTGGTGTCCCTGCACACAGATCTGTGATAAAAGCCTCCACGGTGTGCTTCAGCCTCTAACACCACTTTGGTATTGGCACCCCGCACGAGCAAACTGAGGATTCACCCTTTGCTTCCCATTGTTTCATTTTACGTTTACAGAGATTTTTATTTTCTTTTTTTACGGCACTCTTGAAATCAATCCATCCAATTCCCAGGAAGCTCAGTGTGGCAGAGGGATCCCCGGCAACAGAGTGGCCTTTGTCGAGCAGGTCTGTGGGCTCTCTGCCACCAGCATCACGGTGGGGGGCTTGTAATAGCGACACCAGCATTGCCCAGATGTCTTCTGGAGGATTTGGTTTCGAGAGGCATGGCTGCTAGTTCAGGAGAACATGTGGGGGGTTTTCTGCTCTAATATATATGATTTGTTGAAAAAGTTTGCAGGCGTTAGAATTTTTATTGAAGTCAGGGAGCTGAGAAATTACATCCAGCCCATGAGGTAATGCTTGCTCTGCTCTGACTGGGAGTGGGGAGCACACATGATCTGCATTAAATAAAGGGCAGCTGTGTTGCCAGCACAATTTTATACATATGAAAACTAATCTGAGCCATACCCAGCCAGAGCTCTGCTCCTGCAAATCCTTGTAGAAAACAAGAAAATCCGCTGATTGCTCGCTGCCTTCCTCCAAAAGCTGGTGGGGACTTGCAAGGCAGACCCTCTCCTTGCTGGCATCAATCCATGGGCTGCCCCTGAACAGCTGGGGGGATGGAGAATGCTGCTGTGGTGGAGCCATCTCTGCAGCTCATCACAGGCTTCAGGGGAGCAGGAACAGCTGCCTCCTCTGTCATCACCCTGCTAATGCCTGTGACGTGTGGTCCCAGTGGGGGCCAGGTAGAGACAGGTCCTCGCTTCTGCTCCAGCTGCAGGATTTTGCTGTCCTAAGCCAGAGAAAAAGGAGGAGAGCGCTCACCAGCAGTTGTTCCCATGGAGCTCTTCAAGGGTTTTGTTTCTCTGGGCTCAGTTCTGCTACTTGCTGAAGCCCCAGTAGAGATTTTGGATTTTTTTTCTTCTTATTATTTTTTATATAGGTAGGTTGTAATGTCAGGATATGAGGTTGAAAGGGCAGGTCTGAGTCAACTCTCAGATGAATTCTGAGTATTTCCTTTCTACGTGGATGAGATCCAAGAATTTATCTCAGTTCAATAAACCTCACTTATTTCTGATGCTTATTCAAATAGACATTGAATTCCTTGCACCTACAGACCAGGGCTGGTCACTGAGGTTCTGCACAGCTCTCTAGAGAGAGGTCAGAACATGCAGAGTCAGGAGGCAGAATATTTGGGGGTGGCAGTTGAAGTGGGCTTTTTTATTTATATATAAAAGCAGGCCCACCCACTTTTGCCATCTGTATGTCTTTTACTGGCAGGAGAAGCTTGCCTTGAGGAGGCTGGGACATGCGATGTTTCCCTTTGGATCTGCAGAGAGCGATGCACAGCGCTGCCTGTGTCGGGCACTGTAAGTGATGGTGGTTTGGCAGGTGGGGGTATTGGCTGACTGGACAAAACGGTGGAATTCATGGAGGAAATCATGGTTGAATGCATCAGCAGTGTATCCTCCACTGCTCGTCAGGATACAGCCTGTGAGACATGGGTAGCATCCTTTCAAGTACTGCCTGTGTTCAGTGCTTTGGAGCAGAAGGACCTTGGCAGACATGGGTACCACTCCAGGGGTGTGGGTACAGGCTTTGTCCCCAGCACAGTCCCTCCAGGAATGTTGCACCTTACCCCCATCACAGAGGTTACATTAATAGGGCTAAAATGAGAGCAAACGACACTTCACCGGTGGAACGTGAGCCCCAGGGGTTCGCAGGGTTTCTACCAGCTGGGGCTGGGGAAGGCACAGCTGTGGTGTGGGGCTCCGATTCCAGAGGTCCCCATGTTGCCTCCAACATCATCCTTTGCATCCCTGGGCCTGGGCTGAGCAAGTCCCATGGGGTCTTTTGGCTGCCTGAAGTATATTTTCTCTTATTTCCCTCCAGGCTGTCTTTTTCTCTATTGCCAAGTTTTGCTCACATAACGATTTCGAGGGCACCATTTTCAATTTCCTCTACAGAGCCAAAATTAATACTAGGTTTATGTCACAGTGTAGCAGAGCTTTAAGCATCCACCAAAGGTGTGCATATTTCAAAATAATGTAATGGCTCCTAAACCCAAATACTGCTGAAAACCACCACCGTACTCCACCGTAAATATCGGTGATGCCTGCCTGAACAGTGGCGCCAGTAAAAATGACTCTGTTGGTACTATTTATGTGCCCATTATCATTCCATCACAATGACCTTTTTATTACCAGGAGCATAAGCATGTGCAGATGCTGGGGCTGTGGTCAGATGCTGCTGCGGGGCAGGGAGAGATGTTGGTCCTTGCCTGGAGAGAGAGGGAAGGGGCTGGTGGTTCTACCATTGGTGAACTCCTCTGGAAGAAGGTGTCTAAGGGATCTCTGCAAGTGTTGAAATTAAAGTCCTGTTTATGAAAAGGACGTGAGTGCAGCGGGCCTTGTTGCAGAACAGAGACTCTCTTATTGGGGAAGTGGCATCGCTTGTTTTGGATGCAGATGGAGCAAATGCATGGCTCTGCGTCTGCCTTTGAGCATGGCATAGCTGGATTCCAGGATGGAGCTGGAGATCTCTCCATAGCGCTGATCGAGATGATGGGCATGCTGTTGAGCTGACTGGAACAGCTTGCCTACCGGGTCTGACCAGAACAGCCCTCCCTTCTGGTCCCCGTGGAAGCTGGACAGACCTTGCCCATGAAGGACAGACTCAGCCCCTTGGATTGCCTTGCCTGGGTGCAGCATTCCAGAGGGATATTTTGTGAACCCTTGTTTGCAGAAGCAGTGGTGTGAAGGGCCTGGCTCTGATGGGATGGACTAGAGGGTACTCGGGCATCTCTTCCCAGCCTGAACCCTTCTGTGATTGCACATGAAATTGTGGATCTGTTGGGCTTGGCAGGGAAACTCTCCATGACTTCAGAGGAAGTGAGGCTTTGATTTGAGCTCTCTAGAAGTCAAAGGTGGAGGAGAAGCCGCCCTGCCCAAGCCATGGCAAGGGCCTTTTCTCCTTTGTGCCGGAGTTACTGGTGTGAAAGGGTTCCCACTGCTTCTCTCAGGTGTCTTCCCTCTCCACCAAACCTTGGAACAAGGAGCTTCTCCTGCTAGAACAGACTCACAGCTTGCATTTTTCTCTTTCCCTTTTCAGCCCCGTCAATGTAGGGAAGCCCCTCTCCTCTTGCTTCCATCGCTTCTCTCTCGTCACAGCTCTAGCTAAAGGTTAGATCCAGGCAAGAAAATTTGGGACTGCTTTCCTTGGTCCCCAAGCCTTGTGGGCATTTAATTGAGATGAAGGATTTTAGTTGAGTTATGATTTCATTTTATGCCTTTCTGTTTATGCCTTGCCCCTTACAAGGGAGATGGCAGCAAGTTTGGTTTTTGGTTTTTTTTTTCTGTTTTTTTTTTAAGAAATACATGTAAGTGGGAGGAACAGAGGCAAGTTTGTCAGGAGAACAGGTTGTAAGTGATTGTCAAGACTGTGGATTTACCGAGCACATTCACTGCCTTGGCCTGGTGATTTTGACCCTGTTTAGAAAGGTGCAGAGGGATTCTAAGAACCCGTGTGTGCAAAAGTACACAAGCCATTAATTACGGCGACCGCTTTGCGATACGGTCTAGCAAGAGCTAATGGAGCATGAGAAACCTGTGGAAAATGTTAGCGAGAGCTGTCAGGATGTTTGTCTTACAAGCTGCTCTGGATGATCTCATCTCTTAATGTTTCGGAGGGCGAGGGGTGTGCCGGGTCAGCTGGAGGCGGCGGGCAGATGCCCCGGCCATGGAA
Source organism: Bucorvus abyssinicus (assembly GCA_009769605.1). Lineage (NCBI taxonomy): Eukaryota > Metazoa > Chordata > Aves > Bucerotiformes > Bucorvidae > Bucorvus > Bucorvus abyssinicus. Next base: position 7,238,707 of record CM020035.1, on the reverse strand, counting down.
GGAGGGTGATGAGGTGGAGACGCGGGGTCTGCACAAGCAAAGAGAGGTGACAGGGACCTTGTTGCTGTGCTCCAGTGCTGGAGATGAAAAATACGGATGGAAAGAATATGACTTGAGGGCATTTGGAAAGCATAGTACTATGTCTTTTCTTTCTGCTCCTCTGAAACAGCCTAAGTAAAATGTCACTTGGCATTGCATAACCAGGCCAGTGTGGGGCCTGGGGAGCAGCTCAGAGGGCAGCATCGGAGCCCCCAGGCAAGGGGCTGCAGCGGGTGGGGGGATGCAGGCAGGCTGGGAAGATGCTGTGTTGGTGCTTGTGGGCAATTTCCTCATGGACTTTCCTTCTACCTCCTCCTGTTCTCAGAGATGATGCCCAGGGGACAAAGCAATGACAAACAGGACAAAAACGGTGGCATGGTGATGTCAGCGCCAGAGGGCAGCTCGCTGTCCTGATTTATAAGAGATCTTGTTTGCTGTGTCCAAGGGTTGCCTTGGCTTTTCATTCATGCTGGCGATGACGAAGAGCTGTGCTTAAACAGCATTACTGTGCTGGCACGGGTTGCTTTTAGGAGCAGGAAACCACTCCCTTTATCCTCGCTTGATCTTTTGGAGTGAAATACGTGCAGTGCCCTTGTCAGCAGTCAGAGCCTCCTAAGGAAAAAAGAAAGGTTAGCAAGCAGAAACAGATGTTTACCTTTAACTTCTCGCTTTGTGTGACTAGGGAAGCTGGAGGAGGGAGGTGTTAAGGAAGGGAGGTCTGCAGTGCAGGAGAAAATGCTCTCTGAAAGCCTGAGAAAGTTGTGTTGGATCTGCCTTTCCCTTGGTTTTGCTGTGGCTTTTACTTGGCCTGGCATTTTAGTATTATTATTATTATTTAAACGCACTGTTCTATTAAGAGAAAGATAATAGCTTTTTCTTTCTTCTGCCTGAGCTTCTCAACGCTATTGAGATACAAAAAATAAATGCCTGGACATGAGGAGGATCTAATAGGCACTGACCAGCCCAAGTCATTGTGGCCCAGTTTAAACACATGGCACTTTTCCAGGATCTATATTGAGAATAATACTTGATTTGTTTTTCTATATTGCTCTCTCTAATTATCGTGGCACTGCGTATGCACTGGCTCTAAGTTCAGTGTAATATAAATCTGGAATTAGTCTATTGGAGCCAATGTCAGATACATTTGCTTTAATGACTAAACTAGGTCTTAGTCTCATTTATCCTACTGTAGCGCCAAACTCATTCCGCCAAAGTAAATAGAGCTTCTCTCTCTCCAGTGTTTTCCAAAAAGTCCTTGCCCGGGTCCTTGGCTACACCTTCCACCCTTGTGCTAAACAGCACGCTGCTGCAAGATAACTCTTGTGGCATCCTGCTATGCCTTCAGACTGAGCCTGGCTTTAAACCCCTGCTGAAAGCTGTCTGCCTTTCCCTAGCTGGAGAAGAAAGGACAGCTGGGTGGGAGCCATCGTCGCCCTCCATGCTGCTGGTGATGCAGGTTGGCATTACTCCACTGCTTTAGTTCAGCCTCCCTCCTAAACGCTTGGTAGACCTGGGCTCAGGCTGCTCCTAAATCTGGTGCTTGAACCTTTCATCTTAATCTGGACTGCCAGGTCTGGAAACGGCTTCTACAGGTCCGTGAGTTCCTGTGGTTCCTTTGTCTCCCCGTATAACCTGTACCTGGTTAGTGATGAATTAGTGTCTAATATTTATCCTTCCCAATCTTGTTTTCAGTAGCTTAGGGGGAAAATGTATGGAAAAATACTGAAAGGCAAAAAAGCAGGCCTGGTTTAAAGACAAACAAACAAAAAAACCCCAGCGTTATTACTGTTAGTAGGGTTGACATCTGCTAGTCAAAGCTGTTGAATCAGAAATTTCAATTCTAAATCCTTGTGTTCTGGGATTAAACACAGGGAGAGCACAAGGGTCGCTTCTTCTCACTGTTGGGCTCAGTCCTGACTCTGTCCTCTCCCAGTGAGCTTGCTGATGCCTGGCAGGGGCTGTTTTCACCATCATGCACCAGAGCTGACCCTTGGAGCCCTCCTGGACCACACATATGGCTAAGGTGGTTCCACTGGGCTGTGTGCTGCACCCGTAACTAGATGGGGTCATTGCATCCCTGGAAGTTTCCCCCAAAATTCATTGCCCCCCCCCCCAAAAAATGTTGAGGTTTACATTCAGAGGACTGTAATTATTAATTACAGAAAGTGTCAGTCCGTATGTCACTTAAACTATGCTCCCTGGCCCACGCGGTCTGCGCTGTGCTGTGCTGCCTGGCTGCTCGTATTGGCAGTGGGCTCCCTTCCTGCTCGGAAAGGAGCATGCGAGGTGTTGATGGCCATTCCCTGTCCTCTGGCCTGAGATGCTTCTCAGTTTACCAGGGTGTCCCCTGAAGGAGACAGGTTCCCCATGGGCATAGCTTTCTTTTAGCAGGTTTTGGTTGGAGATGGCCCCATCCCTGGAAGTGTTCAAGGCCAGGTTGAACGGGGCTGTGAGCAGCCTGGTCTAGTGGAAGGTGTGCCTGCCCATGGCAGGGGGTGTTGCAACTAGGTGATCTTTAAGGTCCTTTCCAACCCAAACCATTCTGTGATTCTATGGCCACAGTGATGAGGTGTAGCCATGAAAAGCAATTAAAATGCACAGGACTGATCTCCAGCCACACAGGCTGGAAAGCCGATGCCAAAGCCAGGGTGGTCGTATTCTTTCATATCTGAGCAACATGCTCTGTGGTCTCAGCCATTACCTAGTGAATGGGGGATTAAGTTTGGGGGTACAGTGCTTGCCTGCACAGGTGAAGGAGAGATGCTCAAAAGAGCAGGGGCTCAAAAGTTTGGGAAAAGCCTTAGTAACTCTGGGAAAACTGCAAGAGGAGAGTGAGAGGACTGTGAACATTGAAGACGATACTGAGGGCCACAGAGGCAGTGGGTCAGCAGCCAAGCTCAGGTTGAGAAAACCTGTGCTGGCTGGACATTACACCTCCGCAGGCAGGTGCCGTGGGCATGAAGAGCTGGAGAGCGGCTGCCGTTGTGGCTTACCTGTGTGTGCAAAGTGGACAGTGTTGGATGGAGGACTTGGCCTTTACTTGGATTTGCTCTTACATGGATACGTGAGTGGAAATTATCAGGGAAAACAGGTTGCCCTGCTGCAGTCAGTGGCCACAGTGCTGACCCACCTCGGGGAAAGGGACCACAGCCAGTCCCTGCTCTTCCCCTGGAAGCAGCCACATGCTCTCCTGCGGGCTCTGTTAGACATTTCTTTAAAATAAGGAACAAAACCCCAAAACATTTCCATCTCTTCCAATTTTTTATTCTGATCTAGAGAAATATTATATAGTTTAGGGATTTATTTTTTCCCCTTTCTCAGATGGAGTCTGTGCACTTTGATGGGTGCCCAAAAATGCCACGTGTTTCCCAGTGTTTTCACCAAATTTTTTCTTTAGTTGCTGCACAGTAAGTGCACTTCATAGCTCTGTGCTACTGCTTGATAAGACAGTTGGAGAGATGCTCTTTTCTGATTTTCAGATACTGTGGTTTCTCTCTAATGTGAGTTTTCACTGGCAGTTTAAGAAGTTCTTAGAAAACTCTTCAACTTCCCCCTTAGTACCACGATGGTAAGAGGCAGATAAAACTTGTAATTTACTGATAACCAGCAAAAAGTTTAGAGGTTTTTCTAGAGGTAAACTGGGGGGCTATTACTTGGTTTTTTAGAGGTGCCATATGGCTCACCCTTACCCCAAGAAGAAAGGGAAATGATTCTCAGTCCTTTCTACTGGACTTAAAAAAAAAAAAAAAAAATTATCCAAAGAATGTAGAGTTATTACTGAAAAGTTGAAACTTGAAGGTTTTGGGGCAAAACCTTTCAATTCAAAGCTCAAAGTTCTGATTGGGAGATTTCCCCAAGGGGAATTTCTCACCGTGGAGTTTTGTTGGCCAGGCTGTACATCCAGTGTCACCCTGCAATGCCCTTTCAAATGGGAATGAAGATGTTCCCGGTCATGGTGCCTCACCAGAGATGAGGTGGAGCTTGGGAGCTCTCCCCATGAGGCAAAAGGGAAGCGTTGTTTGCTAGACAGAAAGGATTGTTTTCCATAGGACAGCAGGCCTGTCTCTAAAGATTTCTATTACAAAACCACCATTTCTCCAGAAAACATTGTTCCTGCTGACTACTTCAGAGCCTGGAGACATTCTGGTCCTTCCCTAAGCATGTCTGACCAGCTTCTGCTCCCTGTTAAAATTCAAAACACAGCCTTCCTCACCATTCCTTTTCTCAGATGACATTTAAACCTGTCAGAGGTTACAACTGGTGTCGTGTAGTCTTTGTAACCAGTGCAAGAATTGCTCTCTTGCTTTGTGATGGCTTCTAAAAACAGAAAAAGAAAGGACTGCTAAGAACAGTCATAAATACACCAAAATGCCTGTGTGCCGCTTTCCTCACTGCTGATCTGACAGCATTTCCACTGCTCCTCCCCTCGGAAAGCAAAATAAACCCAGGCAGCGGTGAGTAATAATGTGTAATAAGCAGGGATGACAAATACATTCATCAGCGGTCAAACAACATGGACAACGTGTCACCCCTGTCCCCACGCTGTGTTCAATGACATCTAAGTGTTGTTATGGATAAGGAGGGGGGGCTGGAATGTGTCTGATTAGAAGCTGGAGAACATTCCTGTAGACCAGCTGAAAGAGGATCCCTGAAGGGATCCTCAAAGATCCCCCAAAGGGATTTTTCCACTCATGGGCTCTGGTGTTTCAGTGCTAGGCTGGTCGCATTGCAGTGGGTTTGGGATGGGTACTCGGGTGCCTGCCAGCATCCCCTGCCATGCAGCGTGCTCATCTGCCCCTGAGAACGGCCAGAGCTGGCAGGGGCCGGATCCTGGCCATGGGATGTTCTGCTCATCCCACAGCAGGTCACTGCGGGCACAGGGAGCAGGTGAAGAGCTGCAGTGACTTGTGTGCCGTGAAACCCAGGAGCTGCCAGGCAGATACCTTGTCTATGTGGACACTTATTCCATGTATAGGGTATCTGGGCAGGTTTCTGGCTGTCTCATAGACCGCAACAGCTGCCATGTCTGTGCACAAACCATTGCTGGTGGGGTATGGGTGTGCACTAATACTGCTTTGAGTACACATGTGAACCATTTCAATTGCTTTCATCTGGTATGGCCACTGGTAAACAGCGACCTATTACTGTTTATATAATGTACAAAGGGTGCTAGACAGCCCTATCGAACTGTTTCCATTTCTCCGTGATTAATACATTCAAGTCCATAGTCATTTGTTTTTATAAACTTCACAAGCAAAAACTTGATGTTTTGGTACCAAGCTCAAATATGGGAATAATTTCATTCTCAACGCCAGCATTTCTGATGCGAGAACTGAAAGGCATCCAAAAAGGCTGTGTTTTCACTGACTATCCTTTGGTCCCAAGATACAGCATTTTTAAAGCATTACAGAAGCAAAAACAATCCCAGTGCCTTGAAAGCTTTTTACACTGACTCTGCTTCATGGAACTACTGACTCAGGGCCAAATGGTTGATTATATCGTGTGATGTAAGAAGGAGTTAGAAAGCTTAGCAGGGAATTAGAATAATGCAGTTTGTGTGTGCCTGTGTGCAGTGAAGGGAGGGGACACAGTGTTTATTAGGAGGCTTTAAATCTTTTGCAGCTCTGTTAGTTGCTTGCAAAACCGCCGCAGACCCAGTGAAAGCGATGGTGATTCAGCGGGTGACAAGCTCTTAGCTGCTGAACTGAGCTTCTGGGCGAGAGCTTTTCAGTTCATTTAAAGGCTGCAAAATCTTCCTTGCTGGGGTGTGGAGGAAGCGAACACCGCTGCTGTGTAGCCAAGGAAGAACAGGCCTTTGCTGTGTTATACTTCTGGAAGGGGAGTGAAGGATCTAGCAGTGTCAGGGGCTAAGTTCTGGCCTGGCCTCTGCGGTCACACCGAACTAGAGGTGGAGATGGTGGGGTACTCCCTGGATGCAGATGCCGGCAAAGGGAGGGGTGCGATGCAAGGGAAGCCCCAGCCCTGCTCCCTCTCTGCTCCTTGCTGGTGGGAGCCAGTTTGCTGGGGAAGATTTTATGGTTTACTTTATCTCGTTGTCCTGCCAGGGAGAAAAGCCATTCACTGCAAATGTGAACTCTGAGACGAGTAAAAATCAAAGATGACCCAAGTGCCTGGAGGCATAAAAACAGCTACTGAATCGTTTAATGAAATGGAGCAGCACAAAGGCACGGTTCATGTATAGATTTATATACACAACAACAATGGCACTAAATTTATGGAGCTCGCTGCAGATTGTAAGATTGGGAAGCCTGGCGGCTGCTGGCTGTTTGAAAGAGATCTGAGATGGAAAGTCCTACCAGAAAACCTGCCCTTGCTGTAGCGCTGTGATGGCAGAACGTGAAGGAGCTGGAGATGTGTTAGCTCAAAGCTGCTGCTGAAGGTCGAGGGTAAGTTACTGCTCAAACCTCAGGTCTGGCTACAGCCAAGTGCCACTTGCTGTCATTGTCTCGCCCTTGAGTTGTGACTGCCTGTAGAGCTGGAGGTAAGTCACTGCTCCTGCTGCACCTGCAGGACAGACGGAGCTACAGGGCAGATCTGCTGCAGTTCACTCCTGCTTTCTGAATACACGTATTACATATGTACACACGTGTATACAGAGCCCACAGCAGACGTGCCGTCCCTCCCTTCTGCCCGCACTGCAGCCCCTGCCACCTCTTCTGCCTGCAAGTCAGATGCGCTCAGCCCCACGGCCGTGTTTTCTGCCAGCCGCTTACTGGTGTGGAGGGTGAATAAGGCTGTCTCATCGCACCGCTTCCCACCTCGAATGAGTCATCAGACGAGATGAGATGCAAGAGCTGAACTATATTCGATGCCTATATCTGAAACACCGGGTTCGAATGATGGTGCAGGTCATCAGGTCCTTAATTTCCTCGTTAATGGATTTTCTAATGCATTTGATTAATAAATAGGTGCTCAGTAGTAAATAGAAATACCGTTTGCAATCTTGGGCTTGAAATGGGGCCATAATGTAGCCTTTATTTATGTTTACAGAAGTCCCGTGGACCTCATGGGAGCTGGAGTATGTGCAAATGCTGAAATGACTGGGGCTGGAAGCGCACATCGGTGTCAGCCCAGGATGCTGCCAAAGGAACAACCTGTGTGAGCGCAGTTTTGGGAACACGAGTGATCCCATTGACTCCTGATCACTTGCGGATGCGACCTGGGCTGAATGGGTCTTGTGTTTGTATGGAAAGACGGTCCAGAAGGAATCGAGGCCGTTTCCAAGCAGACATTGCTAAATGTTGCATTGCAGGTGCAGAGTACATCCTCCCAGCCGTGAGCTCGGACACTGGTGAGAGCTGGGGACCCTGGGCTGCTGTGCAAGCCTGGGGCCGTCCTTGGGGAGGGGTGGTGTGAGCAGGGTCCTGCTTCTGTCCTGACCTGCTCTGTAGACAGGACTGAGCCTCTCGACAGGGATCATGCTCACTGCATGGGTACTGCTGTCCCTCGGCAGCCTCCTGCCTAGATGGGAGCTGTCTGCCCGGATGGCTACAGCAATTCGAGCCTCTTGGTTTACAAGTACCACGTTGGTGCAGAGTAATGCGGTTATACATTCACATCAATTTGTGTAAAGCTGGCAGCATCCTCAGCGAATATTTTTGTACCTCCAGTTTCTAAATGGCATTACTGTTAACAGCAATGTATCATCATTTCCAGCAAGGCTTCAGAGGATGCACAGGCAAAGTGTGATTTTTTTTTTTTTTTTTTAAACCTCTGCAAGTACTGTGTGATAATTAATCAGGCTTGGGTTGGTTATGTTCTCACCTTACTTGGTTGAGAATAACGAAATGCAATGGAGCAGGGTTTTGGTTAAAATCCTCTGGTAAGCCAATCCCCTCCAGGTTACCTAGTCTCCCTGTATGTATATGAGAGCACCACGAGCCTTGTGCAAGTCTTTTTCTTCCTGCTGACACCTCAGACAGTGCTATGTCAGTGCCAGAAGTGAGAACCTAGTCCAAGCAACCTGTCCAAGACTGCAGACCCCCAGCCCTTGCTGGCCCAGACATAATTTCATTTTTGGGGTCTCAGCCTGCATCTGCTTTGGCTATAGTGCTCCCTCCAGTCGTGCTGTTATGTATTAATAGGGGACAGAGCTGGCAGCGGGAAAGGGTAGCAGAAGTACGCATTTGTCTTGCTGTCCAGTAAGCCACATAACAAATAGCGATGCCAAGTGTAATCCTACTTCAGTTAAAACTGTTGCTTTGGTTTGTCATCATTCATTGTTTGGAGTACAGCTGCTTAATGACAGGATGTGGGAAATGAAAAGTTTTTTATGTCCTCAAAGGCTTTTTAAAATAAAAATTCCTGAGCAATGGAAGGAGAGAAGGCGTTTGCACAGAAATGCCTGGGTTTGAATGTTGAGACGCAGCCTGGCCAGAGCAAGCCTCTCAATGAGGCTCAGGAGACGGAGGCTTTGCTCTTAGCTTTAAAAATAACCTGCTGTGTTAAGCCAGGCACTATCCGTGCCTTGGCTTTGTTTGCTTACGTTACACATCTGGTGCAGCCGTCTCTGCCCAGCGCCTTGCAGAAAGGGACCTGCCTTTGATAGGAAGAAATGAAAAATGCCAAAAGACAAATGCCTTGTATCTGCGTGGGGCCACTTCTTCCTTGCAGAATGCCCCATGTCCAATTAAGTTGGCAAATGTTAGACTTTGAACCTCAATATAGGGGAATGGAGGGAATTATCCATATGGACTGTGAGTGAGCAGATGAAACCTGAGGCGGATGGGGTGCTTGCAGAGGAGACTTAAGTCAGTAATGGAAGAGACAACCCCAGCCCTGCTGAAGGATCGGCTGCATGAGGTGCCTTTTTCATTTTCGGGTCCATTTTAATAATGATCTTAATTTTTCTAAAGGCCCTGGTGGAGCTCCACCCCTTCTGTCTGCTCATCGTCTCTAGTTGACAGTGCGGAATTACCAGAATTACGTGTGATCTTTGCTCTCAGTGGGAACTCTCCTAGCCGGGCACACTGCACATCATGTAAGCAACTCGGGAAACTGATGAGATGGTGGGAGACAGATTTCATCCAGACTTTAAACTCATTTCTGGCAGGCATAGCCCTTAAAGAACCAGCAAAGACTGGGATGTGGCCAACAAGTTTGCAGAATTGCTAGCCCACCCCCTCCTTTGTTCTCCCTCTAGAAATATTCTCTCTCCTCCTCTCTGTATATTTATTAAGGCCTGTCCTGAGCTCTGTGAAATCAGTGTGGAATTTGCCTGAGGTTCCTCTCCACCGGCCCAGGGCTTCTCAGCAGCATAAGCAAAATTAGAGGTGCTGGGGTTGGGATGGAACCACTCCTGCTTATCGAAGAGGGAGAAAGAAAGGAGTCAGGGTGCTGTGCTCTCTGCCCTCAGCACTGCAAGAGGGATGGGGAGCTGCTGAAACCCCTGCTGCGGGCTTCCTGTGTACCTGGGATTTTCCATGTTTTACCATCTCACCCTAAATGTCACCCTTTTAGGACTATTTGATATATTCTAACAGTAATCTATTACCAGCAGATCACTGCCATGCTCATCAGCACTCTCTCGGTCCAAAAGTTTAGGGTTTTTTTATCCCTTGAAAATTTCTATTTCCAACAAGCCTACTGTTATCTCACTTTTGCTATTTTAAGTTCTGTGGCACAAAAAGGCTGACTCACAGAAAGCTGTGTTGTAGGAAATACTGGCTCGGCTGAGGAAATAATTCTCAGTTCATTCTTCCACTGTGTGCTTTGGGGTTTTTTTTTCTGTCCCTCTCTCTTGTGTGTGTGTCTTTTGGTCTCATGTTATGGCACACATCTAGCACCGTGACAAATTGAGAGCTATTTCTAATGCCCTGGTCTACCCAGTCAAATGTCTCTTTCAGTATATACTCAAAAGTGTTTCATGTACCTGCTAGAAATGTTACACAGGATGCTCACACAGCTCATAAAACTTGGTCTCCTATTGGAAATGTTTTGTAAAAATATGCTGCTTAATCTACTGCAGCCATCCACAGCTACTGTCATCGCAGTGTGCATCAGAGGGAGTGAAGATTACAACCAGCTCAGGGAAGTTTGATACGTTATCAGAAGTCTTCAAGAATAAAACTGAAGGAAATGGATGTTCAACATGTAGATAATTGACTAAAGGAGGAAATAGGGCAGGCCCTGGCACAGCCCTCTGGTGCTGCAGTCGGCTCCTCTTGATGAGTTCCTGCAATCACCCTTTCACAGCTAAAGGATTGTATAGAATAAATCCAGGGTGTGCTTTAATTGAGCGTTAAGCACATCAGTGATGTGCTGTGAAAGACAAGGCTGGAGATGCAGCATGAAATCCTAGCCCAGCGGGGTGGGGGGAAAACCAAACCCAACAACTGCAAAACTTCTGTTGACTTCACGGGCTTCGATCACTGGAGGAGGCTGTCTCATAACATAGGGCAGGGTGTGCTTTGGCACTACCACGTTCTTTGCTCACTTTACATTTAACATGCCAGAAAACAATGTTTATTGTCATGTGGATGTGGCATATCTATCTACAGAAAAGCAGCTGATAGCAATAATCTAAGAAGAAAAATTTTCAATGTACCTATTGATATTTTTTCCTAAACCTTTTTGACACTATCATTAGCAAAACCCAATTAGAAGGCGGTTTTCAACAATTGCTGCACTCAGGACATAAAGTATAGACCTTACATAAATAATACTATCATCTTTAAAATACTTTATAAACACTAATTTACCATTCCAATTTTCTTGAGTAGATAATTACGTGTTAACAATATCATCATCATCATTAGTAGCTGCCTTAGTCCTCTCTTTTTATAGGTGGAGGCTCATGCCCTGATAATAAACAGCTTGTTGAAGGCCACATGAGGCGTCTTTCAGGATGCTGCTCTGGGAGCAAACAGTCCTGGCTCTGTCCTCCGCTCACATAAAGAACCAGAACAACATAGGTATAATGAAAGAAAAGTGGGGATTTAAGTTTGGAGGAGAATAAGGAATACTCTTCAAGTTGGTGGGATTCCTGGGCTGCCAAGGAAACATTAAAATAGTGTGTGACAGAGACACAGGGTAAATAGCTAATAAATATTATACCTTTTGTACTTGTGCCTGTAGTTAATCTACAGTAATTATACTGAGTAATGTAGATTATATTATGAATCATGATGACACTCAAAATACTGAATTTCTGCAACAACATCCTGGCCATGTGAGATAATCCGTTTTGATCTCATACGAGAGCCAGATATGTCTTGCTTGAAACTTCAGAGGTGAGCGATAGCAGCTGGTACACACCCTTTTTCATAACTTTGTTAAAATAAAACAAGTTTGGATTTGCTTACCCATTGTAGGATGTAACATCTGAGTTACAACCCTGCCGTGGAGGGAGCTTTGCCACAACCGCGGAGTTAACAGGCCCCTCTTCGGTATTTCTGTTTGAGAAATAACATTTTTTTCTCCATTTTAAGAAATGTGGATATTTACATATCCAGCTGCAAAAAAAAAAAAAAAGGGGGAAGGAAAAAGTTAAAACAATCCTTAGAGAGTGATTAAAGCCAAAAACCAAACTTGGTCCCACGCCTCTAAGTCAGCTTGCTGTGTCTGAACTAACCGCTGCAGGAGCTCCGGGGCAGTCGGGTCTCACGTTGCTGGGTGTGCTCACCGAGCGGTGTTTAACAGCCAGCCTGCTGCCATGGTGTCCGAAACAACCCCACTTCCCACTGAAGCTACGGCTCTCCGCCTGCAATAACTAATCCTGCTGCGGCCAGTCCGTAGTGCTCTCCAGAGTCAGGTCTGTATCAGCATCTTTCCATGTTGTTTGTTCATTTTCCTCCTCCATAATTGTGCGAAACACCCACAAATCTTGCTGGGGCCAGGTTCTGGGTAGCAAGGGCTGATGTTCAGGGCTTTCAACATGACCCTAATCACGCCGGCTGGTGGCCCTGGGGCAGCTTTCACTTCGTCCTCCCTCTAGTGCCAGGAACTGCTTTGGGAGCCCAGGGGGGACAGTGCCATCCTCTGCCCACAATGGCAGCCCTCTGCGAGCAGGGGGGCCCTGGGACTGCAGCAACAAACCCGTTGTTTTTCATCTCCAAAAAAAAAGGGAAGATTTGCCGCGGTGGGAGCGGCCATTCCCCGAAGGAAGACAAGGTGCAGGAGCCCTTGCTTGAAGGGGGATGAAGCAGCTGGCGTCTCTCCTCCTCTGTTTCCCTCATTTTTCCTTTAAAAATATGTTCCTCTGGCGCTGATCTGAACCTGGTGTGACACTTTCTCACACACACTTGTGTTCCTCTTAAAGCCTTTAGGGTATGCTGGGCCTCTGGGTAGATCAGCAGCGATAAAGCAGTAAGGCCAATGGCTTTGTTTGGAAAATATCACAATCCCGCAGCGGCAGTTCTTGACTTTGTCACCTGGGAGCTATGCTATTTTTTGGGGGGGCTGCTGGTAGCTTTTAAAAACAGAAACATGGAATTGCCTTTGTGCAGAAGGGCGGGCAGGAGCAGCCCGTGCCCCACTGAAGCTCTGGATACTAGGGAGATGCCAGCTGTGTCTCAACACTGCCAATTTACCACAGTGCTGAACGTGCTCTGAGCAGCGTAACTTGTGTCCTGGAATTTCTGAAAGAGCCACTTCACAGCTTTGGATCACACAGTTCATCAGCTGTCTGTGAATGAGGGACTGTTCACCTGGTGACGCTGTTCCTCTGCTCTTGCTGTTTATTCTGGGAAGCAGAAGCCTCCCAGATCGATCTGGGTAAGTGTATCAATGAGATGATTGTTTTGGGATTGTATCCTCCCTGCCTTATGGACATCTACAATGTTTCTGTGTGAGCATATTTTAAAGCAACTGATAAAAAATAGTGCTACAGGCACGTTAATCACCACTGTTAGACACTTTTTACCATGTGGGTCCACTGATCAATTGCTGATGAATTTGTTTGCCAAGGTAGTGGCAGAAGATGCTCCTTACTCAGAACCAAGTTCCTTTCCCAGCATGTCCTCTCCTCAAACAGTCATTGTTAGCTGCTGCACAAAGAACAAAGCCAGTTCCTTTAAACTGGTGAACTTCCATTTCCTTTCTTGGTACGCACAACACAAAGACAAATAATTTCAAGGTTGTTTTGTTTAAGTTGATATCTTCCTTATGTTAAGGGAAAAAAATAAGTCTTAAGAGTACGAAGGCCACTGGCACTGAACAGTGCTCCAGATTCAGAACTCGCAGACACAGGGAAGTCATGGGGAAGTCATGGGGCAAATTGCCAGGGTGTGGGTGAACCTATCTCTACTCTCTCCTGGTTTTCTGGCGTGGCAACATTACTAGGACTGGAGGTGCCTTTATAGTTTACATTAACCCACTTTGAGACACAAACTGAAAAAAAAGCATCTTGGTGGGAGTTTGGACCATCCATGTGGGGAGCCCGATGCCAGCACCCCATCCCTCCTCTGTCCCCACGAGCCTGGATCTGGGGCGCTTCCCCAGCGGGAGCCTGCCAGTTCTTCGGGTATAAGCCAAGAGGGTTTAAGTCCCGCTTGTTTAAATATCAGGTTTAACTGGGGCTTGCCTGCATATCAAAGGCAGTATGGTAATTTTTACGAGGGAAAGGGTTTGCCCCGGTGTTGACCAGACTTGTCCCTGCTCTCCCTGTTGCACAATGTGGTGCTGAGTCACTGCCATTGCTCACCTACTAAGTGCCCGCGTTTTCCTGGTGCGCTGTTTGTATAGGATGGGGTCCCATAACGCACGCTGTTACTGGGGGAGCTAAAAATGAACAAAGAGGCTTCCTACTTGGCTAGTATTTATTTATGCACTGCTGTGCGTGGCAAATTTCATTCTGGCACATAAATTGTGTGGTGGACCGGGCTTGAACTTGCCTTTCTGAAGTCTAATTCCTACTGATGTACTGGTATCTCACTGGGCCTTCAGTCTCACCCCGATCTGCAAAATATTTATGGATAGAGATTATATAGATTTAACACAATAACATGGCTTTTATTATTTGCTGGAAAATGTTAATAAAAAACCAAGTATTACAGATGCATTTTAATCCCTGAAGTGATTTTTGAGTAGAATGCATGAATTATTAATTGTTGTTATTGTTATTACTGCAGTGCCTACCTATCTCGCAGGACATCGTGAGGATTAATTAATTCTTGTAAAGATGTAAAAGGCCATATAGGTGTCAAGGGTTATGACTAAAGTGCTTTGAAAATGGAAACCACTCTGTGAGTGCCAAGTATTATTATTTATGGAGTCTGGGCAGTGTGCTTGGTGCTGTGCAAACACTGGTCCAGTTATTGCAAATATTTGCTTATATGTGCTTAGTAGGCCGAGCACTCGCTGTTACAAGTAATTTCAACTATTTTAAGGATGTGTCTTACAAATATGGCTGTGAGAAGAGTTTCCAGTAGTTGGGATGGCAGAGCCACGGAACATAAGCAGCCTGAAGCACTTTGAAGGCACACTTTTAGTCGAACACATGGATGAACCAAGTCCTCAGATCTGCTCCAGTCCTGCATCCTGAAGTCAGGGTTCTGTCCCATCTTTCTCACTACTGGGGGACCTCAGAAAAGGAAATGTAACAACGGTTATTGTTTAAAAGTGCCTCTCTGGGCTCAAGGCAAAGCCAGCTCCCTAAGCTCAGCCCACTCACTGAACAACCCGCCGTAAACCATAACCTGCTCAACTGCCCTGTGTTACCCAACATCCGTTCTTGGAAACCTCTGAAAGCGAGAACCTCCTTCCCGTACACTCTGGAAGTGGCCCCGGTAACTCTGAGCCCAGCTGCGTATTTGGGCAACAGAACTACAAAGTCTAAAGCTCATCGTGGAAAGTGAGGCCTTTGTGCAGTCCTGTGGGGTGTTCGCCTTCGTAGAGGAAGGGAAACCAGAACAAAACAGATGAGGTGTAATTATTACAGCGCCAATCTGCCAGAATGTGCCTTGTAGATTCTGCAGAGCAGAATGTATACTCAGGTAATCGTCCAGTCAAGTACATCATCATGTTAAAAACAAGAGCCTGGCACCCCGGAGTTGTGACTGCACAGTTGGAGACCACGGAAACCTTCAGCCAGATGACTTCGGTTCAGCACGTTGTCGCTGCTCAGCAGATGGATGGGGAGTGGGTAGACAGTGTTTGTAGTTCCGTTGGGCCGAACAACGCACACACACGTGAGGAGTTTTCCCTCCTCCGTTTCTCACACAAGCTTTCTGAACGTGACACCTCCCTTTCCCATTTCAGGGACTTCTCACAGCTCCTCCCATACCGTTCCTCCTGCTCCCGGAGTCCCTAAGAGGTCCCTTATCTTCTTTTCTCTTGCCTGAAGCTATGTGCATACTCCCATTCCCCCTTCCTCCACCCACTGCTTTATCTTCTTTTACCTGGGAGGTAAATCCTTCAGAATATCAAGAGGTTAAAATCCTTTAGAGGCAGGGACAGCTCTGAGATTATAATGCAGGAAAGGGCTAACGAGTCCCTTGCCACTTTTTCTTTCCCTTTCAAATTTTTCCAACTTTCAGCTAAGTGGTCAAATTTTGGAACGCTACTGGGCATGGTCTTGGAAAAGTATCACCTCTTTACACACCTAAAGCAGACACATCGTTATGGGGAAGAGAAAGTTGCCCACTTGGGCCCTCAAAATCATTACAGAAGGAAAAGTTGAACATCAAGCAGTTTGCAATTACAAATACGTTCCCTGGCTTTCTAGACAGACTATGGTTTCCTCATATAACTCAGGCCTCTTCAAGCAAATGGATTGAAGGCCCAGGGCTTTCTCAGAATTAAATGATTTTGCAATGCAAAAAAAAAAAAAAAAAAGTATTTTCTTCAAGTATTTAAATACTATTTGTCATAAAAGAAGGAAAAGGGCATGAGCCTGCTGCTGAAAAAAATAGGTATTGTGAGGTGATCCTACACCCAGAGACCCACCCATGTCCTTTCATCAAGGCTTTGTGGAGTCGAGGGGTCCATCTGCTTGTGACATAAAGCTCCTCAGGTAGGTGAGATCTGCCTGTGGTATGTCCCAGTCATTAGGCTGAAAAAAAAATCTGAATTTAACAGCAAAACCACCACCTTAGGACTAGTGTAATGCTCCAGCAATGCTAAGCTACGTTCACAAAAGACAATTTGTGGTCCATCTCCTTTCCTGCTTTGCCACCTGCAGTAAATGCAGGATCTGCAGCAGCGCGGTGTCGTGGAGGCCTCACTCGGGCAGCATCAGACCTGGGCTTACGTGTGTGCAGACCCCTTGGCACAAGCAGGAACGTCGTCGGATGTTGCCCTCAGATCTGTGCGTGGTTTGTGGTCACTGGGACTCGGCGTGGGTGCCAATGTCCGGACATGAGAGTGCTGGACCAAAGCCCACGGGTGTGAAATGCTATTGCAGAAACATTTTAAGATGGGAAGAACTGCCTTGAGATGAATGTGGTTTCAATTGACAACACTCGCTTTGAAAAATAAACCAACCTGCGATATGAACGATAAACAGCATTCCGATTCCGAAACCGAACTGCACCCAGGTAGGACACAACTTTATTACTGCAGAGGATTATTTTCATTACAGGAAATTACAGGGCAGAGGCAGTAACGGCTGCGGCACAGCGCAGGCCTGGATCCCCGATGGCAGGTCCCACTGCCAACCGCGACGCGCTACAGAAAAAGAAGTAGAAACACACGTTAAATCCTGCATTTACATAAGCGCTTTTGGCAGCCGAGCGCAATTAATGGCTTTCCTAGAAGAACTTCCAGCACCGCGCCACGCCGCCCGGTCGCCCGGGCCTGCCGAGCCCGCCGGCCCTCCTCCGCCCCCGCCGCGCTCCCTCAGGGCCCGACCACCACCGCCGCGGGCACAGGCCGCGGGCGGCTGCCGGAGTCTGGCGGCCGCCGGCAGGCCCGGGCGGCCTCCCCTTCCTGCCAGGGCCGCGGGCGACCTCCCCGCAGCCGCCTCCCCTCCCTCCCTCCCGCCCGGCCGCCGCTGCGCCTGCCCGGAGAGCGCGGGGTGGGGGCGGGTGTATGTGGGGAGAGGGAGGGGGTCCCCCGCCCCGACCGCCGACCCCCGCGCTGCCAGGGCGGCGGGTTTGTTTTGCCGGGCGGCCGCAAGCAGGCCGGCCCCGCTCCTCCTCGCCTGGCCTCGCCTCCCGGCTCCGCGCTTCCCTTCCCTCCCATCGCTTCCCTTCCCTCGGCGGCGGCGCGTTCGCCGGCGCCCATTTCGGTGCGGCTGGGCACCCTCTCCCCGCGCGGAGTGTCTGAGGGCCGCTGGCTGCTCCGCGCCGCTTGGCTCCTTCCCTTAGTAACAGCTTTTACATTCTGCCTCAATTCCTCCTCAATCTAAATCACACACACACAGATATTACTTTCCCCCCCCCCCTCCTTCCTCGGGACTTAATCTCTCACCCCCCCTCTCCCCACCCTCCCCCTCCCCCCGGCCCCTGGCTCGGGATATAATTGAATATCACAGCACTACTCGCTGGTTATTTTTTTTCCTTCCTCCTCCTGTGTGTGTGTGTGTGGTGGTGTTTTGGGTGGGTTTTTTTTTTTTTTTAATCGCTTTTTTTTTTTTCCCTCCTCCTCTCGGTGTGGACACCTCAGCTCATAAAAATATATCTGTATATTATCGATACCTATACGTGCGTACACACACACACACACACACACAGGGACACGCACACCCATGTGTATGTACATACATAAGGCTGTATAAAAAAAAAAACCAGGAGGAGAGACAAACAAGGGTGAATTTCTGGTGCCTCCATTCCCAAGGAAGGGGGGGAGCAGCCGCTCCGCCGCCGCTCGCAAGGTAAGGACCGGGGCGCTCCGCCGCCGAGACCCCGCGGGCCGGGTGCGGGGCGGGAAGGGGCCGCGGCCGGGCAGGCCGGGCCGGGCCGGGCCGGGCCGGAGGAAGGGGCGGGTGGGTGCGGGGGGGGGGACACGGTCGCCCTGTTTGTCTCTGTGGCGGTTGGAGGCGGGAGGGGGATGGGTGCCCGCCTAACGCCAGTCGCGGCCCCCCCTCACCGCCCCCCCCCCCGTTTGTTTAATTAATGCTCGTGGGGTGCGGGGGGGGGGGTTTGCCGTGGATCTGGGTTGCGAGGGGGCGGTTTATGGGTTTAATAAGCAAACGGCACCCTCTTCCCCTCCCCCCTCCGCTGGCCTCCCCTCCCCCCACCCGGCTTCATTTTTTTAAAAGGCTTTAATGGAGGGGGGGGACCGGCCTCGGCAGCGAGTGGCACACGGGAGCCATGGCGAGCGGCCTATTTTTAGCCCGATTTGTGTGGAGAAGCGTCCTCCCCTCCCCCTCCCCGCGTATTTACTTGGGGGGGGGGGGGGGAGGGGAACGGGAGGGAAGCGGGTTGGTGGGGGCTGAGCCGAGCTGGGGGAGAATTCTGCTGGGCGGGGGAGGGGCGGCCTCCCCTCCCCCGCCCGGTGGGGTTCACCCCCCGCCCGACCCGGCCCTTCCTTTGGGGGGGGGGGCACGGGCCGTGCCCGGTGTTTGCCCCCCCCAGGACGCAGCAGCCAAGTTATTGATCAGTTTTCCTGTGAAAGTTGAGGGTGGAAGGTGGAACACCTCGTGCTGGCAGGGAGCGGGCCCGGTTCGGCGTCAAAAATAAGATTTTTTGCTCTTTATAGAGGCTCTCTCTCCCCCGGGCTTAGCCCTGTCCGAAACCCCGGTGCAAACGGTCCGTTGCACGTTCTAAAGAGGCTTGCAGGGTTGATGCAATGTATTTATTTTTTTTAGAAGAGGATGCAGGTCTTGCCAATAGCAGGACATGTGGCTTGTTATTATTGTTGTACCCTGAAAGGGTTAAAGCCAGAGTGTTGTTCCAGGTGAATTTAATCTTTCATCACTGAATTTCCTTTTAAGGCAGCTGGAGAGAAGAGTCTCCCCTCGCTTGTCTTTTGCTTTATCCCCCGAACGGCAAACTTTGTGTGTGCTTTATGGCAGAGGCTTGTTGCTGCAGATGACACGTGAGTCTGGAGGAAAGTTTGGTTTGTAGGTCGCTGTGTAGGAAAGTGAAGTTTGCTGGTGAAGTTTTTACTACTCTCCAGTGTGCTCAGCTTCCTCGTTTTCCTGTCTATGTAAAGCAAATTCCTAACTGATTGATGGGGGAGGGCCTCGAAACGTATTACTTCTTTATTACTGAGGCATGTCAGGAGAACCAAGTTTTTGTTGCCTAAAAACGTAGCGCATTTCTGGGCTTGTCCGACTCTCCTGTCCTGCGATACTGAAATAAATGAGCACGTTAAGGTCCTTTGGTGCTGGCAGTCTGCACCCTTTAGGTGTTCACTGGGGCTGTGGTTTGTGCCCCTTTCAGAGAAAGGGCACCCTTTGCAAAATCCATGTTTGGGTTTTGAGTTGTACCCGAGCTTTTGAGTGCCCTGAGGCAGTTCTGGGCCTTGGTCTTGCTCTGAGCTACCTGGAGGCCGGTCCCTGTGAGGCTCACGCTAGGTTTGGGGCCTTCCTTGGAACGCGTGTTTGTTAACTACCTCCTCAGAATACGGTTCAAATGAGGACTGATCCTGCAAACTCTTGTGTGTGTCCTTGAGTTTAAGCAAGTGGGTACGTGTTTGTGGCTGAGCCTGTGAAGGGTTTTTTTCCTCTTAGTCAGAAGAAAAAAGGCCGCACTGTTATGGTGGTGGTGCTTTGAGTGCAGGTGGCGGCCTGTAAATGATGGTAGCAAACTTTTTGTGGTTTCTTGTGGAGATTTTTCTTCTCGCTTTTCTTTTTGTTAAGACCTAATGGCATACAAGGTATCATATTATTTACCTGAGCTCGCCGGAGCCTGTATGCTGTCACTGTCTTAAGTTTTCTTAGGGGAAGGTAGGTTTGTCTCCACGAGAACAGGGTTCACGTGGCACGGTGTCTTGGGAACTTGTGGTGTGCCTCCTAAACTGTTGCTGAGAACACCTGGAAAAGGCTTTGTTCTCACCCCATAAGGAAAGGGGAAGGAAATGTAATTTAGATGTATGAAAGGAGGTGAGGTTTGGGTTTTGGGCTTTTTAATTTTTTTTAAGACTGCAAGAGTTTATGATTTTTGTTCGTTTAAACATGCGTGGCCATAATGCACGTGCGTAGCGTAAAGAATGCAATAATTACAGGAGATTCTGTTCCTTAAGCTTTTTTCCCCTTCAAACAGGTAGTTATGATTTTTTTTTCCTGTGAGTTTTTTTTTTATACAAATACTTTTTTCAGTTTTATTCTATATATGGTAATTATTGATGTTTGTGTAAGGCTTTGAAGTTGTAAGGCACGGTATAAGTGCTAAGTACCCAACAGCAGTACTTCATAGTCATTTTCCCATCATGAAAGAGCTTGATGCTGAAAAGTGCTACAGCCCTAAGCATAAAGAGGCCCTGGATGGATTAGGGGAAATGGTTCAAAACTGCTTATAATGTTGTTTTCAGGTAATATTTTTTAGTTAAGAAGAACAGATCTGAATAATGTAAAGCAAACTGAGTTATTTTACCTAACTTGATTTTCTTTATGGAATTTAATTTAACATGGACTTAACGTTTGAGTCAGAATGTCTTTGCTGTTATAAATTTTGCAGTGGCAGTAAAGACCCACATCCTACAAGGATGTAATCGTGCCGAAGCCAGGAAGTCCTGTGAAGAAACACACACAACTTTGTGAACATCAGTGGGCTGGTTCAGTTGAATAAGCTCTGCAGATGTCTGAAGCCGCTTGCAGAAGTGAAGTGTGTTTTGTATTAGCGGTGGGCCATAGAATGTGGGTGGTTCGTGACACTGGTACTCTTTAGGTATCACAGTGCTGTTAGGTGTTTCAAGGAAGGCCGAGGCAGCGGTGGACGTGACACCTTTCCTTTGCTAATCCTGATCCTCTGCTCTTCTGGAGTCCCAAGAGATCACCCCCCAGTTTTTGCTTGGTTGCCTGTCTCTTCCCTTCCCCCAGACCCATAGCTGCTCAGGATTGTGGTGCCCGTGTGAATTCTGACGCCTTGCTGGAGAGGACACTACTGGCAAGTGGCAAAGAGACAAGCACTAACTTGCTGCCAGGTCTTCCCTGTCTGAACTGGGACAGGGAGGTGGTAAAGTGGTCTGGTCTCTGCCTGGGAGAGGAGGGGAAGGACTGTGGTGTGTCAGTATTGTGGTACAGAAATGTATTGTGCTAAAGTACAACTTGCTTTTAATCTAATTCGTGTTGCTTATATTGAGAATTGTGGTGCTGTGGCACGCACTGACCATCCGTAGTGTGCGTGTGGGTTTGCGCATGCCTGCACGCACAGAGTCTAGGGTGAAATAACCCCTATGTTCGAAGTCCTAAACATGAGCTCATGGAAATAGCTGCAGGTTAGGAGAGAAGTGAAAGTGTGTTTGCACACTCTGTAATTATGCCTGTTTGCCTCCTACAAAAAGTGACTGCTGTAAGAATATACTCATTGCATGCTCATTTTTAAATATAAAAGACTTTGTGTTAGGTGAGGAAGTGTCAGAAGTTTTCCGTTAGGAACTGTGATTAGCAGCTCTCTTCAGTTTTTGAGTTGCGTTGCAGCATTAGTGTAGTACCTTCAAATTGACAGGGGATGAAGAAACAGTTCCTGTGTTCCTGCTGTTGATTTGGCTACCCCTGTCCCAAACAGACGCAGCTTTCTAGGCACTGCAGTACGAAGTTACGTGGTCTCAATTTTTGTCAAGTAGCTTAATGAAAAGAGTGACTTTACTAGAAAAAGGTTCATCCAGTGATCCCAAGCAGAGTGGATGCAGACCGCTTTACTCATGGTTCGTTTCCTCCGAGATAAAGTAGGACAATGAAATGAGGAATAAGGAATATCTTTTCAGATGAAATTGTGGGGGAATATATTGGCTTTCTTTTAATTGTGCGAAGTCGAGTTCGCTGACTTGAGTAAGAAGTAGTGAAGACGAGGCAGCATAGCTGTCACTTCATGTGAGTTGATAGGATGAGTGAAAAAGCATGGAAGTCTGGTCTAGAAATCACTCTGCCAGTTTGTGTGAAAACTGTGAACAACTTCTCTTCGTTAGGGTTCTGCCTTGTGGCATCTAATCCAAGATGAGAAGGCCCTTTTCTTCCTTGTCTTAAAGAAAACGAGGCTGAAATCGTTTATACAGAATGCCCTGGAGTCTTAATGGCCGTGTTTGAGTTCAGGTTGAGTTTTCCTTTGGATCTGAAGGATCTATAGAACCGTATCTCAGCTTACCCTTTGAAACATTGATTTTTAATACTTTACCACATGATTTTCTGTGACCTCCTTTAGACTCTCCTTTTTATATCGCTAAGGAGCCTTAAAAACAATTCTTCCTTGATAAGAATGAAGTGGTCATTCCAAGCTGGAGGATGTGTAACCACAGGGGAAAAGCACGCACCGGGTGTGTAGGATCTGTCTGCCTTGGCTAGCCAAAGAGTGAAATTGCAGGTCTTGCAGCTTAGCCCTGCTCACTCGCTTTCCTGCATGGGCTGGTTGCTAGAAAGACTGTTGAGAATATTCTCTTACCTGTAGAAATGATAATAAAGAGGCTTAGTGAATTGGTGTAGCTTTCTGAAAAACCTTACTGAAAGAGCCTCTGAAGTGATGAGGAATTTTACATGATTGTCCCAGCCAATGTATGTGACATCTTTCAGAGAGTCCTCTCTTGGTCTTTCACTGTACACGGACGCGGTGTAATTCAGAGCAATGTAGAGATCTTAAGGTCCTTCTGAACGAGCTGGCTTGAATACCAGAAGCTGCGTACCTAGGTATGCTCCCAGGCTAACAGGTCCTTTTTTCAGAACGAGTAGCGCGAGCAGGCTGGGTGTCAACCTGGTCGCACTTGGGCTGGTTCTGTGTCCGCACGTGGCCCTTCGTGGTGCTGTGTGTGCCCCGCGCAGCTCCGAGATTGCTGCCTAGCACAGGGTGGGAGTGGGTTGCGTGCCCCTGGAGTTGTGCTGACGTTCTGCTTGGTGGAAACATGGCTGGCACCTGTAAAGTAAGATTAATGGTCCCACTTTCAAAGGTGCTGAGTCCCCGCAGTTGCATGTGGAGTTGACAGTCTCCATGTGTGCTTAGCATTCCTAACAACCAAGTCTTGCGTGTGACTTGCTGGCTTTTGCAAACTCCCGTGAGGGTGCAGTTTCTCTCTGGGAGCAGCATTACTAAAAGGCTATGTTGTGTATCTCTGCCTTGTCTTTATTGTTGTAATTCTGAAGTCTCCACGTTGCAAAGGAGCAATCTTGTTTATTAGTAATGCGTAGCAGTAAAAAATCAGAATCATCCAGAGAAAAAACAATGGTGTTTTTTCTGGTATGATCTGAAATCCACTTCAGTCTCTCTTCAGTGTCAAGCATGTTGTTACAGAGACGCTCTCTACAACCATGTGCCATATGCAAACATGCTGAGTGTTATTTCGGATCGCTGGAGGTGCGTTGCTAGAAATTTTAGCTGGTGTGGTGTGAGTAGTAGGCCTTCCCTTCCCTCTCAGCGGGGCAATAGTTTTGCCAGCCTGGCAAGGCAGGCCAGCAGCTGTCTCTGCAGCTAATGCTCCTTTTAACCCCTTGGTGGGTTTGGGGAATGATTCAGTGGCTTCCCCAGCTGCATGCAGAGCTCCCGCTGAACCCCACTGATGTCAAGCCGATGGTGGATTTTTATGAATTAGGACTGCAAAAGTGACTCTGGAAACTTTCCTGCTCTGTATGCAGCTACGTGCCTGCTGGCAGTGACTGGAGAGCATACAGAAAAGATCTCTGTACAGCCTATTCATGGAGCATTTTTCCAAGGTTATGAGTTAAGGGTCAAACATTTACTATTCATGAAAATGTAGTGCTAAGTACTGTGCCCAGTGCCAAAACCACAGAAATTGTCAAGATTTAGAGCCCCAAATATAACCTATCCTAAAAGTTGCATCCATTTGACATGAACAGTGTTAAAAGTTCAGGCTCTTCACGTGGGCGAGCTGGGAATTCGCCTGATTGGGAGCACACGTGAGGTGAATTTCAATCCCCTGGTGGTCCCCTAAAAGTACCAGGCAAGGAAGAGAGATTTTGATTTCCTGGAAGAAGTTTTCCAGGCTGGCCAAGGAGAGGAATAACAAGTTTTATAGCTTTTTTTTGTTTCTTTGGACGGGCTGATTAATGCTGGAGTGTCAGCGTGACTTCTGAAAATACATTCTTGCCTTGTAAAAATAGTAATAAAAAGATTTAATTATTTTTCATTTATCATTGATATTGGTCTAACTTACAGTCCTGTTGGAATAAATGAGAATTTTTTGCCATTAGTTTCAGCAGTTGGGGGAGTGTTAAGTGCGACTGAAAATTTTACCATAAAATACCAATTGATCTTAAGGGAGATGAGTCTGTCGGTTGACCCTCCCTCCTGCTTCCAGGTCTGTTTAGCTCACAGAAATGATGAGAACTTTTCCTCTTTTAGGTTAAGTCTAAATCTGTGGGGAAAAAATAGTTTTGACATGCATAGACCTATGGGGAAAATAACAAGAGATCTGGGTCAAAAAAGTAGGACGTGCAAGATGTAGAAGTTGTTGAAGTGTATTTATTTGCCCTATATTAGGTTAAAGGAAGTATTGGTGCTTTCAGTTTGGCAATGTGTCCTTCAGTCTGCGGTGTTCTGTGATGGGAAGACAACTGTTAAACAATGAATCACAGCTCATTTTTGTACGGATGTCAACATTCTTCTCTAGTGCAGAATTTTTTTCTTGGATATTAACACAAACATGCATTCCTAAATACAGACGCTTAGTGATAAATTTTAATTAGGAAGCGCTTTGTAAAAATACGGGGTTTTGCCAATATGATATTTGTGAATCTGTGGCGTAGTTACTTTGGGGTTATGTTTGTTCACATTTAATACTTTTAAATGTACTTTTAAAGCAAAGCTAGCACAGATGTGAATGGAGGAAAAAATGAGGAACAGTGTTGTCAAACCATCTATTAATGTTGCCATTAAATAAATTGGGCTAGAAGCACATCTTGTGTGGCCATGGATTAGCTATTTCCCATAGCTCATGCAGCAGACCTGGGGTTTAGAGAAGCAGAGTCCGTACTCGCTGTATAACATGAATGCTTTGCTGATGCGGATGTGGTACCTGATTTTTCACTTTATTTCAACTGCACAACTGAATTTCACAGTCTGGTGTGTCTTGTTTAGACTGTAAATTTCTAGTCAGAAAAAATTGAAATTGCGATAAAACCTAAACAAAAATACAACGGAACAGCCTACTGATAAGCAGTTTTGGTGAGCTTAATCTGATAGCAAGGACGGAGATCTAAATCTAGCTGACTAATAGAAACCAACTTTTTTAAACAGTTTTCACCATTATAGTAAATATTTGTCCCAATTGTTTGAGTTGTAAGAAAAATCCTTCCTATGTCTGGGAGCATCTTCCAGGGCAGATTCTGAATGGCCTTTGATTACGTTAGAAATATCAATGTGTTTGTTTTACTGTTGGCAAAGTCTGTGTTAGTTGGTTCCTCTACTGTCTACATATACAAGGTTATTTTGGTACAGGTTATTTATTTTTACTTTGTCAAGGCCCTTTGTAAGATTCTTATGTTTCATATAGCACACACTAAATACATCAGAAAGTAAGTTCAAAGAGTCTGTTCTGCAAAAACCAAACGAAAAGCCTCCTTGACTGTTCAGTCATCCCGTGGAGGTGCCTGGGCACCGCAGCCCTCCCAGATTTAATACTTTCTGGTAAAATAGAAGGGCATTGCTTATGTTTTGAAAACCAACCCTCTGCTCTCTGTGTGGTTCTGTGGGCTGGTTGTGGAAGCACCAAACAATATTCCGTCAGTCTTGTCTTGTCCCCATGCCTGGAACACTGCCAGGGCCCCATGTTAGAGAGATACTGGTTGCTTGTATGTACTGGGGCACAAAACTGGACTTTTAAAGATCCTGTATGTATTGACAGAAATGCTAAGAAGAATTTAAAGAAATACATGAAAGATAAAGGGATGGAAACTTTCAGAGGTAGCCAGGGAAAACACTTCGGATGTGTTTTGACTTGCTCTCTGACGCTATGGATGACTTCATATGAGAGACTCGGAGGGTATGTGAAATGCAGTGTCAGACTCCGGCTAAGAGTACGTCCATTATGTAGGCTGAGGCTCCCTGTTGTGCCAGCAGCAAGGCTGGTGTATGTTGAACGTTGCTGAATTGCTCCAGAAAGCTGCATTGATGGTGTTGGAATAGGTAAAACCTTATTTACCTGCTTAATGTGCCTCCCACTTTCCCAGCTGTGGTTTTGTAACTACCCGCTTGTGGAAGGGAGTTTTTTCAAGGTGAAAAGAAAGAAACGCACTGTTTTTAAAACCACACGTTGAGAGCTCAGGTTAGTCAGATTTCATCTGCATTAATGTTACTGTAAATGGTGAAAGTTTGGAACCGTAATGTACTTCCATGTGCCTGTTGCTGCCTAGTTTTGGTCGTTAGTCTCGTGCTGTTGGGCCTGCTGCTGCTCTGCATGATTAAAATAACCCCCCAAGCCTCCCCCTGCATAATTAAAAGACAAGTGGTGCAAGACTGTGCTGCTTTTTTCCTTTCTAAAATTAACCCCTTCCAACAGTCAGTGTGGTCATCCCCTCTCCTCTGCTTGGCTCTGCTTCCTTGTCCGTGCTGTGGCGCAAATGTGGCGAGTTAATGTAACACACCGTGGTGTTTTGTCTCAGTCCTGACAGCTTGCATCATTTTATTATTATTATCCCTTCCTAAGGCATTATTTGATTTTTCTAATCTCCCTCCACCTGCTTTCTTCCCTGGACTTTTTCTCTTCTTTTTGTCTCTTTGGACTTCCTTTTGCATTCACCCTATCTGTTCTTTTGTCAGTTCTTTAAACCAAGTTAGTGCCTTTTTATTTCCGTTCTCTGGGTTTTCTCTGCTTTCTCCCCATTTCTCCTAACTTCAGTTAAGTTTACACACAGCACTTGACCCTATGTAGCCCTCCTGAACCAGAAGATGGGTTTTGGATGATGCAGCCCCAGTTTGTGGTGGAGCGAAACCTGTGGGATTGCTGAGGAAGGCTCACTTTTTATGCAGCGAGCAGGGGGGAGCAAGGGGCCTGTGGGCAGAGGGTAGCTGGGACAGGCACGCAGGGCAGGAAACAGAGAGGACACATTTTGGCGGTGCCTTTATTTGATAAGGCATAAAACATCGATCCAACTCTTGGTGAAGTCAGAGGGAGGCTTTGGGGGGAGTTGGTGTGAGCGTTTAGCACGAATGTGAAGACTTGAGGAAATTTGAGTGGAAAAACTCAGTGGCCCCTGAGGTTGTCTTTAGGCTTTTTAAAATGAGGGAATTTATGCAATAGGTTTTTATTGACATTGTGACTTAAAATTAGCAAAACCAAAGTCAGTCATCGTGAAATCAGTGGCAGCCTTATCTTTTAGTTTTTATTGTGGGTAGTGATGACAAGTCACATGCCCCATTGTTCTGGGTGAACAAACACTGCCTTGAGACCGCGAGCTGGTACGTGCGCACAGGCGCCTTTGTCCTGTGCTGCGCAGATGAGTATGCAGAATTGCGACTTCGAGGTTGAAAGATCGTCTTTAAAGAGTTCACATCAAGAAACTGCATAGTAAATGAAATACTCTCTTGCTTGATGTTTAAGCACCATTTTTATTTGGTGTCTTCTTGTCCAGAACCTAAGAAAATAAATGGAAGAGATTAATGCATTATAAACTCTACTGTACCTTGTTGCCCAATGGAACCTATGGACAGCAGGCTTGTATTTTCGCTCTGAAATAGATGTGCTTGGGACAGAGAGAACGCAAGATGTGCTTTTGAGAAAGTCAGTAAAAGATTTTTGCATGAAATTCTTACAAATGTAAGGCCTTTAGCACAAAACTGCTGACATTTGAGGTGATAGTAGTGAACCTCATCTCTACTGAAGTCGCAGTTTTGTGGATCACCTCTGAATTACTTGACATGTGGAGGCTGTGGATGTAGTCATCCGCCGTGGCTAGGGGAGAATCCCATTGAAATTGCTGTGAGTTTTGCCTAAGGAAGAACAGAAAGGTTACTCTTCTCTGCCTATTCCTATGCCTTCCCTTCCCTCCCTTATTGTGTTGTTGCTTTTTAGTACATCTTAATCATGACAGTGTAGCTCATTGTCTGGTTCAGTGTTTTTAATTCATAGAATAAGCTTTTCTCTTTTTGTCAGCTCGTGGTCTTGTCTTGTCCACTTTGGAAACTGGTGCTTGCATTCACTGAAATGGTCCTGAATTGTCAGCTCTGTAGAGGGCGTTAACCAGGATGCTTTCATATATAATGGCACTAAAGGTGGTAGAAATTTTTCAGGCTCGTAGAAATTTTTCAGGCTCGTAGAAATTTTCATAGCGCTTGCTACTGTGTGTCAACAATGTCAGCTGTGCGTCTCTCTGCCTCTGGTATTAGAAGCCTTACCCAGTTTTGGTGGCTTACAGGTGATCTGGAAAATACTGGCTTTAATTCCAATTCCGAATGAATGGCAAGCTTTTGGTGTGCTAATGTGGGTACTCCTCAGTAACGGAATATATCCTGTGGATTACTGTTCAAGGTTTTCACACTTTTTTTTTTGAGGAGTTTATCTACACCGTCCCTTCATAGGGACTGCTTAAATAGAGGGAATTATGGCATTACTTTCTGTTTATAAATTCTCTATAAATTTTGATAGGCTTCTCTAGATCTGTGGCGGATCCCCAGAGACGCACCTCAGCTCCACACGCCCACAGTTTTGCTTTTCTGGGTTGACCTAATATACCTGTATGTAACAGATAACTATATTTACTTTATTTTTAGTTTACATCACTGAAGATTTTCTGTCCGCATAATGATTAGGACAGAAAGCTGGTGTCAGGATTATCTGCTATTTCTGCCACTGTGTGACCTTAGCAAATGGATTAACAAATTTATCCACGCACCAGTGATTTAATACTGAACAGGAATTTTTTCTGATCAGTTCAGTGCCCTGAGATCTTCTCGTGAAAGGCTGCATAGCAGGCTAAAGTGGCTTTTGTTTTTCAGCCTCTGCTTACTTGGAGTTTTTAATTTAGGCAAATGCTCCTTTTGTATTCATAGGTTTTTGTGCTTGTCTTCTAGTTTCATGTTGGACAAAACATGGTCCTTCACATTGGAAATATTTTCTGATAGTGCCTGTTCATGATGAAGAATCATGTTGAAACCAGGCTACTCAGTTCATAAAGTTAGGCGTGTTTGTGTCCGTGGAAAAGCAGCCGCCTGTGAGAGATGCCTGCACTTTTTCCAGTCCCTGGCAGCTCTTTGGAAGTGGGGAAAGGCTGAAGTTTCTTGGAGGAGCCACTTCAGGGGTGGGTTTCAAAGCACAGCTATGCAAGCAGCTGCTTGTCCCATGGTGGAGATGGAGTAGGGTTGGTGGGACCCCTAAGCTGGCTCTGCTCTCAGTGGAATGGAGACGCACAATAAAGGTACAGGTGGAGCTCTGTGAACCTCCCTGTCTGGAAAGAAAGTTTCTATCTGCGTTGGTTTATCGACTCCTCTGCCATGCCAATACAGTGTTCTACTGGTCCTGCAAACATCACCTCTGGAAAGATTGCACTAAAACCCACTGCTATTTTGCGGGAAAGTTAAAATCCAAGTAGTTTTGCTGAAGCAGTGTACAGTGTGACTCCACAGATGCCTGCGTTGTTACAGTGAAGGTGGGGGTAAACTATAGCTTACCCATAGGAAGGACCCTGTCTGCTATAGGTAAAGGTGGGCCATGAGCTTCTTATGTCAGCCTGGCTATCGGACCAAATCTTCGCAGGCTGCAGCAGGCCAGCTCGTAGCTAAGTTAGTCTGACACCGCTGTTTCTGTATGTAGTGATTGCATTACTCATACTGTCTTGACTGCTTGGAATTGTCCATATATAAAGCAGACGTGAGTGGCGACATGATCTTTGTCATGTGCTTACAATTTCACTTGGGCAAGTCTTCCTTAATAGCTCCCTAAATGTAGAAATTTATAGTTAGGCAAATTTACAAGCTTGTATGAAAATCTTTTTTTATGCCCTCTACTAAGAACCAGTGGTATTTTCCTTGTCAGAGCTGCGTGCCCCCAGGCAGATGGAGCATGGCAGGAGCTGTGAAGAGAAATGCTTATGCAAGATGTGCAGTCGTAACGCAGGGCGTTCCTTTCTGGTGAGAGTTTTCTCCGGCAGTGTAGGTGTCTTCTAAGGCACATCGCAGTCCTGGCGAGCACGGTTGTGCTCGTGATCTCGTGGAGCACACGCTTTCTGTTACGTTGTCTTGTTTTCATATGTTGTTTGGATATTTTCATCTGCTGGAAAATGAAAGTTTAGGGGGTGTTTTAATTTTGGAAGATCTCTTCAGTTTGAGAATAGTACTTAAAGGTGTGTACGTTTGGGTTTTGCTATTGTAAATCATGCTTTTATATTGTGACTTTCTTATTTTTGCCATACTCTACACTGAAACGTAACT
Source organism: Bucorvus abyssinicus (assembly GCA_009769605.1). Taxonomy (NCBI): domain Eukaryota; kingdom Metazoa; phylum Chordata; class Aves; order Bucerotiformes; family Bucorvidae; genus Bucorvus; species Bucorvus abyssinicus. Next base: position 7,208,297 of record CM020035.1, on the reverse strand, counting down.
GCTGGTTACTGTAAAAAGAAAATCCTACTAGCACTTTAATAAATCCCTTAAACTTTACAAGAATGTATTGACACTCACTAGGTAGCGTAGCTTAAAGTTAAAAGTGTGAATTTACAGTACGTTCACATTTTTTTGGAATGACTCCAGAAAGAAAGTGTCTCATTCCTGTTTAGTTTAATCCATATCGGTATACTGGCTGATATAGCTGTTGGTGTAGTCAAGCCACAATTGTCAATTGTTTTAAAAAAATCACTTTTAGTGTGGTCCTCGGGTATTTCTAGAAGAGCTGAGTGAAGCTCTTTCTCAGCTGAACCATTTTCTTGTATTCTGAGGCAGTCTACATGTTCAACGTAAGAAATATATTATCGCTCCATTGAAGTCAGTTCAGGTTCTCTGGAAATGATCCAACCTTCAGGAAAGAAAAATATTAGTGTGCATGTTGAGGGAAAGGGTTTCCCTTTATTTTGGATTTGCTTGTCACGTTTAGCAAGTAAAGCCACTTTCAGATGCATTAAGGCTCTGCGAAACTAATTTTCAAGGCTGACAGTTTTCTAGTCTTGGGTTAAGCAAAAAGATTTAAATTTAATGTTTCCGGGTTTTTTTTGTTTTAAATAGCCAGGGCTATGTACATTTGTTCAGTTATAATTTGAGTGCCATGCGTGTTTGGGGAGAACGGAAACATGAACCGTTTAAAATGATGGTGACATCAGGGTAGCGTTTTGTAGCCCGTCATTTGTTTCAGTGCCTGAACTGCTTTTTTGCCAGTTTAAACATTGAAATTTACGGAAATAGCCTTTCCTCGGAAGTGTTAAATATTTGCAACGTATTGTTTATTTGGTTTATGAAGTTTTGTGCTGTTGGAAGGCTGGTTTTTCTTTTAACTCTGAGTTTTGGCAAAACACATTCTAGCATATGTAGTCAGTCATAAACAAGCTAGAGACCACTAATGTTTTAGTCCTGCGGCCGTATCAAAGCCTGTGGGGTAAAATTAAAACTGTCTGAATATCTAGTTGTCTTGGATGTTTTCTCTGCTGAGATCAAGATGCTCATGTAAAAATCCTGTGCCTTCTGTCATTAAAGTGGTGACTATCTAAAGTTGTTACGACTTTAAGATTTTAATTGGGGGTGGGGGGGAGGGTGCGTGCAAGTTTCTAGGCTGGATGTATGGCTGAATACCAGTGCTGCCCATACAAACTGGGCTGAGTTGGCTGCCCGTTCTCCAAAGCCAGTGGAGCTTCAGTGATTTTTGCGCTATTTAATGGGCTTCACGTGGGAGGGCAGGGATTTGGCAGAAGGCTGCCCTTCAGTAATTGTGTGCTCTTTGGAGTTATGCAAGCTGGATCATTTAGCAATCAGTTTCTGAAGTCTGCAGACAGGCTACAGAAGGGAGGAGGTGAGGTGCGGAGAAGAGCAGCCCCAAGATCGAGGACTCTTCTTTGAAGGCTGCTCAAAGGCACGTGCTGAGACGCCCAGGGGAGCGGGTGCTGGGTCAGGTTGTTGTTGCTGCTGCTGCTTGAGCTGCCCCAAAGAAGTTTCACAGGGAGGGCAGTCAGACAGCCTCCGGCCCGGGGTCGACAGAGAAGAGGCTGGAGCCTTCCCCCGAATGGAGGAGTTAACTCATCTGTGCTATGCTTGAGTGCAGAGCTTCTCCAGGAAACTGCCACGCTCTGGCATCCAGTCGAGACCTGCCCTTCATTTTCTCCTCTCCTCTGGCTAAGCTACCAAACCAATGGTATTTTTCTTGCACCTGTCCAGGGCACTTCATTCAGTGTTGGTTCTGAACCAAATGCTGTTTTGCTCCCTGTCATTGCAATCATAGAGCTGCAGTTTAGAAATTAATATTAGTTTTTTAATACTGACACATATTTCAGATTATTTTCCTTAATAATTTGGTTAAACTTTTAAGACCTTAATCACTGAAAACTTCAGTTTTGTGTTTTTGGTTTTTTCCAACTAATTCTTCCTCAGGCATAAATCAGACCCAAAATGTATTCCTCCAAAGTTTGTGAAGGAAAGCTTTCTGGTAGCGTTTCTGAGTTGTTGAGACTAGCTCTGAATTTCTAGATAACGCAGTTTTCTTTTTTAAAAGAGCTTCTCCCCCCTCCCCGGCAAGCCCTAAAGTATTCTTTGTGTGAATGTGCTGTATGATCTCTAATTATATGATCACATACCACTCCACAAATAGTGCAATACAATAGCATAGAATTATTTCTGGATCTTGTAGAGGTCTATTCAGTAGACTACCTTAAAACCTGATCTTGCAAGTTGTTTTGTGTAAATCGACTCCTTCGCCTCCCAGAAGCGCTGTTTACTGTAGCTCTGCCTTGAGCCCAGGCTCAGAGTGTGTTATAGAATCAGGGCTTGGGATGTCAGTTTTCAAAGTTCCCATTTAACTGCTCTTATACAACAGATGCATATTAAGTAGGATAGCAGAATAACAGTGAAATTGCTCACCTAGGTCTGCAGATGAATTACAGTAATTAACTGCTTCTTCCCATGAATTGCATCTAACGAGGGCTGTGCTGTTGGCTGAAAATAAATTGCATAATGTATTACTGTTGACTAAATTATTTACATACCTTAGAGAGGAGATGGTATAAAAAGTCTGCAAAATAAGTGCCGGACCATTATGAAAATGAAATGAGTGGAAAAAAAAAAAAAGACTCACAGATAGAACTGCCTTCTCCTGGGTCACCGAAGAGTACCGTACCCTGTTTGCAATATAGCATGTGACTTCATGGTTACATATTTATCGCATTGCATTGCATAATGTATATGCGGAGAAAGCAGAGTTAGATCTGTGCATACAGCCTTGGGCCTCCTCTGAGAAGAGTGTGTCTGTGTGGTTAGAAATTGCTAAAAATGACATCATCCTTTTTTTTTTCCCCCTGCGTAACTGTGGTCCCAAAATATGCGAAGTCAAAAGCAAAATGTGGCTTAACAAAATCAATTCTAACCCAAGCTGGACAATTTTTGAAATGCTGCTCTGTGTTTACCGGTGAAGCACCCTTTGTGCGATGTTGTGTTGTGAGGTGGTTTGGGATTTCCAGGCTATATTCATGTTTTTCTTAACCATCTTATTTAGCCAAGAAGTATTTTAAAAGCACAGTGTTTGGATCTGGCATCCTATTTTCATCATAGGGAAGTATGTAAGGCCCTATTTATTTATCCTTTCTGTAAAAGATGGTTCCACTATGTAGAGATTACTTCCACTAATTTACCAGAAGAATCCTACAATAAATACGTGTGTGGTGTACTCTGTGCATGAGTATTGGCAACACCAAAGCAACGGCAAGGGGCTGAAGATGGGCTCAGTGGTGCCGATTTGTGTTAGGATTTACCAAAATAAGGCTTGTCACAGCTTGCGTTTTCCGTGGGTAAGCCAGTCCGGTGTTGGAGACCTCTATTCCTCCTCCTTCTGGGTTTGTGTTTGCCTGGGACTTTGATTTGGGCCTCATCTTGGCAAACCTTGAAAATACTTTTTGTTCCCTGATGGTTTAAATGGAGAACATGAGGGTCTCTGGTGTGTAGGGTTGTCCATCCCTCTGCCTCCGTTGCAGGACTTTCCTAGTGAGAGGTGGTGACTTGGGGTGGACGAAGGAAGCTGCAAGGGGGTCATGGCCCTTGCAGAAATTGGGTTGTTTATGTGATTGCTTAGGGTTATGATCCCAATGGAAATGTGGTTTCAATGGGAAAAGCATTGTAAAAACAACTAAGCTTGGGAAATTGGATCACGTTTATTTTTTTGTAAGTAGGCTGAAATATTTAATGATAAGGTTTGTATCGAGTAGACTCCCTTTTCTTGCCAAATTAGCTGGAATAGGTCAGCTGCTGTGATATCAGTAATGTGGTGTTTTTTTTTTTTTATTTTTTTACCTATTGAAAAGTTTTCTTGAAAAGCTTTATTTCCTGTTTAAGAACATGTGCTTGCAGTTTGGCAAAGATGTGACCTTTGTGTGAGGGATGGGGATATTTTTGTTTTTGTTTTGGGTTTATTTTGGTATTGAGTGGGGCTGTTCTGTAAAACGTAAGTCTGACATAGGCAACCTTAATTTTTGCATTTGTAGTAGAAGAGACTGTTCAGGCTAGTGAATCATTCACTGCAGAGGGGTTGTGTATGATATTAAAAAGCTGTAAATGACGAAATAGCACTAATTGGTATACAAGCAAAAGTGTAAAGATCACAGAATAAGCTTTGAAATAAAAGATGTTAATGCTCATCTAACATCTATGACATAACAAATTATGACAAAACATTTTTTTAATGAAGAAGAAAGGATTGAGGTTCTTAAACATTGGCTGGTATGGTCAAGAACTCTAATTTTTTTAATATATTCCTTACCTGGATGGACATTTCCCATTCACTGTCTCCAAAATTTCAGAATGCTTTCAAACACTTTGTTGCACAATATACTTCCTAGTGACAGACTGATTGACACTGCTGCAAATGTGTCCTGTGCAAAAAATACCGCGGAGGAAAAGATTCATTGTTCTGTGCGTGTGTTTATTTTATTTTATTTTGTGTCTGCTCTATTTACATTTTTAGAGAGCAGTCCAAATTTAATTTATGGGAACAAATTGGAAATTTCCATGGCAAAGTTGTGAGATTGCAGGGAACAGAAGGGGAATCTAATTATGGTTCATATAGTCTTGCGGCTGAACGGTGAATCCTGAAGGCACCGTTGAAGGACAGAGCCTTTTCTGCTGTCCTTCTCCTGTTGTTGTTTGTCACTGAACTTCTGAGCTGTTATTTAGGAGAGAGGGATGATCAGAAAGGACAGCAAAGACCTTGGAAACACTCTGCCAGAATCTGAAATCTGAACTGGGGTGTTGCAATTACGTATTTCCTTTTTGAGGCCTGGGAGAGGAGACTGTGGTTGAAAGAGTATAGAGGAAGGGGAGGAGTTGCGTTAATTTTGTTTTTTCTCTTCTTTTTCGGAGCTTATGAATCTCAGAATGCTCTGAGCGTTGATGACGTGAATACATGAAGTTCAGTGCCCTGCTTTAACATGGTAGAAATTTCACCGAGTTGATTGTTAGTTAACAATCAACTATTCTATGATCAGGAGTGCATTACAGAACCCTGCCACCTGATGTGGCACTGCTGCGTGCCTGTGGGACAGGGATCTGTCAGCAGTCTGGTCACACGTCAGGGCTGAGTTGTGCTTGATCAGGTGCACTTGTAACGTCAGCAAAAAAAGAGACAGTAGGCGAATGGATAGAAAGAGATGAAAGCGCGCATGGAAGCACTTATGTTGTATTGTCTGGGAAGAGGAACAGTCATTTTGGTAACCTGCAGTGTAACTGTCTTCAAATTTGGCTTTTTGATTGGTTGAATGGAATTTTTTGTACGTCACAGAAAAGTTTTAAGAGAAAGGTCTCGAAGGGAAAAAATGAACGCATTTTGTGAAAAGCCTTGTGGCAGTGGGAACCTATTAGGAAGTGTGAGGAGAAGGGGGAAGGCTTTACATTTAGGGTAGAATTATGAGTATGGAACAATTGTAAATTTGCAGGTGAGAAAATACTCTGCATCACAGGCTGTGAAAATCCCAGTTGAGCAAGGATGGAATTTGTCTTGGCTAACATCTGTTCCTTTCTGGAATAAGTGGCTTTAGAGGAAGGCATGAAATTTGGACATGATTTCTGTTTTCCTCAATCTCTCTCTCTCTTTGTGTTTTCAAAACATATTTTATTTTATTAGGTTAAAAAATACAGGCTACCTATGCAAACTGCTGGCTCCTTACATAAGTAATCTTATGATAAATACAATTAGATTGAACTTCATCAATATTGAAATCACTTCCATAGGAAGCTGGCTGGCTGCCCGGACTTCTGACATCATCTAGGAACCACACACTCGGTCATGGACAAATGTCTTTGGCACAGTCCTGTGAAAGTCACTGAGGTTGGAATCTGGATGGAAATAAGCGCTGAAGTCTGAGTGTTTACACCTAATGCTTTCCCAGGCATCTCCCTCCCCTTAGATACCTTCCTGCCTACGTCTGCGTAGTCTTGCTGTCCTCAGGCACGGGGAAAATAACACCAATCCTTGGCCATTAATTAATATGTTCCTTCATATATAATGAGAAGTTTCCAGTCAGCCTCCCAAACTCTTGAGATGTGGTGTAATAATATAGGACAAGGACTCACTTGTGGCCAACGTCATTCTGGTAAACAGAGACAAGGAATGATGCCTCATTAAAAAATACAGTGTGGCGATACCAAAATTGTATTCATTACCAGTTCTAGAGTTGTGTAGATAGAGATGCTAGACATCTGCTTTAATAGAAATCCTAAAATCGCTATTACACAGTTAATAAATCCTGGAGCTAGGAAGGAAAGTAGTGGAGTGATGGGTAGAAGCAAGGCAACTGACATGAGCAGTGGAAATGAAATTATGGGAGAGGTTTTGGAATATATTTTCACAAGGGGATAGTTGTATAACGGTATTCGGTGCTTTAGGATTTTATCTGCTTATGCTTGTTGAGAGGGCATGGCAGAATTAACATGGCTACTGAAATCCTTGGAGCAGGCCACGAACTAATTACACGTTTCCTTCGAGTGGGGTATGTGTATTGGACTGGTAATAGCGAGAGCTGCACCAGCACAGCGAGTGGTGTCCAAAGAGCGTGGAGCATCCTGTACAGTTGGGTCGGTTGTAGGGGGATTCTCAAACTCTGGAAGGTTTTTTTGACTCCTCCTTACACATCTTCAGGATTTGGTCTTGGAAGACCATTAATGCTTATGGTACAGTGGGATTTGTGGTTTTTTTTTTGGTGGGGTTTTATTTTGTTTGTTTTTTTAAACAGTGAATGCCTCTCAAAAGAAAAAAAAGGTGTTTTTTTTGTGTAGTGCAGTTCTAAGCTACCAAGAAACCGAGTCACAGTCTAGATTTCAATCCAAAAGTAAAAGAGTTGTTTATTACCTGGCTATGCTGTCAAGCTGTTAAACGTGACCAAATAAAACCCCAATATATTGATGAATATTATAAATCTACTTTCACTGGAAAATACAGACAGAGATGTCTCCTGTCAAAATTGGTCACTGGTGGCCTAAACAAGGGAATAGTGTCCCCAGCGTGACCGAGTCCTGTTCTTGCAGGATCACGGGTTTTACGGAGTGCCCCGTAGTGTAGTTCCACAAATAGATGCCAATATTTCTTTTTAATATCAAAGTTGATTGAAATTAAGAGAAGCTTAGAAATTTTATCAGGTACGCTTCAGATTGGTTTGATAGAGATCTAATTCTTATCAGGGCTTTGCTTTGTTTTACCCTGAGATACACCTAACTCATTCTTTCATGGTCTCACATGTGTTGTCCTCAGTTTATACTGCTCGCTTTGTATTTGTCTCTTGAAATTTGCCAGTTACTCTGTTGACCACCACCTATCTCTCATCTCATGAATTCGTATTCAGGATTTTTTTGCTTGTTTAGCAACAAACATAAAACAATACTGTGCTGTTTTCCATTTGAACTCTTCCCTGCTGCCCGAGCAAAATCGGTTTTGATGTCGTAATGTTAACTCAACGCCTGTCCCTTCTCCCTCCTCTGTTGGCTTTCCTCAAAAAAAAAAATTCATTCTTTGTCCATTTCCAGTTTAACAACCAGCTCCCCCAACCCATTCAGGCTTATCCAAACCAGCTTCTCTGTGGAGCATCACCAGTTTCTACGTTCTGACCCTGCTGTTATCATGATTATTTTTTTTAATTTATTGTTGGAAATTTTGTAATAAAAATCCATTGTGAACAACTCAAACAGGAGGAGCAGGGCAAGAGGTTTTTTGATCTCTGCATCATTCTAGCTTGAACTTTATTTTTCCAAAGATACATTTTTAGGATGCGTATTTCGAGGTGGAAAAATTTTAAGAATTTGGATGCTGTCCAAAGGCACCAGAAAACTCCCTGCCTTTCTGACTGCAGGCTGGATGTCTGCTTTGATGTTCTGTGGGCACAGATGCTGATTTGTATATGGAAATGAAATAGTTGCATTCTGTTTAATTTGAATGGTAGAAATTATTCTAGTATTTAGTGAACCGGTATGATTACTGGAATGGGGGTGGCATGAGAAGACTGAGGGACTTCATTATTTATGGGGTAATTTTTATTTTGCAGTTCATTATATTGACTTATAATTAATTCACTGCAATGTTCCTATAAAATTGCTTTGAAATAGTATTTATTTTACCTTTTAATCAAATGTCCCAACTCCTATGATAGGCATACAAATAATTGAAATAAATTATATGCAAATAATTATTTAAATAGGATGGGAATATCAGTGTGATGTGATTAAAATGCCTGGACTCTCATCAGTGTTCTTTATCAGAGCCCTTGAGGTGGTGTTTTCCAGCAGCATTTGCCTGTGTCTTGCTTTCCCTCTGTTCAGCGAAGTTTAGTGGCAACTTAGGTCGAGCAACCGGAGTGACTCTTTGCCTTAGAAACATGTCCCAGATTATCTTTCTAGTAATGCCGTCGTGAGGATTTTAGAACTACCTGGAAAAGAGACTGCTGTTCTCATTGCTGCCTAGATGGAAGGTGTCAGAGGGTTTAAACCTCTAACTCTGCTGGGCTTTGGAAGCTGATTGACTCCTCTTCAGTGTCAGGCGGGGCTGCAGCTCCGATCCCCTGTGCTCAGCGAGGAAGAAGCTGAAATCAGAGTGTCGAGATGGGCTTTGAGTTATGCAGCGAACGCTCACTCAGGTTTTGATCTGCAGAGGAGGAAGGAAGACTCTTTAGGACCCTGGTTGCAGGCGAGACATTAAACTGCAGTCAGATCTTTGCCTTTCTCAGGTATCTCCAGGTCCAGTTTCTTCGCATCACTGTGTTTTCTGAAGCTCAAAATAACGTCCTCAACTGATATTAATCATCTTACGTGTATTGAAGTGTAGATCAGACTGTGACCCAGAACAACTGATCTTTTAAAATCACTTCTTATGAAAATAAGTGGCTCCCGGAGGAGAAAGGACTTCTGTTTTCATTTATCGCTTGTGGTGATGAGTCGTACTTCATAGCTTGAGGAGTCCCATCTTCTCTTGACTTCCCCTGTGTCCGAGTTCATGCTGACAATGCGATTGGCTTTGATCCCAGCCTTTACTGGGAGAAAATCTTGTAATGGTTTGGGTGGCCTGTGGACAGATCAGATAAGAGGCAGTTTCTTATGTTTCGTGAGCAGGTCAGGCTGGAGTTGACAGAAGTACAAATTGACGACCGTTTGAAGCATGGAAAGGGTAGGTATCAGTGAGGGGAAGACAGCTCGTGGGAAGAACTGAATTGACTTTGGGAACGGCCCTGGAGTGAGAAACTATTGAAGTAAAGGCTGTGAAGATTGATCTTTTGGGGGTCATTGCTGGAGGATATGTGAAACATTTTACTTTCATTAAACTAAACTGTATCTGAGTGTTTTCTTACTTGTACCTTATCTCTACACCACAATTGAAGGAAATTACTTTTTGTCTTTGGATTGCAGTGGGTGTGTCTGTTTAATAGCCAGTTTCAGGGTTTTTTTTAGTTGAGAATGAATGGAACAGGATGGTTATTTAAGTGACATGCAGTGCACAGGTTTCGAAGTGGGAAGGAAAAGGTAAGTTCTCAGCATGTATATGCTCGCAGTGGGCTCAGTTGAGAGGAACATTTAATAGTTTAATTGAAAACTGTTTAGCTTAAATTAATTCACTACATTAATTTCTAGATGACATTGGGTAACAGGGGTGTACAGGTTATACTGTAGTCTTACCGTTAAGTGTGAATCACTGGGTTTTTAGAGTGATCTCCGAGAGGCAGAGTGTAAGATTGGTCGTCTGTCAGAATTTTAGACAATCTGTAAGACAAAGTTGCTTTTGTAGAGAAGTCTCTTTCTGGAGTATGTTCTGGAGACTAAGTTGGGGTGGCAATTTTTGTTTATATTTTGGAGGCTTTCTCGTTGTCCTCGTTCGTGTTGAGCTGGTCAAAATAGTCAAATTTTAAGGTAAAAAATATAATCCTATTTGTCAGGTGATGTGTTGTGTTATCCAACAGCAGCCTCTGACCAGTTAAACAGTGGTGTTGATGGTTGCACTATGCTTCAATTTAGTTGAGATTAAAATAAGTGTGTTTGTGGGAGAGAATTTCTGGTACTTTGATACCTATGTTCATCACAGCGTATTTTTCATTTATATGTCTAGTTTCAGACCTAGGCACAGTACAACTGTGATCCTGCAGAGAACGTGTGGTCAGAGTTACACTTCTGTACAAAGACAAATGGCTTTCGATGGTGTTCCCCTGAAAAGTGGGGAACAAGCTGCATGGAAGTTGGTGCAGATTCAGAACCTGCAATGTGATCTTGTGTTATCTTGGTTACCTGCCATGGCAGTTTAGGGTCCCGTTCATTAGTGTGTTCCTTTATTTATTTATTTATTTTTAAATTTCATTTAGGAAATGTGTGTGGTGTTTTTTTTATCATGCTAGTGAAAGCAAAATCTCAGGAGGCCACACTGAATGGTTGGAGTTATTTGAGCAAAATTCAGAATTAGATTAACCTTCCTTTCTCAATGAGCAAGAACACAAGAATTCAATAGTGATTGAGACCAGATTTCCCCTCCTATATTGTCATTGTGTTAATTATAAATTTCAGTTATGGCTTGGGGTGTGTGTATATGTGTCAGCTTACCCCACAAATTAAGAAAAGAGTAGTGGGTACAAAAATGTGCTAACCAGGAGAGTCTGAATCTTGGAATTGTTCAGTCCAGCACACAAAGTGTTGTGCTCATGTGGAGGGAATTGAACAAGTTTTCCTTGCTTGTGTCTTGTAGTTCTGGGCAGTCTTGTGCAGCAGCATGATGTTGGATGAGTCAGGATGTGTTCTTGATCAACGACTTTCTGTTGCATTTTATTGAGCTGTGTGTTCCTGGAAGTGATAAACTTTGAGCGGCAGTAGGAGATTTTGGTGTTTTTTCTAGTTATCCTGAGCAACGACTATAGACAGCAGTACAATTTCAGAGGTTAGGTATTCAAGAACCCCACATCTACAGTTCCAGCTTCCTGCAACAGTTGTCCTTAGCACATGGCCAAATGGAAAACAGTAGTCCTATCTGCATTCTCTGTCCCATGTTCAGTCTTACATGAAGACTTAGGTAAGTTACTAAACTACCTAAAAAACCAAACAAAACTAGACTTAGGCCAGGGCTACTTGTGCACGCTGATGGGTGAGTTGGCAGTGTGCTTTTTGAGTGTCTTAGTTCCATGAAATTGTCAATGATATGACATGACTGATACGCTGCCTTTGGAGGAGAGGTAATGTCTGATCAAACCTAGCGTATGCTGCATCACAGCTGTGCCTTTTGGGCTTTTTTGTGCAAATTCAATCTGACAACATAATTTTGTACTGGCTCTTCCCTTTGTCTTGTGTGGTGGTTTGCTGTGGTGTTTCACGTTCAGCTGAAAGAGCCCTGGTTCAGCTGGAATCCTCAGTGGTGGTGTAGAGAGAATGGGAAAAGGGTCATGTTTGTGGCCAAAAAAAAAAACCCAAAACCCCAAACCCTTGCAATTCAAGGAACAGTATTTGTCGGTGTAAGGATTTCAAATTATTGTAGCGTGAAGTGTGAGGAGGAGCCATCTCTGGTAGCCAGTGCTGGAATAAGACATCTTATTTCTCTAGTATCCTTCTCAAGCCATTCACTCTTCAGATACAAAAGGAAAAAGCGTGTTGAAGTTTGCCCATGTGGTCCTCCTACGGTGGACCAGTCCGTTGGTGTGGATTTGATGTATTACTCGTGAGGGTGCTGGGTGAGATGTATTTTACAGCCAAACCGTGGGTCGCGTACACTAGATAAGGTTCCTTTGTGTTCTTAGCATGGTGGTAATCTGTGGTTCCAGGCTCTAAGACTCCAGGTTCCTGCAGATTTATCTGGTGTCCTCTGAAACTTCACAACAGCTGGAACAACTTCCATTAAACTTGAGGATCAGTGAAAGAGACTTTGCTTAATAAACACACCCCGCGAAGTTTTCTAGATGTGAACTCCTGACACAGGAGTGCGCAGTTAAGGTAATTTTAAAGTAATGAGAGTTATTTTGTGTGAATGGCGGACTCTTACATCTCTCTGATTTGCTCGCTGATCCCCTGTTGGCAATTCGCAATCTGTCCTTCAGGCTTGCCCTTAATGGGCGAGTATTCACTGCATAGTCTCCTCCTAACTACCACAGGCGCTTGTTTCCTCCTATATGGCCTGTGGCACTTACAGGTACGTCTCTGGAGTGCAGAAATGAGTAGTCATTAAACTAGAGGAAACTCAAAAATAGCTTCCTTCAGGCGGCTTATTGCAAGGTTGTTTAATAATTTTTTTTTCTGAATAGCAGAACAAAGCCACAACAGTACAAAAGTTTTAAAGGCTTTTTCTTCACTGCTGTTAACTTGTTTGTTTCTTTACTTTTTTCCCCCTCTTGTGTTATATTATGCAATTTTGGGGCTGTTATCTTACCATAGATGCTGTTTTAGCGAAGATGAAACTAGTAACCTAAGTAATAGCGAATGTCAGGAATGGCACTGACACCTTCACTGGATGAGCACATGAAGCTCTCACTTCACTGTTTAGCAGCGGGAGAGGTGATACGTCGACCTCTCCTCTGTGTTTTGGCACTAAATCCAAGCTGGGCTTTCTCCCATGCCCAGGGCATTGAATTGCTCTCTACAGGCCTGTGCCGGGAAGTGGTGGTGTTGTCCGGTGGTGTCTGCTGGGCTGTGCTCCCTGGCATGGCTGGGAATTGAAACAGCAGGCAGGGCCAGCCCCGTGTGCCTGATGAGCAGCACTTGGCTGCACAGGAGCTTGAGCTACCAATTTCCACACGGCGATGTTTGGTGACAGAGGTGAGGGCCAGCTGGTTGGGATTGCAAGGGGTGGCCTGGGAGGGAGAAGTAAGCAGCACCAGCCCAGGAAAAAAAGCAGGGAGGTATGAGGCATTTGGGGCAGCAAGATTTTAGAATGAAGGAGATGGCAGCAAAGGCCTGGGAGAAAAAATGGCTGGAAAGCATTGAGGCAGTGGGGTGAGTACTGGCAGAGGAGAAACTTCTTTCAAAATGACTGGGACCATTTGGTTTATGTTAACACATTCTACTTCACAGTTTGGGAGCAGTGCAAATAAAGTAGGTCATCTCATGCAAGCCTTGTTGAGAGAAACACGAAAAAATGGCTAAGAGTAGTAAGAGAAACTATGGGAAACATCAAAGATAAAACTATTTGATTTTATAATTTTTTAAATGATTTTTATTGGATGTGCCATGTTAACTTAGTGAGGCAGCATGGATTTTATTTTCTTTGATGCTATAATTAATGATTTTATTGCTTCTTTTGGAGACTGAAAAATAACAGTGGTTGAGTGTGGCTAGGGCTTTGGAAATACCTGTGACTCAGTAGGCAGTAGTTCCTTAAACAGATGCGAGATGTCTCAGAAAAGGGTATAAAATTATTTAACCATAAAGCAGTGAAACCATAAAACCTTCCAGTGTGTTTACCATAGTTCTTACAGGTTCACACATAGAGGAAATAAAACCAATACTAGAGAATCTCTTTGTGTCTCGGTCAACTTAAACTCTGCACCAAAAATGAGTTTCCTGATTTAAAAGTATGAATTTATTAGGAGGCAACTGCTGTGCTGTGGGTCTTGTGGGGAAGTTGCTCGTCTGGTGAGTTAATGAAGGCAGGCACGTTCAACTTCCTTACACAGCCGTTCCCTGTCGCTGCCTGTAGCAGGAACCTGATAACTTTTTTCCTGCTCTTGCAGAATAAGGAATTGGACCAGGAGGCAGATTGGGCTGTAACAACAGTTGCATTAGAGCTGCTACCAAAGTGCACAGGAACCAGGTCTGTGGCTTCCCTGCAGGTTTCTGGTTCATCACAGCTACCTCATCATCCTCAGTGAAGTTCAGCCCTTGAGAGAAAATCTAATTCTTTTTTTCACGGTAATAAGACAAGGTGTGGAGACTGACTAACCATAGCAGCTGAGGGAGGATTTGACAATTCAGTATTGCTCACTGTCCTTTCTGTTCTGCCACCATGGGCGATACAGAGCATTTCTCTTTTCCTGGCAGCAGGAATTAGTAGTGCTGACACCTACCTTTGTTTGCCGGACTCAGCACCTTACGTCCTTGATGTAGAACAACTCCAGAAGCCTGTCCTACTAATGAGAAAACAAGCTTACCTCTTTTTAGGTCTTTGCTGGAAACTTAGTGAAGTGTCTGCTCAAGTTCACAAGTAAGGTCATCTCTGGAGTCAGAATCAGCAGTGGAAGAGTTTCATTAAACAGGCAAGTGGTCTCCAGTTTGGGTGAGGGGAACCCAGCAACAGCTGAGTGAGGTGGTGGGAGAGGTTTGTAAAATCAGGAGCTTTATGGTGAAGGTAATCAGGGAGTGTTTTTTGTTACTCTCATGTAGAGACTGAAGGCATCAAATGAAACTAGAAAGTGATGTCCACAATAAACACAGTTAGGTATTTTTTTTCTGGAATATTCCTGCAGAGTTCTTTGTCTCGGAACACGGTAATGCTAAAATTCAGAAAGCCATTATATATATTCATGGAAGAAAAATTCACCTGGAGCTACTAAACTTACAGTTCTTGCAGCTGACATGGAAAAGGAGACTTTTGAAAAAGGATTCAAAGGAGACTTGGAAATTTGGAAGCACCTCTCATAACGAATACTGCGTGAGAAAGTGTGCTGATGCTTATTTGAAAATGTATCGAGTGCATCATTAGCCGTTTGGAGGAAGCCGAAGGTATCTCTTGGTACCACATCAGTGGTAAGCAAAGTGCCCTTCTTCTTGGCTGTTGAAAGAGAAGCCTGGTAAGTGTGTTATGTTTGAGGTATCAGCAAGCAAAGATGGTGAAGGAGTACAAAGAGATGTGGCAAGACAAAAGATAATGATCTTGTCAGAAGGATCCTAAGTGGATCTGCGTGGGGCCAGCTTGCTTTTGCCAAGACCAGCATAAGCTCAGGCATGAGATAATGAAAGCCTGGATAGGAATTTTGGATGGATGGAATAGGCCATGTTTTAGAAGTGCTATGCAGAAGGAATTGCAAGATAAAGATATAACCTTGTTAAATTGATAGTCTGTATGAAGACAGAGGCATATAGACCAGTAAAAAAATAGGAGGTTTTTAATGACTGGCACTGATGTTTTGCGTCTTGTATATTAACGTACTTTAGCATTTTGAAGATGTACAATCACAGTCTCTAAACCTACAAAAACACTTTCAAAATAAGAATACCTTTGTTTTTTTTATTGCCGTCTGCTTCAAGTATAAGGAGCCCTGGAATGTACACTGAAACGTCAAGAAGTAAAATGCTCTCACTTTTCTTTGGGATTATTTAAGGAATAGATACTCTGATTGCACAAGCTTAGTAAGAAGATTTTTTTTTTCATTTTTATGTTAGGAGTTTGAACTTTACTGTGGGAAGACACTTTACACTAAGCAGATACTTAGCTAAAGAGAAAGGAGAGGAATTTTGCAGATATTTAAAAATTCTAGGAACACAATAAACATCACTCTGCCAAATTAAATCTACATTAACCTCAGGTTGTGGTTTAAACTTTAGTTTTTAAGAGAATACCGTTTAACAACTGAGAATGTGATTTTTATCTACATAAATGTTAGAAGCCTTGTGCTTGTACCGTTAAAATAGGTCATTTAGTTCAATATGCTCGTGTGATGAATGTTATATCTTGGAATATTAGCAAGATGGGATGGGTTGAAGGTAGGGCTGCTGTTCAGGTTGGGAAGACATTAATTTTAAAGTTTCTTGCCTCCTTTTCTTCCCTCTGGATGCTTACAGTTTAACTTTCTCTTTGTGGAGCTGCTGTTCGTTTCACAGCAGAAGATAACCCGCGGGGGGCCATTGGTCATAGTGTGGATGTGTGTGCTTGGCTCCCCTTGCCTCTAGGGGAAAGAAAGCAGGGCTCTTAATGTCTCCAGTACGCTTTGTTTTTCATGCTTTCAAAATGTGGTTCTATATAAAATATTTAAAAGTGTGTGTGTGTACATATATATATAAAATAATGTGTTTATGTGAGCATGTTTCTTGGATAGATTTGCCTTGGTTTGGGTTAGAAATGGCAATTACTTGTTGACAAATTGCCTGTTACATCTGCCCAGTATACAATTTTTCCAGTAAATTTGTAACAGTTTTCTCAGTTCCAAGCGTGCGTGAGCATGCGTTGCCTCTCCAACGCATTCAGATTTCTGCATGCGGAAATAAATGAATTTGGTTTTGCATGTTAAGTACCATATTAATGAAAATTCAAATAGCCTTATGCTATGGGACTTTGCAGTTGTGTGATTTTTAACGTGCTTGATAAGGAATCAGAATTAAGATAAGAATCAGAGTTAAATACAAATTCAAGGAGCTCCTTTGGCAACCGAGCGTAGGTGCTCACTGCAGTAACTGTGTGGCACTTTCACACATGTGATATTTACTTCTGCAGCATGCGCTGTAGAAAGTGCCCCTTAAAGTGTAATCGTGGCTGAATTACAGACTCGGGTCAAATTTTCAGTTACATTGCCGAAGGCTCTGCCCTGGCTTTCTCTGAAGACGAGAGTGCACATTTTGGAAACAAACAACGAGCACCTAGCAGCAGTATCTATGGGACATGGACGTGCTGGCGTCTCGTTTTCTACCAGAGCTACTTTATTTTATAAAAGAACTGCTGAAATAGTGTTACTAAGGCTTCACAGTCAAATACTTTGAAGGCAGTGAACAGACAGAATAGTAAGATCAAGAAGGCTGGCAAGTACGAAATGCCGCTGCCGGGTGCTCGACTTGCTGCCCACTGAGACCCACGAGTTCTTCTCAGCAGAGCTGCTCCGTGGCAGTGAGTCCCAGCCTGGGACGTCCCAGCCTGGGACGTCCCTCCCTGGAGCAGCGCTCTGTACTTGTCATTGCTGAGTCGCAGTGGATTCCTGGTCCTTCTGGATGGCAGCCCTGCCCTCAAGTATAGCTGCTGTTTGCCCCCAAACCAGTGTTACCTGCAGGCTTGATGTGGGTGCGCTGCCTGGCTTTCTCTCAGTCGATAACAGAGATGTGTAATAGGCCAGCTCCCAGGATAGATGGCTGTAGCATCCCACATGTTACTGGCCTCCAGGTCAGTAACCGGAGAACCCATTAACCACTGCCTGTGCAGCCCAACCGTCCAGCCAGGTTTCTACCTGTCTGCTGGTCTCTCATCCAGATGGCAACATCTAGTCAGGAGATGTGAATATTGTGGCAGGCGGTGTCAAGCCTTGCTCGAGTTGGGCTAACAGCTTCTCCTGTGCTCCCCTTTTTTGAAGATAGCACAGGATCTGCCTTTCTGTGGTCATGGAGGACCCTCTCAGACTCCATGAGCTTTCTAACATGAGAGTGGCCTTGCTATGGCATTGGTGCTCTGTACATGTGGACACAGCCCGTCTGGTCCCATGGGTGAGGGTCTATCCGATAATCCTGGTAGGAGCCTATCTCCATCTACTGTCACTAGATCATCCACCTCCTTCAGCAGCAGGCTCACTTTTCCCTGGTTTAGCCTTTTACTATTACTTGCAGCATTAAATGTAAAACTATTTGCTAAGCGTTTTCATGAAACACTGATTTGAAAAGTTATGGTTTATCAGTGAAATGTAGTGCAGTGCATGTGTTACACCCCAATTATAGGTGTATTAAGTGTTCTTACAAAAAGTCTAGATTTTTCAGATTTTTATTTAATTATAGACTTACATTTCGGGATGTATTAGGCCACCCACTAAGTGTGAGGGAATTCTAGATTGCTCCTGAAGATCTACCGCTTGCTTTGGGAAAACTTAGTTCCCCTTGTTGTCAACCTGATGAATCTTACAGGAGATTTTCCTACAGAAATGACTGCAGCTCTCCTTTGACTACTCTATTCTATCTGATAATTTAATTTTAAAAACCTAAAATCTAATATTTGAAATAACTTCTTGTTAGAGATAAGTATAAATATTTTTCTTTTTTATTTAGTATTTAAAGCAAGTGCATGAATGGTTTAGTATGTGAATATGTGCATTTGTACACCGCATAGAAAAACACTAGGCATGTATGTATGCTTCATTCATTTTACTGTTGTAAAATAAACCCTTGTGTGTCCAGCGAGAACAGAATTTTACTGTAAACCTAATGCAGTGTGTTCATTTGTATGGCTTGCTGTAACTGGAATTTTTCAAACGCATAATGTGGTGGTCATGATAATGTGTTTACAGAGTGTAAAATTTCAGCTTGAATTATGATTGCTAAAATAATTGATCATCAGCATTTGCGCTTTGCATAAGAGGAAGAGTTCAGGAAAGCTGAGTATTAAATAAACAGCATGTTGGATGAACGGCATTCCTTTTTCCTCACAGCTCATCAATGAAACAAAAACCAAGAGAAAAGTGTGTATTCTTATTGGCAATTACTGTCCAAGGAGGATAATGATACAGTCTTTATGACCTGCTAGAACTGTACACTTAAAATAAATTTCCCATTACGTTCCTCTCAGTGTTAAAATACTGTCTTTCTACCAACAGACCTGTTGTGCTAAAAAGAAAACTAGAAAGGTCTCTTGTACGTAGTTTCTGGTTATTGAATAATGTGTGGTCTCTCCATCCCTACCCAGCGGGCTCTTCTGGTTTTCCAAAGGCTTTGGGAGTTCCTGTGTGAACTCAAGGTGTCGGTAGACGCAGAGGGTGAAGGAACAAAAAGTCCACTCCTTAGAACTTCTCACTGGTTTTGATTATCTTGTTGAGTAGGAATGTATAGAGTTTCTGTTTGTCTTTAAACAATACTTACGCCATGTCTCAGATACCTACAGGAGAGCATTCAAACATCAAACAAGATCCTCTTTCTAACGGGATTTTAAGTTCTGTAAGTGAAATTGTTACAGAAACGGTTAGGTTTTAGTGATACCTGTTTAACTTGTGGAAGCCAATAGTGCATTCAATATGTTTGATTAACCCATATTCTGGAAACATAATCTTTCAGAGAGGCAACTGAAGTGCTCTGTAGTGTGCTTGGGCAAGGGAGAGGGCTGGAGTAAACAGCTTTCTGGTCAGAGTGGAAAAGGACAGTGAAAGTCGTGCTTTGTTTTGATACGGTGCATTTTCTGCTCTGAATACAGAAATAATGCTGTCTTGGGGCTGAAGCCATCAACAGTGCAATCGGTGGAAATCTATTAGAAGATGATGCATTAGTCTCACAGAGATGTTTACACCCTGGTGTCTTTGTTTTCCTGGAGCACTGTAGCTGTGAAGCTTGAGAATGATGAAGCTGCCATAGAGCCAACAGGTTGCAGGGGCTTGGATGCAGCTGGCAAACACAGGGCATGCGTCCAGCATGGCATAGGCATATGTCCCATATGGGACACCTACCCTCCACCTCCTTTTTTTTTTTTTTTGCGGGGCGGGATGGGGAAAGGTCCCTTTGGCAGTCTCTACCATCCCTAGTATATCTCCGTTTGTGTGCTAAAATGATTAAATCAGTAATGATCACTTTCTTGGGTTTTTTATAGTATTTCTGGTTTCTTTTCCATAAGGAGTCCTTCAGGGCTTCTAAAGATCTCATTTCTATTGCTGTGATAGCAAGTGCCCTTGTTAATCTACTTTCTCCAGTCTTGATTATTCCTTTTTCTATGGTGTTTATTTTTTCCTTTTGGCAATTACATCCTCAATTTTCAATTATTTTTAATTTCTATTGCTAAAATCAAAACATAGTCAGTAACCGTCTTTCTGCATTTGCTGCTTTATTTCTGTGGGGCAGCAAGCCCCCTGCCCTTTTTGGTATACTGGTTGTCCACCTCTGGCAAGTTATTTTGTCTCTTAACTGCGAGGTATTTTTTGTTCAGCAAATTATCTGTGTTTGTTTGCAGTCGATCATTTTTGTTTAATAGTCTTTTCTGTTAGATGGCACAGCAGTGTCCTAGGAGAAAAGGATTTTTTTCCTGGTGCTTTAATGAGCTGTACTCTTAGCTTTCCCAAATGGTGTCCCATTCTTAGAAACAGTCCACTAAGTGTCCTTGTGGTGTGGATGTACGTCAGGGTTTGGCAATTCATTCGGCCTCGTTTGGAAATTTCTCAGTCACTGAACTGAATAAAAGTGAATCTGACAGCAAGTTGATGGAGCCAGAGTGGCAATTAGATGCCAGTCCCGTCTTGCTGGATCCTTTTATGCACATTCTGCTGAGGGACTCCAATGTCTGAGCTCAGTTACTTTACAGAAGGAATGACTTGGCAGAACGCAAATCCCCAACGTCCCCAAACCGGGAATGATCTGAAATGAGACTTTGGTGTTATGATCTAAAGACTTTGACTGTAAGTAAAATCCTTCCAAAACTAGTGAGAGGGTTATATCTGCTGATCAAAGGGCACTGCCCTCTTCCTTTGGCATCCCCAACCAGTGCTACTCCATGCAAAGTGAATTTTCAGAAAGCTCTTCAAAAAGGTAGGGGAAAAAAGTCCAGAGATAAATCCTTAGAGACCACATTCCTTTAATAAAAGTTTTTACTTGAAAGGAGAACCTGAATGCCCACTACAAACCTATTTCTCTGGCTGGCATTCTTCTCACCACATTCTCTATTTGAAGACATGGGAGGTTTAGAAGTGCTTGATTCATAACCATTTTTGTTTCTTGTACGAAGATCCATTTCATTTATCTCAGTGTTTGCTACTGTACAATTTACCATATAATATATATATAATAAAAATATATTGCTTTCTCCACCTTACATCTTATGGGTTGCGTTGTTCTGTCAGGGTCCTTCACGTATTTGAAGTATGTTAGACAGCGAAACCTAAATTCAGAAGAATTTTTAAATGTATATATTTTATATCATTATTTATTCATTATTTGCTACTTTACAAATGGAAATGACTTTATTATTCTTCTGGCATTCATTGTAGTTAGAATCAGTCCTCTTGGTCTAGTCATTGGCACTTCGTACTGATATTAACAGAAGGGATGCGGAGAAGAAACTGTAAAGAAGCTTCTGGATGAGACGTGCAACTTAATTGTCAGTGGGCTGAGATTTTATGATAACTAAAGTGAACTCCTGGGGCACGCGTGCCTGCAGAAGCGAGAGCACGTGTGGCATTGCTGGATGAGTTACAGCAGTGAAGTACAAAAAGATTAGTTTTGAATGCATGCTGAATACCAAAGTAACTGCAGGCAGGATTAGGGTAGGCAACTTTATGTGGCAATTGCCCTCTGACTCTCTCCTTCTTTCTCTGTGTAATTACTTGAAGGTCACGATAGTCTGGATGTAATTTTGTTTTATTTAAATATTGAATGTTTGCTGGATTAGACTTAAATGATAAAGCTAAACAACAACAAAAAAAACCAAACCCTGAAGAAAAGACTGCTTTTTCTAATTATTGGTAATGCCTAAATATTGACCTCTATATTCCTAATTTTAGGATCTGTGGTGTGTTAATATCAGTCACTGGAAATAAGGCTGCAAAATTGACTATTGCAAAATAGATCAGGTTTATAAACTGTGGATATTTGACAACTGATATGTGTTAAAATTAATTTGGAAAGCCTGCTCTATCAGGACAGGAGCGATTCCAACACCTGAGAGATGAAGAAGGCAATTTGCAGGTCCTGTACATTGTTCAGTGACTGCTCTTTTTCTTGAAGTGCTGGTTTGACTGACCAAATGTAAGGATGAATGCGTAGAGGGTATTACCAATCTCTCTCTTTCTCAATGTAAATCCCAGCAGAAGCCCTGTCATTGCTTAATCCATGGACCTGTGGCACGCAGCCATGCCATCACCTCGCAGGAGGGTGGCGATGCCCTCTGTGAGGACCCTCTCCTCACAGTTCTGCGTGGCCTCCAGACCTGCCCACTGGGCTCGATGCTCAGACATTGGCTGCCCCTGCATCAGAGCTTAAACCTGTGTTTGTCAGCAGCGCTCCGTCCGGTGGAGAGGCTCAGGCCGAACTGAGAAGCAGAAGCCCTCTTGCTGCACACGCAGTTTCTGAGAGTTCATCTGTGCAGTGTGGGGTGTCCGTCGCCTCCCGTTACCCCTCTTGCTGCCCTGTTCACTGCACTGGGGCAGTTCTGTGCCCTTTGTGTTACATCTCTCTGCAGAATTTGCCATTACCCTTAAATATCAAGTGTGTGTATCTTCACTTAACACAGTGGGGCTTTTATTCACAGTTGGGACCCCAGTGCCATTACAGCACAAATGATTGTAATAGATGCTATCACTATATAGATGATATTCTTTTATTCAGCAGCATGGAAGTTACAGTTTCCCAGAATAACAACACCTAAGAGCTCCTGATGTGTCACCTGGCTGTTAGAACAGAGCAGTTAAACTTCCTCCATCGTTCCTTTGGTGCTGGCTGTTTTACCACCTCAGGGTGTGGGTATGTCTTGCCAGGGTTTTCCTTGGATCAGTTTTCAATGACTCGCATCCAGAGAGGTTACCTATTGCTGCCCTATCTAAAATCTTTTTTGTCTGAAAGTATTGGACTGCTCTTTGAATATCAAGGCTTATTATAGACGTTGCTTTAAGGAGGTCTTTCAAGCCTTAATTTACACCTTTGACTACTTAATACCAGAAGAAATGTCAGCTCGACCCAGGGTGGATCAAAGTGAAAACAATTTAATCAACACTCAGAAGCTGTTGTTTGGAGTAATTGATTGTAATTCCGTTTTGGATTTAGAGAAATCAAACTTTGTGGAGAAAAATAGCTGTGCTGCAATCTATTGAAATGTTTGATTTGCTACTAGTATTGAGTTGTTGTAAAACTGGTATATCTCTTGCTAATCAGGCTGATTTACTACTTTGCTTTTGTTAAAGCACATAACTTAGCCTTCATTTATACAGATTATTTAAGTTTTCCTGACTTTTTATGAAGTTGTAAGTTGATGAATAGCAAGTTTCTTATTTACTGTGTCAAACTGCATTTACATGAAAGTGGGTATCTAATACTGAAAATCTTCACTTGTTTTTACTGTTGCAGTGAACAAAAAAGAGGGGCTATTTATGAAAACTTTCGCATTTAAAAGTAAGAAAGAGTACTATCTTATCAGTAGTGAAATGAACTGGTTTTGTTCTGTGGTGTTTCAGAATTAGTGGGGGTTTGTTGTCGTGTAGTTGGCAGATAAACCTCTTCCTTGAATGTACAGAGAACATGCAAAGCACTGAAGCTAGTTGAATACCAACTAGTTGGAGTATTAAAAATAATTTCTATGCCACTCTAAAAGTTGAATGTTCTTTGTGAACGCTCTGTGCATGATTTCCAGCAGGTCCATCAGTGGTTTAGCTTTCTTTGAAACTTAATCTATTCCTTGAATATTTCATTTGTCTGAAGTTATTATAGTGGCTTAAATCAGATTTTGGTATAAGTTGCTAAAATTGTAGATTGAAATATAAATGAAAATTTAAACTCAGTCTTAGCAGGTGGTGTATCTTTAGACAATGCCCCAGCTCAAGCAGCGCTGTCCCTGCTGCCTGTGGCTCTGCTCTGCCAGCCTGCAGTGCAGCCTTGAACTGGCATGGGATCAGCGCTCTTGGTGTAAGGCATTGCCAAGCACTCAAAGCTTTCCTGAGAGCATCGCCTCCGTGTGTGCTTTTGGTCAGTTTTAACTTCTGAGGCTGTAAACAGTTTGATACTGGGTTGGACTCTGACGGTCATTACTTTCAAAGACGTGACAGGGACGGTCATGAATTATTTTTGCCTGCTTGTCTCTAGTGATCCATAAGTTACTCTATGGAGAGTGGAAATAGTGATGTGTGATTTCCTGTAAATCGGTGGTCCTGAGTTTTAAAGGTTTTTGTATGCTTGAAGGGTCTCCCCTGTGACTCGGTGCAGCCTTTCCCTCAAGAAAGTGTGGTGTGTATCAGAGCACGTGCACCCTCCTCTGTACCTGACTCAGGCAGCTGTTTTAGGGCATCAGGGAGATTTCTGGATTTCTCTCTTTCTCTCAGATCCGGTTGATATCAACAATGTCTTTTAATCCCAACTTTAAAATCATATGATCCAAGATAAACTGCATCCCTGCAAAAGCTTTGTTTTCTTAAGAGAATACCAGTCAGCACACATAACAAATACGCTGCAGCGGGGTTCTGGTGGTGTCAAAACTCAATGAAGAATTTCAATTAAAGAGTAACAAAAGATTTTTTTTTTTTTTTTTTTTTTAATAGAAATTTTTGGGAAAGATGGAAAAAAATACTCTTTCTACAGAACAAACAAATGCTTCTGTGGTGTTCCCTCTTCCCTCCTTCCCAGGGCAGGAGCCACAGCCCAGCTGTGGGGAGCGAGAGTCACTGTGCTCCAGTTCTCCTTAGGCACCCTAATTTATTTCTGTTTTGTTGTAGTTGGTTAAAATAATAAGCAGCGGCGTTTAAAATTTATTGTGTGATATCTGTGGTGTTTGTATTTTAGTCTTTGCTAATTCTGAACTTAGTATTGATATCATGAAAGTGTCTATGCTGTGTATCTTTACCAGAATTTTGAAGTTCGCCATGCCTCAGCTCTGGCTTTTGGGTCTCTCTGGCCATGAGTAACGAGGCTGCTAATCCCAGGCAGTGCCCATGCCTTTCGTTCGTGAGCAGTGTATTGGGAACGCTCTGTGCACCTCCCGGCTGTGAGCAGCTGCGGGGAAGTCCATCTGAATCCTGGTGGTTTTATTCAGCTGAGGGGGCAATAGCGAGGGCAGTGCTGCAGCGGTCTGTTGGGAGGCTTAGGAGATGTCTCTCCTTTGAACTTGATTTACATCATTGTTAATTCATAGTTAGCAGTGAGAAATGGTTAACTGAAAAAAAGAAAAAACCCCTCATTTGGGTGGAGTGCCTCAGAGATGACTGCTGAAATGACCTCCCCACGTCAGGTCTTCTGGTAACCAAGGCTGAGCAGACTATCTGGATCCTCGGTGGTATCTGTCTGGTTTGTTAATCAAAAGAAGTGCAGAAGTTGCCTTTAATATTTTGCAGATCCATCTCTCTTCCTGAAATGTGTCACGGCAGAGATTTTTACGTGGGAAGTTATATGTGAAATTGCCCTGTTGGCGATGTTACGTACTAACAACAGCGAAAAGCTAAATCCCGAAGTTGCAATTGCGAGCGAAGAAGTAAACCTCTCTCTTCTCACACTTCCCATCACGCGGGCACCTACGTTGACACCATGGTGCTGGAATTTGTGTCTGTTCCCTTGTTGTATCATGTGTGGCTGTGTACTGTGTGCTGGGACAGCGGAACTTTATGTGGTGATAGGAGGCTTCGTAGATCGCTTCCATACGTGTATTACGAGCACTTTATGCTATTGTTGCTTCTCTGGTGTGAAATACTTGCACTTCAGTGTGGCTGCGTGCCTTCATCCACGCTCCTCTCTGCCCTGTGAGGCCACGGGTGGTCTGCGGCCGCTCCGGGGAGCCAGTCTTCAGCTTTGGTAAGAGTTTGGCATGTGTCATTTTGAGGGCTGGCAATTGTCCAAGTCACTTAAGAATTTTGTGGTAAAGCCTTTACACACTGGAGTAATAAAAATTAACTCTTCATATGCAGGCAAAAATAAAAGTATAGTTTCATATTGATATTTACTACTTTACAGGAGGGTATTATTAGGAATAAAAGGTAAAACTAGTAATATTGTCTGAATAATTGAATTAAGAAATTATTTAGTTAAAAATGCCACAAGGAAATTATCTTGACAAAAGAACAAAGAGTGCTGATTGCACTTCAACGTAGCTTGTTTAGTCTGCAAATGTCACTGTCACTAGCAAAACAGCATCCTTCTGGTTTTTGTGGGGCGGCAGAGTCAGGGTGTCTGTGCTGGGCACACACAGCCTGCTACACGTGCGCTCCAAGAGGGTTGAACGAAACTTCTCCAAAAAGGTGTCGACATCAGTCTAGTAACAGTATTCCTGTGAGAATATGGCAAGTGGATTTATTTCTGGATAAAGCTGGTGTTAAAAAAAAAAAACAAACAAAAAAAAACCAACGGCTCTGTGTTAAATGGGTCAGAAGTGCTGGTGTTTGAGATGTTTTTGTAATTCCAAGATTTTGCTTGTTCCTTAGGTGGAGATAAGAATGATAAGACACAAGAAAAAGTCTGATAAATGATTGCAGCTGTACAGAGTCACACAACTATATATATATTGAATGTTGTTTTTATCTCAGCTGGTAAACAGTCTCCTCTGAAGTGCAGCAGCTTGTAAACTTCGGTTGTTATTGCTTGTGGGCTGAGGAAAGATACTTCGTTATTGGGCTGTCGGGTTCTTTTACATAGTGCTGTGTAGGTGCCGTGTATCTATTAGATGGTGCTGAATACATCGTATTGTTCCCCTGTAAAATCCTGCCACTGGCTCTGAAAAGCGTGGCAAAAAAGCATGCTAAAAAGGCATACTTAAAAAAATAAAGTGAAGAAAACCCTTGACTAGGTGTGACTAAAATAATATCTACAGTGTTCTGTTTGGAGATGAACCAGACCCCAATATTTGACCCGTCTGACACTGAGGGGAAATACTTCTGCTAGGTGGAGTATTTTGGTCAAAAGTGTTTGATATTCCTC
This sequence comes from Bucorvus abyssinicus, assembly GCA_009769605.1. Lineage (NCBI taxonomy): Eukaryota > Metazoa > Chordata > Aves > Bucerotiformes > Bucorvidae > Bucorvus > Bucorvus abyssinicus. The sequence continues at coordinate 7,181,795 of CM020035.1, read as the reverse complement.
ACCCAAGCATTTGTCAGTTGTTTCCCTGGTTAATTAGTGCATGTTAGGAAGATCACAAAAGAAAGCAGCAAAATCTGCGGGCCTCCAATTTGTTCTTCATTAAGAAAAGGAACTAAATATCACACTGAAAATAGAGGCATAGCTTTTTTGTTGTTGTTTTAATTTTTTCAAATGTGTAGACATTCATTACTTTTTCCTCATTTGAAAATGAACATGGGGCTGGTCTGTGATGCTTTACAGAAAAAAAACCATGCAGTGAGCGAGTGATTTCAGTGATGGCAGCTCTCTGGCGTATCTTAAAGTTAAGGTGTGGGTAAATTGTCCATCTTTCACAAGTTGGAAGATTAAAGAAGTTATGGGTTTTTTTTTTCCTTTCCCCCAAAGGCTGGAGAACTTGAGTCTTTGCTACTTTCTCTGACCAGTCTAGTAATCACTAGAAAGAAAAAGCCCCAACCCCACCCTTTTCCTGAAGTCCTGAAAGAGCAGTTGCGGACAATCCTGCAGGCAACCACAGAGGCAGAATTCTGTCAATGATATTCCGGAATGCTGCAGTCCTGCCTCCAACCTATTCTGGTTTGAACAGCGAGGTTTGCAGGATGCCCAGCTCAGCCAATTTCAAATTGCTGGTTGGAACAATCAAGGAAAGAGTCAAAACGTGAAGAAAGGGAAAAGCCCCCTTAGATCAAACACTTAAGTGTGGTCTTAGGCAGAATTACTCCTCCCAGAGTCATTCCTGCTCTTGCTTAAAATAACAGGAGCCCCATGGCAGAGGCTGTTTGTCGTGACTCTTCTTCAGCTGCCTGATCTTGTTTGGGGGATAATTTCTTGGTTATTTAAAACATGTTTCCAGCTACACCAGCTTCAGTAGATTTATCTAAACGCAAGATCTTTTCTTGCCCATGACGTTTGGTCCTGTTAAATTGCTGTGTCTCTTCTCCTGATCGGAGATGTTACATACCTGTACCTGAGACCTGATCCATTAACAACTTTGCAAGTGATCAGGCAGATTCTCACTGAGATTAAAAAGACATTAATGCAGAGGGTTCTAACTAGTTCCAGTTTTGTGTTGATTTTGAAAATAATAAACAACATGCTTGACAAAACTCATTTTTTCTGGGATGCTTTTGAAGACGGTGAATTTAGTGTGAGTTCTTCAGAAAAGCTTCAGAAAGCTAAAATTCCTGTCTGTCTTGATAGCATTGACATATCCTTTACAGTTACTGTTGGCACATACCCGTTACAGAGAAAACAAGCTGCTATTAACCCTGTTTACAGGGAGCTCTACGGAGAAGAGAAAATAACAGTGGAAAGCTGAGACACTGAGAAAAGTATTAGTCAGATTACTGTGGAGATAAAACTTAGATGTTAATAGCCTCCTGAATTAAAAACTAGGAGGTAAGAAACTGAGTTCTTTTGTAGGTGTGAGCTTATGCTGATGGGCACGTGTTGGCTGATGCTGTTTGAGAAATAGTCTTGAAATTTAATGGCCTTATTTAAACATTTACCACGTTAGATACTCAATTCCCCATTTCAATTTCTAGATGAACACTTTCATAGATGAACAGTTTTATAGATGAACACCTTCAATAACAATGTGCTAAATCCTTTTTTCGGGGGGCAGAAGGAGGGGGGTGCATACGAGTGGTCCATGTATTACCACCCTATCAAGAGGGTAACACTGAAAATACCAGAAAAGGCAGGAGGGGTGGAAATGCCATGGGAGACTTCAGTTAATCCGGTGCAAAGTGTGCAGTTGTCATATCAAAATGTGATCTAGAGACCATGTAGCTGTTTCACGCAGCAGCTGGTGAAGTTCTAACATGGGAGTGGGGTATACTGAGGTCTGTGGAGTCACGAGAGACAGAGAGAGGGTGAATAGGGGTCAGAGGATGCTGTTCTCTTACAGGAATGTCAGGTTAGGCTAATAAGAGGCAGAGACATAAAACTGTAAAGAAAGACACAATCCTTTCTTTTTCTGACTGGGGAGCAGACCTGTAAAACTGCATACCAGGAGAGGTGGGTGCTAAATGTTTATGGGACTAAAATGTTAATGGCAGATAGTTCCTTTGAGGTTACTGAATACACAGAAACCAAAGAAATTGCTCTGAAAAGTCATCTGAGTTGAAAACAGCACCAGGCTAGGAGGTCATTTAGGGGACTAGACCCCACTGGGGCTGTTTTCACTCTTCCTTTGGACATCTGCCTTTGGGTCACTGCTGGAGAGCAGGTAATGGGCCGGAGAGCCCTTTGGCCTGACCACTCTTCAGATCTCGTTCAGATCTATTGCAATTTTGTTTGGAAAAAAGATTCTCTCTTATATAAAGGAAAATACAGGGTGCTGGGGACTAACATTAGCAAGATTTTTCACTTTTTTAACTTGTTTGCATAGTGGCATAATAGGTTACCTAATCACACTTCCGCTTGTTTGTAGGATAAAAACCTCCTGTGTTGCTCTGCACATGTAATACATCAGTTCAAAGGGGCTGTAAATTGAGCTTTCCAGTTGCCATGACGTAGGAAATTCAACAGGAAAGATTTCCAATGAAACAAAAATACTGACTTCACTCATTTTGGCAATAAGTTAAGTTTGCGTAGGGTTTTTTTTTTTTTTTTTTTTTTACCCATTTGCAATAAGGAAAAACCATTTCCTACAGCAGGAAAGCCCAACGTAATTGAAATGTTAATTGACATAAAGAACAGCATTTTTAGGAAAAGCGCTTTTTTTATTTCCGACTAGACCACTGAGGCTGGGAGGTAGATGGTGCAATATTTTAGATGTATACATGTAGATAAGCGCCACTTTACTACTTAGGACGGACTTGAGCACGGGCGCTGTTAGGTTGTTATCAATTAATCATAGCCTAGTGATGGGCTCTATGAGGCCTCTCGGCTGTGGCTTCATTTCCTGATGCTCATCAAATCCTTTAAATATGCTGTCATTGATGAATCAAATATGTTTGTTTTCCTTGATCATGCTTAGGTCTTGTAAATAAAAAAAGGTGAAGAACCAGTGGCATGATTAGTCTAATGCTGCTGTTGGTTAACGACTCCAATCCATATATTTAATAAGTGCTATTCTTCTTGACCATACTGCTAAAGTAAAGGTTTTGCTATGTTTATCTGTACTATAGGCTGCTTGTTCTTTGGAAGAGGTTTTGGTGTCTCTTCCTCCATGTAGAAATCTAACATTGATGGAACTATATCCTCGTTCAATCCGTGTGACAGACAAAACACAGTTTCTCAGCTTTAGTACCTGAATGGCTTGAAAAGGCAACAAAATTATATATGTGTGTGTGTATATATTATACAGTCAGTGTCTGTGTTATTTCTGGTGTGACTCATTACGTAGTACACCATTCTGTGTTTGCTGTGATTTTTTTCTGTTGGGATTCCCATCGTTGTCCAACGCACCAGGCATCCCTTGGAAATAGAGGTGTATTTTGAGGACAGAGATATAGGGCAGTGCTGTTCCTGCATTTCTTCGCTTTCAGAGCTGTGTTCCCTCTCCCTCTCTTGAGCCAGTTCTGTCCTCTTTTGACCCTGTAGCGAGACACTTCAGGAGCTGAGTGCGAGAAAACCATTAAATTCCATTTTTCAGGGGAAAGGAATTGGCAAGAACACCGAACTGGGAGTGGGTAGATGGGGGGGGTACCGAGGTCTCCCCACGCAATAGCAGGTAGGTTTTGGCTAGGATGTGACTTGAATATAACTGAACCGAAGCCTTCGGGTAAGCTACACCCTCTGAGCTCTTACGGATGAGAAGAGCTTATTTGGGAGTGAGTGTGCTGTCCCTCTTCCCTGGAAGTTTTTAGCCCCCACTGCAAGGATGGCTTACCTCCTCGTGGAGCAGAAAGCTTGCCATGGTAATGAGAGGCACAGTCGTTTTTCCTATACCCTAGCCTGCAATTTGTCACAGTTCAGTAGCTGCTGTGTTCGAATAAGTTGTCCTTTTAGCAGGGATGGCTGGGCAACCAGTGCGTGAACAACGGCAGCCTTCTTCAGCTGGGTTTTAACTCCTTGTGAGTCAGAGCTCTCATATAATGCTGCAAAATTACCCCGTTGACAAATGATGGGAGTGTGGGAAGGGCAGAGGCAGGAGGGGCTTTGTAGGAAAGATGGTGTGGTTTGTTGGTGGCAGGGTGTGGAGAGTTCAAAAAGGGAAAAAGGCTTTGTGTGTTGCTTAGTTTTGGGCAGCTTGAACTGCTACTTAATCACAGGATTTACCTGTATATGGGAAGCTTAATCTGTGGGTTATTTGTGTGAAAATATGATGCAGACACAGAATTTTTATAGAAAGGGGATGCTACTGCACAAGTACATTATGCACCAAATATCACTCAGTTTTGAAAAATTCTTGGGGACTGTAAGCAGGAGTGCAGCACCTTTTGGTGATCAATATTTTTGGAAAATAAATTATTGCTTGACACATTTAATGGATGATTCCAGGACAGTCAGTGTTACCTTTTTTTGGCAGCATGAGAGGCTTACGTTTTACTTTGGCTGTGCACAAAATAATAATAGCAGTAATAATTTTAGGAAGAATCTGGAACACATTATAAACGCTTTATTTTGGGGAGCTGCGTCCCAGGAACATCTGGAGTATATAAGCCCAGGCTCTACCACAAACTTAACTTGAATTCACACCAGAGGTCAAAAGTATTCAGAGAAATGTTTTCATACCTATGGATTTTTAAGGGCTTTTGAGTGTTAGAAGGAACTCATAATATTGAGTGCTGTATTAAAAGAATTCTTGGATGCCATTCTTCAGACTGTGCTATTACTTTTATATGCCCAGTGTCAGAAGTAAGGTGGGTTTTTAGAACATTCTGGCTTACATCTGTTTTGAAACTGGATACTTTGCTATTAGGGCGAATATCCTGCAAGGTGCTCCTGCAGAAGGCAGACAGAAGGCAACCAGCTTTCCTAACGTGTTCTCGGATATGGAGAGAGCCACAGCTTCAACAACACTGGGTGTACGCGATGTTCAGGGTCAGTGGCCACAGCGGGACTTCTTGAGCCTGTTGACGTCAAACTGTCTGCAAACACCGTGTCTTGCAGCAGAACCCAGGTCCCGCTGCATTGTCTAAATGTCCTCTGCAGCTCATTAGCTTGGCTCGACAAAAATGCAGATCTAGCTTTTACTCTGGAAGAACGCCCTGGTTGACTTCTGGTTGCCCAAAAAAGTAAGGGTGGTACTGGTACTGGTATTGAGGGCAACACAGACAGGGTTTGAATGGTGGTTGTATTCATTAGGGTTGAAAATAACACAATATCATCGTGTCCTTTTGTTGGTTTTGGAGATTTCCTTATTTAAACATCTTGAGCCCAGTTCCAAATGTGATGGCTACTTCAAACATCTTTCCCACCTCCCAAAGCTTGGCACATTTGAGTCAGAATTTTAATTAATTCAATAAATTATGCACTTTAAGAAACATGTACAGTTGTACTTTTGGCTCACTGTGATGCTTTCTGATGCTTGCCATCATCTAGATTGGTTCTTCTGCAAAGCCACCATTAATCCCAGAGCAGAGGAGTATCTCGTTCTGAATTTCTGAAAACACAGACAAGGCAGGCACCGTTAGCAGAGGCAGGGAAAGGGAAGATGGTGTTTTTCCCAGGAAAGCAGCTTGAGCTTTGTTCCACATCCCCAAACTGGAGACCAGTTTCAAAGTCCTGGTAACCTTGCAACTATCAGTTCCCTACAAACACATTGTCGTGTTGACAAAAGCCGGTGCCTGCCTCTGTTAACGGACTCTGCGCAGTGACGGGAAGGGTTGTCACTGAGCTGTGTGGCTGAGTCTATTTGCCAAGCTGGAGCAGGCTGAATTAGTGTCACAGGAAATACGGCCCTTCCTATCTCGAGGAAAGGGAATAGAAGAAAAAAATTCTGATTTTTTAAAAATTTTTTTTATTGGTATATTTTGTTTGTGTCTCAGTCTTCAGGTATGAATTTGGAGTCTGTAATGAACTGAGAACAGTGGCCCCTAAATGCTGCACATCAGATGTATTTTTTTTTTTTTTAAAGAAGGAAATTTCCCCCCCACCTTTCCAAGGTGAGGTGAGTGCTGAGAGCATCCAGTCTGACAGGCTGTTTTTCTCAGTCTTTTCTCTGATTAATCTTGCAGTGATGGATTTAAATTTAAAACTTAGTTCTAGAATAAAACCACAAAAAAGAAAAAGTATCAGTCTGCTACTATTATCATCAATATGTCATCATGGCCACTATTTTCAGAAAGCAAACACCACAAATTGGAGACTCCCTTGAATTCACAGGGGTGGGACCCGTCCTAGATGTTGCAGTCTGTGAGATGGGATTTTGTGGCTGCTCTGGAGGCCATCGTCCCTTAATGCAGCACTTAGCACCTGGAGTAACAACTGTTTATACTCTTTCCCAGTCTAGACTGGATTTAACTTCATTCTCTAGGATCTTTTATAGAAATGGTGTTTAATTTTTAGTTTAGGAATACAGGTGGATATGTCCCTGGGCAGGTCTCAGAGACTCCTGAGTGTTCCTTGTTGAGGCTTCTTGTAGAACACGCACAGTGATGCTCCGTCCATCCGAGCAGACTCCTGTGCTGTGCTGCTGCTGTGCTCCTCGAGTGCAGTGTGTGTTATTTTGTCACGAGGACACCTATTGCTACCCACGACTTCCAGGTAATGACAGTTTTTAATGCTGTCTTGTCTGCATTCTGATTTTTTTCTTTTTCTTCCCACTCACGTGTATTTGTTTCTCTTGAATTTTTGGAGTTGGTATTTATCTCAGTTCAGCTTCTCTGTTGATCTGAAAAGCAGATGTTATTGTAGAAGTTGAATTGTTTAAAAAAGCTGAATTGTTTAAAAAAGTTGCCATACGTTGCTGTGGAACTGTGATTAAAAGAAATAACTTTGATTTTTCTCTGTTTATGTTCCAAGCATGACAGTGGTAGAATCACCGCTGGGTTTGTGTGTGCCTATTAACCAAATGAAAGGAAGGATTCAATGGAGTGATTAGTTTTCAATTTAGGCTTTTAAAACTATTGTCTGATGCTTTTTGCAGCCTAGTTACTGCAGGGAATATCCAGGTTTTAGTTATTTTTAATTCTGTTTTGATTGGGACACTCTTTCCAGATACCGAATCCAGATAAAAGCAGGACATTGGAGGAGAATTTAGAAGAAAAGATACGGTGTCCTTACACGGCTTTTGTAATTCACAAAGCACAACATCTAATGACTAAGTTTGTTGTTAAAGCTCAAATAGTACCAAAATCTCAGAAAGTAGTATAAACAATGTGATCCTAAGAGGATTAGAGAAAAACATGAGTGCACAAGTTCAGATGAGGAGCAGAAGCAATTCAAAGCTCACACAGAAAACAGTGTTTTAGCCATAGCACACACCCACTGTAGGAGAAAATGGCATAAACGATGGCCTTTCTGGAAGAAAATGGTTAAACATTGCTGTAAACAGCTTCTAGAGCAATCCTTGGTTTGGGCGGGCTATGTTTGGAAACACCTAAGGAACAATGTTAGTGCACATCGGCGCTCTGGGTTTACAATCAGATTTGACACCGTGCAGTGCCACGGTTGTTTTTATCTGTGGTTCCGTCTTTGTACCACAGTAGTTACTCTGCTGATAAGAGCAGCCCAATCTGTGCTAGCAGCACGGGTTGGTATCTGCTGTGTTTTGGTCGCTGGTTTGGTGTGTTAGTTTTAGTGCTGCAGATGAGAGCTGCCTGCCTGGTGCAACCCCTTCGCCTGCACCTTTTTGCCACCTCTGATGCAAGCAGGTCACAAGAGTTCATGCCTTCAGGCACTGCTGCTACTGCGGGATGCTCTTCCCAAGGAGATGGCGTTGGGTGTTGGACCGAGTGTTTGGGTGCAGTGTGGGGACACACGCGTCAGGTGTGTTGTTCTTGTCCAGAAGAGCCTGATGTGGCCAAAGCTGGTGAATGCAGGCTGGGAGCAGGGCAGTACACGTGCAGCAAAGTCTTACTTCTTGTGGAGTCAAGGGGGGTCAGTGCTGAAGGCGTTGGTCATCAGTCAGTGGTCAACTCTGCAGCCCCTCTGCGATGAAGGATCCAAACTCACAAGCTACTGTGCATTCCCCAGGTGTGTTTTATCAACTTTAAGGGCATCTGGTGTATTATTTTTAAGTGTCACATAGTGTAGCTGTTATTGCACCTGGTCACCCGTTTAAATTGCTGTAAGAGGTCAGTATATAGAGGTGAGAGATGATCTGAAATCAATAAATTATAGCTGTCACCTGCATTGTTTCAAAGTACATGCCGAAATGACAAAGTCTGATAGGATAAATTTGGAAAGAAAAAAGCTGCTGCTGAGGCGTTTGTGCTCAGTACTTGATTGTGATGAAGGACATCAGAGTTTTCTAAATGTTTACGTGTCATTTCAAGCGCCCTTATTTAAAACTGGAGCCTACAACCAATTAACATGAGTGAGGAATGAAGCAGAGTCAGTGAACCCTTTCTTTTTTCATTCTCTGCTCTCTTGAGTCTTTGCTTCCAGCTTCTTTCCGTGTCACTGCCCTGTTTAGATATAAAGCGGACAAGAAGCCTCTTCCACGGATCAGACTGAAAGGTTTCTCTCTCTGGCTTTGACGATAAGTACTGCACTCAGAAGGGCAGAGAGGTGTTGGAGAGACAGTTTGGGCAGTGTGTTCTGAAGAAAGCCTTTTTTCATTGAAGAAAATGGTTTATGTTTGTGCAATCATCCTTTTATTTATGTTTGCCATGTTCCTTCCCGAATGAAATAACCCAAACCAAGCGTCACACTCCGAACGGGGCAGCAGAGCCCTCCTCTGCCCTTCTCTGCACACAACTTTTATCGTGATTTAGACTGTTCTCAAAATAATATTGCCTGGCGTTTTGTTCTGGTTTTAGAGGAAAACTCTTGGTATAAGCAAGTAATGTTTTTACGGGGTCTGCCGAGTGAGGCAATAAAGCTTGCTCTTCTCTGCTGGTCTGCAGCTCTGGCTGTGGAAAAAACAAACTTTCTGAGTAGTTCCACATAGGAAACTTGAGGAATGGAGTTTTCCTTAGCCTATTTACATAATTTCTGCGGCACCAGTACAACTAAACAAGGAAACAAGAGCATGTTTGCAAATTCTTTCAATTCCCAACATTCCTGCGTTCTTCAGCATCCTCTGCAGCTCCCCACTTGCACTGTGAAAGTTGTGTTTCTGCCCGCCTTGATGGTGCGGTGGGATCTTCTAAGAATAAAATAATCCCGACTGCTGCAGCTCTTTTTCTTTGGCTGGGTCCAAATATGGCTTTATAATAAACCATTTCCTACTGGTTGAGCTTGAAAACTGCACGCGAGAACTTTGTGTGGATCATGAGCCCTGAAAACCATAGTTATTCTTTACTCATAGTACAAGGTTTTGAATGCAGTTTACAGCAGCTTTGTAAATAGTTTAATCTAAAAATAGTCAGTCACCCATGTCCATCTGTCCCCCTTCCTGCTCTTAGAGTGGGCAATGAGATTTCCTAAAGAAAAGTCATCTGGCGAGTATTTGTATGGAGGGCAACCACTCAGAAATATTAGTGTGAATAAAAATAATGTGTCATTACTGAATAAATACGGATGTTCCAGAGGATGGAAATCAAAATGTGTTTGCTTATACTTAACTATTTTATTGTAAGATGTATAAAATTATTATTGATATGTAAAGACAGTTACTGAAATGTAGGAAAGCATGGATTTTCTTGGATTATGTTTTCATTCGGTTTTTTTGACGATGGGGAAGATATCTCTTGAATGTTGCACTCGGAAGATTTCTATTACGTACGTGTTGTCAAATGTTGCCAGCAACCAGTATGAGCTGGTTTTTTAATTACTGAGGTCACTGCAGGAGTTGATAGCTCTCTGGGTGCACAGGCACACCTGTGTACATAAACAGAGTTATTTAGTGCAGTATAAGCTACAAAAATAGATATTTTTTTTTCTTTACCGCTTCACAGGGGATGTAACCATTTTGGAAGCCAAACCGCTGGAATGCTGGTTTTTGTTTGGGGCTTTTCAGAGTGTTTAGAAGTCAGTAGCTGAGGTTTATTTTCAGAAGAAATTTGACATGGGCAGAAGATACTGTAAGCTGCCTGCTTTGCCTAGTTAACTTCCCGAAGGTTCTTCTGGAGAGCTAAGGCAAAATCCAGACACCAGGATTTTATACACAGGTTGTTTTGTTTGCGTGTGCTCCTGCTAAATGGGTGCGACGGTCTAGAGGTCTGATGGAATAAGTGTATTCATTCAACGGGCTTATTTGTTCAAAGGTCTGTGTTTTGGGCTCCCCGCCGGAGCAGTTCGTGTGATGTGGGTAGCGACAGGATATATGCAAAACCCCGGCTCTGGGGCCGCGCGCTGCTGCTCTGGGCTGTGGACAAATTGGGGGGTAATCACGCGGTGCCTCCAACGGAGCAGGCATACTTGATAAACGTTGTATTGTGTTAACACCACCGTTTTCAGAATAATAAACTTTAATGTTCCCTATTTTCTCTCTCTTTCCTTCTCAGCATCACCCTTCTGTGGCAAGAGGCACCTGAAAGGAAAACTTCCGCATATCAATGCACTGCCAATGGTAAGTGGTATCTTTTTATCTGACTAGAGGTGGCGTGGTTCCTTCCTGCAGATATACCGTAAACTGTCTTGTGTTGCAAATAGTATTTTTAGAATAACTACTTTTTAGTACCCAGGTGGATTATTTGAATTTTAAAAGAAACATCTAGACCATTATTCTGTATGATAAGAACATTGAAATTGTATCGGGATTTTATCCTGTGAAAAGTAGGGCATTGTGTTTAATTTTGAAGTGAGAAGTGTGACTTGACAATAACACAGCTCATCCTGTTGGTAACTGGTTTTGCTTCCTCTTTTGGCCAAAAGCCTGCTGGGGGCAGGCCGTAGAGGAGCCGAGTGCTCTATTGCCGCCCCTTGGGTGCTCTCCACAGCGTGTTTCGGTACTAACAGCTTCTCCTCGAACACACCTACGCAATGCCAGGTGTATTTTGCTTCAGCACACTTGTCAGCATAAGCCTTGTGAAGCTAAAATCTTACCTCCTATAGTAAGGGGCTTGGCTGATGCGATATTCCTATTCCATCTCCAGAATATTAGTCAGTGTTACAGGCAGTTGGATGTTCGTATTGGAGCCTGTCTTTAGGGTTTACTTACACTTCCTGGTGGTTGTGCAGATGGAAGACAGAAGTGAGGTCTGAAGAGAGGGACTGAACTTACTGCTCCTGCTTTGATCAAATAATCTTTTTTCAGCCGTTCTGGTATCTTGTGTTGTCACAATTGAAGGTGTACAAGAACGTCAGCATTGGCCGTAAGAAACAAACGCATAAAGTGCCTGCCTGAGTTTTGTATTTTGAGCATCCCTAGATCATTGTGCACAGTACAGAAGTTAAAGGGATGGCGTTTCTAACCACTAGCTTTGAAAACTGAGTTTGGGATCTGAGCTGAGCTGGATTCCTCTGGTTAGCACATGGGCATGGATCTAAAGAATACATAGATAAATGAGAACCTTACCTATGCCTTTGCAACTCCACTTGTCTTTGCCCTGTGAGCAAAATGGCACTCCAAGAGTTTGCTTGGATGTAACTGTTTTACTTTGAAATGTAGTAAGTGATTCTGTTGACTCCTGAAGACTTCGTGATGTGAAATGTAATGCAGAAGGTATTTGGCACTAAGGAAAGCAAATACAGCTCTGAAACCAGAAGATCTGCACCAAGTGTGTATGTCGTTTAATAGCCTGGTGTTTAGGCTCAGAGTTGATGTATGTAAAGTTTATATTGATTTGGGATGAATTTCAGCTGGTGGAGATGGATTTGTTGAGAGAGGTTGTCGTTTTTACCTGGTCACTTAGCCTGCTGTGTTAACTTTCCCCAGCTGAAACGAGCAGTGCTCTCAGCCTTTTCTATTATTGCTAAATTTTCATTGTTGTTGTTGACCCTTTTCCAACAAAGAGCTACTCCGATTTCTTTTCATTTTGTATTAGTTGAGCATGTTTTTGGTTATGATTTAAAATACAGGTCTGTATTACTGCTTCTCTTAAAACCATGACTCATTCCATATTAACCTAGTCTTTATACTTCATAAAATTTTAAAATACCGAGAGTCTGTACTTGAAATGTTACTGCATTTTGTCCTAATTTTCCCCTACAAATTATATTAGAAATTCAGAATTGCACAGTCTCAAGGGCATGCTAGTTGTTACAGTGATCATAAAACATACTCAGCTGTTACGTGTAGTGAAGTGAAATACTCCCCACTCTTTTCGTTAAGGGCTTCTTTTGTGCTGTAAGTTATAATATTTTATTATTCTAGAGATTTCTAAACAATTACTCATCTCTTAATTAACTTTGAAACAGTTTGAGTGTAGATTGAGGAGACAAGCTAGACACATCCTTCATCATCCCGAAAGTAATCATAACTTAATCTGGTTTATAGTAAAAAAGACTTTTATAGGTTTTTATTATGTTGTTTTTCTGATGTTTGTAGACAAAGTATGGGCCAGAGGTTGACCTGGAAAAACCAGTTTGTCCTGTCCCAAACATGACTTCATTTAACTTGCCTACCCTTGTTCAATACATATATTTGAATCACAAATTAATTTCTGATTCCCTTGAGAAATGATACTAGCATTTTTGATCTGTTTCTTAATTATGATTGTCAGTTCTATTTCTTAGTACTAAAAAAAAAAGAAAAAAGGTAAACCACAGAACTTACACATCCTTTTTTGTTCTTTCTTTGCTTTTTTATTTTAAAGGTAATTAAAAGATGCCTTTTTTTTTTTGCATCCTATATGATATGTTAACTGACAGCTAAATAGGGTAAAATATCAGTTACTTCTTAAAAAAGTACTGTAATTGTTGGAAGTTTTTTTAGAAAAATAAAATATTTACACTGTGATACAGCGTGCTAAAAGAGAATGTGGTGTGTTCAGTTGGTGTAAGTTCTCCTTCCCATTCTTCCAGTCAGCTGTAATGTTCCTCAGAGTCTCAAAGGAAGGATGCAAAGGCTTAACAGAAAAGGCCTGTGAAGCGAAGGAAAACTATTGTATAATGCTACTTTTTGTAGGATTTTGAAGGTTCATTTAGAGGCTGATAAGCGGGTACTTAATCCACAGTCACAAGGATTAAAGAATGTCTTGGAAATAAAAATCCAAAGTCCTGGACCTTTGGCCTAAGCAAAAAATCACATCAGGTTTTCCGCAAAGGCTTTAGCAAATGATTTTTTTGTTATGTGATGGAACAGGTAGGTACCTTACCTGAGAGAGATTTTCCATTGTCCCTTGTGAGGCTTCTCTTGCAAGTTTTAGAAGCAGAACAGTTTGCCTGTATGTCTTCAGAAGCAGCCTGTGTGAATCTATATACCTATCTATCTACTTGTATAAAAAGGAGTGTGCAAAACCCAGGAACTTAGAGAAAGCTGGGAAGGATCTGTTTGTGACTATCATACAGCAGCTTGCTGTGGTGGATTGAATTTCGCAGGATGTAGCCAAAAAGGGCTATGGAAGAATTGAGCAAGAAAGGCGACGTGGTGGCCTTCAGAGAGGCATCCTGAAAAATGCTGTGCCTGGGGTTTTGATTCCATCTCTTACTACCTGGCTAGCTTGACAGAGATTGACACTCAGATCGGTTAAAGTCTCCTGCGGAAGAGAATAGAGGATGTTATTGCTTACTACAAGCTGTCACAGGCAAAATCTGAGGCTAGGCAGTGAGCTCAAAGTTACTTTGTCTCCAGGAATGCAGGGTTGTCAACAGCTAAGTCCTGTCCTCCTAATCTCTTCAGGGGAATACAAAGTAGGGGTTCTAAATCCATTCTCTTCAATGGTGTCTACTTGTAGGTGAATATGTCAAACTGTGTTTTGAAGGCGTAAGACACACATTATGTGTTACGTCAGCTGTTCTTACATGTAAGAGACCTGTTATAGGAGAAAAGCTCTGCAGGCACCAAGTTTCTTGGGCCAGGAAATTCCATGGGTGCAACACTTCAACGTGATTACCCGGTGGTTTTAGCCCAGAAATGGCAGCAGTGGTTGGAGGAGCTGGGTAGGATGAGTATGCCACTCCAAATAGAAAGGTGTTCTGTGAAGGAATTGGGAGATGTCTGTAAAAACTTCCCCAAGACTGCAGCTTTGAAACCCTTTGTGCTGCCTTCTATAGTGTCATCCTGTGACCTTATCACTACTTAGAAGACAGCTGAAGGAATTAAGTGAATGTAACTATTAGCCTGTGGTTCCACAACCACCAAACCCGTCTCAATGCTGATCTATCTGCCAGGTTAATCTTCTGCCAGTCCATTATGTCAAAATGGTTTCATGCAGAGCAATACAGGCAAGGGAGAGGGTAGGGGCCTGCACCTGGAACTGGAGGAGCTGGGTTTGGTGTGGAAGCCCTGCCGCTGCCAGTGCCCACCAAGGACAGCAAGAGGTCCGTGCTGCTAGCTCCAGGGTTTGCACTGGAATTGCAAAATTGACTTTGTTTCAACAGGAGCTAAATATCATCTCACAGCTATAAGTACATGCGAAAGAATATCTGTGGGTGGGCAGACCTTTGAAAGATGGTAAAGCTGAAGGTTGATGTTCCTTACACTGAGAACAGGGACTCTGCTTTCAAGAGTTCATCAAACTTGATAGTACTTAAGATGCTGGCCACAAGAGACACTGCTGCAAGACTAAGGCCCTTATTCTTCAAATACATACACACACATGTATGTACACGTAACTTCATGTGTAGGGTTAGTTCTTTAGAGACATAAATAAGGAGTACTCATGTGCATAAAGCTAACCAAGCTTGAAAGCCCTTTCAACGGTAGGGCCTAGAAGAGCTCATGAAATTTGTTATTGAGACTGTTGGTTGTACAGTGTATGGAGTACAACTTTAAAAGAAAAAAAGTATTTCTAGCAGTTTCTGAAATAGTCAAAACATGAAATTTTGGACTGTTCTTCTAAAACCAATGGACGCTATTATCAGTGAGGGAAGGTGAAGTGCGATGTATTTTGGCTGATAATTGGTTACAGATGAACAATTATATTTCAGAGTGTTCATAAGTTCTATTTTTTGGATCAGCATGAATTAGCTGATCTAGTCATACATGTGTTGAAGAGGAAGTGCTAATAATATGATACAGAAGAAAAACCGGGTAGTGTGGTAGGGTGCATACATAAGCATTGCAAATTTTTTGTACTACTGCATTCTGATCTATTTTTGGAAGGGTTTTTATTTTTCTATTTTTTTGTACAGAAGCAGGTTAAACACGCTAGTAAGATCCCCTTCTGATGCAGAGGGAAAACACCCCTTGCCTTCTTTTTCTACCACTAGTTAAAGTTCACTACTGAATGAATCCACTGAAAGGGAAACTGCTGCCCTTAAAATTTTCAGAAGTGGTGGCTCTATTTTGAAGTAGCGTTTGTCAGAGAACTTTCTCTGCTGATTCTCTAAGCATTTTAGAGTTCAGAAATAAGCTTTGACTAAGAATTCTCGGCAGAACCATAAATATGTAATTATCTAAGCAGCCGGGATATGTAGCCCCTGGCAGGTGCCCAGTGCAGTGCAACACAGGAGCAAAGGGACCTGGGCCAGTATCTCAAACTAGGGGAAAATCCTCTAAAACAGGATGAGGGCCATTACTGTTCCCTGCTGATTGCCATTTCTATGTTTTAAACTTTAATGTACCTGAAAAGGATGCTGTTTCTGCTACAACACGTTGTCTTTTGTTACAGCTTTTTTACTCTGTGGGGTTTTTTCCTTGTTGTCTTCCTCCTCCATCACCTCCCCTGCTTTGGGTTTTTTCTGTCTGTACTACTTTGTACTGGTTTGGGTTCAATAGTTGATAGCAACAGTAGCAGTGCAGCTAGCATTAGATTATGTTGTGCTTGATCAGCATGCCATCTGCTTTAGAGGAGAGGGGGATTTTATATTTCTGCTGTTGGTTCACTGCTATATGCCCGTGGTGAAGTCGCGTAACCTGAAATGACCCTTTCTGCTCTATTATATGAAAGAACTAGAAATACAGCGTTAAATGTTCTTGACAGTGACGATGTTTGTGGTGTATTTAAACAACTAAACTGGATATCAGGTGTACATGAAGTAGGATGTTGTAGGCAAAACCCAGGGACAAGCTCTTTCGTGTTCAAGCACGTGAGTGGTGCCATCTGGAGAAGAGCAGAGCTTATTTCACAGAAGACCTTGTTAATGTGTCGCTTGTATCATCAGGTCTTAATCCTGGTTTCCTTCCTGTCGACAGAAAATTGATGTTCATTCAAGTCAACAAGAGTAAAAGCTGCCCTTAGTTTCAGTGGTGTTGATGCTGGGAGATAATGAGTATTGCTGCAGAACAACAAGAAATCTGTAGGTTGAGGAGAATGATACTGAATAGACTGACTTTTATTTACTTGGGAGAAACTGAGACCTGCTGGCCACCACAGACCAGAGACCCTGTGTCTGCGTGGCCATGAACATGGATGCCAGGTCCAGAAGCCAGTACTTACATGCCAAGTTTCTAGTTCACCGTGTGAATAGAAATAAAGATCATAGTCACTAGGTTAGTGCACCTCCATTGGTAAATGAAGGTCATGCGTGGTGTTCTTACTGTGATTCGAGGAACAAATATAAAAAACTGTTCAAGATAAGGGATCTGAATCCTCCCGAGGTTGGTGTTGAGTATGTGCATGTAGGATTGACAACCAGGAATTCAATATTCACAAAAATGGAGGGTATTGATGTCAAATGTGAGCCATAGTTGGAACAGTTGCTCTCGTAAATGATATTAATGAAACCTTCCCCTTTCATTTAATTTCTTTTTGCTGTAGTTGGACCATATTTCATTATGTTCTACGTGTGTTTTAAAAACGTTTTATCGTGTGTTCAGGTGTTTGACATCTCTTTAAAAAAGAATACTCTCCTGGTAAAGAGAATACAGTAAGTCAGGTAACGTGCCTGTATGATGGACTATGAAGCGGTGATTTTAAGTGTGTACTTTTCAATGAGAATCTAGAAAAAAGTCAGTGGTGGTTAAAATGGATGGAGGGCAGACCAACTGTCAGAGCAGATCCTTTTTTCATGAATAAAAGAAACAAATTTAAAACTATCAGGTACATAACACACAAATTAAGGGGAAAAAGAGATGGTCAAAGGTTAAAGAGGGAATGAAAACACAAGTTTTATGGTCACAAGACCAAATGAGGCATTAGTTAATTTTCTTTTTTTTTGGTGCAGTTCAGCAGGAGTTCAAGTAATTCAGCTGAGTGATTGAACTGGAACAGAAAAGAGTGCCAGAAAAACTGATTACTAATAACATAAACAGAAAAAATAATCAAATGAACTTAAGACTTGATGTCAGCATTTCACATTAAAATGCATTTGAAAGGGCTGGAATTCCGTCCTAGTTGTGTGGAACCTGATTTACATAGAAAACAAATTTATAACAGCTCTTCTTGCAACAGTTGATAAATTATTCTACTAATGAGCCATCAGAATTAATTTAACCAAGAAGTGGCTGAGGCACAGAAGATATTTTTTGGAGACTGACCATCTGGGAAACGGGAAGTAACCTGAGGAGCAGGTAAAGGTATCTGAACCCGAGGAAACCCTGTGAGGAGGTGACTGTTAATTACATAAATTGCAAATGGAAACAGCATTAGGGATGCTGGGGTTTTGCTCTAGATACAATACAAGTTATTCTTTCCTACCATTGGCATCCCTGAGGTGATGTGCGACTCTCTAGGCAAGGTCGTTGCTGCCCTTTCTCCTGCAGATTTCACGCTTTTTACGACAAGTGAGTAACTAGTGTGTTTACGAGCTTGAGGATGTGAACGGGGCTCAGAGCAGATTGTTGGCATACCTTTCTACTAGCCCAATTCCTAGTTTCTTTCATATTTAACTTTTTCTGAAAACAAAATCCTTTTGTGCTGAATTGTTTGATTTTGGTTATTGTCTACACATTTCCTGTGCTGTTGCAGTTTGCTAGATTCCTGGTTGAAAGTCCACCCCAGTCAGCGGGCAAATCTCGCGTGTCCTAGTTTTTGGCTCAAGCTGGAAGCCGTGGTGAATAGGCTGTTGTGAAGTTGCTTTCATTGACCCGTCCAGTTTTGTTTCACTGTTCTCTTTGCCGAAGCTGACTGAAGTTTCTCAGCATAGCTACCTCCTTGTAGCCTACAGGAACAACCACTGCCTCCTTTTTTCTTTTTTTCTCCTTTTTGTTTTTTATTCACACATGTTATGGTTGTCTGTATGGTGGTCTGTGTGTTTCAATGGATCTTCTTTTTCCTCCTAAAGTAATCTAAATAAACTACCGATTTTTGTCTTGCAATATGACTGTGTCATGGCAGTCATATTGCAGGGATTACCCAGTTGAGGTTGACCCCTTGGACTGCTGCTGTTAATGCTTTCTCATTTTCATCAGACTGCTTTTCAGTCATCCCCAGATGGATGTGGATTGTAACATATTTGACAGAAGAATGAGTGTTATACAGTGTAATGTAACTGTGATCCTCTGAAATATCGTGATCCTAATGTCCCAGTGTCTGGAGGTTATGGGAACTCTGGCTTTGCATTGGAGGGGAACTGAGGAAGGGTTACTACTCTGTAATGTGTGTGTGTGTATATTTATATTTATAATCACAACAGACAAGACTTAAGCACATGGGCTTCGTGGACACCTATAGTGAGATCCGTGTTGGTCTGTCATAAAGTTGTTCATTTTTGGGTTTAGACAAAAGAATAGGCTAGAGCTAATCTGTCTAGATTGTGGTACGACGCTCGCTGCAGCAATACATTGGAAATTATTTGTTAAAATACTGATGAAATATTATAGAAGAATTGTGAGATGAATAAGGAGCACGTTCAAGGGAGGTCACATCATTTTGTGCTCATGTGGGATGTGCTGTGCCTAAAGGAAGCTAGTTGTCTTAAGGAGTGGTTTTGGGCTGACTTTAATGTATTCACTAATGAACTTGGCACCAAAAGTAAGAGTGTGCAATAAAATTTACCAGTGATATAAAGTTGGGAGGTGCCACCAGTAGAGTTGAAGTGTTCCTACAGAAAGAGCTGGATGACCTTTAGGACTTAAGTGAAAAAAGTAGACTGAAATTTCCTAACACAAGATTCGTGGTGGTGCACTTCTGGGTAGATGTGAGTTTTGCCCTAACCTGGGTGCTCATCTCTTGAAAATGATGGAGGAGCAGAAAGTCTTGAGTATATTAGCCAGTAAAATAAAAGGGTATATTTTCTCTAATACCCTGCAGCTCTGAAAAATGCAGTGATAAAGTCTGTGAGGTGAAGAGGTGCTTACAGTGTTAATGCTGCTCAGGTGCAAGGCAGCACCGCTAAATCCCCGCGTGTAACACTGAACTGCTCTGGTAGACCATGTGCAAGAAAGATGAACATAAAGTGGAGCAGGTGCAGAAGAGGACTATGGAAACGGTGCAGGAAGAGCTGAGTCCGCCTTCCAAAAGCACACTGCGAGGTGGGTTGGTTTATCCCAGTAAAGGGAAGTCTGAGCGGGGATGTAATTGCTTTCTCTAAACACGAGTTGTTGATAAAGACTTGAGTGAGTATAACTAACTTCTGTGTTAGGCTGAAGACAGAGATGAGAAGAAATGTGTGTGTCTTGGCAAGCAGTATATTGAGGCTGGAAATTGGAAAACAGATCTCATCCACCGAGGGAGTAAGATTTTGGGGAAAATCTTTCCATGATGTAATGGGAGGCAAAATAGCCTCGCTAGGTTTGAGATGGATACTTGTTAATACAAACTGGTGTTCCTAACCCTCACAGCTTGTCTGCAGACTAACACATTTTGTCTTTGGAAGGTAAGAGAGCTTAATTTTGTGTAACGCCAGTTGTATTTCAGCCACGATCTGTTTTGCGAGTTTGACGTTTTCTTCCCTTAGGAACGTGGGACAAAAACTGTCACCTGCGAGAAACCAATATAATGAATACGAACATTATAGTTCAGCAAATTCAGAAGCGCATAACAGGGCTTTGACTCATTTTTTTATCTGATTTGGAAAACAGTTTAATCTGTTTTATAAATGACTTTAAACTTACGCTTTGAAAAGGAGTGTTATAGACGTAAATTCTAAGGCCTTCCAAAAGGAACTCGTGGCATCTGTACATAGCAAAATTATGGAAAAAATACTCATTTTGGGGTTTCCTAAGGTTGTGTTGTTATCTGGGACTTTCTGCAGGATGCATGAGGGGAGGAACATCAGCAAAGGCAAAGCTTGAGCAGAGTGTTACTAGAAGTGCCAAGTTACAGCTGTGGTGGGTGACATCTACTTAAAAAGATCTCAACTATGCAAGACTCACAAATTAGGAACCCCAGTGCTTGCTCTTGATGAAAAACCGTTGCAGCTTAAGCAAAGTTAATTGTTCCACATATTTTTATGACTTATAACTCATCCGGTGGAAAATCCGCAGTGGTTTGTAGGCACCGTGCTCTGGGTAGGGGAAGGAGCTTGGAGATCCCAGAAGGAGATCTGGGTCAGGAGAAAAACACACTTGCTTCCTTATTCTCTTGCCCTGGCAGCATGTCATTTGTACTTTGAACAGCACTGCCTCCCTGGGAATCTTCCACTGGAAAATGAATGCGTGTCAGAGTAGTTAGAGATATATAAAAATACATCTAGCCCTACCTCATGTCTCTGCTGGCCGCACCCGTGAAAATTACCTAGAGGTCAGCTGCAAGGGCCTGTTTGGGAGCAGAAGTGGGTGAAACGTGACTGCCTGGTGAGAGGTGTACGTAGCCCTTCCTTGGGTGGTTCATGGGAGCCGAGTGCCACCTAAGACAGTTTGGAAGATAATGCTGTGCTTGTTTCCCCAAGCAACTTGCTGCAGGCTGAGTCAAGGCTGAGAAACCATCGTCCGCTGTTACAGCGTGCGTGGCTTGAGTGTGTTCGAAGAACGATTTCGTGACTATCCCGACTTTAAATTCAGTGTGCTCCCCAGCGCCGCTGCTATCGTGTGTTGAAATCCTGTGATAACAGGGCTATAATTAGGAAGCTTAGCTGAAGAATTGGGTGGGGGAAACACTTAGATTCCTTAAATGCAGCAGATTTCTCAAAAGTGTTCCTTGACTTGTGGTGTATTCTTAGAGGAATTTAAATGGCTTGTGTTCAATAGAAAAGCAGGAATATGCTGAAAGGGGGAGGGGGACAATTGTTTCTGTAGTAATAGGTGAATGCCAAAAAATCCTCCAAAATGGAGCATTTTGAAGAAGAGTGTTTGCCTCCTTTCTGCTGTCCTAAGTTGCAGTGAGAGAAGTGACTGTAGGACCTGTAAAGCGTGGGCTTTGCTGTAGGAAATGCATCTCTTCATCACTTCTAACCACGTCTACGTGAGCTGGGTGGGTTTTTTAGTTACACCTAGAAAAATAATTTGTTTTGGGAATCTTAAATCGACTAAATATTTGCTGCATGAAGGAAGATTCCTGGGCAGGCAGAAGTGCCTGTGTAACGTTTTGCCTCGCACTAGGATCCTGGCTGCACATGTCTTCAGCTGGTTAATAAGGCATTCCCTAACTCAATCCCAACAGCCGGAGCCGAGCACAGAAAAATTGCCTGTTCCCATGACACTCTTTCCTTTCGTCTCTCAGCCTGTTCCCTCAAAACTTCCCTGGTCTTTAGGCTCTCGTCTAGCTCCGTGCCCCTATTTCTGCTGCATTTGCTGGGGCTGAGCAAGGACCTGTCCGTAGGAGGCTGTTTGCTCCATGGTTAGAAAATAAGAGAAATTGCATTCTCTTACTGCTAGCTGTATGTAAATTGTTTTTTCCAAGCACAGAATAGGCTCGTTATATAGCTCTTTATCTAGGGGTTTTTTTGCCCATAAACCACAGGCTAGTATTTAATCCTCAGTTCAGAACTAAAAATACTTCATTTCACTGACCAGAGAAGTATTCTCTGACTTTAGATAAAGATGGTAATTTTCGACATTGTATTTCTCCTAAGTTAGGAACAACCAGCACTTTCAGGAGTGACTAGGAAAGCTGTGTTACGTCTCGGCACTTTCATTATCTTTGAAGACACTTCAGTGTTTTTTGCCTCCCACGGAAGAGGAATCTTTTATTTTTTTTAATGGGATGTGCTAGGAGGACAGAATAGCAGCAGCAGTGGTGCAGACTATCTGGAGCACCTTAGTCGGTAAGAAGGAGTAGCAAATGGTTTGAAGGAAAATATATTAAAACAAAAGTCTTGCACAGGAGATTTTTGTTGTTGAATTTTTTTCTTTTATGTTGTTTATTAACCGTGTCTGGTTAGATTGCAGTCTATTATTACAGCACGGGAACGAAGTCTTACGTGTTTATGCAGCGTTAGCACAATAGGGCCCCATCTTGAAAAAGGGTCTTTTGGATGCTGCGGTTATTCAAATAAATAGTGGCAGTAATAATGTTCAAAATGTCTGCTTTTAATTGTTGGGAAGGTTCTTTGAGCAAAAAGAGAAGTGCCTGAAATAGAACAGAAAAATTTTAAGTGAAATGAGTAAAATCCCCGTGATCCATTGCCCGTGTTGCGTTACAGTTGTGCGCGCTTCGGAGATCTTGTACAGCTCCATTTTGTCCGAGTGCGTATAAACACACCAGAGTTTTTACAAGGGGTTTGTGTCAGCGCTGGCTGTGATTTACACTTGGATAGTAAAGATGATGACTACCAGAAATTTTTTTGATTTTTCTATAATCCTGGCCTTGCAGCCTTGTAATTCACTTGCTGCCTGTTTTGCAGTGCAGAGCAGTGATGTAAACTCTGCACGCCGACTCCTTTGGCTCTTCCTCTCTACAAATCATCGAAGCACGCCGGCGTGGGATACTGCCCACTCACCGGCGTACTCACCTGCTCGTTTTCCTCCGAGGCACTGATTTGGAGTAGCCTTGGGTTTTTTTCCTCAGGTTTCAGTGTTACGAGCAGAATTCAGGATCAGGGTAAATAGGGATGAACTTGGTTGCGTGTGGCTGTGCTGTGAAAAACGCAGCTCGTTGGCCTCTAGAAATTGGGTCAGGTCTTAATTGCATTGTTGGGGGTAGTTGGTGCTTAAATAGTTTGCTTCTCAATATAAAAGGGAACAAAAATGGATCTGATATTACCTTCTTCTAGCACTTGTAAAGTACAGTAGGTATGTAGGAATGTGAAGTACAATGGGTCTAGAAAGCCCTGCAAACCTTTAACTACTTGCAAGTGCTTTCAGTTCTCTTCCTGACAAAATGAGCTTTTAAAAATCTTTTTCCCACTAATATACGTTGTGGCAGATCTACAGTGAACGTCTTTCTCATCTGAGTGTTTCTATTCGAAATGAGACAAGTTTGCTTCACCTGAGGCAGAAAATAACATTTTTAATATATTTTGAGTAACATTTATAAGAGTCTAGCAGGTTTAGGAGCTGAAGTTAAAGTCCATGATCACCCAACAGTGCTACCTCCTCCTTCTGCCTCCGACCGCCTTCCACAGCCCACATCACGCTTTTGCCCTCGTCTTTATCCACAGAGGTTGTGTAAGGGAAAAACTGTGTCCGCTTTTCTTGCTGTATTGGCAGGGTCATTGGATTTGGGTCTCTTAACTGCAGTTCAGGTGAAGGATATGATGGCAAAGGATTTATTGTTTCTGTGGTTATATAACAGAACATGCAGTTATAATAATTTCAATCCAGTTACTATATTAACTGAATTAATTCAGATGAAGTCAGTGGAAAGGCATCTTCCTTGGCATCTTTGAGGAGTAATGCTCTTACTCGGAGGTGCACCTAGATGGACCGTGAAGTCTGTGGTTTCTCTGGTGGAGAGCAGCCCTCAGCACTGGCAGGGAACCTGTGGGATAGGCAATAATCATCTGAAGACAGTGCTTAGAAACAGGGTTCATCTGTCCGCAATAGGGGTTAAGTGTCCATTATTGGCTTGTTCTTTTTCTGTGGTTTGAAGAAGTTTTTTGTTGTGGATTTTTTTGAGTGGTCTGTATGAGCCAGGACTTCCCAGAAAACCACTTTTCTTCATCTCCGTAATATAACCCAAACCTCTGAATTCTATCCCCATTTCTATTAAGATAAATTAAACCATAAAAATCATGTCAAATGTCCTTTCCTCTGTGATACCAACGTTGCCTAGGATAAGTGTAACTAAAGAATGATTGAAAAATTAAAATAATGTTTTCCTTCTGCCAATAGTGTTTTCTTGTTTTAAGATAAGCTATTGCAGTAAACATGGAATAGGAGAAAAATCAAAAGACGCAAGATAGGTCTCGACTTGGTGCTGGTTTGATACAAAGCAGACAGTGTGAGATTGATTGCGGTGCTACAGCTACAGAGGCAAATGTGCTTGTCGATAGCTGGGCTCCAATTTTTATTCATAGCTATAAGACATGTGGATCCCCACAGCCATTGCTTGAATGAAATTTGCTGATATTGGAGACTTTCACTTAGCTGGTCAAGCCCGCTCTATTCCTGAAAATTTTTAAATGATCTCCTTAAGGTTTAAGTCTTTTCAGTATTATATAAAGGAAAAGCCCAGCATGGAATGGATGGGACCACGTTCATTTTTTCCTTCTTATCTCCGTGTAAAGTATCTCACAGCTTTCCTGCTTACATGTGTGATAGTTATTAGGAAAAATAAAATGTACAATGAATAGAAAAATATCCCATGTGGTGAAAGTGGCTTTGGATCCAAGTGGGCTTCATATTTTGTTTTTTCTTGCAGCCCTTGTTTTCTCAATTTGGACTCCACTAATTTTTAATAGATATAGCGTTAAAGTGAATTTTAAGATAAAAGGAAAGCTTAGGAAATGGAAAAACACAGACAATCATGTTCCAGATAGCAAATGATGATCTCACTAACACAGGGTCCTCTTCACTCCCCATGGCTTTAAAGGTGAATTGCCAACGTGCAGAATTAGTTGCAGCTACAATTGATTTCTTTGTACAAATACTTTCGTATGCATAAATACATGAGCAATTAAACAGTTGGTACAGTGCCTCTGGTTTTGTGCAAATCTTAAAAAAAAATTAAAGCTAGGAGCATGATTTTTTTTTTTTTCAAGACTAAAAGAGCTGGCTCTGTAAAAGGCGTTATTAGGAGGAGTGTGCTCCTGCAAGCTGATAGAAAGTGATGTGATTTTTATACCCAGAGGAGAGATGAGCAGTGATGATTACTGTGTTTCTCTTCAAGTCTATCTTCCAGACATTTCTGAGTATCCCAAATTAATCTGCTATAAAACTGTAAAATAGACTATTATCCACCGAAATGTGAGCACAGGTCACCTCTTGTCGAGGAGATGGTGTTCCTTAGTCTGAAGTTTGTTTAGAGAACTGGTTTTTTATGTATACTTTCTCTATTTCTGTTTCCTGTCTATGGCAGACGTGCCCAAAACAGTAAGTCTCGCTTCTCTCTCAGCAGAAGGCTTGAGGCAATTTAACATGTATTGCCAGGGTTTCCCCTGCCAGCTCTCCATCTTCAGTGAACCTCTGCAGGATGCTCTTTTTTCCGGTTTCTCTGCAGTTAGTGTCAGGCATCTGGAGAGAGAAAGGGAGGAAGACTGTTTCCGAGGCAAATTACAAAACACAAACAGGAAGAAAACTTGGTGGCTGTGTTCTTTAAAAATGTAACTCACCGCAGTGACTTTTGACCTCTCTGAGATCCCCAACCTGGTCTAGTTTGGCCAGAGAAGTCCCGAATTGCATAATTTGCAAAAGTTGCAGAGAAGAGACGTCCCATGCTGACTGTACTCTACGTGGTTTTTCCATGATGGAAGAGAAGACCTTAGGGAGGGACCTTTGCGTTTCAGTAGGTACCCACCCATAAAGTGCATTTTCTGTCTCGATGAGCTGGCTGTCACTGGGGAACTTGGTCTGGACCCAGTATGGGTTTGTGCAGAGTACCTTATGCAGATGAATACACCTTCCCCCACTGACTGGTAAGAGATATTGTTAGGGAGGTGGTTTCCTCTTTGTTGGCGACTCTTCCGTTACACTGCAGTCTGAAGATGGAGTACTATGTTGTGTTGCATTTCATGGTGCGTTGCCTGTGGGTCTAGCAATCAAGTCTTTACATGGGAAATAATAAAATCGGATCCAAGAATTTCTTATTGCCATCCCCTGGACACTCACTCCTCTAGCATCACTGCTGCACAGAGCCTTCTCCGATACAGCCGTGCCAGTGTCTGACCCAGCTTCATACCAATGAATTACTTAATACTTATTTTTTCTTTCTCTCTGCATAGACTCCTGTACGGAAAAATGTTTGTACCAGCTCATGTGATTTAACAAAGACTATTAAAATCTGATCTGACTTCTGAACGTATAGCTGCCTATAATGAAAGTTAGGTGTTAATTTGGGAAGGCGCACAATAGCGGTATTGTAGTTTAGCGGTGGCTGACACGTCTCTCAAAACTCAAAGTAGGTTGTACTATAAATACAGCCTCTTGTTTTGGAATTGACATTTTGCTAGTGGGTGGCTAATTTGAAGGGAAATAGACCTGAGATCTAATATTAATAACTAATTAATAGTTATGGGGATATTTTAAGTCTATTTTTCTGCTTTTTTATAGGCATATTATTCATCTATGCTGTGCGTCCTTCTTTGCATATATGTTTAATTCTGAAACTTTTGCTTCAGTAATATTCATGCTTATGTGCCTTTGCAATCAAAGGCTTGGAGGCAAAGTTGGTCATATTTCTGAAAAGCAATTTCTGAGGATGATGATTTCAAAGGAAAAAAAAAAAAAAACCCTCCTGCTTGAAGCAAGGCCTAAGAGGAAAGCCAGCCATGCATTGCCTACATCTCACCTTCATTTGTGAGTCCGAAGTCAGCATCAGCGCTGTATGTTTTCCTGTGTATAAAGTAAAATGTAGGGCAGTTTTCGAGCCTCCCAGTAAGAAGGAGCATCTCACAAGAAACTGGATCCTTTGGGATCAGAATAAAATGTACATTCCAGGGCGCGTCGCTTCTTGCAGCACATGTTACTGTACCAAAGAGAAGTTGTCTTCTGCTTTGCTCTGACAGATAAATTTCCATATAGATTTGTGTCTTCTACCTATGCACCTTGTCTCCTGCTTTCTCTCTCGCACTTACGCTCATCTGTAAATTAATAAGTGTGTGATACTTGTCCTTCAATGAATTCCTAAATTAATTTCTATAAAGTGGGAAGATTCTGTGACAGATACATTATACTTTGCACGCGCTTGATATTTTTAGCTCTGTTTTGTCGCATATCCAAACATTTTTTTAATAGCATTTCACTAATCTTGATAGAGCAGTGCTGTGATGCCCCAGGCTGTGACCGCTGGCTGTGGAATTTGTGTGCATCTTCGTTGCGTCTCGTCCTTCTTGTGTGAGTAACTTTGCTGTGAGTGCTTAACTCATGGGGAACAAAAATTGTTTCCCTGCTATCTATAGAGTTCACATTATTCATCTGCTAGAGGGCCTAGGAGGTTTAAGCTGCGTCCTAGAAAGCGTTTGCTGTTGCTGGATTAAGACCCTGCTGTCTGTGGAACTCACCTGTTAGTGGAAGCATCAGTGGTACCTTTGACCACATGCTGCATCTTCTGCCTTAAGGTCTTCTCAGCATTTGTTGCAAGTGTGAGGAAAACCCCATAATAGTGCCAAACATCTAAAAACAAGCAGATGTTCTTTTCTGCCTTTTAATACCCTGTACTTCGGAGGGCAGGGTGCTACAGCTGATTGGTTGTTGGAGGGCATGGTTATCGATAATAGAGGAAGGGTACTGCAGAGCTTTGAGCTTTCATAGCCCTCCTGACAACTGCCAGTGGCTGCTCAAAGGTGAGGAGCTCTTTGTATTTATCTCTGCTGCTGGTCTTCCTAAAGCTGTGTGTGTTTCAGCATAGTTCAGAGTGTCAGTTGTGAAAGAAACAATTAAAGATAGACAGACTCTCTGCAGCAAGTTTCTTGCTTCCGTTTCCTTGCAGGTAGCCAATGATTTCAATTTTAAGGTGGTTTTTTCCTCTGGCTCTTAAGTACTTTACTGTGCACAGTACAGCTCTGGGCAGGGAACCAGCCCAGAACAACTTGTGTTACTGATACGGCAGGCTTAGCTGGGGAGATTGATGTTTCAGGCGTTGCTTGGGATCCAGGCTATTTCAGGAAGTGCTTAAGGTGCGGTTATTCTCCATTGATAAAATGCAGCTGGTGGTGTTTGTCCCCTTCGCAGCGGAGACGCTGCTAAAGCCCTCGCCAGCTCCGGTGCTGAGCGTTGGATGCGAAGGAAGGTAATGAGGTGCACGTGTAAACTCTGCAGGACACTCGAAGCATGATTCCTCTCGTTCACTGCCAGTTTGAGGCATGTGGGAGTGACTGTCAGTGGTTTGTTTTGCAGTTTTTGTCCCTGTATGCTTTCCTGACTCTCTGTGTCTGACAGTACTTTTTTTATTTCAGTTCCACGTGACTCGGGCAGTATGGTGTCTATGCATGTGCTTATTGTGTGTAGTCCTGTAGGTAACACAGTCCTGTTGGTCTCACTGTAATCATGAGAATCTGATGCAAGGTGCACGCTTAATCTGCCAAGATTTATAGACAAATTCTAAGATTTTGTAGTAGTTAAAAAAACCCCTCCCATACATAAAAAATTTTCAAAAATTCTGTCGCATTTCAAGTGGCAACTTCAATGTTTTCTTCTCTGCTAAGAAGCACATCTGCATCTGGGCAATGCTGCTCGTCCTTGTAACATTTAATTGCTAATCTTTTCTATCAAAAATAGTAAACTCTGTTTGTCAAAGTACTCATGTAGGAGGCTGCAACACTTGAAGCATCGTAAAAATTACCTACATGCCAATCCTGGTACTGCAATGAACAGTAACACCGTACTCTGGCAATATTAAGCAATGATTCCTCTACAAAGTTCTCGTGTTTTGAACTGCTGCCCATCTACCAACAAGTTCAAGGAACCTCAAATGCCCCGTGCAGGATTGCAGGCAAGGGCAACAGACGGTCCCATGTGTTGGAAGTAAACAAGTTAAATTCATGAGTGTCACACCTCTGTAAGTTTTGCGGTACAGGACTTTTTAATGGCTGAGTTTCTTGTTTGGTTTGGATATACAGATCTGGAATATATTCTTCCATCTGAATGAATTTTTGACCTTTTTTTCTCAAATTTGTCCCATGTTCTGTAAGTATCTCAGTATGTGCTTCTGTGGCGTTGACAGGTCTCAAGATGGTATTTTCCTACACTAACATGTAACTTTCTGAATAACACCAAAAATTAGTGTCCTTTTGCAAACGTTTTTTATCTTGTATTATTAAAAGCCCGTTGAGTCTGAAAATTAACTAATGTAACTCTCCACAAACATGGGTATTTTTCAGTGTAATTGGAAGACGGTTTGGATTACTGTCTTTAGACCTATGCAGCCAAGAAACCAATTATAGGCATGGTTAGAAAGCGATAGCGTGCATTAGTCAGATTATAACAAGATTCCAATAACGTGAAATTGCCGCACGACAAATTAGTTTGTATAGATTTTGACAGTTGTTGCCTTTAATAAACTAAATTATTAAGCAATACACAGCTGCAATGTTTCCAAAATTGGAGGAAAATAGACTCTTATTTCCTTGTCAAAATATTTTCCATAGAGCAGGACCACGGGCGTTGGTCAGCCTGGTTGGAGTTGTTCAGTTGACTTTGTGAATCTGTCTGTCCCAAGACAATTTTTGTCTCTCTAAGTAGATGTTACAGATTACAAGAGCTACTTTAAAGACACTGTCAAGCACCTTCTTTTTCCTGTTAGTCCTTACAGATGCGTTCACAATCTTTTGGGCTGCCATTTAGTAAATTGGGATTTTAAAAATGTAATTTGTGAATAAATGGTGACTAGATTAGTGCTGCCTGTTTTTTCACTACAAACCTGACCCAAGAATTTCATTTGAGTCTCCTGAGAGAGCCCAAGAGCTACCTGTGTGTCTAACTCCCCATACCTATTGAATTCCAGCTCTTGAAATCCGAGAACCTCTCTGTCCCTCTAGTGAAGTGTTACTACAGTGCTATAAAATAAAGCAAAATCAACCTAAATTCTAGAGATCAGGCTATTCAATCAATAGCTTTATTATGCTTTCATGTCCTGAGCTGCATTCCAGCTGCAGGTTTGAGAACCACCATGGCTGCCAAGTGACGTTTGTATCTACATCGGCGAGTATCTATTTTAGTGATATGGTCTTTAATTAGACATGACATAATTCTGATAGAACCCTCTTTCAGTGCAATTTAGGACCGTGTCCCACTATTTTTACATGCATACCTAAGAAAATTAAAGCCCAGTTTGAGGTGTGTGCTCCATCCCAGAAGTGCCACTTGGTATTTATTCAGAAGGAACAGACGCTCCTGCAAGACACAGTCACTGCCCAGCATTTGACTCTTCCCTTCTCACAGTCCAAGAGCAGCGAGGGCAGACGTTACTTCTGAGTGTCCTTGACTGCTGTTGCTTGCGGTGTTTCAGCTCACACGCTTTCCTCCTGGGAGAGCGTGGGGGCACTGCCTTAACGGGGATAAATGGAAGGATGAAGGCTGCTCGTTTTCTCTGTCTGTGGTGTGGGTGAGCCCTCTGGTCAGGAGCTCAAAGGCAGACGTGAAGTACGTAGCAGCCTTCTGCTCTGCCAATGGTGATGGTGATGATTGTTGATGCCGTAAGATAAACTGCTAGAGATTACGTGTAGAATGGCAAGGGGAGGCAAAAAAAAGGCATTTATTTACTAAACTTTAAATGGTAAAAATGCGGATTTTCAGGAATGAGAAAGACGACCAGTTTCACAGAGCTTTTAAGTGGCTTACGTTTTGAAGGCTGCTTTTTCAGGAAAAAGAGATGCAAGCTCCAGAGATTGTTTTTAATGAGTATGTGAAGTCGTGCCTGTAGCATCTGCAACAGCAGTCACGAAACAATACTAGCGGAGGCAGCCTTGGAAAAAATAAAATGCTTCTGCCCTCCAGTTTGGTAAAAATCACTCCTGTGTTAGATTTTTTTTTTTTTTTCCCACTGAGATTATACATATAAAACTTAAAGGCTTTAACCCAAGTAGTTTGAATTATGATCAGCCCAAGAATTTGAGTATCTCAAAGAGCAAGAATGAGAATTTCAGTGTCTTGTTTCCAAACTAGTCTGACCAAGTAACTTCATAGAAATGTATACAAGTGGTGCCATGTGATAGACAGCACATAAGCGATCTGTGAAAAGACAGCAATGTGCATCAGCTCCTTGATGATATGCTACAAAATACTCGAAAGAGAAAAAAAAAAGGAAAAAAGCCTGTCTTCCTTTCATGAAGAGTAGTGGGACAATAGGAAACACAAGTCACTTTGCTCCAGTTCTTTAACTCTTGCATTGGTTTCACTTAGCGTTTGGAAGACATAGCTTGTCTGAAGAACGCACACCCAGTAAAGCTCAAAACCCGTCTTTCTAATAGATGCACCAGTTAAAACTCATATGGATGTACATACTGCTGCTTCCTTGGGGTGGCCTCAGCAGCTAGTCAAAGATAAGACTTTTTGAGCACCATCGAGGTGCTCTGAAAATACCCTCTGCACTGGTAGTGTGTGACTTCTTAAGTCATTAACAGGATGAATTATGAAAATGGCAGTGGATAAGGAAGGGAAGAAAAGATGCGCGTTCACTTGGGACATTGCCTTGATGTAGGCAAAACAGAACATCAAAATTTTACAGATAAAGATCTTAAACTTTGTAGTTTCGTTTTCAGAACGAGGAATAACTGTTTTGCTAACAAGTGATGTTTAGTAGTACAGTTACCCTTGAAGATACAATACTGCTGGAGCCTTGCAGGTTTGTAGTGTTTTATAATCCCATGTCTGGTTGTCATCTGCCTGGGGGAAGTTTTATGGGAGATATTAGTTGTCTGGGCTGTAAGCGAACGGTATAAAATTATCGTGTTTTTTGTTTTTTTTTTTTTCTTTTCACTTGAAGACGGTTATGACCCAAAGACTTTTGAACTTTTCTAATGCTCGAACTTTCCTGCATACTTTCTTCAGTGTCTGAGTAGTCTCACTCGGAGGCTTTTTCGGCAGGATTAGGGCTGTTAGCAGTTTTGGAGTCTTACTCTGCGATGTTTCTCTTTTCTCCTGAAATTGCTATGTCTGCTACTCTGTCAAGGAAATACCACTTTTATCATGTTTACTTTGTGATTATAAATATTATTCAGTGAATTGTGATCTTAAACTTCGCATGCAATAAATGATTTAGTGTCAGTTTAACTTCTGATGCCGTGTTTGGTTTTGCTGTGTGCAAGCTTCTGAACTACAGCAAAATATTTAGGAATCAGTGCAATCCTACTTGAAAATTAAACAGATTTGCTTACATTGCATAGAGCGATTCCAAGTGGCCAACATGAATTTTTGAACCTGAGACTCTGGTTTTCTCTAAGCCACCTCTCCTGTCAGTTGTGTTTGTCTCTCAGGTGTGGCAAAAAGGGATCCATGGTGCTGTTAGAGTTAGAATGGAAAAGCAAATCTTGTTTCCATGGGTGAACCAACCCGTATTTTGTTAACACATTACTTGGATTTCAGTTTCTCTGCTGGTGACATTTGTTGGTTGGATGGTCTTTGAAATAGAGGGATTAGAGGGAATAAGTTGTAGCGAGCAGATCAAATATCTCAGTGCTAACATTTGGGTTTATGCAAATGGAGGGAGAAGCAGACCAGAAATTATGCTGCGTTCATAGGACATGCTAAAAATAAGGCTTTATTCATGCCTTGAGCTCTCTGAAGATCCAAATGTGTGCACTGCTTTCAGTTCAAGAGAGAGACTTACATTTTTATTTAATGACAGTTTATACTGAACTCGTTCTCTGTACGCACACGTTTCGTCGCCTTAGCAGCAGTCTTTGCTATAGCCATGCTCATCATACTCATCACACAAAGAAAACAACGTCAAATACTATTTAACAAGTGGTCTAGTGAGGAATACAGCAGTAAATGATATGTTCTAAAAGTAAATAATTTCTGTCTCCCTGATGGGCCACATTCAATTTATCAAATGCACATCACTACTTTTTATGAGCACATAATTTATTTTTTTGTCTTTTTCCCCCTAACTATACATGATTTAATATCAAAACAATAAAAGACCCTAGACAGCCATTCAAAAAAGAAATGTTACTTGTTTGTTGAAAATCAATTTTTGATTATTTTTTTTTAAATTGCATTGACTTAAGTCCCATTCTAGCAGTAGTAAGGATTTCAGATACAAGTCATCGAAGAGAAGAATCTATAATGGAAGTTGCTGCCCAAGTTTGGGAGCGTTGCAAACAAACCTGTCATTTTTAAGAGATTCAGTCAGTCTAGTTTGGAGAGCTATATTCCTTAAATCTGGAGAAGTACAAGATACACCTTCCCCTGTATTTCTTTCAGCTTGCAAAAATGAAAAAGGTTGGGGGGGGGTGTGGAAAAAAAGCCGTCCGTGAAATGGGTAGGTAGGACTCTGTGCTGGTCAAGGAGCAGACCCTGGGGGCAGGTTTATCCAGCGTGACCTTCTCAGGTACCCCATCCTCCAACTTCATGGGTATTAATCAACTGCTTCAAGAAGAGAGTGACATTTTCACAGAATCTTTTAAAATTTACTATTTCTGTTGCCGTCCTGTGCCAAAACAAGTGCAACGTGCTTACGTGTGGCATCATTGCCTGTATTGGAGGTAGCATGGTAAAATTCCTGCTCGGTAAATAATTTTGAAACAGGGAAGTAATGTATAGGTTTTGTATACGGTTCTTAAACACACAGATATTTTAAGCTGCAGAGGGGGAGATTTCATCCTCACGATGCACAAATTCTTACGGACTGTGAGCACTTTAGTAACAGATACAGTCGTTAAGCTTGGAGTTAACTTCACGTAAAGTGTTGGGTTCTCAATCATCCTCGTTTTTGCAGTGTTTTCTGTTCTTCTCCTCTCCCTGAATATAATTTAGGGGATGGTCTGATGGTCACATTATGTGATGCAAATGACTACAGAAGTAGCTGGCTGTTAGGATCTGTCTGAAAAAATTACTTTTATTGCTTAGTCATTCTTAAAAGAGGTGTGAAGTTGGGCCGTGCATTTAATTCTTGCTGTGCACCTCAGCCCTTTCCATCCCAAGGCAAATTGTTTAGCTGTAAACAGCTTTGTGGTGGTTGTTGCAGGGAGGCCGATGCAGTGAGGAGTTTCTGGTGTCTGTGTACGCGTGGTTTTGTGTGTGCTTGGAGGGGAGCTGGGGAGAGGAAAGGAATTCCTCTTAAAGCAGCTTCTGCTGGGGGTGTGGTGGGACACCACTCTCCGAGGGCCGCCTGGTTCTTTCTCCTGTTTGGCATCGTTTGGGGTAACATAAATTATTTACTTGAAACAGAGTGTACTCTAAATGAATGAAAAATACTTAATGTAGACGTAAAATGCACAAGGTTCAAAGCATGTAAATGTTGAAACTTAGTGCTCCCTCTTCTTTGTTCCACCAGCAGGAGCAGCATCCCCTTTTCATGACCTTTTCCACTATCATTCATCTTGGAGTTAAAATTCTAGAAATGTTTTAA
Source organism: Bucorvus abyssinicus (assembly GCA_009769605.1). Lineage (NCBI taxonomy): Eukaryota > Metazoa > Chordata > Aves > Bucerotiformes > Bucorvidae > Bucorvus > Bucorvus abyssinicus. Next base: position 7,147,323 of record CM020035.1, on the reverse strand, counting down.
ACTTTGCTTCAGATTTTGTTATTTTAAATTTAAATTTTAGCAATACTGTTGATAGACACAGTGAAGTTTGCAGAAATGATCAAGGCAGTGCATATGACCTTAGGAGAGAATTAACATTACGTTAATATAGGGTCCGGACCTTTTCGCTTACCTTATGAGCTGCTGTCGGTGTCATGGAGAAGGACCAGGACGCTTTTCAAGTCCAGGATGGTGGTACTGGAGTGTTTTTATTAGGAATGTAGTAATGAATAAACTGACTTTCATTATGAGGAAGCTGATGATCTCCAAGTGACTCTGTGTAGCATTTACTTCTCGCACCTGTAGTCATAGTATTTGTATCTTCTCATTCTGAAAAGGAAAACTGTTAATGTATAAATATTAATTAAATATGAATTAAGCAAATGCTGCAGTTCCCCCATATGTGGAGGAGTGTAGTGCCATCAGTGTTGGTGGCATTCTCCCTTCTCTCGCCCAGGGCTCTTCCCATGGTTTTGGAGACCAATGTCCTCTCAGCTGTTGGGGGCTCTGCAGGAAGAAGTTTATTGGAATCACTTGGGAATTTAAGCACGGAAAATGGTCGCTGACCAAAATATTCTGTAGTTCCTCAATCAAAACAAGGAAAAAACATTTTCAAGTCTTACTCATCTTCATAACAGACTAAATAGCTAAGGGTTTCTTAGAGATCCATAATCATTTTAAGATGATGGGAAGTTTTAAATGCTACATGCTAAGGCATGTGTGGCTTTCCTTGGTTTTAGTCCTTGGTTTAAGGAGGTGTTTTAGAAGTTTCAGAGCTATTTGTAATGTGTTTTGTGAGCTGGTGTGGCTGGAGTTTAGTATTTAGAAAATAGTTTGCTGTTTTCCTGATCCTGCTTCAAACAGTATTTTTTGGGGGCATGGATTCTTTCTGTGTGGTCCCCAGACTTAGTCTACGTAAAATCGGCCTCTAAGGATTTCATCGGTAAGAAATATTAGTGGTAGGAATCCCTATGTCATACAAATACAGGATCAGTACTTGTTCTGATCACGGGGGCACAATGAGTGTTGAAGTTTTGAAGTTGCTTGTGGAAAATAACTCCATGAAGGTATTTTAAGGATTGTTTCATATAACGTGTTCTTTTTAACTTGTTGGTGTTAAACTCAGATCCGAAATGGTCAATGTTGAGAACACTGGGTGGTTTGATCGTGGCCTTGTGTTTCCTGGTTTTTTAATCTTGCTATTAAATCTTTTTAGTTGTGTACTTTAGCTAACACTAAAATAAACTACCGCATCAATATTTAGCCATTTGCAAACTTTAATCTGAATTCTCATAAAGTTCCCCTTTGTCAGTATGGGCAGCCAAAAAGAACAGAAATTCCTTTAAAGCTAATGCTCTATTCTGTGGGTCCAGTTTTATTTTTAGCTAAAAGAGCGAGAACAGGATAGAGTTGAAACTGTGCCCGTATTTTTTTTTTTTTAAATAAATTCCATGCAAGTAATCAAAAGATGGTCTTTAATTTTTGTCCATTTCTTATCTAAGCATATATTGCAATCAGTAGGAAAGTGAATGTTGTTTTAATGCTTTCAGTAAAATCTGGTAGAAAAACAGCTTTTATCCTTTTTTCATCCTTTAAAATAACTATTGATAGAAACTATCATAATATGGTTTGTGTTACAGGTGGTGTAATACCAAGGGCTGTACTGCTGCCACATCACAATTTTGTGGGGTTTCAGAGAGTAGTTCTGGTAAGGACACTCAATGATTTATCTATTTATTTGTCGTACAAGTGGACTGATAGTTTGGTACCATTTAGTATTAGTAACTGCAATAACGTGCATTTACAGTATTTGATAGGCGTCGGTTTCTGCAGTCCGCTGAATCTTTACATTAAGTGTTCTTTTATTTGATGGTCTTTAACAGCTCCTTTTGGAGCTGTTACTGTCTCGTGTACATCCATATTCATTTCGCTGGGAGTTGTTATGATATAGCACGTCAATTCACAGCATGAAAATATTAATAAACAGACCTTTTGACAAAACACCTTGTAAAAACTGTAGTGTCTACTTGAAGCGTTGGAGTCACTATTGCCTTAGTGTGTATCGGTTTTTAAAAAGGGAGAAGAGTGTTTTGATTATAGTATGTTTTTTTTCAAGTACTAAAGTCTTGGTTTCCTAAAGGAAGATATGATTATGTGGTTCAGAGGGCAAATAGCTAGACCATGCGCTGTTACTAGTCTCCTTAAATTTAATGTACAGTTTTGCAATTGTTTTCTTTATATGTATGTGGCTGCAATCCCTCTATCATTTCTTTAGGTTTTGCATACTTTCCTGAAACATTTTTTTTCTTATCTCTTCTCCCCGGCTAGAGTTACAAGGGAGATGAGATTACCTTACTTTTTCTAATAATGGGAAAATTCATTCTGAGCCAGTCTACTAACAGCCATGCTTAAGGGTTGTGCAAGAGCACAATTGAGTATTTGTTCGTTCAGCGGTAGATGACTGATACCGCATTTGTATCTGTAGAATTTTTAATATATGCTGCAATTTAGCAAATGTCTTGTGGGTGTAGCAGATGTCTTTTTTTTTTTTCTTTTTTTGAGAAAAAAAAAATCACAGTCCCTTAAAGTTTTTAGCAAGCTCTGTTTGTATACTATGTTAGGTCTACAGAGGGAGTTTGTTTTAACAAACCTTACCTTGCAGGTACACCCTACAAGGTAGAGAAGGGTATTGTTTATGGCCTTGCAGGGAACTTTTGTACTGGCTGTGCTCCAACATATCACTTAAGCAATTGAAGTCAGTGGGACTAGAATATGTTTAAATAATCTTCTGGATTGATCCGTATCTATGTATACTTTCACAAGCTCTGTTTTTTTGTTTGTTTTCTGAAAACAAGGTGGGGTACACAAGGACTTCTTAATGGAATTCTCTAACCTAAGAAACTAGTAGTAGGACTTTCTGTGTTGGAGATACTAGGGGCAGGGTTGCTGCCTGAGGAGACTCTGGAGGCCAATAAATTAGGGAAGCAAAAGGATGTTATTCGAAGATGCAAGTGAATTGGCATAAAGGCTGAAGCCATTTTCCCTGCTGTCACTGCATTAGACTGGTCTGTCTAAGATATTTGGGCATGAAACTATTCACGCTGTATGGTTTCCAGCCCTATAGGTACGTAATACCTTGAGCATGCACAAATCATGCATGTAGACTTCTATTAGCTTCTAAATCTTGGAGTGGAAGAAAACAGGTTTTCATATTTATATGAGAGAAAGGGCGTTGTGAAGTTTTGAGTAGCATCACTCAAGAATGTTAAACGGCAATTCTGCAAAGTAAAGACATTACAGCTTTAGAAATATTGTAGAAGAAGAAAGATGATGGGAGCTCTTTGGAGTCTGAGAAATACTGAGAATTTTTCAAAATGTTGTGAGCAATTTGTGCGGTACTTATTAAAGCATAATGTCATGTGGAGAAGTCATGGATTTTTTCCTCTCCATCCTCTCTATTTTCAATAAGGCTCCTATTGCTGGAAATGGGAGAACAGAATTTTTCATGCATGGAACCTGTTAGTCCAGTATTTGAAGCAGGGTAAAGATAACTTAACATGGTGGTTTCTTTCTTTGAAAAGCCATCCTATCTAATTTGTTTAAATCTGAACTAGGACAAGTAGTTACCATGATTGCTTAGTTCTGCAAAAGGTAGAGTAGAGGTCATTTGTGGGGCAATTTGAAGACCATTTCAGTGCAGATGCCTATGTAATAATAGCTTGCAGTTATAAAACATGGTGTATTTTCATCTCTGCTGATGTTTTAACTTGACTAAGCAAAACTGTTTTCTCTATGGAAAGCTATGATCATGTTTCCAACTGCACCAGTAGAGGAGACTGTTTAATTCAAAATGGCACCTTCTAATGGAGGAGAGGATCCTTATCGGAGAGATGATCTATCTTCAGGTTTTGAATAGTTTGCTTCAAAGGAGTTTAATTAAAAAATTAGTGAGAACAGATGTCTGATGTTGGCCTAAGCAGACAGAAAGAAGAGGAAATGTCCTGGATTTGAACTTTTAATCTTAATTGGATCCTTTGTGACTTTCAGCCCATTTGATAAAGCATTTCTTCAGTAGGCTCTCCCGCTTCTACTGTACAAAGCCAACAGTTTTAAATTTCAAGGTTTTTTATGTGTGTTTGTAGGCACTGATGCAAGCATTTGCTTACAGCTTTGAGGGATGCTTCCTCATGAAACAAAAACTTTATATACAACAGGCTGCTTTGGTATAGCTTTTTTATATCCCATGTGCTGTACAGAAAAGCCAAAATAGTGTTCTTTTAAACCATCTTTTCATATTTTGTTTGAAACTCATTGTATGTGTCTCTACGGGTGCGTTCAGGATCTTCTTACTAGTCAGACCCTCTGTACAGTGCCAAATTCTCAAGAAGAACACTTGGTACAGATCTTTAATCTTCTAAGATCAACAGTGCAATTGCTTCTACAGATACAGGTGACTTCACAATGCGTAGGAGCCGTCTGGGGCTCTGTTACGGCAGGCACGTTCATCGGATCTCTGGGAATTTTTCCTGCACAGTAGTATAAATATGCCTCTAGAATTAAACACTGATGAAGTATCAGAACTTGGCATTCATTCAAAGTTGTCCTTGGTGTAGGATAATTTGAGTTAGGTAAAACATTCCATTTTCAACAGACAAGGGAAGAAGCTTGTTTTTATTTTTCAGGGCATTTTGTAGAAGAAAAGCCTACTCTTGATGATTCAGATATTGGAACAGCTCCCGGTAAAAAGAAGAGGATATATTGCAGGGTATGGAAAATCTGGTCAAGGATGATGACTGTATTGCATGTCTTTTCTATGTATTATAGACATATCACCACAGCATATATGCTGTTCTTAATATGCTGCCAAAAGACCCTTGATACAGCTTAATTTAGAGAAAAAAATAAGCAGATGCTGAAGGCATAAGGGGGGTCAACTTAATGTCTAGACAACCTTTGGAGGCATGAGTGAGTTTTTCATTAGATGTATGTATACAAAGGGAAAAATCAATGCTGTCTCTTACAGAAATTTGGTTATAACTAACAGAGATGGAGACAATCTCTTCCAAAATATATAGTGCTAAGGCCTAGACAGTACAGATTTTTCTTATGACAACTTACCCAGTCAAACTTTGAGATGTGGTACAGAGTAGGATGTAGCGATGCGGAGATTCGAATGTCTGCATCCAAGATGGGTATTGTAGCAGAAACGGGAAGTTATATAAATCAAGGAAAGAGAAACTTGCAAACTTGGAAGACAATCTGGCCCTTGTTGCACAGTTACTGGGGGAAGGGTGTTTCTGTTGGAGCTACTTGTGTCCCAGCGAGAGTCTTATGTCTGCAACTTCTTGTATAGCTGAATGTCCAGTCCCACAGTGAAAGCTGGGGCATGGGCTGTGCAAGTCACTTCATCACCTTGCTCAGTCTTTGTTTATTACCTTGCTGTCTCCTAGACCATGTGTGGCAGAGGCAATGACAGCCGTGAGAGAACCACGATGACTGAATGGTGGCCCAAGAATGCACAGTCTTTTATTTTGGTGAAAGCAAAGCAGTACTCTGCCCTCGCAACCTCTGCCAACAGCCTTTCCAACCAGCCTCCAGACTGCCGTTTGCAGAGCTGTCTCGGCACACATCCCTGCTTGCCCGGCTGCTTTGGCTGGTGCAGCATCGCTGAGGTGGTGCTTGGGTTGCTGTTGCTTCATTTCTCTACTACTTCTTAATAGATCACATCTGTATTGCAGATTGGTATATAGTGCAGTGAGAGAAGAAATCAGAATGTACATTGGTCTCACATTTTTATTACTTCAGGTTGTAAATAAACAACAGGATGAGTACATTGCTTATGCTGTGTCATGGTCTAAGATGAACGAATCGCTGTGTGCTGTCTGTGGCTGCAGTTGCTTGAGTTTGTGAGTGGCCCTGCCCAGTCTCCTTGTGAGGGCTAAGATGATGGATATTAAACTCTTAGTGTCATACTAGATTTAAATTTCACAGATAAAAAGAGCTTTGACTCCCTGAATCCCCAAAATAATGTTTGTCAGACAGTTTTTGTTTCTTAATTTATTTAATGGGTTTTGAGAGATGCGTCAACTTGGCCTTAAGAAGTACCCAGAAAAGGCAAATCCTTCACATCCTGTTCTTCATTAGAAGTCCGTTCCAATAAAGCTTCTAAGGATTTAGCTGCTTCTGGAAAATATAGCAACCTAATTTCAAAGTCCATCTGAAGTTAAATCTTTAAGTGCTAAAGTCACTTGGTTTCTGATCCACTTCAGCAGTCCCTTTTCTAAAATAAATTTTTAAGTGTTAAATTCATTTGAATTCGGACATCTCTCTTTTCTGAGGAAAGCTCTGATTTAATCATCATTCCTGCTAATTAGTCTGTAATAAAAACAAAAAACCCTACAAGCCTGGGCGAAGGTGGTATCATACTGCCCTTTTGCACTTGAACTTGTTTGCATTGATCACTGATTTCTGTCACTTCAGCTCAGACGCTGCAATTTGATTATTCTTGAAACAGAAGCGTGCTACAGTTCTAAGACAGCTTTTAAAGACTCGGCACATGGTAATACTGTTGTTGCATTTGCTTTTCTTTGGAAATGAAGTGGTGTTGTTGGAGGTGTCAGTGGAGTGGTTATGAGGCAAGGGTGGCCTGTTATGCAGATTAGCAACCTAATAAGCCAGGGCTGGTGGAGGAGTGTGGGAGTCGACATAGCTAATGTAGAGTCACATGTTCTGTTTGTAGGTTCATATGGCCAGAGGCAGAACTGCAGAAGCATGTTATCTATTATTTTTGGTTTTGTGAAAGATGGGTTTTCTTTGTTTTTTAAGGTCCTGAACTCATAATGGTTATTTACCTGCGGATTCCCACCGGCTCCTTTCAGGCTGCTTTAGTAAACAGGGCTGGATGTGAAAACACTCAGGTAAAGGAGAGAGTTGAGTTTTTTAATCTGAGGGTAAACTTCCCTAAGTCGTCTTTAAAACTCTCCATTCACGCATAATGCTGCAGTCAGTCATGAGTTACACCTCTTTAAATCTTTACGTGAACATCTTGGGGCTAGAAAGAACTTGTCAGTTTACATTTCATTTATTCCAGGCTTTAGGGTATGTTTCATGGCTGTAGAGAACTTTGAACACTAACTATGATGAATGTTAGCACATTTTTTCAATACCAAATTCTGCTGTCCAACTGCAGTTAGGTTCTCAACGTGCTTAATATCTGGGTTAAGAAAGAAAACATGTCTAAAGCACAATGTATTTTTACTCTTAACGTTTCTAAGTACCAATCTACCTGTTTGTCATCAGTCCACAACTCATGAGTAATACTGGCCTTGTACCAAGTAGTCAGGATTTTTTATTTAAAGAAACCCACAACAACCCCCTGCATGCTTAGTATAATTAATTCATTGTTTTCCCTGTCTGAAGGGCACTGTTTGCTTTTTCTATATCCCAATTTTAAAAATAAATAAATAAATCTGGCTTCTTCAGTAAGCAGTGGGCTCTGATGTAGCTGCCCTTGATTAATGGCCACTAAAGCTGGAAATTATACCCTTCTTTGTTAGCAGTTTATATTTTTCTGACTTGAAATTGTTAAAAATTGTAGTTGGAGCGTCTTCTGTGTCCTGTGAGATTAAGTGGGGTTTTTTTCCCTTTTTTTTCACCCTGTTATGGTATTTTCTCATAAGGGTTTTAAGTTTCTTCCCTCATCTTTCAGAAATGGTGGAATCAGAGCTGTTAGTATTCAACAAAAATCTGCCTCGGGAAAAACTCAGCAGCTTTTACACACTCACAAAAGAATTTCAGAAAAATTATTTTTTGTCCCCAAATTAGATGCTGCCAGAGTACATAGTTCCAAACCTTCTTTTCTCATGGGAAAGCACACAAGACTAGGATTATCAAGGGGGAAATAAGCAGGGTTTATTTGTGTTTAGAATAGACCAAACCCTCTCCACCTGCTCTGGGGACAGAGCACCTCGTTACTGTCTCTCTCTTTCCACCCTCCAATCAAATCATGTTTATACCCCCAACACTGCAGAAGTTATGTGCTATGCCTGATAATCCAAGATCTTTTCTGAAATAAGGTAGGAGTTCTCCTGGGTCTTCCACGGCAGAAATGCTTCTCTTGCTCTGTTTATGTGGGTAGCATCATTTATAGGATGGTTCTGTCAACTTGTAGGCTGAAAAAAACCCTGCACTTGCTACAAGCTTTGTAGCTGCTAAAAAAGCTGAGGTGAGAGTGTTCAGGCTCATCCACCAAGAGCAGGGCAGATGAGTGAGTCCATCCTTTCTTGGAAAAGGTCGTGTTCGCGTAGCTGTCTGTGTCCAGACCGATGTAAATGTGTTTTTAGTTCTGGTTTGTCTTTGGTTGTTCACTGGGAAAGACGAACCAGGCCTTAAAGACCTGCGGGAATTTAGGATAATTACCTAATGATAGCAACCTTAATAAACCATAAAACCATAGTGTTTCACAAAAAAGCCCCAATCCAAACCCATGAGGGAGTGGTGGCTTCTAACAAGTGTTTCAAAACTAAGTCTCTAGCAAAATTCACTGCTGTACAGCGGAATGCTCCCAGATCTCCCAGGCAAGGGCTACCGGGTCCCGCGAGTACCAGGGCACACCACAGAGGAAGAGCTGGGCTCTTCTTGATTTGCTTTTGTTAGGAACGATCTATAGTTGTGCAGTATGGAATGGACTTCAGCAAGGAGCTGCCCAATCTTTTGCTAGTTGCAGATGTCAGCATGGTGCAGAGGAGTGCCAGGACAAGATGCTGGTTGGATCTCTCAGGCGTGCTGTTGTACTGCTCTGCGCTTGTTCAGATGCTGCTGACTCCGACCTCTGCTCTGCTTTGTTGCTCTGCCTAGGTATAACTCCAAATCACCTCAATTTGTTGTTGTTATGGCAGCATTAAAAAAACTTCCTAATCAAGACGGAGGGAACCCGCTGCGGTAAGTACTGAAGTGAGTCAGACAAAGGCCGTTCTCCTGCAGGCCCTTCAGGACGTGACTCAGCGCACAAGGCTAAGCAAACAAGGACAAATAAAATGAACAGGGCTTAGCTGGAATAGAAATCACTGCTGTTGAAGATGACTTGAATTTTTTCAACCACCAGAGTTTATTTTTGCAAGACGTTAGCAACTCATATGTTGTAATGGAAAAGTAGTGAAAGGAGAGCATAGAAGAAGAAATGAGTGAAGGAAGTACCGATAAAGCCAGCGCTCTCGAGAGCGGTTGGAGGTCAATTCAGGAGTGCAGAGTATGTGTAGGCAGTGTGTGGTGAAGAGGTGAAAACCAGGGCAAACGCGTGACCACAGGATCAAGATCGTATGTCAGATCAAGAGATGAAAGCCAGAAGATGGATCACCACCCTGGGATAGATAGCAAGTACAGCAGAACATGTAAAATGGTGATGGTACAGGGAAATGGAAGAGGAGTCCATACCCACGTATGGAAACATCCCCAGTCAAGTAGGGATGCTGTTGTAGGAGTGCAGAGGTATCTTTCCACAGGTGCTTTTAAGATCTACATATGCTGTTTTATTACCATCAGGTAGCAATATAAATATTAAATTATAACAAATAGGATCCATGCCTGGCTACGCAGTCACCAATCACCGTTCCACAATACGATTTCCAGAACACAAAAACCCCCACCAACCCTCAAACCCACAGGCAGCTGAAAACCGGCTAGTTACGAAAGTCTGCCCAAACTTCAGTAGATTTTCATTGACAAATAAGTAGCATTAGTCCAAGCTCAGAATGAATCTTTTTTTTTTTTTTTTTTCGGTAAGCCATCAGTATGCAGGTCAGCAGCAGCAGCATGGTGACAAACTGTGTCACCGTTAGTGCACCAATATCCATCAGCTCGAGCGATTGATGTAGATGTAATCACTGTCTCTAATAGAAATAAAGTCAGGGTAATGGAACATTGTCACAGGATCAATGTCTCCTGTTTTGAAAATAAACCCCCTCAGCTTTGCCTTTGCATTTATGTACCAGTAGGCGACCACATCATTCAATTCAATTGACACAGTCCCTTAGAGCCCTGAATGATCTATTGTGGGAACATCAGGAACAACGTATTGGAAAAAATGGAATGTTCTTGATCAGCCTTACAGGCCACATTATTCGGTGGGTTTTCCAGCAGGGAAAATCAGAATAAATCTGCTGAAAGCAGAAACTTAGCACAGTATAGAGATCTTTAACTCCATTTAACTGTTTGTTTTCTATGTGTTCTTGATCAAAAAGCTCAAACCATAGCACTTGTGCTTATTTTCAATGGTGCACGGTCACAAATAGAAGACATTTTTTGGGTGGTGCCCCTCCTCTACCTCAGTCTCAGTGTAAGCTCTTGATGGGGTTCATTTTGACCAACTGGAGCTCTTCCCAATCAGTTATTTTCTCTGAAATTTTTGCACAGTTTGATCCAAATGAGGATTAACGGATGTGCTCCCACATTCATCCATAATTAATTCTTTGCTAAGGCTTTAGTGCAGCAGAGATTAGCAGTCGTAAAGTTGCATGCTTAAAACTGGGTGCATGCAGAGGAGGTGTATTGCATGGGGCTTTAAACAGCATAGCAGATAATGCTGCTTCCAGTTTTCATCTTTCTTGCACTTGATTCCAGCAACTTACTGCTCTTCTGTGTCTAGATGCAGAGGTTGTTAGCAGGCCATTATTTTAGCTCTCAGTAAAGCCATTTAACAACTTTGCAAAGCCTTCTTGAGACAGGGTCTCTAAGTTTGATTGCAAAGGTCTTAATTTATTTAAATTAGGTATTCCTGAAGGATTGTGACTCTGTCTAAGGATGGAAGCTCTACAGCTTGCTTGACGTTACTGCAGTTCCTGTGATGGCCTCTCCAATAAGATTTTCCCTTTTGGTGGACAGACGCCTCTCCCTGGCGTTATGACAAGCGTTTGTCTGGTACTTCTCTCTCCGTTACAGAGTTAGATATATTTAGCGTACAGAGCCTAGAAGGTGGACTTTGCAGGTCATCTTGTGAAGTAATCCACGCTGGCCAAACCTACACTACTGCTTCCCCAGGTAGATGTGCTAAATCTGGGCATCAGTCAGAAGTTACCTGTTTCTCTAATCAGTGTTAAAATGCCTCATTTCCAGATTTGCTGTCATAGGCATCTGCCCAGCTTGTGTGCAGGTCAGACAGTCTAACCCTTAAGGTCATCCCACCAAGCCATGGGTGGTTCTTTTCTGAAAAATACCTTTGCTCTGCACTAGGTGTTTCATCAAGGAGAATTTCTTAATGCTTGGTTATATTTCTTGGTGTACTCTGAAAATTATTTAAGTATTGAAAAAGGATGTTGATTTAACTTTTTAATTACTACTTCTGGACAATTTTCGTTTAATCCTAGTTTGTCTGTATCAGGGGACTTAAAGCCCTCTCCTTGGCTGCCTTCAGGGGAGCCAGACAGGATGTTTGGGCTTGGGATCTTGTGGGGAGTCAAGGACGGATGGCCTTAATGAAGTAGTTGAAGTCAAGGCAATACTTTCTGCTGGTGTTTTTACTGTCATATGGGTGCGTCTTCTGAGCAATTGGGTTTGGCTTTTAAGTTTTGATGGGATAACATATTTGCTTCTGGAGAAAGATGTATCGGAACTACCTCCATTTCAACAGGGTCGTCATTATTATGCAGAAAACTTGTGCCTGGAAAGAGATGCCTAGTTTCGTTGTTCCCCAAACAGTTGAAAAGTCTTTAAAATACTAATATACAATACCTTTTTGCTATTCTGATTCAGGAATTAAGGAGAAAAATCTCTCCCAAGCGCATCATTTCTTCTTGTGTTGCACTGTAACAAGGGGAAAAAAAAAAGAAGAGGTTTAAGAAGGTAAAGAGCGTTGAATAAAGTGTCAGTACCAGAAATATCCCAGTTTCTTTAGTCAGTCCTGGGGATTTACAAAATATGGCTGCCAAGAGTCCCTGCAAGATGCCCTGTAGCTGCCCAGGAAGATGGTTTTTTAACACTAGAAAGCATAGAAGTTTGCAGCTTTGTAGCCATAGCCCTGGAAATACGATACTGAATATACTGTCACTTGTCTCCGCTGTAACATCCGGAATCCCAGTCTCCTGGGTCATGCAGCATATGACTTTGGGGAGGAGATTCATAGTTCAGTAATTAAATACTACTTTGCTCTAGGCAAAACCAACAAATGGGCTTCATCTGCAGCTTGTTTTGTAATAGTACTCAGGACTGTGCTTGGCGTTTCTGGGGACTGAGTACTAGATAAGTAGACAGTAACTGTTATTTTTAGCTAAGGTTTTGGGTGGGTTTGGTGTTTTGTTTGGGTTTTTTTCCCCCTTCCCTTTCAGGGTTGTAATTCTTTTTCTTCAGAAAATTTCAAACTGGCTTTGTCATCTTGTATGCTTCATACTCTCAAATTGGCACAGAAAGACAGAGACTGTTGCCATAAATTAGGTCACTAAAGCTGAAGTACAGAATACAAATATTTATCGCCTGAGCTAAGGAAAACAATTCAGATGAGGAAAGGAAAAATGATTTTTTTAGTGTTGGGAAATGAAGCTGTATTCTTGAGATTAAAAGCAAAGCAGTGGAGTTAAAAGATCAACATGAGAAGCATCTTTTGTTTTAAATTGCTGGAAGGAAAACTAGCAAAGCTTGATCTTATGGGAAATCAGTACAAAGGTTCATTAGGTAGAATTGCGGATAATTTTTTCATGCAAGTTCACATTTGACATAGACTATTGAATCTTGAAAAAAGGGCATGTTTAAATAAATAGACACAGGAAAAAATGCAGAAAGCGAGAAAACTTTAATTTTGAAATATATTGCAACAAAGCTGATGCATTTAGTTTAAAAACCTTTTTCCTTTAAATTCAGGTTAGAAAGAATTCCTAATTGCAGATTGTCAGATAGTAGGAGAACTTTAGTAAGGGCTCATTTGTATTGTGCTCAATACAATATTGGACCTCATCTCTCAAGTGAAGGTGTAAAACGGCAAATAGCGTTTAGAGCAATTAGTTGGTACAGTTAAAGAAAACTCAACTTCTTTTTAAAGTATGAGAAAATGTTCATTTTCATTGAAATTGTCTAGTAATTTCTTACCCAGAAGGATGCACAACATTGGTCATACCCTGCGTGCTTAACTATGGGAACCACTAAGTTTATTTTACAGTTTTCCTTTATAAACTGTTTCTAAAGGGCTGTATGTCGCTGTGCTTTGGATGTAGTCGTGCCGAGTTCAGCAGTCATTTGGGACAGTCCGACCCTGTCTTGAGGAAGAGCCTTTGGCGAGAGCTTTAGTAGAACAACAGCTACCAGCAGCGTTTTGTGGAGCCCCATATTAAAACTCCAGTTCTGCCAGCTGCTCACATGGTGGATTTGGGGATTGGTGTCAGAACGAGGTCCTGCTGAAACATCACAATCCAGGAGTTTGCCTGGTCTGAGTGGATGGATTTCAGTGGTGCCCTTTTCGCTTTCTCCAGCACCTCCGAGTTGATAAATCAAAAGAGACTTGGCGGTATCGGTGCCTCACTGTCTTAATCGACCTCGATGCAGTTGGTGGAATTTAGTGTATCGGAACTTTCCGGGGCTGCAGGGTATTGTCTGCTCCCCGAGCCGCTGTGACAGCAATCCCTTGGCTGTCGAGTTCAGCAGGTGGGTTTGCCAGGCTGAGGGGTGCCCGGTGTTAGTTGCAAAGCGTAACAAAGAGGAATTGTCTGTCATATGCAGGACTTTGTTTTTATTTTTGAGAGTGATAATGAAGATGTAAAGCAGAATTGTAATAAACCTTCCCAAAGGACTTGTATGCACCATCAGCTTTTTTTGGTGGAATTGAGAAACTTCGCATTCCCAGGTTGGTTCATATAATTTACCTTTTTTTAAATTTCTAACTGTCACAGACATTAAAAAGAAGGAAGATTCTTAAGCAGCAATTTAAAAAATGGTATCACTGTGTATGTACATACATGCTGGCAAAATATTTGTCTGGGTTTCTTGTGAAAGAGGGAAAAATAAAAAGGACCAGACAATATTTCTGTTGTAGGAGATTTATTGTTTCTGTAGCCAGACTTCTGTTTTCCAGGGATAAATGTAGCAGTCTGTTTACATCTGAACATTAAATATTTTTCAGAGCTACCCAGAGCATTAGCTGTTCCCTTTAACGGATCGTACTTGGTATCAAACTCATGATTGGTGTGTTTGGGGGAATTATTATTCACAGAAGCCTGCCAGGTTTTCCTGTTACCCTACCTAATTATGTTGTGTTAGAGCCCACCTAAAACTGAAGAAATACTACTTGAATAGGCTGTTGTTTGATGATACAATAAATCTAACTGTAGTAAATCTACTATACTGTATGAAACTGTGATTAAGAGATACCAAGTGCTAATCCCATGTATAAACTTCCTCTGCCAGTTCAGGTTGGTTTGGAAAAAAAAAAAAAACAACCAAAACAAAACAAAAAAACCTATTAGGCCAGGAGCCATATCGGGCGGCATCTGTTCTCTAGCAGTTGGCACGAACCTGGAAGAAGAGAACAAAGCTAGCGTAAACACGCAGAGCAGAATAATAATTCGTCAGCAATGCGATCAGGTTTGTACTGTCGGGCACCTATGAGCCTGCAGATCTGGTGTTTGTGGTGGTGGGACTTGATCTCGTTATAACAGATTTCACTTGTAAACTTTACCTGACGTATGAAAGCATGCGCATGGTCCTCAAGGGGTGGAGGAGTCCGTGTGAGACCCCGTGTGCCGGTGTGCTTGAGTCACGGTGGGCACGTTACCGAAATACAGGCACATCTCTGCTGTGTGGGAGCTACGTCCGAATTGGTGTGTGGGCTCTGGGACAAGAAACCTCATTGCCCTTGAAAACGGTAGTTTCCAGTTGACTCTCTGTGTGACTTCTGACATGGATTCAGGGTTGGAAAGAGCAGGTTAGTTTGTCTAAAGCGCAGACGTGTGTCTTGGCTGTTCCTGACCTGTGGCACATCTAGTTCTTGAGCAGATCGCGAGGCCAGCGTCTGTATAGGCAGTTGACTTTTATTTTATGGCTGATATGTTTTACGCCTGATAAATTTTGGCAGTCAAGGGACTTTCTATAGCAACATTAAAAATTACCTGGGGTATCTTGATATTATGCTGATTCTAATCGAAGAGCGGTGTTATAAACCACCGGGAAGGGGATCCCACAGATAACCAATGCCTGTGGCTCAGTCGTTTCAGGTGATCAAGGGAGAACAGGGTGATGGGTTACAAACATTGGAACAGGCTGCCCAGGGAGTCCCCATCCCTGGAAGTGTTTAAAAGATGTGTGGATGTGGCACTGAGTGACATGGTTTAGGGACCCTGGCAGTGCAGGGTAAACGGTTGGACTCGATGATCTTAAAGGTCTCTTCCAACCAGATGATTCTGTGTGATTCTATGACTCTATGCTGTAATACATACTTGCTGGCCCTGCGGCTTTGTCGAGCATCTCAGGGACATGGGTGGGTTGAGAGCCTGAGAAGAGGCATGCTGAAGCAGACTTTGTTTGAGCAGTGAATATCGATCCCGGTGTGGTCCCTAGGACTGGAAGCCCATGGGCAATTTGAGTGTTGTTCATAAGCCCTTGTGCACATCCTTTTTTGTTAGCTGTTGGTTGTTTTTTATTTAATCCTAGTTTTGCCAGTAAAGAATCTACTTCACGTGCACTGCGACTGCTCCAAGGTGCAAAACAAAAGTAGAGGCAAGTGGGAGACATTTCCTTTAAAAGTGCACTCGAAGCTAAAAACGTAGTGTGGGTGCATCATACTTTGCTATATTTCCTGAAAATCCACAGAATGCTTTGAGGAAAACCGGGAATTTTTATAAGGGCTGGAAAAAAGGGTCTCAAGGGTCCTGTTACATTTTCAGAATGGATTTGGGATGTACAGGTGCAAATATCTTAAGATATTTTTAATGGTCCCTTTGCAAATTAGGCTAGAAATCAAAGACTGGTAGGAATTATGTGTCATTTCTACCTATTTTTGGCTCATTTCTCTGTGTCTTCTGAGATATTTAATTACTATATCAAAAATAAAGAGCAATATTAATATCTGCTAAGTGCCCAAAATAAGTAATTGATCGAATAGTGGAAAATAGTGGATTTGGGGGAAATAAACCAGCATTAATGAAGTAGATTTATTAGTACGTGGGGTGTGTACGTACATCCATGGGTGCGTCCACAGAGGTAAACTTATTTATTCTCCTTTAATTTACCTCTTCTCCGCCTTCTCTATTCACGTTTCTGTTTCCATTTACATGACGCCACTTTTAACAAACCTTCTCCGTCACCTCCAAACAAGCCCTGGGGCGGTGTTGGGGTATCAGGGAAAATGGAGTTCACATGGCTTGTAGGTTCGCGGGTTTATTTTCTTTCCCGTTTCTGTTTTTCGTTGTCAGACATCCTTGGCCAGTTGTAACTTCAGCATGAAGTGAGGGTGTGGCTGTGCGTGGTGAGCACTGAGAGCTACGTGGCCAGTGGCTTTCGGGTTGCTGGGTCCCCTCTCTGTCCCACCTCTGTTCCTTTTCCCCCTGCTGCCTCTGGTTCTTCCAGGAAGTTATGAGTGAGAAGGAGTTGAGACGGCACAGATCCTAGCGCTGGAAACAGCAGGAGCTTCCCCATCATGTGCAGTGGGGTTCACCCAGCTCTGAGCTGCTGCTTCAGCTGTCCGCAGAGTCTGCTCCCGAGGCTGGAGGTGGACGCGGTGCAGAGCTAGGCTCTTTGAGGGGCACAGTTGGCATTGCCCTTAGTTGCGAGGGTTGGCAGCGTAAGCCCGGCAGCCAGAAATAACCCCGGTATCAATTTGGAATTTGTTATCAGGAAATAATTGTTGTATCCTCTCCTATCTGTGCTGCCATGCTTTGTCTTGAACGTGGTGGCTTGCTTTTGGTTTGGGGAGGAAGGTGGTTTGTGTGTTGCCTGCTCTTCTCACAAGTCCCTGCTCCCCTTGGCTGGGCGATAGCGGGTGGTGGGTGTCTCTGGGTGCTGCCTGAGCTGCTGGGCTGGGGGCTAAATACAGAAAATTTAGATAAGCACCGAAAAAAAGGATAAAGCAACATCTTGGTAAGAAACAGGAACCTTTTGCACCCTTTTGAGTTTCACGTCCTCCTCGGGCAGGCGGTGTATTTATTGACCACATTTCTGTTCCTGCAGCCTCCCGGTGCAGAAGGCAGTGCCGCACTGCCACCTCTCGAGAGCCGGGCTCCTGCCTCACCACAGCTCCTGTGGAAAACACTCTGAACCAGCCTTGAAAAATGATACTCGTTTGACTTGGGCAGGGTGAATAACGCCTTTGAGAGGCAAGCTAAACGTTCGCTTTTTTCTTGAGCTGTACAGCTACACAACAGGTGAATTTAGGTGGCATCTCCGCCGTTCTGCTCTGAGTGGGGAGCCCTCTTTGTATGAATAATGCAGGTCTTCTCTGTGTAGCAAATAGCACTTTCATCTAATTTCTGCATTTTGATCTGTCTTTTTGGATGATGCAGCAAGATTTTAAAAATCAGTGACAGACCTGGTAAACAAATAGTATTGTTTGTGCGTGTAGGCAATGTAAAAAGGCTTCTTTATGAGTCTTTTTAAATGTAATTACCTATTTTTCTGAAGAAGAATACTGTTCCTCTTCCTGCAGAACTTCTCTGTAATGAGCAGTCGTAAATAAAGATGATTTACACCAGGTATGACAGCAAAACATAGCTGAATAAAATTAGCATTTGGTCCTGCACATGGCAGAATTGGTTGCTAATGCGTGATGTGGCCAAAAAATGACATTTGTTTTACACACCGCTCAGTAAATGAGCCCTCAAAGCACATTGTAATTTGGCAGGTATACCTTGTACGTCAGGTGCCGCTGGGGGCTGTGCATGGGCAGGTAGGGTTAGTATCAATGTACCTCTCTTCACAAGTTGTGTTGCATTACCTGTGAGTTATTGTACTGGAGCAACTATTTTTCCTTTAGAAATGAGAAGGATTTAAGTAGCACTGCATTCTTATTTCCTTAAGAAACTAACCCCATCTTCCCCCCTTGAGCCGCTCCATAAGCACAAGGTCTGGGTTTCTGTGAATGTGTCCAGCGTCGTGCACAGCACCCCCATTTCCCATGCAGGATAGCCCCGGCTCTCCCACTTGGGTCCCTCTGATCCCCGCTGGGTCTGACCTCTCCCTGCACAGCTCTTGGACTGTGGCATTTTTGCTGTGCCCTCTCCAAACCAAGCGGAGAGGCTTGGGGTGCACTCCCGCTGCACAGCTGGTGTGGGTTTGGGGGTGTCCATGTGCTCATTGACTCACCAGGGTTCATGTGTGGTTTCGGGTAAACAAACTTTTGATGTCCGAGTTCATCCTGTAGCTTCTCCTTTTTCTGGAGGAGTTTAATTGGGTCTTTCATCCTCAACATTATGGGACTTGTAGGAAAATCACATCTTGGGGGGTTCTTCCCACTGTTCAAATGTGGTGGGTTTGTAAAATTGGAGCGTTAGATGATGAGTGTGGTCATTTTCTCCTGTTTCTTTGGGAAATCTTGCTAGGAGAAGATGCCCAGAAAGAATATGTATGGCAGCCTTATAATGCTTGTAGTTGTTTGCTGCTGCGGTCACCACTTTCCTGCTTTGAGCAACAGCAGCGCATGGCCTGACCACTCAGCTGGGTAGCAAGAACTTTTTATTTTCAACAATATAAGAAAACCTGTTCTCTAATCCTTTTTTTACCTCAGATCCAGGACAAACTTTGTCAAATAATGACAGACTCAGTTCCATAGAAGAAGATGATGGTGGTGGGTGGCTGGGTAAAAATCTTGAATTCCTGCTGGTGAAAAGTGCTGGGTGGGTACTAGGAACAGGAGATGGACCTTATTCCATACGATGTACTGGAAGCTGACGTTTTTACTTGTTTACTAGATGTCACGGAAAGATCAGGATTTTCAAACATTCAGAATTCATAAGAATGTTCGCAAAAACAAGGCTTAAAGTTAGAAAAAGTACTGTATTCTGTCTTCATGTTTTAAAGACTTGTTGCTTCATATTCTCAAAATTTGTCATTAAAGTATATATAGTCTGATACGTTATTTGACTTGCTAAATATTTATCCTTACTAAGATCAAGGTAACATGATGTGTATATATCCATCTGTATTTTTAAAGTGTTGCTTGAAAGCCCAGAGAAATACTAAAAATGGTCTGTTTAAGGTTTGTCTCTAATCTCAAGAATTTCTTTTGCAAAGCTTAAATGTAGGGCTGAGACGTTTTCTGATTTTTAGTAGCAATAGCTGGGCTTTCTTTGAAGAGCTACAGTGTTGTAGCCCATGTTGCACCTTTTTACTAGAGTGGGAGAACCTGAAAATTGAAGTAAATTAGAAAGTAAAAGTGAGAACTTGCCTGGATACCAAAATGAAACCAAATCCTTGGTCTTTGGTAGCCAGGCAGAGAGAAAGCCACATTTTGAAAAAGATATTTCATAGCAATAATGTTGATTAGATGAAACTCACTGTATTATTCTTTTAAAAACCTGTGAAACGAGGCCTTTTTAGCACTGGTATCAAGCGGCATAGTTCCCCAGTCCATACCAATTTACATCATTTCAGAATCCAGCCCTTCAATATTTAATTTACTGACCTTTATGTTGTGGTGAGACAAACGACTTTTTAATGACTACAGTAGAGTTATTTGCATTATAAAATAAAACCATTGTCTGTGCTGCCAGGGAGCTACTTTATAAATACAGCATTTGTTGAGAAATGTCTGTTAGGTACCAAAAATATTTAATTGACCTACTTTTTTGTTTTCAGGGTTGTGTCCTTTGTTGTGACCTCATGGTTTAACTGGGAATAAAGATGAGTATAAGCAGTGATGAGGTTAACTTCCTGGTATATAGATACTTGCAAGAGTCAGGTGAGTTTTTACAATTCTGGTTGTTAAACAATGCATAATTTATTTGGTATTTGCCTGCAACTGGCTTTAGCAAACACAGATTCATTTAATTATTTTGCCAGTAGGCATGTGCTTCTGTCTGAACTGTTTCTTGGTGTTTCTCCTCAACAAGAGGATGGATTTCTGCCAAGTTACCTTCTGTAATTTAATCAGATTTAGTCATTTGGAGTCTTCAGATGCCAGTCAACCAACTAAGGACTCACTTGATTGCTAGAAACCTGACGATGACACTTTGCACCAATTTCTTTGGGGCTACTTGAAGAAGAAAAAAGGATGACCACCAAAATACTGTTTTTTCCTGTTCGGTCTTGGAGTGATGGCACTTCTACGAGAGGTTCTTGCATGGCCAAATTCCTTGCCTGAATGTGACTGTGGGAGAGCAGATGTTGCTGTGTTTCAAATGAAGAAGTGGCAACTGTGACTCGTTTCATTTGAATCTGAATGCAGATGAACAGATTTTTTACAGGCATAACCCTTGGGTTCTCAAAAGCCTCCCTCCCTGCAGGATACTTTCTTGGAGGGTTTTGTCCTTTGGTGTCAGGCTAGCCAAAGCCTCCTGCTTCCGAGGAGTAAGACCAAAAGACAGTTGTACATTGTCAAACTTGAAAAGAAACTTTTTTCCTGTTGTATTTGTCCAAACTGACTGTGTCTGTAAAACACCACCAGGAATGCAGTAGTGTTCCCTCGGACCGTTTATTTTTAAAACTTTCCATACCCATTTGGATCAGCAGTTTGAGTTTGTGTGGCTGCTTTGGGTTTCTAGATGCAGCCACATGGCTGCAGGGAGTTTTGCGGTGGTGTTCTCGAGCTATGTAAAAGACAACATGATCTTTTACTCACAGCTATCATATTGGTTGCTTTAAGCAGCCTACATTTAGAACAGGTAGATTTGGCTGGAAACCAGGGCATACCCCAGTAAATGAACAAGTGAGGATTGTCAGCTGGCAGGAGGGAGTATGATCTTAGCAATACAGAAAAGAAGTGTTTATATTGAAGCAAAAATAAACTTCATCCTAAGGTAACAGTGTAAGGGATCAGCTTTACTGTATACGTTACCTCACTGTTTCGACATCTGCTGATTCTCAGTTTTGTTTAGTGATTGCTGATGGGTGGCCTCAGGCTTCTTGAAAATGCATTTGACTGATGCAACATCTGCCTGTTGCTCATGGACTTCTGAGATTGAGACAAAGAAGCACCAGAAGCAATGGTGGATGGCAGAGATTTTCAGTCTCTGCTTGTCAGAAGAAAGCAGAAACTCATTGTTCCACCTGAATTTACTGAAAACTGTTACACCTCCTAATTCTAGTTGCAGAGTGCTTTTGTCACAGAAGCCAGACTTAAAAAATTACTTAATTTGAAAGTTCGCAGGCAGCTTTTTAGTTACCTGACCAAAAAACAGAAAATAAAAAAGTAGTTTAAGAAAAGACTCTGTGACAGTAAATTTAATTTGCTGAAACAACTATTTTTCTCTAGGTTAAATTCACCTTTTCAGGGTGATCAAATGAACAGCAAGCAAGTCCCAGTGCTGCACCATAACACCCCTGCCTCTTAAGTGCCAAAACAGACACGATTATGGCAGCACTGTCCCATGAAGTGAATTCTCTTCTACATACAGATCCATTTCACTGTCATGGGTAACAAATCAGGGAGTGAAAATAGCAAGGGAGTCTTGATGTCTTGGAGAAATATATTTTATTAAGTACTATATATGATCATAGAATCATATATATAATTTGAGTGGATGTAAATGTTACTGCAAAATGTATATTTTGTATTTACTCATGCACCAATGTTTTGCCATGGATACCATAATTAATAATTGCTGTATTTATAGATAAACTTTGTTTTCTCTTTTTGTATATTTAAACTAGAAACATATGAGGAAAACAACAAAAGTGTTTTGATGAGGGTTTTTTTGTAGTAG
Source organism: Bucorvus abyssinicus (assembly GCA_009769605.1). NCBI lineage: Eukaryota > Metazoa > Chordata > Aves > Bucerotiformes > Bucorvidae > Bucorvus > Bucorvus abyssinicus. Next base: position 7,125,478 of record CM020035.1, on the reverse strand, counting down.
AAGCATTCTATAGCTTTGTGTAATTTGCTTATGTTTGTAAACAAGATCCTGCAGCGGTATGGCGAGTAGCATTGTCTCTCTATAAATCAATTCTGATGTCTTTGCCTTGTCTTTAGGGTTTTCCCATTCAGCATTTACCTTTGGTATAGAGAGCCATATCAGCCAGTCTAATATAAATGGTGCTCTGGTGCCACCAGCTGCTTTGATTTCCATCATCCAGAAAGGTCTGCAGTATGTAGAGGCAGAAGTCAGTATTAATGAGGTAAGGAGTCTTTGCCCGCAGGAGCGTTATGTCCTTCCTTGCAGTAAGTTTGAATGTTAGTATTTTTTCTTAACTTTCTTGTGTCCTATTTATTTACTTTTACTTCAGATTCCTTACTGCTGGTGTTCACCATGACTCCAGTGGTGGAACCAGAATGGAGTGACATAACTGGGTAGGGTTCTGCCCAGTGCAGCCACACAACACCAGGCATGGTGTTCTGGCTCATTGCTTAAAGGTCCGTTGTCTGTAGAGTTTTTACCCTAATATAATGTAGTAGTAAATCCAGACAAGTGCAGTAAGATAATCATTGAGACAAGTAACCTCTTAATTTTTATTTTTGTAGACTTGCACCAGGGAGGTGGGAGAGCGCTGTGCAGCTCTCATTTGGGTGGTGTGTCATTATAATGAGAGCCCAAAGGCAAGGTTTCCAAACAGAGAGGGGGTTTCAGTTTGTGGCAGGAAGGACGAAGGTTTAGCCCAGTTTGCTTTCTGCCTTTGCTGGCTAATTCATCTTGAGCAGGATCTATTAAATTTGATGTTTAAATGGTTATTCCAGCAATACAGAGAGCTATGTATCTTCCTGCCTGATGCTGCAGATACTCGCCCTCAATTTCCGCTCTCATTTGCGCCTGGAAGGTTAGCAGCCTTTGGACGTGTCAGTTATATTACAGAAGGAAGCTCTTTTCTTTTCACTAATTCTGCCCTTTTTCCACTCTCCCTTATGTATGCTGTTTACGTGTAGCTTTCATAGTCCCAGTGAAGCAAATCCTTTCCCTTAGGAAGCCTCAGAAAAATAAAGCAAGTGATTAGAATAGAAGGAGACCCTATATTTATTGCAAGGAATCCTTCTAGCTCCTAAAAATAGATCCTTACAAAGCCCCAGCATATGTATAAGGGTATTTTTAACTAGGTCTTGTCCATTTCAGGATAAAATTCTTCCTTGTTGTTTGAAAGCATGCCAGCACTGTTTAAAAAAAGGAAGAAAACTAGTCCACTCTCCAGATAATATGTTTATGGAAAGTATTAGTCTAATAAGATAGAATAACTTCACAAGCCAGTGACCCGACTTGCAATGTCTGCAGCAATTCAAACAAACCATTAGATTTTGTTGCAGCCACTCATGTTTGAAATCATATTCATAGATCGCTTACAGAATGTTTTGCTTTAGCAGACGATTTAGCAAACTTGAAGCGTATAACTTTTGATTCCAGAAGCTCTGCCAGAGGCCTGCGGTGCTTTTTTTTGGTGGCCACTGAACTTTAGACTAAAATTCCAATCCAAACCACAACAAGGAGATAGCACTTCCAGCACCATCTGTAAACTGTTTTATTAGATTAAATCAAAACTTTTGCTTTAGTCTGCCTCGGAATTTTTGCCCATGTTGTTAATTTGGCCTTGGTGTTGTCTTTTTCTTGTTTTCTCCCTCTGCTGCAATTTAGGATGGTACCTTGTTTGATGGTAGGCCGATAGAGTCTCTCTCACTGATAGATGCAGTGATGCCTGATGTGGTACAGACGAGACAACAGGCCTACAGAGATAAACTTGCACAACAGCAGGCAGCAGCTGCTGCAGCTGCGGCCGCGACTAACCAACAGGGATCAGCGAAAAATGGAGAAAATACTGCGAACGGAGAAGAGAATGGAGCACACACTATAGCAAGTAAGTTGAGACAGAAATGACTTTTACCTACGTGAACATAATTTCCTGTTTAGCATAGTACGAGCTCATAGTACGTGCTCGTAGACAATGAGGTCAATCTGTAGGGGTACTAGTAACCCTTCAGCGGGCAGAGAATACCTTTGTCATAGGTGGTATGTTAACAGATGGTGTCTCACCTGTGACTGTCCCCAGTTTGATATTTGGAATTGCAGGAGGAGATGCAAACTTCTGAATTCATTAATCCACAATATCCCATTGGCCAGTCTCACTTCCAGTACTGCTCCTTTCCCATCATCTGAAGGTTTTTCACAGGACCCTCTGAGAGCTCTCACATAAAGAGAAAAAAATAATCAGAGACGACTCTTTAAATATTGCATTTCCTCAGGGCTGGCCCCTGTACAAGGAATAAGGAGAGGATTCTGCTAATCCGCAGCTTGTCAAACTGAGCACTGCTTGTGAAGCTCCACAAACTACTTTTGACAGGTTCTGCTAACCCCATGTGTCAGAGAGCTGGAACAGGCTTTCCGGAGGACAGACTTCCTTGTCATGCTGAGATCTTCATGGCTGCTGAGACAAATCCTGTGTCTTTTGTCTCCCTTACCAGTACCAGTTTTCATGATTTGCTATTCAGAACTATTTGATGTAACTGCATGCAGGTTTGGTTTATTCATGGGTTCCAGTTTATCGTGATTGGTGAAACTCATGAGTTTTATTTGTCATTGCTGGTCAAAGGAACATACCTTACAATCAGGGCTAGCGTAGAAAAGTTCAGGTTAAAATGTGATTTTGAAAATACTGTTCTGGAACTCTGAATTACATATTTGAGAGGGGAAGTCACAGCTCTTGCTGTAAAAGCCCCTGAAGAAAAGACATTGAGAGAATACTCTATCAAGCCCTGTACGAGTTTTTCATTTTACAGCTGGATTCTGCTAGGTTTTTCATTATTATATATGTTAAATAAACAGGAGATACAATCTTTAGCTTAAACAAATAAGCTCTCTGCTTTGGTGCATTCATTTAAAAATCTCAAAAGAATATTTACTTGTTAGCCGTGAACTGGATAGAGTAAGGGTAAACTTCAGAGCTCAGCCACTGTTAAACGTGATAGACCAGCAACCCCTACTGGCTGGTACACCAAATTATACTGGCATCGATGCTCCTGAATTGAAGCAGTGTTTTCTGTGGTGCTCTTTCTTAAATACGTGCCTGTTCCAATAGCCTGTTCTGTTTTCTCACACATACAAACAGTGACAGAAACCCTTAATTTGAATTAAGCAAAGGTTTGTTTAACCACAGTGAATAAATACGGCGCAGGTGAACTGTTCAGCATTTTTTATATTCTGCATTTACACTCTGTGTGAATTTATTTTCAATAGTAGAAAATGATTGATGGCAGCTGCCAAGAAAAGTGTTTTGTCAGTTGAATTACCCCCAGCGTGCTGTACAGAACAATATGGATCCAACATCACTTCCACACAGAGAGCCATGTATTGCCACTACTCCGCAGTAATTGCTGATGTAGTTTAAAAAGCTCTGTTATCAGTTTACTCTATCACCAAATGTCATTATATTAATTAAAGCCATTTTGTAAATGAAATGTCTGAGATGTAGATTTAAAACCTGTTTGACTGCACTTGGGGAAAACAGAGATTTTTGAAAATGAATGTGTCATAAACCTATTTTTGAAGCACAAGGCAGACTAGTAACATATTGTACTAGGCAGTATCGTGCCTGAAAAACTGTGAGTACTTTTATCATCAGCGATTATTTTTAACAGAGCAAAAAATTAACTTTTGGCCTCAATTTTTGAAGTTTCAAAATTAAATCCATTTGGATGCTAAGGTTTAGAAGGGCTAAGAGCTTTCTCACATTTTTGAAACTCCCCATCTGTTTGTAGTACCTCAGAAATTGGAACCAGAAAAAGAAAGCAGCATTACAGCTTTATCAAATTGTGATCCACGTAAATTGTGAATTAATTGTTGTGCTCATCCCAGACAAACATGAGCCATACAGTAGTTACAACGTATTGCCCCAAAATATTAAAATGCACCTCTCTCCACTGTTGTTTCCCATAATGCAGATAATCACACGGATATGATGGAAGTCGATGGAGATGTTGAAATCCCTCCCAATAAGGCAGTGGTGCTGCGTGGCCATGAATCTGAAGTATTCATCTGTGCCTGGAATCCCGTTAGTGACCTTTTGGCCTCAGGGTACGTGCATTAACCACGCGTGGACGTAATACGGTGCTCTGCTGTTCTCTACGTCGGTGGTAACAAGTTAAAATAATACCTGCCCCATCACCCGCCACATCAGATGCCACAATGTTTCCTGTTTTGAAAGCAATACTTTTAAAAATGGCATTAACGGGGAGAAGGGGTTATATCCTCATGAACTGTTTTGTAGATCCGGAGATTCGACAGCACGGATATGGAACCTCAGTGAAAACAGCACGAGCGGCTCTACGCAGCTGGTACTTCGACACTGTATACGAGAGGGAGGGCAGGATGTACCCAGCAACAAAGACGTGACATCGCTAGATTGGAACGTAAGTAGCAATGGCAGTGCTCAAAACACTGCGAAAAAATTGCACCTATAATTTTGCATAGTCATATTTTAAGTGACAGCAACTGTGGGTCTTCTGCTAAAATGAAATATTTCTATTTCATCCTGAAAATATTTCTATTTTTGAGTTGCATTGTAATTTCTTGTACTTCGGGGACTTCTTTTTAATAATTTATAGTCAATGGAATAAACGTCATAGATCTTATGGAGATGTGAAATTTGCTTTCTGTTCCTGGGCTTTGAGTTATACAGTAAAAATAAATAAACAAACCAACCTTTTTGCTGGCAGAGTGAAGGTACACTTCTAGCAACTGGGTCTTACGATGGCTTTGCAAGGATATGGACTAAAGATGGTAAGTGAAATACTTTTAATTTCTAGTATATTTTCCTGTATTGTGGTTCACAGCATAGTTTTTTATTTTTTTAATGTATTCATATCAATATAAATTTTCAGGTAATCTTGCCAGCACCTTAGGGCAACATAAAGGTCCTATATTTGCGTTAAAATGGAACAAGAAAGGAAACTTCATTTTAAGTGCAGGAGTGGACAAGGTGAGATAATCTTTGGTAAAATTAAAATTCTTTCCTTCACCGTTATAACCTAATTGTAAACATAATAGCAAAGCTATAGAAAGTAAGTAAATTAAACTAAAGGCATGGGACGTAAATATATACTTACAAAGAACTTGTTGTGTTAGCTATGTCTCCTTGTGTTTTATAGTAGTTTATTGAGATGTTTTAATTTGTTAGATTTTGGTGTCCCTGGATCTCTGCCCAGTTAGGGTAGCGTAAGATGGAAGGTAAGTGCATTGAACGCAGGAACAGTAAACCTTCATAAAACCGAATCATATAAATTTAGTGAAGCACTTTATGCAAAGCCTCTGAAAAAAAAATGGTATTGGAGGAAAAGGTTCAGGCTGATTTGGGTGTCAGTTAAGCCTGAGAAAGATTAAAAAGGCGAGAGCTGGAACATAAGAAAAGTCAATATATCTGACTGGGGAGGTGCCAGTAGTGCAGTGCCATGAAGCTCATTGTTTAACTGTGGTTTATTTCACATCTCTAAACAAACTTAAAGCCTCACGAGGTCTTTCAATTCAAAGCTGTTGTTAGTGTGAGAGATTTTATGAATGGTAGGAAGGGCACATAGTGATGATGAATAGACTTAAGATAAATTCAAAGAATAGGATAGACTATTCAAAGAGTTAGAAGAGTTTAGTTTTTCCTCTAACTGCTTCAAGGTGCGGCAGTAAATACCAGCTTTCTCTTAGTGAGACTGGCAAACTGCAAGCTCAGTGGGAGCACAGGCCCACAGTGCTTAAAACTGGCAGCATCACTGTGCAGTAGTGGATTTTCTCCTTTATTTATTATTTTTTTCCTGCACACATTTAACTTGGTTTGCTTTAGTGCCTGGCTTCATAAATGCTTGTGCTGGCACATAGGAAGGAAAAGGAAATGTCTCAAAGCACGGAAAGGAGGGGTTTCTTCATTTGGCAGCTATGATGGCTTTACCAGTTTTTAAATCTTTGTGGAGGTACAGCTTTAATTTGCAGAAAAATTCTGGAGGAGGTAGAACCCTCATTTAAGTCAACAAAACTCCTTGGACAAAGCAACTGAGATTATGCTTTGAAAAATATTATGTGTTAGCAGAAAGGTTGACCCAACCTTATGCTTCTTTTCCATAAATAATTTGTGTGGTCAGTTCATGCTTCCATTGAATTCAGAGTCAAAATTTTCATCGATTGTTGAGGTAGGTCAGGAATATTGGCATGTAACATAGTGATTATGAAATACTGATTTTGTCATGTAAGATTTCTTTCATCAGAAGGTTATTAGAAGTATTGGCAGGGAACAGTTCAGAACAAAATTACACCCTTCAATCAAATCTTCCAGATTCTTAAGTATGAGACTAATTGTTTATATAAAGATCTCCTAGGGACGAATGAGTATTTGAAATTACAACTTGAATATACAAGTGTTTGAAATTAAAATAGGTGTGTGGAGTGGATTACAAGAATATAAATAGGACTAAGGAGGTAAATCTCTTTAATTTTTGTTTATAATGTAAAACCCCTCAATCCCCTTCTTTCCTCCAGACCCCAAAACATTGTAATTAAACACCTTTCTAATATTGCAGCATATTAAGGTTTTCTACTGATGCCTGTACACCTACTCCCATTTCCTTTAGTTCTGGGTAGAACACTAGAGGTATGTAAGCAGGAGCAGGTTTGGGCAGTGGGGAGTAGGCTAAGCAGTCTGATACATGTGAATAGTAGTAATTGTGGAGGAATTAGCCATTTATACAAGTTTGTTTATTGTTTACTTATCTGTTTAATACAGACCACAATTATTTGGGATGCCCACACTGGCGAAGCCAAGCAGCAGTTTCCTTTTCATTCTGGTAAGTCTTCTGTCGTTCAGGATTGTCATCTGAAAAGACAAAAAAAGTGTTATTTATTAAAATAAATTTAAAAACCCTGAAGTTTATGGTGCTTATTTACATACACTGTTGTAGAGTCTTACAGGCAGCTTTTGCATCCTGACTCCCATATTTGTAATTTTATGAATTTTGACAATGTAAACAAAGCCAGAATGGTTCTGATTTTATAACTTTATAACAGTTCTGTGAAAGTCGTAAGAGATTTTCCAAATATTACTGGCTTTCTGTAGTACAGTGGCAGGCAAATCAAGTGGGTGGGCCGGGAAGAATTTGTGTTTATCAGCTGCGGACTGCATCTGTCGTCTTCCTGCTGCAGTACCCCCAGCTCCGCACCCCACTGTTCTGTGCTGCCTGCTGTGCTGTCCCCAGTTTGTTTGGCCACAGCCCAGCTGAAAGGCTGTTCACTGGCCAGCTGGGATGAGAGTGCAGCCACTCAGGAGGTCAGACAAATTGCTTTGTGGGCTGCGTGCTGTGCAAGCCTGCCAGAATCAGCTGGAAAGTAGAATAGGGAGGATGACGAACCCGTCATTGAAGGGCCTTTAAGGAATGTGTCTCATTTCCACTTCTTATTCCGCTCGCATGAAGTTTTCAGTGGCATGACAACAATCAGAAACATCAATTCGTGATTTACTCCAAATAATGCTGTGTGCTATCTGCCATAAATATCTTGGCTTGATCAAATGGAATATGTCACCCGTGATTAAGCTTCAAGTTACCACACCTTACAGTGCTCAAATTAAGAAAGGAAAATAAATCATTACCTTCCACTGGCTGCCAGCTATAAGCACAAGCATGGACTGTTAGTGGAGATGAGCTCATGCATGACGATATGTTCAGGTGTGGGAACCTGTTCCTCGTGCTGACTCTTGAGATTGATTTATAGGTGATTTAATGACAGCTTGTTGTCCTGCTGCATTGTCTTCTGTATAACTGTTTCATTTCAGATATGTTCCATGTTTTAATGACTTCTGTTAAATTTTGTTTCATTGCTTTGTGTAAGACTGGTTTTGGCTGCTTCTCTCACTGTTTATACTGTTTGATCATCTTTGAACTGCTGTAAAATCAATGATTGCTTCCTGTTGGCAGTTGTCCTGAGGTGGTGCATGCTAAATTTGCAAATGCAACTCCTGCAGAATACATACCATAATTTAAAACATCTTTTGTTTTCTTTTAGCACCAGCATTAGATGTTGATTGGCAGAGTAACAACACATTTGCCTCTTGCAGTACAGACATGTGTATTCATGTCTGTAAACTAGGACAAGATAGGCCCATCAAAACGTTCCAGGGTCACACAGTAAGTACTGGAAAAATTGGGGGTTGCTCTACAATATTTTGAGTAATGAGAGATTGGGGGCCCAGTATACTTGCTAGTATACAGCACTGGTGTAACGGTTGGTCTTTGGCAACAGGCAGAAGATACACGTACACAGGTAGTTGTAGTTAAGGTCTATGGTAACTGTAGTCTCTATCAGAATTAGAACAATTCTCAGCTGTTTTTTACCAGTACCAGGATGGCATAGCAAAAGTGAGCTTCAGAAGGAGAAACATGTAATTTAAGACTTTGCTATGCACAGTCCATGTTGTGTAAGAGCGTGCCTGGGAAACTGTGGTGAGCAGAGAGTAAAAAGTTGTTATTGAAGGCAAAGCTAGGAATTAAATGTTAAAATAGCGACAGTTAAACAAATACTCATAACTGCTGTCCAACTTTATCTTTCATAAGCTGTCATTTGTAATGGAAGTGAAGACTCCAACTCATTCTCACTGTTCAATTTCAGAATGAAGTAAACGCAATCAAATGGGATCCAACTGGTAATCTTCTGGCATCCTGCTCTGATGATATGACTCTAAAGGTAATGGGAGTTCTGGTACTGGCTTGGGTCTTTGTAGGACTCTGGAATGCACACCATTGGCTTGGGCAATCCAGCAGTATCACTGCACTTGCCGTGTCATCTAATATTTGCTCTTTTTTATTAGAACAAGATTAGGCAATCCCAGCAAAGCCTTTAATCAGAGCCAAGCTTTGGTCCAGAGAACTTGTTACAGGCTGCCACCCTGCGACTTGGAGAGTGATTTATTAGGTGCTTTTGGCTGTTTACAGAATCAGGTCATTAATCATTAAGCTGTCACACTTGATGGTTGCTTTTGGTTAAAAGGAAGAGTTGGAATGCATGTCGTGTAACACATACAAGAGTGGGTGACTAGCTCCTTTCCTGGTTTTCTTCTGTTTTCCCCTTCTTTCTGGTTAAAAGCTCTGGCTTTTCTTAAGAGACTGTGTACTCCTTGGTTTTTCCAGTTCACCAGGAACCTCTCTACAGTTTTCAATTGCATCCACATTTTTCCTCCAGTAGTTCATGGCAAGGTTCATGGCCTTCCTGTAGAACTGGGGCAAACTTGTGAATGCAGAGGATTCTGTGACTTACATGTATGATTTCAAGGTGCACTAGAGATCCGTACAAAAATACAAATGCCAGATTAGATGCCCTAGAGGAAATGAGGTGGTTCGTGCCTGACAGGCTTGTGCTGTTTCCGTGGTACAGATGCTTTTCTGTTACTCCCATACTGCTTTATATCTAGTGGGTGTTTTAGCACCATGTTTGGTGGAGTTTGAGGATGTTTTTTATGCTGACAGTGCTGTGCTCCTGGTAGCCCTTGGGACAGTTATTTCCATCTAGCATTGTTTAATCAGAGCCAGGGAATGGCTGAAGGAGTAACCAGATATCCCCTGCTGTGCTGGCATGCGGTCAGGCTCTTGCGATGGAAATCACCTTATCTAAATATAAACATTTAAGCATTAAGCTCCAGTCTAAAGCTAGATGTCTAGACATCTTTAGTCAACAGAGTGTCTAGCACTGCTGAAGAGCAATTCATCCTTTCCTAAGTGTCATGTCTAAGTCGTAGTGTGATGAGTAAACCCTGGAGAGCATCAGTCATTCTCCATTGGCAATGGATGGAGTCAAACCAGCCAGCTTAAGCTGGTGTTTAGTACTCTGGCAGCTGAAACTCAGGTGAGGTGAATTCCAATCTAGAGCTCAAGCTGTTGCTGCTGCCTCTCAGTGGGTAGAGAGGTGACAACTGGGAACATACCACTGTTGGTGTGCTCAGGCAATTAACTTCTCAGAAACTGTTTTGAATTTAGCACGCCCTGGAAAGCATTTTATCATTTTGTTCAGGATTAATTGGAAGACCAATGGCTTGTAGATAAGCCTACACATCGCTAATCATTTGTGGATCACTTGCTTTACAATGGCAGTGGGAATGAATGTCAGCTATGTAGAAGATGCCTAGTGATTCATTTATTTATTTTAATCTCTTGTGATGCCGACTCCATGTTCTCTAGAGCAGCTAGTATGGACTCTTCTCATCTATGCTAGTTTTGGGAAGAGAAGCTAGATTTTTAATCCATCAATTTAAACTGGAAATACAATTTTAATTCTGTCTGCACATTGAAAATCAATTTCCCCTTCAGTGAGGCACCAGTCCTGAAAAGCATCATTCATTCAAACACACACCTCAATTGCATCTTAAGTACAGTTGGGCTTAAATATGCTACTATGAGCTTTTTCTAACAAAAGGTGAGCTAAAAGCGCTGTCATTAAAAAAAAAACCCATCCAGATGTTTAGCTACCATAAGAAGTTTCACGTTTAGGAAAAGATATAGACGCCTTCCAAAATCCTTTCTGTAGCGTCAATGCAAACTCTTAATAGAAGAAAGTTGGGTTGTTGAATGTTGGCATGCAGGAGTGGGAGCCCTAAGGAGCTGTGTGAAGTACTGACAAACACCTGGCAATGCAAATCCTGAGAAGGCAGGAAAACGCCCTAATGGTTCTTGCAGTATTGCATCTACGCAATGAAAACACAAGATTTCTCTGCTATCCCTTTATTTCACTCAGTCTGGGTAGCAAGAAGTTCATTTGAAAATAGGACTGTGATATTTGTCAATTCAGACATGAGCATACACATACTGCTCTTCTCAGTTTAGCATCTGTTCTCGTCCCTGCACTTTTCAAGGTGCTCGTAGTTAACACGTGTAGATCAGTTTCTACAGACAGCACATAAAGGTGCTCTTTAACGCCATAGGGTACTTCTGACTCAAAGAATGGAGGGCGCTGGCATAATACTTGTCATAATTACTGTAGAAAGCCAGTAGTCATAGCAAACGTTTGGAGTGGCCTAAAAGGTAGCAGTAAGGCTGCAAATGGTAATGAAGAAAGATGTAGGATGTCTTTTATTACAATATTGTGCTAAAAGTCTTTGTGTTTTCTTCCGTTTTTATCATAGATCTGGAGTATGAAGCAAGACAGTTGTGTCCATGATTTACAAGCACACAACAAAGAAATTTATACTATCAAATGGAGTCCTACAGGACCAGGAACAAATAATCCAAATGCCAATCTTATGTTAGCAAGGTACTATTTATTCCTGGTTTTAAAGGCCTGTTAGGCATTATTTTTACTTTACTCTTTATATGTGTAGGTTCACAGAATGTTTTGTAGGACACTTTATCGTATTATGTTTGGATTAGTGTAAAAAAAAAAAAAATCTGTTAATCTGTTTTTTCTCTTGACAGTGCATCCTTTGATTCTACTGTTAGGTTATGGGATGTAGACAGAGGAATTTGTATTCATACTCTGACAAAACATCAAGAACCTGTGTACAGTGTAGCTTTCAGTCCTGACGGCAGGTACCTGGCCAGTGGCTCCTTTGACAAATGTGTACACATCTGGAACACACAGGTACAGCTCTTCCATCTGCTTAGAAGTTTGTGGTTTGGTCTTTTCCGTCCGCATCCTTCCAACCTGTGTTGCTCCATCATGTTTCGGCCACAAAGAGCCACTCCTAACATGCTGATTTGCTTTCTCTTTGTTCTAAGGTTGCTTCTGTTAATGGATGTACATTTAATTTCTCTCTTTGAGTGCTTGCCTGTGGTGAATAATAATTGTCCTTACATTGTCTTTACTTAGCAAAAAACCCAACAACAAACAAACAAAAAAACCCAAGCAAAAAACCACCACCACCAAAATGCATTCAACCAAGTGTCTCCAATAACATGTTGGATCCAAAAACTGTTAACTCTGAACTTTAAACTCCTGATAAAACAGGTTTGCTGTGAAAAATGCTGGCTGGCTGTAGACATACAAATCTGATTGCTCTTTCATTGGATTTCACCAAAAACCAAGGGAATGTAGAGTGAGAGAAAAGAACAACAACAGATGTTTCTACGTAACTTCCTAAATGACACTATTACTTGTTTTGTATTTTGGGCAAATAAAGGGCTGATTTAGAAAGTCCAAAGACTTTTGTTAGGCGAGGAGTGATCTCTGGCTGCTGGGGATTGGATACTAATTTTTGAAAGGTTCATGGAGGTAGCCGTGACCATCCCAAGTTTGGTCTGTCAAACACAAGAGGTCAAGATGCGATAATTGTGTTTGTCATGTCCTCTAACGCAGTGCTGGGATTGTCCAGGAGTCTCATGTGGACCATTTCCTCTGAGAATTTCAGCTTGTAAAAGCAGTGGGAAAGTCTGACATGTTGTACAAATTTTACTTGTTTGCTTGGATTTTGTTATGTTAATTACATGTTTTGTCCCTTTTTAGACAGGTGCCCTAGTTCACAGTTATCGGGGAACAGGAGGGATTTTTGAGGTTTGCTGGAATGCAGCAGGAGACAAAGTTGGAGCAAGTGCTTCAGATGGTTCAGTAAGTGCTGCTTGACTTAGTTGACATTCCAACAAGCATCTTCTGGAAATGTTTTGACTAACAACGGAGACAAAATTTCCTTCTGTAGCTGAAGTTTGAGTACAGCCAGCTCACCTGTAGATTTTTGCCTGTAAGGGTGTCGTAATGTTACAGGGAGAATGTCTTTATTCCAGCTCAAGGTATTACTGCTCTGAACCCCCCAAAAACCTCAGAGGGTGAAGATGCCTCTACCTTAGATTTTCTGTCCCTGCTGGGGCTTACTATGGAAATGTGTTCAGTGTCTTGTCACTGTAGTCTGGAAACAATTTCATTTTTGCCTCTTTGCCCTTTTCAAGAGAAAATGTTCAGTGTAGGTGATCTTATTATTAATGCATGATAGGAATGAAATACCTTCCGCATTGCATTCAACAGAAAGCTCAGCAAAACAAAGTATAATGTTCCGAATGCTCATGATTAAAAAGCTCCTAAAAATGACAGGAGCTATATGTAAATATATAGAATAAATATATTGCTTAGAAGAAGCAGGAAATAAAATCGTATGTTTAACTAATGGTGACAGCACCCCCTGTCACCTCAGAGTGGTATATTGTAGTATCACCTCCTGGCTGTTCTGACATGGTCCTGCAAAGCACTGCAGGGAAATACTGACATGCAGTTCTTCGTGACAAGTACAGTTCTTGGTTTTTGGCTTGCTTGTCTTCTGCCATGGTTTAAAAGAAGGAGGAGGGAGCCAAAGGAAAAGCAAAGTTAGAATAAAATAAGAGTGATAAAGGAATTGTACTGTGAAGTGCTGCAGCTTAAAGTAACCAGTGTCAGCTAAAAGCAGTCCTGGTAGCTTTGTAGTGCAGGGTCTCAGGTAGTACCGTAACACAGGTGCCAAAGTGTTCTCCTGTGCCGCGTGCTTCGTGCTGGGGAGCAAGAGCACTTTGTTCAGAACAGAAGGAAGAAAGTTCTGTATTTTAAGTAGATAAACTCCAGAGAATTAATTTTGATTGGTCTTTCAAATCATTTTAGTCTAGACAGTATCATAAAAGGAACAAAAGCTCAAGGTGTATCCTGCGTAGAAACTAATTATCATTCCCCACCAGATGACCCTTTCATATACATGCTGGGTAACCTTTCCAGGCTTCCAGTTAATTTGGCCCAAGAGGCTGATTGTACCTGCAACAAATTTGTTTCCATCTAGTTTCTGCTCTTTTGAAAATGTTGGTTTTATTTTGCTTTATATTATTTGCTAACAAAAGCCTTTTTCAACCTCTCTGTTTCAAATGTACTTATAGCTGGTAATAACTGGGCAAATGCAGGCCCTTTTGAACTGTTTGGTGACTAAAAGCATAGCTCATATATGATTATATTTTACTTGTAGAGTTCTGTATCTGACAGAACTAGAAGCACTGCTTAGTGAAGGTTTCGAAACGACTAAAACTGCAATTTGTATCCCGTTAACTGGTTTTTTCAGACTTATTTGGATCAGTTCTAGTATTTGTTCACATATTTTTAATTTCATTTTGCTGTATTTTTATAACCTAGATCCAAGTAAAATCTTGGCCTTACAATATTAAATAACAGGCAAGCAGCTCGCGTAAGCCGTTGTTGATGTTCTGACAGTAACGCTCTGGGCAGCAGTACCTTTACTTAGCACCCGGGTCTCGCTGGGTGCTCATAAACAAAGTGCTCGCCTGGTGGTTTTTTTTTTTTTCCCCCCAGTCCATTGTTAATGGATATAAAATTAAGCTCACGCAATCTGTTCTGTAGCTGTTGCTCCGATACTTCATGCCGAGTTGCATCACAACGTGTAACGCTGTGCAGTGTGCAATTTCTGTATCTGTGTTTCTTTTTCTTGCAGGTTTGTGTATTAGACCTACGGAAATAGCGCTACTAGTTGGAAGCCATGGACCGACTATGAATGTGTACATAGCCAAAATGACTGTCCCTGACCCATGTACTGCTATAGTCCCAATTGAACCATGGCCAGTCCACTACAGCCAAACGTAAAAGAAATATATACATATACTGTATATAAAAAAAGAGGAAAAAAAAAAAAAAAAGACACCCTGAAGAGGATGACAGAGTTTTGTCACAGCTTGTGAATCCTGTTCACCAAGTGCTGGAATCTGCTGTGCCCCAAAATAACATTTAAAGGTTTTGGATATGAAAAACGGAAGAGAGAGAGCGAGAGAGAGAGAAATATACCATGTACAAGAGCAGACCCATATACATACCAAATTCAGAAGATACTAATGGCAGCCTTCATTACCCCTTCCCACCCTTAAATCCATTATGACAATGGATGGGGGGTATTTTTGTTTTCCTTCTCAGTAGTTGAGCAGTTTGTGTGTACAGAGAAAAATGGACTTACAGAAATCTGCAGCAGTAGTTTTTTTCTTTGCTTTTAAACATTCGGTTTTCTGTTTTGTTTTGGTTAAGTTTACAGATGCATGAAGTAAGGGAGTGAATTAGTTTCTTGTTTATATTTTGTTTTTTCACCTTGGGAAAAAAATGTTTCTTTGAAACATATTTTAATGCATTCTTTGAAGAGGTAGATTGAACCTGATAACGTTTGGTACATTTTTGTGGCTCCCAGAGCACAATTTTGTGAACAGAGGGAGGGTGGAAAAGGGATTCTGGAGAGAGAAGAAAAAAGAAAATCCTTCGAGACGTTACCTTTCACGTCCTGCTCATCTACAAAGTATGACAGTAATGGGTATAATGTGATGTTTTATTTTCTGGTGACATGGCTGAAATGCAGTAGTTTCTTATTTGGGACATAATTCTGCCAAACTTAAGAATAGAAGGGCACAAAAATACAGGAAAGAAAAACACAGGGATGCAAAAAAAAAAAAAAAGGACAAAAAAAAAAAAAAGAGGAAACATGCATCTTCTGTTGCTTTAAGACCATAGCTAAAATATGGTTAAATTGTGCACTATTGTGGAAAGGAGCAAAGTACAGCTGGGGGATTGTTTTTAAGAGGTTAAGATCTTTCTGGACAAGGGTTCATGCCACAGCTTCTTTGAGAGTTGCCCATCATTATTTGTAGGAGCTTAGATGTATAATTGTAACCAAACTCCAGTATTAAAAGTATCTCATGTAATTTTTCTTTATTAAAATAAAATCTTTGGCATATATTTGATAATACTGCCATTAAGAGGCAAAATGTTTACTACCTTAGATGGAAAAAAAACCTTAAACAGAGGACTTGCTTCAAGTTTATTTTAATAGCAGTGATTCAGCTTATTTAAAAGATGAATACTTGCACTAATTCCCCTGCTGCTCCAGTCCCGCAGTTTATTGTATCTTGTGACTACATTTTTTTCCAAATATAGGGTAGATGTAAGCTGCTATTTTTTTAATAATCACTACTATATAGTGTCTTTTACTCTGTTTACAATATCAAGTATTTTTCTTACAATGACAGATGTATATGGCAAACCTTTTTCTGCTCATGTGATTAAAAGTATACTGATTGTGGTTTTATTTGTAAATGATAGCATGAGGTTGTGTTTATGCCTATGTGTAGTCGAAAAGGTTGCATCATGTCTTGCATAAGATTCCAAGAGTGTAAATTTATGAAAAGAGAGGTTGTCAAATTTATGTCACAGGCATTTTACTTAAGGAATGGTTTAATATTACAGAGCTTTGCAAAGTTACCGGTTTTATAACACTATTTCAATCACAAATAATTTTGTGGCTTATGATTGCTAATCTCTAACCGGGTTTCTTTTTTTTTTTATTTTTCATTTTGTGGGTGGGTTTTTTTTTTTGCCCTCTGAGTTAGGTATAAATTGATTTAATTGAGATAATGCAGCTTTGACATTTTAACCATTGATTTCTGCTATTTCCATGGAGTAAACACGACTTGAAGCAAGTCTGAGTTTGGCTAAGGTAGGGTAGCAATTTGCCAGTGGTAAAGAGAAGTCAACAATACATTCTTTATATATACCCCAGGATTATACTATTATCATACAGAGTGTTTAAAACCAACAAAGAGTCATATCCATAACGACAGTCATCCGCGGTGGTTCGGTGCCAGCTCTTTTTAGGGTTTTGGAACATATTACAAATGTTTAGAGCAAATTACCCTGTGAGTTACGATATGTAGGAAACCTAATATATGGAGTGTCTGGCACTTGAAATATTGCTTTTATTGCTGGAGGTCCATGACTGTGGCTGACCTCTGTCATTTAATGAAAAAAAAAAAAATAAAAAAAAATTCTGTGCAATAATTTTAAACTGTGCTCCCAGGAATAGACACAAATGTTTTGAGTATGTTTAAGCTGCATTTTTCGTTTAGCAATGCATTTGTCAATTGCACTGAATTTAAACCTGAAAGTCAGAAGTGATTCTTGATAGTACTTTTGTATTTTAATATGGACAGTTTATTCATTTTCATAAAAGTTATTGGGCAATTCTTTCAGCCGATCTAAACGATTGTGGTGGAATTCTGTGACATAGCTGCAAGATCACACAGCCATGTTCTAGGGTATTGCCATTTTCCTCTTTCGCAGTCATCAGCTGTTTCGGTTGTAATTCCAGTTGCATAAGCATAGCGTCACGTATTCCGAAAGAGACAAAACAGCGCTTCAGTCTCACAGGTCCAGGGTTTTCAGGTGCTTGAAGCACAGTCCAGCAGGAACGTCAGATCTGTTGACTTGAGTGCTCTGGCCGCGCAGGCTGAGATCCCCAGCCCGGTGTTCGTCAGCAGTGCCCCACTGCAGTGGAACGACGCCAGTTTCCGCTAGCGAAGAATCTGGCCAAGAGGTATTTTATTGTTGTCCTTTACTAGCATGCCACAGTGCTGCTCCTGCTCACGCCTCTTCTCGCCTCTCGTTTTCTACCCGGTTAACTGCGTGCATGCAAGGTGTGCTACATTCTGTGATCCTGTGAAGCAAAAGGAGAACCACGACATGAATTATTATCCTTTATAGCACAAAGACCTCGTATTCAGTAGGGAGGTAGACCATCCAGATTGATCCTTTAAATGGAAGATGCCAGATGGCAGTGAGACCCCAGCTTTGTGGGAACGTGTGCACGAGGAATTCTGCCGCGCCGGTTTTCCAAGCATAAAGGCAAGCGTGTGCATAAGCCTTCGCATACATTACGATTCCTACTTTTTCCAGTTCAACACACATTAGTGGGCAAATATCCAAACAGAGGATAAAAGGAAGGGGGAAAACTGGGCTCAGAATTAATGATGGAATAAGAAATGAACCGCTCTCTAGTTTGCTGTCTTTCTATGCATCCATCTCAGAATGCCGGTCCTCATTTCTGCATTATTAGGTCCAGCTTTTGGTAGAGTTCCTCTCTTTCTATTTTTACGTTAGCTTTTTCTGCATTTTTAAATTGATGTAAAGATTCCCAACCAGTGGACTTTTTAGTGTAGTTAAGAGAATATCTAGGTCCTCATAAAAGCTTTTTTAGACTCTTTGTAATGTTGATAAACTTGGTTTATTCTGGGACTACAATTGTGCAGGTTATTTAGCGTGTCTATTAGATAATTGGAAATCTTATATGAAACACTAAAAGTGCCTCTTTTTCTGGGTTGGGTGGAGGGAGGTAATAGTTACCAGAGTCAGAATGACATGGCATTTCGAAGCATGTTTCTTGATTTCATGACACTTTAATGCATCTTGAGAGAAAGGCCAAAGATTTCTACCGATTTTAATTAATTTTCCTTTTAAAAAGCACTCCTTGTTCCTTACACTGCTTACCTCATGCTAGGGTATTGAATGGACATTGTAGCTTTGAAATGTTCTTTGTGTTTAGGAAGAGTAGTAGGTGGCATCGGGCGGTCGTGCCGGTTTGCCGACGGAGCCATCTTCGCGGCCGATGCGTTTAGTTCTGCCGAATGAAGGAATTTCATTAAAATCACAGACTGGGTTTTTCGGCCTGTAAATAAAAGGTTGTATGTTTTTGTCTGTTTAGCGAAGAGGAGCCTTGGGACCCGATTTTTCCAGTCTTTACTTACCCAGAAATCCCATTGTCTTTCACTTCACGAGAAAACCTTGCCAGAACAAGCAGTGGAGGCGTTGGGTCTGTGCGATACGGTGAAAGGAACCACGTCTCACGCGAGCCGGGACTCCCCCTGCCGTCGGTGGGGGTTTGCCAGGGTTTGCCAGATTTAGCCCAGCGTTCCTTTCCCACTGACCAGCGTGGTAGCTTCTCCCTTCACAAAGCCCCGTAGAGCCGTCCCCAGTGGGATCGGTCTCACACTCTCCAGAAGTCTGAAGAAAGCAGAAGCAACATTGTGGCATGTTAGAAGGAAATACGGCTTCGGGAGACAGCAGTAAATGCCCATCGAGATCCCTGACGTGTTCCGTAGCGAGAGCCGTGGAGCAGCCTTCACCTCTCCCTCTAGAGAAGGCTCTGGAGCAGCACGCTCCGTGAAGTGGGGCTGTCTCCACTGTCAGTCTGGTGGGGGGCAGACGAACCAGGAAGATCTGCTGATTCTTGCGGGTTGCAGATTTAGTGTTAATAGTGCTTCAGATCAGTAGTTTTGAGTACATAATTCGCTTTCTCTGCCTTTCAGTTTGAAGCTTGACAATAACTTTGAGGCATGTTTTTGTTTTGTTTTCTTTTTTAAATAATCATTCATTTTTACTTCATAATGTTTTTTGACATTCGTGGGTAAATACAAGAGAACAGTCTGCATGTTGTTGCTAGTCCAGTGTACTTTGCAATCTTGTCCTCAACAGACTGCGGTGTGCAGAACAGTAATTCTAGAATACAGAAGTAATTTTCTCTCTCTCCTGACATTGACATTGTAGTTGTAATGGTTTCATTTGGAGTTACAAATCCTTTGGGTCTAATTCTGTGAGCCTACCTATAGCACTGGATTAAAATGTCTGCATCATTTCTTCAGTTACCCAGTTAAATTACAACTGTTGTAAAAGTGTAAACCAGCCCATGACAGTTTTTTGTACTTGTTTAAAGGACTTTTATTGTTCAGTTTTCATGATTATTGTCTAAAGAAGACTGATATAGATGTTCTATACTGTCCTGGACCATGTTAATTACACTTTATGATGTATTTTGGTTCTACATCACAATGATTTGTCCCCAAGGCCCTTATATCCCTTCTAGGCACATTTTCTGTTGCAGTTTCCCTTTGCATTGTATTGCTTTGACAACTGTAATTTGAATCAGATCTGAAAGAGGTCCAGAATAAAATATATTTTGATATTACCTTGGCTGAATGTTATATACTGGTAATTTTGAATGCTTGGTACAGATGATTTACAGATGATTAAGTTGGGGAAGCGATAGGCTGAAACGCTATTTTTATTTTGGCACGTTTTCACGTAAGACGGTGTGTAAGAAGCAGTGGGAGGTAATTCACAGCACAGCTACGTACGCTTTAGGAGCACGCAGTAGATGCTGCGAACCATGAAGCTCTCCCCTGCCACCATTTACCGCTGTGCATTTGGTTCAGTCAAAGCGATTTCTCACGTGCGTGTTTTACATGCTTCACCTTCTCCTCACGCATGCGCTTGTGGAGGAGAAACCGAGACTAGTGATGCTCACAGCTACAGCCCAGCTGTTGAGAAGGCTGGAGGTGTGGAGCAGGCTCCCATGCGGTAATGCCACCTCACGTCGGAGATCCGCTCCGACGGAGTGATTCGGTTTGAGTGTGCAAAGGAACATTATTTATTTGACTGTGTTTGAGATGTTTGAAACCATTTGGATTTACAGCTGAAATAACGTGTGTCCACCTATATGCAACGATGTGTTAATTCCTTTAGAATTGTGGGGTGTATCATAATTCAAGAGAGGGAACCGGGATGGTGTGTTTTCAACGTCACTAGAAGCTTATGGTGAAATTCCTGCTTTTTCATGTAGACTACTTATTTGCCATAGTATGTTCAAAAGCAACAGCTTTCTGATTTCAGTAATGTCATCAGAATAAATTTATTTTAATATGTTGAAACTTGCTGTTGAAAAGGGTACGTAATGGATTGAAAGCAGAGGAGGGGCTGTGTTTTACAAGGGTAAAACCAGCTGTGGATTCCCTTCCCCTGGACTCTGCATTTCAGCATTTCTCTGTTGTCATTTGAATTTTAAAGACCAATATTGAAGCAATTTCACCGTTTTGAAACAGACTGTTGGTACTAACTAATGTCACGATACAGAAAGTTTGTGTGTCTTCAAATTTCCTGAGCACAAATGCTTCTCTCCAGAGCACGACCACCCTGAGGTGCAGGATCCACGGGGTGGTGGTGCGGTACGTGGGTGTGACATGGTGGTGATGCCCACCTTTGTCCTTGGAGCAGGAGACAGTGTTCCAGGTAGGTGCATTATGCCGTTACTTCCGGAGTCTTTGCGTTGATGTTTAGTTTTCCTCATGCTATAAAAATCTGGGGTTTGTAATTCTGTAGGACCTCATGATCTCGGGTGTTCATAAGGTCCATGTTCCCTACCTCACAGGGAAAAGATTTAATGGAATTCTAAGCAACATCTTTGGTTCCCTGATGTCAGCACAGGGCAGCTGTAACAGAATAATAATTTAGGAGAGATTTATTCATGATTCTGTAGAGAATGATGATGCCCCAGTTAGTACAATTTGTCCTGAAGGAAAGCTGACCCAGGAGTTCTGCAGTGCAGCGGCTTTCTTGTTTATCTGACTAACTGAGAACGGATACCATAAAGGATTGTTTGAAGGATGAAACAAGACACGGGTTTTCTTAACAGACGTAATGTGAAAATGTTCGGCTCCTCTATTCATTCTTCAGATACCAACTCAAGGTTTTGGTATCAAGGTGTCAAGAAGTCTCACTTGAGGTCAAGTACTTTCAACAGACTCTTCTTGTTTCCACGGAGGTTTTCTGACTTGTTCTAGATACAGAGAACCCTGTTTTTTACCTTGAGAGAGCTGCACGTGGAGCTTTCTGCGTTACCTGTTCTTCAGCATTTCAAGACTCTTTCACTGTCCAGTGACAGCTCGGGCTGAGTGTTCTCCCTTCCCTGTTAGCGAATGAAAGGCCCCTGCTCTCAGCAATGCTGAGGGCAATTTTCCAATTTCTTCAGTACAAGCAGACCTGGGGCAGCACGTCTGAAAAGAAATGTTGGTGGACGAAGGGTGGGGTTTTTTTTCTGACAAATATTAAAACTCCATCTATTAAAGGTCACGTTTCCCATTCCACCATATTGAAGTGCACCTAGAAGTCTAAGGCACCATTTGCCGCTCTTGCGTGTTGTCTCAGCCTTGACAGAAACCATGAAATCTGCAGGCTCCATTTAGTTTAGTTTCTACCTTTATCCCCGCTTCGGATGTCTCCTGTTGACCAGAACATCTGAAGGTGTAGGGTCAACCTTTAATAAGTGCCAGGCACAGGAAGGGTGTCAGTCATCTGCCCATGGCTGTTGGTCCTCCAAAGCTGTGTTGGCTCTTTACGGTCTCTTTCTTGCTCACAGAGCTGCGGTGCTGCATCACTTGCAATTTCAAAAGCTACGAGGAGCGTAACGTCCACTTGCTGTTCGGCTTGAACTGCACCGAGGCTTTACACTTCATAAATACGGAAAAAGACTTCTTAATGATGGAACTACCGTGCATTCCTGACACTTAAATTGGGAGACACAGTAGATTCTGATGTGTATCCCTTAATTTCTTTGAAGTGAATAAGTTTTAAGGTAGGAAATTCCCACCTTAGGAAAACAGTGAAGAATTGCAATTACTTGATGCTTAGTTTACTTTTTGTTATTTGAAAGTTCTGCAGTTCTTTCACTTTCTGTTGCCACATCTCATCTATCTTCAGTTCTCTTGAATACCGCAGCAGTTGGATGCTGATTAGGTGGTAGGAACAAGCTGCTTTCTAGCCGTAAGTAATGTGAAGCCAGAAGCCGATTCCCAAGGCAGAGAGGTAGGAGTGGGTGTAGTTCTTGTAGCTGTGGTGTTTACCATCTCGTGCTCAAATCAGTAAATCTTGCTCTCTGTGCTGAATTTAATATTCCATTATTTTATTCTATTAAATATTCTATTTTAGTTCAGTTCCTGCAGCTAATTTGACAGGAAATCATTCAACACAGTTTTCTTACAGAACAAATTACAACTTTGTGCCCTGTGTTAAAGCAGGGAAATTTCCTGTTCGGTGCCCGCTCAAAATGTCAGCTAAATAGAGGCTGCTCTTGCCTGGGCAGAGGGTGTGCCTCGGACTTTGGGGTTGAGGTATATGATTTCTTACTGGAGCATTCAAGAGAGAAATACGTGATGACCTATTTATATATTTCTCTTATTCCTGTTTGCTTGGCTGGTGGATAAATCCACTCAGTGTTTCCACTGGAGGCTTTTCTCATTGCAGGTAAGTTATGCCTCTGAATTGCACAAGAAATGGGAATAAAGATAAGAAATCTGCGCCCGTAGTGCTGCGTTAGCTTGAACATCAGCCCATTACGTGGCTTTCTGGGTCGTTGGCAGCTGGATCACGTTTTACACGCAGGGATACAGGAATTCCAAGAGTTCTGTGTCTCCACCTTTCCAGCCACTTTATGCCACTGTATTTAGGAGGACTTTTAAATAAGCAAGATCAAATTGAATACTTGTGCTTTTGGATGTTCTGTTTGAAAATAATGGGGTCATCAAATAATTAGGAAGGCAGGGGGCAGTTACCATGCTTGTAGGTCTTGAGGAGAACTCAGCAGTCGGGCTGCATGCGCCTGCTCCTGACAGACAGCTGCCAGTCTGGTCCCAAAGGCTCTCCCGAGCCATCTATTTCAACACTGTGACGGCCTTAATGCGCTTTTCTGTCTCATCTGCATCTTCGCTGTTGCAGTTAGAAACTTACTGTTTTGTCCACCCTGACTGTGGGGGGGAAAGAAAAAGCTGGTTTTTTTATTGTTTACAGGAGCCTTTTACATATTTGAAATCTGTTGTTGTGCCTTTTCTTTAGGCTGAACCATCCTTGGTGCATCTTAATTCCTCAACACCAGCTGCTCTTCTTGCCCAACAATCTAATGAATGCTGAAATAAGGGTCTCGTTTACAAGAACCATTGTCTCTGGCATGAGTGAGGAAGAGGGGGGGAACTGAAAATGAAATGAGACTCCTAGTTGTGCAATTCTGCTGTAACAAATACAAACAGTGGCTCAGTAATTTATGGGTTTGTGTTATTGATGTCCCAGCAACAATGGGACCTCATTGCTCTTGGAAGTTTACAAACACCTTTCTTCTCTTCTACAAGCCTTCGTTTGTGCTATTGCCCTTCCCTGGTTTTCAGCTTGTGACAGGTCTTGTCCAGAGTTGCCCAGCAGGTCTACGGCAAAGCTATGAATAAACTCAAAATTCCCTGCTTTGAAGGCTTTTCCCCCAAAAGAGGGTGGAGAACCAGGCCAAGGGTTGTGCCTACCCGCAGCTTCCAGCTGGGACCACCCTCCCAGACCAGTACTGCTACAGCAGTGTTCCAGAGACAGTGAGGATGGGGAAGGGCACCCTGGAGCTGGAGAAGTACGTGATGCCTGTGCTGAAACAGAACAGACGAGTGAATTCATAAAGTACTCCAGTGATTTGCTGGTACACTTGGTAAGGGTACAAAGAGAGAAAGAATTTTTGCTGCTTTATATTAAATACACTTTCAGGCAGTAAATTCTTTTTTTAATGTGATAAGAATATATTTCAGTCAAGGCCACTTCTATCTCATGGAGACCTACATGTTCCTGATTCCTGACCACACACTCTCTCATCTCCTGAAGAGCTTCTTTTAAACAGACCGATGTGACAAGGGTTCAGAAGTAACCAAATCTACTGTAAATAAAAAGCTTTAAAGACGTACCGTTTTTTAGAATGGGAAAACCCCAAACATCTGCAAACTGAGAGGTCATTTCTCAGCTGAGGCCGCACATAAGTCATTTCAATCCAAACGGGAGGCAAAACCTGTAAGCTGTAAAAATCAAAGACCTGACATGTCTCTCGAGTGCTCTGCTTAGCAGTCACAGCTGGCTGCAGCCCCGACCCCGGTGAAACAGCTCTTGAAAGGCCACCAGAGCAGCCAGCTCCAGGCATAATACTTAGATGGCATCTACCCATCATAGCTAAGACAGCATCCAGCACCTCTTCCTGGCTACAGGAACGGTTAAAAGCTCTCAAAAGGAGAGAGAAGGTTCCTCTCTGTGAACTGCTTCAGGTCACTGACCCACCAGAAAAATACTGGCTGGTTTTGTATTTCTCTCTTTCCAGGTGGAAGAGCAGAGCTGGAGGCAGTGGGTTTGCCCAGCAGCAGGGTGGGCTGTTAGAGCAGCGCAGCAGCTGCATCCACCCACATGCCCAGTGAAAGCTTGTGTGCTGGTTTTGGCTGGGGTAGAGTTAATTTTCTTCACAGTAGCTGGAGTGGGGCTGTGCTTTGGGTTTGTGCTGGAAACGGCGTTGATAACAGAGGGATGTTTGCGTTATCACGGAGCAGTGCAGGCACAGGGACAAGGTGTTTTCTGCTCGTCACACCACCCCACCAGTGAGCAGGCTGGGGGTGGAGAAGTTGGGAGGGGACACAGCTGGGACGGCTGACCCCAACCGACCAGAGGGATATTCCAGACTGTGCTCAGCATATAAAACTGGGGGGAGAGTAAGGAAGGGTTGGAGGTTCAGAGTGATGGCGTTTTTCTTCCCAAGGAGCTGTTACATGTGATGGAGCCCAGCTTTCCTGGAGACGGCTGAACGCCTCCCTGCCGATGGCAGCCAGTGAATGAATCCCTTGCTTTGCTTTGCTTTGCTCTGCTGGCATGCACGACTTCTGCTTTACCTGCTAAACTGCCTTTATCTCAACCCATGGATTTTCTTACTTTTACCCTTCCGATTCCCTTCCCCATCCCACCGGCGGAGTGAGCGACCAGCTGTGTGGGGCTGAGCTGCCAGCTGGGGTTAAACCACCACGGTTTGATATATACTGAGATTTCTGGATGTGTTCTCCAGCAAATGGGCACCTGAGGGTGCTCTCGTGTCTGTGGGTATGCAGGGAATGACTGAAAAAGGGTGAAGAGGTATGAGCTGTACTTTCAGTATGCAGATCCTTTCTAGCTCTGGGTTATTACCTACTTTGCTCTTGCTTGTCTTGGGGAGCAACCTGAACCCTTCCTCTTGGGGGCTGAGTCTGACTGCTGCTGCCGTGGGGAGAAAGTCAGAAGAAAAGACATCTCCTTTATCAGCCCTAATTGAAGGATCGAACAGTCTCAGTGGTGGTGGAGGGGGTAGGTGTGCACTGTACTCTCACTTGCTTCCATATCCCCAAGGGGGAAGTGGAAACCAGAAAAGGAGGTTTTGTTAGCATTATTTTATCACTGCACTTATTCCAAAACTTCCAGTTCCAGCTGGGATTGCTGCAGCAAGGTAAGCTGCAAGATTTTGTTTTCTTTTCCTTTTCCTGGTGTCAGAGAATAGTTGTGCTTTGTACAGGCTCCTAAGCAGCCACGGTGCTGGGGCAAGAGCAGCAGCAACCAGCAGAACAGTTCAAGCCAGGCACCGTGGCAAGTCCTGCAGCTCCTGGCAGGTGTCCCAGCAAGACTCACATCACATTGAAGGCTGTTTCTAGAAACTCAAAAACCAACTTGGTCTGGACTAATAGCGCTGGGCTTTAAGTTTCAGACTGCAGGTGTGGGACTCTCGATAAGGTTTTCTAATACATCTTCTGACCTAGAGCTTTGCTGCTTGCATGCAACTGTCCAGTGTCCAGTTTGTGTAAGCGTGGAGACAAGCTGAGAGAGCAGTGTGTGGTGTCATGGCTTGTGTAATTTGTACAGGACAAATAGGAAACAGAAAATTGTCTTGGAACCGGAGCAAATGTAAGGTTCAGGACATAAGCGGTGTTATTATTTCCCATTTCCTGTAATCCAATTTATGTACTTCCAGCCTTCCCTATACAAAAGAGCAGCTGGAGGAGTCATTAAAACAAAGACTGGAATCCAAGACTGCCTGTAATTCAGATACTTCAGTGACAGAAAAATGTCTAGTTCCAAGAGAAAGCACGTGCAAGGACCCAATCTCCCCAAATGGCAGAGATGTTCGTTTGTTCAGACCAACCCCCCTGTGCTTGAGAGCAAACAGTTTACTACTTCAGTAAATAAACATAGCTGTTAAGAAGTTACGATCAGACTGTTGTATTCGCTGTCCGCTGAGTAAAGGACAGTGTGCAGGCTTCTGCTGCCCGAGTGTGCCTCAAGTACAGAAAAAAAGGAGATTAAGAGGCAGGTACAAGGGATGATGCCTCGGGACCGCAGTCCCTTCAGCTGATGGGTGGGTGGAGTGTTCTTCCACCATCAAGTCTGCTGTTAGAGCAGGTGTGTGTGGATGTACAGGGGAAGGAGAGCGGTCAGGACTGGGTGAAGAGTACCAGGCTGTCGTCTTGGCAGAACAACAGGGAAACTCCCCCTGGCCCAGCTGTCCTTGGAGACTGGGGTCAGCCACGGTGCACTCGCAGACCTTCCTCCCCTCGTTGCCTTGCACTGGTTTGTCTGGGAGGAGCGCTGCCTGTTCCCGCCGTTATAGCTCCCCGGGGTGCAGTCCGTGGCCATTAGCGTTAAACGCAGGATTTAAAGCGGTGTCTGTACAATTGATATCAGAGACAGTCTCCTAACCAACAGCAGGGAGGGGGATTTGAGCAATGCCGTGTTCTGCCCTTCTCATCCATGAATGCCATACCCCAGGAGGTGGGAAGGCATTTTCCCCCTTGCTGTTATAGATATTTCTGGGGTGGCTGACTGCCAGCTCCATGAAAGTCAGTATCCAAATCTCTGGGAAATTCAGTACAACAAAATTATCATCCCTGACTCTGACCTAAGCTTTAAAAATCCATTAGTGTGACCTGTGCCTCAGATGGCAGGTGCAATTCCTCATTAAAATCCATTCCTTCCTGTCACTTTTCAGTGGTGTCCTGCTAAACTGTGCGACGTCTTTTCCCGAAGTGCATGTTTTAAGTTTTGTTTCATCTTTTTTTCATCAGCCCAAGAGACTCTCCACAGTGTTCCAGGAGCTGCCTGGGCGCCCAATTCCTTCCTCCTCACTCCCTGCTTTCCCCGTCAGAGGCTGTGGCAAAAGCTCTGCATATGTTTATCTAAGCAATGCGTACTGGGGTTCTTTGAGATACAAGTTGATTGTTTGAGAAAATGGAGCTGTTCTACTTCACTAGAAAATGTAGTAGTTACTTATTGGGCTCAGTTATTCCAGAGGTTAATGCATTGTTGCTCTTGCAGCTGTTGGCAGAAAGGGCTCCTCTCTGGCAATGGCGCGCATGCTGATGAACTCCATGGCTTGTTTCTCTGGCTTTTACACTTGTGCTGCCACCCCAGCTGCTTCTGTCTCTGGATAACTACAGCAGAGGATCCCATATTTAGTGGAAACAACATCTTTTGATGACAAACAAGTTCCCTGTTAGATGTCATAAGGAGTGATGTGAAGACACCATGGAGACTTGTTAGAGGAATCAGATGAAATGATCCAGACGGTCGATTTAACTTTTTCCTTCCTGTCGTTCCTAATGCCTGCGGGAGATAAACTCTGTTCTTCTTCCACCGGAGAGCCTTACAGTGCTAGGAATCTGAGACACGAGTTATCCCTGCGGCAGCTCTCATGAGCCCACGCTGATGTTGATGAATTGCTCGTGTCTCATAACCCACATCTTACTCTTACAGACACAAGACTTGACGGTTACACTTTGACTGTAACACTTTGTTCAGTTCTCAGTTTCTGTTGCTTTTATAACCCCGTCATTGTGCCTAATATCTGCTTTAGAGACTATTTCTGCTTTATTTCCATGCGTTTCTGTTATTTCAAGGAGAGCTGCCAGGACATTCATTGCCCGAAGTGTCAGCGTGGTGTATTTATTTAACAGGTGTCGCTGTCTCAGCCTGCACGGCAGCCCGTGGCTCCGTGGTGCTGCACATCTACCAGGAACCCGGGTTTGGCCGTGTCCTTACGCACACCAGCTCATCTGCTCTGATTAGGCCGTTTGGGCTGTAATGCCTCATTTCATGGCTGCTGGCCTTTAAAAGCAAAGAACAAAATAAACTGAAAAAAAGAAAAGGTGGGGTGGGGAGAGAAAAAAAAGAGAGAAAGGAAAAAACCCAAGCCAGGCTCAGCTCCCACTTCTTTCCAAGCCCTGTTCAGACCTCACGCATCTTGCACAGCTCTTCAGAGGTATGTAATTATCTGGCAGAGCCATGTACTTTGCTATCCCTTCTCTGTGCTCAGTGAAAGCTGCTGAGCCTGTGTTCTTTTTGAAAATAACAGCAATAAAAAAGACTTTAAAGGAAAAGATGCTGTTGCCATGCAGAGCATGCTTGTTTGGGCAGTTTGATGTCCTATTTTTATTATAAATATAATTGAATTTCCAATAGTTACAAGCAAACAACTGTCGTGTGGGAATAAAAAGAAGTAGACGTATGCTAATCGAAAGCTCTGATAATTACAATCTTCAAATTAATTAACGAGCCAAAGGCAGCCAAACATTAGCATTTAGAAAGCGCTTTGCTGCATTAACCACTAATGAGTTCATTTAAATCTATCATGCAACCCATTTTGGAAAGCGTGAGCCATATTTAATCATATTCAATCAGATTTAATAATGAAATCCTTAACATCAGACATTGTTGACTGTGAAATTGCCATAGAATTTTACTTGTTGGATACAGGGGATACGATATATGTATTTATTGTTAGCTCAGTTGTACCTTGAGAGAACTGTGGAAATAAGTTACATGTGGCTGGGTAAGAATATTCTTAAAGTAAGTGAGAAGTGACAAAGAATTTTGTGGGTTTTTTTTTTTTTATCTGCTGTTTTTTCTTTTCATTAAATGAAAATAATTTGTTACTTTTGAGAAATTAATCAGTAATTTCCCAAATAAACTTGGGAATTCCATGATAAAAGAGAATATTTTTGCTTAAGCTATTTGCTACTTTCAGCCAAAGCAGTTGCGGTGCTGCTGTTCGCTGGCACAGCTCTGCTCTCCGTTTCTTTCCTCCAGAGCTGAAATAACACAGAAGAAGTCACAGGAGCTTCTCTGCATTTAAATCAGAGTAACTGAGGTGGAACCTCCATCCATTGCCTGTTCGGAAACAGTCTAATTTCTGGTCCCATTGAAAGCACCGTGCGCTTTATCATTGGCTTAATAGAGCAGATCAGTCACCACCAGCTCAGAAAGGAGACTGCTTCCACCAAAGGCAGTGGAGTTACTGAACTCAAGACACTCTTTTGGATAAAGTATCATTCTCTGCAAAGTGTTTTGTTGAACATTTCAGCCAGATAGAGCTGTTTCAATGGGTGTCAACCCAACAATTTCTTGCATTTGAGGCTACACTGGCACATGCAACAGCCAAAGGTTGGGCTGTCCACCTGGCAAGTGGCTGACTGCCGTGAAGACACCAGGAGAAAACTGTCCTGGCATGGGATTCTTCCCATTTTTCATGAAAGGTTTTGACAGGGCTCAGTTTTGTTTCTGTATCTTGAATTTTCATAGTGGTTATTAGGTCCCCAGGCCAAGCCAGGACACCAGAGATCAGTACTGGCCCCCCAAGACTGTACTAATGCAGTACAGTCCTGGTACAGCACCACTGGTGATGAAGTTCTCATGTGAGTAACAAGCAAGGCTTACAAAGCTACAAAATATGGGACTCTCCAAGGGGCTCATTTATATCCTTGTCCCTGGGGATGAGTTTATTAGAAATAGAGCAGTATAAGAGGCTGAGATCAGAAGAATACCTGGCAAGAGTTGTCTGCCGAGATCTCTGCAGGTATGGGAGGAGAAACCCGATGCTCCCTCCAGCTCCATCGAAGCTTCCCTTTGGGATTTCTGCAAGACAACTGAAGTGCTGCTGTCCGTCTGAGACCTCTGCTGACCGCTGCGTGATGTTCCTTCAGATCATCCTAACCCTGCCTTTCATCAAGTGCTGGAAGCAAAGGACCTAGAAGCATGGACATAGAAGGTCAGATTCTCTCTCTTTTTAATCATAAAAACAAAGTTGGAAGATTTTATTAGAAATGGAGAGGTTTCTAGTCTTTGGGTCTTGGAGTGGAGATGGTTACATTTTCTTTCTAAAAAGTTGGTTAGTTCCAGAAAAATGTAATCCTCCCCCAAATAAAAAGGGCTTATTTGAAAACACTTTTAGTAACAACTCAATTTCTGTTCTGTGTAAACATCTCTGTTCTACATCTTAGTCAGTGTCTGATTCAAATTCAGCTTCCCATGTTGTGACTCAGGTCAGAGAGACAGCAGTTAATTCATTAACCACCCATAAACACCAATAAAAATACTCTCAACAGTGCATCTCACCTGAGAATAAAAAAGAGCCTCACCAGCAGTAAAGCACCCCAGAGTGAGCTTGCAGGTGAGGGGATTAAATGCCAAAAAAGTCACCCTTTTTGTTGAACATGTCTTGACAAGCTCCTCAATAATTTCTTATCAACATTACTGTGCATTCAGTGGATATGGGCATCAAAGTGACTCACTTTGGGCACAGCACATTATGTCTGTCCCGCAGCTCAGAAGAAACCCAGGAATCCTAATTCTCAATCTCTGGGTGTAATTATGAAACTTTCCTTATTGAAACGTTAGTTGTACAAGTTGCTCCTTTGCATTCTAATGCATCAATATCTACCAGTTAATAGCAGCATAATGGAATAAATTTGCCAGGTCTCATGAAAATACACTGACTAAAAAATTTGATTAGGACTAGCTTAAGAGTTCGGAGGATGTCTTTAGCTGCTAGTGAAGATAAAAGCATTCATAAAAACTAAGTGACGCTCAGTTTGAAGCTGTATTCTCAAGCTTTTAAATGCTTTAAAACAAGATTTCTGTATTCACGCTGGCGCATTCCCTTTAATTATCAAGTACTTTTTGGTGGAGCGCACTTCACAAGTAACAGGCAAACTTTCAGGGCGTTGTGTTTTTGCAAGTTGAAAGCCATTAACATTTTAGAACTTCTCCACAATGGGAAAATTGCACTGATAGAAGGAGTGATTTTTCTGTGAGCACAATGAAACCTGTGCCAGCCAATCTGAGGCTCTTCATTTTTCATTTAAGAACTGTTTATTTTCCCTTAATTTAAATCAATTGAGAATGCATTTGGGTTGAACAAAATGCCGTCCCTTGAATCCAAAATGCGTGCATCCCTATAGCTGTTTGTGCTGCCTCACCGTCATTGTTTCTGAGGCTGAAGTAAAGGAGATTGATGCAGCCACCCAATGCAGACAAAGCCTTACTCAGAAACGCCACGCTCGCCTCAAACTACCTGAATACTGGTGCATTTCCCAGTCTGATCTTGTAACATGTTTCTTAAAACAGGCTATGAACATGGAGCATCCCTGACAGAAAGGGTTTGAGGTCCCGCTCCAGGTTTTTCCCCTTCCCTCACTCTGGATGTTGAGCTATGCTGGGGCGGGTGCGCAGCCAGCCCGAGAGACGTGCAGTGTACGCAAAGACACCATATATCAAATTATATGCTGCTCCAAGGAATGCAGCATAATTTCAAGGAGGTTTATTTTAAGTGATGCGCTAGAGAACCTCACAAGATGCTCATGTAGCAGGCAGTGTGTGTCAAACTGTGCTCAGGAAATACCCTACTTGCTTCAAAGCCCGTTTAAGGGTATGACTACCAAATTAGATAGCCCTCAAATATTTATTCCTTTTGCATGGTTTCTGTCTTGCGTTTTCCTCTGAAGGGATGATGGGAAAACTGCAGGCCTGCTCAGCTGAAGCAGGGAGAGCTAACCTTCCTTTCTTTCTAAATCAAGGCAGTTTTCCCCTATTGAGATATAAATGACAGAACAAGAGGATGTGACCAGTGACACATGATTATTCATGACTCTGCATGTAAACCCTTATTAACTTGACCCCATAAATTAAATTGGACATCAAAAGGTCAACAGATGTGACTAGAGCAAAAGCTCTCCAGAGTTATTTCCTGAGAGATCCCTTTATGTGCTATTTACTTTTCCAAGTGTTTTCTAATCTA
Source organism: Bucorvus abyssinicus (assembly GCA_009769605.1). Classification (NCBI taxonomy): domain Eukaryota; kingdom Metazoa; phylum Chordata; class Aves; order Bucerotiformes; family Bucorvidae; genus Bucorvus; species Bucorvus abyssinicus. Next base: position 7,092,936 of record CM020035.1, on the reverse strand, counting down.
CTGGTAGCTGACAAAGCTGGTTATCAAATTCTTGCAGGTAACTATCAAACACACTCACTAAGCCACTACCTGCATCTACTGTGAAGTTGTGCTGTTATTAAAATGTGTTTTGGAGTGTTGAAAATAAGCAAAACCAATCCTCAAACCATCCCAGCCTAGCCAAATCCCAGACCTCTGTCCTCCTCTCTGCAGGACCAGCCAGGGCAGCATGATGCTGCTGACCGTGGGGCTCCCACCCCTGCAGGAGCATCCTGCTGCCTGCTGCTGACCTGCACTTAGCACTCAGTGGTCAGGGCTTCTCGTTGCCAGCTGCCCCACGGCTTTGGCCAGCCCTGTGAAAGCCTCAGGAGCATGCTGGAATGTGTCCTTGTTGACCATGTCACACTTGCTTTCCACGTTTGTGAAAAAGTCACTGGGGACCAGCGCTGGCAGCTGTGTCAAGCACCAGAAGTTACCCGTGTTGAGCAGGTTTCTGGCATGCTGGGTCACTACAATGCTGGCCACAGGGGGAGAGTGTAAACTCCTGAACCTGCATAAGGGCACTGGTGGGGAGACTGGGAAAGCTGGAGATTTCCCTCACATCTTGCTATCTAACTGAGGTGAGTAGTACACAAGAAATCTTCACCTGATTCTAACATTCCCAGATGTACATAGTACATTTTTGCTCTCACCTGTTTGGGTGATGTTCTTCAGTTAAGCGTCTCATTTGGTCCTCAGGGTGGTTCATTCAGACAGGATTCATAGCACATGGCGTCCTGTTCCCATCCTAGATGCCCTCAACGTTCAGACTGCTCCCATGTTCTGAGCAAGGCTCATGGATTTTGCTTAGGGTGATCTCCACTGTGCTTAAGCCAACCTGGGCAAACGTGGTCATTTCTAGCAATATGGGACCAAAATCCAGTCCAGCCCTACTGTGAGAGTCAAAGCATCAGGAAATGGTGCTGCAGAATTGTTGTCTTGCAGTGAATGTGTGCTGACCCTTGTGCCCTGATATACGGTCAGAGGTGAAATAGGAGAGTTGAAGCCTCTTCCTCTGAAGTGAAAAGAGAAAGAGGGGGCTCAGGGGAGACCTTATTGCTCTCTACAACTACCTGAAAGGAGCCTGTAGAGAGGTGGCGTCGAACTCTTCTCCCATGTGACAAGTGACAGGACTAGAGGAAACAGCCTCAAGTTGTGCCAGGGGAGGTTTAGATTGGATTTTAGAAAGAATTTCTTTACAGAGAGGGTTGTGAAGCATTGGAACAGGCTGCCCAGGGAGGTGGTCGAGTCCCCATCTCTGGAAGTGTTTGAGAGACATGCAGATGTGGTGCTGAGGGACATGGTTTAGGGACCCTGGCAGTGCCGGGTGAACAGTTGGATTAGGTGATCTTAAAGGTCTCCTCCAACCAGATGATTCTGTGATTCCGTGTGATTTGGCAAAAAACCTGAGTGTCTTCAAATGCATGAACTTCAGAGGTGTTTGAAATCCAAATCAGGAGTTTAGTAGCTTAAGTCTCATTCCTAACTGGAGTGAGAGCGGCGATGTTCTTTACTAGTGTTGGTGCCATAAATATCTCCATTAAGAAGCAATTAAGCTGCTGGGATTTGGGCTGTATGCCATTATAAGAGGTAATTATAAAAGAATTGGATTAATTAGTCCCTGAATTATTTATGTAGACATAAATATTGCACATGAGATCAGTGTTAAACAGGATACTGGCATGGAGAGGGGAAGGGGATGATACATTGGTTTACGCTATTTCTTTAGTTCTTCCTCCCCAAAATACTAGAAAAGTTGAAGTTTGTTAAAAAACTGTTCCCACTGTTAATGTGTGTCCACCACATTATCAGCTTTTACAGAAATACACTCCTCTGATAAAGCCTTTCTGTGTGCTTTTGCAATCTCTCCAAGTCACCACAAATAATAAGCACTGAGAGTTCCCTCTTGTCAATACAATGAAGTCAGTCTTCTGTCTGTTGCGCTATAATTTAAAGCGAGGGGAAATGACTGATTTCACAGATATTAACTTTATCGAATATACAAACAACAGATGTATTATAGGGGAAAGAAATTTTGTGCAAGCAGCACAAAGAACTTCAGCAATCAGCAAATTCAATCTGCTTTTGACGCTACAATGTTCCCACACTCTAGCGGTGCCCGTCAGCTGTAAAAATCATATAATACAAAGATGTGGCACAGCGAAAACAAGGCAGGCTATTTAGTATGCAAACAGTCGAGAACCTTAAACAGGAGACAATTACAAAAATAAAAATTGAAATAAAAATTTGAAATAAAATTGTCATCTCTAAATTTATCTATTTTCATGTTTCAGGGCACAGCCTGATGGGGTCAGGAAGAAATTTCCTGAAAAGAAAAACAGTGTTGAAGTGGGAAAAGGCCACACTGCTTCTCAAGGGGCAGACGAGGCCATAGCGAAAATGTGCCTGGACCTTTATGGCCCTCCCTGCAACCACCCCAGGATGACCAGACTGGCCAGCGGGACTAGTTACCTGGTATAAATGTAGTAACCGCATGTTCTACGATCTCTCTTTTGCCATCTTTCTGTAAGAGAGATGGAGAAACCGTCTAACACTGCAGCGGTGGGTTCAGACGGGGGAGGTGGTGTGTGTGCACCACCCTGGGGAGACCTGCAGCCAGGGGAGATGGAAAGCAAAGCGTCAAAGAGGGGATCCCTCCTTTGTCAAAATGGTATCAGCGGCAGGCGGGGAACACATGTGATGCATGCGGGGAGCCAGGCTGCCTGCAGACAGACCAGCAAGTGGGTTTGTGGAAATCAAAATCTCCTTCGTTTTTCTGAGCATTGTAGCTGGTTGCCCTCACCGCTTTTGGGAGCTGTACCCAGCTCATCTCTGAGTGTATTTGAAGTTTTGAGCATTTTTTAAATGCGGCAGATGAACTGCAGTACAAAGGGAGAGGTTTTTTATGTTCTTGGGGGGCATGTTTTGGGCCGTGACCTGCAGCATCAAAACCCATATTTTTCAGCCCTTTCATGGGAGCTGAAATACTTGAAAACGACAAGTGAAAGTGAAGTGGGACCTGGAATAGCACAGTCCGAAGTTTCTTTGATAGCACTAAGCACAGCAAGAAATGGAAATGCTAACAGACAGCTTCTGACAGGCCCAGTTTTTCAGCTTGATTTACAAGGCTCTCAAAGTGCAATAAATCATCCACTCCTAATTACAAATTAGCACAGTCTGAGTGGTTTGGTACAGCTCTAGAAGTCGAGATTGAAGTGACCGACCTCAGCCATGTGTGTACTTGGTGATTCCACAGACATTATGATGATTATTTTCCAGGCTCTTACTTCTGATGGTAACAATTTTCTTTTTTGCTGACACCTGGGTGACAGTTTCTTTAGTTTTAGCTGCTCAGTCCCTGGGACGAGCAGAAGATAAAGCAAAGGCAGCCCCAAGGGTACAGCACGGGTGTTGTACATACTGTAGTTGTGGTTAGCTCTTTCACCACAGGCCTTGTCTGCGCTCCAGGAGCTCCAGAAGAGTAGGATCTGGACCATGTACCCACAAAGCAACGCACATTGCTGGGGATAAAGTCAGTCTGGCTATTAGGTGAAGAGCTGGTCTAAAACACAGGCTGGAAGAGTTACCTTGTAGGAAAGGCAGTATTGTTAGTGTTGAAATCTCAGGTTTATGGCAATTTGACAGTTTTAAAGTGAGGAAGTCAAAACAAATCATTCTGATGTGCTTGTGTACAGTGATTTAATTTGGCTTATTAAAATGGTCAATCTGTTTATTATCTTGTGTCAGATAATATTTCAGGATGTTTTGACATCATCAAAATGAAATGGATCAACATTATGGAAACAGACCAACCCTGCGACTTTATCTCACGGAAGAGCTCGCTTTTCTCTTCATAGTGATTAAGAATAAATTTTGAGATGTCAGTATTCCTCCAGAAATGTGAAAATTCAGCTTCCTGGAAAACTTTCATTTTATACCAGGTAAAAACTTCCCTGTTCTGGGAAAACTCACTGTCACTTACCTTTGGTGAGACTTCAACCCTTAAGTCTCCTTTCCTTGTGCAGAGCAGATGAATTAAGGCTAGATTTAGGACCTGGGAATTCCTGGGTGGAACTGCTGGTGTGGAGTTTGCTGGTGGGACGTGTGGAGTGATATTTGGGCAAGTGAGTCCTTTTGTTTCCATCTCACTTACCCATCTGTTAAATGGGAACAGCACTGGTTATTCAGGGCATGCTCGGGAGGCACTGAGGTGGGGCTAATGCTTCCCAAAAAGCAGTTCTGAGGTAAGGCACTGTTCAAGTGTGCAGCTTGACCTTTAAAGAGCATTGAATGCTCTTGGCTTCATGCTCACTTTAGTCTCTGATGGTGCTGAATACCCCAGCCCCACACTGATTGTGATACTCCTTAGGGCTGGGCGCTTGGAGCATTAATGGCACCTCACTGTGTGGTCTGGCATCACCCTCTTCCCTCCCAACGGGCTACAACGGATTGGCTTAAATAGACAAATACAAATGGGGTCCGCAGAGAAATGTAAATGTTTGTACAATGCATCTGCAAAAGCCAGTTGATAGCTTCCCAGCTGTAAGGCAGCTTGTGTCAATATGGGGAGCAAGCTGCTCCTGGGCATGTCCTGCATCTTCCCTCTGATCTCCCAGGCTGGCAGCTGCGGTGACATGTTTGTTCCCTCAGATGGATGGGAAGTGGAAGGGAAAGGTTTAATTCACACACCAGAGTCTCACACAAGCCTCCTCAGCAGTCATCTGTCTTCCTGTGTCATAGTCAGGAAGCTGAGCCACAGGGCAACTCACCCAAAATCACAAATACTCACTCCAGACCCTGCAGAGGAGCTCATTTATATATCCAGGCTGGGATGGGTCTCTGAGATCAGCCATGGGAGCCTCAGGGAATGGCTGACAATTAAATATGAGCTTCCAGTTTTACATTGCAGCTCTTCTCCCCTCGAAAGCCAACAATGCTGCAGAGTCAAGAGACTTCAGCTGAGGACCTAACATAGATTCTCGGGTCCCTGTGGAATTGGACGACACCATTGTGCATAAGTGGCTTAAACCAGTATTTTTCATGCTATCTTTACTGACATGATTTAAACACTGATACAGTCTAGTGCGTCTCAGATGGCGGGTTGCGATTGCTCAAGCAATGCAAAATGGTTTGTTGGATTTTGTTGGTTTTCTTTTTTTTAAGTGGAAAAGTGGAGGGGGTGGAGGGGTATCAGATGGCAGCAGTCAGTCAGCAGCTCAGATGGGGAAGTGATATCTGTAATTACTGGTTGCAAATGTTTACTTTATCTAGGATACTGCTGACTCTCTTTAATTGCTGGAAGAGCTTAGTTTCTGCAGAGCATGAATTGAACATAAATGCCTGTAACAGTCATTTCTGCCAGCTCTTATTCTGGTGCTTCGTGGATGAGACGAAGTCCATTGGAAACTAGGAATGGGCATCACACAACTCGCTTCCCCTCGTCACCTTGGCTTGTGGTTTGCTCTTCAGCGGAGGTGGTGATGTCCCAACACCCAAAGTCATCTCCATGCCTGAGCCTGCTTTCTTGTGCCTGAAGGAGCTGCACCCAGCCCATTGCCCCAGCTTGGACGCACCGCCCTGTGTCAGCAGAGGTGCTCAGCCACCAGGTGAAGCACCTTATACGTACAACGCTCAGCTCTTCCAGGTGTCAAGGTGGACATCTCAGCAGTGAGATCCTGCTTGCCGAAGCCAACGCTGAAACCAGCCTTGTGCACGAGGGCTCTTCAGGTGCCACCGGGACCTCTCCGGCCTGTGCAGCTGCGAAAGGCAAGATGCTCTGTTAGAGAGTTCGATCATGTTATTTATAACACTATAAATTATCCCACAGGGCGGTGGGTGGGTGACTGCTGGCCTCCCTGGCACTGCTACAGCCACGGCGCTCTGCGGGGCCGGGGCCTTAAAGTTCCGTTATAGCGTCTTTGGCCTTTTTCCGCCAGCTGCAGCTGGCGCTCTCCCGGCTCCCCAGCGGCGGCGAGGACGAATTTTAGCTTAATTTTGCCCAGCCCGAGCGGAAAGCGGGGAGCGGCGGCAGGCGCCGCGGAGCGGGCCGAGGCCCCGGCGGGCCCTGCGCTGCAGCCGCCTCCCACCGCCGCCAGGTGGCGCCCGCGCCCCGCCGACGCGCCGCGGCGTCCTCCTTCCGCGCCCCTGCGCGCTGCCGGGGCAGCGGAGCCCCGGAGCCATCCCCCCAAATCACCCCGCAGGTGCGGAGCGGGGTGCCCGCTGGCCTTCGAGGCCACGCCGAGCAGTTGTACTGCGGACCCAGTTCCGCGGGGTTTCGGGCAGAATGGCCTTCCCGCCGCAGCTCCGCCGCTGGGACTTTACGCGTGACAGGAGCCGCGGAGGCCGGCGCGCGGAGCTGGTCGCCGCATCCCCGATGGATGCCCGCTGCCAGCGCTGAGGTCGTTTGAAGGTGCAGGCGGCTCACGCTTGTTTCCCAGTTGTTAATACATCGCCGCCGTCGAGAGCCGGGTTTGTCTTCCTGCCGGGGCTGCTGTGCGGGGAGTGTAAAAAAGCCTGGAAAACCTTTTTATTGTGTAGGTAAGCTCTTTGGAGATGAGTATTCACGAGGGAGGATTGGATTGGAGTTTTCTTTCCAAATCCTGCATCTGGCAGTGATTGTCCCCTGTGCTGGGCACTGGGGAGGCCACGCCTCGAATACTGTGTCCAGTTTTGGGCCCCTCACTGCAAGAAGGACACTGAGGTGCTGGAGCGTGTCCATGGGAGGGCAGTGAAGCTGGTGAAGGGTCTGGAGCACAAGTCTTGCAAGGAGCGGCTGAGGGACCTGGGGGTGTTTATCACGGAGAAGAGGAGGCTGAGGGGAGACCTTATCGCTCTCTACAACTGCCTGAACGGATGTTGGAGCGAGGTGGAGGTCGGTCTCTTCTCCCAAGTAGCAAGCGATAGTACGAGAGGAAATGGTCTCAAATGGCACCAAGAAGGGCATGGATTGGACATTAGTAAAAATTTCTTCACCGAAAGGGTTGAACAGGCTACCCAGGGAAGCGATAGGGTTGCCATCCCTCTAGGTGTTTAAAAGAGGTGCGGATGTGGCACTTGGGACGCGGTTTAGTGGTGACTTGGCAGTGCTTGGCAGAGCTTGGTTGGGCTCAAAGATCTTAAAGGTCTTTTTCAACATAAATGATTCGATGATTCTAATATCTGCCTGTCTCGAAAGCTCCAAATGGAGGATACTGAAGCACTCACTTGTGTTAGGCTGCACTTAACTCGGGGAGAGGTGCAGGTTCCGTAACAGCAGCTGGGCTTATCTAAGACACTAGCTTTACCTCTAAAGCGTTATCCCTACCAAAGCAGCAAGGCTTCCTGCTAAATTGGGTTAGTATGTAACCCCTGACACTCTGCCAAGGCGGGAGCAAGGAGCTGGACTAGTGGTAAAGGTTTCCTTTTCAAGTCTCAGTTTTGGCTCTGGATCACCCACTGGAGGGGTCCCAGGGGAGCCAGGAGGAATGGACATCATGTTGAGTAAAACGTTTTTTTGGTGACAGGCGCAGCTAGAAAATGCCCATGGCCAAAAATACAGCATTGCCTTAGTGAGCAAAGATGACGTGTATCACCTCACCGCTAAGTCTCCTGGTGCCCCTAGGGAGCTGCTTCTGAAAAGAAAAGGTGGAAATGGGAAACTTTTCCTGTTGGGAAAAGGGATGGATATGCCAGTATCTATGTGGGATATCTTTATGTTTCTTTGCCCAAAGCCAGCGCTTTCTGGTGTTAACCATACTTCTGTACTGCTCATCTGCTGGTTCATCTCCTGGGGACAGAGCCAGAACAAGGTATCACATGGGAGACCAGCTAGAGGTGGGGCAGGGCCACCCCTGAAAGCCCTCCCTGAGAAAGAGGCTCTTCATCGAAACTACCAGTGGCCAAGGTGATGCCTCCCTCACAAGCCTGTTTTCCTGGGGTTGTGTGGTGGTACCTGGTGTTCCAGCTGCAGTTGGACAGGGCACGGACGAGCTGGACATGCTGGCATCTCCAACTCTGCAGCTGTGACTTGTCTGAGTACACTGGGGCAAAGGAGGACAAAGCCATATAACACATAACAGTTCAGTGCAAGAGCTGAGTGTAAATCTCCAGAGCTCAAACCCTCAGTCCCAGACTGTGACCTTTAGGAAACCTTTCCAAGTGCTGCTTCACAATGAAAGGCTCTTTCAACAGTATTTTTGGCTTGACTGGAAGAAGGAGACTTTACCCAGAAATATTCTAAAAGAGGGGAAAAAAGATCCCCGACCTGTTTGTGTGCTATTTCTAAGCCCTTCTCTAACACCCCGCAGGAGGCAGGGTTAACCAGGTGAAACGGGATGCTGTGCATTCAAATTGCAGCTGAAACCTCAAATCACTCGTGGCCATATTATTCTGCACTGCTCCCGACAAGGAGAGCTGAGGAGAAAGTGCATGGAAAATTGTAGGACAGCCGTCTAAAACACTACATGGGGCAGCTGTGACAAAAATCAGTTGCAAACCCCCACTTTTCCCCCTTTCTGGTGGTTGTGAATGACCACCACCACCAGCGGCTGAGGGACCCCAGATTTGGTGTCCCAGAGCGTGACCTGCTGTCCCAGCTGGAGCTTGGGGCTGCATGCCCAGCCAGCAGCCCTCTGTATTTTGCCTTCATTTCCATCTCAGCCTGCTGCCCTTTGGAGAAACGATGAACATTGTTTAGCACTTAAAAAAAAAAAAAAAAAAAAATGCTCACTTGTAAAAGTGGGGTCCCAGCTCTGTTTTCCAAAAGCCTCGGAGAAAAGACATGCCTCACTGCCTCTAAATTAGATCACAAATTTTCTGGCTGATGGCAGCATCTTAGTGTTCACCCTGAAGGCAAAGATCCGAACAAATTACATTTTACTATCACAGGCTCACGTACCCGTCCTGCGTTCCCTCTAAAGGCGGAGGAACGTACCTATGTGAAATGTGGTGGCTTTGGGGAACCCGGGGGGAACTGCTGTGCTTGGGAAGGCGCGGTGGCGAGCAGCGAGGGAACCATTGCTCTGTGTGGGTGGTCGACAGTCTGCGGCACTTAACATGTGTCGCCAGTTTGATGAAATATAATACTCTGGGGGAGAAGAGGCATGTGATGGATCTGTGTGCTGCAATCTGGAATCACTCGTGTAGTTTATTGCCAGGCCCTTGATTCAATCAAATTCTTCATAAACATGGGAAGCGCTGATCTTGACATATGCTATCTACTGCATCTATGGGTGAGCCTCTGCATCTCTTCCCCTGTCAAAAGCGTTGTCATCAGCCCGAGATGTGCTCCAGCAATGCTGAGTGATTTTGCTCACGGGGTCTCACACTCTCCTTGCTCTGTACGCGCAGCTCTCACTGATGCTCATGCATCAAAAGCAGGATCAGACCCTCAGGAAGCACAAGGTGACACTCATGACAATAGAGGAACAGATGCAGATGCATTTGTAGTCCTGGCTCTGAACTCCTCCTTTGTTCCTCTAATTGATTATTTGCTCCTGATGTTTTCTGTAACGAGGATGTTTTCTGAGCAGAAGGCAATGACACTTGTGCCCTTGACCAGGCTCAGCTCAATAAGCTGCTTGAGTTCCGCACAGGTATCCAAGTGGGCCCGGGACTCCCACAGACCCCAGACCATGGGGCAGGTTGCCTTCAGCTCCCAATGCTGCAGATCTCTGCAGAACTCAGGTATGTTCTATTTGATGCTGCTGACAAGAGAATGCTAAAGATTATGGGGACTGATGGGCCCAAACTGGGTAAAAAATGCATTTGTTGCTCTGAACAGCAGCCATCATTAGAGAATGTCAAATGTAATTAGGTGTACCACACTCCTGCCTGCTCCAACACCACCTCCTGCAAGGCATAATCCTCAGAATGCCCTTTATGTAGAGCTCTGCCCCTCTCTGTTCCTCATCCCATGTGGCACACAAGACCTTGTCTTCACTAGCACAAATGTGTTCTTGAGCTGACACGAGAGGAGACCATTAATAAGGGACAAGGCATAGGAAAGAGACGTCTTGGTTTTTTTAGAGGAAGGCAAACCATTTTTGCAGTGCTTTGAGAGAGGCAAAGATAATAATACCTTCTCAAACATCCCTGAGTGATCCCAAATAGTGCTGCTCTCTGAGCTTTTCTGTTAGTTTTACGGGGATGGGATAGGGTTTTTCACAACCAAACTTCAGAGGTTAAAACTAGTGAACCCAGGAGGAAAACATGTGAATGTTTGGCTATAGCTATGTAAACCACTTGGTTTCATAAAGTTTGCACAGGAATGACAAAAGATTTGTATTTTGTGATTGTCAGAAGGACATGAACTTTGAGTGTGGGGAGGAAGAGAAAAACAGAGCTCAGGAAAGTGCTCATCAGAGTTTGCTTGTGCGTGCATTTGCTTGGTGTATTTTTCATGGCAATGTATATACTTGACCTTCTCCGGGAGTCCCCTGTTGTGTAGGATCCTGCCCTCCCTTATCTGTGCAATGATAAGGAACAAGGTGTGAAGGCTGGTGGTGCTGGGACAAGGACCCCACCAGTCACCATTGTGCCCTCAGGGCTGGAAATCCCCTCAGAGGGGAAAACCATCTTTTGCCTTTCCTGAGGGCAGTTCAGCTTCTGTGCATCCCTTCCAGAACCTCTTCAGGACAGCTCCAGATAGGAACATCCTGGAAATATTTCCTTTCCTGTCCTCAAGATTTCCTTTCCATCTCCAAAGATCAGAGCAAGAGACTTCCACTTAGAGAGGTATTGCACTCTGAGTGTGATGTGTGGGCTCAGTGGTCACAGCCCGGTGGGTTGCACACATGCAGCACAGCCCCAGGAACAAGGGACATGGACCCACAGCAACATCCCCTTGAGAAGCTGGACAAAATATTCTCTTAGTAACACTGAAACATGTTTTGCTGGCAGTTGCCCCTGTGTCCAGCCCTTCCATGTGCAGAGTTTGGCCGGCACCTATCTGAGAGGAACATGCTGAGGGATCTTCCCAGCATTGCGGATTTGCTGCTGTGTATGCCAGTGACAGTGACAGCTTGTCTGGCAGGAGTGAGCATGGTCTAGGGTGGGGAGATGTGAGGCAATGCAGCCCAAACTCTGGTCCGTCTAGCCGGGAGCCAGCTCAGACCTGGATATGATGCTGGGCTTAAGCAAACACTCTCTGGCCATGGCTGGAGAGCTAACCTCAGTCCAGCCACTTCTGAGCGTGCGCGCAGTGCATTTAATAGAAAAACTCTATAATGACATAACATATTTTTTGTTGTGCCTTATTTTTCGCAGGAATAAAGACAGAATAAAATGTCTCTCCTCCATCTTCCTGCTGTGTTATGCTATTGGTAGTGTGTCCCTGTGGGACAGAAACTCAGCTGCCGCAGTGTGTGGGTGCAGCAGAAGAGGGACCTGACTTCAGCCACAGGTAACTCGGGTTGCTTTAGAGCAAATAGGCAGCAACATGGTTGTTGTTTACTGTAGCGTAGCAATAACAAACTGAACAGGTACCATCAACGTGGTTCTGCTGCAGTCATGTCACTTGGTCTAGCAACTTAAAATCCCAACAGTAAAAGCTAGTCTGGTTGCTGTAATCACGTTATTTTAGGCAAATCTCAGCTTTTGTTTAAAAGAGGAAAAGAAAAGGTTAGGTCCTCTTCTTCCTGAGCCAGAGAAAAGTTTAAAACGTTAAGCAAATATGACCCTGTATTTCAAAGATCAGAAGTTAGTTCCTACCAAGAAAAGCAAACATCATCCACAAACGATTGTTAAATGCTATTATTATTTATTGATTAGTTTTTTTTAACGTCACGATGCTGGGGCAGCTGCAGTCAAGCTTTTGATCTTTGAAAATTGGCAGTGCTTTGCAAACTGCGGCGCAGTCAATGAAGGTGCTTCAGGGCAGTTGGGAAGATCAAGATAGATATTGGATTAACCTTGCTAATTAGTGTGAAATGCAAAAAGCACGTGCGCTGACCGTCTTGCTGTTTCTGTATCGGGATTTGGAGAAACTGCTCTGTTATTCCTGCTTCTTTCTGTTCTGCTTGCTGCCTCTGTGCTACCAAATTATCTCAAATATCCACTGAGTTTGCACTGATTGTACAGTTTCTTATAGCATACGTTTGTTATGAAATTTATTATATTTTCTTGTGCTTGATGTCTGAACTCCTATTTATAGGAAAGAAAGGTCCTTTCACACCTCTGCCAAGTTTAATTTTGTAAAAAGGCTCTTCTGGGGACATGAACAAGAACATGATGATGTAGGTGTGTCTGGGACAGTACCTCAGCATTAGAGTTTATGCATTTAATGCCCTGTCTGAGGGTTACTTAATCATATGAATGCAGTTGTTATATTCATTGAGAAGCAAATGGGTGAAACATGATGTGAGCCATCTTGCTGCATAGTCTGCTGCCCCGTGGAAATGAGCGGCAGGGACTGAAAATGTGTTTTGCTTTGGCAGGCGGGATGTTTGGGTAGGACCGTTTGCAGGGGCGGAGCCCTTTAGCGGGCAGGTGGCTGGGAGCAGGACCAGACCTGGCTCCCGTTCAGTCCTGGCACAGCCACTTGGCTGAGCTCTGGGTAATTAGGATGTGACCTCATTTGGGAAAGTTGGGGATGAAATTCTGCCATCAAACCAAAGAGGTGACAGCAGTCAGGAGTGTTGTGGACAGGAGAGGGAGATGGATGTCTTACAGAGGGGATTTGGTTTGCCAGATAGCCACTATTTATGAGCCTCAATCAGGTGCCTGAGACTAGATAGGGCAGGTCCAGACCAAAGTGTCAAAAATACCTTTAAAAGCATTGTACTTTTTTTCTATGCCATGATTTCCCTGTGTAATGGAGGCAACGCAGATCTACCTGCCTGACTGGAGAGCAGGGAAGTTAAATTCATTCATATTTAAGAGTCTCCTTCTCATTGTACATTTAGGTGCCTAATGTCATCCAGCATCTCTGCACCTGAATCCCCTCATCCATAATTCAGCCATGTTTTGAGACTGAGGCGTACCGTGATCCTGTACAACTTCTGCACATCACGGTCAGTGAAGAAACTGTGAGCAGATGTTGTTTTTGCCACGGTGCTTAGAATGAACCCACACCCCAACCACGAGACGAATTGGTTGTAACAATAATTCCCCTGATGTTAAGCTTCTGCTGGCGTTGGCACTAGCGTAACTAATAGCAGAGCTTGCTCTTTGCTCCTCTCTTGGCTGTAAGCATTCAGCTCTGTTGCTGTAGGGAAGGGAAGCTATTCGGGATGGCTGGCTCATACAAGGACAATAATGATACCCATAATATTTTACTCGTCTTCTGTTAACAGTGCTTGTTGGCAGGAGGGAAGGAGGAGGATATGATTTCTTTAGGCAATACCCTTTTAAGCGGGGAAGTATAACTAAAAAAGTGAGTGAGGTTTACCAGGAGCACATTAGAGTTTATTATTCGTGTTGATTAGTTTTGTTCTTTCAGCTTTTGGACTGTGTGCCTGAGTGATAAGGGAGGTGCATGAATGTTTTTTTTATTAGAGCCAGCAACTAAGTCCAGAGGGTGGTTGCTTTGGCTTGGTGCTTTTTAATAACCAAATAATTTCTTTGGTATTGTTTCTCAGACAGCCAATATGAGTCATATCATTTAAGGCGGTTGTCTGCCTCCTGGGGTTGTTTCCAACAAAGTGATGATTTTTTTTTCTGGCTTATTTGCTTATTTTTCTTGATGATGAGAAGTGGACTGTTGCCCTTTGGTTGGAAAGAAGCTCTGAAAAACCTGGCTCCAGCTTTGCTGGGAGATATATAGTAATTAAAGGATGGCCAGCCCAGTTAGGTAATAGTATGTAAATGTTCAACTCTGGTTTCTACTTGAAATGTATCAGACAGATTTGTGGGTGAATTGAATGCTGAGGGGCTCAAAATTATTTTTCTTCTGAGGTAATAGCAGATTGTAAACATTTAGTTTTTGGTCATACAAACAGGTCTGCACTAAAAAGTGATTTTGAGGCAAAACCCTGAAAAGATCGGACTCACAGCAACTACTTGCAATAAACTGTGGTCCTGGAGGGAAGTCACTGTGCCCGTGAACTTCAAGGTGTACTCGGATTCCAAGGAGTTTGTCCTCTGGATGTCACCCTCTTGTTTTTTCCAAAATACGTATTTCTGAAGATGGCTAGTATGTTACTACACTGCTGTATGTGTATAAGTAACCTCATTTTCTTCAACAGCACTCCGTAGCTAGATGAGATTAGTTGTGTGTGTACGTATTTGGAGGAGTTGGACCAGAGCACTGACTGAAGTTATATTCTCAAAACAGTAAGTTTTACAAGAAAGTCTCCTTACTCTCCTAGAAATGTGGTTGATGGCATCGCTGTGTCATGTCTCTGCACTGAAACGAGTTCTTCGAAGTGTCTGAGGGCTGTGCATCACCAATCACCTGGGATGCTTGCGCAGGTTATCCTGACAGCTAGAGGCAGAAAGGCACTTTTGAATTGCAGAAAGATGTGGGAAGATCCAAGTAAATTAGAAAAAGAACACATAGACTTGGACCGTGGAGATAGCTAAGATGTGTTGGGTCCCGCTCTGTTGCAATCATGTAAGTCAGCTTGTTCCTTTGGCTGCAGGGTCTCTGCAATTGTGCTGCTTCCTCCTCATTCAAAACAACCCAGGATGGGAAAGTTGATTAAACTTCAACTGGGGTTCCCCAGCCTGAAGGTAAACTCTCAACACACTTGTCACTTCATGTAGGCGTTCCAGAAGTATAAAGAAATCGTTCTCATATGGAAAGTAAGCCTGATTTTTTGAAACACTTTGGGGAAGAATTGGAAGTTGTTTTTCAGTGTCAGTGTTTTATTTTGGGACATGCTTGGCCCTTGGACCTTCCCGCTGCAAACTGACACTTCAGCTTGATTGATCTTGCCATTCTTCCATTTCCCCCCTGGTCGTGAGTACTCGTTCGTTTTCTCCAGCAAATGAGTGTTTGGCCTTTGATTTTACTGGGGACCAGAAACTCAGCCACTGCTCAGCATTGTCACCCAGCCATTCAGAGAGTATTAACCTTTTCCAACTTCCCACAAGTGGCTCTTAGCCAGGATCTTGGCAGTAGAAAAGCTATGATTTGATTAATAATAAGCTAAAAATTAATAATAATAATACACTGCTTCCGATGCTTTCACTCTCAAGTCAGAGGTACTAGACCTTTCAGCTTCTTTCAGCTGAACACTTCTACATGTTCCTTTTTCTTCCATCTTAAAAAAAAAGCATCCTATCAATTCTATGTCTTCCTATAGTCATCTTTAGCCACTTCTGGAGGGAAGAACTATCACCATCGTTTTCTATTGTGGCTGTAAGAAAACAGCATCAGTATCAGTCAGGAGCGGCTGTGCAGGAGCTGAATGGTGTCTCAGTGAGGCTGGTAGTGCTGGGGTCTGCTGAAGGCAATGGCAAAACCCACCCAGGACATCAGTGGAGATGAGGTTTCTTTTGTCTAGTTGAGGGATCTGAGAGGGCAGCACGTCTCAGGCATGCCGATGTTTTAGTGACTGCATCTAGCGACCACAATAGTGGCACACCAAGATGTGTTGATTTGAAAGTTGTTCCATAGAATGCCCCAGCCTTCTCCAAGCTCTTATGTAAGTGAAGATGGATGTATTTTCTCCGGTCTCCAAGGTCACCCCTACCCATGAGATTCCTGCATGTGATTCTTAGTTAAAGGACAAATCTCTACCCTTTTTATCTGGGAGCAACAGGCACTGCAGAGATCTCTCCTGGTTTTGAGCTAACCCCTCTGGACTAGCCGTAACACTTAGATAATTTAATATACAATGCTTCAGGTTGTGGTCATTATGTTCGTTCATGTAAAGTACTTTATACTTTAGGAACAATTTGGCTGAGGCAGCAGGGATACTTCTGTGTAAATATGTCACGAGATCAAGCCTTTTAATGTTCATAAAAAGACAGGATGTCAATTTAAAGTCTCATCTCTCCAAGCATCTGAGATCTGCTGATTTATGAAGTACTGTAAATTGCAATCATATAAGCCTGTAACACTCTGGCAGCTATTTAAATAGCAAAACTTTCTTCCAAAAACATGATATATGGAAGACATAAAAGTTTTAAAGCAGGAGACTGCCTTAATAAGGAAGGAATATTAACATTCATTTACTGACAAGAGCAAGCTGATTTTCCTTACAAGAAATGCTCCTTCCATAGCGACCCCATGCTTATTATTAATCAAATCATAGCTTTTCTACTGCCAAGATCCTGGGTAAGAGCCACTTGTGGGAAGTTGGAAAAGGTTAATATTCTCTGAATGGCTGGGTGACAATGCTGAGCAGTGGCTGAGTTTCTGGTCCCCAGTAAAATCAAAGGCCAAACACTCATTTGCTGGAGAGAACGAACGAGTACTCACGACCGGGGGGAAATGGAAGAATGGCAAGATCAATCAAGCTGAAGTGTCAGTTTGCAGCGGGAAGGTCCAAGGGCCAAATGTCACCCTAAGTACACTGCCATTCACCCAGGATATTCTATTAAACTCTATCTACCTCCAGACATTGTTTCACGTGGTTCCTGCAGGAGGGGGATGCCAGCAGGCGGAAGTGCAAGTGTCTGCTGGTTTTAGGTGCCTCAGATTGGCACTTCTGAGATGATAAAAGACACATGAATCTCCTGAGATGGGAATAGGGGATTTGAGCAGTCTGGCTAACTCAGTCATGTTGGTGCAGAAACCTGGGTTTGTAAGTAAGCTGAAGTCCTCAGCATTTAAAATAGTTCTTATCTCGAAGGCTGCATTGAGAAGGAAATGACTGTTTATAGATAGCCATGCTCCAGGAAACAACGAGGAGCCTCAGAGCACAGGAGTAGGCACTGATGTGATTTTAATATTGGAAACTAATTGCATCTCAGAATAAGATAGTGATTTCCCATGTAACAAATATCATAGATACTAAAGATAATTACAGAGAGAAAAATGTAATTAAAAGGTAATTCTTGGTCTTTAATATTTCACTGTAATTGGTCCCCATTGTTGAAAATGAAATGACTCTCTCTAACTGGGATCCTTTTAGGTCACTAGATTGACTTATAATTTTGAAAATCTTAGGAGGATAAATATCCCATGTAAAAGGGTATTATTATTATTTTATCGACTCATCATCCTAAATGATTGGCCCCAAACTGCACAAGACATCTGCAACAGAGAGAGACTTGGAAATGCAGTATAGAGAGCAACGTGCTGGTTGGACGGGGATCACTCTGCTCTAAAAGAGGCCATTTTGGTAACAAGGGTAACTAAATCTTGGTTAAGGTACCACGAGGGAAGTGCTGGGGTTTGGCACTTGTAAACTTCCCGATGGGAAGGATCATGTTGTGGTGCCTCTTCTCCTAGGGAAGATCATGGAGCCTCCTGCTTTTAGCACTGACAACAGGTTGGAAGGAAGAAATGAAAATCTATTAAATGTAAGTCTTGACTGAGCTGTGTCATCAGAGGATAAATGAGCATGCCGGAACCGCTAAAATAATTGCTCACTAACAATGCTAAGTGCAGTGTGCATCTTATCAAACAAAAGACTGTCTCTCTGGCACACATAAGACTTGCATTTAATTTCCTTTAAGCTGAAGTCCCCATTATAGCATTATCCTTCAGGTGTAACAAGATAACTGCTATGCTGATATTAAGATTTGGAAAGGGCATTGAGAGGCCTCTGGGAATTGTGCTGTGGAGAAGGAGATGGCTAAAGCAGGGAGGGTCCACGCATACAAGCTCATAATTTTACATAGAAAAGTATCATTAAATTCACTAAGCCTGCCTCATCCTGCTTTCTTCTGCTGAAGGAGGAAGGGGCTATCATAGCTGACAAGCATGCTTTATTTAGCACTGGCTTAGTCAGGCTGTTTGTAAGCCAAACTGGAGGGAAGACCTGTCTGAATTAATCATTCCTGGGACCAGTAAAGCGATGCTTGTTTAATCTGCAGGCTGGCTTGTGGGGTGCAGCTACACCCTGTCCTGCATGTCACATGTACCTCATTTAATTCTGATTTCAATGTGAAGTTAAAGGTTCTGAAAAGGAGATGCAAAATGTGTGACTGAACATACGGTGCTCTCTTCAGAGGTTGAATATATCCCCATCTCCAGGCCAGATTCTCAGCAAATGTTAATTTCTATACCCCACCTGAGTTCAGGGGTATACGAATTTGAGTCATAAGCTTGAATCTCAGTTCCAACACAGGAATTTCGTACCAGTGCAAATATTCAGTTTTATTGGATTAAAAGAGTTGAAGACTGAAGTTTAAACGGGTTTTTACTCTAGCAGGATGGTGTAGAATCTAGTAAGTGTTATCATGCGACCTGTAGCCAATCTTTATGTCAGCCATGTCAGGACAAGCGTGTTCCTGTGCTTTAGACAGGGTCTGGAGAAAAACCCATCTCCCATATAAGCATCACACTCAGGGACAGATCTGACAGGAGGCCTAGAGACATGCAATGCTATGGTGAAGAAAGCTCCTTTGAAACCTGAAGAAAGCCCAGAGCATACATTGGTGGGTTCATCTTACTCCAAAGCTCTGTTTTTACCAACTAAGATTCTTGAGACTTGTGTGCTATAAAAGGTAAGAAATTGCCAGAAGCACAGCTGCTATTGTATTTGTGGCTTTTTTGCAACTTCTCCGAGGTATTTTTTTTATTTTCAGCTTTGTGTCTTGGTATATCCTGTTTGCATAGACAGATGCACCCCTTCCACTAGGCTGGAGACAGTGATATTAAAGCTGATAGTATCCTCTGTATGGTAATGTCCTACCACATCTTTCAGAGGCTGCTGAAGAACTATTTTTGGTGGCTGTTTTCTTTTAGATGTATATTGGAGACTGCACCTCATAACATCAGCTTGAATCCTGAGCACTGCCACAGAGCCCATCCTGAAGGAACAGATAAAATAGTGACTTTTCCCTTAAACCTGTTAGGAAGAATAATATTGTTTTGGCACAATGATTTTCTTCTAAAGCTTTAGGACAACTTTCAGTGTTGCTTACAGTCCTGCGTTTCCTCCCATGGGATTTCTCTTTTGGGGTCTTTCAAATATGTGTGAAAGCCTTCCCATCAATGTGAGTAGGCTAAATGTGGAATCATTTCGAATGCATTGTCTGCCTTTTGAGCTGGTCTTCCAGTTGGCCACAGAAGGCAGCACAGTAGTGTGTTAACTTTATTGTCTTGAGAAGTCGCTTCTCTTAAAAGCTTTTTCTCACAGCTAAATTCCCAAGCTGGAGACTTGGATTTAAAAAAAAAAAAAAGAGAGATTTCTTCGTGTGAAGCCAAATACACAGTCATTGCTTTCAAATGCCTTTTATTTACTATCTTGGTGGTCAGGCACAAGCATGTATAGATTAGACCATAAAGGAAAATAGGAGTGCTCATACTTGGTTAGAATTACTGCTTTGCACTGCAAATCCTAAATATAGTGTAATTTTGCTGCCGTTGGTCGTGTGGTTTGCTCCCTGACATTCTGAGTTTTGCTGTGGCAGCAGCTGAAGTTTTGTGCTCCAAATCGTTGAGCTTCTAACAGTAAATCAAGAAGAACTTCTGGTAGCTGAGGCAGCAAAGGTTCCTTATGCACAGCTAAGCCTGGTGAAAAATAAGTTCCTCAACGCTAGGCAGTGTCAAGCTATGACACACATACAGAGCTGTTTTATTCAACTGCAATTAGGTATAGTGTTGGTTGCAGTGGGTATGCACTGAAATTTTAAGTTTAATGTCACTGTGAGCCATGGGTAGGAATGCCAGCTCTGCTGGCAGAGCAGAATTCAAGTGTGTACTAGTGCCAGAGCACTCGCTCACATCGAAAACAGTATGGTCTGTATTTGAGTTAGATGTGGTGGAACTGTGGCTGTGAAAACGTGTCTAGATATTTTTCATCCCTAGATAGAGCCAAAAAAGCTTAAACTGGGACTTGGATGTTCGGACTCAAGCTCCTGAAAATCTCTATTAGCAACCATGTGACCACAGATGTCTCTGATCTCAGACAGGGTTCAGGGTCTCGGCTTCATCGTTTGTATGCAATATTTGGATCCACAAAGAAGCTGCTCTATTTTGTTCTGCTTCAAAGCTTAGGCTGGTTTGGACACGTTCTAAAAATGCCTTTTTCAGGCATGCCAGATCTCCCTTGGCACACACCACAACCAGGACAGCACTACTGTGGCACTACCTGCAGAGAGTAAAGCCCAAAATACATCAAAGAAGACGACTAAAAATTTCCTCAGAGGAGAAAAGTGCTATCATCACCTGTTCTACATGAGAGAGCGTGTTCATAGTGAGCGGGGACCTGGTGTTTCCAAGGACGGGGCTGTAAGTGATGCTCATCCCTCTTAGCTCATGTTAACACTAGAGGATAGCAGTGATATCCCCTTGGTAAATCTATGCCATTGGCTTTGCTTTCAGGAGTTGTTCCATGTTCATATAAAAGGGAGGGTTAGTATGCTGCTCTACTGCTTTAGTGATTTATACTAGACTTGGAATAACAAGACTAGGAATAAGGTTTTAGGCAGTTCTTAGTTGCTTTCAGCACCAGCCAGAACCAACTAATTCCTTTGCCCCATGTGTGCTTCACACATCAGTAGTTTAGGTCACATGCTGCGTTTGTGCTGCTTCTGTTGGTTGGTTTGTATCTGGACCCTCAGTATTATAAAATTCTCTGAATTCTTGAAAATGCTTTTGTTGTTTTCCAACAATCCTTTGCTTGCTTCAGGTTTCAGCCAACCCATTCATTTTCCATCAATTTGAAGTAAAGAGCAAAAAACACATCTCCCAGAAGAAGAGTTGTCCTTGTGTCCTTGGGCTGTAACAGCTGCCTGAGAGGAGGGTGAGGATCACTGCAGATGAGGAGTTTGGGGACAACAGCAACAGGATACATGGTACATATCGCGCAAACATGGATATAGTGCTTTAGCTGAGACCTTATTAATGCTGTGTGAGGAGCTGAGAGGTGCAGTTTGCAGACTGTGCTCCCATTAAACCCTTCCAAAAGGGTACCTGCCTTTTCCACAGCCCATCTTCAGCTGGGAATCCACAACCCTCAGATTCATTTAATTTTATTTCTTTAAAGGATTTCCAAACTAATTCAGCAGTTGATTATTTCTACCAAAGATAAGGAACAGTGTACGTCTCTTGGTTGAATGCTGGAGAAAATTTTTCCTATTTCTTAAAGTCATTTTGAATTCTGGATGTGTCATTTGGTATGACCACAGTCCTTCCAGGCTTTCTCTCACCTGAAAATTTAATAACATCCTCCCCATTCCATCACCTTGATAATTAATGAATAATAATTTATAACAATATGAGACCTGGGACAGGCCCTGCAGCACCCATCCATGTACCCTTATGTATTGAGGTTGTACCATGGATGGTCACTCCTGGGGTACAGCCACCCTGTCACCATCTGCTTACGTATCACACAGAAAAAGTTTTAACTTTTTTCGCTAGTTTATTTCTGAGACTAGTGAGTGAAACTGTGTTGAAAGCCTTTGAGATCAATGGAATCTACTGTTTCTCACCTCCAGAAGGTTTGTTACCTGCTGTAGAAATAAAATAAATTTCTTTGTCCTGCTTTTCTCTTAACAAATCTACCGCTGACTGCATCTCATCTCCTTATTATCTTTCTGATGCTGACAAATGGTTTGATTTGTTTCTGCAAGAACTGGAGTTAATCTGATTGATTGATAAATCTCCCAGCTACTCCTTTTTTCTCTATTTAAAGCACTGCACTATGTTGATCTTTTTCCAGTCTTCTAGCAGCTTACCCCTCCTCTATAGGATCACAAAGATAAATGCTAATAGTTCTTCCATTGCTTCAGCCAGCTCTTTTTGCACCTTCGAATACCGTTCATTAGGCCCTGTTCTGTCTGACAGTTGGCTCATTCCTCAAGAGCACTAATTGCGCTGTCCATTTGCTTGCAAGGTGACATTTTAAGTAAAGGTTAATTTGGAAAAGCCACTGAAGTAGCAGAGCTCTCTTCTGTAGATAGTTTTCATCGTTGACAAGTTCTTTTTCACTGGTCTTCCTTCTCTTCCTAATGTTCCTTTAGAGTGGTTTCTTGTTGTTCTTCACCTCTTTTACTGGTTTGGTCTTGCTATATGCCTTGATCTCTCTGATTTTGTCCATACACTCTTTTAGTCTCTGCTACAAACATATCGTATTGTTCTTGCTCTTTGTAACTTCTCTATAACATTAACTTCAAATAATTACTTCAGACAATTTACCTAAGGCGAAAAAGAAAACACCCTCTCTCTAAACACTTTTCTTTTTCTTAAGCTATCCTGGCTTGTCCTCCCACGCCTATTTACAGGAAGCTGCTGTTTTCAGCCTCACTGACCATTTCCTGACCACTGTCCATGCATGGTCTATCTTCTCCGTTCTCCCTCTCCCCTCCACCCAAGAGCTGCTGGTCGTAGGCAACTGCTTCGAGGTGGACGTGGTGCCCACCAAATTACAAAGGTTAGTGTTCAGACTTTTCTAAAAATGTCTCCTTGCTTTCAGTTTGGCAGATCCGTTCCCTAAACAGACCCTGGATTTATGAGTATTTCTGTGCCCCTAAAGCCACATTCTCTAATGGTTTTATTGCTTTCTGAAAAAAATTGCACCCAGATTTAATTGCATTATTGGAAACTGTTGAAGCACTGTAATTTAGGGGAAAGTTTCTGTGGTCTTGGAGAAATCCTTTATTCAGAAACAGCCAGAAAGGCCATCTAATGCTTTCAGGAAAGAAACTCTGAAGAGATTTTTCTAGTTAAAGAGGGTGGGAAAGAGTCATGAGAATGCTTAACTCCAGGGTGCAATCGAGAGAGAGATGTGGGCTACAGAGGTGGAAACCGTGCTTGTTGCAATGCAAAAAAAATAATTAAAGGTCAAGAAATCATTTGTAGTTCAACAGCAAAGCTCCTGAAAGCTCCTCATCCCTTCTGTTATTACCCTCTGTGAAGCAGGGCGTTAGTACTCCATGTTGCCCTCATCAGTTTACCAGACCACATATTGGAGGTAAATTGCGCTCACAATTGGCCCTGTGCTTGCTTGTGATTAACTTGGCATTCAGATGAAAAATTGAATGTCGTGTGAGCTCTACTCCAAGCTCAGTAAATGTCAGGCAGTTTGGAAGCAGAGATAGTTGGGAAGCAACGGCCAAATGCAAGGAATAAAAGTGTAAGCCATGTGTAAGAGAAACCTTCTGGAATTTCTGGCCTAAGGGAAGGGGGGAAAGAAGCAGAGAGAGCCTAGTGAGGTGCTGTAACTTAAAATACTAATACTGACAAAGAACAGAAGAACAACTCCACTTACTTTATCTCAAGCCATTAGCTTTGATTTAGTGCAGCCAGGGAAGCCTTTCGGTAGTTTCCATACTATCGTCACACTCTGACTTAATGGCATTTGTTTAAATGAGGAGTGGTCCCTCAAGCAATATTTCTCTTTAGGAGGCAAGTCCCAGCAAGGAGTAATAAGTAAACTGGGAACAATATATTTTAAAAGAAGAAATAGATTCTGCCAACTCAATTTAAGGAAATATTTATTACACATGATTTCTCAACTGTTTTCTGAGTAAGCAATATAAAATGATCCTTATGAACAGCAAAATGGAAGGAAGGAAAAAGTCTGTGTCGTTACAGGGAGTTAAATCTTCTGTGTGTCTGCTTGTCGTTCCAAGTGTTGTCTTTACTTACATGAACGTCTTTTTAACACTAGCATACGCCTACATCCTCCCTTTCATTTTTTGCT
This sequence comes from Bucorvus abyssinicus, assembly GCA_009769605.1. Classification (NCBI taxonomy): domain Eukaryota; kingdom Metazoa; phylum Chordata; class Aves; order Bucerotiformes; family Bucorvidae; genus Bucorvus; species Bucorvus abyssinicus. Next base: position 7,069,231 of record CM020035.1, on the reverse strand, counting down.
TTCTAATAATTTGACAACAAGCTTCACAGCTATAAGGGAAGGAAAAGGCTCCTTCTCTTGGCTTGGCTTGGTTTGTCTTGGCAATCGAGCCCTGACCAAATGTTTCTTATCCCACTGAGTTGCAGGTGTGGAAATGGAGAGTTGGCAGCGTGGAAATGGATTTGCTCTGTTTTGTGCTCACATTGCTACTTTAGCCCCACGTCAGAGCATCTTGTTTGCTATGACTTAGCAAAACCCACATCACCAGCTCCTTGCAGTTCATAGTTTCTCGTGAATTTGCTGCTGTTGGTCTCCTCTGACAAGCAGGTAGGCAGGGTGTGAAACATGGGCTTAAAACATGTGCGTCACATGAAAGCAGCATAGTCAACAGCCTCAAAATAACTGCTTTTTTTTTTGTTTTTAATATAAACACATTAAATTGGTATTGAGTTTCCAGGGCATCATTTTATCCTTAGCTAAAATGACAAATCAGTGCACCACATTTTGGCAGATTTTTCTCAGCAAAATTGTTTGTCTGTGAAATGTTTCCTACTGAGTGTCCCAAAAAATAATTTAGTTTAGAACGTGGCACCCCATTGAACCAAAAAGCAGTGCTGTGGAAGGAAGGTGTCGCTCCCTCCCCTCTTCCAAATAACCTGCTGCCTTCTTCCCGTCACTTTGAGCCTGATACTCCCTTTGCAGACGTAGACACAGATATTTTACAACTGCATTATTAAATTAGCTTAGTACTTCCTGTCTCTTACCTCCATGGAATTATGATAGAGTGCTCTACATCTCGTTCCTTTCTGTATTACTTTTATTAGTCACAAGAACATAACTGAACTGCTAGACGCAGTTTCTTAGATATTGATACCAATTTTTTTTTAAAAACCAGTTACCTGTGGCTTTAAATTCTATTCTTTTTGTTAATGCAATCAAACATCATGTTTGCTTTGCTTATTGGAGAGTGGTTGCTAGCTTCAGAGCTGATGATTTCAGTGCTGTTATGATTGCCCGTGGACTTTTTATTTCCTATGGACTTGCTCATATTTTTTTCCCATCTCTTATGGGAGGTGTTTGCAGAGACTGTATCTTTCTTAGCTTTATTCCTTGCCAAAGAACTTGTACAAATTGCACAAGTATGGGCAAAGTCTGATCCAAGTCTGCAGTGCTGGGAATAGACTGGACAGCATGGGGACAAGCTAAATCAATATCCGAATCTATAAAGCTATGATTCCAGTCGATATGCAGTGGGACAGGTAACCTCTGTGGCTGGGAGGACAATGGGAGGGTCATTAGTGACTCACCTTTCACTGTTGACAGGACAGCATGCGTGGGGGTGAAGCACATGGAAAAGGGTGGATGGTTCTTCTAATGACTTGTTAGATCACAGATAGATTTGTACAGGGCCATGTTCCTCAATGCATTGTTGATTCTGTTCTTACCAATCAATCCAGTACTTCCAAAGAGTGCCAGACAGAGATAAAACTGCAGGAGGCTGCTCTGGGGAATGATTGCTGGAAAGAAGGATTTCTTCACATCACTGCTGCCCATCTGTGGTCCTAACTGCCTGCAGGGGCTCTGCTCCTGGGAGGGGGGTGGGGGAGAGGACAGTAAGTGATGTGCAAGTGATAGGAATAGATCACATGTGGTGATGACCGAAGCAGCCACATACTAGTTCATTGTCTCCTTAGGCCAAGTAATATGTCTGGCAGAGAAACTGCAATGAGGACATTAGCAAAAGCTTCATAAAGGAGCACAGGTCCTTCTGGGATGGAGGTGTGAAGGTGGAATTCACCCTCCTCCTTTCTCTTGAAAAAATGCTATTCCTGTGGAGATCAGCACTGAGTTATTTAAATAAGGAAACAAAGTCATGCATAGAAGGAAGTATTCTTCTGGGGGGTATTTGAAACATTTTATGTAATGGATCTATCAAGCAACCAACTGAAAATGTAAGGGAAAAGGAAAAAAAATGTTCACATAGATTGCCCCTTCTATTGCAGAGGAACTGCAGTCGTTATGTTGGACACACTATAAATACCTAACAGAAAACATCTCCTGTGCCTAAAGATCCCACGATCTAAGACTAATGGGGATAAAAGGGAAAGCAGGAGCATTGCTGCTGGCAGAACGGGCTGCTGCCTAGCCAGGGTGGTTTCCTGATCAGCTGGAGGTGCAGGGGATGTTGTAGCGCAGGGGATTTCAGGACGGGTTTGAAGGAGGGCAATGACATAATTTTGCGAATACGTATGGAGAGGTGCAGTGCAGAAGGAGCCAGGGCTCTCTTGACTTTTACTGGGTAAAAGTTAATAGAAGAGACTTGATGTATATAACTCCACAAATACTGGACTTAGGGAAATGTAAGAGGACAGCACTTGAGCCAGCAATGACATGGGTGGAAGGGAAGTTGGAGCACAAGACTGAAATGAGAATAAAGGGTAACCTCATGTTAGTGTTGCCAGAACCAGCAGAGGAAAAAAAAATGTGCTTTCTGAGGGAGAAAAAGCCAGAGCTCTTTCAGCACCTGGAACACTCTGGAAGACCTTTTGGCACCCTTGTGAACTAGGACCTGATAGTGAGTGAGCTGGTGTGCAGGCTGGAGCCAGTCCTTCGCCGCTCGTGCAATAGGTACACCAGGTTGTATACCACATCTCTCCCACGTGTGTTACCTAAAAGCACCGAGCTGGCTAAGGATACTGCTGGGCAGTAGCACCAAGTGGATTAGCAGCGTGCTCAGTGTGGGCTTGTTCTATCCAACAGTATTGAAGTTTGCAGTATGGAGGATGTAGCTGGCAGATCAGATTGGAGGTTTTTTGTCATAATGTATTTCAAATTAGTCCTTAGAAATTAAGAATTGCCTTTTTGGTCTCCTTAGCTCAAAGCTACTTCCCTCCCCAGTGCTGTGCCAGGTGAAGTAGAGACTGTTACGCTGTTGTGTGCATTTTATCATTGTTCAGGTGATACCATAACATGGGGAAGTTCAGTGGGTGACCAGAGCCCAGGCAAGCACTGACAGTGTTTATTTAAGCTGTGAGTTAATCAGTGTTTACCTTTTATCTTACCAACAACTTTCATGCAAAATGATTTCATATTCTTTACAGGGCTAATGTTGGTTGGAACTTCATAATTTCCTGGGATTTTTTTGTTAAAAAATAGAAACTGAGAATGAAACGTTTGGGACTGAATAGTGCAGTTTTCAACCAAAAGCCTCCTGGTCTGGATCTGAGAAGAGCTACTTGGAAAGGCTCTGCTGGTGTTTTGGGATTTCTGAGTCATTGTGACCAGACAGATCGCTGTCTTTTCCTACTGAGCATCCATGTGAGCTTGCATCCTGAGAGCCTGTGATCGTGGTGCAAGAAGGAAAATGAAAGCTAGCCTGGAGAAGGGGATTTGGGCACTGGAGGCTTATTTCTGAATGCAAACTTTTTGGCTGTGACCAAGAAGTGTTGCAATGGAAAATTATTGTCAGCTTTTTAATCATGTTTCTGTTTATTGTAAAGGGAACACTGTGTGTTCCGTGTACAAAGTGTTTTGTGATAAAGGATGTCATTTAAAAAGTCAGACTTAATTTATTATGAGGACATAATGCTGGATCAGAAATTGAGCATATGATACCTTGCAAATAAGCACCAGTCAATATGAGTACAATTCATGCAGGAAGGGACTTGTTGTCAGACGCTTACTGCTTGGATGTCCCCCATCCTGTTGTTTAGAAGAACGTATTCAAAAAATATTTTGGCAATGGAAAGGAGAGCAATTCGTGAAAATGTGAGACATGAGAAAGGAAGAGGTTTCTGAGCATAGTGGATTTAAATAGTAAACCATAATGTGCCAGTAGCAGTCAGATTTATAACACTGAATATAATAGCAATATGGCTTTTCTCTGTCAGGGCTGTTTTAGTATTGAGAACGTTCAGTTCTTTGGAGGGGTACAGATTACAATTAAAGCATTTGCTTTCCCATGTTCAGTCCTCTTGAGTTTTGTTTCTCATCACACACAACAATAGTGTGAATGAATTAGATGTCATCGCTGTTTGTGCCTGTGTGTGCTCACAGAACTCTGCTGGAAAAAGCTGCTTAAACTTGTTCGCTGCTGATGTCCTGTGGAACATGATAATTGAAATATGGGTGTGGTAGGCATGGTACAGAAAATCTAACACTATCACAGCAAGGCTGCTCTTGAAATAGCTGTCAGGCAGGGGATGGAAGAGACAAAGCAAAATGTTGCAGATCAATTTGTGTGCTTTCTGAAGCACTAGAGCTAGGACATGCTGTTACAGGCCAACCACCTTGACCACTCTCTTCATATCCTTTGGTCAATTGCCATTCTGGCACTTCTTCAAATTCCTGGTGCAAATTATTGCATGCCAAGAAGAAACATACAAGATGTAATAAGAAAATAATCCTCCAAAATGGTTTTCTTTTCTTCTAGAGGAAAATAAAATTCCAGCACTCTGGAACTTTGGCCGAAGCTCAACACACTTTTTAGAGTGATAAAATGTTAGAGGAAGCAAAGACTACTTTATGGCCCATGTACTATATGGCCCATGAGGCACCAGCTCTGGTAATTTGTTCTCGTGTCAGTTGGCTGGATTGAAACAGTGACCATGGAAACCATGTAGCTTTGGTAAGTAGTCCAACCAACATTACAGTGTTTAGGATTAAAAAGAAAAAAGAAAACAACTGTTACTTCACTAGAAAATAACTAATTGATAGAATTGATAATTTAGGAATAGCACAGAATTTTGAGCCAGAATGTAACTGGATAAGAGGGGAGAAATAGTGTCTCGTGGTTTGAATGTTAGGCATCCCAGATCATTGGAAGAGTGAATAGATCGAATGGATGATATTGTAAGGTTTATTGGATGAGAGATGTCTGGAAACATCTGCTAACCTGCTGCAATACTGGTAACAAATGGATTCTTGGACTCCAGGACAGGGACATCCATTGATTGAGGAAAAAGCGGAACACACAAACACACATAGACCCATTGTGTTGTCTTTTCCAAAGAGATTTGCTCAATAGAGTGATGCGCCTTTAGCTAAAGCTTTCTGCAGTTTGTGATTAGGCAGCCTGGCTTCTCAGCGGGAGCATAGTTGGAAAAGCCCAGCAGAATCTGTGCGATGCTAGAGGAAGAAGTCAGTGCAGATGCAGAAGACAAAACCAGGTACCTTAAGTCATGGGACTTCTCATGTGTTTGCATCTCACTGAAAGAGAGAATATAACCTTAGAAACACCAAAATAGGCAGCTTTGAAGGATGATTTGTTTTTATCTGGGCTCAGCCACTTCACTGAAAAAAAAAAGTCAACTGAGAGCTTTGGCAAAAGGAGCTGTTTAAGTTACAGCCTGTGAGGCAGTGGAAGAGGGCTGCCCCACACAAGGTGGGTATAACCATCCTGCTCTCACATCTCTTCTCACACTGGGCAGTGGTGAGCTTTGGGGTGGCCTCCACAAGGCCCAATGCGGAGTCCATGGTGGTGGGAGAGGAAGGGAAATGTTGGGTTTAACCTTCAGCTGTGCCCACTAATTCCTGTCTGTTTGCATTTGCCAGGCAGGCTGGTGGGAAAGAAATCTCCTGTGTGCATGTTAGTGAGGAGTAGCTTCGGTCAAGTTTCTGGTCTGAAAACAAGACAGTGATGTCAAGCCACTGTATCTCTTGAAATAATTAAGTTCCAGTTGCGGTCATTCTTAGTCAGATATTGTGTAATGGTCACACGCACTGTGAAAACACTCACTGAAATCTACAGTGCTAAACATTTTTTAATGTGATGAGTGTGGCAGGCAAAAGCCACTCCTTCAAAGTATCATATGACTTTGAGCTACCTTTACCTTGGCAAGAAGCCGTCAAGGCTTCAGGCTTTCATGATGTACGAGTTGTGTTTGAAGTGCTTTTGCATTAGGAAGAGTGGGTCTGCAAATGAGGCGCAAAGAAATTCTGCATTTATTGTATCTTGTGATAGGCAGATTAAATGCATCTAGGCTGTGGAGCAACTGATCTTTAGTTTTATCTATTTACTTCATCTGTGGTTTTTGCTTTCTTCAGACCCACTCCTGTCTTTTCAGTGACTGAAGTTTTTCTACCCTGGTTGCCCACCTGCAACTCCAACTCTATATTCAAAGGATGGTAGAAGGCTTAGATTTACTGGGACGTGGCAACAGAATTTATGCTTTTTTCCCCCACATAGTGGTATTGTTGGTCCAGGATACGACGACATACTCATGGTCAGATTGGACTCATTGGCTCCAGAGTGGCACAGGTATGAAGTGAAAGAGGGTAGCTGCACAGAGCTTTGGTGGTGCAGGGACAGGGCAACATCATCCTGCAACAGCAGAAATGCAGCAGTATTCCTGCTAGCATCTAAATTCATTAAATGTCAGATGTGTGATGGGACTTGTCATTCTTTTATGGGTGGATTGTCCCACTAAAAGAGGAGGCTGTATCTGATGCATGGTCAATAACAGTAGGTGGGAGATCAGGAGCGAGGAGATCTTTAGCACATCTTCAGTAAACTTTTGGTGGGGGAAATCAAATGTTAGAAGCATGCAAGCAGCAAGGGCAAGTACTATTGTGTGACTGGTTTAGAGCCACTGCGATAATTTTCATTCAGCACTGGAACTGTTATTCAGAAACTGGAAATGTACTTGGACTGCAAGTGGTCTGACCTAAAAGAAACCACATCTCATGACATGCTGAGTGTTTACTTGGGTGAAAGGCTGGAAGGAGCGGGACGCATCCAGTATTTCATTGTCACGTCATTTTTCTGCTCTGCTAGTGTAAGCAAGAATCAGTGGCAGAATTTCTTCTATGCTTAGTTAAAGAATTATTGACCATGACCTAAACATTTTTTTCCGAAGAAACATCATAGGTTGAACTGTTGGCATCAAAGGTTTGAACTCCCATGTGGTGCTGGAAGAGCCTCCAAGAGGCCATTGATGGATTCTGTCCTCTGTTTATTGTTGCTAATGACAGAAGCATTTTTTTCCCTGATAGAGAGAACTTAATTTCAGACGCATCATCTCCATATTAATTGGTGATAAATCATCTCCACGGTAGCTGGATTTGCCTGACATGCAAAGTGTAGTATTTTTACTCTCAAGTTGTTTTGTTTCAGTCAACTTGACTGAAATAGCTTTTTTAATACTAAAAAAAAAAAAAAAGGCATTCAGATGGCAAAACTCAGAATTAAGGATGCACATGAACCTTCAGGTCAGCTCCTTGCTTGCACTGTCTCTGGTGTTTGATAAATTACCACTTACTGCCTTCTCCACTTGCTCTCATGTCATTCTGTGGGATTTACAAAGTATTTTTCCACTCCCCACATTCGGTGTGTGGCCCTGAGAACTGACTTTTTTACTAACTATCCAAATGCTGCATTGAATGAAACTTCACTTACTCGTTGGATTTCTCTAGTGCTTTCAATATTATTTCTAAAGCTTTTATAGGATTAAATGAACTTACCCTCGCGTAACACTTTTCAGAGTAGCAGGTGACATTGCTCTTTTACACCAGGGGAACTGAAACCCAGAAAGGTCAAGTCTAAAATTCTAAAACTGTAGAAAATGTCACCCAATCTGGGGTTTCTAGACTGAAATGCAGAGATCTTTTTTTGTTTTTTCTATTTATTTTTTTTTTAAGACATCTTAGCATTTAAAACAAGCTGAGCTGCAGCTGATGGCACTCAGCACGTCCTGCCAATCTGACTGCAAGGGCCCAAGCCCGGGCAGCTGGAAACCAGGAGTGGTCCCACGTGAGATGAGAGCTTGCCAAATATTGTGGAGGAGTTCTGGGTCAGAGGATGAGCAGATTTCCATGCTCAGGGGTGACACTTCAGGGCTGAGCTGTGAGATAATAATTTTTCCTTCTGTTGTCCTTCTCATTCAGTATGTCCTGCTGATAGGCACAATGCAGGTTTTCCATGTGGGCAAAAGGTTTTGTCATGTTTATTTACACTTGGAAGCCGTTAGTTCGGGGGTTTGTTTTTAAAGAAGCATTTTTTTTTATCCTTTATTTCTTTTATTTATTTATCTATATTTTCAAATGCTTTGGGTTTTGAATTTAAGGAATTTGTAAATCTAGGTGCAAAACAGTTCTGATTTTCTCACTTCATGCTAGACGAATGAAATGACGTTTGCTTACTGTATTATATGCTGGAGTAAAAGCATCTTTAGGAGCACCAGTCTATTAATTTTCTTCATAAAATTAATCAATAACAGTTGTTCCAGATAGGCCTATTTCTTTCTGTTTCCCAGGAGATTTCCTCTCTGCTGTCTGACACAAGTCACACTAAAAATCAGAAGCAGACCCCAAAGCAATAGAGAAGCTGCAGTCACAGAGGTTCAGCAACAATTAAAACCAGGCTCATTGCAGATGGTGAAGGAGGCACACACAGCCATGCAGAAAAACAACGCTTTCTACACGCTAGAAAAACCCCTGAAGGGAAACAGCTCTTAAAGCTTGTGTTTCTCAAAGGTCATTTTGAAAGGCTGTGATCCATTAATTTCGAATGCAATCATCAAAACTCGTTTGAGGGTTTGGTTGAAGATTAAGGTCCTGCATAAAACCTTTTCCCTTGATAGGTGAAGTTATTGAGATCTGGGCTGGCAGCATATCTGAACATTGCTTACCCGTGTCTGACAATTGAAATGATAATAGATCAGGTAAGCATTGGCCTGTCACACGCTCAGGGGTGGTACCTGTGCACAAGTATGCACATATATTTGCCATTATTGTTTTTTTTCCCTTCTCTGATGATTTAGCAATATCTAAATGAAGCAAAAATGTGGGTGAAAATTATTATTACAAGACTTGAGTTGTGCTGAAATTTTTATGTCTTTATTAGCAGACAAAATCCTGGAGCATTGTTTCCCCAGACAGGAGTGGAGAGTCACAAGAGGTAATTAATCACTGAGGGACAAAACTGTACCGTGTACTTGCTTGGCCTTGACCCACTGATTCTCCAAGTGAAGAGTCAGCTCAGTATGTGCCATGATTACAATACGTAAGATTGTTTTGAAATAAAGGAGCACAGTTTTGTTTAGATTTTAAAGCTTTCCAATTTTATTTTTTTTAATTGCAGTTAAACAGTAAGGCGCTTAAAATGCAAACTATAACAATAAACAGGGCTTGGTAACTTCTAATTTTGCCTTAACCCAGCTTCGTTCTGCAGCAGGCAAGGCGCAGAGCTCATGTGGTGGCAGCCTGGTGAGTCTCGTGTGTGGGGAGGAACGAATCAGTCACTGCTTGTGCCTTGCAGTGGGTTGTCCCCTGTGAAATAATCTAAACCTGTCAAATTGTGACAGCTTGCTCTACCTGCACAAATAACACCGTTCTGAGAAATCGAGAACTGCTGATATTGCCGTAGTAGATCTAAAAGGGCATACTGATGTGATCTGCTGCTTCCTGCGAGATGGCATTTGAGGCTGCTAGTATGATGAATATTTCTGCTGCATCAGCTTATCATCTAAGAAATGTGAGTCTGAGTTTTTGAAAGAGTTCAGCATTGAACAAATCTCCATCTTTTCTAGCTCTGATACTTCAATCCTAATACTTGAAAACCTGATTAAAAAAAAGAAAAGCCTCCCATACTTTAAAAGCGGCAACAAGCTTAAGCAACTGCCTGGAGAACATCCTCGATTATCCCAAACATATGCGGTACCAAAATGTGGTGTCTGCAAACTCAATTACAGCATGTACAAACAAATGTACTGGAGCACTTCTCATCTTCCAGAGTCCTAAAGAGGTTTCCAGAGCACTCAGCCATGTCCTTTGTGTTTGAATAGAAATTGGCAAATGTGGGGTTTTTTCAGTGTTTTGGCCAAAAGGAAACTGAAGTGGGCAAATATCAAGTACAATCAAAGCAAGGTAGCTAGCACTGATTTTTTTTAATTTTATTTTCAGTTTTGCAATGAATGGAAAAGTAGTGACCAGGCTTGGAAAAGCTTTGCTTTGCTTAACCTGAAGCAATTTGTTCAATGCAAATTACAGTACTTTAATTTTATGGGGATTTGGCTTCGTTTTGTTTAAACATTAAAAAAAAAGTCATTTTAAAAAGAAAAATGCCAGTTAAAAATGAAAAGCTGAAAAATCTATTTTTGAAGAATTTTGAAAAACAATCCACTTTTTTCTGACCGAAATTATTTTTCATTTTGACCAGATTTTGCAAGTAGCTTTAGCTACCCATATTGAATTACCATTTGGAGATGAATTCACTTTTTGTCAAGACTCTGTGTGCCCACCTTCTCCTTGAAGAGTGCTGGCAGGGTGGTGGGAGATGAGTAAATGTTGCGGTTACTGTCCTGTTAAAAGAGGGATCATAGAACCTTTAGTGTCCCGTGGTGTTAGAAACCTTATCCAAAAGATGAGTGAATGAGCTGCATTTCCAGCCACAACAAAATATACGTTGGTCAGCTTTAAGAGGACATTGCCAACAAAATGAGACTTCAGGATTTGTTATTTATTTTTTGTGGTTTGAGCACAACTATAAATCTAAGTAAACAGCATCTAGCTGCACCTCTGTTCTAAATATAGTGTAATGGAAAAAGAAGTTTAATTTCTCCTTAAGATCTCTTGAGACTTAATGTCTTTTTGAAACCCCATTGGTTGCCTTGACTCTGTGACAGTAGCCACAGGAGCATTTACTTGCTTAGAAGTGCAGTTGACCTTGATACTGTGGTGGTCTCGGTAGGAAAGGATGGTCAGAGGCTAAAGTGATGACTGACATAGGAAGTACAGGCAGTCCATAAAACTAAATTTTCATCTTTTCTAGTGTTCTGATGGAAGCAAAGAAGTAATGCTTTGGAGAATGATCTGTGAAGAGCAGGTAAAGAGTGAACATGACCAAATTGTAAAGGAATACAAACCCAGTCATCGTGGCTGACCTTTCTGAATTAGAGCAGCATCAAGAGGGTCAACAAGGCTGTGTTTCTACCACAGTTCTTCTTGCATGCGATGCAGAACGAGAGACTTCCCTTAAGAATTTACAATCTCATGTAACTGGCTAAAAGGTGTGACTGATGCAGTATTTTTCTTTGCATTTGACAAGGATCTTTTCCACAAAGGGTAAAACAACGCGACCAGAGTAAGAATGGGGAGAGTTGGAAAATAACAAGATTTGTTGAGATTCAGTTCATTCCTCTTTTGCCATAAGGTAATCCATCTTCCTCTTTGACTTATGCCGTGCATTTAATCAGGTGCTGAGTGAATATCTTATTTTGATAATCCAAACTAATAATGGACATAAAAATCATGGTAAATGATAAGATGCAATAAGACAAGTCGTATCTTCCCTAATGACAGCATAATGAACTGAATTTAAAATGAAATCCTATCATGAACAGTCACAGCCCATTAGACAATGAAATTTCTTGTTAAACTGACTTTTTAAAAGCACTTTGCAAAAGGTGAGAACGAAACAAAATTACACAATGGTGTTGGAAACCACCTGCAGACAGATCCTAGTAATCTTTGGGGTAAAAACCAATCACCTTCAGTGAGTATTTTGCTTGAGATAAGTCATAACGTCTAAAAATGTGAATTACATGCCAGCAAAATAATTTCAGCAAGATTTAACAGCTAATATCACCATTTATTGTCTACAACACTGTATCCAGCAAAAGCGGACGGAAAAAGAAATAAAAAGAGAGGGGTGATGTCTTTGTTTTGGTGCTTGCTGCTTTACATGGCTCATGTAGAACAGAGAGAAACATGAAGTCCCCAGATGTTAAACACTACATGTTTTGAAGGAAACATTACAGGAACAGCAAGTGGGGGGATTTCCCCAAAATGACCAGGGAATGGAAATGACTGGGGAGGTGCTTGTTTCGGTTGGTAAGCGTTCCACCGTAACCGTTTTATAGATCCCTGTACTCTTGTCGTTGTCATCTTCAGAGCAAATTAAACACAGCTTTCTCATCAGCAATGATTGTTGCAAATTGGACTTGGCATGAAAAATTAAGTTGTAAAAAATTAATAACTGTAAAGGTCCAGTTCTCATGGAGGACCAGCAGGATGTGTAGGTTCCTATTGCTCATCTGTCCCTTCAGAATCGTCCAGCCGAAGGTGCATTGAAAATGGGGCCTTTAACTCCTAAGTCCCTCAAACACTTTTAAATTTTACCCTTCATATTTTCTTTATTTACGATCTGAATGTTCCCTATTATTTGACCTCTTCAGTACTAGGTATTAGCCATGAGAGAAATAGATTTCAATACCTTTTTAAAAAGTTTCTTTTGCTTCTTTTGAAGAAAAAGGTGCACTGCAAATGCAAGTTTATTGTTCCAGCACTATTTACAAAAATAACAGATATACAAAGAAAGTGTAATACATTATTGTAGGTTTTTCTTTTCTCTTTTTTTTTTTTTTTTTTTTTTGTCTTTTTAAGAAGGTTCTTCTCTAGTAATTTCTATGCTTGGGTAATTGATCTAATGATTACATGGATGTTGGCCAGAAGACAAACAGTACACTGTAGAGGAAGCTGTAAAGCAGCTAGTAAACACAGGCTTATGTAGTATTAAAGGAGGTGGAAAGAATAAAATACACTGTTCTGAATGACAGAAAATGCTGTATGTCAATAGTCTGCATTTCTGAAAGAGCTGCATGTTTAGCTGCTGTCTTTGTTCACAGCGGGAGCTCTCACACCAACCTCTTTTGAAATCTGACCATTAGAGATAATTTTGATCTGTCCTTGAGTGCGAACATAAAAGCTAAAGTAAATTGTTTCATCCATATTAGTTTATAATTTTAGTTTGAAGATGTCTAGGGTAACTGCATACAGGGAGTAGCTCTGAACAGAAGGTAATTGTGTGTCTTATTCAATGTACGTATCCGGCATACGCTGTTTGGAAGGAAAAGTGGAATGGAGAGGATGCTGCCTGGAAGGCTTAGGTGATTTCAAAGAATTGGTTAAATTTTAACTTGGTTCATTTGGACTGAGATAAACCGGGACATATAGGTTTATTCTCGTTTTACTGCAATGAAAACGGACCATGATTCAGGTGTCACTTTCTGTGCTAATCTGATGCCTTTACTTTTCATGTTCTTGGTTTACAGCACAGGAAAGAGAATTGGGGCTATCGTGTTTGTGTCAGCTGGTAACACGGGCTTGTAGCCAAAAATAATTTTTCTGGTCAGTCAAAGCATTGGCCAATAAATTATCAAATGCCCAGTTCTTTTGACCCTAAAACTAGTTATTCAAATACTGCAGTAAGAGATATGGAGCAATGAAAGAGCAAGCTGACCTTTCATTTTGCTGTCCCATATGGTTAAGCAAAAAATAACTGGTTTCCACTTTCAGCAGATCATAGGAAGTAACAAGCTGGTACTGAAATAAAGCTCCCCAGTAGGACTAAGGATACACCACCAATGTGATAATAAAAATACACTAAGCATGTTAAACAAAGGCAAGCTCTGCTTTGGCAGGAGTCCTGGAAGTAGTGAACTGAGCTAGATCAGCCTTGGCTAAAAGACCAAATGAAGCCAGCAATATTTATCATAAATAAAACTCCCCACTGCAGTTCCAGTTGCAGCCTTAGAGATTTTAAAACGCTGCCTGTCCTTTAAGCATCTTCCCGCTCACAGGATGAATTTTACGGAGAAGCATCAAGCTTTTAAATCAAAGAACAAAAAGGCAAATAAAAAACAGCGTTGAAAGCCTTTAACCTGGTCAAGTTTTAGTTGTACCTTATGAGTTCAATGAAGGGAAGTGAAGGAAGGAACCACACGAACATTCTTGAATGGCAATGTTGTACATGAAAAGAAAAGAAATCACAATTAAGCGGCAATCTTAATGGTTTTTCTGTAAGCAGCCGCTTATATAACACTAAGCATAAGGGGCTGAATCTTGGACTAACATCCCTAGAACAAACCGTTTGGATAGGTAGAATCCCAGTGCCACTTCAGCGTGCTTCATTCATGCAGCATAAACCAGAAATGAAAGTATAGCTCCATGCTCATACGTGCCTGCATTGGGCTAATGCGTTAATGACTGCAGAGTACTACTGAAGTGAGCAAGCAAGAAAACGTCTCGCAATAACATACCAGCTGACATACCAGGCAAAATGGCACAACCATTTCAAAGAAGTTCCTTTCAAGTTTCTCCCACTTAGATGTAGCCATTAGCGATGCATAAAGAAACTCCGGATCACCAGAATGACAGTGATTTTGTTCTCTAACAGTTGTGTCCCTGTCAGAGGGTGAAGAGCTGTAAGGATTGTTAGTGGGAAGAGGTGACGTTTTCTCAGGGCTCTGTGAATCAGTCATCAAGACTGGCAGAGGGCGGAGGGGTGTGCCATGACTGTCTGATTGCCCTTGGTGGAATGGGAGTGGGGAAGTGATGCTCACGGAAGGGAAATTGGGAAATTTGTTTTGATAGGCTGAATTGAGTAGAAAGTTGATTAAGGAGGAGTAACAGTTGGATTTGTGAGAGAGCATTTTGGAAGTAATGGGGTTTGTGTGTAGGGCTAAATAGCTGGTAATAGTTTGTACCTGAAAGCGTGTACAGTCAGCTTTTGAAAACAGGGAAAAAATGTCAATGAAGTCAAAGCTACTATTTGGGCTGCAGTAGCTGCAAGGGTGACATGGGGTCCCGTAACGGGGATAAGTGAAGAAGGAATTCGCAGGCCGGTCGGAAATTATTTAGGCAGCTGTCTCAGCCCTTCCCCTGCAGTAAGTCGTGCGGGGAGTATTGCTTCCCTCATTTCCAACTGCAGAAATCTCAGTAGGCAGCAAAATTTCAGTGAAGTGATGACAGCTCAGGGGATGGAGTTCATAATGGAAGCAATGAAGCAACTTTATCTTCAGCACATATTTGTGCTCCCATAATACGTATCTGCTATTTTGTTTTATTTACATTAGTGAAAAATAGCGTCTCTTAAATCTGTTTTTGAGGTAGTTCCTGAAATAAACAATACATATGTGATTGTTTGGTCTTTTTCCTCTCCAGTTACCAGCTGGCAATTTTGGAAACAGAGATAGAAAGTAAATTATATTTCCCGCAAGCTAATTGTAAAATTTGGCATCGAATTGGGAGGAGAGACCCAGGCTGAACTCCAGCACCACACGCTCATGCAGTGGGAGTTGTTTGCTGGGAAGTGTGTTTGCCTCCAGACTGGTTTCAGCAGGTTGCTTCTTACCTGCAGAGCTCAGGCATGGGGGCAGAGGAAGAGTGAAAGGGAAGGAGGGAGGAACAGAGTTGCTGCTAACAGAGACTGTATGTGTGGGGAGTGCTGGTCAGAGGAGAAAAGACACAAATCTATAGGTAATGAGGTTTATGGGTTCTGCTGCTTGAGGAACATCTCATTTACTTGTAGGGTAACACTCCAGAGTAAACCTGTGGCTGTTTATTTTTCTCCTGTGGAGTGGGTGAAAATGGAGCGAACTCTTTTAGGTTTCACCAGAGCCTAGCACGGTGTTACAGATCCAGCTCTGCATGTGCACCAAAATTTTTCAGATTAATGCTCCAGAGCCAAAATGCTCTAAGCTAAGGGCCTTGAGTTAGCCTCAGTTTAAGCCTTAACTCCTATTTTGGCACATAGCGAGCAGACTTTTTGGGGATGTGATCATCCAAATTCCACCCAGGTTGGTGGAGATAATCAGCATATTTGATGTGTGGGTTCCATTTGTATCAAAACAGCTTTGGAAGTCTAACTTGATGGCACCATGATTTAAAAACAATTTAAAAATTCCCTTCAGGTCTTCTCCGGTATTCCTCATTTCCCATAGCTGTGCCCTGCCACAGCGCTGCCGTGACATTGGTTCCTCTTTTAGCTTTTGCTTCGCAGCTGAATTGGGGTTGAACCTGCAGAGGTATGGGGTGGTGAGCACAGAGCTCCTCTTGGCCTTCGCACCATAACATTTCCTAGGGGCTGCCACAAAAATTCAGACATGCCTTTGTGTTCCCAGCGAGTCGCAGGAGAAGAGTGAAATTCTGTTTCATCCCGACGCAGTGTCCTGTACGCCTCCGGCTCCCCAGCTCAGCACCTGCCTCTTTCATCACCCTTTCATGTGCATCCAGCAAGAGCTGTGGCCCCGCCGCCGTGGCATGCCTTGTCCTCTATCAGCAGAAAGGTCTGACAGACCTTCAGAGGAGGTAAGACAAGAGAGAACACGAGGAAATAAAAGAAAAATAGCACATGGCAAACAGTGATTGCAGTGCATTCCCTGTTTATACTGTTTTCCTGACTGTTGTGTTTGTCTTAAAGCTTTTGGAAAATACAGAATTTTTAAAAGCATGAGTGGCAAGTTTTACATCAAATTCCTACTAACCTGTCCTTTTGATCTAGTCTAACATCATTTGCTGTAGTATTTATCTTCCAGCATGTCTCTCCGTCTAGATTTGAACCACTATAAATTGAATTTTATGTACTTCCTTCACAAGACTGTTTCAGAGTTCAATATCTACGACAAAAACCCTTCCCTTTTTGTCACCTCACTACCTAAATTTGACCAAAATATTTTCCTAAGTTTCTCCTGTGTATCTGTGTTCCTATTAAGTTATACATTTGTTTAATTCTCTCAGCACTAAAAAATCTCCCCTGCTGGGGAAAATTTTAAGTTTTACTTTGTCATTGCTTATACATGTATTTCATTTCCATGAAAATGCACATAGTTTTTACTAAAAATGCTGTTTCTTTTCTTTTGCTAGAACTTAAGGAGAGAGGTAAGTGTTTCACGTAAGCCCTTTCCTGGTAATTCTGGAGTGGATTTCCAACATCAGGATGGAAGTAGATTACTAATAAAAAACCCCCCTCCATCCTCAGCCTGCAAATGTCTAGGAATTAAAATGTTTACATGCCTGTTATTGCCATCACTTATACAATCTAACACTACAGTGCTGGGACCGCCACTCTATAAATTTCAATTATACTGTTAGCAATATCTCTTCAGTGTGGTAATTGATACACTCACTTTATCTAATGGAGTATTTTTCCTCTAATTGACTTTAAATTTATCATCTAAATGTCAAAGCCAGATTTTCCTATAATAACCTATTATCTCTGCTGTTCTAGCTCACTGCACTCACAAGAAACAGAGCAATAATAATCTTTTGAGATAATGAAGGACAGCAGCTTAATTCACAAAGTGCTGAAAAGAATGACAGCTACTTCTTACCTGTCAAAACCAGAAACTTTTAATATATTCATTTAATTAGAGTAGAAGTCCCCTTCACATGATATTTTCCCTCTCACTATAATATAAGGATGAATCCAGCTTTTGCTAGAAAATGAGAATATCTAGTGTTTAGATGATAGACTTCCTATGAACATGTTTCTAGACAAGTATTCCCATTATCAGAGGCTTTCAACTTTGTCTCCTTACTCTATGTAGTGTAATCAATTGTAGCACAAGAAATAGGCTATTATACCATGACACAGAAGTGGCAAAAACACAAAGAAAGTGGCTTTTTAATGTGTAAATGAATATTTGAGAACAAATATGGGAGGAAAAAATGATGCAAGTATATTCATCAATCCCATACATTTTATGTAGGACCAGCTAAAGCTGAATTACTCTATCAAGTTCCAGAATAGAGATTTATAAGTAATTAATTCTGGAAGTCTAGGCAGCTGTATGGAAAGCCATAATGGTGAATGGATAATAGACTGGTAAACTTGGACTTGTACCTTTTAAAATTCTTATCTGTTTGAAGACTTTTGAGGACATCTTCTGTAAGATATATGGCTTTGGTGCTTTCCTCATTTGATCATGAAACAGAAGGAATATAGTACCAGGGGGTGAGTCAAAATCCCATGAGGCCAAGGCATCGCTGCAGCAGTTGTTTATGGGATTACTATGCTGCTCTCACCATTGATGATCAATATTATTCCCATCACATTGATTACCAATATTATTCCCACACTACCATTAACTAGTTTGCCTACCCCTCCTGCTTCAAAAGGAGGCACCTGCACAGAGTAGTTCCCTCCTTTCCTCCTTCATACCCTCTCTTCTACAGGCTTGGAGAGAGTGGCTGAAAAGTTGCACAGCAGAAAAGGACCTTGGGGTGCTGTTTGACAGATGACTGAATATGAGCCAGCAGTGTGCCCAGGTGGCCAAGAAGGCCAATGGTATCCTGGCTTGTATCAGAAATAGAGTGGCCAGCAGGAGCAGGGCAGTGATTGTCCCCCTGTACTCGACACTGGTGAGGCCACACCTCGAATACTGTGTCCAGTTGGGCCCCTCACTACAAGAAGGACGTTGAGGTGCTGGAGCATGTCCAGAGAAGGGCAACAAGTCTGGTGAGGGGTCTAGAGAACAGGTCTTATGAGGAGCAGCTGAGGCACCTGGGAGTGTTTATCCTGGAGAAGAGGAGGCTGAGGGGAGACCTTATTGCTCTCTACAACTGCCTGACAGGAGGTTGTAGTAAGGTGGGGGTTGGACTCTTCTCATATGCAACAAGTAACAGAACTAGAGGAAACAGCCTCAGGTTGCACCAGGGGAGAGTTAAGTTGGATATTAGGAAAATTTTCTTCACTGAAAGAGTTGTGAAGCATTGGAACAGGCTGCCCATGGAAGTGGTGGAGTCCCCATCCCTGGAGGTGTTTTAGAAGACGTATAGATGTGGCACTGAAGGGACTTGGTTTAGGGACCCTGGCAGTGCAGGGTGAACAGTTGGACTCGATGAACTTAAAGGTCTCTTCCAACCAGATGATTCTGTGATTCTATGTGTCTGACAAGTGCCTGGGTAAAAATCTTTCTGGATTCATTCTTGGAAATGAATAGGTAAGGTGCAGACTCTCCCTCCTAAGAAATACAATTACTCCACATTCAGAAACATTTTCATTTTGCGTGTGTCAGGCAACAGAGATGGAAACCGATTTAAATTCAGGTAAGAGGCTCAATTTTAGTGCTGAGATTTTATGTGACATCTCAACTTGCCCCTTAGAGATGGAATGACTTTTTTTGTTTGTGATTATTGTGATTTTTTTGGATGGAAGTATCATACATGAAAAGAGCAGCGGGGTTCAGAATACTTGCAGACATGAGTAGTCCCAAAATGTTACTTGGGCAAAATTTCCAGCAAGGAAAGAAAAGGGTACAATCATGTGAAATGGGAAGCTATGGTACCCTTCTGTACATGCCATATGGCAAACCTTTACGTGGCTTTATCTGCAGAGGGGGAGTTTAACCTACATAAGTTGAACTTACTGGCTAAAAATATTTTCTGCTTCTTCAGCTAACAAAAATGTACTAGATGAAAGCAGTGGATGTTATTTAAATTCTTATGTGGAACAGTAGAAGGAGGTAAAGGTTCTTGGAGTGGGTTGGAAGTATATGAAGGCTCATCTTGCAAGTGTAATCTTGAACATATACATGCAATACCTAAAATATAAAAGATTATTAAAAAAAAAAAAAGTCTAAGTGTAGCCCTGTTCTGCAGAACTGTGCTCCTGGCAGAGTACAGCACTCTTTCCTAGTGCGAAGAAAATTATTTACCCAGAAAATATGAAGATAAACCTATCACTGAGAGTTGTAATTGCCTCAGATCCACTTCATTGCTCGCCACTATTCTTTCTTTAAAACCCAGTCAAACAGGGAACACTTTGCAAAAAAACCCCCACATATGTGAGTATATCAAACCAGCAAAGTCCTCTTGGCACAGACCCAACGTACCCTGGTATAACATTTCCTTCAAACTTTGAATGAAATAAGGCACACTTGTTTAATTGTGATGCTGCTATTATCCTTCTGTCTACACAAGCAGCAGGGATGACACTGCCTCAGCAGTGTAGTCTACCAGTAGCGTTTAATAGGGACATAACCTTACAGTGAACTTTTTGAGAGTATAAAGCCAAGCATGGAGTGCTTGTGGGATAGCAGCTCACTGATGAACTTTGTCTCGATTTGCGCTTAGAGATGCGTTTACAGAATCTGTAACCTCTTTTCCTTAAGTTTTAGCATAGCAATCATTTAGTGAGTCGTATCTTTCAAGGTGTGTGGATACCAGAAGTCTGTCTGTCTTTCTTTTTGGTACCTGTACGTAATACCTGTCCCCAAACTTCTCATCACCATCCAATCTCGGCAGAAGCTGCAGACTTACCATAACTCTGCTGAAGGCTTTGATGGGAGTGACAGGTCACCAGATAGCTTTCTCACCCCTTCGTCATGTGGGTGACTGAAAATCTCTATCTCCTGTGTTTCAAGCTCCCCGACAGAAGCTACACCCTTACCCTGGCTGTCCTGAAATGTTACAGCTCAGGAATATTAGGTCTCTCCCAGTTTACTGAGAGGTCTTTATACATTGATTAATTTGGGCTACCTTGGACCAATAGTTTGTGACTTTGAGAGTTTGCGTTTATTTTAATCCCATGAAGCCATTGTATTGCCTGGAACCAAAGGGACAAGAAAAGTCTGAAGTGCTGTTCATTTGAAAATGCGCTGACAAGTGACTGTTCTATCTAAAGAAATCTTTTCTTTGACAAAACCTGTTAGAAGTAGAGAATATTCCCTTAATTGAATGGGTTGTGCACTGCTTAATATATATCTTGAACAATTTGGGGTTTGCCTTTTACATTTTTTTACTTCCAAAAGTGAATATTTATATCCTATGGTGGCACAATTAGTTTTTAGTATTTATTCTTCTCAAAAGGAAGTCCCAAATAAATGACCCAAATGGCTTAGGTATGTACAAAAATAAAGGTAAGTTGAGGCCCAAGAGGTCTAAGAGTTATTGAGCCAGTTTCAAACATTTCCAGGAGCTAGATTTTCCTATATCCCCATTATTTTACTGCATGATGCAAGCACTGCCACTCTAATTGATAAGTGATTATACTGCATCTGCAGAATGTTGGCTGAAGAAGCACGTTAGACAGGTTTAGGGGAAATGCTCATCGACCCGATTTCTTAGTATTATAAAAACCAAACTGAAGCGCACATTCATTTGAAAATGGCATGTTGATAATGTGTTTCAAAGTGCTTGAAAATGCAGAAAGAGCACATTCAATGCACTCAATGCAGAAATGTCTAAAAGTTCAGAGGTTTTATTCAATTTGGACTTGTCCAGATATATTAATTGTGAATGGAATTTTGTATCATCTTTTGAGGTCTTTTCCTTCACTTGCCCCTTTCAAAGTCTTGGCTCTCTTGCCATTTCATTGTTTCATTTTCTTTATACAAGCAAAAAGACAGGGGTGGGAGCTGTCTTAGTAACCTTGTCTAGGAATATAAATGATTAGTGGAATTAGTGAGGAGTTTGTGGTCAGGAGAAGAATTTTAGACATAAGAAATGAAAAAAGATATTACAATAGGAGAGGATAGATGCAGAAGCTCAAAAAATTTAGAGGAAAAAAATAAGACAGACACAAAAAAAGCAAGGAGTGAGGCATTCCTATGAGTGTGGTTTGTAGCTTCTCCAATAAATCTCTGTGGTGGTTTATCAACCATTACTGAAGTCAATTTTGACAAGTGCTGAAAAATTTCTTAGATATAAAATGAGAAATTTAATTTGTTAAGAGTTTAACTAAAGCAAAAGGACTGTGCAAAGCCTTGAAAAAGTATAGTGTGGTTGTAAGGAATGAAGGCACATACTACTTTATGGGTTGTGACTACCATACCCAAACAGTGTGTGTTTGTCTCTGAGGTAGGTATGCTGTCCCCACTGTGTCATCCAGATTGGCATTTAATGGTTAGATAGTTACGACAAGGTCTTCTCGTCATTATTGAGGATGAGTGACAAAAAAATCATGAGCTGGCCTGTTGGTCATGTGTTGATTTTTGCTGTTTCCTTTTGGGTTTCAACCAAACCGATATACCTTGAGTATAACTATATGTGAAAGGTAGTAATCTTCCATGTATGTCTCTTTCAAGGAATAATGTTGCCTAGTAGTACCTTTGTGTTTCTTAAGATCCAAGCATGTGATATAGCCTCAAAGTAATTTAACACCATGCTGGTAGCAAGGTATTTACAACAGAACGACTCAAGGCTTGCTTGATCTTAGAAGTTCTTGCATTCTGACAAATAGGTATGTTTTGGTACAAGATCTGCTCCTAGCTAAGCATATGCTACGCTGCAGTTTGCTGTAGGTTTTTGCCTATTCATGTCTGCACCTTCAGATGCATCAAGAGTAAAATGGAAATTGTATGTCTAAATCCTTCATGCAGCTTTGGAAATAACAGTTGTCTTTTATTCTTAGTTTGCTAGAGGGCCAAGGGCTTCCGTCAGCAGAAAAATGACTGTTCCTCATTTGGTGTGTGTTGAAAAAAAACCATTTGAATTGACAACTACTTTCTTTAAAGCTTCAAACTACGTGAAATAATTGTCCCTTTATGGAAAAAGTCCTTTCTCAAACAAGATGGAAATAAGAACCTCAACTTCCCACATTAAAAGAACAAAACCTAAAACCCCAAACAAAACAAACCCAACCAACCAAACAACCAGAAAAACCCTCTGGAGTATAAAGTAGAACTATTGCAGTTGAGCCATTATGATTTTAGATAAACTTGTCGTTAATGATTAAGGGCATTACTGCTCATAAGTATAAAAACAAGCAGCCTTTTCAGACTGGTGAAATGACTTCAGCAGGTTATTGCTGAATATCTGCCGGTGCAAATACTGCAATGAGTATCTAGTACCTGGTCACCAAATACCATACATCTATCTTCTGGTGTCAGCGAGTCTCTCCAGGTCTTATACTTCAATAAGCCACATACACAAATGGAAGTGAATGAAAACTTCTCCCTTTCTATGCACTGAAGAGGCTGAATTAAGTCTAGGCATTTAAAAAAGGAATCCATTAATCTATTTCCTGTCAGCTGGTTCTGTGTGAGTTATTAAATGGAAGATACAGTTTTAGAAAAGATGGCTCACAGGTATCTCTTTCTTGCAGACCTTTATGAAGAGTGAAATAGGGAAACATTTCTCCAGGAAGGTGCACCAGATAGATGTTTTACCTGGCTCCTTTTTATATTACTGAAGCAATCATAGTTTTCCATGGAAAAATAGGAAATACACTTGGTCAAATGTCCAGAGACTAGGACTTCAACACAGAGAATATTATCCAATTTGTGAAAATATGTGAGCGGAGCTGTCTGAAGACTGCCAGGCACTTTGGATTATTTGGAAAATTTTACCAACTTATGGAAGAGAGCTAAAACTGCAGAGGGCATGTGATTGAGACAGATCCTGCAACAGTACATCAGAAAAGGGCTTTTACTCCTGCTTGTTATCTTCATGTGCAAAGGTTTCAACAGCCTGGTTTGCCATCAACAGTGCTCAGGTGGATTCTCTGCTTCACTGGACATTGGCAGTGTTGGGCTGGTGTCCCTGTCTCTGGTACGGGGCAGGGGGCAGGTCCTGAATAGTTTTGGTTCCAGCTGTTGCCGTGTTGATCACCTTATGGCCTCTTTGTGTTTTGCGAGAGTTTCAATACACAATACTTGAAGACCTCGGGGTGCATTCAAAAGGCTCTCTCCTCCTTCTCCATTCTCCTTCCTCTCTTGGGTATTGTACTCTGCAACTTGTGCCTATGAATACGTTTATGTATATAAGCATTTTTCTTTAGTGGTGTAAAGGAAATATACTCTTGTGTAAGTATTTGTCAGATTGAGCCTTAAATCTGCAGTGTAGTGTTTCCCTGCGCTGTTGAATATTTATCATGCCTTAGCCCAGAGATGGTTGTATTTCCATGACGAGCTGAGTTGATATATCAAGGCTACGAGTCTTGCCAGAGTTTCACTATATGTGTAGTCCTACCGAATATAACAGGGCAGTGACGTAGCTGAACTTGCTCACCAGTGTGTTGACAGGATCAACTCCTATTTCTACAAATGTTCAAGGAAGGAAAAAGTAGTACTGATTTACAGAAAGAGTTGCTGAAGGAAGAAAACATTAAGTATATTAAAATACTTGTAAAAATTTCTTCCAACTGAATGCCACAGTTGTGCCTGAAATCTTTTTGAAATTGAAATAATGTTTACTACCAAATGTAGTGATGAGTAGTAAGAAGCACTGCTCAGGAGATGTGCCAGTGCCACGGAAATAACATTGGCACTGGACCATTTCTTCATCTGTGATATTTATCATGCAGCAACATTCCGGATCTTGATTGTGAGTTCATGCTGTGAAGGACAATGAATGCAATATCCAGAAAACGAGAGAACAGATGTAGCTGGGTTGTATAATCCAGTGCAACATCCATCACGTTGTGAAAAGAATAACTTCTGATCTTGAAAGACAAGAATATATGGAGCTGAAATGGTCCAAATTTTCTCTGGATTGAAAGGAAATGCATAATTTCACAACCTGTGAAAAATCATGGTGAAGTAGGTTATACATTTGTTCTTACTAGACATAAGAGTCTGTTGCCATATGCCGTAAAACCTGTCCTATGTCTTTTAAGGTCTCTAATTCTACTGCAGTTGTTTCTTACTGACAAATGATGTAAGAAGGTATGAAAGACGAATGAAGAAATGCTTTATTAAAAAGAAATTACTTTTATATTCTATAATTTGAAAAGCAAATAAATCATGAATGTCTTCATACAAGGTTTAAACATAAACCACTGTTTTCTGTTATTTCCATTGATTAATTTTTTTTAAATAATTTAAATAATTGCAAATGATATTCAGATTTTAAACAAAGAAAATTGTTATGAGAGGTGTAGGTCAGCACTTTTCTGCAGCAAATATTTTGAATTATACTCATATTGCTTACTGCAAGCAATAGAAATAGATATTGCAAAGAAAACAAACCTATTCTTACTCAACTTTATACATAACACTGTATAGCACAAAATTTCCTGTGCATGTGAGTGAGCATATACGTTCACACTCAGTAATCTACTCAAGATGCAAATTCATGAAAAAGCTCCTTTTTCAAAATAAATATAATGTGATTGTGCAAGAAAACGATCAGTTCCGTGCGTGTACACATATAAACGAATGATGGCCTCTAGCTCAGTAGAGAATTCGACGTACGCTTCCTGCCGTTCAATCTGGTTTTGGTTTTAGTTTTCCCTTTGGAAGGCAAATAGGTATCAGGGACATTCATGATAGTATTTGTATCTGAAGTGAAGGCTATGTTTTCCTCAGGGTGGAGGAACACTGAGCAGTCTGTGTCTTTTGGAACTCAAGATGATAGAAGAACTTTGTTTAAACAGGAAGGCTTTTGGTAGTCCTTTTGCAGTGTTATTTTGCATTTTGTAATAGAATTAAGAAACAACAATTCTGCACCTCAAACCTTTTATGTAGTCACTTGATCCAGGGTGCTGTTTCCTGGTGTGAACAGAGGTAATAACGGTGCACTGGACCTAGCTGGTTCTCCAAGAAGGTTCTCCTGCTGCAGGCTGCTGTCAGACCAGGATGCTAGATGAACCTTCACTCTTATTCTCCACTTCAAATCCTTTGATGCTCGGTTTGATCTTCTCATTGGTTCTCACCTCCCTAATGAAAATTCTTCAGGGAGTGAGCTCTTGAACTCATTAGAAATCAGTGGCAAGCTCCTACTGATGCTCAAATGGACGTGCTGGTGGTATCACATGCAGACTTCACTGTACTGTGTTTTTGACTGCCTGCAGTAAGAGGGATGCTCAGTATTCTCTTCTCCCAGCCATTCTCCAAGTTCTTTATGGGCAATTCCAGATAACAGAAAGCCGATTACAGATAAGTATTTGAAATGCGTATGTTACTAAGTATTTATTTAAAATTTTATACTGATTGCATGAAAATCTGGGGAAGAGTCTCCAGATGTTGAATATCCTGCACAAATTCAATGAAGTACTCTTGTATATTAGCATCACTGTCGATTGTTATGAGCACGAACAAATTCAAGCTTTCATTGCCCATTGTGCTTGAGCACTTTGACTTAATGATCCCCATCCTAGAGAGAACAACTCCATTAGCGCTTGCAGATGTCACTATAAATGTAGGGGTGAAAAAGGCTTTAGGATATGAAATAATCAGACTATATACTGCTAGTCTCTTACTGTTAGTGGAGTATTTGAAATTCTCAAATTGTTTTCTTTTGAGTGAATATTGAATTTTAAACTCCTGCTTACAATTCTTTGTCACTTAGTTAATAAGGCATGCTTGAGGGTGACTAAATTTCATCTTCAAGAAACTTACAGGTTTTAGAGATTCTAATTTACGTCACATAATTAGAGTATCATGAGAGCTCTGACGAGATGCTAAACCTCTTACAATGCTTGATCAGTAATATATTGCACCTTAACTGTTACGTAGAAAAGATTGCCCTTTGTTAGCCCAAGTGTGTTATGAACAGATGCTTCCTTTTAGGATCTATACAAGTCACTGATTTTTTTTTTTTTTTTTTTTACTTCCTCTTTGAATACAGAAATCTGCTATACATTTTCACTGACCTTGTAACTATCTGTCTGTTCCACTGAATGGACCGCATTAATGCAACTGTGATGTTCAAGGTCAAAATGCTGTAAACAGTAATTCAGTACTCTGCAGAGTCCCAGATGATGTCTGTGTGTAATAAGGCACAAGAAAGCTCAAATGGTGACATTTTGCCCAAACAATCTGCTCAATTCTACTGCTGTATCGGGGACTTTTGATGTCTCTGCAATGTCATCTAAAGTTTCCCACATTGTTTTAGAGGGTTTTTGTGCATTTCAATTATGGCTTTTATTCAGCAATACCATTTAATTCCTGACAGTTACTTCAGTTTGACAATCTCTGATTTAGCTGTTATCTATTTTGCAGCAATGTCAAGAGTGACATGATAAAATGGGCTACTTTGATTGAATATAAACAGGATCTGGACAGTTCAGTAGAAGTTCCTTGCATGTTTAATTCCTAGCTGTCATGGTATCAGCAAAAAGCATATAAGAAGATTTAAGATGATCTCGGTTCACTTTCTTTAGCTCACCTAAATGCAGTCCATTAACAGGTTTATGTTTTATGCATATTAATTGTCCTGCATACTATTTTTGTGTGGCAAGACAAATTAGAATTGGATTGGAAATATTTTTAGCCATATTTTTGCATTATAAGGGAATTTTCCCTATATAGAGGGAAATGAGCTCTGCATGCACTGAAATGATAACTAAACTCTTCAAAACCAGGTCAGTTTGCTGAGGTTCTCGTTGTATCAATTATTCCATATATATGAGGAGGATACAACTTAACTTGCTCTATGTCTATCAGACTATTTAAAACTGTGGCCTCTGAGTGGAGAACCTGGTGAGTCTAAATTTCACATCTTCCTTTACACAATTTAAATTTACTTTCCACTAATATAAGTAAAAAGAATATTAAGTCAATATCCCGGACAGTTACCCATGGATGGATTTTTTTTTTAAGACGACATATACCAAATATGTGAAAACGGGTACTTTAAACATCTCTATTTGAGAGCTGCGATACAGCTTCTTTGAAGACATAGCCTGTTCTATTACCATTGTGTGTTTTGTTTTGAACTTGTTTTGGCACTATTTTTGAGTTACCTCTAAACAATAGCTGATGGTAGCTTCCAGGTCTTTGCATGGATGGTTTTGTTTTATCCTTAGTGGGAGCTGGACTTGTTTTGGTTAAAAATTTGTTTATTAACAGCAAAGAATGCTGGGTTCAGCCAGCAAATTTACCACCTCTCAAGTAATGTGGATGCAGTGACAATTCAAAATCAGTCTGTTTGAGGTTGCTGCTTAGTGAGAAGTTACAGGTGCATGGGAAGGGGACGGGTTAAATGGTGATGTTATTCTTTTCATTTCCCTGTGGATGCATGGACCATACCCTATGTTCTACTTGTTATCTAGGCAGCATGGAGTGATAGAGATGCAAATACGTAGTCCAGTGGGAAGTAGTAAGTGAAACACTGGTGAGTATTCTTAGCACACTGCTGGACCCTGAAACCAAAGAAACAAGTGCCTGTGTACTGTTATCTTTCTATGAGTTGCATATCTGTTTCTCTAAGCTCTTTCTTTAGGTGGGGCACATGCCATCACCAAGGAGAAATGTCCAAGGTACAGCTATCTAAAATTTTTGCATTCTATTCTGATTTCTCCTTCACTAACAGTAAAAGCTGGACACTTGCAAATGTGAATCTGCCTTTGTAGAGTTGGATTTCAGCCTGACTGACCTTCTAAATGCTACACCATCAGAGCTTAATTATAAAACAATTTTAATGGGTGCATTATTGATGTAATGCATACCATTTTCACTATTTTAAGACCTTTTGAGAGTTTAAGTACTTGAGTCTGATAAAACTGAACAAAAGCCATAGGACATGAAATACATTTTTATTCTCCTTTTGACTTAGTTCTTTTTTAAAGGTAACAAAAAAAGTTCCCAGTTGATTATAAGCAAATTTGAAAAGTTAGATCATTTAAAGACAAACGGCCTTTTCTTCTTACCTTTAATTTTGGCTGAAACCAGTCCTCGTTGCAGATGAGGTTTGGTTTTGGTTTGTTTTTTAATTAAATGCCTAGTTTATGCTGGGAAGTGGAAAGGGTATTACATTTTCTGCTAGGAAAAATAGATCTTAAGAAAAGGTTAGGTAAGTCTTGAGACCCTGTCTTCTAGGCATACTGTAACTTAATAACCAGAAAGTGTCATGGTAAGTAGTGCATCTGAGAAATATTCCTAATGGGTAAATCACCTCCAACTTGGGCAGGAGTCATCTGGGAAACAACAGCTACTCATGATTGACTTCCACCAACTCTTGCAAATAAGCGTTAAGGGCCTGATTCTAGTCTTATCACTCTTTAAAGCAGCTTAAGTCCGTTGTCTATCATGGAAGTTATCTCTGATGTACATCAGAGAGTGATGAGGACCAGGGCTCATAACCTCTGAGCACAGCGGGAGTACCACTGTTGCCCGCTGTTCAGTCACAAGTGACATGTGAAAAGATTGTAGGGTCACAGCTCAGACCTGGAGTGCTTGCCTTGACTGTGTGCATTGTTCAATTGCAGAACTGTGCAGTAAACTGTCAGAACAAAGTTCTTTGTAATAATTCTCTCATTACTGAGTTGTAGGCTGGCTGTGAAGGAAAGGAAATAGCTATTCTTAGAGTATTTAGATGGTTATTCCAGCTTTACTTGGACAGATAACATTCTCTCTTCTGTCTGCCTCCAGACTCTCCATTTGTCTTTGATATTGAACTGCGCGGTAAGAACCTTGGTGCCTGCTGGATCACGTATCTTGGGGGTTGGAGTAGCTCAGCATCCTGCTTCAGTGGAGCCAGCAAAAGCTATTCTTCGAAGAGAGCATGTAAGCCTGGCCACTTTTTATGTCTTCAACATCCATAATTGTTGGGTCAAGGACGTTCTTTTTAGTATCTGGTTTTGGACTTATTGTCCATGAACTCGCCCAATCCGTTTTTAAACCTGCTGTTACTGCCTGCGCTGGTAAGCTCATGGCAACAAATTCCAGTGGTTCACTACCAGCCGTGTAAAAAAAGTACCTTCTTTTATCTGCATATGTCATGCTAGTCTCAGTGTTCCTCGTTCTGCTGTTGCAGGGTTTGGTGAATAAAGGTTCTGCATTCACATTATCAGCGGTGTTCTTGACATTGTACACCTCAGTCATGCTTTTCCCCAGAGCAGTGAGGAGTGCATATTATTTATTTAATTGATGTTACAGGCAGTGATATCACGGTTCACTAGATGATAGATCTTGTGCTTTCAGCAGCGCTTAATTTAATGCACTATTTGGAAGCAAGAATCTGGCAGAGCAGCCTGTTAGGCGGCAGAGTGAAGAGCTTAAAACTGCTCTTGCAAGGGGACTTGTTTGTTAGAGAAATGTTCCTTGAGAAAGAGCCATGTCCAGGGAAAATTCAGCCTGAGCAGGGAAAACTGACAGCTTAGTGGCTTGTGTAAATCATTGCAAAATTCTTTTGTGAAAATTACTTGGTGTATGGTTAAGCTGATGAAGACGTGCTTCTTCATTCATACCTCTCATACCTTTTCACTTGCTCTTCACATCTGTCACTGGCAAACTGCAGTCCTCTTTGCAGAATTCCCTTTGGGACAATATTTGGTGTGTGCCTATTGCCAGCCAAGGACCAAGGTTCTCTGTAACAGCGTGAAGAAGAATAGGAAAAATGGAAGTTAATGAAATAAATAGTTTGGTAGCTTTAAGAATATTGTTACAAAATAAGAGATCTTATTATCTTTTAAAAACCTTTTTTTAAGTTGAATGTAATTCTGCAGAGTTCAGAAAGGCAGAGAATGTGAGGAAGTGGTGAAAACCAAGAGGAATTAAAGGAAGAATAGGCTGAATGATTTTTTTTTTTTGAAGTTTTTTTACACAGAAGTTCTCCATCTGCACTTCACAAACCACCTGTGAAACGTAGGAGGTTTCTGCTGGGTTGCAGCCAGAAGCTCTTGTGTGCTTGTGATGTACAATACGCCTACTCCTAAAATAGTCTCAAAATCAATGTCACAAAAAAGTCAAGGAAAATAGAAAAGCAATGAAGCCTCCCTGGGTGCATTTACTCAGTGACAAAAGGCAATCAAAATGGGATTCCTCTCCTTCCATCCCACAGGACAGGCAGCGTGGGAAGATGTCACCTCACTGAAATTCAGAGGGGTAGGACAGGGGCTGAGGGTGGAGGAAAAGGGAGCACAGGAGCCGGGGAGCTCTCGGGCAGGAGTGGATACAGAGGTGCTCTGATGCTGGAGTGAAGGGAGAAGGAGAAGTAAGAAGCTGAGATCAGATGAGAGATTAAGGGGAAAAGGGAGAAAATGAGGAGGCAAAGGGGCAGAGAATGGGTACTGGTCTGGGAAAGGCTTGTGTACAGGACAGGGAACTTGGAAATGGCTGATCCAAAATGGGAAACAGGGGATTAGGTCGGGACTGTGGGCAGAACCTGAGTTTAGCTAACACCCTGGAATGATGGTTTGGATATGAAAACAGTTAAAGAAGAGGTATAAATCTAAACAGGATGTAAATATGTGAATTAATATTATTCAATAATGGCATTTAAGGTAGGATTGAAAATCCTAAGGAGAGGAAATGAGGACCAGGAAAAGACAGAGACATGAAAAATGAGGCACAAAAGGGTCCTTCCGAAACTTTGAGGGACCTCAAGGGAGCCGAGTTAGTTGTTTCTGTGAAATCTAAAAGCAATGTTTGTGTCTCATGCTTTTTTAAGAGTTACTTCCAAAGATTTTTTTTTTTTTAAAATAATCCTAGAAAACAGTTAGATGATCATTGAAATTGCAGATTGAAGCATAAAAAATGTTATAGAATACTAAATGAATGTCCATCTTTATATGGACATTAGGGTACTGTTATGAGCAAAATCATGATGTTATTTCTTCTCTTTTTTTTTTTTTTTCCCCTTTTTCTAACACTTTATAAAAATGACAGATGACAGGCAATATTTTACCCATGGTCTCATCCCTTAAAACTTGATTTCTGCTGAAATAAAATAGAAGATGCTTATTCCATCTGTCACCTTGTCCAGTGAGAGTGCTGGCTCCTTACATACACGATGCAGTTGTGAGGAGAGTGCATCCCATCTGCTGGAGTTTGTACGACTCTATCTGCAGTAGGAAGTATCTTCCAATGGGATTTAACAACAGCAGGTACTGAAGAGAAGCTCTTGGTTGCATTTATGTGTCTTATCCACGTGTCATATGCCCACTCTAATAAATGTAAAGGATCTTCCTTGTGCTGCCAGCTCCTACTCATGTGCAATTATAAAGCTTATTACTTTTGATCTCCCCGCCAACCTGCTCACTGCAGAAATGGGTGTGTTACCTTATGCAAAAAATTAGGTGGAGAAACACAGAGAAAGTAACTGAAACTATCACGTCTTTTAAAAAGGGTGCGTGTAATTTGGTGGTGGTTTGGGGTTTTTTATAGCCTTCAGATACTAGCTGTAGCTGTTGTGAACTCGTGAAGGAGGTGTTCGTGGCTGAGGTAGGGATGTCACAAGGACGCAGTCGCTGGGAGTCTGCCTGGGTGACAGATCCATCTATTTGCTCCTCTGAGAGCATCACGTATACTCTAATAAGGGAAAATGCCCATCAGACTCTGCGGCTTCAGTTGGACTCTGGAAATGAAATGAAGGTAGAGTCAGAGAGGGAAACTATCAAGGTTGTTCAGACATTCTATGATTTTTATTCTTTTTTTTTAACCAACTGGATTAAGGCGCTTTTTTTTTTTTTAAGTAGAATTTTCTTCTGTGCATTTCATAGCATAACCCTCTGTGAAACCTAGAATGAACAAAAAAAATCCCCCTGTGATAAAATTTTAAAGTGAAATGTTTTCAGAAGCCAGGAGGCGTAATGATGGGGGGGAATTGATGGGAAATTTCTTTTGACAAGCAGATGACAAGAGATGAGACTGAAGAGATTTATGCATGCTTTGGGAGGAAAAACCTAAACTGATACATCTCATAGCTGATTTGGGATGAGTCATTCACTCTTTATTTGCAGTGAAAAGCTACTTAAATTATTTTAACATTTATCTATTAAATTTTTCTCCTCAATCTATAATTCAAAATGCTATATCGACTCCTTGAAGGTTCAGACACACGTTTATTTTAATGTGGAAGTGGATCACCCGGTTGTTCCATCACCCTGCTCATCTCAGCACTAGGTGGAAGGTTTTAGTCAGGACTGACCTTCTATGGAACCAAAGGTTCATGCCAAGGTAGTTCTGGTGGAAGATATTTAAAATAATGATTTCTGCTTCTGAGTCACAGTGTTGTCACAGCACTATTAATAATAAACTCGGAGAACATTTGTCTAGCCATATGGGATGAGACTAAATAGTCCAACGTCTGCCTCTGGTACTGGATGGCATTATATAATGTTACTGTGCAAGGCACATACGTTTCCACTTCCCTCCTACCCCTCCTTAAACGCACAAGATAGATAGATTTTTAACTATCTGAAGAAATGCAGTGTTGTTAGACAGTGTTGTCTTGATTTCTTTTGGAAGCTGTGGCAATCGTCAACTATTCCTTCTCTGCCTCAGTCTCTTGAAAGGGTATTTAGTTAAACTCTTAAATTCCATGCACATGTTCGTATGCAGAAATAAAATGTCCTTAACTTGATTTTAACTTAAATCACTTTGGAAGTCAGGTAAAGAAAATTGAATCAAGGCTTTTTTAATTCTTAATACTAGTGTCTGAATAAAGATTTAATGCAATTTTGCTAAACCACTTCAGAAATTCTTTTGAGTTAACCCCTTTGCTCCCATGCTGACAGACTTAGAGAGTGCTCCGTGGACACTCTTTCTATGGCATTAGTAACAGGTGGTAATCAAGGATTCTGAAGAATTTCGGTACTCATCATGAGTTCTCTATACATACTCAGACGGAAGTGTTTACCTGCATGCTAATGAATCATCGCTGGGTTTTATCAGTGATGTTTGCCACTGATTCAATGCATTCAGCTGCAATGCACTAAACAACAGTGGAGATGACACACAGCTTTTAGCCAAGAGTCTCTCTGTACCTCTGTGTTAAGATTTCAAACCATACAAGACTCTGCCTGGTAGAGAAGAGCATGAAGCTAATCTCCTAGAATGGGTGTTGTGAGGCATCTAGAAGAAAGTCCTGCTTGTGCTGAGCCACACAAGACCAGCCTGAACTGCCCAGTGCTGACGCTAAGTGAACCACGGGGCTCGATGGTTCTTGGCGACTTGTAGCACACATCTGCTTGAGTTTAAGTTAGGTCTCAGTTTGCCCCCAAAGCTCAAGGGTACTTCCATTTGGCCATTTAGGCTGTCTTTCCTGATCAATGCCTCTGCAGTGTATCTTCCTGAGTTTATTTTCTCCAGCAACATTTTATATAGGAGAAAATGGAATTCTTGTGGTTTTTTATGTCATCCAAATTTGTCAGATAGGTACAATTACCTTGCCTGCCACCCCCTTATATGTCTCTATCTTTTGTGTCATCTTTCTCTGGAGGAAGACTTAGTCTTTCCCTTTTCTACTAAACTTTCTAAAGTGGCCCTCCTCAGTAATAAATTGGTGCCAAATATATTTCATAGCCTTCCCATCCAAGTCATTGGTCAGCTATTTTAAAAACAAGATTGTATAAGGATTAACAAAGTCAACTATCTGTAACTATTCAAGGTGAAATAACTAATGGGGAAGATGTAAGGCAGTGCAGTGACTAAAGCAAATATTTAAAATAGAAAAGCAGGGGAGTAGAGTCGCTTCCTATCTCAATCAAATAAAATTCTTAAGCAGCTATCCTGGTAAATTAAAAAACAACCAACAGTTTATTCTTATGCTGAGATAAGATGTGGGAGAGATTTTAAACTGAGGGATTTGCTCTTATACTTTAAACTATAATCCTCTCCTTTTTGCTAAGATTGTAGATATCTTTGCACAGTATAATTCAGACACAACATGTCTAGTTGAGGACTATAGCATCATACGATTGCCAGACATGACTCTATCTAACTTCCATATCTGCCTGAAAACTGTACTGGGAAAACCCATTAAAATAAGGAAAACTGAATTAGGGTTTTAGGATGTTTGAGAAAGCTGAAAAGCTGAGATAAAGAATTCTTTTATTGTTCTTTTTGTGAATAGGCACAACATGCATCTTGCGACAAGGCTGAATTGACTTCAGTGAAATGTGGATTAAAAGGAATGTGGATGGGAAATGGAAAATATCTCCATTTCTGATCATGCTGCTGTCTCATTAGGGACAGACGACATCCTGATTCTAACTGAGAAATTATTCTTTTTCTGTTGCAGAAGTAAGAACCTCAGGCTGGCTGAATGAAAATTTCCATATAAGAGTACTTCAGTGCTAATGACAACAATAGGGAAACCAGCAATTCAGTACTGGAGGATGCTGCTGAGGAAACATTGACATAAGGGCAGGTAATTAGTGTGGCTGCTTCTATTAAAACTAGGGGGAAAAAACCCAAAATGGAGTTGTTGGAGCAAAGGGATTTTTAAATTGCAAAGAAACCTTATTTACACCATGGATCCAGCTGAACTAAGTAAGCTAATCAATATGATGGGCAATTTCTATTAACAGTACAAAAAACCTGAACAAATAATTAATGTGTAGCAGAGTAAATATTTTGAGGAAAGAGACAAAGCTGACAGAGCCGGAGTTGGTCAGAGAAGTGGAGTTACTGCTGCAGCTTTTTTCTACCTCTGTAAAATAATCAAAGACGTAATACCATCTATCACTTCAAGCGGTATAGAACCTTTCGCTGTTGCCCAAATGAGGCGGGGCATACCTGTGGGAAATAGGAAAAGAAAACTGACTCTGTTTGAACACCAAAAAGAATTTGATTCAGTGAAGTTTGAAGAAAATTTCAGGTCGGGCTTGCAGATCCTTGATGAATAATTCTAATACAAAATGGACCTCAGTGGACACAGTTTTCTTTCTGATGTAGCACCAGTGAAGCCCAGCAAGTTAGAACAATGATGAATTTAGCATGGACTCTTCGGTGAATATATATGGCATCAGCCAACTGGTAGGTTTTTTTGCAAATTCCAAGTAGCTTTTTTAGTAACAGAATGGTGTTGGGTTTTTTCTGACCTTTGCTAGCAGTAGAATTTTTTTCTTCCAACTTTGAATGATGTTATTTGATTTAATGGAAAATTTTGAACCTCTTTCCAGGTCAGGGATAGGCTATTGCTCTTTTTATATAGTGCCTAGAATAATGGCTTCTTGATCTTGATTGGAGCCTTTCATGGCTTCAAATAAATTGAACTATTTTTCTTGGTTATACCTTTGTCCTTGTGTCTGGGGAATTGGGATAGGGACTAAGGACTGGTTTGGGTATAGTGGCCTGTATGCTGGGCAGTAGAAGAATGGGTGAATGAGAAATAACATTTTTGGTAAATGGAGCTTTTTTTCCTTACAGCATTATCTGTTGTAGAAAAAAAAAATCTATTTGGTTTAATCTGCCCCTTTTTTTTTTTCCCCTTGCTGCAATCAAATAATATATAGGGTTTAATTTTGTGTCAATATGAAAATTAATTATCATAAGTTGTAAACCCACTCTCTTTCTGAGGGTGTTAAGTTTCCATGTTATTTCCCTTTTAAATGGAATCCTAAAGGGGAAAAATCAGATACTGTGGCATAAATATTGCATTATATTTAACTGATTTATATTTATAAAGCTAACTCCAGTTTTTAATGCAATTTGAACAGGAAAAATGCTTCTCTGTTAAGGCTGTTTTGGAATTCGGATCAAGTATGCCAGTGCAGTCAAAACGAACTGGGGTTTCTGGGCTGACTGTCTTATTTTTTACATGGCCTCTTCCCATTATTTCATGTTATTTTTCTCGTTTTAGTAACGTACCGTAGTGAATCGCTTCTTGGCTAAGAGAATAACTCTGCAAAATACACATCTGAGGTGACAGCTGCCTCTGACCTTCATGCATATTATATTATAGAGCTGGTCAACTCAGAGCTCTGGCATATTGGAAATTTAACCCTTGACATCGTCCCTGTACCGAGATGAGGACACGTGGAAATTGAAGGGCTTTTCACAGCGTAACGTAAATGGCCAGCACAACAAGGCTGATCCTTCACAGTCACTTTGCTACCGGATAATGTCACGGGAGGTCAGGTGCATTTCCTGAAATAATGTGAGGTGCGTCAAGTTCCAGCAGGGATTAATGAGGCCCTCTAAGAGCTCAGTTTTTCATGGTCTCTTTTATTAAAAAAGGTAGTTAGCTGTTAGTTTTCGGAGACTGAAATACGAGAATCTTTAATTGAGGTATCTGGTATGTGCTGTAACACAGTATTGAGTCTTCACGAGGTGTAGATTTGAAACTCTCACCAAGCAGAAGGGAGGTAGGAGCTAGTTAGATAAACTGCATCTTAACTAGCTCAGAGGCAGGACAGAAAACCGTAAATGTGAAACGTGATCTCAGAATAATTTCTAATTGATTGCAATTTGCAGCAGAACAAGGGAATACAGGTGGGGTCTGGCATCTGGTGGAGCGACCTGTAGCAGTGACTCAGGGCTGTTTGTTCCACAGGCTGAGTTCCAACTGCAGTTGCGGGGACCCAGACAAGTCATTCAGACTATTAGTTCTGTAAATGTAGATGTTGCCATGTTGTGAAGGAGATGGATTAGAGTGAGAACTCTGGAAATTTTCCTTACAAGACCTGCCTGAGGCTGAGTGTAGCTCTTCTTGTCTGGCACAGAGAAATGATAGCTTTTTTTTTTTTCTCTCTCCAAAATCACATTTCCTACACCTAGCATTGTGCAATTGTCCACCTTGAAGGCTGCTGAGGGGACTAACATTTGTAGAGAACTGACATTGACTGAACAGGAAACTGCACAGTTGTGCAACGCGTAGCTATCAAAGAAAAATGGATAAGTCTTCCGAAACGAAGAAAGTGCGTTCTTTCAGACCGTAGTACACAGGATCTTGCTGTAGCCTCTGCCTTCCACCTGTAGTCGTACATGCTTCACTGTTCCATCTGCTGCTGGTGTTTTTTGTGACAGGACTTCATCTTGTGCATTCATGGTAAGGCAGGACCATGTAGTAGCTGTAAATGTCCAAACAGCCTGCATGAGAACTAGTTGTCATTATTTTTATCAAAATATAATGTCTCTGAGTGGGTGTAAATCAAATGTTTTGACCATGCCAGGATAGGTTCTTGTGTGCAGGCTTCAAAAGTGTGCCTGGACATCTGCACAGATTCCAGTGGAAGCTGTTTACATGTGGTCATGTTGTGGTCCTTAGGCAGAGAGTAAAGGAAGGTTGAGCAGAAATGTGCCTCAGATTACTTCTGCTGAAGATGTCAAAGGCAGACAGGGACCATCTGTTACAGAGCAGGTTCTGCTCCCCACAGGCACTAAAATAGAGGTTTCCTTTGGCTCACTGCTCTTAGGCTCCCTGGGGTTTCTGCTTAGGAGTGCCCTTTTGTTCATCAGCTGAGGGTGTCATTGATTCCAGTGAGATTAATCATGTTTAAAATATTTTTTCTTCTCTCTTTAATTACCTTTTCTCTCTTTTCAAGAATGCGGTTAGCTACTACATCATTTTCCTCTATCAGTTTTTTGAGTCCTTTATTTTATTTAACAATTCTATGATACGGCTAATACAACATCTCATGATGGATAATTAATCTCTTTGGTATAGAAAGTCATTAGCTTATACTATTTATTCAGTAACATTTTTGTTCTATTTAATGGTGTCCAGTACCTTTGTCTGATTAGCAGTGTGAACGCTAACCAGGCTTTTGCAAGTTTTTCCCAAAGGCCCAGTAGAAGTTCATATTTTATGTAAACTATAAATTGTAAAATGTCATATATTTTACCATCGCAATGCAGAGTTACTCATTGCCTTTTCAAGAACAGGCATTTATCATAGCCTTGACTACTGTAATTTTACCATGTTCCAGGCTAACTGCCCAAGGTTACAGTGGTCAGAACATCCTTATTCTGCTTCCCCATTGTGACTTACAAGCAACTGAATTGGGATCAGGGCAGAGGCAGCAATAGGTTGGTAAGGACATCTCACTGCCTGTAATTCACCAGGGCTGTGTGAGCTCCAAGGACCTTACAAGACCCAGTCTATACCAAATCATGGCAGTCAGCCTCAGTAGGACAGATCCTTTCAATAACGAGCTTAGTATATCTGCTTGGTAGATGGCAGATTTAATAACTTTAAAATTGTTTTTCTTCTGCAAATAATTAAAAAATTCTAAGATATATCATCTGCAAGAAATATACTCTGAGATTGAAGTTCATTCACAAATAATTTTCAGGCCACTGGTGTTTCTTAAGCAGCATGTAAATTGTAAATATTATAATCAACACAAACCTGAAATTAAGATTCTATCAGCATTCCTGGAAATAAGGGCTTGATTTTTTTTCTGCATGGTCCTGAAAAGAATCAATGAGCATCCTCAAGACACTAGTTCCTTATTATTATTTTACTATTAATTTAGTAACAGCAGAGCTTCACCAAGGGAGAACACTGCCACCACCATATCCACTAGATATCACGACCTACGCTACTACCATGGTTATCTAAGGATATATGTCTAGATAGCCACTTGCCTCTTTCTGGGTCAGTAGTAAGGTGGTTCCTGACAGTATCCTGGTTAAAGCTGATGTAGTGACAAATCTCATCATTGCTGTAGCTCCCAGGGCTCCTCACTGCAGAGGAATATTCTCCAAATACATCTGTCAATCTTGGCCACAGCAGAAGTAAAAGTTTCTTCTGCATCATTCTCTGACACCTATAGCGTTATACCAGCTGCTTGCAACCGTACAAACGGGGCAAACTAAGGCAGGTTAACATATACATTTGTGCCCTCCTCAACATCTTCAGCATTTTTACAGATGCTGCTCAGCTGCTGGCTTCAAGTATTAACCGACACCAGCTCAATCTGAAAAGTCCCTCAACAGTCTTAATATCTTAATGCTGACAACCCCCTGCTAACAGCCTTATTACTAGCCTTAAGTATGGGAGACTGCCAGCTCTGAAATAGAAATAAATCGGATTTTTGGCATCCGTCTCAACTACACCAGTGTGAAACTGCCAGAGGAGAAACCTGAAACCAGAATGTGACTCTGCATGGAGCAAAATTACCTTTTCTTCCCCATTCTGCTCCAGAAATGTCCCCTGGACTGAGAATGTCTAGGTAGAGTTGTGAACGTAATTGATTTTCTAGTTTGGTCATTGAACTGAAAAATGAAAATATGTTCAGCTTGGGTCAATGTCATGTTTTAATTTTTTTTTTTTTTTTTACTATTTTTGCATCTGGCTTTGAGTTTTCTGCCTAGGTATAAATTAAGGAGGCAAAACCCATCTAGTGGTTCCCACCAACTAGAGAGCCATCTTAGTGCACTAGCATTCAAGTTTATGACTCTTTTGAATACATAGAAGGTGCCCACCTCGAATTTGAGATCTCTTGTCTGGTTTATGCTGCTGATTCTTTTCCCCTCTGATTTACTTTTTTCTTCGATTCTCAAAAATGTAAATGTCTTGCAGCAGTCTGTCTTCCTTGAATTAAAGTCAATAACCACTTTTTCTGACATCAAAGATCACACTTTCAATCAGATTATTTCATTCAAGTTGCCTCCTATGACCTCTCCAGCTTTCCCCCAGTACTTATTGATCACTCTTTAATTCTGTTTTTCTTCCTTGTCACACTAAAGGAGATTTCAGTGAGGCAGCCCTGATTCAGTGTTCTTCAATAACATATTGCCCCATTTGTGGTGCTTCTTAGGGTTCTTGGTCTGCTAACACAACATTTCAGCCCTGGAAACATTTTCTTCATTAGAAGAATGCTAATTGTAGTGAAAACAGCTTCAGAGTTAACCCTAGAATAGTAAGATCTCTCAATGAATCATTGCCATCTTGAAAAATCACAAAGATTACGTCTTTAGGACAGAGATTAAACAGTGAGCTTAAAATTAAGCAGCTGCCTAAAATTAAGCACTTGCATATGTGCATTTTCAGCTCTCTGAACGGTATATTTAGTACTTGTGAAGGGATAGCTGTAGTCTAGCGCGGTGAATAACGATTTGTGTTGCATAAATACTTTTTCAAAGCTAGAAGACAGACAGATGCTGAGAAAGACTTCTCTGAATCACCTGTAGAATATGAAATCATAAAATTTTTGTATAACTGTGAAAACATAACTTCTGTCCATTTCTGATGAGCAACTAAATCAGGATTGTTTCTCTTTATCCTAGTGCATAATTCAACCAGATTAAAGGAAATCCCACAGCTTTATCACTTGCTAGGCAGTAGTTTAAGCTACAGCTTTTGCTGGTGAGCATCCTATTGCTGGATGTTTTTTAAAAGAGCAGTTTGTCAGGCTGATCAAACAGGGCTAATTTTGGACACTTAGATTTTGAACTTCAGTGGTTACTATTCCTTGATTGTAAAATTAGTCTTCAAGTAATGGAGAGCTTCTGTGCTGTAAGTCCTGTAGATGGCAATGTTACACTGGTATAAAAGTGAGTGATAACCGTAACGTCTATAGCTTCCCTTTTATTAATCAGTGAAGAAAGGCATTAATAGCAATTCAAGATACAGTCTCTGAAACTGCTGCAGAGGTAAATATCTATAAACACATCATTAGCAGTAAAATGTGAGCCTGATTGGATCACCGTTGTTTGTTCTTACAGGGACTTATTGAAGAATCACACTTGCTAGGTTTTTTTACAGCAGTTTTGTATATGGTTCAACAACAGCCAATTTGCCCCGATTCTTACCTGGTTTAAACAGATGCTGTTCATTGGAAGGGATCATCAGCATCGAGGAGAGCTCTTGTTCCAGTTAGAGGTGTGGCATCCTGTTGGACCAGCTCTGACCCTCTCCTGGCGATAATAGCAAAATTTTTGTCAGTTTTTGTTTACTTTATGGACGTCTTTTATTCCATTTACTTGCTTTTTCTAAATGTTTTGTTGTCTCCTTTTGCTCGGTAGGCAGTTTTTGCAGTCCCCTTGCATGCAGGCTTTGATCCAATCAAGTACTTAAGTATCTATACATAAATGTCTGAATTTTCATTCAGTTAGTCTATTCAGAAGTTGAAAATTGCACAGATGTCTAAGAATCTTTGTTTTAAACGAGACACTTTCACCCTCAGTTTCTTGAAGACACACTGTGGTTTGGGAAAATATTTAGTTGATTTACACAAAACAAGTGAGTTGGGAATCCAGTCCATGCACTATGAGAGTTAAAAATCCAGTCACAGCGCCTGCATAGCAAATAGTCAAAGCACTATCCAGGACCGGGAGTTTATGAGCAATCATTAGGCAGAGTTATATGTGAACAAACCATCTGTTCTGTAACTTCAAATAATGACCAAAGTGGCCAAAGAAGCCAACACGAAGAAATTCTGTAGGCTAACAATGGCCGTAAATTAATCAAATAAATTATTCACTGTGAAATGCTCGTCCAGCTCAACAAGCATGGAACTGAAAATACATTTCTTGAAACCAGGTCTTAAGCTTCATATAAGCAGGCCAATACAGTTCTGCAACTATCATCACGTTGCAAGTTTATTTGCCATCATAAGTAATAGAGTTGTGGCATACAGTGTTTTGTCTGGAGGCCTGAGTAGCCGTCTGCAAATCACATAGTTGGATGTGACTGTTTCGTTTACTGGGTGCACAGATGATTGTGCATGGAAAATTGTAAGCGTTAATTTTGACTACGGATTAAAGCTTTTTCTCATATATACACTATGACGAAACCTGTACTTCAGCTGGGAATCCCTTTTGCCTTAGGTGACCTTTTGCAAGTATGCCCAGGGTTTTCATTGCAATTTTGCTTGACCTTTTGTTAAAAACCAAGCTCTTCTAGACAACTGATATTTGGCTGAGTGATTACTTTAGAGGTGATTCACTGAAAAGATTTTTGAAGGCTCTGGCAGGAGGATGGTGCTGGATCACCACCAGTAGCACACAGAGCTGCTCTGTGTTGTGACTCAACACACATGATGCACGTTACTAACCTTTCTTCTTGGCAGACCAAAATAAGTCAATTTAATGCTCAGGAAAGAAAACACAGACCAGCCAAGGTGGATGGATTAGAGAATCGCACACTCCCACCTGCCCCGCTCCAGCTGCACTAAGAAATGGGGGCATACGCAGTGTTTTCCTTTGAGGCCTCGTGGATGGTACGCTCTGCTGGAGACAATGACAGTTTACTCAAGAGATCAACTTGGAGAGGAAAGGGAGGAAGAAGTCATCTTCCGTTCCCCACTTGGCTGCTGGCTGACACCATGTAGTACATTGAGGAGAATTGCATGTATATGTGCATTTGGGAGAACAAAATTTGGGGATGCAACTGTAAAACAGTTCAGTGCTGGTGAAGCTTGCTTTGGAGACAGGTATTTTATACAAAGATCTTTTTTAATCTTGAGAGTGAATTCTCTTCTAATGGGAACAACAAAAATGCCTTGACGTTCCTGGACAAAGGGGTGGTTTAAGATGTTTTTATTTCAAGATCAGGTAAACTTGTAGTTGTGGTTAGAGAAATTCTGTAGAGTAAAAATTGAGGTGGTTATTATTATTATTAATATTGTTATTACATTTTGTCTAGATACTAAAACTCTTCAATTTCCTATGGGTGTCATAGCACTAGTGAGTCTTTACATGAATTTTGACCCTAGCCAGCGAATGTGTGTCTTTCCTTCAGCTTTAGGTACCTGCCTTAGCAGCGAGCCCAGACACCAGCAGAGCAGTGGTCTTCCAAGCAGCCTCATTTCACATTTTTATACCATTCAAACACCATTTACACCAGTGATATACAAAGATATAAAGGAAATGAGAAGCTAACTGCTCATAAGATTAGATATTATGTGTTTATGTCTCAAAGCTAATTTAAATAAAAGAAAGACTTTTCTTTGTCTTCAGTGAGTTTTAACTCAGGGAATCACTGCGAAACCGGGTAAAGATGAGAAATATGTAACTAACAGGCTCTTGAACCTCTGTCTGAGTTTTGAAATGAGTCGTCTTATTTTCCTTCTAGAATCATTTCATTACTTTATCTTTTGGAGCTGAGCCACCAATTCAGGCAACAAGTGATGAATTTAGTTTACTATTTATCAATGGTCCTTTGAGATGAGATAATGCTTTCACACAGCTTATCAGTTGTTTTTTGAGTGGTTTTTTTTTCCCACTTGTTTCACTCTTTTCCTGGTGAATGGCTTGTTGTGATTATTTTGTGGTCAATATTTAACATGCAAGTCTGGTGGGCTCATTCTGATAAGTCACACAATGCTGCAACTGTCTCGGTACTGAATAAACACAGCGCAAGAGAAGAATCTGAAGCTGTCCCTGGGACTGTGAAAGTCTCAAGGAGAAACAGCAACTTAGAAAAGAGAAAGGGACATTTAACAAAAATTAAAACTATTTTCTTGGCTTCTCCAGACAGGCCTTGCCTAAAGCATGATTCCTTGAAAACTCCCTACTCTAAGGTTTATTGGGAGAGCGCAGAGTTCATTTATAATTTTCACTTTAATATTCTGCACGATAACTGCTTTTGGTATGAGATATGAATGTACAGTCAGGTCTTAATCTGGCTCTTTTAATTTCTGGCAGGGTTCTGTCAAGAGTTTTTTGGGTCAGTGTAACCACAACCTTTCCTGAAGCTCTGAAGCGCGTGCCACATACATACAGTGACCATATCAAGTTCAGTGCCCGGTGGCATGGCCACGTGCGTGTATGCAGTGTGTCCAGCCCCTCCGAAGAGCTGTTCTCATTCTGCATGCCCACAGACACTTATTTCTTGTGACAGTGCCTTTGACAAAAGAAAAAAGAGAAGCTCACAATGGATGCCTGTACTGTGGTGGTCTCAGTTGTGTGATCTTCTCTTATCTGGACCTTTAAAAGAAAGAGTGAGAAAGGAATAAATATGGATTTGTATGAAAATACTGTTGACACTTAACAGAATCAATAGAACCCACGTTCCTAGATGATTCTGGAAAATGTTTCCTCTCGTCTGTGAATGAATACCATTGAAATGAGTGTTATGCCAAATGGCAACCGTTAGACTATTTTATGCTTTGCAAAGCTAGAATGGCTCGAACATTGCTATCATCCTTTCAATGAGAACAATACAGCACCACAAAAATTAAAGGCAAGTCATCCCTAATTTGCTAGAAAGATTGAAGTATTGCTGTTCTGAAGGCAGAAGTGTATTTCCTTCTCCATTCTCATCCTCCACAGAAATTGAGACATAAC
Organism: Bucorvus abyssinicus; assembly: GCA_009769605.1. Classification (NCBI taxonomy): domain Eukaryota; kingdom Metazoa; phylum Chordata; class Aves; order Bucerotiformes; family Bucorvidae; genus Bucorvus; species Bucorvus abyssinicus. The sequence goes on along the minus strand of CM020035.1, from coordinate 7,024,691 downwards.
CTCTGAATCCCTGGTGGTATTTTCAGCAATGGGCCAGTTTGTAGATGTTGAGTTGTAAAGACTCCCTGCCAACCACAGACATCATTTCAGAACACGAGGTGGCTTGAAAGGAGCAAACTGATGTGATAAAATTAAATATATTACGACAGAGTTTTACCGTGTGCCCTTTTGTGAGAAGTTGAGAAACACCAGATACCTGCATGGAATCGTAGGCAGTATCCAAGGGTATTTTAAAAGGAGTGAATGTTAGAGGCATTTGGGTTTAATTACAGCCTTGTTGAAGAAAAAGCTCTAGCGTAATTGCAGTGTCATTGTTAGATGTGGGGAAACTTCCTCTGTGGGTAGAAGTGTTACATCTCTAAGTACAGGATTTTTTTTTTTATCCCCTTTCAGGGATGTTAAGTGTGCAATACAGGGAAAAGAGGTAAGGAGGTATCTTCCCTGAATCATCTACGCATTTCCAATCTTCTGGATTTACCATTTCTTTTCAAACACGGCAGCACCCTACAAGCGGCAGACTTCAGGGATGCTAAATAGAACAAAGGAAAAAAAAAAAAAGTAGTATTTTAGGGCACACTGCTATGTCACCCATCATGTAATGTGATTTTGAGCACTGGACTAGAGAAGTTATGATGTTAATTTTTAATTTGGTCAAAAAACAATAATCTTGATAGATATGCTTAGCTTAATGGAGCAAAAATGTGTTTCTTTTAAGCCAGCTTTGTGTTTACATGTTACATAAAAGTACAATGGCAAATGCGATAATAACAGTGTAGAAGACTCCATTTTATCATATGATACAATTGACTAAATACTCATTATATTCAAACACACATTAATTTGGCCTGATATTAAGCATTAACGTTGCTTAAAAGAAGCATTATTTTTCTTAAAAAAAGACCTGAGTTCTCTCGTACTACCATAAAAAACCCCTATTCCGTAAACTTTTAAATGCTAGTCCTGGTTGTACATCTCACTGCTCTGTGGTCTGTACAGCATCTTCTTCCCTTTGTCTATTCAGTCCTGTGTAAAAACAAACCCCCAAACAATGCCCCCCAACTTCTCATGCTGCAGAAATATTACTCATAATGGTACTCCTCTTCAGAAGACACCGCAGATACCAAACTCTGTGCCAAAGTTTCTCTTCATACTCGTTCTCAAAGGTTTCGGACATGAAGACTGCTCTTTTGCAAATTTGAGGCTGGATCTAATCTAGCCCCGAGACCCAAGGGCGCAGGTAGCTTTATATTACTACGTGGAGTCATATATCTACAAATGTGTATTAATACACATATACATCATTTTAGAAATGACAAGGGTATGCAACGTCAGTAAGGCATGGGATTAACGCTTCTCGGGTGACCTTGGCTTTGTCAATATTTCAAACCTTGAATACCTTATTTCACAGCTTTGACTGTTTCTGCCCAAACTTTAGCTGCCTCTTTAGGAAAGAAGATGCCTGATTTCATTTTAGATTTAAGTTTGTGGCTTTTCTTTCCAAAAGGATGGATGGAGAGACTTTGAAGGCATATGGTTATGGTCTCTAATGAAAATGCAGGTATGTGTTAGGTTAATTTTTGCAAATTATGTTGAGTCATATATTTTAAGGCTGAGTCTCATCCTTTTTTTTATCCTATACTTTTGAACAGTCTGAATTTCTTTTGCAACTTTGACTTTTTGAACAAGTTTACAGTCCTGTGTACTTTATTAGTTTTACTTAAACCTTTCAAAAGTTCTGTTTCTGTCCCAATACACACTTTCATCAACAACTAATTGAATTTGGAGGATTACAGTAATTTGAGATCGGCAGATTGGAAGTGCATTTCTGCCTGTTAATATACACTAGACCTTTTCAGTTACAAAATGGTAAAGAATTGATGTATGGACATGTGGGTTTGAATAATACTCGTGGATTTATTTTATTAATACAGTATGGACTAAAGAACTTGAAGAGCACCAACTCCTGTAGTCCCTTGGCCATAGGTACAAGGAGATTCAGGCAACTCCAAAATAATTCCTGTGGATCAGAGCCTTTGTGGACAAACCCAGTGTCAAGTCTTAAGTACATTCAAGGAATTAGAATAGCCCCTGCATTAAAAGTGTGTTTTGTCTCAATAAGATGGAAGTGTTTAATATTCTCCCAGTAATCTGGAAGAATTCATGATCGTGGGCAGAGCCTGCTTTCTGTGAGACTGCTGAGGATTCAGGATCACTTCTCACATGCTCCATCCTTTTTCATTCTGAACAAGTTCTGTGAATAATTAATATACTTTGGACTGGAGGTCATAAATGGTTTACAACAAATAATTCATGCACCAAACTTAGACTTTCTGTGCTTCCTGAATCTCTCTGAAGGGATGCTCATTTACTCACATAGAGACTTTGTTTTTGGTTGTTAGTATGAGTGGCGTAGTATATCTCATAGGGCAAGGCACGCAAATCATCGTTCTGGTGCCAATACTCCATAAGTTTCCTTACTGAATTTGACACAGTGACAGAATCATTAACTGCAGTCAACTGTTACTGAAAGTAGTTTTTGTGGTTTATTTGTCATGCATGACATTTAAATAACATACAGAATCATTTGGCATGCTTAATAAATAATATTGCAATACATTTTTGTAATGGCTGTTGCTAAAATACGTGTATTGGCACCTTTCACTGGTACCTACTCTATTCTCACCTCCCTGAAATAAAGTGGTTTATTTATTTGCAACACCTGGAGAGCAATGAGAAGGATATTGTAAAAGCCATCTGGGCAAGTAAGCAGTAGAAATATAAATTATAGTGCTGAAAGGCCATATGCTGAAGTAAAACTGGAGGAGCTTTTGGGTATTTGGCCATGCATTTTATAAAGATGTCCTTTTGCCTGCCTTGAGACAATAATGATGCTCGATTGGTTATAAATGATAAATGGTTCAGATGTGTAGCTCCTGAATTTTTTCATTTGCTGTTTCACTCAATTGTTTTGTTTGCAGATGGGTTGAGACTGGTGTTAACAAAAGATAAGTGCTGATTCTTAAATTTTTATTGATGGTTTTGAGTATTATTGGTAAAAATCTACCTGCCCCGTAAAAAGTCATTTAATATCTCTTCAGTCTCTTGTCCTCATGTTGTAAGGTCAGATCCACACCGGTGAATGGCAGCTGCCTTCTGTAGGTTTTGGTGCTGGCAGTGTATCCTTCTGCCTCTCTTCCTTGACTCCTCATTTCTCAGGGTCATCTTCTCATCCCCTGCTTGTCTGCTAGAAGAATGAACTGTGGTCCTTGAACCTCAACTCAGCAATAATACTTGTTCTCTGAGAATTCTGGTCAGAATCAAGATTGGGTACTTGGATTTTATCCCCAAATCCACATGGTTCCATCAAACTGGGGTTTTTTTAAACATTTTTGCTTGGATTGTAATGTTTTTCCTGAAGCTCCCTGGGGTTTGAGTATGTGCGCTGGGTAACGCCAGCAAATCTTTCTTATAAAGTGGGTTTTTTCAATACATTTCCATTCCTGTCGTGTCCTGTTTTCCAGCTGGCAAACATTCTAAATCCTGGGTGAATACTGAAGGCAGGCATGATGGCTGTGTTTACGTGATTTTTCAAATATGCAATAATTTCAGAAATTACACTTTCCAGCTCTCTGCTTTTATGTGGGAAATGTTACTTTTCAACAGAGGTCTGTGAAGATGTATCAGTAGTAGAAGTGGAAGGTACTTCAGAACAGTCAAAACTTTATCAATACTTGAGTCCAAATAGCCATAGCAATAATTATCCGTATACCCAGCACAGCGCTTGAAAGTATGGTAACTCAGGGAGTTATAAGCTCTAGAAGAATAAAATTGGCAGAAAACTGCTGTCAGGAAAAAAAAAAAAAGGAAAGATAAAATTCTTTAAATGCCCCAAAAAATCCTCTGTAAACTCTGAGATATTCATAACTTCCTGCTTCTAACAACAGCTGTATCTTCCAGCTACACGGAAGAGTGGGTAATTTTTTCTTTGGAAGATAAAATTCTTTAAAAAGATCTCCCATGTGAGCTTTTAAATTTTATAATCTGACCAAGAAAATCTTGCTTCCTCCTGTAATTTTTCAGCTGATTAGGAGGTAGGCCATGTGTTCTTACCAGCACACAGGATTTGTATTACTAGAAACAGCGCCAGATCCTGAGGTAATGAAGGAACACAGACATGCAGAAGTCTTATTGGGGTCATTTAATTGCTCTGAGTGTTGGAGGCAGGGGTTACTGTTTTTTTTATATATATATATATATACATACATATATATATATAAAAATTGCAGCCAAGGCCAACCACTACAAAACAAGCGCAGCCAGTAAAATGTCACATGAATACATTGAGTTTCTTTAGCTACATAACATCTCGAATTTCAGTGCCAAACCAAACATTGTCTTTTGGTTTCTGTCCCCCAGATGGTCTCATCTCCAGTGCTCTATTCTTGTCATTGCTCGGACAGATGCTGGGTGTAGATCTGCTGCTTTGGGGATGTTTAAATAAGAATACGCCAACACTGCTACTTTCAGAATATTTCAGACTTCCTGAAGTCATGGTGAGTTCATTTTTCCTTCGCGTACTTTTCCTCTGCTCCCTTAGCAGCTGCCTGTTCTTTGGTGTATATTTTGTCAAGCTTGTGTTTCTTTTAGTTTCTCCAGAACCTGCATCTTAAAAAATAATGGTGCTAAAAATCAGAACTAGCTGGATTCTTACCCTGGACCCCTTTTGACCTAAACCTTTGAGCCTTTTGAGCTAAATGACTGCTGAAAGCTGAGAGCAGTGGTTTTAGGAGCTATATTCTTGATGTGTCTGTCCTAAACTAAGGATTTCTTATATTACCAGGATAGTCATTCTTGCCTTTGATTGCTTAATGTATCGCTCAGGGTCCCATCTGCATGTCTAACTCAACATCGCAGGCAATTCTTGAACGTTCAAACAGGTCATCTCTAAACAAAGCAGCAGTGAAATATGGTGTGTCACTAGCGAGAGCCTGCTATAAGACTTACTGAGTTTAACAAAGGAATTAGATAAAAATTTCCATTAGTTTTGGTCCTTCATCTTTTACGTCACTAACTGATTAGCTAGATTTTGAAGAGCTTTAACAGAAAATAAACCCCGTTTTTTACTATATTTGGTGCCTTTAAAAAGTAAGCTTCTGTGAGTTCCTTGCTACGCTGGCTGCATACATCTTCACTCAGCAAAGCAGCACAGATTTCTTTAAATTTTTTCCCTCTTTTTTTTTTCCCCCCCTGATTGAGCGAGCTTGGCAGTTGCTACGTTTCTAGGTGTATCAAGACCAATGGTATGTGAACACTATATTGCTAAGAGCTTTTAGCGTGTAATCACGTTGAGTTGGCTTGGGCACTCTTAGCCATAGCAGTGCTGATTTCAGTGCAAGCCAGCAATCTAAATATTTGCTCTGCTTCTCAGATGGGTTTTGCAATCCAGACCGAGCTTTTTTTTCCTGAAGCTGAATGCTCTCAGCTACTCAGCTGAAGGCTGAGACAGGAACATCTAGCCAGGCTTCAGTCTCAGCAGAGACTGCAGTGTAAGCAAGCCAGAGATTCAACTTTCAAAATTACGTTCATGCATTTGGATTTATGTCATTTGACCACCTTCAGGTTTAAGTGCAAAACCAATTACTTCTTCAGTTCGCTAAAGCCCTAATGCAGCAACCTCTAAACAACCATGTATTACTTAGAAGATATTGTTGAAAAATTCTTAGTGTTGTTTGTGCTTTTCCACTCATTTAGTAATACTTCTTTTGAAAGGTCTTTTTGGTAGACCTTGGACACCAATAACAAAGAAGGTGTTATTTACCATCCTGAGTTTTCCTTGAGTACCTGCCTGTTTGTTTCTTAACTGAAACCTCTTTGAACTCCTACGTTGCTCTGCTGCTTTCTGCACAGCCAGGGAAAGTGTCTGTGTGAGTGTTCAGCCTCCGAGCGCTCAATGACAAGGTGTTTGCCATCAACAACACATGGAACTGAGCAGAGACAACCAAATTTGCAAAATAGATTCACCAGCCAAGTAGAGAGGTTTGAGGACAGGAAGGACTGGTAAAAAAACCCCAGTTCTTCATCCTTTTGTTAGCTTCTGGGTATGTCTGAAGTAATCAGAAAGAAATGAAATTTCAGGTCAACAGTTTCCCTTTAAAATCCCTTAAAATGCCCAGTGCATCAGTGTTGGATGGGAAGAGCATTTTCTTTCTTCCTTTTTTTTTTTGTTTTGTTTTTGGTTGTTTTGTTTGGGTTTTTGTTTGTTTGCTTTAAAGAGAAATATCTATTAATAAATCTCTGTAACAACAATTGCTTACTGGTTTATGCTTATGGCTTATCACAAAGGCTTATTCAGGAGGACTTGTGGTAAAAACTGTGGTGTTTATATAATTGCGACTAGAGGCAAAGCTTTGCTTCAGGATCTGCTACACTATCAAACTCTGCAAGAGCAAAAAATAATGATGTCATTCCAGTGACTTGTTCTAAGGGACTGGGTGATGGTGTTTGATCAAAGAAGACACTCACTTTGGCGAGCAGAATAGCTTTGAATCAGAGCTCCTTGTGATTACTACAGTGCTCTCACTGGTCTGTACTGCAATGATCTTTTGATCTTAGCCATGTGTTTTCAGTGGGATGTGATAATTAAATTAAAATTAAATATTTTAACTCTTCTTTTTATGTGTTATCTGAGGTTATACATGTGCAAGTGTTCCAATGTAATAATATGGAAAATTACCACAGCGACAAAACAGCAAACAGCCCATATTATTACCTTATGCCATGGGATTTCAAGTAAACTAGAACTCTGTACAGTCTAGGAGAGCTGCCAGTCCCCCTGAAATTACCATTTTAATTGGATTGATCATAAACACTTTGCTCTGGCTGTAATACTAGACTGAGAAGATTAAATCTATTTAGCCCTAGTTTGGGGAAAGGGTGACCTTTCAGCCAGTTTTGTTACATCTGAAAGGTTACTGATTTTTTTTTACTGGAGCTTGGTTCACGGACATGTGATGTGAAATTGTAGTATTAGAAATGGTACCTTTGTTTAAATTTGTAAACGTAGTTGGTAAAGACACATTTATCTAATATTATCACTTCCATCATTAAGTCATATTAATCTGAAATTATTATGATTTGTTTAAAATGTATAAATTTGCGATTTTTTATTATTGTTGGGGAAAATACTAATGGTCGATACACACACGCACACACACGCACACACACAAAATCAACTTACTTTGAAAGTGCCATGTCTTAAAATAGCAAGTATCTTCTGGCCTCAAAATTTCCAGAGCCAATTCTTTTTTCTCTGAACTCTTGTCTTAAAATTGCCGGCAGCCTAAACATTATGTAAGACTTCTTTTGTCCTGCCAGCAAGCCCATCTCCTTTAACAGTGCTCTTTGCTGCCTGTGGTCTTCCTCAGCTCAAGCACAATGGAGACCCCAAGCTGTTTCCTTCATTCTAATTAACCCCAGACCATCACAGGCATGTTTGGTGTCATACTTGCAACCTTTTCTCCTTTTGTTATTTAAATGAATATCTCCATTTCAGCATTTTCGTCATTTTGGGTCTCTCAGATAACATGGTATTAGTCATTATAACAACTTGCTTTCAAATCTTTTCCCTTTTGCGAATGACCTATTGAAGGAAGAATTCTGTACTTTTTACCATTTTAATAAGTTTAATGCAATAGGTTTTTGTTTGGGTCATAGTTAAAATACAGAATGCAATTCTGACATTTCTGTTCAACATCGTTTTCATACAAATGAAGTAGAAGCTTAACAATGGAAAACAGGGGAAAAGAGGGTGCTTTGCTACCTTACTCAACAGCTTTCTTAGGTCTGATGATTTAGCAGGTTTGCCTGCAAACAGATGATGCGGTGATTTGACAATTCCAATCTAGTTTTCTCTTTTTTTCTCTTTTTCTCATAGCAATTCATACTTTGTGCCTTTTTATTTAAAAAGATATGATGGAAAATACAGCTCTTCAAAGTGTTTAAGAGGAATAAAACATACACAAAAATACCTAAGCTCTTCAAATTCAAGTATTGTACTCATCTTCTTTTAAAATTGTCTTTCTTTTTACTAAAATACAATGCAAGTCAACAGTACTTCATTACACTGCAGCTCAGACCATTACTTGGACCATATAGACATCATCATTGTCACTGATCACATGCTGTAGCAAGCTTTTTCCTTGGACTGGAGTTCAGATTTACAGAAAGTAAATACAACCCTCTTTACTCAACGAAACAGTGTAGAGATCTGGGAAAGAATGGAAAGTACCAGGCATACTGATCTCATTACTCCCCAAATGTTTCTTCTGCTCTTGTATATGCCAGCAAGAGGTTTCAGAACTGTGTGGTGACTTTATGGGTGAGCATGAGGGGAAACTCTTCTTCTGGGTATGAAGCTGTCAAAATGGGTTGCCATCAAGCTTCAAGAAGTAATTAAATTTTATGTCTCAAATAAGCAGATTGTAGCAGAGAGGGTTAACTGTGTCTTCCAAGATGTTATACAATATCTGGAAGAGTTTATTGGATGAATTCCCTGTGATTGCTAATTGCATACACTATTAAGCCATAATTTTCTTTCCTTTCTCATTTGCTTTATGCTTCAAGGTAAAACATAGAACATGGGGTTATGACAAATTCTCTTCTGGGATCTATATAGTGGGGCTTCACTTTCATCTTCCTTTTCTCCTGCCCTTGGAGACCAAAGGCATTTTTGCATGTGGGAAATGAACAGAATTGTGGGGCTCCGAACTGCTGTGCTGATCAGAGAGAATTTCCCTGAAAAGTCTGTGTTCTGTGTTGTTGAAACAATAAAAAGTGTCATGCGGGCTGTTCGAGGCTTGTAGTGGGCTTAGGTTTGTGTCCTGGCCTGGAGGCTATGAGTCTGGCGTGGGATGAAAGTTCAGATGGCCTTGAGTTAAATGTGACTGTGCTGTTAAGTCATATGAGACAGCTGATTTTTTCCCCCCCTTTTTTGTGTCCATTACCCACACATGAACTGGTGGCTAGTATGGGAGTTCCCAGTAATTTTTGAAAGCTGTGCTTTCCTGATAAGTGTTCACAATGTCTGCTGGGAATTACGGCTATAGCGAGCATAGATTTCAAACAGGTCTCTATTAGAGAAGCCAGTCCTGTCACTCAGAAGACGTTGATAGCTAAGCCTGCACACTGAGGACCCTGGCTTATAGTTACAGTCTCCCTAAAGCAAAGCCTCTGTCGGGCTTTGCTGGGTCAACAGGACAAACAAGCAGCACTGAGCTATGTGCATTAGAGATAAAATGGAATTTGGGCTCTTCTGCAGTGCAGTGACCTTGCTGGAGCTACGATCCACTACGGTTCCTGGAGCTGCTGCATTTAGCATGTGCTCTGCAAGGTGCGTTAACGCTCTCCGAGAGCTGTGCAATCAAGGAGGAGCCCGGCAGGGCAGTGCTGAGTGAAATACAGAAATAGGAGCGGAGGGTGTGAGGTAACCAGAGGTGGACATTTTCTATGCATGGTCATGAACGATATAGGGTTTGTTCCACTACGAAGTGACCTAAAGATGTACTAATTGTTTATCTTGAAGGCTTCTTGTGTCAGTCAGGGAATAAGGGTCTATTTGGGGAAGACAGGACTTTGCTTTCAGATGCAAACTTGCCCTGTTTTCTTCGTTTCCCTGAGCCAATGTTCTTCTACATCTACTTTTTTTTCTCTTTTTTGACTAGGGTAGAGGAAGGAAAAGAAAAGCTGAGGATGCTTTTTATTATATTACATCTAAGCAGTAAGACCTTGTATTCGCTGAAACTTGTGGTGCTGCCGTGATGAAAATAAAACATATAGTCTCATTTGTAACAGCCAACAAAGAGATGGTATTTTTAAGTTTTTCAGTTTACTTCTGGAGAATGCCAATAATTGAATGAGTTTTGTTGTACAGAAAGCAACTACCGATACCTCTTCTGGTCGATGTTTTTGTATTTTTGGGTTTTTTTTTTTTTTCCTCTACTGTTTTGTTTGTTTGCTTTTTGGTTTGGGTTTTTTTTTTCCTTCTGTTATCTTCATTTTGGTGCTTGGAGTGATAGTGTGTTTTTCCAAGAGGAAAAGCTCTTATAATCATGAATATCACTTTTTGATACAGTTCAGGCAGGCCATCAAATGCAAAAAACTTTTTCTTAGGCAGCTGTGGGGAAAAAAAGTTATTAAAACTAGCCTGTATTTTGTCTAAAAAAGGACATGAACACATGAGTTATACTGCTTTCCCAAAATAAAACCACTTCCTGTTAATATATTAAGAAAATTCTTAGGGCAAACAGCTTCACAGGGATACATTTGCTTTTCAATGCATGCGTCACACTCTGATCCGGTTATTACTGAACGTTTCAGAAGCAAAAGTAATTAGCAGTCTGCCACAGTACTCCTGACTCCCGGAGTTCCACTAATAACTTGATTTTTGTAGAACTGAGTTTATTACATGCAGTAGACAAGCCTGGACAAAATAACTTACTCGGTGCAGCTCCTGAAAACTTCCCTCTGTTGTCAGCATCCTCTCTGCAACTGCGGAGATGCCAGATTTTAGGACTGTGAGCTCAGGATGCAGAATTCAGGTTACACCTGATTGTTTGGGAAAAGGTTTTACGTTTTTCACCCATCTCCAGCAGTTATCATATTACCAAAAAGAATTATGGACTTTTCTCAGGTTAAAGGAAAAATTAGTAATGAGGGGAATTCCACACTTGAAGCTCAGGTAGGGTTAGAATTTAATTTTCAAATTTTGCAGCTTTAACTTTGCAGAGGAGTACGCAGCTTTTCATATGTAAGGGAAACACTGATAGGATTTTTCTCTTTAGTTACACAATAGCCTCATGTATGACTTTAGTAGTGCTCTCTCTAGATAAATAATGGAGATTTTTCTCCTTTTTAGTATGTATCAGTATCTGGTATTTTCCCTGACATTGAAATACATATAATTTCTCAGACCTGTCCAGTACTTCTGTTTTCCAGGGTCACATAATGCAGCTGCCCCTGCAGCAAAGCTAAGAGGTCTCCATCTGTGGACTCCAGCCCTCTTCCAACTCTTTCCTCACCTCTCCAAAATACCATGGGTTTCCCATGACACGAGGACTTTTGGGAGGCTCATGACGTGTGAGCCATCAATAGGTACTTGCTTTAACCTGCATATTGCAGCACCCTGGAAGTATTGGAGATGGGCTTCTCTTTATCTGAGGTGTAGCACAGGGCAAACGTCTGAGCAGAAGCGGTGAGGTGGAAATGCAAGAGCAGAAGATCAAGAAGTCTCAAACAAAAAGCAAGTATTCATCATCCACCTCCCCTCGCTGTGGATTCCCTGTTCAAATGCCTCAAACCATATAGATAGCTTTCTAGGCAACTATCTAACAGCATCAAACACCTTTGGGAACCTGATCCCTTTGAGGTTCTGGTGGGAATGGAATCCTTTGCAGAAATGATACACAGAGAAAAATTTACCTTGCTGGCTTTGTGCCTTGGACATCGCTTTTCTAGGTATTCAGTCATAATGAAGGGTTTTGTTCTTGTTTCAACCTGTAAATAATTATTTGCAAAAGACTGAAGTTGAGTACATTGTGGGTAAATATTTTCAAAAGAAAAGGAAAAAAAACCCAACAAACCCCTGAGGAAGGTTTTGCCACAAAGGTAAGTTTTATTATTTATTTTATTTCTCACACGTCTATTTGCAACTTCTAGAGGCAAGTATAAGCTGAAAAGCAAGTAACTCCTTAGAAAACCTTGGGGAAAATTACTTGATTGGTCATCTTAATATCAAATATAGGCTGTTTTGGACATCTTATACCAGATTTGCAGATCCCATAATACTGACTGTGGCAAAATTGGTCTGCATTTGCTGCAGCTCTAACTCAATTTTCTGAATGGGGAATGATGCTTAAAAATGTGTCTTTCCAAAGAATATTAACTTGGGCATCTCCGAGGAGTTGGTATTCTGCTGTCGGCCATGCTGAGCCCTGACACTCTGATCCAAAGCAGAAATTGGACATTTATTTCAAAGAACTGCTCTTTAGTCTTTAGTAGCATAAGGTATGTGCTGCATAAAATTATTGCAAAATGTTTGTAACACCACAAACCATCCAGACACATTCAGTACATACTAATAAATTAAAAAAAAAAAAAAAGGCACTTTAACTTAGGCTAAATCTTTAGAGTCAAGATACAGCATGTTGTTAAGTACTTATGTGGAGTGAAATCTTATTTTTTAAGGCTTTTTGCAATAACCCAGGGCTACAATATGTTATTTTTTCCGTTGCTTGGTGAGAAATAAAAATACTCCATGGAAGTATGATGATAGCTATATATTATTCCTTCTTTCACTGTATAAATTTATCAAAAGCAGTTATCAGTGCGTCCATCGCCTGATACGATTAGCAGCATGCATTTAGAATAGTGAATGGATCCAAGGAGAAAATGTGTTTCTGAGCTGCGGTTTACAAATTGAGTCAATATACGTGTATCCGAAATAACCCCATTTGTTGTGTCTCAGTTGATGCAAACAGTTGTGTATTTTGGGTTCATCATAAACGCAGGGTTCACTTATGTGGAACACAGTATTTCGTGTTCACATCTCTTCAGTGGTGCGTGGACATGCTTCAGTTAAAGCAGGACAACATGTGTGCTCTGTAAGTGTGGGATTAAAACTTTCTCTGTGATAATCCTTTGAACTTTTACTGCCCTAATACTTTCTCAGTACTAAATATAGTAATATTCAGATGCGATTTAGTCACTTAAAAATAGACATCTAGTGCTTTTTTTCTGTGCTGCACTCTCTGCCGTAGGATCTTCAGCCAATGATCCAGAAGGGCAGAGGTCTGCTTGCAAACCTTGCGTCACAGCTGCTGGCTATGTGCATGTCTCAGAAAATCCCAGCAGTGGATCCCTGTCTTCAGACAACTCGATCCCTGTCTTCAGACAACTCGATCCCTGTCCTACAAGCCTGCACACACACGTGCACATAGGCATTTGCCCTCACGCTATGGAGGGGGAGACCGTACAACCCATTTTGAACAGTGCAACAAATATTTTGTTATGATTTACTCATTAATGACTGGACTGTTACTAGAAGTCACCTTTATTGCATATAGGCTTTAGCAGTGGTTTCTAGTTTCTTAACACCAGCGTGCTGCCCTTGTGCATGTGAGCTTTCCCAGTCTTGCTGCAAAGCACAGGTTGGGGAATCCAGCTGTTCTGCTCGTTAACATCATGGTGGACTCCAGAGTCTTTCTTCTCCTTGCACAACAGCAGGTCCTGGAGAAGGACAAAAGAAACCTTATTGTCTCTTTCTGCGGGTACCTTAACAAGCTTGTCAGAAACTCTTTACACAATAAAAGCTATTTTGCATACCCTGACACCTTTTAGGGATTCTTCTTTTCAACATCTTGGACATATGAACCTAAATTTCCAGTTCAACTACCTTGAGCTAATTTTTTTTGAAGATGATGATAAAATATAGGGAAGGGATATCCTCAAGCTCGCAGTTAGGATATTATTTATGTTTCGTTTCTGTGACACTGCTATAATTCTCCAGCACTCTTTGGGTCCTGGCCTGTTAGACCATTGCTATTTTAATAGGTGGTGTGAAGTAAAAAGCTTTCCAGCACCCGAGCACGGTGGCCCAAATACTACTTCACGTCTTCAATTTTCAAATCCTCCTGTGACATTTTTCACTCATTTTCTCACTGAATTTGTTATTCCAGTGCTGGCAGTATTCCTAATAATTCTGATTTTTTAAAAAATAGATACACCTACTTATCTTTGCCCTCTAATTCTTGCAGAATAGTTTATATAGTTTATAGCTGAGGGACACAAAGGTGGGTTATGAGCTGTGTAAGAATGTACTCTGACATTTTTAGCTGTGTTGCAGGGCTGTGCTCTGTTAGTGTAATGTCTTTGGGGCAGAATTATTTGCAAATTGGTTATTTAATCTTAAAGCAGGTATTAACGCATATTTGGTATGCACTTTGTAAGTCATCCCTGTAGACAGAAATGGTAATGCTAAACCTGCAGTGGGAAAGGACTCTGTGGTACTGTCTCTGTCCTAGAGACGGTGACTGATATAAACCTCAGCTTCCACTGACATGTCTCCAGTGATGCTAGACCTCATTGTTTGCCTTTCCATGCCTCATGCTTTTACCTGTCTTCTCTTTCATGCTTGACAGTAGTTTATGTTAACTATACATCCATTTCTCATTTATTCTCATCTTTCACTGGGAAGTTTGTTCTTTTTTTCAGGGAGAGCTTGCCTATTGAACTTTTCAGTTTTGAAATAGAAAAAGGATTATAGGATGATCAGAGGTATTTAATATAAAACTTGAGAATTTGAAATGGCAAAAAAAAATTATAAACGTTCTTGATCATAATTTGAAACCATTAGGCAGTGGCTACCTCATAATTTTTTTGAGTGGATTTGGAGTCAAAGCAACTTATCATAGCCCTGGAAAGCAGATAGTTACGCTCGTTTCCATTTTGGAAGCAGATATTCCACTCATCTAGTTATACCTAACCCCCTCCAGCACAGAGCAAGAGTAATATTCATCACTCTTCCATAAAAGGCCTAAAATGGCTTAATCAGCTGCAGTTTCTCTCTGTTTTAACTGCTTGCTCATATTTGAGGCAGGGAGAGGCTGTCTGCTTCTGCACAGTGGCATTGTCTGTCTTCGTTAAACAGATACCGAACTTTCCTGTTCCCTGTGTCCCCTTTTACATCCTATCATCTTCTTGCCCCCTCCTGGTTCTCAATAAAGAAAATAAGCTCAGCCCAGGCAAAGCTGGTAAGTCTCAGCCAGGCAGGGAGGGATGGAAGCTGTCTTTTGAGTCATGAACTGAGCTTTCCGCTGATGTGACAGCACTGAAGACAGTCAGACATAAGAAGAGATCCGATACTGATCTTTTGAGGCCTTTTGCTTCACAAATACCCAAAACACAAGTGCTGGAGTAAAAGCCAAGTCAACAATAAAAAGATAAAGTAACTAATAAGGAGGGACTGATGGACACCGCAGCAGCTCTTACATGTATATTTAATGCTGGCTGAAAGTGTGCATGGGCACTATGAATTGCAGGCATGTGTATGTTGTGTGCCCAGTAAAACGGGGTGGTTTAAATTATGCAGGACATGTCATCCGTTTGCCAAATATCTAACGCCATTCCTACAGAAGAGAGACAGCTCAGGGGATCCGTATTTAAACATCAGCAATCAAATCCTTTTCTCATCATGGCAAACTCTTGCATAATTTGTGCCTGCCACATCTAGAACTCGCACACAAACTAATTTGCAAGGAGGCAGCCTGGTGTTGGTTGACAAAACTTAGTGCTTCAGTAACAATTTCTGCTGTACTGTAACTGTGTAAGTAAGTAGAAATAGGTCTGTCTGGATGACCATTTGCTGATTATAATTGTTGTCTGTGTCTGTGTTTTACAGTGACTTATGATTATTTCTTGTCCTGGGATTGAGAAAGAATATGTTTGCAACAGAAAATTACCCATTCTGACTCAAAAAGGAAGAATGTTGGAAATGCAAATATTTTCCACAAGATGAAAGTCATCCAGAGCTCCCCTTAGCTCTTCTGAAAGTAATACTTTCAGCACAAACTGGCTGATCTGTCTAATGGGTATAAATAGTTCCTGCCTGAAATGTATTTTATTTCAAATTCTGTATCTTTCAAAGTTTATCATTACTAGTCTGCAGGATTTCCTGCTTCTGTCAAATGCACAGAGATAGCTAACCCAATGCAGTGTGCCCTCATAGGAGTTATTTGTTATTTTGGTCTTATTCTGACCCCATTTTGATGACCAAAGAGGGGGTACCTCTGTGCTGACCCCTCTGTGTTTTGTCCAACAGAGTGCATTCAGGTGCTGATAACTTAATAATGACGGGGAAGGAAAGAAAGGATAAAGAAGAGCAGTGAAAACCTAAGGCAGCCAGAGCTTTGATAGTGACAGATGACGTTTCAATGGGAATTACAAATGAGGAGATAGATAGAGCAGAATTTGCAATAAAGGTCCACGATGCAGTGCAGGTAACTGAACGTTCACCTACATATTTCAAATTGATTTCCCCAGTGCTTGAAATTCCATAATGTTAATCCTGACCTTTAGTATGGAGGAACATCAGGGGAAGGAAGCTGTATCTTGCTGTATTGTGAGGGCACAAAATCTGAAAGGATTTGGGAGTGTGATGGGAAGTTTTAGGAGTGAATGGGAAGGGAATAATTAGTCTTCTCTATAAAGTCTACTACGTGTTTGATGTATGAGTTATAAGATTGGATTCCACAATTAAACTACTACAAAATTTCAATAATTATGCCATTTTGTTAAAATTTGGAATAGGAATAACTGAGATTATAATGGGAATGTACAGGTAAAAAGTATTATAGAAGGTTTATGTATCTTGCAGATTTTTAAACCTGTAAGTCCTGGAGAGAGAATATGAAGTGCACACAAACAAGCAACTCAAGTTGCAAAAACATTATTGCAGGTAAATCTGTCTCTGAAGTAGTAAAATCTAGACTTTCATCTGTGATAGTTTGTTTTAGTAGAGAGCTTCTAGTTACTAGAAAAGCACAAGCTGTCAGTGGATTTCATGTTGGTCGCTGATAAAAAGCATTATAAAGAATATAATGCTGCGTGCTGTCCTGAGAATGATGTAATGTTTAGATAATATATCGTTCAGATAATGTATCATTAAGATAAACACAGAGCAGTCTTTTCCCAGGATATAGCCTTCTGGCTTCTGACCATTCTGCTTCGGGGATTAGCTGAGCTAACGGCAGCAACAGCATTAATTTGAGGAAATTATTCTTTGTTCTTGTCGTGATTTTTACCTTCTAATCATTAGTACTTTATTGGCACATTTAAATTTGAGAGTTATTCCCATTTTTTTTCTATTTTTAATTTCAGGCCTCATTGTTACATCGCTTTCCTTCCCCAGCATTTCTGTCCTTTGCTTGATACCTCACTTGTTTTGTTTTCTGAAGGGCAGGTATATATAAATGAAATGTTCTTTTCCAGCTTTGAAGAAATTTGCTTCGGGTCAGTGATGAGACCTCCTCTCCCCTCTTCCATCATTTCTCCCATCTTGTCCTTCCCACACTGTGCCTGACATATTACTCCTTCTTGTCTGCTTTCTGAACCTCATTCTTCGCAGCTGTTTTTCCTTGCTCTCATTATTTTCCATTCTTTTCTTTGATCATTCATTTTTTGCTTTTCATCCTGTTCCTTTTGTCTTTACTCTTGCCTTGCCGTAATTCCACATGTAGTCCACTTCATGTATGATAAAGAAGAATCAAGTCTGTTAAATCTCATTTGCCAATACATTGGCTCTAATTTGCTACAGAAGCAGTGACTGCTGCGGTTTCCCCCAGAACTTTCCTCTTTTATCCATCTTCTTGGCCACGCTTCCGGTACTGCATTTAAAGGCTGATGTTTGCACAAAAGCCTAGTGAATGAGGTGGAAGCTTGTCACCCAGCTCCAATTTGTACCTTGGTGTTGAAGACCTAGACAAGGAATTTATTGAATTACCATCTGCATACAAATCTGAAATAGAGCAGTTTGAGAAGCAGCCTTTCGTACCACTAGACATTCATTTTACTTGAGGTTTATGCACAGTCTAGCTGTCAAGTGCCATCTATGAGAAAGCTCCATGGAAAAAAGTCCAGACAAAAAAGGGGAGCTATCTGCAGAACGCCTTAGAAACCAAGAAATGAGCAACGTTTCAAAGGACTTTTTCTTGCCTGCATTCAGTTGAAAAGTTGAGTCAAATGGGACCATTTTGGACCTGTGGCTTGTGATGACAATAGAACACCCATGGCTGTCCTCGAGTGGCAAAAGCAATGAAAAGTTTCTGATGGTTTGCACATGTTAATCTAACCTGCAGTACATCCAGTGATCTCTGGAATACTTTATCATTCTTTATTCAAGGATAGAAAATATTACAGGATGAAGCACAAGCTCCCACTGTGCAATAGAATAGCTTTGACTTAGTGGTAATGAGAGAAGAATTAAGCCCGTTCTACCTAGTGGGTGTGAAATTGGCTCATTTGGTGTGACACTATTGCATTTTCTAGAGAGCATAAGAAAAACCATATAGTTGAGATGGACAATGAAGATAGAAATGGTCAATAGAAGGTTTCTTGAATCAAATAAACTTGACTGGTATTTGAATAATGCCTAGTATTTGACCATACCAACTGAAGTACCACATATATTGGTCCTTGGCTTGAAACTGAACTGTTAATTGGTTTTGTTGTGGTGTTGGTAGAGGTTAGAAGGCTGAAGATGGATGGAGAATTTTCGTTTTAATCACCAGACATTTTCCTTCTGTGCTTACTTTTAATAGAGTGAAGCTTTAGCTCTTTTAATACTTCCCAGCATCTCACCTTTCACTTTTGAGTTTAAATACTTCCATGTTCTCTGTGGAATTAGGTAAAATAATTTCAGTAGTTGTATGTTGTCTACTTACTTCACAGGGCAAGTGAATACTGGTGAGATTGAACTTACCTGAAACAAATGAAACAGCAGATTGCAAAGAAACTCTGCTTTTATAAAGAGATTAAACCATACTGAGATATTAATTTAAGAATGTTTCCCTTCCTATTTTCCCTAAAATATTACATTTTTCTATCTGCTACAGCAGCAAAGATCATGCTAAGAACAACCAGCATATTGTCTTTGCACTAGATTTGCTTGTTAACTCAAGAATAAGTGATGTCAAATAGGAGAAAAATCTTTGCAGAAGCCTTGACCGGTGTATAAATTAACCCATATATAAATAGAGTGTTGCAGAAGCTGTGGGAAAGAGCTGCTGATGCTCTCTGGGTTGCCTAACTGCAAGGATACGTTCCTATCAGGAGGGGAACAGGTAAGGCATTTATATTTGCAGAGCTCTTGCACAGCCAAACAGCACTTCCCTCAAATGGTACGAGGCCTTCTTCCTCTCTGTTATCTGAGCTCCATATGATAAAATTGGACAGTTGGCTTTCAAAGTCCCGTGTGTGCCTAAATTTGTGTTATTTTAACTTATCTTCTGAGTTCTGAATCTTTCAGTTACACTAAGGTCATTTTTAAGCTTTCCTTCTCCTTTAGAGTGTAGAAATACCTTTTTTTCCTAATGAAAGTTGAGATTTTCTGCGGTGAATCTACTTGGCAGATGAACTCTTAAAAGAAATAGAGGTATTGGTGGGCTGATGATGAAGATTGCAGCTCTTTGCAGCACTTCTTACCCCCACAAAATCAACTGCTTTTTTAGATTCAGAGAAGGATCAATTTACATGTCAATGTGCAAGGTAACTTTGGATTTTCCTCACATACACTGTGGAGGAATGAAAGTCCATGTGACAGGAAAAAAAAAGAAAGAAAAAAGGAAATGAGGTGGGTGAAGAAGATCCATGCTATGAATCTCCAGCTGCCTGTGTTTTCATTGCTTGTGAGAGACCTCCAACAGCTCCCCTTAAAATGTAATGCATCAGGACCCAAAGGATTTGCAGATTTGGTGGGAACAGAAAGATTCCTCTTTTTTCTGAAATTCCCTATTTTTTCATGTCTGAGACATGCTCTGCTCTCCTCCCAATACTGTAGTATTTTAAATCAAGACATTGTAGCTGGTTCGATGGAGCAATCCTGTATGTAAGTACAGGGAAATGATCTGCCTTTGAAGAGAAGCTGTAAGTCATGAGAGTGAGTAAGACTGGTCACCACCTGCCCCCACAACTACGTTGGAAGAAAAAAAGAAAGTGTGGAAATGGATTGGTATCTGTGGCTTTTTTTGTTGTGTTCTGACATGCAGTTGTGACTCAAATGATTTTCTAAACAGATATTTCTACCTTTTGGGCAAATAAATATCTGTTCCTCAACCTGTCATACTTGAAATTATATTATTATTGTTGCCTTGCCTGGGAGTATGAGCAGCAGAAGGTATTAAATTCTATTTAATTATGTGCATACATACATATTGCACATTTCACCCCAAACCTGGGCACGTATCAGCCATCAGAAAAGGCAGCAATATCCATTTATCACAGACAGCACAGTGGCAAAAGTGCCTGTTAAATTCAATGAGTCACTTTCCACTGATTTTAAAGAGTCTGCTGTGGCCCTGCCTTTCTTTGAACTCGAGTATTTTTTTACTGTGGCTGTATTTCCTCATTACAGAGATGGTCTCAATTACCTTTGCTTTCTGAACACTGCTTAATGCGGTGAGATTTCTGGGACTCGTGTCCGTAACTTGCACACTGCAATCACCTTTTCACCAGAAAGACATCAGAAACCTGAAATATTGTGCTGAATTTCTTTTGACCAGATACTGCACATTCTTCTAATAAACCAATTATTTTGCATGTGGACAACAACCCCCAAAAATCCAGCCCGTAAGGTATGTTATGTAGAAAGGCCACGGGTGTCTGATGGCCTATGCACCTTCTGCTTTAGCAAGATGCTCTACCAAGGACACGTGGAGCGAAGGACTCTGCGATATTTGGGGCGTGTTGCTAAGGAAGCCTATGCTTTTGATGAAATGGGAATGGCTGGCTTTGGAGAGTTTGTCTCTTCGCTGCCAGCACCACCAAAAGAGGAGCAGAAGCCCGAAGTAACTCTTTTAAAATTTTTATCTAACCACATATTTCTTTCTAAAGTAAACAAAGGAAGAAAATGAAAAGCTGCTTTTAGAAGAACTGAAAGGAGAATGAGGGGAAGTAATTCAGTTTCGAGAGCACGCTGTGTGTGTCAGGAACTCCTGGTGCCTGAAGGACCAGCCATGCACTCTTGCAGAGGTTTGTGCTCTTTTGGTGGCCAAGACCATAGCTCATATCCCCACTGCCTCTGTGCAAAATCTGTTCTAACAAAGACTAAAAAGAAATGTTGAATTTTGAGATAAAAATGCTTGTAGGATTTAATCTGACTTTCTCTTAACTCAAGACTAAATGTTTGTCTGAGTCTTAATTTCTTGAGAACATTTCCCTGAGCTCTTGTTTTTTTCATGTTGAGAGTGCTGCTCGCAGTGTGTAAGCGCGGAGATGTGGAGAAGGCTGTTGAAACTCAATGAATTCCAACACAGTTTTCCATGTGTAGATTAGAAACGTAAAGAATCTACTAAAAATTCTGTGAGGTCTCCAGAGACCACGAAGATGTGCAAAATGTATGTTCTAAGGCAGTCACACAGCATCTCATAACTCTTGTCATCATATTATGGCTTATGCTTGACAGTTAAAGCGTTGGATGGCAAAGTTGGGGTTGAAGTTGTTCCTCAGGAGCTGTGTGGGTAAGGTGTAAAATGAGTCCTGGCTAAGGTGAGTGCAGCAGTTGGATTCTCTCTCCGAAGTAAAAACTGTAGGTTTTTTGAGGCAGCATAACTTGAAATCGCAGCAAAGACATTTTATTATAGCACATCTGTGAACAGGATGTTTAATGTTTGACATGTTTATTAAAAAAACTGAACACAGCGCATTATCCATCTGCTGTGATGACTGTGTAGGTAGGCAGTTGGGACTTTGAATGGGCTCTGTGCAGCCCATCGCTGCTGCCTCCAAAAACTCGCAATAATATATCTTCACAGCGAGGCTTCTACTGTACTTCAAGGTCTCGTTGGCTTTTCCCTCCTTCCTAATTAAAAGGAACTGTTTGACATCTTGGCCTGAACTTGTTTGATAAAGTCTCTCATGTCTATCGAATTTGCTGTGTGCTTTGGAATATAAATTATCATGAAGATCTGTAGCTTTATGAGCTCATTTATGCAGGAAAACTGTAGCTGGCTTTCAGGATTAGGAGTGGATTTCAGCTGATGACAATTTTGTCTGCTGGTTCAGCCAAGTCTTTTCCTGTCAGTGATCTTCGAGATTGAGCTCTCTTAATTTCTAGAAGTATTAAATTTCAGAATAAAAGTGCTACTAAGCACTCAGTAACTATTAGTTAACTAAGTACTAGTTACCCTAGCCTGCCCGTGTTGGTTCCACAGAAAGTGGTAAAGAGCTGAACTCCATCCCCTGCACCGCCCCGCTTCCCGCTTGGTTCTGTCATACCAGATGATTTCTCTTGGTTCTCTGTCTTCAGAATTTTATTATAAAGCACAGCACGGAACCGGGAATGTTCCATCTCAAGGGTATTTCCTATTGTTTAGGTTTTGTCTGAATTAAATACTGTACTTTTACCCTCTTGTGCACTAAAACTGCTTGTTGAGATAGTAGACCTAACATTGCGCAGTCCTTTTGTAACTGTCTTAACTCCCATTGCATCCAACCGGTGTTATGCAATATCAAAGATTCAAGTAAAAAACATCGAAAACTCTCAGGTTTTATGTAGCTAAAGCAAAAGTAAAGGGTAAAAGCTGCAAGAAGCTTAATGAGATTACTTATTTAGTAGTCTAGGATGCAAAGAGTATTCCTCAGACTATCATCCATCATTTCTGTTGCCTCAGGCAAAGAGGATGCTACACGCTTGCTTCTAATTTTACTGAGTATATTCAGTTTCCTGTGTAGCTTAAGATCATTACTTGTTTCATTAATTCATTGTGACTAAAAAGTACAAATCATAAAAAATTCAAACTTTGTTTTCAACCGAGGGGTTGCATCTCATAGCACTTGAACTGTCATTCAAATAATTTTTCTGCGCTTTTTTTGGTCTTGTTCAGATGCAGCTGTGAAGAAAGAAGCATTTTCTCCTAATTTGTATCTGCAACTTTTTGACTCTCTTCAAATAATGTTACTTTTTCTTTGATCTTTTCTGGAGGAAAATGTTCTCCTATGGGTTTTTTTGATCAATATTTATTTTTGTTCTTTCTCTTTCTTGTATTTAAATCCCATAATAGGTTAAAATGTTGCAAGCAAGTTTGGATTAAATTATAGTATCCCCATGCTGGTGTTCTGTAGCAGTCTTAACTTTATATTTCTCTTGGTTACCCAGCAATAAATTAGAGAGGTGCTCTTTGTCACAACGAATTTTGCAGGTGAGATCCCAGCACAGTCACAGCAGTGTGGAGTACTTGAATGAGCGTCACGGGAAAATGCACGAGAATCGAGTGGAAAGTCTTGTGTGAATCAGACTTACAAGTTTTCATTTCAAACTTAAGCCACAACACTCTTATAACAGTGTAATAGAATCAAATAGTGAAGCATTTGTTCTTTTTGCTGTTGTTGGGTTTTTTTTGCTCTTATGCAAAAGGAGTTCTGCATATAGACAGTCAGGGCTTAACGATTTTCTCCCTTAGTTGCTACAAGGCTAAGCTTTATTAAAATACTGCATCAAACTCAGGAGACCTTTATTAAAGCAGACTCTTCATTTTTCAGAGATCCTGTCTTCCCTCTGAAAATATTGAAGGAAGTCCATGACATTGCTCTAATACAAGAACAAATATGATTTGCTCAAATGGGAAAAACAACGTATCTTCATAAGCAAACTAACGTAGAGCATTTGTAGATTCTGCAAATCAAATTTGAACTGAAAATTATATGGTAAGGAGTCGTGTTAGGAAATGTGAAGGCATGAAACTGAAGTCCCATTTACTGAGCTGCCTAAATATTTACTGACGCTACTTCAGAGAAGCTTTTTGTTAGAAATTATGATGGAATGCTTTTCAGTGCAATCTCCCAAGGGTCTTTGCAGTAGAAGTAGAGTCTTCTATCTGATGAATTACAGAAAGTGGCCCATTTTGTCTGTGGAACTCTAATGCATCTCTCTGTAAAACTAGATGAAAATATGGATGTGATGAAAATAAGCTGAATGACACTATGAAAGAGAGAAAAGCTGGCTTGGTAACCCTCCTTTTAGATACTCAACCAAACTTTTCAGTTGCTGCTTCTAACATGATTGTACATGATTTATTTCTCATTGCATAATTTTGAAGAAGTCCATCCAATGCTTTTGTTACCATAACAATAATAATACAACAAATTCTTAGTGGAATGAAAAGATTAGTTTGCTAGATATCTTCCTACAAATGTTCCTTTCTGCTCCTTCAGCGTGTGGAATGAAACATTTTAATAGTAGCTAATGTCTTTGGCTCCAAAGAGAGGTCTTAGAGTGTATTTATTTGAACCTCATAGAATTAGAAAGCTCTCTAGAATATTTGTTAAATTGGTTTTTTGTCATATATAAAATTATTTGGTGGATTAGCTTGTCATAAAACTGGCTAGCTTCAGAAAGCACCCACTGCTAATTGGTGCATTCACAAATAATTTACATCTCTTGGACTTCTACTTGGAAAACTGTCATGTTATGGCATATAAATTAGCATATATGTTTATATATGCTTATACAGTTATATGGAAGTCTTTCGTTTTGAAAGGCTGTTGCAGTTTGTGATAAATCCTCCCCCTGTCTTATGGGGACATTCTGTGGAACTGGTATACTCTTTCAAAATGATCCCTGAATTTAATTCTACGTGACAATAACATTTGTTCATTACGTTGTCTCTCCTTACAGCCAAGTCTCTACAACTGATTTGCAACTGAAGTATTATCTCATTTTCCGGGCAGTGAAGCTAAGGAACTGTAAAGGGGTGATG
This sequence comes from Bucorvus abyssinicus, assembly GCA_009769605.1. Lineage (NCBI taxonomy): Eukaryota > Metazoa > Chordata > Aves > Bucerotiformes > Bucorvidae > Bucorvus > Bucorvus abyssinicus. Next base: position 7,000,170 of record CM020035.1, on the reverse strand, counting down.
AGAGATCACAAAGTGGGTGGGTGGCACAGTTGGTGTATGTCACGCTCTTGATATATATTACTCTGTTCCTCCCATTAAATGTACTCTTTCTAAAAACTCACCGTGCTGACAGAAATGAAGCAGCATTATATCATAAGAACCCTAATGCCTTAGGTGGAGAAGGATGCTTTTATAACTAAAATAGTGCAGATGCTGCATATGTGGTGTGTTATTAGTAGTCTTAGGTACAATTTAACTTCTCCTTTAGCCATAACAAATTTTTCAGTTTTTCACTAGTTCTGTTTAACCATAATAAATTTTAGACACTGCCTTTATTAGGCCAGCATTATTTACATTATCTTATACACGTATGTGCCTTAAGGCTGATTCTCTCGACAGTTTTACTGAAGACAGTGAAATTATTTCAAAACTTAGAGCGGTATGAAGGATAGGTAAGCTTTTTATCTCTGTTCCTTTTAAAGTACAGCCCATTAATGTCTCTATAACCCATGCAATTACATGAATTGAAGCAATGAATGAGAACATCTCACTGTTGGAACTCTGAAGGTTGTCTTTGATTATTATTGAACTTCTGTGTCTGATGAGATGTAAATTATACTGTAAGAAATGCATTGTCTGGAAATCATGCCGCTGAATGTTTTCTTTACTAGAAATGCACTGTAAAAGGACTAAATCTATAATGAAGAATGTTAAACAATATGTTTTGTGCTGCAATACATTAGATAACAAGTCTCAGAAGGTGGTACAGTAAACAAACTTGCTACCTTGCAGTAGGTAGTAACCAGTTACAGAAATATACAGACTTCAAGCATTTTTATAATAAGTGTTTTCCCTTCACCCATATAACCCACCCCTTTTCACTAACGCGTGAAGAATTTGTTGTACAAAGAAGATTGGCTAATCCCTCTACAGGCAGGAAAAAAGGCATTGTTTTTTATGTTTTAGAAGATACTAGCTTTTTATGGCATCTTTTTGAAACCCATTCTCTCAGTACGTGAATACCAGGCTCTTTGTTCCGCTCACTTTCCTAGGTAGCAGTGACAAGACATGCTGGAATGGGTAAGCTGCAATCCAGTTTAAAGCTATGGTTGGAATCATTGTTAATGCCTACCATGGGTTTTGCCAGTGTGCTACAGGACAGGGCAAAAATAAAATACACTTGTGAAATGGAAACAGAATCTCCATTTTAAATCCTGTTTTGTGTAAAGGCTGCATATTACAAATCAAAACAAAACAGGATTTATAAAGGAACGCGTATTTAGAATGACGTGAACTGTCTGCCATCTTTAACAACAACCGCCTTGTGATTTTCAACATTTCCTTTTTATAGTTGTCAATTCTGAGGCTGTAACACGTGCAACTGAGGCTATCAAAATGATATATCAGTGTGGGACCAAAGCTGACCTTAAGTTATCTGTTGTTGTATACTCTGTCTTCACACTGTTCTAGACGGCCTCATCCTGTTCTAATCTCCTCTTCAGGATTATCTGTCCTATCTACTATTCCTTGTCCGTCCAACTGAATTGTGGCAACTTCGTCATGTTTTTTTGAAGATGACAGGTAGACAATTAGTCATTAGTGGAAATTGTTTAGACCAGCTTTCAACTATTTTTGTAAGCATCTCTCATACTTTGTTTAGACAAAATCCCCCAATAAAAATCTTTGTTTGGGAACCATTAAATTTGTTTTCCTACACTGCATTTACCAACTATGTGAGAAAGAGATATGAAAAAGCTTTCAACTTTCACTGTGCTGACGGTTGCTTGCAGTGGAGGTCAGAGCCTTTCAGTGATCTGCCACTCTCCGATAACGGTTCAAAGTGCTGTGAAGGCTGTCAGTTGAGCGTCCATTTAGCAGTAAATGTTAGTTTTATTCTTGCACTGCTGAACTCAGTAAAAAAAACATTCTTTAATGGAATAGAAGCAGGCTATGACCTCAATACCCAAATCAAAAATTGATCTTTCAGTGCATTTTTTTGCAGTCTGTTGCTTTAGATCGTATCTATATATATCCCTTAATAAATTCACTATCCCAGTGTATAATCCAGACCCGACCAAAGAGTTGAATATGAACGGGAACAGTTTGCTTTAAGATTCTGCCTGTTTGAAATACTCATTTCTCATATGAGCAGGCTTCCACAGCATCTTTCTGTAGTGAGAAAATCCGGGTGCATTCCTCCTGTTATGTATTTGACCCTCCGCTCTGCATGATGTCGTGCAGTAAGGCATAGTGTGAAACAGCCCAGTGCAGCCTAGAAACGTAAAGCAATGCCAATCTGCAGCTGAGGGCAAGGAAGTTCTGTGGGTATTTATAGCAGGTGTTAACCCCTGACTTCCTGGCCTCTCTGCACCGTGGAGTTGCATGAAATCTGATGTGCTCTGGGGAGCTCTTCATGCCAGCTGAGGGAGCTGACTCTTCAGACAAAGGGATGGGGCAAAAGGGGTGGTGTTCGGGCAGGCTGCACTCTGTGCAGTGCAGATCCTCACTGTCTATGTCATTGACTTAAATTTCCTAACTGCACTCAGATGTGGAAAGGCGTAAAGAGATATCAGATATTTGAGTGAGAGCAATACAAAGGATTACCCATCAGAAACCTTCGGGGCTGTCTTTGACTCCTTTTGGCCTGGCTTTTGTGATTTGGCTTCTAAATCTTAATTGTGCAGAGGTGATAAGTCTCGATAAGTCGAGGTGATAAGCATAGTTTAAAAAAAACCCTGCTTTGTCATCACTTGCGTGACAGCCTAATCCAAAATACAGCCGTAATCTAATGGTAAATGTTGACTTTATCCAAGCTTACAATTACAAATCCTCATTTAGACTTTACAGAAGATTCCTACAAAGTAAAAAGTAGTGACCTCAAAGTTTTATACTCTAAGCATACACAACTGGCTGCCTCTATTTCTGTGTGATTCCTGTATATGAGAATAACTACTCAGTGTCTCTTTCATTACATTTAGTAAACTGACTGATAACCCTTACGTATATTATATGGCATTTCTCGCTATTGTTGCATAAATTGCCTCAACGTTTTTTCTGCTATCACTGATTTCTGACTGCTTCCTTATTAAGCACTGCTGAGGTCAATCCGTCAAGGAGTTGCATTTTAGTGATGTGCCTTCGCAGTGGTGAACTGGCATATTTCTTCTAAAATTGTACCAGCTAAATATCTGTCTAGTCATTTTTAGCACAGCAAGATCGTTTCAGAGAACCATTTTTCAGCTGAGCATGGAACTTGTACTATTTAAGGAGGAATAAACTCAGAGCACAATCAAGGTCAGCAATTACCTGTTCCTTGCACTCGTGCCTGTCCTTGGGTTTTCCCTAGAGAAGGGTAAAATCAAGCTATTTGGATTCCTGGAGGGTGGGGGCAATTAGCAATCAGTGTTGTGAAAGACAACACATAGAGAAAAAAGTGGCCTTTGATTAAATTAGAACATGGATATTCAGACATAAATTTAAGGCCCTTTGCTGGTTCAAAAAAAGACCGCAGACAAGACTCAAGCTCTGCTCTGTAACGTTTTGGGAGGAATGACTCGGAAATGTAGTCAGTTTAGTGCTATCTTGTTCCCTTTAAACACACGCACATCTCATTGTTCATGTGTTTTGTTCTGTTCTTATAGTGACTGGGCTTTTTGGGTGTCTCTAAAATATAAGCTTAGAATGCTGCAGGTGTCGGCGCAGAAAACACTGAAAGAGGTCAGCTTTCTTTAGAAACAGAAATGCTACTCTGCAGGAATTGCTGACACCTTGAAATTAGTTTTTTAGAAAGCAAAATTTTTAAATATTAAGAAGACATAGGAAAAAAATCTTTTGGAGTATCAGAACAGAATTTCAGTGGAAGCGAACCTATTCTTTAAAGCTAACATATCTGCTTTGAATTAACATTTTCAAACAATGGCTTTCATTTCAAGCCTTCTTAGTGCAAAATTTTTAGCGTCTTTTACATTGTGGTTTACAGATAATTTTTTTTTTTTTCAGAAGATTTGCACACAAAGCATTTCAAGATGTTTTACTGGAGACTAAAAAGCACCAGGGTATGAGACCTGGTTCCATTAAAGCATGGAGCCTAGGGTGTCTGAATGTGTATAATTTTAGGCATATAAACAGCTGCGTGCAGGTAGACACTAAGGTAGAGCTTTCCTTCATCTCATAGCGTGAAGGGCGTATGGCTTTGGAACTTGATTCCACAAATACGCATTCACTTAAAAGAAACTCATTTTAGCCCTTTCCTTTAGATTAAATTCTAATGAACAAGACTGAGGCATGTGTGGTTTGTCTTACACAAGCCAGTCTGTACCTAGGAAAAAGAGAAACTCATTGAAATAGTTTATTATAGTCAGTTAATCTCTTCATGTATTAATAGATCATTTTGTAAAAGGAAGAATTTGAAATTTTATAGTTCTCTGACAACATCTATCTGTGGCAAAGAGTTTAATGAAGCCAGGCAATGACACAAATATACCATATTCTTATGACAGTATTTATATTTGGGTGGTAGTTTTCCTTTGGCTTCTAACCCAAACAGTTTCTGCTAAAATCCAATGAAAGTTTACAATAATTGTCTTCTGTAACATCAGTACAAGAGTACCCATTGATCATTGATTTGATTTCAAAATTATTGATAGCCTTCTTGTTCTGTGCTTTTCTTCTGGTCAATGCAAAAAAAAAAAAAGAAGAAAAGAATTAAAAGACTGTTTGTGATTAATTTTTTGTAACTGAAAGAAATCCAGGCAACAAATTTCCCTTTAAAAGTGGTTGTCATGGCAAATAGAGAAATAATACTTATTTTTCAGGACTTCTTGATCTATTTAATCATGTCTCTACCATTAGGGAAAAGATCTCATTTTTGACTTGTGCTTTTCTTTATTTATCTCTTATGTCTTTATCAGGATATTAGTTCTAAATATGCAGCTTATTCCTCCTCAGAGAAAAGCAATATTGATTTTATGCACAGAATAATTTAATTTCCATCAGTATTTTATCTTCAATAGATTGAGAACTTTTCCTGAGGAATAGAAAGAACAACTACTTAAAGGAAATGAAGTTTTGTTATTGATGAATCCAGAAGTACCACACGCTTCACTTTCATAGCAGAATTAACTGTAGTATCACAGTGACTATGGATCAGACTTTCAATTCGTACCAGAATTTATAAGAAGTTATGGTAATTAATGCATTGCTATTAGATGTGCTTGAAACACTGTGGGTTTTGTAGATGACTGGGAAAATGCTTCAGCTAATCTTGAAATGTAAGAAACAGTATATGGCTTGTACAGAAATAATGTGTTAAACTCTTCAGTTACTTTTTGCTATAAAGAACTTCAGTTTAATTTCTTAAGTATATGCTACTGAAACCTTCCACAGTAAATTATTGCTTTTAGAAGATGACTTTTGCTCGTGTTGTTGTAGACACATACTTGGCAGGGTTTACAAGGACGGGTGAGCGTAACATAGGCAAGATAATTGACAGAGTTAAATGTTTGCATTGATGATACAGCATGCACAAGCATGCACCTCTCTCACATGAGCTATTGCATGACGGTCAGTGCAGCCTAATAAATTTTGACCATCAAGGGGCTAGAAATGGAGTTTGCCTCTAGACGAGAGGAGACACACAGTGTGAGAGACTTGCATTGCTGGAGCACAGCTCTGAAAAAGATTCCCTCTTTCTCCGAAGTAAGTGATTTTTACCAGTGAACTTCACATAGCTTGGCTACATTCTTGAAATCTTTTACCAAATATTTTTTCTTCCCTTTTGTAGAAAAGATTCCTTCTGCTCTCAGTGTCTCGGAAAGAATATCTCCCACTGATCAAATCTCCCTAAATTTGAATCAAGTAGGTTGTAATTTGTATCTGTATTCGATGAGATCCACCTAATCTGAATAGAAAATGGTAAACAATACTAAATAAATATGGCATCAGCCAGGTGAATAATTATGACATCTCAGTCTGAGAGAGGTAAAACTGAGGGGAAATCTGAACCTGAAAAGTTATGTAGTCTTGGAAGATGGAAAAACCCTCTTTTTTCTGTAAAAACTGTACAAAATCTCTGGTCTTCCACTCTGGAAAATAAGTGGCTTTCTACAAGAATGAGAGAAGGGAACCAATTTTTACTCTTATACTCCAAAGATTCTGTGCCTGTAGATTAAAATGTGATTGATTTCTTAATATTTCATTTGTCAGGATATTTGACAGACATGCCCAGATTCACATCATGTCTCCTTGAATGCCTTATTTCATGAGCACTTATCAGCAATTGCTGTCTATAAAATGTATTGGGTATGCCTGTTAATGCTCTGACAGTTAATAAGTTCTCAGTTGGTTCAGGAACTAGAAGTATTTGTTCATGTTTAAAGATTAATAATAGGTCAAGTTTGTCTTTTAAAAGAAGAAGGAATCCTCGTCTCCCCAGTTTATTCCAACCTCCGAACATAATTCACTCCTTGGTGTGTGAGTTTTAAATTTTTACTTTAAAGTGTGTTTAGATTAGCCACGCCAGATTTTGGAAAGTGGTGCAAAGTTTTAATAACTGAATTGATTTAACCTGAATTTAGCAACTGATTGTGGTTGAGAGCATAGCTGCACACCCTGCTGCAGTGCAGTACTTGCAGAAGTGGTGTACCTGTAAGTACCCCCAGAAAGTGGCACAAATGAATTGATCTGGATGAATGGACCTCTGTGGACACCCTTGCTGCAGCGGCTGAAAACCTGCTGGTATCTGAGCAAGGCTGCAGGTAGTTGCGCTGCGCACTGATGCTGCTTGGCTGCAGCAAGGGGTTTTGCTGCATTGCCCTGGAATTGCCCTGGCCTTAGACCTGGTCATAAATGCAGAGGTGCTTCTGGCTGTTGGCTACCACGTGTTGTCGTGTGAGCTAGTCACAAGTGGCAGAGGCTGTTGTGAGTCAGTCGTGGGCTGAGGCTGAGGAGCAGGGAAACACAGACAGGCACCGTTCCTGAGATGGTTTACTCGCTCGTGCTGGCTTCCCTTGTCGCACAAAGCTGGAGAACTGTGACAACGTTACAATTCATTAATGCTTGTTAAAGGAGACTCACAACCCGAGAACATCAATGTTAAAAGCTACTCGTAACATTAGGTACTGCCTTAAGCAAGAGGAGCTTAACTCTACTCCAGGAGATGTTATTCAAGGAAAAACTATCACTAGACCATTGTTTATTTCATAAAAATTACAGGATTTTATACAACTCTATGTGTTTTCAGCAAAAATTGTGAAAAAGAGTGTTGGGAAGAGTGACCTTCTAAAGCAGAGACAGTTGCTAGCCTATTAGCAGTAGATCCCTAGAGTTTTAGGTCTTCCTTCTCCTGACAGTTGTTTGTACCAAATGAATTATCTACCCTTTTTGCTACAGAATGAGGTGAAACCTCAGGAAACAGCACGAATTTGGTGGGACAGGGCAAGAAGTTTAGACATAAAGTAGAGAGGGGTTCTTTGACAATAGCACTGAAAGGGATAATTGATGTTCTTTTCATGAAAGTGGTCATTGATAAGATTGTGGTTAATCAGCCTCATTTAAAACGATGTGTTTCATTTTGAAATGGCTGTGTTAAACGAGGGTGATCAGAAGTGAGTCTCATTCTGATGTCTGTTTGCTGGACAATGCATCTGGTCTTCCTGTCATTTTGCATATTTGATTTTAGTAAAAATTTAGCATTATAAAATAATTTTAATAAAAATCTGTGGACATGAGAGATTTGAGAACAAGTTGTGCCCAAAATAATGTAAATTAATTGTCAAATGTAGTGTTGCCCAGGACCAGACCTTCTAATACTTCTGATAACACACAAGTGTCTGTAACTCATGGCTCAAAACCAGCTCCATGTATTTCCAGGAGTGGGATATTTCTGAGCAGATGAGATGGAGCAGCTCTGGAAATGAGGTGGAAGCTTTCTGCTCTCTATATGCAGTCCGTATTCAACCAGAGGATCAGTGAGTCTGATATATTGGATATGAATGAAAAGTAGCTAGATTCTTTCAGCTGGACTTTTAATCCTCTTCACAACTTTATTACTGGATTTTTAATGTCATCTGCCTGTTCACCCACTCTGCTGTATGATGAGATGGCTCAACAGATTAACATCCTTTCTAAATGTCCGTCTCCTGATTCCTACCCTTTATGTCATGTTCTCCTTTTTGTTTCATCTCTGCTCTGGCTCTTTTAATCTCTTCCTGCTGCCTTAGTTTTCAAAAGTGCTGTCACGTCTCTCTCATCAACTGCTGTTCCCACCTTCTGTCAGATTTCTTGAACAAAACTAGTGGAAACTGCTTAACTCACCGCTGCCTGTTAACTGAAATTGGCTCTAAAGCTGAGTTTGCTCCATGTTCATTGACAGGGGTCACAATAATGTATAATTAAACATAATTATATAGAATTGCAATCCAGGAGACATGAATTTATTCAGAAATCTGAAATCTTCTGACGTTTAATGATATAATTGTGTATTTAATTACATCGTTCATCCCCAAATCAGTTTTTCTTTCTTCAGGTTGTAAGCCGAAGTTCTCATTTACCTAGGATTCCTCACATCAGCAATCTACTGTACGTAAAAACAGCCACCAGTGTTGTAACACTGCCTGTTGCCTTGGTAATCCAGTTGCACGGGTGCTTTCAATTACCTGTGCTTGAGACTTGCATTGTTCATACTGTGCCGCCTCTGCTAAGTTTGATGGCAACCAAGAAATTGTCTTTCATTCTCAGCTTTGCTGTTTTCTTCAGAAGAGCTTTTGAGGTCAGTAGCGTCTGCAAAAAATTGTGAAATTCTATCTTAGGATCTTACTCCTTTTCATCCCATTTCTCCCAGACTAAGTGACTCAGAAAGAGGAATCCCCCCATTTGATTTTGCAATGTTGTTTTATTGTTTGAAATTAGAATTTATAGGGTGGGCTTGTGCTGCTGATCTTGAGCTGGTAGGAGAGGTATTCTTGTAGGAGGGGACCTCATAAAGTAGGCAGCACCCCACAACAAATGTATTTAACACAGTGTGTGCCATAGATGTTGAATAGTCAGCCAAATTGTCTTTGCCTCCCAAAATAGCTCCCATCTCCCTCAGTATGTGTGTGTCAGAGTATATGAGTACACAGCTTTCAAAAGTTATACCCTGTCTATTTATGTATTTAATTTATCTTTCAACTTCATATAGGTAGGTAAATGGAAGAACAATACCCGCTTGACCCAACACCTGTGCCCATAATCTCCTTTCCACACAGAGTGTCATCATGGTCTGAGCTAAGGTGGAGGTTCTGATCCCTGTTTAAAGGTGGCTTTGCACTCTACTCTTCACAGATCTTTCCAGGATCACCCTGCACCTGATGGGTGCACTTTTATTATTCTAACACTGGTAGAATAAAAAAGAGGATCTGAGGGAAGCCTTCTTTGAAACTGCAGCTTTCTGGTCTTTCAGCTTTTGTTGAGGTTGATGCATTCTTCCTTATGTGCCTCTAGGGAAACAAAATATGGGTCTGGCAGTATCCAGAATGATCTCAGTTGCTTAATAGTTATGTCACTTTGTGCATGACGCAGCTTACCGCTTTCTGGAATTAAAATTACCATCAGTAGACTTTCAAATAGATTGGGTCCTCCAGATGAGCTTACGTCCTGAATGAGTTATATTGGATGTATGTAGTTCGTGGAAGCAAAAGTAGTCATTGAACTTAATCTGTGGGAAAAAATGAAGGCTATGAGTAAGGCTCCCAATTTGTACAAATGATAGCAGTAGCCTTTTGTGACTCATAACAAAATGAGTTATGACTTCAGGAATTGACTAAAAGCTGTGGCTCAGTCCCAGAGGTTTAAGATTTCCCATCTCTGCATATCTTCACACCAAGCCGTCTTTAATCTTTTAGTATGAGTGATGGAGGAGTAAATTGTGCAATTCCATCGTTTCAGAATGGAATGTACTTTATGATAACTTGACCTGTGATCTCTGGGATGGAAGAAAAATTTGGTTAATTATTACTTGATGTGTCTTTTTTCCTTGAGAAGTGACAAAAGAACCTCTTTAAGTTGTTTGAATTATTTCCTTTTGGTAATACTTCCAGTGTTAAATGAAAGAAATAATTTCACTGATCGGTTTTCAATTTCTGATCAAAAGTAAATGCTAACGTGGATTGAGTTTGACTTATATAAGGAAGGGGCAGCATTCAAATATCTACTCAGCTTTTCTGATTTTTTTGTCATGCAAGATTGAGTAAACATTAAAGTTTATTTTCATATTTAAAATACAACTTTACATGTAACTATTTTTTTTATTTACAACTTCACAACTGTATTTTGTAGCTTTATTTTTCCGTTCACATTCTGAAAGAGAATCGAACGTAATGTAGTTTTCACACAGGCAACAGAAGCCTACGTACAGCTTTATATTAAGAGATTCTAAAATTCTATCAGAGCGCAAACTCTATATGCTTTTACAAATGTTTGATTTTCTGAATAAAATACAAGGAATACTTGAGATTCCCACAGAGGCTAAAACTAGAAAAAAATAGAGGTACTGAACACGATTGTTAAGGTAGTGTGTTGGGTTAGAAAGCCTTCTTCTGCAACAAGAGAACATGCAAATATAAATTAAAAAAAGTTCTTAAGTTGTAAGAAAAACGTGTTATGGCTTTTAATTATGACAATGAATTACATTATTATTTGATGAACTATTTTCAGAATAGCATTTTCTAGGATGATCACTGAGGAACAAGGGAGTGTAGGAGGACAGTGGCACACTAATATTTTAGAGGGGTGTGTTCTTAGTTGCTTAATATATTTTCTAATGACATCTTTGATTTGCTGGGAGAAATTACACCACACTCCACAACATTAACTTTATCCTTGTAGGGAAGTGTGCCTACATGATTTAATGGGCCTCTCAGCTAACCAGGCTGCACTGAGCAGATTTGGGACTACCTGGTAACCACAGATACTTTGAACATGAAATTACAGAATGAAGCAATTGTCCAGACAGTGGGTTAAATATTTTCCTTTCTTCTCTTGAAAAAGTCAATGTTCTTTTGATTTCTTTCCCTAATCGTTCACTTCCCAGTGTCGAACATTTAACACATTTATGATATTACAAAGGCAATAGCGAGCATCATTTAGATGGACGTGTTTGGACTGGACTAGTGACAACTTCTCCAAGGAGTTCCAGATCAGTCTTAATGCCACAAGGTGTACTTATGGATATGTAGTCAAAGCACATCTCACGTTTTTGTAAAGAATTTTTGTAATGAAAAGAAACATTATTTATGGCAGGTAACTTTATGCGTGGCATAGCACAGTCATGAAAGACCTTGGAGAACATTCCTCTACTCACGCCCTTCCCCTGAGAAGCTCATCGTATTTCACCTTCTTTGCTCATTGCAGAAATATTATTATTCAGCTTCTGATTCTCCAGATCATCTCCAACCTTCTGACAGTAAACTCCTTTCTTCTGGTGTGTCTTGGTGAAGACATCAGGGTAAGGCCTTTGTGACTGTAAGAAACACCATGGGAACCTCAGACATAACACAAGAACATGTCAGAAGAGCCAGTGCATTGACCAACCACACCGCCAGTGCTTTATGTACGTAAGAAATGAACCCCTCCCTTTAGAAGCTCCTGTGTATCATTTAACACACAAAGTGATTAGCAGCTGTGGGCTAGCTCTGCAGCACACCTCATAAGCTCTGCTTTGGAGAGCAATTTTATCATTTCTGTTTATGCCATGGGTATCTTTTTTTTTTTCCAGCTATGAGTAATGAAGAATATTCAACCTGTCTTATGTCCTACCTTTGACGACTTAAGCTTCCTTGACCCGTAAGATGGGGGTAAGGATCTCATCTGAGCTCACCGTGAGTATTTGCGATTTCTTTTTCCATCTCAGCTGCCATAACTTTCTTTATCTGCTTTAAGACAGGGATTATTCATTCTTTGCTTCATTTTTGAAGAAGTATATTGTCATGTCTCACTTCAGGAAAGAATTTGGAAGGGTGGATACTCTGTACATTAGCAATGGCTGTGAGGAAGAAACATTTAGTCTCTTTTTCCCTTCCTGTAAGCAAAATATTCAAAACAAAATAAAAAAAAGTCATCAAAATAAAATCTATGTTAATTTGAGTCGTAACTGTCAAACAAACAAGCACTTCTTTCCTCTTTATGATTGAAACAATTGACTTTCCTAAAATGAGTATTCACGGATAAGTGGTGGTAGCTACTAGATGTTCAGTTCCATTATGGCCCTAAAGCAGGACACCGAGAGATAAAGCGAGCTGGGTTTAATAGGTCTGTTTTCATCCCTCCCTCACCTCTTCATGAGCATGAGATGTCAGAGAACTGGGGCACCATCTAACACTTTTTTTTTTTTTTTCCTTAATTAATGTTTGTGTTTGGAGATGTTGAGCAGCTCCTTTCTCCAAGGCCAGGGCTCTGCACTTTATAATGAGCTCAGAACAAAACTGAAACCTTTCTTTCTAATATGTGATGTTCATATGCTTTGATTCCTTTCTCAGACCTGGGTTTTGCCTGTGGTGATGTTTATCTCCTTCATTGACGTTTATCTTTTCATTGAAAAGTATGTCAGGGACAGGAAAACGTAGCCTTGTATTTCCAGAGGTCAGCACTTTGTCCTGATGGAAAGGCATGGATCCTCCAGAGCTGAGGGCTGTTTGGGCTGGCGTTTTGGCACCCCGCAGAATGATCCAGGCTGAACGGATCAAAGGGTAGAAGCTGGGCAAAGAGATTCTGCTATTGAGCAACTGATGGATGGCTTCGCCAGCCTATAAAAACGCAGCCCTCCAGAGAGCGCGGCAGGGAAGTCATTCCAGTACAGTGTGAAAATCTGACAGCATTAGGGAGTGAATGGCCCTTTTGCAGTTCCTGTGCAGCCAGGAGCTTCGCTGTATAGCAGCAAGAAACACAGGACAATTCAGGGCACCATTCCACACCAGGCTTAATCCAGTCTAACTGCAGACTCTCGCCCATATACCTCTCCTCCAAATAAATTACTTTCCCATCGGATCAGTGAGTCATATTCCAGCAACAGAGTGAATTCCTAAATCTAATATGAAGAAAGGGTGTGGAACATGTCAGTGGAGTTAAGAGGGGAAAGGAGGCAGAATTAAACCATCACTTTTGGCAGCGACACACGGTTTGATGAAATCAAGCGCAACATGAAACTGCCTCCAGAGAGCTTGGGTGAATTGGAGGTATTTTAGAAAAAAGGAATTTGAAGCCTCTTGCTATGAGAAGTAGGACAGTGTGATTTTGAGGTATTTCTACCAAGGATAGAAACGTTTTATGATGTTTTTGTGAAGAATTAAGTCTGAATAAATAAGAATTTTCCTGTATCAGGCTACAACTTTTATTTTTCCAGTCAGATTTTTACAAATGCCTGACCTGCTCAAGCAGTTTAGCTCTCGTTTCCTATCAGTTTAAGCTGACCCTGGCATACATCTGCAACAGCTATTTCTGAATTTTCTCAAACTGAGTTTACTAATGGAAAACGTTAATTCATTTCAGTTGTAAATAGGCTGAAGTACCAGCTCATCCAATATTCAGTGTCCTGTCTGCAGTCCTTTGCTTCATCTTCCTCATGCACTGCTTTTTTTCTGCAGTTCTTGCTCTGACAGACCATCCCCGTTTAATTCTTGTGCCATCTTTTTTTCATGGCACTGCAGGGTGACAAGGTCTGTTTTATAATTCAGGTTTTTTTCCTGCCGAGGCTCGCATCCAGCCGGCGTGGCGCACCCAGCAGCTGACACGGGGGCAGGTTTGTTGGTAGAGCACTGAGAGCACTCATCACTTGGATTAAAGCTACCTGTGGGTAACACCGGGTGATTACCCTATTTAGCAGCTGTTAAGTGGTGTTATTGGCCAGCTACAGCCCGGACCGCGTGAATTGTGTGCATGCACATGGGAGTCAGTGGGCGTACAAGCGAACGGCGTTAATAATATTTTTTAAAATTGCAATTAGGCTATGAAGGTGTTGGTGTAAAACCAATAACTGGCAGCGAAAGGAAGGTTTTGGAAAGTGTTTCGGAATGCAGCAACGCCGTAAAGGTTAAAATCCGGTGTGTTTTGGCAGCCAGTGTTTTGTTCTAGAAGCAGAAAGACAAAGCTTGCTATTGACACTGATTCAGCTTCTGGTAAAAAGAAACTGAAGCACGTAAGATTATTTTCTCCTTCTGTTTTATCTCTGCGTTTCCAACAAGGCTTAACCAACGTGAGCGTTCTTTGGAGAGTGCAGCGTTCGTGCCCGCTTGCCTCCTCGCACAGGTGGGAGAAGCGGCTTCGCTAACTCACTCCCTTCTGTGCTGGGGGCGGATGAATGTCTTTTTTGAACATTTGTTTAGCATATGGCTGTGCAGCATCCTCTTAAATCCACGTGGGGCCCGTTGCACGGTTCTGCTTCACGTATTGCTGCAGAATATCTGACAGAGTCTGGCTGCACCTTTTCCAGCAGACGTTCTCGTTTGCTGTAGATTTTTTTTCCTGTGAACTTCTCCAAGAGCAAGGATTTTCCATGACCTTTTTTAAGACCTCCCAAGGCATGTGAAGGGAATCTATCCCCCAAGAAAGGCTGATCAGATTTCTGCTTTAGGTATTTGCTTGCACTCTGAAACCAAAATTATTTTATCCATCATGATTGGTCTCGTCGCTCCTCCGGAGCTGCCTGAGTTTTGTTTGAGAGCAACTGTCACAAATTACAAGATGAGCTTAAGTTTTTCCCTGTGGCATAATTATCCGTTTAGTTAAAAAGCTCACGTTATTAGTGAATGTGTGCCTTTTCATTGAATTAGTATGAATGGAGACGTCCAACTGGTATACATCTAAATGTAGACACTCAGTGCTCACTTCCAGAGCACTGGGATGCGGGGTGGATATTACCGCTTCGGAGGGACAGATGTTGACTTTTATTGATGAGAGCTGCTTGATTAAAACATTTACTCTACTAGATAGCTGAACTGAAATTTAATGCCCGTTAACCTTCTGATGCTACCCAATTGTATTCTACATCCAGACAGAAAATTATTTTACTGAAGTTCTTAGTTAAGTGGAATTTGTTGTAGGTCGGAACTGAATTCATCGCTATTAAGAGGCTCATCATGATTTAAGGAAGTTTAAATTAAAGCACTATACCCCTCAGTCATAGTTACATTGCGGAAGGCTTGGGCTGTTCACAAATCAGCCTGAAACAGTTATTTGAACAAAGTTCCATAGGGCCTGGCTATATAAACACCTTGAAGAATGTCTGTTCTGTGGGGTTACCCAGGGATCATTCTCTCAGTGATGGTGGCACTCACCCATTCTTCTTGCCCGACTTTAGGCCAGAGACAAACTCTGTATTTGTGGGCAGGCTCTCTTTATGCAGTAGAATATACATCACTCATATTTTCCTTTTTCTTTTGATGTCCAGCCGGAAATTATATATTCTTTGTGGATAGTTCCCTGTCACAAGTGCCTTGAAAAGTTGCAGAAATTCGCTGCAACCAACCAGTATTTTCTAAAGCCACCAGTTCTAAAATAGTGCCAAATTCCGCATTGGTACAGCCCCTGCTCTGAATAGCCTAAGCTTCTGTGCTAGCCAAGCTGCAATAGCTTTATTTTAAAACTGCAGGATACTTACCACTGTGTGTGCAGTACCCTTGCTGGGTAAGGCTGGGCATCTAGTTTCAAAATTAGCACGATAAGCAACATGTACCTGTTCTCTGTGTTCGGTGATGGGTGTCTTGGGTGGACAGGAGGTCTGGTGTTAGGAAGAGAAGTAGCATAATGAAAAGAGGTGGGTGTAGAGCACATGTAGGCAAGCTGAATGAGGGAGAGTGCAAGACAGGCTGGCCCCACACCTGAAGAAGAAAAGCCCCAGGAAATCATTGCAAAAGCGGCTCTCTGTGGAGAGGCTGTGGTACTTGACACTGCCTCCCCATGGCACACTGAGATCAGTTTGAATTCATCTCGCCTATCTGATGCCTTCTTCCCGCTAATCTCTATCTGACAGCATTATTTCACACAATACAAATCCAAGTGTGTCTATTTAAAAGTAACCAGCTAAAGTGAAAATACATGTATAGAGAGCTCTCTCTGTTTTTTAGAATTAGAATAGTTTAAAGTACAAAGAGGAAATGCGGAGAGGATAATAGTGTGATCTTGACCAGTGGCGGGCTTTAGCTTCAATATCTGATGAAACACAGTGTCTGAAGTGAGAATTTGTTGTTTCAGTGTAGACCTAAAGCTATTCTCTGTCCAGGACAAAATGTCATTTGACTCTAAGTCATGCGACAAAGCAACTTCTGAATTCACTTTGTTGTATAGCAAAATTATTTGAAAATATTTTTAAGGGGAATAGGGTTTTAAGAATGAGACTAATATTAGCTCTTACGCAGATCGCAGTTTATGTAAACCGCACATCCACATGACCTGCAAACTTGCAAAATTGATTCATAAGCTTGGTTGTTACTTAATTATGACATTAAGCTGCAAAGGAATTTATAGGATGTTGTAAATATTTTGATTTGCTCTCTGGTTTTGTGTTTGGTAATGACGTACCAATCTATCATGACCAAAATATAGAAAAGGTAAATGCATATTAACTAACAGATTACTAATGTACGAAAGAAACATGGCAATTGTGGTGCTTTATTGGAGCCACAAATCTTCTTTTTTTTATTATTGTCGCTCCAAAACCTAATAAACAAAGGATGAAAGAAAGTTCATCCAATTAAGCTAGTGCGTTGTAATGCCAGCGCTATTGATAGAATAGCCCTTTAACAACATTGTAATGAATGTTCGGTTGTCACAGCTTTGGAAGGTGTTACGCAGTGGTTTAACACATTATTTCTTTTCTCATCATTGCTTTTAAGCACTGCTTAATATCAGTCATGTATGAACACAATCTTTTACAGGACAAAAAGAATGCTATAATGTAGGTTTTCATTATTTAAAATTTACCATCCTGATCAGTTTAAAAAGTCAGTAAATTAATCCTTATTAAGCGGGTTTTTTTTCATAATGCTTATAATAAATAATTCTTGCAATAAATAATTCTTGCAATAAATAATCTAAACTTTGTTAGTAAATAATAAAGTAAGTGCATCAGGCTGAGAAGGATTATGTGTTCCTTTCAGAATAGAGACATTCTTCAATGTTCAGATGCCCAGGGGTAATATTTAATTAATCCAGTCAGTTATAAATTCATGCAGACTTTTCTTCATCATGATAAAACTCATAGCAGAAAATGCCTTCGAAATTATCCTCTCTTAAACAACAGCTAATATTAATTTAATCAGAAAACTATTGCAAATAGAGATGGTTACAGGCTCAGGTGACCCGCAGAATTTTTTTATGTTCATTTGGTGCTAGTCTGTGTTATCAGGGACTTGTGAAGTAAGTCATCATCTTGTCCAAACTTGCAGATTAGTTCTAGATAGAGTTTAGTGCTCAAGTCACATCTCTACTGCGAGTGCTTCCTTAGCCTTCTTTGCTCTTTCTGCGTGTGGTGCCCTTCTCTTGCTCTGCCCAAATGTCTCTATCAGTGAGATATTTTATATTAATACTTACGGCCATATTTTATATTAATACTTAATAATACTTATTAACTCTCATATGGCCATCAGTGCAGATCTTTGTCAGAAGGGCACAAATCGGGGTCATAAACCAGCTATGAATCAGCCAGGACTTGGCTGTTTGGTATGTTTCTGACGTGCAGGACTATACCAAAATCATTGCCATCATTTATAATTATTCTTTGAAAAGTGTGAACTAGTCATGTTCACATGACCTGTAACTGTTGGCTCTTATTATAGTAGGTTTATATGGGAATGAGGCAGATAGAAAAAGAGGATCTCTCTCTTGTCCAGCTTTTACTTTCCTGAACACCTCATAGCCCACTCGTTAAATAAAATCTAACCCAAACTGGGCAAAGTGCACTTGGTGTTCCCTGTTGAAGTCTCCCAGAATCCTTAAACCATCCGCTCTGTGGTTCGCTGACTACCTGAATGAATTATTTTCAACTCATTTGGCACATCTTCAAAGGAACAGATGGTTCCATCTTTACTGCAAAAACAATAACTGCAGCAGCAACAAAATAATCTGTGATTCTGCCTGGAAACACCTTAAATATAAGGGAGTGCTCAATGACCATCTTGCATTCCTGACAATTACCTCAAGAAAGAAGTATTTTTCTCAAGAAAATCACATTATAATTTACTAAGCAAAGTATCTCATCCACGGAGCGATTGTCTGAGGTTGCGTGGAGACTAAACTGTTATGCATGAGTTTCTAATAGGACCTCCCCAGCAATACAGCAGCTGGAAAGAGAGAGATTATGAACGTATGATGTTCAGAGACTTCTTAATCAAAGCTAAAAATAAACTAATATATGTTACAAAGAAAATCGTGGAAGAAGAAAATGGGAACTAAGCTCACAGGAGTATGTATGATGTGATTAAGAATATGCAGCAAAAACATGAGGAATTTCAAATTTCAAATAGCCGAAAAATTGTCCATATTACTACCCAGTTTCTTTTAGAGCATTTTTTTTTTAATGCTCACGGTCTAGCAGTGCATGTTATAAACCTGTATCCAGTGTATCTCTGGAATGGGATTCTCCTGAATTTTCCTTTTAGTTTTGAGTATTCCAGCATGGGAAAAGCAATATAATTGACAAGGTAATTTTCCTCATTTATTGAAAAAGAAGAAATCAGATATACAACATTAACATTAGGGACAAAACAATAAATAGCGCTCGTTGTATTAAGTACATACTGTTTTGCAAGTTTTAAGGGTAATACAAAAAAGTGACATTCATTAAAAAAAGAACCTTTCCCTGTATGGACTATCTGTCAAATATTAATATGAAATCTGATTATTTTTTTAATGTCTATTTTTAAATTCCAAGTAAATACTCCAGGATAATAAGGTGTATTATAGAAGAGATACTCTCCTGCATATAAGACCTCTTCCAGTGTCAGTTTTCTGTCCTTTTTTAGGCAATTTTAATTAGAGGGAGTGTGCTACAGAAGAAATGTTTGGAGAGCTACTTTAGCCAAGGCAGTGCTTAAACTCTTAGGTGCTGTGCCTTTGGCTTTTCCACTGTTCTCAGCCTGTGCTGTTCCTTCTGTACAGCGGGTGAATAGGGTGGGAGAGGATCCTGCGTAAAATCAGCACACTGCGGACTTAGCCTTCTGGTCCTTTTTCAGCTAGATTAGCTTCCTGATCCAACTCATTGCATGGATCTGATGATGAGACTGGGCGGGGGGGGGGGGGGGGTTGGTTAGGAATAAGTCCTGATGAGCACAGACTCCGTAATCTAGTGCTGCTCCTGAGTAAATGCACATCAAGCTATGGCTGGCATGAATAAATGTGTTTCTCTGCCCTTGAGTCAGGGAGAGCCAGACATGAAGCAAATCTCTGCTTGAGGCCAATAGATGTGCATTTGCACAGATGGGAGACCTTTGGGGAAAGTGGTCTAGATATCGAGGTGGTTCTCTGGGGTTGATTATTCCTACAAGCAGGTTGACAGATCTGTAATTCCTGCAGCCTGGCAATATTCTCAGCCAAGTACTTCTGTGGAAATGTGGTCTATTCCCTCACTAAGGTACAGCTGGTATTTAACTGAGGGGTTCAAGGGCCCTGAACATCTGTCAGAGAGGGTGAACAGGTGGAATCCAGCTGTGGCCACAGTTGCTATTACAATTCAGGGATTATACTAAATCCTCCAAGATGCTCCGTAGATTCCCTACACAAAGCACTTGTAGGTTAATGTATTGCCCTCAATCTGTACCCTGGGCCTCCGCTTGGTGAGGGTTCCGTTTTCTATTTATACCATAGAAGCAATAAAGAGGAATCATGGAAGGATCCTTAAGTTCTAAAGAATTATATTTGTGAAATATACTCCAAGAGCTTGACTGCGCTCTCCCCGTTGATCTGACTGATTTCTGGCAGCTGGTTCACCCTGATGCACTGTGATCATTGTTCATTACTGGGGGATTTCTTTTTCCCGTGTGATAAAAATTACGGCAACAATTAGCAATGAGCAAACAGCCTATGGCATGATTACAGACACAGGTAGTTTTTTTAAATAGTGTGGGTGTTGAACAGAGCAATTTTATTTTGCTTAAGTGCTACTTAAATATTCCTTACATTTAAACGTTCCTAGGGGGGAAAAAACCCATTATATAAAAAAAGGTTCAGGCTGTTCTTAGTGAGATTAATACAGCTCGTCTGTTTACATGATTCTAAGAAGAATATGCTGGGTAAAACACTTTAGGGCAAAGTTCTCTTAGTGGATGTTGAATGATAGGACTTCTTTTTCAAAATTAGTTCATATTTAATTACTGGGTTATGAGGCTTACATTTAAGCTCACTTCAAGAATATGTTTTGCTATGGATTATTGAAGAAAGACCAAAAGTATTTAATGCACATGACTTGAGCAAAAAGGTTTTTCCAGTACATGAGAAATAAGATGATGCAAAATCAAATGTCTTTTTCTCCTTGTACATTCAGTGGTTGTCAGTTCTTGGGTTTTTTTATTCTGTATCTTCTATTTTCTGTCATTTTTCTCATGTCTCTAAATGAGTTGTAACTTTCAACCATTTTGTTGTCCATCAAAATCAGAAAACAGAGAAATTTCACCAGCTGAAAACTTTTGATTTTCAGTGCAGCCTGTTCTGTCATTCTTAGTTCAGCCTCAAATTTAGGATCTCTCAGTGGGAGAAGATGGGTCTTTGGTGAAGGCTGACTTTGTCACAGTTTGACAGCACTTTATTATATGTCTTAGTTTTACAGGCTTTGATGTTTCATGTTTATTTAGCTGAAAATTGAAAATAAGTTGAGAACTCAAAACAAGTTGCAATCAGAGCTGTAGGACAGCTTTGTTGTGGACTGCTGCACATTTTAAACCCTTTTTGCTAAATGAACATTTTCTTTAAAAAAGGAACTTTGAACATTTGACCTAGCTGATAATTATGGTGATGGACTTGAGGCTGTAACTGCTTTACTGAGAACACTGGAAAAATGCACATGGAGAGTCAAACTGAATGTCAAAATGAGTCTGAAGTCATTCTGCCTGTGGGATTTTGCTGAATCTCTGTGGAACGTGAATCTTTGACTGTGCTCAAAGATATCTTCAGTCACGTTCTTCGCAAAGACGTTGCCTCTCTGAGAAGCTGGGCAACGAAGCGAGCTGTTCCTCGGAGCCAGTGGCTGGCAGCAGAAGCTACTGGGAGTCAGTTGTGCAGGTACAAGGGTTTTCCATATGGCTTTGCATACAATCCATTCCCTCTAATAGCAAATGAGTATTGGAGGAAAGGATTTTGCCTAGAAAGGCTTTGCATCAGCAGCAGAGCGAGGGAGAAAGGAGGTGTGCTGGTTTGTGTCCTGCGGCTGGAAAAGCTTCTCTGTACAGATGTGAAAATTGCTGCTGTGTGTTGGGTGATGCTGATATACACATCCTTCTGCACCTTGGTGGAGGGGCTCTGCACTTACTCTCAGCCTAGAGGGCTGCTCCCAAAGAGCCGGAGGGAGCTGAGGTTAAACAGCATTCTCAGGCTGCTGTAGGCAGCGTCTGTGGGCTGGCTTTTTAAGGAAAATGTCAGTCACTTAATGAGGGTGAATTCAATCACACAGAGAAAGGTTCAAGAAGAGAAACAGACGTGTAGAACTCTGAAATCGTATAAAAGTACATGTTTTTAAAGTGATCTCATGAAGTATTCTTGTTTTTCTATGTGAAAGCGATGAGAACTTACTGTTGTTTTGATCAGTGATATCTCACCATTAAAGAAAGGGCTAACAGCTTTCTTCCTCTTTCTCTGAGCTATTCCACAGCTCATAGTTCAAGTTGTACCGGCTTTTCAGGGTCAAGGGGGCTTTCATGTCTTCTGCATGTTTCTGCTAAAGCGTTCTAAGATTGTGTTTAGCTGGTAATCTCAGACAACTCGATTTGTTGTTTAGCATTGTGCCCAGATACAAAATGGGACAATGACATGGCAGGTGCATTTTGAACATTAGTTGCTAATTATCTGCAGGGAGCTTTGGGAACCTCATATGAAGTTGGTGTTTAATGTTCACTGTGTTGCA
This sequence comes from Bucorvus abyssinicus, assembly GCA_009769605.1. Lineage (NCBI taxonomy): Eukaryota > Metazoa > Chordata > Aves > Bucerotiformes > Bucorvidae > Bucorvus > Bucorvus abyssinicus. Next base: position 6,978,113 of record CM020035.1, on the reverse strand, counting down.
AATTGCTGAAGGAACTAGAGGGAGCTAGGCTGAAGCGTAAGAAGGTGGGAACACTCTGTGATGGATCCTGCCGCTTCAGCTGCCTCTGCCTTCCTTGTGACTTGCCTAATGAGCTTGTATTTAATCTCTTGGAGCAAAGGCTTCCCTTCTACGTTTGTCCATGACTAGCACAGTGAGATCCCGCTAGAGACTGTGGGCCCTTTGCAGTTCCAACAGTGATAACTGGGTTTGGTGCCAAAGGTCTTTTTTTTTTTTTTTTTTTTTTTTTTAGTGAAAATGAGCAAATTAGAGACCATAACCAAGGTGTTTACCATTGCAACATGGTGAACAAACAGAGAAGGTAATTTTACCCCTTCTGCTAGTTACCAAAGCAACAGTATAAAGATCCTTTTAATTTAGTTTAGTGCTGTGAAGATTAAAGCTTAATTAAAATGTTGATATTAAAAAAAATTAAAACCTGAAACAGCATAGGAAAAATAGAGAGACATAATTATGGTCCAGTGAATACTTACCACTTGCTCTGAAGCTTTGGAGAAGAGGTATTTTTTTCTCTCAGTTGAGAGGAATTTTATTCTGATCATAAACTTGAATGACCAGAACAACCTAGGATCATAACTGTTTATAAATTCATAAGGACAGTTGGAAGGAAGGTGTTTTCCTGCTCATAAAATACAGGAGAGAAAGATTTTTCTTTGCTGGTTCATTTCCTCAAAAAGTTCTCTTGCATACCTGTCAGAGAGACAGACTTCATGAAGACAAAAAAAATTTACTGTATTCCAGCATTTTGCATGGCTTGCATAGAAATTCAGCTATTTAATATTAAAAGCTCTCTTACTTTCGAATTAATTAATAAGCATACCCAATTGTGGATTTGGAAGGGATCAGATCTTCAAATGGTACAAACTGGCATGATTTCCTTTTACCAACAGAGCTGCACTAATTTGTACCCAGTGCAAAGATATGTGGAGGACTCAGAAATTCTTCCAGGAGTGAGACTCTTGTTGGGTAGTTAAACACCTGTTGCTTTGCTAGATTCATTCTAATGAGTTTAAAGTCATTGTGGAGAAACCATATGTTTGCCCAGTAGAAGGCAAACCAAGACATGAGATGATGGTCTTTCACTGCAAAAACCAAAGTAGTGATCTCTGCCCATGACAAAGCAGGAGAGAGAGAGAGAGAAAATAGCTTCAGCTTGTTAGCTTTGTTGATACCTGTCTTTCTAGCTTCTTCAAGAACTTATCTGGCAAGATACAACAGCTATTGCCCTGGAGAAGTAACTCCAAAGACCAACAGACTAAAAATGCCCTTTTACTAACTTCCTCTGTTCATCTTGATCAAGCATTTTAAAGCTGTCTTTAACCATATATCAGACATTACTTCTGTGCGCAGAATTAGTAAAAATCAGGCATTTAGCCTTTCATCAAAGCAACATTTACAATATTACAACACTGTGATGACTACTGTTGATACAACTCAACCTGGTAGCTTAACTGTGATTTCTCACCCCATGATGTTGCAGAAACTGAGAGGTTACCAGACTTCAAGGACAAGCTCATGGAAATACGTCTACTGCAGTTGCTGAAACTGTGTCTGGCTCAGGAGGTCTGTGAACTGCAAATGACTGGTGGATGAGGAAGCACGTAGGTGAGGTCTTTCATCAAAGTCCGTCCTGTTCATAGACTCTTTCCTGATAAGCTGTTTTGCCCTTCATTGGAGACAGGATATTACATTACCTGGAGCTTTGGTCAGGTCCTATGTTACAAAATAATTCTGGCAACCCAAATTTTCGACTTCAAATATATTGTCTTTCTTCTTCCAATCAAGATACATACTAATTGCTTGGCTTCCAGGCTAGCATATATGCATGAGATCTCTACAGCCCTCCAACTCAGTCAGTTATTCCAGGATACATTTCTGATTTTGTTAGATAAGCTGCTAAGACACCTCATGGTGTAAATCTCTCTGGTGGTGTGTCTGTAAAGCTTAAAAAAACCCCCAAACTTGAAACCAGGCAGTACCGTAGGAAACTCCCCCATCCCCACCAGTTTGGATCACTGTCTTTGAGGAACCATAGATTATGGGCACATGAAGGGCTATGTGTTTAATATCACCCAGGAGCAAGTGCAGTTAAAAATTATAATTACTATCCTAAGAAAAGTGAAGTATTTTTGTTCACAAATTATTAGTGTCTAATATCTGCTTACAGAAAAAAAAGCCATGTAAATTTATTCTAGAATGCCATTGTACAATTTGCCCTGCCGGGGGCTCAGGCTATTTATGTTTTTGACTGCATCATCTTGACTAAACTTAAAAAAAAAAAAAAAATTTCCATGGTAACCACTGCATCACACAACAAAGACATGAAACCTCCACTTCGATCTTTAAAGAGGCAGAGTCTGGAATGAAATTACAGCCTGCTTTTTTCTACAAAATAATATTCCTCTTAGTAAATGCTTGCTTTGTTGGTTTTTCAATAAATTCTAATTCTAACTTTAAAAGCAGCATATAAAATAATGCATCCAAAATAGCATAGTTCTGTTAGAAAACTGGTAACTTTATGAGAACCGTTCATGCAGGTGAGATCGCTGAGAAGAAAAGAGAGGGAAAGGGTGTGAGGTGGTGGTATTCTTTAGTTCTGTCTTTCTATTATTTATCCTAGGCATTATTTTTCTATTTTTCAATTTTTATTGCAGTACAATGATAAGGTCACAGTGGTTACATATATATATATATGGTTATCGTATAGATATGGCTACATTTAGAAACTGATTTTACAGGTACTATCCTATGAAATAAAGGGAAAGCCATTCCATTTGTCTCTAACTTTTTAGTGAAGCTCCATATATTCATATGAGAGCGCACAGCCCTTTAACGCATCTCATTTTTCATCTTTCAGGTCCCGCGTAGCATCCCAGATCCCAGGTCTGCACGCAGATCCACACAGGTAGGCTGTTCTGCAGAGAACTGACACAGGAAAGCTTGGAGGCAAAGTCCTCGCTGGTTTGCCTGGTTGCTGCTTTAGGCTCCAGATACCACCAGAGCTGGTAAACAGCACCAGGATGTCAGAGCTGAATGTTCATGTCTGCTCATACGGCAGCGTCAAACAGCTGGAGGTCTATGCTGGGAAGCATCGGTGGGTTATAAAGTTATTTTTGTGGTTGGAAATAGATCTAAGGCAAAAAGCAAATGTCATATCTGAAATTTGGGAGAAGTCTGACATTTTGATTTTGTCTCATGGATTCTAGTGAAATGCCTCTGGACGGAGGAGCTGTGGCTTTAGTGCGTGGCTATGCGTCTTCTGGCAGGTTATGCAAGTTTCTGGCAGAGGCTGCCTGTTGGTATGGCCCCGTTCATACCGGAATCACTTTCCCACTGGAATAAGCAGAGTCTGAGACTCCCTCCTTCTCTCTGCACTCTGGAATCCTTCCATGTTTGGCAAGCAGAGCTGCTTGCCAATATTTAGCCCTCAGCAATTTTTTATGATTGAGTTATAAAACCTGGAAATATGAGCTTATAAAGAAAATGGCAGCACCTCATTAGAAACGGCAGGAGCAGTGGACACTGCTGCAATGATGTTCTTGCTGGCTTTAATCCCTTCTCCAAACCGGCTCTGCTTCCTGCCGCTCTGCAAGTAAGACTTGTTCTCGGCACGTGGAGCTCCGAATGCACCGCGTGTGGGTGTGCAGGCTCCCGGATAGGCTGCCTCAGCACACAGCCGAATTTTGAGATGTGCTACACCATTCCAAGAGGGAGAGGAGAGGCAATAAACAGAGGGGGACATGGTTATCATGGGATTAAATCCTTGCTTTCTGTGATTGATTTTATACCTAGGAAATTACAGTAATTGGACTTGACTTGTTTGCACCCATATACCCAGCCAAGTAAGGGAAGACCAGATTTCTGTTTTCTTGGGAAAGGGAAGGAACTTTCCCTTTGCTCCTGGTGTCAGCAGCCTTGGGATTATTCTACGTTCCTCTGCAGCACTGCTTGCCTGTTGGGATCATCTGAGTACGTCTCGGTCTCCATCTGTTGAAGAACTTTTCAAACCCAATGAACACAGTATAGTCTCCAGCAACTTGAAATACTTCCAAGTAACTAAAATTTTTGGACTTATAATAGTGTAATGGTGCTTTTGAGGGAGGGCACTTTGGAAATGCTGCCAACTTCACAGTTTATTCTGCCTCTCCCTTAACACTTCCCATTTCTCTCCTCCTTTCATCTGTGTGTGCCTTCCTTCTGTCAGGAGTTTATCTGAGTGAATGCTGGAGTGGAAGATGAGAAATTAGTAAATTAATGTTGTTTGAATATCTGTTATAATAGTGTCACATACTGGAACACAGGGTTGAGATTCATCACGCTAGCCATTGATGCTGAATATGCAGCAGATCACTACGTCCATCAAGGCAATCCTCTACAATTAGTCATTCTTGACTGGAAGTTATTATTATGATAGCTGCTAATGAATTACTTTTTGAAAGTCATTCTGGTGTCACAGTGCTGGGGGCTGTGAAAGTAGAGACGAAGTTTACTGTGATGAAACTGGAAGTGAATAGTGAAGGCAGGAAGAATGAAATACCCATGGATTAAGCTGGATGACAAGTGGTAGTAAAAGTAATACGAAGGAAGACTACAAATTGAAAGGAGTGTTGACTACTAGAAACATAAACAAATACAAGCTGTAGGCTGAGGAAAGAGAAGTAGTTACATTTTTTCAGCAAAACATCCTAAAATTTTCGAAGTGTGGTGGGAATGGAAGGACCTGTTTGCACAACACGCTGCTGCTTGGAGTGTTGGCTATGCAATTTCTCCCAGCATTAGAAAAGTATTTTTAATAACAGTTTATGTTACTATGGCAACCATGTAGACTGGCCATTTCTTTGCTGTACTCGCAAAATAAGAGCATAAAATTCCAGAACATTTTTCTGCATCTCGTGTAGCCCTATAACCCATCTGTGAATTAGTTCACGATGGTTACAATTAAAAGTTTGTCTCATTGGTCCTTGCCCTTTGTCCCTTCCTCTTTTGTTTCTTTTCACCTGATATATGTACTTCAGAGGCAGGATCTCATTAATTACTGTCTTTCCCAGTCGTATAACTCTACTGATTTTCAGAGATTACCTGTAACATGTAAGCAACACACTGATGAATGAGCCTTTGAAATTCCATGTTTAACCTGGGTGGTAAAATACTATTTCTGTTAATATTGCAGTTTCTTCACCGTAGATAATTGCACCTTTCTTGATTGTCAGATATGCTGTGGAATAAGTGGGAAGAGAAGAATGACTGTAACTGAATCGTTTGTGATGCGACATCCCCTTTCTCCTCCTCCCCCTCAATGACACCATCTTTATCACACAACCTAGAGAAAAGGATGCTTCTCCTACCCAGGAGAGGTGAGCACATGGATAGGCCTAAGGTTGACGTTCACCCATAGTATCGGAATGCTGAGCACACTAGCTAGAGCAAGCCCCAGTCCCCATGTGGGATGCTCTTGCAAGTATTTTCAAAATAAATAAGAAAATATTGACTGTATCCTTTGAACATGCGTCGTCAAGCAGCAGTTTTGGAACCAGCCAGAATGTTTCCTTTTGCTCAGGACCATGTTTTCCCTGGTCAGCCCGTGCCCACAGTAGTAACTGATGAAGCTGAGATGACTTCGTTGGTGTTTGTATTATAACTTAAGAACAGTGTTACGTGTCCATACTTTTAAAAGGTGGACCCCTTTCTATAAATGACATGTTTCTATTTACACTGCTACTGAATCTTTTATACGCCATTTCTGTGAAAATGATGTCTCCCTCGCTGGTAGCCTGTCAGCTCCTGTTGTATGCAATTAAAAAAGGGCAGCGCAAGCAAGTAAAAGCACTCTGGGTTTTTGAGACCTAATCTTTGTAAGAAAAGGAATTCGCGATGTGAGCGGCGATGCATTGTGGTTCAGCAGTGCATAAGCAGTATGTTTTTGTTTGTTTGTTCTTGTCCTGATTAGTTGCTTCAGTGGTAAGTGAGGTAACAGTTTAAAGAACTAATTCATTATAGAAAATGACTTTGTCTGCTGTGATACTTAAAATTGTCTCGTGACACTCTGGAGCTCAGTGCATAAAATATTAACTTGGTAAGTAACTCTTCCACTGGATAGAGCCTTTTTCTTTCAGAAGTTAATCTGCAAATATGAGAAATCTGTCCCTGCGTATAGCGTCTGATCCAGTGCCAGTGCCTAAGGATGTCCTTGGAAAGAGTCCCATCTTTAAACACTGGATCAGGGGCCATGGTGCACTAGCTGAAGTGCTGAGGCTTCGAATGGCAGCAATACAATATGGCATTACTGTTTTAAAGTAGGAAAAAGGCTATAAGAACGTAGGCTGATGGTGAAATACTGACAAGAAAAAGCCAGAGCTGTGTGAAGGCAGAAACAGGGAATTCATAGAGGAAAAACTTAGGAATCAAGAAGATTAAAATAATAGGTGTTTTTCCCAGTTTGTTCACATCTATTACAACATACACGCAAGGGCAAAACATACCATTTTTCTCCACTCAGAATGATAAATATTACCTATTTCAAAGATGTGAAGGATAGGGCAGAGAAGTACATCACACAGTGAATGAAGGGTGATCATTGCGGAACATCCGAAGTACAAATGTTGAGATGTCCTGCGCTAGCTCCCCAGACCGGCGTAAGTAGGTGGCTGCAAGATCAGCTAACTTTTGCCCAGAATTACAGGGTATAGTGGGAACTAACAAGACAGCACATGATCTTGAAGACACACTCAGCAGGGAGGGAGATGATCCCTGCAGTGAGCGGCAGTAGGTTTTCTAAGGTTTTTGTCGTCGTATTTACCAGCCTGAAGACAACAGATTTATCTCCTGCTTACACCAAGCAAAACTTGGAGCAGAGGTTTAGCTGATAAGCCCAAGATCATGTGTACTATTTTGTTAATCCATTAGGTAAAAAGGCTTTTTGCTCATATATTCGCACAAAGGTTTGTGCGATTTAGCTTTTGATCCATGTGTCCTTGTACCTCTCTGACCGCACTGCGACTGAACCACAGCATGTTGTTAAAGCTGACATCAGAATTTATGAGGCCCTTGCGCCCAGTCGTGTTTTGAAGAATAAAGTATGCCTAAGTAAATTAACCAAACCGGTAACCTCTCTGGACATGCAAGAACCGTGATATTTTGTTTGTATTGTAGCAATGCTAGAAGCCAACAAAGGGACTGGTTTCTCTCCCAGAGCTATAGTGAATTTGATGGCATTGCGCAGACTTGGACATATATTAAACAGAGCCATGTTTACTTGTGCTGCATAAGAATCGCAGGGGGAAGAAAAATCAATGGTTTCCAAATGGAATAGAAAGAAGCCATGAGGAAAAAGAATGGTATTTTCAAGCTTCTTTGAAAGGTAACACAAACAATGTACAGAGTAAAAAAAAATCTTTGAAGAAAGAGCACTTGCCAAAGTCTTCTTCACTCTATATTTACTTTGCTTTGGAGGGTTAAGGCATGGCAGGTCCTCAGTATTATTCTAAAAGGGGGGTGCATGTGTGAATATCTAGCCTTTGAAACTGATATTTTGAATTGGAAGCTGCACAATGCATTTGTACATCTTGACAGCAACAGAAGGCACTCAGATTTTAGAGGGGCACTGAGATGACACTGAGAGTGCATGATGCAGTGGTGTAATGAAACAGAGATCAATGTTAAAATGAATGTAACACCAGTGAGGAGTACACACAGATCAATACTCTTGTAAGCCATAGAGTATAATCCTGCTATATAGGTCTTGTTAGATAGTACAGTCGATTCTATGAAGACACATTTTTCTGCATTTCTTGAATGTACCTCTGACTTATCTGTCCTAAAGACTGCATTAAAATGTCCTTCTTTTGGAATGTAAAGGCTTGAATCTTTATCTTCTCCCCCCTGTATGCTAAGGAAAATAGGCAGTGCTTAATAGTATAGTCCCAATCCTCAAAAATGTGGCATAGTAAGATGTACAGTAAGAATCATCTGTGTTTTGTTAAGTCTTTGAAATATTGTTTTACCCCTGTCCCCCCTTACTGCCTCCTCCTTTTCTTTAAGGAATATGTTTTAAGCACAATTACTGAAAGTGCAGTCTCAAGGGAAAGGGGGAGGTCAGTCTTGCAGACCTCACTTACATTGAGCAAAGAACTTGCTTACAGTTATTTTCCACCTCCTGATTCTTAAAGCTTAAAACCATTTAAAGAAAGATCAGAGAGTTTATCTCCTTTCTTGATGCATGGATAGCCTTGGAAATAGAATGTGATTACTAGTGTAGACTGAGGTGCTCTCTTTCATATATGTGTGTGCATATGTATGTATGTATATTCCCTAAAGACTTCAGACCATCCACAATTCTTCTCATGCCACTGCAAGCTTAATGCTTCTGAGAATCCCCATCAGTTATCAGTTTTATGGGTGGATGATTTCTAGGGACCGATGACAGTCCATCTGGGGTTAATGACTCCAGCATGCCAAGTAAAACTGTTTCCCATAAGGAAATAGCCAACGTAAATGTAAGAGAACAGTCAAACTTTATTTACTCCTTGACAGGAAATTTAGCACTAGAGGAAGTGAAAATGGTAGCAATTTGAATCTACCTAAAGTTGATGCCCCTGTACTGGTTCCAACATGTGCACGTAACAGACAAGCATTATGCATCAATGCAGGTCCTCTGGACCAGGCAGGGAGCAGGAAGTGCATAAACCTGCTGTTGTCCTGCATGCCCTTGATGCTCAATGTCATTGAAGCTTCATTTTTTGTGTCTTGCCAACCTGTGTTGGGACTTGCTCTGACACTGATCTAGGATCAGACTTAGACTGAGCTTCAGTGTCAGAATTTTCGTCTTGTGATCATGCAAGGACATGGGAGGCCACAGAAGCGCATTCCGTCATATTTCTCATGGAAACCTCGTACCTTATCACAGACAGCGCAATGGGAATTGCATTCCTTCTTCATTTTTGCTCTAGCTTGTTTTAAGGTTTCCTTGAGAGGCACATACTCTTCTCAACCCTTAGAATGAGCAAGTCCTTGATTTCATTTCAGCTGCAGACCTGCTGCCACTCTCTAGAAAGGGTAATGTATCTCAGCTTCCCATTTTCATCTGACTTCTCCTTTTCCCTAATACAGGCATTTATATTTTTCCTTGTAATTTCCAAAGGAAACTACTAGTTCTACCCCTCTGTTGTTAGAGCTCAGATATTGTTACCCACTTCCTCACTGAGATTTCTTTGTGTCCTGGTTTGAGTTAGCACAGAATTAATTCTGTTCAGTAATTTCACTTTCCAGCTCAGTCTCTTCTCAGTGACTGCACTTTCTGAAGTTAACGACGTATTTTGCGGACAGCGTCTGCTTCTAGGGGTGATAACGCTAATAAAGTTTGCAGTTACTGCCAGTGATTGGGATGCAGAAAGGCTCTTGCTTACACTTGCTCCTGTGAAGGCCAAGGTCACTGTTAATCCTGTGTACCACGGTGGGGGTGCAGTAAAAAAGAGGCTGCACCTACAGGGAGGAGCAGACAGGACAGGTGACCCTAAACTGACCAGGAAGGTGTTCCATTCCATATAAGTCATATCTGGTATAAAGCTGAGGGATCGGGAAGGTCAAGTCCTCTTCTTCAATGGCCATTGTCCAAGGAGGACTCTGTCCATTCTGCCTTTGATACCAATCCGTGCATTCCTGAATGCAGTCCCAGAATCCAGCTCCTGAATTTGTTTCCTGTCTGCTTCTGAGTCCAGTCTGGGACTTCCCCAGTGCCTGCTCACAGCATCAGTGGTGATGGTGAAGTAATTGCTGTCAGGGGGGCTGGGTTCGGTATTGGTATTGTATGTATTTGTAAATATTTCATTTTATTGTTATTATTTTCATTAAAGCTGTTTTAGATTTCTTTTCCAACCCATAAGTCTCTCTCCATTATTCCCTTTCTCTTCCCCTTTGGGAAAGGACAGGGGTTAATAGAGAGCATCCCTCATTCGTCTAGAGGCTGGCACAGCCCTAACCCTTGACACTTTGTTTTGAATTTCTTTGCGATAGGAAGCGTGCATGTTTTTAAAGAGTGGAGAACAGCTAAAGCAAATAAAAATAAATTAATAAATACATAATTACAGTGTTGCTTCAGGGAAAAGTTTCTAGACATAATCTAATAACAATGACTGGAGATGCCATTAGCATTGTGTGTTGATTCCAGATCCCCTGGGACACTCTAATAATTAAGTTTGTGTTTTCCAGTCCCTTTCAGCCTTAATAGCTATTATGATCATGAAGTGTAACCTGCCATAGACTCTGGTTTCTAAATGCCTTTGTGAGTCCAAGACCAAGCCTGCGTTCCTGTGTGAGAGAACCAGGTTGATGAGAAAATAGAATCGTGCTTGTTAGTCCCTCAAGACACCATTCTCACTTTCATTCCAGAGCTCTCCTTTCCTTCCAGGTATCTAAAGACAGCAACTTTTCGCAGCTCTTTCCAAGCTTCAGTTACTCTTTACTCTTCCTGACAGTATGGCAGCTCTCAAAAGCCATTGCACTTGCCCACATTTGTCATCCTCTTTTTCAGTGTTTGCGATTGACCCCATCCGCTGCAGTCTTGCCTATATATGGCTGCTGAGCTGGAAACCAACTGAATTGTCACCACTGCGAAGGCCACCCCTAGGGAGATGCTCTTCCTGATGCAGCTCTGGCTTCAGAAAGGTCAGTGTTACCAGAAAACAGTCAGCCCTCGTTTCTTCCAGAATATTCCAAACATTTCTTCTGCTTCTGTGGGAAGAAGCAAAAACCTGGTAAAGGTGTTGTTCGCTGTCCCGTCACCGGTCAGTGCTGGCAGCGGGTACACAGCTGCAGGTAACGGAGCTCCCTCCCGCTGTTCTGTTCCGGAGAGAAGCATTGCAAAAGCAATACACAAAGAAAGCACAGCAAGCCTTCGACTGATCTGTCACTCCTTGCTGAACTTCTCTGAAATTTACTGCCAGTTAGAGAGCATTTCTCTCCGTTTACTGATTTGATTGAAGGGATGCTTTATCAAGGCTCGACACCACACTGAACGCTGCGCTCTGGTCCGAAGGGTAATGAGTTGCAGACACGTCACATTCCCTTGTCCACGTGCGGTGCGACTGCAGGGCAAGGTGAGTATCTGCAGGCTTTGGCGCAACACACGGGCAGTTCTCCTGGGGAGGGGGTTCTTCATGCTGGCGTCGGGATCAGACCACTCCTCGTCTATCCGAGCCGGAGAGGACATATATCATTTGTCAGAAAGTTTCAGGTAGCTGCACAAAGACGAAAAGGGAACATTGATGAGAGAGAGGGAGTGGAGCGGGAAACAGCTGTGGGAAGGACAGTGAAATGGCAAGAAAACAAAAGGAATAAAAATACCAGGAAGCGAAATGACAGTTTATTGTTGTCACTGCTGTTAACGTCTACTGTTGCTTCACAGCGTGGCTTAAGGCTGTTTGACGTTGTCTTGGCTGACTACCGTAGCACTGTCCCATCACAATACATGGAAGCTAATGCCTTCTGAGTGTGTGTTTGTTTTGTTTATGGTGTTTTTCTTAAGCAGCCCTGGTATTTGTTTCAATCACAACAATACCCATCAGCTCACCTTAATTTACAGAGCCATAGCAATATTTCTTTTCAGCATAAAGAGTGCATTGGAACAAACGCCACTATTTATCAACTGTAATGCAGTTCTTTATAAAGGTCTTATGTGAGCAAAGAATAAAAATGCAATGATAGTCTCACAATAAATACCCTAAATCCTTTACTGCCTATTTATGGTGTAATCTCTCTACAGTTGTACAATATATGACTGTTTAGAAAAAGCTCCAGAATACAGTTATATTGTTTATTTACCAGGAGATGGCAATGGTGATCTACTGCAGTATTAACTTATATACAAGGCCCATGCAATTCCTCTACAAACTTCAGTATGAACGAAACCAAAGTATTCCAATAGTGGTTTTGCATTCCTTATTTCTAACCTGTTTCAGTTGCTGCTATTCACTGTAAAGAAAATCCTTTTTTTCCTCTCCTTTTTGACTGAAATCGCTGTCACTACATTTTTTAAAGATGTCTAAATACAATCATACTGGTATTCTGGAAAACACAATATTATTTAAAAACAGAGCAGCCAATAGTATTGAATAAGATATGCCATGTGTCAGAAAAATCAAATGATTGATGGAAGTAAAAGCTTAAAAATGCATTGTTTTACAGTATCAAACCTGAACTTGAGTAGTTAATGAAAAGTAAATTATAGATTATGTGATTAAAAATCATGTTATAATTTTCTATTAAGCTGCTTGAAGTAATGGTTGTAGGTGGCAACCGTTTTACAGAATCTGAAATCAACTGTGGTCTACAATGTTGTCTGAGTTGTCACTTTATCTTAACCTATAGTAAGGCACGTATCATTCTTACATATTAGTGTGGCACTACTGTTCACATGAAGGTCACTACCATAAGCACTGGAAATAAAAGTCTGGCTTCTGATGGGATTGCTTTATGCCCCTTTATATACTTCTCCACTTGACTGACCGTTTGTTACTTTTCTCTCCAGAAAGCTTGTACAAGTCGTCGAGTCGGTTTGTGCATATTTACTAGATATTTGGCACTTTTCAAACAGAAGAAACAACTGGTGAGTCTTACTTGCATTTTACTGGTAGGACAATGTCACTCTTCTCTCTCCAGCTATGTCCCTGACTGTAAGGAGTGAGCTGGGACACTGCTGGCTAGCTAAGCCTGCTCTGAACGAGATCAGGCTCCATGTAGAGCAGTTACCGTCTTTTACCAGGGAACTACTCCCATGGCTGGCTTTTCCTATGGCAATCTGAGATAGACAGTCCATGTCTTACTGCTGTCAGTATGTGGCTCTCAGTTATGAGGGTTATCCGCCCTCCAGATAAATAAATGCTTTAACTGCATCTTCTCTTTTGCAACGTTAAGTGCCAGCATTATTGCCTTTCCATCGTTATTATTTTAGTGTTGCCAAAAAAGACAGCAGATGTGTGAGGCTGTGAGAGGAGCATGGAATAGGTGAGGAGAGCTTATCTGTAACAACAGATGATGGGAGGGGAAAAAAAATTCTTTTACGCATGTGAAGGTCTCAACTTTCTACTGCTTCTATTGCATTTAGTTCTCTAAAGCCCTTCTTCACCACAGTGGGTACCTTTCTACCAACCACTACAGTATCTTTCCTTCCCTTCCTGTTTTCCAATAAGTGATACTCAATCAAACCCCATTTGTAGGAAGGAAGAAAAAGCAAATTTAGAGCATACACACAGTATTTCCTTTAATGCTGCTCTCTCCACCCCTTTGTATCAGACAACTTCTATGGTGGGGTCTGCCTGCTCAGCACTCCTGATATACTTTCTAGGGGAGCAGCTGGCTTCACCTAATCAGTAGCAGGAGATACCCATGTACCCAACAGCAATCATACATCACACATCTGCTGTATCTTTCCACTCACACATCTCACGGTATACAATGGAAAGGCAGAGGTAAGAAAGACCTTTTTTTCCAAAAAGGAAATCGATCCATGGAGCAAAATGATCTGACGGAGTGAAAGCCGCAGAAGAAAGAGGGAGCCGGGTTTCGAGTCTGTCGGCTGCTTGTTCCTTGCTGGATCAGCCAAATAAACTGCCTTTCTCTTTCCCTGTCACATTTTTTTACCTCTTTACATTCCTCTAGAAAGCAGCACAAAGTTAATCAGTACATTCAGTGCCACCGTCTTTCCTGGGCACCAGGACAGCCACGTGTTTCGCCTTACGGCGAGGTTCTCCAGCAGCTTCAACATCTAATAGGGCTGTGAATCACTCCTGTGGTGTTCATGTCTCTTTAAAGGACAATTTTTCAGAAAGGGCAAAATGATGTTCAGACTGACAGTCTCTCACACAAAAGGTCTTGTCTTTTCTGCTGGAGCTCTTGCTGTGACTACCATGTTCATGTCAGCCGAGTGGAGGGAGGAATGATGAGTTTCCCTCTTCCTGTCACGTATTTAACACCCGCTCCCATCTCCCTTGTCTTACCAACTTTGATCATACTCACACTCCAATACGGAGTACAGATGTGAATGTTACCTTGGAATGAATTAGCTCAACCATTTCTTCTCTAAAATCTGTCCCGTAAACATACAAGACTGTCGGCTCTTGAGAGAGGGACTGTTTACAGCCTTGTTTTTGACATTGTTAGTACAACAGGGCCAAACCAGAGAGGGTTTGGTTGCCACTGTAGTGCGGATAATTTTCACAGTGACCCAGAGGGAGAAACAAGGCCAGACTCACAGGTTAGCAGTTCATAATGGGTAAAGAGAGTTTAAATTTCTGAATTATGAAGTTGTAAAAAAGATTCAAAGGGAAGTAAGGGCATCCTCAACCCACTCTTTGATAGTACAATACATAAAAACCAGATTTTGTAGGAGTATAATAAAAGATTGTATAGGAGTATAATAAAACCCAGACACAAGTCTGAAAAATTCATTAGTTTCTGCCCTGACTAAAATAAGCACTGTCTATGAAAACTACTTTGCAATGGTAATGAAAAGCGAGTGGAAAAGCAAGAGTTAGCACCAGTGCTGTGACGTGAAATAATTTCTGTATACTCAGATCTGTCACTGTGAACAATGTTGTTGATTATAAACCCCATCAAATTCCCAGTCCCTCAAAACATGTATTTTATTCTGCAGTTTTTCTGGTAATTATGAAATCAACAGAATACTATCAAGTTTTATCACAATTAAACTAAATATATACTTAAATGATACAACTTAGTAATTGTGATATCTCTGTAACAGTAACTTTCCTCCTAGGAACAATCAGCGATGTTTCTTGAGCATTTTTCAGGAGTGGCATCTAATGATAATGAAAGTGCTCTCATAATTTTATAAATTAAAAGGTACTTGGATGCAATTTAGAACCAAGATTTGACCTGCAGAGCTTAATTTCTTGTAAGTTGATAAGAAGAGTCTGCTAGATTTGAATGGATTTTATCACCCCTCAGTGAATGTGGGTTGGAGGGAAGAGATGATGGCACAGACCTATGGCAGTGTGAGCAGTTCTCTGAAAATAGGTCCAGTGACTTGTGAGACAGTGTTCACTTGTACAGCTGTTACCATGTCATCATGCTGAAGATCTTTGGGCTCAAGGAAATCAAAGTGCTTGTCTTAGGATCTCAGTGAGAGAATGGCCGCATGGTATTTTGCTCCAGCAATTGCCGCTTGCTCAGGGCAGAAGTTCTGGCCAGAGTGTCGTAACTGTGGGCGATCTGGGAGGCGTATCTGCGGTGGGTCTGGAGTTTTGTTCCAGTACTTTTTTCAAATGTTGTCAGATGCATAAATAGCTCAAGAGACAGCGCAATGTTCTCCACCAAACTGGGAATGTCGCTATTTCGGCAGTTTTGTCTTCCTGCAGCTGTAGATCTACTTGGCCCCTGCCGTTCGGGCTACCAGAACTGAGCGTACGCTCCAAACTTATATCTACAGACACTGAAATAAAAGCCCTAACTCAGTTTGTAAGAAAAGGCAAAACAGGTTCATTTGTACTTGTATCATTAACTTAGCATTTATTTGTACATATTTGTTCAGAAAAGTAAAAAACAGGCCGGCAATGGAAACCTTACTGTTTAATATTGGGTAACCAGTGACACAAGTGTAGACTTAAGAATAGCAAGCGGCCGCTGATGTAATGATAGAATTGGCTCACAAATAATTCGTTGTCTGGAATGTCTTGCATCAAGTGTTTGAGTCCCTTTACAAGCTAATATTAAATCGGTTAAGCCTTTGCTGTACAATAATCTATTTATAGATGCATAATTTTGAACAATGAGCACATGAATTTAAAAATTAGATGGATTGGTTAAAATTTACCATATTGCTTAGAGTTGTCAATTGTCGGTTCCCACTGATTTCATTAGGGCTTTTGAAAAATCTGATCCTTCACTGACTATTTGTAGATTGAGCTAATGCTTCTTACCTGTTTTTGAATATCCTGTTTCATTTCCATTTGACCTTGTGTACTCTGTATGATATCATTTGCATGAGAGAGAGTTTTCTGTCTAATTGAATACTTTTTAATCATTTGTTTCAATAATTGACTTTTTAAATTATTTTTTTCCATAGTGAAAGGCAAAGATCAGACAAAGCAAATACAGATCACATCTATTTCGAATATTGTTTGGCTAACCATAGTTAGAAATTATCATTAGTATTGATAAAGAAACTATTATGACCAAATTTTAAATGGTGTTTATTGAAATAGATAGAATTGTCAAGTAAATTAGTTTATATAAAAGAATGTAGAGGTTTTAAAGTTTTTAGTTTTATGAATGTAATGAGCCAGATTTTTTTTCATGTTAAGTAATATGCAAGTTGATATATTTTGGAATGTGAGATAGCATGCTCAAATTCCTTCTAGAATATAAAATGCTCACCAGAATTTTAAAAGCAGCTCCCACAGGCCCAAAACCATTGGAAAATAAAACTTTGGGAGAAGTGCACTAAAAGGAAAACGAGTGTTTCCTCAAAGACTTTTAATCAACAATAAAGAAGAGCAAAAGCATTTAATCTTTCACTTTTTTTTTTTTTTTTTTTAATGCAATCTGAAAGCACAACATCCTCCTACCTACCTCCCAGTTTGTGGTTATAGATATATATTCTCCATCTGCCTTTTTCCTGCTAAAATCATCCAGTGCAGTTAGATGCTGGGTGAAGTCACTTGGGTGTATGGTACGGAGAATACAGCCCCAAGAAACCTCTTCTTTCTCTTGTCTTTAGAAGATGGCTACTTGTCTTTTCCCAGGATTGTCTTCATGAGAGTGCCCATGGGATGTCTACGTTAAAGAACCAAGGAGAACTAAGAGGGGGAGAAGGTAATTAGAAGGAAAAGTGACTTGCTAGCCATGTGCAGACGTATGGTTGTCATAGTGGATGTCTATTTGTCATTACCTACATGAGATAACGTTTTCTCCGCTTAACTGCATGAAAGGGATTGTTTTGACGTCTGTTGAAAGATTTCTATTTTCATTGGACTTTCTGATTAGCCTGTTACCTTGCTGGGTGGCTGGTTACTAATGCTTTTCTATACGGAGAGTTCATCTGTCATACCCTGTGCATGTCCAAGCACTTCTCCCTTGATCAAGGGTAGACAGCCTCTTTTTTGCTGATGACTGGCATGCACAGTCAAAGCTGAGGCTTAGGGTTTTTGTGCCTCCACCATTACAAAACTTCAGGGTAAACACAGCCTAGGTTTTAAACCAGCTAGAGCAGCACTGAGTTCAGCATAGGTTAACCTCCTTGTTTTTTCAGCTTTCTGAATGAATTTTGCAGCTTGAACTGTGAGCCTTGTGCTTCTGAAGACAGACTGCTGCCATTGCCCGGTGTGACTGGTTTACATAGTGCTTGGCTACATGCCCATGGCACCGCAGACACACACCGCTGTACAGACACAGCCTAAGAAATGGCATACTGAGGGTACAAACACCTGTAACTATGATTAACAGCCTTTTTGAAGACTTAATGATCAATTTTGGTGACTACCTTCTATAGACTTGTCTAAAACAAGTTTTGTGCTATACTTTCAAAAAAACCCTACCCAGATCCACAGTACAATTCTCTTTCCTATCTAATGATCTCGCTTTCCATCGTCATGAAGTGAGAGCAGAAATCCAGGTCCTATTTCACACAGCTGAATAGACTTGATAGATAATATTGCTCAAGAAAAATCTTGACATATTGCATCTGTAGTAGAAACGATTTAGGGAGTCAGAACCTAGGACTTTTAAATCTTTCTCCATTGTTCATAATTAAACACGGACCCATTCTGCTAGTGCAACAGAGTTTTTACAGGCTGCTCCAAAGCCCTGGTTTCTTTGCCAGGCTGTACGCTAGACAAGACCGTGCTTTGCTTTGCGTGAAGAGCCCAACCAGCGTAAGCTGGGACTGCCTTAGACGAACACATGGGTGTGTGCTGTGCTGCCCCTCATCCAGGAATGTTTGTCTCGTAAACCAAACTGTCTTTACTCTTTTATCCACTGCCTTTACAATAGAGATTACCCTCTGTAAGCAGAAAGTAAACAAAATGAGCCTCTTCCTTCACTGTCCTGCGCGATACACAGCTACCAACAGATCTGCAAACTTTGAAACGGTATCACCGGGGTAAACAGAATTTTTTTGTTATTGTATTGTTCTATAGGCGCAGAGACAAGAAGCTGACAATTTCTGGTGAATTTATTTTCATCTTCCTTGGGAACAGTGAGCTCGCTAGAGTGTGTTCAGAAAGACTGAGGCACTCACCCATAGAGGGGGTTTCTGCCTCTTACCTTTTGTATTAAGATACTGCCTTGGGCTGCGAGACCCTCCTCGCTATTTGCTGCTCTGCCTTTCTCAGAGGAGGATTTTTCAGTCCAAGAAGTCATCATTTAGTCAGAGCAGAGACTGGGCCTGTCGTATCCAGCACCAGGGTCTTGATTGCCCCACATGTATTGTCCCCACCTTCCTCACAAGAGTTTTGTAGAAACAGCAAAATGAGAGAAGGTTTTGAGGAAAGATAATCTCAGTGGGAACAGTCCAGGTACTTCAATTTTGCTGACAGCTTAAACAAGCGTAGATGTCAGTGAAAAATCAGCTGTGTATGCTCTTAGTCATCTGGGAGAAGTCAGGGGTAGGTCCTGAAAAATCAAAAGGACAAGATGGGTCCAATACATTTGCATTTAGTGTGACCACATAACTGTAAAATAAAGGGAATTCCTAAAGGAAACATTTTTTTGTCACACAAACACTGAGCCACTGCAAACAAATCTGGCAAGGCTGAGGATCCGGCTCCCCAGCCTGAACATCAGAATACCATGAATAATGTCAAGAGACAGCAATGGGGCTGTCAAATACCGCTACTGTCATTGCCCTATTACTGCAAATATCCACGAGTTCTACTAGTTTACAGCAACTGTCAATGGATATTTTACTCCATAAGGGCAGAAGACACAACTATTTTACCATATAATTATTGAATCTAATCTCTCTTTGACAAGGTCAGTATTTATACCACTTCTCTTGTAATCTCCCCCACAGCTCTCGTAATCTCCCGCATGCACATACAGAACGAGACTCTGAAGCCTAATCTTTCCAATGCTGAAAATGAGACTTTTATGCAAACTGATAAAAGTTCTTTGTTTGATTTATCTGTAAACCAAAGTAATCTGGTAGTGTGCCTTGAAGTTAAAAGGAAAAAAAAAAAAACCAAACCATACTGTGTCAAATCCTGTGTATTCCTTTTTATGTATTTTGTCATTTCCCCTCTACTAACTCTTGTCCTAAGGTTGAAAAGAAGAGTGCACTCTAGCTTCCATTTGTATACTGTACTTTAGCTTCGACTTTTTTGGTTGCTGCCTGTTAAATTTATTGACTATAAACCCCTTGAGCTATTGAAGAGTATGTGGCTTGCATTGTATATCTTTTGAAAGATGCTACTGGTAGCCTGTTTTAATGTGTTTACTCTCTCCAGATACAATTTGTCTTACATATTCATTGGTTTTTAGTGCCAGGACCAGTTTCTTCATTGTAGCTATTGTTTGGAAGTCTTGCACAGATATTAAGGCTTAGTAATTTTTCAGTGCTGCTCAAGGGATCTGAGTGTCAAATGAAATAATGAGTGGGTATTTTGGCACTGAAAACCCCACAGCAGCTGGCTTTGGAGATCTCAATAAAAAAAAATAAAGGAAAATAATTTGAGATGGCATAAAAGACACTTTGAGAGTCCAGGGTATTTTATATGTACAAATAGAGCTGGCCAAAAAGTAGTGCTTTCCATTCATTGACATTTACATTTCATTTTAATTTCAAGACTTCATGTAGCCTGAAAGTCTGAGAAAATTTCATTTGCAACACACTAGCACATGGAGCTGGGAAAACGAAATATGTTCCCTGCATACTGCAGCTGCTTTTTCTAGCAGTGGAGCTGACCAGAATACTGATTTCAGTAGACTAGGACTTGGAATGGAAAGGCTCTCTTTTCAGATTAGAGTCAAGGCTTTCAGGTGCTCAGTTTCACAGGAAAGACTCCAAAAGCCTTGGGAGCGATGGTTGCTCACAGTTGCAGGTTCTGGGATCTAGGGGTCTCTGGTTCCCAGAGCTCACTTGTCAGGCTGCTCCAGAGTGTGGGAATGCGACGTCGTGTATCCCGTGGTTCTGGTTGTTGCTGACAGGAATCCCAGTCCTTCCCCATGGCCCGATGGAGAGGTGTGCTTCAGAGTATCTCCTGTTCTGCAGCACAGAAGTTGGCGTGTTGGCTATGATGATAACTTTGAAGCTAAGCAGGTAGGACACTTACAGCAGCTTAAATTTAAAAGTACAGACAAAGTACAGAAAGCTGAGGATTGGGAATCCCACCCAGGTACTTTCAGATTTATGCTGCTATAGGTATCCCGCCTAGCTAGCTTAAAAGTTAGCCAGAATGTATCTACCTAAGTAGCCGGCAATCTAAAATCTGTGTGCATCTGTGACAGAACGTGGACTTCTGTTCATGTCCTCTACATCCTGCTCCAGATGCAATCACTCAGTGTTTGATCCCGAGAGAGAAATCTGCAGTGGCATATTTTCATTTCTAGAAAACCCCTACCAAAAGTCAAACTCCTTTCTCTGTGGGAAAGCCACGAGGACAGCCCTGACACTCCAGGAAACGAGCTCTGCCTCCAGCGAGGCACAGGTGAGATCTCCGAGTGCTGTAGTCCATGCTGTGCTGTTACCAGCTCAGTGACAGCCTTCCAGTTATTCCCGAGATGCTTGTACCTTCCAAATCTATTTTTGCGACGGACATCTGTGTCCCCAACAAGTACAGGAAAAGAAAGATAATTTGGCCAACGTTTCACATGGCAAACGCTACTAATTGCACTTTGACTGCCAGTGAAAAAAATGTGGGGAGATCACGGTGATCATAGCTCCACTTGCTGACTTAGACCCTCTGCGGCCCCAGCATCAGCGTGGGGGTGATCTCTCCTTACAGGCAAACCCGCACAGCCTCAAACATTTCCATGTCATTGCTTCATACCTTAAGGCTTCCACAGGCAGAGGAGTTGCAACTGTTAATGAAGTAAATGTGTTTAAGTTACATTTACTCCTCATGGAGGGGATGTGTTGTGGAAGAGGGAAATATTTTTGGCTTGTGGTGTACATGTCAAACAAATACAATTATCTATTTCTCCATCTTTGTAGCCCGCATCGTCACAATTAGCTTAAGTGACGCTGTGTTTAGCTTGCATATAGCTTCAATTTGCTGCAAAGTAAATCACCAAATAAATCAATAATTTAAAACCCAGCAAACAGTGCAGACTTTTCCAAAAGAAAAAACCGAACAATCCATTATGCCTGGGCTTTTCCGAATGCAGCACAACTCCCTGCCTGGCTTCTCTGAGCTGGATGTGACAATTTCCAACACCAGACATTTTCATTCAAGCAAGCAGGAAACATGTAAAACCAAACAAATAATGACACGAGATGAAGCTTTGATTAGGAGTCTGTGAATAATGATCCTTTTCACGTATTCAGCGTCTAGGCTGTTTAACATGCTTTACATTTAGAATGTATCAAGCAAGTTCCGCCGAGTAGATTTTGGTATTGAGAGAAACACACTTTATTAGAGAGGGAGCTTGTCAGGGCTTGGTGCCAATTGGCTGCAACTAGTTATGTTGCAAACACATCCAACACCCTCGTTTGGAGAAGTGCAAGAGGGAACATGTTTCATATCATCCTCTTTCCTGCTCTGGTCTGCAAATTCGTAAGAGGAAAGTGCTAGTTCTCTCTCAGTTCCTACAGGAAAAAAAAAAACCCAAAAAACTTTTCCATGGCATGAATAAATCACAGGTTTACGTTGCTGAAAATTACCATTAGGTTTGGATGCTTTTGCACAAGTTATTACTATGAAGACTGTATTAATTGGCTGAATTTCTTAAGTGGTGGTAGGTAACGTTCAGGGAATTCAAAAGATGGAAAAAGTTAATTTTTGTGTATGTTAAATTGGTTTGTATTTTTCATTGCCAGGAATGTAACAGGGACCAAAAGCATAAAAAGTCTAAAACTTGAGGATATTTTGAATAAAGAGAACATCCACAGGTGAATTATTTAGAATGAGTTTGGGGGCCAGGGCCTGTTAATCCCAATTTCCGAAAGGAATAAAACTCCCTCATGTTTCACAGCACAAGCCAAATATTTTCCTGATTAATATTGGAAAAGCATTTTAACTATAGCCATTTAATTCCACATTTTTCATGCAGATTTTGCATCTTCCTCTGTTTCTGGCTAGCAACAGCGATTGGTTATTAGAAGAGATGAACGACTACCCTGGTATGTCCCTTCCTTTGTAGGAAGGATATAATAATGGTTTCTGCTTATTACCAGTTGGTGTCCCCTGTGTAACTCAGTGTATTTGCTGCAAGCAACTACTTAGCATCCCTCTGGGCTACTACTACATTTATCCTGAAGTCCCATGTGGTATAGCATTAGTTATTGTGCTTTTAGCATATAAATATTTTACAGTATATCAATTAAAAATGTATTGATATGTCTATGTATATTAACAGTGAAGAAGTATCCATTAGACTATGACACGTGGTTTAATTAATAGTTTTCTGCATGAGGTGTAAACATGCAGGAAAAAAGCACTTTCATGCAACCTCCCAAAGTTTGAAGTCGGAATGTAACTATATATATCAGAAGCTGAAAATTCTACTCTAAGGTTAAAATTGCACTTTATTCCTTAGCTAGAGATGTTTGTATTTCATTAAATAAAATGCTTTCTTGTTTCTCAACACTTCAGAGGAGAAATTACTATTGTGTTTGGTTTGGAATGAATGAATATAATCTCAAATCTTTTGTTTGCATCACTGTAAAATGTGCCATTTTCTCAAATGAAAGCTCGGTGTATTTGCAGAGCAGACGGCAGAAGTATGTATGATTACTTCGCTCTTCTTTGTACCAAGCATAGATGGAGGCAAATTAGAACCCATCAGCAGAAGGGTTTTTTGTTTTCTTCCCAAAACAAACCATCAAAGAATCCCAGAACGTGGTTTAAACTATTCAGACGGAAAATAGACTGAATTTTTTCTGCCTGATTCCAGCAAATACTTGTGCATTACTTATAGTGAGAGTCTTTCAGTAGAGGTGCCGGGAACTGTAAACACCCATGTAGAAGATGATGCTCAGTAACCAATCTCAGGCCTTTCATAGAGAAAAGCTTTACTGAGTAGAAAATAGCTGTATGGACAAAAGCCCCGGTATAGATGCAGTTACAGAGGCAAAAGAATGTATTTGCCAGTACATTTTCTTTCTGTTTACAGATCTGCACTGAGTTGTATTTGCCAACATAGCTGCTTTCCATGCCACGTTTCCAGGGTGTGCCAGTGCACCTCTACATGCAGACAAAACATTTTAAATATGAGCAAGGCAAACGATGGCTAATTAATTAGACTGCGTGTCTTGGAGCATTTCGGTTTGGTGTTCCTTATCACTCCTGGGATGGAGGTTACTGATACTGAAAGATTTAGTTCCTGATTCTGCAATTGTAATGTTGTGTAGGTGACACTAAGCCTCATCGCTGGTGCCGGTTTGAATACACCAGGTAGAGCTGACCAGAGCAGAGAGCTTGAAGAAAGTGAAAGGAAACAGGCGGACCCACCTTAGTGCTGGCAGCAGGCAGTGTAGAGCAAGCTGCTCTGAACACTCAATGAAACCGGATTTAGGTACATGCAATATTCAGCTTCACACCTGCTGTGCACCTTGGGCCCCCTGAGTGGCGTTGCCTGCGTGGGAAGTGGGCAGGAGGCGCAGCAGACGGTCATTCCTGGTTCCTGCTAATGGTTATGGTCAGCTTGATACTTTCCAGCATTTTATGCCAGAAATCTGTTCCCTGGAAAAATTTTGGACAGCTCTAATTAAAAAGTGATAGCTCAACACCTTCCTAGATGCTGGTTTCAATTGCAGAGGTGTTACCTTGCCTACGGCACCAGTCACTATTGTCTGACACAGTTCACTGAAACACTCATTTCCAGTGGGAACACATTGGTCCAGACATAACTTTTGCCAGAAAGCACTCCTCTTCTTTAGCATGAGATATAAGGGGGTCGAGAGGGAAAGGGATGTGAAAATAAACAAGCACTCAGTGGCTCGGGCTGCTCTTCTAGAAAGCCAAGCGCTGGTTCAGGTCTTTAGCGCAACTTGAACAGAGCAGGGATGTGAGACTCCAGCTCCTGCCTTCTGGTCGTCTTCCTCCCCACTGGGCTCTTGGCTCCTTTAGGATGGGTCACACCCCGTTCTCCTTGTGCTCTTTGTTTGGGTTTTGCGTTAGTGTTGTTTTTGTTGTTGTTGTTGTTGTTGTTTTGAGTTATTGGCAACTTCCTGACTCAGGCCAGGAGTACTTTGCATCTTTAAAAAGTGTTGCATGCAGGAAATTATGCTGTCTCACGGTGGCAACCACACTCGTGTTTTATTAGAAATCTGCCTATTCTGTGTGTCGCTTTTGCACCGTAATGGGTATTTCAGTGTGACACGTAACAAAATTTGGTACTGCGTCTCGCAGCTGTGTCAAGCTGGAAGCTCCCGTTTGACATATGTTTCTGTGGAATTAGCTGAATCGTGCAGGAGGCAGGTTTTATGTCTCTGCCCAGTGCAGCAGGAAGGTAAGGGTTATCACCACCGTAGGACGTGGGGAGGAGTGGTCACTCCTCCAAGCTGTCTCTGTAGCCGTACTGATGGTGTTTAGTGAAGCAAATCTGCAGCAAATTACAGCGTGTGGTTATAGATCAATTTATGCTCCTGCCTGCTGCCAGCAACGTGCTGTGCGCGAATGGAGCTAACTCAGTAAACATGCACTCTAGTAACAGAAAATAACCAAGTGTTGTTGAAAGGAATAATTAATTAATGTTTGTAAAGCACTTAGAAACTGAAAAGCACCTTATTAGTGCTAAGTGTTCCAGGGCCTGGCTTACTCATCAGAAGTTAAAGCTGTCTTCTTTGTTAGTCTTTAACCGAACAAAGCATTAAGGGTGTAAAGCCTTTGTATCTAACGTCCTCAGTCGGGTGGTTTTGTGCCTGGCAGTCGTTAAGATGCAGTAAGTAAGCAAAACCAAACTATGAATGGCGTGAATCAGCTCGTTCCCACCGATGCCCGCAGAATCGAGTGGATTTACACGTGCTGAAGATCAACAGCGGAGAATCCAAAGCACAGCTCCTCCTCCTGCCCAGTGGGCTCGGCGAGAGCCGGTGGCTGGTTTATTCACTGCTGCTCCCACCTTTTTTGAGCGCAGCTGCCAGGAATGAATATAGAACTATATTAGGGCACAGATCTCCCTGTGCAGTGAGGCAGACAAATTGGGTGGTTCAGATTTGCTACCCGGGGCAGCCAGCACGATAAATGAGCAGCCTCTTGGTGCTACAGAGCAGGAATCCTATTTATCAGGTGTGCTATGCGGGGCTGAGATGTGACACCTATGTCTGACCCTGGTTTGAGAGCTCAGGAACAAGGAGAATAAGCGTCTGTGCCTTTACTTTCAAAGAGCCCTGGCTCTCTTAAGAAGAAAACAAGTCGTCATGATGCAGGGGTCACCAACTGAAGTGTGGATTTACTTGGGAGGCTAGAAGAGCTATGAGCCACCCAGAAGAGAACCATCTGGGGAGACGTGAGTGATCCCAGCAATGTAATAGAGGCACACAGCCCCAGGCTCTGCTCACACCACCGCAGTGTGTGGCATTGAACCTTCTCCACAGTTAGCTAAAGGCTGCTCTGCTGCTCCATGGAGTTTGCAGTCTACAGTCAACATTCTTGCCTAAGAATACGGCTGTTAAGCCGTATTCACTCTCTGTAAATAGTACCTGTACCTCAGACATTGTGGGAGCAGCAGAAGGGGGAGGAGGGGGGAGACAACCTTGTGGAAAACGGGGCACTGCAGAAAAAAGTTTAAGATTAATTGGCCAGAGAGACCAGGAAAAAGCATTGTGCTGGCTTGTCCGTCAGAGAGCGCACTTTTAAGACTATCATGTGTCTTTACCAGACAAGTTCTCTTTCTCCGGCCAGCAATTTTGTCAGGCTAAATTTGATGATGTTGGGCATCTGTTCCATGTTTATGAACATCCAGCACGTCCGTAGCTCACTCTGAGCTTCCAGATTAATCAAAATCCTGATGATGTGCCCACTTCAACTGTATGGTGCATGAGGAGTATGCCCAAGTATGCATCGCGTGTAGTCACTGGCAGTAGTGCTGGGAGAGTGACTCCAGTCTTTGATCTCTTAGGTGTTCCCTCTCACAGGAGATCAGTGGGGTTCTTTTCTGCCAGTTTAATTGGCAGAGTAAGAAAGGTAACCTGCCAAGAAAATACAATTATTCAGCCCTTGCTGGTCTTGAATAAAGCTCCATGGTTGATAAAGGGTCACAGCTAGAGAGAATTAAAATAAACCGTCAGGACAACAGATATTCTGGTCTTTCAATCTCTGCACCACCCTAGGGCAGAGTGCGTTTGGCTCACTTCAGTTGCGGTGCTGGAACACAGTGTGCCAGAATACTTCTTCATGACATTTTTGGAAGAGCTAAGTGTTACTAAGATTGGTTAATAGTTATCTCTGTAATTAGCCATCTGTTACAGATCCATCTATCGAATCTGAGAGGGGCCAGAACCCTTGCGTGTCCTCCTTGCTCCTAACTTTGGTTTTGAGTTCACCATAGGGAGCTTTCTAGCTTTCTGCAAATCCATAAAGAACAATAAAAGTGTTTCTTTGAAAGAGCAGTTCTTTAAAAAAAAAAAGAAGAAGAAGAAGTAGTTGCCCCATAAATGGTAAAAGTCATAATAATTTTGGCTTTTCTTTACTTCATTAAGAGCACAGGCTTTGGAGCATACAAGGATCATTTTGGAGGCTGGAGTAGGAAACTGAGAAGTCGTTCAGAGGTCCAAGCAAGATCCTGTGAGACACAGCATTGGTGGTACTCACTTGTAGACCCACTGTACTTGGTGATCTGATATGGCCTGACATACCTTGTAAAGGTCATCAAAACTTGTACTGGAGACCTTTCAAATCAATCAGAGGTAATCTGAGCTCATGAAATAGGACAGTTAGTTAAACTGTGGTTACTTTCTACTAGAACTACTTCCTAGTTATTTGAGTGCATGCCACAAACTACTGAAAGAAGTAGGCAAGTGTTTAAATTGTGCTAGACTCCTAAATGTTAGAATAATATCCTTCCCAACCCTATTTGTAGGCAAACACAAACATTTTCATCTTTGTGTGTAATGCCTTGTCCTCTCAAATTCACATATATTGCAGACATTCATATATACACACATATGTATATTATCATATTAGGTTTTCAGTGATCTCTTATCTGTGATCTTATGAAAATTGTTAGGATCTGTATAGATCCTAGTAACCTCTTGTCCCACATATCTACAGCTATGTGAGAGAAAAGTCTGTGTAGAACCGTTAGATACCCCGTCTCTATTGTCAGCAAAATTAACCCAGCTAAGAAATCTGAGAGAGACAAATGCTTTGTTTCTGTAGGTTTCTGAATCCAGAGGCCAGAGCTGAAGTGATTTGAGTGAAATGCTCAAAGAATCCAGCACAGGTAAATGACCCAACAGAAAGTTCCGCAGGTGTCAAGGCAGAAGGTGAATGTATGATAATTAATTCCTTCTCCTGGAATATAAGCCGCTAATTGACTTGGCGGCAGTATCATTACCATGATTCATAGGCTCGTAGATTTTAGTCCAGAAGCAACCATTAGGAGAAACTAGTCCTACAGTCTGCAGAGCAAAGACCACAGAACCTCACCCAGTGGCTGCTGCATCCGCCCTCTAATTTCTGCTTGAATTACTGTGTGTTTTTCAAAAAGCCATTCAATGCTTATTGAAAGACTGTGTGATGATAGAAAATCTACCAGGTACTTGGGTAAGTAGTTCTAAAGGCAATTCTTCTATGAAACTAGCAGCTTATTTTTGGTATCATATTTACATTGATTTTTCCTTAGGTTTGTTTTTTTTTTTTCCTTAAAATATAATAAACGTATCCCAGAAACATTAAGAAAACTCTCAGACAGAAGGTTTTTTTTTTTTTTTTTCCCCTGGAGATAAAGATATGTGTAGAGTTTATGGTAATCTTCCTACTGTGTTAGTAATATCTTTAACGGATCATTGAATCTTTATCTCTTTTTTTTTTTGCTTCTTTCTATCCTCCCTTGCACTTTTCTCTCCTTGCATTCCCCACCAAAAAAAACAAAAAAAAGGAGGGGGTTAGGGAGAGAAAATAAGAAAGGGGAAGAGGTGGCAGACAAATTCACAGTTAAACTGAGGAATTTTTAAATCTGCAGAATGTTCCTGGCCACATCTAATGGTAGGCAGATACTGACATTCCTGTAGTCCTGGACAAAATGTGTGGGGGTTTTTTTTTGTTTGTTTTATTATCCCACCTGTTCCCTCCAACACATCTCTCTCCTCATCTTGTTCCCTAATATTCCTCCTGAGTCCAATTTACCTGATTTGTAGAACATGTGAGGATTGCTTAGGTAGATCATATCAATGTCAACACAGTGACTCGAACTAGACAGGGTGACACACCGCTTTTTTGGAAGGGTAGAATTTGCCTTTTTTACAGTCATTTCAACAAAACAGCAGTGCTACAGGAGCTGTACCCCCTTCCCCACTCCATAACCAGCATCAGATATTCTGAGAACATCCTTCGAGTATCCTTTTATCCCACAGAATAATTTCATTGATTTAAGCAGGTACTAAAATATCCAAAATTGAGCCAAAATCTGATACGTGTTTTGTCATTGACCAAATCCTCATCCTCTGAAGGCAGTGTCAAAACATCCATTGACTATACATGAATAAATATCTTGCTGAAGTAAGTGATGCTGCCTGCGAAATTGCTATGAATTACTTAGGATATATTCATAGTACTTGTAACAAATGTTCATCAAAACACGAGCCTTTTCAAATTAATCAGAGGCAGACTCAGTGCATGAAATGGAACAGTTTAGCTCTCAAGTATAATTATGATATAGGCGTCCAGATGAGCCAGTAGTAATAAAGAAGTTATTTCCTCGTTATCTCATGATGATATCATGAATCTGTCTAATCTGTGACTCCAGCATTAACTGCCGTTTACTTCCAGAAGCTGGGAGGAAACATGGTGAGTTCCCGAAGGAGCAAGTGGACTTGTTTGTATTTATAAGTAAGTCAACAACAAGCTGATGTGATTAAACAGTTACTCCACCAGTGACTTGGCCCTGTTCTTTTCTCCATCTGGTAAGTAGGCAGGTGGATTAAATTTAAGCCGTGTGTTTATTTTTCATGTAACAAAATAAGTTACATTTATATTTCTAGTCACTATGAGGTGGTAATAACCTTACAAAATACATTGATTCTCTTTAAAAAATGAGGAGGTAGCAGGAACATAACGACATGCCACCCAATGCACAATATTTTATTTAAAGTAAATGGCTGTACACCGTATTTTTTATTAAAAAAGCTCAATTACAGACCTTAAAGAAAATTAAATTTATAGTTGAGCCTCAGAGTTTTGAATCTACCAGTTGTTTCCTGGAAGCGACTTTGAAATGAGTTTTGGGAAATCATTTTAGTATTGACATGGGCCATAATGGTTGGCTGTTGCTTTTTTGTGTAAGGTTGATTAAATTACTCTGAACAAGCTCCAAGACTATGTCCTTCTCTGAGGCCAGTTGTGAAAATGACCATAATACACTCTCTAAAAAATATTTCAGAAAGTAAATAATCTCTAAACCCAGAAGCATATCATTGCACTCTTGCAAGAATAAGCAAATGAATTTGGTTCCCTGTCTCAACACACAGCACGTCTCTGGTTTTAAAAGGCTGGGGTTATTTGCTAGGTTTCTTCAATACACTACAATAGGAGATAATTCTGACCATGTCTTAAAGAAAGAACTAGCTAAGAAATAAGTGTATTGGCAGTAATAAGAATTGTCAGTTGTACTACCGATTCAGCCTTTATCTGCCTCTCCGAAATGTAGGACCCCTCTAGTTATTTCTTCATACTTCAGTAAACTCAAGTGAAATCAGGACCGTGTCTTATTGGATTCTACAGAAGCAATGGGAATCAGTGCTCTTAATCTAAAAAAGCTTTGAAAATAAATGCCAAATATGCAAAGAGGCCATAAACAGAGAAGCAAAAGGACTTATCCACAGCTGCTGAATGTGCCTGGGCTGGAGACAGAAGCAGAACCCCGGTCTTCAGAGACCCACGCCAGTGTCCTATCCAGTGAGCTCTGCTGCTTCTTGGTTTCCTAGTTGAGAGAGCTCCCAAAACACTGGATGAATAAATACACTTTTTAAATAAAAAGTATGGTATGTACTTCAAAAGGCAAAATTGAAATCCAGGAAGACATATCCCCAGGAAGCCACCAAGAGGTGACTGGAACATGTCTCCCACAAGCAAAGCAGACAGCAAGAAAGGGTAAAAGAATAGGAGCGAGAGGAAGAAAACAGTAGAAGTTTCGGGAGAAATTTAGCACGAGCAGTTGCACAGAAAGAGTCTTCAACAGTGACATGCGTTCTGCAGTCATGAGACAGACAAAAACCAGCAGTTTGTGGGGTGCAACCTTTCAAAGGACAGCCTGCTGCACTCCTCAGATCTCCTGAGTTCTCACCTGAGATGGAATAGGTGAACTGGGGAGCAAAACTCCCCTAAAAAATACCTGGTTCCATAAGGGTAAAGCTCGTAGGGCTATCACAGCCCTATGATACTGTTAGGAAGGATTTCTGTTTTCCTGGGATTAGTTTCCATGCTAGGAGGTTCTGCACTGACTCTGTAGGCCATAAGATCAGAGCAAGTCTTGGTTGAAAGGGAGATGAGATGGGCTTGCAAAGGTTGCGATTTTCTGTTCTTAAGTATCTTTAGCTCCTGCTCACAAGAGTAATCTAGTTCCTCAGAGGTCTTAAATAAACAGGAATCCTGCAGGGTGCAGGTTAAACTGGCCTTGAAAGAGCAGGTGGCTGCAACGTTCTGTACTTATGTCCATGAACCCCCTCTCTTACCAGTCCTTTGTTGTCCAAGGCAAAAATATTCGGGTACCGACTCTGAGAAGCTGATGTCCCAAATGGTTAGAGTAGAAGCGGATGGGCATACGAGGAGAATACTAGACGTAAGGCATGAAGCTCCATTTGACCAAGAGGAAGAAAATAAACACCATGCCACCATTGTGCCAAATACTGCCATATCGTAGGTTAAGTCAAGTCTACACGTGCTATTGGACAGACCTGAGATCAGAAGTAGTTTTAACCACTATGTAGTTCCCCCATCCTTTCACAGGACAGCAGTGGAAGGGGAAAGCAGTACTTACCAGGTTCAAGAAGGTGACTTTTGAGAACAATTAATAATGAGTGGACATGCATTAAAGCAAAAACAATTCTGTTTGCTTCAGGTAAGGCTTGGGCAGCCTCACTGCCAGTGCTGGGGGTGGTTTGTATGCAGAAAATAGCCGCGTTTTCTTTGCCTCGTGTCGAGGCTGTTGCTGTATATGCATTGTGAAGTTCATGGCTGTGGGGGTTTTCTAACAGTAAGCATCTCTGACACCCCCATTGCACTGTTGCTTTCTCTAGATGAACAGCAGATCTTTTTTCATTAGGTGGTGTGAAAAGAATTGTTTACAATTCTTGGCCTCACTACTTTTTTTCTGGAGATTCTGACGTAACTAGACTCATTAGAAGACTAAGTGATATTTTCTACAGGAAAAGCTTTGAAGTGAGACAAGATTGTTATATCTCGTTCAAATCCTCCTTCTGGGAGAAACTTGACCAACACGGAGGCTTCCAAGAAGTAGTTTGCTCCCCAAACTGTTTTTGGAGAGAAGAGTTTTGGGGTTTTGTTTTTTTCTTTGTTTTTCCCAAAACATACTACTATGTTTTTGTTTAAAAAAACCTGCTTTGCTTTTTAAAATGTACTTTGCCCACGAATATTGCTGTGAAGAAGTCCCTGTGTTATGGTCAGGTCGACTCTACAGTGGTCCGGATGGGAACAACAGATGCTTCAATGAGATTCTATAGATGTATTTTTTGGCAGTTCTGCGACTGTGGAGAGACAATAGAAGAGCCAAAGGAATAGAAATAAGAGGAGGAAGGATGGTAAGTCTAGGCAAGGAATACTCAGGAGAGGCATTTCAAGTTCTTTAAGGGATTTCTAGCCCTTTAAAGGATTTCCAGCACACAGAAAATTTCCATCCACATCCAAACTCCTTCTGTCATTGCTAACCCATAAGGAGCTGGCATCAGCAGCACTCCACGGGTTACACCAGAGACAGGGCTGGGATCAAACACTTAACACACACACACAAACCCTTAATTTGAGGAAGGACCCACAGAAGGTTTCCAGGTAATATACTGAATCCCTTGTATTTTAGTGCATCAGGCAGTGTCCTGGCAATGAACTGTATATAGCATAAAAACTCATGGCATAAAATATTCAGCATGTACAGCATACATACTGCTTGGACCTCTCCCTTGATGCAAGAAGTATGTAAATGATGGCAGTTTAATTTCTGCTTAAACTATAGCCTTTTCCTGGGCAGAAAGCGCAAACAAATTTATTTCAGATGGCAGCTGTGAATGCAACCGATGTTTTTATTCTCTTTTGCCATGTAGTCATTCATTCTTCAACCTTTCTCCATAACATCTTATTTTATTTCCCTAGGCAAAAACCTGTGATCTTAGCCAGAGTCACTCCCTGGCATTCTCTTTTCTCTTCAGAATTTTCCTTTTTCTGGACACGTGCTTCCCAATCTAACTTTTTGGTTTATAACATACAGCATGGAGTTTATAACCTACACTTGGAGTTGGAGCTGGGCAAAACCAAGGGCACAAAGAATACTCATTTCACATTTCGCTGATGTGTTTGAAAAGATTAATTAACAAAGATAATGAAATTGCTCAGCCCAAACAGCCGCTGTATAAACCACTGAGACACCCAGGAGAGAGTTTTTAAAAATTCTGCCAAGAACTAGGGGTAATTCCAAATGAATGGCAGTTAGGTTGTGCACCCCATAGTTCTTCATTTAGACCGAAATAAATGCTATCTGTATCCTTTGAATGCCTTCTGCCTTAGCACTCATTGGTTATGACAATTGCTAAAACAGAGCTGAGCTTAAGGTTTTGCTCCAAAACCCACCTTAAGTATCCAATTATGAGAGCCCATAGGAATTACATTTTTTAATTTGCTTAGATCTAAAGATAGATACCATTTTAATTTCCACTGTTGAGGGTACGGTCTTTAGTCAATGCCACTATTAAGCAAACAAACCAGACATTTTTGAAAAATCTAAAAAACCTCACCCTGTAAAGTTAGCTCAAGCATTTTTTTGAAATCTACTACTGACTGCTTGGCTTTATTAACTGTGACTGCAAATGCCTTAAAATATGTCAGCACAGTTGCTTTGTTACTGCGGTTAACAGCATTACACAGGATTCAGCATCTAAATCTCTCAGCCTGTATTGTGTGTCAGAAGCGTGGGGAAGAATGGCTGGAGAGAACTGCGTGGAGCTTATCGTTGCAGGAGGGTGGATGCAATCATCATTCATGTGTCTTGTCCTTAGCAGTAATGAGAGATTTTGTAGGCTGAGTTGTGAAAAAGAAAGAGGAATATGCTTTGTTTGACTACTGCGGCAAGTGTCAAACCCGGTGAATAATGTAGATAATTTTTTGGACATTTGAAGTGGAGAATAATGTATGATTAATGTCAGTTCCACTGTTTAGCTTCCTTGTTGCTCTGTACAAGGGCCACGGCATTTTTCAGAAGTAAAAAAATGGTACAGAACTATTTCTTGAGCAAGGACTGGGTTACAGTTTTTATCTTGCATTTATTGCTGTTTGGTTTTAATTTCAAGTACCCTCTAAGCTAAATAAACACGCTGCAATCCTCAGTCTTTTGGGGTAGGTCTGTCCTCATTTGCGTCTTTAGATACTTAATGGATCAAAAACATAGGTGGTCATATATTCTCGATATCGCAAGTGTCATTGTCCCTTAGAAATGTCTGTTGGCTTCACCTCAGGATGATTACATGGGCTGTTTTCACCCTAGGTTGCAAGGTGTGCTTTAATCTGTGTATGTGATCACAGAATAATTGGAAAGGCCTTGAGAACAGAGTTAGCCCAATCATCTTGCATTGAGGAAGGACTCAGAATACTCTAACCTCAGCTGCTATTTGTTTAACCTTGTGTTCACCTCAAATTAAAGCTGCGCTCAGAATGTATTTTCTTGGTGAGCAGTGAGGAGATAGGATCTCAAGGCATCCGTACCTCCATTGGGTTCTTGTCATCTGCTGTTGTGGCAGCACGGACATCTTCCATCTTCCCACAACAGTCTCACCTGAGAAGTGGTGTGTTACCAGTGTCAAGGTGAGTGGGAGCTGGAAGGGCCAAAGCCTCTTCCTCTGGCTCCACTTATTCTTCTCCATGCAGGAAATTATTTATAGTTTCTTCCAAGATAAGTCTGTACGATCACATGAAATGATTGTATTAAAAGTCAAGATTAAAAATAACATTTTATGTCAGACTTCCCTTGGCTCTTCCCTTGTTCTTGCCTGATACAGACACCAGGGAGCTACGCCATCTCTGCCACGTGCCTTTCCTGGGCAGAGGAGCCCTCTAACCTATCATTCACACTTCCCATTTTGTCTGTCCGTCGATTCAACAGCCATGAAAATGTTTGTAATTTCCAACCTTAAATTTTTCAAAAACCACAGCGGTATTGCTTTTTTCCGCCCAGTGCAGGTGGTGGAACACAGAAGACAGTGACTGATTTTGACGACTACCATGTACTGGCAGGCAGTGCTCATGCCTGCCCCCAACACCAGCCTCGTCTGTCTGCCTGGCTCTGTCTCCTTCTCTCTTCTCTCTTTCTCTCCCCCCCTGTTTCTTTGTCTCTGTGTTTCTGTCTGTTACCCTCCCTCTCTTTTCAAAAATTAAAAAGTTCCAATTTATTCTGTCTTTACTCAGAGATGTTTGTTGAAACTCCTGTTGCTCTTAATGCCTCTCAACTCCTGCCAATTTACCTATGCTGGTGTTTTGGACAAAATATGATCGACCTAAATGAAGTTCTCTGGTTCAGACTTTGTCAGTGCCAAGTACCAAAGAACAATTACCTCCCATATTTCATATAGGACATTGCTCTTAACATAAAGCCAGATGAGATTTGCACTCCTGCCACAGCACTACACTATTGACAGGCATTTTGGCTCAGGTTTCTCTTGTGATACTGCACAGTACGTTGCCACTTGCCCACTTTGAGTGCCATCTCATTGAATCTTGACCATCTTCCCAATTTATCAGAATCATTTTGAATCTTAATTCTGCTTCAAGAATGGTATTACTCTTGATAGTTTAATGTGCACTGCAAATTTTACATGAGTACAGTCTTCCATCATTTAAGTTAATGAAAGCGCTGGCAGACCTCTGTCTGAAACACCTTCCCAGCTTTAGAGCAAAGTGCTAAATCTTCTTGGAAAGTGTATTTTCAGCTACTTCGGTAGTACTGTTGAATAGTGCTAGTACATATTTTCTCACCTTGCTTATATGGATGCTATAGAGCTCTATCAGGGCAAATATAGCTTCCCCCTTCTGCATCTCTTATTGCGCTAAGCAATTATTCTGTCAAAGAACATATTGAGGCTTTTATTTTCTTTTTTTTTTTTTTACTCCAGGTGCTCCGGAGTAAAATATTTTAACAAAATCACAACGTACTTCTGTTCCAAAGATTCATCTCTAATTTCTGTGCCATGGTTGCAGCAAATAAGATGAAGGGCTTTAGGATTTTATTATTGTGCCACTGTAGGTGATAGTAGATATGAACAGAAAAAATTTTCAAAGTGTCTGTGTAACCATCCACAGAATAGGTTTAATGCATTTATTCAGGTTGATTTTCTGAGAATTAATTTACATTTTGTATATATGAGAGTCTCACATGAAAAGGTATTTTTATGATTATTTTTAATACAGTAATTTGATTAGATCATAAGGATTTACTTTGGAAGGAATTATAATTAATTTCTGCACATACAGAAGGTATCATTCCACATGCCTCTTTGTCCTCCATAATGTTTCATGAAAGAGAGAGAAAAAAAACGTGAAATCACATAGCAATAGGGTCTTTTGGTCTTTTGTCTCCCTGCCTTGTGACTGCTAATAAAGAATTTTCAGTGGAAAATCTGTGAAGAAAGGAAAAGAGCCCAGATCTATTTAAGAAGCAAGAATTTCATTATGAAAAAATTCTGAATTCCATGCACTCTGTTAAACTTCATTTTGCCCTGTCCATGTTAATTTATATTCTACCCTGTCCTAGATATGAGATCGTTTCCTCAAACTGCCTTCAATAATACAGAACATTGTTCAAGGGAAGATTTTTCTTCTTTATTCCTGTTGAATGTGTGATGAAAAATTGGGATAACCCTCAAGCAAACGCATTTGAAGAAAAACCTTACAAGGGTGGGAGGAACAAGAACTGAAGCGACTGCTGAGTCACTTCGTCCTGCCATGTAAGGTATCTTCAGGAGACCAGAAAGCTTGTCAAAGCCAAAATTGTACTTCACTGGTATAGCACGTCTATCGGGGATACCATCAGAAGGCTTCCTGACAAATCTTTGGGGAGAAGACAAGATAATTAAGGAACTGACTTTAGAATGTGAGCTGTTAACTTGCACACTGAGCTCAGTGGAGCAGGCAACTTGTAAATGTCACCGTCAAACCAGATATTTATTAGTTTGAACTGACACAGTCTAACTTCCCAGTAAATGGTGAGAAAATATTCCTTATCACTTGAGACGTTTAAACTGCAGCAGATTGAACACAGCCTGAAAAAAATGTTCTCTTGAGCTGAATGCTCTTATGGCAGCGAGGGAAGTGATGAGATGAACAGTTTCAGTCTTTCCCTTCTGTTTTTGTCCCCTTATTTTCCTGCCACCTGCTCCAAGATGCTCTGCTCTTGGTTGTTTCAACAATCGGAACTGTTTCCAGAGTGCTACAGGGTAAGTGAGCAACTCGGCTTATGCAGTAATGATTACATGGAGAATGTTATGACCTAGCGGCCAGAGTACAAAATAATGGGAACAATTTTTAAAAAAATATTGACTTTTTTCCCCCTCCATGCTTACCAGCTGCAGACTGCACTGTGAGAGAAAACAATCACAGACTCATTCCCAAACTGTCCAGATGAAAAAGACCTGTAGGCTCCGTCGCTTATTACCATAACTCTCTGGAATTGCTTCCTGCCATATATCTGAGTACTATATTCAGGCTAATTTGCCATAACTTTCCACTAGAAACCTATTCCATACCTTGATAAATCTCCTCTCTAGCTCTTCCCACAGCTCCTGTCCTGAAAAACTCAGTCCATATTTTCCTTTGTCCATTTTCATTCTGAATCAGAGATGCTGCCTGAAATATTCAAAGCCTAAAGACCTCAGCGTGCACTGGAGAATTCTCCCCAGGCTTTCCCTGTCATTTTCTTTGCTCTGTGGAGGATCTGGCTTTGTAATAAGAATTCCAGACAGGCAAGCAAAAATGATGCATAGACAGGACTATCTCCTGCCCTTATCTCCTGCGGATAAGGATCTTTTTACCTATAACTTGGGAAAGTATTATTTTATAAGCACGAAAGGAGAAATGCCTTATAACACTGTTGGTTCTGCCCTACCAAATTGAAGAAATAGCTGTATAGAATATAGAGAAGAAATAGAATTTTTAAATAACCGTCTCAAAGGTGTGATCCATGCTATGGGCCCATAGACCTACTCTCGGGCTAAGAGGATGTAGAAATTGTTCAGGCTCCTTTCTGCAATGCTGAACCCAGCACAGTTTCATTCACCTCCCTTCTTGGGTGTCACACTTCGGTAGTGTCATTGCGCAGTGCACTGTCTTGATCCACGGTAGTTTGTATAAGGCTGATGTGTATTATTATTGTATATATACAATACGCTGCAATGACCTCAGAGGAGTCACTACTAGCTGTAAAGTAGGACATGGCCTGATGACCATCGTTCTCCAAGTGCTCAGCATTCCCATAGGGTACTATGGATTACCATATCATCCACTTGTGAATTGTCAGTGCTCATACCTGATTCTGTAAATGCTCATGCACCTGTTTGACCTTGCCCTGTCCTTTACAGGGGAACAGAGTCAGACTCAAGTGCAAGACAAAATGAAATTCACATTGAAAGCTACTGCGGATAGGAGCATAAAAGTCTTTAGTTAGAAGATAGTTTGGAATTTCTTCTTCCATTTCAGCGTTAATTGTGTATTGGTATTTAAATATTTT
The DNA here is from genome assembly GCA_009769605.1 of Bucorvus abyssinicus. Lineage (NCBI taxonomy): Eukaryota > Metazoa > Chordata > Aves > Bucerotiformes > Bucorvidae > Bucorvus > Bucorvus abyssinicus. The sequence continues at coordinate 6,939,809 of CM020035.1, read as the reverse complement.
GCCAGTCCCACCCAGATCTTTGAGATAACATTTGTGTGGTTCATCAGTTAATATTCAAATACTGTGGCCTTAATACAGCTACTGAATCCTGCCTTTACATCTTTTAGCAGGAATCCTTGTAAGTGCCACTAGAATAAAAAGAAAACACTATTTCCCTGAGCAAGTGGCGATGAAGGTGTGCTGTGCCGGAAAAACAGCACTCTTTGTGTGTGTATTATCACTTTTGAGCCCTCTCTTGGTTATCTGTCTTTATTCCACACAAGCATGGTATTAGGAGCCTAGAGCAATCTCTGCGTGCCCTTTCAATAAGAAAAACATCTTGATTTGTATACTTATATAGCACAAGCCAAGCTGAAGTGAGAATTTGTTTCCTGAAGAAAACAGATTTAATGTGAAAGGTGTTCCTCAAAAGTTTCACGGTTTCAGTTGCCTTGGATAAGAACCAAGAAATGTAAGAAACGTAGCTCCTCATTCAAGTGAGTCTGCCACGCGAGAGCTGCAACGTCACAGATGGCAGGGAGGGAACATTCTGTACACAGGTCCTTTTCTTCAAGGCCGGCGTACACATCAGAAGTACTACAGTAGGATTAATGTGATAACCATGAACCCAACACCTTCAGTACCTCACTCTGCCTTGCTTTGTGGTCCAGAAGTCTGCCCAGATCAGAGCCTTCTGCTCCTGCCCCTCAACAGTTATGTGCTCCCTCCACCTACCTTAGACTTTGCAATCCTCCAATTCTTATGGCAACAAATATGTTTATTGGGGAGATAAGAGTCATCTTCAGTTTTCCTGGTTATACATTTGTTCTTAATCTTAATTAATATAATTCCTGAACCTTGAAGTGAATGTAAATATAGACAGAGGACATACATAGTGAGTACGTAGCATCAGCTTTGTAGTTAGTACTGCAGCTTATTGTTTGGAGTGCTGGGAGCTGCCTAAAAGGATGCTGTACTGAGAATACTCTTCAACATGAAAAAGACACCCACAGGAAAACAGCTATTATAGCAAGTAATTGTCAGCAAAGAGGATGTGTCAATGAAATAACTTTTGGAGACCTTTGGTAATTTGATACCTCAACCTCTGGTCACCAAGCTACTAGATCAGAAAAGAAATGTTCATAATTCCTTTTGAAACACCATTCTTCTGTAACAGCAGTGCACTAAAATGTATGGTATATGGCAAATGAAGACTGGATTAGAACATGACCTAACGATTATAAGAAAAAAAGAGGGGAAAAACATTGCACCACCTTTCTGGAAGTTCCATTTATCCATGAAATAACCATTGTATTCATATTTGCATTTCCATTATACAGAATAGCCTACCTCCTGACTTACTAACATGATGGTGTCGTTTTATTCGTTTAAGCCGGATGGTTTGCTTTTCACGGTATGGCCAGCTGGTAGAAAAACAGGGTTCAATAATGCGAACCCTTCACAGTAAATAAATTGCATTAATACAACAGTATTAAAGCTGGGCTCAGCACTTTCTCTAGGACAAGGTCTGTTCTAGAGCTATGCACGCAGCTTTCTAAACACTCACTTGGAGGACTATGAAGGTTACATCTCGTTATATGAAATAATACAAAAAGATGTTGAACTTCCCCTTTGGATTTTGTTTATTCACTTCTCCCCCTTAAAAGAAGTTACATGTTTAATTGGCTGCTTTCAAGCAGAATCTTTCTGTGGCTCTATTTCTTGCTCATATTTACTATTGCAGGCTTCTGTGTAAAATCTTGCAGTGACTAAGGACTATACAAGGAATAGAAAGGTTCTTTTGGTGTTACTCATGTTGACTTGATTGCCTGGAAGATTTAGCGTCCTCGGTGCAGAATTCCACCTCCTCTGTGGGTTGGTACAGAGGATGAATATTCTTTGCTCCATTTCTTGAAGCTGTCAGAGACAATGGGCCTCCCCTCCTTCTTCTTTGGTCTTCTCTGGTTATAGGATATCCACAATCACTCTTGAGAAAACCCTTTTAATAGTTTTCTGTGGAAGCAATCAGCAAAGCCTCTGCTTCTACATCCTAAGCAGATATATACACTAAATCTCTATTCAATAGCATGTCACCTTTCCTGCTGACGAGTGGTAGGAGCTACAAACATCTGAAAATAAATGAAGAGACACTCAACTGGTGTCATGACGTCTTGTTTCTTATGTCACATGATATAAATTGACAAAACTGTTCTGAATGGCTCTGAATTTGTTATAATAGTGTCAATGGCAGGGCCCTGTGGCAAGTGAACCCTTCCATATTGTGTTCCTTTGCCTTTTTAGCTCCTCTGGCGCTCATGCAGCGCTTCCAATCCGTGGCCCAGTTTGACGCCAGCCGGTCATTACTTGAATTCAGCTGACAATAAATAGCATCTGTGCAAAACCCATGCTATTCAACAATGATAACATCCATCAGAGAGACAGTGCATTATTTTTCTGGCACTTAACTTGTTTGGCCTTTGCAAGACAATGAATTTTTTATATATTGCTTAAAGAATTATTTTAGTATTTTGTTTGAGTTTCGTAGAAACCCTGAATTCCTTCAGTATAAATGGAAAATCGCTGTTAAAGAACATAGTGAAATCGTATCTTAATTTGAAGGGTAACAAAACCAAAATGAAAATAAAAACACTTGCCTGCTTTTAATGGTCCCAGTTGCCCTCTTTTTCCTTGACTTCTTTGTAACAACTGCAGTCTTTTTATTTCTGATCCAGTATCAAGGAAGAAGAAAAGCCTGTTGAAAATGTAGTGCTCGAATATGGATAAGCATGTATTTTTCTTCAGAAACTACTTAACCGTTTGCATGTTCACAAAAGTACCTCAAACTTTTAAGTTAGGGTGGAAAATGTGTGCTTTTAACTCTTTGTGTTATTAATTATTCCAATGGGGTAGTTTAGGATCATGAAACAAAGTGGCTCGAGTGCTCCAGGTCTGCTGGCATATTCCTGGTTTGATGTTTCTGGTGTTTGTAGCCGGGAAGTGCGTGAGCAGTAATAGCAGGCATGGGACCTGGCCACCTACCCCGGGATTCAGAAGAAATTCCTCCATTGTGACCCTGGTCACCCTCTGCTCACACAGCCCTGAGGACCTCACACGCCTGTCCTTGAACACGTGTTGTCTGCAGTATTGTGACCTGTGGGTCTGTTTATTAGGAATAAATTGCAGAAGTAGGCAAAATGAATGTCCATACCTTTATGGCCTTTGATAGGGTCACAAGTACCATGCAAATATATTTGCAGTTATGTTTTTGTCCTGTTTGTCTCAATTCTGCTTTCTGTGATACAGCTATAAGGGATGCGCATTGTTCCAAAATAAAAGGTGTTCTAGAAACAACTTGTTAGATTTATTTTGTCTCGTATGTTCCCCAGTTTCTTGTCTAAACTCATTCTGTAGTTATCCACATGAAATGTTACCTATACTTATGTATAGGGGTAACAATATTTTATTATTAAACATTCATGCTAACCTCCTTTTTTTTTATAGATAATGCTTGTCATGATTGTATATGTAAAATAATTAACGTCTAAGTCAAGCCACGTCTGTCTTTTTTGAGAATAAATTCTGCATGCTTACATAAGCATCTGGAGCATGGAGGCATAGCAAAAATCTGTAGCAGAAAGTGATGGAAAGCACTTTTATGTTTTATCTCTCGATAAAAAAGAAAAGCATACATATGTACATTCTACACACACCCATTTCTCCAGTGCACGCACTGACAAGCTCCCACTGTTCCGTCTTTAGAGGTACGCTTGGCACGGCGTAGCTCTACGTCCAGGGTGAAATAAATAAATATATAGAATGGAAAAGACTGTTGCTATATTTGTAGTTGTCATTAGCAAGACAACAAGACCCTGCATTCTCTGCTGATTACAGTTAATATGAAAGGGTAGAAATTAGAACAAACAAGATTTTCTCGCACATTATGCATGAGCATTGATCTGATTTTAGGCTCATGTTCCATGACATCCGTACAGTAGTCAGAAAGCTTGAAACAATTAAGCATAATAAAGATCTAAATATGTAATTTTTCTTTTTAAGCAACTGCTAAATTGTAACCTTAAAACAGTGGAATTTCATCGGTGCCACTGTTTGTTGTTCATAAAGAAACTGAGAAATTTGGGTACGTAGTTTTAATTATACACAATATTTAAGTCTATTTTTATGCATATTTGTCAAGGGTGAAATGCAGATTTTTTTCATCCTGGTATTGTCTTTAAACACCATTTAAGTCAAAGCAGAATGTGTGCTTGAGTTGACCCTTCAGCTGTGTAAGGGATTTCAGCTGAGACCAGCACTCTCTGGGCTGGCCTGACTCTACTTCCATTAAAGCTACTGGAATTGTGATGAGTATCCCCAGGTGAGGATCTGGCCTCCAGTTTTTAAGCAAGAAGTAGCTACAACACAGCAAAAGTTGTAAAGCATTCTCTTTGAAAATTTGAGACATTCAGCAACAAACACTTGCTTTTCCCCGCCGCAGCATCCTCCTGCCTGATGACTCTTCTGCTGACAGTAAACTAAATATTGAACACCCCTTCAAGGGATTTGCCTTTTTACTTCTAAGCTTTTCAAAGAAAGTGATAAAATGTCTAATTATTTGAATAATCAAGGCAATGAATATTTGATCACTAACATCAAAGATGCAGACGTAATTCAGAAGTTGAGGTATGTGCTTAATATTGCGTCACTCAAAACACAAAGAAAAACTATAATTTCCTTGAAAATGCTTTTTTAAAAGATATTTTTCCTTTGGAACAGTGAAATGGAGAATTTGAATATATTTATTTCATTATCCCAAACTTGTCGTTGTGTCATTTGACAAGCTGTTGGACAAAAAAATCAGTGGTCAATTAAGGAAAATAACCTTTAATTTGGACACATTTCACAGTGTCAGTAATGGTGTGAAGGCTGACTAGAAACAGCAATTAATATTAACTGCTGCACGAGCACTGAGGCCGGATCATCCGTTCAGTGTCAAAAAGATCATTTTGTTTCTGTTTTCTTACGAGATACAAGTGAATGCAAGACTTGATCGTTGCCACTCCCTGGGAGTTTCTGCTTGCCCCTCTCTTCCCAGCTTCATCCCCCTTTCCCATGTCATTCCTCAAGGCTCAGCATCCCAGCCAGCACTGCTCATTAACAAATACACTTCGACTTTGACAGGACCTAACGCTCAAGCTGGAGCTATCCAGAAAACAAACCAACCATCTCCTTGTTAATATTTCAAACACACCTTAAGCAGTTCAGGGGCCTTCCATCAAGAGGAGTTGCTAACCTAGAGAGATACTGTCAATTTTATAAAGCCCTGTGCATTTACGCGCCCTGACATGTTGTTCATGATCAAGACGCCATGTTGTTTTGGTTGCAGATAATTAAAGTAATTAACTACTACCTATCAAGATACCGCAAAGGCAGGAAGGCCTGAAGTGATCTAGGAATGAGGGCTTGGACCCTTCACTCTCCTGGCCTGAATGTCCTCGCTGTGCAGTATCTCAGGTGTCTGAGCGCTCACCAAGGCTCTTTTAGTGGACTGCAGACACGCTGCTCATTGATCGAAGTAACGGCTCACCAGTCATATTCTCAACTACCCCATCACTTCTGGCGTGCAGCAACAACATTTGGGCTTTCTACTTTCTTACAGCAGTATAGCAATAGTTGAAACCTCATACTAATCCAGATCCTCCGGCAGGAAATACTTCTAGTCAGCTGCATTTATGTAAAGGAATTTATAGGGTATGTTATCACAATACTCCATTATTTAGTAGAGTTGGTTGTAAAATAGGAAAAATATAACTATTTCATAATATTTTAAGGTCTGACTCTAAGTTATTTTTGTTTAATGGTTACATATAATCTAAACCTCCCATTTGAACCTCCTGTTTGCTGGCAAACCTGATTTCTTTCTTTCCCCCCTTTTTTTTTTAATGAGAGATTGAAAAGTTTTTAAACCAAAAAAATCCCAAACTAACAACTTTTTTATTTAAAGGTGACTTGTCTTCATTTTGTTCTAATAAAGTTTAACCGGAATGGAAATTCATATTCCCCCTGAGAAGGTAAATCTTTCCAAGGCTTCCACAAATCTACAGCCAGACGGAGAAAGCGAGCTAATAGCCTCATTGCTCTTAGGGAAATTAGTACAGTGGCCTGTGGCAGTGTCATTTGGCCACCACATCCACTCACCAACCCTACCCAAAACTGAATGCGAAAGAAGTAAGGCGGCCACCTGGGCTATGCTGATCTCATTGTCAATTAAAACACTGAAATATTGCAGGTTTTCATCTCCATTATTATATCTATAGTGAATAAACGATCCAAGTGGAAGGATAAAGAGAATAAAGGAGGATTATTTACCCAAAGAACTCTCCAATTTCTTGATGGAGGAATTCTTCATCAGAAAAAAACCCCTTACATTTGAGGAAGAATAGCGCAAATTGCAGATATTCACTAGCAGAGACAAAACTTGCTTTAAAAAGGACACAAAACTGCTATTATAATTTCTACTGTTAATAAATAATTGCAAATTGTACTTGTGCGTGGACCTCCTCCTGGAGATCAAAGACCAACTGTAATAAGAAATTCTCTCTTAAAAAGAAGAGGCCTCATTCTAAGGAATGCCTAAAATAGGAATGGGCACTCCAGATGAAAAGACTGCATACGCTGATCTCCTGTAGAGGAGAAGAGCAATGCTGTAGCTTCTTACCGGGTGCTGCTGCAGCTGTTCTCTTTTATCTTACCACACCTTAGAAGTCATTTTTTCCCCCATCTTTACCAGCATTGCCACAACAGGAGCTCAGTGGAAGTCCTTACGCTGTGGTCAACAGCTGCCATTTGACCCCACAGTGCCATAAGTCCACAGATGGCGGGAGAGAGGGGGCTTGTGGTGAGAGGAGTAGCACAGTACAGCATTAACAAAACCCAGAAAACCCATAACCGTAGAATCTGAAGCACTAACATGAGAAGAAAATAAATTCAAGATGGTTTAGATACAGCTTGGCTTAAAACATGAGGCAGAGAAAGCAGCCAGCAGATATTTTAAGGATGTGTTTGCATGGGAAATACTTGGAACTGAAATACAAAGAAGTATGAAGCACTGCATAAATAGGAGAGATGAAATCAGGGGAAAATTAAAAAAAAAAAAGTTTGACAGCAAATGCTCTGTGGTTGCTTCCTTAAACACAAAACACAAAACAAGCTGGACAAAAGCACAAGACAGTGTACAGCAGAGGCAGTGCAGCAGTCACAGGTGGTGCATGAGAACGTTTCCATCCCTGAATTACCTATTTTCTGGCTGGCGTTTCACTGTAATCCCCTTTTTCCCCCTCTGGAACCACTGACTTCCCATCGTACAGTGAATCCAAGCAATGGTGCACACTTCCAAAGACTTGCTTGGGAGACTCATGCCACTGTAACCTACCAGCCCGTGCCATTCAGCACGGAAATTAGTGTCCAGGTCCTGCCTCCAGAAAGAGCCAGCAACAGGCTCCATTCTGCTATCACAAAAGAAATGACAGAAATTAACTGCTCTGTGAAAAGATCTCCAGTCCTGGAGGTGTGTGGTGATTTCCCTAGTCTATTTTTATAATTGAAGGGAAAAATCTTCTTTAACATTTCACATAGATTAGTAGAGAACACTTAATTTATGCTGCTAAGTACTGCCTTAAAATACCCTTACTGGGGTCTTCAAAATGACAAACACTAGACGTCACTCACTCAAGAACAGATTTCCACCACAGACCATAATAAAAAAAGGATAATTTGTGAGGTTCTGAAAGAAGATGGGACTAGTAAAAAATCATCGCATAATTGATTTTTTAATAGCCCAAGATCACTGTCGCTTAATAACGCTGAGACTTTGAGAATGAAATTAAAGCATAAATCCCTGGAAGAGACTTGCATGAGCCTAACATGCAATTATTATTAAGGTTAAAAAAAACCCCAACCAAACAGTTTTAAGGTTCTAAATGTCTCTCTGTCAACAGAAATGCAAGGAGAGAAGGTAAGCACACACTATTAGAAATAAGAGCAGCTCAGCACTGGAGATGACTAGGAAATTGAATTCTCTGATAATGTTCAAGGTCCAAAATTGTTCCATCAGGCACTGCAGTTTTGCAAAAAGGGCTCAAATTAGAAAATTGCTGGTACAACCAGATTTTTGCTCCATGATGGTGAGAAAGGAGTAAAATACATTTTTGAAGTGCTCTTGGGAAACTTGTGCAGCTCAGACAGACTGTTAAAGAACTTTCCAGTGATTTCACAGCTCTGCAGACCTGAGACTCCAAAGCTGGCCTCAGAAGAAAGGCCAGAAGGTCTGTTGTGTTTCTGCAAGTGGCTTTCAGGTTCTCAACAGAAGGGAAACACCACTATTGAAAAAGGCTTTTGGAACCTCCTTGCTGAGGTGCCTCAAGGGAGAAGCTGCCTTGGGGCCAGAAGTTCTTCAAAGATTTTCCCAGGGCTAGCAGATTCTCCCCTTTGTAGAAGGCAGTCTAGGTGCTTAATGAATCATGGCTCAGATGTGTTTCCATATGTAGAGATGTTTCTCTTGAGAGATTTCAATTTCTGGGAAATAGCAGGGTGGTTTTTTCAACAGAAGACTATTTTGTCCAATGAGGTTTGACCAGCCTGTTTGCAGTCTCATTTCTATAGAAGGGAGCTTAAAGCTGCTGGGTTTTTTTTTTTATTTTGAGAAGTTAATGTAAAAAAAAAATTAAGCTTCTACTTAAAAAAAGAAAAATATGTAGCTGAAAACAACATGGTCACTTTTGTTTAAACATTTCTGACAGTAAGTACCCTAGAAGTCTAGGTACCATGGCATGGAAAGAGGCTCTCAGTGCAGCCACTGTGGCTCCAGTGTGACAAGACAGAGTTCCTGCAGCTTCACCAGTTTATGTGTGTAGCACAACCTGGGCAGAAGACACCCAATTGTTTGATGCTTCACTGTTGTGTTTGGCCTGGACGGCCAGCCTAGTTCAGAGTGACCTGGATGATACTGGACTGACTGGTAGGTCCAGAGGTGCAAATTGCAGCAAAAGCTACTCAGTCTGGCGAGTTAAAAAGCTATTTCTAGCCCAAACCACTCTTCCTGTGATGGGCCTGTTCACACACCTGCTCAGCAAGTGAACTCCTGCAGAGTTCACGGATGTCTCCAGGCTTTGAATCACATTTATGCAGCTGATAAGCAGAAATTTGATCTCTAGATACATGTTTGTTCAAACTCTGCAGATACTGCAAGGTGAGATGCCATAGTTTCGATTACTTTTGTTAAATTGCACGTGTGTAAGAGAAGGAGCAAATAAAATAGCCAGAACTGCTGTTATTCAGAAGACACCCCGAGAACCAGGAAACTAGAGAAAGATTAAATGTGACAGGGACTCCCTGGAGGGCTTTGCAGCAGTTAGGGAGAAGTGGATTTTTTTTTTTTCTTTTTAACCCCAGCACATCTGAAATGGAGAGTCTGAGACAATAAAGAATAGCATTTGTTTAATAATAGATAATTTCATTCTTAATTCATCTGAGGAAGGCACTAAAGAACTATTTAAAGCACAGTGGAACATTATACAAATAATACTTCCTTGGACAACAAAGGCAAAATAAGGTATGCCTAATGTGAGACAGGGAATTGCTAGAGAAGCTCAGACAATACTGTAGCCTTCTGTTGACTTTTTTAATAGTGACAATTGTAGAACGGGTCTATGTGCTATGAATAGATGCTATGAATAAAATTCAGGTACCCTGCTAGTCGGTTTTTCTTACCAATAAATACACACCCCAGAAAACATTAATCCATGTGGCGAGTAGTATTTAATCTGTGTCCTTTGTGCAGCTGATGGAATTACAATAGGGATTCATTACAGGTACTGTACCCCTGTCTGACGTGAGGCACCTGAAACAGTGCTGAAGCCAAAGCCCAGCTGGAGAAGAGAGGTGTTGGCACAGAGGTTGTCGGAATCTGTGATCTGAATCCCACAGCTGGGCACCACCTATGCCACGGAGTTTTCTCTCAGCTTGGAAAAGTGAATACCTTTACCTGTATTTACATGTTAATGCCATGTAAGACTGACTTTGGGTGGCCTCAGCAACCTTTGGTTCAGTTGATAGTCTAAGCAGTTGTTATTGTGCTCCACACCTTCATTCTTGCAAGAGACAACTGGGCAGTTTCATGTTGCCGAATCGAAGGGGAAACACACTGATCTTTCTTAAGATGACTTGCCTGTGAATTTATTTCATTGTGTTGGATTCGACCTGAGCAACTCTTTCTATGTCTTATCAAGCTGAGTTACTGCTTAATCTGAGTTGAAATCTAAGAAACCAGAGGTGTGAGACAGGGATTTGAAAAACCTTATTTCAGAGGAGTGTGACTGAAACTAACCCCCTGCCTTAGATTAGCAGAGTCACGTCTGAAGAACTGCCCCTCTTATTTAAGCTATACCAAGAGGCAAGACAGGGCATTGGCTTAATGCTGCTTCTTGGAAAACCACACGAGTATTTGAAATAGAATTTCTAATAGTTGATACCGCAAGGCAATGAAAAGACTTTTGAAGAGCTCTTCTTTCCTTTTTATACTTTTCCTTTTCCTAAGGTCTTTCCTTTTCTATGCCAGTTTGTTAAAACTACAGAGATGTCCTCAGAACAAACCTGCGTGGGTCAGATGACTTCAGCAGGCTCCTGACAATCGAACGGAGTTGAACTTCTAGCTTTGTCAGAGCATGAGAAGAGCCGTGTCAGATGTGGTCTAGGCCATTAGCCACTCCCCAGTAGAGAGTGACCAACAGTGTCTACCTAGGGAAAAATATAAGAATCAGACTTTGTGACTGAGGCAGAGATTATATCTTCTAAGTCCTCGGTGGATTTTTTTTTTCCATCAGTTTGGCTGCTGGCCTTTTTGCTTCAAACATATTTCTGGCTCCTAGCCATGAATTTGACTAGATGTTTAACTAACTTGTTTATCTAAGCTTACCATTTAACTAGTTGATACAAAATTACCTCCTGATTGTTTTGACCCTGCTACCTAATCAGTCCGTTTGTTGCACCCTAGTTCTACTTTGAGAAACAATGAACAATTTTCTCTCTTAACTGCTTCATTTATGATCGCACAGACATGGGTCATATCACCTGCAGTTATCTCTTTTCCAGCTTTAGGCTTGCTTGTTTTTTAACTTGACGAAGAAGTTATTCAATATGTTTGCTCATCCTTCTCCCTGACTTGAATTCTTTTACTTCCTGTTCTAAGACGAGGACTGATCTAAATAAATACTACCCAGAGACCCCTTACGTTCTTTGAAGACAGCAATGATTTTTTCAATAGTGCTGTGTAAATATGACATATGTGAAATACAATGAAATTTGTTGGAGACTTCCAATACTGAAGATTAAGTAAGTATGATTTTACTCTATGTAAAAATGTGCTGGTGAAGAAGCTAAGTTTTCAGCAGCAGCAGTTACAGTAACTAGCTTGCCTGCTTTTCTCATGCTGGGGATAATTCTGCCTTGGAGATGTTATTCGTTGATATCTTTTTTCCATGACAGATGTTTAAGCTGATACTTAAACTGACAAGAGTGAAAACAGACCTAACATCAGCTACATTTGATAGAAACCCCCTAGCATCAATAGAACTGGTATAGACCCAAAGTCCTTTATCTTACCTCTCAGGCAGTGGTTTGCCAGCCCTATATATGATAATGTAGGAATAATTGCTTATTACATTTCTGCTGTAGCATACACGCATTGTGTAATTCAGCATTAATGTCTGACAACCCAGCTGTCATCTTTCCAAAAATACTTGCTGTCTAACTACTGTAGCTGCTACTGCTTCTTCTTCAAACCAAAGGCAGAGATTCTGCTCCGGGGCATTATGACAGGGTGTTATCTTTGGAAAAGACAGATGTTTGTGCTGAAACTGTCTGTTGGTTTTAAGGCTTATGCACGTTTCAATAAATAAGTGCTAAATTAGTTGCCAGGTCCTGAGTTAAAGTTCAGACTAGGACATCTTCTAGAGAGATAATTCAGTGACACACAAAACTAAGAGCAGCATGTTCACAAAAAAAGTTTCAAATCACTTTTTAAACAATATGGAAGCAGCTCTGGCCTTAAGGCTTATGTCTGTGGAAGGACAGTGTATGAAATAGATGGAGTTGTCATTCTCTGCCCTTCTCCATTTCATTAACCAAGAGAAATATTTCAGAGGGAGGGCAAATAATTCCTCACCTTATAAGGAATTTTATTATTTGAAGTAGTATGATAGTCCTTATTGACCCAACTTTGATTTGTAAGCTGATGATGAAATTAATTTGGCCTTTGGTATAACCACAATTAACTTCTCCACAAGGGAGGTGATACGATGTCTTGCAGTAAAAAACGTCTCTTTGCAAAGAGCAGCACAGGGCCTGGTGTGTTGTTTGAGACTTCAATAGACTTAGGTCAGGCTGAAGTGGTTTGTCTGCCTCCGGCTGGTCCTGTGCATGGGGTGGAATTTCACCTTGCAGGATAAATTATGGAAATTCTTTCGCATCAGAATGACTGACTATTATCTGATGTGGGAGTTTAATTCCTCATTCAGATTCCAGATAATGGACCAAACAAAGATCTGGAGGATGACACTGATTGAACAGTGTTTAATACTCTTTGTTTAGAAAGTCTGGTTAACTTGTCACTGCTCAATGAATATGTGTTGTGTCTGTGTGTGCTTTAGACTCTGTCTTGTATTAATAAATGGAAGTAGGATAAACTACTGGAGCTTTAAAACTACTTACAAGGGAATACATGAAACGCTCCCCTCACTCTTTTAATGTGGTAACTACTTACAGAATTAAAGGATGGGGAGAAAAAAAAAGAGAAGAAAGAAAGAGGAAGAGGAAGAGAGGAAGAGAGAAAGAGGATATTTTTTTTTTTAAATTCTGAAAGTCAGTCATCTGCTATTAAATTACCAGGTCACCAATTTGAGGACTAATTCTGGGAAACACGCTCAGTAGGATCACTTTAACTCATTCTGGGGTTACAGATAAACTAACAAAGGACAAATAATTCAGAAAATAAATATGAGACGTGGGGAGGCAGTTGAATAAAAGTACAATACCGTTTATATAACTAACGAAATCTATGTATGCATGGATGTGTGTATATATATATATATATATACAAAAACCTTATGAAACGTCAAATTTGCAAGCTGTTCTGTACACAGAGTTTACATCTGTATAATTTAGTTAGTGGGACCAAAAAAAGACCACTTTAAGAGGAACAGCTTTGCAAGTTAGAACCTAACAGTATTTCTCTGTATGCCAACTGGTCCCTCCTGTTCAGTTAACCATATGCTTCATTTCAACTTTGGACAAGAAAATAAAATTAACAAAATAAAAGTTCATTTGTCTGGTGCTGGAGCTCTGACACAGTCTGATCCTGTCTGCCTTGTTAGGAGCTGGAGAGGGTCAAGGGCACTGGCAGCTGCTCATTGATTCCAGATACTGGAAGAAAATTTTGTTGTAACAATTTTGATTTTCTTTGCCAAAGTAAGAATTTTCTATATGAAAATTACATTTCTGCTTCCCCTTGTCTTGTTTGAATTACACTCCTCCCACTGTACTTCCTGCTTCAGCTGGAAAACCTGAAGCAAAGACTCAGCTGCTGGCTTGGAGGCTCCTGCAAATGCCACCTACAACTCACATGCCGAGGACACTGTTCTTATGTGCTGGTTTAGTTCTTTTCATAGTCATTTGTGGCACATATTTGTGAGTGAGCAAGGTATATCAGCAGCAGAGAGTTAGTAGAGCAGCAGAGTAGCAATTAGTAAATCAAGTTTTCACTTCCTCCTTTTCCTCTGACCAGCTATTCAAAGCAGTATGAAAAGCTGCAAGTGTTCTCTGGGGAGGAAAAAAAAATGAGGAAATAAATTGAAGCATTTCAACATTGAAACGCTTTGATTTCTTTGGTTTATTTTAAATCATTTAAAAATGCCACGTGTATTTTTTTCAGAGCTCATACTGGTTTAAAGTAAAGGGAAAAAAATGAAATAAAATGTATTTATTTCATTTGTATTAGATGGGTACCTTTGAAGCAACTCTTACTAGATTCCCCTCTTGGGGAACACATGGGCTTGCTTGAAAATCTCTCCCTAAAGGTGTGCGGCAGAGTCCTTTTGTGTGAGCCTGAGCTGGAGGAGGCACACTGAGAACACAAGGCACTCCACTCACCAAGGGGTCTGTGATCAGACCAGAGCTAGCGCAGAGTAAGCCCCAAACACACGAGATACCGACCTCAGCACCGACTGCCTTGCTCTGTAGAGTCACTCCTACTGCAATACAATCCCTGGCGATGGAGATGAGCCAGACCTCTCTCGTGCTGTCCCAAGGGCAGGGATTAGCTCCAGCCATGTGTCTGCAGAGGACCTCAGTGGAAGCCCTGGAGGTACAGCTGCTCTACAAACACAAACATCAGAGAGCTGATGCCTTTGTTTTCCTTTGAAATGCGAATAACGACATTTTGAGAGAACAATGGCTTTAGAATTTCCTTAGGGCAATCTAGTACAGTAGCTGTACCTCAAAGGATTTGCTAACAGCTGGAGACACTTGAAAATGCACCCTCTTACTTCTTCTAAGAGTTGGCCTGTAGCCCCTGCAGTATTGCAGAGATTTGAGATAATCTTGGAGAAGATATGTGCTTGCTTTGCACATCTATTTCGGAATAAACTGCAGCAAGTGATGAGCTCTCCGGCTCCCCTCCTCCTTTTTTCTCCTGAGCATTTGGCTTTCTTAGTGGGTATCTAATGGTACGCTGTAGAGGGATGTGTATCCTAGGAGCAACACGTACCAGGTGGCTTGTCCCAAGCAACAGCTATACGCAGGTTATGCATATGCAGCGTGGCTGTCAAAATGAGAAGCTCAAGAAGAATCAAGCACAGCGCATACGTGATCCAGACTCCTTCACTCGCCCTCCGTTGCAGCACAGAGGATACACAGACTTTCTCTGCTGGTGAGGGAATTTCACCTGAGCCAGGGGCTCTCAGAGGCAGCCTCCATAACCTCTGCGGGCAGGTTGCCGTACGTGACAGCCCTTCTCCATCGCCTTCTCCAGGGAGCCCTACAGCTTCTTCAGGGAGGATGAGTTACAATGTCCCAACATAATTCTTTATTATTTTCCAACTTTGACAATTAATAACTAATAAGTCCTATCTAATCAAATGGGATTTCAAGTCCATGGTCTAAACTCAATTTACTTTCATAACTGCAATTTTTTCCTTTTCCTTTCCCTGAAGGCACTCTCTTCCTTGAATTGTGGGAGGTGAGGATTAAGCTGACAGATGGTATCAGCAGAATAATGATTATGAGTTTTAAAAACCTTGATATTTTGGCTTAGCACACGATTTTTCATGCAAATACTGACATAGATATTTGCATCCAATTAAGAAAGTATAAAACTATGCCATTCTCTTACAGTTTACCTTAGAATCATTTAATGTGTCATTAAAAATACCAAGAAAGAATGCTCTGAAAGGGATAAAAAATCAATGATATATACATTACTTCTGCTGGTTTGCTGTTCTGGTACTATGTGGCAGTGAAAATAGGCTATATATCTCTTTAAACTATTTTGTTAAACTGACCTGCTGCTCCCAGTTTTGGGTCCTGTTCTTACCAAGAGGATCAATTCACATCATGACACACCACTTAGCGCTAAGGTAGTGCTAGTAAGTAACAAGACTTGAGTGTTAACTCTTCCAGAATTTCCCTCCCTGTGTCTTCATAGAGTATTTCAACATAGTCAAGGTTGAAAGGCTTGTAATGAACGTGGGCTGATCTATTTCCATAGGGTAAGTTATGTCTAAAGGTACACCACTTGTTAGCTGGACACAGACTGTCAGTGATAGGTGTTAGCCAGTGATTTAAACATCAAAGCCAACTGACAATCTACATGAAAATGTTTTTAAATGTCCTCTCTTAATTCTAGTGCATCAGAATAAGAAATTAAGGAAATAAAGTCCTTGGAGAAGTCTAAGGAACAGTGTTGGGTAGGTAGAAAGAAAATCAAAGTTGAACAAACATTTACTCATGGTTGTGGTGGAAGCTGTTGCTGACATTTCTTGATGGCCCGTTTTTCTTCACTATAATGAGATGTTTGTGCTACCTCGAAGGGGGAAACAACATTTAAGAATTAGACCTTTAAAACTTAAATTCTAATTTTTTTTCCCAAAGAAAACACACCGCTGTAACTTCGTGCTATCCTTTCACTCCAAGAAAGAGATTTCCCTGTCTTTTGTGCTACCTTTTGTGATGCATAGCAGTGGCTAAGGAAAAGGAGAGATTGTGAAATATCTGGGGAACTGCAACACAGGCAGGAAATTCATAGGCAAGAACAAAGGCATTAGTCACACTAACATAGACATATAGATGATGCTCTTGCAACATGTCTAAATTGTTCCTGGTGTGAATGTTCTCAGAAAAAGCAAGATTAGCAAATATCAAGGTTAGTTTTTTGTTTTGTCTTGTTTTGTCTTCTCTGGGAAAACCCATTTTCTCGGCAATTCCATTGACAATTACACTCTCTGGTATGAGAAGTAAAGCCCTGACTTATTTTCATATTATTTCTTTCACATTACTTTTTAAAAACGGGGAAGGAAATGTCCCAATCTCTCACCGATGTGAAGTCAAATATGAAATAACCTATGTTTATCATAATAACTTAAAAATCTTCCATTTCATTTCAGTATTTATCCCTGTAAACAGCATTACCTTGCTAGCTTAAAATTTAAATAAAATTACGGCTTTGGAATGCCTTTAAAAAGTGTTCTGATGAAATGTCTTGATAATTTTGAAATATTTTCCAAAGTGGTTTTGAGTCAAAAAGCTTCCAGACACAATTTTCCATAAATGTCAGGGGTTTAACATGCTAGATTTTGTTCTTTTAACCAAGAGTTGCAATTCAGAAGGTCTTGACCAGATATAGCTATCTTAATTCACCTCTTTCTCATAGACAGGCAGAAGGTAGAAACCTCCTTCTTATCACATCTGTTGTCAGTGAATAAAACGTAATAAGGAAAATTATTCAAATCTCATGAAATGTTGTTTTCATGAGAAACTTTTAAAAGACTGGACACGCAGTCACATTATTTAGCAAATTAGTTCAGTGTTACATGATGGATAAGCCAGGGGCAGCCTAGTACACACTGTTAAACACAGATAATAAACACTGCAACTTAACCTTCTCATCGCAGAGTGCACTAACTCACATTAGCTTACACGTTCCTCAGCTTGAGAGCAAGCACCTGGACAAGTGTCAGGGGCTGACTTACCAAACTGTAACTTGATCGGTTCAACAAGCATGTAACTTCTAGGCTAAGAAATCCATGACAACTCTCTTTCTTGCTTTCTTTTTATCCTTTCTATGAAAAGTGCACATCGATCCCGACTCCCTGTCTCCTGCAGCCTCTGACATACTGCAAAGCAACAGTTGAATGTAGGAAGGATGACTAACTTGTACCATCAGTCTGTAAAAATGGTAGTGGAGGTTATGAGAGGAGAAAAAGAAACAGCACTGCCATCCAAATGGTATTGCACCATAAATACCGATGGCTGGGTTGCAAGTATTGCTTGCAGGTTGTCTTCTTTATTCAGAGGTATCAAAACCTCTGGTGGGCAATTCATCACCTCTTTAATCCTATTAGCAGTAATGGAGAAATGCCAAGCCATTTCACACAAATCTTCATTAGCTCTCTTTAAATTCATATAGCATCCAAGATTAGAGTGCAACCTCAGCCAAAGAACAACGGCTGGCTGTTAGTCAACCAAAAAATCCAACCCTGTGGTAGAGGGGCATCGCCTATTTAGTTCTAAAGCACAAGGATGACAGAGAATCAGAGTTAAGTTTTTTATTTGGAGATGTTGAAGCTTTATGCGTTTCATTTTATTTGCACACAGGTTGGTAACATTTTGTACTTTGAGTCCGTGCTATGAGGCAAGGTTCACAGTAATTCCTAATAGCCGTTAACCTTTGTCACCTGTAAATGCTTTAGGCTTTGAAACACTGGGGCGATAACCAGTAGCCTGGCTGAATTTGCAAACTACTGTTGTAAAATTTTCAGAGACTGATGTACATTTTTATGGTTAGTGTAAGAGGGTAGGAAAAAGCGTAATTTCATGCAATGGCTAGAAGCTAATGCTAGACAAATACAAATTCAAAGGAGTATATTAAAGGTAGGTAGCCAGCAGGACAATTTACCTGGGAAGAGATGGATACTTACTTACACACCTAAAATCCCTATAGGGATCACTCATTTAATTCAAAGAGCAAATATTTTAAATCTTTAAAAAAAAAAACCCAAACAAACTATAATCTCAAAAGGAATAAAAAATCAGAACTGTTTTTTCAAGTGAAATATTTTGACATCTTCTTGCAGCAATACTTCAGGCTTTTTACCAAGTCCTGTGATACGCCATGCTCACGTCATTCCAGGAGGAGCCGTGTGAGAAGATAGTGTGGACAATCTGAAAAAAAGCAGCTGCCTCCTCTGTAGAAAATGAAGAATTTGGGGATTCATGTTGCAATGTTTAGGGCCTCCTGCGGTTTTGATTCTTCAAACGTAAGTCAGCAGTCTTACAATCCCATTTAATCCTAAGTGACCTGTTCTTCTCTGGAGGGATTCAGCCATACAGGATACGGAAAGGGGCTATTCATCAGTTTGGAGATAAGGATGTGAGTGAATACCTTGCTGGATCAGCCCAGTGCTGAGCAATGAATGAAAACTTCCAGTGCCTGTTCACAGATGTGCTGCCATTTATCTCACACCGTATTCTGGCAAACAAAACTCAAGGGAGAATACGTTAGAGAATAATCAGGCTAATGATCCGCAGAGATCCTTGTGTTAATGTTATCTCTTTATACTAAAAGCATGCTTTTAGCTAAATTCTTTTTCAGTTCCCTTCCTTGGCACCTAAATGACTAATAGGATGATAATAGCACTTTCATTATTTTAGGGACATATTTACACCTTAATGAAAGAGCTCTTGGGGGGACACAAAAGACAGAGATGCAAGTGCTTAAACTAATAGAAAAATGTTTTGTGGATTATGTAAGAAATGAAAACATTAACCACTCGCCACGCTATCATCTTCGTCTTAAAGAAAAAAACCCCAAGAGGTAATGAGATTTATGAAACAGCAGTCAAACTTCATCCTATCATTGTACCATACAGTCTATTTCGGTAAGTTATGAGGAAGAAACCTGCAGTTCAGTTTCATGTACAACCAGGAACTGGGGAATTTGTTTCCATCCATGAAATCACACTGGTTTCTTTTGTGATAAATATATAATCTAAAGCAATGACTGACTGCCCTTCGAATACTTCTAGCTATCAACAACCTTGACACACCAAGGTATTTAAGAATTTGGGGCTCACTGATCTTAACCATTTCAAATGCATGCATTTTTAAGGAAAAATTAAATAAATTTTATCCTCTGTGGTACATTAAATTTACTCATGAGTTTATGGGCTAGCCAAGTTCTGGTCTCATATTCTTCTGGACAGTTCTCAGGTCAGCAACCAGCAAGATGCAACATCTAAGGAGTAGCAAAGGAATAAAGTAAGATATTTCCCTTCAGATGGCCCTTCTTAATGTAGCATTTGGTAACAGGAAAAAAAAAAAAAGGGCAAAAAAAAAAAAAGAAAAGAAAAGAAAAATGGGGATGAAATCCAAAGTCCAAATTTAAAACACTGAAATATGCCAGCATTTGATCTAAGGAGCCTACAGAATTAGCATAGTGAACATATGTTCGTGTTCAAAGATAACAGACATTTTTGATAACCTTAAACTCTGATCTACATATTTAAATGTTCTTTTTTTTTGAATGACTTAAATCAGGGTCACCTTCATAATCTGTACAGAGATATATGCACAGCTTTCATTTATACAAATGTTTAAGTACAAATATTGCACCTCAATTTTTACACGGTAAATCTGTATCAAATTGCTCATTTTCTTATCCAGTAATTTTTGTAATGTATAATTATATTTCCTCTCCCTGCATATGTGTCAAAACTCTGTCAGCATAAATTATGCTTGAATCTCATTCCTCTACATCTGAGTTCGCTAATTGTTGGATCTCTTTTCTCTTTGCTCCATAATCTTCACTTTTAAACTCCTCAGCAAAGTCCAACCTGGACAGCAGCAATCCAGTTGGTTTACAATTTTTACCAGAAAGCAAATATTTCTATGAATAACTTGGGAACGTCATAACTCTCCTAGCCCAGGCCATCTCTGGAAACATTTCTGACTAGTTCAAGTATTAGTTACGACTAAAGACCATTTGGTCTGGACAGACCAATAGGGTGATCTAATAGCATAAGTCCCACAATTCCATTAAAAGCACCGGCAAATGCCTAAAAAAGCCCAGTCACAAAATTATCTTAAAACATTGCGAAAGCTTCTTGAAAATGCAGATTTTTTTCTTTTCCTTGTTACATATGGTACTTACAGGAACCACAGTGTTCATGGGAAGCACATAGGACCATCTGCAATTTTACCTATAAAGATCCCACTTTTAAAGTCACGCCTTCCTGAACAGCTCACTGTGGTTCGCAGAGAGGAACAGCCCCGAGTACAGTTTGCTCTGTGTAACATTTAAGCTGTGACCATCTCGGTCTGTTTTTTGGCTAAAACTCAACGCTGTGTTTCCAAGCTGTAGACACATTTCCATCCAGAACTGAGCTAGCCCTTCTGGCTCGCCCACATCTCCAGCTGCACTGCAGGATAACACCAGGCTGGAAGAGGGGCCTGAAAGTGCTCCGTACGTATCTAAATCCTTCGCGTAACTGACGGGAAAAGTATCTTCTCCCTTTGGATTCTTTTTCTTTGCTAAAGCGAGCCCTGATTAGGCTCTTAAAGTCAGATTTCACATCAAGATATCACAGATACTCTTATTAGGATGGATAGATCTCAGGGCATTTGAAAACGCTGGGCAAGTAATCAGATCCAGTTTGGAGCAGTACTTGTGTTCCACGTGTAATTATCCTCCGCAGGCCAGGGAAACTTGCCAAAGGCACTGCTGCAGCTTTTACAGCAGGTTATATACTTGCATTTTATATATGAATCTCTAAAGATACTTCAGGGAAATACCGGAGAAGCAAACTGCGTTACTTGCTGTGCCGGTGGATATACAGCTTCCATGGCTTCAAACAAAGTTTTTTTCTTTATGGGGAAGTTTTAAAAATCCAGCATCCATTTTTACACTTTGGCCACACTATTAGAAGCAAACAAAATCTAGCACACAGTGTTAGGAAGATTACACCAAGTCTGTTATCATTCATGCTCTTGGGTAACTAAATCCCTTAAGGTCATTTGTCAGCATTATAAAGCACCCACAGTGCGTGCAGCCACCCTCTCCGTTTAATGTTCTGGCTGCGGTGTGCACCTGCATTCCTAGAAAGGCTTGGGGCAGCGGATGAGCTCATTAGGACTGCAGGCTTAGCTAAGCATCTTAAGGCTTTTTGCTGTTTTCGTACTCAGTCCTTTGCACTGGCTGCTGGAGGCACTTGCATTTTGCCAGGAGTGAAGGAGAATGAATGTGATTCTTTCCCACTATGAATATTAGAAAATATACCAAAGCATCTCTAAGTATTGTGAGACTAACTGTATCTTCTGTACGCGGGATAACTGGGTTTTTGGAAGAATACAATGATCCCTCAATTCTTTTCCACTCACTACAGCTCCCAGTCCCCCCACTGGCAGAGCTATTGCTACTCAAGTTCTTCACCTCACAGAAAAAACTGCAGCCAAAGGTGCTTGGGAATTTGTCGGTTTGACTCCTGTAATCTAATTGGTCTGAGTGAAGTCCCGGTCCGCTCCTTCACTCCAGGTCTCAGGACTTTCTCCTCTTTCACTTGCCCTTAACACCATGTTCTCCCACATCATTCCCTCCGAAAAGTGGAACTCACACCTCTGGCCGTTCTTTGCCCTGAGAGGAGAGCAGAGGAGCCGCCCAGAGAAGAGCCGCTCTGCGGACCATGCTTTCGTTGGCTGTTCACCCAGGAAAAGCTGCTTTAGCTACAAGGAGAGGGAGAAGCCCAAGGTCTGTACTCAGTCGCTTGGGAAGGTGCATGTGCAGGTTCCAGATTACATGGCACAGCTACCAGAGAGGAACATTTTTACATCAGGGTGTACTGAACAGCATTATATATTCATCCACTCTCCAACCAATGGTTGAGAAGACAACATCATTAAAAAAAAACAAAAGAGGTTTAGATTCAAATAAATGCTGTAAATTTTTTAAGTGGCACAAGTGAGATAGTGCTGCATTAAGAATGGGTTAAAATTTAACGAGTACAATAATAGTTAGGACTTCATTGAACTCTGATATTCTGACATAAACGCCTCCTTGTATGTTTATATTCTCAGTCCTTGAGAAACAGACTAGCAAATATTTGGGTTAAAATGACATAGAAACAATGTTTGGCTTTTACTACCAAAAATGAAGAATTAATATATCTAAAAAAGGATTAAATATACCTTTCAAATGTAATATTTACTTGATTTCTACCAAATGGAATGAATCATTTATCAAGTTAGTGATTTTAGTGCTAAAGAAAATACCTTGGTTTTTTGAATGTCACCCAGCGGATTAGAAAAACCCATTTGGTTGCCAGTGTGGATGAAGGCCAGACATAATGATTTATTTTTTTATGGGCTCATATGTTTATTAACATTTGTGAAAAATAAAATGCTGCTACCTCAGATCTGTGTGTAAATGGGAAGTTCATTTTCTTATGATAAGTATTCATTATTCACAGCAAAGAAAGCATCCTATGGTTTATATAAAACAAGTGTTTCCTGCTCCGTAAAGAGACAACTTTGAAAAAAGCAATCTGCATTTTTGCGGGATACAGAATCTTCCTTTACATTAGAAACATACGAAACCCCTCTAGACCCCACTAAGAAAAGAAAAAACTCTGAAGTATTAAATTATTGTTAGGCCTAGTTACCTCTTCCAGCTAATGACAAAGCTGTTGTCATACCATTGCAGGTCATCCCTAGGGCTGAAACCATGAAGCCAACCTGCAGACAATTGTCTTCAGAGTTTTATGAATAACATGGTAGGATACAGATCATCATTTGTGGCATGACTCTTTCTTTGCTATCTGGAAACGTGATGTTGTGAAAGATCGTAGTAAGTAATCATGATTTAGGCTTTTAGAAAGACTTATGTCAAATTTATGAGTTAGGTCCTATAAACAAATTGGGCAGACACCTAAAGGAAAATAACTTTCAGGTTTAATCCCTAGTGAATTGACCTTTACTAAATCAATTCTTAAAATGAGTTAATCCTTTCCGATGGTGTTATGATGGAACTTAGTTTTCCATCAGTTTGGAAACTGAGCATTTCCCAATCAAATTGGGAAGTTCCTGCAGAAGCAGGAATGGAGAAAGTCGGAGAAATATATCTAGAATTGTATGGTCACGCCTGAAAAGCATTAGTCTAGCAGTGTAAATCCATTGCTTCAGTTCTTCCTAAAATCAATTTATTCAAAATTAAAATTGGGAAAATTGAAATTATAACTTAGGCTTGCTAAAAGTTCTCCTATGAAACCTTCCAGACCTACAGAATTTAAGGGAGCAAATGTAATTGTGGATGCCATAATACAGGATGGATGAAAGCAGTCTAGAAGCGATGGTAAAAACGATCCCCGGTAAAACCTTACTGAAATGCATTCAGGGATTCAAAAAAACCCAAACAAACCAACCGAAAACTCAACATAAAATGGATAACAACTATACTTGAGTCCTGAATAATGACCTTCTCAGATTGCTGTAAAACTGGTGTATGGCACAGGAATACAGCACACAAGGTTACAGATATTTTTTACAGTCTCAACTACAATAAAAATGAGATATTCACAAGTTTCCTGTGCTCATATAAGAGAAAAACCTCATTTTTAATACAAAGACCTATATTTGAGTTTCACTTTTTCAGGAAGGCTTCCAATCTTGGAAGTGTAAAAGAACAAAAAATTATCTCACAATGAAAAGAACTGCCTTTTGTTTTTTTCCTTATTCACTTATGTCCAAAAGCCTACTGATCTTTCATTCATCTGCGTCGAATTAAGGTCGAGGGGGAGGCTGGGTTTGTTTGCTTTCTTTTCTCCTAGGAAAGCTGACCTGGTTATTGAACTTATCTCTGTGGTAAAAACCTAGAATAGAACTTCCTTGATGCTGCTGTTTTCCTGAGGCACTCACAACTTGCACAATCTGCTTTCCGAGACTATCAGAATCTGTGTATAGGAAACCCTTGAATGGAAAAGTGAAGTTAAAGAAAAACCTTTCTATCATCCCTGTGCTATGAAGACTAATTAAACTTACTGTTTAACCTGAGAAATAAACAAATATTTATCGAATATCTAGTCATTAAATTGTCAAATAAGCATACTTTGGGCTTAACTAGGTTAGCTGCCTCATTTATCTACCAGTCTTCATTCACGTTCAAGAGTATATCACACTCTTCATCCTTTATCTTCTACATCTCAGACATTCTGGTATTTGCCTGGTGCCACCCTATGTTCAGTATAGAGTTTTATTACAGAAGAATGAATTGAGGTTTGCAAATATACGTCAAATCTCCCAGGATGACTTCAGTTAAGGAGAATATTTAAAAACAAGAGTTATTATGATGAAACTGATAATTATACCATATAGAAAGATGTGGAGGATGGAAAAGGAGTACATCGCACCAGAGTGTTATATATTAGCCGCAACGGGAATAACAGGGTAACTCCTGTCTCGCTAAATTCAATGGCAGATTTGCCACAAAAAAGCGAGGAACAAGCAGCTACTTTCCTGACACACTAGTTCCTCTATAAACATCAACAGTTGGACTAACTTCAAAGCTGGCTTTTTAAAGCCGTAACTATGTGTTTATGCAAACGGCCACCAATTCCGGCACTAGGTGGGAAATACTGCACATGTCAGTCAGTTGAAAAAATAGTGAGAACTCACCAGCCACAAAGACACTTTCCAGCAGGCACTTCATGTATCGTTCACGGCTCAGTGCTGCTGTATTTCCACGTTTTGAGGTTCCAGCACAGCGATGAAAATATGTATATCTCCTTACTTAAAAACAAAACAAACAAACAAGAAGAACTAAATATACTGAATATTTTGTATTCGCCGTGAATTATGATTCATGCTATTCCTCGCTTCGTTTTGTTCATTGTCTGGCTTCTGAAAAGCAGACATGCTGCTGCCTCAGGAATAGTTACAGCACATAGTAAAACTGATTTCTCCATGATCAAAATCCTTCATTTTTTACTTGCTTATTTGTTTTTAAGCACAATATTGCGGTTCAGTTAGGCTGCGTAATGGAAGTGTGTATAATAGCAACTTCTTGGTTGAGTTCTTTACGGTATTGACATTTAGAAAATGAATTTAAAATAGCACAATGGCTACATAGACTATTTTCAATAATAGTAGATAGCTTTTTTTTTCAAGAATAGTAGATAGCTTCACTCCTAGCTCGAATTTCTAAAGCGTTTTTTTTTTCCTAGAGAGACTCTGTAAGGGTTAATTAGGAAATTATATCAATAGGAATATTAAATGCCTTGAAAGTAAACAACCATTCATTAGAAGTGATTATCATTATTGTTCAGTAAGTCTCTTGATGAAGGAGAAATGAAAGCTGTGGAGTCTGAGTACGTGACAATTGTAAGGTGCCTTATTTACCCGTACAGGTACCAGCCAGACGCCATGGCTGATCGGATGGCTTATAGAGCATGTCCTCAGTCTGCCACAGGGTTTTAAGTGACACAAAGAAATTTTGCCCTGAGAATTCCTTCTGATCACGAACCTTCACCCAGAATAAGCTCTTAGGTTGTTCGCTTAGAATTTTGCTCGACAAAACTAGATTGAAAAATATTTTTCCAAGGTTGTGCATTTTGCTCGCTTGATCAGGAGAAATAACAGACTGTGTCAAAGTGGTCATTTCTTGAAACACAGCGTGAGTATTTTCATCATCTGTAAAAGGGGTGAGATCAATAGTTAATTACCTCATGAGGCAGCTGGAAGAACTACCTAACAACTCCAGTAAAGGGTCAGTTAGAGAGAGATCAAACCCTGTTCTTACTTAAGATGCGTCAACACCTCAAGATGCAGGTGCGACTTGTACCAGCAAGCTTCCTAGTCACCTCCCCTGGGTGGTGAAAGCAGCGGAGAAGAAGTGACACTGCGATATGGCCTTGCACAACTTCAGGCAAGGTGCGAAGCATGAGGCACATCCGTGGTGTTAACCCCCGCTCCAGTCTTCAGGGCAACATCGGTGCTACCATCACGCCGTCCGTCTGGACGGCTGCTGATAGAGGTGCCGTGAGTTACTCAGACTGCTGTTGGGTCTTTGTTCTGCTGCCAGGACTTACGTTTAAAAGACTTTCTGGAGTTTCTCCAGATATATCAATGTAATGCACATAAGAATTGGAAACAAAGCATTTATTGAACTACATGGTTTATATATTGCTTTGTGTCCACAGACTAAATGATTCATTACTTGTCTGCTAAAAAATGTTCAGTATTTCTTGGATGCAGAGTAAAACATCATTTGAAAAAAATGAAGCTTGGGCTTCTAAAATACCAAAATATTTGTATATATAATATTTATATATATTTTTGAATTTCTTCTCTTTCTGCTTTGAAATGATGTTTTATATCTGCAGTTGGATCATTATGCTAAATTCTCCTTGGCATACAACCTTGTATCTTTTTACAAGTCATTTGGCTGCCTTATAGTGCATCACTGTATTTGGAAATCACAGCTGGTGAGAACGAGCACATCATGGAAGAATACAGAGAATATCAGATGTTCAGAAGTTCTGAAGCGGGCAGTTGCAGAAAGACAGTGGAGAACCCTTGTCAAACAAAAAGTACATACGCAGAAAATACTCTGTGCCAAGAAACTCTGGATACCGCAAGAATGGAGCCTGCAGACGGAGTACTTTAAACTCCCCCTAATAAAGCAGTCTGAAATACAGTCACCTCTGAAGAGAGGTCTCACCTTGGCACACAGTGATCATACCTCCGCCCTCTGTTCAGCTAAAGCCACTGTTAAAAGCTCTAGGGCACTTCCCAGACTGGCGGCACACTTAGGGGCACATTCCACGTGTGCTGGTGGGCACTGATTGATAGTCTCAGCGTGTTTCATTACGGATGGAAATTGCAGCACGTATCATCTAACAGGAGATACAGTGGAGTTACCAGTGCATCGAAAACCTGAAACAAAAGTGACAAAGCAAAAAAAATGAGCCAAAGTCTGGCCAGGAAATTAAAAGCTAAAACAAAGAAGGTAGGCATTAGGTCTGCATTGTAAGAAATCAGTATTCTTTGCCACTGTTTCTCAGTAACAATTATCTATTGAGCCACGCTTTGAACAGAGGTCTGAAAATATAAAGCATAGTGGAAAAAAGAAAATACCGTCTATAGTGCTGGCTTTCGATACTTCTAGTCCTGTTCTTCCTGCAACCAGCAGTGACACTACCATCTCCAGATGGCAAAAGTCATGACTCTAGCAACACAGTCTGGAAAGACAGGGCTAGTAGCATCTATATGAGAAGTCCAAGACCAAGGGCTCAATTCATTTGTCATTTCTGGAGAGGACAGGCTTCATTTACGCTACACCTGGTAGTTACTCTGCAGATGCGCATAAGGACACGTTGTCATTGTAGTCCCTGGAATTCAGCCGCCTTCCCCTGCAAACTTAAGGTTTGAAGCCACTAGGATTTATGATGATGCCTCAATGGATTTTAGGCTGAGTTTATTTTAAGAAGAGCTCTCTTTGACATTTGGAAGCAATAAATCAAAATTTCATTACTGTTAAAGCTAAATTATAGTGTGGCCAAGAAGGCCAATAGCATCCTGGCTTGTAGCAGCAATAGTGTGGCCAGCAGTAGCAGGGCAGTAATTGTCCCCCTGTACTCGGCACTGGTGAAGCCACACCTCAAATACTGTGTTCAGTATTTTGGGCCCTTTGCTACAAGAAAGATGCTGAGATGCTGGAGTGTGTCCAGAGAACAGCAACAAAGATAGTGAAGGGTTTAGAGAACAAGTTCAACGAGGAGCGGCTGAGGGAGCTGGAGTTGTTTATCCTAGAGTAAAGGAGGCTCAGGGGAGACCTTATCACACTCAACAACTACCTGAACGGAGATTGGAAGGAGGTGGGGGTCGGTCTCTTCTCTTGAGTAATAGTTGACAGATCAAGAGGGAATGGCCTCTTGCACCAGGGGAGGTTTAGGCTGGATATTAGGAAAAATTACTTTACATAGAAGGTTGTCAAGCCCTGGAACAGAGTGCCCAGAGAAGTGATAGTGTCACCATGCCTGGAGATATTTAAAAGCTATGTAGACATGACAATTGTGGATATGGTTTAGCAGCGGATTTGGGAGTGCTGGGTTAACAGTTGGCTTCAATGTTCTTAAGGGTCTCTTCCAACCTAAAATGAGTCTATGATGTCATTAAAATTTAGATATTTAAATATACCTGCATTCCTCTAGACTAGTTTTCTGGGTTCCTATTCCAGTCAAGAGATTCATTCTGTTGGCTCTAGGGTACAATTCACCTGGCCAAACGCAGGCACCTACTTTAGGATAACATGAAGTATAGTTTAAACAGCAATGGCTGCATTTTTTAATTTGGTATAAAAAAATAACACAGAGCATCTAAATCACTTGCACGTGCCTATGTTATATTCCTTATATTGTCACCCGAATCCCAGCCTAACGGACTGATACAATTCAAGTGCAGATCAGAATACTTTATGGACATCCACAGGTAGAAAAAAAATACTACTTCACGTAACTTCATGCTTTAGGTCACAAGTCAACCACTTAAGGGGCAAGCAATGGCCTCCAAAGAAACAGTAGCCTTAACTGCCTCTGACAGAGCTTGTGACACCTTTTACAGACACCAGGGGAAGGACACGGGGCTGGCTGCTTAGACACAGTCATGTTTTGTCCTGTTGACTGCACGGAGGATTTCAATCTGAAAATTCCATTCCTTCAGTGGAAAAGGCCCTGAAAATAGAAACGTTCATGTAGACCATTCATTTTTAGAACAGTTAATCATAACTGACCCTTACACAATGAATACTAAATAAGACTTATTATTAATAATAATAAGAATGAATGATCATGGTGTGTTTACTGGGCTATCAATAATTAACAGGGATTTACCATTTATTGTAGATACTCTTGCTGTTTCTGTTGCAGCTTTGGATGGCGCAATTTATATGGTAATTTTATGTGAAACAGTGCCAATTACAGCATGGCTATTACAATAGAGTAGAAGCAAATGATGACATTATCAGTTTTGTTAACTTTTTCATTTTATTCACTCTTAGCACAGCCTGCAATGTAAATATGATGTAGTGAAAGGAATAAAGAAGTTTTGCGCAAGTCTAATAACTTCGGCTAGTAATCTAACTTCCCCCAGGCAATCACACAGCAGAAATAAATACAGCGGGGCAGAAATAAATACAGTGGGGCAGAAATAAAGGCAGGCAGGTCAGCATTAGGATGGAGCAGGAAAAAGGGTATCAGGGTTTGTTAACTATGAATATCTGCTGTAAGCACCACTGGAAAGAAGGAAAGGCAGAGTAACATCACCACAGAGGACAACAGCAGCCACGACAACAGAGGGGCCGGGCAGGGCAGGATCCCTCCACAGGATCCAATCATTTCCGTAATTCCAGGGCTGGATTTAAGGGCTGCGTAGCTGGAGATAGGTGTGCGTGCAGCCTCACACCTCCTGCAGCACACGATCCAGACAGTGCCGTCAGTGGGTGTAGGGCAGTGACAGCGCGTGTCTTTTAACGTTGTTGGTTCAGAGTCTGTTTGAACTTGTGCTGCCAACAGAAATAGAAAATCATCAGACTATGGGAAAAGCTAACCAGAGACACACATGATGACTTCACAGAAGGAAAACTAAGCATAACCACCTTTTATAGGAGTATAGCTTCTATTAAAGCCAAAGTCTGCATTTTTCTGGAGAAATAATCTTCCACATATATTCACTACTCCCTTGGAAAAAAAAAAAATTAGTTTCCCTTGTAACAGTGACAAACTTGCATTTCAACCACACCTATGAACAAACAAAATGTTTCTGAATGAACAGGAGTCGTTTTGAGTGGCATAAAACACAATACTGAAAGCCTGAAATATGATTTAAAAATAAAGGACTTGGAAATATTTAAACATCCCAAAGGTGGGAAATTTGCCATGTACATCAGTAACCTGTCCGAAAGTCAACATTACAGACTGCAGCTAACTCCAAAAGAAAAGAATTTCCAACATGTGTTCTAAACAGTAGAATTTGGGAAGTAATTTGAAAATATGAGATAGAGCTAAGCAGGTAGAATATATATGATCTAGTTAAAAAATAAAAGGTTTAGATTTTTAATCATCTAAGAGAATTGTCACTAATCTGTCCACAGCATTTAACGCTCTTGAAAATTTTCAGAAACAAAGCCCGTCTTTTAAAATAATTCTGCAGTCTTGTCAGAACCTGCAACTTTGATATTAATAATCAGTGTTTTCAGAACTGCCTTAGATGAACCTGCATGGCACACAGATGGCAAGTCATTTACATGAGAAAAATGAGAACTGGCCCATCGATGGATCCCTAGAGGGTGCCATGACCCATTAGCAGAGAAAAGACGACCTACACTGAATAATAATTGAGAGCTATTACTAAGATAATTACAAACCCAATTGACTGCCAGAAGGCCTGGACCTTAGATCCTCAATTTATATAGCAACTGCTCGGGATCTGCACAGAAAAAAAAAAAGGCACTAAGGGTTCACAAACACCGCCACCTCAACATCTGCCTGCCATCTAAAGATAATGATCTGGCATTAATTAATTTGAACAGTGCAGTCATTGCAGAGGTAG
Source organism: Bucorvus abyssinicus (assembly GCA_009769605.1). Taxonomy (NCBI): domain Eukaryota; kingdom Metazoa; phylum Chordata; class Aves; order Bucerotiformes; family Bucorvidae; genus Bucorvus; species Bucorvus abyssinicus. The sequence goes on along the minus strand of CM020035.1, from coordinate 6,908,915 downwards.
ACTGCATCACAAATCAGACACTTAACATAACCTGAAGTTATCGTGCTTTTGTCCAGCCTCTATTAACAAGCAGAATAGCATAAGGTAAATTAAACTGTTGCAGGTCACAACATGAAAATAAATTAACTTAATTCACTTTAACAGGGAGCACGATTGCAGCTCTGCACTCGATGTTGTACTGGTAAACATGATAAAAGCTCTTCTTAAAAGTGTTCGGCAAAATGCTCCTATCACAACAGTTTCTAATGCAGCTTTTTCAGATTCCTTCCTCTACAGGAAGGAAGAGAAAGAATTCGTTTGAACTTTTTCATGTGCAGATTTTTTTGTTTGTTTTCCAGAGAGGAGTTTCTGGGAACAAAACTATTGAAGAGTATCTGTTGTGAGACACCCTAATCTCTGTGGGTGAAATCCTGGACAGCAAGGAAAATCAATGAAAAATTCCCCTGAGCAACTCGCACGTCTTCTGCAGGGATATGATGTATAAGAAATAGAGCCGGCACGCCATAGGTGTTGCTGATTGGATTTCCAAAATTATCCTTCTTCCATGTGAAGGATATTTTGAAGAAGATTTCAAAAGCAGCATGATTTAACAACTCTGTGCCAAGTTTCACACCTGGGAATGTAGAACATCAGAAATACCTGACACTAAACAGTCATAGCTAGCCTTCCTCCTTAAGATGGAAACAGCTGAAATTACTGTGACAAAATGCTTTGGATAAAGCGTTCTTTCACCTAAAACCTGTTTCTTGATTTTTAACTCCATTACTGAGTCCCGTAGCTGGGATTCTTTGAGGACTCTCCACTAAAGGAGTGTTACAGGTAGTCATTCTTCAAGGGAGACAATTTAAGTCACAGCATGAAATTTATATAAAATTCAATTCACATTTGAGACCTGTAGTAAAAAAGAGCTGCTAACAGTGACAGAACGCTTATTCTGCATGACAGAAATGCTAATGGAGACAATTTCTTTCCCAAGAAGTACCTCTGTAAGAGGATGCGGTGGAAAAAGGAGATAATGCACTCAGTTTACAAGATGCACAAGCTAGGATTCAAATTAATGAAGAGTTAAAAAAAATTAACTGCACTCCCTGGTGAAGTATCTACCCCCAAATTCAAATGTGCAAGCCAGCTGGGACCTGAAGACACTGACTCTTGCACTGAACCTCTCAGGCATCCCACCAGCCAGCAGATCAAACTCACAAAATGGATTGGGCTGGACTTGAAAGTTTAGATCAGTCAGGATTGATAGGTTGATTTTTGTGGTGGGTTTTTTTGTTTGTTTGTTTGGTTGGTTTTTTTGGGGTTTTTTTTTTGTTTGGGTTTTTTTTTTTTTTTTTTTTTTTTACAACTCTGCCTTCCTAGGGGAAGATTTTTGGGAAAAGTAAAAGCACTCCTGGCCTTTCTGTGGGAATTGCCTCCTCTTCCCAGTGTCCTGATCAGAGTCTAGATCAGAAAGCAATGAGAGCATGGAGGTAGGGCTGATACCAATACTGACCATGAAAAGGTCTTCACAGATAAATGGGAGCTGGGAAAAGTCAATTGTCAACAATCTGTCCATGTTCGAGTTTGGACTAACCAGAGCATTGCATTCTCAAGGCCTAACATAACAACTTAGGAAGGTTTTGTGCTGGTATACTTCATTGGTTTACAGACTACATCTTAGAAGGCAGCATAATTTTCTTAATCATCTTTAACAATTTATTCTAGTGAACAGTCTATAGACACAGTTATTTGTTATATTTTTCTCCTTTTTCTCATATGCTTACCTATAAACTTGGGAAAAAAAAAAAAAACACCCCAAACCAAAACGAATATATCTTCAGGGAGAAAGGACTTCAGTGGAAATCAGAAATAGGAAGAAGATAAATATCCAATGAGGCAAAGTGAATCAAAACACAAAGTGCTTGAAGAAGTGGAATCACTTGCACTCTGGTACTAAGAGCTGATGAAGCTGAAGGTGAATACAGCAAGGCATAACAAGGAGGAGTAGGGATTAGAGCAGAGTCGGTGCACATATTTTTCTAGTAAATCAGTGATCCAAAAGTAGTTGATACTCCTCGCAGAAAACACTCCTCTAAGATCCTTGATAGGGCATTTTGGACACGGCTAGTGTATGGCTTAACCCCATCCCACCAGTCCTCCTGAACGTTCTCACTGACATACATTCAAGAAAAAATTTCAGTGCAATTTTACTTGCTCAAGCAGAATATGGAAAATTTAAATCAAAATACGCATAGTGTCGCTTGGTATGGGAGTAGAACTCTTGCAACTGTCTCGTGGCACCTTCTAACCAGCGTGTTCTGTGGAATCCATCCATGGAAATTCACACGGTCCATTCTTTGTTGATTACACCTTTGTGCTGTAATGTATCAAGGAAGGTTTTCTTTTTAAAATTTTCTGGCAATCAACCTATTTCCATCAATAATCCATGTGATATAGCCTGTTTTTAAGCAGCCTTTCCTCAAGAGATTTAAGCTGTAGGATGACACTTAGGCAGCTTTGACTGTTGTAATTGTAACGAAATTGGATGCTGTTCTGTCATCCTTGACTGGGCTCCTGGTGCTAATCAGAACTTGGAAATTGCACATTCAGATGGATTTAGAGACATATAGTATGTGACAATTCAGCAAGCAGTAAAGAGCATTGTTTTGAATTCTTAAAGGTTAGTGATGCAAGCTGCAGCGACTAAAATTCTTGAGCTCTGACAGAAAACCAATTAGGTATAGGAAACAAACACATTCCAGCAATGTAATCTATATTTTCATACATTTAAGGACAGGAGAAGAGATTAGTTCATCTACACTGAGCTTTTGTTTCACAGGTACTTACATTCCATCCAATTACCTCTTATGCTGAGCCCCCATAACTTGTGTTCAGCCAAAAAATAACTTTCAGAAAGTAGATAGACTGTATCTGAAAGCCTCTAGAGATGATGTCTACCATTTTCTACTGCAATGTAGCCTGCCTCAAAGTTTAATTACCATCTCTGTGAAACAGAGGAAAAAGCAACAGCATGTGCTTTATTTCTAATTTGAAATTGCCTTTCTTTAGCTCCAAGCTACTGGTTCTTGCTATACGTTTCTTTGGTAGATTAAAGAACCCTGTAGAATTTCATATTTTCTTTGTAGAAAGGTGCTTATACAGGCATAACTTTTTTTTTTTTTATAAGCTCAACAGAAATCTCCCGCAGGAATACATCTTCTCTGCTCCTCAAACCCTTCTTGTACCTACTTTGTAGGTGTTCCTTTTTTTTTTTTTCCTGAAGCACAGATAGCAGGAACATTCCCAATATTACACTACTCATCTGTAATAGTTAGAGACTTTAAAACCACCAGACTACTTTAAATTCTGTTTCTATCCAGAACCTTAGTGGAATCTTTACCATAATGAAAACAGAGCAAAGTTTTGCCATTGAAATCATGAGGGAAAAGAGATGAGGCATTAAATGCAAGAAAATGTACCGAAGGAAGTAAAGATAATAGCTCAGATTTAGGGCCCAGTAGACTAGCCAGCAGAGTGAGCGGTTTAAACTACACGCACATTACAATTTTTTCCCTTAATACCGGAAAAAAGCATTAACTTACATATAAAGCATGCATAGATTTCCAACAAATCATATCGGAAAGATCTAGAAAGGGAAGACGAGAGAGACAATTCAGTTTAACTTATTACAGCTATGATAGAACTTTAGTTTTGCATTTGCTATTAAGGTAGTGATAGTATCTTTGTTATATCCCGAGTGTTGAATGGATGGCCATATCAGTGTATGGTTCCTGAGGATGACCACACTACTGACAATCGATTAATCACTAATACTGCTTAAAAACATGAACAGTTCAGCTTTTCCTCCTGCTAGTCACCGTAAATGGTTAAAATGTAAAATTACTGGGAGGAAAGACAGGGAATTCATAGAAGAGGAACTAATTCAGAAGCCTGCGAAATCACAGCTTAATTTTACTGGAATACAGCCAATTAAAAAACCATCACGTAAACACAAACAACAATGCAGGTTACAAATCTTGTTAGCCATGAATGTGCTTACTCGTTTGTTAAGATGATCTTGGTGTGTATGACACATGCTGGGCACCAGATGGGCAGCAGCCTGAGGGAATTATTTTTTTCTGCCGAAGTACCAATATTCAAGTTAATTTTCATACTTACATTCTCTTGTTCTTCTTACAAATTTGTATTAGCATAAACTTTATTTTTCATAATCACCTTCCTTGAGCATCCTCACGCTTATTGGTTTGTTTTATCAGTCTCTATCTGTGCAATGATCTGTGTTTCTATGATTTCCATGGATTTATTTTTCTTGCAAGAATCAGCTTTAGTTCTGCAACTTCCATGCTTCAATTCTCTTAGAAATCATAGATATCTATACATATTTCTTATGGATTATCAGTCACAGTCCACAATTTTATTCCTGAGCTTATCAAAAATAAAGTTATGTGCGACATGCAAACATGTCACTTCTTAGAAAACATTTTTAAAAGTTCCTTAGTCTATTTTTATAACCTGTAACTGCACTGATAGCTAAGCACAGCGGCCAAAGACTTAAACAATTATCTAATTGGCTGTGCTGGCAACAAAAACAAGCATTTAGGTTAAAGCAAAGCAGGACAAATCTACTATCCCCCCAAGTCTGACTCAGATTAAAGAACCAAACATGCCAAGACCTAAGAAGTGCGGAGCACTGCAGGCTGTCCTCAGAACACAATCACAATCCACACAACCTCACAGCCAGTCTGCTGCTATGAAGTGCTTTATTTGGTAAAAATAGTTTCCTGCACATCCAAAGATACAGAGTATGTGAAGCGTATCCCAGGTATGTTTTATACACCAGTAACATCTGGGAGAAGCTGAAGGTGAGAAAATGAAAATTTTAGTAATAACATAGAAACAGTATGTAATACAACCTTTCATTTAAGATAATAAAATCATGTTCAGAAAAAAAAAAAAAATATTGAAAAAGATGCCTAAAAAGACATCACAAGCTCTGGCAGTGTCAAGTAATGTACAAACCTAATTTGCTCATTTGTTCAGGTGTTCAGAGTAAGAAAGGATCATCACCATGCCAACCCTAGGGCAACTGCCTCATTCTTCTGAGGGTGCTTCGGAAACCTGTTTCCATGAAGAAACCGTGAGTCACTGTGTCACTGGAATTTTTATGTCTCTGCTGGATAAAAATACTGATTTTAGTGATTGTTCATATGACAGTCAGAGCTTTTTGAGATCAATCTTTTCTTATGAAATCCAGTAAGAGCTTTCCTCAGTGGACGTATTTAATTTTACCAAATCCCACATCAGCTGAAGCTTAGGTCTGTCCACATACAAAGCCCAACAAAGGCAAATTTCTTATTTTGTATTCTGATTTGTGTGTTGAAGCCGCGTCTCTCCTTTGACAAAAGAAGTGAAAATAGAAGTAGGGTACGTCAGCAAGTCCCTCCTTTTTATTTTTTTCTTTTTTGTCTTCATTAAATTGACCCCTAAACTGCCTAATCACTATAACAGCTTGCAGCGATTCAGTCAATAAAGAACTAAGCAGTTAATTTCTATTAAGTACTGAGAAAAAAGTTTACATTTCAAAAACACCAACACAAAGCACTTGCAAGCTGCCATACCTTGGTTGGTTAGTTGCACATCCGCGAAGCACATTCAAGTGCTGAGATGAGCTTCTGCACTTGCACAGGGAAGAGCTCTCCTGTGTGCATCCATGTTTCTGCAAATGAAATACACATTCACATCGTGGGGGACCTACCAAGGCTGAGTAACCTGCACTCAACTGTTGGAGGGCCACGGCTCTAACTGTAAAGATAGAGACACCACTGGCAATTAACGTTCATCTTTAAGCAACAGCTGAGGCAAATACCACCTTGTATCATCGTACCTCAGAGGTGTTGTAACAGCAAAAGAAATCACCCAGCATTGCAATGGGTTCTCACCTCTCTCTGCTCGCCCCTGCCTTCTGCACCACGGAAGAGCCCAGAGTTAAAGCTGATCACGCAGGAGCTCACTTTTCCCCTAGGAGACCCCTAGTTTAAAAACAATGCAGCTACTCTTTCTTCAGTTGATGGCAAAAAGAGACATCACTAGGGTGCAATAACTCCAACAACTATAAAAAACAATAATTAGACAATTTTATTTGCATTTCAAATTGATTGTATTGGATCAGACTGTGGTATTTGTTACCATTTGGTTCCTGCAAGAAAACAGTTGAAAGGTAGTTAATACTGACTGACTTTTATTTCAATAACTTCTCATTTCACAGTTTCTGAGCATGACATCAAACTATTACACAAAAGATCTGATGATAAAACCCACTTAAAACAGCCTCCTGTTTTATACAAGCAACTGTTGAAATTAATCAAAATAAACCCCCCACCTTTTGACAGAACCAGTTGGTGGTCTCTCCAATTCTAGCATGCACAATGAGAAGTAGATTTCAGAGACCTGCTCTGCAGCTTGGATGCAGCAGTCAGTCCCTAGTACAAACAAGGGGGATAAAGCACCAGTCTTGATGCTCTTATGATGGGATTTAACACGAAAGGAAAGCTCTCAGGTACTTCTGGTTGCTATGAAACCATTGACATTCTCTGTTGGAAAGTAATTTGTTGTTAGGATAGTACTAAATTAGGAAGTAAGTAAATGGTATGTCTGCAATATTGAGGATACTAATTACTTTTGGATGGGAGATAGCACTACCTGAGTAGATAGCTTTATGCTAGTCATGTCTGGAAAAGCTTAATGTTGCATCTCCTATAGTCTAACAGCAGTAGTGACTCCAAGACGGTCACTCTGGGGCAGGAACTCCAGGTGCAGAAAAGCTGCCTACCTTGCATCCGTGTTGTTTTTCACCAAATGGAAACCTAGCCCAGAAATGTTATGCAGCACATCATGTAAATTATGCAGTAGTGAAACAAAGACTTCAAAGAGCTTTCAAGCACCCAGCTAAGTGAGACTGCGAGAGATCTCAGAAGTTCTTTCGGTCCACTACTGCTTGCTATTTCACCAGCAGGAAGGGCAGGAAGCTGAGCAGAGCCTTTGGATCACATAGGAGTGCTTCTGGGGCTGATCTAAGGCAGCTTCGTTCCAAGTTCACCGCAGAGCCCAAATCACCAGCATAGAAATGTCTTTCAAAAAGAATCTTGAGAGTCCAACATGAGTACAATCACTCCCTTAAAAAAAGTATTATTTTATTTGCATATTCTTCTGTAATAAGCTAATAACTGTCATTACAACAAGCTGTTCAAGTCACAGACTTGGGTGTAAGAATGATCCTTCCGCCAAATTATTTAATGGCTGCTTGGGTCTCAGAGTAAAACCATGTGACAGAGGTAATCAGGATAAACAATTAGATACTACGATTTCCTGTGAGCAACAGTGCAGCAAGATGCGTTTGGACATTAAGAACTGCAGAGCTGAAGAATCTTATTGGACCATAAATACAACAGGACAGAGTGTTTTTGAAAGCTTTCTTAGTTTTGTATTAATAATAATATGGTATGTTCTTTTGTATTTCTTTTTGCATTGAATTTGATGTGTATACTTCTACATGAATAATGCAATATAGCAAAATTGATGGCACAGTTCTTTTGTTAAAGCAGTTATGAAATGAGAAAACAAAATCTACAAGGAAAAGTTATGAAAAAAACAACATTACTCTAACAATAAAAAGATGAAGTTGCCTGGCCATTTACATTTGTCTCCTGTGCCATGAATATTAGATCAGATTCTTTTTATTAATCCATCAATAGTACTGTAAGGCAACTCATTTTTGACAAACCCTGTCAGGACTGCTGTAAATACAAAAAAAGATTTATGAATTAATTTTCATACATAAATGACAAAAATCCTCTGATACCTTTAAAATAGCTGCCTCGCAGTTAAAATAAAGACACGTGTGCATGCATGCATCCGTGTTAATTTGGTGTTCTTTTAGAATAGCTAAATGCCAACTGCCTCCTTCTGTAAGAACGAACAGTAAACTGTGAAGATAATCGGTGCTGAGGGCATTTTACAAATGAAAGAAATAGGCAGTCTGTGATCTGGGGAGCGTGCTGGACCAAAGGTGTAGTGGGTTTTATTTAAAAAGCATTTTTGTTTTCAAGTACCAGTGGGTTGTGTATATGCCAGTGTGCTGTAAAAACACAGGTATCTACAACTCATTACTATTATTACTTGAATTGTCTTTACTGCTGCAAGTCCCAGTGTGAAACTATTAGGTTAAACATAGCACAAAAAGCACAAGCTCTGAATAAGTCTGCATTTGAAGTGTACACAGATAAATCACCACAGCTCTGAATATCTGTGTAAATCCAAAAGTACCTCCAAGATCCACATTTTCCGGCAGCAGTAAATCACAGAGGTGGTTCAACCCTGCCATTTCCTCTCCTTTGCCAGGGAGATGGGGACTGCAGTGCGCCTGCCGGGACTGGCGCTGCCATACAGCCAGCATCTGCTGAAAGGCAACAAGCTGCAATCCAGATTTTCCCTTGTACCACATCAGTGACCTGCGTACCAGTGCATCCATGCTAACACTGCAGAAGTGCAGCACAATAGACCGTTAGCTGGTATAATACAAGTTTGCACAGTCCCTTGGCATGAGCTCTTTTAGGATGTGAGCTGTTTGATGCAGTGTGTAAGCTCCCCAGAGCAGGGGCTGTACAGTGTGGTACCATCCACAGTAACTAGTGACTTAATTCATAAGAAACACAGATTTAAAAAAAACAAAAACAAAAACAAACAACCCAATATCCTGTAAGAAGAAATAAAAATATTGACCTTCATAATCTGATGTGTTCTTAATCGTCATTGTCTGGGACCTGAATAACTTCCAAAAGCACAGGGAGAAATTTAGCTACCCTTTAGTGTGGCCTCACATTCTCTACACAAGGACATGTGTTATGGGGTGAGATATTTTGTTCTGACAGTATTCCGACTTAGTTTTAACTTACCTATAACCTTTGGCTTAGAGGGCTCAGGGTGAAGGCCAGGATGGTAATGGGATTTGTAATTCTTAAAGGATCTTATTCTGTAGTATGAAGCTGAGCTTCACAATGTTCCTGCTTAGCAAGCTGCAGTAATCTACTAGAAAGTCTAGTGAACCCCAAAAGTGAGATAAACCAACTGCATCTGGGGTCACACTTAGTGATGTGATAGCTGATTATTCTGTTAAACAGCAGCGTAACACTCCTGTTATGTTCTGCTGAAGATCAGAAATACTCTTGTACCTGAAGAGAAAAGAGATTCATGGCTGTATCCTGAAGCCAGACTAAAAATCTATCAACACACACATTTGTCATGTGTTTACACAATATCCCCCCCAAGCTTATTTGGATTACTTGAATGCCTTTTTAACTTATACAGAAATGCGACATATGTAGACAGACGTATTGACACCCCATGTCTGGGAGCATTACAAATAAGAAAGGGGAAAGGTAAGTACAGCAGAGGGTTTTGCACGTCCAAGTTCATGCAGCACGTCAGGGAGCTGATCTGTCCTCCACCAGCCTGTAGAGTGAACCATACGTTATCCCTTAGCACTGCCAACACTATCAAGTGTATCATTATGACTTCTCATTATAGTCTCAGAGAGACCTCGCCAGCTGTGATATCCCATTCTTTTGATCTGAAATATATTAGATTATTTTCTTTCAGTTGTAAAGCATGCTTTACTGACCTTATAGAGCTGTTTGTTTATTGACCTCACTATTCATTTTCTTATCTCACTCTTTTTCGAGTTAATTGAACTTACATTAATAATTTAAATATGAAATTGTTCAACCCTTCCTGTCAAAACCCGCTCTTGCAGCTGGTTTTGAAAACTGGATAACACAATGTTAGTTCAAACCAAAACACTCCCTAATGCAAAAGATATTAAAAAAACTAGTAGAGGATATGCTTGCTTAATTGCTAGGCCAAGACGGTGAGGCTTGCAAAATCAGACATTAATAAGGACAACCACCAATACATACAACAAATAATAAAACACACATTGATACATCTGTGGCTTTGTGTTATCAAAAAAAATGCTATGGCTTTTTAAGGGGGAAAAATATGAGAAAAAACAATAAAAGCCATAAGCAAGTAAAATTAATTTGAATAAAACTTAGTTTCCTATTTTCATAATATTGAAATATTTCTGTTAGCAGATCCAGAAATCAGCCACATATTTTGTCAATGTCAATGAAACTATTTGGGCTATCTCCTGGTTTAGTTAACCTCAGAATCTGGCCCACCATCAACTTCAGCAGGACTCTGACAACATATCTCACAGGTGATTAAACTTAACATGTACAATATCCTTAGGGTATTATATTACCTGCAAGCAATGTCTAAGATGGAAAAGGAAAAAAATAAAAGCTCTAATAAGAGCAGAGCGGGCATTCACTACACCTCACTTAAGAAAGCAGTTCTCTATTTCACACAACGTTAAGAAATACACAAATAAGCACATTGCTGCATTCCAAAATGTATCTGTCCTCTGTTCATAACGTTATTTCCTTTGATGCTGAGGAGCTCTAAGAGATAGAAGGGGCTGAGAGAGCTAGAACACTTCTATTAACCTGTTAACTCACAGCCCCCGAGGACTTGTTCATCATGGTGCCTATCAAAGTGTCAGTCTTTTCTATTACCTTTTCCTTCAGAAAGATGCCTGTCTATCATTGTCATGCTCTTCTAGCAGAATTATCCATCATTTTGGGTGAAGCCAGATCATTCATTTTCATGGCTGTCTCTGTTAGTGAGTCAGGGAGGAAAAAGGTGTTTTATTCAACAAAAGAAAAATGATGGAATTGCCCTCTTAATCATTTTCTTTTATTACTTAATCCAAAAGGTTGGGAGGAGGTTCTGCAGTTTATTATGCCAGCAGTCGCCAACATCATTATATTTCAGGGTGTAGCAATACCTCCTGCTTTTCAGCAGCTTATAAAACTAGCCATAAACATTAACTCCAGGCAAGAGTTTGTCATACTGTACCGTGGCACTGGAGTCAGGGCACTGGTTGGCTCATATGGTTAGTACTGTGGTTCCACTTCCAGTTCACACTTGAGGTTGGCTGAGATAACCAGAAGTCACAAAAGGTTGTTGCGATAACGGCAGCCTGGCCTCCTGGAGCAGCATGCTGCTGGACCAAGTGTGCACTGAGATATCACAGATTTTGGCAGGGACCTTACAAATGCTTGCTTTGCCTAAATGTGAGGCTCAGAGCACCTTGCCCTACGTTATTATGTATATCATTATTATGATATCAATTATGTCTTGTGAATAGCAACGCTACGCAGGACACACGCCACTTAGCAATAAAATTTGCAAAATTGAACACTTAAAGCGAAATAGTAATTTTGTTAACCCTCATCAACTTCAGCCATACAATAAGGCGAATATACAACACCAGTGACTCTTCAAGAAGTTTAGACATGAGATTATGGATTTTGACTCTCACTGTCTTAACACACTTTTCATTATCCCCATAGCTACAAAAGTTATCAGAAGAATCTCCATAATGAAATACGCAGATGTTTCAGAAAATGTATTAAATAAGGAAAAAAGCCCAAATTACACCCTATTCCATGTTACTGTCCTGTAAAAGTCAGCCTTGGCTCCTGAGAATTTACAAGGTAAAATGGCTTGGGTAAAGCAAAAATTATGAAGTTTGCCTTTTTTTGAATTTGTGTTTTTGGCTTCCTCCAGGTTGCATAAATCCTCATCAGTTGGTTTTTTTTCTATTAATATCTTCATGTCTCAATCTCTTGATGTCTAATCACAGGAAACTGAGCTCCTATTGTCGCTATTCCTCCACTGATGAGTATTAAGTTTACATCTTCTCTTCCTCACCTTTATCCTGGCTGTCTATTTTCTTAAAAGTTTTAGCAACTTAATTTCGAGATCCCCTCTGCCATTTTAGATTTGGTAAAATCTGGTTGCACATTCAGGATTTATTAACCATAGGAAGGCGAGCAAGTTAAAACGGATTAAAAATAGTCATGGGTGAAATACTTAACTTGGGGTGATAACTGCAGTTGCTGTAATCACAATAAAAAGATAAAGTGTTATAGCAAGGAAAAAAACATCAGAGAAGTGTGATGCAGTAAGGATAAACTCATCCTAACTCAGTCTTGTGAATGCCTTGTAGTATCGTACTCTAGTAAGGGGCAAACGACACCTTCTATCATGGTCTGATTGAAAGAGTAATGAAGTAAATGGGCATCACCCTTTTGATTTCACTAGGGTTTGGATTAGGCTGTTGGGAAGAGAAGGAGATACGGGGTAAGACTACATCTTGTTCGATGGAAACTCGCATCACGCTCCCAGCCAGCTGGGCATAAGTCAGCTCCAGAGCGGAGCCACAGTGTGGCACAGAGCCCAAGCTAATAAGGCCTGTGGAAAGACAGAGTATATTATCTTGCACTCAGAACTGTACTGCTGCAGCCGTAAGGCTCCTGGCCAGCTTGGCACTTCAACCGAATAAATATCACATCTGCCTGGCAAAGCGCTCCAACATCTGCCTGAAAAATCCCACATAAATACACCCATCGCTGAGCGGTTACAGTCATGGCGTATTCCTTACAATCCAAAATGTGACTGCACTACAAACACCTCTAAATGTTTGTACAGAACTAGAGCTCAAGATCTAGTTACTTGGCTAATTCTTGATCACCTAAAGATGATGCTTGCTACTCTACAATGTCAATTGCTCAAGTACTACTAGAGAAGACACTTCAGAAACGTTGAGTGTCTTCTCACAATCACACTCCCAAGAGTCGATGATCTATCACAACCCAAGTTGTCAGCGATGTCCTTAAGTGGTTTCAGGATAATTGTGCTAACCTAATAAAACCATATGTCAAATTCCACAGAACCCTTTAAAATCAACTGGCACTTTTAAAATGCAAAATTAGGATCTTTGGGTTGACACATGTACTTTTTACCTTTGCAGGTTCTCTCCCCCGCCCAAGAACGTGTGTATTCAATATGATGGGTGTTCATTCTACAGCGCTATTAAAGTATTCTTAATGATTCTTATTTTGAAGGTACTCATTATACAGGCTGTGATCTCAGAGTTCTGGTCCCTTCACGTTCCTCTCAGTGGGTGGTAAGAAGGTTCCTTTTTCTACAGATATCCATTGGTCCCTGAAGGGAATCACCCTAAGGCCTTTGAACCCAATGAACACCATAAATCTCCTGCAGTTTAGTACCAGATATTCTCCAAGAGAAAGACCTCTTATTTCTGTCTTGGTTCTGCAACATGCTTTTATTTTCTCTTGCTCTATCAACTGCAAATTTTTGTCTTGGTAATGGGATATTTGAACATCAATATTCTAATCCAGACTGAGTTTTAGTTATTTTTTCTCTCCATTGCGTAGTATGGCCTTCCAAAATGAATTCAGTTAAAGGATTCTGAGCTAATGCACACAATCCCTAAATATTCAGGAGTCTATCGCAGAGTTTGTTCTCCATAATATTTCTTTTGCTAATAATTATTTGATTTTTTTTTTTTTAATATATACATTGTCAGCACATTTGGAATGCTCCTTTGACTTTTTCAAAATTCCATGTTTCCTTACTTTAACACACATAGATCTCAGTAATATCTACACAGTAAGAAGTTCACCAAATTCATTTTCCAGTTTTGATATTACAATCAGGGACAATAAGGCAAAACACTACAGAAATTAGGTTAAATACCCCTTTATTCACTCAGCAGGTGAACTGTGCCCCTGACAAGCATTGGAAAGTGAAGATTCACCTGAATTCTCCAAACTTATTGCCAATCCTGCCTAAAAATGTGTAATTCCCAGCTCCAACTTTGGCCTGACAATCTCAGAAACAGAATTCTACCACAAGGTAGTAGCATCTGGGTGATCTTAGGTAAGATATTAACAAAATTCATAAGCATAATAATTTGCGCTCACGGACATGAAAAAAAGCAGAAACAGAGTGGGATAAATGCTAGGTGAAGTGTTAGTGTATAAAGCAAACCTAGCCCCCCCCAGTCAGTTCCACTGTCTGTGCATAGGATTGTCCCACAGTTCTGGTTCCAGCCTCTGCACACTCAGGGATAGCTCATATCTGTCTACAATGACTCTACATGCACGACATGTGCAACCAAATCCATTTTGCTCTTGACCTTTAGCCTTGCATAAAGAAGGAGATACACTAGCTCTTCTAGGAATATCATTTTCAATTTTTAAATCTTAAGAAAAGCTGCCTTAAGTCAGGGTCATATATTAGGCTTCACACTTGGAGGACACCACGTACCCTGCAGCACCTTGAGAAAATCAACTGCCCATCAAAAAGGAATTCCCATCAGCTGCCACAGCAAAACAGAAAAGTGTTATGCGGGAATTTACCAGCCACGTTTCACACGTATGAAGATCACAGATGGTACAGTTCCAACAAAATACAGGTGTTCTGGGTATTTGCTGCCTCAGAGCAAACAAAACACAAAACAGATGAAAAAGACTGACAAGTAAAGTATTAAACTCGAGCAAAACCAGTAATGATGATACAAATGGATATAGGCTCTGGTTTTCTGGATTAATTCGGTGGTTCCTATAACCCAGGAAAAAAAGCTGCATTTCATGAATACTTTGACAGATACTCTATGAAGAAAACTAACGGGGTTTTTTCAGTACAGTTCCTAAAACCAAGAGTTTATATTCATTCACTCACCTTTTGAAACCTTTGGTCAGAATGAGAGCAGGGACAGATATGGGCAGAAGGGTCTAAATAATTTAAATAACAGTTAAAAAAAAAAATCAAGACTTACTATGCATAAGAGAAGTATTTTCCTTTGTGATACCCATTATTTTAAGCGCAGGTTCAGTCGAATTCATAAACAATAGGCAGATAAGCTAACAATTTTTTCCCTTAATTGTAAGTACAAACTCGGTGCTTCACTACCAGAAATTTAATTACAATTAGAGTCACTGAACATCAGAGGAACATAATTTTTCTTTGCTTTTCTAAACCGATCTAATAAAGGAAACAAAACCTGTATTTTACAAATGTGCCTAAAACTGAGTTTGCCCCTGAGGACTGATCAAAAAGTAAGTTTAGATCCCCTCTCTCACCATTATGTCACCCCCTCCCTCAAAAGGGTTTGATTAAAAAATGGAATTCAGAAGAAGGACTGCTCTGAGCCAAAAGCCTCATTCTCTTGTACCCTGCCTTAGGTGACACAGTGCCACGTATATGCCCCTTTTTCAGGTCTGACAAAACATATCGACCTCTGTAGGTACTAATGTCCTCCTGGATGGGTCTCAGAGAGGGAGAGGAACGTTTTCTCCTGCCATTCATTTATCAGCCCAAGAAGCAGTAATCAGGTTACAGCACCACACAAGCAAATTTCTAGCATTTATGTAAATGAGAGGAATGATTATTGAACAGGCTGTAAAGAGTTTATAAAAGCACAATCAGAACAATTAAACGCCTGATCTGGCACGCAGGATGTGGCATCGGCACACACTTGTCACTGCACACCCGAGCAACCACGCGCCCTTCTTTGACACATTACCCTTCGCTCAGCAGCGACAACATTTGACCTAGGCACGTTGGCAACGGGCGTCAGAAAATTGTGCCCCAGGGAGCGTCACCTTCTGAGCAAACTGTGAAAAATCTCTGTAAAAATTAAGGGAAAGGGAGGTACCTCTGCAAGAACTGTGCTTCTTCAACTTCTCCAAAGCAACTTAGAGCTCTTGCTCCCTGTGTTCAAGGGAGTTCTGCTCTTCTGTTTCAAAGTTCCTCGGTGTTAGTCTCAAAAGCGGAGTTCTTTAAGAGAGTTCTAAAACACTGCGCTTTTCAAAGTGAAAATATAAAAGTCTATATTAAATTATTTTCAACCCATCTTAGCATGATCTTTTCCATCACATTCTTTTTCCTTTACAGTATCTGTTTTTATTTCTTTTACCCTGCTTTAAACTATTTTATTTCTATAGTGTTGCTATATAATAATCCTAGTTATATTTTACTGTCATTCATTTTTACTACATTGTGTTACACTCTACAAAATCATTTCATACAGCACCTGGGTGTATCTACATGTAATACTTAGATTGCGTTTTCCCTGTTATTTCTATTATCCTGCCTTCAGCACTGCGCAATGCACGGTGATTGTCAATGGGAGGATTTCCCGTGACTTAACGGAGAGCTGGATAATGCCTTTCACTGCTGGGACTGAGCTTTACTTGGCATTTTATCCAACTCTACAAAATTTAATAATAAAAAAAGGTAATAAAGCAAACTCTCTGCTCTTCGAGTAAAGTGTTATTTTTTCTTTTTTAAAAGAATAGATTTGCTTTCTCTGTTGTTAATGTACTGGTGGCAAGGAAGGATCAAAACCAACAGTCCCCTTTCCTCCTGCCACCCTCCCACTCATTTTATAAACAGGTAGCAACAATTGTAAATTTCTGACGTTTCTCAAGTAATAAAGGATAACATCTTAAAACAAAGCAAATTCCCAGCAAATTCTAGGAACCACTTGGTTCCAGTTCTGACAGCTCTTGTTTTTAACTTTGGAGACCTCCAGTTTAATCATCATTGACAAACAAGACCCGTCTTTTTGATCAGTACGTAACACATGACTGTAGATAAAGCCATGTGTCTGTATGTCTGCGCTGATGGACGTGTGCATGCACTGACATAGTTATACACACATCCAATTACTCGTTTTTGCCTAGTCTCACACAAACTTAAACTGTTTATATTGTACTTTTACTTCTTTTCACTTGTTCAAAAAAGCAGTAGAAGAACAGTTGCCAGAATAGTTTACAATAAAAGGAGGAGATGCAATAACTACAATAATCACCTAAGTTGGAACCGGCTTTTTAACAAATAAAAAGGCAGACTTTTTTTCAGACTTCACTACTATAAGTATGACTTACAGCTAAGAACATTTTCTAGCTGTCAGACTTCAACCTATTATTTGCTACTGTGGAGAATTGTTCTGTCAGCCTCCCAGTGTGCTTCACTGGGGGCTACTAAAGAAAGGTGGAATGGGAGGTACGACAGACCCTCACCTTCATAAAATAAGTTATTTTTCATAATTCTAAAATAAAAAGAAAAAAAAAATCATCCTAGAATAGATATATAATTGTCTCCAACCTGACTACAGCTGACAATTACGCAGTTGTGCGTCAGCAATATTCTAACATTGTAAGATCACCATGAAAACCAGATTCATGGACTTGATATGCAGATTCACAAAAACCCTGATATATGTATGCACTTTTTTTGGTGGTGACAAGCCAGCTGTGATCGCAGTGACAAAAGCAAATATAGAAAGGGGAGAGTAAGGGTAGATGTGATCAGAAGGACCGAGCTACTATCAGAGACAAAAACAGAAGAAACAACTAGCTGCAGTCTAACCTTAGTGTCACATCATATTGTATGTATTTGTGTGGAAGAATTGTGTACAACCTAGGAGGGGTGTGGGGAAAAAAAATGAACGAACACCAGGATTTGACAATTTGCAAGGGCATGACAGGAAAGAGAGGATCAGCAACAGGGTCTTTGCACTGATGAGCTGGTAGTGGGAGCAGCATCTAGGTGTGTTAGAGCTGAAACACAGCTACTGTACAGACATCAACAAGAGGAAAAATGGGCTTCGCCTTATCTTCCTTTTCCATTCAACCTCCATATTTCACACATCCTATTCACAACAGCATATCCTTCTGCTGTCACTCAACAGGTACAAAAAAAAAAAAATCAGTAGAGAAGTAACACTGCTATGACTAAGACCTCCGTGTCACCAAAGCACACAGCGCCAGCGCACAGGGGCACCTGTGCCTTTCCTAACTCTTTACACTGAGAGGGGCAAGAAGCAGCTCCACCAGCAGAGCAGGGCTCAGGGCACACTTTGCCTCTTCAAACAGGGACCTCTGTAGCTATAAAAAAGGACCACTTTCTGCCTCGCAACCACGCAGGGTCAGATGAGGTAGCTCACTCGTATCCATTAGTACTCTCCTACTTCGAGGACTGCTGGAGAAAACAAGTAGACCAGGTTGAAAGTAGGTGCAAAGCACTGCAGAGGGGAAAAAAAATAAAGAATTAAAAATCAAAGCCTTATGCCTTGAAAAACCTTACAGATAAGAAGCAGGCAACTTTACTTTGGATGATAAAAATCCCCATTCTTTCACTAACCTTTTTTTTTTTTTTTTTTTTTTTTAATTGGCGGTCTTGGCATCATGACTCTGAGCGGAGCCCAGCAGGCTGCCTGGGTGATGACATTTCAGATTGGCAAAGCAGCGCAGTCCACGTCAGTTCAACACTATCTTGAGTTGTTGTCATTCACAGCAGGAAGGAAGGTGGCCATTTTTGAGAAAGTCGTGGGGGGGGTGGGGGTGGGAGGGCAGCAGGGAGATAGGGAACTTGATTAGAAAGAGAAAACAGACTGAAAAATATTCCATTGACATTTTGATAATCTGGGAAGCAGACGCCACTTCTTAAGCAAAACATTAGACTGTACATATTTTCTCTCTAATGAACAGTCTCAGTGTGGAGACTAGAGAAAATAAATTAGAAGGTTTTGGATGCTACATTTTCCTCTTTTTGTGAAAAGCATTAGAAAAGACTATGATAGGTTATTTTAGACACTGATAGGCATAGGACAGGAAAGGACCACAAGAATTCTTTCATCCCTTTGCCCCAAGAATAGATTGATCATTGAATGCCATCTTTTCACTAGACTGCCTATTTAACGGATGATTCCCACCAGTGGAGCTACCATGAGGAACATTCAACGGTCCTCAAAGTGTATACACCAAAGTACTAAGATCTCTGTATTCAACAGGAGACCGATGCTCTATGAGATGACTCCAGGGAATAGACATGTAACCTCTGGTTTGGGGTTTTGACTGTTCTGATAAAAATAACTCTGCAGTAATAAATAGTACATTTGTGTTTGAGAAACCAGAAGCTGATCCTAAGTAAGAACCAAAAGCTGCAAACGAGACAGTACCTAGTGCTTGCAGTTTACAGCCAAGACTAGGGAGAAAAGGCTGAGTGGGAAACAGGACTCTATTCTTCACCAAAGGGCTCATCTGAGGTATATAAATTTAGCAACTTGACATGAACAAACAAGAAATTTGTGACAAAGTCAAGAACTCAATTCAGATTTCACCAAGATCCAGGACAGTGATTTCATTAATACTGGTGTATAAACGAACAATAAAAAGCCCAGTGTAGGGATGTTTCATATAAAGATTAAATCAGAGCTATTATGACTGGATATACATTGATCAAGACAAACTGTGGTGCCTGTTATCAGCAACATGAAAAATGTTTAACTGTATTTTTAAATATTAAGAATATTAAGTTAATTTAGATTTCCATTATGTCCTATAAATTGACTACTGTAAAGAGAAAAAAAGAGGGAAGAGGAAAGGGGGGAGAAGAAAAAAAGGGAAAGATTCATTTAGACAAATCGAGAAAAAGACTTCTTCTCCCTAAGGGCTCTATTTAAATTTCACCTGGTCTCACTTATGGAAGACGAAGAATATTTGATCATGAAACCAAGGGGGAAGACCCTGTCAATAATAAGATCTAAATTAAAAAGAATGGTGAAAATGTAGTATCAGTGATCTATAAGCATTTAGATTAAAATTAATATCAACAGACAAACTTGCAAGGTTGAATTTTTAAAAGTCATTCATATAATGCATCATTCAAAGACTGAGTAGTAGTCACGTCATTTTCCAAACACATTGGCACTACAAATGGAAAGTTATTGCTTTTAACAGAATTAATTGTGTTGCATTGCCTGTTTTCATCTTAATCGATAGTCCAGCAGTACGGCTGCTTTTCCCCTTTCTTCCAGAACAGAATTGCTTAAGCAGACACAAGTTAAGCTCTGTGCTTTCAATTAGCAAAAGCCATTGCTTCCAGTGTTGACTAATTGTTTTCTTGTAAAGCTGAGAAGGAAGCATATCTCTTTGTACGTAATTGTTCTAGCTTAATTAATGCTCCAAGTGAATTTTCAGAAAATATTTCAGGACTAGGGAATTTTTCCTCTATAGAATTTACACAAATTTGATATATTATAAATGGTTTAGACTTAAGAAGGATTTCTGTATCACTGTTGACCTAGAACAGAGTGAACCCAGGAAAAGATTTTCTGCGTGATGTCACACTCCAAGAAACGTCTGCAAGAAATGAGACAGAACATAGACTAAAACTTTTAAAAAAAACGAGTCTTAGTAAACTGTTGAATTTATATGCCCACTACATAAGTACTATTTTCTGAAGATTTTCAGCAACTGCTGAATGATAGCTATGACAGGCCCATTAGTAAGATTAACAGATATGTCCTTAACTGTTCTGACAGTGAGTACAATTAACTGCCTTGGAAAAGGGAAGAGAATTGTTGCTCTGATAACACGGTTTATTAAACCTGAGTTGGTGCAGTCTCAGAAATCCCTCACTAATATGTTGACTCAGTGAAAGGGACTCAGTCTGCATTTAGTACATTGGTTATGGAGGAGGGTAACACTGAGCTATTCTCATTTCTTGTTTATTTCTCACAGTGTTTCAATAGGACTGTTTTGCTGTAATAAAAATTATAGTCGCTAAGTTTAGGTATGAACTGGTGGCCCTGGGAGCAAACACCTCTAGGCTGAAGAATCTGACCATGCATCACAGCTACCCCTGACTTCCCTGCTCCTTATTTTTGGGGGGACAAATTCTGTATGTGAACTAGAAAGGTGTTGAAATGAGCAGGTCCCAATTCTGAACAACCCCGGCACCAGGACTGTAAGATGTGCTGCAGCCTGCACCTCTTCAGCCTAGAGGCAACATGATAGACATTCTGGATTTATGTTGAGCATTGGGCAGAGAGTAGCCTATTGAATCCACTCAATCTCAGGCTGGATTTAGTAAGTCAGAGAGCAGAGCTGGCCATAAGATTTTTCCACTGTCTTTTCCCTGCATACGAAAAGAAAGAAAAAATGAATACGACACCTCATTGGCTACAAGGTTTATATGCCAGTATTAGAGGGAATTGTTATTTTGGTGGTTTTAATCTGCTTGAAGAGAAAAAGTACGTGTTCACCCTAGACTCTTTACGCTCTCTATTTTCTCTTATCCTTCGAAGGATATTTCTTGCTAAAGTTTATTTGCACTAGTTTTTCCTTGCATCAGAGAGGATGACTGCATTTCTACCAAATGAGACACATTCTTCTCGGGAGGATAACAGATTTCATTCCCATCTTCTGCTTCAGAATTCAGAGATGGAAATGCAGAATTGCTTTTCCCAAGAGCTGTCTAACCATGCACTGAGAATGTAAATGATGAGCCACATTCTTAATTGTCCTGAATATGCTAACTACAACTGCATTTTCTACGCTGATAGCCCAACTGCAGCCTTCTAGAAGCCGTATTGTGATACCTCCTCCTCCTTTCCTGTGGCCAGAGCAAGATACACCATATACCAGCAAACTGCTGGACCAGTGCTTCAAAGGAAAACAAAAAGGCTACCAAAAGACTCTTCGTCCTGTTAGGCTATGCAGGCAATGTCAACTCTCAAGGTGGCCATAATTAGCTTATTGCTTCTTTATATTACCGTAATTTGTCTTTTTATTGCATTTTCCCTGCTTGTACTAGATCACATCTCCTCTAGGATGAATGCTAATTGCTCACTCGTGTCTCTGCAGGACAGAAGCTGGTCCACAGTAAAAATTTGGGACTATGAAGCTTCAGGAAGCAGCATATTTTTAGAGACAACTGCTTTGGAAAAGGCAACAGTTTCACTATAAATGAAGAACTGACAGCTGATACAGGGAGAAAAGCCTGTAAAATCCACAGAAGACACTTGAGAGGAATTCAAATGAAGAACCAGAACCAGCACGCAGACCCTGACCCAAACTCTTGTGGCATTGACAATGAGAGCTCCTGTCATCACTAGTCCACGAACAAAGTGTGTCGAAGACACAGCTGGATTCAGTAAGGCTGTAAAGCCTCTTAGGAATACTTCTAATAGCAGGAAACAAACAAACAAACAAACAAAATCAACATCATTAGCAATTGATTAGTGGTTGTAGGGTTTATACAGAAAGCCCACATACATGGGCACATTTCTTCTTGTCTTTGACACAGTATTGCCTTTCATACATCAATAAATCCCCTCTGTATACACATAAAAATCATTCATATCATTACAAGAATCTTTAAATAGACTGAAACCTCTGCTGAGCTGTTAAGGCAGAAATAACAATGGAAGCTCGTACATTTGCTAGACAAAGCAAACCATTTGCTTGTAGGAAAAGGCACCTTCACTTTATATTAAGAGAAGACAACAAAAGAAGAAAATGCAACTTGTCTGAGAGCCCAGAACACGTGCACAGAGTGCGGTTAGCCCCATCTGAACACAAAATGCCACTTAGCACTGCGGTACAGCAGGTCTTTTCTCAGTTTAACACTACAGGACAAACAGGCTGAATTGTTAGAGTCCACAGTCACAATACACTTGATCTGCAATACAGAACAAATAGAGGACCAGGAAATAAATAATTGCTAAGATAAGCAAAAAGCAGTCTGAAAAGATAATTTTTCCTGAATCATTTTTCTTTGAGTGATTCTTGACCAAGCTGCCTAACTTGTCGCATAGAACTTCCTTTCCCTCTAACTTCCTACATTTAGAGAGAAAAAAAGTTTTTTACTCAAATCCCCAAACCAAGATGCCAGTTTCTTTCATTTCTCTCAGTTTCTAAATAAATATTTTTGTAAATATTTCATGGTTAGATCTGAACAAGTCTCTCCTAACTTTAGGCCAGCTCCATGAGCCAGGGTTCTGCAAATCTTCCCCAACGCCTTTTTTTTTTTTTTTCTTTTTGCAAGGAAACCACTAATGCCAAAGGCTTACATGTCACCAATTTCTATAAGAAAGATAGAAGTTTTTGGTCCCTTGTGCTGCTCCACCTAACTGAAAGGTGGGGACTAGCTCTGACGGTTTTCAAATGACATCTGCTTGTTCTTCTCTAGTGCTGATGGGACTAGAAGTCTGCTTTGTCAATGCCCACTGCCTCAGTTCCTCCAGCCTACTGCTCTGTCACTTGCCCGCACTTTGCGTTCGAGGTATTAAGTCAAATAAATGGTGTTTTGCCGTTTGTAAATCCTCATGAAAGCGTTCAATCTGCAGCAGGCGCAAGGCATTTACCTGTCTTGATCTTGTGTGGGATAGTCTCCAAGCTGACAGACGGTGCTGCCTCATCCATCTGCTCTGTCGACAGCTCCTGGGAGGGCAGTGCGTGGATGGAGTACTTCAGCCCATTAAGCAGCCAACAAAAAGCTGCATCAATTTATTTACTTCTTTAAGCATATAAAAACCACAGAGATAGACCAGGATTTCTCTGATGCTACCCCATGGTAATATGAGAAGAGCACGGTCAATGAGAACCTTTGGGAGCTCTCTCACACACTACTGTATGACCCACGTGTTTGTCCACTAACAATCTGCGTGTTTCTCCAGTAAGCACAACATCAATTTCTTTATGGGGCGTAAAAGAAGAGACTCCTCTGGTGCATCTACAGACTTGGCTACAGGCCACTTCTCTGCTTTTTCCAGAGATGCACAAGGCACAAATGATGGATTCAGCAAAAGGAGCATCAGCTGACAAAGAAACCTCTGTTTCCAGAAAGATTCCTGCCAACAAAGTCCTGCTTATAAAAGCCAAATACAAAAAATACACTTTGTAGAAACTTTCTTGGTATGTGCTAGAGGATACAGAGTACTTGACCATGTGAAAACAATACTGCAGTTTGTGTACATATTTGCACATATTAAGGTGTGATATCCCAAAGCCCTCAAATCTGGGGTTCCTGTTTCACTACAAAGAACAAAAACAATGACCCATAGTGAACCTGTGCCTTCTACCTCACTTATATAGATAGTCTTGAAAATCCAACTGCCAAAACATGAAATAAAACAAGTAATAAATGTTTCAAAGAGTTATCTCCAAATCAAAGTCAACACTTGTGCTACCCAAACTACAGTCGATAGTTATGGAAATCCAACTGCAAGCATTCAATTAGAGAGGAGAAGGAAGGGAAGTGTTCTATTTTGGATTCTGAAAGAACAATAGTTATTTATGAAAATTCTCACTGTAGTTATTATTTTTAAATATTATTGTACACTTATCCCATGGTTGCTGCTATTTGCTCCCTTTAGAGATTTCAGTAATTGAGTTCTGCCTCTAAAATACACTTCTAACTTTTTTGCTAACGCTGAAATAAATGAATGAATGACAGAAGAATATGCTTATGTTGGTAGAATACGCTTGTGTTGGTAGAATACACTGTTGTTTGTTTCCCCAAAGCATAGGGCTAGCAGAGACTAAATAAATGAAATGGTAGGATGGAGAGTGCTTACACCTTTGGAATTAATTTCCAGGTAAGCTTCATTTTAGAAGCTGGGTTTCTAAGGAAATGATCATCCTACCACACCACCAGGTAATTTTTCTTGTTTAAGATAGAATGTTTACAAAATATATAGTTACAGATACAAAATATAAAAGTTACGAAATAAATGTAAGCACATCCCGTGCATATTATTTTAGGAGCCAATAAAATGCAATAACCCAGATTATAGTCAACACAGAGACAATATTCCAGTAAACTCAAAACTTCCTGTGTCGTAATCACTGCTCTTGTAATCACCCATTCCATTTGGACAGCATACAACAAAACAAGCTCCATCTCAAGTGATACTGCTCAGTATGTGGCAAACGATCCCTCACAGAGCCGCATTTTAACACAGAAGCAGTAATAATTCTGTAAATGTCTGACAGGTATGCACAGCCTTGCAGACCCACCTCCCTTACTGTCACAAAGGACTATATTGTCTGCAATCTATCCCTAGATAGTTCTATACAGAGTGAGAAGACAGCCTCAACCCATCATTTACTATGACATTCTTCTACTTGGAGAAGAGGAACGACAATAGCCACTCATAGGAGGAGGGAAATGCAACTGTTACGGAGAGGCAGGGATTATATCTCTGTTTAGAAAATCCCTAGCAGGAGACCCCTAGTAATAGAGAATGCAATGAAAGATAGTTAGTAGAACCTAAACTGTGCAAATTCAGATTTAAATTATACTTACAAATATTTACCCAAACCCATGATTAGAAAATGCAATCTGTGAATACGTTGGGTAACACTATTTCTGTTTCTGAGAAGCGATTAGATGACCTGGTACTGACGAAGCAAGTTAGAAGCTCAAGATCTCTGTAGAGCCTTTGGCAAGAGGGAAGAACTTCTAGGCGTGAAAAGGGAAGCTTATACCATGGAGGGGAAAAAAACCCTCAACTCTTTGAAGCCACACCTGGCTTAGCTTCTCCTAAAAGACATCAGACATAATGACCTGAAAGCAAATACTATGGGGTGAGATCCTGCGACCTCCAGTACGTGGGAGAGCTGACTAACCTGTCCTATCAGCCTTCGCTGGCCTTAACATCTGTGTGTGCATGAATTTACCAATTTAGCAGTAAAAATAACCCTCCTTTAAAAAGTCTCTGTGGCACACTTTAATTATTTTGGTCTTATGGCTTGGCTAAAACGCTTCTGATTGATAGCACAGTGTACACTAAAGCGGTGTTATGAATGCCTAAAAGTATAAAATCTAATTATGGTAGCTGTGCAGCTGGAGTAATGAGGAGAGAGTGCCTGACAAGAAGTGAGACAGCAGGCTAAGAAGCTGAACCTCTGTAGTTCAAAGGACTAACCGAGGTGCAAAGGAAACACCCGTGGCATTGCTTGGAGGAAGATAACGCGGAATAGGAAATAGGAACACAGAGCATTCAAAAAGAGATGATACGATCTGAATACCCAGCAATGCTAATTATTAGAGCAGGCACTTAGCATACGGATAAAACAAATAGCTAAGAAGAATGTACGAGACCGAAGATGATCGCTAAGAGACGTATACCTGCTGTAGGGCATAAGAGTTAATATTACCTGCTGCAGGCAGGAGAACGTTGTGACTCCATTTCTTTGAATTCATGCAGGTGGACAGTTATAACTCACTGAATGCTATGTGGTCACTACTACACAGTGTTGTCTCTGAGTAGTTATTATTCTACCTGAGCAATTGCACTTGCAACATGCTGAGTGGCCAGTGAGACAGAACCGTCCGTATTCAAGACCAGGAAAGAGAAGTCAAAGCAGACGTGCCCTGGTACCAATGAGAAAGAGGAACAGAGGGACACAAGGGATGATTTTGCCTCCCTTTACTATATAGATCAAACACTGTCAAACCAGCCAATGCATCCATAACTGCAACACGCTCTCTTCTACACTGTCAGCATTTCACCCGACCCTTAGCAGAAATTCTTGCCACCAATGGATTTTCCGTATTCTGCTGGACTTTCCCAAGATCATCAATTACTGACCCATTTATTCAGTGAGAAACTATAAAATCATAGATTTTAGTAATAAAATAGTTCTACTGCAAACTGAAATTGCTGTAGAAGAAAGCAGTACTACTTTATACAGAAGATGGCAACAGCACCGCGATGTTCCCACCACACTGCTTCGATGAGCGCATCACATCAAGTTGTACGTGACTGGGCCTAAGCGAGACATCGCATCACTTAACCCTCCCTTCCACCCTGCATTGTTTCTGCGGGGTGACAATTCTAAGTGAGGGGAACTCTTTTCTAGGTACATACAGCATAGGGAGGGAGTGAACTCTGCACGAACTACCCTTTAATGCTTGAGGAGATTTTCTTTGCTCAGTTTCTTCAATAATGGTTTTTCCTGGTTTTACTTGTCTCCTTAAATATTCCTCACAAGTTATATAATCAAGTAATAAATAGTCCACCTATATATATATATATATGTATTTAGTTCTCAGTTTGTAATGCTGAAGATCTGAACCTTACCAAGTATCGAAGCTGTAAAGCAAGTCCTATTTAACTATATTCCGTAACTTTCTTACCCTGCTGCCTCCACACTAGTATTTTTAGCTCAGTGATG
Organism: Bucorvus abyssinicus; assembly: GCA_009769605.1. Classification (NCBI taxonomy): domain Eukaryota; kingdom Metazoa; phylum Chordata; class Aves; order Bucerotiformes; family Bucorvidae; genus Bucorvus; species Bucorvus abyssinicus. The sequence continues at coordinate 6,881,949 of CM020035.1, read as the reverse complement.
ATTTTCCAATCTGTCTAAGCTGTCATCCAAGACATGGGGAATGCCAGAAATGGCACATTTTGATTTGACAGTACCACAGACTGTTTTTTAAAAATAACCAAGGAAAAGACTTTACAGCATTGTTTGAAAATATTACATTTCCATAGGGGTCAATAGAGGTGCTTTTCATATGCAGTTTATTCACTAACCAGTTTCATGGGTTTTACGAGACTATTCACCTTCCTGGTTAATAGAAAATCTGTACTTACCATGGCAACCCCTGTATCAGATGGTCATACAGTAACGCTCTTGAAATACACCATGGATTTATTCAGTCTTCGTAATCAATCTGGTCATAAATGTCACAGTAACTTGTCATTAAACTTTCCCTTCTGGCAACTCTAGCAGTCGTTTGATTCTTCCTGCTTCTCTGTCAAACTCTTCCCCATGCACAGCTGCAGTGGTCTGCGTTCGGTCTTTTCTACATCCATCACCTGCTGGGTGTAGAGATCCTCAGTGACACAGCATACGTAGCGGGTGATCTAATGACAACAGGCAGCTTCGCTCACACCAGCTGCTAACAGCTGCAGCAATCACGAAGAAAACGCTGATGACCCAATGGAAGTCAAGATGGAAGAAAAGGGACCATCTTGAAGTTTAATAGCAGGCTAAATGATTTGTCTGTGTCCTCACGTGACTCCTTGGATTTGATTCCAGTTTCTCTCTCTGACAGTGAGAGATGCTGCCTCTGCGGATAAGACAGATCTCTCTCGCACTGACAGCATTCGAAAGGAATTCCCTGTGCAAAGTGAATTAACGAGAACCTGGTAGAACCCAGATTTCAGCAACTCCTGCCTGTCATGAGACTCTCCCATGAGACAGCCTAAATCTTGCTGCCTTGCACCTTCCATTAGTAATCTGCAGCTGTGCAACGGGGGTGTAAAAAGCTACCACATAAATGAGTAATTATTTACATCCAGGGCTGAGGGAAGAATGCCAACAGAATGGGATTCATTGGGACCTCAGAACTAGCACGTATTTTGAACATGTTTTTTGTCAGCGAGAAAAAGCAATACATCCAGCCAGAGGTGACATTTTGCTAAGGGTGAAAGCTATCAGTACAAAGGAGGGTGACAAAATACTTAAATTTAAATTATCTGAATGAACTAGGACCTTAATGAATAGTTTATGTAATTTATATAGGGGGAAATGGAGCATCACGGGATTGGAGCAAAACACAGAAAATTGGAATATATTTTTCGTAAGAGCACGTGCTGCAAAACACTGACCTGAAAGACAAGGAGGTTATGGTGGGTAACACCCTAAAAGGTTCTGAACTGAATGTAGTACACTAAAACCTTCCAGCTGGTATGTAGCAGATGTAAAACAGATTTCATCTGCACAACCAGGGGTAATGATTAACGTCTAGACTACTGGAAGTATATAAGCTGTTAGTAAACTCTCATCTGAAATGCCAGATTCATGACATTTGATTCTCCTGTACATTATTTTAAATTTGCAGCAGTGTCATGTAATCGATTGCAGCACGATTCTACTGGAGCCAAGCCAGAGCAATTCAGGAGAGAATCAGGCTCACCATTTGCACAGCACCCTTTCTACAGACGGCTCAAAGCCAGCCTAGTGCATCAAATCCTTGCACTTACATTAACTAGTAGAAAGATTATTAAATGTGCAAACTTTTAAATCTCCTTTACTATATTTAGACTAGTAGTAGTGAAGCCACCCTAGGTTCACCGAACCTAAAAGAAAGACTGTTCTTTTCTGTCATTGAAAACTAAGTTCCCAGCTGCAGAGCCTTGTCTTTGTTTGGATCTTATAATTTAGGGAATCATTTTCTAAAATTGCCTCTTGTACAGTAAAATGACAATGATTAGACTTGCTATCTTCCAGGCTCCTGCTGTGCAAGACGTTCACTCGGTGGGCCCGGGATACAAAAGTAGCTGCTTTACAAACAATAACATAGCTTAACTATCATTTTATAGCTTCAAAAACATCATAGTAGTTACGAACCCTGTGGAATGAGGACAACGAATTTCAGCTTCTCAGTTGTTGTCATGTTTAATCACTTTCTAATGCTGGTGGCTGTTTTAGTTTGTTTCTTTGTTTTTAATAGCTGGAAATTTTTAATTCCTGGTTCAAACAACTTAATTTCACAGTTTTTAGATTAATCAGTGATCACTTGAGGGGAAGAAAATGATTGAAGTTCATCAGGATGTAGCACAGAGAATCAATGTAATATTGCAGAAAAGCATTTTTATTCTACCTTCCCGAGGAGCGTGGCTTTGAACTGTAACACTTTAAGGTAGTATTGGCAGAATTGCCTGTGTACTTGTCTGTCAGAGGTTCTTTGTTTAACCTACAGAGCTGATCTTCACTGCCAGAGCTGAGGATGTGTCAAGCCCCAGGGCCAGTGTGCTTAAAGGGGTGGGAAAATGACTCCCTCACTAGAAAAAGAGACATCTCCTGGCTTATGCACCAGGGAGATTTGCATGACCACCTCGGAGTGCCTTGTGCAGTGAGGTCTCCTTTCGGAAATATTAAAATAAGTTATATATATGTTATTTTGGTGAAGAAATTCTGGAAAAAACTGTTATCAGGAATTCAAATGCAACATGAGAATGCGAGCTACTTCAGAGAAAAAAAATTTCAAAGCAATCTGTGAAGAAATCCTATTCTGTTCTGTTTCTCCCCCAGAATTTCTAGTTGCACATACAGCTGACAGAACATCTTGACGGTAACACTAAGAGCACTGATGCTGCGAGATGTGTTGCCAGATGGGTCTCTGGTACCCAGCCTGCCCAGGAACCCCGCAGCAGCTCGGCTGAGGGTGTGGGCGGCTGCAGATCTACCTGCACCGAAACAGGAAGGAGAGCAGCGGGTACTGCTGTGGCCAACACACACCGTCTGTTCAGATTGATGAGGGCGACGCTGAGAGCGTTAGAAACTTCATAAATAAAACCCCTAGGCTTCAATAAGTCAGGCAGCCAAACCAGTGGGGGTTCTTTCACCCCTCTTTGAATGCAGATCAAGCATTTGATCCAATAAATAATTGTGACTTCCCAACTCTTACACACTGAACAGTCCAGGGCTTCCTACCCCGTTAACTGAGGCTGTGTTTAGGAATTCTCTATCCAACGCCTAGAAAGGGGGATTTGTCAGGATCATTCATTCATCTCCTTGGCATTTCTTCAATCACAGCATTTTACAACTGCTTTTATTTTACTCTCTCCTCGAGTAAATAAGAAAATAAGAGAAATTTTCCTGTGGTTTTAGAACTTTTTTTTTTTAAATAAAACCTTACCTGGGCTTATTTGCAGGACCAGTTCTGAATTCAAGGCCTATCCAGCCATTATTTGGACAACAGACAACAAATTCTCCATTCAAAACTTCTATGTATGTGCAGGGCCTTTAAATTAGCTATAACCCAACCAGCAATGAAAACAATCATAAATCACTTCTGCGAACACAGAACTACTGAGACCATTTGGCAAGGTCCAGCAACTCAGAGATCCACTTCTCAGACTAAACCCTTCCACCACAGGTAGAGCGTCTCTACTCCTATAATGAAAAGGTACTGAGTGCCCACTTGTCTCCTCACACCATGAGTCTCCATCAGCCTACCCACTAGCCCCAGGCCTTTTTCAATGTGTTACTACTGCTGTTAAACAAGGTCGCCTGTATAAACACAGTCTTTGTTCAAACCTCACCAAATACAGTAGCAGGTTCAGCAAGGCAGTCACTCATATGAGACACTGACTCATTTGAAAATATTTTTTGTTAGATAACTTAGCACAGAACCCTCACTGGGCTCTTTTCCAAATAAATTCCTGCATTGAAACATACCTAGGGATGCTCGAACTCGTAACTAGAGCATTCCATATAATAGAGAGAATCACTAAGGTATTTAATGTTTTATTTAGTCTGAAATGAGTTGAATCAGATGCAGCTACAGTGACATCAACTTCTTTGATTCTTCTCTTCTTTCAATGGCTATAAACTGGTTCATTTCTACCTATTTCTCTGGTTTGATATTTATCTGATCCAGGTCAAAATCTGGTGTAGTGAAATCATAGGAAACATAAAGCAACCCAGAATTCGCACCTGGCTAGTCTCTCGCTCTCATACCACGGTATATACGCTTATGTTTAGACAATATATTTTATATTCCTGTAATTTTAGCTCATAATTTTAGAGTTCATCATTGTCATTCCAAGTAGCTTCTCCCCCAAAACGCCTTAGCTATTTTGACAGTAATATATTGTCATCATCTTGGCGCTCTCTTGCAGCTTATGCTATAGGTTTTATATACCATGAGACAAAGTGTTGTGACTTGATACTGAGAAAAACCTAAAAGCATCAAAACCTGTCCAAGGAATTGACTCTCATGAAAAATAAAAGCCGTTACCCATTACTCCAGAATTACCTGAATCCCTGAACTAGAAAAATCCAGCATATCTAGCCCAGATGTGGGGGGGGGGGGGGGGAAAAAGAAAGAGCAGAGTATCTAGAGTACAAAGCAGAATTCTGCATCTCTATTTAGTTCCCAATTCATTTCTGAGCTTACGTATGCTCAAGGGAGTATTTCAGTCACTGGAGATAAAAGAGTTGAAAGAACATTTTGATGGAATATTTCTCAAAGGGAAAATTTAGTTTTGAAGGTCTCTTTTCAAGCCTTCTTTAAACCTCTAGGTCCTGTGCATTGTGCTTTTCTGTAATTTTTTTTCCCATTTTACTTTCATTCCTGTTTTTATAGGACATGAACTCTCTTGAGCATTTCAGATCTGTCATCTTCATCCTTTATAACCCAAGGGCTTTCAAACTCCAGAAAGTAAAAAGTAAAAAATAAATTAAAAAATTAAAACATATCTGGAGATAGACAGAAGAACAAAAGAGGCCACAGGGTGTCTTGAGAAAGGTGGAAAAAGAGATGACCATGAATCAGAAAGGTGATAACTCCAAAAGAAGTGTGTGCCACTCGCCATCATCATCATCATCCAAACCCAGAGTACATAAAGGTAGAATTTAGCCAAACCATGACTCTGCAGTTGTTTGGATAGTGAATACATTCTCATAGACCCCTAAAGTCTCTCTGGTATTCCATCTTCTGTACCTCAAAACAAACAGTATCTATACAACTACCAAACAAACAATCAATCCTTTATTGTCATTCATATTTTCAAACTGACCCGTGGTAGTTTTTAGTTTTCCTACTTACATCCCTCGTATCCACAACATCACCACAAAACTAATTATTTAAAATTGAACTGGTTTAGTAATAGTTCTTACAGTCTGAAGCAGGAGAGAGAGTTTTCATACAGGTGGATAATTACGCAAGAACAGCCATATCCCCCTGGCCAGTTCGGAGACTAACCTGAACTGGGACCCACATCCCCGTGGTTTTGGTATCTGTCTCTCTGAGTCTGGGTTCTCTGGCTCACACTCCTCCCTTCTGGTTGGAAAGCCAGAAGCTCTAGTTTTACCCAGATGCTGGATTTGGGCTCTCCACTTCACGGTAGGAAGCTTACAAACCCGGAGAACTTTTTTACCAAAAGCAGCATTCCAGAATCGCAGCCTCCATGTTGTGCAGCCAAGAGCATGCCACCTCACTTTGGTCAAGATTGCTGAATTTTAAGGCTGCCCTTTGCTCCAAGGGTCAAGGACTCCTATTTTGTGTGAAAACAAACCAACAATAAAAAAGAACAGGAAAATTTTGATATTTTAGTATTTTCAAATTTTTGTTCCCTAATAGTCTTTTCAAATCACTATCCCTTCTCATGGAAAAGAACTTAGTTTTTACAAACTTCAGTCAAAATTGAATAAAATTTAAAAAACCCTTAAGGTTCAAAATAATTTGTTACACAGGCATCAACTCTTCCTGCTCTTCCTGCAATCAGTTTCACGGCAGGTTACTGATACAATGGCTTGATTAAGCTAATGACGAATTGTAGTTTCTTTTTTTGCCTGTATACTTAATTGTAGAAGGAACATGTGATAGCTGTAAATTATTTATTATTTGGAGGGGATGGCAATCAGTAACTGCAGTTTGTAGAGATAATCTTCCTCTGCTTTGCTAAGGTCTGATGTGAGGAATATTTGATTGCTTTGTCACGGACAGATGATTTTCAAACCTGCCTGTGCAAAATCTATGCAAGGCTCGTGCTTGAAACAGTGAGTAAGATCTAATAAATTAGCTTTAGGAGCACAGCGTGAGCAAACTCACACAGATCTTTCATTTTTAAGAGTAAAGCTGACTTTCAAAACAGGAATATTCAGCAGTAATAGCCAACAGTTTAAGTCATATTCTCTTCCTGCCAACAGACAAACATCAAACTAGGCACAGATAAGACATAACGGTAGAAATTGTAGAAAACCTGTTTTTCTCCTTCACAAATTTTCACTCTTCCGGAAACACCAGAAAACCAGAAGTTTTTGTACATGCCTCAGGCTGATGCACAAACGTCACTGCTCATCCTTACGGGACTCCATGTCCCTCCATGTTTTACCAGTCTGACTGTGTGGGCAGCTGTCCATCCCCCGGAAGGCAGGACTGCTTGGCCTCTTCGTAAACCACAGTAACGCAACATGGAAAATGTTCCCAGGTTGAGGAAGACAGTGAAAGCTGCAGCATTCAGCCTGCAACTGCCATGTAGCAGCTTTTAGGTGGGAAAAAGATCTTCCTCTTAACCTTAGAAGGAGTTTACTTCTTAGAAAACACACTATGTGACATATTCAATTTTAATTCCCAAGTTTTCCGATGAAGAACAGATAATGGAGAATTGTGTACTAATTCTGCTGAGAGGTTGAGTACTTCCACAATTTCATAACTAATTATTGCTAATATCTTACTAAGTCAAAAGGACAGAAAAGTCACAAGGAGATCCAAGCTCATTTTCAAATGCAACCAAGAATTTCTATGCCTGCACCTCCATTTACTCATTAGTGAGCTAATTATTCTAAATTACATAATTACATTTGTTCATTTTGTTCAGCAGAGTAGCATTAAAAGAAAGCCTTGTTTGTTTAGAAGAATAGCTTAAATAGTTTAATCGTCTACAGCAATCAGATCTGGAGGTCTTTCAGGTAGCATGTGACTTCCATTCTCAGATGACAGTGAAATTTTTCTCAGGCAATGGAAATCTGAATGAGTTTATAAGTTACAAACCAAAATGCTTCCGGTCAGTCTCTGGAATAATATAGGTAAATTAGGGTTATGCTGCCTGTCTACTCTTCTGTACGGGTCTGAATCATGGGTCATCTACCGCCACCATCTGCGACTCCTCGAACGCTTCCATCAGCGCTGCCTCCGCACAATCCTAAACATCCACTGGACTGACTACGTGACTAACGTTGCTGTCCTTGAACAGGCAGACGTCACCAGTATTGAGGCCATGTTGCTGAAAACGCAGCTGCGTTGGGCAGGGCACGTCTCCAGGATGGCGGATCACCGCCTCCCTAAGATCGTGTTCTATGGTGAACTTGCCACCGGCTGCCGCAAGAGAAGAGCTCCAAAGAGGAGATATAAGGACTCCCTGAAACAACACCTCAGCCTAGGCCATATTGACCACCATCAGTGGTCCACCCTGGCCTCCAATCAGGAGATTTGGAGACACACCATACATAACGCTGCTGTCTCCTTTGAGAGCACGCGTAGAATCAGTCTCGAGGAGAAAAGACAGCGCAGAAAGAACCGTGCCTCGACTATACCACCCAAGGAGACACTCCGGTGTGCTCTTTGCAACCGGTCTTGCCTATCCCGCATTGGCCTTTTCAGCCATCAACGCGCTTGCAATAAGCGTGGGCAAAGCCCTTCCCAAATCTTCGTCCGCGAAGCCAAGCCATGATGATGGAGGGTTATGCTGCCAGATCACATGCACAAGAATCCATAAAGAAATAAACCTGGTAAAAAGATTTCAAAGTGACTTACTTACAGTGGTAAATAATATTTCAACACACAGAGAATGATGAAATTCACGTTCACATGCACATTTCATTATTACATTTTCTAAATGGAAAGCCCACGGGTTCAAAACTGGTTTACTTTGTGAAATTTTAATGAATTTAACCTTGAAATTAAGAAGACAATAAAAGAAAAATATTCCAAATTATCTGGCATCCTGCAACATTTTTGTATGAACAGTTTGCAAGAAGAGTTAAAATTTTAATGAGAATTTCAGACTGAGATGATTGAACATCACAAACATACGGAATTGAAACCTTTCCGCAGCCAATCATTTCAAGAGAAATTAAAACTAGATTTCAGTGTGAAAACATATAGTAGATTAAATGAGCAGATGAAAAGTGAAGCGCAACAAGTACCGTTCAGCTGCTTTCTCCTGAGGTACAGGGCAGGGGCATCAGACTTGTCAAAAAAATCGTCATGAGTTTCTCTTCCCACATTACTAGAAGTGGTGCCCTGCTGAAGAGCAGGAAGAGTCACATGTTCTCTGTCTTCCTGACCCACTTTTTCTTTTTCTTTTGAGATAATGCCAATTTTTCAATGTAAAATACTGAGGGATGAGGGAAAGGGAAAGAAAACAAGCCCTTCTACTTCAATGAAACCTTTTCAGGGAACAGCAGCATGGATATTTCATGCAGACAGTCTCATCTGTATGCTCAGCTTCCTGGCTGACACCATCATTTCCATGATGTCCTTGTAAAAAAAGGGAAATGCAAGGCACAAATATAAAGCCTTGCGGACTTGATCAAAGCACTGCATATGAAAACCTACCTGTGAATTAAGTTTACAAAAGAAAGTGAAAACAAAGAATCTCAGCAACACTTTAAAAAAAAAAAAGCCAGCATGTTCAGTTTTGAAGAGATTTTTAGAGATTTGACTCTTTAAAAGAAAAAACCTTCATGAAAAATTGTAGAAAAACAATTAACCAACAGGACTTTCAGTTTAACGTTACTGACAAACAGCTGTCTTAAGCAGTGCTCCTACACGTTTTATTCTGCTCTGTGTAAAGCAGAGATTGATCTTGAATAATAGGGACACAAGAGGTATTTGACCTGACTGAATCAAATTCTCTCTACTATGTACTAAAATTAATATATTCCATTTCATTAATAAGGAAATACAACTAGGCTAAATAATATAAAAAATACTAAGCAGCAAACGCATCCATGCATATACTGCAGAATTCTGACCAAAAATATAACATTAACGCAGATTTAATTATCCCATACTAACGCTTGTATCTGTCTGATTTTTCACAGAAAGCATTGCAGAGTACCATTAATGTTCCAAAAATAGATGCAAGTTCAGAACACCATTATCTTGAAGAATTTAGTTGGTCTAACTAGTCTATGACGTACAGCAAAATGCCATTTTAAAAATGAGTATAAGAATGACTCTCTTTCCAAATCTAATTATAGATATTTAAAAGGTGATGCAAATGGAAACAGAGGTAACACCTGTAACAGAGCAAAATATCTCTACTGGTATATTCAACACACAGTAATTATCAAACAAAATGAATTCTCAATAAATGGTTAATGGAAAGAAAAAGCATCTTATACATTTTGTTAGGAAAGCTGAACATTCTTCTCATACATGCTTCATTGTAGCAATTTAACATTTTAGTCTTGAACTAACCTTGAAGCTGGTGGGACAGATCCTTAAAACAAAGTTTGCTGCCACTAAGAGGAGCGGTGCAAATACAACCTTATAATGTCCCAAACCGCTGTTTGCTTCTGCCTCTGATGTGTTGGGAGAGAGATTTGTGGCTGAGAAAATTATTGTTCCCAAGACTGTAAAGTCTTGATCTTGCCAAGCCGTATTCAACTCTGGAGTGAGGATTTTACACACGGCACAATTCTACATTCAGCTACCGAAGACACACACTACCGCTCATTTCAAACCCGCCTGAAAGAGCATTTTGCCTTCAGTAGTGAAGTAGCAGTAACTGCATCAGAATTTCCCACCACACATTCTACACCATTCTTTTTTCAAAATCTTTTAAGCCACATAAGTGCTTTGAAAATGCATTGTCCTTGAGAGGTGAAACTGGTTATGGAAGCACAGTGCGGTAATGGAAACACAAAGATATAATTCTATACTATAAGATAAAGACACTATTCCTGTAGCACTATGCCCAGTCTATAAAAATTTTGCTGACAAATTGGAAAAATTAAGGAAAGTTCTTCTGTAGTGTCATACATCAGGTAAAAGTGAGAATTGAGTGTATTTCTGATCATAAAGAGATTTTTAGGCAAAGTCAGAACAAAATTCAGATTTTAAAAACCACGAACCTTTTATATTCAGATGTAAAGAATACAGACTTTTTGTGGATAATTAACTATTAAATTGGGCGTACAAGGATGCTTCATCATTTGATGTCTTGAAAATGTTCTTTTCTAGCTCAGTTAAAAATTATGGCCTTGATAAAAGAACCATTTATCAAATCCTACTGGTTTATGTCAAGCAGGTTGTCATGTCAGATTATTTTAGAAGGGCATCTGTCATTTGACTCTATCAAAACCTCTGCGTCCACAACACCCATACGGGACACAGCTTCAGTGAATTGTTCTCGTAACGTCGTATGGATTCTAGAAAGCAGCCACTGCAGTGCTGCATCTGACGCTTGGCACCATAAATCCACATTCAGGTCACCTTAGGGTTTCCTTTTGTACAAGAACAGAGTTTGGCTCACGAACTGAGCTGAGGAACCATCCTGAAAGTAAAAGCAGTGTAGGTGTCCTCTTCGCCTCCACCCCCACCTCTGTTGAATGTAATTACCTTGAGACTTTCCAGATAACCTTAGTAGAGAGTAAAAACCCGAGATGTCTTTAAAAAAAAAAAAAAACACAACAAAACCTTTTCAAAAAGATCTATAAACCTCTGGGGCTTTTTGGCTTATGAATGCTTTGATTTATTAAGAGCTATACACAAATACTCGCAAAAGTTCATATTACAGTTCCAAGTAAGCTTAGGTCATGCTGCTTCGGAAGAGATTTGGACTCAAGAGAACAAGACTTTTGGCCTGCCAAAGACGAAGCTATTCAGCACTGTCATTTCCCCAGTGGGACTGGCATCAGCAACGAGGGGAGAAGCGGTGCCATTCCTGCCTTAACACCTTTTGACAGCAACAGTCAACTCGTCGCTGAGAATTCCAGGTGCTAGGAAAGCTCACGAAAGTGAAATCATCTTTCTGGCAATTGCTTTCAGTGGAAGAGAGTGAAAAGAGAACACAACCACCACCAAAATATCCTAAACAAACAAAACGCCCCAGCTCATAGGCTTGAGCAAGACCAAAGTAGCCAAATCTCACCTGGATGAGTGCACACAAGAGCAGAGAAAAAACACAATCCTCTCAAAAAAAACCCACCCCGATTTCTACATTGAGGGTCTGAATTACTAGAAGATTCATTCAGTAAAAGTGAAGGACAGCTTGTACTAACTATCCTGAAAGCTTTTCACAAGAAGCATGGAAAAGACTGAAAGGGAGAAAGGGCACGGAAGGACCCAAACATTTATTATGCAAACCCAGAAATCACAAAACCAGCCTCTGACCAATATATTATCTTTAGAAAATCCCAAGAATCACTTAAAATGCCTAATTATTTCTTCTGTTGATTGCTTAGGTCATTAGACAAAGTACCGTGTGCCAGATAAAGCTGCCTTCCACATATCACTCCTATCAGAGAAGAAGAGAATAGGAAATGTCCGAGAAGGGAGCTGCAGCATACTGTACGGTTTGAGAAACAAAGAAACCAATCTTCAGAAGAGATCAAAATGAAACTGAGATTCAAGAAAATGTCATATTAATTGTCTGAACTACCAGATCTTTAGTAACCATCTCTCACAAACTACTGTACCCCAAGAGGTCACACAGCAAGTCATTGGGAAGGTGACTGTTACTATCTTTATTCAGCAGGTGGTGAGGATGACACAGCGAGGTGAAGCAATCTGTGTGTGTTTGCAATGCAGGTCAACAGCAGGGTGAGGTACAGACCCTGGACTCCCACGCCACAACGCTTTTCAGGGACACTGTGCACGCTTTTTGCTAAAATACTGACCCCATAAAACAATTGATACCAGTGACAACTAGGAGTCCCCAGTGAACAACAACCAGTTTATGCAGTCATAAGGTATCTATGAAAGGCATCTCGGATAAAAATGTTTTTTCCCCAACAACCTGAAGCCTCAGTCTATCAGTTGTGCCTAAAAAAACCATAGTTTTCACATTAGTTCAATAATTGCATTACGATCACCCAAATTGCACCAAAGTTTTTTGTTAGATATATCAGCTCCATAGAATCAGAGAATCATCTGGTTGGAAGAGACCTTTAAGAACAGCAAGTCCAACCATTAACCCAGCACTGCCAGGTCACCACTAAACCATGTGACTAAAGTACCACATCTCTACATCTTTACATACTCAAAGGGATGGGGACTCAACCACTTACCTGGGCAGCCTGTTCCAATGCATAGCAACCCTTTCTGTAAAGAAATTTTCCCCAATATCCAGCCTAAAGCTCCCCTGGCACAACTTGAGGCTGTTTCCTCTCATCCTGTCACTTGTAACATGGGAGAACAGACTGACCCCCACCTCGCTACAACCTCAGGTAGTTGTAGAGAGTGATAAACTAAGCAACCTCAGTTCCCTCAGCCGCTCCTCACAGGACTTGTGTTCTAGACCCTTCACCAGCTTCACTGCCCTTCTCTGAACATGCTCCAGCACCTCAGTGTCCTTCTTGCAGTGAGGGGCCCAAAACTGGACACAGTATTCAAGGTGGAGCTTCACCCGTGCTGAGTGCAGGGGACAATCGCTTCCCTGCTCCTGCTGGCCACGTGATTTCTGATACAAGCCAGGATGCTGTTGACCTTCTTGGCTGCCTGGGCACACTGCTGGCTCATATTCAATTGGCTGTCAATCATCAACCCCAGGTCTTTTTCCACTGGGCAGCTGTCCAGCCACTCTTCCCCAAGCCTGTAACATTAAGGGGAGTTGTTGTGACCCAAGTGCACGACCCAGCATTTGGTCTTGTTGAACCTCATACAGTTGGCCTTGGCCCATCGATCCAGCCTGTCCAGATTCCTCTGTAAAGCCTCCTGACCTTCAAGGAGATCAACACTCCCACCTAACTTGGTATCATCTGCAAACTTCCTGAGGATGCAACTCAATCCCCTCATCCAGATCATTGATAAAGATATTAAGCAGAACTGACCCCAATACTAAGCCCTGAGGAACACCACTGGTGACCGGCCACCAGCTGGATTTAACTCCGTTTAACCACTCTTTGGGCCTGGCCATCCAGCCAGTTTTTTATCCAGTGAAGAGGACACTCATCCAAGCTATAAGCAGCCAGTTTTTCCAGGAGCATGAGATGGGAAATGCTGTCAAGGGCTTTACTCTAGACTAGATAAACAATGTCCACAGCCCTTCTCTCATCCACCAAGTATGTCATATTGAGAGCTAAGCTGCTTAATAATATTGTAACATGGTAAGCCAATACTGTGTTACATAAAAAAGGCTTTAAAAAAGTATTGTCGTTACTCTAACTATGGTCTCACAAGATAACTTTAGAGGACATAGAAGGAAAACATACATGAAAGGACAGTACTTTTTGTTGTAAATTTTCTGATTACAACTCTAATATATATCTGGGAGCTGTAAACAGTTTTCCTGATAAATGTGCCTGGAAACAGAAGAAAGCTGTTCAGTACCTTATATCATCTCTTACTACCACTTACTGAAAACAGATGTCATTCTGACAATGAGCTGAAGCTGAGATACTGCAGCTCATTATCTCACAGAAGTCTCCTGACTTACCTTCAAGATGTGCACAAAGTGTCATAGAGCATGTTGGTAATGATTTGTGCCACAGTAGTCTGGCATGTTTTACAAGGGACAGTCAAGGACTCAAGCAGAACACCAGCAAGAATTTGATTTGATGTGTTGTCAGTTCAGATGAAATTAAGAACACGTGCAAGTTATGAAAAAAGTGCAATTATCCCACAGGGATTTTATTCTGCGCTGTGAGAAGACATGTAATTAGATTCTTGCTACACCTGACTACACTGTTGAAACTTTCCAATTTAGGTTTGATTACTTGATGATTAACAAAATTTCAAATTTCAGCTCTGATCTTCCTCCATATTTTCTAAGTAGGAAGAATTTCCATATCTGTGGAAGAACCTCAGTAATTTCTGAGAAGAGGCAAGCACTCAACAGGAGGAGAAAAGCAATGCTATTCACTCCCCACACCATCCTGGTTTGAGCTGGCACAGAATTAATTCTGTTCAGTGATTTCACTTTCCAGCTCAGTCTCTTCTCAGTGACTGCACTTTCTGAAGTTAACGACGTATTTTTGCAGACAGCGTCTGCTTCTAGGAGTGATAACGCTTGATGTTTGCAGTTACTACCAGGGATTGCTCTGCAGAAAGTTTCTCGCTTATACTTGTTCCTATGAAGACCAAGGTCACTGCTAAATCTTGTGTACCACCTTAGGGGTGCAGTAAGTGGGAGGTCTGACCTGCGGGAAGGAGTGCATAGGACAGGTGACTCTCAACTGGCCAACAAGGCCTTCCATTCCATATACATCATGTTCAGCATAAAGCTGAGTGACCACAAGGGTCAAGTCCTCTTCTTCAGTGGCCAGCATCTGAGGGAGACTCCCTCCGTTCTGTATTTGATCCCTGTGTGTGAATTCGTGTGTTCCTGAATCCAGTTCTAGAATCCAGCTCCTAAATCTGGTTCCTGCCTGCTTCTGAGTCCAGTCTGGGACTTCCCTAGCTTCTGCCCACAGCATCAGTGGTGATGGTAAAGTGATTGCCATGGCAAGGGAGCGGTGTTGGATTCAATATTGGTTTTGTATGTATTTGCATGTATTATTTCCATTATTCATTACAACTGGTTTAGTTTTCCAGTCCATAAGTCTCTCTCCATTACTCCCTTTCTCTTCCCCTTTGGGAAGGGAGAGGGGTTAATAGAGAGCATCTGTCATTCGTCTACTGGCCAGCACAGCCCTAACCCGTGACACCCACTGAAAGCAGCAGTACAGGAACTGTCAGAATCATAATCATCCCTGTTCATAACTTCTCTTTAAGTCAGCAAATGAACTAGACTAGTTGGAGCTCTAAAATGTGCTTCTAATATCATTCTGCTAGTGGATGTTTCTCCCTGCACTTCAGAGATGATCAGGAGAAACAAGCCTTCCCTTGACAATTTTTTTCCACTATGTATGCCCCACATAAATACCTACCTAAGAGGAAAGCGGCGACAGCCCTGCATCCGGATGAGCCATAGACTTCGGAGAATGAGGTCACTGCTCTAAGTAGCAGCCTTCGGGGCACCCTTATGCATGCCACATCAGGAAAGTGATAAACTAGCCCAACAGCGGACAGTTGAAAAGTCAGCCCAAGATAACTTACGACACCAACCACTACACAACCCTCATTAAATTCACACAGTCAAGGCTGGCTAGGGAGCACCAAAGGATTTAATGTGCAGCAAAGGACATATTCCAATCCATAAATACATAAGACAAATGAAAAAAAAAAAGACAGTCCGGTTAAGGTAGGATGTGAGGAGTGCTGGAGAAAAGATGGTAAGAATAAACTAAATGAGTTTTCAGCACAATTTGAAAGGGAGAATGGTAGAGAGAGAAGAGAAAAGCTGAATGATTAATAGCAAGACCTCAAATCAGTGAGAATGGGTCACCGGACCATAAAATGCAAATAGCTTAAATTTCCCTGATTTTTCATCCTCGCTCTTTGTAAATCACAGAAAACAACATGAATTTGACAGAGAAGCAGGTTGTGCGCTTGTAACTTTAGATGGACAGAAGAAAGACTGGAGGCAAACCGCTGTGCTTTCTATCATCTGTCCAATGGTGTAACACTGCTCTCAATGTAAGAAAAGGAGCGTTTAGTGCACTGGGATGAAAAAAAGAACCTAAATTGTCATCAGTAAAAGAAAGCACTGGAAATGTTGGACAAAATGCAGGGAGACAAAATGGTTCAACTTTCATTAAAGAATGCACTAAATAGAACCGAGAACTTCCTGTCTCTTACAATCCATTATTCTCGCAAAACAACTAAACCAATTCACCAAACTTGGGTAAGCCTTGCTTTTTACTATGAATTTCCTTTATCCTTCCTTTTCCTACATATATATTATATACACAACGTGCTCCTAAGAAACCCTCTTCCAAGCTACTTCTCCCCATTAACAGCACTTTTATTTATATACTAGAAAATCCACCGGTTGCACGCAGCAGATGGTCTGAACCATGCCTTGCTCTTCTGAGCTAAGATGCTGTCATAGCTGCAACTAATTTAGGCACTAGAGTGGGCAGTCTGAAATGCCTGCTAACAGCATCTACCAAAGCCTCAGAACCAACCATGTCCCCCAGAGCCTGGCTGCAAGGCTCAGTGCAGAACTACGTGTATCTCCAGCCGAAGCCAAGGAAAAGGAAGGCCTCACCATGATGTGGAGGTTTGGTGAGAAGAGCAAGAGACCATTCCTTCTTTAAAAACCCCACAACTTAATGCCGGCTGCTCTGGCTTTGTTTCAAAACTTGTTACCCGATCACTGCAGAACAGAACAATATGAAAACCTTTCAACACCGGACATGAAGCAGAAACAACAAGCTTTTGGACATTACCACAGGTTAAATTTAGATTATCAAGAGTTGTTAATCCAACCCCCCACCCCCCAATATTTACAAGGCTCCTGTGAATGTTGCCAGACATCTACCTAAGCCACCTATATCCCAACAGAGATCTGAAACGTGAAGAATGGGAGCGGAGCATGACTGCGACTTTTACTTTGTGCATGGGGTAACTGATGTGGAAGCAGCATGTAACAATGAAAGCACAATATTCTCACTTTACCAACTGTTAGAGTGTTTGCTAAGGAACATACAGATGGAATAAGCATCCAGCAAAGTCTCTGAAACTCACTACTGGAATTGCAGTGTAACATAAATAAAAACCAAAAAACCAAAACCACACAAGTCAAATCCTCCCCAGCACATTGCCTCTTTCAGAAGACTGGTGCTCATTATCTTGTGCCTTCTGCGCTCAGATGCAGAACCTGGGAAAGCTATTTAATGTGTAAAGAAGGAAAAAAGGACTACGATTTTCAGCTAAAGATGCTGAATGCATCTTTTGCTATTAGAGCTAATGAGGATTTCAGTTAGGTCTGGCTCCTGTAGGATTTTCAGAGATTTGCCAAAATGAACAAACAACAATATATATTAATGAGCAGCCTCAAAGGCTCGGATAAGCTGCATAGCTCAAGTGCCCATGAAATAGCACCACTGTTAATCATACGTGGTGTTTGCAATGCAGTTTTAGAAGGCCAACGGTTGTGTTTTAATACCATTTTAGCTGTGTCTGTACCATAATTCCACACTAAAAAAACCCCAAAGCCTTTGGCCAAGGAGAGATCACTGCACCTGCACCCCTTAAGGTCTCTGTAGCAAGCACCCTGCTGCTCCCCCCTGCAGCAGGAGAGACAGCAGCACGGCTGCAGCTTCCCTTAGCAGCGGGGCAGACGCAGGCAGAGCACAGGATGCTCTGGCCCTTTGTAAAGCACAGGATCTGCGGTGCCCTGCGCGAGGGGCTGTTAAAGCACCCCAGGCCATGCCGCTGAAGGTTAGTTCGTGGCTAGCATGAGGCAGATCATCCCTCCTGCCAGAGTGATTCTGTCATCTGTGGAGGGGTTGCAGGCTCATGTAACGAGTTCTGTCACACAAGGTGCATGAAAACACCCTTGGAAGAACATAGCCTGCTTTGCACAACTTGCAAGACAACCCTACGACCACATATGCTTTAAAGGACACTTCCTGGGAACCAGTGAACATAGAAAATGTGAATATTACCTGTGCACCCATACACACAAGAATACTCTCATGAAACGCGGTGTTACGCAGCAGTAGCAGTGCCCACCCAAACCAGGGGTGTCTGGAGGGCTGTGGCTATTTTTCAATAGTTGAGTGATCCTGCGTGCAAAGGATAGAACCAAGGACCCGAGAGAGCGGAAAGCCAAGGGCATTGCAAAATGCAGCCGTTGGAACGTGGCCCTAAGCAAACGCCAGTGAGATGATTTCCAGCATGAACTCTACCTGAAAAGATGAACCGCTACCAAAATCCCACGTCCTTCGGCATTCAGAGAAACAACACTTCGTCCCTGCAAGGGTATCACCCCCTCTGGTAAACAGGTGGGATAACATCAGGACGCCCAGTTTCAACACTTAACTTTTCTAACTAAAATAATGCTTTAGGCCCTGACTTTAGACTAACAGCTCAGACTAAAAGCACAGAGCAATCTCTTCCTCCATTCCAATCAGTGCTCAGATATGAAGTACATATGTACAAAACACATGTGCGTGCAAGACACTGAAAATCCCCAATTTACCATCCTCTTATGCGTATCTCCAGCCGCATGGAGATGACCACTAGTTGCAGTTTCTTCAGACTACAGACAGCATATGCGTCTTACATCTAACCATCACCTAATTACGCCACATTCAAAATTGAATCCCACTAACACAGTGTAATAAGGTCAGTCACCTGAGAAAGGGCAGGCATATGCCTTGCAAAGGGAACGATTTAAAAATGTGAAATAAAAGTATTATCCAAATAAACAAAACCTCCCCCAATAGACAAGAGAGGCAGAACTCTGATGTAATGATAGATCTGTATGCACATTGTTCTTGCATTGGGTCCTTGCATGGACAGGCAACCAGGTAACTTGGAAGGAAGTAAAGGAAATCAAGCCTGTGATACCCCTCTTTAAAGATTTGGGTTTGGTTTTCGTTTTGTTTTTTGCATAATACCATGGAAAAAAAAATATGTCACACTGCTCCCTCCTTATTTTATTATGATCAACTGAAGTTTTTCATTTCAGGGAGGGGAACAGAAGGAGGAGGTGGTTGCTGGTTTAGTAATTTACATATCTATAATTCTTTTATACTGCAAGTATGTTCCATTTGTTCTGAAAATACGTAATGATCTAAAATGGGGACAATTTTAATGAATTGGGTTCATAATATTTCATATTTTACTGCCAGACTCTTAGTCAATCAAACTGATGTTATAAAGGAACAGCCAACAGCCAATTTTGACATCCGTTAAGCAGGTCAGTTATAAGCCAATTAGCTCTACCGACTTGGTCTCCAAGGTCTGAATAAAATATAGCCTATTTTGATTAGAAGCGCTACTTCCACCGGAGTGCACATCTTAAAATAGACTGCAAAAATACTTGAAGCCCCATGGAATTCTTAAAGAAAGTCTCCATCCTACTGAAGTCAATTACTGTAATACAACTCTCCTGACTTCTCACAGATTACAAGAGCTCCTAGATTCACACAGTGTCATTCCAGTTTTATTGGATAGCAGGAAAAACAAGTGCTGCATTCATCAAAGCTGTTCCATCTGCTAAAGACAACTTTTCTGCAACATAAGATAAATTGAAGGAATCAATCCTGAATTCCAGCAAAATCACTGCTCAGCTAAATTCCACAAAAGGCAAACACTCGGAATTACATTTATGTGCATCACAGGTTAATTCCTCCTGTTTATTTTAACACAAGATTCACATTATTAATAACTGTCAGATGTTCCTTGAATTTGGATGAGAAATGCAGTTATTAAAACTGCGCAAAATTAGACTTAAATTATTTCAAGAATGGATTTCACATTAACTAAAAATTATTCATTAATATTTTCAATTAGTCAATAAATGTTTTTACTTGTTAATAATGTAATTTTTAAGAGCTGAGAAAAATATGGATGTTTCATTTATCAAGAATTTAATGCTTTTCATTGCTTAAAAAAAGGGTGGGGTTTTTTTTTTTTTATTTGCACACACCCCTCCCCCAGTAAGACAAAAACGTCTTCTTTGGAACCATACTCTTGAACAGAAAGTGCTAGACAGTCCTTGGTTTATATGCAGTCACACATACCTCTTGCAAAAATTTTCTCGCCATTCATTGCAATATATACTTAATGTAGACAGTGAACTTCAGAGCAGCAGATCTGATTTAAAACCAACCAACGAAACAAAACCCAAAACCCAAACCAAACCAAAAAAGCCTCCAACACAAACCCCAAAATCTCCAGCAGCATGCAGA
This sequence comes from Bucorvus abyssinicus, assembly GCA_009769605.1. NCBI lineage: Eukaryota > Metazoa > Chordata > Aves > Bucerotiformes > Bucorvidae > Bucorvus > Bucorvus abyssinicus. The sequence continues at coordinate 6,861,864 of CM020035.1, read as the reverse complement.
GAACAAGCCTTATTTTATTGGAGATAATCCAAACTAGGCAAGATCCGTAGAAATTGAAATGCCTCTGAAACCTGACTTGTATCTTCTTTTTATTCTAGTTGCAATACGCTAAAAAGACTCTGTGTGCAACCTTGCTCCTGGGCAACAGCCTGTCTTACCAGCAGTATTTGGCTACCGATCCCCTAACCGTGAAAGCCATAACGAATGGCTAGGACATAGTACCGTTTGTCTACAGATAACCGTAACGCTTTACAAAGACAGTTCATAGCATCCTCTCTGCTCAACTAAAGAGGCAAACAGAAATGGTATCCTTCAAATCATCCAATAGGTCAGAAACTGAGCTTGAAACTAGACTATAATCTCCTGTGTGCTGGTACAAGCACTTTGTGCACTAGGCAGTGTTACCTCTCAAAGCTTCTAGATATGGCCAGAATCAAAAGCTGATAAAGGGAATAGTGCTGCAAGGATCTTTCAGAGAGAGACAATTTTATGAGGTAATAGTGCTAATTTAGACACAGAAGCCTATCATAAAACCTCATTAACTCATGAATTGAGAAAACAAGGTTTTTCTAAACACTTTATGTATTTTAGGTCTTCATGCTCTTGGCCTAGCATAACATTGGGAATAATCAAACCTTCCATGAGTCGACTTCTTGGCAGCCTTTTGCACCAGTTCTGAATTTCACAACTCAATCAGAAAGAGCCCGTGAAGCAACGCAACAGCAGAGCCCTGTCTCCTCAGGTCTCAGTATGACTGACTTCAAAACTGAACGTAGTCAAACTGCAAGCTACAGTTAGGTGGTAAATGAGGAATTTTTGGTTGTCTTTGTTTCTGCACAAGCCAAAAGGATTTTGTCAATATGTTCCTAAGGGAAGTGTGGGAGAAAGGAAGAAGTTGTTGTTTCTGAGCAGCAACAAAAAATTATCAATACTAGTTCAAGAGAAAAAAGATTAGGGAACAAAAGATTAATTATTTGGAAAGAGATTGCAATGCTTGTTTCACATGTAGTATATACATGGAGATCAGATACACTCCTCCTTCCGTGATGACTTATAAAATAAAATTTTGTTTGTCTTCTCTAACAAACCATACATTTAACAAAGATCCTGTGGGAGGGGTAAGCATATATGCATGAAAAATGAACTTTTTTCTCCCACCCCTTAAATCATTATGTAACCTTCCTGCATCGTGTGTCAAATTGACAAAAAACGTAAATTATTGCAACTACACCAGCAACAAATTCAGCCTAGTATACTTCACCATGTTTGCTACCGTAATCACACAGTCAATGAAAAAATTATGGGGTGGGGGAAAATAAAATTTAAAAAGTAATCTAAATTAAAAGATGCACAGCTAACAATCCAAGGGCAGGAGCAGCAGCAACTCCAGGATTCAGAACCACCTAGAACTGCCAAAAACCCCACATTTAAGGAGACTTATGAAAAGATAGAGGGCGCCTGACACTCAGCTATTGTGAATGGCACAGCTTACGTGAAGCCTGTTGGCTTCTAGCCAGGCTAGCCTGGCCAAATGCACAAAGAGCTAACACGACTCTGAAGCCAACCTGAGAGGATTCATTGACAGAATCTGGAATGAAGACCATACAAAACTGCAAGAATGTAGTATTGAGAGTTGTAAAATTTACTCATGCTTGGGAATGTAAATAAGCTCTACTCAAGTTAATTTAAAACTAAGATATAGCTGTTCCATACTGTGAATACAGAAATATTGAAACCTTTTATCAAGCAAACAAGACTACAACTTCCTTGATTTACTGGTTAATTATACTGCAGCTAATTATTAAAACTCCTGATAACTGATGCAGCAGAGGCAACTGTATCTTCCTTTTGTAAATGCAAATATGCCATAAACATTTTCTGTAATGTACAACTTCTTCAGTTTTCAGATGATTACCTGTCCTACGTCCATTACCCTCCCGCATTTCCACTGAGCTTTAATTAGACTTGAAGTATGTCTTGATTTTGCTGATTAAACATCATAAACAATTTAAAAGAAAGGGTCATCATTTTAGATATGCAGGAAGCCACATTTAACTTCCTCCACAAAACACAGCATTAAATCAAGTCATGTATTTTTTAAGAGAAAAGTTCTGATCATTTCAAAGTATAAATTAATTCTTTACTTAAGCCCAGAAAAATCTGAGCTATTCTTGAAAATGAACCAAGGGAGCAAAGGGGATGTAGACTACAGGAAGCATGTATGTAATTTGCAGTCAAAGTTGTACGTACTGTAATAGGTACATAATGGATGGAATGGCTGGAAGTTGTTCGCGTAGGGATGATCGTTATTTCCATCCCAGAAATACTTGCTTCAGAATCTTATCCTGCCAGTCTACACCAGCACCTTTGGCTTATAGTTCTTACTTACCTTGAGGCTAAAACCAAAATCACTTGCAAGATTATCTATATACATCTAAAGGTATATATATTCTAATCCCTCTCCCCTGCTGTGGAAGTATAAGAAAAGTCCACAGTGATTTTTTTCTTTGTGGGAGAATTTTTTGACATCTCACTAGATGCTTTGTTAGGGTGAGAGCATGGGAGCAGTGGAGACAGAGACTCGATACAGGTAGATTTCCTTTCCAAAACGTTATTCATTAAAGAGAAGTAGCTGCTACCTAAATATTTATACATTTTTCATTGAACACTATTTCATAAGGTGGTGTTTACTTTTTTCCTACCAATAGCTGTCATAGCACCACTTCATTAGTTAATTAACTTTTCTCTGTTCACACACACTCAACAGACATTGTAATTGCTGGTGACTGCACTTATATAGAAAAAACAATCTTTGCAGAATCAGAGACGTGGCAGAAATAAAAATATTTCACACGCAAATAAACTGATACGCTTAGAGAACGACAGCATTCAAAACTTACTGCTTCAAATTAGACACCCCTTCCTACTAAGAGCTATGCAAATGTTTAAGTGAACAGCACCAATCGGTGTAAAATTAGATACCCTCAGCTTGTGCAGAACTGGGGGTTTGCTTCATAGTTACAGAATTACATAAATTACTTGCTTTTTGACAGTCCTCAAGTCACTTAAGTATCTGAATGTAGCTATTTGAAAGTGTGACAACAGATTACCCAAGGCCAGACAGTGAATCAATGTCTAAGATAGAAAAGGAAACCAGGAATCCCAAGTACCTGTTGCAAGACAAGGTGACACTGCTCAGTGTGGGAAAAAATCATTCCATTTGCAACCTATATGAATATAGGTCAGTTCTGCTCCCCAACTGCGATTCTCCCCTTGAAATACCTTTAAGCACGTTGTGTGTTCCTTCCTTTCTTACAGAGTTAGGTGTGGAGGGATCTAAAAGCACAAAAACCCAAACCAAAATCACAGAGCATTCTTTACTAGGATTAAATCACTAATTGCTTGCACTCTTCTTGTAGCGGTCCTAATTACACTGTAAATAAGACTATGCATAATACCAGCTGAATTACCAGAACAGTTTAATTACCCTGAAAAATGCTTATAAGTAAAAAGTTTATGGGAAACTAATGAAGTGGTTTTACAATTGATGCAGAAACTTAAAATTGCGCCAAAATGACCCCCCATATGGAAAATTTCACATTCAGAATAAATTGCATGTAAAAGTTTTTGGATGCCGAGGTGAAGGAAGAATCCGATCGAGTTTTTAAAGAGCAGAACTGCAGAGAAACTACTTTTAAGAGCTCAGTCCCCTTTTCCCCCCACCAGTACAACAATTATTCCCCCAGTAAGCATCAATGGGACTGGGAACTTGATTATAGGGAATCTAACATCTTCAAGGACCATAAATATGGTCCTTTATATCATGCTGAAAAATTTGTCAAAGATTCAACCAGTTTCCACATGCTCCAGTTTCAACGAATCTTCATTTTGAATAGAATATTTCCAGCCAGTTTAAGAGTAGCTGCTTTTTGGGTAGAAGATAAAGGCCCTTTAAAAACAGTTAAAACTGCTGTGGCTCTTCATCAACAGCTGGTGGAATGTGAACTGTGAAGTGGTAAAACCTGGTCACCACCTGAATCTGAGCTATGAACATCCATGAGAACTTGGTGACTATTTCTTTTGAGGGTTGAGGAGACGTGAAAAAGGGAAGAAATTATTTTCTGCTTCTGAATAGCCCAAAGGTTTCTAGCCTCCTTTGGGTCTGAAATCACTCATTCTCAAGTCAAACCCGCGACCCTACATTTTGGCACCTATGACTCCTGACAGCATCTGATCTACATACAGGAAATATTTCTGGATATGGAAATAAATAAGACCTACATAAGGACCATTTTTGGCATTCAAAGAACATCTCAAACTAAGTGGAACAACGGCAATTTTTACATAATGCTGAAACATCATTTCTTTTTTGTGTGTTACATTATGTATTTTCATTGGTCTCTGATAATAGCAGGAGACTGGTAAGCAAACTAAATACCAAGAGTCTAAAGAATTCAGTAGGCTTTCTATACATCCCAGGAGAGATGTGGAAAATAATGCCTCACCTTCTAGAAACCTTAATGTAGTCTGTAAGGTAGGATATTTGAGGTACTATCTCTGCATTACAAAATAGCACATTTGCACATTAGGCATCACCACTGATACAGCAAGTAGCCTCAAGGTTAAACAACCTGCTGATGTGAAGAGTTGAAGCAATGGCTATGAATTACAGCTGGAGATAAGCTGCACTTCCCCGGAAGTGAACTGATGACCCTCACAAACACAGAGCACTGAAATACATCAACTACTGACTAATAATAATGTTTCTGCAACTCCTTACCTCCACCAAATCCATAATGGATAAATTTTCATCTCATGAAATCAATGAACAAGGAAACACTTACCAAGTTTTCTTGGAAGTTTTGTCTCTTATCACCTCTGGAAAGTCTAGGCAGACTAATTAAAATCAGTGCACAGTGTTAATCAGTGCCTGACCAGAAGCAAAGAGAACCTCATCCTTCCTAGGTGGGAATAAAAATCCTGGAAGTCTAAGGTGGCAGAAATGTACCTACACACCAGAAACATCAATTTGACTTACACATAAAGCGCTTTGAAAGAAGTTAGTTGTAGTAAATTAGGGACCAAAACACACATGAGACAACCTATTGTAATTTCACTGACTTCAGTGGAAGTGGGGGTTCACCTCAACCGCGCTTTCAGCTCCCATCACACTTCCTTGCTTACCCATAATTTAGTCCCAGCCATGACACCATAATTGCAGGGATCTCCTGCTACTTGGTGAAGCTGTATGAGCCTTAGAGGTGACTAATACGATACCATAAAGGCAGGAACAGACACACACTGTTTTTTCTCAGACTCTGAACAAGTGATCCGCCTGGGCACTGTAACTGATCCTTTTGTTTAAGCACAATGGGATTACCAATGACAGAAAACATCCGTATCGTATTCCAGAACCCATACCAGCAGCCTGAGATCTGCATGCACGCTGAATTTAGTCATTTTAAGTAAGTGCTCCAATTCCCAATTTAAAGCAGTGCCAAACAAAACGGACAGCTCACATGTGAACATTGTTCCCCTTAAGAGATTTGTCAGGTTTGGACCATATATCACGCCCCCAGAGTACACTGGGACTCCCACCAACGTAAGCTGCATGTGCAAACTGTAGGCAGCTCTTGGTTCTGTGAGATAAACTGCTTACTCTTTTATATCCTGCAGCATAACTGGAAAAAGCAATCTGCTTTGCTAACCAGAGTTCAAAACTGCAGTGCTTGTAACGAGTTGGATATTTGAATCACATCTTGCTCCTAATCTTACCGATGTTCCATACTCTCAGAAGTCCTATTTAAATGCTTCTACTTTGATAATAGTCAGGCTTCCTGACCTCAGATGTCAGTTACTGAGGTCATTACATAGCTGAAAGCTCCAAGACTCTTAACAGGTAGTTCAGAAAGCCCAGGGGAAGAGGAGATTTCGATGATGACGCTGGCTCATGTAGGAGCCCACCATTCTCTAGAAGACCATAAAAATGCCGGCAGAGCTGGGCCTTAAGATAAACATTTGCAGTCCCTGTAAGCTCTGTTCCTCCTCCAAAAAAGAACCCCTCATGGCCAATATGATGATGTAGCTGCCAGCAGAGGACTGTGCTAGATGCAGCCATCCAGCTAACTGCACTGAACTGCCTGAGAGCAGGCGTCTGCCCCACTCAGCGGGAGCACAGCCACACGACTGACAACAGAAGACATCGACGGTAAAGAAAAGGAGTTATGAACACATCATGCAGCCTGTGAATTCCACTAGATAACTGTGGAAATAGAGGCTAAATTTGAGAATAATAAAGCCTATCTTCTATATACTAGACAAAAATCTAAAGGTCTTAACAGACACATTTGGTTTTTGGGAAGCAGCTTTGTGCGGTCTCAGGAGATTAGAGCATTTAAATGTGGTACATTTAGCTTTATAACTAAAAGTCAGAACAGGTCATGTCCATAGAGCCCAGTTTTCAGAAAACAGGTATTCAGCACTTTCAGTAAATGAGGCATAGTTCAAAGTATCAGATACCAGCAATTGGTAGTCACGTTGGGAAATCCTGGACTAAATATTCATCTAAGCAGCTATGGGTCTGTTCCATTATGATTCAGCATCTCGTGCCTTTTCCATCCAGCATAAGGAGTGTTCAAAATCTCACCTGAATCAGATAAGTTTCAAATTACTTAGAAACTGGGCAGATAAACGCGAGTGACTTGGGGGTGGGTAGTTTTTTTAAAAAAGTAATGACTACAATAGCCATTTATCCTCTAGATTTACCATTCAAATCCAAAGTCAGTCATACATTCGGGCTTCTATCAGGTAAACTCTGACCTACAAATATCTTAAGTACCAGACGTCTTAAAACAGCAACTCCATTGCACAAACAGCAAGAATCCAGATAAATTTCCATTAACTCCAGATAAAAGCCTTTTATAAACCGAACACCAGTACCTAGGGGATTTGTTTGTCACCATTGCCAGAATGTCCTGTAACGTGCACCCTGACTCTGGCTGTGCAAGCTAAATTTGCTGTGATTAGTAGGGCTGAAAGAAAAACGACTGCACTAATATTCAAGCTGTTTGAAGAGAGGTTTACTGCCCCCAAAAGAATCATTTAATTATAACACACCATTTTCTTTAGATCTACATATAAAAGAGTTAATCTGCCTAAGCATGCACCAATGGGGCTAATGGATAAAGGTTTTTATTAGGGATATGCCAAATGGTTCAATAGTTATTTGAATACTGTAGAGACCTCTCAAACATGTAGCTTTGCTGTGCAATAATTCTGTTCAATTAATGGGTTTATTTCCTTCACAGATATTCTTTTAGAAGTGCTCCATCATCCATGCAGTGCTGTTCAGAGACAAGTTGTAAATACTTTCTTTTTACTGGTAAATTCTAAGGACATGACACTGTTCTTTCACACTGCTGTACTTGATACAGGAAGAAACCTGCAGAGAAATACATTAAAAATGCTGTACCAAATTCTCCTTAGACCCGAGTTAATTGGTGATAATAATATTGTTGCAACCAATGGAATTACATCAGCTTTAAAACAACCTCTAGCACTCTTCTCTCCATTTCAGCAAGGAGTTCTACATGTCAGAAGGTGGCAACAACATCCTTTCCAGCATTAGTTACCAGAGACAGCCACCAGTATGACTCTATATCTCAGAGAGTAAATGCAGCTCTCGTTCCTGTGCACTATTGCTGAAACTGCATACCTCCACATACCTATTAATTTGAAGTTTTAACAGCTGTCAATAATGGGGGGGGGGGAAGGCAGTAAAGACCCTTGGCATCTATCACAAGGCTTCTGCCGAGATGCCCCACATCTGGTGTAGCTGATACAAGACACAGACTGCAGCCACACTGCAAGATGTAAATATGACCAGCAAAGCTGCATTTCCATTCCCTACAATTTTCCTGATTTAAGGGCTACGTTGGAACCCACTGGGTTTTACACAGCTATGTGCATGCTGGGATCAGTCTTTATGGTGTAATATCTCAAGAGAAGTTGAAATCAAGCTTGGTGGAGATATTGCCATTACTGTAGACCAGGACGTAACAGATTCAGATAAGAAATTTCTCCAGAGCACTGCTGACATTCTAACCGGCCAAGCTGAGTTAGCAATTTGACCAATAACAACATTTCAAGTTTGCATAACGCTTTCCATCATCAGTACCAGCACACTTTGCTACAGTGACAAAAAATGGCATTCCCAGCAAAACCTGTATCAGAAGGAACACTGCAGAGTTCAACGGACCTGACATGAGAACACTTGAACAAAGGCAAAGTCAAGATCAGAACCTCATCTCTTCCCAGGGCCCTTGCACAATTAGAAGGGTGTAAGGGGAAAAGGAGGCAGGTTTTTGAATGGGGTACAAATGCATAAAGAATGCAGGACATTTGCATTTAATTGTGTCAGACTTTCGACTCAAATTTCAGTGGCCATCTTTCCTAGGTTCTGTACAGATTTATCCCTTAAGCTCCTGTTACCTGTTGAGTATTACTCACATATCAAATTCCATTTGTCAGTATACTCTAGAACAAATTAGTTGAGTCCAACATGATAAAAGATGAAAAGAGATGGCTTGTGGGGGACATTTTTTCATAAAAATTATCTTAACGTCTCATTTGAAGGCTGATCCAGAAATCCTTGGATTAACTAGAATCCAAATCAGATTGTTCTCCTGGCAGTTTCATTTCTCATGTAGCTCTCCCAGCCTGACCAGCTCCTTTAGCTCTGCTTCTTGAGGCTCTTCTGAAAATAAAGGAATCCTTTCAAACACCAACCAAATTGCAAAACACTGCTCTCATAAATCCACTTAAAATGTAGCAGTTTATACAAACAAAGGGAAAGCAAACCAGCAGAGAGTCAACCAAAGATGAGGGAGGGGGGAAGCTATTCCGCAATTTGCATTATGAGTTTAGTGGTCTCCTGCCTTAGCAAGCCAGGAGAAAGCAAAACTTCAAAAGTGAATACCCAACTGCATAAGTGGCAGGAATTCTAAAAGCAAATAAGCATATTTTGCTCCTATTTGTAAATTAGCTCTGTTCAACAGTCCTTAAAAGGACTTCTAGAGAATTTTATGAAGTTATTTAAATGCTTTCAAGACAGTATGTTTACACCATGATTTAAGACCTCCCAGGGACTTTCCAGCAGTGATGAGCCAGGAGTGTACTCTTTCTACCGCTATTGAAAATCTTGTCTTTCCGTTAGTCTTGACTCCTCCTTGAAAGGACAGAGGAACTGGAAGAAAAGCTGCTTCTAATCACAAACAAAAGCCTTTATAGTACGGAATCCACTGCTCTTCTCCCTTCATCCCCCCGGCTGTAAAAATCAGTTTACTGTGTCTATGTTCAGAGATCTTTAAAGATCTCCTCCAATGCCACCTCTCCCTTTAGCTGCTACCTTTCTTGCTTCTGGATATCAGCTTTCCTTTTTGACTGTTTTTCTTTGCTTTTTAATTACAGATGCTTCCAAGTAAGCTAACAAAGCACCAAACTTTCCTAAGCTAGGTGAGAGGGTTTGCAGTGAAGCACCCACTGACCTAAACCGCCCAGTAAAGAACATGAGGCCCTCCCAGATAAATGTACCTGAGCTGCCTCTCTCCCAGGAGCAGAAAACTCTGGATAGCAGTATTACATATCACACCTGTTGCATTATCCAGCTATTTTGTAGTAGTTTTTCTGAAACAAGGAAACAAAGAAGCATCAGGATCCTTGAACATTCCTGTATGTTTTCCAGTTTAATTTTTGAATCTCTCTTCACCAAAACCAGTCAAGTTACAGCAAGGCACAGCAAAGTCCAACGCACGCATTAACAGACATCAGTGAATGAAAACATTCTCTGAATGCTCTCCTCTGTGCTGCTTATTGTTTCTGCTGGTTGTTTCTGAACCCTCTTCCTTTAGTTCCTCTTTTCCTTCAATCCAATCTCTCGTGCAATTCCACCGAAAGGGCTGAAAAAAGATTACACACCAAACATGACCATTGACATCCTGCTGTTAGCTGTCCTTGAACCGTCTCTTTCTTTGCCCCTAACCTTTGTCCTGGTGGCTTATTTGAACAGTAGAAAGCAACGAGTTTGTACAACAACTAGAACTTAGATGGTTTTAATGTCCACATATTCAGAAGTATTCAAATGCCTATTTCCCATTGGAAGAAAAGGACTCTGGTAACTAAATATTTATGCAAAGCTGTCTCTAGGCATTATGTCTTAAACTGCTTTGCCTGTGATACGTTGCAATGACACATTAAATCTTTATGTAAGGATATATTAAATCTTTATGTAAAACATTTTTCCTATTCAAAGGGAGCTTAGGATACTATTTGAGAATTATCTGCTGTAGTTTAACATTGTTAAATTACCTTTGTAATGATTTTTCTTAGCCTTTAACAAATGGAGTTGCAAATAAATATGTGAAATGTTGTATAAGTAGCCCAACACATATAACAGAGAATATCAACATCTGGATAATAGAAAAGTTTGGAAGAATCCAGAAGAATCATTCTAGCTCATTAATCATATACATTGTGACTGCACTATGTTATCTTTAGTTACAAAAAAAAAGTTGAAAAACGATAAACTTGAGAATAAATATTTGATTTTAACTTTAGAAATATTTATTCTCAAATATAGATATCTATACTCCTGTGCCTTCCTTCGCCTTTCTGTTCTTTGGCTGTATGATCACCTATCCAGCAATATCACATTTACAGCAACGAGCCAATCACAGCTACTGTCATTGATACAGATGCTGTATAGGCTATGGCATGCTGCTCTCAGGACCTTTCAGGAAAGGGACTCTGTATCTGCAAAAGGCTCCATGCTGGCATTTTTCCCTCTAAGACCCATTGGAAGATTACTCTATAAGATATTATGAAGCACACTTGGAATGTTCTTCAACAATTAATGATGTAAAGGAGATGATGTACACACTTCTAGCAAGCTAAAGTTAATACCTCCATGCTGATGTTTTGGGATTGTTATTCCTCACTTCTCCATCTGAGTGTTGAGGGTTTTTTTTCTCCTGTTGCTATAGCACAATAACAAAAATTGGTGAGGACAGAAGTCATGACTACAAAAGACCATAAACATCACAACATTTACACGGTGACATTTCAACTGTGGCCAAATGATTACCTAATGACATCTCCAGAGCTTCGAGAAGTTAGACCAGTCAGGGTCACAAGAGAGCTTTTGCTTTCTATGGCTATCCAGGGTAGAAAAGGTCCACAGGGGAGACACCTTGCTCTTTCTCTGGCAATGAGCTTAGCAACTTGAGATGGAGGAAAAAGTACACAAGTTCCTGAGACTGAAAGTAATCAGTGTTTGATACTTCTGAAATTGTTTTCCTTAACTATGTGACGAGAGGACATAGATATGGCTTTGTCCTGCTTACCCTTCCTAGTACGGATCTCTTATTTCCTAAACAACAAGGGCATCATATTTAAACACAGCAACTCCTTCAGCAGTTGGAACTGAATACCATTGAATATATTGACCTTTACAAAGATTTAAAAATAACCTTGAATGTTGTCTTGCATTAGATTTCATTATTATTCAATTGCATCTGATGAGCTGGCAGTACTTTCCACTTCTGGTTGCTATTGTTTCTTGTGGAACAAACACCTTCTCATATCTACAGGGCGAGCTATATATGGAAAAGTGTACAAATAGCTCCCTGCTAAAATTCATATAAAACCTGTCAGTACAGTGGATGTCTAGGGTATCGGTCAGACCAGCATCTCATTCACTCACCCTCAACAAAATTTACACTAATTTCTGCTATTTTTTCCTACTTTTCCTCATGCCACTTGATATTTTTCAGAGCATTTATTTAATCTGAGACAGATTTTCTACATACATGATGGAATTTGACTATGTGCTTCTGGAAAAAAAAAACAGCTGAAAATTACTATATCTCAAATTCTTTTACAGGTTATAATTTTCAGAGAGACATACAAAACAGGTCTCAAATACTTGGAAAATAAAAATATTAGATATCCTTATGAATTAATCAGTATCCTCAAATTCTTTTCATAGTATCTCAGTCTGCTTTTAAATGGTCCAAAGATTTAAAAAGCACAATTATTTTTATGAACTTATTTAGTTTTCATCAGTTTTCTATAGCATAAAATCTTAAGTTCAATGTATAAATCATAATAGCTTGTCATAAATGAAATCAAGCTTGAAATCCCTACATAATGAAAAGTGCAATAACTCATTAAAAGGTGATAGACAAAGAAATCCATACATATTTTGACTCATGCTGTCTAACAAGCTGTATCTACTGTATATCTCAGGAAGCTAAACTCAGTTAAGCTCTAATAAACAATGATATTACTGTAACCTTTTTCTTCCTCCTGCAGCAATGGAGTAATGCACGTAGCACACTGAAGGATCAGAGCCCTTTTGGCACATAGCCTCAAATAACCTGTAGCAAACCCAAAACCATAGAGTCTCTCAGCTGCCCTCCCCACTGCTTGGGGCCAATGCTGATGGGTACCATAACACCATCAACTAATAATCACTCTAAGGGGTAAACCAGTATCAGTGCATCTGCATTTGCATCTGGCAATGCTTGACAGAGATTCACGTACAGAACTTAAACTGATACTCATTACGAGTTAAGAGTTCGTGCAAGTTTGAGGCAATCAAAGAAGAGCTTTCCAATTATTTCAAATCCGGCATGGATTTCTGTATCCAAGAAAATAGATGGTTTGAAGTTAGTGAGTTAGTCCCTCGGTTGATTAAATCCTAAAAGAGTGGTAGAAAATCTTTGAGGAAAACTCTCTAAAATCACAGAAAGTTACTACACGAGGCAGAAGGCCAGGACATAAAACCTGCAGTAGTAACAAGACGTAATCAATCGTGATGATTTTTGTTATTACACTGCTAGCCCTTTTGTTAGAATATAGTTTAAGGTACATTTTGATTGCTTTACAGAACCAGACTGATACAGTTAGAACTGTCCTAAGGGGATCAATCAATACCACCGATCCCTAATAACTAAATGCTGCCAATTGCTAATATTAACATACAAATCTTCCCATCAAAGCAAAAGTATCAAAAAAATATTCAGGCTCAAGTCTGACAATGAGTTAAAAGGCTGATGGGAAAAAATTCAACCTGTTCTCCCACCAACAGGGGATAGCCCTGTAGGCTAAACAAAGTAAGTGCTACTTTTTTAGAGCTAAGGACGAAAATTAGCAGGCCTCAAATACACACGTCTGGTAGGGAGCTTTACTAGGCTGGAATCACCATAGTTCAGCAGAAGCCTGAAGCTGGCTACTGGTACCACCACGTCAAAGCGCTGCTGCAGAGTACAGCACACGTGAGGTCTAGCCCTGAGGAATTTCAGTGTGCGCCGCAGTTAGCAAAGGACCACCTGACAAAACAGTCTAAACACCAGATCCCAGACATCGACTAATTGCCAATATGCAAAACGTAGCAGTCACTGGCTAATGAGCGCTATATAATCCATATAAATACTGTGTTACCAGAAAAAGAAAGTTAAAGAGTTTTCACATACTAGTTATTTCCTTCTCATGGCAGTTTCTGTGAGCTTCACTTTGTGAATGTGAATCTGAAAGATAAATTTTGAGACTATCCATGAAGGTTAAAATCCATATCCTGCTAGAAACAACAAAAAAAAAAATCCAGTCAACATCAAAGACTAGATATACCAAATGAATTATACATAAGGAAAGTCAAATGTTGGCTTCAATGCATGGGCCAAGCCTTCAGGCCAGTATAAACTCATACAGCAGAAGTTTTTTGTACAGAGAAAGACAGATATTCTAATAACTCTTTAAAATAATTTTACCGGAGGCATTTGTAGCCAATCAATCTAATGCAACGAATTTCAAGAAAATCATTCAACTATATTATTGCTCATAGCTTCCTTACAGTAGAATGCGCTTCAGATGAAGGAACAGTTAAAGGAATAAGGCCATTCACAAACTCAGTTAATTGGGAGAAAGAAAGAAATATTCTGGAACAGTTCCTTGCATATATAAATATCCTTTCAAATTAGGGTGGATGTCCCACTATAGGATCAATCTCTCCCTTTCTTATTTTCCTTCTGACAGCTCTATCAAACTGGTAGAGGCGCAGTGAGACATTACAGGTTCAAGTGTCAAAAGCACACTCGTGTTACATGGCTGACTACCCCATCAGCCAGAGCAGGCACTGCTCTTCTGGGAGAGCTGACATCCCGACAGAAATACTAACAGGGAAGAAAAAACAAGTTAACCTGTGGAAGCAGAGACTGATTTGATATGCAGATTAATGGATTTAAAAGACAAGAGAGAAACAACTGCCATTAAACCCCCATGAAGAGATCAGCCCAAAGCGAACAAACGGGCACGTACCACAGCATTTTTGGTTGTAGAACCCCACCGCCAATTGCAGAATCTGAGAGATCTTCTCTCCTTCTCCAAACATCCCCCATTATCATTACCCAACCTACCCCAAACCTGCCAAGCCCAGAAATTCATGCCTTCATCATTTCTGAGGCAAGCTGCTAAACTACAGAGAGGTCACAGGTTGGCCTAATCTGACCTGAGCTACAGCGAGCACAAAGCAGTGGAAGAAAGCACGTCACACTGTTGTCCACTGTTGCAGGGCTTTCCTGTGTGATATGGATACGACACAATCCTCGTACCTCCACAGGTAACCTTAGTCAATTGTCCCAAGTTAATATATTGCTTTGAATTGTTTTCTAGAAAACATCTTTTCAAGTTTGTTGCCTCTCGCACCAGACATTTGACAGTAGTATATTCAGAAAAATTGATCGATGTTTTTATACTCCCATCTAGGTATTTTTTTTTCTGGAAGACAAAACTTTTCAGGATGGAGGAGAGGACAACAGAATTATTCACTTCCACATTTACTGCAGTGATAATATAGCAATCGGGGTACTCAGTAAAAATTATTAGTATTAGAGAAATGCAAAGGGAATCAATGAAGCCAAAATAATCAAATAATAAAATAAATCCTGGCTAATGGATATAGGTTTACCAAACTGAAAAGCCCACAGAAGTTGCCATCAAAAATCTGATATATACCCAAAGCTATAAAGTAATAATCCTGTGATATTTCCTAGTCAAAGCAAAAAAAAAAAAAAAAAAAAAAAAGGAAAAAGAATAAGATTCCACTGTCTACATTACCCAGATATGTTTATGAAGACACAGTAACATTTTAAGCGCAAGCACTGTTCAAAGTTAAACAAATACCTGCATCTTGGAGGAAAACTCAAGCGTCAAGCAGATTGCAGCAATACTAAAGCACAGACTATAAATAGAAGGATGCTAACAAAAAATATAAGGACTTCTCGTGGCAGAGAGCAATTTTTTCTCTAAGCTCTTCTCATATCAAAGTTAAATTCAACTCCACGTTTGAGAAGAAGATGACAGAGTTTGCAAAAGCAGATGCACTGCATCTTCACAGGAGTCTGGCAGAGCGGGCAACGTGAAGCTAGTAGACACATTAAAATGAAGAATAGATCTCAGCTTCAAAGCGAAAAGAATCACTCTCAGGTTTACAATAATACTGTCATATAACATCATATTTAAAGAAGACAGCATAAAAGGAATCAAAATACATTTCTTGAAGTATAATGGGCTTTATTCCTTTAGCCTTGGATGTGGGAAAAAAATGGAAATATAAGAGGCAAGTGACACAAAGCTGTCACTAGCTTGGGGAAGGTGGTCCACCAGTTTTAAAAAACTTTTCTCTGGCTGAGAATATTTAAGCTATGTATTTATCAAAGTAACTCTGAACATAGCTTAGAGTCCATGGAGTTTGCTTCAAACAGAATAGACACTTTTAAGCTGCTAGTGGACCGTGTTGCTTATCTACACGAAGACTTACTACAAAGCCCAAGAGAGTGGTGCTGTTACCTCCTACCTGAGTGCAGCTGATTAAGCACGTCCTTGACAGAAATTGTCTGAGTAAGCGACTTGTAGCTTCCAGGAACTTAGACAAACTAAGAAGTCATCCTACAGGCAACAGGGTAGGACAAAGAAATCATAGTTCTTTGAATTTTCTTGAAATCTAACTCTTCAAGAGAGGTTTGGTAACCCCAGGGAACAAAACCCGTGAAGTCAACTGATTGTACGTTCCAGCACTCCTCATCTACGCTGCCCTTCTCAACTTCTTTATTCTGGAGTCACAGGTTGAGATATAACCGTTCCAGAAAGATAGGAAGCATCCACTGGTGTGTGTGGTTTATCTTCTCTTTCCTCCTCCTTAGCAAGTGCATTGCAAGGCAGGCTGTGACATACTTTAGGAGAAACAGGACCAAGGACTATTATACGAAGATGTGAAGGGACTACAGGAGTGCAGGATCCTCTGTGCCTATTGTAACACTGTCACGAGCGCTGCCTGTGTCTAAATGGCTCAGAGAAGAGCTATTTCCAGAGTTTTTATTATTATTGTGTTTTGTCCTGGATCACACTAGGACGACGTCTATTTTAGGCACCTGACACTTTGTTCAACGTGGTTTGAAGTGGTTATTTTGAATGCACTTTCCCCCCACTTACTTCTCAATGAGAATCCACTTCCTTTACTCCGTCCTTGCCCAAATCTAAGGCATATGAAGAAAAGCGGTTCTCCCAATTACCTTGGTATGAAGAAGTACTTTGAAGATCCCAGGATAGCAGACTAGTCAAAAAGATATTTTGACCACCACCCTGCGTTTGACCATAGGCCAAAAAGTCTTTCAATTTGTGCAGCCTAACAGCCACCATGCAAGAGATTAAACTCAAAACTGAACAAACTAGCAGGAAGTACGGCAAACTACTGAAGTAAACTCCTTAATTAAAAAGCTAAACTGCTGTTGACTTGACCTCATCTTGAATTTTTAGTTTGCCAGTTTTCATTCAAAAGGGACATTTTTAATACCCTTACATCACTATTTGGGTTAGAAAACTGCTTTAACTCACTGAAGCATCTGATAGATCAGCTATAACACAGGCCCAGCTCTGCTGCAAAGCTGTCAGAATGCACAAGGCTCTTTGGGGAACTGAAATTTTGTCAGCAGTTTGTTAACTCTGTGTGTGCAAATTGTACTCACCAAGTTTCACCCATTTCAGTGGTGACTGCTTCCGCTACACCGGCTTTATTGTCTCAGCTCTATGTAGCAGAGGTACTGCAGTCATCCCTAATGTCCCTTTATGGCCCAAGTGTTTTTTAGTTTAATGGAACAAGTTTCAAAACCATGTTTAAGCTCATGTGCCAATTTGAAAAGCTTGCCTTTTGGTTTTTTTTTTCTTTTTTTTTAATCAACCACAACTGGAGGCCAAGGACAGACTTGATACAGCTTCTCTGCACATAAAGGAGGTTTCACATAAAAATTCCACTAAAAAGAGTTTTACTTACTGTTGTGGGATTTAAAATGTTTTTTCCTTATTCTGCCCATGTCAATTCCAGCTTAATTTATTTATACTTAATCTTGAGAAACTATTTGTGTGGGAGTGAATAAACTCTCCCTAGCTATGAGGGGATTAATGCTTTCACTGATTATTTCCAATTAAAATACTGCAGAACCTACACCAAATGCAGTAAAATCAGCTAAGTGCACAAGTAGAAATGGGCAGCACATCAGTCTGGCTGTTCTTGGGTAAAGCACCATTGGAATTCAGTTGTAAAGTCTTGAGCAGTAAAGTCTATCCCTGTTTATCCCTGATATAACAGAAATTATGTTGAATTGTATTCTGAAACAAAAATAACTCCAAGTGATACACAGACTGTTTTAATTTTGAACAAAGTTTGTAATGAGAAGGAATTGCAATCTGATAAAGTTATGGGCTTTTTCTGCATTGGAAAAGAATTGAGGTAATTTGTCAACTACATTAAATTAGAACAACGTTTTCTTTATCACCTCTTGGTTTTGCTGTACCGGAATTTTATTATATTAATATCTTTCGAGTCATACAGATCGGAGATAAATACACTAAATGGAATAGTGTTAATATATTATCTCAAGAACAAACACGCATTTCTTTTCATTTGCCTTTTAGATGCACGGTTTTTCTTCCTTAATCCAGTAAAGTAACTGCAGAGAGATGTCTGCTTCCGTAAATGTCTTATTTCTCTATCCCCTGTAGATTTTGTGTAATCCTGAAACAAGAGCTACTTCTAGTAAGAAACAGAATGACTAGCGAATTATAAATATAATAAAACTATGCAGTACCAGAAAACATACTACATTATGTTTTTTTCCCTGGGTCCCCAGGGCTTTTCTCTTGAAAAGAAGAAAAAAGGAAAAAGAAAACTAAAAAACCCAAAAAACCCTATTCCTGTTTGTTTTGCAACCAAATAAAGAAACAAGTATTCAGCTACATGTTCAGTTGCTAGAATTAACAAAGTGCTCTTACCAGCTGAAGACCTAAACTATTCTTAAAAAAGAAAAAAAACTCCAAACAACAAAGAAAACCCCAAAACCCCAAATTGCTGGGTGGCACATGCATATATCTGTTGTAATAGACGAGCCAAGGTGTGTCCTCTGGTTTATTCTGAAAAAATCTGAAGGTCATTTTTCCTATACTGGAAGGTGTTAATGGCCACTATCAAAGATATCTTTGATCCATATATATATTATTAGAGACCAAGTTCAACTCAGGTGCGCTAAGACTCCTTTTCAAGCCCAGAGGAACAACGATGGCTCATTACAGCATAGAGAGACTGAAACAACAGAGCAGGCCAGTTTTTTTCTCCATTTGGTACTCCGTATCCACATTAAAGTGTCTACAGTACGTCTTTCGATTAAATTTTTTCCTCCTTACAATCACACCTACCCTGTGCAAAAGTTTTGCTGCTCATTTAAGCAACTGTAGACTGAATTTAGGACGTTTTTGCCTCATGGAAGTGCTTTAGCTGCTTTCTTCTTGCTGTGCAACCATTTTGTAGAGTGGCTACAGCTGTAGCATTGCTATGAGTAATGAGAATTCTTTTCCCTCTCTTTATGAAGCTGATGTCAACTACTGCCGTCTCCTGAAAACTGCTCTGCAAGTTGTTAGGGAAACTCATACGCATTCCCCAAGCCCAAGCATCGTACAGAACCACCAGAAAAAGACCACAGACACAGGGCGATTAGGGCTTGACGTGCATCAAATGAAACAGCATTCATAGGGAAAAGTGTTCAAGCATAGAGGAATCTTACAGACCATACAGAGAGCAAAAATCACCTGCATGGACATATCTTCGGGTCAGAAAACAAGCAGACATTGAGAAAGCAAGCTATCAAAGATAGCTCTGAGAAAGATAAATAGAGAAATTAGCAGAGAAGCAGACCTGAGCCTGGGAAGATCCTGCAGTTGCTTCCCTGAGTTAAAGGAACAACAAATACAACTCTGCAGCACTTTGTACTTCCCAGCCTCCTGTTACCAAAGCATCTCCAAACAGCTCACAAGTAATGATTTGGAACCATTACTCACAAGAGTTTGAAACAGTGGCAACATCTATTTTCCCCTCCGTTTTTCGGATAAGGGAAACAATGCGTGAACAGACTGAGGCCAATTCTAAGGACTTGCAAACACGCTTATGTTAGCCCTGGGTTTAACCTCTTTAATGATAAGAGGTCTTAGACAAGGAGAGTCTAGTTCTGTTTTTCAATCACATCATGTGCTTGAAATAAACAAGGTTATTAAAAACCCCTGCTCCATTGATTCATATCTCAGAGGTAATTCTTAGCTGAGTGAATAGTTCCTCTCAGCACAAATGGCATTATTTGCACAAAATTAAAACCCAGGGCTCCTCCCGGGCAAGGCATCCTCAACTAAGCTTTAGTAAAGCAGCAAACCAATTTCCTGAAGAAAGTTGTTTTCTGATTTAAAAGACCAATCATTAAAGGATAGATGGGCTTAGCAGATGGAAAAATAATATATACTTCTACCTTCGAATTTTTTTTGGTCAAGATCAGAATTTGCAAAAATCTCCAGGGTTGACATAATCATATCTCGATACACATAAACAAAAGATCATGTGCAGTCATTTACATGTGAATTTCTGCATTTGTTTAACTAGCATGGAGCAACTCTGCCACTGCATTCCAGAAAGTAGTTACGTTTTCATAGAAAATTTAGTGTTTATTCAATGCAGTTGACTGCTGGAGCTAGATTTATAGAAGTGGTATGATTGTCACCACAGTGCAAAACAAACAATGCAGCTCCCTACCTTCCCAGTGCTTGATACGAAATACCTGATTTTGGGCCTTAATATTCCGCTTCGTAGTCAGAGCATCTGTTAGAGCAATTGTGCGGTAAATCATTAAGAAAGAAATATTTCTTCTTCCATATGGATAGCCTTTGCCACAGAGGTCAACAATTAGTATACAGATCTATTATTAATTTTAATTAATTTCTAGAAATAATATTTGTGAATGAGTATTCACAATTTATGAGCTGATATTTAAAATCTGTAAAGTAGCCCACTTGACATACCTCATAAATTACACAGTACATTAGTAGCTCATGACTGGAAGAGCATATGACTTAGAATATATTGTGTGAAATGCCATATATACGAATTTGAAATTCACCCTCTATTAATACTCCCTAATTATTTAAAACCTGCTGCGTATGAATTTCCCTGCCAGCAAAATCATGGAACACACGCAAAAGGCAAAAACAAAGAAGGAGATAGCAGTTTCAAAGCAAAACCTTTTGAAATTCAAATCATTATTCGTGGAGGGGGTGTGTGTGTGGAAATCACAGTATGCAACTGCCCTGAAGATGCAGACGTGGAGAAAGGCAGGGAGAAGGGTGACTTGCACCGAGTTGACACGTGTTGAGCCACAATTAGAAGACTGTCATTCCCAGTCTCTTTTCTAACATCAGAAAATTGCTGTTTCTTCCTGCTACACACATACAGAACACAGATATCCAATTATTGCTAATTGGTTTTGGTTTTCCTTGCATAGTTAATGCAACCTTATTTATACAGAGCAATCAAATCTCTTCAGGTATGCCGAACTTTTCATATTACATATAATTAATTTTAAATCTATAAAATGCACTGCAAATACCCTGAGATAACATAAGAGTCAGCTCAGCTGATGAAAAGCGAAGGAAAAAAAAAAACGTGTTTCTGTTTAAATATGCACATGCTCTCTTCCACCGAGGTAATTCCATTACGGATGCTTAGGATTGTGTGGACAGATGCATCAGCCAAAACCCATCAGAGAAACAAAACAGGCAGTAATAAGCGTGCAGAGATACCATGCTATGGCCTAAAACTTGCCACAGAAATAAACTATGACAAACTACAACACAGAGAAGATTTTACACAGAATTATATTCCCACGAACGTTTTGCATGAAGATACTTCTAACTCTTACTCTGTAAGTTCTTTCTGGTCAGTACGTGCAAGAGTCTACAAAGGGACCCAGCACACAATCTAAAGGTAACGCGCAGTTGTGAGTTCATTGATTGTGACAATCGATGTCATGAGAAGCCTTAACTCATCAGTGCGAAGGCCACAGGTAAAGCTGGACTTAAAAGTTCACTCACGCCTGCCCCTTACCCACTGCCTTCACTTCTGGGATCTGCGTCCCCACGCTCGGAAGGGACAGCACAGCTGTTTAAACACGTTTGTGCACTTTTTTTACTTCACTGTACAAACCTGCTGAACGTCTCTGTGCTAGGTACGAGAGGCAGAACCTCTCTGCACTGTTCCCCTGCGGCACTTCAGGACAAATAGGAAAACAGGATAGCTGACCAAAACATTTGGATTCAACATCTGTGTGTAACAGCTAATACATTTCCCGCGGTCACTCTCTATTCTTCTAATGTATAGTTATTGATAGGCCCTCCAGAAAGATTTCGTTTTTGTTCTCCAGAAATTAAATCAACTGATAGCTGCACTCATCCGACAGCCCAAACGAGTATGAGAAACGCAGAGGCTAGAGAGTTTCAACAGCAGCGTTTACCCAATTAGCCGTCAACTCACCATTTTGAAAAAGATTAGAGAATGTGCAATTCTCTGCCTGTATTAAACTACTGAAATCTCTAGGAGGGTGCTGGGACATTATGACAGTATCAGCCTTCCCCCAGAGATGGTGAAACTAGAACTTGGAGAAGTGCGACGCCAGAGGCGTTAAGCCACTGCACGCTCCGCCAAACTGACCTGCCTTCCCTGACACACCTTCCCTCCAGGCAGCTTCCAGACAGGGCTGCAAGATGCCCCGAAACAAGCACCTGAAGCTACTCCTTTCCCTCCCATGAGGGCATTACTCGATACAGAAAACTCAGACCACTGGGAATTCAAATTATGGTAAAACAAACCACCCCCTCCCCTCCTCTCCATCGTGCAGCACTGACCCCTTCTCTTTCTCAGTCTCACATTCCCAGGAAGGTGTAATCCCTGATGGGTGTCACTGCCCACTCTGGAGCCCACCCTATGCCCTGCCTGACCATCCCAGCCCCAGCGCTCCAGGGGCTTCACCCACCCAGGGCATGACCAGTTGCTCTTGGGAAAAGCTCCTTCCCACTGCCCTGCAGAAAGGGCAAGGCAGCTTTCCTGGTGCCACCTGCCTTGATTTACTCTTTCAAACCTGCAACCCAACAGCCATACTAAACTTGAGAAAAACCAGTTAGGGTCTCTGTCTCATGGCATAAATCAGAAGTCTCGCCATATAAAGAAATGCTGTGAAATCAGCGGAGGGGACAAAGGCAGAGGCAAACTTAAAGGCAGCAGCTGTGCTGGCCACCTGAAAACATAATTTTAATTTTGTTTCTGCTCAGCTATAGCCTGGGCTACCTCTGACAAGTGTTGGCTCAAGTATGCAAATGTCAGTGCTCTCCACTCCAGGTTTTTTTTTGGTGTATGCTCTCCACATATAAGCAGGTACCTGTTCATTTAACTCAATGCAAATCAGTCCTTGCAAGTGCAGTGGTTTATTCACAAAAAATATCATTTGAAAATTAAATCCTAAGCAGCCTGCAGGTGTAAGCAGATGTTCTTAAGGATAAGCACGATGGTTCACAGAATCACCCCATTTCTTAGGCTCTAACCCACTGATAACCATACTCAGAAAGGAATTCTATCATTTATTGCTTTCTGGGGGGGAATGTAACAGTTCGTCTAAAGAACAATACTTGAATTATTCCCCTCCCTTGTGGTCAATAGCACTGTCACAGAGAACCAGCTTAATTTAGATATTGACAGTCTCTGAGCTGAGGTATGTGGGAGTATTTCTCAAGTACTGTTGATGGAATTTGGGTGATTACCATCTCTGGGTGTCTTTCAAAATTCCATCATTATTTTATCTCCATGGCTTAGTCTAACAGACTTCACCATGATGAATCAGGAGATACGGACCCTGCCTCCAGTTCTACTACTCCTTTGCTCATCTCCTCATGCACACTTACTTATTTCTTAAATGCAAGGACATTTGGAAATGAAAAAGTCAGAAGCACAGGCCTATGGCCACCCTTATTACTAGAACTGATTGTTCATGATGGTTACACAATATCATCCCAAGTAGTACCATTTCGAGTAGCCTGACCTCCAGCGTACCAAACAAACTCCAGACCATCACATTTACCGGTTCTAGCATGAATTTTCAAAGGCTCGCTTGCCAGTCTGTCTGGGCAACGATATGCCGTGTCCTGCATCCTGCCCTGTACAACAAACACTCTGGGGGACAGGCATTAATCTTGTCATGATTCTTTTCAGTGTTGAATGAGGAGCCAAAAGCACTCTTATATAATTAGCAGTCTCAAACTTATTTTATTTTGAGCCTTAGCAAAAAAAAGTCAAGTGATACATTTTAAAATCCGAAAACCATGGGTTTAGCTAAAGAAAGTCCAGGACAGAAGTCTCCCTTTGCACTCTTACATACCCTTAGGCCACCTATCTGCCCGAGACTTTATTCTAATCCTAATTTCCCTACCTTGATTTTCAGGGATACTGTCATTGTGCAGCCTCTCACCTGTCAGACCAATTGCCTTTTACTTTTTGCACCCATGAGTTCCATATAAAAACGGCCCCCATGGGAGTCTTTCTCATACCAGGTATCACCTCTTGCTCCAGTGGAAAATACTTTGTGGAGAGTGCCAGCCCACTTCCCTGGCATCCCTCCCCCAGCGAGTTGGAAGGGAACTGTCAGGTTGGCTGCTGGAAGGAGAGGAGCTCAGAAAAGCTGCCTGGTGCACATGCAGAATTAGATGACAGACAGCACCAATGATGACAAGGTGAACAGGGATAGAGTCCCCTACTGCCCTCTGATAACAGTGATACATCCAGCTTTGCTCTGTGGCCATGTAAGTATCTGACATAGGTAGACAAATGCTAGCATGAGATACTGCAGACCTTAATCTCAACAATTAAATCCATACTTCCTCAAACCTGCATCTCCCTCACATGGAAAAATTAGAAACATGATATTATGTCTGCTCAACGCTGCCTAATGAAAACCAAGCCACAGTGGAGTGGTTCCAGAGTTAAGCTGTCCTGACAAAGTAACATGAGCCAGTAATTAGCCAGCTTTTATTAAGCCATGTTTTTTAGCATCATTTTCTACTCTCAGAGAACTCCAGACTCAAGAAACCAGTCAGCATTTGAATGTGTGAAGCACACTCTGAGTTTCCCAGTTTTGTGTTCAGTGACTCTCAGTGGCTCGGCTCCATCTGAGGTGCAATTCTATTGACCGCAACTGTTCCTGTGGATTTACCCTGGGGACGTATTTTGCTCAAAAGGATTAACTCGGAAGGGAACTTTCCCCTGAAACAAGTGAAATAAAAGAAATAGTGACATGCAAATCCTATTAGTGGTTCCTGCCATTACTGATTAATAGGCTAAAGACAACCACTTCCTAATAATCTGTTTACTAAACCCTAATGGTTGCTTCCCTCCCAGTGCACACAGGCACTGATCCTTGTGGAGAAGAAGTAGCACATCAATCACCTCCAGGAGCAAGAGCTGTTCCCAAGTGCTTTTTATTCAGCAGATTCCAGGTGGGCAAGATCAAAAGCCCCAGGTAGTGCCAGGAGGAGGTGTCTAATTCATGGTGCTGAACAGAAGCTAAAAGTGAGCTATTGAAGCATGGACTGTGCTGCAAGGACTCAGAGCTAATAGACTATCCCACCTGAGGACCAAATGACGCTGCAATTTCAGGAAGTGAAATAGTCTAGTTTTCAGTAACGTATACAGTATTTTTCTGTAGTGGCATCTAGATTACGAAGCATCATCAGTAAAAATCTGCATAGATAACTACAACCTTTTATGAAAAAGCATGTTCTGCATTTTCAAAATGTCACGGAACAACCCTCTAATAAAACAAAAAATAAAGCAAGTAACAATGACAGTAAGCTCTCTTCATTATGCTGAAAGTCAGCCTACAAATACTTAAAACATCTGCTTTGGTCTATAACATTTATTTTCTGAACAGAACTGGATATCAAAACGATTCCTTAAAGCATTTCTGGAATCAAAACCAGCAAAAAAAGAAAGTTTTAGAGATAGTCACGTGCGTTTAATTATAAGTTATGCATGTTATGCACTTGAAAATATGAATTTTCAAACAGATCTTGGAACATTTTACATTGTTGATACTATTCAAAAATGAATATAAATGAAAATGTCACTATAAATAAAGGATTTTTGCCAGCCGCTATGAATATTTAAAAGCAATGTGTGGGGTTTTATTAGCTCTTTTTTTAAAACTTCGTTTAGATAAATTAAACATTCCCTTCCTATTACAGATACTTTTCTTTCTTTTTATAGATAGTTTTTCTGCTTCAGTTGTTTGATTATCAAAAAAAGGAACAAAAAAGAAAGGGAAAAAAAAGGAAAAAAGGAGGTGAGGGGCTAGAGGGCAGATAGATTTCATGCAGACAATTTCTAATAGACCTTCCAGATATATAGCATCTTGTTAAAAATTCATGCAGGCCAGAATACTAGAAGGTCAGAAAATGTCTTTGAAATTCTGCCAGAGCGCTTTTTGATAATTCATTCAGGTTTTAAAAGGGAAAATTCCTCATTAAAAAGGATCTAATGCTTATTAATTTATACTGCTAAGGCAAAGGCTGAATATTAAGCGCTGGACTCTGTTAATCCATTTATTAAATATCAAAGACCATATGTTTTCACCCTGTGTCCTTGCTTATTGATTAATTGCCTTAGACCTGTATGGGTAAAAGCAGAAAAAAGTTCCTTCAAAGGTAAGTCTCTAGACACTTCCTTAACCTGGTGAAAGCTGTGTCACTTTTGTGTACTATTTATGCTAAAGGACTGAATCTCTGCCTTCAGGTGTACGTCTGTAATCTACTGCACTTGGCTGAATGAAAAGTCCCTTTGCCGAAAGTTTTCATTTTGTGACAAAAGGTGACTATAATAGCTCCTACAGCACTGATTTCTGGTTTCCTGGTGAACGCGTTATCGGACATTAAGTAACAGCATGACTTCTCTGTGCCCCAGAAACAGACAATAGCTCCTCTGCTCTATGCTGGGGCATAGCGAGGGACTGAGCACTTTTCCCACTTTTGACACTATTTTCAAGCTCTCTATTCAACTGCAGAGTTCCAAGTACAGTTCACATGGAGCCCAGGTTCTGGCCCACCCTATAAATCGTTTTTCACAGCTACAAACCAACCTCCGTTTTGCCCAGAATCCATGTCTTAATAAAGCAGAGGGCAACAAACCCAACAGAGTGCTGGAGTTTTCAGCAAATCCATGCTTTACTGGAGTATTTTGCAAGGATAAGGTTTGCTACTTGTACTTCTTCACTATATCAGTGTCCAATGACAGCAGAAGAAAGGCAGGAACAGGTCCTGCATTCACTTGGTAGTGGTATAAAAGATGACTCAAGGTGTTACTGGTTCAAGTCAAGCCATAACTTCCCTGAAATCTAGTGAACAAACAAACATCTATTTTCACTTCTTATGAATAATTTCTCCCCTTTCTCAAAATTGAGGATGAGAACTAATAAAGCATGATCTCAGGTAAATTAAGACGGTTTTATTAAGAATGATTACGGGCATGGAGAAGTATGACATTAGATAGCTGAATCGCCTTCCAAGCGATTTAAACCTCTCTTCATAGAAAAAGGGAGGGAAAAAAAAAAACCAAACAACAGACCATCAGGAGCAATCCTAATTAACACCTTCAGGATCATCAGTAGTAGTATCCTGATGCACATCACTTTCTGGATAACACAAAGTCCTACCAGGGAAATCATGAAAGCAGCAAGCGCTGGCACAGGCTTGCTTGGCAGCCCTTTCTTTCTGACTGCAGGGGGGGAAAGCCCCTGGAGGAGCGGGTACCATCGCTGTGCGTGTGACTGTCAGCACAGAAGCTTTCTCAGCCAGAACTGCTCGGTTACCAGGAAAGTGATTATTCTTGTTGCCTTTTGAAGACCAGGTGACGCTTACCTTCCTGCTAATTTTCAATTGCCTGCTAACACAGCTTAGAAGTCTACAGAGACATTTTCTTCTTTTCTTTCTTTTTTCTTTTCTTCAGTGCTTCAGCAGTCAGCAGACAACTAACGAGATGGCAGATGAGTACTGGCAGAGTTGAAACAACATGTTGTATGGGGAAAAAAAACCCCAACAACCTGTGTAACAACAAAGTGAGGAAAATCCACAACAACAACAAAGCCTGTATCAGAGGGAGAATGAGGGCACTTCAAATTGACACAGTACAGAGGACTTTAAGGTGTTTTTCTTCTTGTGTGAGGGCTGCTGTGTGCAGTCACTGCTCCCTCTGCTAATTCTTACTGCTCCCTCCGTTGTGCCAGTACAACTATTTGTGTGATTGTGAAGTGAATCAGATCAGGGAATTGATCCAAGTTAAAAATAAACTAGGGGGGGAAAAAAAAAAAAAAAGAGAAGAAAAACTCAAAGCAGCTGCCACTGATGCCACAAAGAAATGTCAGGCAAGTCACAGACTCACCGGGGTCTCTCCTGAGCCTGCGGTTTCAGAGCAGTTAGATTACCATGGCGTTCAAGACCTACAAACAGTTTGGACAGACAGCAGCACATAAGCTTGTCCTATCACAGGGACATGATGGACATGACCAACAGCAGGTTTTGAACTCAAAGTCCAAAATACCAATATCGGGACTTGGGGATATAAAAGCGTGAATGCAAGGTGTAAAACCACAAATTGAGATGGATAGAGCATGGGTGCCTGTCTTCTCACTGGTGCCACTCTTCAACCACTCAGACAGTTAAGGTGCAGACCTGCTGTTTCAAGCTGGACTAGTAGCCATCTCTAAACTGCCACCTCAGGGAGTTCTTCCCAAAAGCAGAGTTTGTAAAAATAAGAAACAAAACAC
Source organism: Bucorvus abyssinicus (assembly GCA_009769605.1). Lineage (NCBI taxonomy): Eukaryota > Metazoa > Chordata > Aves > Bucerotiformes > Bucorvidae > Bucorvus > Bucorvus abyssinicus. Next base: position 6,833,584 of record CM020035.1, on the reverse strand, counting down.
TGAACCCCATATGGACCACGACATACTCAGTGTATTTTAGATTAGGGGATGGAAGAAATTGTCTGTACCAGGAAACGCCTAGTAAGCATTCAGAAACTACAAGAGAGAAGGACATGTCAAAGGTAGAATATTTGTCAGCAGAGATTAACCCTTCCCCAGTAAAAACGGAACAGATTCAGCTTCAATAAATGATTCTGGTGTACAGAATGGCCTCACTTCTTACCAAGTTGAGGTCTGCTTTACACGTTAATAACATAATTCTCTGCGAATACAGCAAAGCCTTTTCCTGCTTACAGCATGATCAGCAGCACAGCATTCAGTGACAGTCACCTGCTCACCACAGCACAGACGAACTGGGGAATTTATTGCACATTTTCTGAGCTGAGCTCAGCAGACAATGCTTTCCCACTGGACAGTCTGCCAGAGCTATCCAAACCAGTACTGGATCTATAACACAGGCCAAATGATTTCCTCCTGAATGAAAACTATTTATTAAGAGAGTATCACATAGAATCTATTTTGGTGCCTGTCCGTATGGTTTAGATAACAATTCCTGATGGTAATAAGCTCAACCTTAAATGCATACATGCCATGATCATGCTGTGTAAGTTTAAAAATGCTACTTGTCTGCCTGCCTGTTTAGCTGGCAGTTTTACCCACCAGGAACACAAATGATTTAAAACCCAGATGCTGAGCAATTTGAGATGCAGAAGCACCCTACAGTGAAGCAATTATTGCCTTGGAGGGTCTTATTATCCTCATCATGACATGAATTCTACAGAAAGTAAACATGCCTTCATTGTTACGTATTCCCCAAACTACAGTATTGTAAAGAGAAGTCTTGAAAGATGTTTCTCTTCCCTAAATATAAATCTCGCCATCTTTTCTCCTTGCTTAGAGAGGCGACTGATGCCTGCTGTTTTCCTGTGGTATTAAACTGGATTCCTCCCCACCCTGTAATGCAGTTGAGGCACAGGATTTATATGCTACTGACCAGAGAGTACAAGCACAAGGAGGCTTGCAGAGGTAAACACATCATGCCACTGCACCCTGACCAGCACTGCTTACCCTTGATAGCCACAACAAAGCGTTACAGCGCGTTTGGTCAGATGCGCGTTAGCCACAGAACTGTGCGGGGCAGGTACTAGCTCTCTGCTTTAAGAAGAGTATAGCCAACGAGGCTTTTAAAGCCATTTTAAATCAGTAGCGTTCCTGCCAACTGTCTTATGGAATAGATTTCAGAATCAAGAAAAACATTATTTTCATGACAGAACAATGCACTTGTATAACTTTGCTATCTCGCTGATGCACTACGCTTACTGGGTACTTGTTTCCCACTGTTAATTAAAATGTGTTGAGAGAAGAGGTCTGTTGACTTAACTGGACATCAATGATTGCAGACCTGGGACATACCTCTGGTGCCACCTGAGCATACCCAGGTCACCTGATCATACCCGAAAACTACATTTCTGAGTTATTTACAGCACAGCAAGGATGTGGATTAATAAAACACAGCATGTGTTGGGCAGAAATGCACAGGCTGCCTTTCAGAAAGCTGCAGTGCTCCGTATTATTTCTTGAATGATATTCAAAACTTTTGCTGAGTTACCTAAGAACTTCCAAACCTAACGACTAATTGACAGTGGTGTTTAATCTTTACATGGATTACTCTGTGTCCTTCTGTGCAATGCATAAAGGACAGCCTTATACTTTTGGACTACATTGCTTATTTTAGAATACAGCCAGTACCTGGTACAGGAAGATGCTAAAGTTACAGCTCTGTATGAGGTAGCACACATGTGCAAATAGCATTGCATCAAATGCTTATTCTCTTCTACTTTCAGTAACCAGCTGCTTCTACATTAAGACCAAAACCACACAGACTAAAAGGAAAAAAAACCCCAAACACTCTAGTTTGTGTGTGAAGTGAATGGGCAGTACCATAGTTAATAATTACAGTAATCTAAAATACAAAATCATTAAACTGAGGCATCCAAGGATAATTTTTTCTCTAAACTACACAATAAATTCCAGAAAAGTCACAGGGACCACTCCTTTTCCTGAGGGGACATAAACTTGCAAGGCCTCTTTTGTAGAGATGTGCCCCTAACCATCATGTTGTTACATATCTCGGTCACTGCAGACAAAGTGGGGTTATCTCAGTTTTTCCTGTAGAAGATACTCCACTAAACATGACAGTCACAAACAGGAGTGAGGATTGAATAAAGACTACTTTCTATAAAGGTAGAAAATAAGATTCCCAGTTTTTGATGCACAAGCTAACTCTATTACACAAAGTGGGGCATGTTCAACTGAAGGAGAAAAATACTGCACCTAGAATATTGCGGAGTCACTGAGAATTCTTCTGGGAATTCTTCTGGGAAATGGGAGTTTAAAACAAGCAGCTTAACTAGCTTGATTTTAATTAAATGGGATTCAGCTTGGTTTCTCAAATAGCTTTATATCAAGCAAAAACATATCAGCTAATCTACAGAAATATTTATTTATAGGTACCTGAAACTTGAAGTTGCGATAGATCCGTTAGCCAATGCTGTCCAGACACAAGCGGACTCTGTAGGTTTCGCAAAAGCACAACGGCAAGTGCTCCGGGTACGTCAGCGTTTGTCCCATTCCTGTCAGTATTGTCCCCTGCCTGTGGCTTAGCCTTCTGGTGTGAACCAGTAATAGTTACTATAATAGAAGAGCTCCTGTGCCCTAGGAAATTTAGAGTGAAAAATCAATTCAGCTATTTAAACTGAGATACAGTTCTTTGCAATAAAGCGCAGCAATAAATTTAAGAGCATACAATATTTTAAGCATTATTGTTGAATATGTGAAACAATGTAGTTCCCAGTCAATTCCAAGATTCAAACATTTCTATTTTCTCATCAGCTGAATCTTAAGATCAGCCAAGTCCCCCACTTGATCAGAGTCAACAAGGTGACTGAAGAAAGAGTGCACAGAGCATTTTATTACTTGAGTGAATCAAGTGATCTAATCTCTTCATGATACCAGTTGATCATTAGCAGGGAAGGAAGATAGATGGTAGAAGTACTCTCCAGAGTACTCCACTTCTGCTGTCAGGTTGCAGCATATTCCGCTTTATCGGGTTATTGTCTTAACAAATGCCTAATAAGAACCAAATCAGTCCTGTAATTAGAGTTAATGTTGGGGTTTTTTTGTTATTGTTGTCAGCAATGCCAATGCAGAGCAGAAATACTATTGTAATTTAATTTTTAAGAATTCGTAACTGAAATTAATGCTGGCTGCTTTGCAGCCATCACAAGAGTGTAATATCCTTCACTCCAAGATGTGCATGCACACATGGGCATAACACAGTGTAGGTTAAATAAGCCTCAGTGTATAAAGCAAGAACAGAACAAGTTACTCATTCTCTGGATAATACTAACTAGATTTTATATTATGGAAAACAGAAAAACAGCAAAAAAAGATTTTGTAAAGGACTTTTTGCTAAATGTCCTCTTTCATGTTCAGCCTGAGTTGCCCAATGCCTGTCCCTAAGCTTGGGAACAGCCGACAAAATATTTAAGGCTATTCCTCAGGAGATTGATGTAGGAGAACACTGTAGGGTGCTTCCTGAATTTGTTTTTCAACACAGATAAAAAAAAAGAGTCATTCAGCATTGTAAAGAGGACGGCTGAAGCACAGTTACTCAGTAAATTCTCCCCACTTGCATCACAAATGAAATCACCTGACAGCCAGGGCTCTGAGACCTAACTTTCTCCTCTGCATTATCTTTCACGTCCACATGCCCATCTGCTAGACCTGGTGCTGGTATGTGCACCATCTGGGCTTAGAACAAGAGGGCAGGAAGACTCAAGGGTTTTACAGACATTTATAAAACTCACACGGCGACAAATGCTACCATCCCCAATGTAAGAACCACACGGGTTTTGTTTCTTTATGCTCCCACAGTCTATCACCATATCTCCTACCAGAGGCAGGACATTAAATTCTTTTTGTGTTTTTGTTCCACTCCTTTTGTATAGTTACTCCTATCTTAGTCAATTGTGGGATTATTTAGCATTCCTAGACAGTTAAACTAATTTATTCACACCTAACTTTCAACTGTTTGCATCTGTGATTAATTTGGCCCAATGCATCTTGCTGCTATTGCTGTTAATTTCTTGTCAGCTCAGGCTTACAGGTATAGCAGTTGATTTGTCTTAGCTCTCTGCCTTTTGTGTCCTAATTTTCAATTAATGCCTATTCATTAGTGCTTTCTTTCCATTAAAAATCCACAGCCTTTTCTGTTGGTGACTTTTATTGGTCTACAATAAAGAAGGCTCCGCTTTTTACGTGTCAGACAGGTCTGACTTTGTATTACTACTGGCAGCAATAACTAAGCGTGTGACACTGCCTTTGTACTACTGATGGATGCCATATGACACATGTAGGAGCCAGTGATGAAAGGGAAAACCGGAGGAGAAAGGGAGGTACTCTCTGTTTAATACCTGTACATAATAGAGAGTCCTACAATGTAACGGACAGAGTGGACCTCTGCACCTATCTACCGTTAGCTTGGGCAGAAAGATCTGCCATTTTCCTCCCTGCTCTCATTTCTGCTTAATTGCAATCCTAGATTATGTGCAGCACACTTGCCCGAATACTATGTGGAGAACAAAAGCTAATGAAACTTAGATAAGAGAGCTCAAAAAAACCAAAAAAACAAACAGTGGAGGAAAAAATTGCATGGTGCAAATAAAACCATCTGTTTAGGAAAATTAAAAGAAATAAATGCCAAAATGGCTCATAGTGAAATTGATACGCATTACTAGACTTCAGCACTTGTTCATTACTACTCATTGCAGCAAACAAGGTAGCACGACTTTTTTTGTTGTTGTTCTCTAACATTGACCTTTGGAACAGTTAAATGACACAATACTTTCTGCAGGCCAAAATACCTCTTCTGGACAGGTACTGTGGCTAATCAGGTGCATAATAACTTTTTGAACTATAGTAATCTTATTTTGAGTCTGACCTATTAGTTTTACTCAATAGAAAAGCGTTAAAAGCCATTTTTTGCACAGGAAAAAAAAAAAAATCATTGCTGATCCTGAGAGGTCAGAGGTCTAAGAGCTTTTCCAACACGTCACCAGATGGAGAGGAGATGCTCTGAGCCAGGGTTGTGCTGCATTCTCAACACAGTAACTGAAAGGGACAGCTAAATGATAGATGCCTTGGCTCAGCACCAAGATGAGCTGTTGTTCTCTCGGAAGATCAACAAAAGACCATCAGGCATTCTCTGTCAGTAGAAGCTACATGATCAAAATGCAATTTAAGATGGTAATCAGAAAATGGAACCATAAACTAAAGCACATTAGCTCCTTTCAGTCTTGCTGCCACTGCAACCTATAAAAGTCTTGCCACTGATTTCAAGAAGAGCAAAATCAGGTAATTATAATGTTCATGGCTTACAGAGCCCTCTACCTTGACTAACAAACCTCCTCGAAGTGAAGAAATTCAAGGACTTCTCTACAGTCTCCTTCTATAAAATAATTTATTTTATAGTAAAGACACATCTTTGATTAAAGAAAAACACTGCAATTAAAGAGGTGAAACCAAATATTTCAAGGGCCTTAAGTAATTTTGTACTGGTCTATAAAGCTTCTTCACAGTAACAACAGAGAAATTACCTATATTAAACTGTAACTTTATTATTATCTTACATATAGCTCTGCAGTAAGAGAGTAAAAGATGAAAAAGCCTTTTCAAAATTTTTCCTTTAATAATTATTCTACAAAGGACCTTATTCAAAGCAGCCTTTAAGTATAAAATATTCTTACGTTTAAGTCTCAGCACTGATTTGAATGGAAACTAAAGAGATTCCTAAAGTCAACTGTCATCTTTAGCACTCCCTTAAATTAGTGGTTTATGAAGCACTGCCCCTGTTGGAAATCACTGAGCACGGGCAGTGCTTCTTTTATGGGTGCTAGCCCTGAGTTTACCAAGATGTATACAGGAACCTATGTTTCAGCATATACATTAGCCGTAACAGAGTTGGGGACACTCCAAAAGGTTAAAAAAAAATAAGGGCAACTTGGTAATGTAGGTAAACTTGTAATGTAGGTAAACCTGTAATGTAGGTAAACCTGGCTTTACTTACGTGAGGATATTTAAGGAAACTTTACTCGAGTAGGGGCAAAATAGCGCTATTGGCAGTACAATGATATTCCTGGGTTTCATTTTGCCAATCTCAGACAAAGGTAAAAGCTAGCGCTTGAGATGAGAAATCCAAGACTATAAGCAAATGTTTTAATTTTCATTTTAATTATAGGTAGTCAATTTGAACACGTTATCTACCCAGGGACCATGCAGCACAGGTTGTGGTAATAGGACCTTCCTTGATTTTTCATCTTTTGCCAAATAAGAAGAGATGAGAGCAAAGATTGAATGGAGCCATGGAAATGTTTCTGGTAAAGCCACAAGAAAAAGTAGGTAATTGTCTCACTATACAGCAAGCATTCTGTGGGCTCCACAAAACACAGCCACTCCTGCTGTTGGTTATATGGAGCTGGATAAAACGTCCGTAGAGATTGTATGTCTTGTCTGTGAGCTTCCGTGCAGATCTTTTGTTACAGCCCGCCCACAAAAAGAAGCGAGTGGACGGATACGGAACAGGTATGCTGCAGCTTCACACAGTCCAAAACCACAAACAGCGTAAAATCCTCATGGCCTAGACCCTTAAAAAGTGTTAGCTGATGGGCCACGCTCTAACAGATGACTAAGACAGCTCTTCAGATGGGTTCAGTATCTGAGATTGCCACTAAAACTAAGGGGTTTCAATGAGTGGCTGTTTTTGACCCAGGTGCAGCTTCATCTCCAGAAATGGGATGCGTCACCCTGAGTAGGAAACACACTCTTGCCAAACTCCAGTGCTCTTGTGGGGCACTTCTCATGAAGCACTTCTCATTTTTTCTACTCTTTTGTGTCTAACATCAAAAAACTTTAAATACCTGGGTGTTAAAAAAAAAGTTCTGGGAACATAACTAGGTAGTACCTACACTTAGAAATAGAGGGAACTGCAAACCAGAGAGACCTCGCCGGGAAGCTGAATTTAGGACTGAATTTACAAAGGGACTCAAGTGAAGACAGCAGAGCAATTTCCAGGTTCAATGCCATGTTGTATATGGATACATCCAAAATCCTTCATCAGCTATAAAATATATGTCAGAATAACCTGTGCAAAATTATGGCTCTAGTAGAAAGAGCTGAGGTGTGGGTAAGTGCTCATAAATCAGATGTAGAAATGAAAATTAAAATTGTAAATTTTAACCTGGCACATTCTGGATTTACAAAAGCTATCAAAATACAGCCATCTCTTTTCCCTGGGCTGCTTTAACCTTGTACCTTTAAAGAAAGGAGGAAATCATGCAAGTACATTTCCCTTTAGGATTTGTTTAAACTAATACAGCAACTTCTATATCTACATCTCTATATTTGTAATTTGCTACAAATTTCCTGAATTTATCAATTCTACACGTACAAATGTGAAAAATAAATAATAATATCCCCAAAAGCGTTTCAGACCTCATATAATGATTCCTACGGAGCCATTAAGGTTCACCATTTCCATAAATTCAGTCTCCATGCAATGAGCTCTTTATGAAAGGCCATTGAATTGCCTGATAGGATATAATGGCTCTTTTGCATCAATAATAAAGTCAATAATCTGCATTTTTTTAAACCTCTCTAAATATCCATTGACACAATAGGTGGTTGCAGTCCTAAGTCCTTCAGATCCATTGGACCACTAATAGAAAATGTTTGAAGCTGTTAAATATACATTTAACATGATAGAATGTTATGAGACTATTGGAGGTCAATGCTGCAAAATTATGTCTCTAAAGATCCTCCTCAAAGTAATTTACGACATAGAATATGTTTATTAAAAGTCCCTGACTACAGATTTATGTGATTTTATGTGACGACTGCAAATGAATATGCTTGGGGACCAGCCCTGCAAACACTTGTGAAGTTCAGAGCTTATTACCCTATATAATCCCTCTTGGAGTCAACTGAAATACTCCCAAGAGTAAAGTTACTCATAGTCATAAGTACTCGTAGCTTCATGCCCTTAAACTTGTTTCCACAGCTCTACCTCTGATTCACTATGTGATCTAGCAAAGTCATTTGATTAGCAGTGCTTATCTGAGAAAGGGAAGCAGTTAATGAGTAAACAGTAAGATAAACTCCACGTTTGCTACATGTTTAGATGCACAGCACTATTGGTACTAATTGTTACTGTTTCTGCAGCCCTGCTTTTATTGATCATCTATGGCAGTGGTAGTGACCAATAAAAGAAAGGAAAACCTTCTCAGATCAAACAAGATGCTGAAATCTCTTTGGGACATACCTCAAAAAATAAGTTATGCCCCAAAACATTTCCTAAGCTTAAAAAAAAACACAGAAAAAAAGTCAGCCATGCAAGGCTATTCATAGAATATTTGCAGTGCAATGAATATTCATGAAGAAGTATTGTTTTTCCGCTGAAAACAGTTATAAAATGTTACCAAAAATTCTCCATCCTCCCCCATCCACATATTCCTGGAAAGAATTTTCCCAAAGTCACTCCCTCCGTGCCACTGGAGAAGTTGGTTATCACTGTACAAAGGAAAGAGCAAGAGCTATTGAATGAGCTGCATAAATGTTTATAACTGTTTTCATTTCTGGTATAAACTGTGGGAGGGATCATTTTTACATTAATTTCAGAGGTAGCTTTGAGCATATAGTAAGGAGACGATACAGCAACCTGGCATGGGAGAAAGTTTACCTCACAGCAAATTAATGAGGAGCTTATCATCAGCTAAGCTTACAGGCTGGTTAACAGGGTGCAGTTTGCCACCCCAGCAGGGAATGGTCGCATTTCGTTATGCATGAAGGACATCACTGTCTAAACATCAGGAAGGATAACCAGCAGTCCTCATGGAGGAATGCTAATCTCCTCATCTCCCTTCCAATTGTGGCTCAAGAAAACTGTTTAAGGGTGAAATATTGGAGAGGAATGAAGAAATAAATCTGGCTAGATCTCCCCACAGTAACAGCAGAGGATTTACATACATTTGTAGGTTTTCGCTCATTTTAAAATCAAATTCTTCTGTGATACGGGAATTTGCTTCAGTACTGGAGCCCGTCTAGATGGCTGTGCCACCAAATTAGCACGATTAGATAAGGGATAGCAGGATGATAGAGGGATTTTTGAGCACACTTAAAGCATATATAAACATACACATGTCTTTCTTCTGTTTCTATATACCTCGCTTGAACCCTATTACTGTTCTGTGAGTATTTAGGGGATAATAAAGGTCTGGCAAAAAAAAAAAAAAAAAAGCCAGACAAAAATGTAACAGGGTATCAGTACTTCTCAGTTCAGTGGCAAGCTTTTTAGTACTGGAGAAAGACAGCAGTGAATCGTGCTCATTCTTGAGTCCTTACTATGTCATTTGATTTCCTATTTTTTTTTTTGGGGGGTGGGTAGTGATACCACAACAACAACAACAGAAAAATCACTCCCAGCTAGGTAGAGTTGAGCCAACTCTGTTAGAGCATAACAACATGGTTTTGATAACATGGTCTCCTTACAAATATTTTGAACGTCTATTGGGAAAGTTTCCTTGCTAAATGAATATGACTTTTCCCCATTAATAACTTGCTAACAACAAATAAGAGATTTTGGAAGACTAACACTGCAGACCTTAAGAGTGGACTTTAGTTTAGACAACAACCTTCAGATGTGGGCACAGACTCAACTATATTGACTTCAACTGATTTACAGTACAGTGTATAAACTGCTCTGTCCGGCACTGACATCCCCACAGTGGAGCTGGGGTAAATACTATTACTGAAAGAAGTGCGGTCGTGTAGTCCAACCTGCACACAATGACTATGCTTCTCTGCCCTCCAACGAGGGTCTTCTACACTGAATTTTATGGAAGACCCATCTAATTTTGCCCCCTCTATCTCCAATCTTTCTATATTCATTGCTCGTCTGTCTCCCCAAAGCTGTTAGCAAAGCCCTGAGAGGATTCATCATAAAAAGTTACGTCTTACCATAAGTTAGGAAAGGATTTTCAAAGACTTGTGCTCCCAGCTGATAAAGGATTTGGGAGACTGTGGATCTTGCATTATGTAATACAGTGTACACGAGGAGCTGGGTTAACATACAGTTCAGCACGGGCATGTACCAATATGAATTCGTTATCTTTAGGTAAAGACAAGAAGGAGAGTGAGACATTCGAGGACTGAATCACTCCAGTCACAAGCCAAGAGTTTGTTAGGACTAGCAGTACAAATCTCACAACAAACAAGAAAATTTTTAAAAGTCATTAATTTTTTTTTAAGTGAAAGCTAAAATGGCAAATGAATTTGTTAGCAGTGCAGGATTGACTACTTAGGGGTGAAAATATTGCTAGGGGTGACAGCAGAAGTTACTGAGCTCACTCCCCAAATTCTACTCTGCTTTGAGGGATGAAGCTGTAGGGGAGAGGGACTTTCAGTTATTGAAGACTTACCATGTGGTTGGCCGACAGTTAGGATAACCTCAGATCTAACCACGTGCTGGTGGCTACACCCGAACCAGAAATGTGTCCCAGATACAAGACCCCTGACACATCACTGACTGCACATTCAAAACAAATAAGGGGACCCCAGAGAACTCGTTAAGAAGGCACTCACTTAAAAGCTGCTATAAATTTTTCCATAAACTTAATTGTACTATGTACATAGATCTCCATAGATCCACGTGCAGGATCACGTGAGCCTCAGAATATGTGCAGTGCCAGATACGAGCCTTCTGGTACCTAGATTTACTGCAGTAACTAGGAGGAGGGGAAAAAAAAGCAAAAACCAGTATCCATGGCTGAAATACCACATCTTATTTCCCCCTGCTAATCCCTGAGCTATTATTCAGAAGTGAGAAATCATATAAGGGGATATAAAATTTATATATTATATACCTGGCCTTACATTAAACTATTTATTTGTGAAATTTGCCAATTCTTGCATTACAGCTACATTTACGTTTAGAAATCTAAGGCACAGAGTCTTTGAATCGGGGGGTGGGGTGGGGGGGTGGTAGTGTTTGTTCGCCTTTTTTTAAACTCTCCCCGGTTAAAACAACTGGGAAAAAAATAATTTCTGCAATGACTCAGTTTTGCATAATAAAATGAGAACTTACTGCAGACTACTTTTTAGTAAGAAAGAAACTAAAATCTTAATCCCATGATTAAATTAGCATAAAACAAGTCTCAGACCCATGTAAATCTCCAATGTTAATCCTGGGGTCTTGATTTAAATTCAGACCATGCTGGACTCCAGTGAAATAGTGCGTTTTGTTAGCCAGGACTGCTGGTAAATGATGAAAAGTGGCTTGGTGAGCACTTCTGCCAGCTCCCTCAGTCCCCTTAGGTGGACCCCATCCAGCCCCATAAACTTGTGTGTGTCTGAGTTGTGTAGCAGGTCACTAATCATTTTCCCTTGGATTATGGGGGCTTCATTCTGCTCCCCATCCCTGTCTTCTAGCTCAGGGGGCTGGGTACCCAGAGAACAACCAGTCTTACTACTAAAGACTGAGGTAAAGAAGGCATTGAGTACCTCAGTCTTTCCTACATCACTATGTTTCTCCCCACGTTCAATAAAGAATCAAGATTCATTCTCCTTAGTCCCCTTAGAGGGGCTACACCTTCAAGAAACGGAACACAAGAAGAGGTAACAGCTTCTTTAATTTGATCCTGTTGAAATTCAAGAAAATTCCTCTCACAGAATGGAACCCCTTTAGGAAACCTTTTTAGGAAATAAGGATTGTTGCCTGCACCAGTTACAAGAAACTAAGAGCACCATTAAACGACAGAAGAAAAAAAAGTGACTCACAGCACCACAGGGGCTCTTGAAATTTCTGAACTTCCATGCATTTTTGGCAGCAGAAATTGTTTGCCTGTGAAAACAAGGCATAGCAAAGAGCACAGTACACCACCAATTACTAGGCAGTGTTTGCGCACTCCCTGGGTAGAGCTCCCTCTTATCTTTCTGGAGCCCTGTACTAATTTCATATATACGCTAAGCTACACAGAACCTAAGAAAGAAGTCTATATTTTGCTGCTGTCTCATATGTTGGAAGTGTTGGAGCACGAATTTTCTCTTTAAGGTATTCACAGCAGCTAGAACTCTGCTGAAAGGTAAGCCAGAATAAAACAAATACGAGGCTTGATTCTCCTGTTTGCTTGCATTGATAAAGCAAGAAGTGTAATTCCTCTCACTTCAGACAAGTTGTGCCTTATTTACATTGCTATAAAAAGAAAGTGAACTACTAGTCTAATAATCAGAAGAATCCGTTTTGACAGCTAGCATATAAAAGAACTCGAAAGCACAGGATGATCTTATCTTGCAAATCTAAAGAAATGCAGTACTTGGGAGAGTGTTAGATTTTGCTTTGTTTCCTAGCCGGTATTTTGGATCAGGGAATCATAGAATCACAGAACCATCTGGCTGGAACAGAACTTTAAGATCGCCTAATCTAACCGTTCACCCTGAAATGCCAGGGTCCCTAAACCACGTCCCCCAGCACCACATCTACACGTCTGTTAAACCCCTCCAGGGATGGGGACTCCACCACCTCCCTGGGCAGCCTGTTCTAATGCTTCACAACCCTCCCTGTAAAGAAGTTTTTCCTGATATCTAACCTAGATCTCCCCCGGCGTCCAGCACAGCTGTGGATCAGCACTGATGGCATAGCAGTGACAGAGCCAGCCTGACTACCTGTGATGTGAGCGCTTCTCTGCTCTGGCCGCAACTCCTCTGTTCCCTGGGAACAAAGATATTGTAGCGTCACAGTGTGCTCTGATATAAAATACAATTTACAACAATTTATTACACAGCAGTTGGTCACAAAAAAGCTTTGTTTCATGAGAAGCAGAACTAGATTGGATAATGTTTTCAACGCAGCAGATTTTTCAGGAAATGCCATGAACCCAAATGTTTTGCCCAAGTTTTCTCTCTTTGTTTCCGAGATTCACACCCATCATTGATCAAATTCCCGACAGGCTGTTGGAAAGCCCAGTTCTTCCACACCGTGTAACACCAGGGGATGGGCTAAACATGCACTCACACATTCTTTGCAACTGAGCTGGTAGATTGAGGTTATCCACACCACGGCCCCAAACTTCATGTCAGGGACAAGAGGACAGAGCGCCTAGGACCTTTAGCCTTACCATAGGCTAAGGTCAAAGGTACAGATACTCATACATACATAAATTATTCAAAGTGTGGTTTATAACTTCTAAGAGCTTATAAATAAACCCACATTGCAATGCTTATGTTACGGTGCATGTACGCTAAGCTATTTATAGATGGGAAAATCCTAAAGTAAAACAGTAGAATTAACAAACAAGTTGAGACTCCTCACAAACAGTAAAATAATCGTATGTGCAAATAACAGAAGCCTAGTTTAAGTTTAGTAATGAGGTGTTGGAATGCTCTCCCCCAAACAGATTATATTTAAAGCAATTAAGCAGTTCTGAAATTTTTCTAGCATTCCTTAAACAACATCATTTTTCTGATACAAAATAAGCTTCCTGGGACACACAGCTGAAAAGGGTGTCAATTCTGGACAGATCTTTGGGGGCTTTTAGACTACTCAGCAGGTGTTTTTCCAAGGTCCTGGGTCAAAGGTAGCAATGGGAGAAACTGCACGAAACAGTTATACACGGTGAGAGCTCGTTTCAGATGATCCAGGGCCTGAGTGTCAACCATGTCTAGAAACCTTGACAGCTGTAGCTGTGGCCAAGACTTCAATGCTTCGGTTTAAAGGTACAAGGCTTGGAGTCCCGCCCTGAGAGACTGCCTTGGGAAAAATGGACCATCACAGCCCAGAGATTTTGATACCTGCTAATGCCGTATCTGAAGAAAGTCCTATGGATGCATCAGGGTACAGCAGGCAACCCAAGGATGATCTAAGCTGTAAGTAGATAGTCTTAACTCAATTGTGGAAAATCTGGGAGGGGGCAGGAGGAATCTGTCTGTGCAGCTCTGTGGTTATGTTCAGACTGTTCTAAAAGTTCCTTCTTCAAACAACAGGAAACAACTAAATATAAAGAAAGGGATTAAAAAAAAAAAAAAAAAATCAAACCCTATCAAGCTGTCCATGCAGAGAACTCTCCACAATTTTCTAGAATTTCCCACTGATGTTATTGGAAGGTTCCTGAGTAAATCACTCATAGCATGGAGCTTTAGTGGCTGCTCAGTTGTATTGCCATCAGTTGCACACCCCTTACCCGAGCAGAAGGTGGAAGTGGCACCTCGGCGTCTGCCTAATGCTCACATGGACAATTAGCTGCAGTTCACTTTCAAAACGTTCGCAGGGTTCAGTCATCCACATTTTACTGTAAGATTTATAGATAATTTCAGGTATAAAATACTTTAATAACCATGTTTCTATAACCATGGCCAATTCATTACAAGTAGGCAGCATCATGCCTACTGCCTTCATGTTAATTTAATACGGCTGGAGTATCATGCACTTTTATTTTGTAAGTTGTTCATCTCTTTGTAACGTTTAGGGTTTTACAAGTAGCTTTTCCCCCTTTACTGTTTGTACTTTTTGTTATACTCTTTTAGTCTAACTCCATTTGCTTCCCTATTGGAAACCCTTTGAGATTAAAACAACAGAAAGTATTATCTCTTCTAAGAGCACATTTCAGTCAACAATAATAATAATAATAAATCTTATTTAGAGACTAGCTACATTTCTTTATTCTTTTTTTCTTATCGGTAAATCCTAATATAAGGTGTTTTTTAAAATGATATTTCTACTACAGGCTGGAAATACAATTATTCCTGTCAAAAAATATAAAGTGTTGTAACACATTTGGAAACCCAAGAAAGTCTCTTTCTTGAATCCATTTTTAGGGAATAACTAACTGTTCAGATGAAAATCTCCAGCGTTTCAATTATACAGACAGCCATCAGGGTGCAGCATTCTGATTATGTGAGCAATATTCAGATTATATTAACCATAGCACATCAGTTCTCACTTTACACACAGCTCCATCACTGTGCTCTTACTGCATCAGCAAGGTAGCATGGGACCCTCCAGTTCTAGGAGATAAAGATGAACTGTTAAAAGCAAATGTTAGTTCTGCTTTCTGTCCTCTACAGCAATGACAAAGACTTCAGTATTTTATTTTGTTCCTAAAAAAAAAAGTGGGTTTAGTAGCTTTTTTCCTTCTCTTTGACCAATCACTGCAGGAATATATCCAGAGATAGTAACAAATTCAGCAAAATCCTCCTCCTCATCAGCAGTTTCTAGTAGGTGTCACTGATTTGGCCCTGCACTCAAAGTCCCCGATTTTCCATTTGAGCTGACACACCAGATGGCCCCAGACTTAGCCTCTGCTTTATAGTTGCCCTTGCCCGCAGCCATCTTCAGTGCTCTTCCTTTGTACTTACTCTCCGAGAACAAATGAGAAACTAAACATGAAGAAAGCAAATTTTCAGTCTGGTTCCTGTGAGTGCATGCCAAGTCATACATATACAGTGTTGCTGGACTTGACTTCCACACATACATACTGATATTTGAGCACTGCTGTCTCCTGCGACACGAAAACATACAGCTCTCTAAGTATAGAGTGCAAACGAAAAGTATCGCTGTGTTCTGCAGGTTTCTTGCCTCCACAGCTTTATTGAGTTCACACCGCCAGAACGGGTAAGTTGTGTGATCAGTAAGAACTAATCCACAAAAGCAGCTGGTTAAGAGTATCAGGTTTTCAGAGAACCCAACTGAGACAAAGAGAAACAAATACCATTTAAAAAGAAGAATATGTATCTATCTCTTCATTGGTGTTCTGCAAAATAAAGGATTTGGATGCATCTTCCTTGGATCTAACTTTAACATTAAAAGCTTAGATACAGAGGTGAGAAATGTGGTGTTGGTACCACCATTGCGTCAAGGACTGCTGAGGATACCCTGGCATAGTACAAAATATGGGACAGCTGGGATTACCCATTAAGTGACCTAAGGTCATCCTAGAGCAAGGCATTTCATCCAATTATATTTATCAATTTGTGAAAATGTAAGTACACTGCGATCCTCTGTGGAGAGCTTCCTTAGGTAAAAGTAATTGCACTGCCAAATCCATACCTTGTACGTGTACCATCTCACCTACGTAACGTTCAGTCACTATTAGAGAAATATAACAAGAATTTTTATAAATGAGATAGAGGTGACACTCGAGTCTGCAACAGGTTGTACTCTAATGCTTTTACCCACCTATCAGGGTTCTCTTAAGATGGTTTTCTGTGCATGATTGCATTTTTTATTATTATTTTTAAAACTATTACCCACACGAGCAGAATTGGGAGGCAGCACAGGACAGACCTCTGACATTTGAATTAATGACACTCCTGGTAAAACCAGTTATTCCCTAAATCAATTAGCGCTACAATGGAATGAAGCTTTGCCAGTGGGCAAGTGTATATGGGGAGGAAAAACACAGGAGTGTCAATACAGTCACTTCACGACTTAGGTGACTCTTCTGCCTTCCTGCCAGCCACACTTCCACTCATCCTGTTCTTTTTGTGCAGAGGATCTCTACTGCCATACTGCATCCCCTTCTTTCCTCTTTTCACTCCATTAATTTCTTAAATCCAGCCCTTGTTCTGCTTATCTACTTTCTTCTCCAGAATTACCTCTTCCCTCCAAGTCATGGTCTACCCCAAGTACCTACCCAGCAATTCTCTCTGCCTCGGGCTTTACTGGATCCCTAGGTCCGGTCTGCTTGTTCACATACGAGGGGTCATACTACAAACATGAGCTTCTAGTCCAGTTCTTAACCCAGTTTTCTATCTGGTTGGTTGTTTTGTTGTTTGGGGATTTTTTTAATCTATATTTTTCTATGCTTTATGCAAGTTTTGCCTTTGGTACCAGCTCTGGTTCAGTGCTTTTGACTCTGCAGTGCAAGGATTATGAAGCAATGCATTACAATTAAAAAGGTATCATTTTAAATTACTTGGAACTGTTAATATTTCACTAAGAAAATAACCTTAGAGATTGCCACAAGATTTGAAATACTGGTTATAACATCCTATCAACAGCTCTCATAATTTCTGCATGCTTAAATCTATTTTTTCCTAATAAATGCCCATGAATCATTTGAGAAGCTGAGTTCTAACTCCTATAATTCATTTTGATTTATGCAAGAAACATTCTGAAATGAACAGGAACAGTTCTTGAGCAATTAGAAGAAAGCTCTGTTAGACCAGTAAGACGTTGGATATTCAAGTCACTATAAAATACAATAACAATCGAACTTCTGTTTCAGCACAGTGGGACCACTAAGGCTGGCAACTCCTAATGTAAGTTCTCTCTTGAACTTTACCAGACTAATCAATTTCAGAAGCTCAATTTATTAATTTATTGTTACCTGTAATGAATGTTATGTACAACTATTTCTGCTCTCTAGTTGTATCACACATTAGCAGCTGTAATAGATTTGGTATTAGTCTTGCATAGCTGACTTAGTTTAGCAGGTTGCACTGAGCATCACAAGTACCTGTAGATCAGTTTGTTTAACAGGTTGCACTAAAGCATCACAAGATACACAGATATCTTTAAAATACTGACTTGAGCTGGTTCTGCATGAGAAAATTGTTACATTCCTTTACTATATTCTTTTCTTGGAATATTTTTCTTCTGTCTATAAGTTCCAATTTTTCATGAATGGTTTTAACATTAATTTTTCTAGTATCCTGATTTTTACTGAAACATATTCATTTATTCCAGAGAGTGACACAGATACGGGCCCCAACCATTACATGTTGGGGATGTAATGAGGAAGTAATGGTCAGCTCAGGTGAAGGGTGTAAAACAAACTCTCATGAAATTGGTGAAAAAAAAAGTTAAGGATGAAATTTGTCTCTGTAGACAGGATAATACAGGGACTAAGACTAGATATAATAGGCAGAGGTCCCTCAAAAAAGCATCTTTCATCTTTCTTGCAATACTAACGTTTGCCATGAAGGCCATAAGAGGCTGGAGTGAAAGCAAGAACTGGGAGAACCAATACAAAACCCGCATGGCCAGATTTGAGAGGCACCGAGTGGCTGTGGTTCCAACTGTTAGCATGCACCAGTGGTTTGGGCTGCTCTTTGCAGCCACTAGTTTACTTGCTGGACTAATAGCTTCCTAAAAATAAAGCTAAAGTTTCTCCAGGTTTTGAGACTACCTTTTCACATTATTGCAAGCTCTCCTTTTTTTAGGACAATGGAAAAGATTCCAGACCATCTATGTTTCTGCTGCATTTCTTGCCCTATTTAGATCAAATCAGGAAATTAAAATAATGATTAAAAAAATGCATGCTGTGCCTAGAAAGCACTGAATATTATCAAGGGACTACAAAGGCTGACACAATGGAGAGTCAAGCTAAAAAAAAAAAATCCTGAGAAGTCAAAACAGGCAATGAATGAATTTTTCGGAGCAAAGAAATAAAAACAATAAAGTCTGCTTCAGGTGTATGAAGTGGAGCGAAGCTGACAAGAGAAGACATTAGACCACAGCAGGATATTTGAAAGAACTTAATAAAGAAGGATAATATAGCCCAAGAATTTAATGAGGTCCCTGTAGTGTTTGCAAGAGGAATTGGAGTTGGAAAGCAAGCAATAAACAGCACACTTCAGTTTTTCAGAAAGTATTGTGCCTAAAGGCCATCAGGTTAATGTTCAGATTTAATGAAAAACTGTACATAGACCAGAGGGTTAAAGCATACATCAGATTTCTTCACGCTGGCTTAAGTCTTTGCTGGGGGAGCGGGTAGGGGAGTGGAGCTCCCTCAAAACTCACTCAAACACAACATGACAAGGTGAGGTGAAAGGAAGTATAAACTTTTTCTTCTCTTACTTGAATGTACACTATCTTTGACTTTTTTTTTTCATTGATTGATTAAAAAAACCCACATAATTTTTCAGGAAGTTCCAGTATTTTGAAGAAAATTAGTTGGAGCATAAGAAATAGTAGACTTTTATATTAAGGACTTTTTTTCACTGTGTCTGGGCCCAACCATCCAGGTTCACCCCTGGAGAATTCAGCCTCAGCAACAGGAATGCAAAGCTCCTGCAGGCTAAAACACCAGAGATGGTACTGCAGCCCCCCAGGAGCCCTGGGCTTTCCTCTCCAGGGCTGCAGGGATGCTCCGGGGCTGGGAGGAGCTGGGCAGGTGAGCTGGAAGAGGATTGCACTCACAGGCAGAGGTTAATTACAGAGGCATTCTACTGAAAAAATACTTTGATTCACAGGAATTTCAGGGCTTCATCTGACAAAGTAAATGCCACCAGAATATTTCTGGCTGGCTTCAATAGGCAGCCCCATTTCCTCATATCTTGCTACTACTGAATTTACTAAGCAAACACAACATATTATGGAATACCCACCTGGACCTACAGTCCCTGAAATCAATGGGTGTTCTATTGACAACTGTGGGCTTTAGATTATAGACCGTTAAGACGACATTACCTCTTTCAAATGACCTCTGTATTATGCAGCAAAAAGCAACCAGAGATAAGACATTTTCGGAGCTGATAAAAAGCCTCCAGAGCAGTGGTTCTCAAAATTAGAGTTGCAGCCTCTGGCTGGGGTGTGAAGAGGTTTTTCTGCAGGGTTACAACATATCCTACAAACTTAAGATCTTATTGTAAAGCAAATTACTTCTAGCTTTTCTGGCAACAAAGATAACCTTCAGAATGCAAATATCTGAAGCAGTTTGGCTTACTGAATATACAATAGTAGGGAAAACTCAGTTCGTGATGCTTTCTGCAAGGATATGGAAAATGTTCTAGTCTGATGATATAAATACAAAATAAAAAATTTCTAAGTGTCAAATATAGGTACTATCCAACCAATTGCGATGAGGTAAAGTATTTCAGCTGGGTTTCTGTTGTTGAAACAGCACCAAGTTTCTGACACAACTCAGAGTGCAGATATGCTGTGAAAGACTACAGGATGTGTATTGCTTGAGTTTAGAGTTGCCTAAAGATTATTGGGTTTAAATTTCAAATACCCTGGTTGATTAAAGAAGAAAACTTTAAGATGTGGGAGACTAGAAACTGCCACCGTTTAAAAGTTGTAATGCAGAGAAGCATTAAAACAGTCACAGAAAAGTTTCATAGGAAATTGGGGCTTCACTGAAGATGGAAGAGCAAAAATGACAAGCAACTTAATCCTTCACCAAGAACAAGCATGTGTTCATCCAGAAATATCCTGCTATCCATGACAAAATTTCACTACGCATAAGGTATCTTTTAAGATGACTGGTAATATACTTCAGGGGCTGAACTGCATAACACTTACCAGCCTATATAGCTAAATCTGAAGAACTGTGATTTTAACTGAAAAGCACTGGTCACGTACAAGAGGCATCCTGTCCTTGTTCTCCTCATCAAAATCACAATCTGATGCTTATTGAAGTTAACAGGTATTATTCATCCAGTGTTTTCACACAGGAAGAAAAAATGGCATTTTTTTACAAAAGACCTGAATTCTCAGTGCTCCAACGGACATTAATACACAGAACCAACCCTTTCAGGGGTCTAGGCTTAATTCTGCTGTAGTTCAAAACACTTGTTGCTAAAAAGGCCTTTGATCCCTGGTTTGTAGGGGACTAATCCATGGGGAAATGGAACTGGCATTAAAAGGGAATAAGAGGTGAATATTAGAGGAAAAGCTATCCTATGGGGAAGAGAAAAGCAATCTATATGGAGAAACAAGCAGACTGTATCAGTGTCCAAAGCACTGAATAACGTGGTCTGATTTCAGTAGTTCACATCAGTCAAGCACTTGGTCCAATATCACTGAACTGATCTGTTTTCATAAAACATCTAAAGGAATTAAAGAGAAACCCAGAGCAGGCTGTAAAGAAACAGGGGGAGTAAAAAGACAAATAATTCTGAGAAAAGGAAATGAACCTGGCGGAACCTGTGGCCTTTCTCTGCTCTGAGAGTTTCCAAGAAGAAACCTATTTAAAGAATAAAATTATTGCAAATCTGTCCCCGCAGTTAGTGACGATGAAAGCCATTAAAATGAATATTTGATAAATGAATAAATGAATAAAAATGAAGGGAATAAATGAATGGTAAATGAATATAAATACTAAATGGTCAAAATTAAATGAATAATTATCTTAAATTAATAAATCCGCTTCAGTTTGTTAGTGCTCTACATAGATTAAATTCCTCTTAAATAGTAACTTGAAAGGAGCTTACATTGCACCATAAGGACATACATACTGGGGGTTACTGGGATAATGGAAAGTAAACATGCGCACGTGTGTCTTTGCTCAGTTTCTTTAACACACATAAAACCCGACAATTTAGTTATTAGTTAGACTTTACAGTCAGTGGCTGTTGCAGGGACAGCAGTATCTCAGTTTTTTTTTTTTTTCTTAAGCTGCTTAATTCTCTTATAGCAACTGTGCATTTCCTGGACTGTTATGTATTAAACTGCAATAAGTGTGGGCAAAGCCCTTCCGAAATCTTCGTCCGCGAAGCCAAGCCATGATGATGATGATGTATTAAACACCGGTATTCTTGGCATTGGACAAGACACAAATATCAGTATGCTCAGCCCGCACAGTCTAGAAGTCAAGGAGAAAGACAAGAGTTGAAGAGATGAAGACAGAAAGATTGTTCAACACAGCAGTAGCTCTTCAAAGAAGAAGGAAAAAGGAAGAACTGATGGAGCAATTGTTGAATGTACAAGGGAAAAAATATTGTGAACAGGAGGCCCGGGCTAAATAGAGTAAAGACAGTAGGAAAGGAGTGGATACTTAGGGCTAGGTAAGTAATTGACAGCTGGAATGACGTAGTTGGAAAAAAGAAATATTTGTCAGCAGTCAACTTAATTAAACTAGAACACAGTTCCCTAATTCACACTGCTCTTACCGAGAAGGTTAATCTGAGGAAGGCCCAGCCTTTGGCACTTACTCCACCCAGACTCCCAGTCACTTCGGCTGGAACTGACAGCAGTAAACTTGTACCCCATCACCTTTGTCATTCCTCAATATTTATATACAACTGCCTCCTTATTTAAGTATTTCTAGTGCAACTTGCTGCTAGGACTCAAAGCAGAAGTTTGACTATGGACCTTGTGGAATCTACTGAGAGAAACTTACTTTTTGTTGTTTAAAAGAAAAACGCAGCTCAACTCCACTGGGGGTTTTTATCATTTTTAGCTGTGGAAAATTAAACTGTCCTTATGCTGTACATAATACTCCCCTTCTTCCACTCCCCCACTGTCAAATTCTAAGTGTTCTGCAGAAGCACACGTCCCAGTAACTGAGGAATATGACCATCCATACAAACAAAACCCCACAGTAAAAATTATTATATATCCCAGAACCTCCCTAACAGATGACATAAAGAATTGCCTCAGTTCCTCAGATTTAAGCACCAGATTTAGTCTACTTAAACAAAACAATTTAAATTATACTCAAGTCACAAAATAATAACATCTCAGAACAATACTCCATACCTGGAACCCAGAAAAGAAGTGAAACATCAGTCCCGTTTTGAACCGCCACTGCATATTTTACTTCAGCTCTTCTCTCGTCCACTGGAGGAGATGCAGGAAACAAAGATGCCTGGAAAACAGCCAGAACCACGGTGTGCTTCCAATATCACCACACCCTGCCCTGGGATCAGCTCTGCACAGCTGCTGTGGTTCAGGCACTAACGCCCATGTTTCTTAAGTAGGTCTCACTGGGGAAGTAGCCCTGTCTTTTTGGTAGTTACTAAGCTAAAGCTCTAAGTCAATAATAAGTCTCTCGGTGAGCTCCCTGGAGGTTGATCTAGTGCTTCTCGTTCCAGAATGTGGTGCTTTGCTTTGTTGTTTCTGTAACACAGCCTAAAGTTTGCGACCCAACAGACATCTTCTACTTATCAGTTGGTAATTCCTTCCTATTTTGTACCTTGTGTAGTTTCTGTCCCCCAGTTCCGAAAACAGTTATTACAATCTATACATCATAACAAAGACAATTTCAAATACAAAAGTCTGCATAAAAATGGCTAGGTAACCTTAGGATATCCCCCTTTTCGCCACGGAAGCAGCCAAGAGCTGCATTCCAGTATCTCCTAGCCTTGATCTGTAAAATAAAATTACCAGGTTAAAACAAGCAGACATCTGTTAAGCCAGAACAATTAACAGGGTGCTCACAATCCATTAAGCTTGACATGCTTTCCCCTGTTACTCCTGTTCCCTTTTTGTGACTCTTAAAAAGTAGGACCCGACCAGTAAATACTTGGTATCTAGTTACCTGTTTCTCCCTCTCCCCACTTACATACACCTCTGGCCTCCCGGTAAATTACAGAACTCAAGTTACAGTGGATTTCATACCTGCTAGAATGTCTATTGGTCTTACAACAGAAGTTTTATTTGATTGGTTACTTGGCTTTGAAGCAGTAACTGGGAAAGGCATTTTAATAGTTTTAATTCTCTGCACCACAATATAAAACATATTTTTCATTATCTTTGTTATCATTCTATTGTTTGCCAAGCCCCAAACCCCTTGATATCCCTCAAACACTTCGACTCTTTAAGTTGAAACAAGACTGATTAGCAAAAAATTCTGCAATACGAAGCTCCATGCAATCTTATTCACTCATTAAATGCCAAAAAGCCATTTTGTGCTTCTCATTCCCTTTTATAGCTATTGACTGAAATGTTGCATCAGTATCAATTATGGGGATTTGAAATGGTGAGAATGGTGGAGAAGCAGAGAATGAGATTTCATGATCACATCAAAGCCATAAATATTGTCATTCATACTGTCCTAATGTCTCTTAAGCTTTATTTAATGGTTAATTGATCACTAAAAAATCTTTCCTATTCATTTAATTTTCAAGAATGTGGCCTTGTTAGTATGTTATAGGGGCTTTTTTTTTTTTTTCCTAACAGCAAAGTTATATAGAGTGTGTAGTTGTGAATTATAAAGCAGTTGTCATGGAGATGTTGCTAATGCAGGAGACTATATGCTGCGTACCTTGAAAACTGCGGAGCATCTCTGTTGACAAGCACCCTTACTGAATGCTTCGCAACTGGTGGTTAGGATATTACCTGGACAGTTTATTGCCCTGTGCCCAAGTGTCATGCTACCACAGTGACATATCCAGGTGACTCTCGCTTTACACCAGCCTAGACATTACACTGGAAATGTCAGTGGTGTTCAAAGACCGTAATGAGGCAGTGAATTGAAATATATTGAATTACTCTGAAGCTTACGTCTTACCAAAGAAATATAGAAATTACACAGAAATGCAACAGGTAGTATTAAGAGCTTGAGATCTAGGACTTCTTTTGTTCCTTTGATTTATCAATATTAATTAACTTAGCTAAAAAACAGTAGGCATACCAAAGCGATCTTAATGAACCAGTGCCTGCAATCTGGTGGCTCAAGATTTGCTTACCTCTATAAGATTTTGGTAAGTAGGTTACAGAACGGTTTCCCTCTGTTTGCACAGCTGTGAAATGGGGACATTTATGCCTAATTATCTTTATAAACTGCTTCAGAGCTCTCAAGATCGAAAACACCATTTAGATGCTAGAAAAGACACCTCTATCTCGAAACATTTTCAAGAGATAATATTCACCCATCTTTCCTTCTAGTTGTCCTTTACTGTTCATGTATACAGAGATGTTAATCTAAAGTAACTTTTATTCTTGAAGCATCATATTCCATCCTTAACAGTCAGTTTGGGGAAGTTTCTGCTTGCATGTTCCCAAACACAACGAGCCGGCGTGTTCTCTTGTTTTGTAAGACAAATGGTTTTGAAGGAAGGTTTGCAGTATTACAGAATCTCACAACCGCAAAGTATCGTCATCTTTCTATCTTTCGCGGTAGTGCCCGTAGAAGACACTGGGTTTTCTGACAGAGAGAACAAGACACAGCCTTACTGAAAACTGCCAAGTAGGCTTTGCATTAAGCATCAAGTTCACTCTTTCACATTTTCATAAATATGTAGAAAATCATGATGCCTTGCAAAATGAAACTTAAGAGACCAGTTCATGAAAAAATTATATGCTCCATTTACTCTAGCCTCTTATGTACTTTATTTTTTATTAACTCACTTATCCTTTATATGCGGGAGACCATCTCTCTAATATGTAACCCAGAAGGGTGGACTGCAGCATGGGGAGGGAGTAAGCCAAAATGGGCATTCGCATTTCCAGCACAGAAAGTACATTCAGAAATTCACCCCACATTAGAAAAGAAATGAACCGCACAGAGTTCTGTTGTTGTTTGGAACGGTTTTTTAGTCTAGATAAACGAATAAAAGTAAAAAAAAAAAAAATAGCGGGTGGGGGTGGGTAGGACACACAATCCATCTAATGGCTGTTGTGGACTGCAACATGTGATTTACACACCTCAAACCACTTCTTTTATTGCAGCAGGGACACCGTACTTCCCAGATATACTTACTTCCCTCACTCAGCCCTTGTTTTTCCTACCTTTTTACTCTTAGGAACAACCTCCTTCTGAATTATGCTAGCAGCTAATTATGATCTTGTTGCCCTGGTGAGATTCAACGACCAGAAAAAATTTCACTTGGAAAATGCCAGCTCATGTGTTCCATGAGCAGGCAGGCTTTGCTTTTCTCACCAGGTGAGGAAGAGTTAGTTCTTTTTTTTTTTTTTTTTTACAGATGATAACTGCTGTCAGCTACGGTTCTGCTGAAGAAAATTTAGTTTTAGTATTCACTTTTAGAAATTTTTCAGATTTGTCAATACATGTGACAACAGCAAAAGCCTAACCCTTGCTAGACTTCTACCTTGTATTAGCCCCCGCTAATCTCAGTAGATAAAACTGCTCTTTCTGCCTACTGGCCACTGTTGAGCCTTACTCTTGGGTTTCCCCCCCACTACTGTCTGTTTGTCTTTCCTGTCTTGTCACCGACTTCAATGGACTGGGAACTCAACATATCACTACAACGTCTCATACACATGTACAGAGACTGATCTTACTCATCTGCTGAAAAATTCTGCTCTTTAATATGTGACATACCTACCAGCAAAGTTACAGAAACCTTCTTAAACGTCGTACGCTGACATTTTCCCCTCATTTTGCAGATAAGTTTGCTACTTTTAGAGCGAAAAGCTAAAGAGGGAACTTGAAGATAAAAATACAATTAAACATTAAACAAGATGAGGTTAATCACTGTCTTTTCTCGGGGGGAAAAAAAAAACCAACAGATTAAGTTAGAAATGGACCTGGCGGGGAAGGGTGCACAATATAAATTAACAGAATACTGTCAATTTACCACTAAGCATGATGAAGGAAAAAAGTCAACAAATACTGCGAGAACCCAAATGTTTGGGGTTTTTTTAATCTCTAATTTTTCTTACTACAAATGATATTTGGGAGTTATTGGTGATCTTTCTGTACTTTATCATTTACAGCACCCAAAAATAACCCTCACAGCAAACGACAATGTGATATTACATCCGCAGGTGCAGCCTTGAGGTGTGATTTCATTTCTGTGCTGAAATGAGCTGGGTTTTAAGATTAGAGGGCAGGACTGGATGTTAAAATACCTGAGTTCTAATCCTAATCACGGGACATCAATTATTTCAATGATTTTAAATAATGTCCCTGGTTTGGGCTTGCTCTTTGCTGATTTCAGATGTTGAAGACTCTACATGGCGAAATAAATAAGAAGAATCCTTCTCCCTTCTCTCCCCTGCTGCTAATGAAAGCCAACAGATTACGGCTCAGACCTGTCAGGAAGCTTATTAGCAACTTCATGTGATCTGTAATATTTACAGTTTCAAACTGAAAGGCAGTCACCAAATGGCAGAGTATAGTCTTATCACAGAATAATAAACTTTAGTTTAATGTTCCAGTGCAATCTTCTTATTCATCCTGTTAAAACATGGGTTACAACTCCATCGCACAGCTATAATGGAAATTTTGTACTCTAGGTACGACAGCAAGAGCTAGATGAAATCAGAGAAAGACACAGGAAACAGTGTGGCCTGATGAACCCTGATAATTATACAGTTTCATGTGCTGGTCTGGTGAAGATCTTTGTAATAGCAGAGCAAGAATGACACAAATTTCACTACATTAGTAGTGCCTCAAGTGGACTAAAATGCAATGCTCTGGAAATAGTAGTTAGAACTAAGTAAATACTTAGGCAAAGCTAACCACTGAAGGTGGGTCCCAGTCTTCTTCCTGTAAGGCATCCTTTGTTCCCCCTGTGTTACTTCAAAAGATTATGTACAGAACTTGAAAGATATTAAAGTCATTCCCACTATGTGACGGTGAGAGTGAATCATGATAGTTGTTCCTATTGTGGAAAATGGGAATGTGTGCATCTGTAGAGACATTAAAGTAATCATTAATCCTGTTCTACTTGTCAATCAAAAATGTTGTACTCTTGGGGTGAGAAGATGTTTGGCTGAGAACAAGCTTTTAGTAAAATAGATTTGGCAGATGCCTATTTGCAGATGCTCATGAAAGATGAATCATGACAGTTCCTGACAACAAACACACCAAAATGTCTGGTTTGCTACTCTCTTTCCCTTTGGGTATTGCATCAGCTATATGTACTGTAAATGTATGTGTTTGTGTGTAAACCAATCAAGCACTAATGAAGAAAATCCTTTGCTGTCTACATCAGAACACAACACTACCATACCAATACCCTGGTCACAGGAAAAACATCCTAAACAATGGAATAGTTTCTTCAGAAAGGTTATGAATTGTGATCATTACAATGGTATAGACAAATTCTTGATTATCTATCATCATTATATTCTCATAGAAAACTTTCATTTTTATCACTAAAGAATCATCAAAGAAGATTAATTAGCTAAAGACAATTTATCTGAGATCAGTAAACACCTCCAGTGCAGAACATATTAGAAGAAATGGTGATTTTATCCTACATTCGAGTAAAGAATAGGAAATCACTGGCAAAACAAAGCAATGAATAAAGAGACAAACAAATACTTTCCTGATTCTTAAAAAAAAAAGTATTTTCCCAAGAAAAACGTACAGAACTGAACTTGAAGATTGATTCAGCCTCATTCATTCCTTTGTCTTACTTAGGTTTGGTTTTTTTATGTGCTTTAGGTTTTTTTAATTACTGTTTTCCTTCCTGATTTGCTTTTGTAAGGAGGAAGAATCTGGCTGTTCCATAGAAAATCGTTATTGTAATATTTATACATTAAAATTCCAGTATGCCGTGAAGTTGAATGCTGCTACGTGTCTACTAGACATCCATCTAGTCTGACCTGCTGCAGATCCAGAGCATCAAATCAACATCAGTGAGAATCTCCCAGGCTCTCAAAACACAGAGGCTACTAACGTAACAAAGGTAGAAATAAATTTGTCATCAAAGGCTTCAGCCTGTTGCACTAAGCTTTACAATCCCTTTCTTCATGCTTAAGGATTTTTCCCTAAAACTATATTTAGAAGTAGTAATTAGTTCCTTAAAATGGATTTAAAAGCAAATAACAGCAATGTATCACTGTAAAGTTTTACTCACATTGATTCCGCACGAGCACAAGAGTTTGACCAAACAGTATCCAGCCTTGACATGAAGGCTATTTCTCCTGACTACATGTTCCAGTAATCTTTTATGAAAATATAAAAGCGACACATTTCCCTTTGAAATGTTTAGCTCCATTTTCCAGAGGAAACTGTCACTACATCCACTGTCTCCCCAGCTTGCGAGAAAGGTTAGGGACAATTGCTAGAACCAATGGGAAGCACACACGATCTTGGAATCCTAATAAACCCTTGGTTTGGGGATTGAAGGTATTTCACCAGTACAGCTTTAAACAGCTTGTGTTTGCTCACCATCATCACTGGTTTTGTATTCAGATAGTCAAGGTGAATATTGTTCTTCACAGATGTAATCAAGCTGCAGTGCAGGGTTCTGTTTCTGGCTAAGGACGTTTATTTGTTATTAAGTGTAATATATTGAAAGTCACAGCAGTGCTGATGGGTCAGCACAGATGCCTTCCATCATGAGTTACCGAGATGCATTTCTTCAAAAGAACTCACAGATGAAATGCTTTCAGCCAGCTGAGGTTAATAAAGATAGGTCCTTCATCATCTCAAGGAATGGAGCCAATAAGGAGTAACGGAAATAATAACATAAATCATTCTATATCAAGTAGGATTGACTATTATCTGCTAAAATGCTTTTCATGGTGAATTTGCATACTCTTACTTGTTGAATGACAATAAGAAAGCAAAGAGGAACGGTCACAGGGGACACAGAAGGTAAAAAACTGTTACGTATTACCCTATTTGATAGCAGGTATTGATTTACAGCATCAACTACCAAAAAGCCCTGCCTACAAGTTCAAGAGATATGGCTATCATGGGAGTCCGTTCACATAAGGTAACAATCTAAATTTTTCACATTTTGAACAGTTAGCTGCTCAGAAAGACCTGGATACTCCTAAAATGAAGCAGCATCTACCTGGATGTTTTAGAACCGCCGCTCTCGCATGGTAATTGCTGGGTTAATATGCAGGGGAGGTTCTGCTCACGAGATGGCAGTGTTGATTTCTTGCACTGCTCCACAGAGCCTGTCTCCAGCAAAAGGTCTCTGTGCGGCTACCCGGGAAAGACCACACCGGCTGGAATTCCCTCTGGGGCTGCAGCTCCACACCTGCTCACCCAAAAAGCAGATCATCTGACCCATCACACCGCAAATTTGCTGCCATAAACCCTCAGGATTAAATGCGCTCACCTACATCTCTGAACATCCTAATACCCAAACAGTGTCAATCCTTGTTCTCCACTTATTAATTCTAATGGCAATAGAAAGCATTATTGTCCATCCTTACAGATGGCTTTTCCCCTGCAGAGTGCAGGGATGGTCTCTAAACTGGTAGGATTCCAAGTTTCTAACCTCCATTACATTTTCTTTAGCAGCCAAAGGTTCCACAGGATTAACACAAATGATTTTCCATGGCTGTTTGCAATGCAGATATGCTTAAGTCGTTTTGGAGACTCTGTACCGAGTAACATTCAAACCGTATAGGACTTTTGTTCTGGACCCAAGAGATTGCATCCTACCAAGTACAACAGATAAGAACAGAAGCATTTTCCGTTCAAACTCAGCAGCATTTCTTTACCTACCATTGGCACAGAGGTTCAGAGGTTCAGGGGACATTTATCCAGCTCTTTTTCAGAGATTGAGAAGCCAGAGGCTCATCATTGCCACTGAATATGTTTTGGAGAATTGCTTAAAATGCAAGAACCCAAAAGGGTCTCGAATTCACTAATGTTTATTCAAGTCCAGAATAAGAGACAAAGATTTTCAAGGAAGATTGACAACTAAGGGAGATTAGTGTTGTAAATGAGAAAATAAAACATTCAGAAAAGGGAAATCACGTATTTTTTTTTTTTAGTAGCGAGCCTCAGTGAAATAAAAAGGTGTAGCAGAATGAACCACCGTGCCAGAAGCAGGCAAACATACAAACCAGAGTTGCCAAAAAAAGTTAACAGAGCTTCTGGCTGCAGGTGTTGTTCTGACCAACCACAGTCATCATGGCATGGAGAGACATCCAACAAAAACTGAGGCAAAACAGACAGAGTCCCGTTGTGTGAAACAGGAACCACAGGAACAATGTTTCTTTGAAAACAAGAGCCTTACAGAATCTTCTATTTACCTGCTGTAAAACTGAGAAATGCTTACTAACAGGTTCCCGCTGATCTGTCTCCCATAACGAAAGTGACTTTTTAAGTAAATTAAATCTGCAGTGTTTACTCTTGAGCATCACATGCAAGATGAAGCTCTTCTTCAAGAGCTGTTGCGCACCCAATGAGATAACATCTGCTTTGGATACCGTAACAAAAACATTTAACACTATAATGACGTTAAAGCTTCCACTTCAATTCCAACAGCAACAAAATTCTAAGTCCTGGCTGAAACCGCATCGGTAATGCAACCAGTTTTCCTTAGACATTGCAGCACCGACTACACCTAGAGCGTCAGATCCCTCATGTTTGGTGTCACTTGTAATCTAACACAACACACTAAAAACAGACTTACAGACCTAAACTTGCGGACGCCTGCCTTGCACGGGTAGTGAAATATTTACTGTTAACTTCAGTAAGGAGTTCCTATTAAATTAATTTGTCACCTACATGATGCATAGTTTGGGACATGCTAGATTTTTGAAGGACAGTTGAGTTATTTGAATGTTAAATCTCAGTTACTGTGGTGATCAGATGTCTGAAGCTATCACAAAGCCATTCATGTATTCCTTCCTACTGATGAGGAGGAGCTCAGGGAGGAAAAAGTATTTCTCATTCACAGATAGAACTCAACACTCTGGTTGCTCAATTGCAAGAGCACTTTTTTCTCCCCTCCGTTGCCACCCATGTAGTTTTTTTCTCTGACACTTTCTCTCATGAAATGATTTTCAACAAAGCAGTGTGCTCTGAACCCATCTGAGCCAATGGCCCTGGCTCGGGTTTTGTCCTCTCTGTTTTCCTTCCACCTCTTCAGCCATCACAGCTGCCAGAGCATCCACTATGCCCTTCCCCTGTGAGAATCACAATGGATCCTGACCTTGCTTTCCTGTCCATTCTTGTTCCTCTTACAACATCTGTGTAGGTATCTCCAGCCAAAACTACATATTTGCCTGGTGCCTTAGAAATATATTTTTGTACTTTAGACCGATCTCATCTGACCAAAGGAAAATATCAGATGATAGACATCCTGGGATAAGAAAGACCTTTTTTGTGTGTGTGATTATGCATTGCATGAGTTCTGGCTCCTTGCATAATGAATGATGTTTAGTGATGCTAATAAATGTCACCATAACAGAACATGAATTTGGTGTTCCAGGATGCGAGAACAGGCTAGTCTCTCTTCCAGAACTTGCTACTCTCTCAGTTTAATTACTGTTCCTTTCCCACTTCCCAGTCAATTCCCCATTTCCATCCCTGCACAGGCCGAGTTCCTATTGGCGTTGATGGGGAGTCTAAATTCACACTCTGCAATGGAGAGAATGAGAGTGCACTGGTGGGGAGAGACTTGCCCTTGGCTACTGCATGCATGACTCACTACCACTGATATTTCAGATGCCCCAGATTATGACCTACTTTACTGTGTGTTACTAAGCGAGAATGAGGAAGACATTTCTGAGGCTGATACGAAACCAGTATTTTCTGTGGTAGCAAGGAAGAAACGCTTTCTTAAACAATAGATCAATTTTGGAATTCCTGTATCAATGATTAAAATTCCCGGAGGTCGCTATGCAAAGTCAACTGAAGAACCGAATTGATTTTCATAGGCTACAAATCAGATCTGCGGTCTTTAACTGAAATGCAAGGTGCATGTTCCCATACATAAGGGATCATCTAACTGATGAAAGACCAAACAGGCCTCCATAAATAGATTTACTGTTTGGCACGACTACAGGACTCGTGGGTAATTCGTTCAGTACTGGCACCAGGAGCACTGTTCTCAGCCCACTCTGCAAACCCGCTGTGGCACAGGCCTTAGAGTCAGACAATCATTTAAGCATGTCCCTAAGTGCTTTGTTGATAGAATATCACAGATCCATCCAAGTCACTGGAAGCCTCTCCCTGACTTTTATGGGCTTTTCATAACATCTTCTACGATTCAGTTTCCCAGGTATAAAATGTGAATATGAATAACAGCTCTTTCCTCCTATTCTTGGTCAGGTCTTTTTAGACTAGAAACTCTTCAGGGCAGATCTCTCTTGTCTACGCATGTCCTGCGCATACAGAACAATGGTCCCCCAGCTCTGGAGGGGGACTAAATCTTACCATAGTATTATGCTCCAGGTCAAACCAGTCTTAACTTAGGGAAGCTCAAAGGCCCATGCTACGCAGAGGGCCAGGCTCTATCACCAACCTGGTTCCTCTTCTCACTCTAGAATTTAGTATGAGTAACTGGGATACAGCTAGTGAAATGCAAGACCAGCTCTGTTTTCCCACTGCTACTGGAGTTTCTCTGGATCTATGTACAGGTGTAGATTTATACACCCATGTAGATTAAACTTGCCACTTAACAAGCAACTCTTGAAAGAGCTGTGGCTCAGATTTTGAAAGATTTTGAAAAATTAAGTAAATACTTCAGTATTACTGCTAAGATAGCAGCTCTTCCAGAAAGTGGATGGCAACATTGTGGACTGAACACTCTTCATATAGGTCTTAACCACTGCATTAATCTTAGAAGAGAGCTGAGAGAGCTTAAAGAAATTCCTTCTTAGTCCCTTTAATATTGCAATATACCTGTGTTGGCCTCTTTATATACTGTCATATGACATGAACATCAGTACAGGGGAATTCATAAAACATCAGCATTTTGATCTGTAATGGTCTCGGATTAAAAAAACCTAATAATAATAATTAAAAAGTTTCTACAGGAAAAACATCTGATGTTCAGTTGCCTGTTCAATCTGCAAATGAAAGGCTGAGATAAGACGCTGAAGAAGGAAAACACAAAATAAGAATGTTTACCATGCAAATGAGCTTCATTAATACAGAAGATCCTTATCTGGACCACTCAAAAGATTCCACGTGGGTGGATTTTTCTGCTGTGAGAAACAAGGTTTTTGTTTGCAATCAGCATTATATAAAGCCATTGTCATCTCCTGGATTGTTTATCAATATCAGTACAGAATGAAATTTAGATACAAAGATTAAAAGTTTTAATATATTTTAATTAAGATTTAAAATACAGAAAATTTTTTAAAAAATATATTCAGGCTACCTCATCAACTCAGAATGATGGTTAGGCTTCTAAGTGTGTATGTTTCCAATTTTTTTTCAATTAATTAAATAGCCTTACGCAAGTTGTATTTTATATCTATTATTTTAAATTTCAACTGATAGTAGGAATACAGTATTCTAATTGGATAATAAAAATTCTAATGAGTTAGAATAATCAATCAAAGTAGGACGACCACTCTGAATAGAAATCAGGAATTTCCTATTATAAATCACTACCAAATACTTCCATCTAAAAATTGGATGTAGCTTTATCCTGGAGGTTCGTGCTATTGCATTTGGCAACCTCAGGAAGTGACATCGGCAATTCTGTTAAAATACCTTCAGTATATTTAAGGGCTTATTAAATTTGCTCGTAAAATTCCACTGCGGGCCAGCACAAGAAGTGTAAGAGACTTCAGAATGATTACAGGATGTCAACACGCTGTGGCAATTACCCACAGCTTCAACATTTTTGCAAAATTTTAGCACCACTCTTTTCAAGACTTGCTTGTTGAATGGGAAATTTAACCTCTAAATTGCAAGAAGCAGGAGTTTGGTCTAAACACCACTGAAGTAACAGAAAGACTTACAGTGAACATAATGAGCTTTTCAGCAGACAGAAAATACATAGTATCTCAGGTACAGAATTCGTTCCAGAAAACATTCATCTGGCATACCACGCCTTTCTTAGTTATTATATTACTTTATGGGGTTTTTAGAACACAGTTTTCAGATCACAGATACATAAAATTGGCTTATTAGTTATGCAATAACAATTAGCACGAGTTTCAGATGAAAACCAGACCTCCGAGGCCGTACTACTACTATTAGTACTACTGCTGCTGCTGCTGTTAAGCATGGAGTAGTATCTAGACTTTCAATGCTATGCCAATAACTATCCAGTTTCCTCTACTGACGTAACGCACACCTGAAAAACAGAAAAAAGTCCTGATATGCTCAGATTATGCTTCATATGCTCAGATTATGCTTCATATGCTCAGATTATGCTTCATATGCTCAGATTTTGAAAAGCCCATGACATTTTTACATTGCAAATACATTGGAAAGCGAGGACTTTTGATAAACTCAGTCTGAGAAGCTGATTCTCACTAACCTACGTACAAATAAAACACGCATAAGGACTCACTTAATCACCAGTGATGTGACTGCAGGTGCCCACCCCAGATCCTTTCTTCCTCAATATCACTGTAGAAAATTCTCCTCTGTAGGGTACTCTTTAAAGATTACACCATTAAATAGACACACACACATTTACATAGACAGCAATGATACATGGAATTTTTTTTTTCCCATGTCCTTTGTGCAATCTAACTTTTATAAAAAAAGAATCCAAAAATAGGATAAAACTTAACAGGGTGGTTTTTTTGCACTCTGCTTTCATTTAGCATATGCAATAGATCTCTTATAGTAATTGTTACTAATGTCTTTTTCCTGTATATAAATACTTTAATACTTACAAATGAGGCAACAAAGAAAGTCAATTTGACATTTAATGTTTCACACAGAAATCACAAACACTCTGCCAAGGATTTAATTAAAATTACAGTCACATAATAATGACACCAAGAATAAATATTCATACACAGGTTACAAATTAACTCATTAATTCAGCCAGTACACAGTTGTAAATAACTACGTGAAAATAACAAACATTTTATATCAGTGCTTTAAAGGTTAGGTCTCTTTTTAATACTGAGTTTCCCTCCTTGGTTGTTTAAAATAATAATGCTTTAAGGGGATGTTAAAATTTAAATTTATTAAAGAATCTGGAATAAATTGCTCAGAAAATTCCTAAAAACAGTTCAAAAATATCCACAGGCTTTTTCAAGTTCTGCCTTACTCATGAAACTAAAATTCACAGACTAAAAACATTGGATGTGTGTGTTTATATATGTATGTATGTGTGTATACATATATAGACACACATAAATATATAGACACACACACAGAACATATGTATGTGTGTGGGTATATACATATATATATCTCTGCAGGTTCAAACATAATTTCTCCAAACACATTTCATTGAGAGATGCAACATCATTCCTTCAAAACATTTTAAGGAAAAAATATGATACATATGTGAACGACGTTAGTTCTGCTGGGCAGGAAGTCTTCAGCTTTTATCTGCTAAATCGTGGTACTGTACTGCAGTCCTGCAAATACTGTTTTGCCTATAACTCCCATCACAAGGAAGCAATAAATCACTTGATACCAGCTTGCCACAGCGAGGACAACCCAAGAGCATCTGATGTCTTTTCGGGCTGCAGTGTGGGTCTCTGTCAGAAAGAAACCCCATCAATCCATCCTTATCACAAGTCAGAAAGGCCACGCTTATCTACTCTTTATCCAGTGGCACATATAAATACCTTATTTTGCCTCTCTCATAGCTGTTTCTGAGACATAATTTGGGAAAACTGAAATGTCATTCTCACTTCAGAACCTCGGCCACGTACGCACCAGCTGCTGCAGGTAACCTGCTGCTACAACTGGTGACAATACACGTTGGTGACACAGAATTATGACCCGCAAGTCCACAGAACTTCTGGACAATTTATTAACTGATCATTTTAACCCTCCAGAGTTTTCAGTAAAACGGATTTTGTAAGCTCTGCATTCCTAGGTGCTCTTGATTTACTGACACAGGCTTTGGAATGGAACTTACTCAGGGATTCCTGTACAATACACTGTAGAATCATGTATGTATTGGCAAAAGCCATGGCACACTCCCAAGTTACCAGTCAGGAATGGTTTTACTCCCATCACACTTATTTATTGCAAATGATTACTGGATATTTAAGATAGTATCTCAAATGAAATGGAATATCGCTCACCCTTATAAGGGAGATTTAGATTGTCCTGTACATTTCTCTGTAAAGAATGTACTTCTGTAAACAGCCTGCCCTGTTTTATGCTTAATGTTACAACAGCCTGATAAAGCAATGCTTGTGAGCATCTTCAATATTTAATATTTGGTCAACATACAGTTTCTTCACAAATGTTTTCTTTCCTACCTTGTAGTAAAAGTGTATTACTTTTTAGTAGGACTGAGTCTTCATTTAAACCATAACCAACATTTTTCAGTGGTTATTAATCCATAAATTGTCTAGGCTATGCTTCCCCCATAATAAAATACATTTTAAACCAGTTAGCCATCTCAAGTTGAAAAAATATGAACTAGTTTACGGTCATTTCTATTATAAGTATAGACACCAGTTTGATACTTACTGGTTTGGTAGAACAGGCTCATTACAAGAACAGTAAGGTGTACAAGAAGTAATGACGTACCATTCTTCCCCTGGGCCTTGTTCTGAGAAAACCTCCTACGGCATGGTCACAAAACATACTAAGGGCTTTCAAATACAAATAAAAATAAGGTTCTGCTTAAAATTGCAGTTACTTTGGCTGCCTTGACTGTATGTAATAAGAATATATCTCCATAACAATATTATCAGCTTTTTAAGACTAAGATTACCATTTCTTTGGCATGAATGAAAAGACCATACCAGTGATTCCTTTATATATATATATTTTATACATATATATATATTTTTATATATATATATTTATATATATTTTTATATATATATATCTATATCTCCTGTGTCCAGCAACGGCCACATTCTTTACAGAAAAATGCAAAGAGCTAAGTTATCAATTACAGACAAATTAGTAAATAGCTTTTATTTTTCCTAAGCATCTTAGTAACTTAATCAGCTATAAAATTTATTGCTACAATTGTTTTCCCATCTAATATGCCATTGTATCATGCAAGCATCCAATACTACATGTTCATGCAATAGAATAAAAATAATGGTTACAAGCATGATGTTTTGCCATTTGCCTGAAAAAATATTCTAAAACTAAAGTATATCCAGAAGACCCCTGCTGTATCAGAGAGGATAAAGAACCATTTTCAAGCTGTGAGGCTAATTTCCTGTTGGTCAATAAGGCTAAAGCGACTTCTGTAAGCTGCGCAATTTGCCGGTAAGTTCTCTTTAAGTGCTCTCCTGATGGAGATGATGCAAGGGGAAATTTAAGAACAGCAAAGATGCCTTGTTTCCCTAGCCGAGGAAGGGAACCAGCGAGCCGAGAGAGGCTGACAGGCTTTCTCATAATTTGCTATTTCAGGTGAAGGAACCAATCAGCTGGGATAGGCCCTAACATAATATTGTACCACAGCAGCAGAAAAGGGATCATTAAAGCCAAGATGGGCCGTGGTATAATTTTTGCTAACGCTGCGAAAATACATTTGGCATTACTTGTGGTGAGACAAATTGCTGATTTAGCATAACTATAAGGTCTGAGAATATCTATAAACTGCGGCGGTATTGCTGAACTAACAAATGGCTGATTTAACACAATAAATAGCACGCAGGAAAATGAATGCAGTAACAGCATAGTGAAGACAGCTGCAGAATGAGGGGAGAAGGAACTCTTTGAAAGGAACATTGCCTTTGGAATACAGAATTCAAAAGTCAATACGGAATATTGAAATGGAAAAATATGCGGGTTGGTTTCAGGAAACCAGTGTACCAGAGAAACGCTTCCCAGAGAAACAGAGAAACCTCCCTTCTGGCAAGCTGACTCAGCAGAAAGAATGAACTATCAGCCTGGGAAACTGAGGAAGTAAAGAGCAGAAGGCCATAGGTTATGGACTTTGGAGAGGATAAAATACAACTCAGAAAACTATCAAGGTGGGATCAACAGCAGCAGATCAGCATTAAGAACCCCAGCTGCTAAGAATCAACTGCCGTGGAAGGAAACACCTTCTCCAGGAAACCTTGGGAAGCGAGGTGGGATGCCACTGGGAGCCCCGCGCTGTGAGTGCAGACTCTAAGGACCAAAAGCGGTGCCTGATGGGCCACAGTGGGTTGGGAGAGCTCGAGGATTTGGGAATTCTTGTCACAACCACGACACTGTACCTTTAATATTTCTGTGGCTGTACGCCGAGCACTTTGCTATAGCTGTCCATTACCACTATCGTCATTAGAGTTATCTCCCAAGACCATTAGAGCCATTTGCCATCCACTGCCATTCTCGTAATTACCTCAGTACCCTAATTGTCTATTGTTATTGATTACTTATGGCTATCTGTCTCACAGCGAAATATTGATAAATCATAGTCGCATTTGGGACTGCCATGCTTAAATTTATACAAGCTATTAATCAGTGTAAGTTTTTAAAAGCTGTCCTATGTACTTGATGCAGTCACAGACCCTTTACTCACTTCATGACATGCTGTCCGCTTCCCTCTTTCTCCACTTACAGACCAAATTAGACAAAGTCATTTGCCACTGTGCATGGAAATATTCCCAGTCACATGCTCTTGAGAAAAAAGATAAATCCTTAGCTAAATAGGTTGTGATCCAAATTAGAGCTAACATAGGAGATAGATACAGAAATACAAAGAAACAGCGTAATGTAAGACTTTTAAGAGTCACTGTGGATTTCTTAAAACTCTGGTCCCACTGATGCCCAGATGCGTTAGATTTGAGCCAACGCAAGTCAGACTACATGCAACACAAGTCACATCTACTTTAACATCAGCCTACAAGGCTGGCAGAGGACAGGCTCGAATAATGAGGTACTGTGAAGGGGAAAACAGGGTGAGTTGAGGACACGTTGAGGAGCAGTAGGAGAGTGTACCTAAGGTTGCTTTTTCCACAGGGAGCAGTCACAGGAAGAAGCGTGCTGAAAGGAACCGTCTTGAGAAGGTAGAGATGCAGCTTGGCTGCGTCAGAAATGGAAATAGATACATATTGCTGTATTAATTTCACTGCTGGCTGATAGAGACTATAACAAACTCTGCGTATAAGACCAGTAAATCAGATTCACCATGTTTTTGGAAGACTGACCTTCTCTTTTTCTTGCCAAGATGGTAAGTCCTCCTTCCTTCTTCAGAAACAACGACTTCAGTCATGTGGAAGAAAGGCAATCATTGATTTAAGTATCTTACACAAAACTTGATACGTCAGCAATAGTATTGGGCGTTGGTGGCGAGGCACTGCAGGGACAGCCATGACGAGGTGTCGGGACTGCACTGTGCTGGACATAGCCGGTTCCAGACGTTTCCAGCCAGTTCCAGCCAGCTCACAATGGCCCCGCCTCAGGGCACAGCAGAAGGCTATCAGCAATGCCAGTGGCACCTCTGCGAAAGTGTATTTATGAAACAGCAGAACAATGCCCAGCAGTGAGGGAGGAAGTGTGAGAGAGCCCAACTAAGTGATCTCCCTGTCTTTATCTTGACCCACTTCATTTTCTCCCCCTGTCCTGCTGAGGAGGGGGAGTGAGAGGGCTGGGTGGGCACGGGGCCACAGTTTAAGACCAACCCACTATCCCAACAAAAGTTGCACAGATGTATTAAGAGTGCATCTGAGTACAGCGACGCGTGAAGGAAAGGCTTGCATGGGGTTTAGATATTCCGTGGAGTCAGGTAACCGCGCTGTAACAACTAACTTTCATGCTTTGGTATACAGTGAATCCAGCAAATATTTTAACCAAAAGAAGGAAGGATTTTATTTCCACTGCCAGGAAACTATGTTGTAAAAGTGTGACTAACTTTTCTGGAATAAATCCTTTGAACTGTTAGACTACTTTTTCCACATTTGCACCCACATCAATTTTCTTCAGGATAAGAAATTTTGGAACTACAATAAAGAGAAACCGGAGGGTTTTTTTAATAGTCTGACACTCAGAATAGCTGTGTAATATTAAGTACAATTGACACAAACCATGTCTTGAGAGCAGTTGAAAACACTCAGTGCAGAGAAAATACCACTTTTCTGCCATGCCTTGGTCTTTTTTGTCAAACCTGCTTTCAGTCTGCCAGGATGAAGTAGCAAGAAAAAGAGTAGAGAGAAACTACCTGGTTTGTTGTTCTTTTTTTCCCTTCTTTTTTTTTTTTTTTTTTGTTTGTCATATACTTCTGTTATTTCACCAGCCAGACCTGAAACCTTGCCTTGAAGCTGCTCACTTAGGACCGAGTTCTCTCAGTAAGCAGTATGGTAGTTAGGATAACTGGCAAGCCAACCTTGGAGCCATGGTGACAGAGGGCATCAGCTGAAGCTTCCAGGAGACTAACATTATTTGTAGCTCATGTTTAAATAAATTCATCTCCTCCCTGAATGTTACTGGTGAGAAACTACAGGTGAGGCACAAGGTAGGATATTCTGATCAACAGGAGAAGTACTACCACTAAGGGCCACTGGAATTGTCCATTGATGCCCTCCCAGCAGAGTCCCAAGTGAGAAGCTGAAGTTCATTAAAACTGTAGCTTTGACTGGCTTGGCTGGAAACTACAATGCTGGGTTTATTACATAACATATTCCTTTGATGTATATTTTACTTATCATAGATTATGAATTAATAGAGGCATGATTTTAGATAAAGGGATGGAAGTAAATGTCAGCAGATGATGATACTCTCTGTATCAACATAACTTCTCATGTTGACTCTGCAGAACCTTCCCTTGAGGCTAAATCTGGCAGGCTGTGATTTATGAAACAGTTGAAGGTGTGTATTTGATAACCAACTATCCTAATTAGGTCAGTCATTATCAGTCTTCTTGACAATTTTGGTTTCATTCCAATATCTATTGATGCCTATGAGAAGACTCTGTTATTATCAAGGGAAAGTAGGTCATATCTCAAGTCTAACTGGCTTTCAATAGCTATCATGGTAGCATCTTAAAGAAGCAGAAAGTTCTCAGCTCTAGAAAAACCTAGGACATTGACTTTGGCTTCTTTTTTTTTTTTTCTTTCCCCTCCAGACAGCCCCAAGTGATCAGGATATCCAAACCTGGCACATCTAACAAGCTTTCAGGCCATCTGACTACTTAGCGTGGCTCTCAGAGTACAGAAGTAGGATAGGCTTGAATTCAAGTTAGTAATGTTTCCTCAACCTGACAATTTTATTCTAGATTCTGTAAATAGAAATAACAACATTTATATTATTTTTTTCACATAACTTATTATTACTACTAGGCTTCTTTGTACCTTTACTGCCTTTTAAAAAAATCTGTAACTTATCTGTCTCTTATTTTTATATTAACAATTTATTTTTTCACCAGACGCAAACCATTTGATGTTGCTAAGCTCACACACAGCCATTGTTATTGTTATCAAAATTAGTAATGGAATCTTTATCATTCTCATCACTTAAAGCTAGCTCATTATCTGATAATTCAAAATTTCCTCCCGAAGATTTGGAGGTATTTGGTTTTCCTCATTTGTATTCTCAGAAGTCATTTTTTCCTCACTTGCTGGAGATGAAAATGCACCTTCCATAAGTAAGCTGCCATTCTGCTCATTACACAGCTTTGATTATTAATTTTTCTTTTCTCCTTTGCAGCACAGGAATGATTGCATTTTTAACCGGTTTGTGGCTCACCAGGGATTTCCTTTGAAAAACAGCTACTACGGGTTAGGTTGTGATTATGTGGGCTCGAGACAACTACTGATCCAACTGCTAAAATCCATGGGTGCTGGTAAGACTGAGACTTGAACCACAGCATCAGCTGGTGGCCGGGTTCTTTGGAAATAATCTTTGGGAAGAATTAGAGATAATGACACTGGTGGCAAGCTGACCTTTCACGAGGGCAAAAGATGAAAGATCGTTTCCCTTCCTTTTCACCCCAGTTCCTCACCCATATTGACTTGGCCACAACTTAGTCCAAGTGAGTTGCGGCATCTCAGAGAAGTTTTTCAATGTTTGCTTTCACTGCAAATGGGTGGCCAATCCCTCTTCCGTTGAGTTCCAATTCTGCAGATGTTTATCTTAAATATTCCCCCCTGTAGACTGGCAACTCCGTGGCTGCTTTTAATCATCACTAGTCACCTGTTCTACTGTAGAATACCAACTGTCTTCATATCTCTCTGCAGATTGAGGTTATAGGTTGCCCCGCTTCCTTACACCAGGTTTTGTTTGGTCCCTCTCTGGCTTCCGCTTGACACTACACAGAGGGTGAGATTTTATTTTCAGAATTGCTTGTTTGATGTGGTAATCCTTTTCTGATCTTTCATGCACATGGTTCTCCTCTTACGAAATATCACTTCATGATGTAGCTGGGGTCAGGAACACACTTCTCCAATGAGAAGTGCCAACACATTGAGTGTGCCGGATATTTGGGAAGAAAACGCAATTCCCCCTGGGGCAAAGGGGGAGTCGTTTCATTTTTGTTACTCTGTTTTTGTTCTTCTTTTCTCTCACAAATAATTCTGATGATGTGGTATAAAAAACCACCTGACGTGTGAGCTGTAAGTGGCCTTTTAAAATTCAATTAACTCTGTTTAATGGGATTCATGCATTTGTAATATCAAGGAGTCACATTACTGAAAATTAGTTTCAGTAATGTTCTTCTAATATTACTGCACAGCTATTTGTTGCCAAATGGAAAGAAAGCTAATTACTGGACTTGGTTTCTCAGACAGCTGATACTGCCTTACCCATCTTCCCTCATGTGACATGAGATTACGCATGCATGCTGCTAAATCGTATTTTAAATCTGAGATATCTGACCCCTTTAGCAACCCGAGCACTTCTATTTGTTTAGCCAGGGACATTCACAGCCAGAGAAAGAATTTAGATTCTTGAATTACATTTATTTCTCAGACTTTAAACTCTTGACTTGAACTAAAATTGTGCCTAGAGAAAGGCCTTCACATGCGCCATCCTGGCAGCAGCCATCTAGCCAGGCCATGGCGTTAGGCAGTTCTCTAACAGCTTTATATATAGAACCCACCATTTTTTCCCCAATGTATTGAGCAAACAATACCAGTTTAATTCAGCCAGCCCTTCGGAGGAAAAATCCAGATTGGAGCCATGTTTCAACGCTTTAAACTTTGCTCCTTTGTAGAAAATAACAGAAATATTTTAAGGATCTGGAATATTTTCACAGATCTTATAGCTCATTTCTCAATTTGCAAAAAGTGTGGATTTAAAATATCACACAAGTATTTTGCCTACCACAGAAATGTCAGTATTATAAAATAAACCTGTTAAAAATAAATTTATCTATAGGAACAAAACTAATTCATTTCAAGGCCACTGGAGTCACAGTCTGAGCAGAAAGATGGAAACCAAGGAATGACATTTTTTAAGGGTACACAACAAATATGTTTCATTATCGCTACATTGACTGCACACAACCTGAAAATTACATTGGGTTTTGTTTATTGGAAACTCATATTTTCATTGCATTATGCTGTAAATTGCAGGCTGGTCAAGGTTAAAAAAGTGAAACTAAACATGGCCCAAACTATGGCACTTTAAATTCAAATTTATATCTGCTTTAAGAAGATGCAAGACAGACCGCATACAGCACGTTATGCATCTTGGTTCATTTCAGACAGAGCTGTATCAGATCACAGGTTTTTCATACAACAAATCATACTTAATAGATACATATAACTACCCTAGTTTTCAGTACTGATCAACCCGCAGAGTATACTGTGTTGGCTAAATTACATCTATTGCGTGAAAACTATGAAAAAACAGAATAAAAACCAGACAAAAAGTTATTTTCTTTCATTCCTTCTCTCATCTTACTGTTATGGCTGTTCTGTTACAGGACAAGCCAGATGCTAATTATAAAAAACCCCAACCAATAAACAGATAACAACTTGCATTTACACAGTTTAATTCCTTTAATGGGAAAAAGATAATCAAGGACTTAAAGCTTTACATGAACTATATACTTATTCATCATGGGAAGCAACTACCATTATAAAATCAATATTGACTTGACAGTGTAGAATATATCTGAAAGAGTACCGTAGAATCACAGAATCATTTAGGTTGGAAAAAACCATTAACCCAGCACTGCCAAGGCCAGCACAAAACCATGTTCCTCAGCACCACCTCTCTATGTCTTTCACATACCTCCAGGGACAGTGACTCCACCACTTCCCTGAGCAGCCTCTTCCAAAGCTTAACAACCTAACTTCCTA
Organism: Bucorvus abyssinicus; assembly: GCA_009769605.1. Classification (NCBI taxonomy): domain Eukaryota; kingdom Metazoa; phylum Chordata; class Aves; order Bucerotiformes; family Bucorvidae; genus Bucorvus; species Bucorvus abyssinicus. Next base: position 6,788,847 of record CM020035.1, on the reverse strand, counting down.
ATATCCAACCTAAATCTCCCCTGGTGTGACTTGAGGCTGACTCCTCTCATCCTTTTGCTTGTTACTTGCTACAACCTCCTTTCAGGTAGTCGCAGAGAGCAATAAGGTCTCCCCTCAGCCTCCAGGCTAAACAACCTCAGCTGCTCCTCATTTGACTTGTGCTCTAGACCCCTCACCAGCTCTGCTGCCAGCAGCATTAGGTACACTTCACAGAAGGTCCCAGCCGCATCCACCTTTAACTGAAAATTAACCGTAAATTTTTGAGGAAATTTAACTTATTTTGAAGTTTTCCCAATAGACCTACAGAAAGAAGACTGGTACGCTGACCTGAAGGAGCCCACCTACAGAAGAACAATGCTGTTGGGTTACCCAGGATCTCTCAGGCACCTGCTCACAGAGTGTTGGCTGTTTTGCCTGAGAGCAAACAGTCTAACAGAGCATGCAGTTTATTGTAGACCACAAACCAGTTCTTCACTGGAACTTGGTAATGACTAACTGATCCCTAGTCAGCAGATACTTTATTTCCCAGTGATTGACCTTCATTGCACACCTCAATTCTTGTGAGGTCAGCAAACATTTAATGTGACAAAGCAGTTTCAATATGAAATTAAGCAGAGAGAAAGCAGTGATATAATGTTTTATTACTTACCCAAAATGATGGGGGAATTAACTAAACCAATCAAATTGCCCTTTTATTTTATCTGAGCTAGACCAAAACTTATTGCCAGTGTTTCTGCTCACGCTGTGATGATGGAACATGAAAAGTCCTTACCTGCGTACTCTGCATGGATTGAGAAATACAAAAATGCCTTATTTGTTATTGACTGGATCCCCTACAGGTGATTGAAGAGATCTTGAACATACTGAATTTAAAGACCTTTAAGACTGATATCTTTCCAATAAAATCCATCTTTTTCATAAATCTTTTCAATAAAGAAACGACGTCAGAAAATGACAACCATTCTTCTTCCCCTAACAGTGGCAATATGCCTCTAGCAGAAGACATTTACAAGGATTACAGTTGTCTGTTGATTCTTTTTGCTGGTGCAACATGAAAGGCTTTTGAGTTAGATATTTTATGGAACAATTCCTGAAAAAAGCAGAAGGAGGTTTTGTTAGTTTTATTGACCGGGAACACTAACAGCAAACTTAAGATTAAAAAAATCTCAAGTAGACTCAGAAGAGTTTGCTCTGGCTTATTTGGTATAACCATATCAGGGAGTCTATTAACATTTTGCAGAAATGTTGAAAAATATTGTACCTTAATGAATAAATGATACAGGAAAAGGTTTCCTCACTATTAGTAGTGAATGAGATTATCTCACATAGACTTTTGGGTTAACTGCATGTCTAACCATACAGCCAACTAGAAGAAAATGCAAAAAATCAAATGTTTATGTTATGCAAAACAGTAAAAAAGTTGTAAGAGTTAATATTTTTACCTTCAGGTCAGAGGTATAGAATACAGCCGTGGCAAGCATGGCAGAGGAACCTCAGCACAGCAAACATAATACTTTCCCTATGGAAGAACCGCAGTATCAAAGAGGGTCAGTATGCCCACATTTCAGTAGGATCATAAGCAGCTCCCGGGCGTCGCTGTTTGCTTCGTTACTTTCCTCGGGCTCCTTTGCCAGGGCACTGTGAAGTGACACACCATTGACAACAGTGTGACACCCACTTAAGATGGGCATCTAGGGTGGCACCAGCTGCCCTTGTGGGTGCTCTGCCTTTGATGGCAGAATGCAGCAGGCACCTCCCTGCTGATTAAAATGTTTCTCTCTATTGCACAGGCCACCCTGTGGCACGAAGAAAAAGTGCTGTTTACTAGTGAATGCAACAGTGGGCTGGGGTTCTTGGAAGTTTTTTTCTGAATTCTCATGAACTGCTCTGGGCATTGCATTTATGCTTTATTTCCCCATACATATAATGGAACAATAACACTTACTGCATATGATAAAGCACTTACCCAACCTGAAAGCCAAGAACAGATCATTGTAGCCTTCCAGCTGCTCCAGATATTGTCCCTCCGTGCTCTTCCTGTCCTGCTTTGACAAAATGCTGCACAAGTTTCAGACTTTTAAGTATCACTTACAGATTCAACCAACTACTTTTGGTTTTTAAATGGCTTTTCTGTCCTTCATTTAGAGGGAAAAAAACCTATGTAACATTGAACACGTGCTAGAATTACCAGGAGATAAATGGTCTTTGATTTTCAAATATGTATTAATGGGTCAATATTCTCCCTTCTTGCCATATACAGACCTCTCATTAATTATAATGTCACTATAGCTGCAGAATGAATTTGACCTTACCCTTTGAGCACCATGGTTTAGTATTAATAGTTTTTGTTCTTAACAGCAATTGGGAAATACAGCCAGACATGCTGAATGATCTATTCCTATCTTTACAGCATGTCTACTCGTTCAAAAAAAGCAATATGAAAAAGGGTGTTAATAACAGTTTATTTCTTTATTTTCTGTAACAATGAATAGATGTGCTTAGTGCTGGAATTATACACATTTAATATTGACCTGGAAAACTCGTTTGTTCTATGTGTCTAATATGGCAGAAAAGGCTTGAATAGAAATAATTATGCATCTGGACTAAGGTTATTAGCACAGAAATTTGTTCAATTTGGCACCTTTATTTATAAAGTAAATACGTAGCTGAGTGAGTCCACATAAGAAAATTTATTGAGTGAAAGAGTAGTGTATGGCTAATTTTTCAGGAAGTGCAATGTCTTCAATTCTAAGCAAATAGGGCTTTGGTCTAAAATTCTAGTGTTGTAAAATACTGCAAATTAACTAAGCAGGAGTGTGACTTTATATGGTGTTTATACCAGGAAGAAAGGGAGCAATACGGATATTCTGCCACAGATAGAACAGGAATGAGCCGGAATGTAGAAGCTCATTTGCTGAGGTAAACCAGCACTGGTTCACCAAGAAATTCCCAGGCATTGATAAGAAGAATAGCACAGGGAAAGGCTTTTTATTGGAAAAATTAATCGTGAGATAATAGTAAAGTTTAACTGGACAATATTACAGAAGTGTTTTATTCAGCCAAAAACAGTGGATTTTTATCAGGAATTTCATTCAAGCTGTTTAACAGTATCAGTGCAACACTTCATTTGAATGGGTGAGAAATAGCAAAGCAAGAACGGAAGGTGGTGTTAGGATCGTGTCAAGTCACACCGTCCTTGAAAGCAATTAGGAATCTTCTGTAGGAATTTAAATGACACCAGAATAGAAATCTATGCATAAAGAGTTACAAAGAAAAGCAGCAGGGAAACAAACAGGCTAGCTTTGAACAAATGATTATGTCTCTCTTGCTTAAAATAGAGCAGGCTTCAGGATAAGTGAGGGATCTATAGCAAGTGACAGTTATGCAGAAGAGATAGAGGATTCAAATCTAAAGCTAAAGGCTTCAGAGAAAGTCCTTTCTTTTCAAGAGAGAATCCTTCTGGCTAATTCTTGCTGTGGCAAAACCTGTGTGTTGCCCTCCTATCCCATTTTCTTAGAGGGATCGAAGGGATCATGTTAGCACGGGGAGCCACTGCCCTCTTCCTCCTTTAAGGTCATTATGTATATAGGTAATGAGACTATCATGACTGGCAGAGCAAAATAATTTAAATGAAACAAAAATGCAGTATTTTTAACATGGAAGAAATCTCCACCTTCCCAGTTCAGTTCTGGGTCATTTCCCAGTTTCTCTCTAGAACAAAACGGCCCTTGACACCTCTTTGCTCAGCCCTGAGGAGCTGGGTAGGGTCCCTATCTGTGTTCTCCTCTTCCCCTTGAACACTAACTCACACTGATACACTGGAATTTTGCACAGTTCATCCACACGATGTTTGGTCACTGCTGCCTTGGATGGAAGCATTTTCTAGAGTGAATGACTGCAGTGCAGACACCACCAGTCTTTTGAAACCATGAAGGGGCTATCATATTAACCATAACAATTAAATAACAGTTACCTTCTTTCTAATATGTATATATGAAAAAAAAGGTAAAAAAAAAAAATTAAAAACCTCGTTTAAATGCAAAATGATCAAGTATACATGACAGTTATTTTGCTAGGTTTGGATATGTAATGAGCATTTTCTGTGATTAAAGACCCGGTGTTGCAAGTTCATATGTAAATAGGTTTAGTGAGTGGACTCTGAATTCTTGCTTTAGTTGTCACGCTCTAGTCTTTTTTCTTTTTTTCTTTTTTTTTTTTTTTGGGTGGGGGTGGTATGGTACTTGTATTAGCTGCCTAGGTAGAATTTACCTCTAAGCTTATTAAATGGATTAAAATGTTTATTCATATAAAAAAATGCAGCTGGTGTTCCTTGTGAGAACTGTGATATAAGAAAATACAATTACATGCCTTGAGCTGATATATTTCTACATTTTATGCTACTGCCTACAGCACAATCACCGAGCGAAGAAATGAGAAATTTTAAAGGCTACTGAACACTGGAGATCTGAAATCGGCACTAGGTTATTTAGCAGAGGTTTTTAGAATGATGTCTAGGGGAAACGCACTGCTCAAGGACTCTTCAGGTCACACCCATAACTGTAACATTTGGTGGGCTGCGCTGTAATACAACGGTCTGAAATACAAAAAGCCCAAAAGAAAGCAAACCCCCTCAGATGTCTCTGCAGACAAACCCCCATCAGCTCTCTGACAGTCTGCTTCTCTTCTGATGTATCGTTGCCTTTTGCTTCTATCTGTTTCCAGGTTCGTTAATATAAAATGCGGATTCCAGCAGTTTTCCCAATTACGCATTTCCATCTCTGTTTCTTAAAAACAAACAGAAGAATTCCAAAGGGTTCAAGGTATTATCACCCGCCATTTCTACTAGTTTCACTTGTTGATAAGGCGTTCAACCACTCTGAGAACGGCAAGTTGAGATGTCTACCAAACGGACTCAAGGTCAGTTTTGACACTTTGCTTTCATTTGCTTAATTTCAGAATAAACGCATAGCTGCTTACCTGAATATTACTGTGCCCTCTGGACACTTAAGTACATGGACATTTTAAATTAGTTTTCAGGATCTGCCTTACCTTACTTGAAGTGCGATATTTCCTCTTAAAACAACTATTCCACCACAAATGTTACCAGTGCTGCACTAGTTCGAGGAAGACTTCACACTGCACTAGAACGAGGAAGAATTCACCCTCTTCTACGAGCAAACGCATGGCAAGTGTCTCAGGAGAGAGCACTGAAGCCACGGACACACTGCAGGGAAACGACACTCTCGGACCTGGTGTTACTTAACAAAACGGTGACCTGTTCTACAGAGCCTGCTCTCAAGGATGCTCTGGGAGGGAGTAGGTCCATTGAAATGGAATTCCAACAGTAACACAGGCAAGAATGCTAACTGTAAATCAAGGGGGCTGTTGTGCTCAGCTTGCCAAAAGGCTCAGATTAGTCTGAAATTTCATGTCATCTCGCCAGATTTATAATGATACAACTGGGTACAGAGTCTGACTTGCCATCTTTGATCCAATAAAATATTTAGGCACATTATTTTCAACTTTAAATGTCCAAATCCCCTCTTACAGAGTCAAATTCTTCCCTGATGATATGAACTCCAGAGTGAGTCCACTGACTTGTACAGGCTTTTCCCATGTACTCTTTAGTCAGTGGAGTGACTGTGGATTTAAACTAGTGTAATTGGGAGTAAAAGTTGGCTTTTTAAGTCTACTTCTATTTTTAAAATCTTCTGTCAAGTTTCATGAGGTCAGATGTGAAGATGAATTTGTTGTTTAAGCTGCTCCTTCCTGCAGGCAAAAAAGCTTAATAATTTTTTTCTACTGACCTTGTCTTGTCTAAAGATGAGTCAATGAATCAAGCTATGAACGATAGATCATGAATAAATGATTTATGCCTGGTCATATCAAATATGATGTATTACTTAGGTCCTTGAGTATTATTGCATATAAAGATTTATCCAAAGTGTCATACAATTGGTCAGGGAAAGAATTCTTAAGTCTTTGTACGTCCTCTTGGGAAAAAAAAGTATGTAACTGTTCTCTGACTAGGGAAATTTATCTTGGCAAAAATCTCTGTCTGTGGTAAGGCTTAAGAAGGACAGTCCAGCACTTACATTCCTCTGCTGGGATGCAGGAGGTCCCAGGTATGTCTGTGCCCTGGTTGCGGCTGCGAGAGAGTTAATTTTCCCCCTAGTAGCTGGCACAGTGCTGCGTTTTGGATTTAGGATGAGAATAATGTTGGTAACACACTCATGTTCTAATTGTTGCTAAGTAGTTGTTTACGCTGTCAAGGACTTCAGCTTCTCACACAGCCTCACCAGCGAGCAGGCTGGGGAGCACAAGAAGCTGGCAGGGGATAGACAGGAGAGCTGACCCCAACCGATCAGAGGGATATTCCAGACCACAGGATGTTGTGCTCATTATATAAACTAGGGGAAAAACTGGCCAGGGGCTGCTGCCCGGGAACTGGCTGGGCATTGGTTGGCAGGTGGTGAACAACTGCATTGTGCATCACTTGTTTTGTATATTCGAACTCTATCGTTTTTATTATTATTACTACTATTATCATTTTCCCTTCTTTTTATGTCCTATTAAACTGCCTTTATTTCAACCCACAAATTTTACTTTTTTTTTTTCCAATTCTCAACCCCATCCCACTAGGGTTGAGGGAAGTGAGCGAGCAGCTGCGTAGTGTTTGGCTGCCAGCCAAGTTAAACCACAACAGCCTGCATTTCACCCCTTGCAAACTCCCTTCACCTTAATCCCACTGCCTGTAAAAGTGGAAAATAGAAACCTCTTTAGGTTATAGAATCATTGACTCGTTTAGGTTGGAAAAGACCTTTAAGATCATCGAGTCCAACCATTGACCCAGCAATGCCATGCTCACCAAGGTCATAAGGGTGTTGTGACACTGACCAGCTTAGAGACCTTGAGGTGCTCATGTAACATAGCTATTTATTTTTGAGTAAGATTTACAAGAGCAATTTTTTTTCGTAACTTATTTGCTGGTTCAGTAAAACTTTCTGTCTTTGCTGTCATCATACGGATTACTCATTACTGAGTCCTAACGGTATTGGAATGCAAACACCTTCTCTGACAGATGTTTTTCAAGAATTCCATTGCAGCAGTAACCGATGTCTCCTCTTATGAGATTTGATTACATTAGTAACGAACTTGGAAAGCAGTTCCTCAGGTGAGCTACATCAGAGATCCCTGAAGTGTGCTGGCTGAGGCTGGCCCTAACTCGGAATGATCTCTGGAATCAGTGTAGAGAATTTCTTAAAATAACCTGCCTAAATACTCTGGGGCGGGGTGGGGGGAAGAGGAAATTCTATCAGCCCCTTCACCTTGATGCTGTTCTCATCCTTCTTCTGCAAATCTGATGGTTTGTGGTTTTTCTATCCCAAGGGACCTGACTACGGCACTCATAACATGAAGGATCTTCAAACCACCTTCCAGATCACACCTTATTATGTAATCTGTGTTATGCCTACTTAATGAGTTACCTATCATGCTCAATCATTCATTTGCATTTGTTCTAGACTTCTAAAATGATGGTCACTAACACATGTAATCTGATGCAAATTGATGTATTCTGAAAAGGTTGTTTTCTCAAAAATAGATGTCAGAAAAGTTGGGTAAACATAATAATTCTGACAAGAAAGGATTCCTCCTATCCTAAGGCAGTATTACCTGCAGGAGCTAAACGAACAGTTGCTTATTGCATATGGATGGTGAAGGCCACATGGAAATAACACAAAAGCCATGAGACCACCAATCATCTGTCAAGTACTTTGTACTGTATTACGAGCAGAACTAAGTATCTGCAGTCATTTTACAAAGCTACACCACACTGCACAGCCTAGAGTCAATTCCTTGGTTGGCCAACAAAGTAACTGAGGCAGAATTCTGCCAATCGAAAAATGCACAGTTAGGAGGCGCGTAGCTGGTTGAAAAAAACCCCCACGATGCTGCAAAGAGTCACCACAAATTTTTCACCTAATGATGAAGCATTAGTGAAGTCTGCCATGGAATATCAAGTTCAATTCTTCATAGATTAATAAAAATGTTACATGGCACAAATTTATGTATTGCGTTTTCATACTGTAAAAAGAATTATTTAAAAAGCTGCCTTTTTATTTCAACTGCTACTTTCCCTGCTATTTCATCACAGTGAATGATAATGAAGTTGTCATTTTACACATAGGATAATAAATTGCCTTGCTATGAATACAAGGCTATTACTCACTCATAGGGCCCTGATTATGTTGTGCTAGGAGAGCGTGACAAGCGCTTTATGAATGACACAGTCCTGGAAGTGAACTCAGTCAGTGCTCATCATAGGGTCATCCTCCTAGAATTTGAAAAAGCGAACTTCATGTGTGGGGGTATCATCTAATTTTTCATGCTCACTCTGTAAGTAACACCGGCATTTCAAGGACTCTGGGATGGTTTTGGCTGGGGTAGAGTTAATTTTCTTCACAGTAGCTGGAGTGGGGCTGTGCTTTGGGTTTGTGCTGGAAACGGCGTTGATAACAGAGGGATGTTTGCGTTATCACGGAGCAGTGCAGGCACAGGGACAAGGTGTTTTCTGCTCGTCACACCACCCCACCAGTGAGCAGGCTGGGGGTGGAGAAGTTGGGAGGGGACACAGCTGGGATGGCTGACCCCAACCGACCAGAGGGATGTTCCAGACTGTGCTCAGCATATAAAGCTGGGGGGAGAGTAAGGAAGGGTTGGAGGTTCAGAGTGATGGCGTTTTTCTTCCCAAGGAGCTGTTACATGTGATGGAGCCCAGCTTTCCTGGAGACGGCTGAACGCCTCCCTGCCGATGGCAGCCAGTGAATGAATCCCTTGCTTTGCTTTGCTTTGCTTTGCTTTGCTGGCATGCACGACTTTTGCTTTACCTGCTAAACTGCCTTTATCTCAACCCATGGATTTTCTCACTTTTACCCTTCTGATTCTTTCCCCCATCCCACCGGTGGGGAGAGAGCAAGTGGCTGTGAGGGGCTTAGTGCTGGCTGGAGTTAAACCACAACAAGTCTCCCATCGCAGTTCAGCATCTTCATCTTAGATAATGCAGTGATCTTTCACTTTAGCAAATGCAGTGACACATGACATATGTGGAAACTCACTCAGCTAATTTGACCATTTTTCATACACAGTCCCACGCTGACAAACACCTGCCTGTCACCCAGGCTAGAGACAAATCCATCTTTATGAATTCTTCACTGAGCTCTATCATTATTCAGAGGAAAAACACAGAAATACAGTTTGAGGTGTCAACCTGTTTGTGGTAGATGCAGACAGCAATCTCTTTCTTCCCCTTGTTTCTCTGGAAGTCATATTCCACTTTGGAACAGAACAGTTCCTTTTTGAAAGGTATTAGACATCTCAGTGTCTGACTCGTCATATGGCAGCAGACCTTCTCTCACATTACAACTTACACATATCCAGGTAACTTAAACTTAGACCAGTTTTCAACCTTAAGGTTCTCCCTGTGTTTTCTGTTACAACTTCCACAGGTTTATACCATCAAAGCAAAGGTATTTCTCAGCCCTTTTGTCTCCTCAATATTGACATAATATTTACCCATTTTGTTTCACTTTAGATACTAGTTCTTCAGCTCTCATTCTAAATTGCATAACCATGTGAACACTTCTGCTGTTTAAGTTTTATATTTTGTGTTTCTGTATTTTCAGCTCTTAACTACATCTCTGCCCATTATTTCCCCTTCTCCCTGTAGAAGATACAGTGACACAGTTCTGATAGGGCACTGCGCTCATCACCCTGCCCTCTAATCACAGCTAAGGGATACAGACGGATACTGTATGAGGCTGGTTTGTATTTTACAGTATAAAAGCAGCTTACTCTTAAGGGATGATCGGTAACTTTGTTTAAGGCAGAGGTCCAATTTTAAGTACAATACTTGTTATTAAACAAACAACACATGTTAAAAGGAAGTAAATATTGCCATGGTATTAGTTCTGATGTGTTCTTTCAACCCATTTGGGATAATGTACCTCTGGCATAGCACTGAACTCAGCTCAAATACTCCAAAGGTGATTTGGAGGCATTGGCTAGAAACCTTAATTGATTTCTCTTGAAATGAGATAGTCAAGTAATGTCAGAGAATGCTTCCACTTGTTTGAGACCGAGCTACAGACAGCAGATCAGATCTTCACTTGATGTGAGCTGACAGCCTCAAAGGAGCAATCATGATTTACAACACTTGAGATACAGCCCAGAGCCTCTGCGTCTGAGCAGAGGACCATAAGCAGGAAGAGATTGAAGTTAGTTAGAAATAAGGTCAATGGACTATTCAAAGTCACTGTACTGAAAGAATTCTTTGCTTTGGTGTCTTTCTGTATTTGCCTCAAAAAAGGCTTTAAGGCTTTTTAAACTCAGATATTTAGACCCAGCTTATCTTACCAGTCCTAGGATAACCTACTTCTTGCCTGTTAGGGAGAAAATGGTGATCCAGTTGTTGTTACTATCTCAAAATCGATTCAGCTCACATCACCACTCTCATAGTCACTTTTGTATTCTCTTCTGATGGAATTTAGAAAATAACTTGCAAAGCCCTGAGTTTCTCTTTCAAAGACAGGATTTGCTACTGTTAAAAGTCTTAGCTATTTCATACCTTGCCCTTTCTGAAATAAACAGATCCGTGTGGGTCGGAACTGCTCTTACTGGTCTACAGTGCATTCAGAACAGATTCAGAGCTGGTTAAACTGGCATGAGAATTCTCTGGGCAAGAGCCAGCTCTCCACTGTGTCCCTTCTGGTACCTGGTGCAACAGAATTGTCTTACCAGCACCTGCCTTTCCCAGCGCCCACTTCTGGCACTCAGAACTTTCAATCCACTTTTGGCCCCATCAAGCAGCTATCACTGGCCAGAATCTGTTTCTACTCCCTTCCTGCTCGTCAGTCAAGTATATAAACACTTCACTGTGGCAGCATCAAATTATTCATTACTTCAGTTGCATGGTCACCATATCTGCACTTCATATAAAAAGCAAATGCCTTCATAATTACCTGACCCTATAGACACCACTCCCACGTGGATCTTGATGCTACTACTTGAGAAATACAGGTGCAAGAAATGCCATGTAGCAATCTCAAGGTTAAAGAACACAGTGGAGAGGGTTGACAAATCTGGTCTATACCTTAGTCTACACCAAGCCTGACTAACTGGAACACTGAAACACACTTCCTTTTTTTTCTCTATTTTCTTTCTCAGATAGATTTTTTTTTTTTTTAATTTTCTTGCTCAGCAGGCAATGGTCCAATCTCCTACGCAGAGCCACAGAAGAAGATTTTGATACCCATGCAAAGAACGTTTAGCTTCATTGACGTTTTACAGTAATATCGACTTCACAGACCTAACAGCACAAATCAGATACTTCTATAAAATTGTTGATAAACAGTTGGCTTTTATTTTCATGGCACAAATTTACACGGCTCAAAGGAAACATATTCTGAAGGAATATGTTTCACAAATAAGTCTTTAACATTACATGAGATATTCTAGTCAGAGCTGCACTTTGAACGGAGCTAATGTATCTAACTAGGTTAATGATCTAGCCATGATTAAAAATATTAACAAGGTATCGCTTCTATTTTTCCTTTTAACATAGTGAAAAGGCAAGCAGTTTCAAAAAAATCTACAAAAAATGGAAATAAAATTTGGAAATACACATTCACTTTACAACGAAACTATTTCATTACACCTCTCAAGTGCTTCATAAGTACAGAAAAGCCTCCAAGTTCTCATATACTATAACCAAAACATGGGATTCATATTTTTATGAGATAATAACTACCATGTAATTTGAGGGCCTCTGAACTACAGGAAAAAGCCTGATCATCTGAACTTCATATAATCCGAATAGTACGTATCATCAAGACTGTCAGAACTGACTGGTTTCTTTCTTCACATAGCATTACGGTTATTCAGTAGCCTCTTCCCCCCCCTCCAAGAGTCTCATGCTGGATACTTCGAGTTTGATTCAAAGTCTCTATCTGCTTTTCAAATTCTCAATTCTTAAAAACATACAGGGACAATTTCTTCCAACCCAAAAGACCAATTATCTGAATATCTGGGCTTTCTACAGCACCTAAAAAAGTGAGTAATTCAAAATTTACCTGGCAGTAACTCATCACATCCCAGGTTCTGAGGTTCTGTCTAGCAAATTTTTTCTTCCTTGCTTTTTTTCCTTTTTCCCATTATGTTTTAATGCCCTGGGATCCATGTTACTGAATCAGCAGCTTGAGAGGCATATGTTACAGCTCACTGGCAGAACCAATTAGAAAAAGAAAGCAACACCAACAAAAAAGCAAACGAATACAATTCCAAATCATTCAGTGCAATGTACATTATACACATCTCCATATTCCAGTTTAATTTCCAGCAAAAATGTAACTATGGAAAAACGTTGTCTGATTCACAACCACTTTCACAGAATGTCTGTGACTGAATTCCAGCCCACACTGCCTTCTGTACAAACACTCTCACGGACTGCAAAAATCATATTCATAGCACAAACAAGTAAAATGTGCTTGTTAATCAAAGTACGTAGAATCTACTTACATTAATGGCCAATGTTACCTTTTTATTATGCTATGTTATAAAAGTACAAATTGATACAAAGTAAACTAATTCTGCAAATAAGCTATTCTATTCCGACTCGACATTCTACAACGTGTTATAAAAATCAACCTTTCATTGCACATTTCCACATAACATGGTATTTATTGGTTTCCAGGAATCACTGCATCAAGTTTATATTACTGCATGGTCAAAAAAGCTAGTTACTTCTTAACATTCCGAACCCACTAGCTAGCAACTGGGGCAACTTGATTTTACTACATGAAAATTTAGAAGTAGATGGAATGGAGGAATCATCATTCAGGTGTCTCACATTATGTCAAAGATTGACAAAAATAACACAGCTTGACAGCTGCTCTTTTGCATTCAAATTCAGAAATCCTGGCATATTTCCACCCAATTAGGTAAACTCTGTAAAGTGTTACGTGACATAAAAATAACAGTTTGTTTTGAGACTAACATGATCACTGATAGCAGCATTTGAGCGTTAATCCTCAAAGGTACAACAGCAATGAGGACATACATGCCACTAGGTAGGAACGCAATGCTCAAACCTGGCCTTACACAGAAGAATATAATTTTCCAGACCTGTACTAAAAAGCCCAAAAGTATCTCTTCGACGTATCATAATTTCTCACTGCATGCAAATGGTTAAGACACTTGAACGTGCAGTGTTCCCTGAATTCGTTCTACTTCCTCTGGATATGGAATCGCGCTCATTTTCCATTTGTCTCAGAATATCAAATCATAACACATGTGATAAGAGTGTGTTGCATATTAACCTCCCCTATGAGGACAGGCTGAGAGAGTTGGGTTTGTTCAGCCTGGAGAAGAGAAGGCTCCGGGGAGATCTTGTATCAGCCTTCCAGTACCTAAAGAGGGCTTACAGGAAAGATGGGGAGGGACTTTTTACAAGGGCATGTAGTGACAGGATAATGGGTAATGGCTTTAAACTGAAAGAGGGTAGATTTAATTAGAAAAAATTCTTCACTGTGATGGTGTTGAGACGCTAGCCCAGGTTGCCCTGAGAGGTTGTGGATGCCCCATCCCTGGAAGTGTGCAAGGCCGGTCTGGATGGGGCTTTGAGCAACCTGGTCTAGCAACCTGCCCATGATCTTTAAGGGTTCCTTCCTACACAAACCATTCTACGATTCTATGAACTCGCACAAGCTGCAAATGGAAAACAAAGCGAATTTGTGTTCGTCACATCTGCTGTAAGTATGAAATATTAACATCTCCTTATTTCTCCTCTAGCGGATTCATAGACTACAAGGTGTTTCAGTTGTTGAGAACAGGAAATGAGAGCGCAGTACTTTTTCAGAATCCTCAGCACGCACTGAAAACACCAAAAGTTTGGGAAGCACTTACCAAGTGTTATATTTAACTTCTTAAGGATAAGGGGCAAAAGCAATTTCTGTAGCAAGCTAACACATCAGTCAGAGCTATCCAGCTCACCTCGGTGTCACTCAGACCAGTACCGGACTGCGCTACATGAAAGCTGAGTGGGGCTACAAGAGACACTAATTAAAAGCTGTGGAAATACCTGACAGCTCAGACAACCCCCTAACACGGTGTTCTGTAGTTAGACCTTGTAGCAGGTGCTAAGAGAACTTCGCAGTACATTGCTATGTCACCAGGATGCTCGGGAGAAAACAGTCTCAAATGGGGGAAAATTAGCAGGTCTCTGCAATACTATTAAAGAAAAAAGTACGTTTTCTTAAACTAGTGCCTCAAAGCATCATATTGCACACCTATACCACTGCATGGTAAAGGCAGCCACTCAAGCATATAATATCATATACATTTACTGGTCAGTAAAGGACCTTCTTCCAAAGACCATTCTTTGAAATAACGCTTTTAATTCTATCAAATAATCTGGGACTGAAGAGGCAAGAAAACATTACGCTGTCTTAACACATGATAAGCTTTCCATAAATAATAAATTCTGCACACGTTTGAAAAAAAAATAAAGAGCAAGACTTCATTTTCAAAGGCTTGTTGGAAAATAAATCAGAGAAAAGTAGCTTAAACAAAACCCTAATCTTTTTTAACCAAATGGATTAGGGAGACGAGTAAGCATATAGTACATTTACACAGCAAAAAAAGTTGTTCCATGCCTGTATTCTGATTACATTTCTTAAATTAAGCCCTTGTATTAATTCCAATCTGTGAAGCTCATAAGAGAATGTGTGCATTAATCTGTGCCAACATTTATAATAACTATTAAGTTAATACTAGATTATAAGACATCACTTGTACATACACATTTACATTCTGCCCTGTGGGTTTACTTAACATTGACCAAGAGACTCCTGCCCACTCTTTGGAAAACATACTCTTGTACTGCTTGTAATAATCTGTGTTGAGAGATGAAAGACTAAACACAAATAAACAATATTCTGATACCAAATCTTTTAGGAAATACCATAAATAGTGGCCAAATTCCGCTGACCTCCCTCATGTGGAATAGAACCCTCATCAGCAGTCGCAGTAAAGTCAGCTCTGCTGAACAAACCAGAGCAAGGCAGTAAGCCTGAGGGGAAACACAAGCTTTCAGTAAATCTAAATCTGTAGGGGTACATATTCTCCAGTTATGACGAGCGTGTATGAACAACAGTAGAAATAACCAGTGGCAAAGGGATTAAAATTAAGAAAAAATATACTAAGCTTGATAGCACCTCAGTTTTGGTAGACACACAGTCTAACTCAGATATTCTTGTATCTTTTGCTCCTTAGGTGAGTATTCATTATTTTTAGGCACTTCCTCGGTTCAAGTGTGCATGTTCAAGTACAGGTTTGTGCATATGGCTTGAGTCCTTATCATCCTTTATCACGTAAAGCACCGCAGTACAGTATATTTACACACGTAACTTTCACACGCAGCCATCACATAGTGAAAGGTACTGGATGGCGTGCTCGAGGTCAGGGAAAATGTCACGCTCACAGACTGCTTATTTCATTTTGTAGGCAGGTAGTACCAACTCTGGTTAAGTCACTCTATAATTTCTTATTCATCCAACTTAAAAAACTTTGTTTCAAAATTTTCATGATTATCACCTGCCTACACTGATATTTTTGAGGGAATCTCCTGGTCCAGACCTTAGAGAGAAAGAAGATAGGATAAAATACTTTGCAGGCCCCATGAAAAATTGCTTCCTTCCAATCAAGTTATAGTTGAAAAATTCTATTTTGTATGTGTTTGCACATACTCAGAAGAGACTGCTTGGAATTTAATAGACAATGTCTCCTTACATTTTATCCTTTTGGATCTGAGCAGGACTTTTCCATCACTTTCAGCTCTTTATTATGGTCAGCTGTACCAGGAATAAGAGTCTAAATTTAGGTGAGGTCAGTTGAGAACTGGATGGGGAACAAAAGGCGTGACTGAGATCAGAGAGAGAAGAGTGGGATTAGCTTGGTGGTTGGTGAATTAAAGGGGAGACTAAGAAGTGGTAGTTGATAAGTTAATGGCATGACTAAGAAACAATAAGGAACCAGAATGCAGACAGAAAACGAGTGGGAATGACTGAAAAAAGGTGGTGAAGAATGGGAAAGTCATCACACTTCATGGGAATGTAAGAGAAGTTGAATGCAGGGGGTTGGAGAAGATGGTGGTAGAGGGAGAAAAGACAGCCTGATGGTTAAAGCCACCAAAAACTATCCAGGGCGATGAAATCCTAGCCCTGCATTGGTAGGCAAGCCATTTTTACCATTAATATAACCTTTAATAGACAGTAACAAATTGAGCACTCTATATTTCTGAGACACGTACTTGCCATACTGGAGTCTCTATCCCAAGTTTTGTAGACTCAGAGCTCCAACAGAAGACACCTTACTGTGTTTTGAACATTTATAGTGCTGTATAAGGTTAACCGTTTTCAAAATTCAGGTCCCAGGCATCTTGAAATGAGATTTGTTTCCTCCCACGCACCTTTCTGGGACTGGCAGAACACTGCTAAAACGTTATAGAGCACTGAAGGGAAAGAACATCTTCCGCATTATGCTTATTTCCTGAGATAGCGACCGCAACGCGTGTCAGAGGCACCCATTTCTGAGTAACACAGATAACAGCTCGTAACACGAGGCTTTTGAGGAAACTCTTAACTGCTCCCTTGGGAATATAGGCCCAGACATAACTGTGTTTATAGTAGTGAATAGATTTTAAAGCCAGAACGACCCATACCATTTACCTCGCCTGACTTTCTGCGTAACACAAGCCGTGGAATTGCACTGAGCTCCCACGTAGAATAGATACATTCGTAGCCCACAGCCATGCATATGCTGATGGGTATTTTTCCTCCCTGCATTTTCTAAAGCATCTTTTGTTCTCAATCACTCTCTTAATGTATACAGAAATCCTGTGACTGGGAACCAGGGACCGTACAAAAAGACCTCGAAAGACAAAGACATTACTCTCTACAACTTAAAAATAAACCCCAAACCCCAGGGCAGGAAGGACAAGTCTCCTTATATAAACTTTCTAACGTATTAACTGTGAAATCCTAGAGACCTTGGCCATGAGTTTTCACTGAGTGAAATGATGGCTATCTTTTGAATGTTTGCAATTAAAATAATTTCATTAACCTAACAACTAAGAAATACAGGGGAGAGATTTTGAGAAACCGTCTCTATGGAAGAAGGAAACACTTTTCCGCTGTGCGGGTGACCAAGCACTGGCACAGGTTGCCCAGAGAGGTTGCGGAATCTCCACCCTTGGAAGGTATTCAAAAGTAATCTGAACATAGTCTCTCCTGGGCAGCTGGCTCTAGGGGACCCTGCTTGAGCAGGGACGTTGAACTAGACGACCTCCAGAGGTCCTGTCTGTGTTACCTGAGAGATTTAACCTTTCCCCACCTACTGCTGCAAGAACTCAGATCAGCTGAAGTGCCTTCTTTTGCACCTCTAGACTGAAACACTCTCCTAAAAGGTATGTGGAGTGCAACGTGTTTGCAAATTTTCTTGTGTAGTTATTATTCACATCTATGTTTATGTAGATGTATCTGCAAGTAAATTAGTGTTTGTACAATGTTTTGACGACACAAGGAATTTGTGTGTTTGCGTATTCACACAGATACTATTTTTCTTGGATGGTAAAAGCATTTCACTGCCCTTTTAAAGGTAAAAAAAGCCAGCTCCCATGTTCTTCACCTGAGTTGATTGTACTTTAGCTTGTTTATGGACTCTTTAAAATAGGCACTAATAAAATCTTATTAGCTTTTTATTATCAACTCTTTCAACATACAAATATCGCAAGCTGCAGGGATTTTCTGGTCACTGTGAGCGTGACTCCAGATTACCTAGCAATCAGTGCATTTGTTATACTGCTTCTGGCAGTTGATGTTTCTCAAAAAGGTAACAAATTTTTAGTACCATCCAGGCAATTTGCAAACATACTTCTGCCTTTAAGGGCGCTCCATTTATTTCAACACAATATAGGAATGAATTCAATCTGGGTAAGCTACTATGATTTACTAACACCTTCCTTTAGCTGATGTTCCACAGCTGACTGGGCAAAAATTCTATGTTAGAAACACATCAGGTATTTAGGACCTTAACTTGCTATAAATTCTTTGAAGTCAATAGGTAGGATTTAAAAATCAATGGAAGGATATAGCTCAAAAGTGCCTTTTCCAAAGCTATAATGGTACAATATTATCACTGAGCACTCACTTATATGTAAGATCTGAACACTTGAAATAAAAGCCTAGCGATCTAGAAGTGTGAGATGACATTGAAATCAATGCATTTAAGTCCCTAAACAGCTCATCTGATTCATCTCGCCAACAAGAACATATGATTGTCTCTACAACAGACAGGCATTTATAGTAGCAGTGCTTTTTGAGGTGGAGTACTTTGAAGTCTGCTGTTTTAAAAGTGGTTATAGAAGGACATTAGTGAGAAAACAAGATAAAGGTTTTAGCGAGGAATTACGTGGCTGAGAAATTATACACGAGGGATGCTCTTCCCAATGGATTTCACCGATTTTGCATGAGTATGCTTTGGTTACATTAGAGGTGGTTTTGGTGGAATAGACTCACTAGGACTGAGAAAGCAGTTACTGCATTCAGCTGGCAGAGTTAAATGAAGTGTGAATCTCTGTTTTCGGACACTTAGTGGCACTGGACCCTCTACATTTAAGACCATAGACGTCGGCTCCACAGTGAGTCAGGACTCTAAATAAAACGTGTTACTAAACGAACTGTTGGAGAGTGGTCCCTATTAGAAAATACAATTGAAATGTAGTTTGCACAGAACATCCCCAAATACTTCACAAAATAAACACACAATGCTCAGACGTGGCTATTCCAATTATTTAAGTATTACAATAATAAAAACTATGGAAACAAGGGGATGAACAAACATTATAGTACCAGAAAAAATGTTAACTCTTCAAAAGTCAAATTCTCTCTGCATTGAACTGAATTGGTACGAGCATTATCAAAAGAATCATCATATATTCTTGCCTACCACATGCCAAGACAAGACAGAAGATAACCATACTTTAGCTCCTGCAGTCGCACTGACTGATGCTGAACATATTCCCACTTCGGTGGTAGCTGTACAACTGCACAGCCCCGCCTCTGCTCAGATCTGGGATGCTTTTGCCCATGTTATGATTGCAACTTGCAAAGAAATGTAGCAACAGCATATCTGTATGTACCTCACCCCGGTCACTGCTATCAGGCCCATCTGCCAAGGACTTTTGGAAACAGAAACACAGATTTGTAAACAACTCTCATTTCTTGCTATGTGAGATGCACTTTAAAAAGTCTTTCAACAAATTGTGCACTGTGAGATTTTCTAGAAGGCAATTTCTTACATTAACACAGATACTTTTTCCATTTGTATCACAACCTGAAATGTTTCTGTAATGCTTCCATGGCACACTGGGTAACAATACATTTAATGCTTCCATCAAATAATTATATTTCAAATCTAAGGATCTATATAAAATTAAATTTTTAAGCTCTAAACCCAGAATCATCCGAGACTGCAAAACTCTAAACCCAACAGGGCTTAACAATTTCAACTTATTAAGACCTGCAATTCTGAAGTGTGTATACCATCCCCTTAGAGGTTAGGACACTGAACCTCCTGATCTTTTAATTCACAGACTACTTCAGGCCAACAAGGGAATGGTGTGATTCCAGGCTTTGTACAGGGCTTCCACCAACGCAAAAGAGATTTGAGTTCTAGCCCTGCAATATGCTTCATCAGCTTGTGACCTTCAGAGGTGGATTCCTGCTTCTACAGTAGGGAATGAATTTATGTTTTCCTTACACTTTTTGACAACACTCCAGGTGCTATATACCAGGCTGTACTGATGGAATGATTCAGCCTGGAACAGAGGGTGGCTGAGTAGTGGAAATCCAAAAATGTTCCCAGAACTTTGAGGCCTTGTTGTCATTTACTGCTCTCTGGTAGGGAGACCTTGAAGTGGGCTGCTGTGGTAACCTGTAACCTTTTAAGTCTAGGCAGCTCTTTTATTTAACGTGAAGATTCAAAGTATCTTTGTACAAGTGAAACTACTGATTCAAACTTTTCAAATCATTTGAAATCATCACAAAAATTTTCCCTCCAAGAATTACTAGAGAAAACAACCCTTTTTTCATGCAGAAATGGGATAATCAAAGTTAATTCTCAGAATTGAGGTATTTATTGTTCCACAGGAGTAAGGATGTTGGATTGCACTAGTAAGGGTGTTTGGTGCATTTCCTGATTAACTCTGGCACTGGATACCCACGGAAATGCCACATCCTTCAACTGCTTACTCTGGAAAGAGTAAGGAAGAAGAGTTTGCTGAGAAAGTTGCGAAACACAAGAGTATACTTCAGTCACTTTTTCTGACAGAGTAGGCATGGAAAGCTCACCTGGGTACACGTCTGGGGTGTCTCAGAACCAGGTCTTCAGCATATCGTGGGATGTGCTTGGTTCTTTGCAAGATTGAGCTCTTAGTCACAAAAATATATTTTATGTATAAAAATACAGCAGATGTCCTTCCAAAAATCCTATCTTGACAGTTATTCCCTCTCATTATGTTTTATACATTCAGAAACAGACGTTTGAGATATACTGTGAACAGTGCAAAAGACTGTTTTATATTTATAAAAACACTCATCGCGGTACCTTTAAGCGCCAACTGAAAGAAAAGTTGAGAAAGGTTTCATCCTCAGAGAAATTCTGGTCCAAGTCGAACTTTTGTTTAGCAAGGTGTAAACAAACGTCTTGGAATGCAGAGAATCCTCTCATTTCTTTCCAGCTAAGGTATTCTCAAACACATCAAGTCCTGCTTTGAAGTAAACCTGAGCTGAATTGATGCTGTTCAGCACCTCTGACAAGGCTGCTTGAAGGGTCTCATTTGACTGATGTAGTTTGCAGTGGTCCAGTGCCTCCAGCAGTATTGAAAATTGGCTTGTCCTTTCATCTAGTCTGTAAAGAATATTTCTAAAAGAGAACAACGGGAAATGGTAAAATTTTCACCCAAAACAATTAATCAGAAATCATCAACAAATCCCCCAAGTTATCAGCCACACTTCACAGATGACACATATTATGCCCAGTAAAGCTGACCCATGGCAACTGAAAGACAACCGCGTATTTATTAGGGCTTTGCAAACTGCATCTCTTCATTGATCTAGGTGTACATACACTGAAACATTCACCAAATCCGTCAAAGAAATCTCACATCCCTCTTTGACAATTTATGATTTTATTTGAGCGTTAGACCTATCATGCTCCTGACGAAGTATTTCATGTCTTAGCTGTATTCCATTTATTCCTCTCTGAAAAAAGTTTGGTTATTACTGTGGACCCTAGGCACGGAATGGTTTGTTTGTGGGGTTTTCTTTCCTACCTGCTCCTGTTATTTATTTCACACTTCAGAGGTGAAATTCCAGCTGCACTGAAGTCAATGGTAAAGCTCTCATTGCCTTCAGCAGAGCCTTTATTTCATCAATAATCCTTTGTTGCATCAGAACAAGAGAAACCACTTTTAATGTCACATGCATGAGGAAGGAAATAAACGGAATGTACAGCTAAACCCTTATGAGACAAAATGTGTTCTCCTTTAATATCTGCAAGACTTTTAATGGCTCATATAAAAACACATGCAAAGGTAACGTCTGATCTCTCGGAAATGTTATCTGTATGAGGTGCTGAAGGCTCAGAATTCAAAGCTCGTCAGTGATTTCAAGGAGACTCTTCGAAGCAGGCTATAAATGTTATCTAAAAGCAGGTGTAATCACTACACTAATTAAAAGAGCATATAAATATCATAAATCTCCACCCAGTAGCTCCTTTGATTGTAAACAGAATCGAGTGAAATTCGAAACAGGAAAGCTCCACGGTTTGGTGCAGGACCTCATCCTTAAACACAAGGGAGGCGTTCAGGGCAGGGGAAGAGTTTTTCACAGAATGAAACCAGCAAGAAAGCAGGACAACTTAGATAGTCCGTTAGTAACCTAACGGCATGACAGAGCGGGTCCAGCGGCAACTCCAAGTTAGTAATAAAGCTGCCAAGGACCCGCAAGACAGATGACCACACCAGTTCATCTCGCTATTATATGACTCATCTAATTGCCAGTCTGCAAGGGGGAATGGTAACAAAGCAGCCCAATAAATGACACCACAGAACATTTACTATCTTCTGCCGTGCTTTCCAGTTTGAAAAACTGCTTTGATGAGGGGCAATGTTTGTCAAAGATATGAAATAACTCCTATCCTCCTAACACAATTTTCCAGTCTATGTTTTTACCTTCCTATGCTGGGTATACACCCAACCCAGCAACGTGCAAGAGGAATGGAAGGTTGTAGCCCCCTGACAGCAACGCATCCACCCATTTCCAGTGTTCCGCAATGCTGTACGGAGGAGTTTGAAACGGAGGAGGGAAACGGTTCAAATCCAACACTGCAGGAGAAGGATAGCTTAGTTTAAACAGTAGGTCATCACGCACCTAGACCTCTTAGACTGAAACGGGTTAAGAGCACTTGCAGGAACAGCTCAGCGGGGACAGAAACCTCCATCGAGAGGACAGTCACGAGCAGATGTGCCAACGACTTCTTCAGCCGGAGGACAACTGCCTGCTTCCTCACTTCTGAGCTGTTCCTTGAGACTCCAATGCACCTTACCCTCAAAGGTGACTAAAGTGATATTATGGTCTGTCCCTAAAGCCTCTCTGTGATACAGTAAACGAAAACTGTATATGTTAAGAACCAGACTAATTCTTGGTTGGCTGGATTTAAGGATAGGCTGCACTATGGGAAATACTGTAGTTTTCAAAGCAGGGATTGATTTTGCTCCCTCTGAAATCAATTCAGAGACTCCTGCTGAGATCAGTGCAAGCAAAACCAGGCTTCTGAAGAACTCTCTTCTGTAGTTTCCATAGTTCACAGGGAGACAGAAGCCTTTTCACAACTCCTCAAAGCCCTTGAACAGCAGGGGCAATGCCAGAGATAATCACATTACTTCTACTCTCAGGAGGCATGCGAGGAGTCCTATCCAGTTGCGGGTGGCTGGAAGAGTTTGACTGAGCTGGATTTCTGCTCCAAACGCCTACAACACTGGCATCTTGATCAATATTAGGATCTCTTTATTCTTTATTGGGTGGAGCTTCCAAAATCACAGCAGTAGAGTTAAACTGTGTTAACATCCTTGTATGTCCAGGTAAACCATCTTTTTAGCCTGTTTAGATGGACATACAAGGATGTTACACAGTTAACTCTACTGCTGTGATTTTGGAATCACAGGTGATTGCACAGTAAATCCACGGGCAGGTCATCACTGTAAAAGACAAGTATTCCTACCCCATGTCAGTAGGGGTACGCGTCAGTGCCTAATGAGAGAATGTTAGTTGTTTGATGAATGAAAGAGACAAGCAGTCTGCTGTCATAATTTAAAAGAATATCTTAACTTTTGCAATAGTAGCATGATTTCAGCAGAGCTGATTGCACAGTATGACAGAACCTATTTGTTATTTTTTTGTATGCAAATAATAATAAGTAAAATTATACAGCACCTGTTATTTCAGGATTTTTTGCTAGGAATTCTCACCAGAATCTTATATTTTCCAATTACTTACCTTTGCTTGGTAAGTCATGCCACCCCCTTTGTTGCATAAAATGATTTCTCTCTTTATGCATGTTCGTGAGAATCAATTTATACAATTTACTTCTTCTCTCTGTCTAAGTTTATTCAGGCCAGTTTATTACTTCCAAGCCTTTACAAGTCAAAAAGTGTTTTCATTAAAGGTTACACATGGACTGGAAAATAAAACCCAGCCATTTCATTGGTACAAGATATCACTATGTGACCACAACATGCATAATGATATCAAGAGACTTTAATTTATACTGTGAAATTCAATTATTTAAACATTCCTTAATACAAATTGGTTTTGCAGCCCTCACCTCTAAAACAACAATTCCACCCTCTGGACTAATTGCTCAAGTATCTACCTTCATCTGGAACTATTTTGATCTTACAAACATAATTCACACCGTCCACCTGACCCCCACAAAACAGAAAGACACTCCTAAACAGAGAATTGCAATACGTTATTGACAACACTAATGACGTTACAAGACCCATCATTCACCTTAATGGGCTTGTTTCAATGGCACATGACAGTGACCTGCAAAGTGTGACACTGAAGTAGGAAACCTAATTGATAACGTCAGGCAGTACCACTGAAAGAGGTAAACTGGCTCCAAACAAAACAATGAGCCTTAGAAAACTAAAGCACAGAAACTAGAAAAATTAATTCTAGAAGAATCTCTTCTATAACTTTTATGACTCCGTTGCAGGCCGAGGAACATAAACACTACTGATCAAAAAACCCCATTAGAGTTGAATGCTGTTTTACATTATCGCAAGTAAGGATGTAATGTCACCACCACCAGACCAAAACGAGTGTGAAAATTCTTGAATGAGAGATTACACTAAAATATTGACTTTAACATAACTTCAAACTATTTTGGAGCTTATATTAGAACAACTGGACAGTACAAGATAAAACTAACTACATTATTCTTGCCATGAAAAATGATTTTTAGCTTACAAGAAAAGTTTGTGTGTAGGTAATGTACAACTCAATCCGAATTATTCAAGTACTTACAAAGAGCCCTCCTATCCAAGAGCTTACATTTGAGATTTTTAAGGGCAATTATTAAATCATTAGGACATGATGGCAAGTATACAGTCCCACATGAAATAAGTGCACGTTTCTCTGTGGAATCACATTAGAATTGTTTTACAGATAAATGCTACGGGCAGCCTCTGTCTATTCCAGTTACAGCACACCCAGAGATGCTTCGGCATCCTCACAAATTCCATTTTATAAATCTCTGAATTATTATTTCTTGTACTCTCCAAGAAACAAACCACACCAAAACATGGATTCTCTGCATTTCCCTTTCTCTCGATACTGCTCATTTTTGAATTCACTTTTCTTACATCTAGGAGTTGGTTTTCATTCATGTTTGTAAAACACAAGATATTATTAACTTGGTAAATAAATACATAAATAAATAAATGCATTCTAATAATAATATCTACATGTTGGGAATTCCAGTTCCATGGGGCGTTTATTTATTGTGGGACATAAAAATATTACAAATTCTTCTTCCCTGGAAACTGCATGAGCTGACGTATACTAGTTTATTTACAAGTTTCTATTTCAGAAAATTTTATGGTGATGGTACAGAAAGATTCCCATCTTCCTCGGGGTGCCCTATCCTTTGATTCCCCTCTTTCTACTTTTTAAACTTTTTTTTATATCCATATACAGTTTTTTAATCTTACCTATTTATTTCACAGGACTATTGTGGCATAAGGTTTATCATTATAAAATTACAGTTGTTAGCCATGTAAGACTAACTTTTATTACGACAAAATTTATGCACTGGTGAACTGTCATTTCATGTTATTATAGCTGACCCTGAGGACAAACTTTTTTCTACAATGCTCTTTTCTTGCTGGATCTAATGATGGAAGTCATTGGCTTTGGGACCGTGTGATTGAAAAACATGGATGGAAGATGGGGATATGACAGCCAACCTTTTAGGATAACTTACCTGTAAGTGTCATTCTACTCCTTCACTGGCCTGAGTCCCCACAAACTTAGCATGTCCTGTTTGAGGATCCTTTATTTGTAATATGCTGTTCCTAATGTTTGCTCCACATCCCATCCTTTTTAAGAGCCATCAACTGCCTTCACTTAGTGCTATCATTTATAGGGCTGCAAATTGTTCCACCAGTATATATCACAGAAAGCGATGCATGAAATCACGTACACTCAGAGGTGAGGGTCTGCCAGAAAGATAAGTATTTGCATGGTGTCAGCAATTGATAAGCTAGGGATAATGTGGGTATCAAGCCTAAATAAAGTCTAATCAACTGAAAGGCATTTCAAAGGCGATTCAGGTGACAGTGGTAAACCAGATAAATTCTGTCCTTGCCAGACAGAAATTTATCTCACATAAGGGACAGGAGTTAGGACCCCTCTAATTGAGTCAACTATGGCAAATGGATGTTATGGTAAAGCTGCATTTAACAAAATCCTGTTGGGACATGGAGTACAAGGAGGTAATTACTCCAGGTTTGAATTAATTTCTGAGAGGCCAATTTAGACTAGGGCTTGTTAAAAAAATAAACCCTGATTTTGGCAGCTCTGTGAAGTGTCGCAAGGCTTGGCTTGATTGCCTGCCAAATAAACAAAGAGAAGCCAAACTGGAATGATAGTTAGTTACAAGATGCATTATCTTTTATTTCCCTGCAGTTATCTTTTTTGAAGGTAATGAATGCATTGTCATAAACCACACTAATCTCTTACTGAATTATCACTAAGCCTAACCCTAACTCTAGAATAAGCTTCAGCTTGAGGCACCTTGCCACCCTTCAGATCCTTGTCAAGGCCTTGAGTGCACTAACGCAGCTCACTGGCCCTGACCAGCATCACCTGCCACTCCCAGACCTCTCCTGCTTGCACCGCTTGGGCACTACGGGTCTGGTCAGAGGGGCCACGGAATTGTGCTGGGCTCCCCATCCTTTAGGGAGCAGGTAGCCCTCATCAACCCCTGCCAATCTTCACCTAAGTCGGACCTATCCAACTTGACTCTATAAACACCCATCCCAACCTTACCCACAGACTCCCACCTGGTGATCGTTATAGATGACCTACTACCTTCCAGTCCACTTGTAGGAGCATTCAGAATCCCAAAGAGAAAGTGAAAGATCTATTAAAGAAATCAAGCCGAGTGAAGGCTGTTTGGGGATTTTTCTGTGGACCAAAACTCAACATTCACAGAAAACATTCACTTTCACTTCTGTTCTGAAACGCACAAGAAAATTATTCTTTGACAGTTGAATAATTACTGTCAACAGAAAGACTGACATAAAATAAAGCCAGCTGAATGTTAATCTTGATTTGCTGATAATGGACAGTGCTGTGTGATGGCTTGGAAAAGCTTTCAAATGGGATAATGTATCTACGACAACCTGTGGCTAAACATTTTCACTTTTTTCATTAAATAAACAATAATTACTTCATTTCTTCCTGTATTTTTTTATATTTTTTTGGCTTAGGATAGCAAACCAGCTTCTAGTATACTATAAAATGACCATGAACAAATGGAAGCTGGAAGTTTGATGCAAATCAAGTTGGTCCTCATAAGGAACAGCCTCAAATAAGAATAACGGAGTTAAGAAGCCAGACTAGTTTTGAGACTGTGTTTGAGCACGATCAGGCATCAGTTAAACACTTGTTTGCAAGGGCTGAACATCAACATCATTACCTTGCACTCACAGTTCTTCCCCTGCTGAAAAACTGCTGAGTGTAGAAAACTTATGTCTCTCTTACTCTGGAGTAAGTAAGATCAGTAAGAAGAATCAATTCTACAGCTTCAACAGTACGGAATGACTTTACAGAACAGAAGTGGAAAAAAAAAAAAGAAAATTAGGATGAATTTGTTCTTCAGAAGTTGCAAGTGATAATTTATCACTGCTAAAGAGCTGTCCTCTAATTAATTAGGCATTATTTTCTCTAGGGTATTATAGAAATTAATTAGGCGGTTTTATCTATAATTCCTAAAGAAGCCACAAAACACACAATCAGACTCTGCTATAGTGTTTTCAAACCCTATAGGCGGTTGATGAGAGAACGATATGTATTCTGCAGAAATACAAAAATTCCTCGAAAATCCTTCAGTATTTTTTCTGTCATTTCTTAGAACAAGGACTCGCATCTATACTTAAGAGTGATGATGCATTAAACAAAATTAATATAACTGTATTTGAAACATTGCTGGCAGCAACTGGTATGTAATCTGTTAAATTTCAAATAAAGTAGCTGTTGGTAACAAATGTAGGCATGTTGTTCTTTCATTTATGCTACATTTGCTTTTCAAATGAAAGAAACATGCTTATGCTGAATAATTTGGAGGAAACTTTTTCTTTTCAGGACGTCTCAGTCTGAAATACTCAAATTCAAAGCAGATGTGCTACTATTTTGAAGGACTTGTGGGAAGTGAATTAATAAAATTATTTCCAATGGCTCGCAGCTGATGTCCTGAAGGCGGCACAGGGATTTTTATTTAGAAATAATGTAAACCATCCAATTCCCAAGGAGGAATATCACTTCTAAACAAAGCAGCAAGCAGTGTCCAGTGTTTGGTGCAGTAAACTGGGTCAACCTTCATCTCCAGTTCTGATCGTGACTAGGTTATTATCTAGAAGTAACTCCATAACATGAGGCGTGAGACCATTATCATCACAGCCAAAATCAGAAAGGCCATTATCATAAGAGTTAACTATGGATAAAATATTATTTATGTTATAATATGATCTTTAAAGAGATGTCTAATGTTATATTTTTATTACCTTCCATGGCATGCAGGCACAAATGTCTTGGTTTGAGTTAGAACAGAACTAAATCTGTCCAGAGATTGCACTTCTCAGTTAAGTCTCTCTAACCCTTGACAACACAAAATTAACACTTTTTTTAATCCCAGTTATTTTCCCGTCAATGATCTCACAACCACATTTCTAAGCCCTACTGCCTGGGTAATACATGAGTGGGAGGAATATGACATATTAACTATTTTTCCAATGAATTCCACTTATTTTTTTACTACATTTGAGAAATGTTCCTGGCTAATATTTCAAACATACATGAGTGGTTCCTATCTGTCATGACCAAGACTGTGGAATCATGTATTTGTTGGACCTAAAAATGTTATCGAACCTACTATTTATAAGAAAAATGAAGTAAGGTATAAAACATTAACTTTCTGTCATGTTTAATAAATTCAAAATCTAATACTTGGTATAACTTCCTGAGATCATAGGCTATTTTTCTTTGTAACTAAATACTGTTGGCGTATTTAGCGTCACAAGCACAGACCTGAGCAAGATCTGCCAGCAAGGGTAACTGAATGGAAACCGTACCCTAAACTGGAAGACTTTCCAGGTGTTGGCGTGATAGCTCTGCACTGAACAGCCTTCTGTGACAGGGTTTTTACAGTTAGCAGAACAACTGCTGAGAAATCAGCTACAACATCTAATACAGCCATTCAGATAAATGTCATTCAGAAAAAAAACCCAGTTCTTTGCAAAGTCAAGACCATGCACATTCGTGGAAAGCATGAGGAATTTTATGTCCTGGATAAAGTCTTGTCTTCAGGACCACCAGTGCTGTGTTAAATGACAATGTACATGATAATATTTACTGTACCAAAACCACATTGGGCCTGATGCATACTACAGACAGAACTCTCTATGTGTACAAATCAATCTAATTAAAAGGATGGAAGAAAATTCATGAAAAGTACATACGGGAAAGGTAAATTAAGGTATGTACACCCAGGTTTACCATTCATACCAGGGAAGTGGGAAAGCTGGTTTGCAGCCATGACATAATCCCTCATTATAGTGGTTTTCTGCTTTTGCAGGTGTAATTAAAAGATTTTCATGTTCCCTGTTTAAATAAGCTTTAAAGTCAGCCATAATTGCATCTCTGCAGATGGCTAATTCAGTAGTATTTACGCAGCAATTGCTCTTTAAATAGTAAAAATTTACAAGACAACAAATACAGCCATTACTCCATGGTCATTACATGTACTGGTGATCCCAAAGGAAAAACCATTTCAATTGCCACTCAGATGAATCAGGTGTTTCTGAGTATGAGTTGCACCCACGTTATTGCATCTTCTCAGTATTAAGACAGGGCATAATTCAGCATGATTATCAGTCATAAAAAAAATATAACCATAGCAGGAATTTGTAAGAGCATTATCACACTAGTAATTGCTAGCGATGTATATTAAGATAAATGTCCTGCTTCACACAAGGATGAATGTTAAGGAGTCAATATCCCAGCAGATGAAATTCTATCTATCTGACCTAGAGACTGAGTAACCACAGTGCCGATCAATCACCCCAGAGGGGCTGGCAGGACTAGGCCAGAACCCTTCCCAAAGTCACCCAGTGCCCAGAGAATGCTGCTAGAATACTGTTCCTGCAAGTCCATCATGAATTCATCATCAGAATATTGTTCCTACAGGTCCATCATGAATTCTTCATCATTGTCATCATCATCATCATTTCCTACACTGCCCTAATTATGCCTGTTCTGCTGCACTAGTGGCAAAAGGTATCCTGAGGAAAGCTTCTGGGCTATTCAGAGTTACAGCTTAATTTCAATACTACATTATGTTGATCCACTGGATGAGCAGGTTCATGACTGTATCTTCTTCCCAGTCCCTCAAATCCCGTTTTGAGTATCAGCATCATCTGAGTGAATAGGAACTGATCTTAATTATCTGGTAGCTGCTCATGAGAGAAGAAAGTTCTTCTTTTCCTCCCATCCGCCCGTACCAGTTGGGTACGAGGTTTAAAAGGGATAGAGTGAATAAAATACTTTCAGTCCACCTTACGTTAAGGTTGTTGCTCCAGATTCTGCTAGTGGCTTAGATGTATGACTTCGACTCAAGCTATTATTTTAAACTGAAATTAGTGTGCCAAACATGTTATTGCAGTTTTAAAGACAGTGATAGCTATATAAATGCTACTAGAAACTAGTGTTCAGGATCTGATTGGAAATATTGCTTAGTTTGTTGCAACCTACGTAACTTCATGTCATTAACTAACTGGTTTGTTTCTGGTTTTAGAATGAGAAAAAATAACCTGCAGCTATATTCTTATAAATTGTTTTCCAATCAGGGGTGACCTGCAGAGATGA
Source organism: Bucorvus abyssinicus (assembly GCA_009769605.1). Lineage (NCBI taxonomy): Eukaryota > Metazoa > Chordata > Aves > Bucerotiformes > Bucorvidae > Bucorvus > Bucorvus abyssinicus. The sequence goes on along the minus strand of CM020035.1, from coordinate 6,758,023 downwards.
CTCAGTCTGTTCAGTTTAATGACAAAAAGCCACTTTTGAGTATGCTGTAAAAAACTTTGGACACTGACTTATGATTGTCACCACTTTTATAAATCCTGATCACCAGCCTCACAACATCTATTTAGAGAACGGTATAAACCAAGAACCTAATACTTTCATCCAATGTCTGCTACCAAAGACTGGGAGAAAAAATCACCTTCCAGTTCTTATTAACTAAAGATTTACCAAGCACTGCACAGCATCTCAGATCTCCTGACAGCTCATAGCTGCCACTGTTCCCTTATCTCATGAAACTTCTTTTTGCCTTTCCACATTCTTGGGAAGAACATAAATCCAGCCTTGGAATATTTCCTGTAATTTTTTGCCACTAGTCGTTCAGGAAGCGAGCTACAGTGAAGTTAGTCTTAACTGATACTACGCATCACTTCTTCTGTCCTGAGTATGTAAGTTCCTCATCTCTCAACTTACACTTGGGCAAACTATCACTAGACTGCACAACACCGCAGAGTTTGAAGTAGGAAGGTAGAAGAAAAGGGAACACATTTTAGGTGTAAAAAAAACATTGGAGAAAAGTGCATCAGAGAGAGGGAGCTGAGCAAGAACTGCAGAGCCAAGAAACGCCAATGAAAGGTTAGACAGTGAAACTAACAGTAATCACAACTCTATTTGTAAGATGTGGATTATGGAAGAAAGAGATGCAAATTGTGAAAGATACAAGATATTAGGGTGAAAAGGCAGATGGAAAATCACTCCTGTGCAGTAAGACAAAATCCATTTACTCCGACTGAATGGCCAGATCTGAGGTACACAATTCTAAACCCAGAGTTCCTTCCTTCTCCCCCGACATCATTCTAGAATTGTATTTACAAATTGCACATGGCAGATAATACAGAGACAGACCATTATGTACTACCGCCAGTGCAATGTGAATTGCTGCAGTATTTCCCACACTAAGGATCATCAACATCGTGTCAAATCACCTTCTGCTCTACAGAAGACAATGTGCAAAACAAACAATATTCCAGGTGTTTGAGTCAGGCCAGTGAAAACTGTCTCAAACATTACAAATGTATTTGGAAATGTTTTCTACCTGAAGCCACAAATTAAAGTTCAAAATGAGAACCCAAACCTGCAAAGAGTTTATAGAATGAGAGAGAATTACTGTCTTCTGTAGAAACTCTTGGTTAGTTTTTTGTGGTTTGGGTTTTTTTTTCCAGATGACATTGCACTACATGTTTACCCATGTGACTGTTTAAGATTAGCAGGATATTTTCATCTTTAATGCTTGTCCTCTGTAAATCCAACGAGCAATTTGTTTAGATGTGGAGATTTAATAAGGACTTTCATTTTCTTACTAAATGTATCACTAGAAAGTAGAGTCTTAGTGAATTTTGACACCTGAGAATCTACTGCAGTTTATCAGCAAAACAGACATAAATCCATAGACTGCACGTAGGTAAGGAATGGATATAGCAATCTCAATCTGAAAGGAAAACATTTGTTCTGGTGAAAAACAAAGACTTGAGTGGCACCAGATTAGCAATGACGCAAGTTACATTTTTGTGAGGTGCTAAAAGCATCTTTCATTTCATCATGGCAAATTCAGGGTGTACAGTCTATCATTGCTTAGTGCCAGCATTTTATCCAGGCATTATAACCTACTGGTTTGTCGTAATTTTTTGGCCCAACAAAGTGTTAATGTCACAGCTGGGTATTCACCATAAAAGGAAGCAACAGGAAGAAGTTTAACTTGCACAAATGAGCAATAAAAGCTGCTGGAGGTCTTTCTTGTTTAGGAAATCCTTACTTTTCTCCTACTTATTACTTAATTCACTCCATTACATCTACTAGATGTAGCGCAATGGCCTTTGCCATGACTTCATAAATAGCAGTGACAGATGCATACAGCCTTAATGGACAGGTTAAACTTGGCAAGCTAAGATGAAACTCTTGAATGAAAGATTTTACACAAGTTGACTTCAATTCTTTTATAAAATTGTTAAAGAACTGTCAGTCAGGACATAACTGATCCTTAAGGAATGGTCTGTTAAAATAAAAACCACCTAACTGGAGCAGAAATGACAGCCTGAGTCCTTTAGTGTGCCTTTTTTCGACTTTACTTTCGAAGACAGAAGACACAAACTCTGTTTTTAGTGACTCTCTTAGATTTGGAAATCATGGTGGGAGCATCACAAGATATTCCAGGAAACCCTACATGCTTCTGGATCCATCTAGTATCAACAGCATATGATGAAGATCAGACATGGACCTGAAGAAATGGGGAGTCTCCTTCTCTGGAGACTTTCAAACCCAGCTGGACATGTCCCATGCAGCCTGACCTAGGTGAACCTGCTTTAGCAGGGGGTTGGACTAGATGATCCCCAGAGGTCCCTTCCAGCCCCTAACAGTCTATGAGTCTGTGATACTCCACAAAGTTTTCTTGATTATCGCGTTTCTTTGCCATATCCCCATTCGTTGTTCCAAAGCCACTGAAGCGCTACGCCTTCAGCAAAACAACACAAGCTCTCTGTGAGAACACCTAAGCAGTTCACCCAGAGACCTGACAGATACATTAGGCTGACAGGTTGTCAGAGGCTGTGGTGATCAGCAAATATAAGAAATATAATAAAATACCCAAGGAACGGGGGGAATAGTCTTACTCAGTCTAGGCCAACATAAAGATTTGAGCTCAATATTTATAAACACCAGGCAGATACATGCTCTCTTGTTATCCACGATACAGCCAGCGTCAGCGTTTTGGTAGGTATCTTAGTAGAGGGAAAAGCATGCAAAAGCATGATGGTAGACTTCTAGAGTCTAAGAGTTTTAAGGATTAGCTGATGCACAGCAGAAAAGATGTTCAGGAAAGAGACAAAGCGGAGGCACATCGCTCAGCATGGACACACTTGCTCCATTACCTAACGTTACAAACATTCATTTACAGAAATTAATGCTGTCCTCTCTCAGGAGCCACGTAGCGATTTGGTTAATCGGTATCAGAACAAGCATCAGCAAGTACTTTCTTGACCTTATCAGACAAGCTGCTTTCACTGTGGGGAAACAGCCCCAGGGTCTTTGCTTCAATCTATGTTTATTTATGGCTGAAGCACTCTTTGTCTATACTACAGAGATAAAGTACCTTCTCCTGCCCCTAGCAGGCAACAACGCCTGCTTTATTGGATGCTGCTAAGGGTAAGAATTTGGGGTTTTCTTACCATGTATCCAGCATTTATAGAATCACCCTTATATCTCTGCTGAGGCTGATCATCTCCTGGAGAGGGCAGTATGTTTGAGATAATTTTTTTTTTTCCCCTCTGTCAATGCAGTGCCTAAAGTAACAGATCCTGTGTTCTTACCTTAGCTTTGAACATGCCACTGCAGTATAATTTTTGGTTATTAGTACTAGTATCAAATTAGGAGCATCAAGAAAACACACAGAAATATTCAGCACAAGTATACATCCTAAGAGTGGAAAGCAAGAAATCACTAGAGGAAAGAAACAAGCGTATACAAATGTCTACTGATTATTCCATTAAAATAATGACAAAATATAAATAATGAAATTATCGATATTATGATTATAAGAAGCAAAGGCAGATAAATGAAAAATACCAATGGCTATCCTATCCTGTTCCTAAACATTTCCTTTGGAAATAGAAAGAAGTCTACCTGGGGTTACCACCGGAATCACAGAAATTCTTCAGGTACAATAAAACTCACAGATTTTATCCTAACCCCAAATCATGCCCAGGGTAACCTTACAAAGCAGAATAACATTTCTCAACCTATTATTTTTCATTCTGCCTAAATTTCTGGATAAGACTAAAATACCCTGATGAAAGCTGTACTTGTGTATTTCTAGCTCAGTTGGAAATAGAATATCACGGGAAAGAATGCTATTGTCAAATCCTCAGTTCAGTGTCATGAAGTTCTGGTAAGAACGATAATCATCTAAACTACAGTGCTTACTTACCCTGTATTAACAACCTGCCAGTGTCCATCATCATCACTTAAATTTAATCAGGGTATCCCAGTAGAATTACCAAAAATCAAGTAATTTGAATTCTGTTAGTAACTTTGAATAATTTTATTGCTCATTATAGTTGAATAATGCAGCAATTATGCCCAAATATTGTCCTATACCATTGACTGGAATGAAGCATCTATTTTTTAAGTGACTACAGCTATGGCAATGTGTGTACAAACCATATAAAGAAAGATACAGAAAAGATATATGAGTTCCCCTGTAGTGGACAAGCACAAGCAGGTTGCAACAAAGCAAAACCCCACGTTCTTTTTAATTCAAGTTCTAGAAAAGAAAACATAGTATAGATCCAGAGAGCTGTGAATTAGGACAACACAAGGCTAAAATGATGCCTAGACTTCAGCAAATTTGTCAAGTACTTTGATTGAGGTTGAGAATACGAGTCCAAATGGGTACACAGGAAGCAATCATTTCTTCATGAAGAATACGTGCTTTACTGTGCACACAAACTCTTCCTTCAGAAGGCTGTAAATTACAGTATTTATGGAATCTTAATGATCTAAACACAGTTGGAGCCTGAAGGTCCAAGGCTGCAAACTGCATCCTAAATTTCTGTTTACAGATGAAGCATAGTATTTATTGCTGCACTGCGTGCGCTGCTATAGTTAAAGGGCTGCCAGCATTTCCACTATAAACCACTATTTCAGGGTTTTATAACTTGCCCATCAATCCTGGCGACTGGGATGAAACATGGTACACAAGGTCCTGCTTGCGAGAGACGGATTTTTTCATTTGTTTCTTTACCAAATTACAAAAAGAAAGCTTAAAGTTATACCAGCAACAAAAAAAAAAAAACCACCCTACATCAGGTTTTTTCAAGTGTTCTAGTCCTCCTGTAATGCAATTATAGATTTGTGTAACGCATCAATTAATAGAAGGACTTTCAATCCCTACAAAGTGAAAAATACCCCAAATAAAGACTATTGTAAGATGCTTTTTTTTTTTTTTTTGAAAAGCAACTGTACTGCAGATTTTCATGGCAGGAAAGGAGATCAGAAATCTATCACTGTCCTTGATTCTGTTTCCATTAAAGGTATATTTACACTACAATGACACACCTTGGCACAGTACAAAGGACGCGTTCTTTTAAAATAAGTATGTAAATCCAGACACAGAAGGTGTACTTTACTGTCATATACTCCAGATGAGGTTAGGTAAAAGAGTTCAAAGTCAAATCCAATGTTTTCCCACAAACTCTGAAGTAACCTTATCATCTACTGTTAAATATTGTATGGAATTTAATGAAATTAGGAAAGGAAAAATGACAAAATTTTCACTTCCACACTATCTGCTTTGCCAGTGTGAATACCATGCTCTGCACCAAAGGACTGCTGAGAGCAAGACGGTGAAAAATTTAATTCACATGATACCTGCTTATGTAGCAATTACATCCTGATGAATAACAAACTTAATACTGAAACACTGCAAGAATTTAAAGACCTCAAAACCTCTTCTTATTGGAGTCCTAAGTTTTGCCATAGTTTATTTTTCCAAATAAAGAACAGGGCCAGATTCAACAACGTGCCGTTGCAATGCAACACAGACACATTACATTATATTAAGCAGTTTTATGGCTCCATTGCAACACCATAGCAGTCAGACAAGAAAGACGGCAGTGCTAAACCTGGAAGATTGGACTTTATTTAATCACTTTTTGTTTTATTTCTTTATAACTCCAGTCACAGCAGGGATGAAGTAAATTAGTCCCTCCCCAAATATCGTTACTATATTTTCTTTATTACAGCTGTAGGGATTTTATTCACTGACACTGTCGAGTTCACGGCAACTACCTTTATTTTTTCCTTTTGTTTTTGCTTAAAGATGACTGCATTTGATTTGTGCCATTCCTAACGCTTGGAGGAACCTCTTCCTCCTGATGCTGTAGCTTTCTGCTTTTCTTCCAAAGTCTACCTCTACCACCTATTTTGTGCCAACTTGAAACAATCACTTGCACCAGACATTTGACAATTTTCCCCATCAATTGCAAAAACTCCTGTTTTATAACTGCAGTTAGTTCTGGCTGCATGTACATTTATCTTCTTAAATTATACAGATGCCTCATTCCCTTCTGTGTCCTGGCCCCTGCCTGTCTCCCGTGTATGTATGTAGTTCACTTCTGAACCTTCTTTTTCGAGTGTGCCAACCAGTTTCCCTAAAATACATCCTGGGTATGGCTTTAGGGACAGTTTTACTTGGGAAGCCTCCCAGCGGGCAGTATGGATGAGCCACTGGCTATCTTCAGCTTCAGAGTCCTTCAAAACAATCCCAGTAGGCCTGGTGAAGTCCAAGAGCCCACGTATGCGCCCAGTCTATAGCCCAGGGCATTCAAAACACATCCTTGGGGTCGAGCTCTGAAATGCTTGCTACCTTGATGGGCTGCAATACATTGCTTCAGGCAGCTTGCTCTGAAGCACATGCACACTCTTTTCTACTACTCCTAAATAGCCCGAGGGCCAGGCATTACTCAGGCGGGCTTGGCCAATTCTTGCTTTTCAAACTTTTTTTAAGCTCCTGATTGCCTTAAGTTTTTTTTCTTTTTTTGTAGAAGAATATGGTGAGAGAGATAGATCTGTAGACTTTTTTCTTAGAAAGTTCAAGATGGAATGATTATGACATCTGAAAATCCACCTGGGTACTGCAGCTGAATACATATTGGAGAATAATTCCAACCAGAGAGAAGGTGTTATGAATGGTGACGGACTAAGGCCCTCTCATTCACTCCACCGTACCGCCTTTGACTGGTTGAAATGCACCCAAGAACACTGCTATATAATTAAATACGTTAAATTATGCTACACGGTATCTTGTATAATTCTGAATCTTCAATGAACTGTAAAAAGTTCTAAATAAAATATAGGTGGAGCTTGTCAGGCAGTAATAGACTTCAAGATACTTTCTTCTTCTGAAAGCTTACTGTACCGTCTAACACAAGTATCTGTCATGCTGCCTGAGCTGCCATCACACCATACATCTTGTTAGCAGTGATGTCATGACAGAAGTGCTACAGTGCCGCATTCTAATGACCTCATGTGCTGTAACGAATTCATGTTTTTCTGCAGAAAGGATGATAGGAAAAATAGCTTTTATCTTGGAGACTCACTGAGATTTCTTTTAAAAGAGCATGACAGTTTGAAAACCAAGCAATGCAAGATTACCATTTTAGCTGAAATAAAGAACACGTTTATCCCCATACCTGTAAAGTCCTGGGGAGCTCGATGAACCAGGAAGCTTTTCTCCAAGCTTTGAAGCACATCATTGAGCATCCTGACTCTGATAGGAGCTCTCTCCTTGGGGTCATTAGCCGGGCGCATCTCATCTGATTGGAACAATTCTGTGGTGTCCCTCAGACTTGATGCCACTGCAAGCAACTGAGGAACGTCTGCTTCATCACCTAGGAGCAGTAAGAGCAAGACAGTTGATTCAGAGAAAATTACATTACTCTTGCTTACAAGTCAAAATTAATAGTCCAGTTAAAACCCAAGCCTCTCTTCCCTGCTGAGAGTTATATAACGGGTCAAGGAAATCCATAGATCATTGTGCATAAGCTCTGATCTCTTTTTCAAAGAATATCAATTTGGGCTGTGATGTTTTAAGAATTAATAAGGTATAAGGAACGATTGTGGGGTACAGCCTGAACTCTACCATTGGAAAAACAGGCATGTAGGAAGCAATGGTTATAAATCAGTAACTATAACGTTTCCTTCTGAGACAGAATTTAGGCAATGCCATTTGATGCTACTGCTCTCAAGTTTGAAAGCTTGTGCTTGGATTCCACAATGACTGCTCTATAGAAAATCGTAACAGGCAGCGTTCAATTGCATTTTGTTCAACATAATAGAATCCTAGAGGCTAACAGTTGTAGAGTTGATGTGAAATTGTTCCTCTTATTTACTTAAATCATATGCCAATAAGCCAACTAGCACTTTAATTAATATCCAGATGTATGTTCTAATCCAGTCAATATTTTAAAAACTTTTAAAACTTGGAGTATTAACTTACTTTGTTTGTAATCCTACACAGACACCAACAGAATAAAAGCCCATCACTTTGGAGCACACCACGATTTCAGCATTTCCCTGTTCGTGGTCCACAAGGAAGGATGCGCTATGGGAACTGGAGCATTGTGAACGGGCAGTCTATTCCCCGCTTCTGGTGCAGGTGAAGAGCATCCCTCCTTTCCCAGTGTGTGCATAGACTGCGTTGATTTTTTATGAACACGTGGAGAGAGAAAGTCAACGAAAACACTTCCAGGATTCAGAAATGATCTTTTAGGCCAGGATTCACTTTGTCGACTAAGGCTAAGAAAATTGACTATCCTTAGACCTTTCAAATGATGATTTAACCAAAACAAATGGTCCAGTTTTAGAAGCTGTCTCACCTTTAGCTGAATGTACAAACCTTAGTGAGTTCAGTGTCTTAGTGAATGAGATAATTCACCCAACAAAGTGGTTCAAGGCACAAGTTCAATGAATACTAAGTTCCTTGTCTAATAGATACAAGGAGAGATCAGAAATAGTAAATGGAGAACATCAACTCATTTCTCAAACTGTTTATGGAGTCTGAAAGGTGAGCATCTAACAGGAACGGAAAAGCAAATAGGCACAAGTAAGAAATTCAAGGAAACGCCGGAACATGACATATTCTCTCTCTCGCACAGAAAAGAGGTTTGCTATTGGATATATTTCAGCAACGGGAAAGGAGTTCATAGCTCCCCATGCACTCCTGTCATTCTGCTGACTAATGCATTCCAATCGAGCAAAACATGAAACGATCCAAATACATGGAGAGACAGATGCTGGTGGGGGGAAACTGTCAGATTTCCTGAGCTATCAAGATAAATTTCAACCATGTCCAGAACCTCCCTGTTGGACCAGGAGTTGGGACAAGGTTGCTTTGTCAATGGCTCTTGCCCAATCCGCATTTCCCTAACTAGAATGGATAACAGGCACTGTAGTTCCTTGATGTACAGGATTGGTATCTTTAAGAAAAAGTCTGGAGTAAGTTAAAATCTGATTAAGTTAGGCTGATGCCTTGGAAAAATATTCTGCAAGCATATAAATGTGGTACCTTTGGGATATTTTGCAAAATGTCAGTATTTTCAATTTTTACTTCTCAGGCAGACATCCTGTGCAGCCTTACCCCGGGAATCGTGTCAGTATGGAAAGATTTAAATTCACCCTGTTAGAAAGAATCAATCCTTTGGTTTCAGCAATGCACTTCATATTCCAAGTAACTTAAAACATTTATAATTTTTATTCTGAATATTATTAAACAAATGTAAATGTCCGCTATGCCTTCTCAATAGGGAAGGTGAGATAAGAGGAAAATACCTCATTCTATATTTGGAAATGAAGCCAACCAGACCACCCTTTTAAACATAAAAATCCCGTGAATGCTCTCACTGCTTCTTCACAGCATCCATTTTGCCCCTAAAGCAACTACATTTTACAGTCATGAGTAAAAAGCGCTGTTCACATCACACTGATTATAAAACAAACACTCAGGTCCTTTTTTTCCTTTGGTACAAAACCTGGAAGTGTCTCTGGCTAGCGTTACTGCAGAGAGCTAAGGACATTGCTTTAAGGACATCAGTTTTTACCAGAACATGCTGAACTTCACTGCCAAGGGAAACGGTGATTTATGCTCTTCTCAAGCTGAGAAGCTGGGAGTGGAAGGGCAAATTATTCTTAAAGAAAAGGATGCATTAACTAATAATGTTTTAAACATATTGTGATGCTTCTACAGAGAAAAGAAAAAAAACACCTTTGTCACTTCAATCAAGGGAAAACAACGCCACATTATTATATTTTGCATTCTTTTCCCTTTTGTCTCCAGTATGAATCACGATGAATCATTTAAGCTAGTTGTTTAGTTGTTAAATAAATAAAATTGCAAGTACAAGAAAGTGACTCAAGAGTATCTATGCTCTTGATCAGAGAATTGCACTGCTGGATTTGATTATACTTGCTAAATGTACCTGAATTTTATTCAGAAACAGGTTACACCAAATAGAAATTTATTTTTACAGACATCGAATACAATAGCCTTTCCCTGTGTAACTGATTGCTCTTATAAGAAGTTCTGCTAGAGACTGCACATGCCTGTGCCCTCTGGTATGACTGTACGTGCCTACAACTACCTACAGGAGACAGAGCCCAGACAAACCAGCAGTGTAATGCATGACGCTTGCTCACCATGCACGTGAACATGTGTTTGCTTGTAAGAGAGGGGAAATCGTTTCAGGTGTGATTAGCTTGCAAATTCAGGATCACCTACAGCGTGTGCTCACTGCAGGGGGGTTGGACTAGATGACCCTTAAAGGTCCCTTCCGATACACACTATTTGATGAGTCTATGAAGTTATCAGTGACTTTGTACAGAGCTGCTGAAACATATACAGCCTACTGATAGAGCATAGATGCTCGTCCTTTCCCTTCAGTACCAAATGCTTTCTCCACGGAAAATACATTTTTCCATGACTTTTTCTTATAGGCTGATGAAAGGTTTGCCAGTACTAATATATAATATCCTTAAAAGGACAATGAAGACAAGATGTCAGTGTCTCATGGCAAAGAACTTATTTCTGACATATATACTGATAACTAATTGCTTCATTTTTCACCTCTGTAGCAGTAAGAATAATGGGTGGGAACAGTAAAGACTGAAACTTTCTGAACACTAGAGACAGATGGAGAAAGTCACTCTGAAAAGCACCCTAAATGATCAGAGAAATACGGCCAGGACATGAGGTAAAAGGATGCCAAGCTGAAGACTAGCAGATAGCTGTAAGGCAATGAGCATGCAGCCATCAAGTAAATGACAGAGAGATGTTTCTGTATTGATTTTTCTCAAGACGGAGAGTTTAGACTGATGTTTTGAAATGTATGGGTTGAACCAGAGCTGCGGAAAATCATGCAGACTTTCCTGGAAATGGCTTATCATAAACCAGATTATTTTTAAACTTTTGCTAGCACTGCCTACTATTATCTCCTCAAGTACTTCAGCTGATTTAACATCTGTAAAACATCCCTTCTGGCAAGACGAAAGGGCCTAACTGATAGGAAGCAACACCCAACGGACACTGCATCAACCAAAGAGCTTTAAATCACAGCCCTTGCCCTCCTTATACAGGGAAAACCAGAAAATCTCACCCACACTTAATTTGTTTTCATAGGCCTCTCTGAGCCAGTACCCATTAGAGATGGCTCACACCTTATCTGATCAGCTCGCCAGCTCCAGCAGCCAGCGGTGACAGGCTGCACAGTGCTAAAAGCACTCAGCAGGGAGTATGAATATGTTTTGAACAAAAATGCTTATGTACGTACACAACACTTACATACAAACGCTTACACGTGAACTTGCATACACATACAAAATACTTCTACAGAAGTGCCCGAAAGAACCAATGGTATCATTCACACACCAGGTGTGACATCTCCTCTGTGCCCTACCTCAAAAGATAAGTTGGGTTTTCATAGCGTGTGAGGGCTAATGAGATAGTCCTGCATCTGATTCAAGTTGCAGTGGGTCTTGAGTTTAAATGCATGAAAGGCACAAGTGCAGCGTGTAGTTAATGAGGTTATTTTAAACTGTCACCTATTCATGAATTTCTCTAAAATATCACATCTCTGATCAGACAGGTGACAGCCTGACTAGCCCTGGGGACCTTGATTTCAGCCTTGGAACCCATCTCATATCATTTATGACCCCACAGTTTCCTGTTAAACATCAGCCCATCAGCAGATGTCCAAAAATAAACGTGTCTCCAGTCACAGCCTTTCTTTTCAGGTAAACCCCAAAGCCGTAGCTTGTTTCCAAGAGTTCTGGTGTGTGCAAGAGGAGAGAACACGTCGCCTAACAGCCATTGCCCCATCCTTCTGAGGAACGGGCCTTGAGGCAGAAGCAAACACACGGTGGATGACGTCTCCCTACAACCTGCCACCCAGCCTATCCTGAATGTAAGAAACGGTGTATAAAGTTCCACGGGACATCCATTGCATTTAACAGAGCTAACGGCACGGCACGGACACCCACCACAGCACAGAACTAAGTCCTTTGGAAACATAAGAAATGCCCTGTTAACAAATACAAAGACAGATATCCTTTGTGAGGACATCCAGGAGACTGCAAAACCATGACGAAAGTATCTGCACCTACGATAAAACTTCAAGAATGTGAGACAGTTCAACAGGCAATAAAATGTGTGTTTAGTGATTGGCTGAACCAGATCGCAGGGGCACAAAATTAAGCCTAATGAACAACTCTTGTAGCATGTCATGCAAATTTCCCTTCAGCCTTTCTACATTTACAGTTTGTGTCAAGTTGGAGAAGGAAATAGTTTACTAAGACGATGTAACTTTACACTGGAAATCTCAGACAACCTGAAATCTTTTGAAGAATGAAGAAATCCATGAGCCGTGTTAAAAAGTACAACTTCTCACTTAAGCAACCAGAAGAAAGACCATTGTTTTATTGGTTTCCAAATAAAAATAAACTGTTATGTGACCCAAGTCAGAGATAGACAAGACAGGAAAGTCATGAGAAAAGTCATTAAACAGAACTCCAAGTGAACAGCTGGGAGAAAACTTATCCTGGCTGGCCCTACAGTCTAGAAAATAATTTTCCCTCCCTGAAGTGCTGAGATAAATGATCTAACTGAAGTTAGAGGAAAAAAGTCACTGTAATCAGAATTTCCTGTTACACAAATAAAAAAGAGAGCAATACCAGACCTCTTCATGTTCAGTTGAAGGAATACCAGCTGAGCCACACTTTTTATTTGATGGTTATTCCCTGTTGGTTGAGGCTGAACGAAGCCAATGTTTATATGGCACAACAGAGCTAAAATGCATGTCTGTTTGGATGCTCACCGATTCCAGACCAATGCTAGCCTCCTGACTCTAGGACTTGACAATGATAGATGGCAAAGATTAAAGAAAAGGTATCATACTTCTATGAATGTGTACTACAGAAAAGCGATACTTCGTGCTGCAGGAAGGAACGAATGAAATGCAGAGGCAATGTCTCAAGATTGCAACAAATCTTTACGTTTGAGAGAAGGACATCACATTCTGCTAAACTGTATGTGAAATTTTGGTGTGATTTTATAGAACAGATCGACAGTTTATTTAACAGATCGACTTGACAGTTCCATAAATGTATAAATAGAAAAAATAGTTTTGAAGGCCTTATCACACGACAGGTAATCTCTAACAGAGGCATAATTGGAGAAGAGGAAACAACAACATGGTTTTACCTATCTCATATTTTTTCCACTGTGAGGTCCTAACAAGGGCAGGCTTTGGAGCAGTCTTCCCAATTTCATGGGGGTTCTTGTCAGGGATACACCTTTTACCATTCCTTTTAAGTACACTGAGATCTGACCAAACTACCAGCTTCGGAAATATCTCCGTTTGTACACAATTACCTTAGAGTTTGGCAGCTAAATTATCAAAAGATACCTCTTATATGCTCTCTACATCCAGCCTACATTCATCTAGTCACTTAGAAAAGGAAGGAGAGTTGGATCTCATTTGACTACACTAAGATATGAGGAAACTGTAAGGGAAAAGGGACAGAAGGGGAGGAGGAAGACAGATGATACCATATCAGAAGCATATTCGGATGAGTGACACTAGACAGTATTAGAACCTAGACTTCTTCTCTTAGACCTCAGGACTGGAGCTATGACAGATATTCTTTTCAATTGATAAGAAGAAGGTTTATTGTTCTTTTTGTAGTGCAGATAGTAGCAGAGAACTGCTCTCGGTAACGTACAATGGGTTTAGTTCTTCCAAACATATCGATATTTTCCTACCAGCTGTAGAAAGGAGGAAAAAAAAAAAACAAAACAGCCCCCCGAAGCAAAGGGAATGGACAACTGCAAGCCAAGGGCTATTGGCTTAATTGGCTTCTGTTGCCAATGTAGGAAAAAAGACTGCAGAATGCTTGTTCTTTATCAGGCCCCAAAAGGCCACAAGACAATAAAGAGCCAGAAATGAGAAGGCAACACAGAAACATTAGTAACGGCTCCACAACCTGATGGAGCAGTCTCATATCAAGGCATTCATCCTACCCTAGCAAACAGTGCCAAACCCAGAGTCTGTGAGAAATCCTATCCGCACCATTTCCAAGTTACCAGTCACTGTTTACTTTCTGTCTAAGAACTTTTTTGTCCCTCTCCCTGACCCCAACCCACTGCCCCAAATGCACCAAGATCAGTTTCAAATACAGAGCTTCCAGGGTCTCAGTGCTTAATCAACTCAAACAATACGTACTGGTGAAGTATTGTCCTTTGTCGTGTCTGAAAAAGGAGAAAAGGTATCATGCTCCGCCAACGAGGGGAGTTAGTGGAATAACCAAACAAGGAAGATGTCTGTGAAAACTAAGGAGCCAAAGGGCAACAGGATTAGAAGCCCTCTGTTGCTTGTAGTGAACAAAGCCTTGAAGGGATTTAAAATCAGTTAACATTCAGTCACAGAGATTGTTATCATTGACTGTAATTATGAGATTTAATACTAATTATTGTTTAACTGACATAGTAACATCAGCAGAAATATAACCATTTTATGCTTATTTAGGAAGGAAAACTTGTTTTATTAGCATTATATAATGACACTTTTTAACTAGTAAAATCACTGGCTATCATTCAAGTGGAAACTGAAAATCTGTGTCAGGGCATAGATGACCCTTTTTTTGCCTCTGTATTAATGGAGAACAATATTCCTCTAACAAAAATTACCTTTAAGACTGTTCTGAACTTGTAACGCGATGTCGAGGGCATTAAACGGCAAAACTGGTTCATTGGCAATTTGCAAAGTCACTTGTCCTGTTAGCTGAAAAATACAAAAAAACCCACAAAACAGTCAAATAATTTCTAGCAGATTTAATGGCGAGCACTTCTTTTGGAATAGCACATGCTTTCATTGCATTGGAATTTCAGGGAAGAATGAATAAACCCCCATAAACATATTTTTGTGAAAAGGAACGTTGACCCAGACCATTGCCTTTCTAATACACCATTAAAAATGTGAAGAGGTCACCATTTATGACCACACAAAATAACTCTGTGCAGTACATTTCTGCAGACCTAGGCTACTGCGGGAGGCTCTGAAGGATCTCAGCTTTGCTTTGTTTTCAAATAAAACAAACTCAATCTTCTAAAAATAGGAATGAGGTTTACTGTTTTACTTAGTTCCCTCGTTTTAGCGGCTGGATTTTGAGAGCTAGCACAAGTGAAAAAACCAAACATCACAGACGTTAATGAACTTCAGATCAAGCCCATGGCTAAATGCAAGCTGACCCGGAAACCTACTGCCTTTTGAAGAGGTACGGGACAACTTGACGCACATGCATACAACTTCTGAACTGGGCAGAACGCTGCATTCTCTCAGTAACTTACAGAAAAGAATTCCCAGATGAGTGAAAGGAACTCGCAGTCCACTCCAGGCGAGACATTAGCACCGGCCATGAAACTCAATGGCATGAATGCTTCTTCTCAACAGCTCCAGAGATAAGGCCAGGGACTGACTGGCCTGAGTGCTTTTTTTCTCACTTCTAGAAGATACGCTTTCCAGGTCAAGGCTTAGACATGCTACAGAGGCTCTGTATAGAAATATGTCTTTCTGTTGAACTATGCCTAGCCTTGTGATTAAACAGAGGATTTCAGTCTCTAGGCTGCCAAGTCCATTACTGCAGCTATAAAAACACACTGACAAAAACATGCAGAAACTTTCATTCATCTTCTTCATATCTTGATATTGCAAAAAGGGAAAAAATAGCCGTAGGGCTTTGCTGTAAAATGGAATGATGGCTGCAGGTGACGGGGAACGCATTGATAAAATGTGGGACTGAATAGAACCATATTGTACAATACTTCCCAAGGTGTTGGGGGGGGGGGGTTAGAATAATATCTGTCCTTCAAAAGCAATACGGTAGTTTCTGTGCTGAAAGTAGCTTTTTCATTCTACAATACAAAGTAGTAGGAAAAGACAACAATCCTAAGTAATATTAACAAGCAATAGTACGGCAATTGGAAGGGGAAACCATCTCCCAGGAAGGTGGATGAAAAAAAGGTAATATCAGAAGACAAGTTTCCCGGGGAAAGATTAATAGAACCCCAACACCATTTCTAAGAAAGCATTAAAGAAATGACCTGGCCACAGACTGATTCGGGTACAGAGACTGAGGGAACAAGCTGTATATCAGGCTGCAAGCCACATCTGAGCAGAGACATACCCTGAAGCTATTGAGATTTACCTCTAGAGAATACAATATTGCAAAAAGCATGAGAAGCCTACTGTATATACTGTGAGAAAAAAACAGGGAGGAATAATGATATGCCAGGCATTGTCAGGAACACCAAAGAACTAAGAGTGAACTTGAAGGAAGATGAAAAATGCTGTGTTTGGACATCTGTTTTAAAACATTACCCCATAACCGCTCATGAAACTTTTCTCCAAACTTCCCACCTGCATGGGCCATTAATACTTGAAGGGCATTACATTTCTATCAGTGATTATACACAAAGATACAGTGCATCTCTGTATAGTGTATATCTATATCTATTTATGTGTGTATATATGTAGAGTGTATATCTATACAGCGCATAGATATAGTCTGTGGTTGAAAAGCCATAGAAAACATAGGAATATCAGAGAGCTATTGTAGAAATTACAAAAATAAAACTGTTAGGTCAAAGAGAAGTCTGTACAAAACTTTATCCCAACCAGGTTCACACAATCCAACCACAAGTGACCGCACAAAAAATCTGGTTCTAAAGGTGCAAACTGCCATGCAAAACCCAGCCTGGTCCTGCACGGAACTCTTTCAAGACACGGCTGCCCAAAAGGTTAACAACCTGAACGTTGCTACGGAAAAGCAACTGTGGCAATGAAAATTACCTCCTGTTAAAGAGGAGGCATTCTATACGGAGCCCAGGCACTTTGAATCCTAAATAGCATGTACCTCACTAAATATTTGAATTCCTCCCTGAGACCCCATTTCTGCAAAAACCTTCACTAAAACTGTAATGCAAGATACACGCTCAGGGGTATATTTTAGGGAGGGTCATGTGCAGTCACACCGTGCTACTGATACTTCCCAGTCTGTTACCACAATGCTTAAGAACACAATAATAGGAAAAAAAATGCGTTTCTGAGGCATGAAAATGGCATTAATCACCCTAGTGAACACCTTTCGTTTTCATCACCATTCTCTCCTACAGAATCAGGCTTGATGTTTGTTAAGTTCTTGCTTTATTCTCTTTCTTCCAAGCAAGTTTGTTTTGCTTTCGATGGCAGCAGACCAAAGTTGTTTTCTCTTTCCTATTCAAATGAAGTTACACCATCGAAATCCTATGACTGACTGAAGCATTTTGAGAACTTTATGGTATCTCCGTACGTAATACTGCAGACATCTGGGTGTCAGCAAACAGGTAACAGTGGTGTTTACTACATCACACGCTTCATAGGCTCATGTGGAGGAAATCAATCACAGAAGGGAAAGCTCAGAGCACTGATCTGAACAAAGTAATAATGCTGCAGAAGCGTATATCAAACCCACATAATGCAGCAAGACAGAAAAGGCTACTGATTTCTTATTTATAGTCTTATTTTTGGATATAGCACTCCCCTGAGTTACAATGCTGAATAGACATGGAAAATAAGAGAAGTTTCTGCCCCCTTTCCCCCGTTGAAAAATATTGAATTATTAAATGCAAGAATAACTTAGCAAAGAGTGAAGACAACAATTTTCTCATAAAGTGAAACGCTAAAGCAGCATAATTGATTCTATTCCCATACTGCACTGGTTATGACACTAATGACAACTTCTCAAATAACATTTATGCATAATAATACACACACAATATACACAATAATTGATGCAACATTTGCACAATTATCAGATCTGAAGAAAAAATTTATAGTTCAAATGATATAATTGATTCTGAAGTGTTTTTTCTTATACAATTCAGAACAAAAAATAATGAATAACTTTTGCACTGCACTTGGCTTTGGGAATTTTTTTTTAATTCAGTAAACTAAAATGAACTTCCCAATTACTTTAGTGATAAATACTAATATAAAAAATAATTGCAGACTTATACTGTATATTGCAAAATAAACCAGAACGCTCGTAATAAACTTACACCAAGGTAACATTTTTCAGGGATTAGAGCGTAAGTATCTTTGTAGGAAGGAAATTAGTGTCCCTGCCTTCATTTCTCTCAGACCATGCAGATCCCCAAAGCTAAAAAAACCCCAAAACAAAACCAACTTCCAAAATGCTGGTGTTAAAGATGATTCAGTATCACATGACACTTCCTAAATGAAGCTATAGGTTCTTTTCTCTTCCAAAGAGTTATAACTGATTAATTCAGGAACTACATCATCTTGCAGTTGTACCCAAGTTACAAACTTAATTTCACTATAAAGTCCGCTCTCAGGGTCATCAGGAGGATTTGCAGCACTCTCTAAGAGACGGACAATAAAGAATAACTGGATTAAATACACACAGTATGTTCGGCTATGTGAATTACAAATATTCTCTATCTTTTTAGCTGCTTTACAATGTAAATAAGGAAACTAAACTGGAGTTGGGGGAGAGCTCATCCCAGAAATTTGTTTTGTTGAGCATGTCACACCTGTTTTTCAGTGAATTCAACTCAGTTTTCAAGGCAACTTGCTTCCTCAAATTTCTGAGCTGGTCTACTAACACCTCAAAGCACATCTATTGGCATGCAAAAATCTAAAAAAACCTGAATACTTAAAACCCAGGATACAAAAATGTGAAAGGCTCCACTCAGCCTTTTTCACACAGATTCAGTGTTGCTTTTGGGGCATGCTGCTGTTGATCGTGCCTTGCAGAGACAGGTCTTAAACGTTATCTGGTTTTACAGACAACACCGGCACGGCAACCCACCTTCTACTCTGTCTTATGATGACAAACTCGTTAAATGAATAAAATGAAAACATATTTAGTGGATATGAAGATACGAAAATATATGCACGATAGAGATCGATCTGCGAGAATAAACATCAGCATATAGTGTGCAGGCAGTTTCTTTAACGGAGAAGTTCACATGCCAGCCTTGGTTTGTTTTTAGGTTTTTTTTTGTCTGATAAAATTTGGAACTGTGTGCTATATCTAGCCAGAGTGCTAAGTAACCTCAGTGGGCGTAAGCGTGAGCCTTAGGACATTTTTAGTTACATTAAGAGTGCTAAAATCTAACCAGACATCTCAGATCTCTTCATATGCCAAGTTACAAACAACATAACTTAAAAATCAGGTAAACTGCCATGTCTATGCTTTCGTGAGCACCGCTCTTCAGTAGCGCTGTACTCCGATTTTATCTGCTAGAATGAATGGGACACAGCTACTCGAAACCTGAATTGTACAGTGCCAACTCCTTCATATTTCAAGCCGTATACCTCTGCTATAGTTTTCCTTCCTTCCTGCATTCTATAATTTTCAGGTTTCTGTTATATGATTTTATTTCACTAATATTAACTGCACTCTCCTCTACCGTCACCTGTGCACTTAAGAGAAACGAGCATACATGTGGCAGCGACTCTACGAAAGCCATGACAACAGCTATTGAAAAGCAGATAACAGAGCAAGGTACTGCGATAGACCCGTGGAGATTCCCAACTACGGACCTCAACAGACCTCTGCATGTAGGAGTCTCTACTACAGACTCAAAACAATCTCTGTAATTTATCCGTGTGTGACAGCGAACAACTCGTTTGAACTCTGAGCTTCAACTTCCCTTGACATCAGGGATTATTTTTTTTGAGTCCCATTTGCCCTCACGCCTTGCATTTCTCCCCTCACACATTATCCAGGGGGGTTCATGGATAAGGAAACAGCATAGAAGGGTAGTGTGCTGTTTAGTGTGATTGATAACAGCGTGTTGAAATAACACTTTTTAACCTCTTTTACAGGTGAATGGAGAAGTTTTTAAGTTTCATGGCTGGCTGTGGCACTGCCTAACCTCAGGGGTTCATCTCTGCATCAAGGGCTCTCTCTTTCCACACATACTGACTAGCAGAGTGACCTGTTGAGATTTTTTGACATTAATCCAAACATAAACAATGGTTTCAGTGTCCACACCCATGTAAATAAGGAATAAACCTCTGCGTATATTAAGATCTCCTCTCAGAACCATAATATTAGCAATCTCCAGTGTTAACAAATGAGCTTTCCCCAAGCTCTCCATCCTGCAAAAAAGAAGTATTTCTGGTAATACAGACAAATTTCCTGAACTTGCTTTCTGCTGATTCCCCCACACCTGCTCCAGACTTCCTTCATGTTATCAGATTTTTTTTTAATTAAGCATGAAAAATTGAGTTTGTTGAAATGAAATCTGTGACTCCCTAGCAATAACGTAATTTCAGCACCTAGTATTACTTGGATGAATGGCAGTAACTGTGAGGCTCATTGACAAATTCGTGAGCATTATGATTACTGGGATGTCAATTTACTATAAAATAATTTCCTGCCTAATCAGTCTATACAGTTGTTTTTCTGATATTCATCACACCCCAAAAAAAGTTAATTGACTCAAACAAGAGAAGTCAGAGGCAGGAGCATGAACATACACCAAGTTCTTTGACCCTCTTCTCAAGAACTACATTCCCTCAACTAGGCAAAGAAATGGAAATCTGCTCACAAACACGTTTGGTGCACTAAAGCTGTGAACTTTCGAAAATGCAGAACTGCTCAAGCCACATGTGTTATTGTCCCTACTGAAACCCACCTCGGAACCAGGGCGGGTACTTACACTTCAGGTCCAACGCTATTTTGGGGTATCGGACATTCAGTCCAACACTCTGTACTTCAGGTCAGTAGAGGGCTCTCTGAGAAAAGAGTACTATGAGGCTATGGCTACGTGAACTAGAGCATAGCCAGTCATAACAGAGAGCTCTTTCTGACAAAGGAAAGTAGGAGGTCTTCTAAATAATAAAAACTTCACTTTAGCACCCACCCTCTATAAATTAATACTGTTTTATTTACTCTCAGTATAGAAAATACTGATTAGGAAGTGATAGTGAGCAAAACATGGATTCTCCCTCTTTGCAGGTATCCTGTGCACAGGAAACAACACTTAACTGACTCCATTAAGGTGGTGCAGAGCATGAGGCATCCCAAAAGTTACCTACTAAGATATGCCAAAATCATAATAGCTTGGGCCCCTTACTCTGGAGTACAGAAGACTCTATTTATATGACCATATGCTACAATTTCTACATGGCTTATGATACGATTCTGAGGCACTGAGAAATTAAGGGCAAGAGTATTCTCTTAAGTGATTAATTTGCTTAAAATCTAATTTGTTGGCCAACTTTGTAATATACAGCACCTAGAGCAGTGAAAATACATTTTCTACAGATTTTATTCTCTGCTTTCAACTACTTGCACAAAAAAGAAACTCATGCTTATCACTGCTTTGTTTTCTGTGTACATGTAGAAATTCCTATATATGTATTTCTATGTACTTTATATAAATATATTTTGTGTATATTAAATGCATTTGAGAATCTTCTAACACGTGTATATTAGAAATATATTTGAAATTCTATTAATTTCTAGTGAGCTATTATACCCCACGCCCTGGGTTATAATGCCACAAGGTTATACAGAGTTTCCTTCCACTCACTTCTACCTTCTATCCAGATCACCGATGAAAGCGATATGAGTGAGGACATCGAGGGGTCATCATGCCGCTCCTCACACAGTAGCAAAGAGCAATCCTCCTCTCTTCACCCAGCACAGACTGGGCAGAGGTGCCTCGTGTCCTGCGAGACATCGCTTTGGAGCTCACTGTCATGGGACGTGACCAACACCATGACCGCAAACGGGTTTTGGACGGGACTAGACAGACTTAGGCAGAGCAGTGCACTTGAGAAGAGTTTATACAATGAATTTCATATTTACGTACGTCAAATTCTAGAGGTATCTTCTAAAAAAAGTTAGTCAGACTCTTTCCTAGTGTGTGTAGTCATGAGCATGTAAAAGGATGTGACACAATGCTCTTCAGCAATTCATGAGCTCCGGGTGAAGAGATCACACCGCGACAAGACAAATCTTTACATCCTTACAAACCCTCACGCTAGATTTCTTAAAGAGAATTTTAGAAGTTTGTTCTAGTGTTAATTCTTTTTTATCTCCAACTTTAAAGCCAGGTTGCTCTGGTTACCAGCTGCAGACTCTGAGTGACAAACACAGAAAATTTTGCTTTAAAGCTGAATGATTTGCATATAGCATTCCCATAAATCAAGATGCCATCATCACACAGAAAGTGACCTTACAAACGCTTTCATTCTGTGACCCTCTTCAGGAATAGCGGGAAGAGGGGGAAACTAGTGCTCGGTCCTTTTTGAAGAAGCAACGTTAACTGCCTGAAGCTGGTTGCAGGCAGTCCTGAGGAAACAGATTTAGCCATTGCTGTGGTAGAAAGAGAAGCATAGAATAAAATATGAAGCAAAATTTATTCAGCATATGGGAGGCAAAGATCTCTAATGACAACAATCACGTACAGAAATTGCACCTTGGACAGATCATCACTACCTTAAACCAAAACTGCATAGCTTATTTTATTTCTTATTTACATGTGTCATACAGACATTCAAAGGATAAAACACGCAGCTAGCTAACAGTGCACACGCTTTAGGACAAGAAATGTTAAGTGTTTTCTCTGGTTTAAGCCGTAAAGGAAAGTTTATAGTAAAGTAAGTAAATGTCATCTCAGAACAACAGACAAGGTGATCGGTGTAGGTTGCTGTGCACTGGTACGAAAAACCAGGATGCTGTGACTAACAGCTTGGACATCACGCTCTTCCAGGCTAATAAAAGCCTTCACTGTGTTTGCTACCAGTTAATGAATATCAGTACCTTTCCCTGACTTATGTGTGTAAGACTCCAATCAAGATGTTAGCACAACCAGCCCTCCCTACTCACGATACAGAAAATCAAAGCATGAGATGGTAAGACTCTGCAAGATAATTGATAATTTTGTTAACAGTTGCCAGACAGTTGGCTGGGTCCTGCTCGTCTACAAGCCTTACAAGTCAGACAGTAATGACTAACAGATAAAATAAGCAGCAGCGCAAGTCTGCATTTAATCACCCAGGTTCACAAGCACTCTACAGAACTATAGATCAGCCTAGAAACAGTATGTTGTCTTACAGTCCTAATTAATCAAAATATCTTCTCATATGCTTCAAGACACAAACATGAACCAAGAATCTTCCTGAATTAGGATGAATCCCAGGCTCGTACATTCAAGGACATCCAAGTACTTGCAAAGTTTCTATTTGATCTGTAAAGCCAGTTCTTCTGCTGAATCTGCAGGACTCGGTCTGAAACTTGTGGCATTGTTAAAAACAGATAATAGTCATCAGTGGAGTGCAATAATAAAGAAATCTGCAATAGGAAGCTTCAACCACGGCTTTCAGTTTAGACCTTGATATCATCTTTTTAATTACTCCTCTTTTATAAAAATGGATTTGATTTAATTGAATGCCTAAAAAAAAGTCTCTAATCACACTTCATCAGCATACAATTATTATTCAAAAGAAACCATATGTACTATTAGGCACTCTTAATTAAAATAATGCATATACTCTGCCTCAGTACCTAACAGCCATTCTCCTTGATTCTTATTATTCCTTTTCTTCCATTATTGTGACAATACAATTTTTCTTCTGTTTTTCCTCAGCTATCCCCATTTCGTGTCATACACTTTTTCAACATTAACCATCATATCAGGACACTGAGATGTGTTAATATGCCACCATCCTTTAATCTCATTGCATAGCATGACCTTCAATGTGAGTCAGACCTGACTACGAAGACTTGTGAGAAGAGGATGAGGAAATGCTATAACAGGAGCCTTAAACTGTATTCTGTTTTGACTGAATTTTATTTGCAATTATGATGTTCTCCAAGTGGCCAAACTGAAAGAAGAAAGTATGTTAGGCAGCAGTCAGTCCTTGGAGAGAGACAGGCAGGATCTGGAGAGAACCAGGGACAAGGGATGGAAAAATTGAACCTAGGAGTTGAAGAACTTGAAGAAAAGCATCAGTGAGGGGTTGAGGCAATGGTTCCTTGAGGAACTTGGAGAACTTGGACAGTCAGTCCAGCATAGACTCAAGAGAATAAGCATTACAAAAAGATTCATGAGAACACTATAATATTAAAGACTCCCTAGCCTCTCAAACTCAGAAAAGCTAAGACATTTAACTGTTATAGAGAGGAAATACTGGGGTTTTTTTCTCTCTTGCCACCTCTTGATGCACAGGTACCTCACATTTTTCCACTTAGGTCACCCTAATCAGTCAGGATTGGAGCACTGACAGCTCATTAACCATGACAGACTAGCCCTGAGGGAGAGACACTAGTGAACCACAGTGCTGAGGATTCAAGGGAAGCTGAAAAGACATAGTTCTGTAGTATATAGCTCATAAAAACGACCCATAAACATTAACAGACACATTCCACTTCAGGGGAGAATTGGATGGATAATATACTGAGGCTACCCCCAGACACCAAGATATACTGCAATACCCACAAAGAGGCTCAATTTCCTTCTTAGGTAATTACTTCAATTAGGGTTTGAGTCTGCTCTTGGATATACTTGTGTAGTAGCTACCAAGCCAGAAAGGTATTTAAGCTTCTTACTAGTATCATAATTCAAAGATGCAATGACTGTGACTTTTTCACTCTACTTTTCACATCAGAATATTCAATCTTCAATGTACACCTTGCAAGATACATAGAACAGTTGACTTACATTAATAGTTTGAAATTTAAACCTCAAAAGGAGATCTCAAACCTCCTCCTGTAATTAAATAGTATAACTTAACAAATAAAGGTGGGGGGAAGATTGGTTGTTTAATTTTAAGAAGAAAACATTAATTAAAGATGAATATGTTTGGGACTCGGCAAGCTTCCCTCAGGCTTGGGGAAATGCCAACTCTGACAAACTCTTTGAGCCTTCGGGAATCCCAGGTCAGTTTGATGAACCTACTGAAGTATTTTATAATCAGCTGGCATGCTCCTGAGGGTACCAATTTACCTGAAAAAGCAACTCCCACACCTTTCACTTGTCCCTGAAGAACAATGAATAAAGACATAAACAAATAATGTTTCTCATCACAGAACATTTATATACACAGAGAAAGAAAACTCAGAAGAATGTCCTGTGTTATAGAATGGCCTTTGAAATTCATAAGGAACACTAGCAATAAAACTCATAATATCTGAAGGTAGACTTGAGATTTATTACCACATCTGAGGCTGTAATAATACACCTGTTACTAAGATAGTCAAATTCCGATGGCCATTTCACTCCACTGCACCCTATCTTTATGTGGGCTCTGTATTAAAATGAGAAAGGCAGCATGATGTAATGGCAACAAAGATTAAATAGAGAAGCACATTTTAAAAGCATATAATCTTACAACACTGCAGGAAATGTTACTACTTGCTCAGATGACACCAGTTGCTGTTAAGAGAAAAAAAAATTCAGTGATAACCTATAGTACTGAACCATGGTTGCTCCAGGTACTACCTGTTTTAAATATCTTATTATTTATAACCATCATTACTGTTTAAGCACCAAAAATACACTGCATGTCTCAGAAAACAATTCAAAAGGCATCTACTCTGAAAGGCTTGTCACTTGTCTTAAGCTTATCCAGTCAAATCAAACAAAGAAGCAGGGGCACGGCACGTGAAAGGCACAAGTGACTTGAGACTATCTGTTAAGCCTTGTAGTAAGAACAACTCAAGGCTCAGGACTCACCTTGTTGTTAAGCATCATATTTTTGTTAGCTTCTGGTCTTGCTATTGATTGTGTAACCTTTGTTTTGGCTTAGCTGAATGCCTGTTTGTCTTCAGCTTTAGATTAACTTTCTGGAACAGATGAGTTCATCATAAAAGACCTCAGTATGGACAAGGAGACAAGTTCTCTAGGAGAGGTAACAACAAGGATAGAGATCTGATGACTGTACTGAAAGAAGACTATGAAAGGGACATAGTGGAAAAGAAGGGGTTTGAAAAAGGCAAAAGATTTAGAAAGAAAAACCCGTTGGAATTTGCTGCACAACATAAATAGGACCCGGGGGAATTTCTGAAAGAGGAGATGGCAAGAGGAAGATCATTTTGACAACAACAGTATAGATGGATTGCAGGGAGAAAAAAAGACTTGCAAGGCAAATGTGTCATGACAAGAGAAGATTAGGATGCAGACAAGTGGTTTGATCACAAGGCCAGGGAGAAAAGGATGGATTTTTAGCAATACTATAGAATGAAAATGTATCAGAGGAAATGTCCTTCGGCGTACTGTAATCAGTGTGTACTCAGCATAATTTCCCCATACAATGCAAAATTCCAAATAAATTGTCCTCTAAGCTGAAGAAGTACTGCAGAATATGGCATCGATATATAGTGAAGAGATTAGTGGGAGTGCTGATGGTATCCAAAGTGATACGTGCATGCACATGCGTGTGTACTTGCACACACAGATCAAAAACTCATCTCAAACTTCTTCTGCACGTTAAAATTGAAGACAGATGCAGTCACAGACAAAATTAGATTTTCAGAACTAAAAATAAGCTAAGAATTTCCTTTTTTTCCCCTCTGCAGTGGAAAGGTAATGTATATAGGCATTTGATGCACTCTGAATAGCCTTAAACTAAAGGTAAACTAAACTTCAAAGGAGTTTTCATACCAGAGTGGAATTTCTAGAATGTTTTGCACTATGTCAATATTGTATGTCAAAAATACAAAACACATTTTGAAGGTTTTTGTTTGTATATTCAGAGAAACTAAAATACCCTACAAAAACCGTTTGGATCTCTTGGGTACATCATAATGCTGTAACAGCTTCTGAGCCCCAATTAACAATAGTTTCATCCAAGCATCATCCAATAAGGATATGGGGAACTTCTGGGGTGAGGAACCAATCAGAACGCACACTTGATACTGGATTTAGTTTTCATTTATGGACCTAGTGAAAAAGACAGCCTGTAGAGTTCACTCAGGAGCCAAAAGCAGTAGGTAACAAGTAACAAACTGTAAGTTTTTTTCATACCTTTTAAACTCTATTTCATGTTGTGAATACTGACCTCTTAAAACATTTGAAACAAGAAAAATAGAAACAACACTAAATCTTGTGGGTTTGAGGAGCTGCTAATTGCATATTGCTCAGTGGTCACAGTCCACCATTGGGAGGGTTGTCCCAAGAGAGAACACGTAAGCATCTCCATGTCTGCCCAGTCCCAAGTGTTTAAATATTCCATACTGCGAATACCAGACACTAGACGTAGTATTAGGTAAGACCACTCTATTATGCTGATTTTAGTAATATTTCTTTTACTCTCCAGGTAATTTTATTCTCCAGCATTCCCCTGCAGAAAAACCACGTGTCCCTGGATAGAGGTCTTCTACATGTCTTCAGTTCAGCTTTTTGCCTTTTCTGCTTATTTTGCTCAAATAACAACTGACATTTGCAAATGAGAGGATGAAGTGGGAGAGTAGTACCATCCAAGCAGAGGGCTTTATTTCTGCAGAATATTACATTAAAAGAGCCCAGCAGCTATTAGCGCTTATTAATTGTCAATTACAATAATAGCCATATTTAACAAAAAAAGAGTAGGCTATGCTGTAAGTCATGAGAAAAACCTTTTTAAATGTCAGCCCTGCTAGTCTAAAAGACTCTTCACCCTATTCATTCAGTTATCATTTTGTAGTTTATAATTAAAGTGCTAATGTATATCAGAATTCTTTGATCTCAAAATAAAGGATTCTTTTACTAAAGAAATTAAGAACACAGCAGTTACAGCAAAATCAAGTTTCCAAGTAAAAATTAAACGAAACAACCCAAAGTAATGTAATTAAGGAAAAACTATTTTTGTTGAATAAGAGAAGGAAAAAACTTTGTGAGTAGTCATTCTGGTTTGTGGAACAGTTCATCAAGCAAAGTAGCAAAAGACCTTCCTCTTCGATAGCTAAATACAATCTAGGAAGAAAGGAAGTGTACTGTACCATCAGGAATGGACTAAATGACCTCAAAGTTCTTCATCTTAAGTTAACGAGTAGAGATAATTCACGTCCTGAAATCTAACTTCAATTAGCATGAGTTATCATAACGATAACTCATGTAGCATCGCGTCCATTTTAATTCCTGATTGCATAGTTAAGGGAATAGATAGTCAGCAGGATGTTATGTCACAAAGTCCATCTAAATTAATGCAAGTAAAAAGAACTATGTGTAGTCATCTACTCTATGTACCAGCATTATCTTAAACACTCAAGGTTAGCAGAACTCTTAACATAGTCACATGTTAAGACACTCATAGTCATACGTATAGACACTCTTGTGTCTTACTTATTCAAAACAGTGTGACTGAAATCTGACTTTAAAAACCAAAGGAAAAAAATTCCAGCATTAAATCTGTCCTTTGGTCTGCTAAGAATAATCTATTTGGGTCACTGGAGATGTTAACTGGAGTACGTGTTTCCCCGCCCCAGGTTAGAGGACAGGTACTAAAAAAAGCTGGTAACTAAAAGGGATAGATAGTCAGTCAGCAAGCCAGGAAGATCCCACACCGCTTACCTGCCAGTACCACCAGTCACTCCTGAAAATGGAACTTGAGCTTTGGAAAAATCCTTCAAAAGCAACTACTGGCTCAAAGATGTGAAGGGACATGAGGCAATCTTAGCTGTTCTGTGAGCTCTGATATTGTCAACCCTTCGCTCACATTCTGCTCCTCTGGGAAAGGTTAAAAAAAGAAGTCAGCAAAGCCTAATCAGTCTGCATTCAGTTTGAATGCGCTTTGGATTAGGCAGTTGAACAGATTTCATAAACAATATAAACATATTACTGTTGCGGTGAGCAGTGTAAAGGATGTGTTTTGCATTTTTCTCTTCATTACTTTCTTGAATTAAAACCACTAAGCCTTGCAAAAAAACCAACACAATTCAGTCTCAGGGGACTAAAAGAGTCTCTTTCTTAACATTAAAAACGTTTCCATTAAAACCATGTGACTCAAGATCATCTTAAGTATTTCCTACATGACCTCTAAAAACAAGATTTCTAGTTCTGCTGCCTTTTGAGACACTATGAAAGCTAAGATTATTGGAACAGATACTAATCTTAAAGTTATTAGGTTTTGATTCTTGAAGTCACAGTTAACCATTTTTAACATCCAACTAGTTGTGTAAGAATGGAAGCTTGAAAGTCCACTACGACTATGGAAAATATGGCAGAAATAGTCCAAGAAACAGTTATGGATCAGAGGAGACTGCAGAATTTTACCACAGTATGTACTTCCCAATGGCTTCGCTTTGTTCCGTTCTTTGGAAAACACAGGCAAATCATACACCCCAAATATGAAAAGGTTGGGCACGTAGGACTTTACTAAGGAGTTGCTTTGCTTAAGTTCAAGTACTTTGGAAAAGCACAGGTGAAGAACCGTGACGAATAAATAGTCACTAAATTTTTTTCTAATGAAGAAAAATATCAGTGAATTAAAGAGGACTCTGAAAATCTGGCTAGAAAAAATATTTTCTTCTGTCAGTACTAAACTTTGGTTACCTTCTTTTCAAACACTTTGAGCTGCTTCAGGCGTTCAAATACAAAAGTTGCTAAAAAGACTTAGCTTAGGATCAGGGATGCGCTTTCTAGAGTTACTATGAACATTTAGGGACTTGACCAAGCTGAGACTAGAAGCTTTTAAAACATACTGTCTTCAACCCTTTGGAATGTCACTGTTTTCTTTGTCTTCTCATGCAAATGACACGTGTTAACCTCTAAATCAAATGACTGTATTTCTTCCTGTTTACAATTTTTCATGACTGCTTCCACGTTTCTCCTGTACCTTGTATGAATGACACACAAGACCCAAAAATAAAGCTGAGATAAAGCTGAGTTCTAAAGCAGACTGCTCCTCAGGTTAATACCCTGCCAACAGCCTCTAACAGAAAGGCACGAAGTACATGAAAAGAACTACGGACAGACAAGTCCCAGATGAAAAATAAATGCAAAAGTAAACTTCCACCTTGAGCCGCTAACATCGAAATGAAATTAAAATAATCTCTGACAATGAGAGACTCTGGAGAAGGGGTCTCTGTGTACATCGCCTTTAAATTACTATTTAAAAATTAAGGTGAGACTGGTAACTGAATTGCTGTTATGTATTTGAGTGTCTGGAACATAACTTGCAAATCATGTAATGAAAAGAAACGCATGATTATGCAAAGCATTACGTATTTCAAACCTCTCTTTAAAAAACACTTGTGCCACTCTAACAGATTCCATTAGACAATATGAAAGTAGGAAAAAATAACTGGGAATGAGGACATGGAAACAGGTTCTGGATTACAAAAGCGTTCTGCTTATAAAGCATCCTTAAGAACAACCAAGGAGCTCTACTTAAGTACTGCCAATAAAGACATTCTGCAGTGTCCTAGAAGGTTTCTAGTCAGCACGAGATGCTGTAGGCAAGCAAATTAAGACGACAGTACAAGCAGGTTGTAATATGTGAAGTGCCATGTTGCTGGATTCCTCAAACATGAATTGAATCTGGAGACAGTCTCATGTAATAACCGTACTGATTTCAGTTAACTCATGGGTAATAGTGAATGGCCTTTTCTAGTTTGTAGCAGCTGGGTATCCAGCACATGATCACCATCAAGGATTACAGACTAATGCTTTATAGACGTGAGGACCGTGATAGCATTACTTTGGTCAATTATGTCCTGGCCTGCCCAAAGCTCTCAGATGTTTCACCAAAATCGCTTTTTCTTAAGAATGATAAAAGGCATGATGATATAAACAGCTTTAAATGAGATACTGAAGAGTCATGACAAGTAAAGGGTATATTTTAAGGCAGAGATGTGTTTTTTCTTCAATATTCTCAGAAGACCAGCTCTATTTCTATGATCTGCATCAGTGAATCAATTCAAGCTGAAAAACACAAAACTTCAAGGTTTTTAAAGGAACGAAACATATTTCCGTGGCATATGTCACAGCTTTTCTAAGTGATACTCGTTCTCCACTGAATGGTAGCAAGTTTTTCTTTTCATATATGATCATAATTATCTCAAATCTTACTTACACGTAGGTCTTAAAAAATAACCTTGACATGAAAAGGACAAGCAGCAATAGAATCATATGGTGACACAGTGAAAATTACAGAACATGAAGACACTCACTATGGGACTTAAAAAAAAGGTTTTTTGACAGCTTCTGAAAAGTAGCAAAACCCCAAAACCGACCCAACCACATGCCTGCTAGATTTACCAAATAATATCTTCCTGGGTAGCAAAATTGTCCCCAAACAAGAACTAGGCTTCTGGGCAAAGCATCTCCACAGCAGCAGGAGAACTGAATTCTCCATGTAGTGAAAGAACATGGTGAATTTCTTTTTATCATTTCTGCTGCTTTTTGTCCTCTCAAAATGCTAGAACAGAGTAAAAGTACATAGCCTGGGCTATAACCAGAAAAAAAGTTTTAGAATTGAATGCACTGAGAAAATGAAGTCTCCATTTTTTATGTTCCTAAGATCCTCACTTCCTTGCTTTGGTTTCTAATCCAGTTTTGAAGCACCCCAGTGACTACAAGAATCATTAAGAGCAAAGTCAGAACTTACTTATGGGAAAAAGATAAAATAATCTTCATAAAAATGCAATTATAAGAAAAATATTCAGAGCTTCCAGAATTGCTATTACCGCAAATCATATGGGTTCTCACAACGGTTTTGAGTACATAGAGCATCTGGGATGGCTGGTATTGTCAAACAGCCAGCAACCACAGTCTAACGGCACACTAACCAAATTCAGTGGCTAGTTGTCAAAAAAAATTGCACATCCACTATCCGTCACCACACAGAGAGCATCACGCGCCTTTCTGCTGCAGGAATTTAGTGAAGTACCTTATGGACCATACACAAGCTCGCTTAAGTTCGGTGTCTTAGGACTGGCCACGTGGGGATATTAGGGCTGTGCTCCAGATTAGAATCTGGCCGCCAGCATAGCTCCATCAACACAAACCAAAACAAAATGACCCTGCTCAAGTCCTGAGGAGAACACACTCCTGGCCTTCAGCTTTGCTTTCCCCTGGAGACCTGGGACAGGCAGCGGTACAGAGAGAAGTGTCCGTAAAAAGCATCACTCCACTGCTAGTGAGTATATTGCGAAACAACTTTACGCACTCTAATATTTTCTAGGGGCTTGCCATTCTAAAAACTTTGTGTCTATTTGTAAGTATTGATCCCTTCTGCTTTCAGAAGTCCACCAGGAAAACCTACCAGCAGTTTATTGTGCCTATAAAGGGAAGATGAAAAGTAGATCATTAACACTAATATATCCTCCGTTTCTGGACAGGCTGAATGCGTAAGACATTAAATGGGACACAGATTTACAGCTCTTTATTGTGGAACTAGAGCTCCATTCTTAAAAATGTGCCCATGTAGCTGCTGTCTTCTGTTACACACTGGCACCACGACTGCCCAAAGCTTGTCAGGATTTGGTGCTTCTGCCCACGTTAGAACCTGTCTTCTCCAACAAGCAAGAGAAGAATTTCTAGTGTCAGTCGAGGACTGCCAAGGAAGGGAAAAGTCAAGGCCTTCCATCTCACGGACACGTCTCTCGCCGTGGTCCACTTCTGCGGGCTGAAGTGCATCACCAAGCGCCTTTCAAAGAGCCCTTCGCTCTCCTGCCGCATGGCCTGGGAAACCAGCGACAGTAGAGCCCAGCAGGAGGCACGCTGAGGAGAGAAGTTACACGTTCCACGTATGGGTAGAGTTCTGCTTTTAAAGAAGTAATGCTGAATCTCTTCTCTGACAGCTAGTCAGTGAGAGACTGATGATATAATAACTCTAACAGTGTGATGAGACAAAAGCACTTGCTGTAGATTCATTGACTGTAGCCAAGTATCTTAAGATTTATTTTTATTTACTTTTGTTTCACTAAGGGAAACAAATGGCTCTAGAGGATCCTTGTCCTCCCCAGGAAATAGATTAATTAGACAATGTGCCAGCTAAACAGAAACAAGATTTTAAACAGAATTCTTTCATTAAAAGGTAATCTTATGTATTAACTACATATAATTCAGAAAAAAAAAAAGTTGTCTGAAGTAGCCTGTAGGCAAATACGTTACAGAGTGATACTGTCATGTCTGGGTGTGGTAGCATCCACAAAAACATGGTCCATGCTACAAAAACGGCTGCTATGCTATCACACAGTTGCCCATTCTGTATCTTTTCACAGGTGTGGTCAGAAGGTCTCAGGTAATTTGTGTAGTGCAGGTCACGAACCCTCTTGTTTGGGATACGCCCTGCACAGTGTATGGGTTTAAACGGGGTTTGGTATTAATGTTTAGAAGTGGATGGAAAGTTCGTCATCAAGACATAAATACTATCGTAGTCTTGTTTCCTTCTCTCCTGATGTGTTTTGTGAGTTTGCTTCTACTACAGCAGTGAAGAATGCAGTAACATTTCTGTATGGAGTTACATCCCTTCGGATCTCTAGACATAAGCAGGAGTGATCCAATTTTCCACAGAAAATCAGTAGAACAAGAGCCTTGCAAAGGAATATAGCGATGAATGGGGCAACTAACAATCACGTCACCAATGCATCGCAAGTTAAATATAATAAAGTATAATGGGAAAATGTGAAAATATTTTTATATTTATTTATATTTATAGTTTTATGTTTATTTATACTTATTTATTGTTAATATTTATTTATACTTGAAAATAATTTTTTAAAAAAATCCAAACATAAAAATCCTTCCAGTAAAGGATGTTTTAAAGTTTTGCAGTAAATGAAATTCTTAATTTTTATTTGTTTTTAATTGAACAAAATCTACTTGATACTTAATTTACTTAACTTTTTTTTCACATTTAGCTTTTTTTATGTGGATGTGGGTTTGATTGATAGAACAGAGCTGTTTGGAACAGCAAATAACTTACTAATTTAGGGTAATGCTCTCTTTCAAATGCAGTGATGTAAAGGAAGTATTTAGAACACAGAGCTTCTAAGATAAGCAGGTTTGGAAAAGCACTTCTGTAACACATTTTATCTGGAAAAATATTACTGCTTAGAAAACAACTAGAAAAAGTTCCGTATGATAAATACTTGTTTCCCTCTGTCCTGTGAGGTTTAACTGAGGACAGAGATTTTTTTCCTGCAAGAGAAAGGGAATTCAAATGAAAGATTCCTAATTTGGTGTGGAAAAAGGAAAAAAAAAAGAGGAGACAGAAAAGTTTTGATTACCTTATATCCTCAACATTAGCACTCAGTCCTCCACATTAAGCAAAATATCTGTGGAGTTCCAAGGAAGTTTTTGTATTTTTTGGAAACCATGATACAATGTCATTCTGTTTTTGGCACCGCAGCATAAAAAGACACGTTTCATTCTCTTTGCCTCATTAGGATCTCAAGGGAGGCTCCTGTCAGCTGCAAGTTTGTTCAGTTTATCTCAAGAAAAAAGGAAGAAAAAAGCTTAAAATATTCCTCAGATATGTCAATCACAAGGATTGCACTGGCTAGAACATCAAGTTCAGAAGAATATCATTCGTGTCAGTTAAGATAGAATCTCTCTGTGGCCCCATTTTCATCACTTTTAGAAAAGACGCTATCTATGTAACAGCTCAACCTCAGCCTGCACTTACCCCAAAAGCAAACTGCGCTACATAAGGGTGTTCAGTGATTCCAGCTTGTATTCCTTTTTACGTGCCATTTTCTTAGCTGAGAAGTACGTCTTTAGGATCACAGTTTCACAAAAGATAAAGAGTATTCAAATTTGAATTGGCCAGGGAAAGCAGGCCTGACATTCAATCTTAAAGCATCTCCTTACTTGGCTCTGTAAAAATTATTAAAATCCCAAAATTCTCAAGTTCTTCTGCAGGCTATGTTCATTTATATTCAAATGTACTGCTTTATTTCCAGTCAGGTAGTAAAGATATACTCTCCTTACTGACTTCCTTTCATGTGGCTATGTTTTTATTGTATTTCCAATAGTTGCTCAACTCAAGAGCACATTGCACCAGGTCTTTGATTCTACGAGACATACCTGTTTTAATGTGCTCACATAATTTTACAATCTCTTATTCATTATCATGTTGTCATTTTTTATTACAATACAGCTGTTAGGAATGGCGACTGTTAATATTTGAGACAGTACATTATTTTTTTTTTTTTTTGACATCAAAATAAAAGTACTGATGGAGATCAGAGTATTAATCTAGCATCACGGCTCCTTCCTCAGGAAGGCGAGCCATTTCAAGCAACTTTTAAGCACTGTGTACTGTGGTTTCAATGCATGTCGTGCCACCTCCGGCAATGTAACGCATCAGGTGGCAAACGAACTACATCACATTTTGCTGCCATTTAAAATAAATAGTGATAGAGATACAAAGTGTGTTTCTCACAAAGAGTTTAGCTCTCTTGTTTTGTAAAAGCTGGTTGATGTTTGGATCAAGCACATTGCTGGAGCCAATTATTAACCACGTTCTGTTCGTTGCTGGGGTATGCAACTTACGAATCGTGAGATTTCATAAAGCTGTTTTAAAACTCATTGTCACTCCCTTTCCAGATTCGTGAATAATCTTAGAGAAAAAGCATAGTAGAAGGCATCTACCCTGCATAGGAACAGAATACACTGTTTCAGTCGGAAGGGACGTACAACAGCCCTCTAGTCCAGCCGCCTGACCAATCCGGGGCTGACCAAAAGTTAAAACATGTTGTTAAGGGCATTGTCCAAATGTCCCTGAAACACTGACAGGCTTGGGGCATTGACCGCCTCTCTAGGAAGCCTCTTGCAGTGTCTGACTACCCTTCTCAGTAAAGAAATGCTTCCTCCTGTCCAGTCTAAACCTCTCCTGGCGCAGCTTTGAACCATTCTCGCACATCCTATCACTGGATCTCAGGGAGAAGAGCTCGGCACCTCCCTCTCCACGTCCCCTCCTCAGGAAGCTGTAGAGAGCAATGAACTTGACCCTCAGCACCCTTTTCTCCAAACTAGACAGCCCAAAACCCTCAGCTGCTCCTCACAGGACCTTCCTTCCAGCCGTTTCACCAGCTCTGTCCTCGTTGCAGCCCTCTTCTTGGCTACTCCAAACAGGAAAGGGAAAAAAGGGCTATATAAGGTAATCTCTTCCTTGTACCTCATGCACCGGCTGTAGAAAATGACTAGCTGGCAGCACAATTCAGGCCAAACCAATACACCTTTGAGCATATAGCTTTCTGTTAAAAACCTGGTATTGTCTTTCACTTATTTAATGTAATTTCCCCAATTAAATAAACTGTGATCATTTAACCACCCTTGTGGTAAGCAACATAGTTTGCAAAAAATGACTGGCACAACAAAAAACACCAGAGCCTGAGTAACTAGCTAGCAAACCACTCTGCAATTCAAGTCTGACCAGATTCGTGGTTTGATTTAACTCTGAAAGAGACCCTACTTAAACACAGCATAGGAACTGATTTTTCTTTAGGTAATGAGCTGCATTATGAAACAAGTTTATTAATGGCAAATTAAAAAAAATGGTTACCTAATAAAATTGGGTGATGGAAATCTGCCTTCTTCGAGTCTGATTTTCATTAACTCACCATAAATACTGCCACCATTAAAATGGGAAAGCATTTTTAGGAATTGCACTAAAACATATACTTCCTTAAGTAATGCGTATCCCTTAGGTGTCCAGCAAGTATTTTCCAAATTAATTGACTAATCCTAAAGCATATTTACGAACCCTGCAACAAATTTATAATAACCATAAAGGATACAAAAATCTTACCGATAAATCCCATATGAAGTTTTGATTCAGACATTTTTCTTGTGCACTTTACAGGTACAAGCAATGGATTTGTTTCTAAATCACAATTTTGGAGCTCAGCTGTTCGCATCCGAGTTACAAATACAGCCCGTAAACATTAACTCTTAATTAGGTTTTATAAATTCCGGTCAGAACTTCCACAGTGAGTTCCTGAAGTCCAGGTGGAATAATGAGTTTCATAAAAGCCTTTGTAATCTGTTTCTCGTGTTGTCCTTCAAAGTTCAGAACAAATCACACTCCAGCCACAAAGCACCTTAGTTTTTTTGAAAAGTGACAATTTGTTGTTATTTGTCAGGTGTAGCCACAGTGTTTCTACACTTCTACTGAAATAACAGCAGTAACAAACATGGAAAGGACTTTTTAAATTTAAGGCATGTATTTTAAGCAAATCTAAGAATCAACTTGCCATACAGGACATACATAAAGAACTAATCTTCCTTGGGCTAATTTCAACACCCTTTCAGTTCAAATTTCAAAGCCTATCAACAATTATACCGTTGCTGAAATAACCACTTTTACGCTACCCTCCGCATGCACTTCTCGCCGTCACCCTTACGCAGCCACTGAAGACTGTACGGCAAATGAGAGCTGAGAGCTGAAAACAAAACAACCCCTAAAGCAACACCACGGACAAACCCAAATGATTGCTTTTCAGTCAGATCAAACTTAATCCTGCTCGCTCTGTGGAAGCATTCGGACTGGCTTAGGGGAACTGTGCAACTGTGAAGTCAGCAACATTCAACGGCTGGATACTTCTGATCGTCTTAATTATTATATTAGTTTCA
The DNA here is from genome assembly GCA_009769605.1 of Bucorvus abyssinicus. Taxonomy (NCBI): domain Eukaryota; kingdom Metazoa; phylum Chordata; class Aves; order Bucerotiformes; family Bucorvidae; genus Bucorvus; species Bucorvus abyssinicus. The sequence continues at coordinate 6,720,348 of CM020035.1, read as the reverse complement.
AAGCCTTCTAAAAATCCAATGTCAATAGCGGGTGCTGAAAACTTGACATTCAGCTCAGAATTTGATAGAATGCAGCTGACAGGAAGGGAAGAGGTAGTAAATCAGAAGTGATGTATCGAAGACAGGGGGAAGAAAGCTTTTCTTGTTATTTTAGGAATTTTTTTTACCCTTCCTGAGATACTTCTAAGAGTATGAAAAAAAAGTTGAACTGAAAAATTAAAATCCAATAGTGTTCTTTCACAGAAAGGTAAATAAATTATATTAAAACCAAGAGGTGTAACAGTAAAACTTTTAAGGTTACTACGTCTTTAAGTACTTATATAAATGAACTTTTACTTTAATTATATTTATACAATTCCTTATATTACATATTGACTTTCTATTAAAAAACTCATTTGCCAAATCCTCTCGTTATAGCACAAAATCTAAACCCCAAAGGCCATAGAGTGCTCAGCCACAAGCTCTGCTCATACAAGGGAATGTTCTCCATATTTCAAGCGAAAATAAAGAGGAGGAAAAGGAACTTTATCTCTTTTTACGTTGATTCGATCAATTTTGCTTTTTTATGATACCTAAAATTTCTGTAGCAGAGTATTTATTCCACTGAGCCTAATCAAGTTTTTTGGTTGCATAAATATAAGCATTAGTCTTTTGTCTTCAGAGTGCTCTGCTGCTTCCTTCTAAGCTTTGGGACTGAATTCCCCTCTCAAGCATAGCAACGTCAACGTGGCGTGCTACTGGATAATTACTAATGGGATGCAGAATATGGCTTATAATTTAATTCCCAAATAGGTCTGATATTCACAGAGCACAACAAAACTACACACATTTTATTTTGAAATATAATGAATTGCATTTGCAGCTGCTGCCTCGCATTTTGCAGCTGAAAATCTCAGAGTGCATCTGCACTTACGGGCTCACACACTCTGTGAGCAGCTAAAAATCTGACCAGTATTTCTCTTTATACGTGCACTTCATGCAGAGCATTGGCTCCTATCCTGGTTGAAGCCAGAGTGAACACCACGTAACTGTAAGAAAACACTACGTTTTTATGAATGATTCTTCAAAGTACTGTTCAGGACATACACTTCTTCAAAATAAAGTTAACAAAACCTCTGTATCTCTGTTTCTACATAATCATATTATTTTTAGATGAGGAAAAGGCTGCAGCATACTAGGATATACTACTCCATTACTCCAAAACAATTTCTATCCTTCTTTCCTTCTAGCCTTCTAAATGTTGCTTTTCATTTATTAGTTACTGGACATTTTTCTTACAAAGATTTTAGGTCCAAATGCTGTACTTCTAATATTAGTTTAAATTGTGAACTGAAATTATTTCAGTAGATAGCGTATCTTTGAAAATCAATACTATATGTGCATAGTTGGAATTAGGCTGCAATTTATGAAACTCCTCGCCATTAGTTTTACATGAAGGTATTAAAATAAAAAATAGCTTCGTAGCCAGTATATTATCTCTGCTTATGAAACAGAAATATCATTTCCACTGTGGGAAAGTACATCTTCTATATTTCTTTCGTTTTACGGTTAGTTTGCCACAGATCATACCCAGTTCCTGGCCCCAGGAACTGCTGGTGGATGGGGTGATCACCCCTGTTGGTTGACTAAATCTCACGCGCATTATATTAGCGCATGAGCCTGAATCTATTCTGTTGGACTCAAATGGAAGTGGAAAGGATCATCCTTGAACTGGTAAGTCCCAAAGGGAAAACTGACCATTAGAAGTCCAAACTTATTTGCCTTTGCCCCTTCTTGCTATCCAAGTGGGAATAGCCTCATCTACCATGTGACGGGCAGCCAGAAAGCCCGGTTCAGGCAGTAAACAGTGACCTTTCTCCAGCAGGAATGCACTCAAGAAGGCGCGTTTTGCTTTCCGACACTACATGCCTACCCTGAATTCTTTCAGTGTGATTATCACTTACTGTCTGGGGCAGAGAATTAACTGCTTTTATAACATGACTGAACACAACCGGTTTCAGGCTCGCAGGGAGACAGTATTCCCTGCCTGTAATCACTGCTTAGCAGAGCCTTCCTCTTCTCAGAAGTGCTGAACAGATCATAAACCCAAACTCTGGTGTTTTTCCAAGAGGATCTCTTCCCGCGTACCTACTGAAATAAGAAGAAACAGCTTAACCACCCCCACTGTTCCTGATACAGGACCTTCAGTCCACAATTCTCTGAAAGACACTTCTACTAATTTTATAATTGTAGTTTAAGCCTAATCACCTATTCTTAATCTAATGTTAATTGGTCTAATCTTAGCTGCCTTAACACTACAGCATCTCAGCAAACTGGCAGTATTTTTTTATTGTTAATGACTATGCCGGTAATAAAAACAGATCAATAAACGAGACGTTCTCCTAGGGATTTTGTAATACCTTTAGCTTATATTCTTTTTTTTTTTTGACTCATCATAATTTTTTTTCAAGTATTTACTCATTTTGTCTCACAACTTTCATACTTCACAAAATTTTTTCACATTGTATTTGAAAAGACAGTCTTCATTGACGCCAATTTTCCCAGCCTTCATCTTAGGAGATGTATTAGAAAACACATAATCGTACATTTTCAGTCATACCTGATTTAAACACCTGCATATCAACATATTAGGAGATAGAATAAAAGGAAACAAAGGACAAGAGCGAACTACAGTTTCATACACTGGAGTGTGTTACATAAACATCTTAACGTTTTTAATCACCGAGAGTACATCAGGTTTCTCATACACCGCCAGAGTTACAAAACAATGCAGAACAATAGTTTCAAATAAAGATTATCTGGAAGCAGATTTTCAGAGCACATCTGCCATGACGGCATCAAAGAGCAGGGCCTGTGAAACCGACCCAGTTACTGCCACATTGACTGTAAAATGCAACTGAGAGGATTTTACGGTGCAGCACATTGAAATATGAAGTTCCAGATGTTTATTTTGGCTCTTTAACAGGAATTAAGGGCTAACTTTCAAAAAATGTAACAAGTCTTTTTAATAGAAATTCTACACCTAGACTGACAAGTATTTAGAAGGATTTACAGAATAGCCTTTCTCCGTCTATTCAAGCTTTTATAACCTTTGGACCAGTTTCTTTCCTTCTATGGCTCAAAAAACTCAAACCTGCACCTTCCATTACCTCGAAGTATACTATAGCGCGTCCACACTACAGGCCATTCTAGACACATGTATCACACATCTCTAAGCAGCAAAGAATCTGGGTTTCACTGATTCTGGAAACAGAACAATGAACCAAGAGGAGCGTGTATTTGCATGCTTCCACAATGTATAAGGTTTTTACATTAAAGAGTGCTGATGTAGAAGAAAGGTAATTCTGAGAGGGTCTGTGCTTTGCAGCAGAGTTAGAGCTCCACGTTCCAAAAAGGCTAGCCTAGTAAACAGCCCTCTTTGGGGCTACAACGCTCAAGAAACGAGTACGATTTTTATTCAGACGTTAAGTCTGTGCTTGACTTTACTAATACGTTTCTGTAGGCATCCCCCAACTCAGAGCATGATGGGTTGGTTCGTAGGAGCTTTTTCCAGGACACACATTTCTTAGGCACTGTGCAGAGATTTGATTTTGGTATTCCCTCTCTAAATGGTCACAGTCCCTGTAAATGCTCAGCACCAAGAGAATGGTTCCAGTGGAATTCAGCTATCAGTTTGATGCTGAAATAGGTGTCCACATTTAAAGACAAGATTTAAATTACTGTGGATTGGGCTAAGCCTCCTGGGAAAACCTGACATTTCAAAATTCCTTAATCTAGTTTTGAATGCAGAACTGAGCTCATGAAGGAAACCCCAGCACCTGTAAAGTTCCGATGTGTTCGTAGTTAACAGAATAAAGACAAAAAATGTCAGTAATACATTTTACAACTGTACATCAAAGGAAGTTATAAGTATGGTTTAAAAAATAAAATGAACAAATAAGCATACAACTTAGCAGCTGTATTTCCCCAGATATTTCTGCAAGTTGTTTGCAAAACCGATTAATTTATAGTACTTAAGCAGCTACTTTTATCTTTTGTTAAAAAGCACTTAAGCAGATACTTAAGCTCCCCTGACTTTACCTCATATTCACTCATTTGCAAATTGGATTACTTTAAATTCTAAAAAAAAGAGCCATTACTACATTATTGTTACTAGAAACTCAGTGTTTTAAGAGGTATGCTCTGGGGAAAGGATTGTCTGATTTTATAGCTTTGTCAAAGAGCTAACACAGTGAGTTAATACAACAGACAAGATACTTTTAGAGTATCCAAAGGAACTACCCCTCTAGAATGTTAGTGCCCAGTTTGAAGAAAAACTCCTCTTCCTTGCACAGCCACCAAATGTACGCTGTACATGTACGCCAAGAATAAAGGTTGACCCTTTGGCAGATGAAGTATTTGTTAACCAATAACAAATGACTATGGTAGTGCTGATGCTAAAGAACAGATTAATAAAACTATACTCTGATGAATTAAGAAAGTGTGTGACAAACAGGACAGTGTGAAACATAAGTGAACATTCAAATAAACCCAGGCATATTCCTACCTATTGGAGTAGCAAACTTCAGATTTGTTTTTTCAGTTGCTGGATTTCAGTGGTTGAACATAAATCAAATGATTCTATGATTCTATAAACATATGTGCTGACATTCCTTAAAAAAATGCATGCATGTGTCCAATTATTCAATAGCCTTCATAACAAACTTCTATTTTGAAAATAAAAACAATGGATATAAAATAAATTTTCTCATCACACAGTACAAAGCCACTATTGGACAAATTGGAAGCAATCACTTGATTTGTGCAATAAATAGGCAGTAGCTTCTTTGTACAGTCATGATCATTAACCACCAGAAAATAAGCCAAAAAAAAAAAGACAACAGTCACAAACGTCTTGGCTGCGAGTCTGTCACCAGAGCAGCACTCAATAACCAGCTAGAGAAGCAGTCGGGTTACAAATCTCACCATACCTGAAATCAAGCACTGTAAATGAAGCATTGCTGTAGGCAATGTAACTTCTTCCCAAACTGGGGAAGTCCCCGTGACACAGGCACTCACACGGCTTCAGTACATAGGACAAAAATGCCCAGCTGGTCATAGCCGTTAGTTGAAATTCCAACAAATCCCAAATATGTGCTAAATTCCAACTTCAGAAATCTATCTTCAGCTTTGAAATATTCCCCACTCTTTGTCTACAGTGTCAGACAAATCACCAGATTCTATAAGATAATGATGACTTCACGTGCGGAGATGAAGTAGTTGCTCAGTTATTTTTAAGTACCATTTTTGACCCATGGTATTTCATTTTCTCATATATAACATGGGATTAAACAATGCTGCTTCTCATTCCTACCTCATCTTCACAGAATCACAGAATCATTTTGGGTGGAAGAGACCTTGAAGATCATAGACGCCAACCGTTCACCCTGCGCGATCTTCTTTTGCTTAGTCAGATCGCTGTACTTCAGAGTAAAAAACATCTTCTGTGAGTTGTACGAACAAACCCAATCTTGGGCTTCTATCACAAGATTTAAAATGATACATTATGTATGAATGTCTATGTTTATCCTGTGTTTCGATTGGATCAGATGGAGTTGACAAGTATTTGCTTACTTCACTGAAATTGCAACTCTAGCTTGAAAAATGACGCAACAACTTTTTGCTTTTTCACTGACAGTTGGCAGACAGCTCTTGCGAGAAACTGAGTAAAATCCAGGTCTAAAGCAGGAGTTCAGGATCTGTGTGGTTCTAAACAGCAATCTGGTTAAGAAACATTCTGACAGAAGCCAATGCTAACTTTTTTTAAAGAACATACAGTCTTGCTGCAATATCAAAAAGATATAAGGAATGTAGAATTAATTCTCTCGTGACACTCAGAGAATTCTCTCAGCTGAAAACATTAAATTCCAGCCACTGAAAAAGCCCAGAAACAATCTTGGAACACTTGAGTCTTGTCATCTTTCCACAACTTCACAAAGAAACGGCACAAGAGGAAATAGGATTAGCTCTGTCCTGTAACACTCCTTCCATTTTGAAGGAGTTACCAGCAGGGAAGATGTGGAAAATTTCAGGGGGGCAGGGGAAGGGGATTGTTTTTTTCATACCCGATTGAACCAAGTGAAGCTTTGTTGGACAGTGCAGCTGGTTCATCAAATTTTTACCAGGGGTTCTGCAATTTCAGTTTATTTTTATTACCTAGTCTTCATCCATCAGAGTTCAAATATAAAGTGCAAGAGTCCTTGAGGCTACTTGCTTTCAGGAACAAAGAACTGCTGAAAAATTCCAAGCATACCTACCCTAACTAGGCAAGAGCAGATAGAGAATACCCTGTCTGGCCAAACACAGTATGACTGTCTGTCAGAACACCTCACGTCTTTAGCAGCAAAGTCACCTCTTTCAGATCTATATGCTGAGAAAATCCCCAGACAGCTTTTTTTCCTTTGAATGCTGTTACTTCCCTGTTCACCACAATTCCTACAGCATCCCCAAAGTTACTCTGCCAGTTTATGTCACCAGATTTGCTCTTGTTTTTATTGCTGTTGACAATAGGTACAGAATAACATACACGTTGTTAGAAAGGAGTTTTCAGCAGGTTTGTATTTTCCCTCTGTTTGAACTGGATCATATGTTCTTTCATGCAAGAAGGCTAAAGGTAAAACAAACCTCTCACTTGTGCGCTTAAGAGAATATGTGCTAAATCAAACCATTTCTGTGAAATACGCCTGTGCTTCTTGGCAGAAAAATTCGGACAAGTTTGTTTTTGTGTGAATTCAGTCAGACTGTTACCACAGACAATACAGGTCTGCTGTGCACATCTCAAATACCATTAAACCATAAATACTAGTATGGTGCTCAGAACCAGTATATGAGAGGTTGATCAGGAAAGTAAAGCAAGTCTTTTAAGTTAAGAGACTATGTGGCAATTGGCACGTTATGCTACTACATCACCTGAGGGCAGATGAGAGCTGCTGAAACACCATGAACTGCTGCCAGCTTGGGAAGGACAAACAGAGAATTAAGAGATGCCCCAACTCATCCTGCAATTTCTCAGGCCAAAAACCCCGTATAGGTGCTTTCACGTGTGACAGAGCATCCAAACGATACCACGGACAATTCTGGTATCTCCAAAACAAGGTCAAACTTAGCATCTAAAAATTCAGTATCAATGGCAGATTGTCTCAAATATGGACATTGATCAGGTCGCCCAGCTCAGTTCTCATGTCATACATTGAGAACAGCTCTTCTGTTAACTTCCTTCAGCACCTCTGTCACCTACCCCTGGTCCGCATTCCTGTTTGTTGGCTGGGGCTTGGATAATTTGTTTTGAAAGAACAAAATCATAACATAATTTGATTTTTAAAGAGACACGAGAGTTCTGTTGGTCTGTGCAGAACTCACGTCTTTGGTGATATGATGACGAAGAGCCTGAGAAATGACATGAAAGTCTGGCAAACACGATTAAAGGCAGGAATTACCTCAAAAGGAATACATCACTGAAGAAAGTTAACTGGAGAAATTACCTGCAAAAAGTGACACTCCAAAGCGTCACATTTCCATGATGGAAATCATGGCATACAGCAGAATTTTCCACCTCGCACACCACACAAAGATGCGGGGGAAGGCTGCCACGTATCTGCCTGGGCCTTGCAAGGATAAAGGGTTTTCTGGGCATGGCTTGGACACGCAATATACTCAGGTGCATCAGACTTTTGTTTTCTGAATATTTCAGATTCTTTCTGCATGTGCCCTACAAGCACTTTACCACTTTAAATGCTGTAACTCTGACTGGAGTAATAGTGTGTCTCTGCTGTTTGGAAATCTTAAACAATTCTGCCAAATCCTCTAGTTCTACACAGAGGAAATTTCTAAACTAAAATGGAAGATACACCAGTTGAAGCCCAGAAGCACAGCTGCCCTGATGCAAAGGCTGTCGGGATGACTACACACAATGCCACTCAGCTTTTTCAAGACCAAGCTGATACCAAAAAGCGCGTGTTGTTATGGGAACAACACATGAACGTGAATGTACTCTGCTGCAATAGCTATGCCAGTAATAACATGCTGGCAGAAATGTTTCTGGTAAAACCTTGCAACATTGATGTGCTGTACTGGGTTTGTGAAAGTATCTCTACTTGAGATTATGGGGATTGCACCCCTGCCAAAACTGCAACAGAGGCTTCAATGAGATGCAGAGAAATTTCAAGCTGGTTGACTACCATGAGATTTTGAACTCTGGCAGTAAACAACATGAATACCGTTGTTCTCGGTATTATTCTACTCATTCAAAATCTGCACTCTCAGTCTTTGGGATTGTAAAGGTTTGCCACCTTCATGTTAATTTAGATATACTGGTTTATCTTTCATAAATTTAATATTGCAATAATTTATGGCAGTCTCACACATCAGTTATATATCTATATTTCTCCATAGTTACTTCTAGCTTTTGCAGTACAGAAGCATACAAAAAAAGAGCTCATTCACAGATATGAAGGAGGAAGATGAAAATATTTTGCAGAGGTAGCATGCACCAAATCAAAGACTTTGATTTTTAGGGAGATGACAGAGAAAGGAACTACCAAAGTTACGGATAACATTGCATTGCCAAAATGAATGGGTATGCCCATGCTTGTATTGGAGAACTAATGGGACTAGACAATGGGCAAATGGAAATATAAATCACTCACATGCTTCAAAGGAACAGAACAGTAGGATCCTGTTAGAGAATTCCTACAATCAATATTCCTGTGTTGTACCTTATCTGTGGTCAAAGTGTGAATTTCATTTACCAACAGCCCTGCAGTCCAGTACTTTTCATTCCATTTGCTTTAAGAAAAGAATCTGTCTGCTATCTTCCTAGAAATGTCTATATTAAAAAAAAGGGAAATACTACAGTATACTACACAAAAAAGCCCCTATTTCCTCTAGAAATGGAAACACTCCTCCCTATGCTGTTTTATTTAATGTTTAGAAGTTAATTGAATCACAGCAGTTAGTTCCACTTTATGCAACTCCATAATTGAAGCGTAGAATAATCAGGACCTCTAATAATTTTCTCAAGAGTTATCTGTCAGGACCCATAACTCATCATAAAACCAATTATATCACTTCTGGCATGCCTTTCAACACTTTGGTGCCTGCCAAAGTAAAAATCAATGAAAGATGATTATTATTCCATGGCTGATCCCGGGTAAGTGGCTCCAGTGGCACGCCCTGTTGGGGGACTGCCATTAAAGCTTTTAGAACAGCATCACCCGAGTCTTACTAGGCTACTTGAGTGAGCACATCTCATAACGCCAAAGTATTTTCAAGCTTGTTAACAACTCCAATTGACTAGTTACCATGAAACGCTGTGCTGGTTAACACTGACACAACCTACTGAAAAACAGCACATACTTTTCTGATTACACATTTGATAACAATGGAGTTTCACCCAACTTCTTCTGGTCTGATGGGAAAAGCCATTCTGTGCCACACTGGCATGCATTTCTCCATTTTCATAGTTGATATCTCTATTACAACACTTGAAATTACAAGGTCTGCACATCTCACTTAAGATACCACTGAATTTCGTAATGCAACTCGCTGCTGTAACGAACGCCTTGGTTCTTCAACAGTAGGTGGCCTACGTATTTCTCTTTCTTCTCTGTGTCTCTCAGATCAGCCTGGGCCTTGCAGCAGTCTAATCTAAATCCACCTTTAAAGTGCCAAGATCTAAGATAAATTGATCGGATAAGTGTTCTGACGTATAGATCTTTGAAGCACTCAGATTACTGATCTATCTCCTTAATAGCTGCGTGTTCCTCATTCATTTTACCTGCCACATTGGGCAATCTCCTCCTTTTCAAAGTGTTCACAAAACTAAGGTAACTACTGTCCTCAGAGAGCACAAGCCACAATTAGCTGATTGTTTGTTCTTACAATGAACCTCACATAAAAATTCACACTCAATTTTTTCCATTGTTACTTAGTATCAAGCTGTTCACACAGAAAAAATTCATTACAGCCCTGTTTCCCTCAGAGAGATGAAGGGCCTCAAATAACTTCCTGCCAAAAACAGCATAAGCTTTTCCACCAGCTTCAGCGGCCACACATGCAAAACACACTGTGAGCGATATGCAGTGGCAAAAGAGTTTCATCAAACTGAACGCTGATCACACCCCTGCTACCAAGACGGAAAGATACTCATTCTTCTTGACATGCATCCCACAATATGTGAGCATTGGGAGAAAAAATGGCAGGCTCATTGTTGGAAAATGTGAAGTAACGCACACGGGGGACAAGAACCTAGGAGTACACAGAGAGAATCAGGTCGCATGTACCAGCTCATATCACTACAGAAAGAAATAGTCAAGTCACCATGAATAGTTAATGGATAACAGCAGTCTAAAAGACCAATAGAATATTGAAGATTTTTGAGGAAGGATGAAGAAGAAAATATCATAGAGAGTCTATACATCCACAGTGATTCAACGTGTTGGATACGGAACATAGCTCTAATTGCCATAAAGCAAAAGAGATGCCCCAGAACTGCGTAAGTACACAGGTAATGTATGATTAGGAATGACTTACCTATGAGGACAGCTCAGACTGACTGCTACACTCAGAACACAATTTAAGAAGGAAAGCAACTCATATCGAAAAGTAAGTTGAGCACGTTTGTTCGTTATTTCTCATACCAAAGGCAGAAAAAACCTAGTGAGACAGACACGCAGCAAGTTTAAAGTATGGCGGGTGGGTGGGGAATTAAAATGTGGGAAATGTTGCGATGGGATATTACAGAAGTGAGAATGCAAATCAAATTTAAAAGGGCATAGAAAACCACACATGTAACAACAGGAAATTGGTGCAGAGGCATGATTATGAGCCTAAGAAATACTGCACTGCCAATTGACAGCCAGTGGGAAAGGGCACCAGAGGAAGTATCGTCCTATGATTCTCTGATTTTACATATTTATTCCCCAAGGACCTACTCCTTGTTACTACCAGTGGCAGACTTTTGTACCAAACGGAGGTTTGTTCTCATCTAGCGAGGCTATTCCTGCTCTGGAGGCTGTATGTCAACCACGACATAACCTAAACTTTTTCTGAAATAAATTAGATTGGATAAATTGTTTTGACCAAATCTAATACTCGCGGTTATACAAAAAAGATGCAAACCAGTTCAAACTCTCCTTCACTATAAAACCATCAATACACAAGAAATTTGGTAATAGATACTACTTAACACTTGCTTTTATCAGGTCTTTCAATTTTTTTCTCCAGATATCTCAACACCTCTAACATCACCACTGCCAGGGCCGAATGAATAAATCTCAATTTAATAAATAAATATTAATTTAATAAATATTCCTTTTGCAGTAACCCCCCATCCAGCACCAGTATGCTTCTTGCACTGAATTCCACACTTTCTGTTTCCAAACCTCAATTTGATATGATAAAGTAAGTATAGCTTCAAAAAATACATACCAACAGTGTCTCAAAATTACCAATTGCTGGGCGTGTTCCAATAAATGCAGTCTAGGTCTCAGCTGGTCGCTTAAAGAACTGAGACTGTAATTTTAAACACAAAGTCTCTCACATAAGCAGCTGTAAAATACATGCTTCTGCATACGGAATAAGGATTTCTTCAGTGCTATGAAACTATTTTTTTTGCCTTTTAAAGCAGATTTTAATTTGGCCATTAAGATTTGCCAAAGGAAACAAAATACAAGGATTATTAATGGAAGCAAAAATTATTGTTAAAAATTACTTATTTATTGAACACAGATATTATTGTCAAATTAGCAATCATCGAAATAGAAGGAATTACATTAATATATGAACACAGCATATTATGTCCTGGGTCTAGACCTTAGCTTGTACCAGGCCTCTAAAGATCACAAAATCTTTAGCTCACATCTGGTAGAATGTTGCTTAACTTCAGACAACAATAAGCTATCAACTACACGCCTACGATATTTTGGATATATATTCCAAGATTTGTATCTTCTAAACCTCACAGGTCTTTCCTCAACTTGAAGTGCCTACAATTCGACCTTCTGTAATCCACTATCATGGAAAACTCAATAAATGACATGGATTGTCATAGTCTTCAGAGTCGTTAGAGCTGGTTAACACTGTTTTGTACTAGTCTAGTTCTGTAAACAAGGATTGGAGTATTTTTTATTTGGATAAATAGTGGTAAAATAACCAGATATGTATCTGAATAAAGCAGACTGGAATACGGCATTTTCACTGTGTGAAAAATCTTAAGATTAATAAAAATATATTTGGTCTCAAATAAGAATAAAAAGTTTCAAATATTTTCATAAACCATTTCTGAAGAAAAAAGCCAATGAAAATTACTAAATGTTGAATTTATTAGATTTGAATCTTTAACTTCTCTTAACATAAAACCCAGTTTTGTGTGAAAAGCCTTTTGAAACAGAAAGTTAAAATTTCTGAAGCAGTTATGATACCTGTTTTACTTGCAGTTGCAATGGAGCATACGCAGGCACTTGGCACGTATCTGTTGAGGAGCATTAACTTCCAACTGCAGAGTGTAAATTCTAACTACAAGCTGGATTTATTTTGCAAATATGAGTAATTTAATATAAGGCTAGAGATTTCTAATCTTTTGAAGATATAACTTGGCCTCATCTGTTCACAATGAAAATATGAATATTTCAGATTAAGGAATAGCATTAACAGAGTTTAGTTAGCTAAATAAATTACAGCATTTCCATTAAATCCCATATCCAAGTAATATTTTTACTTTAAAGACTTCAGTAAGAAGCTGAGTCTTGATCACTCAAACGGTTTCTGAAGTGTTCAGAGAACTGCAGCACCATTTCTGCAGTCTCATGAACACAACTTGCTTTTGCAGCTTAGAGGCCCAAATAAAATGTGGGTTTCCTTTTACCTTGCTTATAAAAGTCAACAAAACTCTGTTTTCAAAGATACAAGATGAAATAGTACTTCAGGATCTCTGACATTTCTGTATTTTTATCCCATTCTCCCTTTCACTCAAATAAAAACGTACCTTATTTAACTATACTAGTTCAAAGACAACCGTCAGGCATACATCATAACTGATAAATACAAAAAATCATGTTTAATAATCCACTTTTTACTAGAATCAAAATTGTGGAAGCAGCAAGCATCACATATCACTCGTGCACAGTATGATACGTAGAATTCTGCCAGCACTTATACACTGACCATGGATAACTGATCACCAGTGGAATGGTGTAGAATAGGTATTGTTTCATAGATTTGTATTTCCTTTCCTGTTTCCTCGGATTTCCTTTCTTTTACTAATTATAGATGTTTATGTTAAAGCTAAACTGTAATCTGTTCTTTTCAAAGAAATAAAACTTCATTAAGCTTTTCCCCCCTTAAAGGGCTTGCATTGAGAATCAACAGAAAGGACATATTTAGAGTTTCAGTAATAGAGATAGGAAAAACCACCACCAACAAAACCCCAGCAACCTTCCACGATGCTCAAAGCATGGAAACCAGCATCAGCTTAAAAAAAAATTTCTAAAATAAGATGACTCTTTAGAATTCGGACTACCTATGCAGCAGATGGTCTGCACTAACATGCAGCCACCAGAATTAAATGTAGGGTTGAAAGAAGACGTCACCAAGGAAAAGGTGGCATGATGTCACCTCAGGTATGAAGATGAATAAATGTTACCACACAAAGAAAGCCATATTAAGGCCTTATATAGAATACTGCATACATTTCTGGACATTCACCCAAAGAAAATGCTTTCACACTGGAACAGAAGACAAACACTAGGATAAAGGAGATGCAAACCAACGCCCATCTTGCAGGAAGAGGGAAAGACAATGGCTGGCTTAGTTACCCTGAGAAAAGGTTTGGGAAGAGAGTGGATGGAACCAAGAGGTAACAACTCCATTATCTAACTAGAAAAAAGAGTAAACAATAGATGAAATTTAGAGAACTTTTGCTCTCCAAGCCATTGAGCAACCACTTCAAGATCGATGAAGCCAAGCTAAAGATGACAAAATGACCAGCTGAGGATCTCACTTCACTGCTCAATACACTATTCATCTTTATAAAAGCATTCGGTGCTACAGTTTGAAAAGCAAAATGGTAATATAGTCATATCCTAGTGCAATCCTCATCAAGTTTTATTAAAGAAAATTATAAAGCTCAACGAACCTACTTAAAATAATTTGTAATGATTTAGACAGGATCAAAATGCTTCAAGTCATCTACATAATAATACTTTTCTGCCAACATTATAGAGTAAATACTAAAATACAGATTATTCAGATTACACATGGCCCATCACACACTAATTAGTAAATCACAAATTAATTATGCAGTAAATAATCACATACCTACTTCCCCCAGTCTTTGGGAAGAAATTTGGTGAATCTTTTCAGTCACTTTGGCATTGAGTATGGCTTAAAAGCCATCAATTCCACTAAAAGGGCTTCAGAGAAGACTCTTGACTTGTGATTGTTCCTGAACTGTCAGACTCTGCCAAGCTTCAAAACCATGTCTAGGAATATGTGCTTCTTTTTAATAAAAAAACCCCTCCAAACAAACAAACAACAACAAAAACAAACCACCAAAGCAAACAAAACCCCCCTAAACCCCCCAATATCATTCACTGTCTATTTTGCCAAAGATGCCGATCTGCCTATACGCTAAATCTGCACATTGCTGATCTTTGTGAATTTATTTTCGTTGTTGCCAAAATAAATGTTTCAACAGCAGCTGCTTTTCCAAAAGAAGCAGCTCTGAATAAACAAAGAAATCTGTTTGTGAGGTCTACGTAGCTCTGGTTTATAAGAAACCCAATTATAAGAAGTGTACGAATCTATTAAGCTGGACTCATTTGTAGTCATGTCTCTTTGTCGAAAGCGTGCTGAGAGGACAGGGAGAAGAGTGGGCACGTTAGAGCACAGAGTAATTTTTATTGTTTTAATAAATATCATGGAGGGAGTATTATACTGGAGCAACATGAGGGGAGTCAGAATACATTAACTTTGGGACCATCCCCTCTGTAGAGCACTATCCAGAATCATGGGATGGCCACCCATTCCTCCCATGTGAGCATCACTGTGTCAGCTCGTAAAACCAAGTATCTGTGCATGTGAAGGTGCCCTCAGAGAGTCCTTTCCACTGATAAAATTGACAGCAAAAAACTTGCTACTTCCTGCCATCTAGTGGGGCTCAACGCCTGTACTCATGGCAATAAGTTTAGTGTGAACCATGCAAAATAGAACCGAATCACGTAAAATGAAGCATTTGCACAGAAGAGGGTTTTAAAGCCACAAGTTGACCACTGCAACAGTAAAGAATATCCCAAAGGTGAATCTGAATTAAAGAAAGTCCACATCTTTTAACTACGTTCAAAACACAGGAAAAAACAGATTATCTTTGAAAATTATTAGCAAATTCACATTTGGTCATGTGAAGGGAAGTATCTATAAATGAGATCTCAATTTCTGTTACCTTGGCAATGGTCTCGTGCAGGCTGAAGGAGGGATCCAGCTCTTCTGTTTTTGTTGTAGGTACAGGAAAAAGAGCTTCAGAGAGAAAGCTGGAATTCTGTGAGAAAGAAATAAGAAGCCTTTTAGGATTCCACATCGACTTCCTCTTTCAAATGCTACTGCATTTTGTTCAGAGATTGAAAACCCATTTAAATTGTCCTTATATTTTGTCGATTATTAAACATATTTCATGGATCTAAATAACAGATTCCAAGTCCCTGAAAGAGCCAAACCCCCTAAGTCTTATGTCTTTATTTTTGGAATGGCAGTTATCTTTGCAATTATGCTTCCCAAAGTAGCTAAAAATTTTGACTAGAGGGAGAAAAAAAAATAATCCACACTTTTCACTTTGAGCTAGGCACCAATCAGATATTTTATTAAATACATTGTGATTTAGTCTTCAGAAGACAGTGAACACAACAATCAAAGAATACATTTTTATCTTCTACAACCATCCCACTTCTGTATACAGAAACACCATCTGCATAAGGCAGGGTTTGATCAGTTCCCTAGAGTTATGTCCTTTAGGTTGACCACTCTTTTTAACACTGGGCAATCTTAATACACTGTTTGTACAAGAGCTTCACCTCTTCTTGTAACGTAGGACAGCAAGAAGATAGGTTGCATATTTGCTGTTACAAGGAAACAACAAACTGGTACCCGTGTATGAACCGAAAAAAAAAGCAAAACAATACAAAGCAAAGCAAAACCTCAAGCCTCAAAAGGTGCAGAGATGCCTAAAATGGGAATTACTTTAAACCTATGTTCCTGAACCTGGTGTAATAACCCAGAAACTAAGCTGAAAAGAAAAATCTTTCTCTACATCCCTGTAACTCCTGAAACATATATCCTAAAAGTACCCTTGCTTTTGCGGAGCGCCTTGAGTTTTGCTCTTTAGGCATGAACTGCCCCTCTCAGAAAAGCTAGGAACCCAGTGCCCATCTAATCCCGCCCCCGGTATAAAAATAGGTGATGGACCGAGATGCTGGATTTGGTAAGCATGCTTTGAAGAGACTCACTGTTCAGTACTAAATCACAGACTATGGCCCACGTTCTTTCAGAGATCAGCAGGAGGATGCGACAGTGCATGAGTGTCATGCCATTCGAAGATGTACTAGCTATGAGCAGTTCTTCTAAACACACTCCTCTTCTGATGCACAAATAACCAGAGGTGCATTTGCTGCATTTATTTACATCCTGAAGCGGAACAAAACTTCACCTCAAGCCCTCTGCCAAACTCTAGATAGCTCTAGGCAACTAAGCTCAGCATCATAATATGTTGTATCTCCTTCTGGAAGGCCTACAGCTTTCCTTGTCCACGAATCTCATTCTGGGTTTTGATTTTAATTTTGGATGCCAGCACCTAAGTACATTATTATGTTTAGCTAGAATATCCTAAGACCCTTTATTCTGCTTCACCTTTAGTGTACAATGCACTGTGCGCCATGCAGAATCACATACAGACTTACCACAGGGATCGACGGGGGACGGCAGAGGGACAACAAGCCTCTCATTAATACACTTCCTTGTAGCATGTCTTTGCGTCTGAGTGCTGGGAAACTGGTTCGTGCTTTGTTTGACAGCCCTGGCAGAATCTCTAGGGAAGTATCCATTTCCAGATTAAGTTAGGCTAGTCCTAGAACTAACATTTTGCATGTGTCTTTTAATGCCACTTTTATTTCTAGAGAGGAACAGTAATAAGAATATAATACAAGAAATATAAGAAAACACTTCCATTAAGAAAGGTTAAGCAGAGAGAAGTGTGACTCGTGAAATGAATGTATTTTGTATTTCATATATACATATATATTCACATATGAATCCATATATTCATACGAATATGCTAGTTATGTATATGCACGTATATGTTACGTATATGCTAGTTATGGAGTTTTACATAGGACCTAATAAGAGAGTACCTCAACTTTGAGTGCAATTTTTATGTTCTATGAATTTACATATAAAATAGTACTAGTAGCAATAAGGAGCTGACCACAACCCTTCTCAGAAAGGTCAAAATCATCACGAGATTATACTACATCTTTATGAAAATAATTTTTAAAAATATCTAGAGTCTTTTCACTTGAATTCGCAGATTGAATTCCAAACAAAATCCACAGAACCCCATGCTTCTGTATTTCAGATGAGTAATTTTTCTGATTTAGATTATTTCCCAGGACCATAAGGCAATACTGACAATGTTCTGGAAGCACGAACTTTTCAAATACCAGCTTCTCATATTTACTAGACTAATATTTCTTCAATTTCCTCCTCTTGATATATTCTGATCTTCAATAGCTTCTGTCCTTGTACTCCAAAAAGACTTATACTCTGTATTCACAAGAAGTGAAGCCCCTTTTTAGGGGCTTTAAACCCAGCAATGATGCCCAACCCAGTCTTTAATAGTCATAACGATATTTGCATTCAGAGATTCCATGCTGGCCAAATAAAGCTTTGGTTAAAAATTATTAAAACTGAGCTGAGCTGTTACAGGATTGATCTGTAAGGTTGGCACCCCGCTACCGTTTCACTTGCTAAAAACACTCTAGAGTTTATTGTTTTAAGCATCTGGAAGTGAGCAAAGGAGTGAGACAAACAACTTAGATGCTTTGGTTTGGCTTGTACAGCCTCTTCGTAGGTGACTGATCTTTGCTCTTCTGATGCTGGGTTCTGAGCTGTATGAAGACTGAAGAAAAATAGTAATGTAGCTAAAAGAGCTGTTAACTGCAATTCAAACAAAAAGTTAAAAAGAAGCAGAGGGAAAAAAACCTACCCCCTCTCTCTCAACAAACACTATGAAGTATCTTACCGATGCACCCTGGGGGATAAAAAGGTGGTATCCAATATACACCTGCTGAATCGGAACAATGTTTGTGCTACACAATGCAGCACATCTCATGGGTCCAGGAGCTAGTCTTAACTGCGCACAGCACTGTGAGCTGTCTTCCCGAAGCAGCGTGGGACACAAAGGCCTTACAATCACAGCAGCGATGTGATACACCCGTAAGCTCCACTCAAAGCGTTCCCAGCTAAACTAAGCTTCTTTGAACAGTGTGACACACACGTTCAAAAAACTCAGTGAAAGGCATGTCTCAGAAAGGTATGTTAAATCACTGGGAAGTTTGCCTGTTAATTTTTCCCACAAATTAAAGCCTCCACGATCAATATTCTACAAGTATTTCCATACATTTCTAGAAGATTATTGCTGGTAGTAAACTCCCACCACCCTCTTAACAAAAAAAAAAAAAAAAAAAAAAAAAAGATTTAGCTCCAACTCATACAAATTTTTGTGTTCAACGACGCATCTGTGTGTTGTATAATTTGTCACAGAAGTATCAGAATAATAAATGAAGTCATTCTACCTTTCAGAAAACTTTTTTTTTATCTCAGGGAGAAGATGCATGAAGTCATTTATTATAAAGATAAAATACACACTTCAAGATTAATTCCTAACAGCTACTCATCCTTGTTTTAAGTTTACGCACTAGTTTACAGAGCCATGTCATTGGACTGGGGGAGGTTGAGGAACACCGTCATTCTGCTGTGGTGGTGCTAACGCTGTTCATCATCATTCACATAATTTCATTCAATAACTTAAAAAGATTTTACAGTCATTCTTGAGTACCTCACTGAGAGTCAGTGAAGGGAATGACTTCAGGATTAGATTTGATACACAAGATCACATTATCACTCCACCTAGACAAATATTCTTTCTATGGAATTTAAAACTTAATGGATCAGATGCCTGTTAAGCTGGGAAACGCCAATTCAACTGGCTTTTATCCCACCCTACTGTATACACACTCCTGCAGAGCACAGGTTAGGATTCCAGTCACCCTACACTCACCTCCATTCAGCGGAGACAGATACAAACACTGAAAGTATACATTCATACCTATTCTCTTCATTCCGGTGCCTTCTTGGAGCAGGTGGTCTTGCTCCTCTTACACAACTTAAATGAAAAGAAATGCTAGGTCCTAAGTGCTTAAATTACACAAGTGAGGGCTGTGACTGAACCCCAAGTCAGCTAGAGTTCTGACGTGGATCAGTCCTGGTATCTTCCTGGAGGCAAACACCTGAAAAGACAAACTTTATTTTTCTTTCAACCTAGTTTTTATAAGAACTGAATCCAGGACAAGTGCCTTTATTAAAAAGCAAAAGTAGAACAAAATTAAAAAATGCTTTGTAAATAACTTCTGCCTGTTGCTTCTTTGCACAAGGAGTGAAAGGCTCTTCCTCAGCCCAGCAACTCTTCAGTGACTTTCCATTTTGCAACAAACTCAGCACAGACCCTGCTAGGATCCCTAGGAAAAGAGTTGATTTTTTTTTTTCTGTCTATCTTCTGGTCAGACTACAAATACGCTCCCTGCTCTTCTCATCAGTCCCTTCTGTATTGAAAGATTTGGGGGTCTTTTTGATTTTTATTAGTCTCCCTCTCACACCAGCCGAGATGCCCTCTATTTTGTTTGCCACATCTATGCCCTGGAAAACTCTCCCAGAGCAGTTGGTTTCTTCTCCGGAAGTCACTGAGCAATCAACCCTCCTTCCAAAGGCTTCCAACCTAGTGGCGACCACAGCAGCTGGGCAAGGCCTTGGCGGCTGCCTCAGCTGCTGCCTTTTGAAGTGTCCTGGTTTGAGGTGAACACAACTAAGTAAGCAACCATCAGCAAACGCATCAAAACCCACTGTGTCATCCCAAGCGGCCAGTCACTTTGCTCGTGATGGAATCAAGACCCCGCTTGCTACGATCTTGAAAGAGAGTCATACGGAATCACTGCTTTAAGCAGGCTTGAGTATGTTTGCACGATTAAGCTTTCCGCCCAGAAAACAAAGCTTCTCCTTTGGAGTCCACATGACATAAACCAATCGGCTACAACTTCATGTACTTGTACGCATTGACAGATAACGTTTATTATGCTGTGCGTATGTACAAACGGATGACACTTGCAAATAGTTAATCCAAGATTACTATCTGAAATAACTTGCTGACTTCTGGTTTTTTCTTTCATAAAAGACATCTCCTTAAAGATCTGCTAGAAAGGCCGGTATGTTTCGTTCCTCTTGCCTTTTATCGTCTTTCCACACAACGCTCATCAGAGAAAGCTGGATGCAATTTCCAAGTAACAGAAGACTCCTCTATCCCAGGGAGACATGGCAGAGATATGAGTCTAGATGATGTTTCGAGAGCACCTCTCGGCATTTAACAGCAAGAGCAACCCTTTCCAACAGCGAGAAACTGAACCAGACTCCTCATTTATTCTTGCAGCAAGCTCACAACAGCAAGCAAGCGTTGGGTGGTTTTTATAACAACAATTTGCTAAACAAATTTCTAGTAAATACACACTAAGAAAAAGAGATGCTAATCCAAAGAGCACTAAACCCAACTATTATTCGTTCATGTTTTTCACCCACAGTAAGAGCTGCTGTCCTCATACTCTCACACACCCACTTGCTAAACAAAATTAATCTGCCTTCACTTCCGGTCAGGCACTAGTACCACCCCCACTTTGTACAATGTGCAGAGTGTTATCTGTGTTGTGCAGCTGAATGTTCTCACGACAACATCACTTTAGTGAAAACCTTGAAACTTTTTCAAGGTCAGACCACTGTGAGACACTCAAATTTAGGAGGCCCAAATTCCAGTCATGCCTTTGAAAATCTTCTCCTTACAGTTTACTGCCTTTCCTAAATTGTTCTTTAGGTACACAGCTATTCAAAGGGATTAAGAACATTTGCTCTTCCGATATGAAGCGACGTTTTTATCATACGACCCGTACAATCTAGAAAGGACCACACCGATATTCCTTGAATTCCCAGTGTAATGATTTGGATTCACTATGAGCTCTGCAGAAGAGAAATGAACAAGCAATAACACGTACTTGGAAGCAGGCTTCCAAACCCCACCCTTTGTCTCATCTTCCTTTTGGAATGACCAGTTAACCTGATCTTTTCAACACTTATTTAATGAAGTGTTCTGTGAAATTAGAAAGACATTGATGTTCCACTTTTCAAATAATGGGTCACTTCTGATTAAACTTCGATTGAACATCCAACTTTCAATCTTAAAACAAATTGCCTCCTTTTCTTTTTAATTTGAACCCAATTTCCTGCTGCCCTCGGGTCTCATGACAGTAATTAATTGATTTATGAATCGATTAAATGGGGATCGAAAATGCAGGGAAAAAAAAAAAAAACCCTTAAAATCCCAAACCTGGCTTACACTTGCTTATTTATGATGGACACGTGCACTAAAATTCACTTCTGATTTACTAGACACATTTTTCTAACTTACCTTATCCTTCCTCAACTAATTAAGTGAACAGAATGCTTCACCTTCTAAAGGTACTAAATTTGCCATCCCTTGTGTACCGTCTTACAGCATACCTTCAATTTATATGCCAACTTTCAGCCAATGCATTTTAAATCATGAATAAAATCCCACAGTAGTTCTGGTGATTTAATGTAAAACAGAGTAAGTAGAGATCTACTTTGCTGTCATGGAAAGAAAATAAAATTTTACCACACGCTGTCTTAGAACTGGAAATATTTCCGTGGTACTTACAACAAACAATTTTCTTTACCAGCCAGGACAATGCTGCATCCACAACAAAGAGTCCTGATAAATTACCGGTTAGGAAAATCAAATCATGTAACTAATAATTCGTTAATATGCTCTCATTCCATACCTGAATAGATTTTTCTTGCCTGCTGAATATTCCCCAGCATTTATAAGAAAACATCCCTCTGTCCTTAACCTGGTCAATACATCCAAAATGGGGTTTTTTTCATTTTCTGAGAGTGAAGGTTTCTCCACTCAGCAATAATACTTAGCCTGGAAATCCAGTCTTTAGACCAAAGTTCTTTAATCAGTTTGGCTTCACCCTTGTTAATATTCGTCTGTATGGTTCATATTTTCGCCAGGTTTGTCCTTCAACAATTCACAGTATTTTTGCTACTAATTTTGTACTGCTCAAAAGTAAAAGATGCTTAGGAAGGTACAACAAAAATACTTCTAACATTTGGACAGGTAGGCCAAACAGTATAAACACGCTAATCCAAAGTGCCAAAGGGTGCAAAGCAAATATACAAAAGACGGATGAAAGCCAAGAGAAAGCTGTTTATTTTCTTCACATAGACCAAAGAATAATGTCTAGTAGAGGAGAATTGAAGGGTATAAAGCTTTTGCTGCATCAGGATTGAGAACAGAATCTGTTGCCTGTCCGCATATATATATATACACACACATATATATATATATGTGCTGTGTCTGTTCTATGAGCTATTAGGAGTGAACTAAGAGCGAATAAGAGTGAGGCAGGTTTCACTCTTTCTGCCTTTTCATAATACAACGTCATGAAGAGTAGAATTGCAGCAGCCGGGGACACACACACAAACACGCGGTGTCTGGTCACTAAAACACAAAGCAAGTAGCCAGAGCTTACCTTCAGAATCAACGTGGGAAACAAGGTTGGTTGGGAGGCGGAACTCCCCTGCGGCGCACACACTATAACGTTATGCTAGTGCCCCAAACTATTACCCAGAAACCCAGAGGTTTACAAGTGCAGGAGGACTTGTCTGCATCTGTATTCAAAACCATTGCCAAAAATTTGTCATAGCATGAAGGAGAAAACCCCGTCTGAAGAGAAGATAAAGCGAGAGCAGTGAGCAGAACAAAAATAGCTCTGAAATCTGCACTGCAGGCTTTTACTAATTCCTTCTTCCATTTTACCCTAAGTCAAGCAATTGGCATATGGTGCCTTGGCAGCAAACAGACAATTGTTTTCCTTTGTGAAACAGGTGTTTCACCTCAGCTAGGCTAAAAGACCATCTCTGCTCTTTTTTCCCTTTTTTTTTTTTTTCCTCCTATCACGGTATAAGAGATTAAACCAGAGGTTTGAGTGGAAGAAGGATCAAAAAAAAAGAATTATGGAGAAGGGTACCTCATAGACTAAAAAATGGCTTATCATCAGCTATCTGGAATACTTCTAGTTCAGGAAGGTGCTGAAGCAGATTTTTAAATGGATTTACTGAAAAATAGGATTATCTAGCATAGGCATACCAAAGCCGAAGTGTGGTTCTCTAATATATGGGTTAAACTGAAGCAATGGAATAACCCCAGGCATTAATTTATGGCACACTAACAAAGGCCCTTTAAGCTGCAAATATACCGCAGAAGAGAGCGCGTGCCTCTTCCCCTCACTAGTAGGCTGAGTCTTCCCTTTCTAGCAAATGCTCTTGACATCTAATTAAATATTCCCCCCTCTAAATCCACGAAGGACTACAAAGTGATATAAAAGTTGGTTTTCACTGTTTATTACATAAATGAAACAAAAGACATAAAATGCGTAGGCTTTTACATTATTTTTAGAAAGCAAAGCTTTGCAGTTGCCGCAGCCTAACGTGTGTCAAAACTCTCATCCAAAGTGAGAATGACCCTCCTTTGTGAAAACGGGCATGCCAGAAGGAGTTTCTGAGGAGAGCCTTTCCTTTGGCATTCTTGCCATCACTGAAGAACTTTGAGAAAAGAAACAAAACCAAACGTATTTTCTGTTTTAATGTCCTGGTGAAGATGCACACTGACCTTGAGGACCAGAAGCTGGACAAAATAAGCAGGCTTAACAAATCAGAAGACAGAAGTAGCAGAACTGGAATCACTGCTGTGCAATTTATTTTATTACTCAACTCGGTTGTAGCCAGAAAAATTCAAGCCAACAGTCATGGGACAGGAACAGAATACAAGCACTTTTCTTTCATCTCTTTTAATTTAATGTTTTCTTCCTTGCGTTAGTAAGTGAATTGACATCATCATTGTAAAGCTATAAATTCACAGACTGCAGCACAAAGAAAACAACTTTTAAGGTATCAGGATACTTGCACAGCTTTATTCCTCTCTGGAGTTTTCCCTTCACATTTTTTAAACTGAAAGCAGAATCAGCAGTTTAAGCAGGAGGAAGTAACCCAAGCCAGAATTCTGGACCCTCACAGAGGAGCCTCCCAAAGTTTCGGACTGTTAGAAATAGCAGGCTCAGTTCAGATTCACTACACATAAAAGAGAACACCTTTTCTTGGGTGTGTTGTGTGAAGGATGCGAGAACATTTTGTAACTTTTTATGATCAATTGTGAGCATTCAAATTATGTGGAAAACACACAGTGCCAGTAAGATCATCCTAATCATGTCCTATTAATCCCTGTGACAATGTCTTTCATAATCACAAATACTGTAAAGCACAGTGCTTTTATTTCCTGATTTGATGTTTCCTATTTCCAGAGGTTTTTTGGGGTTGTTTTTTTTTTTTTAGTACTTTAAAAAACTAAGTTGTTATGCTGAGTGAAGAAATCTGATTTTATCCACTGGACGGATATTGCGTAGGTGGGAGGCTCATCATTTTGCAGTAAGAATTGGCTTTTGCTAAGAACAGGAACGTCTTCAAAGACAATATTTATTTATCAAAAGCCTTATTAAACAGTTCTTTAATGGTCATGATGAGATACATCAAACATCGCAGATTTTGAGGGAATGTATCATTGACTCAAACCACAACTGTTTGATAGTCCAGTGACCTTGATATTTTTTCCCACAGTATTAAAAGACAAAGATGGCTTCCACACTACTAGTATCTACTGACACAAAACAAGTTCTGATCCTTATTCCAGATACTCCATCAGAACATGCCATTTACTCTCCAGGGAGGGCAGATCATTCAGTGTCTTCCATCCTTAGATAATACATGTCTTCAGTCACTAGATGCTTTAGCAGGTTATCAGAAGCCGTAACTGGTGTCTAAGCAAATTTCTCACATTTTCACATATCCCATTGACCCTGTTGACTTCCAGGCTGCTGTTCTTCCATTGAATTTCAACAGCCTTCAGTCAATTCCAAGAAAATGAAGAGCCTATCAGAGAGTCTACAAGGACAACAACATGCAACTATTGCAACAACATGCATTCATGCCGTGTGAATGCTAAAGAAGTTCTGCATTTTCGTTACTGTATGGCAACTTTAGGTAAAGAATCTTGCCTGTCTGGATGCATCGTGGAATGTTTGGGACATCAAAACAGTACGATTTGTGAGACCAAACAGCTTCTTGGGGAGCAAAGTAACGTGTCCAGCTGATGAGGATGACATCAGTTTCACTAACATTAGTGGAATAACAAAGAGGCTCTTCCATGAAATTAAGTAGCTAAATATTCATATTATTCAATAAAACAACTCAAGCAATCAATTGAACATCAAATGTATTTTGTCTTGTAAAACACTGAGTCATTAACCTTAATTTCAGCAAGTTCTCACTACCAAATTCAACTAGATTAGCGTCCAAGTGAACAGATGGACTAATGTATTAATGTGTTACTGGTGAGTGCTACACCGAGTAACCCCTGAACGTACTGAGAAATTAAAAAGCACTAATTCGTGCAAAGATTAACTGAAAAGCGAAAACATCTTGGTCAGAAGAAATACAGTATGAATACACAAAAGCATGTCTCATGGACAGCAGAGCCCACGAGTGAGAAAGGCAAGCAGCCGTGGTTTGGACTGACCTCCACAAGTAGTCCCAAGACAAACTTCTGGGGATTGTTTGAACTATATTTCGTTACACACTGGCAGTTCATCACTTGCCCATGAACAAAAATGAAAACTTTCTTTTCACCTTGACACATCTAACTCCCACTGACACGCCTTGTTGACCATAAAGTTCCACTACAAAGTTCATAAAATCTCATGGCAGTAAACGCAACGGCACCAAACTCTTCAGAGGCAGGTCAGTAAAACAAAATCCTGGGTTCCCAAGCAACCTGCCATTCTGAGGCTGGTAACACATTTGCTCCTTTGCAAAGAATTTCTGATATTCTAAGCACACTAGTATTTTGATTCTTTCACACACGCATGAAACATCTTTCTTAACTCCCCGTGGGCAGCTACCAGCTGTGTATTTCCTTAAAAAATTTAACACATACCAGGGAGAAAGGAGAAGTAAAAGAGGGAAGGGCTAGAGCCATGCAGAGCCGTATTTTTAGATGTCAACCTAACAAATTGCAGATCATCACAGAAACACACTGCTGCTATGCAAACTCCCCATTAGTCTAGAAACGGAAGGGGAGACACAACTTGTGTTTAAGGGAGGAACCTCCCCAGAATATCAGGGTGAAACAACTGGCACTGATTTTCTTCTAAGGACATTCACGCATATGCCACATATGGAAGCTCTGTTTCGAGCAGCTAACATTCTTCATATACAGTCTACTCTGATCCTTCAAAGAAAATGAGGATGCCATGATGCTTCTAATTGAAGTTCTTGAAAAATATACTTGGATATTAGTCGGTACTGGGTGACACTCAATCCAGGAGGACATAAACAATAACACAAGAAAACCAACAGAAAATTGTCCAGAAGAGCCTGGTCAGCTGTAGACCATCCAGATCAGTCAGAAATCTTATGACAGAAACTAACTCTTTCCTGCCTGGAAAGGGATTGGAGGACATATCAAAAGTAAAGGAGAAAATGATCTGGATCTGGAGTAACAGTGAGATTAATGATGTGATACAAAATCTTGAATAGGAATAGAGAGACATGAAACTTCAGAACATAAAAACTGATTTATTTTAAGCACTGTAACTGTTTGACCAGTGAACTACCTTAGTGATTAAAAAATGGCTCTCAGTAAAGGATATCACACATCAGACAACTCATGTTTGCTTCGGATATACACATAGAGGTACAAGGTTGTGTCTGTGCAGTTAAATTTCTCACTTTACACAGAATTTGCTGACAAAACTATACCACGGACTTTGCTGCCTTCCATAATGCCACCTTGATTATATATATACACACATATGCATATAAAAATAAAGTGTGTGTGTATATTCTCTCTATAAATAATCTTTGACAAGAACTTTGCTAGTAGAGAAGGTTGGTCAGAAATTTACAGTGGCAGTTATCAGAGTTCGTTCACAATACATCCAGCTGCTTCCCATGACAATACATGTTACCTTCCCAGGTAAGTCGCAGCACAGACATTGCAGCTGAAAACAGAGGTTGTGTCTGTCACCGGGGATTATCCGTCCTTGAGTTTGCAAGTTGTTCACTGGTGGTTTTCAGATTTGTTGACACGCACAGTCCCTTCTGTGTGAGAGACACAGAACTGTTCTTTCAAAGAAACAGCAGCTTTTAATAAAGTCTGGCAGCCAGAGGAATGGTAACAGAAATTTACTTCATTTTCATTGCTTGTTTTGTGAAATCTAAGAAGCAGTGTGCTGGAGGTTATAATGGCACTGGCGTAGCTCTTCGTGTGGTAACAGAGCCAGTAGCCATCAACTACACTACTGAATTACTTATGCTGCGACGACTGACAAGGCAGTTGCAAATTTGGAAGCAATAAAAAAAAAACCCTCTAAATGCTTCCTACAAGTTCCACTTAAATTAAACTTCTCACAGTGGCTAATCACTTAGACACTTCCACTGAACTAAAATTAATTGATATAAACATTACGTCAAGGTCGTAACTGGAACAAATTCAGTGACTCAATAACGATAGGAAATAGACTCTCCCAGTCATCAGCGGGACAAAGACATTCGTGGTAAAGTCACAGTGTGGCCAATCCAGCTGACTGGATGCAGTCCTGACTGTTCACACACGGCCGAAACCCAGAACTTGCCCATGCCACCCTGATTGCTCAGAATTTGTAGGTTCAGTTAACACAAAAAACCCCAAGAAACAGAACAGCAGCTGCAGGTCCCCGTAAGCAAGGATTAAATGGTGCTCCTAACCACTGACACCAGAACCCCACAACTTAAAGACATTTGTTCTGCTCCCATGCGGACAAAAATCGGTATAAACACCGGTGTCCCATTCTCTTTTAAAAAGCCACCAGCGGGATGCACTGAAGAGCCCTCCATCCTGCCAGAGCCCTCCCTCTACACCAACACAAGCGCATGAAAGAGAGAAAAGCAGCGTGTAACACGGGAGTTGTTTTTCAGTAAACTAACCCCTAAGTTCTCTCCCTCAAGGACAGCTCCTCTCTTTCTTTTCTCATAACAAAGAAAACTCGGAACGCTTTTGATTTCTTTTGAAAGACGTGCATGATGTGTCAGTCTGAGCATGTAAATACTGAAATTAAGAAACTGCAGCAAGTTTCCCCAAAGAGTGTTAAAAAAGGAAGAAAAGAGGGTAAAAACAACTGAGAAGCCACATTCATTGAAGAGTTAAGATTTAGTGGACTCTGTTTCACACCAGTGTGGGCGAAAATCACTTTTAAGGGCTCTAATGAAAGTTGAAAGTTACCTTCAAAAAGTTATGCATATTTCAACAGAAATAAAAATCATTATGCATTCTCTCTAAAGAGGATACAATCTGAAACTGTCAAAATTCTAAACTCTTCTACATATATTACATACAAATGCCTTCTATAAAGAAACCTCTTTTCATTTTTCTTCTAAATTAGTTTAGTGGTCCATGGTATTATACTGTCTCGGTCTAGCCTGTGAATAATGTGACAGGTAATTCTGATACTTCTTGCCTGTACTTAAGTTGGAGTGAAGATACGGAAAACAACTTTTATGGTCTGGGTGTAAAAGTAAATGTTCTGTAAGCCCTGCATGCCCAAACTTGGACAGCTACCATAAAATATTTCATGCTAAATATGTGTCCATCAATAAATAACAAAAAAAGAGGGTAGGTTTTTTATTTAGTAATGAGCAGTAACTTGTTTTTTCTCAAAACAAAGTGATAATGCTAACATTGATGTAACCTACCACATTATCACAGGAGGGATTTAAGATTCTGTGTTATCAGATAGGAATCCGTATGTAAGACGATGCACTGAGAACCATGAATAATCTGCAGATAACAGAAAATCACCTAGCTATAATTTACAAAATTGGATTCCTCATGAAATTCTCGACTGCAGTGACATAGGAATGGATAGTAACAGCTTATTTCCATCTTGCAAAAACCTGAAAATGCTCCTGTACCAGCTTAAGCTTGCAAGTGATCGAAACAGCTTCAAAATGCCGAACAGTTTAATGTTGTCTGATTTACAATGCTGAAGAAACAATCAAATCTCTAACTGAAACTGCGGCAAATCCAGATTATATTTTCTCTTGTACCCAAACATTAGGCAGCCACAGCAAGGCTATTTTTCTGTCTCTGTGATTTACTTACGTTCCAGTCCTTCAGCAACTGTGCTAAGACAGACATAATCGGAATGAATTAACTTGCAACTCTGGGGTTGCTTCTTTTCTCTTTAGTGAAGCAGCCCACTGCTACACTTACAGATAGAGACCGTTTAAAAACTACCTTCCTCTGTCCCCTTCTATGAAGGAAAAAAGGCAGGTGCAGCCATCAGGTTAAAATGCTGAATCCAGCAGAGCAAACTGTTTTTAAGGTCCTCCACCAAGAGAAGAGAAAGTGATATGGGATGATGCTCATATAAAAAGAAAACCAAGGCAAAGCTTAAAGAAATAATGGAGAGAAATAAGAGAAACAGAAGGAGGTTAAAAGAGGAGGTATGGATAAACTGAGCCTGAGTCTCTCTGACCTGTACAACTATGCCTAGAGAAAGGAAACACCACAACATTTTCCAGACCATGCTGCTGGTCCTGGTATCATATTTTTATATAATAAAGGTAGTGTAAAAATGGAATAAGGATTTATGCAAAACAGCTTTCTAGAGGAGAAGGCTGGACACACCCTCGACACTCTACTGCAAAAGCTGTGTTATGTTTTAAGACATGCACATGGTACTGTCACGGGTTAGAGCTGGGTCGGCCACTGGACAAATGACAGACACTTCCCCCTGCCCTTCTCTGTAACCAACAGCTTACATTTTAAATTACATCTTTTCCATAACAGGAGATGTTTCTATTGCAGTTAAAAAGTAAGGGGGCAAAACCCCCTCTGATCCCCAAGAGATTTATTTTACTTTGTCTCTGTCTTAGAAGCAACCTATACTGCTGAGTAATGCTACAGCTCCAGGATTAGCTCGCTGTGATATTTATATTCCGAAGAACTTCTTTAAAAGTTCACAGATAAAATTCCAAAACCGTACATAAATTAATCATTAACTTGAATAGCATGACTCCTCCTCACAGAAAGAGAATCTGCATTATGAGGAATAGCTGATCAGCCTTTCTCCTAATACATTACAAATGAAAATGTGACCCTCATGTGGAGGTAAAGCCAGTGCACCAGAGGTTAGGAGGAGAGGAAGCCTTTCTTCAGCAACTGCAAGAGAATCATTGGAAATCAGGTTAATATTATGGTTATTTCCACTTGAGAAATTCTTCCAAGTTTACTTCTCACTCGCAGACTGAAATGCTGCATGTTTTCTGCTAGTAAATAAACGAGCTGCACTTCATTCAGTGCGTTTTTATACTAGTGGTTGAACACTTAGAATGCACTTTACTAACTCTGAGACCTGACCACAGGCATTTGCCATGCAGATCTAACCTCCTGGAGGCTCTGGCTCCCTGTATTAGGTAATTTCCAGCAAGACAGTTTTACTCACTCTGCTGGTCTGAATGTTTCCTCTTACAACTTTTATTTCCCCTTATTTACACCTCAGATTCCTGCCAATGAAAAGCTTTCACAACCTTCTCTCTGAGGAATGCCACTGCACTGCCTGGGTAAGAAATGCATTTCTAAAGCTGACCCATAACGGTTGCACCTAAACTGCTGCTCCGTAGGCAGACTACGAGGCGCAGGTCTGGGGCTTTTTTACTCTAAACCCGGGTTTTTTTGAGCGTGGAACAGCACCAGGTTTAAGTGACACTGTGTGACACTGACAAGTGGATAAAATAAACCACTACTGTATATTCCAGAAGAAGAGAATTTCCTGAGTAGGTCACAGCAGTGAAAAAATCAGCAGAGGAAACCAAGCTGGCAAATACTGGTCTACAAAAGCACGTCAAAGCATCCCGTTTCTGAAATCTGTTTTCTCAAATCCAAATGTTGTTTTGCAATGAAGCTGACAAAGCTGAGGCAGAGTTTAAAAAGCTGAATGGCTTGGAAACAAAAGCACAAAAATCCTTCCCTGCAACTCAATACATTATTTTCAGTCACTCACTCGCACAAGAAAAATCCTTACAATGTTCATTAATATGGCCGTAAACCGAGAATAATTTCTGTGTATAATTCTGCCTTCCAATAGCACTGTCCCTGTTTGAGACAATAAACAGAATCCCCAATAAACAATTGCAATAAACAGATTGCTTGTCTGATAGAGTATAGGAGAGACAATGAGCCTACGGTTTGAAGGTCTGTAAATAATCTTTACAACAAATAACAAAAATATAGCAAAAAATGCAAATTTAATCATTCTGTGTAACTTTACTTCTAGGAGAAAAGATAATCCTCTTGGCAACAGAAATGTACAGATTTTTCTAAGCAGATTCATTTTTCGCATGAAATAGATCTCATAGGGTCATGATCTCCTGTTGTCTGAAAGGAGCCGTTCATCAGCTTCAAGACTGCAGATTACAGTTTCACAAGTTTATTGCTAGGAAATGAATTTGCAAGAAGGACAAAAGTTGAGTTGTCGACAGAGAATCAAATTTGCTGTGTTGTATTTAAGCAAATACGAAAATAGTTCCTTTTATGATTTTAATTACATTCCTGAGTCATTTTGAGAGACAAAAATGCACATCTGCAAAGTTAACTGAACACGAAGAGTAACTTTGGAAGGACCGAAACAGACAATAGCCAAGGGAAACTTCAGTGCTCATATTGTAAATGTTCCTCAGAAATACTTATTATTTTGATACACTGAAGTTTGCAGATTCTTTCTCACGCTCTATAGATCCTATATACACAGATCTGGAACGAAAACTCTGTGAAATAGCTGCTAAGTGACAACAGAAATTTGCACTGGACCACAAGCCTGTCATCAACATTGCACCCAAGCTCTTCTGCCTTCACATTTTCCTTACAGCCTTTGCCCTGTGTTTAAACTGAAATAGAAGACTTTGCCTAATAGGTGCAGTGATGTTTAGAAACATAAGTCTCCTCATTTAAATAATTCTTGCCTTAATCTATTTTAATGTACACAACAACATGAGAACAATGCTCTAATATCTGGCATATTTCTGTTTTGTTTTGCATTTGTGAAATAGAAACATATTCGCATGCAGTGCCAGGAAGCATTCCAGTCCAACCCAGCTTCAGCTTTGTTCTTGAACTTGGAAAGATGTGCGCACGTGTAGATAAGCCCAGTGCAAGAAGAGAAATGAGGGGAATACGATGTCAAAGCATCGTTACAAGAGAACACACACCATTTCCATGATAATTATGTCTTGAAATAACTAATGCCAGGTTTCCTGACCCTCAGCTGACCAACGGAGGATAAGTTTGAGCTGTCCAGGTGCAAATATAACCTACAGTAGTGAAGGCTGAGGAAGGACAAACTTTGTTAACAGTTTATTTGTGTCCAACTCCAATCTGGTCTCCAAGTAGCATAACATGCCTCTTCCTTCCACTTACCTTGTGGAGGACAATGGACTGAAAAAGAACCTGGTGTGTGAAGACTCCACTCAAGCGTACAGATCTTTACAACCAACGTATATACTAGACAGGCATACTTTGCCCACAGTATGAAAATGGGTATCAAAGTCATTATGAAGGCTGTCTCATCCTACTGTGCAGGAAAAAAATACACATCAAAACTTGTTTCCTCTAGGTTGAAAGCAGTCTGAAAAGTTGGGTTAGTTAATATGTAAACCTATGATATTATCAGCAATATTAACATTTTAACATACTGTCCTCCAATTATTTTTTTGCTTTTCACTTGTTCTAAACATTTGTTTGTTTGAATGCCATACCCTTATAACATCAATCACTTCAAAGCTCTGTGGTAACCTCTGAAGATCTAAAAAAATGCACTTTGAGGAGATAACTTCCCACTACAACCCGCTTGTCACGTAAGGATATAACCTGAGAAAAATCTAATTCTATCTTTCTGCCATTTTCAGTTTGTTCATTTTCATTTGTAACTACCTCTGATGTTTTGACGTCCTCATAAGAAAACTGCATGGCAGGTACTCCAAGATGGTTGATGAAATAATCGGAATCTCCCTGTATCTGCACAGAACTCACATTAGATCTTGGACATCTAGTCTTTTCCACACAGCTGAAGCTCTGGCTCTGAAAAAGAAACAGAAATCAAAATTCTATTTACTTATTTGTAACCAATTTGTATCAATATCTCATTTACACAGCATTCTTTGGTTCCAAGCATTTGAAGGACAGGCCGGAACTTACGCTGGTGCAAAGAGGTATTAGCTGATTCTCACTTAGCAGTGAGTGAGCCTACAAACCTTTCACGCCCTATTGGTAATTTGGGATCAGCCATAGCAGAGAATGAAGTGAGCTGCAACATGGCTGAGTCTTTCAAAGGACAACGCAAGTCATGTCTAATTGAAATGGTAGCAGGGGCAAGAGAAGCAGCCTTTGGTAGGCACAGGGACAGACCCACACTGCGCAGGAGATTAGAGGTCATCCTGGTGCTTTTTGGAAGCATGAACTTCGATTTTTAAAGGCTTCTAAGGAATCAATTCTTTATTCAGTTAGCATGTTCTCTAACAGCAAAAGCTGTATCAGACAATCATATCCAAGATGTCTATGGTTTATGACACGCTGGCAATGTAAAGAGTTTGCTGCAGTTGTAGAGTAGGAGTTAAGAGAAAAACAGAATCAAAAGGCTAAAGATACATAAATACACATTTTCAGGGTAAAATGATTAAAATAATTCTGTTCAGTGACATCTTTGTGTTTCTTTCATGTAAGTATTTAATGGCAAAATCTTAGCAACAGAACTGTAACAAATATAAGATGAAAACTGGAAAACAAGCCCCAGATTGAGTGCTACGTACTAGTGCAGCTTTCAAACACATCAGGTAATTAAACACTTAAGTAGGCACAAAGGCTTTCAACATCTATTATAGCAAATAAGCTACTTAGGTTTCTTTTTAAGAATGTTAGGAAGCTGCAGTACTAGAGATTATTTACATTTATCTAACAGTTCATACAGCATAACGTAACCTCCTCAGACCTACCTACAACATCACTGGCTTGCTACAAGAACGGTGTAAGATTAGTTCTTTAACACCAAAACACACCAGATTCTGTACATGCAAGCTCCTGAGGCTAGCAGGAAAATGTTTTAAGAGTTACAAAGAGACAAATCTTGGTATTTTTCCATTTTTTAAATTAGCATAATTATTGCTTCACAGTTTCAATTCAGTGCTAGGAAGAATGCAATTGCATATTACTCAGTATAAATAAGGGCTGCAGATTCTTACAGAAAACTATTTTAAAATGCCTTCGAGAAATAGATGCCTTTTCATAAGTACTTTTGAAAGGTGGCTATATCACTCCTTTTTTGTTAAACGTTTCTGCTCCTGCCATTCTTACATACATTCATAGTCGTGCAAGGTCCATCCAAAAAGACTGAGAATTACACTCAAAATAGAAACAAAAAACATCACTTCTGTAAGTACAATCCACCCCTAAAAAATACTATCCTCTTTAAAAATATGAAGCAACATGATTCACAGCAGCCAAGATTCTGGCTCTCAATGGCCTAGTAAGAAAAAAGAATAATAAAAATCTAACATTAACGTAGCATCAATCTTAGGTGCAATTTGTAAGTCATAGTTTAAAAAGTTTAAATCGAGGCTTCTGGGGGATTTTTTATGTTTAGATTAAGAGGGGTTTAAGTTTTTAAACCTGGAGGTATCTCTTGCAGCTTCTGTTCCAGTGTTTCACTCCACCTTTACAAGGCTCTTGAGAAGGTTTCAATCACATTGAGAAGACATTTAACACCACCACAGCGTGGCTGTTCACAGACATACAAATCCACCTGGTACCTAAACAACCTCAATAAGGTCAGTAACCTTTTTTTTGAAAAATGAAGCTACAACAGAAATAGCAGAAGCCCAAACTGTATGCTCATTTCAAAAGCAGTTTTCAGATAACCACACTTTACCTTCTACAATCTTTCCCAGTGGAAAACACTGTCTAGCACACCTCCAGACAAAAAGGCATGTTCATAATCTTATGCATATATATGCACACCAGATCCATTCTTAAGTGATTGCTCCTTTCAGGAATTATACGATGTTTAAGTATCACACAGTGCAGTATACTACAGTGCAGATTAGACTATCTCCTGATTTCCTCATACTGCCCAACACACCTGGTCAAGTTTCATAAATGATGAGTAGTCTGTTCTTCCTTTAATGTTTAGAAATTTATTGAATTATGTTAAATAAAGCTTTTAGATTCAATAGGAAAATCTCTGAAATAAGCAAAAAACCCCTAGTTACCTACCAAAGGAAATTACAGGGTTAAATGACCAAATTAATCACAATAAAACTGCTGGGCACACCAACCCAATATCAGAAAAGACAAACTGAGATGAAGAGTCAATGATCCGTCAGTCTTTCCATAAAGACCTAGCTCTCAGTAAACACAATGGCATCACAGCTTTTCAAGGCTAATGCCACTTGCATCTACTCAGGTTAAGGATTTATCTAACTGTCGTGACTATCCAGAATTAATTACCAAGAAATAATCAAAAGAAGGGAGATATTGAAATATGGCAATATATTCTTCACAGAGGAGAGGAAATTGAGCAGGGAAATGAATGCACCTTTTTTGCCTTGTCAATCTAAATCTTTGTACCTTTCACTCAACTAAGCGGATGTTAACATTTCATCACCTCCTATGTACTCATATCCAGAATTTGTTATGGGATTTTTCAGAAAAGCAATACCGTACACTGCTGACTGGAGGTACAAATGTACTTGGAATTTATAGCTGGAATTCCCATCTGGAGAGGGAGCAACAGAAAAGGAAAAGAAAGTTTCAAGCAATGAATAACATTTCACACAGTAAAAAATGCCAGGAATTTTTAATTGAATATACAAGAAGTCAACCGGTGTAACTGCACAAATTAAGTTCTACGGCATTCTCTATTAGTGTCATCTCACTATATGCCAAAATTTTTGGCCAGGTATCAAGAACATCAGAAAGCTGGATCATTATTGACATCTACTAAGCAGATTATGTTTCACAAAAAAGCAATCGAGGTTATAGTTACTGCAGGGACACAGTTAATTAACAGAGTATTTTTATATTCCGCTTTCTGCATTGTTTCAAAGAGATGAAAATGGTGGTAGGGTCAGTTAATTCTGAATACACACCAACCCCCATTTCTGCTACCATACCGGGAGCCTGAAAAAGAGACACCTTCCTTTTTCAGAAACTCAAGCCTGACTTTTAGCCAGCATTCCACCCCTTAGAATACACCTCACCACATTCCATTTTAACTATTAAAAAAGAATATGTTCCTTTTTTCCCTCACTATAGCAGCAATGAAATACTTATTTTGTCTGAAAGCTTATATAAGAAATGTTTACAGATTTGGTTCTTAACACAACGAGATACGGTACTTTTCGGTTTTACTCACCATCCCTCATGCTATAGGATTTATATTTTCATGGTGGCAATGGCCATTTCAGTAGTGACAACATCTTGTGAGTTTAACTGCTTTGTTCAATTTCACTGTTCTGACACACAAGTCCCTGAAAATGACTAGTCCAAAAACAAGTATTTAACACTAATATGGAAGAATGCTTTATGTGCAAGATACCATTCTCTTCCAACTTATTTTTATTGTTAAGCAAACTCTACAACATCACCATTCTTCAAGTCTCTGGCAATGACTGCAAAGTTCATGTAGTGTGTTTGGCATTCATTAAACAAATGTTTCCCCAATTTAATGGACTTTAAGGTAAACAATAACAATGTCCTACAATGAATAAAACTTTCCCATCAATGAAGTGTTGTTAAACTAAGAGGAACTTGGTCAACGCAAGAACAGCTCGCCACGCAGTATGCCACATATTTCATATAGACTAAGAAATCAAAGCAAAGAAGTTATTGAAGGAATCGGCAAATCAAGCCTCTTCCTCCACCCCTGCCTTGTAGTTACAAGAAATTGAGGAACAATTTCCTGCAGTAAGATGCAAAAATGAGATAATCTTAGTATGCAGAAGAGTGGTGGCAGGCGTGGGAATGATGGGAGATGGGAGGAGTAATTACGTGGTGGGACAGTTTAGCTGTCTGCTTGTCTCAGTACAGGTGTCTAATGCCATTTGAGATGTTGTGAGGCACTCAAATGGACTTAAAGTGAGACACGTTACAGTTTTATCTTACTGGACCAGCATCTGTAGGAAGGAAGTATATCAAACCACAAATGGGATTAAACTTTTTTGGTTTTACGACTCAATGGAGTTCCTTTATTTATAAAGATTTGCTTGTCAACATCTGGCCTTGTATTTTTTATCACTGTTTTGAAGGTAAAAGTAACATCAATGAGGTCTAATACCAGCTGCATTTATGGCATTAAACCCAGCAGCCATAAGCCATGCCGACAAATATCTGTTCATAGGACTATTGCCCACAAATATTGGCTATGTTAGTAGTTGCTGCTCTCATTTCCTTCCCTCCTCATCCTTACCTAGAATAACCATCCTAAATCTTTTTTCGATCTTTCCACACTGAAGACACTAGTGTTTCTGACACAGGAGCTAACTTCAAAGTCCACTTAGTTAATCAGCTGGAAATATTGCTCTTGTATCGTGTGAAACACTCTCCTACCCAAATGTACAAGCAGTCTCAAGTTTCTTTCAATACGCAGCAGTCAGGAAACCAGCAAAAGATTATCTCCCAAAATGGTAACTGCAATTTATGACAAGCAGGACAGCTTCCATGCTTGGCAGCAGACTGCCTGATCCTTACTGGAAGCCAGGTAGGCATCAGCGTACAGCAGAGACGAGAGACAGACTGTGAAAAAAATTACTGCTGCTAGGAAATGAAGGTCACTCCTAAGGAAAAGACTGCTGGGAGATGTGGGCAACAGAATTGACAGGGGTGGGGGAGAAGATTACACCAACCAAATGGTGTAGTGCTTTGGCATTCTGCTTCCCCCCCAATTAATCTCCTATTTTTGCAAGTTTTAATCTAAAATGGTGTCATTTACAAAAAAGTCTTTATAACTTCATTTGATTAATTTTAATTGTGATACTCCACTGAATCTTTCCTTTCATGTACGCAAAAACCAATTTGTGAGTTCCCAGTTTGGAAAAAAGCTCAACTGCTATGCATTACTTCTTTAGTTGCAGTCAGGTCCTGCTTAATGATGCTTGAAATGTTAGCTTCTATGTAGGGGAAAACCCTCCCCCTAAAATCTTTAAAAATGCATCTAGAATAAATTATCAGCAATAAGCTCTCTAAGAACTAACTCCCTGTTGTAGAGCGGGCAAACTGCGTTTATTTCTTCAGCTGGTTCGTCTTACAGTAAAACCCACGTAATAGCACTATTTAGATCACCCAGTTGCTCAGGCTGGTCTCCACTGTGTCAATCAGCCCTCCCTTCAGACTGGAAGGAAATCAAGCCATGTGGTTAGGCAGTAATGAGAGAGTGGTCCGTGTCAGTGCTAGGATGCTCATGCTATTTGTAATTGAATAATTTTATTTCTCTGGAGTTCATTTTGGTTTTCAGCATCATGTTACAGGTTTATATTACAAATTTGAGAAAATGAAGAGTACCATATGGCCCATTAAATGCATTTAATTTGGGTTAATGTTATAAAATAGACCTGACATATCTAAAGTATAATCAAGTGGTATTTCACTGCAGACCTTATTCAACCACTAGAGCTAAGCATTCATAGCTGCTTTTGCTGCAATGTTAAGATCCTGGTATAAATAAAAGCCTATATTAAATAAATAATAATTCATTGGCCATTTCTACAGCTCACCTTCGACCTAGAGACACGTACCTATCAGTTCAGGTTACTTTCCTTCCTTCCTGTGACTCCAGCTGAAGTTAAACTCTTAGTTAAACTGGATTAAAATGTCTAAGTAGTTTTCAACAGGACAATAAAAACCGACCAATTATTCTTACACCGTGTCAGTGATCCCAGCTTCAGAACTACAGCAAGGAGGCTTATTCTTCACGAATCATCAATCTCTACTTCTTGAGCTGAACCGCCACCTGTGGTAGAATCACCACCTGGTGCAAGGCAAACCTATTTAAGACGCTGAAGCATAAGACCACCTCGATGAAGTAAAATTCTCTAAGCAAAGTACTACAGCATTTATTAATCACAGACCATGTACAAATGCAGAAAGCAACAGATTAGCATCTTTATTACTGCAAATGTGTTACGCTAAATCAGTGTCCACAGGTAGGAAGGGCCAGAGAAGCTGCATAGCAAAGGACTCACAGTATAGTATGTCTCTCATCCATAAAACACTGCTGCACTCTGACAAACAAATCATTAGAGGCAGAAGGTTTGACAGCTCTTAAAAAATATTAGCTGTTTGCTTACCCTGACTACCAAAATACACTGAAAAAATTCATGGCATTTCTAGGAATTGTATTAACTCTAGGGCAAGCAAATGCCTCTGGTTCTCCCATCTGACTATCCGGTTTGGCTATAAACATCCTGCTCTACTCTCTGTCTTAGCTGATCGATCATATATATTGCTATTAATGCCAATCAGCTGTTTATAAAATTATTAGAGAGATTTAATACAGCAATTCCCCTGTAGAACTATAGACCTTAGAGAACTTTTCAAATCAACTAAAGCCACATAAGGTAACCTCATATTTCAGTCTTGCCCAACATCACAGAGCAAACCAACTAAATAGAAATTAAACGCAGGACATTTCCCAAATTCTGAGCCTTATCAAACTGTCATGATTCAAGCACACAAAAACTATTCTAAATTATTTCCACTCATTCTTTCTCTGCATGAGAAAGAAAAATCTAAATGTGCTGATGATAATTAATATAATACATATTTTATATATATACTTATATATACAGAGAGAGAATAGTTGTGGTTTAAATATCCTAAATGTTTCACACCACTCATGATGTATTTGCCTACTTACACAATGCATCCATCTGATTACCTCCACTATTTTAGAGACATAATAAAAGTATTTCAAAAGGATGGGCAGGCTATAACATTCTACCATAGACACTGTTCTTGTAAAAAGCTGTCACTTCAGTGCTTGCGCACGTCTTTTACATCTATTTTGGCCAGGACGACAAAGTTCAAAAAGCACATACAACGCAGTGTCACAATGATCTTTGACTTCTTGATCATGTATGAGATGTTGACATACAACTGTACTGCTTCATCTGATGATGCTTGTTCTACTTTAGCCAACACTTATAACAAAGAAAAGTTTAAACACTGAAAAACATGATCACTTTGTCGACCAAGCCTGTAAGTTTTCAGAGTAAGATAAATATGATTAAAACTACACCAATAAATTTTCTGAAGTAGAGTGACTAAAATCTGCTGCTTTTAATTCATTTTATACATAGAATAAAATAATTAATTAAAAAGCAATAAAATGGTGGCTCTTTAGTTTCTCAGCACTTTTTTTTCCTTCCAGCTTATGCATATTTTCATTTAAACCTGTATGAAGCCTTACTGAAAGTATCTGAAGTCTGAACATTATAAATTGACCTTTATGAGTAACTTGAAAACTTCTAGCGCAATGGGTCTGTAGCACTGCAAAACCAGTCACAGAAAACGTGCATTTAACTCTCAGAAATGTCCCCTAGTTTTGGTTTGTCAGTATTATCCCAGCGAAACAACAGCTGTTCCTTGTTCACGCACACACTTTTCATTGGGAGGACTATCTTGTCTCTAGGGGAAAACAACTCCTGCGAGAACTAGTGTTTCTTTAGACAGCAAGGACGAGGAATTTAGCACCATCTTAAATTCTTCTGATATCCATCACAGTGCAGGTGATGCTCATTACAGCTGCCAGGGATCACCATTAGCCCCTTAGAAATTCCCCCCCAGACAGCACTGCATCTGGAAATTCCAAGAGTAAATAGTTAGCCTGTGTGGGAAGGGAATATTGTATTTTTATAAGCAAAAACTGTCTCTCAGACAAACCACATGGCTTTAAAACATCTGTTCTTTGAAAACACATGCGTGACAGAGAAGACCTTTTTCACCCACGGGGGCAAAGGAAACTGAAAATTCTGACAACTCCAACGTTTATAAAAGGTCAGATCAAACTGAGATTACACAAGACCCAGTTCTGACTCTGTGTTCAGATTCCTACTGAACCAAGGAAAATTCAGTTTACGCAACACAAGGTGCCATGCTTAGAAACTCCAGCTTTACCTTTTCAAAAAGGTGTAAAATAATTTTGGTCTTTTAATGGTGGCTTCCTAACAAAATTCGGAAACAATTCCAGCAGTTATAAAACAAAGCACGAGGAAATACGTATCCTTGGCGTGAAATATTTAAAGATATTTTTATATACTGCACTACTTTACTAATTTAAACTATTTTTTATTTTCTTTACTGCTACAAAACATGAGACAAGCATAAACCTGTACTGCTTTGTTTTCTGTTAGCAGCATTTGCATGCTTTTGCATGAAATCAGTCTTATTTTTTAAAAAATATGACCAACCGTGTAAGGTCTTTATAATAAATGGGACCTCAGGACCGAACCACATTTTAGATGTGAAGTTCACATCAAGCTGGTAATAAATACAAAAGCAAGGTAGAAAAAAATTAGATAGTGTAAATTTAATTTCCTTTACTAGGCTTTCTCTTCATTTAACTTAATCTACTGACAGTCTCTCTCGGATTCCTGATTCTTTTTATATGATACTGAATTACATTTATCCTTCCTATTCCTAAAATGAAGTCATATGCCTCATTAACTCAGATGTACTTG
The DNA here is from genome assembly GCA_009769605.1 of Bucorvus abyssinicus. Taxonomy (NCBI): domain Eukaryota; kingdom Metazoa; phylum Chordata; class Aves; order Bucerotiformes; family Bucorvidae; genus Bucorvus; species Bucorvus abyssinicus. The sequence continues at coordinate 6,678,051 of CM020035.1, read as the reverse complement.
TTGCCAACGCCCAGTATAAACTGCCAGGAATTTTAATGGCTTTTTTAAGGGAGGCAAAAATCAAGCAGGTATGCTTCCATTCGATATGCGAATTTTTGAGCGATCAAATATTTAGAGATAAAATTACTAGTATAAATTACGTAAGTGGCAAAACTGCAACTGGAATGCCATCAGCAGTTCCAAACATCTCAGTACCTTAAAAATAGAGTTACAAGGTTTGACAAAAGTAATTGAGAAATTAGAGAACATAGCTATGGTAGCTGTGTTTCTCCAAAGTAAACTCTTACCCTAGACTCCGAAACTTCTCCCATCTTTTTTCTCCAGCACCTCTGGTAAACTAACTTTAAAGACTTACTTTCCACGACCACAGGCTCAGTCTCAATATTCAGTGGACTACTTTTATTTATGGTGAAATTCAGAAAACAGCTTAACATTGTATTACATTATGACAAACACCCAACAGAAAAATAGTATATAACAGAGGGAACCTGTCTCCACACTCAACTCTGAACATACTGAAAACATTGGGCGCTTGTTTCCTTCAGAGTTTATATTTTTAAATCTCACTTTTAATCTAAACCACTTGTTTAGATTAAATCTGTTCTCTTTAATATCTTTATCAATGATCTGAACGAGGGGATCAAGTGCACCCTCAGGAATTTTGCAGATAACACCAAGTTAGGCAGGAATATTGATCTCCTTGAAGGTGGGGAGGCTCTAAAGAGGGATCTGGACAGGCTGGATCGATGCGCCAAGGCCAGTGGTATGAGTTTCAACAAGACCAAGTGCCAGGTCCTGCGCTTGGGTCACAACAACCCCCTGCAACACTTCAGGCGTGGGGATGAGTAGCTGGAAAGTTTCCCAGCAGAAAAGGACCTGGGAGTGTTTGTCAACAGCAGCTGAATATGAGCCAGCAGTGTGCCCACGTGGCCAAGAAGGCCAAAGGCATCCTGGCTTGTATCAGCCTAGTGTGGCCAGCAGGAGCAGGGCAGTGACTGTCCCCTGTACTCAGCACTGGTGAAGCCACACCTCGAATACTGTGTCCTGTTTTGGGCCCCTCACTACAAGAAGGACACTGAGGTGCTGGAGCGTGTCCAGAGAAGGGCAACAAGTCTGGTGAGGGGTCTAGAGAAAAGATCTTACAAGGAGCGGCTGAGGGACCTGGAGTGTTTATCCTGGAGAAGAGGAGGCTGAGGGGAGACCTTATTGCTCTCTACAACTGCCTGACAGGAGGTTGTGGGGAGGTGCGGGTCGGTCTCTTCTCCCATGTAACAAGTGATAAGACGAGAGGAAATGGTCTCAAGTTGTGCCAGGGGATGTTTAGATTGGACATTAGGAAAAATTTCTTCACTGAAAGGGTTGAAAATCACTGGAACAGGCTGCCCAGGGAAGTGGTTGTGTTGCCATCCCCGGAGGTATTTAAGATGTGGTGCTGAGGGATGTGGTTTAGTGGTGACTCGGCAGTGCTGGGTTAATGGTTGGACTTGATGATTTTAAAGGTCTCTTCCAACCAAAACAATTATTGATTCTGTTTTGGAGCATGGGAGGTTGCATTGGTAATTAAAGGATGTAGTCAAACCACTTTTTGATTATGTAAAAAGCTTTTTCTTCCAAGTATTCAGTAGCAGGAACGTTGGCCAGCGTTAATTGTCACACACATATTGACATACTGTGAGGCTTAGGTTTAACAAAGTGCAAATTGATCAGTTTTAGTATAAAACACTGATAAATTTGAACTTGATAAGAACTGCATGACTTCCTCAATGTTTTGGGCTGTAGTAACATTTGTTGCTAATATCAAAACACTGCTTAAGTAGATAAGAGGATTAGGATTTGACAACAAGACCTCATTTTCAAATGGTTGATAGTCTATACTTCATGGAAATAGCTGTGGCTTGTAAATAATTTTAAATGCCTAAAGGCATTCTCATTCTATAATACATAGGGACTGAAAGACTGTGAACCTATTTCAGCGTAGTCTAACTCTGCGATGATCAGATTCTGCCATGCTACTCATTTCGGGCTACATCATTCAAACCCTCCAAATGGATATTAAATAATTCACACCAGAGAGATTACAGTCTTGCTTCTCCATATCCCACAGGAACAAAAAGAAGAGAGAAGTTACTTGTCCCTCTAAAGGGGACAGATATGTACGCTCACTCTACTATTGAAAGTGTTATATCCTATTTCAAGATTTCGTAAGTGTCCCAAACAGGACAGTCATTGTGAGGTTGGATGTCAAATGAATATGCTGTAACGTGTTGTTCCCTGGTCTTCAATATAGATGCACAAAAAGAAGAAAACAGGAGAGAAAGCTTCCACTACATACTTTCCACTAAAAGTGAACTACGGCTCACCTAGAACAGTAAGCTATGAAAGTAAACATACGGGTTTTTTTAAAGATCAACACTAGCCCCATTAGTATGCACGGCGCAGCCCTGCAGAAGCTTTTTCTCAGCTAACCAGATGGCTCACACCACTCTGTCACTCCATCCTACTTTTTAAGAAAACAACAAAACCAAAACCACACACAGAGCAAAATTTATACTTGCATTGCAGCACCTAATGTTAGAAGTTAGACCCACTGCTCTTGTAATATGGCTACTACAGTTTGTAACTACTCTAATTTATATTTCCCCAAACTATCGGTATTCACGTCACACTTCACCTTTCTGAACTACAGTACTCACGATCTGTTAGTACTTCTACCAGAAATGTTTGCTAACACAAAACCCCACTTGTCAGAGTGCAAATCAGCGCACCAACCTCTTCCGAGCCTTATCACAAAGCTGACCCAGAAAGACAGATGCATCAGATCTTGAGTGAAAGTCAGCCTGCTACCCTTCCCCCATGTAGCGATGGCTTCACTGTGCTGAGATCTAGAATCTGCGACTTCTAAACACAACATGACGTGTATCATTAGGAAAAAAAATAATTAAGTCATTTGTCCCTGTCACGTATGTGAACATATTACACACCACATAGTCCCTACCCCTCCCCACACGCTGCCATTATCCAATATCATATTAACTCTGTTCCGGAACCTGAGAGTCCTACTGAATCGCACTGCACATCTCTACCGACACACACAGAGGGAGGACAGACCCATTATCCCAGTAAGAGAGAATACACACACAAATAAACCCAAGACAACGAGTGGAGCAGTCTGGTTTTTAACTTGGAGGAGAAACTCGCAGTCAAAATTCCTGTTCCGTTACTGTGATTAAAGACCAGAGCAATTTCAATTATAATATACACAAATGAATCAACACTTTTTGGGGGAACAGAACACAGAAAATCACATGTAATACTCTAGAAAAACTGTCTTGACACATTGGTAAATTATTGCAAATCTCCCCTCATGGCACAGCCCTGGAGTAAGGTCAAAGTAATTTACTGCTGGCAAAGCTTCACCTTGCCCTGCAACCTCTGGCCTGACATTTAAACTTCTTGATAGCAACTATGCATGAACGAATCACTCCCTTCCCAGTCACGCACAAAAAATATTTTTCATTCTTTGAAATAGAAAGTCACTCCTATTAGTCCATCCAGAGCATGAAGGTCAATAAGCTTCCATCATATTTTTCATAAAAAAACCCTCTCCTGGACTTTGGTGGGAATTGAGCAAACGGGAACAGTATTTGCACTCAGGATATCAAGTATCTGCATCAATTGCATTTTTCGAAAGATCATCACAAAGCAGATTTACCAAAGCGTGTCAGACAGCACCACAAACACTGGTCTCCAGGCTCCACCGAGAGATCAATTAAATGAGCCAAAAGATGTTAGATGATTTTATTTTCTACAGCAGCGGTGGAAAAACACTTTGGGACAAATAGACCACTGTAAACCCTCACAGGCAGTGCAATACCCTGATGCTCTCCCTGACTGGATGCTTCCAACTTTTATCTGCTTACACCATAAGTATCCTTGGAATTGCCTCTGTACTGGACAGGGAAAAAATAACAATCAGCAAAGCAGAAGGAAAAAAGCTAGAGCAGGGAAATGGTGGTGCCACTACAGTCCAATGGCTGCTTCTTTCTGGTTTGCACAGAGGTTCACCTGACCATGGTTTGAAGAGCTATGAAATATTAAGGCTTGGAGAAACAACTTCAATTAATTGGGTAAAGGTGATGTTAGCCAGACACACGAAACTGAAATCATCCAAGCAACTTTGAAAATAAGATTTTCACCAAAACACAAAGGAGCTGATTATTACCCCAAATCATCACACCCCCAAATGATGTGTCTCTTTGCACTCTGAAAAATTAAGATTATTATCTGAGATATTTCCAAAACCTCTTTATAGTATTGAACAGGGATATTATAATTTCTATGCCAAGTTCTGGAGGACTAAAAACAAATTTTAATTTTAAGAAAATGTGGGGGTTTATTGTTTACAAGGTTCCAGGGATATGTCACTACTTTCTAATAACAAGGAAGCAAATCCCAGAAAGGGTGATAATATATCTTATTTCAGAATTTAGTAGTAGGGATCTGTAAGACTGAAAAAATAACTAACTACTGCACAGTATAATCTAAGAAAAATATTTATTACATTCTATTTCAGGTTCTAATTCTCCAGATTCTGATCTTTGAAAGATAATTTTGTGGCAATGTAGCCAAACTTTCTGAAACAATGCATTCACGGCAGCTGAGAGAGAAATGTTTACACCACAGTCACTGAGAAGACAAATTGCAAATACAGTAAAGTGCAATGTACAGCTATTTGCTCTTACCAGGTGAGGAAGACTAATGAAGGCTACATACACATATTTTTGAGACTCCTAAATAATATAGTATCTACATGAATTTTAAAGGTGCAGATCTCAAGTCAGTAGCATGGAAAAAATTTACTCCACAGCTCGATATTTATTAACGGACCGAAGCAATTGAATCACATAAACATGAGCTCGTTTTTTCCTCAATATTAAATCTTTCTCTGCGCACTCCATCTTCCACAGTTTGCATCTCTGGCCTCACTGCTGTAATTGTAGATGCAAACAATTTTATGAACAGTTTCCCTAAGCTCAGAAGTATTATTCATAGTTACAAAATCAAGCGCGCGCGCACACACACACACACACACGTATTTGCACAATATAAACAGAGTGGAAGTTCCAGGACATGATCTTCATTCTGCTGGTTGTTGGTACTTAATAGTAATCACATGTAAGGACATAGCTGTAGTATCCATAGCTGTAATATCCTTTCTGTAACAACTGAGAGTCGTGGGTCTGAAGCCCAAACCCACAGTTATATTGTCTGCTTTATCCTTTTCTTCTAAAAAAAGGAATATTCTTTCACTGGGATCAGTTGCTTTCATGTAAATAAAGAACACCATATATGAAAAAAGCCAATCTGTATCTAAAGATACCACAAGATCAAATAACCCATTTTTTCCACAGCTGTTTTTTCTTACGTTTCATTGTTCTCACTCTTAAAATAGTGCTTTTTAGTTCACATGGGAATTTGTATGGTTTTATTTTCCAGCTTTTGACTCCTATGCTATTCTTTATGTTTTACCATTCACATACTTTAAGAGTAGCAATTTTGTATCCAATAAATAATGAAGGTGTTGACTAGTACTGAATCTAGTGCTGCTGCCTGAAAAATGTCTGTGGGAAAATCACCATTCGACGATGATTCTTCATTGGCAGGTGATACCTTTGAAGATCCATCGGTCAGCTTGTGTAAATTTGAAATCCACGTGATGAACGACTATCCTAAAGTGCTGTTTTTATTGTGAATTCCAGAGAGTACCATAACAAGATGTTCCATGAGAGTCTGCGCTTCTACCTTTATAACATAAACATAGAATTCCTTCAGAAGATTAAAAAGAGTTTCATGGCAGAGAGATGTGTTCTGTGAAAAAATTCTGACTGGCATTAATTACCCTTATTCTTCTAAATCCTGTTTAAATCAATTACCACTTTATTTTATCTTGGGTATCACCAAAATTAATCAATCTACAGTTATGCAGGTCACTGCACGTCTCCTTTGTAATGCTGACTCAGCTTAGCGCTCTTTTAGCTTCTGGAACACCCCGAGTCTCCGTATTTCGGTGCATGCTCATTTAGCCTACGGTTCGGTTTTGGAACTCTGGCCTATGTTGCCTTTTGGGATCTAGAGACTCTACAAAACAATTCAGCTTTCCTCTTCTTCAGCTCCCTCAGAAAATGCCATAGCTCTTTAATAACTTCCAATTACAGACTTAAAACCATCACGTTTCTGTGGCAAGACTGACAACATTACCTTTATTGTCTTCTAGAATTTTTTATTTCATATTAGTTAATCTGGAAAACACTGTCCATGCAGTAAAAACTAACCCGAAATTCAGCTGCTCCTTTAGACTGACCGAACTTTTGTAGAAGGTTAAGCTGAGACTGTCTTTTTGAGAGGCAAATCACCAAAGCACCAAATGCTTGACACTGTTAACAATGTGTTCTTACTAACGAATAAAATCGAAAGTTCCTAATGTCTCTTTCCTCCTGTATGCCTTTAAAAGAGCTACAATTAAAAATAAAAAAATCAGCTGCTAATTTCCGCTATTTCCCAGTTCTATGCAACCCCCCCCACCGTACTACCTGATTTCAATATGATATTAATCATAGCTCACTAAACCTAACAAATAAGCAGGTTCTATCTACAAAGTGCAATTGCAAATGCATTTTGGAGCTAAACCTCACACATGCAAAGAAACAATAACTGGGTCTACTGGTCTGAGGTAGACTCCTACTTTCAAAAGATGCATGAAGTACCAGCTCAGAAAATAAGTATAAAAACACACGTCATGTTAATACTTAAAAACACACGTCATGTTAATACCGACAGAACGAAGATGCGTGTGCACCGAAGCAAATCTTACACACCTCTCACTGTGAATGCTGCATAATGAATGATCAACGTATATAAAACTGCTCTATAACAAATGATCATTTTCATTCAGTACTTGGATCAGACTGAATGGCCCACAATATCAAATTCTCCCGCCGATGGCTATCCTTACTATACGCTCCTTCTTACCATTCAGTTCTCATCTTTGATTAGGCATTCTAAAAGTAACGGCTAAGATCTTCAGAAGTGCTGAGTGACCACCAGTTACACTGCTGTTCTCGAGAAAAGCCATGGAAACAAAGCAAACTGCACACATCTGAGGGAGATATATTATTCTTTGGCAAGTCCATTAACAAATCACATGTATTAACAAATACACGTAACTTGAAAAGTCACAAGGAAAGAGAGATTAGAATGACTTGTTCTTCAATCCTGGACCTTAAAAAAAAAAATGCTGACCTAAAGCTGGAACCAAAGATGAACCTTTATTTAAAAGGAAGGTAATGTAGCAAAATACGCATCTTCCCTTAAACCGTATTTACCTCCTAATCTCCACGCTACTAAGACACCAGGACTCTCATTTGTAATCAAACATTCTGTTTCTCTAAGTACCTGCATGTTGACAAAACAGGGAAATACTAATAATTCTCACCCATGTGCTGCTTTCTTGAATGGCATTGGATGACACACCTAGTTTGAAATTTTAGTACTTAATTTTCTCCGAGAATATAATTTATAAAGCTTTTTACAGACTGTGATCAAAAATAGCAATGCAGATGAGTTCCAGAGCTGTGAATTTCACTTCAAGTGTTTAACACACTTGAGTGCAGCCTGATTGACTTATCAAAACACTGAAAAATAGGTTACAATTTGAGCCAATCACGCTGAACTAAAAGGTGCTACAAAAAAAAAAAAAAAAAAAAACCCAACCCAACCTTACTAACACAGAGTTCAATACAGAGATTGGAGATAAATGGTATTAGTGTGCATCAATGGGGCTAAGGATTTCCATCTAAAAGCATTAAAGAAATTCTTATGTCAGGAATTATTTTCAACTTGCAATGCAATACAAACGAAAACTGACTTGCAACACAGTACATAATAAAATTGAGTGAAAAATCCCCCTTTCTCATTCATCTGCAAAGCAAACCTGGAAGAAATAGTACCTCAGTATTTCTTCAGTGCTGAAGCCTAATTTCTGACTCCCTCAGAGAGCTCAATATTCACTGACACTGGAGTGATTCCTTATTTAATTGGTTATTATCAATTACCAACAATTAAAAAAAAGGTAAAACAGTAATCTGAATTCAAAGTTCTGAACTAACACCGTTCCATGTTGAGAAGGTACTGTAGCAAATGCTACAAAAAAAATTCAGAGACAGCTACCTGACTAAAGAAGGAAATAATTTATAAAAATGAAGCAAAGGTGATCCTAAAAATTAGAAAGCTCACCCAGTCAGGGATCAAAAAGAAGTTTAATTGCAGATTAACCAGCTTAAACCTGCAATGTTGGATAGGTGTTCGAGATCACCTACAGATCGATAACAGAGCCGATGCAGAAAAGATTTCAAAAACCTTTTCAAACAACAAATGAACTTGAGAAAATAAAGGTCAGAAGTAAACACGAACAGAAAGGAGTAGATTCAGGAAATTGCATTCAACATTCATTAGCCATTTACAGAATCAAACATACTACACTTTCAATGTTACCCCTGAATTCTGTTTTAACTATTTACACTATTCAAAGTGACTCCAACCGCTACTTCTTAAGCACTTTTAAGATTAACAAGTGAACATAATGCCAAATGTTTTCACAGTGCCCAAATGTAGCACAGAAGACTGAGAATTCGTGTCCCTTTAGTCCTTTGCCATGAGATCTGGAACAAATTCCCTCCTTTTCTTACTTTGTGACTTTGCCAAGTTCTATCCATCTCCTCATACTTCACTATACCTTTAGTGAAAAAGAGAACATGAAGGTTGACATCAAGTTAAAACCAAGCATTTAAGTACCCCAAAAGCAGGGTGAGAAGGAAGATGATTAGTATTGCAATTAATTCTAATAAAGTGTACATTATATTCATTTCAATCTTTCTTCTCTTGAAACAAACGGATTGCTTTCATCACTCACAAGATAACTACTGTCACCCACCTCTCTCTGATTAGCGGATACTAAAGACAACCAGTGTTGGATGAACAGGATCAGATGCTTTCAGTAGCTCTGTCAACATAAATGAAATGCTCTTTTCAAGGAGGATACAAGCCTTCCTTTTTAGTGCTAAAGCATAAAAGTCCATCGTTCTCACAGGGAAATAAATCACAAGTCAAGACCCAGTTCTTTTTTGTCTTGTAACACTATAAATCAGGAAAAAAATATACTTAAATCACTAGGGTTGCAGCATTTTATAGAAATACAAGTGAAACTAGAAAAATTCCACCCTCAAACTTTTCTCCATTATCAGAACAATGAGATTGAAAAAACCCACAAATGCAAACACAAAGCAATTTTGCACACTAAGTGAGATACGCTCCAGAACTGTCAATCTAACATCTAGGAACTAGTATTTTTAAAAAGATCTAAGGAGAATCAAAAGGAAAATTGAGATTTACACATGGGTGAGAATTAAAAAAAATGTTTTACAAAAAAAAAAAAATCAGATGAAGAGAGAAGGCATTTGGATGAGACCTGCTGTTCTCAGATTAATTAAGCTCAGTTTATTAAAATGCCTTTGGTTCCAGGTTCACTCACTAGTCAGCTACGTTGGTTTACAAAGGCATATTCCAAATACCCTTTGCTTGGAAAATGCATTACACCACTGGATAACAGATCAGGATACGGCTTTTCACAGCAATCCCATCGTACAACAAACAAAAGTGAAATACAAATTTCTGTTGTTTTTTTCTGATTAGTCTCTCTGTAGAGTCATTTTGACTTTATATATATTCTTCTTCCATTTTGGCTCACTGTAAAATATGAGGTGAGGTGCAATGTGCCTCCAGTGGTAATCCTTGGCAAAATCAGGATTTAATGGAGAAGTCACTTGCTTGTCCGAGACATATCAATTAGTTTAAAACACTGAATTTCATACTGACTTTGAGGAAGATGTATCAGTTCTCTGATATTTACATTTGGTGTATAAAGAGTATAATTTTCTTTTGTGTAGAATGATAACTTTTGTTCAATACGTTAAAAGGTTGTTGCACAAATGAAGAAAGATCACTAGTGGAAGGAAGGGAAAATAGAGATTAATCTTCAACTGTGATGAATTCAATAGATGAAAAAAAAATTTCCCAATAGTACTGTGACAGACGACAGGCACAGATCATCTGAGAAAGTTGTAGAACTTTGTAGACTGGAAGCTGAGACACGTCAGAGAGACTTATTTTTGCAGTAGGATGAGGAGTTGGATGAAGTGACTGCTTGAAGTCCTGACCAGTTTTGGTTTTGTATCATCGGAGGTGATTTACGTATTCATTTGTATGTACATTTTCCCTAATCACACCTTATTTTGGAATCTGTAAGATAGAATTCTCATTTCCTTTAAAGAAAAAAAAATAAAACAAACAATAAACCAAGCAAGCTACAGCTTCGCGTTTCATTTACAACAATGATCCATTAATTTACAGAGAGAAAAAGATTTTATGTGATTTTTTCCAACAACTCCCCCGAGCCCCAAAGAAGTATCTACTGCAATATAATTGGTTCCAAAGCACCCTCTACTCTAAACATTCAGTTCCATTTTAGCTGTGCAGGCAACTGTTTTACAAGCTTACTTGAAGATATTTGGTAAATAAGATTTATGATACTTTCATGGTGTTTGGAGTTAATTAACTATTTTGAGTGACAACTGCGAATAACTACTGCTCCTTGTTTTAAATAAAAATCTAATCATTACACAAAGCTTGATAAAGACACCAAATGCAGCAAACAAAATCGCAAACAATAAAATATGCCATAAAAACCCATGTTTTTTTAAAAATAACGACTCTAAGATCAAATCAGATGTTTTGTAATTAGCATGTAAAAATAGAAATTTAAAAATGTGATACTACCATGGAGTTCATGGTCAGTAGGTTCCACATCAGCCTACTGTATATAATATTATATTCTCTTTTGTTCAGAAGTTATTATTCGATAGACTACAGCTTTATCATTTCAGAGTTAAAATGACCTTAAGCAAATTTTCCTCTCATCCTAGTTCCATCTTGAAAGAATAAATCAACTGTAAATAATTTTGTATTAATTTTTGTTTGTTGCCTAGTAGCCTGAATTCCTAGTTTTCTACTGAATCTCAATCTCCTTATTTTTTGACAAAAATATGAAATAACAGCGTGCTAAACTTACAGGATTTTAAAAAGCATACTTCATAGATATCCATTTCATGACAGAAACTTTAAACGTTTGAGTGCTACTGAGATTTCAGAACAGATATTTATTAAATAACTAACCACAGTAGAAAATGTGGATAAACTAAGGATAACATTTCCAAAATATTTAGACAAATTTTTTCACTCCAGATTGTATTAACCAAAAATAGTTGATCTTGAAAATTCTAGATAGCCATAATGTAGCAAGTCCCTCCCTTGACCGTTACAGACACTGTGAATGTATGAAAAGGCAGGAAGACCATCTAAATCTCTGTTTACACAAACACGAGTTGTTTATTAATTTTAATAATAAATACTGTTTTTCTTTTCCATTCAGACACAGAACACAACAATTTTCTAGGAGTGCTCAAAAGCCTATGGCAAAAAATGAGCAGCAATAAAGTAGAACTGGATCTGCAGCTTTTATTTTTTTTTTAAATCTTTATGATTAAATGTCATCATTCTCATGTTAGAGAAAAAAATGAACATGTTAAAACTCAGAGGAAGCTCGTTTCCAATTTGATCTTTTTTGGGGGTGTTTGTTTTTAGAAGATTCCCTTCTTCTAACACCAGATTTCCAATTGAAGGCAGAATGTTCAGCCTTCTTCAAGGAATTGCCTGATAACACGGCTAAGAGGGAGGCATAATACAAAGCTGAGAAGTTAGCAACTCTCCTGAATGTTAGAAGGCTCTTCTTGAAAAAGAGCCCAAGTATTAAAGTCCTAAAATGGCTCAAAACACATTTTGAAATCACCTTCAGGGCTCTGTCAAGAGACGAAGGTTTGAACTCTGTGACCTTTTACCTGCCAAAAGAAAGCTCTCTGCAGAAACTTTAAGAAAACTATTTCCTGCATTTCTTTTTTTTCCTGACACCACAGATTATCAGCTGTGAAGTTTTTTCCCTGTTGTATTCAGTGAAGTCACATTCTGTTTGCACTTAAAGACAGGAGTAGTAAAACTATGGGAATTATATGCTTGACTCATTATCGAAAATGAATCTCAATTACATAACTGATTAAAATCTCATGAATAATCTGGGAAATACAGACATTTTTCACTGGCTTTCAATTACTTTTGAAATTTCCTAGTAATAAAAATTTCGGTTTATTACATTGTCCTGATAACCTCCGTTCTAGCTCTGTTTAGTAGTTTTTTCACACTGGCAAAGACACTGCCATCAGAATGTCCTGGTGGTGAACGGATGGAATAGGGCATGAAAAATGAACCAACAGGAAACCCCTAGAACAGTTCAAGTTGATGCTTCTGATTATTCAAGCTATGACAACTTTCAATGGATATGGAATGTTTTCCCCCACCTTTTCCACAATTTTAAATCACTATGTACCATCGCCTTTTAATTTTGCAGCCATCACAAAGTTCTGGATCCGAAGAATTCATCGAAGGCTGTTCCAACAAAGAAGTGATTTCCCGCAAAGATGGCTAAACCTAAATGCTAATTCCGCCCCCCTTTGGATGACTGAGACTGAACTAGTCAGATGTTTGGGTTTTTTGTTTGTTTGTTTCAGCTTATTTTTCCTCTCAGATTTGGGTATTTATTACATAGTTGTGCCTATAGAATAGACACAGAAATTGAATTAATATCCTTAAAAGAATCAGGTTTTTGTTTTCATACGTAGGAAATGTAATTGCACCAACACTGCAATTAAAAGGATGCTTTAAAAGGTAACAAATTTAGGAGGTTGAGATGCAAACGCCCCTGGGTACTAAAAGACAGGCATGTAACCAAAACACAACAATCACCACAATTTTAAGGAAATTTCAAACCATTCAAATTATAGTTTTGTTACTTCAGTCTATTTTTAATGTAATTTCATCTAATATGTAAGTGAACGACCAAGCTCTAAACGAACCCAGCTTATGGCGAGTTCAGAAAGTCATGGCCACTAAACTGACATGTGTCCTGCACCTAGATTTGCTGAGCATGTCTGACAGATCCTGCAGGAAACGGAGGGGAATCCGAACCCTAAAACGCACATCAGTGTCCTCTGCGCAGGCACGACAAGGACCCACGCTGGAAGAGAACTTCCAAGCTCAACATCTATCAGCATAAGCCGGAATTCCACGCTGTTTACTGCGCCCATTTCCCAGCGGGGCTCAGGTAAATGTTTTCACATCAGTTATGGCTCAGTATTCTACAGTAGATTTTTACTCTTCCTGGGAGAAACAGCTTAAGAAAAAATTCCAAACAACCTTCCCAGCTTTCTACAAACCTATTGTTCTTCCCATTCCTCTGACCTCCCAGTAGGTGACCTGGTTAGGACCACATGAAACAGCGAACAATTTCACTGGAGAAAATACTGGCAAATCATTTAAAGTCACAGCACTTCATAAAATAAACATTTTCATGTTTGCCTAACGAACGATCACAGCTAGAAGACCCACTGAGATAAAGCCAGTAACAGCGTGTCAAAGAGCACTTTAAAGCTTCCCATTCACAGAATGAGGACAGCACACTTAGAAAGGCCATGTGTTAGTACCAATAAAACCAGTTATCTAATACTTTTGGCCAGGTTAAATATCACAGTACTTAAAATATTTCTCCTTTTTCATTATATGACAAATAAATGGTCTGCCTTTCATTATTCAGATGCATTCCTCCCCCCGCCCCCCATTCATCGGCAAAGTAGAAAGTGTGTTGTGCTGCACGTAATTTTGATTCTTTTTCTGTCACATGCAGAAGTAAGGAACATGTGGCTGTAACCGTTACGAGACACATGACGTAACATAGCACTCGTTCTCATTTCATTTTATAGTAATGTTTTGTAGATTCTGATTCAAAGATTTTTTTTTTTTCCTGGTTATTTTACCATACACTTCATATTTGCACATGCGTTTCTTTCCCACGTGCTGTTTTTGTTGTATAGCTTACAGATATTAAGTCAATTTAAGTCAACAACATAGTTAATAATAGCTAGAAAAAACCCTAGTCAAATAAACTTTTCAATGATTTCTGTTTATGTAGAAAATTTGAAATATCCAGAGTTGTCAATCTATCATCTTTCATAAGAACTAGAAGTTTACTTTTAAACTCTCTACACGAAAGGTTTTCTACCACTAAAATAACTAGGAGCAATAAGATGAAATTAAGCAAAAGAATATTTAGACAGAACTGAAGTCAACTTTTCTACTACTGTAGTCTGGGTAAAGTCTCTGGCAGGAAAAAACAATTCCAATTATTACATTAGACAGGTTGAACTAGATTGGATAATAGAAGACTAGAACTAAAATCCATTCTACGGCAGGTGAGGAATTACTGGAATCTCCCATACTCCAGCACTACATTAAAAGACAATAAAATGTCCCTATTTCCTTAATTTTAACTACCATGACTATCAAAGCTGACATTTACATGTCAAAGCAAACAAAAAAAACCACTCCTGCTGAAAATATGCATAATTTATGCTTTTAGCAGAACTCAGTATCTTCATAAAGGTAGGGAAAGGCATGCAAGCAGAAAGCTTGATTCACTAGAAACAAAGGACTCTTGGCAGATCTCCAGGAAGATCACAGCATAAAAAGTAGTTCACTTGCACTCTTCCTTGCTAACAAATTTTTATTTCCCCATGGTTAACAGCAACTGCATTTTCATAACATCAAAATGTATGAGTAGGTTTAAATCATTATCCACTGCCTGATTCAGCATCCACCTATTAAGCTTGATTAATTCGGAGGGAGCGTGAAAAAATATGCAACAGCGGACAGAGCCACATTTTATTGAAACAAAAGCATTGTTAGCAGATACCAAGTACCTGCTGCAACTCCAAAATCAAATCCATCATTAAATAAAACTTTGCTTTTCACACTGGAGAAGCAGCATCTTAATGAATTTAATAGAGCTGCCAATGAAGTATTGTCTATATTACCAGCATCCTTTCAATGTAGTTACAAACTCCTGAGACAGGAGTTCACTGCATAAACTTCTGATTCTCAATAGTTCTGTTTTGTTTTCAACACAAATATAAAAAGAAACACCAGCAATCAATTACAACACTAAAAGCTATAATAGGTAAAGATTGGAAATTCAAGGGGAAGATATAATCCTTCTGTTATAGGGCACATACAAGCAAATCAAATAATATTTTAATGTTGTTTTCTTCTTTACAACTGACTGATATATGAGGCTTGGAGACCCCTTATTAAAACTGAAAGTAAAACAAATTGAATGAGAAACACATAGAAGTTGGAAGAAAAGAACCAATGCTGACATTAATACAAGATTTAAAAAAAAAAAATCAAGAAATAATAATAGTGGCAACCATCTATGCAGAAGTTCATCTTCGGTTCTATTTCAAAAAGAAAAAGATTAGTTTTTCCAGCAACACCGCCTTTAAATGTAAAGATGTTTTATGCCTTTTAGGCCATTAACAGAAACAAATACTGATAAGTAGCATGGAACAATATTTGGTATCATCATTTTTAATGCTCAACTCATCCTTCAATACCTTTAAATGGCTCTTTTCCTTAGGAGAAAGGAGCAGTAATTTTTTGGGGGGGTTCAGCAATAACAGCAGACCTGATCAGCAGTGGTCATACAATGTTTAAAAGAAAAGAAAAAAAATTCAATTATGTTTCATAATAAATTTTTCACTCGTGAAATGTTAATTACAGAAAAATTCATTAATGGCCTTATTTACAGAGAACGAATGCCAGCATCAAACAAACCAAATTTACCAATGCCACTCTGCCAACAAATGGTGATTCACTAACTGAACAAGCGAATTAACAATCATTTTCCTTACAAAATAATAGTAGGCTAAAATGTAACTTGGCAGTATTTTCCTCTTGTTAATGTGGACACTAATTAGCATAGTTATATAAAAAAGATTTGAGTTAAATATGTCAAGGTCTCAGAATTGTTTGAATTCCTCTTTGCTTAATTAATCCAAATATTTAAATTAGCTTCTTCATGTAATTTGGCGTTTCAGCCAGAATCCCACTGAATCCCACAGATAGGCACATAAAATTATTATTTGCAGACTGCTTATGTAGCTCCCTTTTGAAACCTGCAACTAACGTGAAGATGTAATTCCTCTGCATAAAACATCTTTAAGAAGTTACGGTCTCTGTTAATTAGCCAAGCACTTATCCCGCTCGCTAACTGACCACGAGATCTCGCACAGTAGACAACTAATCAGCTTTGTGATTTCTCTTTTTATCGGGAAGTCTAGAATATTCATACAAACTACATTTCAGCTAAACGTCTTCCTTACTTTTCTCACAGTTTCTAGAAATTAAGGGAAAAAAGTGTTTTAGAAGATGAAGTGATTAGCAAGCATCAACAATTCTATTTTAGAAAAGCCACATATTTTCAGCAGAGAAAGCAAACCTGTTGTGTGCACTTGCCTGCCTTAGGTCGCCGTTTCTGCACAGTTCTCCTTCAGCTAAGGTCCGTGGAGGTATTCATGGAGTGCTCCACAATTAGTGTCATTTTTATCCAAGTTTCTTTCACAGGACAAACTACCGTTTTTCATTATTTTCCCCAGAATCCTAACACAACCTTTGTAGGCATTTGTATCAAGTATTAATTGTCCCTGGGAAAACATTCATCCTGTTTTACAGAGAGGGAGCACCCACAGTTTTAGCACAACAGTGGGCATTGACCAAGACCCTACTCCGTCTTTAGGGCAAGTGGTGAGCAGATCCTAGTCTCCCTCTCCCCAAAACAGGGTTCAATACTGTTTAGGAATAAACAATACAAGCCGGTCTCTTTTGTTGTGGTCTGAAAATGGAAGTATAAGTCTTACCTTTGAATCCAAAGGTACAATGCGGTATCTTCCACCTATCCACAATCTATGGAAAGTTTCTATCCAACTACACGAGATTGGCGATTTTCCCTTTTTGTTTTAAAATGGATTGATATTAGTAATTCTTAATTCCTGTTTCACCTCCTTTTCTAACAAACCTAATTTCAGGTAGTTTCTCTTACAAATTAAAATTATCCTTGGACTTTCTAAGCACTTCTCTGCACTTGCTAACAAGAATCTCAACTTGAATGGACTCACAATTTCTTGTAGATGAGATGAGCTGCAAAAAGTCACATCTTACCCCATTAGCCCTATCATCGTTTTGAGGTAATCTGTAATTATATTGTCTTCTTGGCAAGTGCTGGAAGAAATATCAATATTCTTTATGAGAAGATGGGTCTTCCAGAGAAAATCTCTAGACACATGGCAAATCGTGAGTACCCGTGGGAAAAAATGAAGATCTGTGCAAGGCTGTTCCATTACTGTCAATATACTTGACGTGAATTTAGAAATCAAGCCAGCATCTGGAAGCAGTAATTGCTACAAATCTTTTTAATGTCACAAACTGTATGATAGTTGCATAAATTACAAATTATATTATCCTACAAAAAATAGAACTATACAGATTACCTCGTATGCATTTTGTCCTGTCCTTTTTAAATGGGGCTTCAGGGCAAACATGCAGAATGGATACAATCTCAATAACAAAGCCTTAGCCACTAAAGAATCAGAGGTGAGATGGAGAGTGTTTACTGGAAGAAAAAAAAAGAAGTTTTGGTCATGTTTTACTGACCGTTAACTAATTAACTGGTGCAAGGCAGAGTCTGTGCCCCTAATACTGGATAGGACACAATTGCCATTATAACAAGAATTACAAAATATTACATCATCACACCTAAATGCACCATAGAAATAAAGTGGAAGTGAAAAAGAGATTTCCTTTGCTTTCTCTCCAAAACAGAGGGTATGGTGTTCATTAGAATAAAAGAATCAAACCTTAATTAAGTGATAAATAGATGATAAAGAAAGTGTCTGATGCACAGCTCCAGACAGTTTACAGTTTTCAGATCACTGCCACGGATCATATGGTGAAGACAAAAAAACAAAATGTGAAAAAACCAAATAGCTCAAGGACTTAATGTAATAAACTTATTCCTTTAAATGGCAAATACCTGTTTTCACAGAGACAGGACTGCAAACACCAACAGGTTAGCAAAAGGCTGGCAACCTATCAGAATAGTACTTTTGCAAATACAGTAGCTAAAACTTATAATAATTACAACATTTTGCCATATCCCTCTAATCTGTACACTCAGATACATATATCTAACATTATAAACAATTTTCCACAAACAGAAGCCTTTTTTTTCCCTGAAAAGAAATGATTTTGTGTTACATTTTCCACAATACTTACACAGAATAAACCAGATACTTTCCAGGAGGAAATTACCACCTAATCACTGCAGCGGAGAACTGGTTAAAACGCTGCTAGGAAGCCATGTGACTGATTATCATTTACTAACTTGGTCGGACAACAATTGCCAAGCACCATCAGTCTTAAACTCCATTTAATTCAAGATGTTACTTTAAGCAGTGTTTAGCACCGAATATTTCAGAGGCCAGTCACAGAGACATCAGCATAACCTAATCAGTATTGGCTTGGCAAATTTATGGAAAAAACCTCAAAAAAGCCTACTTTATGAAAGTCAAATTGCAGCCCATTTTATGTATGCCACTTTAAACTGCTTTCATCATTTAGTATGTACCTTATTATTTTCCATTTATTTTAAACATTAATAAATTCAGCAACCTCAGAAACGGCAATAAGGTCATTAGTTTAAAGCCTACGTGCACTTTCACCAGCATAACTACAGAATATTCTGATTGTAGACTAGTTACGAAGGCGTAGCTGAGCACTGAACCTGACATACTTTAGACAGTATTTATTATAGTGAGAGCAATCCTCCCTGTGTGTCACGTTACATCTGCTAACTACACAGGTCTAAATGCAAATAGAGAAACACTCTGGAAAGATCAGATTAGGAAGAGAAAAATGTGCTTTGTGCTACAGAATAAAAATCTGTTACTATAACATTGTCAAAAAGTGAAAAAGCTGTAGGACATGCAAATATGGTGAGACTTGCCATGCACTGTTGACATAAGTTACTGTTTCCAACAAACAAACCTCGTAATTTTTTTAAATAAAATTTCACCTGCTTACTTAGTAAAAACAGTTCATGTGTATTTGTGAGGTTAAAATGCTTAAACAACCTCCATCTATAGTTACCCAAAAACCAACTGGCATTAAGGAGGTTAACCACGTAACCTCATAAACCTCATGTGAAGGGAAATCCGTAATTTCTAACCTCTGCTGCCAGTTGCTGAAGAGAAGGGGATGCCACAGGGTGTAGAGTTGAGTTGCCTCTGACTGGATTATGGAGGCTAACGTAAGCCACGACATTTCTTTGAAGAACTCTCTTGAGATCCTACAACACAAGCAGAGCAATGGTTATTACTGTAATTAAGACTTAGTTTTTTCTTTCAGTTCCTTCTAGGGAAAAACTGCACCCTACGTTTTTGTCCTCTGTGATTCCCTAAGTATTACTTAACTACTACTTCTTACAATATGCTGTTAAGAACTTCAAAGGATATCTTCATGTTATTTCTCTATATAGCAGAAGTTATAATTCCATTTCACACATCATCTCAACAAAATTCAAACGGGCCTGGGAGGAATTGAAAATGACTACTCTTGTAAGGCCAAAAATGAAAACATTACATACTGTGAAACAACGTGATGGCCTTTTAAACTGATGCCTGACAGAAGACAAACTTCAAAAGCAATCATTATCGACACCTAAACGTACTCAAATTTTGAGAGACCAAATTGAGACTTGAATTGCATAACTTTCCAAATGTTCTCAGTCTACTATTTTTTAGATTACAAAAATAGTATGTACAAACTGTTTCAATTATTCTCTCTTTTTAAAAAAGATCCCCTTTGCCTTCTCAGTAATGAGTTACTCTTTGCACGAAGTGGCTCTTTATATTGAACAAAAAGGGTGTAACACAATTACACCTGATGTAAAGCTGACTTGAAGTGGAACTAAACAAATTTTGCTTCCAGCCTGGATCTTTTCCATTTGATTTTTTCAGCCCCTCTTGTTTTTGAAGAATAATCGTGTCAGAAGTATGAAACTTCAATGAGAGGGTAACCGCTTCTCACGCATGGTAAAAACCCATTAACTCTTCATTTTATCTACTGCTCTAATTCAGCAGCCATGAGCCTCTCTGCTAGCTATTCCTTTAACTTACCATCTGATCACATATGATCAACAATACTCCGACGAGGTATTTACTTTCAATAAGCTTTTATTCTGTTGAAAGTAAGAGCCCAAGGAATTGCCTGTGTCAAATTGTATCTAAGTCCTTAGCAGAAGTATGTGAAAAGTCAACCAGCACAAGCCATGGAGACACTGACATGTCTCTGTGCTTTACATAAACCATAGTACGGTTCTTTTCACACACTCTGTTCCACGGGATCTGCCTCTACAGATGTTTTCACTGCACCGGCTACGGAGTACATGAATGTGCAGACAGACAGACATCACAGACCCATTAATGAATCATCATTTCTACCTGGTAATTTCATATTTTCATACTTTTAAAAAACATTATCATTATTTCAAT
The DNA here is from genome assembly GCA_009769605.1 of Bucorvus abyssinicus. NCBI lineage: Eukaryota > Metazoa > Chordata > Aves > Bucerotiformes > Bucorvidae > Bucorvus > Bucorvus abyssinicus. Next base: position 6,657,391 of record CM020035.1, on the reverse strand, counting down.
GAATCCTTCTAAAATTATTTTACCTCTGCCCATTCATATGAACCAATGTTCCCAAACGATGTTCCTCCCCATGAGCAGAAAACAATGGTCCGGTCAGGTCTCCAGCCTCTCTTAACCTTCAGCATCAAGGCTTGTATGAATGCTGTGATGATAGCTGTGCTACTGGCCCATTCTTGTCCGCCGTAAGTATTCAAACCATTGTGATGACTACCAACGATGACGTATCTATCTGAAATGTGAAAAAAAAAAAAAAAAGACAACAGAATCTTAATCCTTCTCGATACTAGCATTAAAAGTATTTAAAAAAAACTAAAAGATGAACTGTATTAGTAGTCTGTAATATCATTAATACAACACGATGCTGTCAACAAAAATTTATATGATCATGTACAAGACAAGCATACAGTATAAATACATAAAACTGTGAATACTACTTAAACTAATAAATAAATATATGTATACACTTTCATAATTTCATCCCTGTGCCCTTGCCTTCACTGTTTGCGTATTACTCTTCCTTCTTATAAATCTCACGTACACCATTCTTACAGCCAGGACTTTGTCACATAGACAATCTAATAAAGTTCCATGCTCACGTTAGAGTGCTATGTAAAAACAAAAATGAATAAGCAGGAAACTCTATCTTCAATATATATTAGTGTCCAAAACAAAAAACAAACGGTGTGATAGTACAATGAGAAACATATAGAAAATACACAAAGTATTAGTTCTCCCTCACCTGGAAGACTGTGTTCAGTGCTCACCACCCTAGCTCAAAAAAGACAGTGCAGAAACAGCAGTTGAGAAGCTGGTAACCAGAATGGTTATATATCAGGACTTAGACTTCCATGTAAGGAGACACTGAAAAGACCTGGACTGCAGGTTTAGAGAGGAGACATGACAGAGGAATAGAGATAATGAATGATACAGAAACAGTAAGCCAGACCTAGCAACTTTGATGATACTGGAAGAAAGTATTTTATAAAATGAAAAGTAAGAAGATTCAGCTTGAAATAAAGAACATGCCTACGGTTATCCCTAAAAAATACCCACTATTTTTTTTCAGAGAAATCTAATGAAATCTTCATCTCCCATGGCATAATATATAATCCAAATACTACCTCACAAGGTAAAGAACCTTTTTTTATTCCAAAAGGATGATGTGGTATGAAATAACATGAACGACTGGTGTGATTGCTGGGTGTCGAGAAGTCGAAGCAGAGTTATGCTGAATGACTTACTAAACTATTTCACACTTCTGCAGGAAATGACATCACAATCAAAGCCTCTCTGAAGGATCGCTTACTGGTTGTGTTCTGATTCTTAGTAAAGGCTCTTTCTAGCTCAAATCTAGACTTTCAAATGTGTTTTTTTCCCTAATTCAGGATACCAATAGACAACAGAAGAATATCTATCGAGTGATGCCAGATCACAACAATCTCTGGGTGTCATTTGGGTTCCAAAAAAGCTCAGACAATTTTGGTTTTCTTTTTCTGTCCGAGAGGATTAATTCTCCACTGTTGTCGGTATACCGAAACGTAACAACACTTAGGTGGTAAAATGCCCGTGTTTTATAGCTGCTTCTACAACTAAATATCTACTCAGTGACTTCTGCCTAGACACAATTTTAACTTAACACCAACATACTTCTATTATAAAACCATTCTCCGTCAAACTGAACTTTTACCAGTTTTGTTCAACAAAATACATGGCAATGTTGTTTTATAAGGAATCAAAAATGCTTTACAAACAGGGGATCTGTTAGGTACCTATCACACAACACTGTCAATCAACTGCTTGGGTGGCGTATAGATACGTAAATGAAAATTTCTGAAAGCAGATATACAAAATTTAAATCTAAGCATACATAATAATGTAACAAAGCACGATCTAAATCACACCATTTTGCTACTTGTGTGTTACATCATGAGATATCTAATTAGAGGTTACACTAACAGTGGAGAACCCTAGGAACATCAATAGGAATTTGGAATGGAAATGAATGGCCTTACAGGCTTCTAGGTCCTTCTAAGCAGCGCCACTAACACGGGGTGATCAGACAGGATCAATGCTCACCATGTATCGTAATCTCTGTTCAATCTGTCAACAGTGTACATGAAGGGGAATGGAAAGAGACCTTATGTAGAATAGTACAGGACATTTTGATGGAGAAGAAAGCTACAAACAGTAATTTTCTGTAGGAGATGCCAGCTGAATGAACAGGGGTAAAACATAACAGCTGGTGCCTCCTTTGAAATTCTTCATCTTTGCACATCTCTCCCTCTTGAACAGAGGAAATACCCTGAAGCAAATGACTGCAGGAAAAGCAGAGGAGAAAGGATGGTCATGCTTACAGAGGCAGCAGCTGTCCTTTCTCATAATAATTTGCTGAAGCATGTAGAGAAAGAGACCACATGGTAAGAAAAAAGAGAAAGGACTAGAGATAGAGAAAAAAAATGTCCATCAGATAGTTTTGAAAGTTGTAAGATGGGGTAGTGTTCAGGTCAGTGATGGGCTGGACATCATTAGTGGTGGGCTTTTTTATCATTAAAAAAGAGTGACTTTAGACTGTCTCCTCTTGTTATAAATCTCATTTTCAACCATGTCCAACAGAGCTACAAAATTAGTGTTATATTTTTCAGATTTTAAAAGGCTACCAACTATGACATTTCCTGTACTCCTAAACCTTTTATTATCTTAGTTGGATTTCAGATGCTCACTGTTACTCCTCAGATCAAATTTTAAGTACGATCATCATTACATAGATGTGTTTGTGTGTGTTAGGAGGCCTCTAAGGAGAAAATTAGTGATGCTCAGCAGTCTTTCATTAAGCACTTAAGATAAATTTTGCTTTTCTTCTATATTTCTGCAAACGTAAAGGTGATTATTTCAGGTGTATGAAACTAGCAAAACCCCATCAAATGACAGAAAGTCAATGCCTTGAAAACATCAAGTATTCAAATCAGTTGAGAGAGCACGGCTAGTATATCAGAAAGAGCAGAGAAAGAGATGAAGGATTAACGCTGATTCTGTACAAAATGTTATCCACGGTGTATTACATGCTTAACTTGTACCTACATTAGAAGCCAGTTGCTATGGCCCTTGTTCAGCAAGACATTTATGAGACAATCTGTGGCATCTGGGAAGTGCTATTGACTTCACTTGTTTATCTATCTATTTAAATTCTCAAAGTTAGGCATATATAGATGTAACTTCAAAAGCAGCTACTTACTAAGAATGCAAAAATAACATGAAAGATTCGGATATAGAGAAGATAAAGAATTTATTGAACAAAACCTGATGCACGCTTTTTATTATTTGTCTTGCTTCTGTTTCATAATTCAGTAGACAGTATGCCTAAACATGGCAGTTTCTACTCTTCAAAATTCCATGACAGCTATTCGCAAGATGTTAGCAATAGGAGACTAGCAACTTCAAATTTTTGAAGGAAATTAAATCCTTTATTGAAATTAAATTCACTGTGCTAATTGTTTTCTATGTTGTTTTTTTAAAAAAAATTGTTCTGGTGAGCAGTACAGCATTCAGCACACGCAAAACTGAGTCGTTATTTCTCTGACAGGAATAAACTTAAATATTCCCCACCTCCTTCATTCCAATCACTTAAAATAGTAAATGACTGGCCCACGTCCTAAGGAACAGTATATAAATTAGCAACCTTTCTTCTGAATCTAATAAAAGAGAGTGTTAATCAAGGCAAAGGTGATGATGATGCCATCTGTGCATTAGGAATTGGACTGGGTCTAGTACACCTTGCACTAAGTAACCAGCAACAACGTTCAGTCATGTTGCAGAAACCCTTCACCTTTCATGCAAATTCACTCGCAGACAGGATAAGCTCAAAATTATTTTAATTTCTATGATGTTCTGACTATGGTATTATCTACATAACAGCATCAAAGGATGGAGGGAGCATGTGGTTTATGTCACAGTTGCACTCAGAATCTTACTGTCTAATTCTGAGACATACAGAACAGTAATTATTATTCACAGACTTGTATAAAAGTAGCATAAGGCACGACTGTAACACAAAATAAGGCTGCAGCAAGTGTGATTAAGAACTCAGTCACAGATATTTGTACACTATAATCACATTTGATATTAGATTCTTAACTAAGTCAGAGATCATGCTGCCCTACACCTTGGTTACGGTGATACACCTGAACTATGTAGGGATGTTCTCGACTTGAAAAATAGTGTTTTATCTCAAAATTCTGCTAACAGAAAAAAAAAAATCAAAACTTTTCCTAAAGTTGTATAGACAGCTTGCATATTAACTCAAATAATACAGTACAAATAAAACCACCAACATAATTACTTGGTATAAAATACTAATGCTCTCTATGGTCTACATCTAATTCCCACTTGTTGTGTAAAAATATACGTATGGTAACCATAATATCCCCTTGAGCTCATTCTCTGTTTAACCCTTATGTTCCATTGTGTCATAAATCAAATCACGCAAACAACTATAACAAAGCTCCTCTCCTTCCTCTGTATTAGTGCATTATCTGGCAAAATAGAATCCTGATCCCAGCTATGACTCCTAGTCATCATAAACCAAACGATCGATAGAAATGATAAAGGGCTACTTACCAGGAAATACAGCTCCTTTTAAATATCCAATAACGTTAAAAATTGTCTTGTAAGTTGTGACTGACTGAATACTCAGACTGACTATTTTTTTGCCTGTTACAAGATGAAAGAAGAAAGTTAAACTTGTTTATCCAGCAAAGAAATCTATAGGCCAAAGATATACATTTCCCACCTCATGAAAAACAAAAGTAAAAACAAAGAAAAAAAGTTATACTAATGAGGAAACAGAGATTAAAACATGAAATATTACATTATTTTCTTAGTCCCATTTTAGCAGTGAGGTTCAAAGCTGGAATCTGAAAAGAGATCTGTACTCCTGGAGTTAAAAGACCATTCAATTTACTCAATGAATGCTGCCAGAATACAATAGAGAAAAAAAAGTAAAAAGAGCAGGATGTACATAATTCTATGGGATGTACATAATTCTATGATAGGGAAATTCGTCTTAATCTTTACAGGTTTTTCTCACCTAATCCTTTGCCCAGGTCAATCTTTCAATAACATTCACGAAGCTTCTATTACACTGTTCTTCTGCAGAAAGCCCCCTACACTAAATCAGATTGGAAAAGTTAGACCCCCACATTACTGACCACTCTGTCGGTGTAGCCTTTGGTGATGCTTGTGAGCTTATGACACCAGCAGAGAGCTCTTGTTGGCTTAGCTGGTATCAGCTGAGGAAACGGTGTAAATACAAAGGCAGAAAAATTCCAAAACTTGCTAAAGTGGAAGGGACTTGCCGGTGTTGCTATGCCAGTTGACACTGGAGCACAGGATAAAGCCAGAGAAAAGTAAATGTCTGTGTTAAAACAGCTTAAAAAAATTTAACTGTCCTTTGCTGAGAAGTACTGTCACTCCTCCGTCCCCCAGGTTTGCCACACTAACTCCTGCAGTCTGTGGCAGCGGAAACAAACCACTGCTGATACCTTTACGATGTTTTGTTTGCATGATAATAGACTGTATTAACATTCATCTCATCTGAAAGGTCATAACTTCTATTTGAGAAAAGTGAAAATGTCTTCAACTGCTCTAACTTAACCGCCAGCAATTATCTGGCACTAAGCACTGCGCCATCCTAGACCTTCAGGGAGGTTCTCCCACTCCCAGAGGACTGCAGCACCCCCACGGCAGATCTGAGTTTAAAGGCGCCTTTGAGCTCAAACCCCTTCAGTGTCCACACCCCAACTGTCACTGACCAAAATTAAAATATTCCACAGCTCTTTTTTGCTCTCTGGCTCCCCAGCTATTGTCCTCCCACAGATGTACTTCAAACAGTTTGTTTCCAGGCTTTGTTTCCTGAGATGTGTGGAATATGCAAGCGGGAAGTTTACTGCAACATGTAAAATAAAACCAATATATCTCTACAATACTGTTCTTCAAGGTTCATTTGCTGGTATTTCATCTCGTAAATTTACTTTAAAATTCTCTTATATATATAAAAAAAAAAATCATTCACTAGTCGTCATTAATATTTGAAAAAAGAAAACCAACAGCTAGAATCTTTCTTTGTTTAGAAAAATGTACTAGCAATATTTATTCTACTTTCTACTCAGACAAAAGCTGTTATTAATAGATATGTCCTCTCTGCAACAACTGGTTTTGCTAGAATGCAACCGTAAAGAAAATGCAATAATTAATCACAGCAAGTTAATATTTTGATCTGCCATGCATACGTTGGGGTTTGAGTAGTAATTAACTTTGCCCTTCTGATGTAAGTTACTGTAAGGTTTATTAACGCCATGTGATGATGAATTGTGTTTGTTCTATAAATCTACAGATACTATTCTAGAATTTAAAAAAATATTTAATTAAAAAAAAAAAATAATCCAACAGGTTCCCAGCACTATACCGTCATCTATGGGGTTTTGGTTTGTTTATTTTTTTTTTGTCTTTTCAAACAATGTAAAAACAGCTCACAGCACCCATGTTCGTTAAGCAGTTTAAATTTAATTTATACTGTGCAAGTTACTTCTTGCTGATGTTTGTCACCTACAAGCATTCTAGAGCTAATTTACTCTGTGTAAAAAACATTTTCAAGCCAAAATTGATTTCTTTTCCTTTGCTAACCCTACAACACTTTAGATAAATGTTTCTTTAGGCCCCATCTCAGACAAAAAGATGACAAATCCTTTTGAAGACAACTGACTTAACTGTTTTTTCTTAATCAACGTCAGCTCTCCATTCTTCAACTGACAATGAAGAAAGGGAAAATTAACTTCTGGCAATACACATCTTCTGGAATCAGATATGCGAGTTAATAGTCGTGTAACTCAGTAGTCAGCTTGAAGTGACTTGGGCTTAAAGGCTTAGTACACCAGATGAAAAGGCTGGAAGTACTCTTTGGAATATACTGCAGAAGGGAAAGTTAATCCCCTTTAAACAGTTCTGACAACAAACGGCTCTTCCTAATGCTTAAAGATCGTGACAACTTTCTCTTTTTTTCTGTAGTCTCTAGAAAACTATGAGGAGACTTTAGCTCAACACTATTTGGGATACGCTTTGAGTTTATGTAAGCCAAAAGCTACCTCTGAAACAGAAGAACAGAAAGGTATTTACTGTCAATATTACGTATTTATCGACTTGAAGCCTGTAAACTCGTACCAAATGACTACCTTCTCCTCTCACAATTACACAGATATTTTTAGAAATGCATGGCTATTTCCCACTCATTTGACTGACAATTTTAGAACTTCAGATGAGCAAAAAAATACTTGTAGCCAGTAAAATGAGTTATGGTTTTTTTGGGGTTGGGTTTTGGGGTTTTTGGTTTTTTTTTTTGCTTTTAATCTTGTCCTAAGTTCATACCAACACAGAGGAGTACAAGTTGTTGAAGCCCTATTTTCAAACATGTTGGTTAAATTCTTGAATCCTGATCATACTAAACATCTATAATCAGTTTCCTGAGCATTCATTTTGAATACTGGATTTTCAAAAACATCATTAGGGATGATTCAAACTTCCAAGTTTGAAAGTTGATCTCATTTGACAAGATTTTTGCTTGTATACAAAAATATCCCTACTTACACGTTCAACTCCACTAGAGAAACATCAAGTACTAACTGAATTCATGCATTTCGGTAACGTCATTCTAGGATCATAAAACCAGAAGTTATTGCAGAAGATTGCAGAAACAAGGTACATTGAACAACTTAAAGTAATTCAGTTTTTAAGATGAATATAATTCCTGTTGAAATCAACATAAACCACACCTGAAGAAAAATACATCAGTTTGAAAGCACAATTAAAGTAAAGCCTTCAAACATCAAACAACCATGGCTATGTTACTTAGGGGACACTAATCTGGCTGAGGTAGTCAGGATAAAATTACATTCAACAGATTTCTTGTTCCAGTCATTCAAAAACTTTTGTCAGACTCTAACAACTCAAGTGCTAACTTTTTGAGCACACACTACCAAGCTTTTCAGACAACTGTGAAGGCTAATTTTTTTTTTTTTTTTAATTAATGAAAGCTTTAGTTTTCAAAAAGTTATTTGTCCCAAGACTTGAAGCTTTAAAGTAATATCGAATAGCACAGAAATGATAATACAGTAAGAACAGCACTTAATGTAAAAACACCATAAGCTATTTACAACATAACAAATAATCAAATATATCATAGATTTTTTTATATTCTATTGGAGATACCGTACGTAACAATGTGGACTGGTATGTAATATCTGCAATACCCTGCTAAATAGACCGATGCAATAAGTATGTGTTAAAAGATATATAACTGCAGATTTTGCTGTCATTTGAAACAAATGCTTCACATTCATCAGACATTTTGTACAACTGAGTAGAATTCCAAGCTCCTGCTACCATATTAGACTGCCTAGTTAATGGGCTTTTGAAATCTTACTGGACTGTGAAAAATATATTTTAATTAGGTTCTCAGTATTTTGCCATGTCAATTTGAATGCAAAGCCCTATACACGCCGTATGTCATATCAGTTTTCATTTAAGTTCAAAGAAAGGACTTTAAACGAAGAAATGTAATTGTCATAAGCCTTTATGTGAAATATAACAAAACAAAAACTACTACATGCAACATAACTACATATCACAAAAGCAAATAAACTTATAAATTATTTAGTATGCACTATTTTATATATCTGAAAAAGACTGTGTGACACTATCAAATTGTACATGCAAAAATCAACACTGAATCTATGACAGCTTATATTATTGTTGAATTATAAAATTATTTGTGTGGAAATACGTCAAAACTTCTAGACAGATGTCCCTGTAACAAAAAGCCTTTACTGTTTTCGTTATATAAGCAATACACCATCTAAAGTCAGCCTCTTCAAAATCTAGCATCTATTTTTTTTCCCCTACGAGATTTTTATTTGATCAACCAGCTATGCTGCCTCCTAACAATACATTCCCCATTTTAAATGGATATTCATAGGCGTTCAGTCCTCAAGCCCAAACTTGGTCTAAAAGCTTAACGAATAAATTTTTTCTATTTGATCATATTTTTTGATCTACAATAAGGATTCCAACAATAAATCTATTCAGACTAAAAGCTTTTGAAAATAAATGATGCCTAGAATAAAGTCCTTTAGAAGGCTCTAAACTGGGATGGCCTAATGCAACACTGAATAAATGCGTCACAGTATCAAAGATAGCTAAGACTTTTGAGAATACTTCATAGTGTACAGTTGAATTTTGTATTCTCGCACTATTTTGAGAGATTCCTTAGCTGCTTTACAGCAATCAAAACCAAAGCATCGCACAGAAAAATTATGGCACAGAATTCTGAAAAATATATCTTGATCGCTTACAATTATGGTAGAAAAACTCATACAGCTTCAGGTAGGAGCAGAGAGAAGATATATAATAAAATGTTTCAGACTGTTTATACTTAATTCTATTCACAAATCTCTATTCAAGAAGAGAATAGAATTTAAAGCAATCACAAAAAGAAAATCCAAGAGTACTGGTACAGACGTTTGTACGTTTTCCTACACAGGACCTCTGTATTACATCTGACTTCAGTGTTTAACACGTACTACTCCGAAACTGCAGTCAGCACTATCTGCAGAACATCACCATATTCCTGCTGTTATGTACCAGGAATACAAATCTGGGAGATACAGTAACAGGCACTGCCACACACTATGCTGGCATCCGTCTCTATCTGTTTTCCCGGATTTGTGTTTAGCATAGTGCAAACACCTCGAAATGATGGGAGTGTTTTTGCACTTTGGTATCACGGTGTATAACAGCATGGTCAGAGGTTATGAAATACGGGACTCTTTCTTCTCTCTGACAGGTAGATGCAAATCACGAGTATGAAAAATGATACTTACAGCCAAAGGGAAAAATTACACATGTATCTCTAGTGTTTGTTCATCAGCGATGGAAACCACTTAAAATACTCCAGAAATACTTTAAACACTCATTGAAAAGGGATGACTGAAATCTACCAACTGGCAGATAACTTAAACAACAAAGAAAGTTTGCAACACAGCAGGACTGTCTTCATTTACATTTATTCGAGTGCTTTAGTTTTATGGCCATCTTCACAATGTTCTAGCAAATATCCTAGTAATACTCTTTAAAAAAAAGAAAGCTTCAAAAATGTACAGCTTCTCTATAAAACTTCACTCTTAAATGCCTTCTAATTGCCCATTCTTGGAAAAAAGTTCATGGGAGCACCGAACTTCAGATTAATGAGGATTAACAATGATGTACCATGCTAAACAAAAAGCAAATCTAATTACTAACTTAAGCTAACACAAAACTAATAAATAACTTCAATTCCCACTATTCGCTCTGTAGTTTCTAAGCGTTCGATATATCTCAGCTGTTTCTCTCCATATCCTCCCCCTGCCTCTGTCACATTATGTCTCCTGAAAACTGCAAGGCTAAGGGAAAAAAAGCAGCAATGTGAGAAAACTATATATAAATGTTTAATCATTACTGATGAATCTGCTGTTCAGCTTTTTGAAACGTACTGATGAGAGAATGATGATCATTTTATTCTAACAAATTTTAAGCCAACCAATCATCTGAATTGCTCATTCACCTCTTTTGACAGATAAGTGATGAGTTCTGTGTCAGAAGTGAAATCTCTCTCTCAAGCTCCTTCAAATCAACAGGAAGACTGCAAATTCAGCCTCCACTGCTCTCACATGCATTGCCCTGTTCAGCATTTCCCCTTTAGCTAATGTTATTATTATATAGTTATACACGATTTCTTATCATGAGACCAGTCTTTTATCTCCCCTGTTAAGGCTGCTACTGGACACTATATGCTCTGGCACATCTACAGTTTCACCATTATTTCAGGGCAAAAGATATCATAATGCATTATACAATTATGCAAGGCTTCTTATTATAGACCCTACTTGCTCTATAAATGAAGAATTTTTTAAGAAATTCCACATGGATTACTGTGGTCCAGTAGCTTTACATGAAAAAGCTGGACACGGATTGGCTCTACCAGACTGCTAGCTTGGAACATTCATTCTAAACTGAGTGTCATTTGCCAGCCCAAATTCATGCTTTCCTCCAGGTGCTTCAGCTGTTGAAAATTCCTACAACAGTAGAAAGCTTCACACATCCTACCTGACCTCTTCCCGTCTACGTAGTCTTTGTCTGCTGGTTGTGGGGAACATCAGTTCACTAAAACATCAAGTCAGCCGTGCAGGGAGAACAATAGTCTTGCCTAACCACAACAGCTTAAGCCATGAAGTATAAGGTCTTTCCGCCTCTCTTTTTCGTATGTATAACCACAAATGCTGACAGAAGTCATAAAATTAATCAACCCTTTCCATGACTTGTATTGTATTCCTCTTCCACAATAACTTCCCAAAAGCAATAAAAACCCGATACATATGTGATAGTACAATGGTTGATCTTAAAATTTGTTTCTACTGTTACCATCGCTGTATTTAGCACAGGATACAACAGCTAACTTAACTGTCTCCCCTGTTCCAAGACCACTGCTTCAATCAATTAATTTGAACAGGCGTCATAAGAAAACATACCATTTTTTCTGAATTTTTTTACAGTGAAAGATAGACTAGGACGTAACAAAAATCAAGACAGAATTTCTGTTTAAACACGCATCTCACCGAGAACATTCTCCGGAAGGTGTTCCTTCCTTCACTGAAACGCTGTGCAGTATCTTTGCTCACCTTTTTCCTCCCCATCACCAATAAGATTGTTCAAGCAATAATCTGTACGACTTTGCTAATGGCATTATCCCTGAGGAGATACTCTAAATGAATTCTTTCATTACATCTAGCTCTACTCAAGGTATTTTGTTCTCCTCCTGATGACCGTTTTCCTGGTGAAACTTAGAGGAAAAGGTGCCTGAAGGTTTAGACAACAATATATTGTTTATTCTATAGCACATAGAAATTAAGCAACACTAATGATGGTATCTAGATAGGGGGTTTTTGAAGTCAGTATTAAGAATTAGAGCTTAATAACTTACTAAGAGACTTTTTTTCTTTTAACCAAAACTTCCATCTATCAGATTTTGGGAGCGTTATTTTTAGATTGTACATAGTCTCTTCTAGAAAGGAGCTACGCAAAACACAATTCCCTAAACCTCTTAGTTACATTTAGAGTTATAGAAAATGGATTTGAGGTCCTTGAAGAACATTTCATAGTTAGAGGAAAAGATTATTTAAAAAGCATTACCTGTCGCTGGCAGCTGGAGGGGCACACACCTATCTTTTTGGACGGTATCCACAGGTAAGGAAACAAGTTTTTTGGCAAGCACTGCAGAAATTGGTTGTACTAACAGTGATGTGAGGTTCAGTCGATTTTGCCTGTAGCTTCCACCTTAAACAACAGAAAGAGAACAGCAATGTAGTAAATGAAAACTAGATTTCTCTTCTGCATAAACCAAACACCCCAAATATCTACAATACAGCTGAAAACAACTGTTTAAATAAGCAGCTGTTAGTCTGTACTTACCTTACTGCAAAAAAAAAAAAAAAAATCCCTTCAAGAACATGTGCCACAAAATTATGTGTATGTTATAGTATTGGGAGAATAACAATTTCTTTCCTGTGGAACTAGAGAGTCCAAGCAGATACTAGATTGTACGTGACTAACACAACAAATGAAATTGGTGTGTAGTTAAAGGACTCGGTGACACACAGAATTGCTGATCAGCAATAACTTTCAAGTTCAGGTGAGAAGTGAACACAGCCTTACAGGGAAGAGCAGACATTTAAACAGCCTGAATAAATACCTGTCTGTACTGAAGGATGCTACTACTGATAAGACCTTTTGCTAGGGATGCCAAAACGTTTACATTCTACAGAGATTGTGCTGCTTAGCACTAGAACTGTTTAAGGGGTGAGCTATCACAGAAATAAGCTTTTGTGAGAACTCTGACAGGAAACACACCACAGAAGACGCATGTTGATGATACACTGGCAACTTGATGAGATGTGCTTCTTTGCACATACCAAAAAGTCAGAAGAATTTAATATCTACCTTTCTCTTTCAAAGAATACAATCTGACCATCCTATTGACTCAAAGTGGCTTCAATGCAGCTAAGGCGCCTATAATTTACTTTATAAGTGCAGGGGTGTTTCTGTGATGGAAGGGTGAAAGCTCAGCTGAAGGAGATCTGGAATAGGAGCGTACTAAACAGACACATCAAGTGGAGGAAGGTGCAGATCAGAAAGCATCAGAATACTTAATGTACAGCTATAAGATCTTAAAAAGTCACAGCACAAACCTTACAATATCAGCAGATTCATGCATACTTTAAAATCTCCCTAAGTTTCCATACATGTGACTGTCCAACATTTGAGCATGGGAAGGTTTCTGTTGAGATAATGAGATATTTAGGGAGACCAACTGACAGAAGCGGAAAAATACCCCCAAAACTCTGCACATGGAAATGCTCTGAAGCACTTCAGGACAAAATGCTCATCTGTTTTGCTCAACTGTTTCAGCTGGAGTAATAAAGAGATCATCTCTTCCCACAGAAAGCAAGAATCCTCTTGCAGATGAAAGCCCAGCACAGAAAAGGAGAGGACATTCATTGCACAGGGCAGGAAACAGCTTTAGAACAACCTGCAAAACTCTGAAAGCTTTCCAGTATACCTCTCTATGCTGAATCAATTCCAAACTTCCAACTAGAGACTCCGAATACAAAGCCTATCTCTGAGACCTCTATGAAACAAATGCCACCAATTCTGTTGACACGGAGTTCTTTCCAACCAGAAGGCATCTTTTACATTCTGTGCGTCTACAATCACAAAGGGAAGAAGCTATCAAACATGAGCAGCTCAAGTTTTAATAAACTTCTATAAAATTACTATCAGGAGCGTTGTTACTGAACCACCATGTACGGAAATCCAGACACATCCTCCTGCTTTTTAAAATTTTTGTACTAGAAGCTCCTGAGACTTCTTACACTATGCCCTTAAACATAATGCAAGAATCAATCAAGGCTGTAACATTTAATTATGGAAGGAAATATTCATTGTCCAGGCTTAATACAGAGCGGAAATGTTATCAGTGTTCACCTCGAATGAATCAGACAAAGTTTTAAGTGGAAAGGTGAAACTGGTTCAAAACATGACCATTTAGAAAAAGTTTTGTCTTATCAAAGTTGTGCAGGGTTGAAAATCCCTTACAGTTGTTACTTCAGTAAATTGATGGTAAAATCAGTTGCTCAAGCTTTGAGAGTCTGGTTCTGGAATCAAAAAGAATCCTAAAATGTGCATCAGAGATGTGCAGCTGAGACGTGATTTTCTGCCTATTGTCTGTCACCCTGTTGACTGTATTACAGGAGCAATGAAGCTCAAAACGTGGCAGATGAAAAGCATCTCTCCTTTCTCCATCTATCCACAACTTGAGCTTCACACCTGAATAAACTGTGAAAGATACACTTTCCAGAACAACTTACAGGAGAAAACCTCCTATGTTTAAAAATGAATCATTTACAACATAAGATGGAGTTTGAAGTTTGGGACAAAAAAACCCCAACAACAACATCACCACCACCAAAAGAACCCCAAACTCTAGAAAAAGAAAAAAAAAAAATTAAAATACAGACAGGGAGATTTAAGTTATCTGGAAGAAAAAGTTTCCAATAGGAGGAATTCACAGAGAGTTAACTAGGCAGGTGGTAAAATCTATCCAACTGAAATCTTTTTAAAGAAGACATTAACCAGACATCTGTCAGGAATGATGTAGATAAGGTTGATCCCCTCCCTGGGCGAGGGTGCTAGATTAGACGACCTCTTACCACCTTTTCCAGGCCTGATTTCTATATGATTCTGTAGTAAATGAACTTCCTGAACATAAAACAACAGTATTGGATTAATATGGAAAAATGCTTTAAGAAAACAAAACTAAGAGTTCCCTTCCCTCTGCCAGCCACTTATTAGTTGCCATGAGAGTACCTGGTTTAGGAGACCGAGGAAAGCTTTCAGCATCATGATCTGGATTCACAGGTGAAAGATTCCAGACCAATCTCCCCAGTAAAATGCAGAGCACACTTTAAAACCTGCAGATTTCCAGGGCTGTTAGTTAAAGCTCAGTCATTCAGCTTTTAAATGCTCATGGGCTCGGTGCAAAACAGGGCAGTGCAACTTCATAAAGAAACCAATCACCGAAAGAACTTTGCGAGAGTCTTGCTTGCTCTTTCCCTGCTGGCTGTCAAACTCCTCGGAGCACACAGAGCTCTCAGGATCTGCGAGCACAACAAATGCTTTGAGGATAATTTCAATTTGAGATTTTGCTTGAATGAAATTTAGTTTTATAGCATGAAAATCTTCCAAGAAACAGAATACCTTCCTCTCTGCAAGCGTAACGACCTAACTGCCAGGCCTAAAATCACTATTAATTTAAGAAAGACTCAAGAGAACATCTTGGAATTCAAGAAGATCACGCTAATCAACTAAATTAATTTTCGGAGCTGGAAAAGAAGCAATCTTTAGAACATTTCAGCATAGGAAGGACTACGTTTGTACCTTCGCAGTGACCGTGTTCTGTGTTTTCTTTTTCAATGCAAGCACAAACCTTGAACATCCGTTTCCACACTGCTCAGTCTGGGATACACACTTGTAACCTGGCATGCCATAGCGTTCTATCACCCAACTCAATGGCACTGGTAACATATTCTGAGAATTCTGAAAAGTCCTTCCTGGGAGAATTTTACAGTAATAACTTGTGTGTACCATTTGCCACCCAATTCTGGGTTAAAATACAATTTTACCATCATTTCAATGACTTTCGTCAAGGTTGAAAAATCAGAGCACAAGAAACAGAACTTATCAGAATGTCATAATTCTCTAGTCAAAAGAATATTGTTTTGCCCACAGCTTCCTCAATATTATGCAATTAGACTTCCATTTATTTTTCTCTAAAAAGTTTGTGATATTAAGAATGAACTTTTGGTTAATTTTTATTTAAATTCCAGGCTTAGAGAAAGGTTGGACAGAACACTGTATTTCATCATTATCTCTTTATTAAAGTCATCCTCTGCCAGGATCTGATAAAAGAAAAAGTTAATAAATAAAACTGTCTAAAAGTCAACCGATAAAATTCATTAAAATAATTCCCTCTATGACCTGAAAGAGTGTTTTAATGATGTCCCCCCTCAAAATATGGGAAAAAAGTAGAGTGTGACTGAACACTGAACCATAACTGTACACACTCACATCTTTGACTTTCTGCTGCATTAATAATAGAGCAGTATTAGTTTTGAAATATCTGAAGTGAATGGCTCATTAATTTTTCACCTTAAGCTTAATAGAAATTTGACAAACAGTTTTATGCCAAGAACAGACGCTCCAAGCAGGACTTCAGAGCACATGAGGAGTATAAATTAGAGCGTAAGAGACAGAATAAAGTACATTTGGTCACATAAGATTGTTCTGTCATTCAGTAGCCTGAAGTGAACAGTTAGTTCAACGAATTGCTGTGAAAAGGTATTCTTCCATTTACCCATTGCCAGTGTATCTCCTGCACTGCCCTTTGTCAATGCTTGAGCTTGTATTAACCATGACAGAACCAAAGATGTACACACTGACACCGCACTCGCACAGTACTTGTTTACTGCTTCTAATACTCGTATACAGCTTCCCCCCAACTCTGCTGATAGACTCAATAGCTGTCAGGCTTCCACTGTTCTCAGGAAGCTTGTCACAATGATTTCTTTGTACTTTCCTGCAAAATCAGTTTATCTGTGGTTTTCCTGACTTCTACACATGCCCAGACTGAAAGGGACCCAGCTGGTTGGTGGCTCTGGGTACTAAAGCCACATCACTACTGTTAATCATCATAATTCTGCTATGCCACAGCTGCTGTGTCACATCTCCAGCTACAGCTGCTTACAGCGCTGCCCATGAGCAGCACTTCAGAGACAGGCATGACTCTTCCTACTCAAAAAGCCACCTTCAATTAAGCCCTCACGCTATCAATTAATACTGCTAGACACAGCTTGCACTGTCCCATTGGTGCATTATACACCAAGATTGGAGGATCTTTTGTTGCTGCTGTTTTAGGACATGGCTCTTCCAAGGAGCACTTCCACATAGTAACACCTCTTCCTACTACAAATCTTATAGACCCCTTATATACTTTTCAATGGCACTATTGGTATGAGTATTGTCATACTCACAGGAAACTGCGGGATTTGGTTCAAGCAGATTCTGAGAATACAGATCCTGAAACCGATCCTGATCTCCAACTGCTTATGAACAAGAAATTCTGGGAAAGCTCCACATTTGCTCAGTGTTTGGACTTTGAAACTCAGATATATGTTTTCCTGTATATGAATTCATATGGAAACGTCTTCCTCCACCTCTTTAAAGCAAAAAAAAAAAAAGGTCCCTGATAGCTCTATGGTGCCTAAAATGGAAGTCAGAATGGATTTTATTAATGGGAAGGAGGAGACCACAGCGTCAGACTTAGAGAGTGTCTTGAGATGTATAAGCTAAAAATATCAGCAAGGATAAGAAAAATAGCTGGTATAGACAAATGTTCCTCAAGGGAAGAGCAGAACCTGGAGCTGATGCCCCTGGAGTAGAAGAGAGAACAACCGGTTTTCCGCTACGTCTTTATTCAGTTCTCAATGAATTATCCACTAGAATTACAGTGTGGAACATGTATCAGTTTTGAAACACTTTGCTTCACTAGCCACTGGTAGGAATATGGAGGGAAAGAAAAACATTTGCTTCTCTTCTGTAGAAAAAGAACATTGAACTTCTGCAACCGGGGATTTCAACAGCAGCCCCAACTAAGGCCTTTGAAAGCAGCTTCACAGGCAATGAATCATGAGACGATGAAGTGTTCTGCCAATTACCACAGCACTGTGGCAGCTTGCATTTCGCGATGTGTGATCCACGAATGGACAAGGGACGCTTAGAACTGATCTGAGATACGGGTGAGATAGACAGCCGTGCCTATGAAAGGTTTACGCACATTTAACAGAAAATACAGCACCTTGAAGGCAGCGAGGATCACCTAGAAGGGAAAGAAGTTACTGAGAGCACTCAGAAAGTGTCTGAAAAACATTTTTAAAGTTTTCTTTGCATTAGTGATGGATAAAGAGACTTCTTTAAAAACACCCCACAACAAATTCCACATCTCAAGAGTTATAGAAAAGAGTTTAGAAGAAAACGAAAGATATCACCCCATCTGTGACAAACTGCCAAGCGCTAACAAGCGCGTACATTTGTGGACACCTGCAGGAGCCCGTAACCCTATAGAGATACTGTTTTGCTTTACAATGTATATTCACTGTACTCTGCTTCCATCACATTTTATCAACGCAGTGGATGCAAATCTGGGTAGATATTGCCCACGCCTGTCTCTTTAAACTGATTTCTGTTGTCCCTAAAAGTAAAACTGGAAATTCTATAGCTGATATGAGATGAAAATATACTTTTAGAACCCACTGTCATCTTTTTTCCTCCCTCTCAAGGAAATGTGCTTAACTAACATGAAGGAGAAAACAATGTAACCCCTCTGTCTCTCAGTGCAAATCACTCTTGCTTAACATCTACTTGATGGACTTCAAAAATACTGTCATCTTGTTTCTTTTTAAGATAAATAGAAGGTCACACATTTATTTTTTTAAAAGCAAAACTGCTTTGACACACTGATTCAAAAACATCACATTAATCCCCAGGTTCCCTTCTAAAAATATTTCATAAAATGGCAAGAATAATAAAAAAAAAGATAAAACCAAAACTTTTCACCATACTCTCACCATTTTGAACACCCCTTTCCACCTGGCTTGTTATAGTGGCTAATCATCAAACTGGCACAGAAGTGGCCAAGACGGAGCAAAATTAAGTAAGACTTCTACACCAATTGACATGGAAGTAAAATCTTTGCTTTTATACATTTTACACTGTGTAACCACTCAGTCATAAAAAAGAAAGAGCAATTCTTCCATATATTACAAAGAGCTAAGACACCTTCTTCTGTCCTAGTGATAGTGGAATGTAACGGGGGAGAAAGGACGAGGTGATTCTCAGTTCTTCCTGTGGTAGCAAATGCTCGTCTCATTACTGAACTGAAACTCTCCACTGACAGACAGCAGCAGTTTGGGCCAGGTGACGTACAAACCACTATCCATCCTTGTGACAGTGATGGTAGATCTTCAAAAGGGTTGGCAGAAGTTCTATGGGTCACAAAGAATAAATAGCCCTCAATACTTTAAAAATAAGCTTATTTTAAAAATCTAATAATAAAAAATTTCAGTTTGTGCACAGTTTGTTCTTTGCTGATACCAAAACACCTGCTTAGTATCTTCTACTTTCATTAAATTTAACAAGACAGGTACTTCACACCATAAGAGGGTTGTGTGGGGGGATAATCAGTGCTAAAAATACAGAAAAATATTAGCCACATAAAAAATTGACCACAAACCCCACAACGTTATCCAAGTCTTAAATTGGAGAATAAGCACTAAGGACTGTAAAAACAAATACCACAATTCTTACTTAACTTTAGATATTTGCACCAAGTTAGTAATTCAAACATAACATGATAAAATATTTCTACAAATAAATTGTTAATTGAATATTTTTTATTTTCCTTAAACACATAGAGGTATTAATCAAATGGAATTCATCAAAATTGCTTGAAGTGATTGCTCTGATGTTCAGAATTACTGCACAATCCAAGATATTATGTATCAGAAATACACTTAATTATTTTTTGTTTATGTTAATCTTTCTCTTTGAGTAAAAGTACTTCAGGAATCCTGTATCTGCAAGTCTGTTTGAAATGTTTGTCTCTCCCAGAAAATATATTTCCCAGACTATTATGATGTTCTTGAACTGGGAGCTGCAGGGAAGTGTGTGTGTCTGTGTGTGTGTGTGCATGAGTGAACATAAATCAAACTCATATACTAAGTTTGACAGAGGTGGCTTTTAAAACTGAAATGTTATAGAACATTTTGAATTTAAATGCCAAACACATTACGGAATTTGTTACCAGTTTCATCGAAGAATTATCCTTTGGTCTGTGTCCAGTACAGTTTAGTCCCTTGACTGTGGTTGTGCTATGGATGAATTTGGCCTGTTCTGTTGAAATGGACACAGAAAACATCACTGGATCCCACGTTCTGCTACTGCAAGGTTGGATCATCCCCTTAAATATTTTTTGAAAGCAAGAATTTTGAAAACATCAAATTATATGAGTAAGGTACTATATAAGTGACACAATACTTATTCCATACTTCATATTTTATAGGCACACATTTAGTCTTGAACATAAACACTTTACATTTGCTTCCATAATGCTCTGTACCTCCAAGGTTAGTAAGTGACATTTCTTTTAAAAAAGGAAGTTATAATACTCAGATTTCATAACTGCCTTTTCCAATCTGCAGCGTCATATTCCAGTCAGACCTTACGCAGTTTCTGACAGTGGTTTCCTTTTCCTGTCTGGTAGCAGCCCACAGTGACAAAACCAGCGATGATGATAACAAAACAGCTCCTGTATTGTGGGTGGGCAAGCAGCTGGTTTATAGCTAGCGAATTGGGTGGTTATTATCTCTCCTGTGCTTTTTGATGAAGATGCAAGGAAGAGAATAGGCATTGGTCACTTTATGTTTGCCCAGCACAACCAAAGATTTCTCTCCCTCCTGCAAAAAGGATCCAGGTAGCCACCAAGCATGGGGATCCCAACTCAGTAGTAGGACCATTAAGTCACACTAGCAGATAAGGTGCAAAGCACCTTATGCCTGAATTACACTTCCTATTAACCACTTCAAGAAATAAACAACTGCTGGCACATTCACGGGTTAACGGGTTAGTCTTATTGCTTGCTCCCTCAAGAAATAAGGTCTTCTACACTGGTGATGGCACTATAGATGAAACAAACATGGAAACTAGACATTGATACAGATTTCCTCCCCTTCAGAGATGATCAAGGCTACAAACAGCAAAATAACTGTCTCGCTTTAGGTGAAATATGTTTGCAGCAGCCAGAATATACACCAGGTAACATATGCCATCATTGTTCTGGATACGAAGAAGCATGGAGTCCTGTTTATGCACAATAATGAGATTTATGGCTAATAAAAATAATAAAAGCCCTATAACACTCTACAAGGAATGGAATGGAAATAGAAAATCTCTAAGAAAACACTGAAAGTGACAGGTTTAGGATACCAATTATATTGTTTATAGCGTGTAGTGAGCAGTGTAATGACTCAGAATCACGTGCTGTCTATATATTTGGTGGACAACATGAAATAAAATTGCCTACGTTATCTGTGGTACACTGTGCTTTTCTTACAATACTATGTATCCCTGATTCATTCTCTCATAATTGTTTGGTATCACAGGAAGTCACATTTTGGTTTCAGTTTGATGACATATGGGGTCATCCAAGGGTTTGAAGCCTCCCCGTTTTCCCACAGCTTGTTGCTTACTCCTCTCCCCACACTGCAGTCGTTCATTGTACCAGCACCGTTGTTTCAGTGGCCATACCATGAATGAGATCAGCAAACTTTCCTGAAGTTCCCCAACCTGTATCACAGCAGTGCTCTTCACAGATAAATCAGCAGAGTAGGAGGTGAGCTGGGACCACAATGTAGATGGGGTGGCAGGAATTCCTCCTATTCCTCCCAAAGCCTTGTATTGTCAAAAGCATAATTCCAGAGGTCCTCCAGGACACAAAGGGACTGTTTCTTGGCACAGAATGGCACTTCATTATGCAAATCAATTCAAAAGTGACTTACAGCTTTAAAAACCCCAAACTTTATACTTTCCATTTTCTCTATAGTTTTAGTTTTAAACAAACAGCTTGTATTTTGAGTTGTACGAGAGCACCACCTCACCTTAAATTTTAAAAATCAGAGCCCGATAATACAAGCCTCACACAGAAAAAAAAATATTACTGTGTTGGGGCTGGTTTGTAAAAGAACTGGTGAATGTATCATAACCATGCAGTAGTTGAGTAATGACTGATCAAAAATGAGGTGTTAATCACAGGTCAGATCCTAATGGACAGATGTCTGCATACGTACAACCGTGTAATCCGAATCAAAAGCAGCAAGAGTCCCCTTGTCAGCCCAAGGACTATTTTAAGCAGTGAATCACAGCACATAACACTGAATTGGCCTTCTGCACATACTTTTGGTTCCTTCCTGCCAGGCTTTTAGCAAACCAACAGTATGTCTTCGCTGTCTGTCCATATGTAAAAAGCGCTGGTTTGCATATGCTCCATTGACACAGACCTCAGTAACAAACATTTCTGGAGTGGTGTAAGAGGTATTTACTTCTGTTCTGCACAAATATTCTGATTTAAAGCAACAATTCTATGCTGTCGCATTCTTGTATTAAGGTGCAGGATTGGGCTATTTTTTTTCTCTCCTTATTGTCTCCATACTATGTAGAGGAACATCAAATCAGGATGGCCTAGATTGCTTTCTCCTCGCATTCTGCATAGCTCTGTAGCTCCCCCTTGCCACATTTGTTTTCTTATCAGCAAAATATTTCTGCAGATCTTCATTCATAACTGTAGATATTAGCATTTCACTTGTAAAGAAAAAGATACGATCCCCTACACTTTCTCTTTTGACTGCCATCTGTTAAGCTTCTCCTCAGAGAAATTAGCAAGTTTCCATATTGCATCTCTGAACTACAAATATGCCATCAGCTGCAAAACTTATGAAAATAATCCCCACTGGAAGTTGGAAAAGATAATAGTCTCATACAGAACTACCAGAGAAGACAGAAACATAAACAGAGGGCATTGTCCAGATATTATACGAAGGCTGCTCATGGCCCCTAAACAAACAGAGAGGTCTGAACAACGTCAGAGCTACCGAATAGTTGCATTCGTAAGGGATATGTGGAGTTTGTTGAAGGACAAGCTGCCAGCTCAAAGCAGAGTCAACTACAGCAGGTTTCCCAGGACATTGCCCAGTGGGTTTCTGAGCATCTCCAAGCATGGAAATGCCACAAGGTCTCTGGGTAACCTCTTCCAATGCTTGCTCAACTTGTTGTTTACCAGGACCCTGCGGTTAATGTTCTGCCAAGCTGCATTCCAGCCACACATCCCACAATGGGTTCTGGTGCATAAGCTTATTCCTCCCCCGTGCGGGACACTGCCTTTCGCTTCCTTGAACTTCATGAGATTTCTGGCAGCCCACTCCTCCAGGTTATTGAGGTCCCTCTGAATCTGACTGCACAGCCATCTGGTGTACTAAGCTCCAAGCAGAACAGCAACCCTGAAGCCTCAAATGGGTGCGTTGCCTTTTCTGAATTTGAGATGAAGCAAGCAAGTAGTGATCTGGAATGTTTGCTAATGAGTGATGGCAGACCCTGACTCCATACACAGCAAATGGAATAGGTAGAGATGGCGATACGCTGATAATGGTATACTCTGGACTATTAATCCTTAAGCTACCAGGGACACAGCGCTCTGAATCAGGTGTCTCTCCAAGATGATTCAAAGCATTGCAGTCAAAACCACTTATTTTATCCATCTGAAGTACCAATACAATTTCTAACTCACCACTTTGACCTCAGATGTAAGAATAACTGGATTTAGAAAACATACAGTCAGGGACTTTGAGACAACTGCAGAGTCAGATACAAACCAGGGCTGGTTGGTTGGTTTTTCTCCCCTGACAAACAATTCACTGGTAAATATTAGTGCCCAGCTAACAGTCTCCTGTTACACAGTAATAAGCACCCCTGATGTGCTGTAACATTGTTCCCACATTTCTTTAGGCATTACAGGATAATTCAAGAAAACAGTTTAAAAACAAGAAAGCCTCTAAGATTCCTTCTGAAAGTGATACAAAATTAATACGTACCTCCTGTTTTAGCAGGGTTAGTTGGAACACCAAAGTAATAAGGAAGTTGCAGTGTTGATTTTACTAGTATGATCTTAACTTAAAAAAAAAAATTCTGTAAAGAAGATACATCTAATAATGCATGTCTATTAATTCAAGGTATATTTATACCATTAACTTTGTTTTAGCGGAGCATGCCATTGGAAATGTAGTGATGATAATTTTCAAGTTAAATTCATGTATCAAAGGCACATGAGCAGTTGAAAAAAAAAAATCTGGTTGAATCTTATTGTAAAGGGCTTGCACCCAATTCAGAAGTATGCTCAAATGCAGAGAAGAAGAATCAGTCTTTTTAAAAAGCCAGACAGCAATGAAAGTGCTCCAAGTTCTGAGTTCATCTTTAACTTATTAATCATTCACCTGCAAGATTAGATAGAGTAGATATTTGGTAATGTACCAGTAATAATTTGGTATCAATGACTGAAGTAAAACAATATCTTGGCAAGTCAAGCTCAAATGAAACTTTTCTAGAATGAAGATCTAGGTGTTCTCAAGATCCTTAAATAATGCTGTTTATTTTAATAATAAAAAACCCCCACAATAATAATTTAATTATAATTGTAATTTAATAATAATAATAATCTAGAATAGAAAGCAATGCTCTCAAAACCCTAAAACTCTGAATCTATAAATCCTTGTTACATGCATTAGTTCATTTCTTGGATTACAGAACAGAGACAAATAAACTATAACCTATTTGCAGCACTCCTCAGAGATACAAACACTGGTATTTAATTTACTTAATAACTTGTTTATGTATTTGCAATGTTTTATTATGTTCATGCTGACTACTGTAACTGCCGTATTCAGCCTCAGAAGGCTATTACAAACACCCAGGAGAACTGGATTTTATTCTGCACACAAGAGCACATGGTATGCGAATATTCATTCAAAAATCCCAATGGAGTCCTTGGCCCTAAAAGACGCCTGATCGACCTCTTGTAAGAAGCTTTGCATCCTCACTGAGGTAACATACAGAACTGACCTTGCATCACCTGAGATGGGCATGCAAAATAAATTATTTTGTTGAAATAACAAGAGCTGAGGAGCTAGTTAATGGCTAAACTCTCTGAAATTCAAGGACAACTTGAGTTAGGAAGGTCAGGACAGAAAGTTAGAAACAAAAAAGAAAATGAGGCAATACTTAAAAAAATAATTTCCTGTTAAAGAAGGATGTAAGAGCAGCATCATTTTAGAATAGTATATTTAAGGTCATGTTTTAAATTGTAAGTCAGCAACGAACATGAATTCCTACACATACTTTTGAAAAATGCTACTAAGGATTATTTTTCAAAGTAAATACTTAACAACAATAGTTCCACAAATATAATGGAGATTATTGCCAAAAATAGCTATTAAAATTCTGCAAAAAAGAAAAATATTACAATCTGGATAATTACTCAAAACTAATTTAAATAGAAAGTTTCCCTTTCGATCAGCCAATATTTTGAAATTTACTTCAAATGCCAGAGATAATATGATGTTTGCCTTCTCTGAATTACAGTAACTGCTTATTGATGGATAGTACAGTTTCTCTGTAAAAGAAATTTCCTACTCAATTCAAATTCAATTTTATACACGTTGTTTTGTACCCAAATCTCCCATAACATGCTACTTCCAATTACAGCTTATATTTCTCCAGCTGTAAATCACTGCTTTGTATCTTTGCTCAGTAGAAAAAAAAAAAGGGTTTTGTTTGTTTTGAAATTACCTTTTATTCCCAACCCCAATTTATCATGAATTCACCATTGCTGCTTTCTTGTTTGGGGTTGAGGTTTTTTTTTCCCCTCAGAATCTCAATATAAAACTACATTATCCCTTTATTCCTCCTTTCTAAGTAATCAGCATAGCACACCACAGGAGTCATGGGCACAACAAGGACTCCACCCCAAAGTCTGATATGGATACTAGACACTGAAATATTTAAGTTAGCAGATCTCTAACTGCACCTGATCAAATATAACAATGAAACCCCCATTATCTTTTCCTCAAAGGATTTCAAAACAGTTTTTAATTTACTTCCATTGCGTCCTAAACTTTTCTGCAATGTTACATTTCGGAGGCAAAACAAGCAGAGAAGTTCCATTTTTCCCGTTCTCTTCGGCAGGCTTGCCGCATTGTTTATAACTCATGTATACATTTTAGCCTTACTCTTTTTCAGTCCCTTCTCCTTTTTATAAGAAAAGGGCAAGACTCTCTCCAGCTCCGCCAAAGAACATCCTCCTCCTGGCTCATGTCTCACTGCAGGACGAGCAGGACGCTGCGGCATTGGACTGCCCTTTGTTCCTTTCTGTGGTGTTAAACGTGGGGAGCTCGCTCGGGTCACAGGCAAATCAGGAAATCCATTGTGCTTTTTTCTATTTTTACAGCAAAGAACAAAGGTTAGAAGAATCCTGAAAGAGTGGTGGAGGAGAGGAAATCAATAAGCATCTGGTTTCATTTTGACTGTTACCCTGAAGTTTAATGAACTTTAAATGATGCCTAGAAGCATATAGAATACCTAGAGACTGACAGAAATGCCTATGCAAATCTTGCTCTTCATACCAGTTGCACCTTAGCTAAACCACTGACCACAAGGCAAGTCTCTTTAAAGTCTCTTTTCTCTTTATATATATATATATTAAAAAAAAGAGTGGTACTGAAAGAGAACATACTAATAACACACCATGGGAGATGCTCCAGTTTCACCACTACTTTCCTGTAAGTACTAGCAAAGAGCTTGCAGCCATTAAATTGTTTTCACAAGCTAAAACTGCAATGGACCAGACTGTCCTCCTCTTTAAAAACATGCAGGTCTATGGAAGAAAAATTCTTCAAACTATCTGCAAAAACTGGACCAAGAAGAGAAGCTGTTTATGCTACAGGTCAGGGTCAAGTACAGCATTCCTTATTTTATTTTTAAATCAACGTTACAGATATTTGCAATGGTGGTATCTTGAAAACTTCATAAACGTGTTTTATTCATAAGTGTGCTAATAAACATTCTCCCTTTCAGTGGCTTACTGTGACAATTTATTCTCCTGTGATATTGCCAAGGACTATCTCTGTCTCCGAGGACCTCAAGGTTTAAAACATCCACAGCACCCACATTTATCAAGAAGACTCTTGAAACGTCTGCATTTAGATGTACAGAAACGCACTTGAATTCTAAAAGTACCTGGGACTCAGAACCAGTGTGCGTGGATCTTACCATAAAACACCCTCATAGAGGCTTGTGCTTCAATAATTAGGCCAGTGTGATGGCACAGCTACCTAACTAGACTTTACTATGGCTTACAAATACACGCACATGTGTGCGCACAAACCCCGTGTCCCATGAAACAGAGAACCTTCCAGCTGCCACTGCCGGTGACTGCTCCTGAACTGGAAGCAGCATAGCCGTGTTTCTGGAGAGCACAGTCTGGGCAAATCAATCTCACCCGTAAGTAGAGTTGCGCTGTTGTATCAACACAAGCCTCACCCAGGACTTTTTCAGTGGGAAAGACACCGCGTTACTCTTCTGCATCCTTAATCATTATTGTAAAGTTCATTCAGCATTTATTTCAAAACACATTTTATAATCTACCCCTCAGTGTTGCTTCTTTTCTGATTCCACTACATTACTGCCACAAGTCAGTTTTTGCCTGAAGCTACACAAAGTTGGTAAGCCATCACCACAACTTTACAGTAGATAATAGATGTGCTTGACTCGTCATACTGACAGGCAAAAGCACAAACAAATATACAGAAATATGGTTCATTGACAGAAACGAAGAAATACAAATAAAAAGAACACATGGCCTATTATAACAACACGGGTGAAAGTAGTTATTTTCGTAAAGAGAATGTGCGACAAGTAATCATCACTTCCATGTTATTTCATCTCCTCCTCAGTACTGGCAGAAATAAACAGATGCCACATTTGTAAATTCCATTGGCACTGTTCCATTAAAGTGACACTTGATGTATTACGTGATTGCCTCCACAATATGTAACATCATTCTTTATTGTCACAGGTACCGTATTTCACCCAAGTGTGCAAATTAGCATTTGCAGTTTTATAATAAACTATTTCCTGCCAATAGCGTTATAAGAAAGTTGTGATTTGCCCTCAAGTACCTGTTTGCTGCTCAGAAAAAATATTTATAGCCACCCAAAGATCAAATATTATTTTCCCATGCGCTCGCTGCAGACAATATTTCATTCTCAAACATGGAACACTATGAGAGCACTTAAGTCAGGGAGACAGAACTGACTGAACAGTTTAGTTTTCATTATAAAGCCAAAATTCAAGTATTCCTTAACCTGACTTCAGGTTACCAATTTGTAATCTAATTTTACAGTTCAACTGCAGTAAACAAGTCCAATGTTTAAGTGATACCAGTTAGATCAGAGGGCAAAAATACTGCTTTAGTCTGTAGATGGAGCTGATCTTTTTTATTGTGCTTTTACTTCATGTGTGGCTTCTGCACAAGCATCAGTACACTAATTATGCAGAAAAGATATTAAATGCTGTGAAATAAGCAAAAATTTACTACATGAAAAAGCACAAACTTTTACTTTTCTTACAAGTCTATTTTAATTAAAAATAAATTTTATTCAATTTTGGTTCAATCTGGTTAAGCAATTCTAAGTCCTGTTAACTTCTAGACATGAACTGAAAATGTAGCTCAGGACTAAGCACGGGGAGGGCATTTTAAAGATGCTCCACTACCTTCTTGAGAGTTACAGTCATCAGTGCTGAGTCCATGGTCACAAAGCTTGCTGCTGAGAAGATGCTAAATGCATTTTAATTAAGTGTATATATATATATCTGTATAAAAGGCTGTGTATTCTGTGTGCACTGATTTGATAGAAAGCACAGAAACGAAGTGAATCCTCCTTAAAATATCTGGCCCCTTACTTGATTCCATTCCCACAAAAATCCAGCCTTACTTATGAGTGGCAGTGGAAAAAGTGGCACTGACTCTTGAGAAGTGTTAAAGGGCTTAAGAGGAAACACAGAACAAGGAAACCTGAAACAATCAATTACCCAAATTCTTTAATATATTAATACGAATCTGCTACAGGCTGTTGTTTATCTTCCTTACAGCATTCTCTTGTACATACACAGTTAGATAGTACAGGAGCTGTATTGATGGAAGTTCAAGTATCTATAAACCTATATAACTTAATCACAAAATTAGGTTTGGAGTTATGTAAACTTGTTTAAATAATAATTTTCCCATCAGAGTTTATTGAGCAGAATAAGATATTGCTTTAGATTAACTGGGCTAATTATACTTTCTTTAAAATCTGTTCAATACTTTTCTGTCTCCTACTGTAAGTTAATATTTCAAATAGTTTGTTAACCTCTAGCTTAAGTCCCCAAGAGCCAGAAACAAATCTAAAAATATCTAATGAAAAACAGTGTATTTTTCTACTACTGACTGAAGTTGTGCTTGTTAGTGTTGGTTGCCTACATTCTGGCTACTGAATTTTAAAATGAAACAATTTTCTTCTGTTCCTAGAAAGCCTTAGTCAACACAATACGAATCTCTACAAGCAACCACAAACATGAACTCAATTAATAGTGTGGTTTTTTCAATCCTTCACCTAACTTCAAGTCCTTCATATTGGTGTGCTCTTTGGGCTCTGCATGTAATTGCATTTTTCAAGCTGTAACTACAGATGTGTTTTCTAACGAATACGTATCTCATGCCCAGGGTCAATATTACAAAGTCACTCCATTTAGATCTTTTTTATGGAAGTATTAGCCACAGTCGGTCTGTGTGGAATTTGCATTGGGTACCTTGGTCCTAAAAGTCTGTGGTTTTCGCCAAGTATTTCCAAACGGACTTCATCAGGCCAAAAAAGGAGATGAAACTGTGTCCGTTACAGAGCCTTATTCAACTCTATACTAAGGAGAGCACCTGAGAGACATGACTGATGCCAAAGAAAAACTGCATGGAAAGGACAAAGTCTATACTGAATCCTCCTTAACTAATTTCTTCACTATAAACAATGAGATACACATAGGGTACCTTTGGCACAAGCTGCTGCAAACCTGTATTTTCCCTGCAGGAGAAACTGATTTTATTATGGTCAGACAACACTCTCAACAACGTTGACACTTTCAACAATGGCCAACCTCCTGAATGAGAGCTTGCAGCCTGTCTATATACACTTTAAAAAGATTAGTGACAGCTATTATCAGAGGTTTGCTTCAGGCTGGCAGATGCAGCCATACTAGACAGAACACATCCGAAATTAATAACCTGAAGGTATTTGTTTAAAATGCAAAAGACTAGGAAGAACTCACTCAGAGGCACTGCAGAACCAGTAACGATGACCAAGACCTAATGCATTTCCAACACATATACTAAAATTAATTATGGGCTTGATGGCACTCTTATTTGGCTCGGATTATGGACAAAGTCAGTCTTGCTATTGGATTGTTCTGCTCTAACATTTCATAGAAATATTACTGATGAACAGTGTACACGTATCTTGAAATGGCAATAGGAAATTAAACAACTACAGTATGCATTAGTTACTGTGATGTGGAATACCACTCATTTACTTCAACTACCCATAATTATGGCAGTGACTTTAAAGAACATAAAGTGATAAAAGAAAAAAGTGTAACTGCAAACTTTTTTCCCCTGAAACCCTGCAAATCCCCACTTCCACAAAAAGCAATAAATATCTACTTATTGCTCTGCTCAGGTTCATTGCATGTAAGTGATATTGTTAAAAACTGTAAAAAAAACTTGCAGCATTCAAACTAAAATCCAGAAAAATGTTTAATCTGGTCATATGACACCATATTGTTCTGTTTGGGATTAATTTAGATGTTGTGAAATTAATGCAAACCCTCAGCGAGTGCATTTATGCAGCATCACACGGTAACTTGACTTTTTTTTCAGATCACGTGATAACAGTGTATAATATTTATTTCACTATTAATTACTTACTAATGCTAATTATACATTATTATCAAAAACTTTGAGATCTTCCAAAAGAAAACAGAACAAAGTGTTAACAAACTATATTAAACAACCCTGTACATTTAAGTATTTACATACTGTAAGATCTTTTTCACCACAAGGGTTCTGAAAATCTTTTGCAATTTTGAGCAGACATATCCAGAACAACACAGGAATTCTGGTACCCATCAGTCCAACACTTCTAGCTTGTAGAGTGAAACAGCACACGCTTAACCTCTGAAATTACCAACAAAAGGCACACGGTAAACTCAGTGGTCATTGAACTATGCAACATGCATTAAACTGTACACCAAGAGTGGTCGAAAGAGAAGAGAAGAGAAAGTCTGATGCCAATATAGTTTAAAATGCAGGGGCAATCAGGTTGGCCAGGGATCACTACTCTGGAATGCGGTCAAGATGGAGATTTACACGAGACAAAAATGTCTCTTCACTAATGGTCAAATACATGCATATTATAATCAAATCTTAATCTCTCATCACAGTGGGCATTTGTAGGAGCTGACAACTGGAATGTCCCTGGCAATAAACAAACCAAAACCAAAACCACCACCACCACCAAAACCCTGAAAATCCACAAACCAAACGGTGAGTTCTTACATATTCTACAACAATCTTAACTTTGTGTTTGAAAACATAACGGGGAAAAAAACTCTAAAGTCAAAAAAAAAAAAAAAACCACCGTAACACCATTACCCTCCCGAAATCCAACCTCTAGGTAAATTACTTATCTGCAGAATGATCCATTGCAAGGCCAGGACAACACATTTAATCACAATGACTACAGGTAAATAGTACCTTTAAAAGAATGTCAGTAAGGTATCTATAGATCAATGCTATCATAAGGCAAAGCTGGAAGCTGGAATTCGGCACTTAAGCGAATTCACGTGTGCTCCGTTCCTGCCACGGCCATATTACAAAGCTATGTCAGTGGAAAGACAATCCCAAAAGACTTCTGGCAATGTTTTCATCAAAATACTCCAGCAACTAGGGAGCACAGACTTCAACAGAACTCTGCATTACAATCTAATACTAAGGATTAGCATGCAGCTCACCTGTACTTATTTGTAAAATAAGTTCTGGAAGGTGTCTGTAACTACACTTAGCACACCGAGATAAAGAAATCGGGTACACCAGGTAAGCGGTCACGTTTGGTGAATAGGGATTAGAAACGCACTGTGGGTAAAGGGAGTTCTGTATTCCTTGGATCTGCAGCTAGAACTTGTATTAACATAAATGGATTGTCACACTCTACATTCATATGAACGAGTTCTTAAGTAAAATCCAGAGTTTAGTCAAGCTTAGTTATTTGATGGACTGGCTAATAGAAAACATACTGACAATGGAGACTTTGCTACATATTTATGCCTTTTCCAGTTCAAAGTCTAATCCAAAAGCTCTCTTAAAAGCAATTTATTCAAGTAAAGAGGGTGAAAATTGTTGTCAGAGCTTTTACAACGGTAAACATCTGTAGGAATGGAATTCAAGATTCAAAAGTGCTGCAGGTTTTCAATTCATTTCAGTTCAAAGACAACACCCAGCCCTACCTTACATTGTGTAAGAGTCATCTTCCTCTTTGTAATGCTTTCAATTCAGAAGGAACTTTTCCTTAAATGAATAAATAAAAACCAGAGATCACTTACACTATGAAACCTCCCTGTACTATCTAAGGTTTCATACACATCACTTAGGAAATACTTTCCTAAGTTACCTCATAGTAAGATTTCTTTCCCTGTCACTCCCCTACAGATAATGAACAGCTGCAATGGCTAAATGGGAACATGCCAAGGTCAGGCATTCAAATCCATCCCAAGATGACCCAGCAATGTTAATCTCTATAGATACTCCCTTCCTACAGCAAGGGATTCAGGTTCTCGCACCCGCACGGCACCACTATCAGCTATAACATAAACCTAACTTGGTAATGCCATTAATGGTTACAGGTTCCTCAAAAGGCAGAGGTGATTCCCGTTGCTCCATGACCTTAGTTCATCATTTTTGAATAAAAACATACAATTTACTAAAAACCAACTGACAGATTTTTTTTCATTTATTAAAGAAATCAGAAGTATAAAGCACAAGTTACACAGAGATTACCAAAAGAATTACTGCTCTTGCATTAGAAAAGAAATTAAGTTCTATAAAACTTATCTTTTCACGCAAAATAAATATATGTATTTGGAAAGTACTTCACCTCTAGAATGGCATTAACTGTCTCTTCAAAGCAGGAATAATATTCATGGAGTACAAAAGTAAACGTAGATGAAAGCGGCAGGTGTAGCAGGGAAAACTTGCCAGTTCTACAGAGAATACCATTGACAACAGAAGATTCTCTTTCAAATAACTGTGGGGCTTAGTCTACAATAAATAACAAGTAACGGACAATAAATAGCAAAACGTCATTTGTAATGACAGACTAAAAAGTCTTTCTTTGTTAATGTCTTCAAAACGCTTACTGAAAAAAGTTTTAAACACAAGCAGTAAAAGGGCGGGCACAATTCAGTTGAAATTTTGCCTACTCGAACAAAGACTAATTTATACAGCGGTTTTGCTATTAAGACGACCAAAGGAGTTTAGCCAGGGTCTTATAGATTACTGTCCCTTCTCAAAGTAATACTGCAGACCCCATCAAGGAGTGGATGGATGGATGGATATACTCCGAAATATTTTACACTACTAGTGGTGAAATGTGTGCATCAAAAATAAGATTCAATCATAAATGAGTGTTTGAGTTTAGACTAAAAAGTCAAATCAGATATAGTGCAACAGTTATATTTATCAACATCTTTTTCAAAAGGGTAAGAATGAGTTCACTCTGTATTTCAGTGGGATTTTACAAATCTTACCAGTTAGTATGAAAATAGGAAGTAGTAATCCAAAGGGAAGACAAGCTCTGTATGATAATAGAGAAAAACCATAAACAGAGGTAACGACAGCAGAGAAGGACGTGTGGACATGCATTGGCAAATTGAATTAATTCCCAAACACCCAACTTCAAAACATTTTCTGAAATGTTGTTGCACCAGCTACACAGATGTGACATCTTTTTAACTTAACCTTGCAGCAATGCAGAGGTGGAAAATTTTGACTGAATTCTGACCCTGAAGTCAACGGAAAACTCCTAAAAATGGCCAGAAATTTAGACTGTATCTCCAGTGCTAGGGACCTCTCCATTAGGAGGGATTTATAGAAATTTTAGATTAATATACTCTATAGATTAAGCTTTGCTGACTAAGAAATTAAAGTCCCTTTCATTTTTCATAAAATACAATGATATAATCTTTTCAAATACTGTTTATATGTAACACGGTTTTGTTTTCCAGCCATAATTTGGAAGAAGCAGCATACAGTCTCATACAGTTCCTATTTGGAACATAAGGCATCAGTCTTCAGTATGCATTCAGGCTATTATAAAAACACAAAACAGGTTTTTTCCAGTGAGAACCTAAGAAATTTAATGTATCAGACAAATTAAAAAGATCTCTGGTAAACACCTCATCTTCTAAAGTGGAAATTTTTGCCTTAAACAACATTTAACAGAAAGTGAAAAAATCCAGTGTACAAAATTGATCTAGCTTACTGGACAGAATTTGTAGAGATTTGAAGGAGTCAACTCTGTTACCTTTTTAGTGAAGTAGTAATGATCAAAGATCATGGTGTGGAACAACAGAACTCCAAGTTGTCAATACTATGTTGGTGAAATATATGGAAAAAACACATGCCACTGACATGCTACGACATTTATCTCAACCGATACAGACAAGCAGACAGGACTGAACTTATTTTAGGTAATTAAAAGATAAAGTGACACTGAAGAGAGAAATTTTATTGACGTCTAGATGTTTCTTTAACTCTTAAGTTTGTAATTATCCATTCATTTCAAACACCCCATGTCATGGTGTTGAGATATTGATAGCATAAAGAACTCGAGTGATCTGCATAGTGTACAATAGAGACATAGTAATTTGTCCTCAAAAAGAAAAACAAACAAGAAAATGGCATTCTTAATTTTTAAAGCAAAATTTTCTTCATCAACAACAACTGCTAGATGAGAAAGGTCAAAACTGATGAGATAAATAATTTTTAAATTTCTTAGAATACATACTAAGTTACTGAGAAATAAACAGAGAGGTAGGTTATTACAGGAAGTCCTGCCCTGGTCTCAGAGTAAGAATACATTTAGCACCCGGCAAAACAAAGCACGTACTTAATCCTTTCAGCTGTGAAGAATGGGTCTGGTGCTCCACCACTGAAGGGTACAGCGGGCTAAGATTTCTATACCTGCTGTTCTGTTGTGTCACAGTCAGTAGAAACATTCCCAGGGCACAGGTTGAGAGCACGAGAAGATGAAAATATACTTTCCAGAAGAAATCTGAGTCAAAGTGGCACCTTTCTTCTGAAAACACTTGAACATCTATTTACGAAAATCTATATTCATTCCTTGTGGCCACTAAAGCTTTAATGAAAGAAATACCTAAAATTTCCACTTACAGTTTATCACCATAGAGCTGAAAGGGAAATAATATACTAACTTCTTTTTTAAGACCACTGTAATTGGAAAAGGAGTACTTAAAATATGTGCAGAACTCTGGCAGTACATCTTTGTTTTCAGTTCATTTTAGGAGAAATATTATATCTATAAATTAATTAAAAATAACACTACTCATTAACTACTTGCTCTACTGTAAATATCACAGCATTGCATACTGCAGAAAAGTACATTATAATGAAGTCTGGATTTTTATCTTGAAGTTTGTATAACTGAAAGTTTTCAACTGTTTTCCTCCACTTGCTATTTAACAGTATATATTTCATTTTGAATACCTAGAATTAGAAGGTATTCCCATAAAATGGTTATACGTATTTTATGCAGTTAAAAATATTTCAGTGCATTTTCAACCTATTAAAAGCACCTTTTGTACATGAGGTAAAAGACAGTCCAACTGCATAACCCAAAACTGACCACAGCAGAACTATGGAGATGCATATCTTGGGCCTTTTCTTACATATTATTTTAGACAATTATAATGGTTAAGACTAAAGGAATGTGGGCGAATAGGCAGGAGTTAACAGCATACCAAAATCTGCCATCAACAAAAATCTGTTGACAGACGATGCAATCATAAATGTAATTAAATAATTATTTATAAGGCATGTAAGGGCACAGCAGAAAGCTTAGAAAGGGATTTCATTTAATGAGGCAAAGTATATCATTTCAGATTTTGACATTAATAAACCAATCTCCCTTATGGTAATTCAGCTGTTTTCCCTGGAAAGAAAAATGTAACCTTTGTAGAGTACCATAGGTATGATGATATGGGTAAAAGCCTGCAAGATGGAATATGAACTATTTTATCAGTAATATTGTATACTAAGAGCTTCAGTGAGTATCTGCAAATATTTCAGGCTTGCTTATAGAAACTTTGCCAAATTGCAATTTTCCTTTAGAATTTTATTTTATCGTTTCGACTTGAAATACAGAAGGGCAAGGAATACTGTCTTTGTAGGAACCATCTTGGACACATGGAGAAACCTGCCGAAAACTTTTGAAGTTCAAGCTTTAAGCAACATTTAAATTAAATTGGACATACAAAGAGTTGTAAGGAATGAATTTCAAAATATGTAATGAAGTACAGTAAAAATGATATTTTAAGTAACAGATTAAATTTATGGATTTGTCATTTTAGGACTGTTAAAATACATACTTGAAAAAAAGGTATGTGCCATGCTAGTAAAAATAGCTTTGGCTCTTTGTTTTTATCTTGGAAGATTAACTATGGATAAAACAGTAGAAGAAAGCCACAAGAGACCAGCTTTTAATGTTTTACTTTATTTCTTCTGTATAGAAGGAAGGAAGCAAGTCTTTAAAGGATCTGTAAAGCAGGACAGAAGAGGGAATCATTGTCTAGGATGATGAGGCAGATAAAGCAATGCACAGCCAAAGGGATAAACCAGACAAAAATGAAATACCACAGGGCATCTCCACACTGAGGTCATAAGAAACATGGGAAGTTGGTCACGGGATAATTTAACTTTTGAAACTGGATAAGTAGAAATCCGGCATTGAAAAATGTTAACTAAAAGAAAGCCGAACTTTCAGAGAAATTAGAGCTGATGGAGTTTCCTCTAATTTTAAAGAATTTAAATTATTCTTAGATTAACTGAAACTCAGGTACTCGCTGCCATTAACTGAAGTCACACCTTTTACAACTGAAATTAGTCCTCCACATTTGACAGCATAAATTCAATCAAAATGATCTTCACCCCACACTATCGTTCATCATTGTCATGACTGAATTGTAAATACATTTAAAAGCACTTATTAATTATCCAGCTTTCCACTACAGTAAACTATGACAGGACTTCCGGTACTACTGGGTAATAATCTCCTGTCTATTAATACCCTGAAGAACTCGCACGTCCACTAGCTGCACTCTTGTATTAAATCTAAGCAGAAACAAAAATGTGTAGGCAGGTTTTTGAAGGGCAACTCTTAAATAGCAGTAAGGAAGATCAAAGAAGTATCCAAGTATACATAAATCCTCTGTTTTCTAAACAGAAGTTGCAACCGCACCCTCATGTATACACAAGTAAGTTGTTATCCTTAAAGCAACTATGCAGTATGGATCTCCTACGCGGGGCACCCTCACAGCTCAGTTATCCGAGCACGCACGGTCTCAACTGGAGAACTGTTCTCATTGTTAGCCCTCACACTAAAAGATCCAGCAAAGTAAAACTTAACAATCAAAGGAAATGAAACTTAACAATCAAAGGAAATGAAAAAGATGAGGAGGATACAATCTACAGCAAGCATTTAACAGTGGGAACATTAAAGTTTTCTTTACCGACACAAAAGTAAAAGAAATTAGATGATAATTCAAAGAAAAATACTGATCGAAGCATAAGAAAAACACCATCAGGAGAACATACAAATCACTGCCCTGATACTCTCAGCCCTGACATTTTGCCTGACTTTTCCGAAACAACTGACGCCTTCCTTCCACAGGTGCCTGGCATCTCCTTCCTCTCTTTAGTCAAAGTGGCAGAGATGCCTTCTGAATTGAACTTTTCCAGATGAGCACAGTCTCTGCAATTAGAACGTGACGGTCTCTAGTTGAGAACAATTTACCAAATAAAGCTTAGTTTTTGCAAAGTACAAATCCAAGATGTTGAACAGCCACCAACTTCCACTAGATCAATGGACTGAAGAGTCCTCAGCATTTTTTTAGGAAGTAGTCCATAACAATTAGAGCATCATTATCAATCTTGGAAAGACAATGTTGAAAGGTATTAGTAGAAGCTGCAACACGTAGTGCCTTTGATACACCCCTTTTAGAATGGACTGCTCCTACAGGGTCTGACAGAAAGCACAGTAACAAGGAAGGCGGAACCTGAAACAGAAGTAGGTGAGTTTGCTATACACTACCTAAACAAACCTGAGCGCTAATCACCCATTTGTGCTTCTAGACACCTAACTGGTCTCGCAGTCACATCACCAGAGGCACAAGGACCCAAATTAGCACCCACATCCAGTCAGATACAATGTATGGGTACAATTACAACACAAAAGGTAATTCAGCTGCAAAAGCGCGCCTTCGAGCCTTAAATTATACTGGATATTGCTTGGTAAAACCTACTAATGCAGTTCAGTAGAAGCTCGATATACACAGCCCTTTCCCTCACTGAAATTTAAGACCTTAGACTCTTTCTTCTACCTCATTTAAGAGTGGATATATGAAAAAAATCCATCACGTTCTGGCTAAAGGAAAATCCATGCTCTTCATATTTGGAACAGAAACAAGCTCTCACAAAATCTAGTCCACATATGTTAGTGCCTTAGGTGCGTACATGGACGATATTTGTTTTAAACAGTCAGTTTCTTTATTCCCTCTGGTTTATTCTATTCCTTTTTTTGCAGGCTAAGAATTTCAACATGAGTTTAAACGGAGCCTCACAAATGACAGATACATCACATGTTTGAGACTGAGGCAATTTCTGTTATAATAATTACTGAAATATTAATCCACTCCAGTTTTGAAACTATTTTCAGTAAGCTATAACCAGTGAAATTGTAACGGTGTCTGTGTCATCAGGACACCTTTCAGCCAGCCTGTTTACCTTGGCTATTAGGTGCTCAAATCCATATTGTATGATAAATGATCTAATTCTTTAACTTGTTTTAATTAAGCAAAGCACTAATGTAATTTCCACTAAAAGTAAAATTCCCACTAAAAGTCAAAACCCCCAAACTTCAAAGGCCATGGAGAAGTCCTATCTTTGCAATCGCTTGGTGCATAAGCATCACTTTAAGAGACAGCTACACTATTGTAATAGCCCACTCGTGCTGTTTTTATCACACTGAACTTTCATGAAATGTAACTGGTGTAAGAAATAGAAGACAGACCCATTCATGAACTAAGTAAAAACCCTATAAAACCCAAGAAAATCCCCTTTAATGTAGGAAGCAGGATGAAGAGAAGACTAAGCACGACTGAAGAAAGAATATAATAACTTTGTTCTGGACTTAGACTAACCGCAGTTCATCCGATTCAACAGCAATCTGGTAGAGCAGTGACAGACTGCGGTGTTGAGCATCACAGCTTGACAACATTAAAAAACACAAACGTCATAAATACAAATTCTGCTAATCCCAATTTCCACAACAGGTGAAAAACGGGCAACACATTAAAATGAAAGGGATAGCCTGTAGCTACAATAACGTGCATCCAGATTATTTACATAATTAGATGGGCATTACTATTAAAGTAACAAAACGCCTACAGTGTAGTAACACTTAGATTTTCTCCAGGAAGCAAGTATGAAATTCTTACCAGTACCAAAAAAAAAAAAATCTTACCAGGATGAAAAAAAATCATGAGTATTTCATTACAAAGTCATTATGCCATAAACAAAACCAATAAACCATGTTTCCAGCATTACCCAGTAAACAAATGCAAATGCCAAAGGTAAAACTTTCAGGAGCGTTAATGTCTAAGATAGCAAGGAGGTTAGAGAAGTGCTGGAGCACTTCTGGAGACCTTATCTCAGCAAAGCGTGCTATTCTGAATGTTTCCAGGCATGTTTTTAAGACATTTCTAGCTAGATTCAGCCTCTTTCCTGCACAGATAGAATTCTCTGGTACTAATGCATTTGTAGTTCTGCCTTGTGAATTACCAGCCAAAATAAAACAGGTTTATTGGGGTTTATTTTTGTCCTGTATTCGGTTACAACCTGCAGAAGAGGACAGCGGAGAAGCAACTTTGCAGAATACTGTCCTACAATACGAGTCTGGCAAAACAGTGTATTGTTTCCCATGTGTGATGGATGAAAGAATCGCATCATTCTTCAGAAGAGTAAACAGATTACCAATAAATTACAGATATTAAAAACAAAGCATGTGGAATAAAGAAGCATTATTAGGATATATAAAAAAAAGGTTTCTTCTACTAGGAAAAAAAAATCCCAAACCCACAAATTCGTCACTCAACACAAGTCAGAAAAAACAAAGGACCAGCATCAGTCTGAAATACCTCAAAAACCAGAAATCTTAGTATAATTCTGAAAATCTAAAAAGCTACTTGGAAACTTTTGTCAAACGTGTCTTAGTAAAAACCACAGATTAATCCAAACACAAGAAAGGCAAACAAATAACTCTCCAAAAGAGCAAATAGCTCATGGGTTAAATAACCTCATTTTCCAAAACCCATTTTCTGTGCAATTTCCTGGGCTACAAGGCTATGGATTATTGATGAAAGTCTCGTTTGATTTCCATAAGCATTTCAAGAAGCTGTTTTTATCACTAAATAAACTCCTAAAATGTCCATATAGTCTGAAATTACCATTACCAGCCTCAGTGCAATTACTGTATTGTCTCCTATATCCTTTCAATGATCACCTTGCTTATTCAAATTTAATATAACAACTATTCGATATTACAAAAATATGTATTTAAAAGTTGAAAAAAAAAAGATACAGTAACATCTTTTTGAAGGGAAACTACCTGCATGCAATACTTTTAAGAGGCTACATGCATCAATCCCTTTTCTCAAACATTAGAGCTCTTGGCACCTCTTTTGTGGCCATGCCAACAAGACCTGAACCTTATGTAGCTCGACTTTCCAAGTCCACCAACATTTAACCAATTTTAGAAGGAATGATCAGGAGGGGGAAGTAAAGTTCCCGGTTTAAATACCACTGTCAAAGTCTTTTAACGTTTCTCCTTATAATTACTTTTTTTCTCTCCATTAAGCAGTAGGTGTCTGGAGCCTTACCAGAAGTCAAGGAATCTGGGTATTGCAAAGCCGTAGCTACAAAGTACAAACCAGTTTGGGAGAGGATACCTCCTTCGTTATCACAATCAGTTATTAGAAGGATATCAGTGCATTAGCACAGCTACAAATAACTCAGTTCGACTTTACTAGGCTACTGGTCATAGCTTAAGAAAAGCAGCTGTAAACATATGTGTATCTACAAATTTTGAAATGCAGACAGTAGAGCTGATACATAATGCTACAGAGGCAATCCCGTATTTTGGAAAACCCAGCTGACGAATCTGACAATTACTTTACCCATGAGAATTGGGCCTTAGCTAGAGCAATATAAGGGAAAGCAGAAATTTCTGAGTCTCAGAATAGCTTCCTGTGCCCAAAGCCTTGAGCAACATATTAACAACGCAAGCATTTCTTCCAGGAGAGACAACTTGCTTTCATATTGAAAAATTAGCTGTGAACGCCATGCAGGAACTGTGGCACCTGCCAGAACAGTATGATGGTCGCTATAGTTGACCTTCCAGAAAACCTCCGTGTAGCTTTTCATGAATCCTGCTCCACAAATGAATCATGAAGACTACTGTGATGTCGCAGCAGCTAATACAAACATTATTGAACGTCAGGGTTTCTTTTATCCTTTTCTCTTCGTCATTGCTTCTCAGGACAAATGGATATATCTCCTATTGAGATGGTATAGCTCCTTTAGCACCCTCAAAAACTGTCTGTGAACTACCAAGACCATTCCTTACAGTCAGAGAACAAAAATAATGTGATTAAGTGTTACAGGGTATGTCACAGCCCTAACGCACCACGTGTCAGAGATTCCTTAATAAAAATTCTAAAATTATTCAATCCTGTTATCTTCCTCACTGCACGGCACCAGCACTGTTTGAGACATCATCTTTAACGTCTGCATCTGCAGACTATAATAAGTACCCCACGTTTCATCCATCTAATTCTCTCTTTAAACTTACAGCTCTCCAAAAACATTCACTGATTCTTCCAACGCAGACAGTTACTGCTATTTTTATTCTTTAGATAGGGTCATAAATGAATACTTGCCATTGTGTTGAAATTGCATTAGGTGGACACATTGAATCAGTCACTTCTTTGTCCTGCCCATTACAATAGTTGTCATAGAAGCTTCCCCTATTTAATACAGATCAAGACCAATTTAAATGGCTGCATACTACCAAAACCCAGACCATCTTGTTTCTTTATCGTCAGAAGACTGAAGTCCTCTAAACTATTGATCAAGAGTGAAGACCAATAATTAAATGCATGACATAGTAGATAATAACAGTCAATTCAAATAATAAAATTATTCCATAATAATACAAAAATCCCCTGAGTTCTAGTTAAAATGGAAAACCAAATTATACCTCTGCAAAAATCGTATTTTATTGCCATATCTCATTTTCTTGGCTAATGTTTTGGGTCAGAATTTAAACGTGGAAAAGGGAAAACTATGCAGGGTCTGATCTCTTCTATTTAGCCCAGTATGTTCATTCCCTTCCTGTCACGGAGACACGTTTACCTGAAGTGTTACAGCCAGCCAGCTCTTACCAGCTGGACCGTAGGGGAGGATGTCATAAGGTATACTCTAGGGCT
The DNA here is from genome assembly GCA_009769605.1 of Bucorvus abyssinicus. Taxonomy (NCBI): domain Eukaryota; kingdom Metazoa; phylum Chordata; class Aves; order Bucerotiformes; family Bucorvidae; genus Bucorvus; species Bucorvus abyssinicus. The sequence goes on along the minus strand of CM020035.1, from coordinate 6,614,617 downwards.
TTCTGGGTTCTTTTAGGCCATCCTGTCCCAGATCACTTCTATTATTACCATTTTCATAACATCAGTGTCAACAAAAACTGGCCATCAGGCTGAATTTATTCTAAAATTGTTACCTGCTTACAGAATCATAGAATAGTTCAGGCTGGAAAGGACCTCTAGAATCTGCCAGTCCAACCTCCCTGCTCAAAGCAGCGTCAGCGATGTCACGTTGCTCAGGAGAGCTGCATTTTGTGTATGTTCTCTGGGCAACCTCTTCTTTGGGCAATCTGTTCCTGCGCCTGGCCTCCCAGACAGTACATACTAGTATTCACAGTACTCATCTGCTCAAAACACTATAAATCCAAAGAAAAGGCAATAAAAAAATTTGAAGCTAGGATTTTCCTGATCTTAAGGCAAGACAAAAGTAAGATGCAAGATGTGCATACCATGAGACAAGCATCTCAATCGCAGTACTTTTACGCTAGTTTTAGTTATCTATTTGTGCTGTAACACAATCACCAGGGAACAGATTTTGTAACAGCTTCTCTGAATGGCAACGCCTCTCTCTGTTCAGAGGATTTTTGATTTTTTTTTTTTATTCTATGAAGTTGAAGGAGAAACCTAGACACAGAAAATATTTTAATAAACATAAGTCCTGTAGAAACAAATCATGAAGAACCTGACCCAAACCAGAACAGACATTAAAATTCAGGAATGATCTCTGCTAGGATCACAGAGTTTTTAACATAGAAAGAGTATAGATTTGTATGGCTAAAAATTACTTTAAAATTTATGTTATGATTTATAAACCTCTTCCAGTATTTCTACATATGCTTTAGGATTTGTAAATCCATTATAAGATTTGCAATTCAACTTTTCATCTTACAAAGCGAATAAGAGATGTAACTAAATCCTATCTTAGAGCACCGATTCCTAAATCAGGGCTTCAGAGTTCAGAATTACAGGTCGATTATATAAATCAGAGGATAAATCCAGCCTCTAGAAACACAGATGTGTTTCATCTGACCACACAAAATTCCCAGAAAAAATAAAACTGCAGTGGTAACTTCTAGAAAACGTTGTTGGCCAGCTTAGGACCGCTGCTCCCGCACATGCTTCTTTTCTATGCTTTGATACGTCATACCTACAAATAAAAATTATTAAAAAAGCATGAGCAATGCCTAACAGTTATGAAACCAAATTAAACTATGGATGTTTTCCTCATTTGCATTGTGTTTTGGGATTTAATTTTATTAGACAACAGTCAAGTCACACTTCGAGGTTTCCTCCCAAAGCTCACAAGGTTAATGCTTTCATTTGAAAAATAGAATGCTAATATTAGACAACTGGTAAGAGTATCAAAGGGCCTAAGGCTTATAAACCCGATGACTACAAAGTAAAATTAACCAAACACAGTAGGAGTCATTCCATTTTTTTTTTTTTTTTTGGTATTACTGAGTATCTTGCCTTTACCCACTCCTTTAAAAATAAAATCAAAAATACTTTTATGAGATTATCTATATAACCTTTATACAGCTCTCCATATACCTGAGTACACCTCAAGAAATATTCCCCTCGCTACCTTTGCAAAGCCTATATTCTCTGTATCTGGGGAACTTTTAAAACGTTCCTTGAGACAGCTCATGCCAGGTGATGTATCTATTTTTTCAACAGATTAGCAGCACATAATAGTACTGCCCAGAGAAATATTTTGCCTCTTACCAGCAAAACTCAAAGCCGCATCTAATACAGTGATTTTGGGAGGGAGCAGAGGTATCTGACAGGGGAATTAATTCTTAGTTTTACCTCACCTTTACACTTAATTTACTACAAAGAAAAGCAAAATGGGTTTTGTACTATGCAAAAATTACAAATGCCAAAGTTTTAGCTGCTGAAGGCTTCGCAGTGTGTGGTTTGGTTCCCTCGGAGTATGCAAAATATTGCTGAAAATCCCTTGCAGTCCTGGATTAAACGAGGCTTGGCAGAAACTGCAGAACGGACTAGTAGAAAGACTGCTGACGCTTGGAAATCACGCCAAAAAAACCCCATACAACTAGGCATTTTAAGACATGAGTAGGCCAGCTGTCCTAAAATTAGTCACCTTCTTATGAGCATTGCACAAGAAAGGAATAGGTTGTCACCATGTGCCAGCTTTAGCTGACATCTGCTGTAGGAAAAGAATTCACCTCCCAAGCTGGCAGTGCAAGCATTTGTTCGTTCCATTTTTTGCAAACAGTGGTCCCTTACAGCACAATATTTTAAGTAACTACGCAAATCATTATATCACGATTCTAAAAGATCTGTGACTTCAACAAGGTTTTAAATAACCCAAGAGGCTTCACTCTTTCTTTTCCCTAACTCAACAGACCCACCTGTCATTGAGGTAAAATTAGCATATGGAGGTGCTGGAAGTTACGCATTTTGTGCACATTCTTGTCCAAACTGAAACAGTTATCAAAGTTTCAAAGGTTTATTCAATCATTCTCATAGCCTGGTTTTGCACATGAAAAACTTGTCAGATAACAAAAGCATCTGGCAACAAACCGATTGTTTCTCATTCTGGCACTGACCCATCACACAGCAACTACTGACTGGCATCACTGCGCACAGGGCTACTCCAAAAGCACTGAAGAAGGAAGCTGCGTCAGCTGTGACTGTCTCCTTTCTACACAAGTTCTCCCACATTTATGAAACTCTGTGCTGCACAACTAGCCCCCAGCCACCTCTACCCCTAAATGCTTTTCCCAGCACTGTCCCTTGCCGAAAATGAAGCTCCATGCTTTCACAGAACAACATCAGAACCTTTTACGTTTTAGCAGAGGAGAGAACAGCTTTGCATCAACCTGATACAGCCTCTTACATAAAGGAGTCTTACAACTTTGTACCAGCCATAGCACACGAACCTAGAGTCCCTTCACAGAAAGGAGCAACTGTGTCTACAGTCATATGGAGTGGACTTAGGCAGTGTGTCTGCAGTGATTCGTAACATCACAACTAAAGACCTTCTAGTGGAAGCTAACCAGGCAGAGGAAGCTCCTCTTATCCATGGAGCACCACTGGACATAGTACCTCACTTCTTCCTTGCTCCAAATATATTTTGTAAGACTACACTCTACTATACCTAGAGAAACCTTATCTACCACTATCCTTCAGTATCCAAACTGCAGGAACAAGCATAGCTTGTGACACTGAGGTTCATGTCAGAGGAAACAAACAGCTTAAGAGAACACTAGTTAGGGGAAGATGTAAAATGGGCTGGGAACCCAGAGTGATGAGGGAGCTCACAGATGTCATTGCAAGGCCATAAAAAATCTTTGCAAGTTCATAGTGACAGGAAGAGGTTCATGAGGACATGATGAGAGCAAACACCAGTCCTATCACCTTAAAGGAGGAGGATATGGGATCAGCCATACATTAGTCCCTGGGAAGGTGACAGAGTAAATAACCTTGGAAATAAATTCCAAATTATGGAGGACAAGACAGTCACTGGGAGTGGTATGAATGAATTTACAAATGGGAAATCACGTTTGAGCAACCTGATAGCCCCCTACAGTGAGATGACTGGAAAGCTTGATGATGACACAAAACTGAGAGGAGTGGCTGACAGACCAGATGAATGCGCTGCCGTTCAGAGGGACCTCAATAACCTGGAGAAGCGGGCTGCCAGAAGTCTTATGAAGTTCAAGAAAGGAAAAGGCAGCATCTTGCCCATGCACCAGTACCCACTGGGGGATGACGGGCTGGAACACAGGTTGGCAGAAAATTAACTGCAGATCCTGGTAAACAAGTTGAGCATGAGCCAGCAAAATGTGTCCTGGCAGCAAAGATGGCCAATGGCATCCTGGGCTGCTTTAGGAAGAGCGTTGCCAGCAGATCAACAGAGGTAATTCCTTCCCTCCACTTTGCACTGGTAGAACAACACCCTGGAGTACTGAGCCCACTTCTGGGCTCCCCCATACAGAAAAACCATGGACATCGTGAAGCAAATGCAGTCAAGGGCCATGAAAACGACTAAGGGAGCATCTGACAGAGAAGAGGATGAGAGACGTGGGATTGTTTATTCTTGAGCAGAAAAGACTTGTGGGGATCTTATCAATGTGTGTAAACACTTGATGGGAGTGTGAAAGAAGGTGGAGTCAGATTATTCTCCAGTGGTATTCAGGGAATGGGAGAAGGGGCAACAGACACAAGCTGAAATACAGAAAATTGCCCTTAAGCATAAGGAAACTATTTTATGGTGACAGGGATCAAGCACTGGAAGAGGTTCCCCAGAAAAGTTTGGCATGTGCTTGGAGATGCTCAAAACCCAACCGGACATGTTCTGGGAAATCCTTTGTCGTTGACTCTGCTTTGAGCAGGTGGCTTGTCCTTCAGCAATCTCTACAGTCCCTTCCAAGCTCAACTATTCTGCGATTCTTTCCTCCTGTGCTAAGGGCTGTGATCCCTTTACTGACACCAATATCAGAGACATCCTAGCTGCTCCACAATACACCATGGTCTGTCACTTGAGTGCCCTGTCACTGAATCACACCCCCAATGTTTAGATGGTTTTGATCACATTTGATGTGCACATACTGTCTACCCTGTTGTCTCACAAGCTTCCTTGACTACTCATGCTGTCCTTAGCCAACCAACCAACCAACCAGACCATCACAACACCACCTCCTCTCTTTGCCCCCTCCTCAGTCCCTCTGGATAAAGCATTCTTCTGTCTCTGAAGGAAAGGAAACAGTGCAAGTCTGAAAAACAACCTGAAAAGTACAAGCAAAGATCCTTCTGCAAATTGGCCAAACCCAAACTGTGATGAATTAATTAAGCTTTTAGTGTTCTGCAGAACAGGACTATATAACATGATAGTGCACAGTTATGTAACAAAAAAAAGTATTTTCCACATCTCCACTTTAAGATGATTAGGTTTTCTTCTGGGGAGTTTCTACCTGTCTGAAAGTAGGAAGAGGTACTATTATCATTTTTATGCAGCTGCTGAATATGGTAAGCAGTGGGCCGGAACAGAGATCAGGTCGGTTTAAAGATGGGTTGGTTTATTCTTGCTTGCAGTATTTGAACTGCATTAGAAAAAAAATTCATTATAAAACTAATTACATCTTTAATTGCTTAAACAATCAGCCAGATGACTTTATGGTGCTCTTGATACTACGCAGATGCTCTTGCAGGTGTTAACTCTGCAACATGTGAGAGTTACACTGTAGTATCCCAAACTGTGCACAGAGTTCTAGGAGGAAAAAGTACCATTGTATTACGTACACACACAAATACATGGGAAAGTTAACCAAGCCTTATTAGCAAATACAGATGCCTTTATTTCTACATATAGAGCTACTATCTGCTTTACCTTCCTGTCAGGGGTACCTAACCTGCTTTACAGTCATTCGGGTTCTGACATTTTTCCCTTTAGCTTCTATATGGCCAAAATGAAAGGTTGAATCTGACCAGAATTTGTATTTTGAGACGGTTTATTTCTGGCAATTACAGCACCATCGGTGACTAGTACCACCTACCAGCCATGCCTGCCTTTTACCCTGAGGTGTCATCTTAGCAGCACGCTCGAGTAAAACACGGTCATCTCCAAAACGGGTATTTGCTTTGTACATACAAAGTACGTCAGGAGAGAGGCACACCTAATAGAGACTGGGACCTCTGTGTTCAGAATGTTCAATCACTTCAGCCTTTTGTCTATATTTCATCAACTTTTAAAACAGAATGGAAAAGTTCATTTTGAAAATTTAGAAAGGAATTAATCAGTTTTTAAAACCCTTTTTCTGCATACAAGAATTCAGCCTAAATTCACAAACTATTCTGCCTCCCAGCATTTCTCTTAAATGAATTTAACCCTTCTCTGAAAAACTAACAGCCAGTTTAAATCTAAGCTGCCTGAACAGTATATTAGAAGAGAATCTTTAAATTTTGACAAGTATTTTTCAGAAGTCCAATGTATCACCTGAAGTGGAAAGTGGCAATAATTAGACTCAACTATTAGAAACACAGGAGAAACAGCCCTAGGACACTGAGGGGGTTTTACCTGTAATAACCAGAGTTTTGGGGCCCTCAGTCAGAAGCCCATCAAAACGTAACCACCTACTGTTCTAAGCCCTTCCTGGATCCCCAAACACCAGCACACTGTTGCTGGTTGCAGGGGGAAGGGGTCATCACCCATTTGATATGGGTCCTAAGCAAGTGCGTCAGTTGCAGTGATTTATATAGTGTTTCTATTAGTGTTTACGGGCTGCAATTAGCAAAAACCTGAAAGTGACTGTATTGTATGAAATATACACATTTAAAAAATAATTTTCTGTTTGACATAGTTTTGACCAGACACTTCAGTGCGGCATTTGCAAGAGTCAAATGATACAAATGTCACTAGCAAGCTATTGCAATACCATTGGCAGTAATTCCTCCCCTCCTCTCTAACACCCTACTTGAAAAAATCACTGCATTTTCAATTCAAATTTGTTTCCTCCCCTGAGATCGAATTATAGGCAGCTAACAGAAGAAAAAATAATATCTGATATACAATACAGAGGTGGACACACTCAAACCTGTGAGCTTAAAATATCTTGATGTCCAACTGATTTTCTCAGTTTTAAAAACATGCAACACCAATTGAAAGCCAGACAGGAGGAAAAACTAAACAGCACAAACTCCAAAACCTCAGAGCCACGTAATTCGGTACTTTTAAACACAATTCAGTTGCTTGATTGTATCCTGCAAAATCTGAAGAGGTAGATCATGGATTCAGATACCTTTGAAGCTATAGTGATAGAGGAATTACTGAAAATCTGCTCAAATTATTACTTACTGTGCTGACTATTCAAAAGCCAGTATTTTCCAGAGATTTATTCCTTTATTGCATTAGCACAGGTATTTTTTCACACAGAAAATAATGCCGTATATCAGCTAGGGCAGTGTAGCTGGTAATGATAAAGGTGGGGGGTTTTTACAGCAACCACTAAAATTATGTCCTAAGTAACAATTAAAATCATCAAGAGTATATGTGAACATAATATACACCCTCCCCTAAATTAAAATACGGTACTGTAAGCTTTTCTTTCTCCCCAGCTTCAGTCTGCCCTTAAGGAAAATAAAACAGAACAAAAAGCCCCAGAATCCTGAATGTAGACAAGTCATTTTACGCCAAGTTAGCTTCGTATTTCATTTATCTGATGTTATTAGGAGAAAGTAGCCAAAATTTTGGAATAGAACAAAATAAAATTAAAACATTCCCAGGATCATTTCCACAGCTGCAAAGGCAAGCATAGAAAAACTGTCCTTGCAACTGCATTTTGTTCCTTAGAAGAACAGACAAACCAGGGCTAAGGACATCTTGTAAAAAGTCATGATGATTTATAACAAAACATTTTAGAACATATGTTGCATATTCATGGATAAAACTGTTACACAACATTCTCCTTTCTAGTTAACTTCTGCTCAGCTGGTTGCTTCAGAGGAGTAAGATATCATGACGTAAAGGACAGAAAGGACAAGGAAACTCAGATCTGAGGCAGGAAGCACGTAGACTACAGCGCCACAGGGCTGACTAAAAATCCAGCAGACATACATTTCCATCACAGCATGTACTTACTCGTATTCCAAGTAGTTCCCTGTGTCCACTGCAGAAGAACTGGCTAAGCGCAATTGAAGGGGGACACATGACTGAAGAGGTAAATGTCATGGGCTTTTTATAATGCGTATTTGGTGCTTAACTTTTGCAGTAATTTATCAAAATATGGAGAACACAGTGAGGTGGGTTAACCCTGGCCAGCACCCAGACACCCACGCAGCTGCGCTCTCACCCTCCCTACTCAACAAGACAGGGAGAAAAGAAGATGGAAAAGCTCACTGGTAAGATAAAGACAGGGACGTGACTTACCAATTACCATCACAGGCAAACCAGAGTCAACTATTGATTGTCAGCTAAACCACATTTGGATAGTGAGAAACAAAACCAAAAAGGTTAAACCAGCACCTTTTCCTGCCTCTTTCCAGGCTCGGTTTCACTCCTCTGCCTGCTCAGCATTCTTGTCCTTTGTTGAACACGTTTTCAGTGGCATCGCCAGCTTAGCTGATGGGCTCAGCTGCGGACGAACACCTCACTGACTCCTCGTCTTGTCCCCTCCTCTGAAATCTCATCCTATGAGCAATGTTTGAGGAATGCTCACATCAATTTGTCTGCCTGTATAATGTTCACTATCCACAGTTCTAGGGACACTGTAGATTTCCCGTGTTACTGATTTTTCAACCCAAATCCCCAGGATACGGCTCACATCACTAGCTGTTAACATGACCTGAAGCATGGACTACTTCCAAATACACCGTTTTGCCTCACTGTCATTACCTCTGCATAAGGATTCTTTAAAACATTACACTTGAAACTTCAGCTGATAGCATAAGATTGTATTTTACAGCTGTTATATTTCAGCAGTTTTAAGCTCAGAGTATTTTCTGTGATGCTGTCTGAATTCTTCATGAAATAATTTCTATTCTACCACTCCGCAGATAGGGATTCTGTTATGAGGTACCTTATCTCAGGGGCTGGGTTCTTAATGCTTATCACAGTGCTACTTCTCTATTTACATACTAGGACTGAAAAATAGGTTCTATCCATACTTTTGTTTACTGAGCATTTCCTTTGCGAAAATAAATTTGATTAAAATGGCTCTGAAGTCTAGCAATGGAGAAATCTACTATGTGTCTGCCATACCAAGGCAGGTGAAAGGAAGTGCAGATTCAAAAAGGAGAAAAAAAAAAACCCAACCAAACACGTAGAAGGGCGAAATCACTGAAATTTCATGCTATTCTCCTGAACTTTATTTTCAGGGTACTTTTTGCCACAGAAGTCTCTTATCTCCCTCTCACACTTTTTAATCCTATTGTTTAATTCCTTGAGTCCCACCCACTGGATTGTTCCATCTCAAATGACAGGAAGATAGAAGAATGATTTCCTAAAAAACGGAGGATACTAGTCTTTGGCAATCAGCATCAGGAAGACAGAACTGGTGCTCACAAAGACTCATATGATTGTTTCAGGACTGATAGACGTAGGATTGGGAGAGTCTAAAGAACAGAAGAATTAAAATATCTAACAAAGCCGCAGAAACCATAAGTGCTGTTCACTTCCCTTCCCACATCAGTACTTTCTTCCCTTTATTAAACAGAGATAAAATCATTCCACCTCATAGGTAGCAGACATCTCAAACCCCTTCTCAAGCTATTTCTGTACATTCTGTAACAATCTGTATGCAGAAGCATAGCATTTAACCTTCATGAAAAAGTTGAGCTAAAACCTCATGAGAACTGCAAAGTTCTCTCTGAACTATTACATAAACCCCATTTGAAAACGCTGTCAGCTTTGAGAAGAGATCTGTAAACAGCACCATTTCCTGAAGACTTTTTGCCTAGGGAAATCCCTGAAGCAGTCCGATACTCTGACATCACAAATTTGTTTTCAGACCAAAAGAATGTGAGAAGCACAGGCAGCAGCATGGCTATACAAGTCTCCTACCTTTGATCACCTAGCACAAGACTACCTTTGGATCACCCTTACTAGGACTTCCTAGTAAAAGGGGGACTGGTGGTAGGAGCAGTCCCTGCGACTGGTAATAGCAACAGTTCTTTCGGCAATGTGCCAAGTGCAGATGGTATCAAAGATACGGCGATAACTTAAGCAGGAGCTTCCCATAAACCTCTCGTAGCGCTGCTACGCTCGGTGAATCGAAGTTGAGGGGGGGCAAGGCTAGGTGTCTGGCACTTTTCTCCTACATGTAGGCAGTTTAACTGCCTTACATGTGAGTGCGTGCCTCAGGCACAAGTCTGCACTCCAGATGTATTTATATTTGTCCCAGGCATAAGTTACCTCTAACCAAATTGATTCATAGTCTCCAGAGAAGAAAAGCATAATCAGAAACACAGAAATTACTTCAATCTGGTCTACTTTCCAGTGACGGAACCATAAAAAAGTTTCCTCAAGTGTTCCTTTGAGCTCTTCCCAGCTCATCGTTGCATTCAATGATATAAATGATTTTAGGGACATCATAGCCTCTTCCTGCTTATGAATGTTGTTCAGAGATTTAAAACCACAGACAAGCCACAGTAAAGGTTCTAGTAAAAGCCATCAATGTACTTATATCACCACTTCCCATATAATTAAGCTTCTTTTTGTCAGACTAGAGACTGGAATGCACACTGCTGATGAGATCATCTGCTGACAGAAACCAATGCGTAAGGTTTAGACACTGAAGTAGCATCTTCATGTCGATGTATCTGTTTAATTAGCTTTACTTTTCATGTAGGGTAATAAAACATTAAGGAGTCAGCCAGACAGATAAGTGACAAACTGGGTTTTTTTAATAGCTCCAAGAAATGAGCAAGAATAAAGCTTAAAGAGTGTTACATTTACCTCTGTAGCTCCCAGGGCACTTTTAAGAACACTGGGTCAGGTATACTGAGACACTGAGAAAATGTGCAATTTCTTTCCCACTGAGCTGTCAAGCTATTCATGCTGTGAATAGCTAACACCCTTCTTTGACAACCAGGCAAATATTTCTATTTTCTGCCATTCTAGTCACGAAGTATCTCAGCGTTGCCTCAGTTGATTTAGTGCCAATTCAAGTCAGACTTTAGATGTCTGAGTTAGTAACCGGACCAAATATTTTTGAGGAAGCCTTGTCACAAACTCATAGACTGCTGCTTAAATACATTTCCAAATAGTTAGATAGTAAAAAAGGTTGTAAAGCTGAAAAGGCAGCAGAGAAGCAGAACATACATTCACGGAGCTGCCAGAATGAAGATTTAAGTAGTACACACAAGCCAAATAGGCTGCTGCTCTATTTATTGTAACATTGCTTTAAAAAACCCCTTAAACATATAAAGACTAAGTAGTTCCTTAAAATCAATTATTTATTTTCCATAGTTCGACAATATCTGTATTCAGAAAAGCGTAATTGATAACCAAGACTATCCAGGCAGAATTGAGACAAGGCTAAATGACAACATCCTATTCAAGAGGTAACTGCACAAAGATAATATAAACATTAATTTTCTTAATATTTTCCAATAGAAATTTCTGATTACATCACACTTGCACCTATCGACCACAAGTTTCCATTACTAACACCGTGAAAGTGGAAAACAGAATGAAAGGAAAAATACTACTTTCAGTGGTGACAGATCCCTTGGAACCTGCTCAGAACCACTGGATTGGTGATCAGTGCTTCACAGCTTTTATTTTCATGGGGTAAGAATAAGCAGACAAGAATAACGGTTCAGTGTGTGAACACACAAACACAGAAAGTGACAAAATAAAATCATTCAAAGTACAGACTTTGAGCCAAGAGTTTAGAGCACAGCACCTTTGAGAGTGGATTCCATCCTTTGAGCCATGGTGCAATACACAGCGTTCCCTCACTCAGAGTTTCTATTTCAGGCAGGATTTGGTTTAGTTTTAACTCCCATGCTTACAATCCAGAGAGAATTAAAATGTCCATTAACTCAATATGCCTTGAACAGTACTTACCAATACTAGCATAACCAGGTGTGGATGGATCTCCTCCGCTGTTCAAGGAAACCATGAAAGCTTTATCGGCAAGATCTGTAGTCTTTGGTAAGTCGCAAGGATCAACATACAGAAGAACACCACCAAACCCTGCATCTTCTAACAGAGAAAGCTGAGAGAACAAACAACACAGGTGACTATTAACAAAACCAATGTCAGAACACATTATTAACTACTGTTGAGATAGAGGCTTCATTATACAACAGGCTCTTACCACACCATGGTCGGTACAAACCGAATTAAGATAGGTGTAGTTCCAACTGCTTGTAATATAAAACCAGCAGCTACTCTTTGAAAGACAAGATCAATCCCCAGAAAACTAATTCAAAGTCATGTTTCCCAACTCATGTCAGAAACTACTTTCAAAGCCTAGTGACAAAAACAATTCTTACTTTTGAATGATATGTAGCATGTTGAGAAAACACCATGCTAACACTCACTACAATTGCATTCGAGAGTTACAACTCTTCCGTCACCTTCTTTCATCGTGACATCAGACAAGGCTGGTGTGCTGGAGATTATACTCCGATGAGGCACTGGCCATATACTACAATGTACACAACAAGACTTCTCCTTACTTATTAGACATTTGCTACATTTAAAACCCAACACGTTCCACAGGATATAAATACCACCTTGAGAAAGCCTTAGTTTTGAAACTAATCTCATTAAAACACCTTGAGCAGATCTTCCATATTTTCCATATTATTAGCAGCATGACATTCCTGCTTAGTTTACCTCTTCAAGGACATGCATAAGTGTGTTTAGCACATACTCGATGTTTGTGTACACTGGCATCAGTCTTGCAAAGGATTGCTGGACACGGTTACTCTTCAGTTAAGAGAGAAAACTAAAGGAGTTTACAGATTTATAAAACAAAAAAAAAACCAACCCAACAAGCAGTCTTTCTTACCCAAACCTTGGAACCTGCCTCTTGGTGGACAGACAGCTTTTATTCTGTCTCATTCAAACATCACAGCTTGAGGTGGTAATTACCCTTTCCAAAAAGCTGGGGCACCAAAACAGACAAACTTCCTCAAAGTCAAGGACAAAAGTATCCGAAGCACCATAACTTGCAGCAGCCTATAGGACAATTTTGACCAAAAACCCCTCAGGTTTTCCCTTTCATAAAGGACTGAAAAATAAGGGGACTGTATTCTGAATCAGATGAAATCAAATTCTAATGTGGCAAATATTCCCATGAAATGAGGTGACCTTCCTGTGTAATGCTCTGCGTATTTGGAATTGACTGAAGACTACAACGACACAAAACTACATCATTTTTTCAAACAGAAGTAATTCTGGTATTTAAGGATTATCTTACTATTCACTATACTCTGCTGATGACTTTCCAAATGGCTCCAAATGGTCTGAGGAATGACTGCAAGTACAAGTTTTTTTCTGGACTACACTACTCTGATTCTGAAGAAACCTGAGAACTTGTTCCTATACCTCTGTGTTTCAGTGCAGTTGACTTTCTCCTGTCTTTTAGGACCCTTCTTTATTTCTCTGTATATATACATGTATACATTTGCAATTTATCTCCTAGCTGTTGATTTTAAGGAATGTTTATGCAAAGTTCTTTGTGGCTTTACAAGTATGTAAATCACCTGAATACATGGCATTCAGTTTAAGCCTCAAAAGCATTTGAAGTTTAGTTCTCCTTTTCTTGAAAGTTAAGATAGAAAAAAAGGAATAAAAATAGCAGCCTACTATTTGCCATTTCTATAAGTAAACTTATCTAACATTGCGATTCACTGAGATTGACGCTATAGTCTGAATTCCGATAAACAGATGCAAGTGAACCTGGGAATCACTCGTGCCATCTTACATACCTCACTCGAACACACAATTTCTAGATGAAAAGGGACAGTGTCTTTGAGAGATGTCTGTTAAGATGAATATGAGTGTGCGGAGTCAGAACATAAGTGACCAGCACAGACGTTGGTTTAACATGTATTACAGACCTTAAATGTAATGCAGGAATAAAAATTCCCCAAATGGTAGCTTAGTTTATTATTGTATTGTTCTGTTTCCAGCTCATATTCATATTCAGATATTCAGCCAGGATCTGATTGCACAACAAAAGGGGTGGGGACACTATAGGAGAAGCAAGATACATCACGGCTAAATGACATAACAGCCAGGATTTAAAATAACAATTGTCTTTCCTGCACCCATATCCAGTATCTTTTTATTCATCTCTAGTCTTATTTAAGAGCATAGTAGATAGGAAAAACAGATGCAGCCTTTTTTTTTTTTTGAAGAGAGTTTTAAAAACTTTGTACTTAACAAGAATCACTGTTAAATTCCTCTGTTTCACTTGAGAACATAACTGCATGGTTGTTATTCATAAGTGCAGCAACCACTGCTGCCATGGCTACAATCTCTAGTAAGGACTTGTGTTGTACCTGCGAGATTATAAAAACAGCTTTCAGATTTCTGCTATAATTGCTGCTTTTTAACTTTCCAACAGTGACATCATAACTATGCCAACAATAAATTAGTATTATTGCTTCCACTTTCATCTTAAATAAGTCAACACCTTAACAGCCATAAAGTGCTCCAGCACAACGAATCTGAAGAAGGTACTGAATAATTTTTTACGTTACTAAAGACTGTAGATTAAGCCCTGCCGGTGAACTGGTACTCTGTCTCGATTGCCGCTGTCTAGACAGTTCTCCGTCTTTGTGAAGCCTCTTTGCAATTAGTCATGGCGTTACGGGCAGGTATTACAGTCATGGTGTTATATGTGCAGGCAGCTACAGATCAGCATTGAGGTTTGTCTTCCTCTCTCTTTCCTGTTGAAGGTCATCTCTTCTCTCTCCTCTTTATCCCTCCCCTACAGTTGTAATGTCTACGTTTTGTAAGGTCTAACGCCAGCCCCATTTCTGATAAATACTGCCTCTGTAAGGCTTCAGTCTGCTTTCTATGATTGTCCATTTATGTGTCCTGACCCACAGTAATGATGGAACCACTCATTAGTTGGCCCAGAAGACATGTTTCACAGGAAGAAATATCTCAGGATATTCCTGCAAGTTTAATTGAAATGGGTTATTGAGTAGACAAGAGGTAGATCCTGCTAATGCATCACACTGAAAACGCATTAATAAAATCTGAAGAACTTACCCCTCAATGGAAGGGGGGAAAACCACGTAAGAAATCACAAGAGAGAGAGCGGCAGATGGAAAAGAATAAAGGAACTTAGAACACAAGTTAGACACCACAAAACCCAAACTCCAGAAGCAAAGCTGTCAAAAACCTGTTCGCACAGAACAACCTGTTCTTTTATCGAATGATACGTTAGGTCAGATAACGCCCTTCCGTACAGGGGACACTGCCTTACAATTCTACATAACAAGTGACTTTGTCATCAAGGAAGGTTCTATCCGTACTCCAAACAAGTAGCACTAACACTGTGTCTGGAAAAGTTATCTTAAAATATAGCGACTTTCAAATGAATTTCACCATTTGTATACACACGGGCGAGAGTTTTTCATTATGAAATAAATCAAACTCTAGTGCTGGGAAAAAAAATGAACCAGCTCTCTTCATTTTACTACAGATTCCCTTCTGTTATATTTTATTTCTCAATATGAGGACCAATACAAACCAGTGACATTTTCTTATTAGATCTAATTCTGTTTCCAACTATTTTACAGAAGCTTCTGACTTCTGATCATTCCATAATGGTTAAAACAGATCAGCAAATAAAGCAATACAAACTCACAGCACAAAGGTATTTAAGATTTCTCTTTCACCTTGTTACCACACATTTTCAATACCATGCTAGACTAATTTAAAAGCCTGCACTTCATAAAGACCTTTAGCACACTGCGCTGTCTTAAGCCAAAAGTACCTTAAATGCAGTAAATCAGAATACAAAGCAATCATGCCATACACTAGGAGCTTCTGACGGATGTCAGTGCCATGAAGATCATATATCCAACCTCTGTGAATTTATTTATATGAAAACCTGAAACCTTCAGTCACAACTGAAAGTCACAGTAATTAAAAAGGAACGGAGATGCTCTGGAGAGGGGTGCCTTTGGTATACCAAGGCACCGGAGCTTTAAGTGGTAAATTAAGCAAGTAGTTCTTTTCTTTCTTACTTCTTATCACCAATTTTATTATTAAAAAAAAAATAAAAGAAAAAAGTATATCAAAATACATCTGTATGTGGCAAAGTATCAGAACCCTAAATAAAGAGATTAAACACGCTTCAGCTACAGGCACCTACAGAATACTTAAGCATGGGGTTTTTTTAAGCTTAATAAGGCAGTTTACATTCCTCAAATTTTCTTAAATCTGCACACAAAATTACAAAAAAGATATTTTGCACAACGTTCCCATTAGTGTAAAGGACATCACAGTTCATGAGACAATAAAGGCCTTTAATAAGTATCAGCTACTGACAGTACAGCACAGTTCTTAGTGGCGCATGTTCATTATTCTAGCATATGACTTCTTCCATCCAACTTTGGGCCAAAAGTCTTCTCTTCCTGAAGCCAGATTCACAATTGCACTGTTTATGACAAGTCCATTCAGGTGCTAACACAGTAAAATCTGGGAAAAACGTATGCATAAAATAAAAACTTAATGGATATTCCTGCTTACGTGTTGATGGCGCATATAGAATTTTCAACCCCTTTTCTCTGCCCCTTCTAGGTAATCCACACAAAAATGCACACAAAATTCTATATTCCAAGTCATAAAACATATGGAGCATCAAAACAAAACAACTAATTAGGAAGAAAAACGCACAGTATTTCAGAGGAAGAAAGAAAATATCTCAAAGATATATGAAAAAATACATACATGTACCTATTGCATATTACTGTTTAAAATCAAACATAGTCAGAACAATTTGCAGAAGCTGTCTCTCCTTTGTCATTACACTTCAGTGCAAAGATTGGCATTAATGAGACAGTAATTAATATAGTAAATAACAGTTTGTAACTACTGCATTTTTCAATCCGTAGTGCGACGTGCAAAAGTCATTAATCTGAGACACAACTTTACTAGCTGGACAGGCTACAAGTTATTAATTTCTCTCTTCTAGTGAAGTTCCAATTAAAATCATGATGCTCTGAAAGGAACTCCCATCTCGTTTTACTAATTGGCAGTACATAAAATTACCAAGCAAGGGGAAAGTGCCATTTAAACTGCTGGAAGACTTCACTGACATAACATCTATTTCTGAAACAGATCACTTGAGTAGAAAAATGAGACTCTGCATACTGCAGATTTAATTAGGTGCCACTGCCCTCTCGCTTACCTGCTACAGCCTTAGAAGGTGCAGTGGTAACACAAACAAGACTCAAGGCAGAAGAAAACCCACCTAGATACACAAATCTTCATTTTTGTACCATCCTTCCAAACTGCGTATTTTTACCAAGTAAGGCAGCAAAGGTCTGTTCTGGCTTCACCTTGGTTTTTTAATACTGCACTTAACGTTTAATTATGTGCTATGTTTCCCATCAGAGAGATCTGGGGAGAGCATTCAGAAGAATTCTGTAGCAAAACACTGTCTAAAGAGATTTTGGCTTTTGCTGATCAATCCTTAAAGCACTGTGTAGAAGAGAGGTAGTAAGAGATGGAGGACATAGGCGGTTTAACGGCTGACTACGTGGGACGATGAAAAGAAGCCTATCTTTCCTATTCAGCTCAGGCACTGTCCTTGTCTAAGGAATGACACCATTGCTACATTGAACAAACAGGACTGGGAAAAGGATTAAGCTGCATAAAACTTCAAAAAGCTGGAAACGCAGGCAACAGCGATCTCATAAATGACAGGCTATTCCCATAAAGGTCACAGAAGGTGGAAACCACACTGCACTGGAATTAAACAAAGTATTCCTGGCAGACTGTGCCATACGTATGAACAACACTAAATCAAATACTTGCACTGCGTCATGGCAAGACTTAAAACTTTGATGTACTTTCTATCACAGAAATGATAATATGAAGTGCATTTAGTTGTGGAAAGAGTCTGACATGCAAATGTAAGATTTTTTTCAAGACATTTTTATTAATCACTTTCTAAATTGAAATTGTCATTCAAAAATTTCAATTTTCAGAATGTTGTCCTTTTTATAAATAAAAAGGATTTCTTGGAAGAGATTTCCTGGATGTCCTACAGAATGTGGGAGGAAAAGCAGGAGAGAAGGGCAAGAAATCTTAGAATGTTAATAATAAAAATCTGCCTATTCGTGATGGGGCTGTATGGCACTGAGGAATAAGAGCTACTTTGTTCATAAACTTACCATCAGTTGCATTGTTAACTCCATTCTTCTGTCAGTTAAGTGCTATTCAAGGGCAGCAAACTTTTAAATCAGCATTAACCACCAGAAGCCTGGTTTGTGAAGGTTCAGGAATATCAGCTTTCAGATGCAAAAGGATAAGGTAAGTTGTTTTTCCTTAGTGTGACTATCTTAAACAGAAGCTACTGGAGATAGGCTTCAATGATCCTAGTCTGCGAGTTTGGAGCAATATTAAATCTCTGTACCAGTTCAATCCCTTTTTACATTAGATGTGGCCATGAGGAGTCCTTGGAACCCTTTGGCACCACTAGAAGTGCTCTTGCTCTAGGAGGAGCAACTAAACTGTCATGCAACGAGATGTACATACTCAGCCTTCCCACAGACATCCCTCGCACACCAGCTATCCTGTACCGCATGTATCGCTGACCATTTTCAGTCTCTGAGGCAAACAAATAAACAATCAACCCCCCTAAACACAACAACATGGTTTAACACGTCCCACATGTCCTAATGTTCTAGTGGTGTTGGCCTGAATCCCTGCTGGAAATTGTCCCCCATAGCTAGGGGTGCTGCCTGCCTGCGGCAGAGCTACATTTACATTTCCTCTGAGCTATGCTACATTCAAAAGCCACAGAATGGCCACCTTGTCTAGAGCACCTGCATTTGTAAAGAAGCCCAGCAGTGCTGTCAGAACATGGGTAAGATGGTATATAGCCACAAAATAAAAGGAAAGCAAAGAAAATGCACAACAGGCAATCAGCACGGGGAATCACAGTACACACGCCAAGAACCACAGCTTCTACGGCGCAAAGTTGAGAGAGACTCTCAACAGCAAAGGGAATGGAACAATGAATAAATCAGAGGTACCATAAATTGGCAGAACTTGAACTGGATCAAGGGTTTCCAAGCATTAATGTACAATGCTGAATCACAATGCAGGCTGACTACAAGTTTGACTGGAAATCGAAGCACTTGCCTCTGGACAGTCGTAGTAGTTGAGGAAAAAACCTCTTGAGACTTTTCCCCCCCAACATCTCTAAACCAAAAAGCAGTTTGGTTTAATCTTGTAACCCTTGCACAGCAAAACCTTTAATGTTGGGGTCATGGATGTAGTATTAGGGTCATGAGGAACGCAGTATTTCATCCCATACTTTTCCCTGTTTGCTGTCTGCTCATCTTCTACACAGCTTTACCAAAGAAAAGTAATTTGTTACACATCAGCAGTTTTTAAAAAATGGAATTTTTCACAATAGGGTACTTGGACAATTAAACATAAGCCAGATATACTGCCAGTTCCCTGCACTAGATTTTAGGAACTTTAAATACAAACTGAGTGAATATTTTATTGCCAGATCTTGCTTACCACTGCTAAGAAATTCACAATGTTCAATCTAATTAAAAATGAAACTGAACTACAATTCCCTAGAAACAAGGGCTGATTGGACTCAACGAGCTTTACTTAATGTATTTCAAAAATAAAATAATTGAATTGCTTACAGTCCAGAAAGAATGCTTCGCTATTTGATGAGCACATAATACAAAGCCTTTCATACTGCTATTGCGTGGCTACGTTTTCAGGAAATACTACTCACTTTTCAAATAAGCATGTAAAGGAGCACTGTGTGTATAATAAGTACCATTAAATAATTGAGTAAAGGTTAAAAAGAAGAAACAAACACGCTGGATGAATGTCCAGATGAGGAACCTCCTAAAAAGCCAAAAGCATTTCCTTTTCCATACTGAATCTGTTGTTTCTAATGATGTTTATTTCAGTCTATGTTTGGACTCTGTTAGAGAGAGAACGGAGCTGAAGAGCCATCATCAAAAAACAATTACACAAAGATATAATCTTGGTAAATCATCAGGAATAAAATTATTAAAACCTTATTTTATGCATTCTACCAAAATTGCAGTCCAAGATTCACCAAGCAGCCCATACAATCACATGGCCGAGTCAAGCCTGCCAATCTTCCCTTACTTTTTGGATTTATCATTAGTTTTCCTACCACTAGAAAGATGAGGTCAAGTCAGCAGATGCAATTTAGAAACATCATTCCCAGCACCGGGCACTTGCCGTACAGAAAGCCATGAGGACAGGTTTACCCCACCCTTCTGCACCTCACACATGGCACAAACCCCACAGGTTTTCTCTGCTGAGGAGGCTGCAATTTCACTGTTCCAGCAGCCATGCTGGGCACCCCAATCATTTAGGGCACCTAGTCCCAACATCAGGGACGTCTCAAATCTCTGCAGTTCATCTCTCCTCACTACTCCTGAACCCAGAAGCAAGTGCTCAGCCAGAACACACGCAAACTATCAAACAACTTACAGCGGACCAACTGTCAGCATCAGCTTGGCTTCGCTTTGGATCTCTTGCGAGTACCGCTGAACTTCCCGGTGGCTCAGACTCATGGTGGGACGTGTAGACGGCCATTGCTTCCTCCGCACTCTGCCATACTGGGTTTCCACAAGGAAGGCAAACGTGTTCAGAAACCAAAACCATCACAACACTGCAACCCCCAGCTCCCCAGAGTGCTGTGGCGCCTCGCTATGGCAAATCTGGTTTCCTTCGCACCGAACGAGCAGCACCCACCCTGCGGATTGGCTCTGAGGCAGCCCACTGCTGGTGGCAGTTCCTGCTCCAACATGCCCCAGTGCCCCTCACAGGCTGGCAGCACTCCCTTCCCCTTCTGGAAGGTACTGGGTTACCAGACAGATTATCTAGAGCAGCGCACATGGCAAGGCTCAGCTAATCCTGCTCGTTCTCGGGACAGAGTGTTTCCTGATAGCGCACTCAACCCCATCAGCTCCAGCTCCTTCTGGCCTGGGCCAGCGGCTGTGAGGTCTTCCCTCAGACCAGGGACACCACTATTCTTGATTTAGAAAAAATGCATTTAGCCGGCGGCGTTCTTGCTCTCCTTGTTTTCTGCTAACCAGAGCATTAATGACACACCAGCTTGATGCTGTTAAACAGGGAGCGGTTGGACTGCAGGACCCTGAACCTTGTATCAAACTGGTGAGCAGGATCCCACCCCGCGTTAACACAGAGGACAGGACTTGAACTCCCATCAGATGCGGTAGCAGCTTCTGTATTTACTTTTTTAGATACAACTTGAACCCTGAAGTGTTATCCAAAAGAGAAGCCATCGCATTCGTGAGTGGTAATATTCTACACTCAGTCAGTAGTGCCACGAGCAAAGTGCAAATAGGTGTATTAAAGGGATTTTGCCTGCCATTACAGTAAGAGCTATTAAAGATACAATGTGTCGATTTAAAATTATTGATGTCTGCCCATTTTACCTTGTACCCAAGATAAATTTGCATTTTTCATTTTGGTGAATTCTCCATTCCTTAAGGAACAGAGATTTTGAGAAAAAACCCGATCACAATTTCCGTGTTTTGCCCTCAAAATACACTGCCTGCTACCCAAACTGAGATACCTTTGCTTTTGTTTTCCTGAATTTATTTATTCATTCATCATAAATCCATTTCACCGGAGTCACAAACCAGATACGTGCTTAAATCTGAGTTTTGGCATACTTGTCTCTGATTAAGTAACTGACATTTAAGAGTCAAGGTTTTTGTTAAATTCAAGGCCATACTCACAACAAAAAGTTAAGGCAACATCATACTAGTCTTGGAAAAAAAATATTAAAAATGCTAACGTGTGTTATGTAAATGCTGCCAACAATCAAACATCCGTGAGTACACATCAGGCTTGCTCTTCCCCTTTCAAGCTATGGAGCGGAGTCCTTTTTATCCCTCAGTCATACGCAGTACAAATCAGTAACGTGGGTACATGTTTCAGATGAAGGGATAAGCAGCCCTTCGGACAGGGAGGGAACAGCTACTCCTCAGTTGACGCTGCAAGCATCAGCCTTCTGAAGTCATTCAGATTGCCACAGCCACTGTCCTCTGCCTGTAAGGGAAACCCCCATGGCCAAGCAGTGGTGTAAGTCATCCACTGAGAGCTTAGGAGAAGACAGCAAAGTCAGGATAGAGATCCTCAAATTCTCATGCTGTATCTGCTATGAGAAGTGGCAGATGGGCTGAAAGACTGAAGAATTAATACAAGATGTACTACACTGTTAGACACAGTGAGCAGTAGAGGGCTGTGTGTCGTATGCACCCAAAAGCCAGGAATGTGTCCTCTTTTGTACATTTGCTTTACCGGAGCTGTTTGTTCCAACTTCTCCGGGGGATTCTGGGTGTCATCACCGTTATGCACTCAACTTCTGCATTAATGTCATATAATTGCCTGCATTTATGAATGGTTTCCACAAACAATTCTCCAAACAAGGGAGACTTTGGACATTCAATGGCCCCAGACCACCACCCAAAGCAAAAGTATATGCAAAAAGTAGTGACAATAATGTGGTAACAAAATATTTTGTTTCTAAAACTATCAATTAAATAATCAGCAAGTCTAAGGAAGTAAATAAGCAAAGATAAAAGGAAACAGCTACTTGCACAACTCCCCCACACTGTTCATCATATGCAATG
This sequence comes from Bucorvus abyssinicus, assembly GCA_009769605.1. Lineage (NCBI taxonomy): Eukaryota > Metazoa > Chordata > Aves > Bucerotiformes > Bucorvidae > Bucorvus > Bucorvus abyssinicus. Next base: position 6,592,303 of record CM020035.1, on the reverse strand, counting down.
TAAAGTGTAATCTTGGATTCTCTCACAAGCTTTTCTCAACTGGCCTGTAGCCTGTATTTGGGATATCCTTGGAGTACACCTTGAGTATATAATTTCCAGTACCACCACTGGTAGCTAGTACTGTTGAAATGTGAAAAGCCCACATCACCCTATCATCTCCAAGATAAAAGCAGAATTATGACTTCACTAGCTTGTGAGCGTAGATATTGCATGGTATCTATCAAGGTGTTAGCAGATATTCTCACAATCCACATAACAATCGGTCATAGGTTTTTAATTAAGGCACATTTGTTGCCTCAAGTAATTGCATCTTAGGGCATCTATTAGATTGTTAAAAAACACCTGCCTTCATTAGACCTCTGCAAAAAAATTCCTTTTCATTTATTTTATTATTCTCACAATTATTATCTTGGAAGATTCCATGAAAAGCCAGTCTATTTCTGTGCCTAACTATTTCCTGGGGTATTGCATTGTATCCAGGTTTTATGCTTTTAAAATAACACCTTGAACATAACATAAGTCTCTTTAGACATTGTATAACATTGTTATGTATTTTTATATGTACATTTGGTTTAATTTTATGTTTCTAAGCGGAACACGTAATGATATAGAGTATGGAATATGTAAGCCTCAGGCATATCTATATATCAACTAGGAAAACTGCATAGTATTAATTGGTTGATGAATATTTTACTTTCATTTATGGAAAAGAGCAGTGTTTAACTACTTGGTTAGCATGCCTTTAAGTAAATCAATACTCAGAATGAACTTATTTATCTTCCTTATTAGAAAAACAGTCGCAGGCCCGGAATGATAAAAGAAATGATCATAAAGAACGTGCCCCAGTGTATAAAGTTATTTCAAAACCCATAAATATTAAAGAAGTTATTAAAATCCTTAGCAATAAAAGTCCTTTATAAATTATCAGTAATAATTTCGACTCCTAAGATCCCCTAAAAATCCCAAAATTAAAATTTGGCTAGTTTCCTTTTTTTTTCATGATTGAAATTTCAGCAACTAGAATTTTTTCCACAAGATCTTATTTATGAACAGTGATACTCAGAATATATCACAAGTGTATCTTTCATACTGAACATCAGGGTCTATAGCGGAATAAGTAATAAAGGGAAGTACTACTTTATGTGTAACTCAAGTACAGCAAAACTGCAGGAAATGTACACAAAAGACCTAACAGCTGAAAAAGTCAACATCTGCATCTTTTTACATCCCAGGCCCTTTCTTCTTCACTGCTTTCCACTCAGCGCATCAGTAAAATACAGCTTTGGCTCTCCTGTGACCTGCTAAATAGCTCATTTCACCAAAATGAAATAGTAGAAAAAGCTACATGAAGCAGGTCCAAGGTTGAAGTACTTGATGAGAACGGGGATGACAGTTGTATTAGTTTGTCAGTCACAAAGCACTACAAAGTCATTCATTCACCATCGGTTAAAAAAAAATCCCTAACCCAAACCCAACAACCCCCCGCTCTTCTTCAATAACACTAGTAAACAATCAGTTCCAGAACATCAATCCAAAATTATGCCCTTGCCCTGTCATAAAAAAATGTAAAATGTGAAAAATACATCCAACTTACTATCATAAAGATTTTTTTATGCAGTCACTAGGAAAGGAAGACCCCAATGCAACACAAGGTCATACAAAGGGTGGTTAAGAAAGATGAGCTAGCAGCACTATTGCTCCCTGTCACTTTTCTCCTCAACTAGGTCATGGACAGCAGCCACAGCAAAGTTTTTTTGTCTTTCTCTGACAATTTCTTGGGGAAGGCAAGGAAAGACCAAAAGAAAACACCTTTTGAAAGCTTGTGCATTACAAACATTATAGAGCTCCCCCTAATGGGCCCACTGAAAAGATTTAGTGACTTACATCTGGAACTCCACTGAGCTGACTTAACACCAAAATAACATGCTAAATAGACTGGTAAGAAACTAAAAGTCAGGCTTTGCAACATTTTACGTGTTGATGTCTTCTAGCAAGTAACAAGTGATAAGACCAAAAGTAGTAACGGCCTCAAGTTGTGCCAGGGAAGGTTTAGATCGGAGATTAGGGAAATATTTCTTCACGGAAAGGGTTGTCAAGCACTGGAACAAGCTGCCCAGGGAAGTGGTGGAATCATCCCTGGAGGTATTTAAAAGACGTATAGATGTGGCACTTAGGGACATGGTTTAGTGGTGGACTTAGTAGCGTTAGGTTTATGGTTGAACTCAATGATCTTAAAGGTCTTTTCCAACCTAAACAATTCTATGTGTAGTGAATCTAATATTCTTAGGAGATGGAAAAATATTTAATGTGCATATAAACGTGATTCTTCTTGATAGGAAATGCTAAAGATTAATCCTAAAATAGACAAAGTAGATAAAGAATAGTTAATTGTAGAGGTAGAGACAACTTAGACCAACAGAGAAACAAATTAACTGATGTCCATCTTACCAACAAGAGCCTATATGCCAAGAGGAGACACTGAATAGCTAAGTAGTTCTGTTAGGATACTTAAGCAAGATGACAGGGGTTTTAAAATCTAATTTAGCTTTTCAAGTTTTTGTCAGCAAGTACTAAACACTAAACTCTCCTTTCAGACAACATTTCTGAAGAGAATGGTCTGTTCATGTGACATTCCATGAAGATACTGAGTTTAGAAGGCAGCTCTGACAGCAAAAACCTTCTCTAACACAGCTCAACTCTTTGCACCCTGCAAGACAATCTTTCATCATCATGGCTTGGCTTCGCGGACGAAGATTTGGGAAGGGCTTTGCCCACGCTTATTGCAAGCGCGTTGATGGCTGAAAAGGCCAATGCGGGATAGGCAAGACCGGTTGCAAAGAGCACACCGGAGGGTCTCCTTGGGTGGTATAGTCAAGGCACGGTTCTTTCTGCGCTGTCTTTTCTCCTCGAGCTTGATTCTACGCGTGCTCTCAAAGGAGACAGCAGCGTTATGTATGGTGTGTCTCCAAATCTCCCGATTGGAGGCCAGGGTGGACCACTGATGGTGGTCAATATGGCCTAGGCTGAGGTGTTGTTTCAGGGAGTCCTTATATCTCCTCTTTGGAGCTCTTCTCTTGCGGCAGCCGGTGGCAAGTTCACCATAGAACACGATCTTAGGGAGGCGGTGATCCGCCATCCTGGAGATGTGCCCTGCCCAACGCAGCTGCGTTTTCAGCAACATGGCCTCAATACTGGTGACGTCTGCCTGTTCAAGGACAGCAACGTTAGTCACGTAGTCAGTCCAGTGGATGTTTAGGATTGTGCGGAGGCAGCGCTGATGGAAGCGTTCGAGGAGTCGCAGATGGTGGCGGTAGATGACCCATGATTCAGACCCGTACAGAAGAGTAGACAGTACCACGGCTCTGTAGACACTGATCTTTGTACTTTTCTTCAGGTGTTTATTGCCCCAGACTCTTTTATGGAGTTTTCCGAAAGCTCTGTTTGCCTTTGCTATTCTGTTGTCGATCTCTTTGTCAATCGTGGCATCTGAGGAGATGATGCTACCCAGATAGCTGAACTGCTGGACTGACTGAAGCTCTGACTCGCCAATGGTGATGTGGGGATGATGGTAATCATCTTGTGGTGCTGGTTGGTAGAGAACTACTGTCTTCTTCAAGCTGACTTCCAGCCCAAAAAGCTCAGCCGCCTCTGCAAAGCAGGATGTTAAGCGCTGCAGAGCTGCTTCTGTGTGGGCAACGAGGGCGGCATCGTCAGCAAAAAGCAGCTCGCGGACAAGGTGATTCAGGGTCTTGGTGTGGGCCTTCAGTCGCCTTAGGTTGAAAAGGCTCCCATCGGTACGATATCGGATATAAATGCCGTCTTGTTCGTCGAGGTCTGCCGTGGCCCTTTGGAGCATCATGCTGAAGAAAACTGTGAATAAAGTTGGTGCGAGAACGCAACCTTGTTTCACACCATTGGCTATTGGGAAGGGCTCAGAGAGTGCATCGCCATATCTGACTTGGCCGCGCTGCCCCTCATGTAACAGGATAATCATTTTGAGGAACTTGGGGGGACATCCTAATCGTTCCAAGATCTGCCACAGACCTTTTCTGCTCACAGTGTCAAAGGCTTTGGTGAGATCAACGAAAGTTACATAGAGACCCTTGTTCTGTTCCCTACACTTCTCTTGCAGTTGTCTGAGAACGAATACCATGTCTGTGGTACTTCTGTTGGCTCTGAAACCACACTGACTTTCAGGTAGAAGTTCTTCTGCGATAGCGGGTACCAATCTGTTCAATAATATTCTTGCGAGAATTTTTCCAGCAATGGAGAGCAGAGTTATGCCTCGGTAGTTTGAGCAGTCTGACTTTACTCCTTTTTTCTTGTACAGGGTGATGATGATTGCATCACGGAGATCTGGTGGTAGTTCGCTTTGTTCCCAACAGCGCACAACTAGCTCGTGAAATTTAGCATGGAGCGTTTGGCCTCCATGTTTCCAGATTTCAGGCGGGATTCCGTCGACCCCAGCTGCCTTGCCGGTTTTCATCTGCTCTATGGCCTTAAGGGTCTCTCCCATAGTAGGGGCTATATCCAATTCATTTTTCACCGTTTGTTTTGGGATGAGCTGGATTCCTGAGTCTTGGACTACACGGTTGGCACTGAAGAGAGTTTGAAAGTGTTCAGACCATCGATTCAGGATGGAGGTTTTATCTGTGAGAAGCGTTTGGCCATCTGCGCTGAGTAGGGGGCTTTGAACTTGGTGTGTGGGTCCGTATGCTGCTTTCAGAGCCTCATAGAATCCTCTGTGGTCACCCAAATCTGCGCATAGTTGAGTCTTTTTTGCTAGGTTGAGCCACCACTTGTTCTGGATGTCTCGAAGTTTCTGTTGGAGTTTACTGCATGCAAGACGAAAGGCTGCTTTTCTTACATGGCAAGATGGTTGAGCGAGGTGTGCTTGGTGAGCAGATCTCTTCTTTGCCAGCAATTCCTGGATCTCTGGATTGTTTTCATCAAACCAGTCTTTGTTCTTCTTTGTGGAGAACCCTAAGAATTCTTCGGAGGACTGCAGGATGCTATTTTTAATATGTTGCCAAAGCGCTTCAGGAGAAGAGTCTATGGGACAGTCTTCAAGCCTAGTTTGAAGGTTTGCCTGGAAGCTGTCTCTCAGTGCAGCTGTTTGAAGATTGTTAACTTGGAGCCTCCTCCTCAGAATGCCGCCCCTCTTAGGTTTGGGCTTAAAGTGGAGGTTAAGTTTGCAGCGCACAAGGCGGTGGTCTGTTTGACATTCTGCACTAGGCATCACTCGGGTGTGACAGACATCGCGAACATTTCTCTGGCGCACTAAGATATAGTCAATGAGGTGCCAGTGTTTAGATCGAGGATGCATCCAGGTTGTCTTCAGGCTGTCTTTCTGCTGGAAGATAGTGTTGGTGATGGTAAGCTGCTGCTCAGCACAAAACTCTAGCAAGAGGCGACCGTTGTCATTGCAGTTTCCAACTCCATGCTTGCCTAGTACTCCTTTCCAGGCTTCAGAGTTCTTACCTACTCGGGCGTTGAAGTCACCAAGGATTATGATCTTATCATCTGCAGGAACCTTTTGAGTAAGGCGGCGCAGATCGGTGTAGAATTTGTCTTTTTCTGTAGGGTCAGCTTGGAGAGTTGGGGCATATACGCTGAAGAGAACAACATGTTGCTTGTTGTGTAGCGGGAGGCGTAAGGAGATAATGCGATCAGAATGACCTGTTGGCAAATTTTCAAGTTTAGAGGAGATGGAGTTTTTAATCATGAAGCCAACTCCGGAATGATGACTTTCGGTTTTGGGTTTGCCTGACCAATACAGTGTGTAGCCGGCACCATGTTCTTTAAGGCTGCCTTCCTCATGAAGGCGAACTTCACTGAGAGCAGCAATGTCGATGTTGAGTCGTGACAGTTCGTGAGCAATTATAGCAGAACGGCGTTCAGGACGCCCACTGTCTGCTGTATCGAGCATGGTTCTGATGTTCCAACATGCGAGTGTCAATCTGGACACACCTTTGGAGGCAGGTGTATGCCTTTGTCTCTTTGCCTTTGGTTGACCGCAGAAGAAGATGTCCGTTGGCCGCGGCTAGCCAACCGGATTGGAAGGGAGATGAGCTTTGGTTAGGCCACCTTTTCTAGGCCCCTCTCCATGTGGAGCAAGCAGTGCTCTCCTTGAAAAAGGCTGCTTGGTCATTCAGGATGCTGCCGAACGAGACTGTCATCTCCCGGGTCAGTCTCAAGCGACCAATGTCCTGAACCGCCTGCATGCAGGGTTGGGTCTGCGGCTTCCAGTGACATCTTTCCACCTGCCGTTTCGTCCCTTGCCGGTCGCTACAGGGCTTTGCAAACGTGAGTACACCCTTCAAGCCTGCGCGGTGGATTTTTTAGGTGAGGCGCAGCGTGCGCAAGACTGGCCCCACCCTTTACACCTGAGGTTCATCTGCCAGGGCCTAGCGAGCTTGGACGGTGACAGCGAAGTCCTCAGGTCGTAGGTTTGGTTAGAGTATCCTTCTCTTAGATGGATGGCCTTACAGGGCTAAACGAGCTCCATCTGCCCGGGTTTGGAGTTAGAGTTGTCCTTCTCCTAGGATGGTTGCCCGAAGGCTAGTGAGCCCATCCTGCCCGTGGACACACTTTGTCTGACCCTTCAGTTGAGACCTGTCAGGCTTGGGAGACCCTACCGGAGGCATATGCCACCACCAGCATAGCTCTCAACTTCGCAAGGGCACGCAAGCTCTTTCCCCACGGCAAGGGGGTGCCCATGAAAGAGAAGACAATCTTTAATTATTAGAAAAATAACATAAGACTTTGAAGTCTGCCTTAGAAACACTTACAGTAATTTCAGCTAACAGTCACCAATGTCAAGTTGCAGGCTTATCATCTAAAATCTCTTCTCTGGATTTGAGTACAAGTGTTTGTCTAACTTCCTCTGAGTATTCCTATCTCTGCATAACTCTTCTTTCAGAAACCTCATCAACAAGTTGGTGATGGACAAACACATTGTAAAACAGGGCGTTAAGTCAAGAGGTTCTTACTGGTTTCTAGAAAAGGGGATAAGCACAACCTATTAGAATGAATTGGTTATTTCATCCTAGCTGGAGAAAAAGTTTTATGACTGACTTCAAAATGAGGGCAGAAAGCCTTGAGAAAAAGCAGTGAAGAGGTCTGCTTTCCAATGATAAACCCACGTTTTTCTATTCTTCACTCGTGGCATATTTCAGAACACTTACTACTGTGTTTTTCTCTGAAGACCCGAGCAATTTTGAAAGGGAACAAAGCGGCTGTAATTTTCCAGAAGACACTGTTAACTAAGGACCATTCTTCTTGGATTGACCTATTTACTTGGCTGGCCCTTCAACAAGAAAATAGACAATAAAGTTATTTTTAGATCTGATACATCCAGCATTAATCAGGGGGTGGGGGGTGGTGTTAATATTTTTTAGACAAAAAAGGCATTTCAATTTTCTAAGCTTTGAAATGTTTGTATTCTGAAACATAGTGCTTTGAGAAAGAAGCTTTGAATCACTGATCTCCTAGCAACAGGGAGGCAGCAGAGGTACACACTAGAGATTGGAGATCAGGTGACAATACAAAGTCTAAGAAATCAAGCTATTTGCTCAATTACACTCACAGTTCTCAATTTACAGATCAGCGATGAATGTAGTTCTCTGCAAATGCTTCCACTCAGCCCCTCTTTTGAGACAGATGCAAAGAGAAGATATGAACCTTTCTAGGGTCACTTGGATAACTCTGTAAAGGGGGGATCTGAACTGTGCTGATGCAATACTTAGAACAATACCCAAACACCTCTTTAATAATAGGATAACCGCTGCTTTATTTGCCTCCAGAAACAGCAGATGAAATACATATTAAAAGAGAAGAATTCAGAGAACATATTTGGTTTTTTACTTTAAAAATGTATTGTCTATGACATTTCCTCCATGTATTTCTATTCTTTAATTTTGCTGGAATTATGTTACTTATTTAGTCGAAGATTTTCTTAGCCATATGCTTTCTAGGTCCATATGCAGCTTGTGTTGTTCAACTTCATTTATAATACATAAATTTACTAGGAAGTACAAAGGATCTAGTCAGACAGTAGTAAAATTCAAAGCCATATGTTATCACACTTGTATTACAAACATTACTACTTGACATCATCCTTGTTCCTCTAAATTTCATAAAGCAATAAACATCATGTATCATGATGTTTCGCATTAAAATCCCAGATGGTTTTAGCTAGGAAAAAGTGACAGGCATTGATTTCAAGATACAAGATATAACTTTGTCCAAGAATAATTATTCGTAAACTGATTCCCAAAATGAAGGTGTTCCTTTTGTAATCAAATTGTCTCAAATGTTAACACGGTACCATTTCAAAGAGTTAGGTCATCACCAGAAGATACTAAAGGAAGAACTGCTTCCTCTTTAAGGACAAGACACACAGATGTCTTTAAATTTGTTTGGTTTGGGTTTTGAGGGTTTTTTTACAGGAGTGTAATTTTTTGTGTGTGTGTTTTTGTTCTTATCTTATTGTGTAGTTAGAGAATATAATAGCAATGTTAAAGATGTCTTTTCTCCTAGTATTTATAAACATGTTCATAGGCTAACCAAACCATCATGTAACACAACTTGACCATGAGACACCAGCTAGCTTAACTTCAGAAAAAAAGTTTAAAATCTGCTTGGGTGTTATTTAAGGAGTACAGACTTCTGGAGCAGTAGTTTTTATTACACCATTAATCTTGAGGTCAGGAGAAAAAAACTTCTCTCTAAGATCCTTAAGGGGTGAAAACTAGAGTTTAGCATGCAGCTGGTACCCTCAAAATTGCATCATTTACTCCGGTCTGTTTACACGCAGACTGAAGCTAGAACTCATCATCACAAGACACTGTAGAGTTAAGTATGATCGGGCTCAGAACTGCAATACACCAATTCATGGAATATTCATGGTCATAATTGTACCAGCCCAGACACAGTCTCCACTTCAGAAAGTCACACCACCAAAGATTGCTATTTTTGGGAAAAGTATACCAAAGAAAAAAAATAACTGCTTTGTTCTTGCTTTGTAATTCATGCTCTGTCCCTAAGCAGGAGTCATGTCAGGTAAGGGTGTCGGGCTGACAGAGGACATTTCTTACGTCCTCATAGAAAAAGATGGAGATTTTTTTCTAGTCAATAAGAACTTCTTGACAGAAGGCTAAGCAGCCCATCATTCTGGATGAGCGATTGTCTGTGCATTTGACCATGTCAGTTTATGGTAACAATATTTCAACTATGACAGTACTGCGTGATGGCCATGACCTTATCATCATATGAGAGTTTTACCTGAACGAACACCAGACGTGGCTGCTTCTGCTAAAGGGGATTTGTTCCTGTAAAACATACTAACACACACACTTCAGTATGTTCTTCATGGTAAATAAAAAGTTTTAACGTGCTTAAAGATAAGCCTGTGTTTCTGTATTCTTCTGGAGCAAGAGCAGAATGCTGGAAACCTCACTGTATCAAGCTTATCTCTTTACTAAGACATAAACTTTGTCATATTAACCATGAAGCTAATTTTGATACAGGTTTTTCCAAAATTAAGTAATATACTTTAACTTTTATTCTGTCTGCTTGCTGAACCAAAAAAGGAAGAAATAGGACATTTAAGCTATTCTTCCTGCATTACCACTGCTATCACCAAAGCACTGAACAACTCTGCACTGCTGGTAGGTCAGAAGCAAACCTTATTTTCTGAATCCGCATGCCTTGAAATGACTTCACCTTCAAAGAAAATAAAGCACTTTTCAGTGGCAACATCAGATTTCATCCACGCAACATTCAGTGAAGCTGTACGCATCAAAACGCAACCCAGTCGGGTCTACATGCAAACAATGTAAATTAATAAATTACCATTTAAATAAAAAACTCATTTAAAAATTTAAAAGATATTTGTGGGACCCATTTTACACTTGCAAAAAGTACAAGTTTTTGAAGAAAAAGTAAAACTGACAATGCATAGATGAAAACAAACAGATTATATTGTACATATAATGTTGCAACAAAATAAAGTTCTGGGTAGGACAGCCTCACATACATATTTTTTAAATGCTAAGACTTCATCCTCTTATAATTAGCTAATTTCTGATGAATTGCTTTTACTGAAAAGGATCAAAATGTAAATTAAATATTCTATAGTGAAAATGTCTGTACTTTTATCATACTCCGAATCACCCTTCCAACCCCATTTGGTGGCTTAGGGCAAACGCCAGTTTTTAAAGATGCTCCCCTTAAAGCTGAGTGTGAAGCACTGTGCAAATGAGACACTTAAGCTGTTCTTAGATCTTTCAAAACAAGGAAGATGTACACACACTGTTTTGAATGAGATTGTTGCTACACACCGTTCTGAGGCAGAAAAAGGAGGCTAGGTCACAATTCTCCTAATACATTGCAAATGTCTTCCTTGTATCTCATTTTTTAAGCTACACGTACAGCACCTTACCATGGAGACAACTTATGTTGCCAGGCACAGCGAAAGCCCATAGAGCCTGCGTAAGCCTCAGTGTTTACCTGATACTGGAAACAGCAGATCCAACGTATCACACACCTACGTGACCAACAGCATTGCTAGGAGGGGATTCAAAATGAAGATGGCATAGGCGGGTAGTGAGAGACAGAGACTTCTACAGCAGTCAGATGCACAGGACTAAATAATTTCTAATCTGTCATGAAGATTTCTTAAACCTGGAATCCAAGAATGGCCTGAAGTAGCAGGTTTGCACTTGTCTTTTTTTCTTATGCTCTATAATATTATAAACAGGAGTGGGACGTGGTCAGGTGGTTAAGTGGATTAAACCTTATCGTCTTTCCCCTGGGATCACAGTAGGAGGCCTGACTGAAGTAAGTTGTCAGGTCAGTTCCCCATGGGCGTTTTATATCATAAAACCATCACATACAGCTGAATACGGATACAAAAGGCAATATAGTCAATTCCCGCTCTAGGGAAAACCAAGATTGACTTAGAAGTGAAAAATATGCTCCCTTCTTATTGAAAGAGTGGGCTCTCTGGTGTCTGCTGAAGAATACTTCTGAGGCTGCGTGGTCAAGAGTTCTTAGATGCCTGCATAACAACTTACAGTGGAAAAACAAACAGTCCTCCAACCTTCACAAAATCCAATACTCCATCCCCCATCTAAAATATTACCCGTATCTAGACATGACTGCGCTGTGCTGACATCTCAGCCAATGCACATACTATGATTATTCACAATCACAAGACTTTCAGCAGTGACAATGTGAGAATTTTGTTTGTTTGGTTGCTGGTTTTTGGTTTTTTTAAATTTGATGAAGAATTTAATTTTTAGAGAAATCTGAAGCGTAAAAGCGCTGTGAAATTTGGAACGATAAGTGAAAGACATTACTAGTTATCACCTGGCATCCTAAGCCAATTTAGGAAAGCAGCTCCCACTGATTTTAACTTGAGGTTCCAGCGACTGTGATCATGCAACTTCCATTTTCTCTCTCCCAGTGAACATCAGGAAGCTCAAGAACCTTTTTGTATGCAACATCCTTGATTTGTCATTTGTATCAAAAAGCATCAAATACAATGTTGTTTTTTTTTTTTTTTAAAAAAAAAAATCAATCACCATGAATCAATCACCATCACAACTCCAACTTCAAATATGGAAAATTGCTTAATCTTAGAAAATTTTTTAGAATAAAATCACTACTGAAAAAAAAAAACACCACCACAAAAAACCCCACACAAAACCCAGACCCTCTTAAGAACATGAGAATGTAAGAGGACAACAAAGAAGTTAAAGCAAGTTGCGATTTACGTAAAGCTAGACCTAGAGAAAATAAGGCAAGTTTAACATTACTGTCTGTGAATTATTCTCTTAGACATAAAGACAAAATTAAAATGCCTGAGCTATCATACTAAAATGCAAAATATTTTCCTGTTAAGTGAAAATATGTTCGCTGTGGAAGAATTGCCTTCTGCACAGAAGGTTAGTTTAATGTTTTGGCAATCGAAACAGAATATTCCAAGTGGCTACTGCTGTACTTGCAAAGAGGGTGCCAATTATATTTGTAATGATGGACTTAGTGTTTTTCTTTTCAAACTCATGCACATACATCAACAAGCCCATATGGCTAAGAGAGAAATTTTAACTTTGGTGTTCTACGGCTTGTTCATACAGCATTACGTAAGGAAAGAGAAAATGAAAAAATGTAATGCTAAAAGCCATCCCCTTCCCCCCATGAAAAAAACTTGCAAAAAACCTGAGGACAAGCAGCTATGTATTTTATCCAGTTATGTTCCGCACAGTCCAGCTACAGAAGATCTCAGAGATTGCATCAAATAACCCCAGAGAAAATGATAAAAAACTTCCATAGGGTATAGAATGGAAAAGTATAAAACCTGGCTCCGGTGATGCCAATGAAATGGCTGGCTATCAGCATTCAGCAACACTACCTTTCGACCCACAGTTCTGATCACAGTCCAAACCACAGGTGTTTGAAAGGGCAAAATTCGTATTTTCATGCGTAAATCACAAGTGCTGATTCTGTGAAATGATGCTCACAGATGAGTCTCTAAAGCCATGCAGAGCAAATGCAAATCAAACCAAGCTCTGGATCTGGTTATAAGTCCTAAACTGTAGGAGCAGCTGCAAAGCTATTTCCATTTCAGAGAACCCACTGGGTTACTGAACCATTTTTTCCTTAACTGTGTTAACTTAGCTGCATTTTAAGCGACGGATTGAAAAACAAACAAACAAACATGAACCACAAGGCACAAAAATAATTCTTCAACTGAATAATCTGTGACAACCTGGTTTATCAAATAAAACATCGATTCTAGGAACAGAACTATTTACTTGTGTAATCTCTTAAATAGAAGTTTTACATAATACTTTGTTCAGCAATAATGACTTTTGATACCCTTAAAATAATTTCACAGACATGTAAATTAACTGCTTATTAAGGAGTAATTACTGTGAAACAAGAAAAAGGACCTAAGAGCAAAAAACAAGGCCAGAAAATAGTCATTTTTTTTTTTAATAAAATAATAAACCAGTAAATACTAACAGAACACGCCACACAATTCAAACCCACTACAGAATGAGGGGAGTACTTATAAAACACTTGTTGCCTGAAGAAAGAAGCCTTTTTCCTCTGATCATTGTTACAGAAAATATAAAATAACCAGCATGGACAGTACTGGTCTTTAATTATCCTTTGCAGAGCTGTTCAAGTGGGCAGTTCTGAAAAGTAATGGCATAGGTTTTTATTGCTTCATCCAGTCCAGTGGCTGACACTTTCAAAGAACCAAAAGGCAGACAGACCTGTTCTGGTAGGATGAGATTTTATATATTCACTCCTCATCTCTACTCAAAGCTCCTGTACCTTCCAGTTTCTTTTTCGCTTTCTCAACCGTTGTTGAAATCTAACAGTATGTGCTGGAAACGCGTGGGATGACAAAGGCCCAGAAAACTTGTCTGTCAATGGTTCTTTCATGAAGTTCAAGCTCAACTAATCTGAAGGGCCAGGTCAATTAGCAGCTCGGGTAGAAAAAAAAGAAGCCTCTAATTCCCTACACAAGCAGCAGAAAAAGTGCCAAGACCCGTAGCAGAACTATGGCTAGTCCATCTGCAGAAAGAGCAAACGCAAAAGGTTTAGATTTTATGATGGAAAGTCAAAGCGCGTAGGTCTTTCCTACTGCCCTGCACGTGAGTAGCTGATCAACTGTGTGGATTTAGGGCTCTGAGGTGCCAGCTGAGGCAATGGGTTTCTTTGCTCAGCTCTGCTTCAGAACAATTGACTCACAGCAAAGCCATTTCACTTGACTTTGCACCATTTATCAGGATATAGCACCCAGACAGTGAATTGGATGATTGCATTTATTACTCACTTTTTAAGGGCTTGATCAAATAGAAAATCATGCTTGAGTTTCACACCTCTAAAATCCGACAAGAGCTTCAGAAGACCCCAGAATGAAAATTTTATAAGTCAGTCATCCTCCATCTTTGAATGGAAGCCACTTACTGTCTCACTCAATTTAATCCTATTGTACTAAAAGGAGGAGACCTGCTATAAAACAGTCAGCCCTTTCCCTCAGGGAATAGCAACTCATGAAGGAGTTGGACTAATTTTTCAAAGGATGCCTTTAATATATGTAGTGAATGTGCAATTAAACAGCCAACTGAGTATATGAATATTTAGAATTATTTTCCCAAGAGAAGATAAAGTGTTCAGTGTTACTGAAGATACCAGGACTACGTACCCAATTGAACAGCAAAGGATTCAGTGTTTGATTCAGTAGCAGGACTTCAGGAACTCCTGTATCAATCCAGAAGAGAAAGAGAGAACAGCAACTACAGCTGGGAATATGAGTACGTCTGCAGAACAGCAATGACTTCTCCAAACATTCAGGGAAAACTGCGTGGCATCAGAAAGGCAAAACAATCAATATCTACTTTTGCTCATTAACTTAGATGTCCCCTCGTTTACTCTGCTAATAGCACATTTCTCCTTCCAAACATCCAGGGGTTTGTAATCAAAAAGGAAATGAGTAATAACCAAAGGTCCTTTTACTGATGCAGCCAAAATGTTAATTACTTAAAGAATATTGACAATTATGCTTCCTTCCAGACATCAATTGCTTTTTTCATACTCCACCCCTTACGTATTATTCTTACTGCTTACAAAAGCTAACTACTTTCTTCCATTTAAACCACACAAAGATCGAATCCTCACTCTACCTTTTCTTTTTTGCTGCAGCACATTTGACTAAAGGGATAAGACAGCAAAATTTTGTCAACTATTTCATATTCATCTGGACAGATATGGATTGGATTTATAAATGCACTGGCAGTGTTTTACTTATGGTGATACAGGTCAGAGTACATCGTGCTTCAAATGCTGGATTAAGAACAAGGTAAACTGGCAAGCTCAGTTTAGAACCATGGAATGGTTTGGGTTGGAAGGGAGCGTCAAAGCTCATCCAGTCCAACACCCTCCTGCAGTGAGCAGGGACATCTTCAACTGGATCGGGTTGCTCAGAGCCCCGACCAACCCGACCTTGAATGATTCCAGGGATGGGGCTTCTACCACCTCTCTCTCTCACCACCCTCATTGTAAAAAAATTTCTTCCTTATAGCTAGTCTGAATCTCCCCTCTGAGTTTAAAACCATCACCCCTTGTCCTGTCGCAACAGGCCCTGCTGAAAAGAGTGTCCCCATCTTTCTTATAAGACCCCTTTCAGCACTGAAAGGCTGCAATAAGGTGTCCCCAGAGCCTTCTCTTCTCCAGGCTGAACAACCCCAAGTCTCTAGTTTAAACTATTCTGCATAGTAACAGCCTTCTAGGAACTAAACAATAGCTCAGTGTGCTTTGGTTACAACCAGAAACACAATACCACTCTTGACTTCTTTTCGTCACCAAGTACAGATTTCCCAAGCCAGTATCACTTCTCAATATTTCTCTTCCCATAGTACCTCACACAGGGGGGGGAAAAAAAAACCAAACATGTCACAATCAGTACTTCCAATTTTTTAAGCTAAGTTTTAAATCAAGTGTACCAATGAAAATTTAAAATACTACTTCGGGATGAAGAATTGATAAATCTGTGAAGAAAGACTTGGGTTTTTAACTCAGGTACATGTCCTCACTGGGCTGGCGATGGATGTCTTAGTTACCCTAACACAGAACAGATTTATGGTATTGAGGTAGGGTGTCTCCAGGCTTCTCTAATTAGCTGTTATGGCTTGTTCCTCCTGTTCAAAGGGACAAGAAAGTATCATTATCAGTCAAAGCAGGAGGAATATGACTGAGAACTATGTCTACCAGCCTCTTAAATCTGATACACTTTTAGATGAAGGAAGACACGTGGTCTTTCTCCAAAACTAACACATATTTTCTCAATAGTCACTACACAGTAAAACAGCTTGTGCTTCATTCCATGAATCATAAAATCAGGAATAGGTAAAGAGCTGACTAAAAGAATAATTCACAACACAGGATTGACGGCCATGTGAAACCTCAATTACATAAAGAGCCTTTTGGTATAGACTATAGTCCAGCAAGTTTTTTGAAGGCTTTGGTACAGCATTTTTTTTTCATAGAAAGAAGAGAAAGAAATTAAAAGAGGGTCTTCTTGAGGCTGGATTATATCTAACAGATTAAAGAAGCTGTTTGAGGATGGAAAAAAATTCCATCCCACAAAAAAAAAAAAAAACCCCAAACCAAACACCAGTGTCCTTAGTAATGAAACATAAGGTGTTGAATTTCCCTAAAAACCATTTTATTCAATATAGTTTATATTTATTTATATGGGCACACTGTGTATATATATTCATACATAAATACATCTACACACTCATATACATGTGCATATATAGAGAGTGATCAAGGGATGGAAGGAGAGAGAGTCCTAGTTAAACAGAGGTTTAAAATATAATCTTCACAGTCACACGCACTAGCCATAAAAAGTACCAGAAGGAAAGAAATAAACAATGTAGACAGTAGAAAAAGTGAAATGTCTGTTTCCAAAGTAAACTTATTTAAAACTAACGCAGTTATTAAATAGTAGCCTTTTTGCAAATTGCTTTTGTTCTGGGAATCTTTAATATTCTCCATTAAGTAAATCCTTATCTGTAAGTTCCTGCCAATAACCTCTGCATAAACATGCAAGCATCCACATTTCTAAACTTTATGACAGTTAAAAAGCAATTTTATGAATATTTATGAAGGCAGTAAATTATTAAAATAAATATAGATATTTACAGATTAGAACAACATCTTCATTTAATGGATGTGGAAAAAATGTTAATATGTGAACATTTTAAAGATGAAGTGGTTTGGCCTTCAGGGCTTTTGTTACTCTATTAAAAGTTAATTTAGGACAGAAATTATGGCTTTTTCTTGAATCCCAACCCCAAAAGATTAAATCATGATGAAGACTCAAAACATTTTTCAAAAAATGAATCTGCTGATGGTATTTCCAGAGCCTGGATATTGAATACTGTGCAGTTCTCCTCAGGTGAAAAAAAAAAACAAAAACCTCCTCTGGCTTCTTTTATGTGCTCACTGTGGTGACGTTCTCAGACTTTGGGGCAGTGGAGCTGGGTGCTAGTGAGGTGGTTTCATCAACCTTTCCATCATATTCATATATTTTATACTATTAGACTATGTTTCTTGTCCACAGACGCAGCAGGGAACTCCAGTTGCTCTTACCCAAGGTGGTGTTCTACATCACAGAAGCGATCTGCTCAATCACTAGTAATAAATTTCATCATCTTTCCCCACATTTATAGATCCTCCTGATTCAAGGACATCAGGGAGCCTGCTCTGATCTTCTGTATGTAACTTGCTACTGCAGTTTACCAGTGATCTCAATAACCTGAGCTCCTCCAAAACACAGATTTTCCTTCTAGCCAGAACACCAGGAGACTGCCATCTTCTATCTGAAGGCGTGAGGAAGCAAGCATTCTACCTTTTTTATGGTCGTTCATTCCAGAAGTTGGGCTTCTGTTCTACATTGGCCTCATTTCAGCTTTCTCCCTGAGACACTTTTTCTTCTTCCTTAATCCAGTCCCCTCTTTATCCAGAAACAATCCAGCTCTGACAAGTGTCTCAGACCAGTCACAAGACCCCTTTAGCAGCAGGCATAGTAGGTTTGTTTTCTGTTTGGCTTTTTTTTTTTTTTCTGGCAGTTATTCACCACAGTGAATTTTTCTGGCTAAAGAGACAGAAACTGTCACCGTTATGGCTATGCCAAGTTAATTCACCATATGAGTGCTCTATGCTTCACTGCGCGGTCCGTTGGACTGGTTTGGGTTGCTATAGGAAATTGTCACCCCAGGTGCTGGGAGTAGCCAATTCCTACACCTTTCAGTTGCATTTGAAAGTGGCTCTGCCATACTGTAACTTGCTCCAGCCCTTGAAGCATTTCTTCCATTCTTTTCTCCCACTTTTAGTATTAATTTTATAATAGAGTCTGGTTGCATTACTGATCTTAATAGTGCCATACCCACGGTAAAACCCCTTTCTAAAAGCTATACTCTGCTCTGATTTACATATACGTTAATATAGATCCCTTTTTAGCTATTCTTTTTGCCACAGCTATGCAAGCTCTATCTGGTGTGGGGGTTTTTTTTCCCCAGAGTCGACACTACTTTTGATATTTTACCCTGCTATAACGTAGGTCCATATTCTTTCTTTTTATATGTGTAACTTACGTGGCTGTAGTAACATACTCTTTGTTTGAAATGGTCCAGCTTAGGTGATCGATATGTGTCTCTGTGTTTCTGTCAGTACTCTAGGAAATGTGTCCTCTGCCACAGCTGCTGCCTCTCTTCCCCCAGTCAGATACTATGCTCTGTTGCCATGGTACAGAAATACAACCCTCCCACTAAAATCTGAAAATCATATTAAATTTTAAGAATAACTTCAGGTCAGATTTCTACAAATCTTGCTCTCACAAAGCAGCTTACGTTTATGAACCTTACCAAATTTAATCAGAATTACTCACATTAAGGATTCGGCTGCATATTCTAACGGCACATTAACCTCACGTTTTGCTGCATACCCCAAATTCACTGTATATTCCAAGTTCGAGTCACTCCAAGCTCTGAACTCTGTTTTCAGTGTGTCTAAATGTATAAGAGACGGGTCCAGTCTGAAAGAACTTGATAGTAGCTCCGAATTATCTTCTAACCTTATCCTCCCCCAGATTTTGTACCCTATCCAATCTCCGTAAAATACCACGCTAAACCTACCTCTACAGCAAAAATACTGTAATACAATTATTTTTCCAAATATTCAAATTTCCATCACTTGGGCTTATTTCTATAAATTATCCCCTTGTATCCTCAAGCTGTTTTCTACCAGCACATACTTCTCTCTGTTGATGTGATGTAAAGACTAAAGAAATAGTCAGTTTTCATGGTGAGTTCTCTGCCAGCAGCAGTGTATTATTTCTTTCAGGCTTTTTCAAATGGACTCAATATGGAGAGAAAAAACAGTCGAGATAAAAAAAGGCAAATTAAAAACACAAGAAGGGAAAATAGGAAAAAACACATGAAAAACAGCAGCTGATGATAGCAGTAAAAGAGAGGTACGCAAAAAGCACACCCATGCAAGAGAAAAGGCAAAGCTGAAAAATAGAGACATATGTGCAACTCTTATGAAGGTGAAACCTTGCTGCAGGATCTATAAAAATAAGACGCAAATCCAGAGTGACATATTTGCACAATATAAAGTCATAATAATGAGAAATTCAAGACTATTAAAATGTGAAAAATACAAGTTAAACACAGAAATTAGAAAGAGAACCAGTAATATATATATACATGTAGTGACAGTTCTGTTATGACCTAGCATTCTATTTTAATGTGATGTAAAACCAAGCACGTGGAAGACAGAGATAAGGATAATATAGGCAGAGGGAAGTATCTGCTGAAACAGTGCTGAAATGTGACTCAGTAAGTACAGAAACATAAACATAAGGGTGAAAAAAGATACTGAAAGTGGATTCAGTAGTGAGATACTGGGCCCATTTAAACCAGCAGGACTTGCTGTTTAAGGCAATATTTCACTTCAAATATTCCTTATGGAAGAACAATCTCTTTCTGATATCATCCTGATATCTTCTCATACTTTTAATAGCTTACAATTATTTCATAGTCAAAGAGACATCATTTATATTCTAAAAAAAGACAGTTTACAACCTCAAAAAGAAGAAATAACAAATAAAGGGCAAACTTCCTACTTGTGTGAGCAGAACACAAAAAATAGGTTCGGGGAGTCGTATCTTTAGCTCAGATCCCGAGTGGGCATTTGAAGTCAATCTCCTGGTCATACCACACTTGCATCCATACTGTATGACAGACTTGGAACACGCACAATGGATGCTTTTGGAAGAGATGAGCCCCAGAAGTGCGGCTAATACACCTCAGCCACCAATCAGCATTTACTTCTTGGGACCAGAGTACAGCCAACACAAACTAAAAATTCCTGAGATGTGCCAACTGCTGTTACCACTCCTTCAGGCTGCACTACTTGCTAATTCAGACACAGCAAGTCCTTACAGGAACACAGATTACACTGGTAAAAAGTCCATCCCGCAGACATTTTAGACAGTGCTATTACAGCGAACTCTGCATCTTCATCAAATCCCTATTTTATGAGCCTCAACTGCTATTTCATTGTTTTTGTCAGTTAGCGGTGAAACGCAGTATAAGATCTATTGGTGGAAATGATGCACAACAGCCAAGTTCCAACAATGATAACTGACCTTTCACGGGCGTAATTAGATTGCATCTAAATAATTCAAATAAACGGCTAAAGCTACTCAGTTGAAAATGGCATTTTTATTGAGACAAATATTATTCCTATAGAAAAAAGCATTAAGTGGTTATTTTCTGAACCTGTGCTGTGGTCCCGATTGTGCTTTCTGTGGCCGACAGAGCAGATCCTGGTTCTCTTAATTATAAGATCTGGAGTTACTGTTCTTTTATAATTGCTTTTGTGAATTGGGAATGAATTGTTTAAATATTTATTGGGCTACTGTATTTTCTGAAAGGCAAAACAGCATTTTTGTTTATAAAATATTTGCAATTGAAGGCAGTTACTTGACATTTAGAGTTTAAATGTGGTTTATATGCTGAGTCTATTAAGTCTAATGTACAAGTGGACTAGTGAACTCCATCTCTGTGCTCTGCCAGCGCTGGAGTTGGAGGAGAAGGAATAGACACACATATACCCACATTCTCCTCATGCAGAGTTGCGACCAAACAAGAAGGGAGGAGGGAGTGGAAGAACAACACATTTCTTGTTCTCAGTTGGTGGTAGCCCATCCACAGAGCAGTAAATCTTAGCGATTTTATAGGAGTGGCTGACCATTAACAGCAGGGGGAACAAGTGCTGATCTGGGCATCTCAGGTAGTCTGCTTACGCATTTTACTGCAGAAATAAACGCTGTTTTCCAGCTCACAGTCCCTTTCTTCCCCCTAAGGTGGTAAGGATAGAGGAAGAACCAAGAAGGCAAAGGCCCCTTCTCCATTGAGCAAGGCTATATGATGTCATGACAAAAGCAGGTTATGATGTCATTTCTTAAACAAGTCCATAAACAGTAGTGATAGTCCTCCCATAGTGTGTGCTATTGGTTATTTGCAGTCTCAGCGTGGCCATCAGCACATCCTCAGCAAGGCCCACAGCACTTTGAGACTGGAAAGCCCCACAGAAACCTGAGGCCAGGTGAGCACATGCTGGGCTCTGCCTCCTCTCGCAGCATGCTCAAACTACAGCCAGCTACTACATACAACGATGCAGAAACAACGGATTTCAGTGCAGTGTTATATGTACAGTTTTAGCAGACACAGATAAAACTATTGCTGATCTCGCTTGCCTTTCCCTCCCCCCTCCCCCATGCTTTATTATTTTTTTTAGGGATTTATTTGCCAAAAGGCTTACAGTACCCCCAAACAAAATACAGCACACTACTGGGGCACTGTAAAACACGCAGCAAAATAAATGACTGTAACACGTAAAAGGCACCACAGATCAAAGTGGTCAGTATTAAGGAAAAATCTGAATACCAGTAAATCTTACTGGGATAGAATGTGAAAGGCTGTGGTTTGGTATTTTGCAACTTAAAAACCAAAGAAATAATTCAGCTACGACGCAACAAGCATTTGACTAACCTTATAAAGCAAAGGTGATTGTCCTAGCTTCAAAAGTGCAATTTTTTTGGTCACGTTTGTAATGGCTTGAATCCGGATCAAGTCTTCCACGGTCCCATACTGGACATCAACAAGTTCTGCCTGCAACGAGAAGACAAAGTTCAGGCTGTACCTATAGCCATGCCCCACTGAGAGCACTCTTTCCACAGAAACAAAGTTGTTTGCAGAAGTACAAGCACCCTCGCAGAGTTCTGCAATTACCTTACCCCAACCTCCTAATGAGGAATACCTGAAACATCAAAGAGCTTGAGAACTAAATCTGACAGATAAATTTCTTTCTGTGCAGTTTCCATTCACAATTCATCAGCTGTGATACAAACCCCATGGTTTTTTGCCACTGCTTATAAATATGAGTTGTTAATTCTAATGAGAATTCCCCCTCATTAACTACAAGGATGTACTGAAAACCACGTAAGAGATACTAATTCACCTCTGCTAATGTTCTGAAAAGGAATCAGAGTCTTGTAAGGCATTTCAGAAAAGGAGTGCATGATTATACTGGTCACTTATGAAAATATTCCAGTAATACATACTTTACCAATATGTAGTTTTATTATGTGGTCTCTCATGATTCTGGAGCAGCCTACCCTAACAATTGAAATATTTTCTTATAATCTATCAGTTATTCAAGCATTCTACTCAGATAACGATAGTGATGACAGACTACATCACTCTGACATGTAAAATTTTCTATTAATATGTATTTTTAAATTAGAGTCACTTCCAACTAAAAAGTGTTTAGAGCATGCAAATCTTCAGTTCTTCGGTTAGGACACTGCAAGAACATGTAGTAATTGTCTAAGTTATTATTAAATATCGAGAATTGATGGTGATGGAAAAATACATCACAATGTGTTTTCAAGGATTTAGAAAAAAAATATACACATATAAAATTTAAGAATGACCAAGGGCATTTTCCTCACACATTTATAGCAATAAATTCTGGTGAAGACCAAGTACGAGGATAATCAGTCTTGTACATTATTATTTTATGAAGCTCTCAGGACACCATTGAGTACATTCTAGAATCTCTAAATCCCTACACAGTGTTCACATAAAACACAAATACAAGAAGACACAAGAATATTACAACTGCCAGAGGCAACAGTTGTCTACATCAGGCATCTCTACACAAACTATTTAAATTCTAACAACAGTTGTTCTGGCTATGTAGGACATGAGACATTACACTAGATACCTAACATGGGTATTTTAGGAAAGTATTTACCATTCTACAACTGTATCCAAATATTTTGTCTGAGTTTGCATCTCAACATTTGTTCAATTCATACAAAAAATTTACCAAGGTTCCCATCGTCTTAGATTTTCAAGTTAACAAGCTCCTAAGTCTGTAACATGTCATCAGTGCTATATAAACCAAGTATTTAGAAAGGTCAGCCAAAGTTACGAAACACTCTGAAACAGGCAAACATCAGATTTAACATCAAATATTGAAATGCAAGAACAGAAGATTTCACCCTTCATACTGTTTCTTCTGAAATATGTGGGGGTTTTAATAGCTAGAGAACTTTCAAACTATTTCATAAGAAAATTCAGATGGTGACTACAGGCTGAAACCCAACATAATCTTTTTTCCTGTGTGATCATATTTGAAAAGTGTAATAAAAATCAAGTGAAGAAGTTTTTATAACAGTGGAAGCTATTTTATATATTACCTAATCAGATGCCTCTGGTTATAAAGAATTCACCTCAAATGAGGAAAGGATACTTCCTTGAAGTTTACACTATTTTTCCCCTCATTCTGTAGATCTCAGCTTCATTTTAATTTGTACCTACAGATGTGTCCATGGATACACTTTAGTGCAATGATTACTAGAGTCTCAAAAGTCTTATGGCTTGAGAGGTTCTGGGGAGACCTCTAATCTAATTCCTTTGCACCCAATGCCTTTCCCACTTACCCTCAAGCAAGCTGAAAAGTAGAGCTTTCATCATTCATACGAGAGAAACTACACTGAATTTTCCCGAGGCAAAATCAATACACAAAGATATAACATAATGAAATATCAAACCATTTTCTTCTACAGTATGCCTGTGTGAAAATGAGATCCCTGCCCATCTACATTCATGTGCTTCTCGTCTTCACATCAGTTTTGCTAACTGCTCCTCCAGGGTGCTATCCACCACTCTGTAAACAACAAAACTACATGTTTGCACAATTATTAATGCATTTAGCAACTGCCCTTGGATGTTCTTCGTTAATTTATGGATGCAAACTGCATCTTCAAGAGCTGCTCACTGGTCTTTCCCACGCAACATATGAACTGAACAAGAGCAGGTTGAAAAAAAGGCCCTACAAAAGCACAGCTCATTTTTTAATTATGTGAGAACCAGAACTCAACTCCCTGCTGCCCCAAAACACTCTGAAAACCACGTTCTTTGCTCCAAATGTTAAAAGTAAGCCCCAATGACAAAGCTATTAAATACATTCATACAGTGAGAGTACTTGTAAGGAGCCATTACATAATGAAAAGGCAGATGGGTATAATACAGCAACAAGTTACATGTGCTTTCGTTACACATCCTCCACATGAAGGACATCTCAACGCTCAATGTATTAGAAGTATTTCTTTTGCACTTGCCTGAAAATGAGTACGACCTAAGCCTCTTGTCCAGCTTTAGGGGTACTTGCACACTTAAATTTCACTGTAACTTCGAAGCGGTTCTCTTCCCATCACAAATCTTTGACCCTTTCGTTTCCCTTTTTGTGAAGCTTTGGTAAAATATTGCACATCTACCAAAGTAAGTTATCACATCCTGGTAACATCACACATAGACTAGCAAGCTGGAGGTTTGCACAGCTAATCTCAGATCTAACTTCAGTTAAAACGACAAAAAACTGGAATAATGTCTGCTCTTGAGTAAAACCACACATGGCTCCTCCCCTCCCAAATGAAGTCAATAACCCACTGGAAAGTTTAGAACAAAGTCATAGCATTTTGGCAGCACAGTCCGGAGACTAACAGGTAAATGTTAGATTATAACACTTCTAAAAATTACTCCTACCTCTTCCTTTCTTCTACACTTCAATACTTTAGAAAAATTGGTAATAAGAAGCAATATATTTTGCATTACTTAATAACATCTCATCAAATACAGCACAACAACATGAGACCTGAGTAGTCACTTTGGTTTTATTTAATACACTGGTGCATAACTGATTGGACACTTCTAGCATAAAACACTGAATAAATACACCTTTAAAATAACGTTAAAGAATCGTATTGAAAAGAGTGCTACCTTCTCAATGATCCAGAGAAATTAACAGTCCGTTTATGTTGCATTAGTCACAACACTCCTAACATCTCCAAAAATGAATGGATTAAATTTTCTATTCATTCTTTTTGCTTTTTTTAGCAATGCTTACACATGACATAATCCTCACTTTACACATTCCAGATTTATAAAAGCTAAATAATTCACCCCCAGCTACCCACATTTGATAAACTGCTTTCCTTTGGTAGGATAATTCTGTTCAAAACCCAGAGAACTCATCCTTTTATCAGGTGCTGAAAAAGACCACTTGTGTACTTGGTTTAGATATGCAAGGGTAAATCCTCTTACCCTAAAACTGGGAAACTGCTAAAGAATGAGTTGCTTTATCCATTTGAATTAGGTACTTACTCTTCAAATTGTTTCATGCTGTGCTCTTTGGAAGAGATGACTATTTAGGAACAATCTGTGATGTGCAATATGGAGTTCAGTCATATTCCCCCATGCATGAAATGAAGTAGGGGTAAGTAATAAAACAAACATTTTTAGAAAAAGTAATTATTTTATGTTAAACTTATTATTAGTTTCTAAGTCCCAAGATGATGCTCAATGAGTTGTAGGTATTCTGTCTTAAAAACTATGATAATATTCCCCCAAAACAGAAAAGACAAGAACTCTGGAAATGCCACAATCAAGACAACCAGTTTCTTCTACTTAACTCCAAAATGAAAGAGAATAAAGCAGTATACTTCATCCCATCATGGACAAAAAGAAGACAGGTTTTGGAAAGGAAAAGTATGAATAACTGTATGAAGCAGGTGGCAGCTGGAAGCTCCTCGTTACTATTTTTAAAACTTTGCTTTCTTTGCAAGTGCTGAGGCAATTAAAAAAGAAAAAAAGCACGAGTTAAATAGGTCAAAAGTAAAAATGGAGATATGTTTGTCCTATCACATTGTAATCATTCATTCAGTGCACTTGAATGAGGAAAGGAATTTAGCAATAGCATTATACATCTGCATCCAATACACTGGCTAAGAGACGGAATGTGGATGATTGGCGAGGGGCACACAAGACAGGAGAAAGATTAAGGGAAAGACAGGGGGAAAAAAAAAAACAACCCAACCAAAAAAGCAACCCCAAACCTCCAAGCCAGTACACCCAGGAAGGTGTGTTTCTCACACCCACCAAAATGCACACGGAGTCAGTGCAGATAAGAAGGTACCTCTTAAATATATCTGCTCTAGCTGTCGAGGCCGGGAATTGCAGGGTAGAAGAGCACCACACCTAAGCAAATAGTTTTACTATTATTTCTTAAAAAAATACATTAAGGTCAGTACTGAGCAATCTCGAAGAAATCTTATCTGAAAGGTGTGAAGTTACACAGAAAATAAAACCAAAAGTAGCATACAAAATGGCTGTGGTGAAAAATCTTTTCTTAATGTTACCCGTTGTTAGTGCCACGGTTCAGTAACCTCAAATTACGAACATATTTTATCAAATACCAATCTGTTGACTCATATCAATGAACAGCTTCCACACAAACAATTTGGAGGTCAGGACCGTAGAGGCTGCAGCTATGAAAATTACTGATATTCAGTAGCACAGCCAAGCTCCCATTCCTGCCAGTTCTGACCTACCCACCAAAACCATCAGAAATGGATGACCTAAAGAAACACCAAGTATGGAAGAAAACAGAATATTAAATGCTATGTATACAATATACTCAGGGGTGCTTATTTCTCAGAATTATGACAATTTCTCCAAAACTCACCTATGTAATTTGAGAAGTATCAAGCCCCCAGTTCTCTGACTGTTCAGGCCCACTACATCCCCCTCTTCCATTCAAGTCAATGACCTTTATTTGTCCTTCAAGGTTCAGCTACTGTTTTCAGGTTGTTCACAAAATAAAGGTAACAGAATCATCCAATACACAATCAATCGCAAGTAAATAACCTTCAACTAGTCATCCTGTCTAAATTAAATAATCCAAACTATATTTGCAAATTGTATCTGAGAAGATGGCAGTCTGCAACCAGGACGTGAAGCTAACTTTAATTAAACGCTTCACTATATTATTTGCACAGCTCTGAAATTGAGGCTGAAGGCGGCATTCAGCAGAGCATGAAAGTAAACTCAAGCTGGCTGTAGATCAAAGCTGGACATCAACAAATGCGAAGAAAGCTGCGAACATCAAACTAACGCTTTAAAATTAGAGAAAAGGAAGACAGAAAAGGGGAGATAACAGAGCTGTGCCCGAGTATGCCAAGTCATTTATTGGTGTAAACTCTGCTGCACTTTCTGACAGGAGCTGCTGCTCCCACTTCAGCCAAAAGCATCCTTCCTCTGACAATCAGGGAACCACAGCTGTCTCCTCGCGATCGCTACCGCCCAAGCCTCCTTTGCTGTCCAAAATAGCAAGCGAGAGACAAAATAAACAGCTATAATCATCTTTTTCATACTTACTCTATTTCTACAAACACGTTAATCTTCAGAGTTGCCTCCCAAACTTTGTCCTTCACTTGGTTCTAGGCAAAAAGAGGTACAGAGAGAGACCTTCTGTGTTTGTGGGGTTTGTGGCATGCGTCTGATGACTGTCACTAGTTCAACTGAAGGGCTGAAGGTTGAACTAAGAGCGTAACGTGCTTAACTATTGATTTCTTTTACAGTAAAGGCACTCCGTACGAGCAGGATCAGTCACTCCATTCCTTCATGGTCAGGACTTGCTGAAGCCAAGGGCAAGTGCGGGCAGTTTTTTTTTTCTGTTTTACGTCCCTAGGTTCAGCATTATCAGAACAGGAAAAGATCTGAGAAAGCAAGGCCAAGGGTATAACTCAACACTAAGTAAAATAAAGACAAGTCAGACACAAGACAGAAACACATCAGTAAAGAATTTGAGGCAGAATTTGAGAGTGATTAAGAGGAAAGTTCTCAGGGTTTTTCTCATATGAAAGAATGATTTCTTATAGAGCAGCTTTTGCTATAAACCAAAAACTCCTTTCCTTAGAAGTCAGTTTTCATGCAAACTCTATACTACCTTGTTTACAATGATTTCAAAATAACGCTATCTTTAAATCCCCTGGTGAGCTTTCCACCCTGTTTTCTTTATGAAAAAATTAGTACAGGGCCTCAAAATCCAAGCAGTCTTCTCTTGGCCAATATTATTTACAAAGTTCTGGGTGACCTCTGACACTTGGCTGTTCCCAAGCTGTCTGGGAAGTCTTGTAGATGAGTTTGCGGTAATTACACAGAAATGCCTCTGTGATACCCTGTGAATGACTAAAGTGTGTATTTGAAAGTAAATTCCCCTCTCTTCTTGGCCAAATTTGGACACTACAGATCCAGACTCTATTTCTAGTAGCACAGGATTCCCTATCCTTGAGCTTCTTTTTATGTCTTTTTAGAAAACTGGAATGAGAAATATAATCGTAGGCCTTGAAAAATAACCTAATCTATTTCCAAGCAACTGTGTGAGGCAAGCCAAAAAGAGATGATTTGTGCAATCTGAATTTCAACACGCTGTCTGAGCCCAAAAAAGCAAATTGTTACATACCTGGATTAACTGAAGCTGATTTTGCTCCATTTCAATACTCAGAGATGCACCTGACCAACAACGTCTGAGCAGATTTAAATCACAGAACTTCAATATCGCTCCACAGAGCAAGAGACGTGTGCGGGGTCATTAAATAACTAGCTGATCATTAAATAACCAGTGCCTTTACCTACAGGCACTCTTCAAACAGACTCATGACATTTTTTCTTCATGGCTGTTAGTACCTTACTCTAGAAGTTATTTTTTTCACTTCAGTATTCTTAATCATACAATAAAATTCCAGAGTAATTCAACGACATACAGAGTCAGCTTAGTCAAGAAGGATTATTTGTGCCTCATTTTTATGACATAAAATTGCACACTACGTTACAATGACAACCAAACCCCGTAATTTGTACCAAAACAGGAAGATAAGAGACATCCCTTAAGCTCGGTTTGACAGAGTTTGGCCTTGCAGACCGAATTCAGTCGCAGACACGTTCTGCACGCTCCCCCTTCTCTCTCGTCCCCTCTGGTCCAGCTAACACAGCTCCAGTCTGGGCAGGGCTCCACTGAAGCTTCTCCTACAGGTCGCTATTGCTGTTCCAGTATCATTTTTAGACAGACACTGGGGTTTAACTTGTTTGCGTGCTTTCACAGCTTATAGCAGGGTTGTTGTTGTTTTTTTTCCTACCAGCTCCCAGGCAAACAGAATAAAGATCGAAGCCTTTTTACAGCCTACCAAGAAGAACCTCTTCTGTGTTTTATGGTTAGAGAGCTCCAGATAAATCTGAGCTGACATAGTTCAGTTCCCTGTTGGTAATGTTCGTCCTGCAGGCTCCTCCCTTTGTATCTATTTTCAACTTTATTTTTTCTTCTTTTAATTCACTTAGACTTCCTCCCCCGCCCTCTGTCCCAAATAACATACTCTGAGTTTCCCCTTAGCAGAAGGCAAAACTAATACTTGAATATAACTTCTTTACTCATCATATCCAGCAAGATATCCAAACAACAAATCTATTTTTTTTATCTTTTCTAATTAGATTTAAATGCAAATCTACTTTTTCAAGTATTCTGAACTAAAACATTCTTACTTCCAGTCATATTAAACTGGTATTTATTTCAAAACCTCTAAGAACATTGCTTTGGTTATTAAACACTGAAGGACACAGTATCATTTGACTCCTAAAACCCTATCAGATATTTTATTGTTTCAAACTTTCACTATGCAGTGCTGATTGTTTGTCACCTCACTAGTGACAAAATTTTAAATTCTAATGACTCTCTTATATGTGTTTAACATTATTTTCTCTTTATAAGAGTTTTATGTGTTTAATATTATTAACTATTATAAAGAGTTAATTGCAAAGATATTCAGTGGCATTAGTCCCTAAAGCATGAAGTCACATTGATCATACTTTCCTAAGGAGAGACAGTAATCTGTATTTCCCAGCCTGCTTGGTTTAGCTTATGTGAGGGTAATTATTCATGCAAATATACATTTACAAATTACACAGACTAAGGATAAACTAAATAAAGCAGAATTGTTCAGCTGTGATGCGACATCTTAAAAAATAAATCATAAGCTATGTAAGCACACTGTAAATGATAACAGTGTAATTTAAATCCAGCTTTAAAATTTTCAATGAAGTGGCTTCATTGAAATCCAGTCCCATTACGTCAGAACTCAACACTCCAGGCTGGACTGCAGTGAGGAATGAAGAATGAAAGCAAAACATCCAGAGGGCTGCAGACTGTCCTCCTTCAATGTCCTTTCTGTCATATATCAAACAAAACCCAGGCATTTCCTCCTACAGTAGCTACAACCATTAAGTCTTTAGAGAAGATGCTTGCACCTTACAGAAGAGCCTAGAAGCACTTTATATACAAGCAGGCTCTGCAGGCTGCAGCAGAAATGTCAGCCAGCCAGGTATGGTAGGGCAGGATCCATCTCAGCCAGGCAGGAGAGGCTGCCAAGTTGAACTGGGCACACTCTCCTTGTTCCCAGGCTCAACATGAGAAAACAGGGAAACATGAGTTTGCACCTACACATCCAGAGAGGGGAAAGTAATCTCCTGTTTGAACTGACAGGCCTTAAGAACAACATCCTGTGAATTCAAACACTGTCTACCAGAGACAGAACGTGTGTGCCGGCTGCAGTGAAATGTGTGAAATGGAAGTGCTTCTGAATCTAAGTGCAATTTAAATATTCCATTTAATAACTACCATATATTTGATATTTCAATTTTCTAGAGATCAGTGTTTCAACTTTGTTCAGTTGCTTCATTTTTAGAGTTAGTCCGTCTGTGTCAAAACAAAAATACCTAGACAATACCCTTACAATTTTCAGGTTTCCTATTTTTGCCATGATTCAGAACACATTTTGAAACAGAACAATTTTCACAGGATGAGAAGCCTGCTTCCCAATCAACTCTCATGCATAGTGGACTGAAATACATAAGTCAGCTGTACTTCTGTGCACACTTGCTATACAAAGCGTAAAACATATGTTGTTGTTACTGCAAGTACATAAAGTTAAAATAGACACTGACCTCAAAGACGCGGATAATCGTGAGCAAGAGCAGGTCATAAACTGCATCAAGAGAACACCTGAACTTCTAGAAATGTCAGCGAGAACTCTGTTTTCCAAGTATAATAAATGGTCTTTCACAGAGTCCTTGTAGCCCTTGCTGGGCCAAACATCATGCACTTGAACATCATCAGGGAGATGCCCAACCATGCAGTGCAGTAAACACAAATCTGAGCACTAACACAGCATTTTATCAAATCTGGAGAAGCAAACATGCGGTTGTGAAAAGGAAAATGACATCTTTCCTATCTGCTGGGAATTTTGGTGTTTTGAGTCATTACACAGATATATACCTCTCTGAATTACATCTGTAGAAAAAGGACTGGGGGAAAAATACGTTCTCAAATTACAAATACATTCAGATGACAGAAAAGGACTCCAGTGAAAACAAGGAATATATTCGAGTGATAAGAAATTCAAGTGACCCAAATGATTGACCAAGACAAATATAACGATGGCCATATGTAAGAACAGCACCGCTCTATGGCATTAAACAAGTATATATTTCCATTTCTCAATAACCTAACATTTTGGAAAGAAGACTTATCTTATAATAGAAATGCAGTGTGTGATTCAGGTATCATACATAATAAAATTATACCAGGAAGAAAACCAAGTTCTTTGTGTTTCAGGCTTTCAGATTTTGTTTTTAAAAATGCACTCAATATTTTGTAATTGCCACTTGGTCATTAAATGTTATACTGTATTCAGCATTGCTTAGTCATCTAAAGGTTTTCATATGGCAGCACTGCTTGTCTTCCAGAAATAGCTAGGCTTCGTTTTTAAAGTGTTTTATTTTTATTAATAAGAATTAAATGGGAGTTCAGCGTAGGTCCCTGCCACGTATCCTTGTGCTACAGCACAATTAGTAGCTCTCCTTTATCCTAAGCCTTTCCAAAGGTTAGGGTGAAGGTTTTCTTGAATTGTGGCAAATTTCAGACAGATATTTTGAGTATTCACCTCTGCTAAGTGTTGGCAGAAAGACGATAGAGAATTTGTGAACTTGGTTCCTGTGCTCTCAGCAGGGATGGAAAACCCTGGAGAAAAAGAGGAAATCCCATGCAAAGAACAGAAATTGCTTCTTTTATAGGAAAGGGCCCAGTTAAGCGTTCACCTTGTACAGAGGCATCCTGTTTAACTGCATCACAAAAGAGCAGCTGCAAAACTGTTCACATTATCTAAAATATATGGAAAAGTCTGGAGAGATTCTGGAACCTGGACAACTGGATGGGAGGAAGGAGTAATCTTACCTGACATGATATAACCAATTTCACTGGTTAACACAAAAGCTTTGCCATCATTGCAGCCTGCGCGGAGCTCTGGAGCTGGATCTGAACAGAGCTTCCCTCATCTTCCACGCAGCCTGGAATCCAGGTCAGCCACTTTTACAGCAGGAGAGGAGTGCTCAATATTAGTGTAGCGCTAGTCCTTCATGGTACAGTTTTCAATAAAAGCGGTTACGGATGTCATTACAGACCTATCACTTACGACAGAAATCTACTCAATTCTTTCTGTTCACTCCTTATGATCCCTCCTACCCAGGACATTGAATAACTGACAAAAAGAATCTACAAACAGTGGGCTCAGTATGTGCTCTCAAATTCTGCCTCAACCACTAATTTCCCTAATGGTCCCTCTTTCAACACCAAGTGGTCTTTCTTGAATTTTAACACAAAAGACTAAATTCAATAGATAAGAGAAAGAATGCAAATGGTCATCATTAAAAATATTGGCTAGTTATATCATCTACTGAAGAGGTTCCCTCCACATTTCTTCATTTGTCTTTACATTTTTGGTACCCACTTTACAAACACTATGCGTTGTGAGGAAAGTATCCTCACTGTCTGCAGAGAAATTTGAAATACTAGGGAAGTTTGTTTCAGACAGAGTAACTCTACAGGCCTTAAGACACCATCGAGATCATCGGGGAAAGATGTGAACTGAGTCAGTCTTACCCATCAGATCCTGAGCCTCACATTGCCCATACTGATACTGTTTCTCATTCGAGATTTTTAGTTTGTGTTACTTCATGATTGTAGTATTTTCTTTTAGCCTTAAAATTTAAGAGTTCTATAGGTAAAAGGACAACACGGACAAAGACACGAGAAAGACTTTTAGAATAAAAATTTTGTTTAGAAGAATGACACAGTATTTTTTTTTTTTTTTTGCCAGTGCTATAGTTTCGAGCTTTTCATACTATTTCATCCTCTAAAATACTCCCCAAGTAAAGACTGTGCGTGGCAAGCATTGACCTGCAGTAGGAGGAACATCCCCTCCTGGATGACAACGCTGCAGGGGCTTTCTCGCGCATTTAAGCAGCTTTGCTTTCTAGCAGTGGAAGCCTTTGCCAGACCTCTTCTGTCCACATTCACCTCTGTCGGCACCTCGAAGACATCAGTGCGAAGCAGCGAATCCTACAGGAGACACCACCAACTCTATAGGGTAACATAATTCAGTGGAAAGAAGATAAATTACTTGAAGCATCTTCTTTCTTACACACACCTACACTTGGGCTGGTGATGGATTAGTCACTTTCTCTTTGAACTGCAGAGCCCAGAAACATAAGAAACAATTACAAGAATAGAATTGATACATCTCGCCATTAATTCACATTAAGGCCTTCTTAATAAATGAGACAATCACAGTAACTAATATTCACTACATGAGGTGTTAGACATGAGGTTTATTTGCATTTCTCTTTCACGGGCACCCCCTTGCCGTGGGGAAAGAGCTTGCGTGCCCTTGCGAAGTTGAGAGCTATGCTGGTGGTGGCATATGCCTCCGGTAGGGTCTCCCAAGCCAGACAGGTCTCAACTGAAGGGTTAGACAAAGTGTGTCCACGGGCAGGATGGGCTCGCTAGCCTTCGGGCAACCATCCTAGGAGAAGGACAACTCTAACTCCAAACCCGGGCAGATGGAGCTCGTTTAGCCCTGTAAGGCCATCCATCTAAGAGAAGGATACTCTAACCAAACCTACGACCTGAGGACTTCGCTGTCACCGTCCAAGCTCGCTCGGCCCTGGCAGATGAACCTCAGGTGTAAAGGGTGGGGCCAGTCTCGCGCACGCTGCGCCTCACCTAAAAAATCCACCGCGCAGGCTTGAAGGGTGTACTCACGTTTGCAAAGCCCTGTAGCGACAGGCAAGGGACGAAACGGCAATACCACCCAAGGAGACCCTCCGGTGTGCTCTTTGCAACCGGTCTTGCCTATCCCGCATTGGCCTTTTCAGCCATCAGCGCGCTTGCAATAAGCGTGGGCAAAGCCCTTCCCAAATCTTCGTCCGCGAAGCCAAGCCATGATGATGATGATGATTTGTATTTAGTGGAAGAGACAGCATATCAGACAAAAAAAACTAGGAATGTCTAATTGGAAAAAAAGAGGAGACCAATGTGTTTTCAGCTTTGTGGAGTTTGCACTGTTTGTTTGTTTTTTTTTTTTTCTCTCCATTATTTATAAGTGGATACTACTCTCCCAGGACTGGAACTGGTGGGCAGTCAGAAGAGCTGTATTTTCAACCAGCTTAAAAGTGAAATCCTGAACAAAAGGTTTTTCTCAGACCATTTTAGTCCAGCCAGTGATGAGGGTCTGGCATTTTGACAGTTCCCACGCATGCCCAATGCACTTCTGCCAGCTGTACCTGGATACCAAACCCAGACTCGCCTATGGTTGGTAACTGGGTGGGGTTTTGGTTATTTTCTTTTTTACATGTGTAAGAACTCAGTTCTTCTATCTTTTTTTCAACCAGCTGTATCACAGCTGCGTATTTTTTCATCCTGCTCTGAAAGGTTTTCAAAAGACATTTGCTTCAAAGGATTTTCTCTGAGAGGGTCCTTCTTCGCTTTTTGGTCTTCCTCACTGCTAAGGCTCTGTGTCTGGGCTGATAACATTCCTCAAAGCTGTCTCTAGAGAGGTACATCCTTTGCTCTTTTATATCAAAATTCTTCCACAAAGAAGTCAGACAAGCTGCTAAAATCTGTCCCCACCGAATTATTCACATAATGGCAGCTTTATCCTCAGCTACTTTAGATTAACATTTAAAACCTGTCATGTGCTTTTTTGCTGTTGGTGGTTCTGGTTTTTGTTACTAGAACTTATTTGCACTCTTTCAAAGTGGTCATCTTAGAAGATTAAATTGAACTTCACATCACAACATCCTAACACAGATAGGAAAATCTTCAGTCTTATTTTGGATTCTCAATGCTACTTTCATTTCAAAATATTAAGACCACCTTACCAATGAGAAGCAGAGGAGTCCCACAGGAAAGTATTCAAAGAGCTGATAGTATTACCTCCAGAAACAAATCCATTTTTAAGATTTTGACAAAACATTGTCCAATACTGACTATAAAAGCAATCCTAGTAGATAATGAAAACTCCAAAGATAAAACACATTGCTAAGGCTTCAACTGATAAGATTTATCACACTGCATCTAAGATTAAAATAGTTGCTCCTGATTCTTTTAAGCTGCCAGCTCGGAGCCACAAGAGACACCACCATTATTTAGACTTTGTCTCTAGTTTCAAAAATAATCAAGCACAGTATGTCAGACAAGTGGTTTGTTTGGTTTTATATATATTTTATTACAGTGATTCTAACTTGTATTCTTATGGATGACTGACTGATGCCTGCGACTAGTAGGGTCAGAATCTTATGACCGTGCCTCCCAGGTATAGGGTGTATAACCCTGGTAAGATGTAATCTGCCTTCACCTACAGATGCTTTTGTATTGCTAATGTGTCTTAAAAGGTTTTAGAACTCACATCTTTTCCACAAAAGTAAACTAAAAGAAATGAGAACAAGCAATAGTTTAGACAATATTGTATTTTACAGTCACTCACTATCACAAAGCTAAGTAGCATTTTAACCAATTATTTATTCTTTACAAATGAAACTACATGTTTTTTAAACAATGAAGTTATATAAGTAGGTTTTAGGGTCAAGAATTGAGTACTATATAAATGCAAAAATGTTTTGTTATTGTTCTCATTATATCAGATGTAGCTGTTTATGTCACTTTTCTCCTCCTCATTATTTTTTAAAAGCTGGTAATATTTGCTTTATAGTCTCTCTGTTGGAGGCAAGTTTTCTTTTGTTTTTAGTGTAGGCAAGATCTCTTCATGGAATTTTTAAGCCTTCAGAATATAATATCCCTACATCCCAAACCAAACAGCTCACAGCAGAAGCAGCTTTTTGCCTGGAATTCCTCTTCGTGGCGGATTTTGCCTTTGCAAACTTAAACAGAACACCAGTATGTTGCTTTGATGAGTTCATATTTACAAAAGATGTAAAAAAAAAATTTACAGGTAGCTGATGAGACAGCACCTACCTAAGCACAATGTGCCTTGTGATTTGGCAGAAAGATTTCCCCTTGACTTGGAGCACCTTTTATTCAGGTTTGCACCAAACAAAAAGTGGGCATGAAAGAAGGGTACTGGGTAGGTACCTACTGAAGTGCACAGGTGATTGCAACTTGCCAGGTCCAAATTATACAATAGAATAATCAAAGAGAGAAATACTTCTCAGAGATCCATGCAGTTACAGAAGTGACTTCCACTTGCGTTCTCCCACAGTGACTACGAACAGACAAATCTCAGCTCTGGTTAAAAGTGACTTCAACAGGAATTTTACTTGCACTAATACCTGAATAAAGCGCCAAATCCATTCCCCAAGTCCTCCGTGTTTGCACCCTCTGTTTTTTCCCATGCAATTGGAATATAAATAGTGTTTATGGTTCAGCACCGTTCCCTCTCAAACTCAGTACAGAGGCCTTGCTGCAAACCGCCTCAAGCTGGGTATGTGCAATGGCACGGAAGTGCTCAGTGATCTGTTATATCTGGAGATACCAAGACATCTCACCTTTTGCTTTTTTGCATTTAAAACCTCCTCATTTATTATTAATGACTTTATTACTAAAATGTCAGTGCTAATATTGTGTTAGTAAAACATTAGTGCAGTATTGACTCGCAATTATAAAACAGCGAAAGGTTTTGCAGCAGCAGCAGCAGCCATTTGTAGCTCAAACGCTGCCCTTCAGAGACACAAAAATCCTGCAGCAATATTAACCGGCCTTTTGTGCACAATGAACTACTATCATTTTCAGGGAACTGTACAATTTTATTTATGAATGGCTATGTGATATATGCCGCAAAAACTGAGGGGGTGTTCTGCAGGACATCTCTTCAATGTTTGTTTCTGCAGTCCTTTAATTTTAAATTATATAACCTTCACATTGCATTTCACAGCTTTCTATATGTAATTACAATGGAGGAACAGCTATGCTGTAGTTAATGTTGAATGTTGTTTTCTGTTTAAAGGTCAAGTCTATTCTAAAATCCATGTTCTTAGTGAGATTGTCTTGAAAATTTGCTGTGCCACTGCAGAGCTATGGTTTAAATTAGGATTATTTGTGGAAGAGGTTTCTGAGAAACTCTTCTATAAATAAAAGATAAATAAAGCTCCTCTAAAATGTCTAAATGTTACCAAAATAGCATGATTTTTCTCATTTCTGTGTATGTGTTATTTAACCTATAGCCCTAACCATCTGCAAACTGATTTCAGTTGCTAGGGATTCATTTTAGCTAGTACTGTCTCTTTACAGAAGAAATTTTAGAAAACGTTAATAAAGATAATAACCAACCAAACTGGCGTGCCTAAAAGAATTAAATGCACACATGTATCAAGATTCTCCCTAGCTTGATATTTTGCACCAATGTGCCACCAAAAGTGACTGAAAGACTTAGGATGAGATGCTGCGATTATTTAATCTAAATTATATGCACTCTCTGCCTTTGGAATTCAAGATGCACAAGCAAGCATGCTGCAGAAGGCTCATGTGGAAACTTTGCCTGGGGATAAAAATAACCTGGGAGGATGTTAAAATTTTCTAAACCAACCCGCTGACACCAATCTTAATTCAGAAATATTGTTAAAGAAATTACCACTGATTAGCTAGAGGGAAGATAAAAGATAATAAGGGTGCACTAATCACATTTCCAGCATAACGAAACCGAATCAAATGAAAGCAAGCTGTTGGGTCAAGGACTTCCTGATGCTCTGTTCCTCCAGAGGAACTTGGAACCTTCCGGTGCAGAGCTAGAAATATGGAGAGCTGCAAGTATGGCAAGGAAACAGTGCTGCAGACGGGAAAGACCTAGCAGAGAGGGGAGGGGACCATAGGGGATGCAAGCGGGGGGGCCCGCAATGAGTGGAAGATACCAGAGGAACGGGCAGAAGAGGAGAGGAAGAATCCCATCTTCCTGCAGAGAGAAGGATCTGGGAAAGAAGGGGATGGTGGGGAGAGGAGACATCTCGGCACAGCCATAGGAAAATGTGGTATCTGAGAAGAAGTGAGCCATCTCCCCTCCTTGTGAAGCAGGTTCTAACAGCAATCCGAGTCCTGCTTCCCTTATTCCCATCTTGCCAAGATTGAAGAATGGTGGGAAGATCACTGAGTGAGCTTAACAGATGGGCTTGTACTTCTCATATTGCTCCAGGTTCCATTAATCTCTGCGGTGGGTTCTCATTTAGCTGAGAAAATGTCACCAAAACAAATGAACCGGAGCAGGCTGATATGCTCTCAACAGATGTAGGGTATCTCTTGCGCATACTGTAGATAGAGGCAAACAGTCAGCATTCTCACTTGTCTGCTCCTTGCAGCCCCTCCAAAACTAATCAAAGATATCACTGGCTGAGTTGGGAGTATAAATGCCTAAAATCAGCAGACACTTCAAACATCGAAATGGGTAGAATCAGCCAGGGAACACGGACGATGGCAGGGAAGCAAGGCGATGTAATGGAGGAGTCCAAGCAGTCAGGGAACAGGGACAAAGAAGGAGTCAAAGTACAAAGACGACACAGTCAGGTGTTGAGAGAACTACCTTGGAGATGGCATGATTCATTTCTGTCCATGAAACCAAACCTCTGCCTGCGTATGCATTCCCATTTCAAGAACGTGCCAGTACTTGCACTTTTCTTGCACCCTCTCCTGATTCCTGAACCAACGTGGTCCTTTCAGCGTATGAGGTCTAGGAAAGAAAAGTAATGTTTTGCTGGGCTTGCTGAGAGCATCCACAATGAAAAAAAAAAAAGGGGGGAAAAAGGACCAGCAAAGGAATCAACAGGGTGCATTCAGCAGGCAGTTATTCTGAAGAGGCTGAGGAGCGTACTGTAGTGTGGGACAATGCCGTATAAGAGAGGACACAAGTACCTCTGTTTAAAGGAATAAAGCAGAGGCAGAATTGCCAAAAGTTCCTTGATGCTTCCATAAAGCAAAGGGTTAATACATTTAAGGTGAAAGGAAGGTGAGGAAAACTTCAGGTCACACAAAAATCATTTCAAAAAATCAGGGAACACAAACAAATATAATCTTCATTTTGCTTTAATTAGTCTGTCCTTGAACGCTGTCCCAAGACAGCCATTACATCTGCTAAGATTTTCTCTTCACAGTTGCTAAAGAAACAAGGAACAGAGCAGACAAACACTGCAACACCAAAACCGAACACGCTCCTTCCTGAAGCTCGCGGTACTCAGTGGGCCTGCTTTAAACCTACCGCCCCAATGACCTGAGCACCACCCAGCCTGCACTTCCAGCCACGACGTACCCTCACTCACACTTCGCTGCACTCGGGGGGATCACCGCCGTGTGTGCATGAACAGATGGGCTACGGTACGCACCTACACTGGCACTGCTTACCAGTGTGGCATCGAAAGGAGGACGCTGCACCTCTGCAGGTTCACACATGCCTCCCCTCAGCTCTTGCTGACAGTTCCCCAGCTCATTCCTCCACTGCTCCACCAGTAACAGCACACGCAGCCACAGCTCTCGGATGTGCACCGTGAAGGCAGGGAGCAGCACCTTCAGTCACTACACTCACTCACAGACTGGCTAGACGCTGCTTGACAATGCATTTTGCTTTAACACATACATTTGATGCAATGCAATTTCCCTTTATGTACGTGCTCTGTCAGCCAGAGTGGCTTTTCAATTTTCATCGAGCAGACAAAGGTTTAAACTCTAAAAAAGGTGGCTGATATTTAAGTTTTAATAAAAATATATTTCATGTATTTCATTCTTTCCTTAGACTGACCTAGTCTATGATACATTATTTACATAACTGCTGCAATATCTACTTCAAAACTGACTAGACAGCCCTCTCCAGAGCTCTAGGCTGCCCTGCCTGTCACCGTGATGGGTAAACAGTGTCACCTTTCCAGGGCCCAATGAAATATAGAGTAGTAGTAAAGTGTGCCATCCATCACAATGGCACTAAGTAGGTTTTTGAAGTAGATTTCAGATCACAAACGCTCACATTTTTACTCGCAAATGCCATTTAGACTCTTAGCAGAAAGCACAAATTGGATGGCTCAAACACAATGGCCATATGATGAATGGACATGACAGGTGGTCAAAGAAAATGAGTCTCGCTATTCTACAAATAACCTTGTCAACACGAAAGTAGAGCTGTAGCTCTGCTGGGAGCCAGACTGCAATAACTTAATGGTTTTATCTGCTCTAAGTTTTTAGCAAACCAAATATACAAATGAGATACAATGAAGCAGCAGCATCACAGCAATATTAGCAATTCAACCTGATTATGTGACACACAATACAAATTTTCTACTAAGGATGTGTCACATTTGAAAGAAAATTATTCAGATTATGAGTAGCTGTTACAAGAATGCCTTTTCACAGGAAAACCCTCATGACTTTGCAATCACAACCCACTGCAAGATATTCAACATATGCAACTTGTAGTTCCACTGCCAGCAATCAAGTCACTCTCTGATGGCAGAACACAGCAACAGTCACCACCTGCTATTTCTCCTTTAAAGTTTTTCTACTTCTATTAGTTTAGAGATTACCATGTAGGATTGAAAGTCAGGAAGGTTACACTACTTCCAACTTACCTGTAGCCTAAACAAATAGGGAAATTTCCCTTTTTGGCATAACTCTAGATCTAAGGACACTTTGGGTAGACAAAGAATAAAAGAAAACTAGATCTAAAGTCTTGCGAGGGCACTAAGCATCTCAAAGAACTGATTATTAAACTGTGCACAGAGTGCCATTTTTTCGGCTCCAGTACAAGCTTTGAGTTTTGCCAGAGCCAAGGTCTAACCCTAGCGATGAGTGCAACGCAGTGTGTGTGGTCCTCATTTCAGCAGAACTCATAGAAAAAACTGCCCTGAAATATAACTGAAAGTAGTACATGTGTTGCTGGTAATAGCATCAATGATTTTCCTCAGAACACTGGATTTCCTTTAATCTGATGAATTTGCTAGCAACACATTGATTTTCATGAAATAAAATATCAAAGGCCACAACTGTATTTTTATCTCATTACGGTTACTCTCATTAAGTTACAAAGAGAAAATAATATAATTTATTGAGTTTCTAAGTGATACACGTGAGAAGCCAAACCCATTCATTAGTACTTTTTACTTGTCCATGAGACAGTTAAAGCATTCATCATGCAAGTGAGGACCCACCCTTGCCTCCTCCATTTCACTTTGTAACAACAAATCTTAACTTGGAAGCTGTTGGGTTGAAATAACAGAGGTGGTATGGAGACAACTACCATGAGACTCGATAAGGAAAACAGGCATGTAAGGTACACAAAAACAGGAGATGGAAAGAAGTCTCTCTCCCAAAGGAGAACAAGAACTCCACTCCTCTCTGAAATCAATCCCTTGGACTAAAAAGGTTCAATGCTTTAAGAAAGAGAAGCTGAAGCTTCAGGATGAGAAACTTAAGGATGTTACTTTCTACCAGCCCTCAAATTTCCTGCAGTCCCAGATTCAAAACGATATTCATAGTCCATAAAATGAGTTAGTTTGCATCACGCAACTTTCCCCATCTTGACTCCTTACAAGTTTTCCACAGCGCATTACACGTTATCAATAAACGTTATGGGCAAACACTGTCACAAACAGAAGGGAAATCCACAGCAGTTGCATTTTC
Organism: Bucorvus abyssinicus; assembly: GCA_009769605.1. NCBI lineage: Eukaryota > Metazoa > Chordata > Aves > Bucerotiformes > Bucorvidae > Bucorvus > Bucorvus abyssinicus. The sequence goes on along the minus strand of CM020035.1, from coordinate 6,550,309 downwards.
CTGTTAGAAATTCAGTAACTGAGATGCTGTAAGTATCAGGATATGCACAAAGTATACTGGTATTTTGGAAGAGGTATCCTCCAAACCCAAAGCCTTTCACAGTCTGTTACTATATAGTCTATTGGTGTTCTAAATAGTGAAAACAAACCTCTTTTAAACAACAAAGAAACCAAGATGGAAAACCCCCTGCATCACTGGAATAACATGCAATGTGTTAAAAAGGAGAATGACAACAGTAATGCAGTTAGCAGTGAAATTGCCATTTGTATATTTCAAGAATGTTTACTGAGATTTATACTATCTCAGCTAGGGAAGTGAACAGAAATGACGACCCCTTTGTGCACCCTGAATATATTTGGAAAGCAAATACAGGAAGGCAGCCAGTGAAGACAGCAAAGAGGATAAAACAAGATAATCCAAGATCTTACTTCACTTGGCAAGTAACAAATCCCAACAGGCAGGATCTTTCCGCTGACAAAACTTCCTAACAAAAGCTACAGTAAGATAAAACTACAAATCAGGGTTTTCAAGAGAAAACAGAGCAGATGTGTCAGCTGAGTTGCCATGGAAGGAAGTATGCGAGATCCACAACCATAACTCAGGAGCTCCAGTATTAGCCCAGCACTCCTGCCAGTCTCAATGCAGAAAACCTCATCTTACCCTTCCAAGAGGCATCCCTCAAACCAGTACCACTTATACATCAGCAAGGGTAAAATGTAGCTCTAGACATAGCTTTCAGGTTTTTTACACCCAAGCAATAGATGTCAATTCGTAAACTCAGATACCTTTAAAAAAAAAAAAAAAAAATTAACATGAAGTGTTCAGGTCTGAATGATTTTTAAATTTCAGTCAAGACTGGCCACTTCATATTTTACCTAAATGCATTTATTTTAAGGCTGGGCATTTCACCATGTGTACTTTGCCAGCCAAGTTCAACAAAAGTTGATGTTTTCTAACTCTGTTTCACCACAAATGACAGAGACAAATGGTCATATTACCTGAAGAGTTCCTTTGGCAGAGTACGCTGCGTATGAGTACAGGAGGTCTTGGCTATGAAGCATTTCGGCCTCTCTGTCGCACTGTTGTCCACTAGGGTAAAAGCATTCACCGCTGTTTTTCAGAGTTACTGTGTTTGAAGAAGAGCCTGGTAGGTCAAGCAAAACAGAGTAATTTACCAGCCGAACATCTTCAAGGCCTTGGGAAGTCCACTGAACCAGAATTTTCATTGCAATGTCTACATCATCTTCTCTAGGGAACTGTAACAAATCTCTGAAAAAAAACACAAACACACAAGTGAACACAGTTTTAGCTTCCCACCAAGACATCTGTACCTTTGTATGCTTCAGTCCACTTTATTCATAATGTATCATCAAACATGCAAATATAAAAAAAACCCACACTCTTCAATTTCTTACCAATTATGAGACAAAAAAAACAACTGCTTTTTGGAAAATAAAAATCAAAAAATATTTATAAGAAACACATCCAAGTGAAAAGAGAATGCTACAGAATTTATCACAGTAATTGTTTCAAAATTCATCTCTCTGGTGCTGATCAAGTTTTTCATACAGTATCAATTTAACCAACTATTGCATGTGAAGAACACAATCTGAAGTAACATTTCAGGGACTTGAAGGAGGGTATAATGCTGAAAATTAGTTGTAATTGTATGTTTGGCTTAAATTCATCAAGTGAAGCAAATTTGCTAAGCAGCATGGAACAGTTCCCCCAAACACTGTGCTAGCTGTCAGCAAGCTTTCCTCAGATCTCCTACCTGCACTGAAGGATTACCTCAGCCAACAGCTTGGCAAGCATATGACACGAGCCTGGAAATTATTTTGGCAGTATCTACCACAGGGGCCAACTGGGACTTCAGGTAGGTTGGTCGGGGCTTGTATCACTGGGTTTGTAGCACTGTTCAACAGCTGTTACCAGATGGGCCATAGGATGAAAACGGTAATGGCGCTGAAGGACCATCCACCTCCCCAGTGAATGTCCAAAGATATGAGAAGTAGAGAGTATTTTAAAGATAACTTGAAAGGACAGAAATGCTGAAGGGATAATTAAAGGCTTTCCCTACTTACACAGGCAAGCACTTATGTAAGCAAAGCAGAGCAGAAATAAAAAAACACCATTATTCAAATAAAAAGCACTGTCCAAATGCAGTACAAAGCTTATGGAATATGTGCTGAATTTTGTGAGATTTTTTTTTTTTTTTATCTGTGAAAATCTCAGGACAGACATAATCATAAGATTAAGGATAAGAGAGTTATTGATTTCCAAGCACAGAGATACTGACACTGCCTGAAACTCTTGTTCACAACCTTCTCTTCACAAAAAGGCCAATTATATTTAGATGCTTTAGGGTCATCAACAGAACCTTGAAAAATACCCTGGCTGTGTTGTACACATCAAAAGCAATGGCTGAATAGCGCATATTCTTTCTTAGTACAAGCAACAGGAATTTCAGAATCCCACCAGGCACCCCTGTGCCACTCAGAACCCAGCTGCAATGCCGCAGGCAGACTGCTCCCAGCACTGCTCCCATTGGGGTCTGCCGTAACCCCAGGGAGAACTCCACCGAGGAAAGCTTAGACAGAAAACAAGCACAAAGCCTCCCTTCTCCACCCCAACAAGAGTATTTTGTGTTCAACAGATGTTCAAAAAAGAACATTTACTGACTAGATAACGTCAAAACCTTAAAAAGGCAAGAAGTGAAGTTACAACGCGTATTATAGCCTAGAAATGGCTCCAAAGCGGAAGGCTACATTCAAATGTCTAATGCCCATCATCACATTATATGGGTGACATAATTATCCCAACATCTAAACTATTTAAAAACTACAGTAAATTTCTCTGCTTAAAGAAATATGCGACAGCAAGGTCATTTGTGTACAAAGTTCAAAATCATTACAAGAACACTGGACTTGTGTTGAAGTCTTTAGAGATCCTGTCAGGAGGAATAATTGTCTTGTGGATTTAATCTTTTCAAATGATTTAAAGTAAGTCTTCAAGCAGTCTACACAAAAGAGATGAGTTAATCCAATCTGCAGTATATTACAAGTTTCCAATTTCATCTCCTGTGCCTGCTAATGCTCAACATAAGTTGGGAGGTGCAGAAATACAGAAAGTTGTTTGATTATCACCATCACGAACAAAATATCTGCACTTCCCTCAGGTGATAGAAACATTAATAGAATAAATAATTGAAGACACTTATCTCAGGCCAGTAAGGTCATGGCACATTGCAACAAGAAGTATTCAGTTTAAATAGAAGGAAGCAAGCATTAAAAGAAGAAGATACAATAAGCAAATTGCTCCCTTAGTAATACAAGTAAAGTTACTTTCCACTTCATAATTAAATAAGCATGTCTTTGAAACTTCTGTGACAACATACCTGATTAAGTTAAAGAAATGAGCACACTCACTATTTACTCCATAATGTCTTCATAGCGTGTTAAAATCAAATTGCAAATTATGAGCACTCATTATATTACAATAAATCTGCACATATTAGAATACTTTGGTAACTCATGAACATCACCAGCAAGACTTTTTTTTTCCCCCTCAGATTTCTTAGTCACTCACTTGCATGTGTCTGTGAAATAATTCTGCTGGTTGCATGGGCTTAAAGTCAGAGGTAATTTCACTCATTATTTTTTTATTACATACAAGTTGGATAACAAATATACATGTAAAAATAGTAAAACCCAACCAAATGTGGAAAAGTGTGAAGTTTGGCACTTCATCCTGGAAAAATCCCAACACTTCACATGCACTTCATAGTCTTTCTCTACGAATTGTCAATTAACTTGCTTCCCAAAACTTCCAGGGCACAGAGATTCACAGCAGTGAGATTTAAGCAGTGGAAAGAAACTGGCCTTCGGGATGATTGTGTTTCTCACTTTTGCAAGGGGCTGCGTACTCCATAAGAATCAATAACGATGTGACTGCCAATTTCCAGTTACGATACTGCCTTTAGTAACACCAGCCAAATTTTTTATTCCCTTGCTCACATTAAAACAGATACTTTATTCAGCTACTTGTTCAGTCAATGGGAATAACCACAAAGTTAATGGGCACATCTCGGGTGATGTAAATCTGCATAGTTTACTGAAGTGAAGCCACCACAGACTAAAGTTTCGGTCTCAAGTTGGAATCGACATTAAGTACAACAATAACATACTGTGCCTTTATCAGATGCTCTCAAAGAGATTTCTACAAGTTACTTGCCTTTACTTTCTAATATAGATCAGATAAAATAGGTCACTCCAACAATCACAAGATGGAATAATTTAACTGTATGACACAATTCCTTATCAGACAATCCTGTTATACTGCTACAAACATGATACACCCCCCCCCCCCCCAACCCCCCCCCAAAAAAAAATCTAAACCTGCAGGTTTCTACAGATTTAATCTCACAAATCTAGCGGGACAAAATTTCCCTGTAGTTTGTTTGGGTTTTTTTTCTTTAAAGATTTAACGTCTATACTGCAATGGGGGTGGGAAATGGCCTGCACTTCATGGGCTATTTACGAAACCAATGTGAATCCCAGTTTTGCAGAGTTAGGATTTTATTGGATTTCCTTATTCCCAAATTTTGACTGTAAGTTTTTATTCTATTTTCTTCCAGTTCACCAAAATTGTTGATACAGCAATCACTGGAATTTTAGGCATGAAATAATAAAAAAATATAATTTTGGAATTTTTATGGGACAATTTTTCAGGGGAGTAGTTGCTTTCAAATTTGGGTTTTGCAATGAATTCACCAGATATTTTTTGTAAAGGTACATGAGAATGAAGTGTTATATTGCCTAATAAGCTGTTTCAACAGTAGCTGGTACCAGATAATCAAAAAAGATTGCTGGAAACGCATCATATGGGGTTGTTATATTTATAGACTTTCATGCATATGTCTTTTTTTCTACCCGCAAACTTTGTCCAGGCTGAGTTTTAAAAATGTTTACATACGCTCAGGATTTCAGAACCCGTTTCGGTCCATTAAGAGCTGAGACACGGCAGTTCCAGCCACGCCGGGCGAGTGCCCAGCACTCGCGCAGACCAACTGCTCAGCATATGCACAAGCAGTTCTCGCAGTTGCAGATGCAGCATTTATTTGTATCCATCACATATAGTGTGTACACACAGCAAGCTAAATGCATTCAGGAAATACCACCTGCCCAAGCCACATCTGCTTAAATTTTAATTACATGTTCCTGCTAATTAGGGTGCTCGACTGACTGGTCTCCAGCCTGCCCGATTGGATTTCCCATGGTCTGAACTGACTGCCACAAATCTGCTGATTCCAAAACAAACCAAAAAAAAAAAAATCCAAGTGCAAGGGAGGATAAATATTTATCAGGAGGTTAGAATACGAAAGAGAAACATCCTCCTGGTGACAACAGTTGACTACATGCAGCTCAGTGCAGGACAGGATCCAGAACCACTTCAGGCTCCTCAGGTTACACAGCAAGGTCTCCAGCAACAGCTCGGGAAAGCAGATCCGTGACATGTCCTTTGACACACCTGCCATCCATTCGGGATATTCTGGGCGTACTTCCAGCACTGATATTAGTATGAATTTTGTGACAGTCATGGGTCGTAAGAAAGTTGGTACTGTGTTCATTCGTGTCACACACTCCGTCCATACTAACGTCCAAAGCAATCAGGTAAGTACTCAGATACGCTTCCTAAATCATAAACAAAACAATTTTGGCCTAGAGTGAAAGCAACGGAAAGTTCTGGTTAAACATAACATTTGGACAAGAGATATGGGTCAGCTACTACGATGCTGCTTCTCCCGTTTGCCTGGGTTTTGGCCAGCTAGTCTCATCACCCACAGCAGTCTCTCCACGGGAGGTGGAGGCAGGGCTTTTTGCCAGCCCTACACCAGCCATTTCTGCCCTATAGAAAATTTTTACATGGCTTATTAGAACACTGTGGTGAATGTGCAGTTTGTCCCAATGACGGGAAAGCTAACACTCCGTTCATTCTTGGGTACAACATATCGCTTTGGCCATCAAAGGGAGTATTTACAGATCCGCACCTGCGTTTTTCTACAAAATGCTACGCCGTGCCTACATTATCATGCTATTAACATAAAGGAGTCTGATTAATGAATTATACAGAATAAATGTAATTCATAAAACCATAAAAAATACCTAATGTCAGATAACAGAACACCAGCTCTTGATTTGGTTGCACAGTTCTCTAGCAGAAAAATGCTTCTGAACCTTTTTTATTTTTTCAGCATTATGCACACTATGGCTTTTAGGTATTTTTGATAAAAAGGGACTTGAGCTGTCTGTTTAGAAAATTATACCATGAGCAGGCACAAAAGTACTTTTAAACAAAACTTCACAGCGTTTTTGTACTCTGTTTAGGTCCACCGGGTATCACACTTTCACAGGGGTACCTGACCATATGTACTCTCTCTATCACACTATAACTACACGCACAACAGCTCCAGGCCAAACCTCTCATTTTCCTGAGATCATCTTTGTCACGGGATGGAAGAACACCCTCAGATCTCAGTTCATGCTGGCTTCCAAGCTTAGCTATTCTGAACATTTTATGTTCTTTGCCACCACAGGACTACCAAGCATATTGCTTCTACCCACCACATCAAATAGTCAAATAGCTTTTATATTTTTAAAATAAAACTAGTGGGGATAGTTCAAATCTCACTTGCCAACATCAAGATACAAGACAAACTTGCATTCAAGGCAGAAGGTGGAAGGTATTGAAAGATGACTGATTCACTCTGTGATTCCACAGTTTATTGGCAAACAAGCAATTCACTGTTCCTCTACACTGAACATTGCTAAGTCATAAATTTGCCATAGGTGAGCTTTCCAAAGCTTTCTAAGAGCTTTGGATGTCAGTTACGCTGACATCTAGCCAGCATCCAAATCTTCCAAACGCTTCAGAAGACCAGAATGCCAATATAAGTTCCAGCAAGGGTCTATCAAATGAGTGCCCAGAAGAGAGTGAAAACAGGGAAGGCACACACAAAATCCCCCAACTACTCTTCTAGTCTATTTTAAATGTAGAGGATATATGACATCTTGACAAGTAACCACCTCATTTTTCAGCAATAACATGGCATTCTAAACTGAAAAAGGCTCTTTCAGATCTACTTGTTTAATAAACAATTCTACCAATTGTGCAATCTTTTCTTGTGGAAACCAAGACCCAAGGTAAAACCCGACGCCTTGCCTATTCTAACACCAGACACAGAAACAACATAATAGAATTTCAAAATAGTGGTAATCGAACAGTATGCTCTACATGTTCACTCAAAGCTTGAGAGCCCATCACATTTTAACAGACTATTAACGGAAAACTACTGATTACATATTACTGATGGAGAAGGAAAATTGTTGAAAACTTGGTGAATGACAGAAGTGTACTAACTGAAGCAGTCCTATGACTTATGAGTTAATCTAATGAGCTAAACTCTGTCACAGCACAGTATGGGCCAGATCCACCACCAAATTATTGACTGACTTTTGGAGAATTCACCTCAATGAAATCAAGGTGTCAAGGTAAATATCAACCAACAAGCAAACTATCTGCAAACACATTACATTCAAAAAAAGGAGTTCAGTACACGTTCACACCATGTAGAAATTATATATCTGTTCTGAATCCTTTTACTCTGATTTTCAGTAGTTCCTGATATTCTAAGTCACAATTTCAAAAGCAACTGTAGGTATAAACTGCAGCCCAGCACAAGGAAGGTTCTTGTTTCATTTTTCTCTGTATGGTCTTCTAAAGCAACAGAGTGAACACTCAGTATTTCATGAATCAGCAGCATCTGCAAGTGCCAGTCATAAAAATCCTTCAGCTAAGATCCAAAAAAATGTTGCATATGTGCACTAGTGTTTGAGTCCAGAAATTGCTGGGCAAAGAACTGAAGAGTTCAGTTAATTCAGATTCTTTGCAAGATGACTTGAACAAAATATGTTTAAGAAAAATATGTTATCTAGGCTGTAATTTGATAGAAACTGTTTTCAATACATCGGATTTTCAAAAATAACGACCATCTTAATACAATTTTTATCTGCAGTATGGAAAATGGATGGCAAAAGATCAACAGTACTGCAGTACTTCATAAATTAATTGTCTCATTAATAAGAGTAAAACCCATTGGCCAAAGTGAAAGTTTTTGAAATGTGTTAAGTTGCAATGGACTATGAGCACGTGTAACCAGCTGAAGTTCCGCTGTCATGCAATAGTTTGTTGTATTACTGCTTTTTGATCACTTACAGTCATGTGGGCAAAATCTGAAAGATGGTTGACTTTGATATTAAATTAGATGCCCAAGAAATGAAAACCACAAGGCTGTGGAAGTTTTTGAAAATGTTTAGTATAAGCAAATCACTCCAGGGCAGACAGGTAGGCAGTGACAGAAGGAGGAGCAGAACCAGATTGCTTGATTCACGTTCATGTGTTTCAGTTATCAAAGCATCTTACACTTCATTTTAAATCATCCTTTTTTTAAAAAAAAGAAGGCACTCACTTTTCAGTGACATACTCCTTGCTTAATTATCCAGTGCAGAAATAGATGAGAATGTCATTTAGGATTTCTCCGCCATCATTCTGGAGATTCATTTTAAAAAAAGGATAGTAAACACTATCCATTTTCAGAATAGTTCATGAAACACAGAGAACAAAAGCTCCAGACCTTCAAATGGGCATTTTCTCCAAAATCCCAAAGACTTTTAATTCCAGACAGAGAGGACACAGGAGATACCCTCCAGATTGTATACTTCAGCACAGAAGTCTTTGCTATGATTCCTTGTTCCTTTTGGTTACAAGAGGGTTTAGGTGAAAGGTTCTGCTGTTAGCAAGTAAATCTTGCTTCTTCCTAAAACTGGGCTCTCAGTCTTCAAATAGTTACCACAAACAGGACTGATTCACTCCTTCAGACGCGTCTTGTTTTTAATACAGTAACCTGTTTTCAACAGATGAACTGTCTGTAAAAAGTCCTGTCAAAATACATACAGAATGGAAAAGGAAACTTTTAAATTAAACAATTTCGTTTGCAAGAGGATTTCTGAAAATTCTGACATGATCTTTCAAAATCAGTAAGACCACCACCACTATTTTCTTTTTAGCCTCAATTGTTGCCAAGTTTCAGTTAAAAGAAACAGGTTCTCCTCTATGGCATACAGGACTGTCACATCACAATCTCTAATCTTTGCAGAATTCCATCTAAAGTATTTTAAATAAACTTGTACTATGTCTCAAGTTATTATAGAGCTCTGTAAGACTTAACCTAAACCTTTATTTTGGGTATAACAGGATTCTTAGCCTCCGTTTTAAATACAAAAAACGGAATATAATTTTCTGCAAAGTTTATAGGTCTAATTATTTAACAAAGGTCTTTACTACTATTTTCTTCTAATGCAAGAAAAGAACCCAATCCCAGGCTCCAAACACCTGTGCCCTGCATTTTCCAACAGGTTGCGATGCCAAGGGCAATGCGTGCTGCTGCTGAAGGACAGCAAAAAGACAACCCCCCCTCCTTGGAAGTGTTTGCATATGACCCTGCATCCATAGGCAGGGCCCTGACCCAGCAAATCCTCACAGCGATACCACCTTCCTTACTGCCCAGACCACAGGAAACGTGTCAGTGTCTCAATAAAATGTGACCAGTTGCATAATCGAGCCCAAGTGTTGGACTTTTACTGTGAGAGACAATAAGAGTCCAGTACTGTAGGGATCTGAATAGCAGGGCATATTTCACTAAGAGTTTTTTGTACAGAAAACCTATTGATAAACCAAAAAAACAAAAACAAAAAAACCCACGCACACTTGAAACCTTGCTTTTCATCTAGAAAATCTGCTGATCAAAAAAAAAAAATCTCAATACTGCCCAACTTGCAGTATTTTATTCCTTTCAATTGAAAATCATTAGTTACACTGTGAACTGAAAAGCAATTAGTTTGAATGCCAGGTCTTATCCTGACAGAACTGGAAATCTTTATTTGAACTGTACGATTTAACTTTTGAATAGTATTCTAGTTCTTAAATGACAATGAGGAATTAAAGAGGACATGCTATCTCGAAAGCCTAGAAAAACGTAGCAATGCTTAGAAAAGCCACCCATTATTTGAAGATTTAGGAGTATTTGGAATTAGATAAATCCCCAAATAAATGTTTAATTTTTAAAATTAAAAAGAAGGTAAAACCTTCATTTTATCTCATGAATCTCTAAGAGTTAACCCTATATACAGGAAAGCCGAAGAGAGCCACAAGATGATGCCATGTAACCTTTCTGTTACCAGCCTTGTTTTATTATCAGTATATGTTAAATGACCAGTGCAAGTCTAATGGAACTGGAAAGGTTTCCAGCTGATGTGTCAGTTTGGATGTTTTACGAAACTATTTGGAAGTTCAGTCAGGTGTATTAGTTAAAATGAAAACTGCAAGTAAAAGAAATGGAAGAAAGGATACAATGCCATTTCTACATATTTATGCAAGAAAAAAACGTTATCACGAATGTCATATCCCATGGCTTAGGTCAGAAAGTCTCCATCTCACCAGCTGAACTGCAGGTCAGATTTTTTTTTTTTTTTTTTAAAAATCTGAAAATACTGACATCTTTGAACTGACCCTTAATTCTAATATTCAACTGGGGAAATCAACACTGGTAACAAAAACAGCATCCTGAAGTTATTTATGCTGTACCGTAAATCAAATTGCTTGTGGATATACAAAAAGGTCTCTCCAAGACAGCAAGCACAAAACCTTATAAAGGGAGGCTTGGGAGGAGACCACAAGAGATCATTTGGTTCAGGCAGGCTCAGCTCACCCACCTGCCAACTCTAGGAAGATGTTTTCCTGCCCTGTTCCAAATATAGAAACTCCTTGTTTGTCCTAAATAATCACCCTATGTACTGCTGCATTTGAGCACACTTTAGTTGCTACTTTCCACCACTGATGTTGAGACGTTTTTCTCTTCACAACAGGTTTTTTTTCATTTTTCAGGATTGATCTTATGGCCTTCCCACATCTGATCCTGTCTTCAGCCAATTGATCCATTTCCTCAGAGCTCCTGCTCCTGAAATCTCCCTGATCCCTTCTGGCCCTTTGCAGCACGTCCCCACTCATCCTGAAAATGAGTTCCACCGACTGGACACTGTGAATATGCCACTTACACAGATAAACGATAATTTGATATTCATTTTCAGTGCAAAAATCAATGATTGTTCCTCTGTTGTCCTTTACTCTGACATCACTCCCCATTAAGTTCACCAAGTCTTTTAGCTCTGTTGATCTCAACGAGGCCTTCTCATTTCATCACTCATTTCTTGCAAGAATGAACGTTCCTGAACACATCTTTATGTATAAAACAGGTCAGATTTTCAAAGTGCTGAGAATCCCCTGCTAGAATGGATTCCCCGCCCCCCCAAAAAGAAAACCCAAACAGCTCCCATATAAATAACTAAGCTGAAGTGCAAGACTTCAGAGCTGTGCAGTGACTTCCACCAGACCACACCTCACACCAGTGTGTGCAGACAGCAACCCGGCCTGAAGTGAGTCCTCCCAAAACATCTAGTGGGCTCTGACTCAAAAATAAATTTTGCAAGGATTTAAACTAAAATAATAAACTTTTTAAAAGCAGGCAAAATTCAAAGTATTTGCTTGCTGAGTTCCAAACCTCTACCAATCTCAAGTCTGGAGCTGTTTTGAGATACGGCTTCCAAAATCATCACTGTTGGCAATGAGAATCCTGAAAGCTTCCTCTTAGTTCAGCAAATCTGTGGTCTGTCTGTCTCTGCTGCAACCACCTGCACAGTCCAATTCCGGTGCATACAATAAAGGTCCTTCTGTCTGTCACTTCTATGGCTATCTACACAAGTCATCTCCTCTCAGCAGACTCTGTGCCACAAAACCAAACAAGTTGCTCTATGAAGTCCACACACCTCCAGCAAGGAGAACGTTACAACACCTAGGAATACAGGGCAAAATGTAGGTGTCACAGTACAGAATCTTCTAGAAAAGTCACAGAAAAGGGACCTCACTGCTGCTTCTCCATATTCTTCTACAGTTTTTGGTATAAAACATTCCCTCCTCTCACCTTGCATGCCCAACAGAGTAACTTGATCCCCCCAAAGCAATCTATCGACCCATATTTTCTTGCCTGTTCTAGACCACCCTTGGACTTCTGGCCTCCCTTTATCCAAAAATAAAATGAAACACGCCGAGAGTCCCGGGAACAGTGAGTGCTGGTTTCATGGAGTAATACCTAACCAGTCTAATTCATTTTCAGCCTCTCTTACAATCTAAAATTTCAAAGCCCATTTTTAAGCGAATAAAGCACAAATAAAAGACCAAAACAACAGCCATATGCAGATGTTCAGGAATTGGAATGAAGGCTGGAAAATGCCCCCTAGTATTCAACATACTTTAATGTGCAATCACCTGAATTGCTCACTGCAATTACAAATAGGCTATTGTAGTACAGTGATGCTTCAACCTGAAGGCCAGAGGGGGGCTGGCTGTTGCTAGGCAGTACAGAGGAAAGCTCTCTGTTCCAGAGCTGCAGCATCAATTAACTATTCCATCAAAAAATAAAAAGCAGAATCATTACATATCAATGGTAAATTTTGGTACATTTCCTCGTCCCTCTTCCTGCAAAGATATGATGATTCTGAGCCTGAGTTTGCTCTTGTGTGGTGTTAAGGAAGCTACAGACAGACACGAGGACACAAAGCAGGATTCAGGTACTCAGCAGTGAAGCAGATTTTCACTGGGTATGCACGTACAGAACATGGTCACATTATCTACACTGCAGAAAATAAAAATATTAACATGACCATCCTGTACTGGCTATTACACACACCATGCAGACAAAGTCATCTATTAAACTATCTATTAGCTGGAGGAATTCTGGGAGGCAGATGGTTTATTTGTTATTAACATGACATGAATACTCATATTCTTGGTAACCAACTACCTACGTGGATTATGCAGGCACAACATTTCATCCCGAGTTTCTTAAAAACCTGTGACATTAACACATATGACACATTCGCTAACACATAAAGGACAAACACCGTAATGGAAAAACTAATAAGGGGTTGGAAAACTAAGTATTTTCAATTAATCTGAATCATACAGAGTAGCTTCAGATTTTTCAATCATGGGAGAAAGAAAAAGTAAAACCACAGCTTTAGCACTGTAGCTACAGTCAAAAACATATAACAGACAGAAAAGTAAAAATTGAGAATAACTATCCCTGAAGCAAAAGGCACTAAAACACCAGTATCCGTAAAGTCTGTGTTTCTGAGAAAGTGAAGATAAATTGAATTGAGTTTTACTGGAAATCTTCAGAAAGCAAATCTACCTTACTTAGTAAACACGGGCACACCGTTACAGTTTCACTGCAACCCGATGTGTACGGAGCCCATTCTTCAGCTTCTTCACCCGCCCACCCCAAAGGGTTCAAACTAAGAGTCCACATTGCTGTGTGTTCACTGATGCTTTCACTGCAAACAGAATTCTGCCAAAAGGAAAAAAAAAACAAAACAAAAACAGTGAAAAACTCAACAATTCATGTGCATTTATTCCTCAGAGCTGCACATCAGAATAACAAGTCACAGATTTTGCACATGTGGATTTCAATAAACTGATTTAAATTATACAAGTGCAAATCCACATGTAGATTATTTTCAAGTAGTTGTTCTGTTTAATACAAAATCATTGGAGACTTTTACTACTATGCATTTTCTGCTGGCTGAACACATGCCCACAAGCAGTCTCCATAACTCCAGTCACAAAGCAGGAAAGTGTCACCCCAGCACAAACTGCAAGCTCTCCCCCAGCCCCAATTAAAACTATATCCAAGTAAGCTCCTTTTAAACCAAAATATATATACCTAAATTTAGATCAACTCATTCATTTCTTCCAGGGCAGAGACAAAGACAACTAGGATAGCGTTTACTGACTTCTGAATTTTGGTTAGATTATTAATCAAGTTACTTTTAATTAAACCTTCACTTCATATACAAGCAAAAGTCACTATGAGACCTGAGCAATTTGGGGCATGTTAGAAGGCAAAAAGGAGTAGGAAAACGACATTACTGTGGCCTTGCTACTGAAGAAAAGAATGGTCTGGGAATGCATGCAATACTGAGTGAAACAAATTGTGAATTTTATTCCATCTGATTGCCAATTAAAATAAATATCACATGTGGTTAAGCTTAGAAATTCAGTTTATCCGAAATCATTGTAACACAGAACAGAAGGGAAGACACTAAGCATATTTGCAGTGAAGTTAATAGTTTTGTCATCAGAATACAATATTATCTGTCATATTTATGTGAGCAATATCTTACAAAGTGCCTACAGGACTTACGAAAGCAAAAAGACTTCTACTTTGAATTGCATGTGGGAGCATCTTTTCTACATACTGTTTCAAACAGCAAATTTTTTTGGCTAAAGGCAGTAGAGTCTTGGTATACACAGAGTGAGCACACAGAGGTTACAGTCACCCAGATATGCGCCAGTCACTGTGAATTAAGTCCTTAAAATAGTTATTTTAAAGAGCAAATTCTGCTTCTTTATCTTTTTCAGTGAATTCTACAATGACAAAACTGTCAAATCCTGCCTATACCTTCTCTTCTGTCTGAGGTTTTGTGATTTGCTTGGTTTTGGGGTGTTTGTGTGTGGTGGGGGGATGTCACTGCATGTCACCTTTTTCTTTTATGATTCTTTGTTGAAGCTTTTCTACCACCTCTCCTCACCATCCTCCTCTTCTCACTACAGACTGCCCTTTGGTAACCTCAGTCTTTGATAGCATCACATCTACTCTCTTCCTTTACCACACCCCACCACTGAACTGCCTGTTGTTAACTCCAGCCCACAATTCCACCATAACATGTTGCTCTGTGTACTAAGCCAATAGGATCAGCAAACAAATATCATGTGTTTGAGCCTTGGCACTGAATAAATGACTGATGAGGCAAATACCCCTTGAGCGGACAAAGAACGAATTCAACTGGACAGGGGAGCTGGACCACATATGCCTCCCCTGGACCTTTGTCCTCCACATCACGAGAGAATGAGGAAATACTCCAGATGTATGGGCTTATAAAAATAATCTACTCACAATATCCACATGGGGAGTGGGAGAGGAACAGCCTATCTGCTGGAAGTGTTTTGCCACCTTCTAGTCAGGTTTTGCAATTTTAGTTAAAAGTGATGTTACCTGAGATGTCTCAGTGGTCTGTGTCCACAAGTTGGCTCTCTAGGCTAAGAAAAGGCACAAATCCTTATAAAAATGGGTGAAATCTTTTTCCACCTTGATCATTAGGTTCTAAATTCTATTTGACAATATTACTCATACATTTCATGACTAATACACCACCTCTCTTTCAGAGGAGCAAAAGAGCAGCTTATTTTAGGGGTATTTTTAGAAGAAAAAAAATCATTATGATTTTGCATAACTGTGTTATCCAGAGGGGATATGAACATTTACAGAGTTGAGAAATGGGAAATGAGAATAATCTTGCTCTCAATTATCTTATCTTCTGCTCACCTTGGCCACTATCATAGGATTTCCAGTTTAATGACATATTTATATGAAGACAGCAATAGCTTTATAGCTTACTGTATAGTACCTTTGCCAGGATGCATTTCTTAAATTATCAACACAATTACCCTCTGCAGGTATATATTTAGTATCAACAACTGGAAAAACTGGATTAATCAAATTACCCACTGCCAAGATTTTTTTTTTTTAAAGGATGGTTAACATTAGAATCCCAGATCCATATTTAGACACAGAAAATCTTGAAGTTACAGTGATGAGCACTGAAAATTAGGTCACATACATAGGAGCTTTAATGAAGAGTAAAGTAGCTGGTTTAGGAGCCTATTTTCTCATCAGTTATAAATCTTCCTGTGGAAGACTGGCAAGTCAGCAACATGATGTGTTTCTGAGGACAAGACGTGTCATACCTTTTGGTACCTGAATGGTTCACCCTCTTCTACTGCTCAAGATTCAGCCCTAAGTCTGGCGACATAAAACATCTCTGCCTTCAAATACGCTGCTACCTTATTGGTACTGGAAATTCACCCAATAACCTCATGCACCTCCAGCTGCAGCTGTTTCTGCTCAAGGGATTATTGTCCCACACCCTCCTCTACCCCTTTTCCCTCCATCTGAAAATTCCTGTTTATTCAGCTCTGTTGATGGAACAATAAATCCACCTCAATCAAAATGGGCTGCGTTTATTTAACCCTTTTAAACACTATATATTTGTTAATCCAGCTTATCAACAAGCTATCAAAATATTTTTCTGCAGCAAGTCCTCTCTACATGACTAATTTACAATCTTTCAACCAGTTGCCATCACACACAAGTCCACTTCCAGCATCTCTCTAGCAGCCACAGCAGGCACCGGCTACTCTGCTTCCTGAAATGAAATCACATCAAAATCTTCTAGCTGAATGGGCCCGACCTTTTTAAAGGTGTGCCATCAAAAAGATAAACTGCCGGTCCCCAGCAACCAGGTTAAAAACTCAGTAAGCAGCCAGGAGATGACATGAAAGGAGACCAGGTGGTCTCTACTTAGTCAAGTAGATTATTTCCTACAGCTAAAGCAGCTTTCAATAACCAACACATGCTTTTACAATACAAAGATATATCTGCATTAGTAAAAGAATAGA
Organism: Bucorvus abyssinicus; assembly: GCA_009769605.1. Classification (NCBI taxonomy): domain Eukaryota; kingdom Metazoa; phylum Chordata; class Aves; order Bucerotiformes; family Bucorvidae; genus Bucorvus; species Bucorvus abyssinicus. Next base: position 6,533,620 of record CM020035.1, on the reverse strand, counting down.
AAATAAAGCACAAAGGCATTCAAAGGCAGGTTGTTTCTATCCATAATTCCAGAACAACAATGCATGAAATAATGACTGATAATATATGGGTTTCCACATGCTGCCAAATTAAGAATAAACCCCAAACTAGATTAACTGTAAGAGGAAAATATCCACTTTTCTTCCTACAAAAGTGCAGTCTTACATAAGCATGTAAATTTTAAAGCAAATTCTAACAATTGCATTTTCTTTGTTCAAAAGTTAGAGACATATATAGAATATACATAAAGCTGTAGGCATAACTGGTAAGCCATGCACACGAGTGTGAGAGGGAGTGTGTGCGTGCAGCATTATGGGCTGCGACTGGAAGAAGCCCAACAACTGCTTAATCTACAGCTGTTATCTTCCAATTTAAGGCTGATTGCAGAAACACCGGAAGATTTCAATGCAACCCCTGATGACAGCAAGCAAACAAGATATTTGGAACACAGCCTGCTTCCTCTACCCTTGGACACTTCCAGCTACAGTTCAACTTGTCTCCTGCCAGCTGGAGCGTGAACCCCTGGAGGCAGCTACACCTTCCACCCGGCAGCGCCATTCACCAGCACCTGGGAGAAAGCCTCGAAGCAGCTTTCAGGTGCTGTTAGTTCTCATTTCCAAGAGGAGGAAAACCACACATTAGGCTGTCCTGCTGGGTAAACATATTCACCTGTTTCTCAGGCTTTCTTTGTGAAATGCCCCTTTAACTCTGCAGGGTCACAGCTGCCAAAAACATAAGAAGATTGAAACAGAGAAATATAGACATCTTGTTACCAATTAAAAAATATAAGTGAACAAAAGCTACATCTGTTTTTCCCATTTGCAAATATTAGTATTCCTTGAGTATTTGGATTTCACCATGCTCAAGACCTGTATTTTCTAAGACACATAAAAACTACCAAGCCTACTGATGGCAGTTTAACTCCTTAGTATCTTTTAGAAATAAGAGAGTTCCATTGTCTTATTCTCAGAGCCATAAAAATCACTACCCAACAAAGTCAAATGTTTAATGTAAACTCCTTATATAAAAAAATTACAGGATCACCTCACATACACTGAACTCTATGTCTATCTCGGTTAATCACAGAGCAAAGCCCAGAAAGTTATGGTACCACACAAAAGGTTAAAGTTAAATTAATCAAAGCCTTTCTACGTACTATCTTCATAATCATCAGCTTTCCACAACGTGACAGAGAGTCACATTACAAAATCCTATCAGATTCTGGCATTTCCTTAGTGTAATTCTCTATTGCACTACTCCTAGGAAGAGCTCACTTCAGAGGCACCTGTTTCTACCGGAAAATACATCTGTGAATTTTTCAAGCAACCAAACCAGTACTTCTTGCCCACCCTCCAAAAACAGGAGGACCCGCGATGTACAAAATACTTTCTTCTAGTGGCCTCCTTCAGTAGGTAACTACTGCATTTTTAGACATCTTCCCTATATAACTAAAGGCATAAAAATTATACACCTGAAACCACAGAAGTCTCATACATAAAAATCTTTAAAAAGCCCGAAATAGACAGACAGATGAACATAATCTGATTACCTACCTCCAAGCAATTACTTCCAATTATTACAGCTCGGATTATCAAATAATTCCTGCTAAGCATAACATTAGAAACATTATTACAATTAATGGTTGCAGTTGTCAGCTGATGAATGCATAATAAATACAGCATCATGCACATGATCATAAGGAGACAATAAGTAATGAGGTAGTTTTGAGACTGGGAGACTTATCAATAACACATGAATTTTAACGCTGCAATTTTTTCAGTCTCCTAACACAGGCACACTCAGGAAGAAGCGGTAACTGAAAAATTCAGAAGGGTTTTGGGATTCTTGACTATATCAATGCTTTTATTATTCACAATACCCAGAATGTGTTTGGCACATCCCCAAAAAACGTCCAGCCAGTGCTTCAAACATACACAATACAGCTTAAAGCAATTTCATAAACACAAGCTGGAGTGGAGGAGCAAAAGCACAAGACACAACAAGCTGCCAAGATACCATTGTCTATTAACAGCTCTCATTTTAGGCACATCAGTGTAATGTGACAAACTATCGGCGCGATTTTTACAGAATAAAATTGCTATTACTGAGACAGGCAAATAGGACTTGAAGTGTTATGCATGGTTCACAGCGGAACCTTTCCCTCCAGCTTCACTCTCCGATTCCTACAGAAATGCCTACAGCAACAAATGAAAAGTTTCTAGCTATGCAAATCTATTTTGCATTTATCTCAAGCCTTAGCTCCTGGAATACTGTGACGATTTCAGATTTTCAACTTTTATTACAAAAATATTACGGCTCTCAGGATTACAAAGGAGACTGTGACAGAAGTGACCCAAGAACACTCAAGCAGTCAGATAACAAATTAAAATGTATTCCTATTTCATGTAATTACCTTCATTCCTTGAGCAAGTAACAATAGAGAAATTTTGCCATGTGCTGTTGGCAATTCTGCTTTATGTGGAATTAAAAAAAAAAAAAAAATCAAAGTAATGAGACAGTGGCACAGAGGGACAGTGGCCTCGCACTTCTGATGCTGGGCATGACCTAACATTCCCTGCACTGCCAATGAAAGGCAGGTTTGGGGCCACCGCTGCAGGGCCTGGACAGATGTCACTTGCTTTTGGCCAACTCTGCTGCTATGGGGTCCCTTTTCCAGTGGGAGCCTGGTGGCAGCTCAGAGGGTTCAGCAAGCACAGTCTCAGTAGAAGGTATTCAATACACATGGGGTTTTGGATGCTGCTGGGAATGGCTGCACCCCTCCAGCCCAGGCACACAATCCCAGCTAAAAGGCATAAAAGCAGTATATGGAATAGAAATACCCTCCACTCCAAGCTCGCTAGATAACTGCTGCATGCCACATCACAGGACCTATGTTTGGGTAAAGAGATGGAGAAAACCAGAGTATTGCAAACACTGAGCCAAACCCCACTTCGCTTTACAATGATGAGAGGAAAAGGACATAGTAAGAGAAGTATAAACCCCACTCGCTTGCTATAATATAAAGAAAACTGTTCTAAACAACAAGAAACCTATTCAGGAAGAACTCCAGGCTAACAATTTAATTTCTGACTGCAGAGATATTACCTTGTTAAATCAACAGTGAGTGAAAGGCTTTTACTTCTTCCTATAAATGAGTTCCTAGGCCTTTCCTTTTCCCTTGTAATCCTGCCACCAGGTGAAGGGTACGTCCTGTGGCACTTGCGGGGGACAGAACAAGGAAAGCCAAAACCCCACGTTCAGATTTAAACTCATTCCACACAAAGCAAAACAAAACAAAACAAAAGTAGTTTAAAGCTACTGTCCACACTTAATCTGAAGGGAGTATTTGGCATAGCAGCGTAAGGAAACAGCAAGCAGTCCCTCACACACTGTGACTGGTGAAAAAGACGTACAGTAATGGTTTTAAAAGGAATAAAGTTATTCATTTGAAACTGTGCTGAGAATATAACAGTAATTTATGTAGTTACCACTTCCATTCTTTAGATTATAAAACGATATCCAGCCGATACAAGATTTATTCTTTTAAATGGTATTGCTTCTTGAAACTGAAAGTAACCCAGGAAGTTTTGTTGTAAACATTGTACACATTGTGAATAAATTTACTATAGAAAAAAAGGAAAACAGTTTAACTCTTCAACCATCAGCCACAGTGTGACCCCGCCAGTTCAAGACACAGTCAAGCAATTCTGATGAAAGCAAAAATTATATCAACTTTAGCAAGAACTCTGAAAATTTGATGGAGAAAACTCCTATTTATGTCTGGAAAACTCCCATCTATTCCTTATTCTCCAGTCCTCTGGCACTGGACATGGATGTTTACTTCTGTTGCTTCTAACAGATTAAGCAATTCCAGAGTTGCCCAAATTAGTCTGGGCATGAAAGTAACTATCCTTGCACATTCTGGAAGACAAATGAAATGTCAGACAAAGGCACCCCAAAGTAATTTGTTTCTTGCCTTATCTACAAGAAACAGGTATAATTTTTTTAACAGGAGTGATAGAACAGCACAAAAGTGACTCACCACTAGTCACTTAATAAATGTAAACCTAAGTGAAATACTTGAAGTACTAAGGAAAGGGTAGGGAGAGAAATAGAAATTGATCAGTAAAACAAAACAACCTAACCCCTACCAAATCCCAAACAGTCCTTAGGTGAGCATCACACATCTGAGCCATTCAGTAGGTTTAGGATTTGCAAGGCAGCAGCCAAGGAAATCCTCCTGATAACAGCACAGGAGATGAACAGCCACCCGGGACCCGCGAGGCATCCCCAGCCATGCGGGGATAAATATACAAGTCTCACATATATCACTGTTCCATACAGCTCTGCCTCAGAGCTCAAACTATCAAACTAGCTCCAGGGCTGGTGTTGCAGTCTGAAGCAAGGCAGGGTCAGATGAGTATATGACAATGATGGTTTTGTTTCTGTAACCATCATGATACAATAGCGCCTGCTAAGGACACGATCAGCATGTCTTCTGCTTGGGTGTCTCCTGCCTTTGGAAAGGTAACAGAGCTTCAGCAGAGACCCTACACTCAAGGTTAAGCAGAGAGCAGCAGGGATGCACCTCCTGGCAAGAGCACAATAGGGATGACCAAGAGGCCCACCCTGCATCTCCCTTCCCTGGAGAGTAAGGTGGCAGGAGAACAAAAAGCCACCAACAGTGACAAAGCCACACAGGCACAGTCACTACAGGATTACCAGACATATGCTTTGCTGTGTTAGGTGGGACACTATTTATTTAGCACTAAAAGCACAAACCTGTCATCTCCAGGCTTGTCTTGTTTACCTCACCTCTCCCCTATCATCTTAAATCCTGCTATTCTCTCTCTTTTCTCAAGATTACCGTTGGTCATCTTATCAGTCTCCTCCAGACTGATAGTTTCAAAAGCAGATATATCCTTGATGCATGTGTCTGACAGGTTTGGCCTCACTTTTTATGACACCACCCACTGCTGACAGCACATTGTGACCACAGATACACAGAACTACAATAAAATGCGCCCAAGGACTCTGTAACTGGAAAAAGTTTTCCAACTTTTATACAAAGATTTACACTGTGACCTTTCCACTGGGTATTAGTTATCAATCTAGTGAATCTTACATGGTCAGAAAATGCTAGTGAGGCAGGTAGTATAGATCCAAGAGGTGGGCACAAGTCTGAAATTCAGTCAATAACTGAAGTAGAAATAACAAATGAGTATTAGTAAAAGGGCTTGTTATTCCTTTTTCATCTCCAAAATGTAAATTTTGAAAACTTCCATCAGCTTTTCACCGAGCAGAAAAATAAGGGAAAACCGTTGTTACCTCTCTCTCTCAAAATCACCTGGAAATCAGGGTCAATCACATCAAAGCTCTTACACACAGTCCTCATTCCCAGACTTGGTGAAATGAGTGTCTTTCTATCTGATGCTATGTCAAAATCCAGACTCTAACCTCAAAATCCAGGAGAACAAAGAGGAGCTGAACAGTCAACGCCTGTTCCGATTTTAATCGCGCTTAGTTCCAGCGCTCCTCCATCTAAACTCTGCCCCTACTTCAAATATAAGAAGCACTCATTTAAATTTAGTATCACCTGAACACAAATGGTCTAAGAAAGAAAAAACCAAACAAAACCCCCCACATTTAATTCACAAAGTCTACCAAAAATGTTAATAATTACTCCAGAGTAACCAAAGAGTGATCTAAGAACTTAGGATATCAGTATGTCACCAAAAAGTTATAAAAAGCACGGCTGTCTTAATTCAGTGCAAAATTATTTTCATTGCCCATGAAGTTCATGAAACCACCAGCCAGACACAAGTCAATCAAGACGTAGCAGATATAAAAGAAAAAAAAAAAAATCTACCAACAATCTCCTGGTGATTAAAATTTCTTCCAAGAAAAGCCACGCACATTACCTAGAATAAACAATTTCAGAGAATTTTGACAGAGGCTGTAATTTCTAAGGCTACTAAGATACATTCAATATCATTGATTAGATATTGAAAAACAAAATGAAAGTAAAGCTTTAAATAACTGTACTACAAACAAACCATTTATTAAAAGTAATAGCAGAAGAAAATAATCATCTTCTATACATACACAAAGAGGTTATGATTAGAATAGGAAGAGGACATGCAACAACCTACCCAGGCTTTATAAATGCCACGTTAACCCCAAATTTCCATATTACGATGACATCATATCAGCTGATTATTATGTATGTCTTTTTGCTGATAATTTTCCAAGTTATCCACCCGAACACAGCTGAGTCATTAAACTAAGTGGGGTTTCTGTTTTGTTTTTTTAATTAATACTGTCAATAATTCTAAAGGCAGGAAGAGAGGCGAAAACATTCCTGGGTTTCAGATTTATTGATCACCAAAGGCAGTTTAGCAATTACATTATCAGCTACAAAATAACATCAAATCCCTCTGAAATCCACAAAAATCTAATGTATATTAATAAAAGTAAATATGCTTACCTAGTTTAAAAGAAAATTTCAAAATAATGTATCAAGGCTGTTTCTGTCAAAACAAGCAGTCTCTTGGACTTCGTAGAAGAAAATATTTGGAAAAAAAAAAATCAGGTTTGCCCTAAATAGAGATACTGTTACACACCAAACATTCTCTATCTTTCAATATAAAGTTCTGTGCCTTTATGTACCACGTGCCATCATGCACGTTTTGATAACAAAATCCAGTTTTGGACAGAATGAATAGAACTTGTACTGCTGCCCTCCCTAGCAAGCCCTAACTCAAAAGCAGGCAACGCTCCCCAGTGCTCCTCTGCATGAGCAGAATACACAATAAATAAGCTCTTGTCATCGTCTTGAGTAATCTGTTTGAATTTAAGCTGCAGCCATATTTAAAGAGAATATGAAGACACATTTGTCATCTTTTTAAAAACAGCGGTAATAAACTAATCACTACAAATTTAAAAGGGAATAGCTACTTATTAAAGGAATAGCATAATATAGGTCAGCAATAAAAAAGTTTGTTTTATTAACTAATGCTCTTTATTAAATTATCATTCTATGTGATCTACAATTCAAGCTTCGTTTGCAAAAGTAGAGGGAAACGGCTACACTAGGGTCATTAATAAAGCCTGAAGTAATGAAGCTCTGGGGATAAACCCCCGATTCTCTGGATATCTGGATTAGATCTTTAAAGAAATCTATCGCCAGCACTGGGGGATCCCAGGAGGAACTTGCTGCTTCACCTGCTGCAACTGCTGGAAGTGGGAGTCTGCAGGAAGCCCAACAGGATCAGCCTGGCACAGGAACACAACAGCTTACATGCATGTGTGTTGCTCTGAGCAATCAATAATCTTATTGATTACGTATTTCACCTGCTTCTCAGGTTTACTTGTGCAGGCTAAATACATTTTGATTTTAGAGTGACATTGAAATAATTTCTGTGATTGCAGACAAAGCTCAACTCACTGCTTCCAGCACCACCCAGACCGCAAGCAAGTTTGGCTTTATCTCTGAAAGACAGGACAAAAATAAAAAAGCTCAGTGACGAAAAAAGGTTGGATTATCCAAATGGCAAAACTTCCTTACGACAGGAAGCCAAGTGTTATCTGAAGGAAACATCTCCAAGGCTTCCTGTAACATAGCTACAAGCAAATGGCACAAAGATCACTTCGAGGTGAGAGATGCCGCCACAAGTGGCTGAATGCTCTTTCCCCTCTTCATCCAATTAAACCCCTCTTTTATACAGAACTATCACAAAAATGATGAATGAAAGTATCTTTTTCTTTTTTTTTTTCCCCTGTAATAAAAATATTGTGAAGAGCAGCTGGGCAACATTTAGGAAGAAATGATGCATTGAGATAGTTAATGAAAATATGTATTTGCCTTACAAAAACTAAAATTTTTTCAGAAGAGTCAGAAACACTTTACCTCAAGGCATAATACAACCATTAACCGAGCCATAATTACTGACTCTGAATTCTTACAGCATGCTCGGATGCATTTGGCATTGGCACGGAACAGGAGGCAGTAAACTAATTCAATTACATGCCTGATCTGTGAAGTTTATTGATCTTCAGAAGTGGGGATAACTTGCACAGTCTTAACTGTGAAAGTTAAGATGATGTTGAAAAAGTCTACTATTCATCTTCTTGCCTTTTTGTTGCTGTTCTTTTTAGTAAATTAACAGAGTTACGGCTTCATAGAATCACAGAATGGCTTGGAAGGGACATTAAAGATCATCTAGTTCCAACCCCCTGCCACAGGCAGGGACACGTTCCACGAGACCAGGTTGCTCAAAGCTCCACCTAACCCGGCCTTGAACGCTTCCAGAGATGGGGCATCCAGAACCTCTCGGCAACCTTTGCCAGTGTCTCACCACCCTCACAGTGAAGAGCTTCTTCCTTATATCTAATCTAAATTGACCCTCTTTTTGTTTAAAGTCATCACCCCTTGTCCTGTCACTACATGCCCTTGTAAAAAGTCCCTCTCCAGCTTTCCTGTAATCCCCTTTAGGTTCTAGAAGGCTGCTATAAGGTTTCCCCAGAGCCTTCTCTTCTCCAGGCTGAATAACTCCAACTCTCTCAGCCTGTCCTCATAGAGGTGCTCCAGCCTTCTCTGGACTCACTCCAACGGTTCATGTCTTTCTTACACTGGAAGCCCCAGAGCTGGATGCAGTACTCCAGGCAGGGTCTCACGAGAGCAGAGTAGAGCAGCAGAATCGCCTCCCTCAACCTGCTGCCCATGCTTCTTTTGATGCAGCCCAGGATACATTTGCTTTCTGGGCTGTGAGCACACATTGCCAGGTCATGTTGAGCTTCTCATCAACCAACATCTCTAGGTCTTTCTCCTCAGGGCTGCTTTCAACCCACTCATCCCCCAGCCTGTATTTGTGCTTGGGATTGCCCCAACCCAGGCACGGGATCTTGCACTTGGCCTTGTTGAACCTCACCAGGTTCACACAGGCCCACCTCTCAAGCCTGTCAAGGTCCCTCTGGATGACAAGCCTTTCCCACAGTGTGTTGACTGCTCCACCAGCTTGGCAGCCTTAGCAAATTTGCTGAAGGTGCCCTCAATCCCACTGTCCATGTCACCAGCAAAGATGTTGAATAGCACCAGTCCCAATACAGACCAATGAGGAATGCCATTGTTCACTGGTTCCCACTTGAGCATCAAGATGTTGATCGCAACTCTTTGAGTGTGACCATCCAGTCATTTCCTTATCCACTGAGTGGTCCCTTCATCAAGTCCATGTCTCTCCAATTTAGATAGAAGGATGTCATGCAGGACAGCATCAAATGCTGTGCACAAGTCCAGGTAGATGACATCAGTTGCTCTTCCCTTATCCATCAATGCTGTAACCCCTTTGTAGGCGGCCACCAAGTTTGTCAGGCACAATTTGCCCTTAGTGAAGCCATGTCAGCTGTCACCATTCATCTCATTTTCCATGTGCCCTAGTATAGTTTCCAGAAGGATCTTGCCTCGCACAGAGGTGAGACTGACTGGCCTGTAATTCTCCGAGTCTTCCTTTTTCCTCCTTTTTAAAAAACGGGGGTTATGTTTTCCGTTTTCCAGTCAGTAGGAACTTCACCGGCCTGCCACAACTTCTCAAATATGATGGAGAGTGTCTTATCAAATTCATCTGCCAGTTCCCTCAGGACCCATGAATGCATCTTATCAATTCCCATGGACTTGTGCACCTTTGGGTTCCTTAGATGGTTTCCAACCTGATTTTATGCTATGGTGGTCAGTTCTTCATTCTCCCGGTCCCTGTCTTTGCCTGCTGCAAGTTGCGCAGTGTGGCTGAAGCACTTCCCAGTAAGACTTTCAGTGAGAAAATTTAAAAATTGGCTTCAAAATAAGTTGTTCTGCTATCTCTCCTGAATCCACCTTCCATAATTGAGATAAAAAATACAGGTATAATAAGTAGCACTCTTATGTTGCTCTTAGGCATAATACCAGGATTAATGCTCACTGGGCAGAATTTACCACATTACCCAATGTACTGCTGCTGTTGAAAATACAAGTTCAAATTTTCTCAAACGGAATATTTGGCATCATCAATGTGATACAACTATGAAGTGTTACGAGTGTAGAAGTCGGGAAAAATATTGTTAGCATTTGGAAAACTTTTTTTTTAACTAATCCTTATTTTTTTTCCATAGCAGACCACTGCAATCAGGATGTCTGCTGTGACATGTTATGGTAGCCACTGCTTTTTTTATATCTGACAATAGTGGTTTTTGCCCTGTTTGAAGTAGCAGCACTACAGTCCACCTTTACAGATTTTATAAGGATGTTGATTCCAGTTTAATGAGCATCAGAGAGCATCTGGCAATTATACCCCTGAGGGAGGCTAACTGATAAATTAGCAGACCCACTGCAGCAAGGCCAGGAAAATCTAGTCTTTAAAAAACAGCTCTCAAACACACTCTGCCATACATGAAAAATGTTACAAAGAAAGAACTACTTTATTTTGAAAAAACATTAGTAAGACCATCTTAGAACAAAAACTCTGCCCAGTTCTGGCTCTTTTCTAAATCAGATTTTCCCAGTTGCTCAGCTCCTCATATGGATACGTAGATGTCCAGGAGAACAATCAGGATCACAAGTAATGATAAAACACATTCACATTCTCAGGTTCATAAAGAGTATCAGATACTACTCCAAGGCGTTAATATCTTGGCTACAATGAAGAAGCAAAGAACAAAACAACCCAAGTAAACAAAAGAGTGACCTCACAGAGCAACTGCTTCAGATCCATGTGCTCAGCGGTCTGTCTAAAGAAAGAGGAATTACAGCCAAGGGCTGCCCAAAGAAGAGAGCCAGGGCAGTTTCAATGGTGAGGTGGTTGCTGTATTGCTTCATTCTGATGCTTTCTCTACCACAGAACAAAGATTTCAAACACTATGTCAGAAATAAGGACCAAATTTAAGAATAAAGCAGACAGGAAATGAGGAAATATGTATTTGAATCGTGCTGTCATAAGCAAGTTTCCAACGTAATCAAAAGGACCTGCAATTCACAGGACGACACTATGAACAACATTTTGAGACCAACCATTTTTAAAGTGTAATTTATCACCTGTTATTACAATATGGATGTGTAATAATGTGCAAACATGCAAATCATTTCAGGTATGTTGGAAATGGTGCAATATTTTCAAATAAGTTAGAATAGGAATTACCTGCAGAGCGTCAATGTAGAAGCTTAGCAAATGTTGATTTTTTTTTTTTTTTTTTTTTTTGGGAACAGAGTGAGAATGGGACACTTTCCAGAAGAAAAAGCTGGTAGAGAATGCCAGGAATGGACTGGGGCAAGATAATTGTCACAGGAGGGTGTTGACACTTAAGCTAGCAAGATAGCATGGTAATTCATCTGGCTACGCACAGTTAAACAGTCAAGGGAAAACCTACGGAAAAGGTAAAAGTGACTCAGGTTTTTGTCTGGGGTTAACTGATGCAGTTATAAGGGCAACCGAGAAGTATCTGAAACTAAAAATTGACCTAGTGCACTGTGTACGTACACTTCAAAGACAAGGTGCTCAACAAATAAAAAAGGAGAATAAAACTAAACAGACCTTTTCATCCAGCAGCAGTAAAACTAGAGGGCAGAGAACTACGTTAAATGGCTTAAGCTTGTTGCATCAACAAACCATACCAGAAAGTTATAAAATATGTGTCTCACGGTAGCCATTCCTATGTAACACATTGCTACATAATAAAGCACTTGCATCAAAGTCAAGTTGAACCCTCATAATGACCCACCCCAGAAAACTCAGGCACTAGCGGCATGCGAAGGAAGAAACGATTATGTGAGGAATGCAAAGCCACTAGAAAGGAAAACAATGTATAGGAGCTTCAGTGGAAAAGCAAGAAAACACCGAGGGCCTGGAGTACTGTCAGGGAGTAAAGCAAGTAAAAAGCCATCTTAACGACATAAAAACGTCCCAGAAGATGAAGCACACTCCATTACTTCAGTGGTTGTCAAGCACAGTCAGCAGCTCGCTGTGTTCATCCAGCAGTAAGCGCAGCCTGAAATGTAAATGCACAGAGGTCTGGACTGCACGATAAGACAATTTTAGAAATAACTAAATGATGACCTGTTTCTGATTTCATTTTCCTCTCGGCTGCTGCAGCACTTGTGGAGCTACATGGATAGGAAAGCTGATTGAGTTGGAAAAATACTGAAATATAAGTGACTACAGACAAAGGATTCAGATGTTTAAAATAAAGAACGGTCGTTTTCTTATAATCAGTAACACCTGATTAAAGCTGTGTTTTAAAGCGAAATAAGGACCAATTTCTAATGCTGAATAAATACTGATTATTATGGAATTGTTCTTACTACTAATTTCAGATTTAGACTGGGCAGGAAGACTTTACATTCTTAGTTTGGCATTCTTACTCATATTTGGTCCTACTCACTCAAATTCTTTTCATACCTATCATATGCAGGTGTAAGATACAAAAATACCAAACTTATCCTAGATAGTGCAAAGATTTTTAAGCCCATTTGATTGTGCTCCTCTAGATCTAGGGAGAAGGGAGATTTCACTGCCTGCAGTTTGTTAGAAACTTGTGTCATCCTGGAAATTTTTCAATGTTATTACTGCAAATATAAACTTTGAAAAAAAATGTTAAAACATTACTGTGCAGCAGACTAGAGAAATTTCACAAGATGCTCATTTCCACTTGTGCAGATGTCCAAATACAAGGCTTTAAGATGAAAACTCAATATTTACTATCAACAAATCAAGTAGAAATTATTTTTTTCTGTTTCAATGAAAGGTGCTTCTTATAAAAATAGATGTTAATTCTTGATCTCAAGTTGGCCAACTGAATTAAAATTTCCAGAATTATTCTAATAATAGAGTTTAAATCTCTTTCTTAGTAGAGATTCAAATATTTGTTCTATAAAACCTCTGTAAATACATACATTCCCAATGTATCAATAATACTGTGCCTGCAAACAATTCAAGGAGTTTAAAAGACAAACAGCCAACCTAAAAAAAAAAAAAAAAAAAAAACCAAAGCAAAACCAAAACCACAAGACCTGAGATGAACAGAGCTAAGGCACTTCCCTTCCACTAGTATGAAATCCAACCCTTATTTACAAGGGGCTCCAGGGCATAGTGTGAAGCATATTTTGGCAGCAATCACAATTGCAGTGAAGATGGTATTCTGAAGAAACAAAACATTTTGCATTTACAGTCTCTTTGCTCTTCTTTAACCTTCAAGCTCCTTTAAAAAAAAAAAGGATAATTTTTAATCTCCGTATTACGTGGTATCAAAATAGCACACTTCCAAAGCTGAGAAAACATATGCTGTCAAAGAACAAAATGATCTCTTTGATTCTAATACCTGTGATAGTAGCATGATAATAACTACGTGTGACAACTTCTCCCTACTCTCAAAATAATTATGGCTCTCCAGAATTCAACATCTGCGTTACCAGATGCTACTGTCAACCACGTAAGCAAAAGCACTGCAGAAACCTGGCCAGCCTCCAGAGTTTTTCTCTCAATACCTCAGCAGATGCAGGTGGTTTTCCATAGTCCAATATTTGGAGCACCAAGCCGTGCAAATCCACTTATGTAAACAAGAAAACAGCATCAGCAAATAATGCATCATACCCAAACAAGTTCAGTGTAGTCTGAGACTGACATTTCCGTCAACCTATTGAGAATTCAGATCAGTTTTAGCAGGTCTGACACAAAATCACAGTAATGTCAGGACGTGTTTCTGAAAAAAACATTTTCATTAAGTCATTTTAACTTCAACATTCGCTTTCATACATAGACACAATATGTGCCAGCTGGATGACACACAAGCTATTAAAAAAACAGGCATGTGCAGCAGAATTTTAAAAATATTATATCAGAGCCATAAATCATTCTCTCAAGACACAATCTGCAACTGAGCACCAAACTCCTCAATGAACAGGATGATTTACATACAGTGCAGCTTTTATGGAAGATTTTTTTTCTTCTATTTATATACTTCTGAATTGCTGCAATCTGAAATCAAATTATCTTCAACAGGGAAGCAATCCAAACTCTAACTGAACTTCCTAAATGAAAATAAACATATTTAAAATAGAATTAACTGTAGCCAACAAGTAACAATCTTTCAAAAAGGTGCCTGAAGCAGTTCCAATGCAGAACCTCTCTGAGGTCACGCTCTAACCATCAAACGAACAAGTTTAATACAAAACCAAACAAGAACAAGAAGTCTTTTTCTCCTGATGACTCCTTCACCATTTTGTTTCCACAGCCTGCCAGAGATGACCCTGCCCTGCCCTGCCCTACGTGGCTGCACTTTGACTTTGCTTCTCAAGTCAGCCTGGGACATCCCTTTCCAAGGGACATCCCATTCTCAGAAGAGGCACATAGCATTTTGGGAGGCACCTCCGGCTGCTGCAGCACCTCTCCAGTCCCAGCACTGCTCTCCTGTCACCTAAGAGGAAGATACTTCATTAAAAGCTCCAGCTCCTCTCTTCCTCCTCAATAACGCACTGTGGATCCCCAGGGGTGAAAAACCGTTTTGGTAACCGCTTGACTAACGCACTGATGGGCACACAGAAGGTCGTTGCCACAAATACGGAAGGTCTTCTCCTAACCCAGAGCATCATCACAAAGCTTTTTACACAATCAGCAAATGAGGTCTCATGTGCTTATGTCATTTATTTCTACAGTAAGGAGGTGTGTGTGGGAGGATTAACTTAGATGTGAAATACCAACAAGCAGAGAACTCATCTCCTAGATCTTCGCAGAGTTGTGCAGCCAGAGAGGTAAGGTAAAGACGGTTTCGTAGCCAAAGAGTGCATCCAAAATTCGGTACTTAAGACTTCGGTACTTAGGAATCTCTAAAGGGTAGTGAATGTGTATCAGCCTAAGTGTTCAGATACGTAATTAAGTCAGAAATCATTAGGTGCTTTATGACAGCAGGACTCTAGCTCTACAATACTAAAAGTCAAGGTTTCCACTATAAAAATTCTTTTTTATGCACATAAAAATTAGGTGTCAGAATTATTTCTAGGTTCAAATACTTCTTACAAGTTCTCTTCACCTTCAAGCAAATCAAACTGAAGTGCCCAATCATTTTTAAATGCCATAAGCGGTAAGTGTTAGGGGGCTTGCAGTCTGATACATTCTGAATATTCAGCCTTTAACTTGAACTTCAGCAATTAAGGTTTCATTAGCAGCAGTAGCTTCACCCTCACTCCAACTCTGTGCTTACAATTTTCTTATTTTATACAATTATGGCTAAATGTGCATTCAAAATTTAAGCAGCATAAGTCATGTGTGCAGGCATGAATTTTAGGAAACCAGAGGTAGTGTTACCACTGGTTATTGGCATTTCAGTGGCTCAAACCAGAGGAATTTCACTTCAGGACTCCAGAACACTGGCCACTGTTGGTACAGCTAATAAAAGCATTCAGCACCACAAAGAGTTCCCAGCCTACATGCCTGACAAACCAGATTTTTAAAATCCATACTTTCACAGTCAGAATTATCTTGGTCCTATGCACAGAAATATTTCAAAAGTTTACAAAAAACCAAACATATCAATGTTATAAGCAACCTAATTTGATCTTCCTGGGACCCGTCTCAAAATTATCTATAGCCATAGCTAGTTTTAATTTATTTTTAAGTAAAAAAAAATAACCCCAGTGTGTTAACTCCATATTGCTCAAGTGTGCCAAGACAGACTAGACACTTCACCTAACAAAAAGAAAATATTAAAATGCTCACATTGTTAACCAGAAATAATTTAAATAAAAGACTCTGAACTCAGTCACACAATTGTAAATGCAGAACTAACCTGGGAAATTCAGGGAAAAAAGTGTAAACCTGAAATTGGAATCAAGATCGAATGTTTAAATCTACTTTGAAAGAGGATTAAATTAAATTCATGCTGCTTAGTTACATAATTAGAACATCTCAGAGGTAGCTGCAGACTGGGGTGGGGTATGTGTGCTATCTTTCAGTGACAAAACCAAGGGAAAATGTTGCAGAGGCATTTAAAAAGAGTATCATCTGCCTTAGTTCAGCACATGCCTTTCTACTTCTCTCAGAACCACAGCTCCATTTTCATGATCTTCAGCGTATTGCTTAAAATGATACTTACAACTGATCTTTCTTATGGTTTTTTTTACATTCTTTCCATCTCTAACTGGAACCATAGTAATTTAAAACAAAGCCATGGCTGAATCTGTATTTAGTCAACAACTGTCTTCTGCTCAAATCTGACACAAGAACATGAGAAAAATTCTATGTGATATCCAGGGGGAAATGGACTTTAAAGTAAAACATTTGACTCTTTTTAAAGACAGGTCCGAACAACAAGAACTCATACTTTTCTGACTCCCAGTGTACAGAATTGCTCATGTAACAATTCACGCCTGCCTTTTTTTTAGGTTTGTTTTTTAACAGACAAATCAAATAAAGGTAATTAATTTGAAGAAATCAAAACATTATCTTAGAATACCATCCTGAAAGGAATGTAAGAATACCATCAAGGAGCCTTTCTCGTCCTCGTTCAATCTTCATTTCCCCTAAATATTTAAGCCTCCTCTGAAAAGTCTATTTTTTAGCTACAGAGATAACTGTTTTGTGAAGCTGTACTTTAACATTTCCACATATTCAAGGCTGATCAGAGATAACACTTCCAGTAGGTCTGAAATTCTTTTGGTAAACAGGGTAAAGCAAGTGAAAACTTTGTTACACTGCCTTCAAGATCAAAAAAGGACTTCTCCACAGAGCTTTCCTCCATTACATATATTCAGAGCCATATAATTACCTGCAAGCAAATAATTACTTCAATTTTCCATATCAAGTAGAATATGGTCTCTCTCGAAGTTAGCGCTCAAATAATACTGTAAATGAAAATCATTTGATTTTAATACGTATTCTCAAATATTCCCAGGTCAGTTTAAATACTGTCTCAAAAATATGCTAAGAGAGATCAATTACCTTCCTCTCAGCTATAATAATAATAATGAACAAATCTTGAATGCACCCTAATGTTTCCATGATTAGAAGCATCGGTAGGGGCAAGGAAAAGTAAGATCTTTTCTGGCAAACTTTAATAGCATGCACAATTGACGGTGACGCTAATATGTTGTGGGCAATACAAAAAAGCATAAAGGTGCATCTTCTAGCTGGAGGTGAATCTAGAAGAGAAAGCTAATTGTCCAGTACTCTCCAGTCATCTGTTTAAAGGATTACAAGCACTATCACGATATGCTTTTGGTGCTTCTGGAATTGCTGCCTTTTCATTCTCACTGGGGTCACACTTTTTCTGTGAAGTTACCTCCTTCCAGTTTAGATGAGGCACTGTTTACACGCTGTATCAGAGTCTGGCGTAAGAAACTAGGAGTCTATTTGTGTATGACTACAGTAAGCCCTATGACAATTACTACCATCCTTCTTTGTGTAAAACTACTTTCCCCCCAGTCTAGAAAAAGTAATAACTTTTACTTCAGGATAATATATCTTGAGTTACTGGCGAACTACCAACATTCTCATCCCAAAGTCACTCTTCATGAGTGGCACAACAGCACATCAGAAAAACTTAAGACCCATCTTCAGGTAAATCTGGTTTTTAGCTCTGCTAAACGAAGAGACACATAGTATAATGCACCCAGCAACCTTTTTTTTTTTAACATACAATAAATAAAAGGTCTTAAAATGTCTTTATGCACCAAAAGATCCAGTATATAACCTAATCTTAAAGTTTGGGGGTTTTTTTTGGCTAGACTAGATTATTCAGTGAACACTTTTCAAACACAAACATCATGAATTCTTTGAAGGATAAAATAATTTCTGAGTTTATCATGCTATGCTAAAAGGTGCTGCAGCAATGACAGCTGCTCTGATCTGAGATGAAGCAAACAGGACCAGATCTCAAAGAGTCAGAGCTTTTGGAGAAACCAAACACACGCGAGCAAAGGCAGTTCAGACAAGTCCCTCAGAAGTCAGCAGACGCTGGTGGCATCACGCCCTTTGCCAGGAGGAGGGCGCCCAGCTCAGCCGGGATGCCCTGGAAGGCCCCAGGGATTGCCCTGCGGCGGCTCAGAACGGGTAACTGAGGACAGGCAGCCAAGCAGCAGGACCTTTAGATTCAACAAGTACAATTCTGCAGTCCTGCTAGAAAAAATTTGACATTCGCCCAACATATTCTGGGAAATTACCAGTTTTGAAGATGTCAGGGAGGCAGCGTGTCCAGCTGGGGCAAGGAAGCGCCTGCCGCAAACCAGAGCTACGAGCTGTGCTCCGGAGCTCTGCGCTGCAGCCACCGCGGCAGCTCTTGCGTACCACACGGCCTGTCACGCCAGGGTCAGCCAGCACCTTTCTCTGTTCCTCACCGTGCCACAACAGTTTTTCACCTGTTTGCAAGACACCGCCGTAACCCTCCTCCAGCCTCTGCCCGAGTGCCCCCGGTGTGCCTGGGGCGGGAGGAAAGGAGAGGCAGAGGGGCGAGCAGCCAGCAGGCCTCGGCCCGGCAGAGAGCGCCAGGGCAGCCAGAGCTGGAGGGCTGGGCCTCAGGGCCCCACAGGCCTTCGCCAGGGGCCCCACAGCCTCCTTAGCATAACAGGGACAGAACCAGCCAGGAACGTCCCTGAAGAGTTTCTCACCTGAGGCCCTAATTTGGTAAGGGATAATTTGATCTTTAACGTCAGTCTTAATTACGTTAACTAAGGGGAAGGGATCCAACCGTACTGCCAGCGTTTAATCCCGGGCATGACTCATCCTGATCCAATTAACTGCTTCCCAAACAGCGAGACCTTTTTAACTTCGAGACATGCTACGTCAGGAGAAAGTGAGAGAGATGGAGAAGAGACCTAAACGTCTGCGAGCCCTGCTCTGCCTCGGGGAGCCGCCGATCACTGCTGCCACCACACAATCTGTACACAATTCCTGCAGCACAACGCCGGCAAAACCGTCGGAAGGGAGTGAGATTAATCCAGTAATCCAGCCAGGATGTGACGAAAGCATGTAAAACCCATTTCCAAATCCGTAAGACTCAAGTAGGATTTAATTTATTTAGCTTTGTATTTCTAAAATAATACCAAATGATTCCTGTTTTAACATAGTCTGTTCAAAAAAAAAAAAAAAAACTTTTGCTAGTGGAGAGCTGCAAATCCCAGATAAAGCCCGACCGCCTCACAGTGCTATAAACAGCTCCACGCGCCTTCCAGCAGCCCGGCAACAGCGCCCGGCTCTGCCTCGGCTCCTGTGACTGCCAGAGCCCAAATCCTCTGTTCTCATTCGGTTTGTTAATCAAAGGAGAATATTAAGATCAAACCCTCTCAGGCATCCTAGCTAAAACAGCTCAAAAATAAAGGAAGAGATGTGGTAACTCCAGACATTTAGGAGTTTAATAGCAGCATCCTCTATCAGATGTAATTATCATCACCTATTTATAGAAGCCAATTGACGAAGAGTTACAGAATCCAATTTCATCCGACCATAGCAGACAAGAGGCACAGGCCATAGTGCAGACTTGAGCCTTTAAAGTGTATTGTAAGAACCACTTTCTTCTCTGCCAGAAACCCACATGAAGGCAATGGGATGGTTTGCAGAACAGGGCCACACTGCCAGCCATCAGGACGATCAACTAGGGTGCAATCTTTTCAATCTGCTTTTAAGATTTCTCTTACTCTGCTTATTAGTTTACTTGACCCATAACGTAAAGAGACTTGGCACATGCTGCATTAATGGAGTCGTTCACTTAAAACTGTTTTTACAAGTGCTGCAGAACACATGTAGAAATCACCTCTTGTGTTCCTCCAGCTGTTGTCTCCTGCTTCAAGGACTCGAAGGTATGGACACCAAAACATGCAGGCTATACACCAACTCTCGGTTCATAGATGCCAAACGTAATTTTTAAATGTGGTCAAAACCTCAGTTAACATTCTTGGTTTAAAAAAAAAAAAAAAAAATCCTATTTCAAAAAGAATTCTTATTCCTTTGAGGAATTAAAAAACCAAGTTGCATATTCTGGGTTTGTGTCTGAAAGCAGGAAAATTTTTGATATTGTCTTAGCACTATGTTTAGGAGAAAGAGTGAGCAGTGCTACCTCCTGAGGAACTCATTCCACGTCCAACATACTATTGGTTTCCAAACTTGAACTCCAAGACCTTTTCTGCACGTTAGAAATATGACTGATCTCAGTAGGTTTCAGTAAAATCTCTTTGAGACTGATGAAACACAGAGACTGGGAAAAACAGTAGAAAGGAACGACAAAATCATCTCACTTCTCCTTTTTTACGCCACACATACGTTTTGCCTTGTGTTGAACAATGTAAAGAACATCCAGCAACATAAAGTCATAAGGAAATTCGTTCCATTCATCACATTATCTGTGCTGTATGTTTTTATTTTTAATTTAACACTTGATATTTCAGTCACTGGTTTTGTATTTTTGTCCTGCACTGGACTGAGAAGCCCAGGTATGTATTTTCATGCAGAACTACTGCGGCGCTATGATCGACTATATTAATTTGTTTTATATAGAATACTTATTTCAATATGAATAAGGTAACCCCCCCAACCTATATTTCTCATCAAATGCTAAACAAATACCTTTATCAGGAGTTGAGGCCCATTCTCCTGTGCAGAACTGTGTCCTTAATAACCCTCTGGGCATTTATAACACAGTCATTGTAGTATTTTGAGTTCTTACAGTTTCAAAGAACTATGAACACAAGAAGTACTTCTGGCCCTGGGATTAGAAGGGCAATCAGGTTTCAGCCATGACCACAGGGAGAAGTGGTACTGAACACTGGAATATATGACAGCTTTGAGAAGCACAGTGTAAATGAGAGAACTATAGTTACTATGCAAAATTACACCTATGCATTCACATATGCGCAAACTCCCACTTAAAGGAATAGACAGCTACATGAATATGTATATTTCTGTCTACAGGAAACAGTCTTTACAAAACTTATTTCAATTTAAAAAAGTTTTCTACAAGAACAAAAGGAATACCTGTATTGACTTCCAAAACCCAATGTCTTTTTTTAGCACATAGACTGCATAATCTAGAAACAAATCCCCCCAAAGGGTCTGTGCTAGAATTCTGAGGAACTACGAAAACTTAACTCTTTTTTGTCACAGGGTTTAATTTTCTTAAATAGTTTTCAGAACAAGCAAGATAATACTGAAGAAAATTCTTTGTATTTAAGTCGCTATTTGCACTGCTAGCAATACAGCCGCAGGTTCCATTTGCCTTGCACTGAGCATATAATGAATAATTCAGTTTCTTGCTTTGTTCCCTAAATAGTTGACAGGAAACTTTATTCATGACCATATGGCTTTTTTCTAATGTTGTCTATTTATTTAATCACGTACATCACAGTGTCCATCACCTAGGTTAGCATTTATGAAAAATAAAAGCATTCAATAACAATTACTAACAATCTGCACTGCATCAGCCTTGGCTCTCACAGAGCCTTCGACCAGAAACAGATTCCAGAACCACTGGGAACGTGTTCCTGCCTTGATCACAATTATAACTGCAAATATGTGAGCACTCTGCTAAATCACAGCTGCCCTGCTGGAACAGAAAAAACAACTCCCATCAAAGACCTACTGACATTTTCATGGTCTCCTGATCCATTTTTAACCATCAATCCTTCATCCCACTGCCCCCTCTCTTCACATTTTGGAGAACTTCTGGGCTTCTCCAGTCTACAGGCTCCAGTTTGCCACTTGAGCAGAAGTAAAATGTGTTCTTGCCTGTAGTATAACCCAAGTACTGGATAGTTGAGTCAAGGCAGCATACTTCAAAACTTTGGTCACTCAGTCACTTCTGTATTATGTAGGAGGACTATTGCATCCAGTCTTCAGCCATACTCTAACTTGCAAAGGAAACAAATCCCAAATTATTTCCTTTCTTTAGACCCAGATCTCAGCAAAGATACTGCAATTCATACAAACTCCTCTCTGAAGAGCTTACTGAAATTTGCTGTAGAGAAGTCCACCTTTGATGGGGTTGTAACGCCCACAACAATAAGCAATCTTTTCCCTTAAGCCTCACAAAACCCACTTAATTAGCCTCCTGAATAATGAAGTTTGAGCACCCATTAAAAAAGGTAAAACAAACAAAACATTCAGATGTTATCTGCTCACTGCAGATATCGTCTCAGTTCTGTACATAACCAACTTTCACAAAATATAGGGAACGAGATGAAGTTGGTTGAGGACCAGATACTGCTTTGGCAGGAAACATGGCGCACATGCACACAATTTCCAAACAATTTTATTTCTGAGGCATTTCAACACTTTGATAATAACATTTCAATTCAATTCTCAATTTTGATATTTTACTAAAAGAAAAAAAAATAAGAGTATTCCATCTAACTGTAATATTTCCACCTTTTCGCCCTTGGAAAAAAAAAAATCTCATAAAATAAGCAGAGCATGAGCCAGTTTAACTCGGACAGGAACTAGTTCATCAGGAAGTTATACATACATAAACTTGAGTCAATTCCATATGTCTAGGGGAAACATCAGCTTACACGAATGATGAGATTTCTCGCACATTTAAAGAGACTGAGGAAATTCAGGCACACATACAGATCTGCTGCATTATTTAACTTTTTCTCCATAAGCAGCACTCTAGAAATTTAAGAAAAGCCAACCAACTTGTTTAATTTTGAACAATCTAATACTGTGCAAGTTCCAAGATTACAGGGAAAAGCCTCAACTTTTCAATATATTTCATATTTGTTTCAGCCTGGCAGCTACTACTTTGGAAACTCATCAGATTTCAAAGAGAATTGAACTGAGAATAGAAGCCCCTTAATGCAAGACTACTGGAGAAGACTATTATTAAAATTGATTATTATTCAGACAATATCAATTTAATTATCCCTGATCGATTCCTAGCAATGCTCCTTAGTACCCGTCAGTTACGAAGGCTGCACGAACAGTAACTTAATACTGCACAGTAATTTGCAGTCCTGCTGCTCCCAGTAAATTTGGTAACAGCCTGACTTATTAGCAGGCTTCTAGTAAATAGCTGTCATAGGTGCTGACTGTAGGGAACTGGATGTCAAAGCACCACCAAAGAGGGCTGAGAAAAGTCTTTCCCCTCGAGGCTTTGTTAATTTGATTTAAGTGTACAGGCAGGAAACTAATTGCTAATTGCTGCAGCACATACCATGGAATCACAGCACTCCACTCACGCCGTATCTCAAGAGTGCCTATAGACTTTACTTTTATACTCTGCTGATGAGAGATGCATCCTAAACAGGAATTTCTGAGTGTTCAGGGCTTAAGAAATTTTACAAGAGTATTCTGCAATGCCCTGTGCCACCATCTCCTTGGAGAAAACAGCCACCCTCTGAGCACACTGCATCGCTGAGAAGCTGAGAGGCAATACAGTCAACTCTGCAGGATCAAACTCTTGCAGTTGCGTAGGCAATTAGTAGATAGTCCACGTACCAAGTGATTAAAATTGTTAAGGGGTTTTGTTCTGGAAGGTTTGTTTCCAGTATCTTTGTAAGTATATCCCTGGGACCACTAGCCAAAATTGCTAAGTCTCCTTGTATTGAGTTGCAAGGACTGGACAGTGGAGGACAACTTGGTCCAATTTCTGCATCCTCTGGTCTATCCCCACTGGAGGCAATTGGCCTAAAATGAAAACTGGCTGTCATGTCAGCAGGCTGTGTGCTCTCTGCCTTCAGATTCAGAAGAAATATGGTTTGGTTACATCTATAAGACTGATGGATGGCAACGCAAATAAGTCTTTTGCCTCTAAATACTGCCTTTTAGCCAGCATAAGTGTCAGAATTGCTCAGAAATGTCAAGTATTTATCTTTTTCAGGTAGAATCAAGTACAGGGCCTATCACTCAACAGAAGTTTTTTAAAAGGTATGGCTTTTTAAAATCCATAGATGTTTCACCATCTGTTCTAGTTTGTTATGTTGAAATAGAAACAATCCCCTGAAAATCTGAGCTTTCCAAAGAGCACCAAACACCTACAGGGAAAGGGGAGAATGAGAAGTCCTGCGACCAGAGCGGCAAACAGGTAGATCCAAGGATCATCAGTCCCTCCCTGATCCCTCCATTACTCCAAGTAGGCAGGAGTGAGGAATGCTAGACCTTTAAAAAGCAAATTACTCCCTCATTCATGCTGGCACAGCTCATTTCATCATCTATCAGGAAAAGTAGTACTTGTCACCATTCACAACTGCTGTTCTAATTGGGACTAAATCGCCCCACGCTTTCCAGCAGACATGGTAAAGAGCTAATGGCCATGGAAATGGGTTCTTCCTCTAAACCCTAAACCACACTTCTGCTGAGTTTGAGACAAGGTAATCTTTAAAGTAAGGAAGATTATGCAATCCAAAACTAAGTGATCAAAGCAAAATTCATTTATATGCTATACCCTATCCAAAACTGGTGTTCCTTTGTCTTGGAAAATGTGAGGCATTGTAGAACATGCAGACACCGTGCAGGAAAGCTCTCCAATGGCAGAAGTTCAGGAGTCAGGTCCTGTTCCACCTAATGCAGAACAGGACTGTGACCCTCAGTCCCCTGCGTCCTGTGTAACCTCTCAGCAGTGCTGAGCTGTCCCTCATCTTCCTCTCTCAAATTCATATGCTGAGCTTATGCACTAAAAAGGCAAATTTATGGGGCAAAAACACCCTAGAAAATCATCTTCAATAATTCCAATTAGCTGATCTCTATATAATGCTACTCCACAAAACTCACTTCCTGGAATGATATATTTATATTAAAATACTCAAAAGGCTCATTCTCAGTTTTCACACTGATGACATACGGTGTCACCCAGGATATCACATACAAGACAAATTCTCCTGCTTCTCTTCTTTTGAGAGAAGGTCTCAGAGGCCTGGCAATCTCTCTTTCATTTTCTTACATCTCAAAGACAAACTAAAATACCGTTTTTTTTTTTTTTTTTTGGTCTTTAAAGAGTTTAACTGGTAGGTTGGCTCAATTATGATTTTCTTTTTCTTTTCCCTAGCACCAAAATGTTGGTTGGTTGAGACTGGAGCAGTAAGACAGAAGCCATTCATGTGCACTGTGACAGATAAGGAAATTCTTTAAGGGACTCATTACTTATTATGCTGATGTGGCATAATACTGCTTATTGGATCTAATTCATTATCACACTGGTGTACTGCTTAGAGAAATTATTTTAAGGCAACACTGTGTACTTCATTTACAAAGGACACAGTTATAATAGAAAAACCAGACTTTACTGTAAATGATTTCCCAAATCAAATATCTAACAATCAATATACTTTTATGGTTACCATTAAAAAAACCTAATCAACCAAGAGGAAAAATTGTTCTCAGTGAACCACATGGTGGACTTGAAACATGAAACACATCTTTTCACTGCTAAATAAGCCATAAGCTAAGACATTTCTTCAAAAAGGAAGAGGAATTTTATAAGCATACACTGTAACTGACCCTAAGAGGAACAAACTTACACCTCCTTGTCAAGCATTATATCAATATAATCCTTCTTTCTTTCATCTACAGAAAACCAAATGAAAGAGCTATGTTTGGCAAGTTAAAAAAAAAAAAGGCAAATTGAATGAAGTCAAACAGACAAGGCTTTTTATCAACACCTCTGAAGTACAGATATAACCTATTTTTTGGTGAAAAAAGAAGATCATATTTGACATAAGTGGGTATCTGGAGCCTAAATTTATCAAGTCACTGTTCCACAGATACAGCTCGGGTCACACAGGGCATCTTTCTTCCACAAAAAGCATCTCCCCATGTTCTCAGAGCCATTCTTCACTGGGGAGGTAGCAGGAGGGTAAGCTGGAATTTTGACTTGTTTGACATTACTCTTATCTCCTTTCAAAAGGGGCTTTGTACTTATAAATACACATCCAAAATTACCACGTGAATAAAGAGACTCCCAAGTGTTTACACATTATGGGAATGCAATAACCCTAGAGAGCTTACTTTGCTCCTGGATACCCAGAAACTGCTGATATCCATTTCTAAAGATGTAGTAGGCAGGACTTCACACACACAATAACTACCTGAGGCTGATACACAGGAGGGCATAGGATGTTTTGCTTTTTCAAATGCATTTTTCTATTGTTGGCATGACAAAAAGCAGGGCAGGGGGCACAAAGACAACTGCTCAGATCACAAAGCAAGAGAGCAGTGGTCTAGGCAGCAGCCTGCTACCATCAGCTATGCAGACATCAGTAGACAGCCATTAATTAACAGTAGCTGTTAGAGGAGTAGGGATAAAATGGGTCTTTCCTAAGGCCAGCAGTCACCAGAGTCCTCCTTTCTCCCCTACCCCCTTCCTTTAGAAGGAGTGGCTCGGTTCCTGCCATGCCTTCTCAGTCCCAGGACTGCAAAGGCAATTTTGCCAAGCAGCAGTCTGTAAATTTAATTCGGCCCTAAGTCTCCAGAAGTGAAATTTTCCAAGAAGTTCTGAGCTGTCTTTGCTCATCAGGTCTGTGTTTCACAGGCTTTACCTGATAAAAAGGTTTGAAGCTCCAAGGTTTTAACAGAACTGATTATAACTGATCAGGGACAGGAAACACTTGGGTAGGGAAGTTACTCACTTCACTTTTAGAAAAAAAAAGTCAACTCCTTTTCTCCTTGCATAGGCACTTTTGCTTCTTCAGCCATGACCGTGCAGGAGAGCTGCTGCTGCCTACTCTCCCAAAGCTCTTTGAAGAATTAAGCCTAAGTTATGGATGGCACCAGGCCCCAGTGACAAATCAATTCTTGCCAGAGACGGATTTAGGAGATTCTGCAGGTGATATTACCAGCTGGAAGACGGAACAGCTATGCCTCCAAAGGACAGTTAGTTACAACTAGCTGTATTACGAACGGATTTAAACCTCCCTATTGCTCGAGGGGCAAAAAAAATGATAGTGAAGAAAACACTGAAGTGAGAATAGACTGGATGAAAAAGCAGAGTTCAAAGATAGCAGCTGCTCTATAGACTCGATGAAGAGCAAAGCAAAGACTCTTCTGTCTGTGTCACCCCCAGTCTTTATCATGGAAAAACTTATCCAAGAAGACTGTGAATCTCACAGCAACCAAGACATATGACTGGTGAAACGAAGTACAGAATAGAGGGGAATAAAGATACAAGAATGTTAAAAATAATGTTTGAGAGAATTAACTAATCTGACTGATAAGGTATAGCTAGAGACATCATCAACACAACCATCCATTTTTCTTTACTCTTACTATTCAACATGAATGTCTGTTGAGTGGTTTAATTTACAGAAGTCAACCCCAAAATTACAGCTTCCTAAAAAAATCATGATAGCCCTGCATTTTCAAAACAAATTAGGATTATTTTTTATCTGGTTTCAGAGCAACAAAATTGAAATTTCATATAGAATAAAAATACCACCTCTCCTATTTTCCCTATCAAAATGCTATGTTAAACATACAACCCATATATTTCCTTTAAGAAAAAGATGCCAAATTGGATAGCAGTAGTTATTGTATCTCACAAGACTGTATTTCTGCTACTTTTTGTGCTTTCATTACCTTGTCCCTTTAGATTTTGTTAATAACACTCAACTCAAACCTTAACTGATAACACTCACCCGAAGCTCAGTTTGCACAAAAAAGAAATTTATGAATTCCAAAATAGAAAAGCTTTGCAACATATATGAGGACCAAAACCTTGGCAGCCGGTGCCAGTAACCCTGAAGTCAGTGACGCTCCCTCTAACACCAGACCAGGTTGTCTCAAGATTTTTCCCTTGTCATCTTCCTGAAGATAGGGCAAGAAAAAAAAAAAAAATCACCCAGGAGGCAGAGCACTACGTAGCACAAATGACAAACTTGTCTTTAATTTGGGGAAGGAGGTGGCGAGGGGGATCAATTCCACTCATTATAAACACAAATCTCAAATAAATAAGTTGCGTGGTAAATGACCATTGGATAGTCAACCTGTACCTGGGAGACGGACAGGATAAAGATCCACTTTAGCACCCCCTATCTTAAACACAGCCAGAAGGAAAAACAAGCTGAACTTTCAAAAGCACCTCAGTAATATTAGAAATCTGAATCCCATCTTAAGAAGTGGCTTTAAAACGTCAGTTTTCATGGAAAATTGGACTCGTTCACTTTTCAACAGTGTGCTTAGCAAAATGCTTGGGTGTTTTTGTAGTTTTGAAACTCTGCCTCTCTGACTACGCATTTATTATAAACTTTAGAGACTTCCACATCTAAACGCATTTGTCACATTTGAAAATAGGACTTTTTCTATTCTAGCAGCCCAGACACACTCCTCAGGGAGCAAGACCACAGACTCAAAGCACAGATGACTACTCTCCAGCTATGCCCTCTTGACACACTCTCTCTAAAAGGGCTCCAAGAACTAAATCTTGCCTTGGAGTCTCAGCGCAGCTGTCCCAGGTGATAGCCAGCTCGCAACCTATATGTTTTACCTGCTTTAACCATCTGTGTTACCCTGGGTAAGTTCTGCTGGTTAAGGATATCATTTTAAACAGTGCCCAATGTATTCTGTATCTCAAATTCTAATAGGTCTCTTGGATAGGGGATTTATGCCCTATTCATATTTACCCTGAAGGCTTCCGGGAGCTATGCTACACCCAGCTTGAACTGAAACCTTTTCTTATCTCCTCCAAAAGAAAACTGAAATCATACCTATGGCACAAACATACGACGCTACTAGATTCCTGTCAACTCAGTAATGTTTGCAGAATTGTGCCTGATTTTACTAGTTCTGGCTTTGCCCATACTATGAAGTAGTTTGTTTCTCTTAATAAATATTTATCCGGGCAAGTTTAATACACTCTTAAAATGTTAGATGTACTGAATGAATGTTATTAACAATATTTCTCCTAATTTTTGTCAGCATGTAAAACACAAAGTGCAGGGTAAGGAAAACTCTTCATTTTTTTTGTGGTGACTCCTGTTCCCCTTTCAGGCACCTCTGACAACCAACTTAAGACCTCTTGAAATCTCTGAAACATCAGGAGTAAACTGATTTCTACTTTTTATCATCAACATTGTAAGTGCTTCCCTACAGGGAGTGGGGGCTTACGGAAGTAATTGTTACTTGGGCTGTATCATTAAATCAGGCAACTTGGCCAAGGCCAGTAATTGCAACCATGCTAAACTGCACTGAATTTTCATAGTGTTGACATTTAGTAAAAAGCAAGGGGCAAAGCTGAAGGAATAATAGCCAACATAGCGATTTTTCTTAACTAATGGTTTCTAGTATGTCTGCTGGGAAAAACACTTAATGTGGACCTGGCTGATGTAGACAGCCAGTATGGGACTGACCGAAGAGCAGCACTCGAGCTCTCAAGAGCCTCCCAAGGAGAAGCTCGACAGGAACACCTGCAGCTCACATTTCAGCAACTCATTCCCAAAACAGACTGGCAGAAAGGCTTCATTCAACTGGCACAGAACCCAGTCCAAATCCCAACAAGATTAACACAAGTCCCCTGGTGCACTTCTGCAACCTCTTTCGAAGCCTGGAGGGTCCCAATCCTCAAACCTTATCCGACCACAGGAGATTTCCTCCCAGTAGAAAGTTCCCGCTCCAAACATTAAGGCAATGTCTGCTTGGGCAATATGATTGACACTGCTGTGTCTTTTGCACATTTTTTTTCTCCCTAAGTCCTTTATCAGTACTGTTAGCAAAATCCCTTACCATTATTGAGTCTGATCTAAGTAGTAAGCTAAGAAAATTAAATTAATGTCATTCTCAGTAACATTTAGAAGTTGCAAGCTAAGCAGCTGCTACTTATTCCCAGTAACTCAACGTATATTATATTGAAAGAAGTCTTACAATAACATATTGATTCTGTCAGGTTTGGGCTTTTTTTTTCCCCCCCAAGCAATATATGTTGTGTGTCCCATATTTGTGGGGCTACATATATGCAGGTTTCATTGCCGTAGTGCTGACTCTTGACAAGCAGATGTTGAGGAAAAGCAACACGAGACAAAAGCCGTCTCAGGATCAAAATGTTAAGAAAAAGCTTGTGGGAAATGCAGTACACCAAAAGCATTGATTGTGTATTTATATACAGAATCAATAGGTAGCTGAATTAATGCTTGACTACATTTGCTGAAATCATGCTATTACATAGCAAAAAAATCCCCACAAACAAATGCTAAG
The DNA here is from genome assembly GCA_009769605.1 of Bucorvus abyssinicus. Taxonomy (NCBI): domain Eukaryota; kingdom Metazoa; phylum Chordata; class Aves; order Bucerotiformes; family Bucorvidae; genus Bucorvus; species Bucorvus abyssinicus. The sequence continues at coordinate 6,503,482 of CM020035.1, read as the reverse complement.
AATTATGTTAATTAAGGGATAGCAACTACAAAAGTTTAAAGTACTCATATAGTTCATTTTTCCTAAAGTCCAGATTCTCACTAATATCCTAACAGCTAGCTGAAATAGTTTGAAAAGTGCTGAAGAGTTTCAAGTTTTTAAACCACGCTTAAAAATAATAAAATGCCAAGCGATTCCCAGTCCCCAAACACAGAGTATTGGAGTATTACCCTGAGACTGCCAGACTTCTCTGCTATTTGCTGTAATTTGTGTAATACCCAATCAGCAGGGCTTAGCTTATTCCAATACTTTGTTCCTAACTAAGCCTAATGACAGAATCCAGTTCAACTTCCTCTCAGAGAAGACGAAGACGTTACTTTTTTAGCATTTGGAATCAACATTTTTCATCACCTATTCTCTTTCCCAATATGAAAATAACTAGTTTTCCATAACATAGAGTCAGTTCAGCACATGAACGCTGACACGAAATCCTTCACATCTATTTTTTCCTTTGACTTTAGTAACAGTGTTGGCTCAAAACATGCTACAGAATTTTAGTCTTGGTTTAGCAAATGTAATAAAAGATAACTCACGTTAGAAGACTTCTGTGGGTACTTTCAATGTATTTCTGATCTGCTCAAGAACAACACTTTGGATGTCCAGGACAACAATCCTTTCTCACCTCAGGTATGTAAGTCTTGCTGCTTCTGAAATGGTACTGATCAAAAAAGCAGCAATGTGTTTCCTTTTTCATGAAAATGGAACTTGCAGTTCCAGAACACAGAAATAAGCTCATCTCCCCCCTCATATAGAAATAACCTTCAAGACTTGGCAGGGAAACCTAGTTTCTTCCAGATTCACTGCTACAGAAAAGTGATTATACTCCAATACAAACGAGTTACACAGACTTTCACAGAAGTGAAAAGATTCCACGTGGAAAAAAAAAAAAACAAAAATCAAACCCAGTCAGTAGATATTTTACAGCAGTTTATATTCATAAAACAGGTATGAAAGGAAAAAAAAACCACACAGTCATTCAGAGGTCGTTTTTTTCCATCCTAAACCCATGCAGACTAAAGATTTATTTCACCATATAGAGTGAAAAAACAAAAGCCAGGATTCACTTGTGTGTCATAGATTAGATGGGGACTTTCTTAAAGTACGAAATATTACAAAACGCCACCTAAAAATCTTTTTCAACGATGTTATTTGACAATTGACTGGATCTAGGATCTTGTCTGTCATCTGTATTTCTATTCACTTTGAATTATCTATGCTTTCCAATTCATGTATGTTAAAGCTAATATTAATATATTTAGCAACAGAATGTTATTAAAGCAAAAACTATAATGATGAACACAAATCCACATTGTTCAAAATTACTCTAGTTTCATATATGTTTATGAATGCTTCCCAAGCATCATGTAGTTAAAGATGTCCCTGCTCACTGCCCAGAGATTGGATTAGATGACCTTTAAAGGTCCCTTCCAACCCAAACCATTCTGTGATTCCATTATCATGAGAAAACGTCAAGGTTTCTAAATAAAATTCCACATAAACCAAATCATAAGTCTTCACATAGGCAGCTGATTGCGTTTAGACAAAAACATGGCAAGGTACCTACCTGTAAATCTGTTGAATATTTTCAGCTTTGATTTCCTTGAGAATTTCATGGTAGATATGAGGGTTATTTGGTTCTTGAGATGCTGGGGGAGAAGGGCACTTCTTGCGCGCATAATATCCTATCAAAATCCCAAAAATAAATAAAATCAAAGCAGTGCAAAATACTTTCAGTATCTGAAAAAAACTGCAGCGGTTGCTCTTTGGTGCCTGTCTCGTATAGTGTGAGACATAGTCAGGGTCTTCCTGAAGCCGCTGGAATCTTCCTTTTGGAGAAGATGAAGGCTGGATGGGCTCGAGATCAAGGTCAGGGCTCTGCGAGTTTCCCAGGTGATGCGGGACCGCACCATCCAGTGGGAAATGGTCAAAGCCAGGCTCCTCCAGCTCTTTTTCCATGTCCCATTCCAGTTCCAGCGCTGTGGCTTGGAGCTCATCGTTGTCAAGGTACGGAGAGTGCCCCTGTACTCTCTGGTCTGCATTCACTTTGTGATAGGCCATCTTTTTATCTGTTAAAAGACAATTAAAAAAAAAAAACAGACAACTAAATGTTTGTTTCCATATGTATACATAAACAATTTATTTATTCTTTGTAAACCTGGGAGAACTGAACATACACAATAAAAAGGAAAAACTTGAGTTCTCGGTATTTTACCCTCCCTGTTTCCATTGTCCTGACTTTTGTAGGACCAGCAGTCCCATAAATATCATCAGAAGGGAAAGTCGACAGTTAAGGCAATATCACACATTGTAAGAACATGAATAAAGGGAATTCACAAGTGCCAAAGGCAAAACACAAAAAAAGTTATTCTATTATTTTGTCAGTCCCCAAGATAGTATTAAAAAATGGAGTGAAGGCACGGAGTTTCCAAAACAATTATTTATTACCCGAAAGTAATTTTAAATCTTAACAACTGTGTGTATCAATTTCATTTCACACACCATACAAAATAATGCTATTGAAATGAAGTTGAAAAAGTAGAAATCATATAACTTTCCCGATTTGCTTCTAAACACGAGGAAATGCTAAGTTAAAAAAGACATTTCAGGGTGACGCTGTACTTACACATCAATAAAAGGCTTCCATTTAGACGGAGCATTCTATTATTTATAGGTATTTTAAATGCATAGCTCCTGAATGACTGATGAATTTACTTAGAAATTGTCCCAGCTGTTTTGCTCCACTTATTTTTCCCATTTTAATGAATCAAAAGCACTGCCAGGTAAGTATTTATATCAAAATCATTCCTTTAATAGTAAGGTATATCTGTGGCACTTCTAGAAATTTCTATAGAAGTTCAAGCCCCCTAAAGGGAACTCTGACCTCCATTACAAACATTCAAAGTCAATTTTCAACAAATCATTTTTAACAGACTGCAACAATAGGGTGCCGTTTTCCTCCATACTTTGACAATAGCGATTCCATCACATAAGCATCTGTAATTTAGGGCTTTTCAGACTCACTCATCAACTAGAATAAAATGAAGATAAAGATATTAAACCTCTCACAGTGATGGATATGGGACTGACACCTACAACACTACATTATCCTTCCATTTTTACATTTTAAGGTATTTTCTTTCTCTAAGACTTATCTCCAGATAACATTATTGAGGCCACATAATAGATGAACACATTCTAATGGCAAAGCAGAATTCAGCTTTTTGAAGCTCTCTGAAGAAACCAACCTGTTAGAAAGCATTGATATAATGAAACAGCCCATTGTTCACTAAAAGACTCTAGCTCTATACAATACCAATTTACAGATCCTATTTTCCATATAAATAGCCCTCACCTATAACTGTCAGCCAGTCGAGGAACAGCCAAGAGACCCCACACTTGAGGTACACATTTCAAGTGTGTACTTAGCAAATTAATTCTCCGCCTACCGCCCAAATCCTTCTACATGCAGTGGAAGCAACAGAGTTTTGAGCGAGCTGAACTAAAGCATCATAAATTAGAGTGAAAAACTACATTATTTAATTTAAATAAAGATGACAAATGTTGTCTTTACATTCCAGTTGAGTCAACAAGTGGCTTATGCCTGTGAAGCCACTGTGGCTGAACTTCATGAATTTTCTGTTAGCCCAGCCCTCAGGTTTGTGAAGGTCTCTCTGGAGCGCTACAATCCAGTGGGTCAATCTCTTCCCCCACAGCTGTGCATCACCTCAAGATTTCTCAAGGGAGCACACTGTCTCCTCAACCAGGTTGTTCAAGACGATATTTAATCATGTCGGCCCCAGAACTGACCCCTGGTGCACTAAGCTTCTTACCAAACACTGACTGGACATCAAGAGATTTATTAATATTCCTTGGAAAATTGAGCTAACCAATTTTCAAACTATTTATCTGCCCTTTCACTCTGTCTTCCTCCTGTTCTGTTGGTGGAGGAATTAATTTGCAAACCATCAGTGACAGAGGTCACTACTAGATAATAACAACTGCCTAGCAACTTCATCTTTCCAACTCCATTTCATACTGCTTTTTATTAGAAATTTAAGAGAAGTGTTTTGTCCTTTAAAAGCAAGACAACTCATTCCTGTCTTCCATAAATACATTATTTTGATTCCAGAATTACTACAGATTAAACAATCTGCTTTAGACAAATAAACAAACCCTTAACGGATTACTACAGTAACACTCACGGAACAGGATTTAAGGCAGTTTTTCAGGTGCAGCGGCATGGCAAACATTAATATTGCTGAGCTTATAAATGTTGACCATTGCATACCCGTGGTAGTTTAAGTTCTCTGTACTTATGTCATTTTAAGAATGTATATAATCGTTCCATGGAGTGCATTAATAAAGGTTATTTATATCTACACATAAGCACATAATAAAAATTCCTATGAAATTCCTTTAAATGGCTGTTAATGCAGATAAGTAGCTACCATTCTGCAGCTTTGTATCTCAGCAATTCAATTTTCATACAAAGCACCAAAACCAGTTACCTCACTACAGAAAATAACAAAACAACAAAAAAACCAACACCCCCCCCACAAACAACTAAATGAACTAAAATAAAAATCAATATTCAATTCAGTTTTATATTTGAGATCAGTCTTTGGAGTACGGAATCTTCTTCGCAATGCATGTCCTTCAGTTAAAGAATGCAAAGAATGCAAGAGTAGCCCCAGTTACCACCTTCACTTTCTCTACTAACGTTGCCAAGTTCATTATTTGAGTGCAAGGAGACAGCAAAACATACCACAAATTATCTGTGTATTTATCCGCGTCAACAGTGATTTTAGAAAGGGGGGTCTTGGTCTCAAGGTACAAGTCATTTGTGCCATGTAATCTGTATTCTCAGTTCTACTTAGATTTTAGCTGGTTAAGGAAGCAGGCATGAGTTAAAGATTATATTTTAAATGTAATTTTAGGTAGGAAATAGAAGGATAAAGAAAACACTACTTAGAGAATAACAAAACAAATAGGCAATAGAAACATGGATAAACTATGAAGTTAAGAAAAAACCACAGTGATACTCTGGCTCCGTCTTTATAACACAGACCACAAAATGAACATAATTTTGAAAGACACTTTTGAAAACTTCAGGAGATAGAAAATCCATCCCATCTGCCAGCAAGCTGTTTCAACATTTAATTGTTGTTAAATACATGTTTTATTTTAAAGATAAAAGAGCAACTGCAAAGTGCCAGAAGTCTGAATGTGCGCTGAGCGACCTTTAAAGCCATTCCATAGGGACAGCAAAGGGGACCATCAACTCCGCAATACTGGACAGACCCAAGCTGATGACCAGTAAAGCTGATGTGCATTTCTCTACTTTCACTTACTTGGGGGAGAAAGTTTATAGAGATATATAGATATACACAAATATCCATTCAATTAACTACCAAAGAAATCAGGAGTCAGCTTTATCAGATTACTATTGCCTTGATGAGCCCATTTCAAACCTATCTACCTGTTCTTTGATCTTAAAACCAACGCATTTACACCCTGTCTGACAGGTACATCTTACGAAACAACCAGAAACTTGTTTTTGTTACAGCTTTCCTGCTTGAATCTCTTATCTATGAAGCCTTTGAGAACAATATAGTCAGGACTCCATGAAACAGCGTGGCGTCTGTATCATTGTCATTCTCTAATATCTCTGCAGCAGAAAGGTCAGGTTATACGAACACTTTACGAAACCAACAAGGAAAGACCAATATGACTATATTACAGGAAATTCTTTCTGACTGGTACTGTAGTTGTTAAATCCAGTTCATAAATAGCTGAGAGGATTAGCAGGATCACACATAGCAGGAAGAGCGGCGAGCGTTAACGTGCTGCCCATAGCAGATGCCTTCCTGGGCTGTTCATTACTGAAAAGGCACGTTTTACCCAGGAATTGTACTAAAGGAATTGTGGCCTCTTTGTAGAGCCATAAAACCAAGTTGTTGGCTAATCTCATTTTTAAAAGTTCTGTCATTTTTATTTTCTTCTCGGTATCTTCCATACAGATTGCTTTTGCTTTAAGTCCTTGTCATCTTTTTGTGCCTAAGCAAACCCCCAGGGAGATATGTCACCTGTTTGAAGGGCAAATAGCTGTACTCATCATGAAAGACAACACCCACCACACATACAGGTCTTTAAAGTGTATATGACAGCAATTTAGTACTTGGTTAAATGAGATAATGCCAAGTTTCAGGCCTAGACAAATCTCTTCAGAGTTATAAATCCCTAACAATAGTTATTTGCAAAAGAGATTATGATGTCCTTGTCAACAGCAACATTACACTACACTGCAATCCAAAAAATAACGTGATATTTCCGTCACCGCTTCCTTAATTTTCTGCAGTAATGATTTCGTCCTTCCCTCACGTTCAGGATACAGGCTTGGCAACCAGTTCAGTTACAGTGGGACAATTAAGTTCCTTATCACTCTGCACAACCACGTTTCACTAGCTGACTCACAATGGGAAAGGATGTGCAGCGTTGTGGCCGAAGAGAGAACAGAGAGATAACACTTGAGAAAGAAGGTGTAGAACACAGCTGAGTCCAAGTTATCTCTTCATGTAACACCAATAAGTACTTTTTGACATACGCATGTCATGTATTTAACTTCATAATCTCTCATCTACTTTACTATATCATGAACAGCCATGCAGACGCAGATACTATTAATATTAACACAAAGGATGACTATGAGATAAGATCAGGGTCTGTAAAGCACTTTGATTGATAAGCCTTGCTCACAATGACGTCCAGTTGAAAGCAAGAGTTAACTTGCCTGTCAAAGCAGTGATCAAATGCATCAGCTGCTTGAGCTAGAAAATCCTGGGACACCCAGGTGTGCATAGGTACACAGCTACGTATTTGCCTGCTGCCTTTTCAGAATCTTTGAAATCCTGGGGCTTGGAGAAAGAATTGCTAGGAAGCTCCTCCTCACCCAGCAGCCAACTATCACAAAGATGAGGCAAGACTCAGCTGTCTCTAATACGCTGGGCATAGAACTTTTCCTTCCTCAAACATGTTTGGTTTGCAAATACCTATTTGCCTGAAGCAAAACTCAGACATATTTACTGAACCTGTAGTAGCTTACACCGTATCATCTGTGATACATGCATAGCCTACCTAGGAGGTTTATTAAAACTACAGCATAATCAGATCCGTTTAAGTGGCTCTGCTAGGGAGTCTGTGCATCTCTCGTGGTACGTGCTGTGCTACTGCCTTCGCTTTGCTTCCGTCTTCAGAACAGCTCTTCCCTGCGGTTCGAGCAACAACTCACTCTTGTAGCTGCTCACTCTTTACCACACTCATTTGCAAACATCATTAAGAGTCTCAAACAGGGAGGGAGAAGCTACACAGACACACCCTAGTTCATGAACTAATCACTCGTCTTTCCTTTGGGTTCAACACTCAGATCCCGCTGCTTTCCTCGGGAAGGGCACCGTATGGGATTGCAGTGCTTCTGAAAGCACAGAAGGGGATGGAGAACGGGACTCCCCGCACTAGGAGGGATGTGCTGGGTACGTGTGTTCACACACCGTTCTTCAACCAGGTATTCATTCATGGCTTGGCTTCGCGGACGAAGATTTGGGAAGGGCTTTAAACGTGAGTACACCCTTCAAGCCTGCGCGGTGGATTTTTTAGGTGAGGCGCAGCGTGCGCGAGACTGGCCCCACCCTTTACACCTGAGGTTCATCTGCCAGGGCCGAGCGAGCTTGGACGGTGACAGCGAAGTCCTCAGGTCGTAGGTTTGGTTAGAGTATCCTTCTCTTAGATGGATGGCCTTACAGGGCTAAACGAGCTCCATCTGCCCGGGTTTGGAGTTAGAGTTGTCCTTCTCCTAGGATGGTTGCCCGAAGGCTAGTGAGCCCATCCTGCCCGTGGACACACTTTGTCTGACCCTTCAGTTGAGACCTGTCTGGCTTGGGAGACCCTACCGGAGGCATATGCCACCACCAGCATAGCTCTCAACTTCGCAAGGGCACGCAAGCTCTTCCCCCACGGCAAGGGGGTGCCCGTGAAAGAGTCAACCAGGTATAAAAGGGAAGAAATCAGGTCCTACATCTTCCTTTATCTGCACTAGGCCACGGCCCCACCAGCGAAGCCCTCCTCTCCTAAGGACCTCCCCACAGCCTTGCCTGAGCTCCTGGCCATGTCCGTCCCCAGCAGGCCAGGCCTTGCTCCTCCAGAGAAAACCTGTCGCTCCCGAACCCTGTCCCAAAGCCCCTCGTTCTTCCCTTCCCTGCCGCTGCAGCTGCCACCCCACTCCATCTCTTCCTTCACTTCCCCGGGGGATCACAATAGCTGATGGGGTGGGGAAAGGAGACCCAACAGCAAGGGTGCCTCAGAAAAGAAGTGCTGGAGTTCTTATCCCTGCCAGGGATTTCAGGGACTCGGAGACATTACACAACTACAACAAACAAAACACGATCAGAAGAGACGCGGTCACAAAACCTAAGAACATGTTGCCTGCAAAAGAAGCAATGACTCAGCCAGTCCCTGTCACAGTTTGGTTTAAACCGCAGCAGCGCTGGATTCTGGGGGAAGCCCCCTGCTGAGCCCTGGCCCCTCACACCCAGGGGTCTTTGGGACGGTTCACAGCAACCGCCTCTCCTTGCAGAGTAATCACCACACTCAGAACTGTTCTTTGAACACCTTAATCTTTCCCTTTTCCCACTTCTCACACCAGCCGCCTGGGTGCTGTACCCTTAGATTCAGTTTGCCTGCCCCTGTTTTATTTTCCAAATTCAAGGTTTCATCAATAACATATTCTGTGTTACATTTCTCCAGCCATGATAACTGCCTACGAAAGAAACAGAACACAAAGCTTCTCCAAGACGAAAAACTATTATTGGGGCATTTAAGCTTACAGTTGAATTTGATGTGAAATAAAGTTACTGTAAATGGTGTTTAACTTGAAAATGCTGACAGTGATAGCTGCAATAACAGGCCGTAGCAGTTCTTAACAAAGCTAATTTTACATGACTCATTTCTCCTTAGAAATTTTTATGTTGCTGGTCTTTGGTTTGGGCACATTTCACTTTGATTTTTTTTTTTTTTCCCCAGTCTCTTTTTACTCAGTAATTACACTTGCATTTAAATTATTGCCAAAAAATTAAGTCATTTTAGCTTTAAAAATATGGAAACTATACACTTGCAAGCTACTACACTGAGAAACTCTGCTAATGGGAGTCTACGATACCTCAAAAGGTGCAGACCAACATTATGAAATACAATGTGATTTCAACACGTCTATTTAAAAACAAACAAAACACCAAAAAGGTCCCTTTTATGGATGCGCTACAAAAAGAAATCTGGCCTCATCGCGAATGCAGACTCCATCCCCGGCTTTTAACAATCATCGCCAAAATCTATCATTGAAAATATTAACACATTCTGATGGGGGAAAAAAAACAACACAAAAAACTCCACCAAACTGATGACTCTGGAGCAGCTGGGATACAAGATTATCTGGACTTTGTCTAGTCCATAGGTAAGAGATGGATGTGAGTCAGCGGGGCAGTTTCAGTCTACTCCCTGAAGGGATCTGCCCATCGATAAAAGGACACAGCTTGCAGCAGACCTGCGAACTGAGACACGCTCAGGACCTCTGACTGAGTTAGGGTGAAAATGTAGATTGCACACAGTAAGTTGCACTCACGACCCTTCTGAAAGGAAATAAGCTCTTAAACAACTTAGACGCTTTAGGATAGGTCATATCCAAGCAGAATGATCTCAGATATAGAAATGACGAGACATGAGATAACGTAATTTAAAAAAAAAAAGGACAGCATCTTGAATCTGTTTTTAAAAGAAATAAATCTACAGATAAACACTTCGTCTATAAAACCTGCACGTGTGGCTGACTGGTGCACGTTTTCTTTTCCCACAGGAGGGCTGGGGCTCCAGCTGGAGATGGCAAGTACTCTCAAAACCCTGTTTCTATAGCTTGTGTTGAACTGAACAGACCAGAACTGACAGCGGTGTGGAGGAGAGCAGAACAGACTTCACCTGCAACCCCCTGCTACTCCTAGTGACTCGCGAGAGCAGATGATCCAAGGTTGGTGTTCAGAGCTTAGGATGAACTTCACAAACTCATCTGGTTACAGAAGACAAATCTTCTCATTGTTAAGATTTCATATGGAAATCAGAGATGCACATAGCACATGAAGACCTAATGTCTCATGTCAAGAATAATTTTTTTGATAAAACCACATTTTAAATTATATATTTAAAATACCAATACACACCAAAAAAAAAATGTTTCTGTTGTCACCATCCTATGGACTTCTAACTTGCTGTAGAAAAACAGGTCACTACTTATAAAAAAAAAAAGAATCCTTGTTTCAGAAATAGAAATTTTTCATTTCTTACTCAGTGGGGTTTTATTGAGTTTTATCAATTTCAACAATGACATGGAGCCCTTAAAGATAATATATTGAGGAGATGTAGATGGCAACATTTACAATTTAGCTTTATTGGAATTTCACTATATTTTGACAGATGACAGCCTTAATGATTCTGTGCATGGTTTATTGCAGAAAACAGAGTAAGGCAGTAACATCATTTTCTTCTTTTTTCAACAATCTGAATGCAAAGAATTCGGAAAACAAGCAAGTTTACTTCATAATCATGCCAAATTTATTTTCTGGGTGAACTCTCCAATGTTAAAGCTCAAGTACACAGAGTGATGTTGCCATGGCAACCGCTACTGCAACCCAAGATGGGAACGTGTTTATGAAAGCACATTTATATACCTGTATACACATGCCAAGGCACACCGACACTCCAGACTCTTGTCAGGAGGCAATCAAGCTCTTCACGCATTATCAGTCCTGATTCTGCTCCTGGCAAGGCAAGGGGACATTCGCTGAAGCCATTAAGCTGCAGCAACCCCGCGTATGATATATACGATGCAAGGTCGTTCTCACATAGTGTGGTCATGAAGCCTTCGAGACATAGCTCCTGTTTCTAGGACCTAAACGAGGAAACCTTAATTTGCCGTAAGATGCAATATTAGAAGATTTATTGCTTCTATAGCTACAGGCAAAGAGTGAAGTAGTAATATATTTGGTGTCCTTTGACCTTTTTTTTCTAAATCTCCACTGAAATAAGCTGTCAAGTTTGAGAAATGTCAGAGTTTGGTCATTTGACTCTGCCTGGAGCTGTAATTTTGCATGGAGTACTATTCCTGTGAATTTATCACAACATGTTATTTCACACATAGTCAACATGGTGTGACATTCAGCATCCTGAATTCGCCAATGTCTACATGCTGAAATGAGTTTATGATTTCTTTGTAAAAGAAAGTCCAAGGTGTGTTAGTTTGGGTCAACCGAGGAACCCTCAGCAGATTTCTGGGGATAAAAATCAAAGGAAGCACCACTTTTTTCTGCTGCTTTGCCTGCATACCAACCTGTCCGCAGTCCTGCTGCTCTTGACACAGCCTCTCCACATCAGCCAGCACTGAGTTCAGTGTGGAAGCATCTTAAATTAAAAACTGATTTGTTCCTTTCATAGTGGTCACTCACTTTACAAACACATTTAAGATCTGTGATGAATTACATCTATATGTAAAGCTCTATACATCAGTAATATATACGGTTTCAGTAGCATTCCAGGAGAATTTTTACACTTTGATGTCAGTCCTTCCAGAATTTATGTCACAAAAAGCATCTAAATCTGATGATGTTTTCAGCCAAGTCCTACCCAACTGTGGCCACAGCCTTGGGAGGCACAGGTGCTTAGCCTATAGTCTTCAGCCTCTCTTGAACGTTCTCTGAATCATCAGTTATGGAAATCTCAGCCTTGCTGAGATGGATGAAGATGTAGGTATTACATTAAATAAACTAGGGAAGTCCATTATTCTAAAGACTATATCAGTTCTCAGTTGTCCATCTCAGCATGTTATAGTTGCTTCTGACACCTACAAGTCGACAGTTAAACTTTCATATATGCAGAATTTATCACAGACTGCTATTCGGCTGAACTCTGAGCAGTTCTTACTGTTAGTCTGTACTAATGAAGTTACAGTAATAATTTAGGATGAACTATAATACTTCTTGACCATGAACTTAGAGAGGGGCGTGATATATAATTCATAATCTGAAATAAACAGATCAGCTGCCTTAGAGGAAAAACTTCTACTAAACCTTCTTGTTCCTTTAGACTAGGCCAGAGTTTGTGCATAGCTTATTAGAGCTGCAATTGTTTATGCTGTAGTACTTTTTGATTGAGAGACATTAGCAACTGAACATAAGCAAAGCATGCATTAAGGCAAGAACAAAGAGGACATAGTCAAGAAAGATACAGCTTGGTATACTGAGTTAAATAGGCTACAAACGATATAACTGATGCTTAGAGGTACTTCAGCACTTCCCATCTAAATCAGGAACTGTGCGTGAACAGAAGGACTGATGATTTCTGCTAATTCAGCTTTATACCATCAGCTAAATGTGTGCTCATGATCTTGTAAGACGCTGGACACCCATGTTCAGGTACATATTCTCGTACAACGCAGTTAGTGATATTTGGGAACTTTTTCACAAAGTTATTAATTAAAAAATGATAATCTGTTGACACCAAAACCCTTAAACAGCAAATGCCACAGAACAGCAGCTGTGGATGACCCATCACTGAGTATACTCTGCATACCAGTTAATATGTACTATTTCTTCCTCTCTACAATTTCCTTTAAAAAGCAACATTAATTCAAAGTTATCCCAAGCAACAGCTTTGAGAGAAGACTAAGTCCTCTCTTTGCTGCCTTCAGCTATAAAAGAGACCAGCATTCACATCACAGCAGAAGATGTTACAGCTTCTTAAAAAGACGGGATGGTACATCGATTATGCTAATTCTCTTAGTTCTGGAAAGTTATCCTGAAAAGTTGACAACTCTCAGAACAACAGAAACGGTGGCTGCCAGGGACCTCCAGGGGTCACCTGCTCCCACCTCTCGCTGAAAGCGGGACGGCTGCCAAGAACAGATCAAGTTGCCTCGTCCTCAAACTGAGCTCATCAAGCATTCAATCAGAGCTAGAGGGTTCAACACGCACACAAATGTATGCCATTTCTCTCCTTTTATTTTCTGCTGCTGACACATCTGTTTCTCAGTAAAAATAACTTCAGTATGCAAAAATAAAAACCCTCAAACCTGTAATATAACCAGCCGTTAAAATTCATAGACATTTCTGCTAACAAAAAAAACCCCACCAAAACCCAAACAACCGCACAGAAAAAAAGACAGAAACGGAAAAAGAAATGAAAGCCTTAACACAGAGACATAGCAGCCACGGCATGAAAAATTCATTTCCATTAATGAGACATGGTAGTCCCCAGGCCAGCGCCCTTTGTATGCGAACCGTGTTAATCAGGTTGTATGAGCATTTGCCGAAAACTCCTGGGATAACACGCAACTATAACTATATAGCAAGCATAGCAGATTAGCAGCTTGCTAAAAACTGCTTGACTTGTAACCCTTGAAGCACAAGAATGACTCAGAGTTCCTGAGTCACTGATAAATGAAGCATTTCTGTACATGGCTCATATTTATTGCAGCCTTTGACGCAATTTGCACATCACCAAAATGTGTACAAAATCTCCTCCTCAGTGGCATCTTGATGTAAGCAGGTACAGAATAAACAAAGAAATGAGGGCTGTGTCAATTCAGACTTAGTCACAGGTACTTCTTGTACAACACCTTGCTATTGCTATCCCTTATCGCCAAAAAACCCTTCAGTAACTTCAGCTGAGTTGGAGCAAGATGAAAACACAGGCATTCCCACCAGGACTCACTGCAGGAGCTCCTCGGGTTTGGATATGGAGAGCAAGCCGAATTCTTGAAAGACCAAACAAGACAGCAGGACCTAGACTTGACCGAGCAAACTTCTCCCTTCTATTAATTTCCTGTTAAACAAATTCTTCAGCCTGGAGAGGGAAAACCACCAGGATTTAGGCTTCCCTTCCTTCATCTGGCAGTGAAATCTTTCACTGCTTCCCAGTTTGGGCTTTATCTGCTGCATTTTCCCAGTGACAGAAACAGACGGAAACTCTTACTACTTGAGACAACTTTGAGAAATATTTCAGAGCTTCATGGAAACTTTCAAGTTGTTGGATCTGTAAAGCTCTTTACTGACTTTATTCCCAACCTAACGCTGATCTCAGACACCAGTTCTCGCTGTCTGTACAGAGCTAAGACGCATTAAGAAACCAATGTTCTCAAAAAGTAACCCCATAAAATGGAAAGAATCGATAAGCTAATTCCCAAAGAACACAATTTCACAATATTCACGGAAGTATCCATAACCAACTGTGAAAAGGACTCCAAGAAACACACTATTAGTGACCCTGAATAATACAATCAACTGTTAAATTCTGCAAATTCCTATGTGAGTCTTTTCAACACCGCATGAGTGGTTTTGATCAGAATATGAATTACAGTCCCATTACCTGCCTTCTTTTCTACCACAATACTCAGGTGTTTCCTTGGAGGAAGAAGAAAAGACTCCATCATTCACACGCTGCTTCTGTCTCTCCGCAGGCGTCTGGGAAACTGTGAAGATTGCTGTAGTGACCAAAAGGATGTCCCCGTTCTCTCCTGCCTTTCTTTCCCTTTTGAAATATCAAATGGACAAAAAGAAATCGGGATACAGACCCCATGTATATTTTCTTCAACTTTAAAACTGGAAAATTGATTTTTCCACAGTTTCCCCAGAAAAGTCATTCAAAGCTGAACATCCTCTGCTTTATTTTACATGTTAATTATTCCTTAGAAATAAGCATTTCCTCACTAAAAATGTGCATTTTGATTAAATTTAGGTTTTTAGTGGGAATATTTCCCTCACGAAACAACTTAAATAGCTTTATTTATACATGACCTAATTTCAAACTCAGGGGGAAAAAAAGTCAAAACATGCCCATGAGCATCCGAAGGAAGAGGATCAGGCCATGCAATTTAAAAAAGCTGAAGCGCTGTCTTCATCTCTACTGGTTTTTACAGGGAAATGTCTTCTACTGAGCTTCACAGTGCAAAGTTTTTCATGATTTACAGCAAGGAAAAAGAGGCAAATCAGTCTCTAGTGAAAAGTCACCCAAGCTCATGAAAAATTTAGAGTGACTAAATTTATAATTAAGATGAATCAAGAAATGACATTAGAAAACAGTTTATACATTAACAGAAATTCAAGACTTAAAATTTGATTTTTTTTTTCCCCCAACACCAAACACACAGAATTCCCTGTATTTTAGACAGACATGAATACCTATAATTTCTGTATCTATTAAAGGTATTTTGAAACACAGTGAACTATTTTAAGTAGGTCTCATAGCTTTTATAATTTATTTACGAACACGGACATTATTAAAAATAAATGATCTTCAATGGCACTTAAAAGCAATGCTGTTTGGAAACCAAATGTCAGGCAAATGGCATGAAAATGTAAAACCCAGTAAGTCATAAAACACTGCTTTATCACAGAACGTTTATACTACCAAAATACACCCCGAAACAACTAGGTCCTGGAAATAATTAAGCCTACAGTTAGGCCAATTAAATATTGTGAGCCATTACAAAACCATACTGGATTTTTATCTTCCACTGCTAAACGTAGTCCAAAATAATTGCAGTGAATACAATTATCTACCACAGTTACCATCTGGGACATGAAAGTAAACATTTTAATTATCGTCATTGCAATTTGGGACCCACAAAGGCCAGTATTTGGGCTACATATGGAATTTATTTTTATGGATTAATGTCAAAACAGGTGGATGCAACACTTCAAAAGACAGTTGGCTACAGGCCATTGAAGTTTGCAGCCAAGTGCAGACTACTACAAAGAGCTGGAGAACTGAATTTTATATCCTGGCTGGTTGTTAAGCTGCTGGGTGAGCTCAAAAACAAAATCGGGATAAAAGACATTGACCTCTGTTCTAAATCACTTTTATGTATCATTGAAGTAGTTACCATTGAAGTAAAGAGATGATTTTTCTCATTAGAGTTGTAGATTATCAGAAACTCCTAGCAATTTTACTGGCTGTATTGAGAACTTTGTATGCAGGGAAAGGAGAATACTTGACTTCGGGCAATTTTATTTGAGTAGATAGCTATGAGTACGCACGTCTACCATTAGGCAAAGTTAAAAAGTATTTCTCCTGCAGAGCTCTCTCTCACTAAAGAGCAAAGGAGGACTGCAATCTAATTAATGAGAATCAGAAAAATAAATATATAGGGTATGAAAGAGAGCGGATATTAACTTCAGAGTTTTTGAATATAGCACTGAAAAAAGGTACTTATAATGCCTTTGAACATAGTTTAAATCTGTTTTACCAAGGTCAAAATAACTGCAAAAAGAAGTAAGACTGGAGAAGCTACATAACGCCGGTAGTGAGCAAAAACCTCTTAAAGCCCTGTTACAACTTAGACTTCACACAGCTGAATAAAACCAGAACGAACTCTCATTTAATGAACCCCTTAAGACCTTCAGGTTCTGACTATGGTCTAAGACTGTTAATGACCGTACAACAGTCTATGAAATTCTGGCCCACGTGTTTGAGTGGGTCACTACTTTTGACACCTAATGAACTCCTCCCACGGACTGCTGCGGCTCCTCAGCTCTCACCTCTATTAAAGTTTGTTTTCTCACTTTCTCCAACCTCTACACCTAATCCAGCAGAACTGAGCCCGCAATGGCTTTCCATCCCACATCACAACCTGTATTACTATCTAATAATTATGTCTTTTTCTGGCTTGTTTCTTTGTTGGCTTAAACTAATAAGCCAATGGACACCAAGACTTCTCACTACTTACTTTCACTATTTTATAAATAAAAGACTAAGACCGATACTGGACTGAGCTGAGATACAGACGATCAAGGTCCATTTGTTGGCAACAAGCTCTGCATTTTGTAAGCAGTGCGCAGCACAACTCATTCAGTTAGCAGGGATCCAGCTTCCTGGTAGTCTAGGTTGGTATTAGAGTAATTCCCCAATAAACCATAACTCACTCAGTATCAGACCTGGAACCAACGGGTCTTTGCAAAGATCTTCATGATCTGTTATCTACAAACGCGCACTCTTCAAATAACCCCTGCCCTTATTGAGGCTGAGGAGGATGCTCTGCTATTACTTTACTGGAGCCAGATTTTATTGTCTCTCTTCCATGCAGATTTCTTCTCTAAACTGAAATTATACACTGCTTTTTAATGGTCAATATGATCAAAATTTAAGCCTCTGAATACTCCAATTGTTTTGAATGAGATACCATAATTTTTGAAAATAAGCACATACCTGAACCTTTAAGCATTGAAATCTAAATTCCACTTTTTGGCAGGCCTACCATGAGCATCCAGATCTATTTCTTCATGTTTAAGAATTACCTAAGGCACACTGAAATGCAAGGATTGAGTTGAAATAGTTTTTACATAAAAGATGATGATACAACTAGTTAGCTAAAAAAAAAGTATGACCTTGCTAAGAAAATATGTGAAGCTTATCTACAGACATGATCTTGAGAAGGATTTCGTTCCAGAAGAAATATTTAATATTACAACTAGAAACATCTCCCCGCCATGTTTTAAAACTAAATAATTGGATTTAGAGAAAATTAAACCTAGCAGAATCAAGACTGACTGCTCGGCGGGTGTGAGTCGCTCAGCCCATCTGCTGCATGCGTCCTCTGCTTTTTTGGCACTTCCTTGAAGCCATGAAGTGTACACACGCACAGAGGTTAGAAATGTTTCAAAACCATGTAAGCAGATGGTGATACAGCAGGTAATAATTTAATTACAAAACTCCTCCAACATGTTTCCAAAAAAAAAAAAAAAAGAAAGAGGGAGGGAATAAACAGTGTCCAACCTGATATTTTAATTGCAGTGTAATAACTTTTGTTGAGTTGGCAGTGATTTCCCAGCCACCTATTCTGCAGCTGGAAACAGCAGCAAACAAAGTTCTATACCTTGTTTTATGTCTAACAGAACATTTAAGATATCAACAAAAACCCCCACAAAACCCCTAGCAACATAAACTACAAGTTGCCAAAGACAAGAAAATAATGATGTAACTCAACTAGAAAATTTATCGCTAGTTTTGCGGGTAGAAAGAGGTCAGAAAGATGTCCGCACCTCTGCTCTTGCATCAGCATGGAACACCGACACTGCTGAAGCATGAAAGCCATGAAGAAACCTTAGTCCTATTTGTTAGTCTTCATTTTATGCAGAACAGATCTGATGGAAGTGGAAAAGCATGATACAGGCATAAAGATAATCCAGAAACTGAGTGATTTTGATGAAAATTAGAGAATTTTTTTAAAAATATAAACTTACGTTGGTCTACTTAATATACTACGTACGCCAGTGAAGGCTGGAGGAGAGAAAAGGATCTCTCTGGAGTGCTGTTACAGCAACTTCACTGTTTTGGAAAAGGAACTGCCGCCTCCAAGGAAGTCAAAGGTGCTGAGATAAATAGTACAGTGCCTAAGGTCTGACTGGCAGTCTGCTGAGTCAGTGGGAGCCATCGTAGCCAAAGGAATCTGGAATTACATCAGAGATGTATCACCCTTTGCAGAAACTGAGGCATAAATGTGTAAGGCACTAACTGCAAATGAATTGGAATAATTGGTGAGCTGTGACTACGAGATTCAGAGTCACTGCTGGCTTTATGGTGTGTCTTCTAGTGAGACATTAAGATACAAGCAAGAAAAGAGAGGGTGGGTGTAGGGTAGACTTAAGAGTTATGAAATGTTTATCCCACAATAACACAAGTGTACCCATAATATTTCGATGTCATCACAGAACAGTATATTTTGCCTTTATGTAAAGGTCAAACAGCTTGAAGGGTCACTACATCTGAGTCAAAGTATAGTCAATAGTTTATATATATATGCATATAGACATATATAAACAAAACATAAAAGACCAGTTGAATCTATGGGGTTATTTTAATTCTGACAAACGCCATAATTGGTTGCCTAATTTGAAGTAAACACGATAGTCTTATGATTTAAGCAGCTCATAATGCAAACTTTCATTGTATTATTTTTTGATTAGTTCCATTTCTCAGCAAACTCCAATACAGCAATGAGTTATGGAAGTTGGGTTCCAGATTTTATGATACTATAAAATAACACATGAAAGATTTATTATTTAATGCTAAATTTCCTAAACAAAGTAGATACCCTCTCTCCAAATTGTACACCCAAGCAGTTCTAACTTGGGATTGGCTTCTCAATCGGAATGCGCAGGAGAAGAAAAACAGCAGCACAGCTGACTGGAGTGTCACCTTGTCTGCGTAATATTCTTTCCTAGTTTTTATTGGGTAAGTAAATGGCACAAAAGAAGTGAGGTGAAGTATTTACAAGTGTTTCCTTTAATTTTATTTTCTGATTCTCACAATTTATTCCCTTATAAGTTAACAAAACAGAAGAGAAAAATCACAAAAGGTCTCTTTAATGTAGAAGCATCAAAATCTCCAGCATTATTCCAAGCAGGTTTATGACTTGTAGCTTGAAATGCTAGATAAACTGAGAAAAATAAATTAAATCTCATAATGAAAACAATACATAAATACCATATAATTCTGCTCTGTGCTTGTCACTTGAAAATGAAACGCAAATCAATTTTTAATAAATATGACATACTAGTTCAGAGTGTAATGGTGCATTTCCCACATAAGGCAATTAGGGTTTTTTTAACTGAATGCTGTGTAATGAACCCTTCGCTTACTTTTCAGTCTGCCTAGAACAGAGTGGTGTTAAAAGACAAAGTCTGAAGTCAGAGTCTAATTAGAATCCTCTGCATGTCCTACTGCATCTACACTGTTGTCGTTTGGGGTTTTTGGTTTTGTTTTTTTTAGGAATGGCTGGTATTCTGTATGTGAATTATTCACCTAAGTATACCACAAACACATACACACACAACTATCTATGTGAATGCATTTTCTATAGCTATATACATAATAAATCCAAATTATTATCTGGTATTTACTTACAAAAGTACACTGCTGCTGAACTATTTTTGTGGCAATAAATACCTCATTTGAACATAAAAGTGACAGTAATACCTGTCAGGTTTAAATATTTAGTGCCAGAGTATTAAGGCTTCTGACTACTAAAATCACCCTAAACAGCCTTAAAGCTGCTGTAGCCAGACAGCTGAGGAACAGGATAAGGGACGCACTTGCCAGCACAAAGCCAGCAGAGAAAACCTACTTCTGCCCTCCAGAAAAAATACTCAAGTACAAGAGACCTACATAAATGAGATGTCCATATTTATATGAATACAAAGATAGTCATGGTAGATGTAGCTAGCTACTAGGACAGAACCATCCCAGACACCAATCTGAACAAGAATGGCCACAGGAGCTAACAGCATCCTTCCTGCCTTGGCTGTGGTCCCCACCTCAAGGCCACCCTACCCCAAGCTGGAGGCCAACATGAGTTAGCTTACCTCAAGGAAGGGAGCGGAAAGAAAACCAAGACTCAGCTCATGTATTTCGTCCACCTTCAACAGCAACAGACCTAAATGGAAGTGCTACTCTTTCAGTTGCTGATTTTTTCTGATGAATGTCACCACCCAGAAGTTACAGTGAATAGGGGTAAGTAGGAACGAGAAAGCCCAGAGGTATAATTCTATCAGTGAGTGAAATGGCAATGAAGTGGTAATGTACCCCTAAACAGAGAAACTAAAAACACGAAAAGCAAATCCTACTACTCCAAGGTGCAAAGTTTTTCTCTAATGCACCCATACACTTTTCGTAGATGACAAATGCCTTCCAGTTTTCTGTCTCTTCCCAGCTGCAATAATCCAATGGGCCGTTATCCTGACAAATGAGGTATCTGACATATCCCCACTGAGCCCATCACCGCCATGTCGGTCACTCCGTGAGAAGGAAAGATGGCAGTGACCGGTAAATCGAAGGAGCAGATGATAGTCACGGCAATCGCCTCCTTCCCACACAGGGTGGTTATGTGCTGAGTGAACACCACAAGCGAAAACCCGCTGTGTTCAAACTGGAGTAACTGATGTAGCAGATTGTAGCATAGCTCTCAGCTTTCACATACCCAATGGAAGAGCACTGCCAAGGCTCCCAAAACTGTTTTGTAAAGCACTTACAAGCCATGACTTTATTTCTCATGGTAAAATAACAAGAGATGCCAAGATTAGAGTGGAAGCCACGAAGGAGAGGAGCAGAACGTGTGACTGTTTGGGACAGGTAATATCTGCTTTGTCCTAAAATAAAATATCAACATTTAGGGGAAAAAACACTGTGAAAAACACTGTGAAAAGATGAAAACAGTAAACAATCTTCTTTTAAAAAAAAAAAAAAAAAAGAAACATAACTCCTACTTTTTTTTAAAGTTCCTTTGAATGCTAAAGACCCCTACAAAGCAAAACGGCCCACAGTCACACCTGACATCATCGCCCTCAGCTCAGTCGAGGCATGCAAGAGAAGAGCCTGGCTCGGGATTTGACATCAACAGCATCTACAACCGCAGCCTCTACGTGGATTTTAAGAGATGCCAGGTTGATCGACGTGTCCCTTCTGACTTGCTATATACTTCTGACTCAGTGAAGAGAAGTTAAACATACCAAGAGCATAATGTGTCAACTAGGAGATTAGTTTTACAGTCTATATGTTGAAGTGAATAAATTGTACCTTCATTAACAGAAGTAGGCCATGCGCCGAAGAAGTCATCGGATCCGCTTCACTGGTGAACTGGAGCAACACTACACGACTGGAGAGCCTCAGCAGTTCAGCAGCCTTTAAAGGCAGGTCCAGTGGTTGTGCAATTAATTTTTAATAATATTGTTCCTTCTGGGAGATTCACTTGCAAGTGCCAAGTGGGCTCCCTGAGCTGAAGGATTAGCTTTAACAAACTCGACACATCTACCGTGTGTGTAGTATCTGTTTAAAGTATTATTAAAAGATTTATGGGAATAAGCCCTCATTATTTGTGCTTATTTCTTCTCCAGCACTTTTTAAAGTGCAATACAGCCACCAGAGTAGGAAACATTTGCAGCTAATAGATTTTTATTGGAGAATCTGTAAAGCCTGAGAGTTTGCCATTAGCAATAGTCGTATAAAAACATCAGGAAAAGTGTTTTTAGTTTTCTATTCCAGTTGGATTAGATGATCTTCGTTTGGAGGGAGGAATCAACATTTCTTATTCCAGGAAAACCAATCAGTATCAAAGATCATATCAAAAGTAAACACCATAAGGCTGACCTTGTTTTATGAAGTTTTACAGTTTTAAAATTTAAGGTAGCTTAGAAAGCAAATTCCTTTCTCTCAGAAATCTTACTAAGTATTGCCAGTAGTATTTTCTTTCCCCTTCCAAGTAACACAAGACTCAAACAGCTGCTGTTAAACACAGGATGTCCACATACAAAAGAAAAAGTTTCAGAATGTTATCTAAATGTATACTTAGAAATATTTAGAACTGTTCAAAACTTATGACTTTTTGCACAATTATGACAAAAAAACTCCATTAACATTGCTCCATAAAACTTTTATGAACAGGCAGCTTCTAGTCCGAAAATGCTTTTGACTCCAGTGAAATGAAAATATTTTTACTTTGTTGAGAAAAATATACACATGAAGATACTGAGCTGTATTTTGCTACTGTATTTCTAGTCCATTTGGACTCCCACCTCAACAGCAGTGCAGGATCTTCGTCTATGACTACAGCCCTCATGACAGGAAAGCAGAAAGAACAAGTGCCAAAACCCCGCGTTATCATCAGGTTAGGAACCCAGCAGGATAAAACGCTTTCAGGTAAACCTTTTGGTAGTTAAACCCAACAAAACCACACCACCAAACTTCATTTCAAAAAAGGAAACCTATTTCTGGAAGCACAGAAGCCTGTTTCCTTGACCCAAAGCACACCGTATCACTCCTATGAAATGGGGCACTTCCAAGGGAACCTCTGATTCAGTGAGTGCTTAACCAAAACTATCAGACTGAGAACATGGATTTCGAAGTTGAGGCATCTCTTCAAAACCGTATGTTGGGAATTTAATGGAAAAAAAAACCAACACTAACAGATAGTGTTGCTGGTATTCAAATCAAATCCATGTACATAACCCAGAGCTGGTTCCATAATCTCCTTTTTAAATAACTATTGCTCCAGCACAGTGGCTTTCTGCTCCTACAACAACCTTGCACAAAGCTCGCAGCGCAATTTTTGTCCACATTTTTCTGTAAAAGCCATTGGAAAGCGGTCGATACCTGTTATTATATCAGTTTCTTTCCTTTATAAAAGATGTAAATGCTTACCAAATTCACATTTTAGAACAGATGTACTTTTTACAGTCAGCAAACAGAAGATTTTCATGGACAAAATGACACCTGTGCCATTTATGAGGAAAAACATCTTAGGTAGCTGAAAGGCAATAACACAAATACCTTAATTTTGTGTTATTTCTACTTCATCAAAAAGCATTAAGAATTAAAGCAGAGATTCACAGCACCACAGACAGAATAAAGCACGGAAAGATGATTATTCTAAAGGTCACATTATCTTAACAAAGTGCCACTTTCTGACAGCGTGACACTGATACAGAAGAAATACACTCCATTTCCCAGAACCTGCTCTATGAGATCCATGCCCTCTGCACTCCAAACAAAGAAATTAGTGATTTTCTTCAAAGGTCACCCGCCGAGTGCGTTATTTAAAATGAGGCACTCGCCAATGGCAGTAGGTATCTAAGAAAAATCTGATCTGGACCATGAAGCGAGTCTAAAAAATGCCACCAAAACTGAAAGAACCTGTCCCCAGAACACACTTTTTGGTGCCACAGGACAAATTCTCAGTCTCTTGCAGGGCAGCAGGTTATGGCATTTCAGTTACAAATCTGGAATCTCTTATTCTTTCCAGAACACATTTATTTGAAGAAACACTATCCCTTTTCAGCAGGCATGAGAAGGAACTGTATCCTCTTTCCAAGCACTTCTTATACTATGTGCATTAAAAAAATCGGACATAATTGGCTCCATCCCTGCCTAGGTCCAAATGTGGAATGCCGTACGTCAGCCTAAAGCTAGGCTTGTTACATAAGATACACCAGTGCTAGTTCATGGGAACTGTTCCACAACAACAGACCATGACAGTCTATTACTTAATGTGCCACTGAGCTGATGTGACTCAAATAACACCACGTGGGGAAATTTATCGCTGTCCAGAACACGCTATTCTTTCTACAAGAGTCCCTTTTCATACCCTCACAGCGAAGTAGCTAGCCTGCCAGCAAGAACTGGACCAATATTTAAAGGTTATTAAAAGGGCAAGAATCACAAAGACAATAAAGATCACCTCTACAAAGCTCAATATTAAAAAATAATAAATGTGCTGACATTTCTATCTAAGATGTGAAACTCTAACATGAAGATAAAAAGATGAATAGAAATGCATTCAAAGAACTAGATGCATATTTCGTGAACAAGACGTGTCTTCAGCAGTCACTCACTATTCTGACCTTATCAAGCTTTTCAGCTTCTCCGGATCTGTTAGAGCCATTTAACACTGAACAAACCAGCCAACTGGAGAACTGTGGAAGCAGAGCATCTCAAGGGAATTCGAGTACTAATCTGCCAGGAAACCTTACTTCCACAAAAACAGTTTACTAAAATGACACGCCCTTGAGTATCCCCTCTCTAAGTTTATTGGGATATTTCTATCTGCATTTTCATGAAGGAGGAAAAGAATCCCCACAGTTATTCAGAAATACTATTTTGGTGAAATGGC
The DNA here is from genome assembly GCA_009769605.1 of Bucorvus abyssinicus. NCBI lineage: Eukaryota > Metazoa > Chordata > Aves > Bucerotiformes > Bucorvidae > Bucorvus > Bucorvus abyssinicus. The sequence goes on along the minus strand of CM020035.1, from coordinate 6,478,695 downwards.
ATTCATCACATCCGTACACAAAAACGTGATGCTGCCGTAACACTGTGTTTGTATAACACAGCCCACGATTTTCTTACTGTTCAGTTAGAGCAAAATTTTACTGGGCTACTGATCCTTCTACTTGTAAACTATGAAAACTGGTGGAGGAGGAGGAAATAAATAAATCTGACAAGGCAAGATTCACATGCAAGACTGGCTAAAGACAAAACTGGGCTATGCCAGATGCTCTACAGAAGAACTCTAGCACTGATGGAGAAATTTATCTCTCAGTCTGCCCGCTTCTCTTGCCATCTAAGCACAAGCCCATGAAGTTCAGCAATTTCTACAGAGCCTCAGTTCCTGAGACAAATCAAATCCAAACCCATCTCCTAGAATAACGATGAGCTACTCTATGTGTGTGTATACATATATTTGTGTATAGGTCAGTAAAGTGGATAATTCATGTTCATATTTAGCATTGAGTTGCCACTGTACTAAACTGCAGACTGAAGGACCCACACGCTGCATGAGCTATCGGCACACACCTAGCTCTTCTCTTTTTGCTGACCTAGATGACTGAGCACCTAAAGCTAAAGCCATTTTAATGGATTCTACTTTCTCATAAGCCTCAGCTTCAATTTTTAATTCTGTTTTTCTAAACTAAGCTGGTAATACTTACCTATCATGAAAGTGAGGAGGGCAAACTGATTAGCAGCTGTAACGTACATTAATTTGAGATAATCAAATAGAACAGAGTAGGTATAAATGTAGATCTCACAGATGAGATACTGATAATATAAATGTATTCCTCTTTAATAAGCAGTACTAATATTGTTTCTCGCCAAATCAAGAAGGTATCATTTTTTTCTGAAAAACTTTCACACCTTATTACTGCAATCACTTTTTTAATTTCATGCTTCCCTAACTTTATTACTCTTAATTTTACTCACTTAATTCTGGCTATTTTCTACCAGTTACTGGGAAAATAGACAGAACTTCATCATTTTCTGATAACTAAAAGCTAAATGGCTTTTTGAAAAAGGACATCTGTGCAGTATGTTTCTTCCCACCATCGGAAGCCCTCTGAAATTCGATGATATTCTTTATTTCAGTAATTCCCATTAAAAAAATCCTGCAGCCTCTGAGCAGAGGCCACAGCAGAACAAAGGCAGCAGCCTGCGACTCAAGACGCCTAAAGGGCTGCCCCAAGGAACAGTCCCATCCACTTCAGTGAGGTTTTGGATCACACCTGGTAGATCTTGAGTTTGTATATTCTCTTAAGTCTTCAGTCGCTGCTGATTGAAATCCAAGCAATAATTAATATTAGCCAAAGTTGATCGACTTCTTGCACTGAATTATCTTGACTGAGAAAATTATTCTCCCCCTCCAATAACAGGTTTTAAGGGAGAAAAGCATCAACGTGGAATTATTCAAATACACGATTCTTCAGTCAGCTATTTTAAATGTATGCCTAGTAAATGTGAATTGTGTTGTGTTTGGGTTTCAGTTTAGCACTTTAAGATATATATTGAAATCTACAACTCTATTCTTAAAGGCATTATATTAGAGAAGCATGATGTATCACACTGCTACATGTTTAGACAGCCAGGTTGCAACTAAACAGCAAATATTGGAGTTACATTTTAGAACAAAGAAAAAAAGTCCATGTCAGCCAAATACGTGGGACTCCTAAATGAAAGTCAAAGATGAATGTATTTACGTAACATTCTCAATACCCTTCTCCGTTACTTTTCCTTTAATATTTGCAAAGCGAGTACTAAAGAGCTGTAAATCGGCACAATTTCCATAGCCTAATGCAGACGCCTTTCTCCCATGTTTTATGCCTAACGGTGGGCCATACAATGAAAGTCTAATGTCTACGACTGAAAAGATATTTATATTCATAATGTAAAAACTGGAGAATGAGTCTTTAGTATATTGTGGCTTTCAGTCATCTTGGCTTTAACTCCTGAACTAGCGCTGGATTATTAGCAGGAAATAGCTGTATTTCACTCTTTTGTTCTATATTAGCATGACAGTGGAAATAATACACTAAGGAACTTGAAACATGATACTACACTGTGAGTCCTTACTGGTGGGTTGTTTTTAATATTTGCAACTCTATTTGATAGCATTTTCCAAGCTTCTCCAGTAAAAGCATTTCTCTAAAACAGCCAAAGTCACTGTTCAATACTACCTTGCGTTGATTCCCAGTTCTAATTATGAGTGATATTCCCCACAAGCAAGACAGATTAGAAGTATTTCAAACTAAATGGGTTTAATGAGACATTCTTCCAGTTTCATTTGTTCTTATATAATGAAATGAAAGCTAAATGCCGTAACCACAGCTCTGAGGTTGCACACACCAGCTTATGCTCATTGTTATTTGTTGTCTCCTTCAGAAATAAATAGATTTGAAAAAAGACAACTGGTAAAAAAAACTGAAGAAGAATATTTGAAGGTTTGTTTCACTGAAACAGACAATTCCCTAGAAACAAGATTCGTTTGTGAAGCTTTTGTTGTGGCTAAAAATGCACTTTTGTGAAAGCAACCTGGCTCGATAATGCCATTCACTGGAGCTGACTATTTAGATTTAGTTTTGCTTTGATATCTTACAATATTCGAAAAGAAGCTCAGCCATACGAGGTGGTGTATTAGCATGGGTCTCTTTGGAGAAGCACAGCTGAATTTTTCAAAAGTCTTTAAAATACCATTTCATAAAGTGGAAAAGTAAAACCAGTTGTTTTCAGCTTGTCTTCACATAGATGTTTTGACCTCTTCAGCTCTTTTTTTCCCTTTTATTATTAAAAGCACATTTTGATTTCAGTAACACACCAGAAAGACTTTATGGACTAAACCATGATTCTGACCAATGCAAGCTATTAAAAAAACTGTCTCTCCAACTCTGGCCAGCTGATAACCTTCCACCCGAGGCCGCAACAACCACAGCCTTCACTTGTCCCCTGGAAGTGTTGTGTGTTGCCTTTCATTTCTGCATCCTATGATGTCATTTTACTTTATTATATATTCAACTGCCAGCAGAAAAGTCAGGTTTCAAACATTCTCCCCCCCTCACCTTGTTTTCATACCACATAAATACACGCATCCTCTCGGAAATGAAGCAAGCCACCAAGTAGAGCTGGCTAATTGATGATAATATTTTAATTTTTCTGGAAGTGAAAGAAATGGATGCAGAGACAGCATTACCTAAACCTGTCACTGGCTGTGACAGAATGTGAAGGACCCTGTGTCCCTAAAGGCACACCACTGCAGCAGAGACAAGTAGAGCAACAAACATCTTATTAAACAAGTGCAGAGAAGCAAAAGGCAGGAGCCTCCAGGGCCATGTTAATTATCTCAGGGTCGGAGTCGCTCGGAAGGCTGTCTCGCAGACTCCAAGGCAGTCAGATGGCAGTGCCAACGCACTGAAGTCCCCAAGGTCCTGCAGTTATGGCACTATCATATTTCAAATGACAGGTAACACCGACGAACGTGCTGACACTCACCTCCTCAATTATATTCAATGTCAAGGTTTTTTTCGTGCTGAAGGAACCGCTAATTTTCAAACAGACGCACTTCCTGACAAAAGGTACTTCATCAAAGAGAGGAGCGTAGGGTACCTGCTGCAAGTCGCTGAAGTTCCTTTCTGACACTCACAGTGGGAATACCATCCTTCGTGCAAGCTCTCAAATGATGAAATAAATATTGCCCTTAGTCAAGCATACACAAACCACAATATACTGTATTTGCTTTGCTGACAGACGGTGTCTTCGCACAGAAACCTCATTCTGCTATTAACTGCGGTATGGATGAGCCAATATTCTCTTGGTGTTTACTTGAATTTCCTCTAGAGATAAAGGCCCGAGCTCCAAGAAGCAAGGCTAAAAAAAACAGAGTGCCCTCCACCAGAGCAGCCACATGGGCCATGGAGCAATTTAAGTGCAATTACCAAGAAAAACAGTAAGCACTGAATTTAAAGAGAAAGCTGTTTGAACATGCAAACATGATTCCTTGTTTATTCTCATATGGGCTCTTTGCAAAATTTAACTGAAAATACAATTAAATGAACTTGATTTGGCAGTTAGTTCAGCAAAGAGATTGGGTGGCACAGATATGGCTATGGGTGAAGGAACACGGTCTCATTAGAGCTTCCTATCTGTTCAGGCTTCTCCCACTTGCAGTCATTAATACGAAGTGGAGACAGATTCTGCTGTGAGTTGCACCAAATTAAATTGAGAGCAACTCTTACCTGGCCTCCAATTTGCATTAATGGTCAGAGGTGGCACACTGAGATGAAGCATGGTGAAGGCAGACACCATGCTCAGAAGAAGGAGCATTACACTAGCAGAGAGGCTCTGAATTTAAAGGGACATAGCGCCATCTAAAAGGACACTAGTTTGAAAAATAAAAAACCCTGAAAAATAAAAAACATTTTAAAAAGTCTTTCAGTTATTTGTGGGTTTTTTTTAATAATTGTGTACACACAATTTCAATGTTTCCTTACAATTATTTTTGTTAACATTTACAGTTCAGTTATGCAATAATCCAAAAATGTGGGATTCCTACAGAATGTGCCTGGGTAGCACTTGACATTTTAGCCGTCAATTCTTCAAATGCTCAGATTCATAGAGTATTAGATCTTGCCTAGTTCCCCTTCCTACACTGTGAAAAATCAGGCAAGTGTGGTTGTTAATAGGCGAGTAGGATGATCAGCACCCCCAATTGCAACTGATGTACAGAAGTACAGCCACAATTCCACGTAAGCGCTGCAGGGTAGTCTTACCAGCTCATGTTCCTTCAGCCACCTCTGCACAGCTTTGGGAGAAAAGCTATTACTTTCCACTAATTCCTTTATAACAATGCCTATACCACCCTTGCAAACACTGAACTAGCAACCAGAGCATGCTGAGGTACTAAAACCACAAAACGCTCTACTTTATAAATTGGGAGTGGAAGGGTTAAAGAAAGCACTCCAAAACATGAACCTTATCACCCGCATGTGCCTTTCCAACTTCTATACCGATGAGGACATGTTCCAATTGATCTGACCGATCCTCTTCAAAAGAGCTGCTGGAGTAACAAACCAATATCTGCTTTCATGAAAGGGAATATTTCAACAACAACGGTAGCAATTTTTGGCAATATGTCAGCAGGTCCAGAGCTCGACAGTTTTGCTGACTCAGTAGATGAGTCTTGTTAAAAACAACCAACCAACCCCCAACCAACCAACCCCCAACCAACCAACCCCCAACCAACCAACCCCCAACCAACCAACCCCCCCCATTCCTCCTCACAGCCAGAGTCACCCACCCTTGTCACTAGTTCAAGAAGAAATCCAAGGGTCAGATTTCGTGAGGAACTGAAGTGCTCAATCTAGTAACATCAAGTATTCACACAGCCTCCTGAGACGTCTCACTGAACGTCTGACTACTCAATTCTTCTTCAACAGTTCTATTCAGAATATAAAAATTCTGCAAATGTTTTCTACGGGCAACACTGGCTTCTAAAGTCAAAACGTATAAACACGTATTACTGATCTGCTCCGCTTCTGCTGCTGACAGTGAAGAACAGAACTGTTAATGTCTCCACCTAAACACACCAAACACGTCGACAGTTTTCTCCCAACCTCCGCTTCTTCTGAAAAATATTCCAGGTAAATCACAAAACTGAGTTAGACAACATGAGTTCAGACCAAAAAAGCCAATATATCTTTTCCATCTGTCATTTTCTTATTAAAATAATACTCTCTTATGTTGATGTGGCATGAATTGAGAAGACAACTTCTCATATAAATTTAGATGTACAATAGTACTACAGGGTTGTTCACATTTTAACTTAAAAAGATAGCTATGCTGTAGAAAGAAACAAGAGAAAACAATATTTTCTTTCCATCTTTTCGCTTTGAGTAAGCCAGGGCATGTTCAAGTCGTTTGTTTTTCTTGAATTTATTTTTTTAACATAGAAGTTGGGTAGGTAATAGCAGTCTACCAAGTTCTGAGGAAGTAAAGGTTACTTTGGTTTACAGTGAATTCAAATAAGCATCTTTTCTCACTTAAAATATAATTTTAAAACACAGTGAAGTACTGAGGTCATTAATGCAAGTCCAACACCACCAGAAACTTCAGCATACCACAGAAGTATCACAGTTTTAAAAATTACAGTTCTGGTAGTTTAATATAACTGCCATACTTTTATATTCATGGCTTGGCTTCGCGGACGAAGATTTGGGAAGGGCTTTAAACGTGAGTACACCCTTCAAGCCTGCGCGGTGGATTTTTTAGGTGAGGCGCAGCGTGCACGAGACTGGCCCCACCCTTTACACCTGAGGTTCATCTGCCAGGGCCGAGCGAGCTTGGACGGTGACAGCGAAGTCCTCAGGTCGTAGGTTTGGTTAGAGTATCCTTCTCTTAGATGGATGGCCTTACAGGGCTAAACGAGCTCCATCTGCCCGGGTTTGGAGTTAGAGTTGTCCTTCTCCTAGGATGGTTGCCCAAAGGCTAGTGAGCCCATCCTGCCTGTGGACACACTTTGTCTGACCCTTCAGTTGAGACCTGTCAGGCTTGGGAGACCCTACCGGAGGCATATGCCACCACCAGCATAGCTCTCAACTTCACAAGGGCACGCAAGCTCTTTCCCCACGACAAGGGGGTGCCCGTGAAAGAGACTTTTATATTACTAAATATATATATATATTACAAATCTGAAACTGCTGCATATCCAACTCCAGAAAGAGACTAGAAGTTGAGCATCTTAAACAACACAAGTTTCTCGGCAGATTTCATGTGCACCTACTATCTCTCAACAAAATACACATGCATATGTTACTGTGACAGGTAATTTTACACACTGGCAGACACTTGCATACGCTTTTATTTTTTCCTGTATGCAAATGTAGGTGTTTTACTTCATAGGTAAAAACTATTTTTTTTTCCAGTATGCATTAAAATTTCTGATTTTAACCCTATTATTCATACTATTTTACTAATATCTCTGTTTTTCACGAGAATGAGACTTAATGGATTGGATTTAAGGCAGCAAGAGTTCAAGAATACGTCTGGGAAAAACCAGTGTATCTCTTTTCCCACTGCAGTGCTGCTCAGTGTCCCCCACTGACACCATGGCTTGGTTTAGGGGCCATAAGGAAACTCAACAACATAAGAGATGTAGGAACAACTTTATCCTTCATTTTTAACATGCAGGTAGATCAGATATACAAAAACTTTGGTGAAATGAAAGCACTGAAAAGCAGCGTAGTGTCTTCTGAAGGTGTTTCTGCTGTCCCCAGGGCTACAGCACCAAGGTTAGGGCTTACAAGCCTATGGCCATACGCTGTGCTACTATATAGGTGAGCCAGAACATCTAGATAGGCAGTGTTCCCCACACAGATAACCTCAGGAATATTTCAGAGTCCAAATCTAGGTTACCCTTTGAAGACCTGGACCAAAGATTTAATACAAGAGTAACTTTCTTAAAACTAAGAAAAAAGCTGCATTTCCAGAGCCAACTCCCAAATCAAAATTGCATTCCCTAATGATGCTTCCCCACACACAAAGTGATTTAAGACTCATGTGGTTCTTGTACCGGTAACAACCCTGTTGAAGAGAAGCCTTGGAAAGACGGATGCATTTTGCTCAAGCTTCAGCTGAGGGTCAGCAGCCCAAGCTGTCCCGCATCTCTGCACCACTCTAAATCCTTTCATGGCTATTGTATCGCAAGTTCAAGGGCAAATTTCTATATAACGTGTATGAAACGTTTCTGCAGAAGCCAACAGCAGATGTTAAAAGAAAGAGCCTGGCAACTGAAATATTCCTAATGCTGCATGTTGGGTTTTTTTTTCTTTTAAAGGAAGAAGGTTTTCAAACACAGGGAATTACTCACAATCATCATTACTGGCTGAAGGAGAAAGCAAGCTGGAGAGTAGCATCCTGAAGCAATTTTTGAAATACTGCTTTTAAAAACTCTTATAGCTTATATCATTCTAAAAGATAGCACATGCCATTAGACAACCTCACTTTCCTCTCCCTTCTCATACCTCACTAAACACATTAAAAAAACCCACTCCATAAAATTCATTTCTGTGCCTAGTGTGGGTGGCAATACAGGCTCGATCCTAATCTCCTTATTGTTATTTATCACTTAGAAACCTCCCTGGATCTACCCTACTACCCATTGCTCCAAAATATATAGATTGTTCCAACAACCAAAAGCCCGTACTTTGTACTGTCAAATGTATATAATTTTGTCAGTCTAGACAATGTGTTGGCAGCTGTTAGAAAACAAAACTGCAGAAAGCAAGAAAAAAAAAAAAATCACCTTTTTTCCATGCATACTTTCATTCCTTGAGATAGTCAAGATTTTAAAGTTCAGATGGGCGTCAGAGTCAGCTTTTGTTTCACCTTTCATACACAGAACAATGACTTTCCTTAGCTGAATTAAAATATTCTTATTACTCTCTATTGCTTTTGTATTCTGGTTTATGAAAATAAAAATTAATGAGATGGCTTAAAACTCTACTTAACTGTAAAGCTACCTCTAATATTTTTTTTTTTTGTTAACTCAAAGACCTGTTCAACATACACTGCAATTACATCTATGCTGTAAAAAGAACCAACTGACTCTTGAACACCATGACTCTTCAGAAACTTCCTAGCAAGCCACAGCCACCATTCAGAGCAGACCAGCCCTCAACAGAATCGTGCCATGCAAGTGATCCACTGCACAATATGGGATTTCCCAACTCCTAACACAAGAAATGAGTTATTTTCCTCTCCACTCTCATTACTGGCATTACAGATAGCTACAAGCTTTTTAATATCATTTAAAGTGTTTGGTTTCCACAAAAGAAAACAAATAGCCCTAACAAGTACTTTTTTTTCTCCCAATAATCTTTACATAAATCAAATGACATTTCAAAAATTATGAGTGTAAACAGATTTTTATTTTCTTTCACCTACTCAAGCGAAAACCCCGGTCTCCAAATCCAGTGGTGTGTGGCTCAATGTGAAGCTGAGGCCAATAACCTTATTTAATGCCACAGCAATAAACAGTTAAGCACATAAACAAATATTATCTTCTCTCCCTTCAACTCTGACATGTCCACATGAACCCAGATAATCAAATTTATAACTGGAGCTACACCGTTGGGTCATTTTTCCAAAGACTATAACCATGATTCAATGAGCTTCCTCTGAGTGTTGGCAGGCACAGAGTCAATGTCCCGTGGTATTTAAAGGATTGATATCTGCCCAGTGCTGCTCTCCTCCTCGAATTGCCTGAGCTCTGAAAACAAAACACGTCACATCTGCAAGACGATGCGTAGGAAAAGCTATTCCAAACCAGGCTGTTCCCCTCTGCTGGGGCAGCGCGTGGAGAAGGGAAGCTCCCAGATTTCAGATTCCTCCAAGGCAGTGATTTGGGTTGCGATTGTAGAAGCACAAAAACACTACGGTCCCCTCCTTAAGAGTGGTTACTACACGTGTATAAATTTTAGAAATATATATCAGAAATATCTATTTCTGTGTATATATAGGTATATAAATATCTTTTTTATATTAAAAAAAAAACTTTCTGGAGGTTTCCAATAGTCAGGTAAGACAAGATGTTGCATCATTAGGCTTCAGTGCATCGGACTCTGCTTACCCAGGACCTATTAGTGGGACTCTCAAAGTTTGATTAGAGAGGTTTCTCCTGAGAAGGCAGCAATTTTATTCTTCAGCACTTTTACCTGCCTATTACTATCACTACGTTTCAGCACCACTCAGGTGCTAAAACTTGAAATGACTGTTTTCTCATAAGGTAATGGACTTAAATATTATTTAGGCAGAAACAGATTATTTCCCCCACAAATGTGGTGGATATAATCAGCAAGTACTTTCATTTAGAACCACTTATGATGTAAAATTATTTCAGACTGTGGCTTCACTCTAGCATAGTATAAAAATTTATATTAAAGCTGACTCTGAAATATTTGAAAGCTGTAATACTAAATTTTATGAAATCAAACCCATTGAAAAAGAGAATGTTAACTGATTCACATAAGTAGTAAGCTGTGGGAAAATATTATTGATATCTTACAGCCAGAGTTGTGTAAATACTTGCAGCAGATCAAAAAGGATACCCTGCATGAAAACAGTTTCACCTTTCTTGCTACCAAGTCACAAATGAATTCTACACCTTTTAGAGTTTTCCCTCTGATAAGTATGTCCCTTTTCCAGAAAAAAAAAAAAAAGTCCTTTTACAGAAAGCCTGGACACAGCGAGCTAAGGGTACTTTAACAACATGCCTTAAATATTTACTATACAGTTACTTATCTGAATATCCAAACATATAATAGGCAAAAAAAAAAAAAAACCACACACATTTCAAGCATCACAACTGTCAGTTTAATTCTTTCACACACTCAATAACATCATCTTTTAAGTTAATGAACGCCACCTCAAAAATAACACGCTTCTAACTAATACAGTGTGTCACACTTACACCCCCGCAAGAAATCACATACTTTTGCCTTTCAGATAATTTGAACAAAGCTGCTTTTGGCCACTGCAACGGAATCACAGTTTGCACCAACCTTGTGTTCTGACCTGTGCAGAAGACACTAGTTCCTCCTTGAGGACAAAGGACAGGAATGGACACAGCTGGATCAGGCCCAATGGGTTTATTGGCATTTACACTTAGTAAATTATCTGGAAAATGCTCGAAACAGCCAAGGAAGGCGGGCAGTGCTACTGTGGTGTTGTGAGGGGCAACGGCACTGAGCAAAGGCCACCATGGAGATGTCCTTAAAATCTGCCTCTTCAGCACATAATGAAACAGTGGGAAAAGGGATTCTGTAAAGGACTTCTGTTGGCTTGGTTGGAAAATGGTGGGTTTGCCCTGATTTGGGTTGTTTTTTTTTTTTTAATAAGCAAAGAAATATTTAGTAAATCATTCCTTCATGACAATGGTGCTGAGGAGGCTCGAGGAGCTTGTTTCAGATCCTCCAGAAGGCGGCACCCCGTAGGGACTCCACAGGTCCCAGGGCGAGGCAGCGCTAACAGAGAAGGTGGCATAATCACACGACCAGGACGCACAGCAAGCAACTCGGCACGAACTGGAGCAGGTTCCTGCAGATCTGCCTACCAGGAATGAACACCAACTTTACAGGTCTGCAGCCCGGAGTTGTGTTTGTGGAGAAGCCCCCTTCCAGCGCCTGGACAAGGTGGGATGGGCCACAGAGCAACAGGTTCCCAACTACAAGAACGGAAGTTTTCTGTAGAGGTGGAGAGTTGGTAGCTACCTCAAGCAGTCCTTCAAAGCCACAGTGCGCCCGCCAGGGCTGGCAGTCTTGCTCACGTTCATATATCCCAAACTGAGAAATTACCACATTTCCTTTCACTCCTCTTGCCAGCAATATTAACTCTGTTGAACTAGTTGTTTGGGGTTTGAAGGATGACCTCGCTGAGGACACAGTCATTACGATTCATTCTCCCTGGTTTCTAGGTAAAGGCTTGACTGGTGCAGGCTTTGCATTTTTATTTTATTTTTTAATTTATTTTGTTAGTAATGGACTCCTTGCTGTCAACTGGTGCCTGCAGAACAGTCAGATTTGGAAGAAGAGCAGCAAGACATGTTCAAGCATGTGACAGGCACAGCATGCTGACAGGTGCTGGGAGACACAAGTCTTTTATGAACACCAGAATTATGTTCCAGCAGAGAACTTAAGCTTTTATATCTTCTAGCAATTTCTGAAAAGGAGTAATACTTCTATAAATGAAACAGCTGCCCTCACAAAAATTAAATCAGCAATTGCCAGCACATTTTGCTTCATCTATAAAGGCATGTAAGGTAGCAAAAAGATTTGTACATGTATTTCTCAGAGAAATAAACTCAGCCAGAAAGCAGCCTCCTGACTTCTGAACTCACTTACTGTTCATGGAGAGCAAGCATCAGGCTTTACAGCTTTGGGAGGAAGCTATACGTTACGTCCCTGGAAGCCAGCAGTGTCAGACAAGTGATCCTGTGGGTTTCTTGGAGTGTAAGAACATAACAAAAATCCACTAACCGGGAGCACTGGATTTTGACAGAGACAGGAGAATCTCTTCCCACTAGTGACGCCGACAGATGTTTTCCCTGCCAAACCTGACAGTGACAAAAGAGGCTTTAATGTGAAGGAGCCTTTCCAGTCCTTCACGCATCTGGGAAGGCTGGTACTGACTGACCAGCAAGTCAAGTATTATGAATGATTGACATCCCTAAAACAAATTAGAAGGTGGGGTGTCTTCAAAGAGCAACCGCTACCACAGTAGGTAGGACTTTTCTAAAACACTGGCTGCAATGACTGGTTTTGCTGTATGCAGCTGAGGACAACTGTTTGTTTGCCTGGTCTCCTTCGCTGCTGGCACCAGCCCTGCCCTCGCTTCTCAGCCTAAAGAAACCAAGAACAGTTATGCTGGGATACCTGAGATAGAGAACAGACTTTCTTGATCTGGTGTGCTGCTCGCTTCATATACCAGTGTTATGGAAAAGAAAAACAGGTCGGCGAAAGATAAAAATGGATGTGAAACTGGAGGTAGAACAGCAAAAGCAACGAATTGGAGGGGACTACTATGTTTCTCATGCCCTACTTCCATCACTGACTGGTAAAATCACACTTGCCATCTCCAGTGCCTTTTCCCCATTTTTTCAGTTCTCTTGCCTTTGTCTTCTCAGGGAAGAACACACAAACAAGAGAACAGGAAAAATTATTTGATACCTTTTAAGGTCCTCTCAATTCTGAGTGACGGTCCAACATTGTCCGAGAAGTCATCTGCAGAACCCCAAGCTCTAATGCGGCACAGACGGCACCATCCCACAGCTAACCTGCCAGGAGGAACTCAGGTTTTCCACAAGACATTTCAGTTCAATCTAGAGGCAAAGTAACTTGAACTTCTTAGGAAAAGAACCATTGCAGGGATGTGTATTGTGGGCAAGATTAGCACCTGCTGCAAATAAAAGTCAGATTTATACTTGCTAAGAATCTAGTCCACCAAGGAATAGAATAAATTTAATATTCAATTAAGGAAACGAGAACTTAATTTTAGTACAGACAAGGATCATGACGCAAAACATCGCATCCTACAATCTATCACAGTTAGCATGATTTTAATGGATCATTAGAAGTGCTTACGGAACCTATGAGTTTCTGGGCACTACTTTGAGATCAGCAATAAAATAAATTCATTCTCTAGTTACCTCCTAAAGCAACTTTCCATAACATATATGATGAAGAATTATAGTCTACTTGAGAAAAGATACTTAACTCCTTACAATGCAGCAATAAAAGATGCCTGATCGGAGATGAAATTTGAAAGCTTTGCGTTTGATGGGCTTTGAGAATACACCTATGTGAAGTATTATATTTCATACTCTTTTTTTGCTTTTAAAAATGATTGCTTTTCCACACACTAATAGGAGCATTCAAGCAGAAAAAAAATCAGTATTTCTTTTCAGTTATGTCAAATTTTAACCATTTATTACAGTGCAAAACTGTGGATAAAAATACCGTATAGATCACATACCTAGCTCCATCTGCACCTTAAGAATTTAAGTATGTCCAGAATCAGCCATCAGGACGACTGCTCATGAAGAAATCTCTTTGGAGTGAACATGCATCCTCTACGGTTGCTTATATCCACACACACCCTCCTCGCAGAGGACCTTTCCTTCCTACTCTGCTGCTTTAATCTCTTCATATTTACTATGCTCTGAAGAATTTTAATAAATATTCCATGTGGTATCCATAAAGCAAATAAAAATGATTAACTAACAGTCAGCACAAACGCCTCTAAAGTAGCATGAATTCTTCTTTCATGCAGGATCATCAAGTTCAATACCATAATAAAGGTTAAGTTTATTAAGCATTAGAGAGATCCGAGTTCTCATCACTCATCCACTCTTTCTTTTTTTATTTTTTGAGAAAGTGTAATAAAAAGGAGGTGCAGAGCTAAACGGTGACCTTTAGAAGCACTGTGTATTCCTATGGAAGGCAACGCAGTGTATTTGATTGTTAGTTTTTATAAGATTCATTAGTCTGGCATGCTAATTGCTGGTTTTTGGTAGGTGAGAACAATGATGTAAGTTATTTCCCTTTAAAGTACTCTGTAATAAAGGCAATCCACAGATGAATAACTGCACCACTTTATCACAGCAATACACTTTTCTTTAGAGATACATTTTTAAACACAAACCAAAACCATCCTTGTGGGTAAATTATCTGGAAGTGTGATATAACATGGTTTTTCCAGACAGCAAGTCCTTCACGGATTTAAATCACCAAACCAGATACATAATAAAGGTCTCCTGTTTAATAGGCCAAGAGATGTCACCAACAGGCAGCCTTGGCACTAGCAGGTAGGACATCTCAGGTCAGGGTCATTGCCTGTGCACAACTTCTACTGCAATGCAACGTCCACACAAAAGCACTTAGTGTGTAAAGCCAGCGTTGCTAAAAGTGATCCCGGTACTCAGCTTTTACTTGTACTAGTACCTATGTACACAGGCGTAATAACCTTACACAAATCTGACCTTCGGAAATCACACATCAGTATGCAAGAACGTACAGCGTACTGCAAACACTAATGAAGGTATTTAGACAGCATTGTTACACCCTAGACACAGGATCAAGTAGTCATGGATTAACGTATTAGCCACATGCCATAACTCTCCAACAGCCCGGACTTAGCTCATAAACGCAAGATTTTGAGTTCAGACTGAAATGATTACTTGGTTGTTGCTGTTAGCAGCCAGAAACATTTTTCTATGAATCAGAAAGAAATTCTGAATTTTCTATGAATGAGAAAGGCTCTTCTTATGAAGTGCTTGATTCAACGGGCAAGAGTCACTCGCAACCCCCTCCCCAACAACAGCACAAAACCCCAAACAAAAAGCCTTTTAACAGTGCAGTGAAGGAGTCGTTCACCACACAAGCATCAACAGGACAGACAGACTCCTTGAGCCGTGGTTTACAGAAATCAGTGGGAAAGCGACACAGGAAAGAGACAACCTGAGCTCAAGCCCAAATGATTTGAACGCTCAAGCCCAGAATCCCGGCAGGAGACAACACGACCATGCGCTATTTGGGATTTTTTGCATTTCTTTCAGGAAACAGCTCCAAGAGCACGGTTGCTCTGTCTTTCCCACTCAAGCCTATAGACCAGATGGGAGAAACCTTTTTTTTTTTTTTTTTTTTTTTTTTTTTTTTTTGGTGAAATTCTGTTCCAAGCAGGCTTTTGACTGCTGGTATCTCACTTCCTTGGCTTTAGAGAGCTACATGTAGACTGTTCTGTTGATAGGGAATGGCAGAAAGTAACCAACACGACAAGAGGAGGACGTTCCATAAATGAGAAGCACGCTTTCATCAGGTACAAAGGAAAAAAGTGTATTTGATGACTCTTACACTAGAATTATACTGACATTATTTTACTCTTCTCATAACTGCAAATGAGGAGCAAGATTAATTTTACAGCAGCAGATTTTCCCCACGACTTCAACAGAATTAGATTAATGTTTCACTTGTGCTTAATCTAAATTTCTGTCTTTTAAACTGTAGGCAAATGGTTTCTAACCACTATTTCTGTGCCATCTGATGTTAAAGGTTCATCAATTTTGTTCCCCACCAATACAATTAAACTCTTATTCAGGCAAGAAAACATTGTTAGCAAGCAAATCAATTTCTTTTAGAACTCTCACATACTCCCCAGTTAATAGCTTCTTCAACCAAAACAGTAAAAATAAACTGGCCTTCCACTTTCTAGCTATATGCTGAGCTGTCAGCGTGCGATGTTTCTCACCTCTACTTCTGCCTGTCCCAGACCAGCAACATATAGGACATAAATACGAATTTCCATCTATACAACTGTTTCAAAAGAGAGAACTGTTAGAATCATAAACTGCCAAATAGTGTAATTTTAACTTACTTAATGAAGGACAGAAAGAAATTCTACTTTATAAAATGTAATGCTAATTAATACCAAGAATAAAACACCCTGCGCTATTATCAAAAAGTCATAAAACATCTGGTTTTAACAATAACCTGGCTGAGGAGTACTGTACATAACAGAAATAAACTTCTTTATTGTATCTTTAAAATGATACAGCACTCATTAATTCCACATATTAGGTAAGTAATTGTATCAGGACGCCCCGGAAGGCCAGTACTCAAACCGCGGGAAGAGCATAAAACTATTAAGTCAGGGAGAGTCTTTCTCCGCCAGGTCTGCCAGCAGCACGATTTCACAACACAACACTTTGTCAGTCATTTACCTTCCGCTGTACTTGGGCAATACATCCTCCCAGAAGCACTTCACGCATTACAGCTCCGTCTAATAGGTGCACAAGACTTTTCCGGGTGCAGCAGGAGGAATTAAGGGGTTCCTGACGCCGCTTTCAAACAAATGAATAAATAACCCGCCACCGGCACAATGAAGAGCGAACTCTGCCATTCCGAGATTATTCGTTTTGTGGTACGGGGACGATAAACATACTGGAGGACAACGTGGGTCTGTTACGTTAATATATCTACTGAATTTAGCGTGAGCGCGCAGGGTAAGCCTTGGCATTTGAACGAGACAAGGCTCGAGCACCACCACAGGTACTGGGGCACTAAAGCTCTGTCAGAAGCCCTTTTAGGGAAAACCACAGAACTGCAGAATTTTGACCCCAGCATCGCAGCTTTTCAGACACTGACAGCTTTTGGGGACTGTCCCTCCTCCCAGCACCGCCCCACACCAGGACCAGTGAAGCAAGCAGAAGGATGTGCCCTCCCCTCTCACCATCACTCCTCTGCTGCCGGTGCCTCCTACCTCCTTAACAGCCACCCCTCAGGACCCAGCGCAGCTGGGGTGCAGCCTCCTCCTCATCTGGCCCCGATTTTAAGTAGTTGGCTCTGTCGAGTCACATCTTGAGCGGGAAGGAGAGAGGAACGCATCTCTTGAGCCAGTACATTCCGGAGTGTCCCTTCTGCACCCCGAAAGGGCAAGGACAAGGACTCCACGTCACGCCGTGCTGCCCTGCGCCAGGAGAGGCACCTCTGCGCCTGGCACAAACACTGGCCAAGGAAAAGGCATTTACTCACAAAGTGACAATCACCTGTCCTGCTTCGCAACAGTCTTCCTCCTCCACGAAGAATTAATACATAGTTTTATCTACTTTCAACACCACGTCTGTACCGTAAAATGTTTAATTCCTCAGAAAAATAAACTCTGCCTCTAGTGAGGATAACGTCCGTAGCACAGGAGCAGACACAGGGGTTTGACAGCTGGCTGGTCATAAACTATCAAAGGTCTGAACAGAAGATAAAATACTTGTGTGGGCTATCACTTCTGCCAAGAAGTTCAATAAAAGTGAGGAACAGCAAGGAAAGAGGATAAAATATCACCGACTTAACGTAACAGGAGCCTGCAGATGACTCTGGTCTGGAAGGAAGGAAAAACTAACAGAACATACCCCACAGCTGTTAATTGTACCTAGTAAGAAACAGACCACGTTTCAGAGGAAATCCTCCTTCTGTAGAGGTTTAAGGGTGACAATAAAGCTTAAACTGTCACGAGCGTTTGATTAGTATTTTACAGATGGAATTTAAAACTGGCAGGTTAATCATCAGGAACTCCCCAGGGTATCAGACTCCCATTAATGCATCTCCCCCCTTATCTGGGCCCATCAACCTACATTCATACTTTCCCACCACCTGACAAAACACATCTGCTTGTAAAAAAACCAGATTTTCCTGCAAACAGATTAAATATTTATGCTCTCCTATTACCGACGTAAACACGCCTGCACCATTTTCTACATACAGATCACTAGCTTCACCGCCAAACTTCACCATCCACTGCTCCCTCCAAACTGCTTAAAAGTGTGTTCTAGAAAGCGTTCACAGAAGGTAATAAAACACGTTTAAAGTCACATAAAACTTATAATCGTTGTTCCAGCCATTTTAATAGTGAAAAACAACTGTGTGCAGAAGTTGAACAGCCTTTGCTAACACTACATGTGCCCTTCCAGTACCTAATTAGCTGATAATACTCTGGGTGCCTGTAATGCACAATTCAAACGCCTTGCTTACCAATGTGTTTAGTATTCTGCAAATAAGTCTTCGTACCAGTTAAATCCCTTGTTATTATGAAAATGCTTCCATACTGTTGTAATAACACAGGATAACACAGTCAATGCTACTAATCATGAGGCTATTCTTTGAATAATTGCAGGATTTATGAGTAATCATCGCTAAGGATACACTACTATTCAGTACAGAGTATGCAAAATCTAATAATACCTTTCAAATAAATCTGATTAATGTTACAGTATCTTTTAAGTGAGGCATGTACATAAAAAAATCTTCCCAAACCACTGAGAAGCAGTATTTTACAGTGCAGTAATTTACTGTAGCTATTTCTCAGTAATTTACAAGCACAGTAATTTACAAGTGTTTGCGGGCAACAATAATCTATTTTTCTTCTCAAAACCTGAAAATATTGCTAAGTATCAGGTTTTATCCAAGAGAAGGTTATTACTTCCATTTCCCCTATAGCAGGTAAATCAGGAGAAACTATTTGCTCATGGGAATACCTGGGGCAAACTCAGAAATGAGCCCAGATTCCCTATGAAGTAAACCAGCAATAAGATTCAAACAAAAAGGTTTAACGGTACAGGCTTATACTTCAGTCCCGTTCTAAAGTTATCTGCTGAATTTACATACAGTAGGAAAAATATTTCATTTATCAAAATAACCAAACACGTTACTTTCAACATAAAGTCATCTTATTACTTAAGTTATCTATCTTATAGTTACCTAAAAAAGAAAACTATAAGGCTGCAAAGCAAGGAACTCCTATCACCAGAAAATATTATAACACTAGGAATTAGAACTAGTACAAACTTGAAGAAAATCAAATCAGATTTTCAGTAAATAACTAAATATCATTTACAAAGTACAAGTAAACAGTGACATTAAAAACCAACTAAAAATCTTCAACTCCACACAGACATAGTATCAGAATAGAAACATCTTAGAGCATTATTTTTGTAACTTACATGTATGAAGGTATTTAAAATTATTTTCACACGACTAGCCAAACCCACAAAGTCAGTGTGGCAGGAGAGAAACACAGGCAGAAGAGATCATTTCTGCCCTGATGAGTTAGTCCCAAACTTGCCTCACCTGTGCCTAATGCAACACCTGAATTTGAAGTGTCCTTCCAACCCCAATTCCTTCCAGCCTTCTGCCATTCAGTCCTGGAAACAGCCCAAACCAGGGCCAAGCAGATCCACAACAGGTCTGCAAGGAGGGATGGCAACACTGGCCAATGGCGTGATGTGAATTATGCTTCAAGAAGGTGTTAGCATTCACAGGGGTACACAACGCAAAACACAAAGGACCAAGTACTGAAGTCAATACCTGGAAGAACCTCCCCTCTCCCCGCAGGTTAGCTGTCGGTGGGACTCGGCACTTCTCTGGAGCAGTAACTCAGTGACACCTGCACAGGCTGTGCTGGTGTTCTCATCACCTTCCAGAGTTCCAGGTTGCCTGCATTGCTTTAACAATACAGCGTGGTGGAATATATACCTGTATCCTCCTGCAAAAAATAACTGCATCTTTCTGCAATGTTTGTTTAGAATTCAGAAGGAAAACATGAGGTTGTCTGCTAAACAAAAACATTATTTGACCAAAAAATGGACACAGAAAACTTCCAAGTTCATTACTAACACTGATCTGTAAAAAATATTCTCTAAGAGATCAGTATTATATTACATACAAAATACCATAAATATATAAAGAGAAAGCAAAAAATCTCAACACCCTGCTATAAACAAATCTGTTTGTCTTTCCTTCAGGAAAGTTCACTGGTTACTCAGGCGAACCACTCTGTCAGCAAATCCCTTCAAAACCAGAAGGTTAAATATTCCACAGAGAGATTAACAGTAGATAAACTGTTGCTTCTGGTCTCCTGCCCAGTGAATGCTCTTCTAAAGGAACAAAAACATTACTATGCCAACCATCAGTACACAACACTGGACTCCACCTCTTCCTTTATGAAAAAGCAAATTACCCCCAGACCAAAAAACAAACATTTACTGATTTTAGCATGTCTCAATCAGATGGACAAAGCTTACCCAAAAGGCATTAGAGTCACCACGTCCAGCCTGGCAGTTCCACATTAACAACAGTATCCAGCAGCATCCTACATAAATTTATTACAGGAAAGAAAAAGGAGTCTTTGCACACAGTTACAGCACTAGACAATTAAAAGAATAAGATAGGAACAGACGTAAAAAGCTCCTCAGAAAGAAAACCATTCCCCACAAGTCTACATACAAAACTATAATAAAAAAAAAAAAAAATCCCATTCTTATTTTAATGCACCCAATTCAAACCACTAAATACATTTTACATGAATTTACACTATGCCTTCAGGGACAGCAGGTTATTTCTAAATAAAGAGGTTTCTACCCAGGGTGAGGTCCTAAAATTCTATAGTAACTATCCAATCATGGGTCTACCTTCACTCCAACTGGGGTCTCAGCGTGGAAGCAAATGAATCCTTTGTTTTTGTAGAATGCTGGAATTCTGGGGTTTTTGAATGCTGAAGGCTTGTTTTCTGACTTTGATCAAAAGCTTTCCTAAAATTTCCTCACCTATACATGTGCCACAGACTCTACCAGCACTTTGTGGCATTCTAGTTCATTATAGCATTCTTCCAAAATTATACTAAATCATACTAAAAATCATACTAAATGATTTTTTCCAAACATGTAAAATGTGTGAGAAGGTATTTACCTAAATTGTACAAGTACTTTGCATACATTGAACAAATTTGTTTTAGCAAAGCAAATACCTGAAAACGTTAGATTCAAACCCATTTCATTTCATTCAGGTAGCCATGGAACCATGGAAGGTTTTTCTCTCTTTTGCCTTATTCCATAGATTCTTTAATATATGAAAGAGCAGTAACGATTTCATTAAACTAACTACAGAAAAGAAGGGCAGAGACACCAAATTGGTACAGTATAGAAGGCTTGGAATAGTGATTTATGACAGCCAATCCAATCTTCTAGCAATAAAGCAAGTAACGAAGATTGTATGTCTGAACTTGTTACCGATGTTTCATTAATCCACTTGCTTGCACATACGTAAATTACTGTCAGGGTGTACCACATCCCCAGGCAGGTGAATGCAGAGCAGCTCCACCTTTGCATCCACAGAAACAGTTCCAGTGTTCGAATGTTATCTCTTTCAGTGAAAACGCTCCTCAACAGCCATTTTCACCAAGCACACACCACTTGGCATCGTTGCCAGCACCTCTGCCCATCCACACACCTTTACCTCCTCATCCTGAAGTCCAAAGCTAAGCAACCTTCATCTGCCTTCAAAGCTGTCACTCTGAAAGCCACCCATGGGCAAAATGGCAGCTACAGCAGGAAGCTGTTAATTAAACGCAATGCATGCCTTAACCCATCGCTTGAATCAAGGTATATAAAACATATACAATATATAGTACAATGACCCGTATTACACTGCTTTGTCTTAAGTTACATTTATTTGTCCAGCATTTATATTCTATTTTTGGCAGCACCTGGCAGTAATTACTAATATTACATTTCATTTGTATATCCATCTCAGTATCATCCAGAAACACAAGGTGCAGGAGTAACAGGATTTTTTTGGGATGCCACACAGACCTTTATGAGGTATCCATATGCAATTCACTGCAATGAACAGCTTTATACAAGAGCGACTTATTTTACGCAGATAAAATACCCAAGCACAAAGAGCAAGGGAGAGTCTACGACACAGAAAATTCTCCTCTGGGTTCTGACTGGTTTTGCTTTAATCAATGTAGCTGATAGTAATTAAGCCTCAAATCCTGCATTGCCTAAATGACATACTGTGATTCATTTTGATTACAGAGCTTGTTTTGTCATTTGTAGCTCACCATTTAACAGGCAAACACAAAACCACACATCTCCTTGGTAACAAATGGAGTCCAGCTCGATATCCAAAAGTCTTTGTGACCCTGCAGTGGGGAGTCCCCTCCTGGCCCTTCCGATCAAGGGCAGCAGCTCCCACCACCCAACAGTCACCTTCTGCAGCCAGCCAGCCATCTCCATGTTGGTGAAGGTGACACAAAGACCTCCCAGATGGGGCTCTCAAACACCTTTTACCGTCAGGGCCGTAAACCTGCACCCACAGATTCGTGTCTTCGTTCAGCTGCCCTAATTCCATTGGGTTTTGGCACAACCCGCACCCCAACCACTCCAGGGCTTATACAAAGGACAACTCCCACTCTCTCCCTATTTCCTGGTATCTCTGATATTACTTGTGCTTCTGTGTAGTGAGGGATAGCTGACAGCATCTCCCTAACCGCGCTGTGCGAAAAGGCATCATGGAAGGAACCTGTTATTGATGGCACAACACATTACAATGGAAATTTCTAGAGATCTTATGGATTTCTTCCCCCATCACCTACCAGCATTATGAGAGAGGTTTAAGCAAGAGTCAACCTGACTTTTGTTTTAGTCTCTCAACTACAACAGCATAATTAAGCTGCAAATGATATATTGAAGTACCATACACAAAGGCGAATTGACAGGAGTAATTTTTACTACTCCAAAGCCTTTGGTTTCATATATCATAATATCCTGTAAAGGAAGCCCACTGACATCGGCTTCACTGTAAAAGCAATAGCTCGGTATAAACCTCAATTCATCCTTCCCACAGGCAGACGTGCTCCCTGCTTATTACCAGCACTACGCACAATACTACTGTTTGAAACCTGCATCATTCATTATTCCGTTTCTTTATCAACGCCTTAGCACAAATCAGAGAGCAGAACTTGCCATACTCTGGCAGGACAATGTTTCATATAAGTGCTCTGCTTAAATTATTTTAAATGTTTTACCATCTTGACAGATATTTTCCTTCTTTTGAAGGTGTTAAGAACAGATTTTGGCATACGGATAGGATCCAAATAGGTCTCCTCTTTTTGGTAAAAAAAGGAACGGAGGATTTCTATTCAAGCTCTCATTGTTTCTCATTTCACTTCTGCTTTTGAAGCTTTTCAGGGCTGGAGCGGATCCTAGTTCTGTACCTACAAGAGTGAGAATCTCATTTCCAGCTGGGATCCTAAGGCACTACTGTAATGCAATTATTATCATCATCACCATCAGTATCAGCCCAATCAATCTGAGCATGTGCTTCTAATGAGTTTGTGTCTTGAGGCAGTTAATGTTCAGACTGATTTTCTGAGGTTTTTTATTGTTAAGTAACTATTCTTTGCAGCAAATAAAGTGAAAGCTTTATCTAACTGAAATTAGTATTTAGAGAGCAACTACAAAAATCTGACTATGGCAAAAAAATATCAAGAGCAGCAGATTAACCTAGCTCATTCGGGGGGTGAATTGTTTTTGTGGGGTTAAGGGATAGGGCTTGGCTAAGAGACAATTTGCTGATATCTTTGGGTTATTCTGCACAAGAATAAAATAATTTCCTTGAAATAAATAAATTCTACAGAAAAGATTAAGTACTCTCCCATACAGACCATATGTAGAAGAAATGCATGCTATTTAAACGGCTGTTTTGGCAAAACAGAAATTCAGGAAATTTGTTTCTGCACATTCCTGTGTGATTCATTCCAATAAATCTCCTCGCCTTCCTCAGAGAACACCAAGGACAATTTTTTCTTGGCCATCGGATGCCAGAGAACTTCCAACTCGAAACAAATGAACAAACAAACAACTCAATTTGCTCGTCTGACAAAATATTCTGCTACAGAAGTCCCAGTTGTGACTAACTACTTCAATCATATGAATCAGTCTTGTGCATATGACTAGATTCACAGCAATAGATTCATTTTCAACCGCGTATTTGGAAGTATTTGAATTAGAAAGCCACTGTTTCCAAGGCAAGCAGAGAAAGAAAAGTGAAGGTGAAAACTTTTTCATTATCTTAGAAGACAGCCTATTACCTATAACACTTCCTCAGATATCCATCCATCCACACCTAATGAGCCCTATGATTTAGTCAGAACACATTCATAAAGATGATTCATAGCTGTTACGCGGCCACTTGATGTTAATAGCAAAGCTGATGTCTTAAATCACAGCTGTTTCCCTACGATAGCCAAGGGGCAAAGCGACACTTTGGAAAAGAAAGGGAAGAATTTATTAGGGCAACTTTCCAAAAGCAACATTTACATGAAAAATGTGAAGCAAAACATGAGGGTCAAAAGTGCTATAACCAAATCACTCCATAGTATTAGATGCCATATAGCAATCTGCATAACTAGAGTAGTTAATGGTCCTCCCTTCGCATGTTAATAGTGCCAAAAATCCACTATATCTATGTTAAAAACTTTTATATTTCATTTTACCTACATTCTGTTCCCAGTGTTCTACAGAAATACATATATAATAATATAATACAAATATAATAATACATACAAAAATAACCTGTACATACCTAGTAACGAGGAGCAAGTAAAGCGTCATTATTTCCTACTGTAGTAACCATTTAACCAAAAAAGAGTAAATCTTAACCAAAAATGTCTTACACCTAGCAATTCAAGAGATGTGCTGATTTTTACTTATATCGATTCAGGCACAGATAATACAGTGTGTTAAGAGTAGCAGTATTAAGGCAGTAACAAATGACCCAGTGTCTTCCGGAAAACTCCTTACATCCTTCGATTTTAGCAAGTTCTGATGGATCACAACACATACAGGGGTTTACCGGGCTGAACCCTCTCTACAAACACTCCACACAGAAGCAGTTTGATCCAGGAACATTCGATTCATGTAGACTGCAGACTTGAGCTTTAAAGAATACCGTAGCTTTACAACCAGGAAGGAACACACGAGTAAATTTGGCATTACTCAAAAGACAACAATTAGGCACAAGATGCCCATAGGCTCTTGCAAGTCTCTTCGTAGATACACAGACAAGATATTGCAGCGTCAAGCTCTGGTGAGAAACGGGTGTATTTTTAACTAGAACCATCAATCCCCAACACTTCACTTGCTTTCAACATGACTCCGTTTGCTTTACTCATCTGTATTAAATCCATCTAATTAATCCAGCAAGATTTGAGAAAGCGAACACGCTGTGATTCTGCACAGCGGCAGTCTCATTTCTGCCTCCAAACTTCTGGCCAGACTAACAATGGAAATACTGAGCTCAAATCCCCACTACCAACCATATGGTGTTTTTGACAAGGAAGGAAACAACTGCCAACCTGGAAAGAGACGCGGAGTCGAGAACAAGATGTGCATACACCCTAGCAAAGGGCAGTAATTGCATAGATTAAGTAGGTCGACTACAGGTATGAATTTCTTTCAAGGCGATCCAAAAAAGAATGAGAAGTTGCATGTGAAGGCACGCTCCAAACAAATTCACGTTGGCAAGCAGGACTCTCTTACTCTAATCAACGGAGGCAAAACTGAAACCACCTACCCTACGGAGCTTCCACTGGAAAGCCGGTCTTATTTCCCAACTCGCTCGCTGGAAAGCTGCTGTGGAATAACCGGAGTGACGGAGGAGCGCATGTCGCACAACTACTTCTTAATGATATTTTTGTCAGGTGATTTGTAAGCAGGAGTCTGGATTGGATAGGAAATTATCTTCTTTACAACCGTCTAGTATTTTGCATGAGAAGAATTGCTACTCAAAATACACGAACGCAGCGATTGCTGCCTGCCTGGTACCCTTTTTCTGAAGTGAGCACTGAAGTTTTCTATTAGTTTCTAGATTTGCAATGTGATTTTTCAATACAGAGCTAAGCCTGTGTATCCAAAATAAGAAAGTGACCCTGTTAAAAAACAAGCCTTCCATTCTGGGGCAGGGTGGCAGGCAGCTTACTTGCAAAAGGAAGAAAACTCTAAGGCAAAAATTGCTGATGGCTCTTGGGGCTCTGTGGATCCATTTGGTTGGTGGGTTTTGGTGGAGAAAGTAGGAAAAGACATGCAGAAGCATGCGGATTTCCTCCAGCTGTTAAACACACATGGAGATTTTTAATTTATAGATGATTTGACTCTTCAGGTATCAGGAGGGAGTATTTTAATCTTGTGAAACTCACATTTGCTTCCCAATTTTTAAAAAGGAATTTTGACAGAGCGAAGCTAGAATTAGAGTCCACGAGGTTCAAGCAGGCCATCAGGAGAACCTTGCACTTCTGGAAGCACCAAAACATGAGGTTTTATGATGAGAAACTGATGTTAATCCTAAAGAAATCCGAGGTTTTCCCCTTAACTACACACACGGCTCAATTCTGTGTGCTTCACAGAACCATCTGGTTGGAAGAGACCTTTAAGACCATCGAGTCCAACCATTGACCCTGCACTGCCAGGGTCCCTAAACCATGTCCCCCAGCGCCACATCCACACGCCTTTTAAATACTTCCCGGGATGGGGACTCCAGCACCTCCAGCACCCAAGTTCAATAAAGCCCCTGGAAATCTCCATTTCCTACGCACAGGAGCACACACAGACACACATCCCTCGTGCCAGAAGCCCAAGGAAAAGGTCAGGCTGAAAATTCACTCCCCCCACCTGTGGGCAGCAGCAAGGAGACATTGCTGTACACGGTATTTCTTATTTAGACTCCTGCATGGCAAAGCTCATAGATCAACTGTTGCACCACACTGGGGTGGGAGTCTCCTTATGCGTGTGCTGGCAATCCTGGCTCAGAGCCTCCAGACGAATGAAGAACATGATCGTACTGATAAGAATAGGTGTAAAAGCGTACAACTTCCCATGGCTGGTAGGTTCTCTACTCCCTTCTCCACCCAAACACCAAAATCTACGGATGTTAAGTAACTGCGAACATGGTCAGAGATCATTGCACACATTCTTCTGCCCGGCTGCTTATCAGGGCTGAACTGCAGCACTATTAGTGCAGAAGAAAACAAAGGAAAAAAAAAGACTGAAACCAAACAAACCAAACTACTAAAGAACAACATGTCACTGTAAATTAATGGAGTTTTGGGAGGATCCAGGAAAGTTCCTGAAGCTTCTTCCTCCTCTTTATAATGTCATGCTTCTAATTTACTTCATTTATATTAATAAACACTGGATTACACAACTATTAGTTTAGTTGAGAGTTCCACTAAAGTTCAGTAAATCTGTCTCTAATTATTATGATTAATGGTCCAAAACAATCAGCTTCTCAAATTAACAACCTAAAGCAACTGCTATAGAATAAAGGATATTTTTCTTGGTAAATAGAGTCTTCAGTCTTTTTAGTTAATGAAATCTTGCGCAGTCCATTCAGTAATATGACCTTCTAATCCACCATAACTACCTATTTACATAGATTTGCATCGATTTTGCTGCCACTGTGTATTTGAGAATAATTATTTTTAAATGGCACTGAAACCTAAGTTTCATGCTTATTTTCATACTGCAGAGAAGGATCCTCAAGAGCTGACTACCTTGGCCTTATTGTTTTCCTCAGTGCTTCCAGAGTGTGTGCTACATACACAAGTTTTTATATTGCTACTCCCGCTATTCACCAGTGCTTATTTGTAAAGGACAAGTTCTCCATTGAATACTCGAGCTTTGTAAAGCAGACCCCTAGCACTTCAAAGACTTATTTACAAACTGAGAAACAGAACAGCAAAAATACTTAGAGGAATTACAGTTCTCGATTACCTCTCTGATTAGCACCACAATGCCTCTTATTTTACAGTGATTTTTAAAGAATATTAAAACAAGCTGATCACACAATCTATATAGCATATACTGAATATAGTTTACAAATGAGAGAGACTATAAGGAGAGTCTTATCAAACCCACAAAGAAGTATCTCATGTTATCAGTTCTAATACCCCTAGATTTGGATTTCCAGATTTTCAGTTTTACCCATCAACGATTGAAGACAGTTGCAAGGTCTGAGCCAAAGCCAACTCACAAACATGATTAGAGCAAAGTAGACTAGGTTAAGATCTTCCCTCATTCTTATCCTCAGACTCTAAAAAAGCTCCCCCCACCCCCTGAATGCAAGACATCTAGTACGGACCACATCTACTGCACTGATTCCCAAAGTGGAAGACACCACACTCCCCAAGCCTCAAGACACAGTGCTAGGGGTTAAGAGGAGAAGAAAGCCCTTCAATAGCATTCAAATGAATGGCACTTTCCTTTGCCATATCAGACACACTGAAAATTTAGTGTCTACTCTTGTAAACAAGGATTGATAGCTCTTGCTCGCTGTATCTTTACCGACAGTCTTTTTCTCTCTCATCAGCAAGGTTTCTATTTTTTTCCCTTGAACTAAAAACATGAACAGCCCTGCATGGAAAATAAAGCCCCACAGAGCATAATGAGAAGCTTCCCCACAGCTGCAGGGAGCCTAAGAGATTGCTCGTTAAGAATTAGACTTCAAACTGTACTAATACAGTCAATGCCATAGGGAAGAAGTATCTGTCTCAAGAGTGGCAAAGACCACTGACCTTTGTTTTGTCCTTCCCCGTCCTCGTCCGTTCCTAGGAACACTTGAATGTTATTTAACCATGAGCTTCTATTGCAGATAACCAGCTAATGGCCACGGCTTTTATTTTTCTTGCTCTTTTCTTATGGCAGTACAATGTGCACCACAGTTGTGGCATTTGGTCTTCTCCTATAGGTCTCATATTTCTATTGGGAGCTTTTCACAGGCTATGATACATGAAGGCACGTACAGTATTTATTCAGCAGATCCTCCTGGACCAGTCACCTACCACGTTCCTCCATACCATTGTCCCAAGGTAGATGCCACACATTTTCTGGTCCCTGCAGATCCACTTTCCCTACTTACAATATGTTTAATGCACCAGTCTTTGTATTATTTCAGAGAAGCCTCTCTGACACAGGATCGAAAACTAAAAATAACAAGCCTTATTTTCAAAAATTGAATGAAAAGCTAACAGAACACTGCTGGTAGAGAACTTGCTTCCACTTGAAAATTCCTCTTATAAATTTCAGAGTACATACCCAGTTTAAACAAGTTTGTGTTCAGTACTTCTGTCATCATCGAGTTAATAACATTCATTCTTTAGTACATGCGAATAACCAAGAGAGCAAAGATTAAAAGGGCAAGTCGATAGCTAAAACAACTGGTTTGGCAGCTGCACGGAAGAAACAGGAGTGGTTCAACCACCAAATTCTCACACATCAGTCTGGGAATGCCCTGCAGAGGACTACCTAGGGCACACTACCGGCTGGTGTGTGGGAAACCTACAAACGAGATTGTTTCAACATGAGAGGTATATTTGAATGCTCTTCAAAGCAATTGTGCAAGCAATGCAAACCCCACTCGATTCTGTTTGGAAGGTTATTGGGAAATGGCAAATTACTCATAGCTGTGTGGTTTTGCTTCTGTCGTTGTTGCCTGAAATGCCAGAGCTTGCAACTAACCTGAAAAATCTCAAAAGTCGTTTTGATACTTGAAAACTTGAAATGTATCCCAGACACTATTGCACTGTGCTCACCCCTCTGTGTGATAAAATGTGAAGATGAAAAGTGAAATAAACCTCTCAGGGGAAAGAATTGCATGAAACTAGAAGATATAACTACAGGGAAAAATAACTCTGTATTGTGTTTGGCAGGTTCCTGAGGTGTGGCAGTGGGAGCAGGGCACAAGGGACATTGCTGTTAATGATGGAAAGCATCCAATGTATAATGCTGTAATTAAGCCTCATGTAATTGACTTAAATGTTTAATTCCCTTTCTTTGAAGGATCCATTCTACAGAACATGATTCTCACACCTTTTCTGTGGGAAGAGGTAAAAATCATCACTTTTACCTAAAAGTAATTTGGCTTACTTTCCTCTTCCCAAAACTATAATTTCCTTCCCTTTCTGTAACAGTAGAACCTGGAAGAACATTGTGTCTGCAACACTTTGACTATTCTTTTCACTTTTCCTGAACTAGTAAGAAATTCACATCATACTGAAGAGTAAAACCACCCGAATTTCATCTGCTTTCGAGCCTCAACAAGAAATTTCATACAACTCTGTCTGAAGTGACCTTGCAAAGTCTAGAGCCTTACTGACATATTTCTTAGCCTCAGACTGAATTGGCAAGAATAGACACGCTTGCAGATACCCTGAAGACAAAAAAAATGTAACTTGCTCCTGGACACATATACAAGATAAACGTAATTTGTGAAAGCATCCACATGTATAAGATTTCCCAAGGCTTCATGTGCCACAAGTTCAGAAAACTTATTTGAACCTGATGGCATATATTTTAGAACAGCACCACTCACCTCACTTCTGTTACCATGAATTTTCATTAAGGGAAGAAGGTTTAAGCATGTAAGGAGAGTTTTAAAGGTAGCTGATTGGGCAAAAGTGATCTTGAGTTAGAAGTAGGTTTGCCCCATTATAGCTATTGTACGAACGACACTGGGGAAACGAGAGTAATATCATGTACCACTTTTGCAATGACATTCCTGCTCACAGTGGCTGCTAAAAACATGTCCCAAGAGATAAATTTCACAATAATAATTAAATCAAGGGGATTTGGAATAGGAGTTCTAAGGAAAAAAACCAAACCACAAAAACCCCCAGAACCTGAGAAACCCATTTAGATGAATGCACTTTATAGAATTATTAATTTAGTAATACCAGAACCCATTTCTTTTTAGTTTGTCATCTTTTGTACGGGTTTTCCTTCTTTAGGTGCCACACTAAAACACATTATCAACAGACAATGACCTATTACACAGGCATTGCTGCCGTTAGCACCAGTTTTTGATCCAGCTCCTCAGTCTGCAACGCAAAGAATTCAGGGGAAATAGAATTTACTGCAAAGACAAAGTCATGCTGGGTTTTTGACCTCCGCATGAATAGGAAATATACATCCACACCAGCTTCCTGAAACCATCCATGTGATATTCTCACTGACTGTAAAAAGGATGTCCTAAAAAAAGAGACAGTCTACAGGGTTCCCAATCAATACACACAAACGATGTAATTGCATATGTTCATGTTTTCTACAGACCACTGGAAAAAAGGTCCTTTTTGTTCTCACATCTGGGAGCCAATTAAGCCACGTTCAAGACACCTGAAACTGCTGTGACACACAAAGTTTAGGACCAACAAAATCTTGAAGACTTTGGATCCGTTCATTCTGAGAAAAGTCAGTGTAAAGTTTCCTTTTAAAAAAAAATTATACTGCTAAATTTACATTATAACTGTATCATGTGCCTATCGCTGAGCAACGAGAACTGATGAATGCTCAGGGCTTCTGCAAGCTTCATCACTTCACAAATATGAATTCATTATTGATAAGAAAGTCTTCTCACACTACTTGCTACCTTCAACATCACACTGAGTCTTACAGTTTTGGAACACCCACCTTACTGCAACACCAGCGTCCTGAAGTGGGGGCGAAAGGAAGTAACACCAAAGCAGACATAGGCCAAAGGTCTTTCCAATGGACCAGGTTTGCAATTCTCCACGCAGAGATGCCACTACCAAAATTACAATCCTTATGTAAGAATTGGTTAGGTAAACGATGGAGGTAGTTCAGAACTGAAAGGTTTAGTGAAAGGATAAGAAATATCCTCTTAAGGTTGGCGCTGGTAAACAGCATTTTGTAAGAAGGGAGATGTTTCTTACAGATATTCATTTTAAGTCTTTCTCAAATGAGACTGCTCTCTTCATAAACTAGAGTAATGTAGCATACTTTAAAAGCACAGTAAATAATGAAAAAACCCCACCACCTTACGGCATTTAATAGGTTTTTACCTACTAGGAGTTGGCAAACGGCGGTTCACACGGACACAAAACTTCCCGACTTGCAGGCATCTCCCCTTCCCCACACAGTTCTCTCCAGGTTCTCAATTTACAGAAGCAGCCTCGTGACTCGAGATTAGTGTGTGCTCCTCCTTGAGCTGCAGGGCAAGATCATGATACACCCACAATGTAGTTCATAATGTAATTTCTCACTCAGTTAATGCGGAATAAAAATTCATCACAAGAGGTAAATCACTCATTTTTGAAGCAAGGCTTCCCCAGACTGCTGATAGAGCAGAAGTCCTGCTGCATTGTTATGGCCACGCTTTCTAATCATAGGTCTTCAAAACACCAAATAGGGCACTTAACATTCCCCCTCCACCACCACAAACAGGAGATTATTGAGATTTTCTACGGAGAAACTATTTTCCCCTCAGAAATCACTTCCAAAAAACCCCAAGAAGTTTCAAGAGAAATGTGTTCCAAAAACCTCACCATGAGGTTTCACATTCTGGGGAAACTTGCTGAAGTTTCCTACATGAGCACTATAAAGCTCAAGCATTTAGCTCTTCAGGTGGGTGCTCCCTCCCTTCACTTCCCATCATCTTCTGGGAGAAAAAAGGTGGAGAGGGGCAGGGAGTAAGAGAAACATTTCCTGAGCATCTCTAATTACAAGCACCACTATCCTCAAAGAGAGGTTTAATTGGCCTGATTCTTATTTTAGCCTAGTCAGTTCACTCATATTTAACAACTGCTGAAAGACATTATGCTGCTGGTCTTGAAATTATTTTTAGACACCATTAGAAGCCTGGCCTTCGCAAAAATCCTTAATTTAATTTGTCACAAAGTAACGAACATACTCAAACAGGAAAGGCTCTGCGCTGACAAAAACAGACGGAAAACCAAAAGCTCTTCAAGTCACGGACTAAGTATGAAAAGCTCATCCAAAACTCCCAACAACCAGAAGATGCTCAGCAAACACTGCTCAGACAGCTCAGATGCACTGTGTCACTCTTACAACATTTTAAGGCTACTACATTATCAAGTTGGAGGAAATTCCAAATCTGCCCTAGTTACCGACTGTTTTGTGGCACATAGCTTCTAGGCTGCTCCTCTACACCACCAGATAAACCCTGAAGAGCAGCGCCAAGCTGTTTCATTGTAAGCTATTTCTAAGAGAAATGATGTAGCTTTGAAGCATCAGGTAGGGCCAGCACGGATAAACCCTGGAGAAGATTAAACATAAAAAGAAAAAAAAAAAAAGTCCTAGATACAACAAAACCAACCTTCTTGAAGTAAGGTACAAGTAAGCTACTCCCTAGAAGCCGTGGCTGCTACAGCAAAGTAACTATTTATGTATAAACCTTATCATCATCTTCATAAAGACGTAACCTCTATCATAGTGGCTAAAGATGGGACACTAAAGCAGAGCATAAATATTGGAAAGCACAAAGCTCCACAGAGCATCCCAAAATGCTGTACTTCACCTGGGGATTAGGACAAGACTTATTTATAGGAACAGCCTTGGGCACTGCAAAATGCTGATATAATGGACAGTGGTGGATCTGGGATGTAACGCTGAAAAATTCTAACAGAGGCAGCCTTTTGGTTTAAATGGCTTCAATACATTAGCAGAAACAGTTGTGTTTGGTTTCCTGCTTTCAAAGTTACTAATGAAATTTAGAGGCAAATGAAAAACATACCTATGTCATTATTAGAAAAAAGTTCTACTGTTATGTTTCTGGAGGGTTTTTTTTTAAATTTTAATTAATTAAAAACAAACAAGCAACCAGCCTCACTGCTTTAGAGCTACAAAAGACATCCTGAATTGACTTGTTTAAAAAGTCCAACTTTCCAAAATATGACTAAG
The DNA here is from genome assembly GCA_009769605.1 of Bucorvus abyssinicus. Classification (NCBI taxonomy): domain Eukaryota; kingdom Metazoa; phylum Chordata; class Aves; order Bucerotiformes; family Bucorvidae; genus Bucorvus; species Bucorvus abyssinicus. The sequence continues at coordinate 6,445,116 of CM020035.1, read as the reverse complement.
ATTTTCACAAATTACTTAGACATGTTGCACAACAAAACTATTACATCGAAAAAGCTTTCATCATAAGAACTAAAAATTTGAAAATATGAATACCAGAAGAAAAAGAAACCCAAGAACTTCTCTGTTCTCCGCTATTCGGATTCCAGGTTTATTTTTGAGATAAAACTCCACAGCAAATTTATAAAAACTGAACATTTATAATTTGACCAAATATTTATGACATTCAGTGGCAAGGCAGGTTATAATCTAAGTTTAGAGTTCTTGTTGCGTTTCCATGCGTCTCTCGAATGGTGGAAAAATTATCTCCATAACCTGAACTCCCTATGGCTATGTGGAAGTTGGACCAATTTCTTGGAAATGAGTCAATGAAAGATAGAAATTCAGCAAACTGGATTCAGGTCTGAATGCACTTAAGAGTATGACTGATCTTACCTCTACTTACGCACCTTAGAATAAGATCTTATGATATAAAAACACCACAAAGTCTTTGAAGGGATTAAAAAAAAAAAAAATCAAAAACAGAAGCAAAAAGTCAAAGGTACAGCCAGAATCAGACCTCAAAGGTACATTTTGGTTAAGCACATTGAAGGAGGATTTGAACTGTGAACAAATAAATTCTGCTAGAATTCTCCAAAAACCAGGAGAAATATGACACATTTATTACATGCACAAAACATCTCACAGGATAAAAAAAAAACCTACTCCTTTCAGAAAACCCCCAAATTGTGGACAGATTTTTGATCAAACCCCATGAAAACCCTTACCTGGCCTCTGTTACCTTGGCATTTTCTGAAAAAAATTCAAATCAAATCTAAACTTCTAAATGAATTAACAGGCAAGACAAGAAAAGCCAGAAACTGCATTATGCAACCTTACAACTAATCATTAATACAGAGTAACATTTAATGTATTTCCTTTGAAGTTTGGCAGTATAGGAAAATACTAGTGCTGGGAAGCCTGAGGTAACAGCAGCTAGCAGGTGGTATAGCCCGAGGAGTGGAATCAGGAAGACCTTTGTATTTTCATTATTATTTTTCGTAAGAGATCAGAAGACAATGTCTTGAGTTAACGCAATTTAACTTCAAAGTGGAGGTACAGCTATGCTGAGGAGGAAAAACAGCGAGGAGAACCTCAACGACTGACAGCAGATGTGGTAGAGGCTGGAGTCACTGGCTGGGAGGATGCTGTTACAGGGAAGCTCTCAGGAGGCATTCGAAGACAGCAAAGCCCCAAAAGACAAGGGGATTAATCAAATTATTTTCTCACATGAATAATGCTACTTCTCTGTACATGCCTGGAACACACCCATAAGTTTTATACCATCTGAGGTGTTTTCAAAACATTACGAAAGTTTGTGACTAATACATATATTTTAAGACGTTTTAGAATTTGGGAATTAATTGAAAGAATTATAAAAGGAGTTAGAGAAGACCACATGACACAGATTTCTTGAAACTTTCATTGAAAAACATAGTTACATTCCTCCAGAAGAGTGAGCTACTGCATGAATGACAAACGACCTCTCAGCTAATGACAGAAATGATCCGACTGAATTTCCAAGGAGGCTTTACTGTAGCTTATATGAAGCATTTCATTAATGTTTATCTCTGTGACAAAACTCTGACAACCATCCTTATTTCCTCAGCTCCTAATTAGAAAGGAAATTCAAACAGTATCACACTCAGAAAAAATCCCATACAAGTTCTGATGCGTCACAAATTAAAACTAATTATTGGATGTACTTCTATACATCATTGTCACATTTAAGGAGAAGTCCTTGTCTCTCACTAAGAGGAAATTCTCAGCATTTTGATGGTTCTGGATACTCTAGCCAACTTTCCTCTGGCAGCAAAAGCGCGGTCCATTCCCAGCAACAAGCGCGCAGTGCACACATCTAAGGGGCAATATTAGGACGTTCAGTAGAATGTTTAAATATTTCATTAAATTAACTTCTCTCTGCTTGCAGGCACTTCAGCTGTACAGTCACTGAAATTTAGAAACTAATACCAATGCTTATGCAATTTTAATTTGACTGATGCAATGAAAGAAAAAAGTATAATTTATCATACACCAGATTTACTTTCACATAGTCACGCGGTCTTTCCCTTCATCCAAGCATCCTTTAGTGAAGAAGCATTGTAATTCCACCACTCTGCTTGGAGATGCTGCAGGGATACCTGGCGAAGCACAGCTGCCAGAAGTGATGCTGGCAGGATTGTGGTCAAAAATTGAGTCAGAGTTGAACAGATGCTTTTCTTTTTTAATGTCTGTATTCTGGGGTGCAGTGACCCAGCAGCAGAGTCAACCATCTTGGATAGCTTTCATGTACGTAAGGGCAAAAAACCCCAAAGGAATGAACACAAAATGCCACACACAACCCCCAAAAAGTAAAGAGTTAGAGGGTTAAATTGGCTCTTTATAATTTTTTTTTCAAATTAAAATAGTGGGTCACCAGATACTGCTGGTGATGCTCAACACACGAGCAAATCAAAAAAGCACAATACTTTCTGTGCACAGAACTGTATGGTAGTTTGACCTCTACTGCTAACAACCAGGAAAATGCCTGCCAACCCACCAGAAAGTTAATATCCAGCCAGCTGATTCTATGCAGTTCTTGATAGTTCAGTGATCTGCAAGTGATGTGGCCTTGCTATGGGCAAGTCTGCAGTCGTATCACGATGTCGTCGTGTACGAGTCCCAGCGGGAAATTCAAGAGAAATACCAGCACATTTGCAGGAATAAAAGGTGACAGGGAATCTTTAAAAATAAAACCAGATTTCATCCAAAGAACAACACAGCTCAAATACATGCAAAAAATTTCAATAATTAATTTTACAAGACAAACAAGCGCAATACCAGTGACAGACAAGAACAGAAACCTGAAGCACTTCTATGATGTATGATGTGCAGAGACCATCTGAAACACTTCAGGACTCCTCTGCAAGCAGGTTAGGAATTACTGTTTCATGAAGTTCCCCACTAGTCCTACCATCAATCTCTTCCTTTGCTTCTCTCCATTTTCCTCTACTCTTTCTAGCAGAGGTAGCTACCTACCTAAACGCAGCTGAAGCACACAACACCACAAAAGCGCTCTGGTGGGCCAACAAGGCTTCATTTCCTCGTGTTGCGTATAGAAGCAGAGTCCCTTTTACTCACAGCGGCGTTACGAAGCAGTCTAGCATTTAGTTCTCTCTTACCAGCCCTTTTGTCATTACAACTTCAGACACGCTGGCTGATGCTATCGGCTTTAAAGATCCTGTTCCCCAGGTTGTCTGCACGCTGTTTATAAATCTGCTTTGGATTATATTGATTTACTAATTGACCAAAACACTGGATTATACACTCTGCTGGACACTTTATGCATTAAACAAAGTAACTGATAAAGCAAGCGTGCTCTTTGGGCTCATTTTTTTAGGTTTTGATCTTTTCTAGAAGCGTACATCATTTCCAGTTAGTCCTTCATAGCACAAAGAAATAACACAAAAGAAATCACAAAAACAGCCTTTGGAAACTGTTGTTTTTCTACCGGAGAAAGGTTGGCAGAAGCAGCAGCAGGATCAGGGGCTTGACTGGCAACAGCGACCTGATCAATGTTCGCTATCGTGTAATCAATGGAAATCCATTAGGTAACACCCTCTGCAGCCTAACAGAGGTGCCTGCAGTGTTCCCCAGGAAACTGGGAGGCGAGTATCCCATCTATCAACTCCCTGGAAAGAGCCGTTTATCTTCCATCCCACTGAATATACATCTGTTATTAATCAATAGCTGTTAGAATTTGCCTCCCTTCTCCTCCCATTTTTACAAGAGCTGGCAACTTTCCTGTGACTGAAATAACCCAATTAATCTTCCAAACAGAAGAGCACCCTTTTCTTTTTTGACAGGCAGATGTTTGACAATTGATCCAAACAGCCTAAGGAAAAGGAGATGGAGCAAGTACAAAATGAAAAAGCACATGCAGTATCAGAATACAGCAACGTACATAGTTCAGTGCTCCACCTGCTGTTGGGCTCCTTTTCTTCTACGAACTGCACGTTCTCTATCACTGTTGCTAAACACAGTACCACGCACCTACAGACAGCCTCCACCACACAAATCCATTTCTTACAAAGTCTGGACCAAAAACGCACAACTCTGAAGGCAAGCCAGGAGGAGACAGAACATTCATTTATCTCTTAAGTCTCTTTTCATTGGGATCTAGAAGTATCATAGACAAGGACTGTCACACAGGCTTACAGGCATCTTTGGAAGAGATCAGTATTGTCCAGAGAGTAACATAATAAAAATGTATGCTACAATGCAACTATTTTAAACCGTGACATGCTACTTCTACCAGAAAGCCATATTCAAGTTATTCTTATACATTTCGTAGGGGAACAACTAAACCAGCCTGACTTTGCTTTTGCTCTAAGCCCTCCAAAATCTCTTCCGCAGCACATGGGTTCACCTGTCTGACAGGCAACTGTGTGCCACGAGGCAGTCACGCGCTGAGCGTGCAGCCCTGCTGTGCATCAAGAGCACACTGATGCTGCTCGAGGTGGTTCTCACCTGTAACCTGGTCCAAAGGACCACAGCAGAAAGAGCGCGTGTCCCCAGGCAGGTGCTCCTCTCACCTGGTACACACAGTGCCACCTCACTCAGGATGCTCCCGTCCTCTGCATCAGCCACTTACCCTCTTTAAACACTCTCAGAGATCAAACACATGCAATTCCCGTGGTCAAAGGTGTGGGTTAAAGGGAACAATAGTCACAACTTCAATAGTCAAATTACACATTCCAGTGTGGCTAATGAAGTCTGCATTTCATTAATCTTTTCGGTAGGCCACGTGTAACTGAATGTTTGATTAGAACAGAGCTGTGCTTCAGGTTGTGGTATAAAGGCATTACTATAAACAGGTGATGTACTGCACGGCAGCGTAAAACTGCTTACGAATATGTCTCAGCCACTGACAGCTGTTAGACAACGGAAGGTCAAAAGGGCTTCTCCAAATTTTCAACAGTTAAAATACGACGAGGTCCTGAATTTAATAAAGCATTTTGACATTTTAAATAATAATATATCCTTTTATACTAAATTTCTTCTCCTGTAAACTATCATCCATAGTAGTTTAACAAAGCTATTCCTTTTGTACAACCATTTTGAGAGCTTAGCTGCATGTGCTAGATAGCCCAACAGTTAACGCTCTCTGCCCATCAAGTTTCTCGGACCTCTGTTATCAATCATAAACTCTCCAAACCTGGTACATACCCCTCAGTATCAGCAATACGCTGACACTAACACAACAGCACCACGTTACATCTTAAAACTGTCAGCCCCTCCTCACAAGAGCCTTACAGTCCTGTCCTGCTCTACATTTCGCTCTACCCTCTCAGTTTTCCAGCTGCTGATTCAGAGGTATGAGAACAGTTTTAAAATCCCAGGACTACACGCAAATAAAAGCGCCGTAAGACAGGAGGTTCACAACCCTCAGATCTACGTTATCTCAGCGTTTAGCCTTTTAGCCATCAGTCTGATTCTAATCTCAACCCTACACTCTGCGCATTTGCATCACAGATCTTCAACATACGGCCACAGTAACGATCAGCCCACAAGAGCTTATTCTCCAACACTCCACTGCTGCATTCACAGCACAGCAAATCCAACTCCGGATTCCCGGTTCCAAATTTGTAATGTATGGTAAGCAAGAAAGCTAACCCCTGTTTTCAAACGTTGACGTCTTCTGGACAATGACTTCAGTTATGTCAGCTGTTATTAGCACAAGTTATTTGGCTAATTTAAAATATATCTCAGCAATGTATCTCTGCCTGAGAATACCAGCCTGTAAATAATCAGTACCACCAAATTATTCCAATTTTCTGATTATTCCAGCGAATGCATTGTACTTATTAACATTGCTCCAGAAACAGAACATGCCCTTGCTTTTAATGCCTGTGATGTTCTTTATTAGAAAAAAAAGTTGTTTATGCACTTTAATCTAAAACTAACTAGCAGCCAATTCAGACAGCAAAAGCATCCCTTTGCAGTACATTATATTCAAGCATGAATTCAACTCTTCCAAACACTATGGCTCCATCTAAAATAGTAATTTTGTTAGAAAATATTACTTTTATAGTTAAAAATGAAATGACACAGTTACTGTCAAATCCTCTGAAAACCTGCCCACCTCTCACGTTATAAAGCACTTCTTCCTCCAGTATTATATTCTGAATTATAGCAACCACCCAATGTACCATACTGCTTTTTTTCTTCACTGCATTTGTACAGAATGAAAACTTCACTTTCTCACTGTACCAAAGTAATACACATTAGAAGCTCATTTAAATGACATTTGCAATATTCAACCAGATGAATACCCTGGACAAACATGTAAGATCCACTCCACATTTATCGCTGCAGCAAAAGCCCTTATAAATATAATCATTGTTATGAGTTTTTGAAACAAAGCTAACGTATTTTTTTCCTCCCAAATTTGTTCCACTTTTTGCAACACAAATTGTCTCTTGAATTTATTTTTCCCATTTGTCAAAAACCAGCCACGATTCTCCTTGTGGTTTAAAACCACAACTGCATGTCTAAATTCTCTTATAATTGGTACTTTTCCTTTGCCATGATGATTATCATGTCTCTGGTTATGGGGCTGATGTGTTTTTTTTTTTTTTTTTTTTACTAACTATAAGCAAAAAAATCTGCCTGATCCGAATAACTTCAAGGTAGTTCAGGAGTTATGACCTACAAGGGAAAAACAAACCATGGAGAGAGCAAACACCTCCTTGCAGTTTAAAGAACCGCGTACAATGTGGAGGGACACACACCTCTGTCACTCCTTCTCTTTGCTGCAGCCCCTTGTCATCAGGCATGGAAACACATTCCCTTTCCATCCATCCTACACCCACCAGTTTTATATTTATCACCACAGTATAAGATCATTCTGCCACACCTTCAGGGGCAGTGGGTTTGCTCCACCTGCCTTCTCTTTCATCCAGTCAACTATTGAAATACCAATAAAGTAGATTAAAAACACGTTTTCAACCACCGCGGCTGAATTCCAATGTTTGGTCAACTCCTCCACTACTTCTGACAGATCCCCGACTTTACTGTAAGGCTGAAAAAAGGAAATTCTTATTTGGACCTTTTGTGTCCAACTCTTCTCAAAATTTTCTGTCTACAGAGAGGGTTGGTTTTTGGGTTTTTTTTTAATATGTAAAATCATACATTCTGTGTAACAGGCCCAACGTGTGTTTTCTTGGATCGGTTCCAAATACATTCCAGATTGACAGCTATTAACAGTCTGGATCTTTCTGTTAGAGGCCAATAACAAGAACCGTTTTCCAACTGAGCTTTGAAATTGTTCTTCTGAGAAATAATCATTGTTCATCCAAAAAGTGGTACAGATTTTGCAGGTGACAACATTTGCCATGAACTGACAGCATTTATCCTCTTGAGACACATTGCTGGAATTATAAAATAATTAAAGGCTCATGGCTTTCAATTAAGAGGTCTCCAGAAGGAAACTGAGGAATTCTGAACAGCAAAACAACTGGGGTAAGTGAAGTAGGGACCGAAAGGAAAGAAAACCGTTGCTGTTAAAGGAGCCCTCCAGAGGAGAAATGAAAGTTCTCACTGGGAGAAGAGGGATGTCATGAAAGTAAATTCTCCGGAGAAATGCAAGAGGAAGCAAACAATAATATATTTATAAAGATCCATATTTTATGAATACGTTTATCTGCCCACTCTGATAATGCTATTTGGAAGCGTACGCTACAAAGCGCAGAGAGATGGGAAGTGCATTTTGAAGTGTACATAATACGCATTTACCACCTAAAATAGCAGAACACAAGAGCCACAGGAAACTGGGTTTTGTTTCTTTATCTGCCTGTATTTTTAATCTAGCGCCCAAACTCCTGCCCTCCATGAGAGAGCTCTCAGAAACTCCTCACTTTTGGAAAGTGAGGATGAAAACTGGAGGGGCTGTGTGAGGCCCCACACTAGTAACTCATTCCTTCTTATATGGTCTCAACTCTCACTGTAAAGAGCAATTTTGATTGCAAGCAGCTTGAAGAGACACAGAAAGTTAGTTAGGTGAAGTGGAAACCACCATGGGAATGGATGCGAGCAGCGTCAGACCAACGTAATTGCTGCTTTTATAAAATCTTTAAGAATCCTGCGGTCCAATTCTGAGCACAGGTGGTTGGATTTGAAAGTCTCTCCAAAATGAGACTCTGGTAATCACTGAGCTAGAAGGAATACAATGGAAGAGATTTCTGAGCTGGGACAAATAGATTTCTTTCACCTGGGCAGTCTATACCTAAAGACCAAATAATTCTGTATAAAATGCCACCTGCCTAAATTTAAAATATATTTCTTCCTGTCTACGGAGATGCACTCTGAGGAATAGTTTACATCCTGTGTACGGAGCAGCAAACCCAAACCCCATGTAGTTCTGTCTATGTTTCATTTCCCATTTTAAAGTTAAATTTCATTTACTCCTAATTCCTGAATTAGTCATTCGACGAATAATGTCCCACTGCACAGTCTTATTAATGAAGGTCAATTTACACTATTAAATACAAAACCTAATAGTCAAAATTTTCACGTTCTTAAAATTCCTCATTAAAATTTTTCAGTAACAGCAATTACAAGAGTTTTAGAGAAAAACCTCAAAAAAAACCCCTAGTAAATTACAAGCTGCATTTATCCCTGTAACTGCAACTCAAAACCTTAACAAACCAAATCAAATTCTACAACTGGTTACTCACAACTAATTAGTAATTACTATCACAGACTTAAAATGAAGTTACTCCATACTTACTACTTTTTTTAACTAGGAATCTGACCCAACTAGCTTGAAAGCATCTGCTGCATCAGATCTCCTAACAACAATCTACTGAATAAAGATGAGGTCTGTTCCAGCAGGGCTAAGTCTAACCCAAAATAAGTGCAGCTCTACTGGTACGTACTGGCCCCACTGCCAGGAATAGTGAAAGCTCCTGAGAAGCTGAGCTCTACTCCTGCTTCACATGACAAGCCCTAGGGCTGTGTTTGGTGCAGGAGCTACAGCTTATGCAAAACCTCTAGTGGTGGGAGAAAACAAGTCAGCTGGAACTTACAGCACTGGCATGTCCGAGCTGTCCTCAGATCAATCTGGGTGCCTTTCAATGAACATGGTCTTGACAGAACTGCCTGCAGATCTCCCTCTGTATCTCTGCTCTCCCAAGCAGGTAGTGGTATGCTTTGTGCCTTCGTTTGAGAACAAGCCTTATAGGATGGGGAAGGGCATTTCCCATCACCTCCCATTTCACATAACGATAATTAATTTTATTCTTGTAAAGGACTAATATTGGAAACTATTCATACAAAGCTTTGCCTCCCCATTTCAAATTGCCCTGACCCTGTAACCTCTCTGTTCCCATCTTATGCAGAAACTGTTAATCTTACTGCTCTCATTTTTTTGTCTTTAGCCTCTGATGTGCCAGAAGACATTCAGTAAGCTTCTTCTCCCACATAAAACCATGGATTTTGACTTGAGTCCCAAGCCATCACTCTTTAATGTAACCATTTAACAGCATCATCAGGCTGTAGGCTTTCAGCCTGTAAAATTTACATTTCAAACTTTTTCAAAACATGTCTTACTGGTCACTCATAGTTGGCAAAGAGCTAGGCGGTTATGTCCAGAAAGCAGCTGAGAATAACATCTAGGCTCCATCTACTTAAAGCTGTCATAGTGTGAGGTTAAGCAAAGATAACTGCATACACACTCAGCTACTGTGTCCTCAGAGGAGTATTTACAGGTATGTGGAGATCAAGTGGACCAAGTCTGGTTTTCTTTTTTAGGAGAGCACTTGACCAAGAACCACCTCCAGTATAAGCTCAAAATAAGAACTGGTCACACCTGACTCATGGCATACACCAGTCCTCACACAGCCAAGTATGACAAGGACACAGAGTCCTTTCCTCTGGAGCAGGACTGCTGAGCTCATCCTTCTCCAGAACCATCCCCAGAGCCACAGACTAGTCGCTGCTCGAGGCAGAAGACCAGGACACTGAATGCAGCGGACAAAAACACATTCTATCGCTTTAGACAAAACAAAAGCAGCCAGTTTTCATGCTCACACACAAGCTGGACTCCTCCCTGCTCGCAGGTCCTTTGAAGACCCACCACCAGCACAGCCGATCTCTGCTTCCTGGGGAGAGGTGACAGCTTTCACTGAAGTACAAGCTTTACAGAGAACTTGGCATGACCGTTCCTCCTCCGTGTTCCTTGGCTTTGCTAGCAGGTCTGAAGAGGTTAATTTCTGCTGCTTAAGGGCAGCTCTAACCTATGTATTGACAATTTACTGATGTTTTGCTCACCTAATTTGTTCCACTATTCACAAAAACATGTAGCAGTTGCTAAGGTAACTGCATTACACTTTATCTCCAAGCTGCAGAGCTTTTTCTTCTCTAAAAACAAATCCCACAAGTTTACTGATATTGCATGTAACCTTTGACATTAGTTCTAGCCATTTCAGGAAACATAAAAATAGGCATAAGTGTAACGAGAATAAATAGACTTTAGAAAAGAGACATTTAAGTTTTCCATTTACAAACAGGTTTTCTTCATAGATTTGTTTTGACTCTTCTGTATGATTGTTATTCTCCTACGGGACACAATTTGCATAAAGGAAATTAAGAGGACAAGGAGGAAGACTGGTTTTGATATAAGGAGCTAGCTGGGATCTGGGTAGAAGATATATTAGAGAATGCACGTCAGAAAAAAGGAGGAATCAAGGAAATATCTGAAAATTGACGCAAGAAGAAACAAATGTCTTTAGGGCACTGACTTCGAAGCGTCCTTGCTCAGTGAACATCTAGCATGAAAATATATCTATGTTTTAAATGGTAAATCAACAGAATACTTTTTTATTCAGAAGTTAAAAACATATCCCACTATGAACATTTCTAGAAGAAAGAAGAATTATACTTGGAAAATACTTGCCACTGGTGATGCCCCAGCATTGCTCCTAGGCACCACTGCTTCCTGCACTACATAAATACGCATTCACTTGAAACAAATTTCTTTCGAAAGATATGTTGACATCACATAATGTGAAGCTATGTGGAGTCACGTAAAGAAACGTTAACTAACCTGGTATGTTCACGCTGCTGGATGCAAGATGAACCAGCATCACATCGAGATGCAACTTGCACTTCTCGAAGTGTTCACGTGTTGCTACCTAATACTGCATTGCACGGGGTGGATGGGAGGGAAACGAACAGCTTGTTCTTCAAAAGGAATACGTTTGGGAACATATTTTTGTTTTGCTTAAATCAACAGAAAAATCACAGATTGGTATTTTCTCTGAGCTGTGAAAAACTATAAAGGTTTATCTTCAGAGATGACTAAAGTTAGTGAACTTGAGTCCTCTGATTTCAGCAAGTTATGGATTTAAATCCATAGATCAGTACTTAGACACCATTTCTAATAAATCATTTTAACTACCTTGGAAATTAGAAATTATATTAAATACTGTCTTGAGTTAATACTTTAATGAAATTAACTTCTGAAAAGGTCTTGTACAACATCTGTGTGATATCCCTTTATAGCTGTGACACAACGTTTGATTTTCAGCAACCTGCTCTGCAGTGCCCATCTGTGCCTATTTGAATACACTAGAGAACCTAGGTTCTGCTTTTTGCAAAATTTAGATCCGTTTCAAAGGCTAACGTTCCCATTAAAGAGGGCTAAAGTAAAAAGCAGCTGGACAGAGAATTTTTCTGGTCTTTCTTTTTAACAGAAAGTTAATTAAAAAAGCACAGCAACTTCTAAAAACAGTAAAATTCTGTGGGAAGGCATCAATACAAAGGGCAATCCAAACTTAAAATTTTAATGGCAGTTAATTAAAGTGTTGGTAGGGAAGTAAACTAGTAACCGATCAGTTATTAGTAATTAATCTTCCAGCAAATCTAACTGAGCATGAGTCTGGGCACTTAAGCTGTAACTCAAGAGTTCTCCAGCTTATTGACCCTTGAAGTTTTCTCCTGCCAGTTCAGACTCCTGCATAGTAGATTTAGGCCAGCTGACAAGTTTCGGTTTTCTCCATTACCCTCACAGACCCTTAGAAGAGTCACTGGCTCCTTGAGTCTGTGGCCACCAGGTTGAAAACACCTCTGCTAGCTTTAAGACACTTACATTCCTTTCTACCTTCCCCCCCGTGAGCACCTCTCTGAAGCTCAGCATGATTCTGCTTTGAACCTGTTTCTTCTATAAGGCTAAAGAAAGTCACTGAGGCTGACCAATAATGATTACCCCCACAGCTCAGCACACTGGTCTTTCTGTAGCCTTCTGACTACTTCTGAAACAACAGCTACACTTAAATCATGGTTTATAATTTTTTTTCTAGCAGACATGACTGTGACCTTTCCATCTTAAATACATGCCTGCCTAAACCCACTGTCCTATTCTCTCCTTGGAACACCACAATTTGCTCGGATCTTAGATCTCAGAGGAAGAAACAAACCCCGGCTCTGCTGGGGTCTGTTACAAATTGTGTAATGCGCTTTCTATCATTACCCGTTAATTCACCCGGTGACCACATACAAGGCTCCATCCGTACCACCCATGTAAAATAAACAACTGTATAAAGCAAGAACACCACTTTGTCAAACAATCCTTTACTTAGGTCCCTTCCAACAAGGGAGATGCAGAATTAATTGTATACAGTTACTTGGTTTCTACATTAAGATGTACTTAACTTACTGAGAATTTAATGTAGTTAAAAGGTAGCAGGAATCCACAATAATGCCAACAGAGCATTAAAATATGTCAGTACTTCTGGTTACATCCTTCCTCTTACGCTGTCGCAGACAGAGCAGACTTCCCCTCTTCAGCCCCTCCGAAGCAGTGCTCCAGCCTGCATTAGCACTATTCAAAATGCTGTCATATTCCAGTGTAATACTGGACGAGTTTCAGTGTTGTGCAAAAATGACTTGCCTAGATGCACACGGACGTGACTTACACGTATGAAATGAGTTACAGGAAAACCATATGAATTAATATGCTACTGTAATTTATGCCATTCGTTTCCTTTGCATAGTGCTGCAGCACACCCTCCATTAAAATTCATAAAAACAATTCATTGCTTTTTAATTCCTACATATTTATGAGCACTCATCTGAAATGAAAAGTGTTTTCTTATTGACACATTCCTCCACTCTGGCAAATAAAAAAGGAAAATTCTGAACACTAAAGGCTAATGACTTCAATATTTTTTGCTGGTAGTAATTACACTTGGAATGCCACAGAGATGAAGAGACATTTACTCAAATCCAAAATACAGCAATCAAGTAATTAAGACACCTAATCCAAAGCCAATAAATGATATTCCAAACAGTAAATGTGGTGATGTAATTATAACCACTTTAGCGCCTTTACCTATAAGGAATATTTGAACAACAGAAAAATTAATGGCAGCCCCAGCTGTTACCTTAACCAGAAACAGCACCTTCTTTTAAAAAAAGAAAGCAGATGTATTTTCTTAGGTTCAGGATGCACATAGCATTTTCTGTAATATCCACAGTCATTTAGAGCAGGCAGCTTTCTTTACACTATGGGCTTGTCTAATGAAGAAATAAAAAGCAACTTAAAAGGACCAAACTTCACAAGGCACCTCAACTGGCCAATAAACAGAGGGAAAAACTCCCCTCTGACTTGCAAAATAAAAACGAAGTTGCAACATGAAAATTGGGAGAGCATCTCCATCTTCACAGCACGTGGAAAGACATGAAGGGTATGAGGCACTCTGACAGGGCAAGCTACTTGCATTCTTACTCACATTCATCTACTTTTATCCAGCATGACTCCTGGATGTGTAGGCTATGTCTCTCCTGCTCCTCACCACAGGAAAAGTGGTAAGAGGAGATGGAGGCTGGGAAGGTAGCTCTGAAGACAGCAAGCTGAGCCTCACCCTTGTTTCTGGGGAGCTGGGGTGGAAAAGGAGGGAGGAAGGAAGGAAGAGGCACAGACAGCCCCTTAAAATACAAAATTAGTATTTTGTGAATGTTTTAAAGAACCGAATAGTTAATTTCTCATCAACTCCTTTAACAGAAAGAGTGAGTCCAGCTCGACAGCACTGCTGCTTGTTAGCATTCCGCTCCAGCACCAGCTCTGCCACCGTGTTTTGTTATAATGCACTAGAAAGAGTCTGGTCATCTCAACAATTCAGAACAACATTCAAAATCTATCCCCATGCTGACAGTGTAGCAGAACAGTCATCTGCAGGTCCCTGCCATTCTCACAGCGGCGGGATGCTCCCATTGCTGTGAGAGTACTGGGCACGGAGCACCAATGCTCCAGCCAGCCGGGAAACGAGCCACGGCGCCCAGAGTCCCCACGCTCATCCAACACCATGCACGGGTTTCTTCGCCATCCACTCATTTGTACCAGGCATACCTGATTCTGCTCTATTCTAAATAAACACTGATTCAGAAAGGATGCTCCCCAAGGTAAGGATTGCTTCCTATTACAGTAGCACGTGGTTTTTAAGCAGACTTGGCACATAATTTAGGAATGGTTCTAAAACATGCTATTATTTAAATCAGGTGGCCAAAGTTTTCAGTATAAAGCATATGATAAAACTTCACCTCACACTAATATTGACATTAATCATAAACCACTTGGAAGCTTCCACAACTAGTACCGTGATGGACAACAGCAAAAGAAAACAATTCTTATTCATTTTACTGGCTTCAAATAAGTGCATATATCATCAGGTTAAGTCTGAAATGTTAATCTCTGATCAATGCCTTTAAAAGAATCATTTCTGTAAGAAACAATGCCTCTAAAAAATTGTTTCTTACAGAAATAGTTCAATGCCAAATAGCAAAACAAGTATTTAGAGGAGATTCTTAGAGGTAAAGTTATTACTAGGATTGTCAGGAGATAAATCTTTATTTTCAGAGTGATTGTGCATGTTTTCCTTTTCCTTCGAGAAAGAGGATCATTAACATTTAAATTGAAGTAAATTAGACCAATTTCTACACTGGATGGTCTGCAAAGCAGGAAACATGATCTAGCATCAAGCAAACTGGCAGATCAAGTTTGTTATCAGCACCTCCTGAATAAAACTGTGTAATGTTGTGTACCCAGCACACACTGCCTTGCTCAAGAGAGGAACAACCCATAACGACCTTTGAACAGCCAAGCAGACATTACAATAGGAACAGTCTACAGATGCTGGAGTTTGCGGTACCGGTACCTTGACATCGGCACCCTGTAGGACTATGGCTTAGGAGTCTTGATGGATTACTACGTTGTTGAACTAACACGGGGGGGGTTCCCGGTTCACCAGTATACTTACAGAAGCTGTAATGATCTGGAGTCTAATTGGAAAAACAACTCAAAGAAAAAAAAAAAAAATAAGAGAAGGATGAAAAAAGGGTTTTCACTTTCACAGACTTGTCTGGTTTCAATACAGTCGCAAATGTGCGACAACCTGGGAGACAGACGAGTCTGGATTCTGCACAGACCCGTTGGAGCACGGTTTTGGGGCCTTACCGCACTGAGGAACTACTAACATGACAACAGATCACTGCCATCCCAGCTACGATCCAGATATGTCACTTCAGGCTCCTGTTTCAGGGAAAAAAAATCCTTTAGATCATGTACCTGTCCTTCCTGCAGACACATGGCACTCAGCTGCGATTCAGCGTAGCCTCACCACTTTAATATATAGAATCACATTAAGTCTGAGCTGTAACTGCAGGTTGAGTCCCGGTGCTATCATTTCTTCCATGAGCACTTAAAAAAAATGTCTTGGGTAGGATTAGCTTTCTGTCTCTTAACAGGAAGAGTGGAAGAAAAATACATATATATTGCCCTAGTGAAGGAGTATAAAATACTGATTTTTGTTGTTATTTTTGCTCTTAGGATGTTCCCATTTCTAATTTACGCTTTTATTACTGCATCAAAGCAAAACACGCAAGATAAAAAGTTGTATGCCAACTGCAGCCAGGTTCAGAGCAGCTCACACTTCAGAGCCCTAATGAGTGTTTAATGCTTTCCTAATGCAGGCAGTGTATTATAATCATTTTTATAATCAGGTTATGAAGCTCCTGGCTCTTCCTTGACAAAGTCTCCTCTCTCTCCCCTCCCTCTTAACACACACAGCCAATCTGGATGAAAAGGTAGGAAAGAAAGGGCACAGCAACACCCCTATCATATACATTTAATAAACATATTTCAAACTTCAAATAACTTTGAGGATCTGCTACTAACAAACGCCAAAAAAACCCAAACAAGAGTAGGACTGAAATACAGGTTTTTTACCCCTGATATTGCCGACAGCAAAAGTAAACTGTAAGAGGTAATGACAAGCAAAGGCTGTATTTATTGTTGAACACGTGCCACACTGGAAATATCAAAGCAGTTCTTTTTCTTCCTATGGTACCACTGCCTAGGAATCAGTTAGGAGGGTATAAGCACACAGCTGAAACCACCCACATTCCTTTACTGGTGGTGTGATAGGCAGAGAGACCTGGTACAGGCAAACAAGGACAGAATGCATCACATCATTCAAATACTCCAGTCTTTTGTCCCCAGGTCTTCAATTTTTCAATTGAACATGAAAGATTGAGTTTGGGATTAGAAGTAGTTAAAGGCAAAAAAAAAAACCACCATCCAACAAAACAAACAAGGAAGCTCTTAATTCTTCCTCTTAGTATTACACAACTTGGAACTTCAGACTGCCGGGAATTTTTATAACTTAGCATAGCTCGCAGATGTATGAGCCCAGCTGGACAGCAACTGACACGCAATCACAGAGATCATGGTTACCATTATTTTAAGCAGCAAACAAAGAGTTATGAGTAAGACTTTCTTGCTCTCGTTTCTCCACATTCATTAAGCCTTGCAGCCCTTATCAGAAATGCATATAGAGGACAGAAACCTTTACTTTTGGAAAAATCATTTTATTGTTGTTTCTTTTAGAACTTTAATTAGTTTTTCCCAAGATTAATGATCAATGACTGTTTTAAATTTGGATTTAATTGCTGTGATCAGATGAAGTGTGAATCATCCCTCTAACTTTAGTACAGTCTCTGGGCTTCTACCAAAAAAAAAGATATCTTAACCCAGCTTTATCTTCGTTTTTTATTTTTTTTAGTGCATGAATCATTATTAATGTCAAAGCATCTTTGGCAATATAAGCACAGCAAGGAAGTTGGGAGTATACAATTTCACCATTGATATTTTGCCTTATAGGTATCACCAAACAACTGTGAAATTTCTCCTAAGTAGCAAGTTCTTACTAAAGGAAATAAGTCTCTGATTGCCTTTTGGGTTTTTTTAGCCAAAAACTTCTCTTTTTGCGGTTAACCATGCAAAGTAATTCAGCTGAAGTCATCAGCCTTCTGTTAATGCAGTAAATGTAAACCAACAACAATATAAAAGCAGACAGTGCTGTAAATGCTCACTACCAAAACAAACACATTTCTGCTGCTTACTGGTAGACAGCAAAATAAGACCAGCATACTAATCCAGACAGACGGCAGGTGGTTTGCAAGATAAGCACAATGCCCCATACCAGAGCTGGGTTACCACATCTTCTAGGCGAAGATTTTGAGATGCCAGTCATTGTGTTTCTGACAAGAGATGAAATCCCCAGTGGACCGAGCCCGTCACTTCCAGCCTATCTCCACTGCTGTCAGCGGGCGCGACGCTACAGAGATATTCCTGACAGATTCCTGGTGATACATCAACAGTTTACTCTTACCGATTAACTGCAAGGCAGCCAGACAACAAGGCAAAGTAGTAAGCAGGAAGAATCGTTAGGAATTTGATTCATTATGGGAAAGAAAATAATTTGAAATAGGACTATTAAAATAGTTAAAAATTTTCACCAGGTCCTAATTTCAGTTAATTATAAAAAGACAAACTACTTAGAAATACTGAGTTTTGATTTGAGAATGGAAAACTTTAATAACAGGTGAAGTCAAAATCTGCAGGAGCTCTTTTGCAAAGGCTAACCTGATTAAGGAAAAAAAATGTATTCTAATTCATACAGGATTTAAAGTCTGCCTTTAATGATTTAGGACTAATGGGAACAAACTTGGACATATAAAATACAATAATTATATAATTATGGTGATTCATAAAACGACTAATATGATAACACTTGTGTTTAATAACACGATATGGGATACACTGTCACAACAGCCTTAGTAAATCAACCCCACACTGCTCAAAATTATTTCTATTTGATTTCTTCTTCCTATACCTACTAAAAGCTCTGCAGAAGCCACAGCGTCACTGTCTGCATCTGAAAACATCAGTCACTCTTGCATGAAATTGAACTTTATGAAGAATAGGAAGTTACTGATGATCTTCAAATTTTGAAGCGTAATAGAAGTGTTTATCTTTATACTGGGCATAATTTAAACATTTATACACTAGTAATTTAAAATGGCTGAAATGCCTCACGGTTACGGGATTTACAAACAACTGAACTATCCAGTAACATTTAAAACACCGGTTTTTCAAATGTCCTCTCTCAGCACTCTGCTCCTATTCTATTCCATGGAATACAAGACTTTGATTTTCTCCTATGACAGTGAGCCATCACACCTCTATCAGTTTTCCATCTTGACAACAGATGTGCATATTCAAAGACCTACCCGGTAACTTCCCAAAACAAACACCAAAATAAAACAAACTACCGCAAAATGAAAACCACAGCCAATTACAACTTTTTAGTCTATAAATGCCATTAAAAAAAAGAAAACAAGAAAAAATGTTTCCTAAAAACAGTCTTTCAAACAAGAAGCATGCTAACAGGATAATTTTTTTTTTTTTTATAAACAATCAATTCTAATTTACCTATTCCAAATGAATGTTCCAGACCTAAATTTAATAATTTATTTTTAGGATCAAAATAGTCAATACATTACTTTTTGTTTGTTTGTTCCCCTGAAGAGCCAGACAAGGTTCACTGGAGGGACTGGGTGCTTCTGCTTCCAGTTCTGAACAAGAAATACACACAGTACCAAGGGAGTTAAATGAAAAGCAGAGAATTTTTCTCCAGTCTTCAAGAGGAAGAATTTAAACCAGCTATGATAGTTAGGACAAACTGGATAAACAGATCTAGTAAAAATGCAAGGATGTTGGTGCTTATAATGCCTGCAGTCTGTTAAAGTATACGAGTGCAATGCAGGAAAAAGTTTGGAAGCTTGGGTTTGGTTCAAAACCTCATTCTGGCATGTTTGTGCTTGTTTATCAGGTAAGAGTTTCCATACCGAAAACCAAGATGACCATGATGAAATTTCAGCGGGCCTCTTTCACATCTGGTCAAACATAATTTAACGTTACGCGCTGTATCTCATCGCCTCCCCTTCAGAGCTGTCTGCTCTCCGAGGCAGTGGGTGTGAAATGACTGAACACAGCCCAGGCCACAGCTTCCCACAGCCGTCGAAAGAAAACAACCCCGACATCGCTTTAGAAGTCTCGAAGTTTCAAAGATTGAGATTTGATTTGGACCAAACTCAATTACCCTGACTTAACTGGAGATGCGCTGCGAAGCGAAGCTCCTGCATCTTTTAAACCCTGACAATTATCGACATACATGTGCCTGCTTCATCAGCAATTTTGTTTCTCATCCTGGGATGCTTAACTCTGCTGACAGAAGCCCCGTTCCAAGTCTTCAGTACACAGAAAAATCCTAATCACTTGCTCCTGAGGCAGTTCATTTACAAAAACCTGGTACAAAATTAAACAATAATTTAAATCTGAATGCGTGTTCATGATTGGGTTTAAACAAACATCTGTTTGAGACAACAGAAAACCCATTTTATTTTTTAAAAATCCCTTTAGAAATATGTAGGCAATTTTTCTTCCCTGCATCTTTTAATTTTGCTGTAATTGCAACGAAAGATTCAATCGAGTTCACATAGCTGCAGCTGACACCAAACTAGGAAAAAAGAAACAATACAAGTTTCTTAAACCCAACAGCTGAGTTTACAAACAGAAAAAAGCCAGCTTTTATTGGACCTTATCCTCCTTCAGTGGGAGCACAGCAGTAACTGCACATGCTGCAGAACTAGGACACAGACATTAAATTCAGTAAAGTGTTTTCTCCTGGTCTGCAGCGAAGCCAAAGCAACAGACAGAAATAAAGCTACAATGGACTCTCCTCTTTAGGTAAATAAAGGAAACCAGAGAGCACAATGCCCTAAGGCTGTGTACACCTTGACACTGAGCCTCCTTTTGCTTTTAGAAACAATCTGGGGTTTCTCTTGCTGTTGGGTAGATCTGCAGAAGAAAACCCACCTCTTCCACCTTCACAGACTGTTCAGGAAAGGTTTCTTGGCTAAGGCAGATGACTGCAGAAAACAGTATGAATACTGCCTGCGAATGTACCGCTGACTTCCAGGCGAGGGGTACAACCACACGTTGAAAAGGCAAGAAACCTCATCTCCACTTTTTTTTTTTTTAAAGCTGAATTCAGCATTAAGCTAAGAGTGTAAACAATGAACTTTAACTGCTGCCCTTCTGTGTGTAACCACAGAACACGTACCACAAGGTGGTGTCCAACCCTCCCTCCCTGCTCTACCCATTTCTCTTCCATCATGCTCTGCAGGAAGGGCAAAATTTAACAAAATAAACTACTGACAGTGGGC
The DNA here is from genome assembly GCA_009769605.1 of Bucorvus abyssinicus. Taxonomy (NCBI): domain Eukaryota; kingdom Metazoa; phylum Chordata; class Aves; order Bucerotiformes; family Bucorvidae; genus Bucorvus; species Bucorvus abyssinicus. The sequence continues at coordinate 6,424,473 of CM020035.1, read as the reverse complement.
AGACAGTGTGCTTTGCATGCTCGTGGTTTATGAAAAATGATCACCATATTGCATGTGATGACAGCCCCCCACACACACACCAAAAAGCCTCCAAGTATGATGGATTTCAAGTCACAGATCAATTAACTGCCATGCTTGGACAAGCATGCAGCTTTGGGACATGATCTACAGATACAAAACCTGTAATCTTCAACTGGAGAGTGCAATGATGAGAGAAAGAATGGTTTATAGACCCTTGAGACGTCCCGCAAGGGTGTGAAGAGCCACCTTCAGCACAGCCAGAATGCCAATACCTACTGTTTCCTGACTCTTAGGACATCTACGTCAACAGTGAAGGACACAGTTTATCCTTAAAAACACAAAATGCAGCAACTTCAGAAAGAACAAAACAATACACTGCTTTTAAAAGCCAAATCTCAGCTCTCACGTTTAAGACAGACTGTGTTTGGGATAACAGTTGACTAATGGAAATTTAGGGTGCTATATTTTTTTCAAATGTGTTTGACATCTTAAAATACTTTTCATTTCCATTAGTCAACCAAAAATCAAATCATTGTGCTAGATAAATTTATACCTTTATAAAAAAACCCCTAAAAGACCCTCAAGAGTTATTTTATGTAGTAAATAGATATTTGCATTATAAAATGAATTGGAAATGTCATAAAGCAGATTGAAAAAAAAAGAAATCATCACTGAAGTAACACACAGGGATCACTCCCAGATCATGTCTGGGGAGTGCTTAGAGATACTTAGTCTGACACAGAGCTTTAAAGCACAAGATGAAAGGAAAAGTCTTCACTTCACTGCTGTACACTGAAGTAACTAATCCCTCTTTCACCCAGAAACCTGTCCTGACTCTTCTACATGACACAGGAAGGAGGTAATGTGAATAATTATTTCAAGACTCACATTTAAACCTGTTTTATAACCCTGTTACTGGTGCAGTGCCTACAGCATCTTGGACAGACAGTCAACTGGGTGCTTGAAAAGTTTGTCTTGAAACATGAGGCATCCTCGGAAAGGTGCAAAATTACTCCCTGATTTTAGGTTGCTGTCGGTGTAAAGGAAGGTGACTGGTACCACCAGCCTTCACAACTGACCGCAACTGCAGCTGAAGTGTTTTCTGAGCAAATTCTCACATTCTTCACTTTGTTCATCTGCCTCTCCCAACCTTTCAGTTCCCATCCTCCATGGTATGAGTTTTACTCTTCCTCTCGATTTTTAACAGCAGAGCACGTTCTAACCTCACATCTTAACGCTCTGTTTTGTACAGAAGACTGTTTTTTTCCATTTCACACTCTCTTCTACTGTTAGGAATGAGCCAATTAAAACCACAAAGGTACCTGTAAGTAGTCCTTGCCACTACCCTATTTACCTTCACTAAGAAAAAGACACTTGAGAATTACTGACCGATTTTAACCCTGCAGAGCTCAGGCAGTTCCTGCCTGCCCATCTCAAACGAGAGTCTAAAGTAAAATGTGCACAAGTGATTTTCATGAAGCAAGACAGGGAGGCACCCAAGCCCTCACAGAAAATCTGCTACTCAACCAATAACCAAACCAAATCCTCTTCTGTCCTATGGTTTTGAGTCTTCAGAGTACGACTTGGCACCGAGCTTTAACCCTGCAAGCTACCACTTTCTTCTTTCTCCTCCTACCAAAAAGGCGCCTATCTCCACACACGTAAACAACAGAAAGTGCACTGGCCGTCATCTATCACTAGAGCAGACACCAAGTTAGAACAAACACAGAGTCCCTCCCAAGCAAAAGCCAATTAACTGCGTGTCATACATAACCAACTTGTTGAAAAGAAAAAAAGAAAACAGAAATTAATTGCATTTTAATATAAAATCTTTACACTTTTGGCAGATGATTAGATTATTTCCCTGTTGATTATAAAACATTTTCTGTTATCATTAACTGAAAGTTAATACTGTTCTGGTGTGGCGGCTTCACTGTAGTAACTGCAGTGACACACCAACATGAATTTTAAGTTGCTGCATATGGCAGCAGCACAAACCTGACCTGCCAGCCAGAAACAATACATAAAACATTGGAGTATATAAAAATCAGAGCTTACACTTCTCAAGGCATTGAGCTTCCCTTTGTCACCAAAACAAATGGCACAACACGTAAATGGCAGAACTTTTGGGCAGTACAAGGCCCAATTTAAATGGCTAAAGGGTAACTGCAGAGGAGGGAAGAATCCAGACAGGTCTGGGTTCTCCAACTATTGGAAGTTTTGAGAGAGAGAACGGGGCATTTCAGGGCCTTTTTTCCCCCCTGTGAAAAATGAATACATTTCAAATATTTAATTTTTTTCTGAAAATGACAGCAGACAAAAAAAGTATTACTCCAGAAGTACTAGGGTTCTTCAGAGGAGACAAAAGTGTGGATGGTGCGGTGTTTTAACTGTACAGAGAGGGCTCCGCAGTCAGACACCACCTTAGTCCTGCTCTGAATGCAGATGCATGCTTCGATCTAGACATCTGGTCTCAAACGAAAATATTTAGGTCAGAACTTGCTATGGGAAGCCTTCAGAAAGCACATCATCGCTCCGTGTCCTTGAAACGGCCACAGCTGTCTTTCTCACCGAGGTTCATCCCAACAACACACTCAACGCTCCCACAACACGTTTTGTCTCTGTGTGCTCTTAATAGGCTTCCGTTTACCTGCTGGAGCGCAACCTGTCAGGTTGGCCACCTCAAATGCCTGCAAGCCTCAGTGATATTTTTTCTACCCCTTTTGTTCAAGGCTAGGCAGAGTAAAGTCAGCCAGAAGGGATCAAGCATCAATACGCCACTGGCACGTACTCTTATGAAGGAGCAATTTCCTGACAAAGAGTTGGCAACAGCTGCTGCAAGCTGCGTCTCTGAAGTCACCTTTGTCCTACTTTGCTTAGTTTACTTTATTCAATAAAAGGTCAGAGGATCACTGTAATGTGCACAAAGTCTGAGAAACTTCAGATGCTGCTTGGTATCAGTGCTCACCACAGGGTGCATGGAGAATAAAAACAAGAATCTAACCAAACTAAGAAGCAGAAAGGGACAGAGGCGCAGCCACCCCTTGCTGAAATAGGGAAAAAAGTGCACTATTTCCCAAGGGTGTTCTGGGAGTTTCCTGTACAGGGTAGCCTATCCACATGCCATAACTTTACAAACATCCTTCTTTTTAATAGGGATGCATCAACATAGGATTTGGCACTAAGATTAGCTTCATTATATCTTTGTGTTGAGCCAACTAAAATAGCACTGATTTGGCACAATTCTCAGAACGGCACAAACTACCTCCTTGCTTTACGTGATGTAGACGTTTGAGGAGAAAGCAAGCACTTCTTGGTCTCACAAGCCACTCTCCAGGTTTCGCTCCCACAGGTCCCACTCCCTCTGCCATCACAGTAAGATGCCCTCGACTGTCCTTCCAGGGGTCAGTTTCGGAGCCTTCTAATCCACTTAACTCCAGTCCTCCTGGACAGGAAAGACTACCTTCCTCCATTTGCCTCGAAAGGAGGGCACCAAGCAGCATCTCCTCAAAGACCCTTTTGGATGGGGGAAAAGAAAGGGAGCTTTATCCTCCTCTGCCTACAGGGATCCTTGGACTGAAATTTTAATGAGACCATAGTCTGTATTTCCAGTCACCTAAAATGACTGTTTTGGGGGATCACCTCAGTTCTCCCTCTTCTTTCACCCACAGTGAAACCTCATGAACCATAAGCAGATATGCCACAGAACATCACATTTGGCTCTAGGCCTTACTATGATTAGAGAGGTACGTCTGCATTTCTAATGCTGCACTCATTACATGCTGCTCTGAAATTCAAACATGTTGAAAAGCTCTTCCACCTACTCTACGACACCCGAGTAAGAGCTCACTGTGCACAAGAGCAATGCTAGCTCTGCCTCTGCTTTCATATCAGATCAGAATTTCAGCTTTACTATTGTAAGCCAGACTTAATTTTGGGGTTTATTTTTTTGGTTTTTTTTTTTGTTTGGTGTGGGGTTTTTTGTTTGTTTTTTGTTTTTTTTTTTACACTTACACCCATCATCTGACAGCCCAGGTTTAAGGCAAAGAGTACAAACATAAGGTTCCAGCCTTTCTCTCATCTGGCCCTTGAAATTATAATTTTTTCCACAACAGAGAAAAGTCAATTGAATTGCAATTTTAAATGTACCTCTAAGACAAGAAACATACTGTATACATTATAGCATCCCATGGTGAGAAAGGGTCTTTGACAGAATTAGAATTTGCTTTCTTGCATCTCAAATGCAAATTTCTCTGGAGATAGCTAAAAAAATCTGGTAAGAAACAAAAAAACTCTTCAGCAATAAAATATTTTTAGTACGTAAACAAACCAAAATATTCTCATTTGCATATGGTACATCTTCCTCTCCTGTGACATTTTTTATTTTTATCCTATATGGCAACGCTACTCACAAACTAAATAATCACAAAATAAGCAGGCGACATTTCTGATGCCAGATGCTGGAGATCAATAGCTATTTCCCAAAGTTTATGGCATAATTAAAATTTGTAACAGGAATAATTTTCTTTTCAAACCCTCGGGCTAAACCTAGAATTATTGACTAAGTCAAAGTTATGTAGTGTCACATTTTTTATTAATGTTTATGGATAATATAAAGTATTTTATGGTTTTTTACATGTCATCTGGTAAGTATAGAAACAGTACATACAGAGAATTTTTCGTATCAGCAAAGCACCAGTTATAAACTCTTTGCTGTTCAGGTATGTAGAGGACACAGGTTTATATAATCACCTGTTAGTTAACCATCAGCTGCACTAAGGTTTGCAGGTGGACAGCCAGAATGCCCATGAATCAACACAGAACCAGAGTTGCAGTCCCTTAGAGCTCGTGGAGCCTTTGTGACAGGGGGGGACCAGAGGCAGGTACCAGAGTCGTCAAAACACTGCTTGGAGCTGGAGGAATGCAGTATCTGTAATTGATTTTCCTGGCATACTGGCTTCATATTTATAACCCCAACTGTCCACCTGTGCTTTCTTCCACCGAAGGCATACTGAGAACAAAGAGAGAAAGGAGAGCAAACGAGAAGAGAGCGCAGCTGATTGAGAACCACATCACCCCTAAGAGAAGAGAGTTCTGCTGCACAACCAATACTGCCCTGATTTGGGTTTACTGTAACTCTCAGGTCAAATATATTCACTTTAGATGTGAAAAGATGTATATTTGTTTCCTGTGAGCCCTGAAAACTCAGCCTTGGGCAGTGGAAGTCTAACCAGCTTATTTCTTGCTCATATGTCTCAATCAATGCTAATAACAACTCAGGCCAAATGAAACCCTCTGATACCAGTGCAACCCCATTACTTCCACCACAAATAAAATATAACTAGAAAGTTGGTAAACATTTCTGCTGATGAAGCACAAGAACAAATACAGTCTGACTCAGCCCCTCTTTGCAGCGCTAGCAGAAATAAAATGAGGTAAACTTAATTGTGTTATGAAGGCACATAAAATCTGAGCTTACACAGACAGCAGAAATGCCACGGTTATACAAGCATTATTTGTATATATGTCACTTTGTAGAAAAAGATGAATAAAGCCACCTATTATTAAAACTATGCCTGCACTACAGATTCACAGTAACAGTCAGGTTGAAAATCTCAGCTCCGCCTTCTATGACTTTCCACAGGGATGGATTTAGTTAACTTTAGGTTATGCTTCTTAGTCTCCTGAACGCTAAGAAGGGCTTCAGTACCTGACCAAAATATAACCAGAAACATGAGATTGGAAAAAGGAAGAAGCAGCTGCAGCGACCCTCTGGACCCCTACCACCAGGGCAGGTCCAAAGGCATCCCGTGGCTCTGCACCAGCTGAACGACCGTCCTGAGGCAAACACGACCGTGGAGATAGCGGACTCTCAAAACCAGAAATTAAAAATGAGTGAAAAGGTCCAGCGCTACTACGCAGAACATGCACATCTTTGAGAGTGAAGAGCGTGCCAAGCCTCCTTGAAGCTAAAAGATGCTCTCCAGCTATTTTCCTGATGTGAATCAAGGAAATCGTTCTTGCTTTTCTGACTGCTGATGAAATGCAAAAGAAACAGTTTTGCAGTTATTGTTTCCAGTTCTATATATTCCACAACCATGAGATTTCTAAAAATTGCCACAACTGATACAGACATTAAAATACAGCTGAACTGCATCCTTACAGAGTTCTTTTTTGCTCTGAAATAATGAGAGCTAAAAAATATCATAGCAGGTAATGAAATCACAGTATTTCTGACAAACACGTGCTGCTCTTTAGCAAACCAGGCAGCATTCTCTTCCGGAAGTGTGCACATGTCAACACTTCCTCAGGGTTGCACAGATTTATGTGTAATTAAAAATTAGTCTTAGATTACAAAGATCTAAAGTCACTGAACAGTAGACAAGTAATTAAACATGTTTGCTTCCACCAACCCCCTATACCTAAGACACATCTTCAGCTACATTTACTGCTGCACAAATCAACTGATCGCTGAAAAAAAAGTTTAAAAAATATGCTTCTAGAACAACATCTGAAGTTGAACATTCTCTCAAGTTCATTTGACACAGACAGCTTAAGCCTCCTTTCCTTAGTAAATGAGGCTAAAATCGGCAAAATCCCCCTATTTAATACATGCTAAATTGTAACTACTTGTCATGAATAAGGATGCTCATAACTGCTACTGAAACCTGTATGACAAAAGCAACATCACTAAGACGGCACCAAAGTCATTACCCAGTCTCCAGACTTGGAGCAAATCTACCTGTTTCAAATTTTTCAAAGTTCAGGGGAGCAGTATTGCACAGCTATTGTGCCAGTACTCTTTTAATTTTGCCTAGATGCCCTAAGTAACTCATGTTTCTTCTATTAACTTGAATCTAACTTAAGTAACAATGACAATCATACAGAAAAAACAACCCAAGAGCAAAAAAAAACCAACACCCCACATACAATCACTGAGAAGTAAAAATGTTTCCAGTAAAGTCTACTTTATCCTACTTTGTCATCATTACTTAAAGCATACTGGATTATAATAAATTGTTACTACATTACAGTCAGGCAACCTCCATAAAACTAATGGAATATTAAGAATATCATAAACATGAAGGGACTAATTGAGAGACCAAGCCTCAGGGAAAAAGGAAACAAAACCACAAAAAAGCCAAAACAAAACCAAACACTCAGAAAAAAAAATTCTGAATTACTTGATCACAATGATATTGCAATGAGGAAAACAACCCTACCTGTCTTTATAAAGCACATGCGAACAACTCACTGAAAGACAGACAGTGTTTAGCATACTGTCCCAGGATTATAGCACCTCATTTGTGCTGGACGTCGGTGGAAATGCTGGTTTTCAAGGAAAGGAAAAAGACAAATAAAACAAACCTCACCACCACGTTCTCCATCAGGGCTGTGGAACACAATCCCTGTATGGAGATGCGAAAAAATTCCAACCACTTCCAGGACTTGGAGGAGGAAGAAGAAGATTTTGTCAGGACCTGGTATGAATGCAGAACACATTTTCGATTTTGGACTAGTGTCATATCTGCATAACAAGTTTACATAAACTTTGGTTTCTTTTTCCTGAACTGCTAAAACCGCACTGATATTCCCTCTACTTCAACCTCAGTTCTTTACTTTTCTTCAGTAAGTGACATACTTTCAGAGAAAAGAGGTACGGGAGCAGCCAAAATAAATATAACTGCTTACCACACACACTGAGGAGTGAGGTACCAGGGGAAAACCCAGGAACTTCCCTTGGATCACTTCCCTGAGGGGCAAACCCTGAACCTGACAGACTCTACTGGTGACAAGAGCTTATTTCTACAGTTAGTAGAATCTCAAAGTTTAAAGTACCTTTATGATGAAGATTACGAGGAAAAGTTTTCAGACGCTTCTTAAGCATCACCCTTTTACTATATATCTACTGCATTTTCAATTTCAGTTCTATTTCTTGCAGTGAGATGTTGCTATCTTGTTTCATTTTCAAGCATATATATTAGGATGCAATCATCTGCAACATACCTCTAAAAACTGGAAAGGATTATAACAGCAAAACAACAGTAATACAAAGCAGACTGGGAGCTGGAAGCCTTGTGTTTGGAAACCAGTTCCGCAGTGGATTCTCACCACTGCAGAGAGATTCAATGTTATTATGCTTCAATTTATGCAGTTTTCTCAGTTTTAATATGCTTGTGTAGTGAAGATATTTCTGTAAAACTGAAATCCCAACTCCTGATTCATGACCATATATAAACTGGGAAATTAAAGCTAGGGGAAAAAAAATAACATGCCTGTGATAAGAGTTAAAAACACCCAGAAAATGTTAGAATGACTTCAGCTTAAGTCAAAAGAGTGATCTATGCTAATCCAGCTGCTGATGGCTCTGTGGAACCGTTCGAATCTCATTTTTCACAGCACCAGGACAGGGATCAGAACATACTTCTCCAGCTATCCGGATTCACTACTTGGAAATGAAAGTCAGAAATCTACAGGAGGCAGCAATAAAAAGAGTTATTTTAAATTACCCATTGTTACTGTACCTGGTCAGGGAATAGAGCCAGTCTGTGTAAGAAATGCTGCCACAGGAAACCCTCACTATTACCGTTCAAAAAGAGCTAAGAATGGACTCAACGATCTTCTGCTAGTAACTGTCCAGAGAGCCAACAGGCACTCAATTCTGAGGACTGAGGTCATCAAATGCAAAGAGAGAAGGAGGCGTTTTTGCAATGGACCTTCAGAGTTACCACCTTTTGTTAGAGAACCCCACAGCTACTAACTGCAGCTGATTACAGCATTCATTAGCAATAGTCAGAGTCCTGCTGAAAAACTCAAACCTGAAGCAAAACATTCTTCATCCGGCCTAGAAAACAGGGTAGACCTGGTGGCCAAGAAGCTGTCTCATTAAGAAAGGGAAGTTTGAGACTGAAAAGCCACTGTTCTAAAATCTGCTTTCTAGAACATTCCCTGTCCAATTCCCACTGCCCCATGCAAGTATGCCACATTCTTTATAAAGACTCTTGATATTTTCCTACCATCCTTCTCAGAAAAAAGGAATAGATGTATCTTTTACACCCAGTTTGTAAATTTTTCATGAGACTACATATATATTGATCTAAAAATCAACATCAGAACACAGGAATAAACCCTAAGGAACACGTGCTTCAGCGCTGATCCAAAGCCTAGATTAATTACAGAACGAATGTGAACTTGCTGGAAATTATTTTAAGAAGTATTGTATTTATTTAATCATATGTTTATATTAAGGATATATAAGGAAGCCATTTATAAAAATGCTTGAGATATGTTAATAAAACAGCACATAAGGGAGCCCTGAAAAAAAAAGTATTTCAGGATGGTATATTAATAATGCTCATATGACTCCTTTCATTCTTGCTCACTTACTGTGCCTCCCGAGAACTGAAATAAGCTGCTTTAACTTGAACTTGTCAATTTAACTGTGTCCTTTGTGGGCTGGAGAAGCAAGCATGTATTACACACACTTAGCAAGAGAGCAAAACTACTACGATCATCTAGCAACGTAACACAATGTAAAGTCAATTACAACTCGTGTACGATAACATAAAATTAAAATTCACAGTAATTGCATCACATGGGGCTAATATTGTCACGCTCTTCAGTAAACAGCACTCAATTCATAGGAAGACCGGAAATAAAAACTCATGTGAAGGAATGGATCTTGATTCTAAAAGAAAAAAAACCAATAAAAATCAAAACAAAAAACCCACCACAAACCACTGCAAAAATACAAGATAATCTCAGTTAGCTGTGGTGTATTTTTGAAGGGCTCTCAGTGAGCTCCCTTGAACGAGGAATTTATGGCTGGCAGTGAAAGCCCTATTGTTGTGGGCTTTGCTCTTTTCAGTTGTCACAGCCCGGCTCCAAACCTCCACAGAAACGGAGGTCTGAAGCATTTACAAAGTGGCAGGATAACAACAGAACCAAGAGCTAATTTATTCTCTGAGCTTACTGTACTTGGTGCAAAACCAAAAAGCTGTGACAGCAGAGTGACCTGATATTTCCTGATTGACCAGATGGCGAGAATTACTGACTTATGTAAGCCCCGAGCCTTCTTCACCATCTGACGGCTGTTTGGTGAAATCAAATAAAGGTCTCCGCGCAGTCTTTAGTGCGCAAACCTCATCATCACAAGACCATTACGTTGTGCCCTCAGAAGAAAATGCTGCAGGGAAAGGCAAGGAGAGAACAGGACTGACACCCCTGGATCCTCAAAAAGGGCTTTTTCACAGCAGAAGTGAGACGCACATGGGTATAGCGCAGCGAGGAGGTCTGTGCACCTGCTGCCCAGGCCACAGCTCTTTTGCTAATGAAAAAGTGAAGCCAGCCTCCAGGGCTGTCAATCTGGTGCCTTTAGTAATTCATACAAGTGCAAAGTTCTCTAAAAATAAATAACGTGAAAAGAAATGCAAGTTGTCTCGCTAGCAGTGGTTTTGACAGGTATCTTGAGTAATGTTAATTTTTTCCACTTTTTTTTCTCATTAAAAAGTACCAGTTGAATCACCAATTATTTTGGACAGTTTCTAAAAACAAGCACACACAGAAATAACCCAGTGCATCGGCTTGATGGCAACTCAAAAACAAACTTACACTGGGGGTGTGTGGGTGCGTTTGCATGCACGTGCACACAGAACACTTTTATTTAAAAAACAGCGTTGCTGTGCAGCCCTAATTCTTGTCTCGTTACCGCTAACACAAACCAAGAGGAATTCCATTTGATAAGCTCATTTACACTAATGGAGAAAAGGCACAAATTAAGTCAGAATCACAATTGTGGCTCTCAAAAGACTTCTATAAAATACAACGCGCCCCAAATCATTTTACATCGGTTTTATCAACACAATTTTAGTAGCAGCAGTGAAATAGCTCTTCACTTCCAGCATGAAAACTAAGGTCAAAATTAGGCTGGATTGATTTTCAAACAGCATAACCCTGTAACCTCAAGTCGGATCCTGAATGAAGAAACAAACAATACCAACTCTCTCATTAATACGCCAGAAATGCTGTTTAGACCTGCACACCACTCAATGTTACTGTTGCTTTTTTCAAAATTAAAGTCTGGATGAAAAGTGAATTTGCTAGTGTGTGTTTTTTGTGTAGTACGTACCCACTTATTAACACAAAAAGAAAAAAGCAGAAAAATTCTCCATGAACAAAGTCTGCTCGGGCATTAACGAGTTACTTCCTATTAACACAGGTCTGAGACACGTATTTGAATTCCCGTATAACACGCTTACATATATATAAAAAATAATTTCAAGGGGAAATGCAGTAACACAGCTTCTTGATGACTAGAACGTCCCTGCTTCAGCTCTCAGAAAATCATTTGCAAGTTTTACAATAGTCTGAGTATTCTTGCAAAGCCCGCAATCGATACAAAGCTTTATCCCTTGCCGGTACGCAAAGAAAGCAGCCAGGAAGAGATTGGGGAAGTCAAGCAACAGAAACGCACGGGTTGAATGTCAGGGGACAAAACCACTGAATGCCAAGCAGATAAGCTAATGGAATAATTCCTCAGGAAGATAATATTTCCTGAATAAAAGGGCTACTGGGAGAACATTCTCAAAGCAAGAACTCAACGCTAACGTTGCAAAAGAAGAACTAAGCAAGATTTATGAACTGTGGTGTTCAGGCTTCTCCTGAAAATTTAAAACACCTAGGACAGAATCTCTGTTCTTCCCGTTAGCCACACAAGTGTTTACAAGGGCGATTTTGCATGCGTGTGTTGGAGCTAGCTTAGCACAGCCCACAGAAGAGAAAAACAAAGGAGACAGCAACCTGGAATACACCATGAACGCCACTTGGAAAGGATGTCCTTCACCTCTGTGCATCTGCCATGCCCTAATCACACGCAACAGGTACTCAATTTGTGCAAAACAGTTGTGCAGAGCATTTCCTATCCAAAAAACACTTGCGGCAGACTGAACGACGTCACAGAACAGGAACCTCAACTTCTCAGATCACTGTTAGTTGGAAGCAATTTGCTGACAACACAGTGCAAAAGGCTTACACAGTCTTATCAGACCTTCCCCTACCCTCCTAAATTCATGCAGTGTTTTTTCAAACGCCATGTATTGCAGAATGAAGGACATGGATTTCCTCCTTTCCCCAAAACACATGCAAAAACACGTCCCCTCCTGCAGACGGACCTGCAGCACTTGCTGCAACAGCCGACAGCAAAACAAGCTCCCACACGCAGAGACTCACCCTGCCCCACGCCTCCACAGAGCTCCAACAGCTCCAAGAGCGGTTTGCAGGTTGCACGCGCTTACCTTGCTGGGACAGACTGGGTGCACTAGACTCATTCTCCCCCATTTCTAGACAAGGATAAACTCCCCCCCGCAGGCAGCCCGGCCGTTGGAGCAAGTTGACTTGGCTGCTGTGCAAGTTTTGACCTCCTGACTTTCAACCGTAGCACAGTAACCGTATACCTGACTTTCTTCTGTGAATAATTAGTATCCTGCTTCCCCAGTTACCTGGGCTTGCCCGACCTGTTTCTCTGTAAACTGACATCACGTCCTTTGATCTCCTTTGATTAACATGGGCTTCGGGCAAGGCTGCTTTGTCTGCTCTTGGGCTCTCCTGCCCTCTTGCTCCCCACCCTTTCCTTTCACTTTCACACCGATAGCGATCTGACGAATATTCCTCTTTTGCGGCAGGTGGTTTTGTCAAAGCGCCGAAGCCCGCAGACAGTTTGCAGCTGATTTTAAAGGTCCTCTGCATTTGCGTTTCATCGGAACATGAAATGATGACTATCAAGCCAGTCTCTGGGGCATGGGAACTCTGCAGCCACAGCTGTCCGCCAAGGAGGAGGAGGATTACCACAGATGCAGTGCCCCTTGGCAAAAAGAACTCAAACACCCCCCCTCCCCTGCCTTCCACAAAGATATCACCTCCAAGGAAAACGCTTTACTCCAACACTGTAATTTTGATTGTTTCAACTGCTTAACAGAAAGGGCTGCTAAAGAAAACAAAAGGTTATTTTGCTTCTCTTCCCCTCCTTCTCCAGCACAAGCACACAAGCTTTTAAGATAATTTTATCCAGGCAGACTTTGAGTTGAGTTCCAAGGAAATATTTGCTCTTTTCTGCTGTGGAAACCCAGTAACAGGTGTCTGATACATTTGTGATCAGTTTGTTCAACAAGTACACCTGCCTCTGCCTACAAAGTTAGTTCTAACATTTACATTTGCAACTGCCAAGGACAAAGTCAAAGAGAAGCCACAGCACTGTTTTCAAGGAACAAACAATGACAACTTAAGAGTTAAGTAGTTCTCACAATGTTAATCTCTGTCTAAACTGCATTGTCTTTTCCTTCCCTTTTTCCTGAAGTAGTGAAATAGTTATTTATTAGAACAGAAACACAGATCAGGGAAAAACTGAAAATAGTTTTTCAAGATAATTCAGCCTAGGTACAGTGTACCTTTAAAGCAGAATTTCCGAAACAAACTATGCTAATTCAAACAAAAGTCTTATTTAGGATAAAGAGTATCTCCACAGACAGTAACACTCCTCAAGCTAATCAGCACATAGGCAGAAGTAAAAAAAGGAATTATGTCCTTCAGTGATTCACTGTCAACTTTTTGTGCACACAAAGCACCTTCCACATCCACACTTCCGCTCTCAAACAAGGCCACTACAGCGAGCGTACCATTTACTGTCAGTTTGGTTTGGGAACCCATACCTGGCTGCACATATCCCTTCCTGCGAACAGTGGAGGAGCCCGTACAAAAACCCCTCCTTGACCATCAAACTTGGGGAAGTGAAGTATTTAGTGCTGAGTGTCTATATTCAAACAAGCTTGAGTTGCTCTATATTTAAAAGACATAATTAAGATAATCAAGTTTATTTATCAATGAAGTTCTGCATTGCAAAGCAAATTATATTTGGTAATGAACTGATGAGAGAGAAACATCTAAAGTACTTCTGCCCACTCCAAACCCAAACTGTCCAGCTCTTGAAAGCCAGAAATCCTTAAATACTCTACATCATTACAGCTTCTAAACATGGGAGAAATCATAATGATTAGTTTTTAGCTTCAGTACTTTATTCTGTGAGGTTCTTCCCCCATATAAAATGCTACTAATTCCAAAGAAAACAGAAGTCTAAAGCAACAAAAATAACTATTCTTCTTAGCTACTGAGTTCCACCACTTTCCTTAAAGAGTAAGATTCTGATTTTAGGCTTTTAGCATCTACAGAAGTATTTTGTAGTTGAAATTCTAGCATTTTATCACATCACCTTCTATTAACTCTTGAATACTTTTAAGAATTCAAGAGATGAGAAGTGATAGTACTATAAATAATTCTTCCTTTGAAATGAAGCCTATGAGTGGGAATAGCACAGAAAGGACTGAAACTCAAGGTTTTTCACACTCCCTCTTCCAACAATGACTGATGGTGAGAAATGGCTAGCTTGAGTTTATGTTCTCCTAAAACTGTTTCTTGTGCTCACTTGAGTGAAGTGATTTAAATGGAGTGTTTTCCAACAGAGGAACTCTTAATTCATTCATTGTCTCTAGAAAGACCCAAGTGTGAAAATATAGTGGCTTTGTTCTGCTCCCAGAAGAAAGTTATTCTGTATATTTAAAGATATAAAGCTTATGTATTAAATGTATTAAGTAAATATTTAATATTTACTGTACAGCAACTACAATGTTTCTTGATTCTAAGGAGTGCATTTGACAGACAATGAACAGAAACATAATTTGAGGATGACAGCGATCAGGGATCCAAAAGGGAAAAGCTCGACCTTACGCTCTGCATAGAACCATGCCAAACAGATCACTGCATCACACTGCAAACATCACAGATGGCTACAAGCCTAAGTGCAATGCCAGAGGATATGAATATTGACAGAAGTTTTCTAGGGTAGCTCTGCAAACCTAGAGAGAGGCCCTCACAACTGGAAGCCTTCAGAAAAGCTAAAGTTTCCTGTAACTGCTGGCCAAATTTCTTTCAGGACTCCATTTCTACTCAAGAACCTAGATATTTTATACGATTAACGTAAACAAAGTAAAGTCATCAACTGCCAAGACAGTTGCTGTCACCCTATCAGTAATGTGTTTCAAACTCCCAGCTGTATTACACCTCATCCTCTACAAACAAAATAGAATCACAGAATCATCCGGTTGGAAGAGACCTTTAAGATCGAGTCCAACTGTTCCCTCTGTATTGCCAGGGTCCCTAAACCATGTCCCTCAGTGCCACATCTACACATTTCTTAAACACCTCCAGGCATGGGGACTCCGCCACCGACCCGGGCAGCCTGTTCCAATGCTTCACAACCCTCTCTGTAAAGAAGTTCTTCCTGAAAGATATATGTGTGTGTGTGTGTGTGTGTAGGGAGTTCCTAAAGAAATAAGGTTCAATGTTTCAAAAAGATGAATAATGAAGCACACTTAGTACACGTGAAATTGCACAGATAATACGTATCATCTCTAGAAATGAAAGGTAAGCACTGGAAATACAGAGATCTCTTACAGAAATCACTAAGCTGTCTCAGTGGTCCAGTCTCTGTGAAAGCTTGTGAGTTGATAACCAAGTGTATCACAGGACAGAAGCAATCCACAATGTTTCTTACAGTGACTACCTGTCTGGCACCACAGATTGACACATTCTACAGTAAAAAAAAAAAAACAACAGATATTTCACTTTCAATGATGGCAAGAGTGCTAGAAGAAAAGGGACAGCGTTAGTCCTCATCATCATGGCTTGGCTTCGCGGACGAAGATTTGGGAAGGGCTTTGCCCACGCTTATTGCAAGCGCGTTGATGGCTGAAAAGGCCAATGCGGGATAGGCAAGACCGGTTGCAAAGAGCACACCGGAGGGTCTCCTTGGGTGGTATAGTCGAGGCACGGTTCTTTCTGCGCTGTCTTTTCTCCTCGAGCTTGATTCTACGCGTGCTCTCAAAGGAGACAGCAGCGTTATGTATGGTGTGTCTCCAAATCTCCCGATTGGAGGCCAGGGTGGACCACTGATGGTGGTCAATATGGCCTAGGCTGAGGTGTTGTTTCAGGGAGTCCTTATATCTCCTCTTTGGAGCTCTTCTCTTGCGGCAGCCGGTGGCAAGTTCACCATAGAACACGATCTTAGGGAGGCGGTGATCCGCCATCCTGGAGACGTGCCCTGCCCAACGCAGCTGCGTTTTCAGCAACATGGCCTCAATACTGGTGACGTCTGCCTGTTCAAGGACAGCAACGTTAGTCACGTAGTCAGTCCAGTGGATGTTTAGGATTGTGCGGAGGCAGCGCTGATGGAAGCGTTCGAGGAGTCGCAGATGGTGGCGGTAGATGACCCACGATTCAGACCCGTACAGAAGAGTAGACAGTACCACGGCTCTGTAGACACTGATCTTTGTACTTTTCTTCAGGTGTTTATTGCACCAGACTCTTTTATGGAGTTTTCCGAAAGCTCTGTTTGCCTTTGCTATTCTGTTGTCGATCTCTTTGTCGATCGTGGCATCTGAGGAGATGATGCTACCCAGATAGCTGAACTGCTGGACTACCTCCCTCACAAATCAGATACTGATGTACAGGGGTTTGTATTTTTGGTGTTTGGGTGGTTTTTTGGTGGTGGTGGTGGTTATTCGTTTGCTTGGTTTAAGAGCAACATGGCTATTTTATTTCTTTCATGGAAAAGGAAACAGTTCTTTTCAGTAAAAGGAACAGCATTATCTGGTTAGCCTCCCAATTACAAACAGTTGTTTAGCCTACAACCGCAATTAGAAGGAGATGGGAGGAAAAAACCATTTTCTCCCACAAATAAAATAGATTAAATACAAAAGCAAGGATAACCAGTCTCAAAACCCACAGTGAAAGAGGTTTTCAGTGTTTGCCAAATGATGCATTAAAAAACAGAGCGACTAGGTGCCAGCAGGCTGAGACAGCGCAGAGCTGAGCAGTGAGCAAAACCCAAGAACGACTTAACTCCATCATGGATGAGCCTTTCATCCAACATTCCTCTGGCTTGTCTGAGTTTTATTTCCAAGTCTACTTGTGATAGACAGTTTTCCACCAGTTACATGGATGCTGTGGTATAAAACCCCATACAGATGCAAACATCACCACTTTGGAGCTTTGTGGGAATCAAAGTATATTGGTTCTCATGAATTTCTAAGCACTAAGTACTACTCACTGCCACTTTTTGTCAGAAACCTACTTGCCATCAGAAAAATATCACTTTGTTGAAACAACTATTTTTGGGGTGAAAAGGTCTAGTTTTAATGAGCCTTCCATTAAAAAAGTTTCTTAGGTTCAAAAATGCTTTGGGGTTTTCTTTTGGGCATTTTTTTGTTTGTTTTTTTCTTTAAAGTGACCAGAAAATGCTCTGAAACCACATCATACTGATGTGGAACAAACAAAACTACAATTTAGGTCTTCCAGACCTAACAGGTGTTTTTCCCTCTCAGCCACCTTGTTGGAGGATGGTTGCACAGAGGAACAATCTCCTATTTCGAAAGCACAGCCAGCAAATTGATCTCTCCTGGATCCCTTGTTGAATGAGAAAAATCACATGCCAACGGTATTTATTGGTGTGCCAAAAAAAAAAAAAAGGGGGTTCAAGACATCCATGGGTTTTCAACAATGTGTTTTGACAATGATGCACACATTACTTTTTGCAATGCCCGAGTTATGGATATTGTTCTGTCTCTCCAAGACCTCCAGTCCTGACTTGATTGACAGATGTAACATCTCAGAGGGGATCTAAGACTACAGTTCAGACTGTGATCCCGTTTGATAGCTTTATGACCATAAGAAAACAACGTCCCTTGTCCCTCCGCTCTCAAAGTCCTGATTTGGAAAGCTGAAACAAAAATGCTTTGACAGCTTTCTCTAACAGAGGTGGTTTTACCTCCACAGAAAACAGGTGCTCTGTGAAAACGTCATTTCTGAAGTTTCATTAAATACCTTTTTCTAATCAGTCCCTGCTCCTCAGTTTTCATTACACAGCTTCAGCAACCAAACCTCAAAAAAATGTTAGCTATCAAAATCAGCGATGGCCTCCTGATTCACTTGTAGTGTTTTTAGACTGCCTACTTAATGAAAATATAGATGAGTCTGTAGAAAATAACTCAATAACAACTCAAGTTGACTTCAGCAGCTGAAAGATGAGTGTACAGAAGCCACAGCTACAGTCACATTAGCATGAAGTCGGTTTGTAGCAGATACAGAAGAATTAGCTTCTTTTTCCTTCTAACTTGCTCTTCTGGTATTAAACAAAATCAAATTATGCAAAAAAAGTACAAAGATCTGATGCATGGAAGAAGATACATTATAATCTGGGCCTGCAAATGATAGCAATGCAGAGCGTATAAGATCTAGTAGAAAGGGTGACAACTGCACTGCCCTTCGATCCACTGGATTACTTATAACAGCAGTGGAATTAAACGAGTGCTGTTTGTATTATTTAAAAACCTCTGCAAGATTTATTTCTACCAACCCTGCTTTTGATGAATCTTGTAGTTATAACAGAGAGCAAAGGATAAATTGAATGACAAAAGCAAGCAGCTTAAAGAAAAGAGTGAGGGAACAAAGAACGTTTGTCTAAAATCTGTCAGCAAGAGAGCTAAAAACTAGTATTAGTAAAAACTAATACTGAACTCCTTCTTGCACAACTAAGAAGTAACTCTGACTATTCTAAGATCACATTAGGAAGCACAGAGCCTAAAAACCTGATACAGAGAATCAAAAGCTAACGGACTTTAAAAAAAAAATATTCAACCATTTTATCCTCACTCTACTCTTTAACAGAAAGCACTTCTCCAAAAGATGAGATACAGGCAAGATGAACACCCATCTCTAGATACAGCCAGACAGCTGGGAAGAGCTGAGGTTCAGGTAGATCACCTTCCATTCCAGCCACTTATGTAAGCTTTTATAACAAAAGCGCTGCATAAAATACAGCGATTTCATAAGGAGATGGATTTAAGCCAGTGAAGTATCATCTTTGAGGTATACTTTGAAGTATCTTCCACCCCACCAAATATGGAAAAGCCAGGAAGAGTCTTATGTGTAAATCTTCAGTCACCAAAGATTGTTCCAACAGAAGAGGTGTAAAATAGATTTATGTATATATATATAAATATATACATATGTATATCTTACAGAAGCAACACTATGCTAACAAATATCCTCACTTTGTGGGACTGCCACCTACAGCAAGACAGCCATTTCGTGAAATGCCATGAGTTACAATACATACATCCCGTTGAGAGATACGAGTTGAATCCAGAGGGAACCGTTTGACAAGCAAAGCAATAGAACTCAGCTTTGTCCTATCATCAAGAAGCTAAACAGTGAGTCTCTGCATAGAGAGTCTGACAAATGCTTCTGATATGTGCACACCTATCAACAAATGAGGGGGCATAGTGACAAAAAGCTGTCACTAAAATGATGTTCCTACTCCCATTTATTGATTTTATAGGTGGTAGACTTGCTGCCTCCTTGTGCAAGGTGTGGTTGTCTTCTGAAGCTATAATAAAGCGACTTAGTTCACTAATCCACAGTATCACCAGCAGAAATCTCCTTACTTCTTCCGATCACCTCTCAGTTTTCTGCTACTTAGAAGTTGTTCATCAGCCCACGAGGAAGCTCAGAACATGGGAACAAGACAGCTTTTTTCTGGTGCTGACAAGCTGTTAGGTGGGCACAGGCTCTTTGACCCAGCTGCACCATTCGGTACGCACGTATACATGCAGCCCATAATTTACCATCTCCTCCTCTCCAGGGGGTTACTTTCACACCACATCTGCTTACAACCCTCTGCGGATAAAGCACATTCCATAAGTCCGTAGAAAAGTACATTTCATTAGGTTTTAACAACTACTCTGCAAAATCAGATGGGTAGGTGATGCGGTACTTGGACTACACGATCTGAGGCTCCAATTCTGGCTGGCCTCATGAATCACATTTGAATTGTGCTTCAGACTGAAGAAATTCTTCCTTTTTTTCCAAACTAGCTAGCTCCATTACTTACTATAAGTAACTCCCTATATAAAGCATTTCTAGTATGGACTAACACTCTTCATTGCTGTTTGCATCTCTGAATTATCTATGCAATACTCCTAAAAAACAGAATGAGCCATATTTTTCCAGCAAGAGTAAAGGCAGCAAAATCTTATTCTCCCCAACTGAGAAGAAAAAAGACAAATCATTTTTAGATTAGCATCGTTCTCCACTTCTCCCCAAATCTGCAATAAAGTTTTACTTTTCCCAATTCCAGTTGCGGTGGTGCACTCTCGGAAAACACAGCTGTTGGCTTTGTATTTACTCGTATGCAGTTATTGTATTGCTTAATATATTTTCACATTTTTTTTTTTTAATAGAGAAACAACATAGGAAATGAGATCTAAAATGCATTACGCGTGCCCCCTTTTCCCTTCTTACACACCATGCACTCGTTTCATAAGCTTTATTCAATAAATCATGTCTCAGACAGGGTATTTTGTAAAGCAAATAAAACAGCACAGAAGCCAAAATGAAGAGTAAGTTAACTCTGCGTCCCTCATTAAGAAAAGGAATCAGAACCACACTTTCAATGTTCATGGTAACCTAAAAAAAAAAAAAATATTGTCTGCCCTGTGTTGATATTTCCATGACTTTCTATATTTGAGTCCCATAAGAAAAGTAAAAACCCAACATAAATTACTACACTATGAGACAGCAGAAGAAAACTCAAGAAAACCCATGCAAAAATAAGTTGGAAGTATCAAAACTGGCATCAGTTAAAAAAACTCCACAATGTTCCAATGTAACTAACGTGTTAATAGATTAGTAGTACTGAGACTTTAAGTCACCAGCAGGTACGCCAACAGAATGTGGAAAACATTTAATATATTCCACTTGCATTCCCTACAAAAGCTGGCCAACAATTATTTCAAATTTAAAATTACGTAATTTGGTTGTAAATAAAAGAACATTTCCGGTAACATTACATAAGTTGGCCAGACCTTTTCCAACACCACCACACTGAACAGACAAACTGCCATATTTTTTTTTAAAAAGTCACACTGATCCTCAACTTAGTTTCTTGGTTCAATTATAATAATTTTTAAGGTATTTTGCTGTCTTAGAATCTATTATAGGGGAGTAAATAGCCATCCATCTGGACACCTTTAACATGAACATAGATTCACAAATCTTAAGTTTGTAATCCATTCCTTCACTGATACAGCAGATCAAAGCTTCAAACCCTTGGATCCAACGTTCCTGCAATACTCGTGCTGTATGTGGTTCCTTCAATCGTGGCGGCTACATTTGAATATTTGAATTCATTGTATCAGCAGACTTTTAAATGTACAGATGATGGGAAAGAGCAATCTTACCTGCAGACCAAAGTTGCCCTTAAAAATAGAAGTTACCACGAAATACAGTCCAGAGCAGTTTGCCCAAATATTCCCATGTACCATCATAAGCTACAAAACACTTCTCAATACCCTGTAGGAAACTTAGGGCTTGTAATGTAAGTATAAGCCATTAAAAAGATAAATACGAAGTCAGAAGCTACAGTTTACAACGTGAAGAATGAAGGAGAAAGACCATTTTTGTTAATGACAGCTGCCCTAAGGCTTTGGCTATGCAAACTGAACCCTTTCAAACCTTCCACCTGATTTTCTGCATTACAAGGAAGTACTTCTACACAGCTGCTATCTCACCTCTGTGTGTTCGCATGGGGACAGAGGGAGAACAGACCGTCAGAAATAAAGTTAGGTGAAAATACTGATTTTTAGTCTAGATGATTCAAAGTCTGATAATTACAAAGCATCCACTAAACATAATGGATTTCTTTGCAGCTTCCATCAAAACATTTCCATACAAACACTCTATGTTTTGACATCTGGACAGGTTTCACAGTGTGCCAAATGCTCTAAAAAGTTTCAGCCTTAACAACAACCGTTAACAAAACCACCAAACCCAACAAGAAAAAAAATGGAAGCAAGCATTCTACAAGTGACAATTGCTCTTACTAGTAGCAGAGATTTTTTTTCCCTTTTAAGAATTCCCAAGGTAATACAACTGCAGACATAAGCACATTAACCTCTTTTTTGCCTGGTGGAAGAAACAGGCACAAGGTGGTTGGGTTGATCTCCTGACCAACAATTCAAAGCAAGAATCCAACCTGTTTCCTACAGCTTTGACCTTATCATTAGCCACCAAAGTTGTTCTTGAGAGACAAAAGGGCGAGGAAAATTACTTCCTCTGGCAATATCAAAATTACACAGACTACCAGATTGCACAGCCTGAGTCTGCAAGCCAGATGCAACTTTTTCCTTAATAATTCTCTCCAAAAAAAGTTACTAGTTCAATATTCACTTAATGACAACCACTTTCACCAGCCACTCCTCCCCGAAGGCCTTCTAGAGAACACCAAGCTCACAAAGGGCAGCATTCACTTCCCTCACGAAGCACTGCCTACATACAACCACAGTGCAGCAGACAGACCTGCAGCTCCTACTCCACCCGTATTCCACATTCATTTGAATGGCTCTAAGAGCAACACGAACAAGGTCAAGTCTGTCATACTCCTCTTCAGCATACACTTTGTTCGCAGCCCGTAAGAAGGGAAAGAAAGCAGAAGTGTCACTTCAGAACCGTGTTTCAGCCACAATAAAAAGCAATCTTCTCAAGGTTGCAATGACACCACAAACCCCAGCTCATCATCTTCCAGCACTGAGTGTATTGATGGTCATTTTCAGAGGGCACTCAGATGAAGAAAACTTAACTTCACCTGGAATTAGATTTAAGAGCTTGCAATTTTAGGTAATTCTCTTACTAAACGTGGCTCTCATCTTAAAGACTTGGGACAGAATTCACAACGTGTTTTGTTCCTTTAACTAAACGCTTGATTGGCTTCCATTCTTCTTGTGTTTCTTTTTAAAAGAATGAAACACGTAAGGACAGAACATGTAACATGCAGATCTAACCCAGCTATGATACGTATTGAGAATAAAGTACGCAAAAACGCAGAAGTCGGTCTTCATGAGCTCAAGAAATGATTCAATTGTCAACTATGTACTGACAAGGGGCCTCAGCCCATCCTCCCTGCGTTGCCAGGCAACCCCTGCTGTATCCTTAGCTGTATTCATCAGCCATTAATCACCATCAGGCTCCCTTCTTCTCCCTCACACAGGCTCCCACTCTCATAGACACATGAAGGGGAGGAGGAAGTTAAGCAAGATGACTGACTTCCTGATCAGAAGTAACATTCCGAGTTTGAATGGCTAATAGATTTTAGCCAATTCACACACTTCATACAACTGCTTTGTAGGGAAAGTTACAGCTTGATTACAAGGTACAGTTCTTTTAGTAAGAGGGCTCTGTTAAAAGTCAACATTAATAGAAATCTTCTAAAATGCCTATTCTTAGACAGCGATGATCTCACGCTGACAGTACTAAAGTGTCCTTCGAATTTGTGAAAAATAACAGATGACAGCTTTTTGACTCCAGAAGAATAGCATTCGACACGAGGAAATGCAATGCTAAACCTTGTCGAGATAAATAACAATCATTCGATCTGAGAAGTAGTATTGAGGTATCTTTAACATATTCCATGGAAACAAAGCAATACTTCAACCTCTAGAGGTACTGATCCACTGGCCTTAGGATCCACGCAAACACCCATCACCTCCAAAGCACGATTTCCCTGCCTGCCCAGCCTCAAGCCACAGGTTAACTTCCACTTGCAGGCACTAGCAGTAAGTTACGCAGCCACAAACACAGCGAGACAATGCAAGTGAAGATGAAGACTCTTCCCCTCCCCAGCCCTAGCTTAGCTTCAGCCAGAGCAGCGCTCATCCAGCCCCTCACATTGCAGCCCAAGCATCGACGGTGGCACAGGGGATGGGGGAGGGCCATGGTGGAGGACACAGCTCTTTGAGCAAACGTTCACACTTTTATCGCCTTAACGCTACCATCAAGTAACCCTATAGTACATTCTTGGTATTTCAGAGTCTTACCTTGCTAGTTTCCATGAGACTGAAGTTTCATAGAACTTCAAGAGAAGAAAAATATTTAAATATTGAAAAACTTATTGCAAAGCACTATGGAACACTGAAAATCCCACAATTCTACAACAAGGAAACACAAGATTCCCAGTGTGAAGCTGTGCAGAGGTCTCTCTTGAACATACAACTAAGAAGCTCCATTGTCTCTCTTTTATTATTTTTGAGACCACCCTGTGAACATGTTTTCAGATCTGTTAACCATCACTGGAGAAGGAGCTTGATTAGAGATTATTAGAACAGGGACCATGAATAAGACTGGAAAACACCTTTAAGGCTAAAAAAGCTAAAAGAGCTTAATCTGATATTTAATTGGAAGTTCAGGTGTGATTAACTAGCAGTCTAAATAACTAAGCCAGGGTTAGAAATGTGATAGCATATGGTTGTGCAGGTGAGCAGGAAAAAAAAAAGAGCTATTTTCAATGCTTTGAGCTGATGAATAAACAGGGCAAATGTTTTCCAACAGTGTAATCTGTTGGGCAATTTTCCAAGAATCATGAGAGTTTTTCCATCACCAGAATCTTCAGGATTGGAGGCTTTTGCTTTATTTTAAGTACAGCTACTGAACACACAGAAGTAATTATTCCAAGGAGAGCCTATTGCCTCCAGACAGGACAACCGTATCGGTTGCTCCAGCTTTGACTTATTCTGTATGTATCTGTCTATAGTCTGTATATAGTATCTGCCAGAGGAGAAAAACCACACCACAATACTTTTATATTTGACATGAAGAACTGCTAAGAGCAGGAACAGCACTATCACCCAGGAGGACCACTCTCCCACAATTCCTTTATAAGGCTCCTGGGTATTTTGTTATACACCTCATGAACAAAGACATCAAAATGAATGAAATTTGGCAAAGCATATGGAATGCACAGAAACAACTCTGCTGTAAAAAAACCTAGATGATGGAGACAATTCTACAGCACGCAAGGAAACATCCTGACTGCTACCGTTTGCTCCTTAGAGCACAATAGCATTTTCACAGACTCAGGTTTCACAGAATTTTCTTATGATTGTGTCCACACAGATCAAAATTCAAGATTCTCCTCTCATTTCCAAATGAAACTTCTGTAATTTGCAGCCAAAGTACATAGCACAAGAAAAAGGACTTTATGTTGCTCATCTTATAAGCACTTTAGTATAACAAGCACAGTTATGGCTATTCGCTAATTAGACAATTGCAATACTGATAAATCTCCACACTGCCAGATTTCTTAAATATTTCTCTCTGATGCTGGAGTCTAATGGATACTTAAAAACTATTTAAACCATGAAACCATCATGATACAACTGCAGGAACTGTCAAATTTGTTTGGTAGCATCAAACAGGGCGAAGAAAGAAAGCACAAGAATCTGAAACTGTTCTTGCTGCAACCACATGGCCCAGAGCGGCCAGGAGAGATCCCATCTTCAGGGACAGCAGCTGCTCCACAAGCCCAACCCTCCGTCTGTTCCGCCAAGGTAACTAACCCCTTACCTTGCTCCTAGGAAATATTTGAGGTATAGAGTAGATATGGCTATCCTGGCCAGAGAGACCTCTCTGACCTGCTGGGAAATGCAGGTCTGCTTTTTTTATTTATTGAGGCTGTTTTAAGTTCTATGAACGTATTTTTGCAAGTTCTGGAGTCACTTAATTTCATCACTGCAAGCCCTTCTGATTTGATCTAGTTCTAGAAGTACCTGCTACTTAAGAGCAAAAGCTGGGCCTTTAAACCAAATACACAACTGAACATATTTGGATAGTGAATTTTTCAAGTTTAATGTGCTGGCTGGAACTTGGTTTTACGGCAACTGCCAGTAGCACAAGCCCTAATACTAGGGCTAAGTAGCATGCTTTTATATGTTTTCTATTATGTCTAATAGCATTGGTTAAATCTGGAGAAAGTTTCTCTTGAAAATACCACTTTGAGTACAGCAACCTCACTGATCCCTACATCCACAGACACAGCAGGGCAAGTAGATCCAAACAGTTTCAGACACTGAAAATTACCCATGTTGAGTGATTTCAACAGATGACCAAGACATAGTAAATAGTGAAATGAGGTATAGGCACGTTAAAGGACTATTTAGTGGACATTAAGAATACTTCCCTATATTCACAAGTAATTAACTGTTCATAAAGTTATTAAAATAATTATTTTTTGCAATGATTTCAAACAAAACAAGCTTGCCACATCTTATCATGGAACATAGTACGTTTAAAAACTCTGGAGGAGAAAGGCTAAAAATACGCAGCGTTAGAGGATGCATTTTCCATATATATGAGAAATCAAAGCTTATACATATATAATGAAAGCTGCAGAATGCTAAAAATTAGTCTCTGGTTTGGATCTTAATTTCCTACAGATATTTAATTATCCCTTCCTCATTTTCACTGCCTTGCTCTCCATACCAGGAGCATGGTACCATGAAAGCAAAATTAAGAGGAACAAAAATGTGAATTCCCATTGTAGCAATTTTGTTTGCAACTGAGCTCATGGAATACAGAAGCTAGAGTCGCAACCTGATTTTCAATTATTTATACTTTGCTGCCTTTGTAATTTCACATTCTCCATTCAATTATAGTGATCTCTCCTTCATATGCATATTCAATTTTTAGACAAAACCAGGCACTTGCCAAGGCAGTATGTAAGACACATAAGCATTCCTGCCACTGACTGTCATTTTGTTTAATTACTGAAGCCTTCGCCAAATTACCGGCTCATGGTTACACTTTGACTAAGTATTTTTTAGAACTTAACTCCTTCAAATACTTTCTTTGTTCTAAGCACATAATATCCTCACACTTCTTTCAAAGAGAACAACGATGATGAGAAGAAAAGTTAGAATAGGTGTTTGATACACCTTTTTCCATTTACCTCAGAGCCAAGATGGGATCAGTTTTGCAGAGACTTTCACGAAGGCATATTTTCAATCTGGCCTCTACATTAATTCTCTGCAAAAGAGGAACACATCACATTTTATAATAGCACTCACAGAAACAGAAAGCTAACCATTTGCAATGATGTAACTTGTAAATATAAATAGAAGAGACATTTTCCTGACACAGCAGCAAAGTAAAACATATTTTTAAACGTGCTGGTATATATGAAGTATTTTTCTCATTTAAAGAAACAAAGTGACTGCCAAAAATGTCAAAGCCAATGCCCTTGCATCCAGCAAGGTCTGGTTCATAAAGCAGCAGCTCCCTATACAGGGACCCTGTGGTGGTGGTTCTGCTCTACTAGGAAACACCAGACAACAAACAATTGCCTTGTTTATCCCTCAGTAAAGCAGAAGTGTTCTTATTACAAAAAAAAAAAAAAAAAACCACCACCCTGATATTCTGATCAATTCCATTTTTCACCTACTTTCCACCAGCAATCTCATTATCATCCACGTAAATCTCCCTCCATCTTTTAAGGAAATGCAAAAGGTGTCAGTGCACTCCTTCCCCAAGCAAAACGAGGTAGCTCAGTACTTATTTAAATAGTCTCTGCATATATCGCTGCAGTTCAGTACAAATCAAAGCTTATTATAAAGATTCTACAGATAACTCCACTAATAACCCTCCATTATCACACTACAGAATTTAAACAAAGGGGGAAAAGGGATCAATAGTAACCAAGTTGGGCCATTATCATTTTTTTTGTAAATATAATCATATAAGGGGAACCAAGAAGTGATCTTGAAAAAAAAAAAAAACAACCAAAATGCACTGTGGCATCTTTTACAAAGCGTCCCTTTGACATCCATGGTGCAGAATCCACCGAGCTCCTCCAATACTCCATTCACGTAGGACCACAGCCAGCACTAATCCCCACAAACAGTAAATGCACGGCACTAGCAGGAATGCAGTTTCCCCACTCCCAGACACTCGGTTTTCATATAAATTTTTCTGATCCAAGACAGTGGCAGTAGCAGCCATGTTGAAACAGGCTTCCCCTTGTGCAGATAAGGTGGGAGATGGACAGGCTTATAGTGGGAGATGAACTGGCTTTCACCTCTTTTCCTAGGTATGCATTCCAAGGACTGACCAAAATGATCCTTTAAAAAAGCGGGGAAAAAAGCTCTAAAAGAAAATCTTAAGACATGTCTGAATCTGTCATCTGGAGATAAATGATCTTAAAAAAACAACCCACAACTGATGGTACTTTAACTATTCATACTTCAGTGGCCGCTGTAATTGCCTTCAAGGCAACCCTGCAGAGTCACAGGTCATAAAAATGGAAGAACAACAGGAAAACAGTCCCTTTATCATTGCAGACTTGAACCTTGCCAGAGATGCATAAAGTCATTTGGGCTGGGAGAAGCCTAAGAAGTCACCTGGTCCAACACCCCACTTACTTACAGCAGGAATAACATCAACAAGAGATCAGAGCCTTGTACAGTCAAGTAAAACTCACAGGAAAACACCAGTCTTGGTGGAGATTTATGTTTTGTCCTTTGAAGACTTGGTCCCCTTTTCACAAAAACAGTTGACAACGAACTGCAGCAAACCAGCAAATACTTAAAATGAAGTGAGGATGGATTTACTGAGTTCCAAAAAACACATTTCCTTCCCAGTCATAAATACAGTATTGAACTACTCTTCTGCAAAACAACACCCTTAAACTATACCGGCCCGTGTAAGCACA
This sequence comes from Bucorvus abyssinicus, assembly GCA_009769605.1. Taxonomy (NCBI): domain Eukaryota; kingdom Metazoa; phylum Chordata; class Aves; order Bucerotiformes; family Bucorvidae; genus Bucorvus; species Bucorvus abyssinicus. The sequence continues at coordinate 6,395,813 of CM020035.1, read as the reverse complement.
TGGTTATGGTCTTACCGGGCAAGATATAAAAGGGAGGAGGGAAAAAGGAAAAAAAAAATAAAATCAGTCCCTTCCCCAGACCAGAAAGACTTACTTGCTCACAAGTCTCAGATAAAAGCTTCACATTAAAACATTTTATCTGTCTTACAGTTTTACTGCTCAAAAGATGAACTGTGAGATTAAACCCAACTTTCTATTAAGCTCTAGAGATAGCCGCATGTCATGCAGCTCATAAGACTTCAGGGTTTGGACATCAGGAGTAGATATTGAATATATGAGGGAAGCACTTCAAAAAGGCATTAACACTAATAGGGCTTACATATGTGCATCAAGGGAAAAATAGCCGTTAAGTTATGATACTACTCAGAGGCTCAGAAAGAAGCTGACTGTATGATTGCAGAGGATTCTGAGAGATTCTCCTAAATTCACCCACTCAGAAGAATCTTTCATAACTTCTAAGCATCTACTGAGAAATAAAAAAAAAAAGAGAGGGGGGAAAAAGTAAATCATAAACAAAGCAAATGCAGATTTTTGTGTTGCACCAGTGTGAAGAACAAGTGCAGGGGCAAATTCAGCAAACACAGAAGGATCTTATTTTTTTTCCTAATTGAAAACCTCAGGGAAAAAAGAATACAGTGGACTCTTTCCACAAAAAGTCAACAGGTTATATTTAGACACAGGTTATATATATGTTACAGACAGGTCCAGTCTCTCGCACTTAGACAGTCACAGCATTATCGAATGCAGAATATTTTAAGGTATTTTGTCACTATGACTAATAACTACAGGATTTCACGCTCCTGCATCCTCTAGCTATGCAGTTAAAGAGGATGATACGATTTGTCTATTTACATGGTAACAATGAGATTCAGGATCAAGGAGCTGAAATAAAGGTCATGTTTCAGTTTTCCCCTTTACCATCCGGAGACACTTATTTCATTACTGACCTCCTTCCCGAGCAGGAATGACTATGTTTATAACATACTCCGAATTTTTGTCCACACCACCTGTATCTAACTTTCACGCAGCCCTAGCAGAAGCACAAATAATGTCTCTGAAGTAATTTAAGGCGGCAAGCATTAGCCCAAGGAAAATATTCCTGTTCACAAATCCCAAAGATATTATTCTCTCTTCAGCAAAGTTTAAATTTGAGAAGACAAGTATCCTTGCTGGGAGAGAATGCTGCAAATTAGAACAGAAACCCTATTTGATTTAAAATTATAATTCCTATGTTTCACGTGAGGCTTAGAATTCAGTGAGCACAGAAGGCAGGGAGAGGAGCGAGGAATCCAACGGCTGACGGATTAGGTGATGTCACTTACGGGCCATCATCACACTTTCTCAGATTATGAAAATGAAATTTTCCCAGTAGAACATTTTATGCTTGACAGATCACAGACCTGTTTACACATTCACAATTGGAGCGCTCGGATTTTACATAAATTCAGGCCTTCTGAGACCAGCATTTATTACGTGGTTTGAACACGAGTCAAGAGAAACATTCAACAAGACAACGCCAGAGCCACTTTCCGGCAATGAAACGGGTGAAGTCACAGACTCCTTAACGATGGCTTCAGCCAGCCTGAATTTAACGCTTTCTCCTTAACTGCACAGCTGGCTCAGAAAGGTCATTAGGCTATTATAGTCACTGCTTTGTAGACCAGCACTATACACACGCAAAGTTTCTATAGCAACGCTTTCTTAATTCACTCTTTAAGCAAAACACCAATTAGCTTTTTATTACAGCCAATTAAAAAAATCTGCACACTAATTGACAACTTCTCTACTCAGAATTTAAGCTTATGCAAAAGAAAATTGCAGTGAAATTTTATGTGGTAATAGCTTACTTCCTATTCTTCCTTCTTAACGGAACAGTAAATTATTCTTGATAGGGGCTGAACATTTATTTTCTGCCTAAAACATTTAGATGCGCAGAAGTAACCTATCCTGATAGGCCTTACATTTTAGTAGAGCCCGAAGATTACAGGTTTCAGAAAGGCAACAGAAATGTAATCAACTGACTTATTTCTGCATCGCAGGGAACTGGGCACAGGCCGATGCACCTGGAGATCATGCAAGAGGCAGCCAGCAAAATGTTTTTCTCTCAGAGTATTTAAGCATGTTGAGCCAAGGGAGTGGGATGGCAAAAAACAGTGCTAGAAGTCAAATTCGGTAGGGCAGCAGAGACCTTTTCATTTGCTTCTTAATCCTTACTGATTATTTTTCTCAGATGTCTTCTACACAGCTGGTGATGACAGCTTCTTTGTACGCCACTTCAAGTAGCAAATATCAAGATATATTAGTCAGGATAGAGTCAGCTAGCACAACATAAAAAGAAACACATCATGATGCAGAGTATCAGGAGAAGTAATCAACAAGCTGAACTGCCCTTCTCAGCAAGATGTTCTGCAGGGAAGTGAATGAGAACCATTGTGCTCCTTCCAGCTCTTCCGTGTGAGATGGTGGGATCCACCTTACTAACAAGTAAGTAAATACACACAGAACAAAGCAGCAGATGGCTCCTCTGACAAGCTCGGCATGCCCCAATCAACCATTAATGGTACCTGAGCTATCAGTAGCTCTGCTGGTTCTTAAGCACAATCTACAGAAACTACTTCTATTCTCACCATCTTATTTACTCACACTGTCATATTCTGCACTATTAGTATAGAAACTTAAGGCATCTGACAAGTTATGTGGGGACGCAACAGCAGTGAACAAAAGAGTTTCCTTTGAAAGGCTGATGAAAAGAAAGAGGGGTTAGAGTGGTCATTCAATCCTACCTACCATTAGGGAGGAAAAAGCGAGGCATGTGCAGAAGAGACCACTAAGCATAATTGAGGAGAACATGAAGTTGCTGCAGCATGAGAAGACCATCTGCTGCAAAGCCAGCAGGGTCTGGAGTACATTGGTGGGCTATGCAGCAAGCAGGGACACCAGAGGTAAGGGACTAGGGTTAAGCACAAAACTACAGGCTTTCATTCTTGGTTCTTTAGAGAGGTGAATTCCCAAACACAGCTCCCTGAATCACCAGAAAATGGTGGCACATTCAAGTTCAAAGCCTTCCAAGTGCAAAGTCCCCCTTACCAGATAGAGAGCTCCACCTCTTGCAGAGAGGTGGTACCAGTCCATGACACTGCACACCATGTTACACAGAGTACTAATCAAAACTGATGTCATACTTAGTAGCCCAAAGACTTGAAGATTTCTCCTCTACTAAACCCCTGCGACCAGCATCTCACCAGAACACAGGAGAGATCACAGACACTTCCACAACGTACGTCTCTTCCTTCTCTGCGCTCGAAGGGAGGAGAGTAATGCATGTCCCAGCACGAGACCTGTCGGTCACAGCCATGCAGCAGAGAGTACAGGAGAGTAGCAGAGCAAACCAATTAGCTTTTTTCTGTTTTCATATTTTTAAGCTTTCTGCATGGGCATTTCAATCCATTTAATATTTTTGCCAGATAAATATTACACACACAGAGTACCGGAGAAGAAGGTTTAAGGCCAAGTTTAAAGGCAACTAGGACTGGCAGAGCTATTTATGGGCTGCAGCAGGGATCACCTTCAGCTGCTCGCTGGGAACCTACATTCCCAGTATCAGAAAGGCTCCAACCAGTGACAGCCACTTTTCAAATACACCATCACTAAGTATCTCTCTCTCACTTTCTTCTCTGATTTGCTCTTTGCCCAGTGACTGCCCTAAACAGTCACGTCCGTGTGGCCAGGCAGGTGGTGTGTGATGCAAAAACCCTTGTGGGAGTAAAACAACAGATATGATTTCTGGCAGGCTCATCCCTGCCAAGAAAAAAACAAACTTCGAAGATCTAAAATATGAACCGCAGCCAGCTGTGCAGCCATTCCAGTCTTTGCAAAAGCAGACAGTTCACAAACCAATGCGGTCAGGCAGGTATATGCTTCTGCTCCACATTTCCTGCTATTACAATTAGCATCAAAGGATCTTCATTAAAAGAACAATCTGCACATTCAGTTGCAGATAAGAAATACAGAGCTACATTCCACTCTAAGACTCCAGAATCAACATTTTCTTCGATTAACTTTTTTACTGTTTCGCAGGAGAGCTTAGCACAATTAAATTGTCTTTGTCTAAGTATAAAAGCTCAAAATATTCCGTTATTTCCAAGAAGTAATGGAATGGCTTTGTTGTATATCTAAATTACTCGCCCACTGCTATGACCTACCACAGAACTAAAGCAGATTAGAGCAATAGTCTAGGCATCGAGAGTGCAGATTTTCAACAGTTTTAAAACATCCTTTGACTCCTTTCATTTACTTTTCCAATTTTGAAACACATAAAACACAGAAGCATGATTGCAGTAAAGTTTGATAACTACCATGGATTTCTCCCATTCTCTCAATGAAGAAAAGTATTTCTGAAAGACTTTCCATCCAAATCCATCTTTCCAATAGCTACACAATCCTGTGTAGGCAATAATACACACCTGTACCACTGGAAGATGAAAAGAAGTTAAAGAAAACTAGTTTTCCCACAACACACTTCAATCTCTGAAACCTCAATCCAAAGTTTGAGCACAGAACCTGAAAGCAGAGTGTCTGTACAAAGATACTTTTTTTCATGTCTTCCTGAAGAAAAGTATCAATTTTATGAACTCCTATACTTCAATAATCTGAAGAGATTAACCCCAAACCTAATAAAATTCAGGTTTTATTACAATGTTTGAAATAATTAAAATGTTATCCAAATAATGCTGTTCACCACAGGTCTAATTTTTGATACTCTATTAAAGATGTACAGCAAGATCTCTGACCTGCAGCTAATAGTAAATACTGAGAGGTTCTCCTTCCTTTCTGCTGTCATTACTTTATTTACTAGAAAGCTGAAAGATAGGGGGAGATTGAGTATTTCTTATGAAACTTCAACCTTGGATTCACAGTTGCCACATCTGTAAGCTCTGAAATCAGAAACCCTGAGCAAATAAAACAAGAGAACGTTACGATCACTACCAAGTTCTCGGACCACAGCATGACAGAAATCATTGCGTCTTTTTAATTTTCATACAGTCTCCCAAAACCCATGGTTTTTTAGGCAAAATATATATAACAAATCTCCAGACTTGTTACTGAAAACGACCAGCTCATATCTACAGGTGATGACAAGTATTTTCTTACTTTATCATTTCAAAGTTAAGTTCAAAGACCTAAAGATATGACAGATTAAGCCTGGAACAGAAGCAGCATTTTCAAGGATCCCTCCAACTCACAGTTGCGAAAATTTGGCCACTTAAAACGAATCAAACATTGAGGAAACTACAAGTAAAAGTTTCTACGACGGAACAACACTACTAAAACAGCTCAGTTTATTTCCCCCTTTCTATTTTTTCCATCTAAAACTTCCATAAAGCATCTAGTCATAGTATTGCTTATGTCATTTTATATTCCGGGTAGAGCAGCATATATTTATATTATATGTATGAGAAAAATCAATACACGCAATTCAAATCTCTGCAGCACACGCTGTTTGACGGATACACTGCTCTAGCTAGTGCCAGGTTGCTGCTGGGAATCGACAAGCAATTTCAGTGCTACCACCAACCCTTGCAGCACCTGATGGATTCACTCTGCATCTTTGATCCTCAACAACGGACAGTAAGAAGGAAGAGCCAGAGCAAGACACTACACGGAGAGAAACAGGGAACCCACATAGGCAATATGCTTTGTCTTTGAGATATGATCTCCAACAGTTTGCCTTCATACAGTCAGAGAAAAATAACTAAATATCCACCACTTAAAAAACAAAGACAGCTGCTTTGACCTGAAAGAGGGCCAAAGAAGCTGGGTTTAGTTACAAAGTCCCCTAAAAACAAGCAGAGAACGCCGTGTCTTTTGTGGGTGGAAGAAGCTGTTATCCACCTTCCCTGCTCCTAATGGGATTCCTTGGGGGCTCTTCTTTACCAGTTTCAAAAGGTCAGTCTCTGCCTCCAAGTGCTTCTTGTCTAGGTTAAAGCCACAGTCTAGTCTTTGATACTGAGATAAAAGAAATACTTGCTGGTTTAGACCACCACAAACGGAGAATAAGGCCTTCTGCGGTATTTCAAAGCAGCAAGTGCAAACACAAGACGACCAAGGCAGGGTATAACATTCTGAAGGAGAACACAGTAACTTATAATGATATACTCAGTGAGATGTTCCACTTCCAGCCTGGTCCTAAAAGCACTGAAGTTTGCAGAACTTCTGTCGATTTTAGAGGGGGTTGGGATGTGTCCTTTATGCCGTCTGAAATTATATCAGGAAAGTAGCATCAGTTTATCAGGTTTAGTGGGCTCACACACCCTATTTTATCTTTAAGCTTCTCTCCTTTAAGGAGAAGGAAGGTTCATACACTTGGCAAGTACAGACACAAGAAATAAACCAAATGAGATGACTAGCAGATTTCTTACTGATAGAATGAAGACAAGTTCATCTGCAAAATGGTTTGTATTTTCTCCCTTGGCAAAAAAAAAAAAAAAAAAAAAAATCAGACAAGATGTTTTTACTTGTATTCTTATCAAGATGCATTCCAGTTGTGAAAAGAAAGTATGTCTCTCTAAATAGATTAAATCATAAAAAATAGCTAAAAGTCAATTTCCAGACTTTACAACTATTTTCATCTAATAATTTGTTGTATTTTGCAACTGCTAAGTTGTAAACCCCACCAAAACAGGGTTTATTATAGCATGACTATAGATAATGGTCTGTCAGCATTTTTATTAAATTCCTTATATCAGCAGAGTTCATAAATGGGTAATAAAAAAAAAAAAATTGTAATTCCAACAGGAACACACCATACTGGGAGCTCAGGTGGTTTTTCAGTAAGGAGAAAGAACTAGACCATACCTCTCCATCTTGCTCTAGCACACAGCCAGCCCAATTTTTAAAAGAAAGACAATCCTGGGCTCAGCAGTGACTGACTTGCTCTCTTACATGTGCTCACCACTACAAAATCTTCAGTCTTGATCCTGCATTTCAGCTACCCGCAGGGACACGCAGAGCTCAGGGGCTTCAGCAGCAGCTACGGGGGCTCTATGGGCAAAGGCGACTTTGGGCACTCGGCAGGTTTAAAATCTCCTGTGCCTAGGGAACCACAGAGGACTTGTGAGCCCAGGAAATGGTGATTCAGCTTCAGTGCTGACAGAGTCTGGAGACAGGTTTTGATACACCTTTATATGGCAAAATATTTTGTGGTGTAGAGACGCACAAAGTAGTAATCAATGAGCTCGTTCAGGCACGTTACATCTACAGTAACTCAGTGCTGAGCGCTAATGAAACCAGACTGCACTCGAGCTCACTTACCCTGAATTACGCCAGGTATTTCTGCCCAGCCCTAAGTTGTGCTACCTCTTCTAATCCTTCAGAAGACACCACATTTAAGTCATCCCATATTTTTGCAAAGGGGATAGGCAGGGAGTAGAGTCTCTTCTTCTTCCCTACTTTCATCACAAGCTTTTCACTTCATCACTTCTCAAGAAAGAGGGGATCCATCAGGGGGGTCACCCACACCTTCCTTACTACTTAAGCTCAGGAGCACTGCATGCCCCTCACTCAATAGGAGAGAAGATGTTTGATTTTCACCTGACTCTGCCTGCAATGTCGTGGTTACGACAAGCCATGGATGCAGGATCTACATCTCAGCTCTACCCTTCCCCCTGCCCCAACAGGCACTCTGGACTGCTCAGCATCGGTCCACTGTCATCTTCTGGTTTTCATCTTCCTTGGACAAGCCTGGCACAGCGATATCCACCTCATGAACTGCAGCTCTAGCAGCCTACCATCTGTCCAAGGTTACAGGAAAAACAGGAGCTGATTCATTTTGAACAGTTCAGCCACACTGAATTTTGCTGACTTGTTATTGGTCAGCATATTTCTTATGCTAGATAAATAAAACATTAGACATTTCACTCAAAATATCCAAAATAGACTGCAATTCTTTCTACCTCCTGAGCAATTTAAATGAGTTCTCTCAAATAGCATTTTCTTTTTTTTTGTTTTTTATCATTAAAGAACCAACACAAGAAAGAGCCATGACTAAATAGTCCTTTACTAGAAAAAAAGAAAAAAGGAATAGCCAGGAGCTGATAACAATAGCCAAACTTACATTATCGCTATAAGCCAAATTTTGCACTATTGTTGTTGTCACGTTACTTTGGTAGTCCAATTAGCTTCTGATGTCGTCAAATGCAAAATGAGACAAATAATAATCAGTTTGCACAATGAGCTTACACACAAACAGAGTAACACCATTAGACAATTTTCCATTAGCCTACGCTATCAATTAACTGCTCTCAAAGGCAAAGGATAAAATACCTATTTTACAGCAGCGATTATGAATTCCTGTAGTCCAGGAGACAAGCATTGCACACGGTGCCAAACAGCAAAAACTAATTCTGACATCTCATTTGCCTGGTTTCTAATTAAACCCACTGCACTGCTGCAGTGTATGTTTAAGTCTGGCAGCAGCTAACTGCAACTATGTCAGCAGCAAGAACCAATAAAAAACATATTGATTTAAAAGCATACATTGATTTTTTTTTTTAGCAATGTTCCAATAGGTGGAACAAAGGTGACATCAGAATTGCAAAGACCTGCTTAGTCCACCATCCAAACCAAAATTCCTGTCCTAAACCGTTCCCCAAGAGACTGACAAATGAGAGCAGAGATGAAACAGGACAGAACACACAATTCTGTTAATAACGCAAAACTAACATTCTTGTTCATGCTAGGAGGGAAAACCCCAAAATCCATGACCTGTACTGATTTTATTTTGAAATAAAATTTTTAACTAAATGTAGATCATAAAATCGTGGAATTGTTTAGGTTGGAAAAGACCTTTAACATCAAGTCTAAGCATTAACCCAGCATTATGAAGTCCACCACCAAACCACGTCCCTCAGCACCAAATTTACATGTCTTTTAAGCACCTCCAGGGATGGTGACTCCACCACTTCCATGGGCAGCTTGTTCCAGGGCTTGACAACCCTTTCAGTGAAGAAATTTTTCCTAATGTCCACCCTAAACCTCCCCTGGTGCAACTTGAGGCCATTTCCTCTCATCCTATCGCTTGTTACTTGGGAGAACAGACTGACCCCCACCTCACTACAGCCTCCTTTCAGGTAGTTGTCAAGAGTGAGAGGCTTCCCCGGAGTCTCCTTTTCTCCAGGCTAAACAACCCCAAGTCCCTCAGCCGCTTCTCAGCACACTTGTGCTACAGACCCTCCACCAGCTTCATTGTCCTTCTCTGGACACGCTTCAGCACCTCAATGTCCTTCTTGTAGTGAGGGGCTCAAAACTGAACGTAGTATTCAAGGTGTGGCTTCACCAGTGCTAATCACAGAGTGACAATCCCTGTCCTGGTCCTGCTGGACACACTAGCACTGATACATTTCTGATGTATCCTCTTGCTCTGTTGGAAGGCCATGGAAAGACTTTCCAAACACAGAGCTGGACTCTCCACTAGTTCTCCACTGGTTCAGTCAGGAGTGGTCCCAGTGGAAATAAAAGCTACTCTAGTGCTGGTGGAGGGCAGGTCGGACACAACCACTATCAGCACTGGGATTTAAGACTGATCTCACCGATAATATGTCTGTGAGAAGAGCAGCAAAGCTCCGTTTGCCTATTATGCACTATGAAGAAACAGATCAATACAGAAATCTCCAGGGACCACTAATGCACCACATTTGTGATTTAAACTTCTGCAGACATCAAGCAAGCAATGAAAGCCGGTTTCCTGCAGCCCCATGGCCAGGGTCTCTGCTGCACAATACAGCTTGACCCATGACTGAAGATTTTCCCCTCAGGTAGGACAAGCGTGGCGTCTTTACTCCTCTAACACACCTTCTTCCTCCCTCCCTCTTGGATCTTTCTCGTGTTTACTAAAGTCCAAGCCTCGGCTTTTTCTACTCAGATCACAAACTCTCTCTTTTTAACCCAGCTCCATATTTTCAGGCAAGTTCTAGGACAGGACTCGCATTCTCAGCCCCATCCTGCAGAAATGTCTCTGCTGCTGACACATCTGCATGTTGTTTTGCCACCGCAGGGGGATACAGTGTGAATTTGCCGATTTTAATGCACCACCTTTCTGCCAGCACATGCCTCTGCCTCACCCCATCACTTCTCAGCTAGGTAATATGGGAACAGAGCCATTGGAAGTGTGCACCAAAAAGGCTCTGCTTTGGCTATAGTGCCCAGTGAACACTCGACAACGGAGAAGCAGCTGTGCCTCCTGCTCGCTGTGCCAGGCACAGCTCGCTCCTGTTCACTTGTGTTCCTCCAGCTACACCCTCTGCCATTAAAGTTCATTTTAAGCTCTTTGGGGCAGAGGTTGGGCTGGGACATGGGGTTATTTGCACACAGCAACCAAACGTAAAAGGTACCAGACTACAGCTGGAGCCTCTAAATGTTTCTTTAAATATCAAGAGTAACCCATTATTTCTACATGTTTTTCAGCTGAGGGATTGATTTTAAGGATCAAAGAACAGAAACAGTTCATTTTTGAAAGATAAAGAATATTAGGAACTCCAGATGCTCAGTAATTTTCTTCACAAGACAGGAATACTGCTTAACATCCCCTCTCTACCAAACAGCGTCCTTTTTCCTCAAAACATGAAAATAAAGTTAATTTCTGAACAGAAGCATATGTCACATCAATGCATACACCAGCACCACTCTGTGAGCCTCGCACCACTTTGCTGGCCAGATTTGTGTTACTTAGAGCATGCATAGTTAATAACTTACAATAACCATATTTAGCATCAAGCTCAGAATGAACCACTGCCAAACTGATAAGTGTGGCTATGAAAATTGATAGCTTTGAAAATCGTTTCAAGGTTCATATACAGAAAACCTCACCAGCAGGCACACAAAATCAGAACACTTTTAAGAACAAGTATTCTGCATATGACTGAATAAATTAATTATTTGAAAATCACCCACTTAGCAGAAAAACTGTCTCCAGCTTTGTAACTATATACTTTTATTCATTGTGGAAAAAGAGGATACCCAATTCTTTTCATCTTTAGACAGGTAAAAACAAATACATTGAGAAAACATGAAATATCACTCATTTCAAACAGCTTTTCACGCCTCAAAACATTTTCAAGTGCAACACCAATACAACTCCCATATGATTCTCCTTCTGGAGAAAGTTAAGTGATCCTTACTATTACTTCATATTAACCTGCTACAGAAAGGAGTTTGTTAGGAGTTCATCCTCCACCCTCTTCTAGACACAGAAGAATGTGTGCTACAAACATTTAAGCTCATAGTCACACCAAAAAATAGTAAAAATCAGAAGCAATGCAGGTGCTGAGCATTGGACACCCAAGGAGAACTGGCAACAAGACAATGGAGAAGAGTAGAGAAACGCAGTAGTTTTCACATAGCTCACATGGCTAGTAGTCATACTAGTTAGTACCGTCTACACACTGGATCACCCAACTTCTCACTGCACAGCACCAGGTTCCCCACACCCGTAACTGCCAGATTTTTGCTCTCTGAGATGAGATTCTGAATTTCTCAATCCAAGAGCAGACGTTTCCACAGGTTTGAGTCGTCATTTCATTAATTTCCCAATAACCACCATGAAATCTTACCACAGCATATCTGCTTCTAGGGAAACGGAGTTCATAGTGCAGCAAAAGCAGACTGGGACCAGAAGGGCTGGGGAGAAGAGGCAGAGAAAACAAGGAAAGGCCAAGGAGAGCAGAAATGGACACAGAGAGAAGTGAGACTCGTGGTCAGCAATGTTCTCCAAAAATCTTACTGGAGAGCCTAACAATACACCATGCTCGTCTGGGACCATATGGGAACCACACCAACAAGCTGTGCATCCCTCATCCTTGTCTAGTGTTGACATGACAAACTACTAGTGGTCTTGCTCTTTCAAAGATAACAAGGGTCTGTTTACAGATCTGTAGCTTCCAGGCACACTACTAGATGCCAGTCAACCCTGTGGGCACTACTATGACTCTGCACCACATGATTGATTAGAATTATTCGGCCGGCCTAGAAAATTGAACCATCACAAAAATGCGTTCATACTGCAAAGTCAAGCACTGAACAGCTACAAATTCCAAACACATATTTTTTTATTATTTAATCCATACATCATTCTGAGTCCTACACTGACATCATTGGGGGTAAAATGAAAGCTGCTGTTGCCTTGTTCTGTATTTATCTTGTCAGAACTCTCTGGAGAGAAAGAGACAGCAAATCTGATCCCACAGGAAAGCAGTTGAAGGAAAGCTTGAGGAAAGCATATTGAATGAGAAGAAAAAAGAACACCATCTTACATTTAACACACACATATACTACAGAAAGCTGAATCAATATCAAAGATGGATGAAGCATTTCAGACTGGAGTAGGTGACAATTGAAACTACAAATGAAATAATTTTTTTATCTTGAAACTCTTGGCATCTTTAAGTATTGGATGGGGAAGAGGAGCATGGATGAGGACATGGAGGAGAAAGAGAAATGTGAAGGACAGCAGGAGACAAAAACAACTTGGAAGTTGAAATCCATTGCAAGAGAGACAAGGACTGCCAAGTACAGCCACCAGTCCCACAGAGAAAGTCTTCAACTGAAAACTCACATGCTAAAGGTAAAACAGACCCTGCACCGGAATGTTATGCGTACGAAGATGCAGCAAACCAGCATCACTAGCATGCGGATGCGAATGAACGTACAGTAACACAGCATCATCTTAACTCGGGATTCATACCTGACACTTTCATACAAAGTTATCACGGTAAATAGTGCCGTTTGTTGTCCTTCTACAGTATGAAACTGCTGATGCTGTTTAACCAGCTTCTGTCCCTTAAAATATTACTCAATTTCCCCATAAAATATTTATATTAAGCTTCTAGCACAGATTTCTGCTCAAGGTCCTATTAAGTTCTCATAAGGAGCTGAGTCAACATATCACATGCTCAACCTTTTAAACTCACTGTTTCTTTCAGGTTACATAAAAATGAAAGAAAACTGGAAGACATGGTTGCACTTCAATAGAAAGATAACTGCAATTTAAAAAATAACAGAAGTAGTAACATGTATGAATCAAACAGTTCTTCTAAAAACGCTGCTCTTCATCTCAACTAAATTAAGCTCAAGCAAATGGAAGGAATTCTCCACCATGCTCTCATCCCATCTCCTACGCTCCTACACATTATCCAACTTCTGTGCCAAATGAGATTATTCTATTATAGCCCACATCTGCTGCATAATTGATTGTTTTAATATTAAATGTTCATGCACAGCAGCACACACCAAATCACCTCTGTGACCATGGGAATGTGATCTTTGAGTCACCAGGCTGGCAAAACTTCCGCAAAAGTCAATGGTAGTTGTGCTTACACCAAGTGTGCCGAGTGTTCGCGGGTTTCAGTTGACTCCAGAATTTCACAGTCCTCAAGAAACGTTCTCTAAAATTCTTCTTTAAGACCTTACTTCCCTTGAAGGAATACAAGGACTTGCACAATTGAGATCGCTTGAACATAAGCTCGTGGTTTTACTGGCATTTGGCTATCCTCACCTCCAGGCAAAACAGTAAGGAAAGGTGGATGTAAACTATTCAGTAGGTAGAGAATATGGGTAGAAACCCAGCTGCAATATGAGACTTTTTTTACAGGACTACAGGTATCTTAGCTGTTTATTAAATTATACTTCCTGGACATTAGGCTAATCATGAATAAAACAGTCTTGCTGATTTTTTGGAGAGGAGGCAACTGAGATGTATTTGGTTTTACACTACTTAAATTTATATGTATACTTGTGACAGCACTATTGCAACACTGAGCAAAGCCACACACCTCGGCAGCTCATGCCAGCCATGAGTACCCATGTCAAAGTCTTGGTTGTTTTGCCTTCCCTTTTCCCCTCCCCACCTCTTGATTATTGGACAAGTCTGGAGCAACTAAAATTCCAAGACTCAGTCTCAGTTCATCACCATCTCAGCTGTCATAACAAGCACAAACCATGCGATTACTGAAATTTGATAAAGATGTTTCAGAACCAGAACCCCTCTTCCTTTACTATATGATGTTTAGAGGCGACACAAGTCTCTCACTCTAAATTACATAATTGTTGTTAGACAAACAGCACCTTACTCCAAAGCAAGCTGGAGGCTACTGGAAAAGCCATGTGCTGCTCAAGCGCTGAGTATCACTTGCTGCACCAAACAGAACTACAAAATACACAGTTGCACATACCACATTCAGAGCTCTGCTGCTGTATCATGCTGTAAATCCTGCTAAAATACATGGCAAGATGAAAAATAAGATATCAGAAAAATGACAATTTTATGAAGTTTTACATTTTCAAATAAAATTGCTCAAAATTGAGACCTGCTGGAGGATTTGATAAAATGGCTTACCACAAGAGAGCATACTTGCATATGTAAACTGCTCAACAGTTAGGTAACTCCAGCACAGAATTTTAAATTAATTTTTTTTAATTAAAAGATGCAGCCAACCTGCGTATCATCATTGAAACCAAGGACTTTACCAAAGTGAAAAGCCCAATTAGCATCAGTCCTCTCTGGATATATAGGCTAACATATCCCTCCTCGGCTCAGTAAAAACCCAAGGGTGCCTCTGCTCTCCAGAACTGCAAAACTAATGAACAATTGCATTTCGTTTGAAACAGACCACACTGAAATCCAGTTTACCTCAGAGTAACAGTGGATTGCATGCTTTTCTCCAAGGGACACGTGGAAAACTGAGGATAAAAAAAGCTAATGCATGGAAAAGTACACTGAAAAAACTTCAGTTACCAACCAAGGAGGGAGAGTGACGTATTTACCAAATTTGAAAAGCACATGCTTGAAAATGTCTTATGAAATACCTTGAAAACATGTTTCCATAATATCCTTCAAAGTAACTTTCTAAGCTAAATTAAAGTGGCACCCAAAAAGGGTTTTATTATTAAGAAGTTATGAAAAAATAAAGTACCATAGCTTCCTCTGCTCTTTTATTCTGGTTGTTTTCATCACCACCAAATGGACTATACAGTGTGGGGGGGAAAAAAAAAAAAAAAAAAACAAAACAGACTGGGAAGAGACTTCAACATTTTGTAGGGGAGTGTTCCACCACTGGAAAAAACCTGCCTTTCCAGTTGCAATGCTATTTCTACTGCTGTGCTTCAGTTACGGTGCTGTTACTCTATAACACAAGAGTTAAACTGTTTCGTGTTGGTTCAACCAGACATATTTTTGATGCATCCTTAATTGTAACATAAATCGAAATCTACACACTACTTTTCCTTCAAGAGGACAAAAAAGGTGGCAAAAAAACTCCATTAAAAAAACCTAGGTATTATCTGACTATATGACAGGAAAGCACCTAAATATTATAGTAATAAGAAAGGATAAATATGTAGAATAGGAAACATGCTTTGGGTCTACTCTGCGACTTTTAGTCAAACAAACTTCCAGTCAAATAAGCAGTAACTACAACATTTTTCTCTACAGGTTAGACCTAATCCCTGGAACCTTTAAAATTGTACTAACAGCATTCTGCTAATACTGACCAATGGGAAAGTAGAGCCAAATTTTGGAATGTTAAACAGAGCGTTCTTTTTATACCCTTAAATACTATTACCTGAGTTAATGCTGGTAAGTCAGGACAAGAAGCTGGGACACTGAGGCCAGGATCAACTGGAGAAATGAGGATTTACTCCAGAGAGAAACAGGAGATTTTGAAAAGTGAATGAAAACAAGGTCTCTATTCCTATTCTTCAATAAAAACAACAACAAAGACACAGGGCATAGAGCATCTACCCCCAAAACAGACTAAGACATACACACGAGAGCAAGGGAGGGAGAAGGGACTGCAAAGTTTTTGATACAACCAAGCTGGAAATGCCAATCACAAAAATCAAATATATTTTTGAAGAGTAAACCTCATTCCAGGTCACTCCCATAGCATTTATGCCCATGTTTCCTCCAAGGTTTGGGGTCTCATTAAAATACAAAAACCCAACTCCAGCAAACCCAGGCAACAGCCTCACTGAGCAGTTTTGACCAGCTCTAAGATATATACAACTCTTACAGTTGCATGCCAGTTCGGTGCTTATTTGAGCACCTTAAGTAGTTAATAGACACCTTCACTTTTAATTACCCTAAATGTCAAGGGCTTCCTGTTAGGTAAGAAGAGCTCCCCAAATGTTTCAATGATTTTTGAGCTTTATCTGAAGTGGTTAACTTTAGGATTTTGTAATGAAAGCAACCCTAACAACATTTCAAAAACTAGCGACCTTCATGCCTACGCATTTTCACCCCAAAACATATCCAAGAACTTGCACCAAATAATGGTGCCTCTTCTTGCACTTGACATTTATTAGTCATGATTTTAAAGTGAGGAGTATTTAATTACAAATAAAGGATCCCTGCTTTTGATAACTCTCAAGGAATTGCTAAGCATGAAATGAAATACGATGCTGGAGTTTCCCCTTCGACTTTGCCGTGTATATTTCTTTCTTTGGATAATTCCAATAAAATAGGCTGATTATCAAAGTCTAATTTAAGACTTAATGAAGCAGGAAAGGTTGGGGTGATGAAAAAGAAGCTGGAACAATAACAGTAAAAACACAGTCATAGACTATGACGATCAAAGAAAAATTTTCTGGCCAATTAGATTTGATTGTGTTAAACAATGACAAACTACAGAAGTAATTAGAAATCACACACAGTATTAGCAAGTGACTAAACGCTGATGCTGGTTAACGGTGTTTTATGCTTCCTGGAGGCTGCCATATCCTTCTACTCCATGTGTTTTAAACAAGAACCCAGTTTAATCGCCAGAATTGTACTTTCGCCTCCCATTGAACTGTGGCCAAATAGTTCCCTGATTTTTATCTTCCTGCTGGCTTTACTGTTACAAAACGCTATTAATATTAAAAGGATATTACGGAAATCTTGTTCACATAGAGAGCAACACTGACAGTAAGTTAATAAGCAAGCTCTATGACTGAAGCCAGGCACACTCTTTTGTAATAAATATATACACTTAGTTTGTGTGTGTATATATATTCATTGAACTGTTAAGGTCCAGAGATATCCACCCCCCAAACCAAATCACACAACCAAGATTTTCATGCACCACTTTAGCAGGTCCAAAAACAGCAGCAAAGCAAAACTGCTCTGCCAGTTCTGAACAGCTGAAAGCCCAGTTGGTTTTGCATTTTAAAATACAACGAAAAAAGGCTCCGAATCCACAAAACCACTCACATCACACACTAAAATGCACTTCATGCCAGTGTTCAAGACTGAAAGTTACTCACAATGGCTCAGCTGAACGCCATGGCAGGGAGTCCTGCTTGACGTGAAGTTAAATACAGTCAGCCCTAACGTTTCACAAGCATCTTTGTATTCACGAGGGTGTGTAATACCATAGTGGCGAACATACCAAAAAGGAGACAGAACAATACCTAATATAAATGCTCACAGCCAGTTTCCTTTGTGCCTCGAAACAATAAATAGAAATGACTGTTAACGCCACAAGCAAATCCAAATTACTATTGTGCTTTAAATCATTACCCCAATCTTAATGTGTCTGTGAAAATAAAGAGACCAGAGAAGGAAGAATTTTCAGGAGGCACAAACATGAGTTAGTAGCTTAATGGACTTTATACATTTTAACCTTCTCCTCCAGGTGATGCAACACTCATGAAGAATTTCTCCTAACTCACCCACTCAAACTCTCAGACAATTAATTACCAGGACAAAAATAATTCACAGGAGATCCTTCAGCAATATTTCCACTGGCATATTACCAAATACAAACAGCATGCATCTGCCTGTACTGCTGAGTGTGATTAGAAATCAAACACTATAGATATTTTCTTGAGTGCCTAGTGCCGACGTCAAGCTAACAGAAAACTTGGTCTCAGCCATGATTCCCATGGTCACGGTGTAGGAACAAGTGCGCACACAAGACAGATCTTGTTTTACCGAGGGCCGCGTGACACGTGGTAACACACCAAGGTTAGATCATTCTCTTGCTTCACTCTCAAATTTCCATTCAGAGAAAATTCCTTATGTGGCAAGAGGTACAGCAAGCTTGTATCTATTGCTCATTTTGAGTTTTCAAGCTCAAATTCCTTAAAGACTTAAAAATTTTTTTTTTTTAATTGCCTTCTCACACAAGTACAATCATCACATGCAAAAGAACCCAGTCAAGTTCACTCATCACGCAGCAAGGGAAATAAGAAAAAAAAAGCAGGACAATAGCTAAACTGCTCTTCTATAGAAGCTTTGTACAGTGTATGATCCTTCAAACCCTGACACAGATGCAGTACTTACAGTTCAAGTTTAACACAGTCCCTTCTACTCTGCTCTCACCTTTAAGCAAATTTCTGTTTAACTGAGGGCTAGGTTCCTCTTTTATGCCTCCCTTCCACACAATGCTCACAGATAAGAGGATTTGTCACAGGGTAACACAGAAGTATTACATTTAGTGTTTGTTCAGAGCAAGCTCTCCAAGTTTCTCTCTTCTCACCTTAGTCACGTTCTAAATTCCACATTCATTCATAAAAGGGCTGCATCAATCCTGTCCTGTGACTCATTATTTTGCCTAAGACTGGAATAAACTACAGATGGTACACGCTTCCCTTCGCACAGACTAATTTCAGAGTAAAATCTTAAAAGGATGAAGGAATACCAGGAACATATTCAATCTAACCACTACAGTAAACCACAGCAAAACTGTTTTTCCATGTCACTCCTACAATAACCATGCTAAGTATTTACACTCATTAAAAGGTAATTGCTGGTAACTATGTGCAAGTGCTAGAAACTGGCTGCAAGGTGACAGTGCACCTTGCAGGAAGTGCTGGTTGCTGCAAACACTTAACTCACCTGCGCTCACAAGCACTAACTCTAACAGGGTTAGCGTTAACTACTCTAACAAGGAGCAGAATCCATTATTGGCAAAAAAATCTAATACTGAAACTGAGTTTCTCTGGGCATTGCAGAGTAATCAGCTTTTCCAGGCCTCCTCCTCCTCTGCAGTATTACCCCTGAAGCTGACAGGGTTTGGATGGAGAGTTCTGGGAATCTCGTTTGCTAAAACGTATGTTGTTGGGTTTGTTGTTTGGTCTTGTTTTTTTTTTTTTTACTTTTAAACAGGACAGTGAGCATGGTTTTATAAAGTTCCCTTAAAATGCTAAGTCGTAGAACTGATTTCTTTTGTTTCATTCTAGCAACACTCGCTCAATAACCAACCGAGTTACAATACTGTGCTGTAAAAGGAACAAGACTGAAGTCACCAGTTCCCACGCTGCTTTAACCAAATTAGTCAGCAAACCTTGTCCAGTTCTAGGAGAGCATCTTGAACTTTTGTCAGCCCAAAGTATCAACATTTACTTCTCTTCAGATGGATTGCCTAGAGAATGGCAGAAAGAGCAAAGGAAAACAACTTGCCACTTACCTGGTCTACAGCATCAACCAGCAACATCTGCACTAAGACACCTTTTTATAGTACCATCTTAAGCCTTGGAAATTATGAAAGTGGAAGCAAAGATCTTGCATTCAAAAAATAAGAAAGCAATTTACATTTCATACCAACTGAATGGGAATAACTGCTGAATACAGATGGCAAAGGGATGCAAGAATATGAATGTGGAGAGCAGTGTCTTGAGCGGTGCTTCTCTTCACAGCTAACTGAGAAATTACCCTGATGGCATTTGCAGGGAAGCATTTTTGTCCATGGGGAGCTTTTCAGCTCTGACAGTTTCTCAGAGTTTGCCTGGGATAAGAAAAGGGAAATGAGCCAACAGCCAAGAACTGATTTAGCCTTGACTTTAATGGGAGATTCCATTCAACCAGCAGTGAGACCTGATTTATCCTTAAAAGCATTGTCATCTACTTTTGACCAGTCAGCCTTATTCTATAAACTGGATCATTTAATCACTGCCTCATTCTTGTTTCTGACTTCAAATATTAATTCTGCTTCCCTGCAGTTCCACCGCTTTACATAAACACGGTGCAAGTTTTCAAAATCAGATATTACGACCACATCCTCTCAGTGCCATTCTAAATCTTTAATTACTACCAAATGCAAACAATCTCTTGAAAATAATGCCATACGTCTGCTCGGTTAAATATTTAATAATTATTTAAATGCAATACTTCCTAGTGTCTGAAACATTGAAATTAGTCAAGTAAAAAAATGGTTTTAAACTCAAGCACTGGAAATGCACATTTTGTACACTTCATTTCATTTTATAGTCTCCAAGAACTATTACAATTTTTAATAAACTTGTATCTTGGATTTGAAGCCAAACACTTACACTCAAAAGGCACAAATTTATTAACTAAAAGACACCCAAAGTGGTAATAAAACGTTTTCCCCAGTGGGATATTGCAAATGGGCTGTAAAAATCACATTTTATTAATCCAGCTGCAATTAAAGAATAACAGCTGTATGATTTGCATTGCAATGCCCCACTTTCAGGGAGATGACAAATATTGTTCATTATTCATCATATATTGCTGATTGGCAAACACTTTTCTTAGTCCAGTAGTGATGTCTCTCGGGCACGACTGCTTCTCTTTATGATTGCAAACTGAGTTCTCCTGGTATCATGGGGTTTGCAAATGCTAAGAGTGTTTCTTTCCTCTAAGATGTTCCACATTTCAAAGAGAATGATAAATTTCTGCTGAAGCCAACAAAACTAAGCAACACACACACACATATATATATAGACAAGTATCTGGCTAACAAGTTTCTAAAGTGTTACTGAAAGTTACTTACTTTTGTACAATTAATAAGCCACTATCACAGCCTCCACCTCTTTACTGCGATAACACATTCAAATGTTTGGCAGGTAGAAAATGAGAAGCAAAGAAAACTAGTAGCTAAAATTCAGCGACGAAACGTACAGAACCTACCTATTAATTTTTTGCAGTCAAAAATAACAACTAATGAAGTCCTCTTTCTTTGGAATGACAGTACTGCATGCAGTAGGTAAAACACAGGCATCATCCTGCTCCACAGTTTGCCACGCTCTGACTTAGGAGTTGGAGTACATATACTGCTCTGTAAACATTAAGACAGTTAGAAAAACATTACAGTAAGATAAAACCCGTATGATTTCTGAAAACAGATATGAAGCCACAGTAGGTCAAACAAGTATAGTACATAAATCAAATATTGGCATTCTGCTGCATAGATCAGAAAAATCTGAACTCAGCTTCATTATGATCCCGATGGCTCTGGCGCCAACAAAATAGCTTTAGAATGCTCCGTTTAAAATTAATTTAAATTGAAATGTTATCTGCAGCCCACAACACGTTTTAATTAGAATTTACTCAATTTCTGACAGGTTTTCTAACCATACAGTAAAGATAGCTCCAACCCCTACATGAGATCAGTATGATACCCAACTCCTCAGCCTTGTTGATGGCGCCGACTACAAAATAACCCTCAGCTGGTTAACCATCTGAATACCCAGTGATCATAGAGCACACAAGCAACATGAAAAATACCTTTGTTTTCACATCCAGAGACTGACAAAGTAAAACACTGAGACATATCTGACAACACAAACAGTATTTGAAAGTTACATTTGTAGAGAAGTGAAGACTTAGGAAAGTTTGTTATAAAAAACACCCAACAAATAAGGATACAGAGTCTGCTTTGCCATTGGTATTTCATTACACCTGTACAGGTCGTTGGCAGTGAGAACGTGGATCCATTATAAGTACTTTGTGATGTTAAAAGCAGCTGCACAAACAGCAGCAGCAGGTCAGGTTGCAGGCTACGCACCTCCCCACTGCACCAAGCGTGTTCCGCTCAAGGCTTCTCAGCACAGTTTTTGTTGACTTCACTACACCACGAGAGCCGGGGCAAAGGGGGATGAGGGTTTCATGGGATTTCACTGAGCCTACAGATACAGGCAGGATCCAGTCTGGTGAACACTACTCTGGGGTGAAAACATGGCCACATACCAGGCTTCATGTACAGAGATGCAAGTATCCTCCTCCTTACCAAGGTCAATACAGCCAAAAGGGGATTCCTTGCTTCTCGGTACCAGGGACCCATTCTGATTAGTCATTATCAAGGCTGGGTGCAAACCATTTCTTGCAGCTTATTGCCCTTCCCCTAGGACCCCCTTTTCCCCGTCCTTCGCACCAAAGGGGAAAAAGAAAACCCAAAAAAACCAAACAGTCTTTGGGAGAAGGTGAGCAAAGATTCTTTACAAAGAAAAACTGATGCCTACCAACCTGAAAGGCTGCAGCATAGACTGGGTGTCTTATGCATAAAGTTTACAGACTGAGAGCAATAGAAAATGACTTTACCAGATTAGCAGCAAAATAAAGATACTGTGGAATTTAGGCAAGGTTTCCTTACAAGTAAAAGATTTCCTCCTTCCTTTACATCTTCCTAGACCAGGCAAACAGAAGGCAGCCCTGTCATCTCTGCCCTGCCATTCACACTGCATTTCTCTTTGCTTTCACAAATGGAGTCTCTCGCGTGCATCGACAACAATATCAACTTTCTGACTTTCCTTCATCATCTCAGATATTCAGTGATGCTCACCGGTAAGTGGCAGAACATAAACATCTATTTTTAAAAAGAACATGGCAAGACAGCAACATGGCAGGCTGTCTTCTCCTTGTTAGGGGCTTACTGACAGAGTAGGAATTACCATTCCTTCTGGAATAAAACCACAACCTGAGTAGCTATAAAAGTACTCTTTACTTACACACTATTAGTAAGCCTTATTTCTTATCCTATCACATTTTCTAGGTAAAAATTTCAGACTGACAGCTCATAATCACTGCTACAGGGAACGACTTCAGAGTGTTTCCTCTACAATAACAGGAATAAGCCTTGACTTGTAGATACAAAGACTGGGTTGTGAATGTACTTTCATCACCAAAAATCCAAATCCCATATCGAATTTGAAGATTTCTAAAAGTTTGTATGTAGACCTGATCCAGGACCTTTTCTCCTCATAAAACATCTCTCCCTCTCTTTACTAAAATCCTACTAAATCCATCAAAAGGTCTATACAGATGTGACAGTCTCTACTGAGCTTGCGGCTGTCTTCCAATCTCAGGCACGCTGAGGCATTTTTGAGATACGAAATGTGCATTACGAAGGTTTCTTGTTGACCCAGAGCAGCTTTACAGCAAGGCACATCTGAGAACTGGGAAGAGGACAGCACAGGCTGCCTATCTGCAAAGCTTCTGAAGGAAAGAGCAGGAAGAAAGGAGGAAGGAAAAAGCATTTAAAAAGGAAAAAAAATAAGGACATAACATTGATTTTTGTTCTTGTCAGTGAATTCATTAATTCACTGAAATAAAAATGGTCATCCAGGAACATTAGATGTATGCACAGTGTCAATTTTATCACCTTCTGAGTTCTTCAACACTGCATTGACTACTTGCCGTATGCGTTCCGCTGCCTTATAACCTTACTTCTAATAGGGTCTAGCATGATCAAACAGTTTCCTAACAAGTAGAGGACTGCTTGTTGGGGTGGGAGGGGTTGGTTTTGTGGGTGTCTGTTTCAATAAAGAAATGCAACAGTAGTTGTGAATTGCCACTTCCCAGCCACATAATCGAACTGACATACTTGAAGGATTTTAATTTTTTTCCTAGTATTTTGTATTCAGCCATAAACTGATTTCAGTGCAGAGTACAACAAAGCTTCATAAGCTTACTATGCAAAATCTGTAAAAAAAAAAAAAAGTTCTTCATTCTGAACTTGAAATCGCATGGGGAGAACGAACAGAAATCCCACTGTTGGCAGATGGTAGGAGGGAAAAATCAGTGCATCTCTTCTCACTCTTAACTTTCCAAGAAAGCAAAAATCTCTTCAAGCAAAGATGGTTCCCATTCTAAAGAAGTGGTTTACAGCTTATGCAGACCATGAGTCCTGCAATCCTACCTTACAGCAGAAAGCGCTGACGCACTGCCTGTCAGGATGGTCCTCAAGTTCCCATGCCAAGGACAACCACTGCTTGTTGCTCTAGGCTACATGAAAAGGCACACACTACTCCAAGGATACACTTGTTCCAAAGCTCTTTGCTACTCAGAACTTCTATTTTCACCACATGAAGTTCAGCATTACCTTGGTTGTTGCCCAGTGAAATATTTTGAAAGGACCTGAAGCATTACAGTCACTTGCCATTAAGCGAAACATTTGGAAACTTCAGATAAACTCAGGAAAAATAATAATGTGTGGGACCTAAATGTAAGAAAACCCAGCAGGCTCTCACACATTAGAGCTGTGTGGGTCCCCCAATTTAGCTCTCAAAGAACCCGAATACAACAATAATGATCTTGGCACAGAGCATCTCCTGCAGATTAATGGCCAGCAGGGAGGGGCTGATGGCCCACAGGGCAGCCAAGGGCCATTAACCCCAGCCAGTCATTAATCCCCAGGAAGTGTCCTGTGCCAAGATCATTTTCTTATTTCAAAATGAAATGCGGCAGAGACTACGTAGGGGTTTTTTTGTTTTGTTTTAATGAATGCTGCTATTCAACTGCCATCTCCAGGGTGTAACACCTAACTTAGCTTAACTAAGAGACTCCAAGTGCAGAAGATGGGCTAAGCACAAGACCCAAGCGGAAAACATTTGGTGTACATGAGGCTGACAGCAATTAGAGGATGGCTGCAGCCCTGTTCGCTGCTCAGAAACATGCATAAGTGCTGAATCACTGTATCATGAGCAAAGATGTTGCTGAGAGCTGCATTTAATCATCCCCAACTGTGCTGCTGAGCACACTTTCAGTAATAAGAGGCATGTATCTGCCTTGTCCATGAAAAAAACCCTAGTATCTGGCTCTAGAGTAGACAGTGCCATGGACTTTATACAACACTTCATGGAAGCAAGAGGACAGTTACCATGTTTATTACCATTCCTGTCACTTACATCTGTTGGCAACTCATGCTTCCCAAAAACCAGATCCAAAAAAAAACACCCCATCAAAATAATCTAGAACAATATCTGATTTGTGTGAACAGTTTTATAAGAGCTCTCAGTTTATAGGAAGTAGGTATGGATTAGGGTAGACAGAGAATAAGACAGAATAAACCCACGTTTACAAGCTGACCTATCACTGTAAACTTCAGTCTTCTGTCAATAGGCAATTTGGGTGCCTCACTACAGTGCCTCTTCAGCACGGGTAACAACAGAACACGTGGCCGGGGTGCTCCCAGTGCACCTCATGAGCAAAGCAAACTTGCAGGTACTGCTGGGATCCGCTACAATGACCCTTGTGTACCTTGGACTCCCGATGGACTTGTTCACGCAGCACCCTCAAAGATAACCTCTTTGAACGTAGGAAACTTGCACACAGAGCGGTTTTTCAAAGGGCATCAGATGAATAACCACCCTTGAGATGTTGAACCTTATCAGCATGCCTATCACAAAACCAGCTGGCCAAGGAGTACGCAGGGCCAAGCACCAAATCCCCTGAAATACATGCTTTTAGAAACACTTCTTTATTGACAATATATGGATGCAGAGAGGAGAAGTCTTACCTTTGAATTCATAGTTTAGCCTATCTCCAGGTTCTCATGACCACAAGTCAGTGAGGCTGATTTTGTTGGTCCATAATCATGCAATTAAAGCTTTCTGCTAACAGCATTATCACTGCTTTAAATACCGACAGACCATCAGACTTCAGGTTAAGAGATTTTTCTTCTATAAATACCACCCTAGTGTCTTAAAAATTAAATGACGTCTTTGTGGAAAAAAAGACAAGTCAGAACAAAAGCCTTAAAAGTTATTCTAAGCAACTAAGAAATTCCACCATCCTCCTACTTTTAAATTGCCTTGTCTCTGACTAACCTACTCAAACAGTCCTAAATAAAGTTCTCTCTTAGAAGCACATCATCTTTCTCCTCTACACTGGCAGTCAGAAATTTACCTGCTAACTTAGTGCCTGTGACAGATACTTGCTATTTCTCATAGTTTTAAGCTGAGCTTACTCTATGGAGTATCTCCCCCACACAGTCCTATCCTGATCTTTTGTAAAGTGCTCTTTTCAAAGATGAGGCTACATGAAAATGGATTTTTCTGTGCTAGAAAAGAACTTACCTGTGTTTTTATTTAGCATTAAACAACTGTGCATGGTTACTTGCTCTTATCCCCTAATCCTATAGCAGGGTAATAAGCATCCTTGCCCCTCCCTCAAGGAAAGGAGCACATACAGTACTTTAGAGCATCAGGCTCTCATAAAGACTATACGTGAGAAAGGAGGAATGATCCTAGCACTCTTCTAACAAGTGCTTGCTGTCCTGTGGTTATATATAGTTTATAAAAATAATAATAATAATAAATAAAATACAAACAATAATAAAAAAAATAATTCATGGAAACAATTCAAGAGGGACTGAGTAAAACCAGCAATGCTTTTCAGGAATTTGTTGCCCACCTTCTACAATGGTCAGCCCTTCTAGCCTGTTGATGAGTTCAGTATATTTATTTCCACAATGAAAAGCAGCATTGAAGGTTCTTCTGAATTATGAATTAGTAGTGCATCAAAAACCACACTGCATTAACAGAGAGCAAATTATCCACTGAGTTTCCACAAACTGAGGTAGAGAACCAGAAAACAAAACTCAGAACTAATTCAGCTCCTTGTCCAAAGACGCATCCAAATGTCACATGCAGTTGAACAGACGCTCCACAAAACGCAGCTTTTAGCCTCTTGCCCCAAGCCTCCTACAGACATGTCAGGTTCAGAAAAGCAGTAGTAAAAACATCTTTTCACAAACATACCACAATAGCCTTTTTCTTCAGAACAGATGTCTCGAAAGCAAAGCAACTAGACCTCACTCTGAAAAACTACATCTACGGCAATGCGATCTCCACACCAGCAACCATTTCCTGCCAAAGGGCAACAGTCAGAAAAAGGTAAGAAACTGCAGATCATTGAGGGAGCCTGAATTTCCAGGTTCATCTTCACCCCTGAAAGTTCCTACACCACACATCACACAGGTCTGGGTTTGAAAAGCAGTACAACACTGTAGCAAAGAATTAACAACTTAAATACTCAAACAACTGCTCAGAGTTTTACAGCCCAAAGCCAGTCCTGTACAGCAGAGAAGACCTTGTCAACCCATCTAGGAAAAGGTAAAGAAAACCTAGTTAGTATGATGAACGAAAGAGGCCAATCTAATCTAATCAAAGGCAAAATTCTGTTTACTTATTCTGATATGAATCTAACAAAACTCCACTGATTTTGGCAAAAATCACTAACCACAAACATACTGTTTGTCAACACACAGTTTTCAGATAGAATAGACAATCCTAAACTGAACTGTATTATTTTGTTAAAATTTTAAGTTGAAACCTTAACATTCAGATAATGTATTAATGGCTACTGCAATACAGTAAAATATTCATACAGACTTTTTCCCCTGGCTTTTTTTAATCAATAATCTTATCTCTCAATAGAAATAGCTCTTTTTTTGAAAATACTACGGTCCCAAGTAAGAACAGTTATTACTTTGATACAGTAATTGGACTCCCTCCCTCATGTGCATCTGACACACTTCAATTCTGTCAGCCCAATGTATTGAATTTTCTGTCAAAATTAGAGAACACATCAATAATCTTGACAGTTAACAGAACAAAGTTTAAATATTCTTTCAGTACAATCTTTGAATGTTAGGACAAAAATATTTGCAATAGAAAAACAAGTCTTTCTTTGCTAACTGTGGTATCTTTAACTGCTGACAACGTTTATTTGTGCTACAGTCTTCCAGAGCACATCCAAGTTTTTTAAAAATGAGTGAAAAAAGCTTATAAATGTGCTCAACAATTTAACAGCACAAGTTCTAGATTAAATTTGTCAATAACAATATAACGAAATCCCCCTGAAGTCCTTTTTGCAGCTCCTCTGATAGGAGATAAATTAAGAGCATCCCAACACTTCTAAAAAAATCTCAGGATCTGCTTTGACCTCTCTACTACATGCACTGTTCCTCTCTACTGAGCAGCCTCACAAGCCATCCTCAAATTAATGAAAGGTTACATATTTTTCCTAGTTAGCAAGTGTGCTTATACAAGTAAAAGCAAAGCCTGCAGTTGTTTGGGGTACATCCACCTTGGGCACATCACATACCATCTTCCTTTAGCTTCAAGTTGAGAGGCAACAACAGAGGGGTTTTCAGGAAAAGAAAATAAAATCAGTGTATATATTACATAGGAAAGAGAAGAAACTTGATTCTCCTTTATACAGCTCTGAAGAGGCTTTTAAGAATTATATGAGTCTTTCAAAGACAGATGTTTTCTTAAATAATGCTTGCTCTCCTCTAACAGTTCTCGGACCGAATGGGACTAACCTTTTCAACAAGGATCACTACAATTTACAGAACAGTGAAAGAGATGATTCTCAAAACTAACAAGGAAGACACACACAAACAAACAAAAAAAAAACCCCTCTACACAACTGCTATAAAGGCAAATTGTACTGCCTGCAGCTTTTACTTTGAAGGTCAAATATTCTTGGAGTCAAAGAAACTGCTCTTCAAAAGGTGAGAATAACAGTTCCTGTACAGAGAAACATCCCAGCTATTTTGTGCAGAGAGGACCAATGATAGCCTTTTTCACTCCTAGCTGGGAACTGCAGGCCAAATGTCATGCTAAGATAATAACAGGCTGATTTCAGAATATTGAGGAGCAGCTTGAAAGTGAAAAACAACTTCCACAAAATAAAAAAAAAAAACCCCACAATGTTTCCATACAACTGCAGCCCAAGATGATTTAGGGGAGCAATCAAATGAGTTTCAGCATCTTTGTTCCTCTAATTTATCAATCTGCAATTACTGCCATAATACTATAAGTTGTAATTTACCCAATTAAGAGGCAGATGCTACAACCAAAATGACATAAAAGTAAGAATGTTCCCGATATTCTGTGTGCTCCAGTTATCCACAGCCCTCAGAGCAGACAGCAGTTCATGCCTGTAGCAGCAAAATTCCACATCCTTCCAATTTTTTTCCCCTGTAAACAAACAAACACACAAAAAACCTCCCAATTACAGAAACTGCTCCATTGTGTTAAGTCTTAGTAGACCATTTTCCTGAGCAGTTAAAAAAAGCCAAATTCGGTTCTCAGGAATGGCAGGGTTTTGGCGGAAACACAGTAAGAAGCTCAAGAGTCTGCTCTTCAACATTGTTCTTCCAAATCAACACTGCCACCTTCCACTTCCCTAAGAACTCACATCTTAGTTAATTAACATCTTCCATTTTATGTCTACTCCTCTGTTTTATCTCAAATAAATGAATGCATGCTCGAGTTCTCCATAGTACACCACTGCTGAGCTCAAGAGCACAAAGTCTTGGTCATCTTCTCACCTTCCCAGCCTTGTTATTCAAAGCTGCAAAAGTCAAGGATTGTTTTGCCCCTCAATCTCACCCTGATTATCCAGCGCACAGAACAGTTCTGGAGCAACTCACTCTTGTTTACAACTTACAGATCTCTAGAAATATTAGCGATGTTCTTTTCCTTTCTCCACCCACAATCAAGAGGGAGTCACTGCAATTTACCTCATTCCTCCCATATTTCCACAGTGAAATGACTCATTTGTGAACATAATTTTTCCTCCAAACCAGATCACGCGGAAGAGGAATGCTGTTCTCCCAGTGCTGCTGTTAGAAAGAGAGACTGAAAAAGGACTGAAGGACTTGCCTGGGGCCACACGAGTACAGAATGTTGTAGTTTCCATCGTTCTTGGCTGGTCTTTCTAAACATCGTGTTTAAAATGTCACATCCTACGCCCCCCCCCAAGTTTATAAATTAAGTTTATGAATAATTCCATCCTACAAAAGTAATATGTAGAAGCTCAGAGACATTTGTAACTCATTGGGCTGTGGGGTTTTTTTAATCTTTTGTACATACGTGGATCCTTCCATACCTTAACACTCATTTTTCACAGCACAGGGCTATCTTTTCATTACATATTCACTTTATTCCTTAAGTAAAGCAGATACAGAAACTTGCAGGAAGACACCACCGACTTTATTTACTTCCTTATTGATTCTGCAGCAGCCAGAGCCATGTCTGTGTGTAGTGTGACTGAGAGCAGTTACTGCTAAAAGGAAATCTCATTGAGCCAGAGCCTTCGACACATCAAGTAGATGCCTATAAATAATGCGAAGATGCTGAACCTGGTGAAGCTATCACAAAAACATTCACACCAGTAAGTCCAACTCCTTAGAACGTCTTTAGGCCAAGTCACACTGCACACATCTTTACAACTGACTCAGGAATTTAAGACTCAATTCACCAATGAATCAATTTCTTCTTTGTCTGCCTGTAAAACAAGTAGTGTGTGCACTTGTAAAACCCCTTCAAGTTCTGTTTCTACTCACACTGCTTTCAAAAAATTGGGCTGGATACATAAACTGGTAAGTATTGGGCACTCAGGGAATAAAACAAACAAACAGTTGAACCTGTGCATTTATTACACTCCAGATTATCACATGGATGTTCAGAGAGTAAGAATATTTTAATTATTTTTTTTAAAGGGTAGCAAGCACACAAGAGCATGATAGGGAAAAGGGTTTGTCTGCTTCACTGCTAATGTCCCAAACCACTGTCTCTGTCTGCTGCACTGCTCAGCTTGGGTTGTGCTGAAACTCTGGTTTTAGGGGGAAAAAAAAAAAAAATCTGAAGTATGAAAATTGGGACTTTTCTATTTCTGCTGTAGCTAATAAGAAGGCATGGAGGTTTCTATTCCCATTTCCTTTAACAGTCTCTTCAGCACTCTTAAGAGCAGCAAACACTCCTAGAAAATTTAGCTAGCATGTCAGAGTAGCTTCTGCAATTTATCTTCAAATAGATTCCAATAGCAATTTTTTCATTTGATTAAAAGCTTGCTTAGCTATTTTGCAGAGAAAGAGCCCAAGGAATCAAGCATCCATCTCAACTTGTAACAGACTTGATAAGCACATAAGGAGAGTTCATCTCTAAAAAAGAAACGCTTCAAGACTCATTTAAAACCATTTCACCACTTTTTAAAACGTATGTTTTCATAATCTGCTGCTTGTATAGAAAGAAAAGAGAAAAGAAAGCAGAAATTCATGTCATAAACATCAAGTCTTTCAGGTTTCTACCAACTACAGAACAAAAATAGCCTTAAGTAGTTAACCACTACCTTATCCCCCGTTGCTGGCTTATATTTTAAAGGAAGTTTGGGATTCATACGTTGAGTGAACTCAAGCACTAATCATCTCAAAGAAAACCTTCAGTAAATACATTAAGCAGGCTCCATCTCTAACCTCTACCCTCCAGCAGAAGCAAGCAGTCAGAAGTATACCTCAGGGAGAAGAATATTAGTCTACCACTCAGTTTCAAGCAAGCTTGGAAAAAACATGAGATTTAAGAGAGCTGGGAAAGCATTGACAGGAAAGATTAGCAGCAATGGCAACACTGGGAAAAATAACACCAGAGATAGACACAGCTGATGTAAGTCAGTCTTTCTTCTACCAAGTAAGAGAAGCTTCTCATCAGCTTTCAGTTTTAGGATTTGGGATAAACAGAAAATACTTTTCTCAGCTTTACTTTTGTCTTTTTATTCCCATAATTATATAGCTGTTTGACACATCATATATTGTTCTGCTTGGCTTTTTTTTTTCCTCTCTAAAAAATAAATTGATCACTTCCTCCTTTTTTGGGGAAATTACCAACAGCAGTTACCATTTGGGAAGAGTTCTAACATTACTTTACCATGTGGGAAATAACCCATTGAAACAATCAGCCAGTGATGTAAAACACAGCTCCACTGAAGCTAAATTCTCAAGATGAAGGCAGCATCGCCACGCCGACCTCAGTGACTACACCCCAACCATCCCCTCGGCTAAGTGTCTTTTTCATGCTAGTCCTGTCCCCTACTGCCCAGCCAAGCACATCTGGATTTTACAAAGCTAGGCAAGAAGCACAGTAAAGTCAAGCAGCCATTGAACTTCATACAGGTTAGAAGCCAAACAATATTGTGATATTAAAGTTTCCTACAAATCATCACAAATTCAAGTAACTTCAATATATGCACAAAACACAGAACTATTGTAATGCAAAAATTAACATCTGATGACCAGAGAGAAAATAAAAGTCATTACATAAGCAGGTATTACCCAAAGCCCTCATCATCCCTGTGAATAGGTGGCAGCTTCTAACACAGACTTGGTGATCTGATTCAGCTCGGTTATTTTTTTTATTTCCCTTGAGGCTTCTCAGCAGCAGTTCAACAGTGTTTAAGAGAGAGGAGACACACAATTTCCAGAACACTACACTTCGAATCTGTCCTGAAATGACTAACTGCATGGAAGTTTAAGAAATGAAAAATATCAAGCTAGCCTCATAGATCCATAATTGAATGCCCCACGACGGCACAAGTTGGGCAAGTCAGCCATAAATTCTTATACCTCAAGATTTCAAGTGGCAGAATGGAGACATGGGAGATATTTCAGGTTCCCGCTATCTCTCATGCAGTTAAAATTTACATTAGTTAGCATGTCTAGTGCCAGACAAGATTCACTCCAGCGAGACAGTAAATTGATGCTACTCTAAAACTCTGAAGCAAGCACCAGAATCAACACTGCACCATGCACAGTACCAAACACTCTCCTTGCTTCCACCCACCATTCCAAGCGTCTCAGGAGCTGCTGGAGCAGAGACACAGCGCTCCCGGTGAGCAAAACAAAACTTTCAGTAATCTACAACTGCAGATTTATGAAAATCAATCTCAATATCATGGCAAAATGGCTTCTCCATTTCCCCTTTCCCTATTCCTGTATGCTCGGATTCCACACTCCACTATTCACAGGTTTTTTTTTTCATTTCCCCATTGCCCAGCCTTTGAGCAGAGGCACGCTGCACTCTACGCGACTCTCTGCTCTGCGAGTCAGGTGTTTCCCTTTGCCATGGATCTCCTTACATTACCAACCAGAAAACATCTACCATTTCTAATCATAATAGCAACCAGGGCTACAGTATTTCAATACCGATTTTCCTGACAACCCTGAATAATGTTATCCTATTAATAACACACTCATGAGATCTTCTTTAGGCTAACAGTTGCAATGATTACCACGATCTACGGATCTAACAGCCCAATAACACTTCATTTAACCCAACAAGTTATTATATAAACAGCTGTATCTGGAGAAAGAAAAAAATAATTTACTTCGCCTAGTTAATTAAAAAAACCCAAACTTCTATCTTCTTGTATGTAGTTTTTGTTTTAAATATAGATACATATACATTGACTTCAACACATATAAAGCCAGGAGCAACACCAACATAAAGTCTGAAATTGAGTTACTTTATAATAGAAAACTAGAATTTAAAAATAACACGACCAATCACTTGTGGCTTTGGGCACCCTGATGTCACCAGCTGATGGCTTGTAATGGCTTGCAAAATCTAAAATAAACAAATTACTTCATAATTACCCAGGGTATGAGCTGTTTTGATCTGCTCCCTCACCATACACCACACTCCCTCTGGATTGATTACATTTTGCACAAGTACAGATAACGATGCTCACCGAGAGCACTTCTTGATACACTTTGAAATTTTCACAATCAACCTCATCCAAAAGGCCCCGGAGCACCCTTGCCCCATTGCGGAAGATGCTTAATGCCATGTTGTTCATGTTTAACTGTTCTACTAATCAGGCACTTAGTTATGTACAGGTTGATTGCAGGTCATTAACGAATTGCATTCAAGCTAAGGGGAGATAAATTATCGAACTCCAGAAAGATCAGCGTTACAGCTAGAACAGATTTCTCCTGCTATAATGGAGAGGTGCCACAGTTTCATCCCTTTACACTGGAAAGCCTTACAGATACCATCACCCCTTAAATACGTATCTTCATGTAGAACAGTATGTAAAAGAGCCAAAACCGGCTCCAGAAATCATCCAGAGTTTTATTAAATAACACAATTTTACAAATGGCCTCTTGTTTAATCTCTCATTTTTTCATCCTTTCACTCTGAAGCAGACTCAATTATTACATCAAAGACAGCTAACGTGAAAATTAATACAGAAAAACTAATTTAAGCAGAAAACTGGCCAAAAAAAATTGTAGGTGGTAATGAATTACATTCCATTTGTTTCCTCTGAAAGGAGATGGGGAGACCTCAAATAAAAAAAAAATTGAGTACATCCATTGAGGGGTTCATGGTTGTAGTGATGAACCTTTTGGTCTAATGCTCTGCTGAGAATCAGGAACATTAGAAGCTCATTCAAACATGAGCTGCACTACAAGAAAAAGCTTTGTCATGTAGGGCTATAAACATTAATTTTATTCCCGCTGGAGTGAGCAGCGTGATCTCCACGAGCACTCTGAAGCCTGGCCCTCAGAGTAACACCCAGGCTGTTGGATCAGGAGCTGCAGAGAGCAGGAAGAACCCAGTACACCCACACCACTCATCCAGCTGTGCATCTGCACCCTCATGTTCTTAATAATTGATTTTGTGCGTGTTATTTTTATTTTTGAAGGACAGCATAGCAGTGGATTGACATTCACAATTGTTCCAAAATAAGGTGACTACAATAGCTTTATATACACTAAAAAAAGGGGGGAAGACAAAATCTTACGTAGCATGTCCAGTGTTTTATGGAAAGCACAGTGAGGGGTCAGCGGAGCATAGTGCCTGTCATTCCCACCACGATTACAATCACCACCAGAGACCAATCAGCTTAAACACTCCAGGGTGCTGGTGAGAATCTTTTAACACATGACTTACGTCATTTATTGACCAACACTGAATAAGTCAGAAACTTTAATCAAAAACTTCAAGAATTCTATGCAGACTCTGAATTAAGAGAAAGGAAGAGGCAAAGTGCAAACTGCACACTCCATAAATGCATCCTGCATTCTGAAAACTATATAAATGTTTTATGATGCTTAAGTGTCAACTTCACATCAACAATAAACTAAATACAGACCCAGGGGCGACCTTTATATACTGCGACACACATAATAGTGACAAACTGCTGTGAGGAAGCTGCTGCTTTTTTTTGTTTTGTATATAAAAATACATATGTATTAGTAGCGTATTTATCAATATTCATGTGTTATATATTTATATGTATATAAATATGCATATGACAAGATTTTGGATAAAGTCTTGGGGTTCTTTTCCCCTTTTTTCAGTTTTTCTCTGTCATTAAGACATGCAAAATCATTTACCTCTCCACAGCCCTTCAAATCTCAGCAGTTCTGAAAATACCAGATCCTCGAATAGAAAATAAGTAGCTGTATTTTATTACATTAGAAAGTCAATCATAATCAGGCCAGTCATTACTCAGAATACACCTATTGTCATATTCATAGGATTCTAATAGAGATCAAAATAAAAAAGGGTGTGTAAGGGTCTCGGATCAATTACCATTTTCACTGACAGTTGCTCCAACATAAATTCTGTCTGATGCCTTTCCATGCAGCCCTTTATCAGCGTGACAGCTCTTTCATTCTCCTATCTTCTACGCACTTCCCCAGTAAAATGATATTATGCCTTTAATTTAGATAGTCTCCTCTGAAGAACTGCGCAGCAGCAGTGATGCACGCTGGCTTTAACACCATCACCACAATGTATCTAAAACTCTCTTGATGGTGTAAACAGACTTACCCAAACTCTACCATCAAGGTAAAATGGTTTTATCTGGAAGCAGTGCTACACTGAACACTGCCAAAGCTTAGTCATTGCATGAGGAGCACTCCGTTCTTTCCACCCTTTGAGTCTTCTCAGAATTGATTTACATATTTTGGGTTTGGTTTGGCTTTTATTAGTTATTATTAAAGTAGCTTAAAATTTAGAATCTCAGGAACAGGTAAAGTAATTTTTTTTTCCTTTCAGTTTCACAAGGAATATTCACCAGTTTTAAGAAACTAGTCGTATCAGACACCACTTGTACACCTGAAGGACATTTAGAGGCATTTCTATCATATTGATGGCTTTTGTACAAATTACTTTAGTATAGGTCAGTTCTTTGAATTCTCTTTGACTCAGGGCAATTAAAAATGTTTATCTCATTCCACAGAATCATAGAATCATCTCATCCTTCAACAGCAGGAGAGAGCACATTTTCTTCATACCAGTACATTTGCAACATTCATCCAGGAAAGATACAAGTCCTGAGAGTTTGTGTGAATTGTTCCTCACCAGAAATTTTTTCTTTTTTTGGACTTGCTTCATTTCAGCCACTAGACTCCAGCAAGTAACTCCAACTACTCAATAATGTTTAATGACATGTTGAAACTACATTCCG
This sequence comes from Bucorvus abyssinicus, assembly GCA_009769605.1. Lineage (NCBI taxonomy): Eukaryota > Metazoa > Chordata > Aves > Bucerotiformes > Bucorvidae > Bucorvus > Bucorvus abyssinicus. The sequence goes on along the minus strand of CM020035.1, from coordinate 6,359,557 downwards.
TAACTGTTTTTCCAGGTCTGTTTCTAGAACATGACACAACTCGCTCTTCCTGGTAGGACTTGAGCCATCAGAAGAGCAGCCTCTGTGGGAAGTGTGGTCATGGTGATGGTCACAGTTTTGATACTGAAAAGCAACAAAAGTATTTGTAAATATGACTGTCCTTCAGTTTAAAGAGAAGCACTATATTAGTAACACCTCTAGCAGAGGACCAGACAGCCCAGGCACCACTGCCATAGTCCTAACCAGGTTAAACAAGATTTTACTTCAGCAAGACAAGGACTGGATTGCCATACGTTAAAGAAAGCCGAGGAAGAGACTCTGGCATGGATGTCCACTGGGTATAGAAAAACATATACTGGCTATACAACCTGAGGTGGTTCTGGTTCAGGTTGTTACTCAACTTTTAAACTTCTGTACCAATTCAATATTTCACCTCAGCCTCCAAATCATGACAAATCGACAAGCAGAACAGTCTGCTTTTTAAAACACAGGCAAATTTGGTTTCAAAGAGTTGAAAGAGTGACCCAGATTAAGTCTGGTTTTGAGACAGAACCTCCTAACTGATGTGTATCATGCCAATATCATGAAGAAAATCGCTAGTCTCACCTCCCTATTCCTAAACAAACCCTCACAGGTGATGCATATTTACAGCTTTTGGTTTTGTCCAGTGCCCAGAGTTCAAACGATTACCATTCCATTCTGCAGATGCAGAGAAATAAAGGTCCATGAAATTAACACAAGCTACTGGGATCAAGAGAGAAGTATGATATAGCAGAGCAGAGAGGATTTTAGGAAGTTGAAAGAAAAACTTTCCAACATTCCAGCTCTTAACACTAACTTTCACAGTAGTTTGAGCAGTCCTTAGACAACTACTACTTTGCCCGAGTTTACCAGCCTGCTACATAACAAAATTCTATTTTTAATATCCAGCTATAGATGATGTGACAAAGAAGTAAATAAAACTGTATGGAACTGGGTATTGCACAACCCTCCACAAACACCACTCAAGTGTCCTGAACATTAAGCAGAATAGTTTCACTGACAATCACAAGGATTACTGTGCTCAAAATTAGGCACTGCTTAAGAGCTTTTCTCATTGAAGCTCTATGTAAGTTAATATCATGACCAATAAGCAACCACAGCCTCCTGGTTCTGTCCTGATACGAGACTTTATTCAACAAAATTAAATAAAATTGCTGCAATTTCATATAAGTTTCACACACTTAAAGCCAGATTAATGTCACTGGGGAGAAAAAAAAAAATCACAAAGCAAGTATTTCACACAGACCTATGACTCAGTAATGTTTAGGATAACACCACTTTAGAAGCCTGTTCCTCGCATTTCAAGTGCACAAACAAAACTTCTTGAATAAGACACTCTTTGAAGCAGACCCACAAAACTTTCACTGTGGTTGGTAAAAGTGGCAGATGTAGCTCAGAAGTTCGCCTGAAGCTGACAGCCACTCATTAACAACCCCTTGATTTTATCAGACTTTTGTGTATTTTTTTTTTTTTAATGTAAAAATGTACAAGGGTTTTTCACCTTACTCCTGGGTCAACAGGTCATTGCTCCTGAATGGTTTGCAAAAGCAATTCTGAATGCAACCATAAGGGTCAAAGACAACTATTTCAGCACAGTTGAACTGCCTGATAGGAGGTAATTCTTGATGAAACAACCTACAGAGACAACAGCAATGACGTTTTGGTCAGTGGGATAAGTTCAAACAAATTAATCAACCCACCATATTTGTGAGAACCATGCTGCATTCTTGTTTTCACACAGCTGCAGTTGCATCCTTTCCTGCACTCCCTGAAGCAAGTTGCAGGCTAGAATTCCAGCTCAGGAAGAGGCTCAGACACTTCAGTTGACACTGATGAGAGGACCATGAAACCTGTCTTTGGGGACTCTGACCTGAAGACCACAGCCAGCACTTATGCCAGCTGGGCGAGTACCTGGAGATAAGCTGAAGAAATTATTTGCAGCGCTCAGATAACTTGATTGCTACATGCAAAACATTGCTAGATTCCTATTCTTCAGGCTGCCAGGAACATGTGATGTCAGCAACAACACTGAATTTGGTGACAGAAGTCTGTGGCCTTGCAATTTCAGTCATGCTCCAGTAAATACACAGACAAGTATTAATTTCATGGCCTAATGACCAAGGCCCTGATTATCTAAACTTAATTGCTTCCTATTTTCAAAGATGGCACAATTCAGTTTGATGCATTTGACAGGACAGACACTCCCTTCTCCTCCAGCCAAAGCAGAACACTGCCATCAACAAGGATCCTTCAGAGGTCCCTGTTCAGCAGAGGAAGCCTCTCTGCTCGGTTCTCTTCCACATGCTCAGCAGTGACACACACAGAGCTCTATTACTGCTATCCATCGAGCTCCCAGTGACAGCCACATAAGTGCAGTATGTCCAGGGGAAAAAAAAGCAGCTGCAAAAACACCGACCTGTTACAGGAAGGGCAAAGTGAGTTGTTCCCATAACAGAGCTAGTCTCCATCCTACTTCCCAGCACCTTTGAGTAATGCAGACCACGTTTTTTTCCTTCCTGTAAGAATGATAGATGTATAATGCGTTAAGAGCTCTTTTCTACTGCTCTAGCTGCATTTCCTTTCCTACCTCACTCAACACTGTCTGGAAGAGGTGGATAAATATTTGACATGGCATCATTCCCAGTGCTCCCCACAATATATTTTTTTTTTTAAAAAGTTTCAATGTTGTGTTTTCCCTGTGTAACAACTAGTGACAAATGTTTATTTCTTGCTTTTGTATTCATCATAATCACAAAACAAGTTACATAATTTTACACACATATAAAAATCCTCTGACATTATTTTACTGGTTCTGCCAGCTAGGATTTGAGTAAGAACAGGATCACAGCTAAGGAAGCCAGCGCTAAAACCCTCATATAATAAATACCCAAGAACTTCCATAGGGAGTAAAAATAAATCAGTTTTATAACTGCTTTCTGACACAGTTGGGAGGAGCATAAGATGACACAAACTAAAAAAACATGAGAATTATGAAGATACGTCAAATGTACGATGTGAGACCAGGATGTGAAGCAGCCAGTAAGAGAGGAATGCAGTGTAAAAACGTATCTTTGGGTTTATTAGCAGCAAAGTTTGTGCAGAGTACATAAAGATACTTGAAGTATTGAAATTAAGTTTTAAAGTCTGCAGCGACTGCAATCTGTCACAGGCTAAACTTATAACCAACAGTTTCTAGTTTTTTCTTTTCTTTGTTAGTCCATAAGGTAATGTACCAAAGAATGAAACTAAGTGGAAAAAAGCACTTTTTTGGTAAATAATTCTATTGCATATAACATATAATGCATTTCCATGCTTCCACTCTGCAGAGGGAAATAGGTGGACTCAGTTTAACAGTGCATTTCATCTTGCAATGGAAACGTTCAGGAGATATAGAAAACCTACCCCCCCGCCCCAAGATCATATGGGTAGCTGCTGCATACCCCAGGTGACCCCCAGCTATTACCAGAAGTCTTGTCAATACACACCAGCTGACAAAACACTGTTCCTCCAACTCCTTGCCATTGTTTTACCAAAACTACTTCACTGACTTTACCATCATATTTCCAAATAAATGTAAGTATTTGTATGATTTCTCACTGGCCAGAATTTGCTCCACCCTCATTAATATGCATGAGAATGAGATATTTATTAGTATTAGAAACATTTTAAAGATTAAACTCTTTGTATCGTAAGGACAAGAAGAGGCAGCACACACGCACTCAAGTTCCCTCTGGTCAGCATAATCTGTTAAAAACCCTTCCCTCCTCTCAACTCCCATGCATTTAGAAAGGAGACAACTGAGACCTCAGCTGGCTGCCTAACTTCCAGAGACCTCCAAGCAGCATATTGTGGTTCTGAATCACAGACCTAGAAGCAAGACTTGGACTGCAAAGCATACCGCTAACTCAGACTCGCTATCATTTGACTACACTCTTGTCAATGAAATTATTCTATGATCTCACAGTCCTCACTTCTAAAACGACAATTTAATAGTATAAGAAAAAGCCTTCTGACATGGAGAGAGAAAGCAGTATAACCGAGTGTCAAAAATGCCCCCAGAGATCAGGAGGGCAGACAAGTGCTTTAATTCCCAACACTTGGGTTAAGAACAATGACCCAATTCATCAGAGCAGTGACCGTGACCCAGCACATGTTGCAAGGGGAAGCAAAGCTCTGGCACATGCTCCAGCAACCCCGCCAGCCAGAGCAGGAGCCGGGGGGCTGGACCCTGGAAGACACCTCTGGGCCACACACCGAGCAGCAGCACGCATGCCCGGCTGCCACGTCATCTGGCTCTCATCGACAGCTCGGGAGCATCACAAAAAGCTTAGACCTTGTGAACATGGTGAGGATGGAACCTATGGGACCTTGAAACACCTATGGAACAGGGAAAGAGTATTCTGTCACCTTGCAAGCAGTTTAAGGGAGTTTCTGCAATAGGCCGCAATTCTTCTGCCAGGGGAGCAAAGAAAGCAAAGCTGTGGGTTTCCCCAAACCTAACCTGCCCTTCCTCCTCCTCTACCCATACCCACACCACTCACATCACTGCTGTACGGGGGCTTGGCTCAACGGGGAACGGGGTGTTACAATTCCCACAACCAGACTGCACACTGCCAAGGCATAAGGGGTGCTGCTGTCTCCCTCCACTCCAAAATGCCTTAGAACTAGCTATAAAATTACTAGTTAATATTAGATCTTGATGCTTCTTTTGCATACTATTATTGTTCTTTTTTTCCTGAAATAGTTTTAGGCTTTACCCTGCAATTAACTGTCTCTACAAAAAAAGGAAGCATTAAAAAATCATTTAACAGCTGGATACAACATCTGCCTTTCCCAGGTCATTAGTACTTAAGAACAATTAATTTATGAGACTACAAGGTTAGAGAGAGACTCTAATATGCAGTTGGTGAGAGAAACACATGTACATGAAGTAAAAAGATTATTGGGGAAAAAATAAAATAAAATCACAACCTACCTGCCAATTCAGCAACCAGTTTAGGAGTACTAACTCATTTTAACTCATTAACAGAGTTCCAATAGCCAGTACCATTTTTTAACATGAAAAATATAATCATACTTCATAAGTCTGCATAAAAAGGGGATACAGTTCTTGCTTTCAAAAATAAAAATAAACATCACCCCATAAAGAATAAGAAACCAGGCCTGAAAAGGGCAGTTTAAGAATATGGAAAAAAAAAATTATTTTGAAACAGTCCAATTATAAATTCAATAGGGAAGCACTGGTTCCAATGTATAATGAAGCACTTTAAGTAACTCTGTTGTCAAGCTCAGAATATTATATTACTGTTGAAATTCGTTCTCTGCCAGGAGTAAGAAATTCAAGTCTTTCCGATTCACGGTTTGAAATCTAAGTTTAAAAGCATTTTTTTCTTTTTTTTCCTAATCCCAGTTCCAATTACACTGATGCAGGCCTGTGCCTCGTACAGGTATGCCAGTATTCCTGTTACCAGGGCTTGTTAAGAAAATATTCTTTCAAGAAGCATATTGGCATCTCAGTATCTCAGCATGAACAAAAACAGATCTTACAAAATCTGGCATCAAAAGTTAATTCTGCAGGAAGCAAAGGAGATCAAAACCTACCTCGCACACCCACGCTCATACAAACAGACACTTTTAAAGTCAATGAAAGAAAAAGGGCACCAAGCATGTAAAGGATAATTGACTACAAATTAATACTCAGAGGGGAATAGAGGAGACAGGGATCCAGATAGATCCCCCTGTTTACTTGCCATCCTCATGGCTTGTGTTCCAAACTAAGTGACTGTAGGTAGAGTGAGCTTCCTCCCACTACATCTGTTCTGAATTATGGCTATAAATTACAGTTGATGTTACATTACCCAAAGCAAAGCTTTCACTCTGACAGTAACAGCTCGTTATTTTACACCCGTACTGCCAGAGCAGCACAGCCCTTCGACAGCACGCGCACATAGCTGTAGGAACTCTCAGGTCAATACAATATTGTTCATGTAAGAGGCTATCTTCTGGGGGCTGCAGGAACACATACTGGAGTAAGAAACAAAACATAACCTGCCTCCAAACATGGGGCATCCAGATCGCACATCCCAGCTGCAACAGATCTCGTTCATAACTTCAGCCAAGAAGTTTCGTTTCTGTTTTTCTAACCTCTGGCAGGCTTTGAAGAATCAGGCTTAGCTTCAGTACCAGTCCTCCCCCAAAGCCGGCTGCAACTCATCACAGTATAATCCCACGCTCAATTGCTCAGTCCATCCTCTTCAGTGCACATTTCCTTGTGTTAAGCCAGTTATTGGCCTGTGGCTCCCCATTCTTTCAGGCTCTCCCAAGATTTGCTCTTTTAATATGCAGTATGTGCTTTTTGCACACATAAGGAATTAAACAAATTGGTTCCATCACTCTTAACATTTTAAAAATGCAAACACATGCATGTGGCCTAAGATGCCTGTTACAACCCACATATTATACTCTAATTCTGCCAAGTTCCATTTTGCAATCACTCAAGTGGAGGGGAGAAAAGTGTTAGATGAAAAAAGTGTACATTCTCCTATGGCGAGAAGTTTCACGACAAGACTTTAACACAGGATGCACAAACTTTTATAGTTAACTAACAAAGCTTTGAAAATAACTTTTTCCTGATGGAGATACTGAAACGTTACGTGCAATAGCATGAAGTGACCGTCTTGAAATCCTCACAGCTGGTTTGTGTGAACCACAGCTAACAATAGTACCATATACAGGAATATAAACCATATCCTACATTAACGTATATAATAGCAATATATGCTACACAGTTACGTAAGAATCAATGTAGCAAAATGAAAAACTAAGATTTATAAGGAAATAGAGGGAACTCCATTTCCATGTTGACTCACATCATCATTTCACCTCTACAGCCCTGCTCTTCTGTTACACTCTAATTTCAAATTCCTGCAACACCCAAGTAGAACAGAACCGACATGATGCAGTGAACAAAAAAAATTTGTCGAATGTACAACTCAAACATCAAGTAGAATTTTTTAAATTTCCAAATCTTTATTTCATTTTTTATTATTATTTACATTTTATGGGGAACTTGTTTTAAAACAAAACACAGGTTTCAGAAGTTTAGTATCTATTGATTTTGGAATCATATTCACCAAACTGTTTGGCATAACTGGTGTGCTTGCATGATTGTGCGCGAGGGCATACCTACACCCAGAAAATGCCTTGAAATCCAGACTTTAAGAACACTTCCCTAACAGAAAATTTGATACTCTATTTCATGAAGTAGATGTTATTCACGTTTCACCTCTGGGAAGTAAACAGAAATTAAAACTTCTCCAACAGTGTCAGTGAGAGACACCAGTGAACTAACCCAGCCGCCAATGTACTGCAAGTGCCTCACTGGAGAATCTGTGATGGTACACCATCTGCTACAGGCAGATCAACACTCAGTACCTTGACACAGTAGAGATACCACAGAAGGGAACCACATTCTGCAATTTCTTCCATATATTTAATGAAGAACTCAGTAATGGACCTTCAGTTCTACTTCTCACCTGCTATAAATGGCAATTTATAAATTTGCAATTACAGATGAAACTCAACTCTATCAGTATTTCTCTTCCATATAAATGAAATACCCAACTGAAAAGACACTGTCTTTTTGAACTTATTCAGTGTGATGTCAGTGGTATATGGAGCAATAGCATCACAAGATTAAGAGGTACACAGACCACATCTCACATTTACATACAGCAGCACCTTCCTCTTATTTGCACATGGCCATTGCTTGTGCATCAAAACCCAACGCTTCTTCTGCCTTTTTCCAGTGCAGAGAAGCTAGTTGACTTCCACTGCATACTTTGACCATCACTTAAAACACCCACTGTCTGTGGAATTCCATTTTGTCTATCTACAGAAATATTGTGCCCTGAAGACTCCACCAAAACCGTCCTGTCTCAAGACCTGCCAGGTGGCTGAAGGCACTTGCTCAGGCAGCCAGTGCCTGGAGAGGATTATAGCTCACAAATGCTGCTGGTATCAGTGAGACCGCCAGTAACAGACAGTTCATTTTACAAAAACTTAATGGAGTGTATGGCCCTGGCTGCTTAATACAAGCACTGTCAAGGCATCTAAGCAAAAAGTCTCAGCTGTCAGTGCTGACAAGCTGAGCAGAATTATTTGTCACACTAGGCTAGATAAGAGACCAGTCGAGCGGCGTATGGGCGATTCCCATACATCTCCAGGCTGCGGCAGGCGTACGGCTTCCTCCGGCACACTGGCAGGGTAGGGTAATCTTCCCACAAGATAGCATGGTTAAAACCTTATCCTGTCTTCTCCATATCTTAACTACATTATTTTCCTTTCTGCTCAGTGTTTTACGTTTTCTAATTAAGTGGTCTCTGACTTTCCCTTCATATGTTCTGAGAAAGACAGCATGCAAACCCCTGAGCACTCTCCAGGTCATTAGCTGGTGTAATCCATGTCATCACTGTGTCAAATCATACCAGTTGAAGAACTGACCTGATGCATCTGTTCTGCAACAGAAAAGCCTTCAACTGGACATTTCTTGTAAGCCCATCAAAAGGCTATCATTTATTATCTTTCAGCACATGTGCAGTCATTAATAAAGACTTCCAAAAAGCTAATTCTTTCCCTCTGGTGTTTACACACCAAAGCTCTCATGATCCAGAGCACTGGATGTATACACTCTACTGTAGGATATACCCCATCCTCCTACGCACAGAAACACGGCCTTAAAATTCTACTTCTCACAATAAAAGAGAATGTAATGTTTTTCATTTATCAGCATTTACCCTGCAAAACCCACATTGATATTAACACTGAACAACTAAAAGGTGCAGGTTCCCCTATAAACTTGGCAATTACCTGAAACTCAAATAAAAGTTGTTCAAAATCAGTCAAGATCTATGAAAATACTTTGGACAGAAGCCAGGCAGTTATATCTGATGCACAGGTATTGATTTAGTCCTGATATCTATTATGCGACCTAAAATAAGTTTATTTAATTTATAACTCTACTACTGTATTGCACTACCAGAGCCTTTGTAACATCATTTCTGTTCCAACAGCCTGCTGCAGCTCATCAAACCTAATATGAGAGTTATTTTGGACAAGCGTCTTTTTATGGAATGATTCTTAGCAATAAAGCACAGCAGAGATCAGGTCCTCGGTAAAGGCCTCCTGCTGTTAACATAATACAATCGCAGCATCACTGCCCCACTAACTCACATCTAGAAATCTGGTTTTTTTTTTCACCGGCCTGCCAGACAAGCATAGGTGGGTCTATATTCTCTGGGCTTCTGATCAAGCCCTTTGGCTGCCTGGTGTACTTAGAAAATAAGCTCTATAGGTGATGGAATTTCTCTACTGTTTATATAACACCCTGTAAAAATAGGGGCTTAAAGTGGACTAAGCAAAGTACTCCAGATTTTCCTGTAATACCTACAAATATTTAAGCCTCTGTTAAGAAAGAATAGACTGTCAAGGAGTGTTTTTCAGAATGTATGTAAGTAGGCTATAGATCTACAATCATTTAGGATCATTGCAATCAAGTCAATGTCTGATATGGAGGACAATGAAGTACCTAGAAATGTTACTAGTTTGGAATATTTCCTCTTTTTAATCATTTTAACACATTGAGTATGTAAATGAAAATTAGAAAGCTATGCCCATCCGAACTTTACCAAAGGTTACTTACTGACTGAGAATATAGTTTTACTTGGTATCACTTAAAACCAAAATGCTATCTCAAAATCAGATTTCAAATGTCTGTAAATATATTGTCAAAACTAATGGAGTGAAGGATATTTATGAGTTCTAGTTTTAGTCTCCACAATCAATAACCACAAGAAAAATGCCCGCAAGACAGTATTTTGTACTCAGCAAGAGAGTTCGTCCAGGACCAACAGTTAAGTCAGTACATCCAGTGTGCAACCGTTTAGTGATAAGAACTTTGTTATTGTACCTCTATTTCAAATCTATGCAGATTGTCTGTGATGATTCACTCAAGACTAAGTTGGGAGGGGAACTGTTCTCTTTTTGGAATGAAGTAACTTAAGGCAGTAGCACTACCAAGGGTTTATGCTTATAATATCACGCCAAAATTCTTTATGAACATTTTGCAAAATTAAATACAGTTATTGTCCAACACTGATATAGTCATGATTTTCTGCATGTGACATTGAGTAGCCAAAGTCATTCACAAAAGGGTTGATGCTTAGTCTGAAAATAAGCACCAAAGTATGTATTTTAAAGCAACTCTGTCAACCCATTCTTAACTTACTGACACTGGTGACCATTGTCACATGCAGACAGGCACAGGGAAGATCTACGCAATTTGCAAAAGAACCACTCAGATTGGATCAGAAGCGTTCTGCAGAACGGTAACAGCCTGAGTTTGAAGAGCAAACCCTCATTCTTCTAGTCAATACAAAGCCTGTTATTCCCCTTCTGACAGATTCCTTACTCAAAGTTTAAAAAGAAAAAAGAATCTTAAGGAAGAATGAAGTTCAAGCAAGAAATGAAAGTCATAACACAGACTGAGTCAAGTTATAAAGGGCTGCCAGACAAGGGTAAGAAGAGAACTGTGCGAGTGACAGAAAATCAGTGGACAGAGGCAAGGCTGCCTGTGTTGTACGAAGGCCAGTTTTGCCTGCTTGCTCCTGCCACCTCTTGCTTTACATCCAGGGACCGCTACTAACCTATCAGGTGCCATGAAGCGGTGCCACTTCTTAGGCACGGTTCTTCAATCTGAAAAACGCTCTGAGGTTATCACTGGATGCGATACAAGTACTTTGCATTGTTTATTTCCTAGACAATGAAATGGTCCCAGTATCCCAAAGGCAGTTCTTGCCCACATTAGTATTCAAGGAAAAACATACACATTTCCTGAAATGTTCTTCCTCACAAAAGCACTAGAAGCTACAATTATTTAAATGTTCACAAGAAAATAAAAAGCCCAAATGAATAAAATTCAGTTAAAAGCATCATTATCCAATCTCCTATTCAACATTTAAATTTAGAAGTTTGATTGTTTAAACTAAAATTTAAAAGGAAACTTCAGCTTGTCACCTCATCTCAAATACCTTCCCCACTTCCAAACAGCCAATGGATACTTTGTATTATTTCCTACACACCGTAGGAGATTACAGTTTTCACTCTATCTGCAGTAAGGCATCTCCAAGTTACCGAGATGAGGCCTGACAAAACAATTACTATGTATTACTCCCCTACACACAAGTAAACATGCATTGCACCCAAATATACATACATGCACAAAATCAAGCCAAGAATCTTCCTTAAAAATGGAAAAAAAGAAGAAAGTGCCTCGTCACTGGAGCCAACAGCCATTCCCACGGCTGAAATTCATTCATGGACAACAGACTTGTAGATGGTTTAAATTCTGTCCAATTCCTCAGAGAGCCACATGCATGCATGGACCCTGCGCAGAGTTAGCTCTGCCCGCCAGCTGAGCCATCAAGTTGCCGTAGCTCTGACACGACCAGCTCCGTCCTTACTGAAGGACCGACAGACGTCCACTGGGCTTCAGATCATGAGCTTTTACACTTACGACCAAGAAATAGCTGTATTGAGGATGATGAAGCACAGCCTAATGCGGTGGGGATGCAGCACGAAGTTGTAGCATCATAAAATTAATACTGTGAATTTGCAGAACCAAGGCGGGGGGCAGAAGGAGATAAAATTAATCATGAATGAAAATCAGAATGAACGTAAGAAATAGGTGCATACAGTAAAGGCAGATGCTTGCCAGTTCACACTGTTCAAAGTGCTTCACAAGTGAGCAGCTAACCTACTTAACGGGTGCTCAAAGGACCTAAAAAGCCAGCACAGACAGCATTAGATTTCATTAACTCACGTCTCAAAAAAATCTCTGTCACTATATGAGCGGCAAATCATGTTTTTGAAAGCAGTTAATCAGCCGTACAATGAGAACCGAGAGAGATGACCATAAAAATAAATGTAAGTATTTCAGAAATGTTTCTTTAGAATGCTTGTTTTGGAGAAGACCTATGCTCTAAATTTTACTCACTGGTAAGTGAACTCCTCCCTACCAATTTAGCCAATCAGTTAACAGTTATATCATACTTTCTTAGAAGATATCATTAACTCAATCTCACAGACCAAGCAACAAGACGTTTACAACACCCTAATTACAGAGATGCAGAACATCAAATGAGATAATCACATAATTCAATAGAAAATTAAGACAATTAAACCACTAACAATTTACAAAGCCAACGTAACAAAAGAAGTGTGAGGTTACAAGACTTGAATTGAACCTCTAAAGGTAAATACAAACTTAAGATTTCTGTCATGTACAAAGACAGAAGATCAAGACATGCTGTACAAGTAAATATCTTCCGTCAAGAATCAATGCACATTTATGCACTTTCTAGTCCATCCAGTCTTCCACTTTCCCAAAAAGCTTCCAAGTGAGGATTTTGAGGCATCTACCCAGAATCACTTCGTACACCTGCAGTGCAAGATCCCGAGAACTACGTATGTTGGCACAAGCGAAGTGCGACGTTGACTGAATCACGAAAACGGCAAGACTGACATTCACAGTCGTAGCAATTCATCTAGATAGCGCTGCAACGTATCTTCACTTTGGCATGAAACAAAACACTTAAACATTAAAAAACTTGCTGCGTACCAGTGAAATAGCTCCACAACTCCATTTATACAGTGAATGGGGAACACCTAACCTTAACAGTCTTCATCCCATGACAGAACATAGACAAGGATTTGCTGGTTGCTTTGGAGTCACAGATGAGAAAGTCTTTTTTGAGGCAAATCGCAGCAACAAGGCCATTTACATGGCTGCGTTACTCCATCCTAAAGATGCCGCCACTGACTCTGCTCAGCCCTACATGCACAAAAGGGAAGCAAGCCCAGAGTAAGTTCTCCTCGTCACCTGCCTGACAGCTGGTGAAGACGCACCAGCGGTGTCCTGGCAAACAGCACTAGGAAAAGGAAGCATGCAGAATAGATCACCTGAAATCACTCCTTACTCTCCCACATCCCATCCTAAATCTCACAAATTTATAATTACTGGAGCTTCAGGAGATGAGAGAAAGGAGAAAGTAGAATGGCTTACCTAGAAAATGAGAAAATAACTAAAGCAGGTAATTTCTTTCACTTTTCAATATCGTAGCTATTTCTGAGTTCTAATCAGCCATCTCCTCCCCTAAAATCTGCCGTGCGAAGAAAGGCAAACCTCAGACTGGAATTCTTAATACTGGCTCCTTGTGGGACCAAACTGATATATTTTAGCCCATTTCTTTTCAATAAGTGCAAAGATTTTAATCAAATTTGTTCAGAGGACAGAAGATTAGTTAAAGAAGAGAAGTAAATGAAACTTTAAATTAAGGTATCATTGGGAATTAAAAATGTAATTCTATGTTATCATCAGTGGTATATTATGAATAAAGAATACGCAATGCACAATTAACATGCAGCACAATATGAACAGCATTTGAGAAAAATGAATTTGATATGTAGGACAGAAAGGTCATGAATTCTTAAACCCAATTCAATTTGCTTTGCTCTGTTCAATTTTCCCATGGGCATCTGTTTAAATATTTCCAGGTATGGGAAAAGTCACTACTGAATTCTGACACGTTTTAAAGCAATGAGGTTTCAGGACAGGCAGTCCAGTATATTTCCTCCACAAATCAAGGCACTACCCCGTAAGCTTGTTTTTGTTTGAGCAGATAGCTGCTTTCCACCTGGAAAGCAATGGGATAAAGACCAGCTATTCATAAGAATAACAGCAGAATTATGCCACTAATTTAAAAAGTAAAAATATTCTTAAAGCTTTGTATAAACTCCCAGCTTATCTAAGAGTCACCTACCAGTGCACAGAACTACACTTTCCTAAACCACTCACTGTTCTGGAGGAAGAAGACAGGAGGTAATGTCCCATGAGACTAGCACTTGTACCATCAAGGGGCATAGCAAAAGGCACCCAGAAAATGAGACAACTATGCTGCATGTTAAAGAACATCCATTTGATTTAAAAGCATTTGCATATGGGATATTATTTTTTCATGACAATACAGTAAAGAGACAGCCACTTTGCTTTGACTTCAGCATTTTTTTGTTTAACACTAATACTACGAAGGATTCAATCACGCTTTTTCTGAGCACTAGAAGTTTTTCTCAGCTTGCTAAACTACACTCAAAGATTACCACATAAGTTTTGAATTCACAGGTATCAAACTCTTCAGAAAACAAATAGCCAATATACAGGTTTCTTTTATTGCCACTTGACTCCACTCAGGTGGAACAGAGCACAAAACACACTCAGTGGAGGTGTGCACACAGGCATGGGCACGTTCAGACTATGCAACATGCATTTGGGAGACTGTTTTCAGATTCCTCAACCTTCCCTTTCCTACGCCTTCCCTCTTCTTCTTCCCCAGGAGACTAGATCTTTTAAGCACACTGGAACTCAAATGGAAACTGTACACATGGAGTTCTGGTTTGTACACCAAATATATAGGGGAGGAAAGAGGCAGTCCACTAGATTTGCAGGTCTCATAGTCATAATTGCAGTATTCAACTCTATGTATGTCTTGAAGTTTGAGATTTGTTTTGATTTACAAAGATAAACTAAAGTAATTTTCAAGCTTACATGAAACCAGCAATTTTTTCATCCGTTTCCTGGAGTCATTTATTTTATCCACCCAGCCACATTGCAGTTTCACAATTTTCTGCTTATACCAACCCATGTAATCTATTGACATTTTTAATAAGTGCTGTTTTGTGCTTCTTCAAATGCATTCAGATGAATGAATGTTTTTGACAAACAGCATTTTCAGAGGGCAACTGTGATCACCCAGACTGACCTTCTACATTGCACAGGCCAAAAGAACTTCATCCAATAATTTCTGCATTGGGCCCACAGGGCTCTAACTGAGCTAGATTACATATTTTAAAGAGATATACAACTTTGATTTAATTATATAAACTGACAACAATACCATAATTTGGTTAATCTACTATTTTGGGTTTCACCAGAACAGCGACTCAGATTTACAAAACTAGTGGACAAATTTCTCCCATACATTTAGTACATAGGTCAAATTTTCAACTCGATTCCTAAAGTTCAAGCATTTGATAAATCCTCACAATTTCAAAAGACTATTCAATTTCAAGTTATTACTTCCTGTCAGTTCTGAGGCCCGATATTGGACCCAAATTTTCCTTGTATGCAAAATGAAACACAGTGAGATGTTTTCTGCTATCAAACAAGTTCTGTAAAGCCAGTTAATTTATCCAGAAGAAATGTACAGTAAAAGCAGCAAGTGTTGAATACCATTAACTAAAGATACACTGGGAGACCTCTCCTCTCAAGTATTATTGCAGCTCAGAGACCAATAATTCTGTGTTTAAGCCTGTCAAGTTATAACATTAACATCTCATGCATCAAAATTCTGAAGACAGATAGAAGAAGCAATTTCAAGAGTCTCATGAAGAGTTTTCATGAACACGGGCTTTGCGAAGTACTTCTTCCAGGGGTCAGCTCTAGTACACACTTAAATACTTCTTTTCCCCCCTAAAAAAAGGAAACACCACTGATACATTTGTAGAAACAAGCACAGCCACATGTTCTGAAATAAACAGACACCACACTTATGTGACAATTGCTCAGCTGAGAAACAAGACACTATATGCTTAAAGCTCTATCAGCACTTGGCAAGAGGGACCAAGGTGACACTGACCTCATACAGTGAGAATTACTTACACGGTTCTGTTCGTTAACTTCCAAATACAGTAGCTTTGGACAATTATCTGTTTCATGGCTCTCATGAAGGGGACCACCCTGCCATCTCTCTCCTTTTGGATGCTTACTGGGCCATAAACTAACTAACTGTCCTCTGACAGGCTGCCACCTATCTCCATATGTTCCAGTCTTCTTCATGGTAAGAGATGATCTAACCAAGCATGAGAGCAAGAAACTAAGATAATACTTAAATTATATTACCAGAAGTCCTTCCTGCATCAGAAACACCTAAGTTAACATTCAAAGGAAGTCTCTGACAAGCAGACAAAAAGAACTCACCTGAAAACATGTCCTTTATTTTGCTGCTTTTAGACTTCTGCCAAAAAAAAGTCTCTTTTTCATCATGTTATAGGCATAAATGTTTATCTACAGTATCTCTGCTTTGCATCTTGATTATTCAATGCATTCTTGGTTAAGTCATATCTTACTCCTACTCAGAAATGATAAATAGTTCTGTTTTCTAAAAAAAAATAAGGGTGAGTGTACACTAAAGAGACATTTTCTTGAGAAAATTAGATGGTTATAAAAATTTCAAAAGCAAATTTTAAATCATAAAGCTTTAGCTAAATGTGTTGAAAAGCAATGATTTACCTTTACCTTATCCCTTACTTCATTATCGCACTTACTTCAGATGATCAAGAGGAAAAAGCAGTACAGTAACACTGCAAGCAAAAAGTAGCAAACTCTTCTCAGTGATTAAGCTTTGCCTTTGAAATTCATATTCACACATGATACGGTAACCTAAGAGCAAACAGAGTATCTGCAGATTAAGAACACTTTTCCAGGTGAAGACTATTTTAAGAAACAATAGATATCTTCTGAGATTCCTACTGCTTGCCTTTTTCAAACCTGTACTCTAGCCAAGAGCTATAAAGATGCGCTTAACTGATTGGACAAAGGTATCTGCTTACTCAGCCTAAACAGAGTGTAAAACTTTTTCTTACTACGGCTCTTAGGACTCAAGACCTGTCAGATATCAACTAGTGAATATATTATGTATGGGTTTACTCTCAAACCATAAAAGACTATTTATTTTAACTACTGAAAAGAATATTAACTGTTGGGGCATTCAAGATAGAGGTGTGCTACCAGAATGCAAACAAGCACAGAGCATTCACAGCGGAGGACAGGCTGTGATTTTGAAATGTTAATTAGAAATACAAGGGATATGAGACAGTAGTGGGAAAAAAAATGAATGTGCTGATTGTGAGAAAAAGAGAAACCTTTTAGAACAAAGCATCCAGAATAACACTTCCAGTAAAAACAGACACATGCAATCCGCAGAATAAAGTGTGCGCTATCTACAGTGCCTACAGAAATCCCTATTTTGTGCAGTGCACTGAACATCAAGCCAACCTTCTACAGCCCAGTACCTACAGACTCACCAGATTTACTACAGGCCACCTGCATCTCCCGCTGAAATCAGTAATTCTGTCAGTGGATAGGGTGGTCACAGAAAGTGATACCAAATAAAACAACAGCTTTATTCAGATAAGTTGTGCAACTGCTGTTCCACTAGAAAAATCACTAAGTTCATTAACATTTACAACAGTACTAATACCACTAGTAGGCTTTGCTATCTGGATTTTTGGGAAAGACACAAAACAACAGTTCAACTTGAAATGTTTAAGATGCAAAAGATACTGTTAAGTAACAGTGTGCCTCAACGGTTTAGTCAAGCTTTGACATAAAATTCTTTTCCAGCTAATACTTTCCATGCACCTTCTGTTGTGATGCCTTCTTTCAAGCTTCACTCAAACCATATAAACAAATAGACAAAAAAACCAAAACAAATTTAGGAATCAATCGTAAATGAACCCGATTCTAAGGCAGATTACCACAAGTTGTAACATCAATTTAATCCCCCTAAGACCGATGAATTGCACAGAAAGCGACAAGCATCAGAAACTTGACTGCATCCTCATGTGGAGCTCCCTGCAAAAGAGAAGTTGAACAAGGGTAGGATGAACTCTTTCCCATTTTCTATTGGCCACAGTATGAACAGTTCTAAAAATCGTTACGTCTAAAAATTGTTATGTAAACAACCAACAGGAAGAAAGAGGCAACTAAGCCACATGTAGACAGAAAAGGTTATCAATTAGAAAGATTAAAACTGCTTCAGAGAGCAGTATCAAAACACTAGAGCACTATCACAACCCCAGTGTGCACACAGTTATACCACCTATTTGGTTCTGCATTACTACCCTCTCCGAAACCCGCGCAAGAGTTGGTCTCAGTTTGTCTCTCACCCATGTGCAAGTTTAAGGGTGGAGGAAGAAAGATCCTGCAGTTTAACTGCCATGACTGACCAGAAGTTATATCAAAATTAACGTACATATTTATTACTTTAACAATGAGAACCCACTTATAACCAAAAGTAAAATCAGGTTCCTAATGATCCAAGTTAGAAGTAAACTCATTACATGTGACCAACTATGATATAAATGAAAAAAAAGTACTAGTACCACCGTAATTCCAGCTGTTGCAGGATGCAGCAGATTATTTCATTTAAATTTGTATTGATTTGTTGCAACACAGCACTGTAATGCAATATAGTGCTAATAAAAGGGGTTGTTCTGAGACAAAATCTTTACAATTAAACATGCACTGGATTTTATTGATAGTAATTTAAGACACTGAAATCACCAGTTTTGTTACATTACCAAGTAAGACAGTTTAAGACCAGATTCTGAGGATTACACACTTAAGTTATTGCAAATAAAGTTAGTCTTTTAAAATTCAGAATATAAGTTCCATTCATACCTAATTTCATCCATTATAATTAACAGATCATACAGGAATAGTTACTAAACACATTAATGACATTTTAATACAGTCAGTCAGAAAGATTATATTGTCATAGGAGTCTTACATACAAAATCAATGGACTATAAAGCTGCATTGTTTCAGTACATTATAATGGAATTAGATCATTTCTTTTCTAAATCAATCCAGACTAACCCTCACAGATACAAAACCAAGAGTTTTTTGCCAATAGGTACACGAAGCATACACCTGTATATACATATATATGCCCCTTAATAAAATCATCCATATTTCTTGGAGTCATTAATAGTTTATTCAGGCACCATTCTTCCTCATAAAAGACCAAGACGATAAATTTTGCTAGTTTTCTATTAGAAAAAGGAAAAAAGAGGCATCACATGAAATCTGATCCATGTTGCCTGTCTTTCACATCAGGGTTGAATCTACATTTTGCTTGGTGCAATACAGAAGCTGTACATTAAAGCTGCAGTTTGGGAGTTACTAGCCAGAAAGGTGGTAGATGCCCTTTCCCTGGAAACATTCCACATCAGGTTGGCCTGTGTTCTGAGCAACCTGAGCTAGTTGAAGAAGTCCTTGCTCACTGCAGGGGGTGGGACTAGATGACCTTCGAAGGTCCCTTCCAACCCAAACCATTCCATGAATCTATGATTCTAACGATGCCTACCCAGCTTGCTGAGTGACAGAGCATGCTGCCAGCCATCTGTCCCCTTTTAAAGTCTAATGATAGTCCTGATTTCAGTTTACTACTCTTTGAACAGGTGACAATTACACAAGAACCAACAGCCATAAGAAAAATTATCCCTGCAAACTTGCAAATTATTATTGCTCTGGCTAGGAAGAAGGCTGAAAATGAACACTGGAATGGCAGTTCACCCTCTGCTCCTGCTAGAGACACACACCTCAACTGCCAGAAGAGGGAGCGGTTTTAAATTTAAGTCATCTGAGCTTCTTGTGGTGCTCACTATTTTTATGTGTTTGGCTAAAAACGAGACACCTTCATGCCTCCAACATGACTTAAGGTTTGAATAGTTACAAAAGCCAGACAATTTCAACTTCCTGGACCCTGCCCACCACACAATCTTTTACAGCAATACTCATCATTCTCTGTATTCTACTTGGATGTTAAAACTGCTTCATTAAGGCTGTTTGGGGGGGTTGTTTTGTTGTTTGAGGGGTTTTTCTAAACAAACACTATTATTAGATAATAATCGGACACTGGCACACACACGCATGCACATTAATTATGAAATTCTATTTTCAAGGAGGTAATAGAGCCTGTGAAGAGAGCTTTATAATCCTTCACCTTTAATTTATTAAGCAAACCCCAATAGCACACTATTTTATAAAGGCATATCCAGTAATTTAACACTGAAAAGCAATCTGGCAGAACCCCAATCTTGCACTCTACAATCTACACGTGTACAGACTAACAAAGACAATACCTAACCAGCATGGGTCCCTGAATCACAGCAGCAATTTGATCAAAAGTTGATGGATCAGAGTAGGATCCCCGCACACCTCGGTATGAAATGAAACACCACAATCAGAATGTCAGTGTGGGATGTTTTGAACCCCTTTCATTATAGACCATCTCTGTTCCAATGAAAACAAGAAGTCTAGAAAGTACAAGAAAATATCCCTGAATACGTTAAAAAAAATCTGATTGTAATAACTCCACATGAATAATAATAATCCACCACTTGTCTGAAGGAACTCTACAGTTCAATTAGAATTTAAAGCTTCATGACTTTGGGGGCAATATGTAAGATGAAGATTTAATCTTGCAAAGTTACAATTCTCATAATTGTCCAAATATGCAAAAGATCAATAACTCGATTCCTGGATTTTCAAGTGTGCGTGAATGACTAATGCAGACAGATATTCCATGGGATTCCCCCAAAACATCTAGAGCGGTTTGCCACCTAGCTCCAAAGGTTTACAGGATCAGGTTGTTCACAGGAAGTTTAGTATTTAAGCACATTTGCAATTTTGAAAACTGCTCCTAGGCATACCTCGTACCACTGCAGCTGAGGTCCTTGGAAGCTCTGCTCTTACTGAAAATCAAACGGTAACCCGTGCACTAGCTCACTACTGGCAAGACAACCCAGGTAGCTGCAGAAACACTGCTCTCCAGCTGTGCTCTGAGCCAGGCAGCTATAAGCCAGACTTGCCCAGGAGCCAGAGAGTTGTCATTAGCTCGATGCTATTCCCATGCGACTGCCTTAGCATACTGTTCAGGCAGAGCACCACAGACTCATGCCAGCACAACTTCCAAACCAAATCCGCTCTACCTCCCACCAACCTGAAGCAGAAATACAGTGACGTAGGTTTATATCAGAGCCTCGCCGAGTAAGCTCTCCCTGGTGCTCTGCCATCCTGTCAGAGCACTTGGAGCACTGTGCACCGCTGAGAGAAGTACAGCTGCACACAGCAGTAATCAGCAGATTTGTCCCCTGCTGCTTCAAAGCTGTTGCCTAAATCTACGACTCACCACATCACTGTGCTCCTTTAAGAATGTAATATAACAGCGCAGACTGAAGCCTCTGGACAATTTGATGAAGAGCTGCATTCTTCTTTCAGAGGATCTGCTTAGGGTATCATCTTCCAGAATCCACTAAGAGCCAGCACAAGTTATTGGGTAAAACAGTACTTTCTGGAAAGCATCTCTTTCCTCACATTCAAGCATGCTTTTCACCACGAGCTCTGTATCGAGCTCCTCCTCAAAACAACAAACAACAGTTACTACATCTCAGTCTAAGTTTCAGAAGCAGAAAGGGCTGTGACACTGCAAAACCAGTACTACTGAGCCCGTATTCAAAGGTATTCACAAATTCTGAGAAAGGATTACAATAAAACAAGTATTACACAGATTAACAAGCATTTCAGATTGAAAAAAGGCAACACCCAAGAATTACTATTTCTCCTTCCACTTGCTTCAAAACCTAGAAGAGCAATGTTGTGACTCCATCGTGTACACATGTACCTTCATGTGGGCAGGGAAGGAAAACCTCAGACCACAAGTGGCTTCAGTGGCTTAGTGAACCTTAACCTGTCATGAAATTAACACCAAAAGCAAAACACCATTTGACTACTGTTCCAGCTCAGTGGTCACTTTGCATTTAGCATGTCATTAACTAACACAGACAGCCCGGAAAAGGTTCCAGAGCCTTTGCCACAGCAGGTAGAAAGACCTGGGTTCCATTCCGTAGAGTTTACAGCATAAACCGATACCAACATCACCAGACATCGAAGATGATGCATCAAGGACAAGTGTAAGCTAAGCAACTTTAGAGTGTTTTATGATGTCACCTACATTCCATGTTAATATGAGATTTTTATACTGGTACATTACTGTGTCTGAGGCTACTGGAGTTATGCTGCAGCTTCCTTACCAGATTGCATTATATTTCTTCACAGTTCCCATCTACTTTCAAATTTAAGGAAACCCCAGGGAATGCAGCCATTCGGTATTTTTGTTGATAGCTTAGCTGCTTTGCTGCCATCCCTCTCAAGAGAGCTTGTTAGGTGTAATACCTCTAAGGAAAGGTTTAACTAACAGTTTGTTCCAAACCCTGAGAGAAGTAAAAATAATTTTAATTATGTTCTCATTTCAATGCCAGGCCATCTTTACTAGAACAACAACCAGCTATGTTCTGTACTGCTACAGATTTTGGGAAATTAATAAAAACAAACTATCCCAGGCTCCTTAAGCCAGGAAGGCAGTTTTATTTATTCAGAGGGTATCTGAAATGCCTATCATAAAGAAACCATAAAAACATTTGAGCAGATATTTCTTACTGCAAAAGGAAGAGAGAAAAATCTGAAGTGTAGCTTGAAGACAAGTCATAAGAACACCTGCATTTGTCAAGCTTCAGCTGATACTGAGGTACAGCAAAAACATGAATCAAAACACTGGGAAAAAGAAAGGTGGCAGGCTTCTCACTTCGGGTTGAAGGAACAAATCTTACTACAAAAGCTATAAAACAAGCTGCTCTCTTCTTATTGCAGATGTATTCTTACAAGCATTGCAGAATCAAAATTACTCCAAACTAAAAATGGTCACCACGCCGCCTTCTGCCCTGTCTCCACTACCCACTCGGTTCTGCCCCGACCCTTTCCTTTATGTCTGCTTGTGTCTCAACATGTATCTGCTAGGCAGATTTTTCTCTGTATGTGTTAAGAAGACAACTAATGCGTACAAGACATGAGCACAGACATAGAAAAGCAAAGAAAATGGACTGAATAAGTTTTAGGAGGTCCAAAAAGCCATGGTAGGTGTTTATTACTTACACCCTCCATGTGTAAGTAATAAATCGAGGCTAGTTTGTAACACTGTCTCAACTACTCAAACCCAGCTCTCCATCCACCACTCCAAAAAAACCAGCTCAAAATTCTCATCCTTTAAGTTTACAGTAAGCAGCTATCGCTGTCTTAGGTTACACTAGCTGCAAAACACTCACCATTATTCATAACGAAAGAAATTCTTCTTGTGCTGGCGCAGACTTTAAGAGTCTTCAGTCTTCACAGAGTACTCAGGGAGTTTAAGGCAAAGTACACAGCATTCTGTGTCGATTTTTAATTTTAAGACAAATACTTTCACTTCCAGTTTGCTACAAGCAAAAACCATGAAAAAAAAAAAAAAAAAACACTGAGTCTTTTAAGATTTTTCCAAGAATAAATATGCTAGTCTAGAAAAA
The DNA here is from genome assembly GCA_009769605.1 of Bucorvus abyssinicus. Classification (NCBI taxonomy): domain Eukaryota; kingdom Metazoa; phylum Chordata; class Aves; order Bucerotiformes; family Bucorvidae; genus Bucorvus; species Bucorvus abyssinicus. The sequence goes on along the minus strand of CM020035.1, from coordinate 6,336,220 downwards.
CCTCTATGTTGTTTTACAGACCATTTCACAGTTCTACACTATTTCCATGGTCAGTCGTACCCTATTGCCGTCAGAAAAGATTAATTCATCCCTCTAAGGAATTAATGTGCAATAGTGAAGGATTATGTTATGGTCTTTTAATTACTTTATGGCTCCCTATAGAGAGAATCAACTTTAAGCAGCAACACATCTGTGTCGATGAAAACATTGCTTTACTTACGTGTCATTTTAGTACGGCACAGCAGACTGTCACCATCCACCTCCCGTGTGCAAGTCAAGCTTTCACAAGTGCTAAAGAACTTAATTATGTCTCTATGCTTAATTCAAGAACATTGAGCCAAATTCTTCCCCAAAACAGGAGAAAATAAGGGAATACCCTAACAACAGACAGTGGGGTGGGGGGGGGGGGGTGGAAGGCTGTATTTGCTTCTTACAAGAAGACCCTATGTGAAATCTTGGCTCTGCTAAAGACCACTGGAGTCAGTGACCAGTTTGCATAACCTGTTTCCAGAGCCATGGAAGAGTCATATTGTGTTCAGTCATCATTAATTATAACTATAATTTTCAAAGGAGCCCAAAGTCATGTTTATCAAATAGACCCAATACTATTAACTCAATGGCAATTCACTGATTTTCTTACAGTAATTCACATCTATATGCAGGCATATGTACATGGGAACCAATTCTGAATGAAATTTCTAACAATGTTGTTCTAGTAAATAAGAAAACCCACACCCAACTGCAATTATCATTATTTGTTGCTTAAATAAATACCACAATTTCAGGGGGGAAAAATTAAAATGCATTAGGTGCTGCTAACGCTTTTGAGCATTTAAAATACTCCCAAGATGTTCTTGCTAAAATAATGACTCGAGACAACATAGTCAAAGACACTTCCCTCTACTTTCAAATTTACTATGCACAGATGATCATACTACATGCATTTTGAGTCACTGTTTTGACTAATGCTTCTTTTGGAACCTCAGGGTCAGCACATAGGCTTCCTCTCCCCTGCCTTTGCTCTCCTGATTACACAGCAATTAAACTATTTTACCATTAAGCTTCTTCATGGTATTTTCCTGTACAGTTTTGGGGGATTTTCTGCTGGTTAATCTCTCTGACCATCACTAACACGTTACAGCTAGAGTCAACCGTGAGAAAATGATCAATTAAGCAAGTGATTAGCAATTTCCTTTGCCCTGTCCAGCCCCCTAAAATTAAGTGGTTCAGGCTTGACCACCACTCCACAACGAAAGTGAGTAGAACACATTTTACCTCATTATCCCTGTTTGAATAGAAAATTACCTAAAACCAACTCATTCAGCCTTGGCAATGAGGAAATGCAATTGTTAACATTGTCTTGTGGGCATCCCTCCTTCACAAGTTTTCTGCTCTGCATTCTATTACACCACTTGAAGCATTGCTATTTATAAAGCAACTACACAAAGCAGTTCAGAGGAAACCAGCTGGATAATAATGTTTTCTAACAGCTAAAAGGCAGCTGCAGCACAAAGCAGAGCCTCAGATACAAAGAGGTGAGGAACAATTTCTGTATTCCACAAGTGATCTCCCTGAACTCAATGGAATAACATGGACACTCAAGGAATTACACGGTGCAAACTGGAAGAGGGGCTAGAAACTGGCCTGATTGTGATAAGCAAGGATCTTCAGTATTTTAGAAGATGCATTTTAAAAGTGAAATTGTAATAACTTATTTGACAAATTAATCAATGATAATTTCTCCAAATTTCCTCTTTCCCCACCTGAGCAGGTTATCCTCCCTTATTTCCTTCCTTCTTCAATTATTTTCTTTTCATACATAGAAAAGCCATGAAGAGTCACATATTTAGGGATTGGAAGGGTCTGGAATTCATCTTGCTGAAATAAGACCGGTATGTCTCCATTAACTAAAAATACAGCACCTTTATTAACTCAAATAGGAAAAGAGGCATTTGTATATGAAAAGAGATTGAGAGAATACTCTAGGTTCAGGAGCCAAACAAATAACTGTCACCACTAATAAAGCAGCCTAATTGACAGGGAAACCACAACCAGTTAGACTGAAATTTTAATAGTTTTAACATTTCCATCTACAGTTGAAGAACAAAAACTGATTCAGAAAGATTCAGCTGTCAGATCACCTCCCTATTCCCTTGCTCCTGGCTGAAAATAAGTTTACTGAAAACTTGTATCAGGGTATAGCACTGTCTTTGGCCCGCTACCAAGAAGGGTTCTCACTGGAATGAACACACTGTGTATCCCTTCAGCTCTTCTGAGGCTCATTCCCTACTTGCAAGTTCCTTAGTGAATTAAATAAGCAGTGGTGGTGTTCACATGTTTCTCTTTTTTTTTTTTTTATTAATCCGTGTTTGCTGTTTGATGGATGGAGATCTTAGAAAAGCTTCTACTAAAGTTATATTCTAACTCCGGGTAATTTTGCTAATCAGTACATTTCATCCGTCTCTTGTATGGACATCGAGCAGTTGCGAGAAATCTTACGATTCAGGCTAATACATGGGAGTAATTCTCCTCTCTGCAGTCAGCTGGCACACAGATTTACATATGCATAACTACACATCAGTGTATGTTCCATAGAGGAATTCGGGATGAATCAACATCAGTAACATTATGAAACTAATTATCAGGTTTATATGCAGAGATTTGGTGATCGAAAGTCTAGGCTTCTGCAAACCTGCGAAGCGATGTTTAGCCAATACCTTGCTGTTGTTTCAAGGCATTACAGGTATGTTCTAGATTTCCCTTTGCAGCACTGCTCTACCCATTTATATCTGAAATGCAGCAGACTTCCATTCAGATACACCTTGAAATGATTTTCCCTATTGTTAAAGTCCAATGGGAAGATGGAGTTTCAAGGATGTGTTGAGCTGACTGTGCCAAGTTCTACTTCATTTTCATTTAAGTTTTCCTTTCTTCTCTTTGTTTACAGTAACAATAATAATTAATGACAAAAATAACAGCCTTGAACTGTCTGGTATATTCATTAAAATTATGTCATCAGTTTCTTCACTGCCAGAACTCATTTTCTGTCTTTGTACTAGAGTCACATCTCAGATTTTCTTCTAATAGAAATAAAAGCCAGGTAGGTGCAGCCCACTGCAGGTAACACATATTAAAGAGCTTTGTCCCGACATTTTTACTAATATTAAACAAAAGAGTGTCCAAAGTACAAGTTAAGGGTATTCTTTGGTAGTTTTACCAAACGAGTTTTTATTTCTAGTTAAAGGAACAAAAATTCTAAACTTTCAGGAAAGTTAACAGTGATTTTAGATCTTTCATTTAAGTTGGTTTTTAAACAAATTCAACACATTTCAATTAAACAAAATATCAGAACTGCATAATATCAGAAAAAATGTCAGAACTGTAAAAGCTTGCTGTGAATGTAACCCACTGAAAATGCTCAACAGCTGACAAATACTCGTCCACAAACACAAAGAAATCTCTGCTGTGTTAGAAGTAGAGCTCATCGGGCTACACTACAATCCCAGATGAAAGAGGAATAGAAAAGAAATCTGTATATAGGGCAGGTGACACCACAAACTATTCATTTTTCCCTTAATGACACAAACTCCTTCCTAAATTTCCTACGAATTTCCAGAGTACAAAAGTGACAGCAGTGTGATTTTCTTCAGTACTTGTTCCTAAAAATCTGTTATTAGCAATAGCAATAAAATGCAACAACATTTTAAATTATGCTATGACGAAAACCAATGTGCACTGAAATAAAGACTTAGTGCAGTTTGCCAGACTGCAAAATGTCTGTGAACTGTTGTTGAAAAACCCCTCCAGAAGTACTCACACAAAATGACATAAAACAATTCTTTCTACATAGTGCAAATTTAGGTTTTGAAGTTGGTGGAAAGCAGTCCTGTTACTATTTGCAGGTTATGCTTCTTGGGCATCACAGAAAATGCAAAAAAGACAAAAATTCCTCTTAAGCATAGCACTAAGTCTGTCATAGAAACCTCCAACTCCCATTTAAAGGATTGTGGGCATTTCCAGACATGTAAATGACATTTTTCACAGCAGTTTCATAAGACACTTCATGTTCAAGGAGAAAACCAAAACATTTTTTATTAAAAGTTATAGCAGTTTAGATCTAAACTGTCTCAAGTATTTCTTATAATGAAATTCCAACTTCTATCCATTCTTAGGCTAACACTTGTGCATTAAAAGGGGGTTACTGATACTTCCCGTTAGGTTCATTTACCCAGCCAGCAAATACATAAGGAAAACAGCTCACCTTTCGACAGGTTTACAAGCAGCAATATGCACTATAATAACCACATAACATACTTTGAAAGAGTGCAAGAAATTATAAATATTAAAGAAAAGAACACTATCAACTTAGAAGTACATATTCTTTAGAAACAAATAAAAACCACATAGCTATACGTATTTTTCTGTTGCATGCGGCGGTACTAGCCACATTTGCTAAGTAATTACCATAATTCACAAATACTTCTACAGAAGAAACCAAGAAATAAATCCATTATGTGAGTGGCATTCCCAAGCATGGATTGTATTACGTAGCTTTGATGTACGTTCATCGGGTAATTGGTAAGAATTTCCAGCATTTCATCCTTTATAAAGCACTGAAAAGTCAGTATTATTTAACTATTGCACAAATGTTATTAAGAAGTCATAATCCAGGGAGCTTACCCTGGGTCAAGAGAAAGCAGCCCAGAACCTTCCAAAGTTAATTCCAATGTCCAGACAAAAGATCTGAGAAAGAGAACAACAAAGGGTTTGTGACAAAGCTGACACACAGTACTCTGAGAGGAGCAAAATCAATTGTGACATTTTTCATTTATTTGTAAATGCCTCTTTGGCAGTATGCTCACTCAAAACGACAGCTGACTCTTACAGAATAGGGGAGGTGACGGTAAAATAGAGGAATCCTGACAGTTGCTTTAATGAGATTCTGCATTAGGACCAGTCTACCACTTTCCCCCAACAAGGAGTATGCCCTTCACTTTCAATCTTACATCCTCCAATTTGGAAAGCATTAATCCTATGAAAAACTCTACTCGGCCTCCTCTAATCAGCATCACAGCTCTTCTTTCCACCTTCTTCACTGGATGAAGCCTGCTCACAACTTTAAATACGTCTAAGTAGCATAGAGAAAATTAAACTTCACCTTGATAGTATTACTGTAATCAACATTTAGTTGTGTTGTGTGTGGTGAGAGGAAGACAAAGCTCTCAAAATAGACCTTAGCTGATATTAGGACAAAGCACAAGCCCACAAGAGCATCCCTTCCAGCTCTGGGAATTACGCCACTGGAAATGTTCAATGCAGGAACCTCCGATGCTCACATTTTCTTTATTGCAAAAATAACTAGGGAAATTTGTAACATGACAGGAAACCTGCCTTGCAAATACTGAGAGTAATCATTCTGGGAACAGAAGCAGACAGGGAATTTTAATAACGGTTACAACATGCAGCACAATACCAAATGTTTCAGAAGGAAGCCACTGGGCTTGAGGATCTAGTGCTTGAGAGCACTTCCTTGGACACGTCCAATCTGAGCTATTTCATTCTCAGGTTTTCCAACAACACCTTTTTTGTTCAAACTTGTTTTCTGGTACTATATCACATATCTTTCAATGGAACTAGATGACAGTACTGAATATATCATAGCAGCCTCAGGCTGAACTGAAATTAGTATTTTATCCTCTAACATCACTAAAACATTTGTTATTACAACAGTAAGGGTTTTTTGTAAAAAAACAACCACAACTCATCTTGGCATTGCTAAGCAGAGCTTGAATCTCAGCTCTTTAGCATGAGGTCAACAAGTTTGAGTTAAAAAAAAAAAGACATCTACAATAGCACTCCTCAGTCTGTTTCAGAAAACAACTCTGTATCCCCCTGTATGAAACCTGGCTAAGTCTTGTTTGGGGAGTTTGTAATTCATCTCTACCACAATCTGCTAGACAATCCATCTACATAAACTTTAAGTAAAGCCCTTTCATTTCTTGAAGAAAAGGAGAGATGGGTCATCTTCTTGAGTTAGAACCGTTTGCTTGGTAACCTTCAGAGAACCAGTGCAGTAATCCACAGCTCAAGCAAAACTTCCACTTTCCATTCGATTGATTTGCTTCAAAAAAGCCCACAGCTTTTGAGCATGACAGTTTTCCAAAAGAAACACTTTTGAAATCTTCAACTTGAAGATGTCAACTGAAGGTTTAACTTTGAAGTCTTTTGCAAAATCCCTCCTGTTGTATAAGATCTTTTTAAGAGTCTCCACAGATAGAAACATGGATTGTGATTCACTTTCAGTATTAGCTTGTATTTTCTCTCCCTGAAGATTCACTCTTCACTGAAACATTCTAAAATTTGTGTAACAAAGCCTAGTACAACATTAAATCACCTGCTGAGCATATCAATCTGAGTTAACAAAACCAGAGTACACCTCAAAACAAATTATCTGGCAGTTTCTTCTGATTGATATCAACTCTAAGTTAAAGACTTTTCATATTTCATGCTTAGAAATAAACAGTTAGTCCATTCTACCTTTCACATTAAGATGGAAAACAGAGAAGGCCAGATTCTAACCTCTGCTCTACTATGGGAGCACTAATGAAAAATAAGTCATAAAATGGTTTGGGTTGGAAGAGAGCTTAAAGATCATCTAGTTCCAACCCCTATGACACAGGCAGGGACACCTTCCACTAGACCAGGCTGCTAAAAGCCCTGTCCAACCTGGCCTTGAACACTTCCAGGGATGGGGCATTCAGAACCTCTCTGGGCAACCTGTGCCAGTGCCTCACCACCCTCATGGTGAAGAATTTCTTCCTAATATTTAATCTAAATCTTCCCTCTTTCAGTTTAATGCCATCACCCCTTGTCCTGTCACTACATGCCTTTGTAAAAAGTCTCTTCCAACCAGATGATTCTGTGAGAGTCACCTCTCAACCTGCTGATCACACGTTGACGCAGCAGCACATCATGCAAGTGGCTTATTGCGCTGTGATGCACACCGCTGGCTCATAATCAGTCTTTCACCCATCAGCACCCCCAAGTTGTTCTCCTCAGGGCTGCTCTCAATCCACTCACCCCCCAGCCTGTATTTGTGCTTGGGATTGCCCTGACCCAGGTGCAGGACCTTGCACTTGGCTTTGTTTGACTTCGAGTTTTGCACGGGGCCAGCTTTCAAGCCTGTCAAGGACCCTCTGCTGGCAACATGCGTTTACTCCAGAAAGGAAAAAAATTACTATTTAGCTCCAAGGAAGGCTGTTCTATAATTCAGAGAGGTGATCTAGAGGCACAGCAGAGCAATAATGACTAACATCACATACTAGAGCAAGTATAAATTTTAACGATACCACTCATAAAACCCACATTTTAAAGGTTACAAAACAGAAACAAGCTGACAAAGAAAACACATATATCATTCAAGGTGTCGGTTCCTACTCCTTAGCTGTTTTAAGCATTAACAGCCTGTCCATTGCCAAATAAGCTAGCATATCCTGTACTCATTTATGCAGGACTGAAAAGGCATGTACACCGAGTTCAGCAAGCATACACCACTACAGTCTCTCTTCTTCACAACACAATATCCATGACCATTGATACCTTCACTGATTTATTCATTACTCAGTAAAATTAAACAAAAGCACTTGGCCAAATTCACTTATATTTAGACAAGATCACAACAATGCATAATTAGCACTATATAGGCCAGGTCATTTACACAGACTTCCTATTGAGACACACGAATGCACTTAACTATTTGCTCATACACATTGCATTGTAGCCTCTTAAATACCTTTTCACATGCACATCAGACTAGATCACTTGAATGTTCAAAGACAGTTAAATTAACAGTGAACAAAGTCCATTAAAACACTGGAGTGCTCACTGCATTTTGTTCCTGCAACTTAACTTCAAAATTTTATTGCCTTGCACATAAAATTAAAGTTCACCCAATAAACTGCTATACCATTTATCAAGGCACTCAGGCTTCTGAACAAATCACAACACAAGCACTACGCTCATGATTACCTGCACCCCAAATTGACCTGAGCTATTACTAACACTGTTGGAAACATTAAGTATACTATAGTTCACATTCATCTGTTACTAGAAAGTGCTAAATCAGGCCTTAATTGTAGGTCCAACATGCAAATGGAAATAAGTAACACCCTTCCAAACCAAGAACCCCTAACCATCCTACTGTTCCCCCCAAACCAACCTTTGTCCTATCTGTTCTTCATAAATTCACTAATCATTACTCATGCCTAAAACACCCTTCTTGTAATGTCACACACCATATTTAACCATCACAACGGCTCAGCAAAGTTTTGTCTAACCTATACCCCAAATCAACCTCCCTGAAACAGGGTGGCTCTGAGGGTCAGTTAGGAGATGAACAGGCCTCTCTGGGTTTCGGAAACGTGTAAACCTATCTTGTTTTCAAGAACAGAGAAACACCTCTGCACATCCTCACGTGGCCCACACTTCCTAAGTTTCATGGAAGAACTAGGGTCCAACAACGTACCCGTTACACCAATGAGCACACATCACTTTTGCTTGTGCTAACAAGCAAAGGACCTTCTGAAAATACAAACCTTATCTTCATTTCGTCCTGCATGCTAATGGCAAGAGTGTGTAAAGTAACTTTCTATCCTGCTCCCCCCTCATACCATGAGGAAGAAAGAGAAAGAAGGCCTTATATTCTCATTTTTATTACTTTAATTGGTCTGCAATTGCAACTGTATTTATTGTTACCCAAAGCTATCAATACGGGACATTTTAAGTGGCTGGTCATTAAAGCAGCGACTTAGGGCTAATAAACCACTATTAATGCTGAATCTTGACAGACTTGTCATTCAAATCAACAAACCATATTTTGAGCTGAACTGGATTTTACAGAAATCACATGTGGTTTTGCTCAATGCCATTTCTCTTAGTCATAGAACCCTCTATTTCACTGCAGTTGTCCTCCATTCCGCTGCAAGTAACTTCCACCTCCACAACACCAATGTACACTGGGCTCCCTTCTGGAAGCAGCACACCTGGGGCCGTGAAGAGCTCTCACCCTTCATGCGTAAGGCTTCCTGCACACTGGCTCAGAGATCAGGCCTTTAGATGATGGTTTTAAGAGCTAACTTTTCTTAATATCCTTCTACATTTGAGCTGTTTAATGGATAACTCAAAATTGATTTATTTTTTTTGTAAGCAGGCAAACATTAAGAGACATTCGAACAAGGTCATTCTGCCTTGCTGCAAAGTCCAACAAGACTATCAGATAAGGTCTCACCCAAAATCCTTCCACATCAAAGAGAGTATTTCTACTGGCTGGACTTTAATATTGATTGTAGATTTGGGATCTAGTCTCAGTTCAAAGGGGAGTGTAGCAATCACCCACACAACACCACAGCCTTCACTGGCAATGCTCATTGGATTTATAACTGCCACCTTGCATTTGAAATTGCTGCATCCAATTACCAGTTATCAGTCAAGCCATCTCTTAAACTGTACTGCTTAAAGAAAACTCAGTATTTTGTTTAAAAATGGCAATAAACACCAAAATAATTTCAATAAGCTGTTTTCACTATGGCATGTCTTTAACTTGGGAATCTTTTCCTGAAACTCTGGAAGAACTTTAAGGAAACAGCTAACATACTATTTTTTCAATCTTTGTTTTCTTTAGGAAATTAAGAAGAAAAATCTGGAACTATGATCTCAGCATTCGTACAGCAGTGAACTTCAGATACAGTAATTGCATTACTGTGAGCTATGACGACTTTCCCATGGGGCAGAAGTGACCTGGTAACTCAAGAATGACAAAGTCAAAAGTAAGGTAAGCTGGGGGAGGGAAAGGATTTCCCCCTAGGAAGAGATAAATATAATTTCTCACGGCAGTGTATATCTCTCTTAAGCCTCAGGTGGTTTTAAGTTAATGAGATTAGTTCCAGCAGGCAGTGAAATCCCAGGATATAGGATTTATATTTCAGCAGTTTTCACTTCATCCAGCAAGCACAGTGAAGTCAATCTTTGTGTCATTTTGTTATTGTCCTGGTTTGGTTCTCGTTCTCCAGCTCAAGCCTGGCTTAAGTACCTCGTAACTTTGACTTGAAAGCTTAAGCATCATGTACAGAGTGCATTTAAGTGTTCAAAAGCGAGGAGAAAGGCAGCAGTCTTAATCTGTGGGAAAGGGTTTTTATTTAACTTTTCAGATATACTTTTACACCATGGAATTTGATCTTATGCTTTTTTTCCCCTAAACCAAGGTCACACATTTTTATCCTGAACACACAAAAAAAAAGCAGTACGCGTTGCTGGAAGAAACAGTGCTTTTTTTAAAATCTTAGTCCCTAAAAACAGCTTAGGAGGACTGGCTAGTTCACTATCTTCTACATGCTGAATGATTGCCACCCAGCTTGGTTAACAACCAAAGCGAGCCCAGTGACTACCCACTGGACATGCAAACTGGCATTTCACTCCAGTTCCCAGTCTTCCTCATACAACAAAACCTTCACTCTGGTAGCCAGTTCTACCAGTATCACAAATTAAACTGGGGTAGCCTCATGCAGCTGTAGGGTAGGGCAGTATTTTGTCTACCCGATGACAAGGCACAGCAGGATTCAGAAGTGCACAGAATAAGTACCTGGAGCTATGTGAAATACAAATCATTATATGGAGCTGTTCAGCAGAAGGCTTTTAGAAGATAATGTAATGGGGGAAAAAAGTGAGGTCAGATGATAACACTAATTTCCACGCACTTAAGAATTCTTCCACACCCAGTCTGATTTTGACTTACAATCACTGCATATTAATAACTGCTAATTCAGTAATTGTTTCACACTCTGGACAGTATTTTTACCTGTGAATTTAAGTAAAAAAGTAATTAACTTCAATAACGTTACCAGAATAAAGAAAGTGCAGAATATTCTAGTGCTGACAACACGATTTAGACAGCTCTTCTTCCATCCAATAGGAGAACAACCAGAGCCCTTTCTTCCTTCTCATGAAACAAAACGCATAGACATCAAGAAAATGCTCATATTACTCCCAGGCTGCTTTCCAAGACAGTCAGATTAACCTACATACCCAGAAAGCGCACAAAGAAATTATTTCCATCGGGGTAATTTAACCTCAAAATACTAGATGAGCTCTAGTCAAAAGACCTTCTAGATTGCCAAGTCCATCACAGGACAAGCTGTGATGTTTACTCCAGTTTTAACTTACCAGCCTGATTTCAACACAGGCAAAACACACTCACTCCGGCATCACTGGTTTAACTCTTTTGTTGTTTTTTATTCATAAATCTGCCTTCTCATTCTGGGCCAATGTACCACCCCATTATCTTTATTCTTCACCCTCCACAGAGATGTCATTCCTACTTCAGGTCATCTGGCACTTCATTAAGCAGGTGTGGTCAGCTACATATGAAAATTTCAGTCACCTCTTTGCCAAAAGTAAGGGTGGTTCTATCATAGCTCAGGGTGAAGAGCAGCAAAAGCTGAGTAAAGGCCAACTGTTCCAAGTTGAGAGATATATTTCCTTTTTTCTGTGGAAGCACCAAGCTAGGACCTCACCCAGCATAAAAGTGCATAATTTAGCTGAAGAGAGGCAACATCAGCGAATGAATTTGAAGACACAGAGGCCAACACCCAACCACAAATTTGTTCCCGGCACAATTCAAACTTCATAACCATCACAATGGGATACGCTAAATAAAGCCCTAAGCATTCAGTATCCACCCCTACTCAGCCTGGCTGTAACTTGGAAAAAGGCAGCCCTAATAAGGATGTAGCACCACCTGCAAGAGATAGGAAAATGCATTCTCCTGTCAGGACAGCTACACATTTGTTTACCTGCGAAGTAAATACATATTTGCTCTCAAGTGAAACCCAATGAGTATTTCCAGATGTGCATAGAGAAAAGCATGCCGTCCTCAATTAAATATAACATGCAAATATGATTTCCAACAATACGAAAATTAACTACCAGGGTAATTATTCTGGAAGTACTGCAATTATAAGTGTCATCAGAATGCATTATGTCTTCTGTTGGCAAAAGAATTATTTGTAATGGGTCAGGGAACTCCTTTCACACACTTTATTAATCAACACAAGCTTCAAAAAGAAAATCTACTTTAATCCTCCCCCATCATTTCATTATCAGCCTCTGAAAAGTAACAAGCCTACCAGAAAAATAAAGTATAATCACAGGATGTGTTACCTTAAAATATTGTTTTCAAAAGAAAACAAAACAAAAAACTCCCCAATGGTCTGCAAGCGTTTAAGTTATTTTGAAGGCTAGATGAGTCAATTAAAATGAACAATTTGGATCTCATACAATTACAAGTCAAGAAACCCCGTACAGAAATACCTGCTGCAAGAGAGAGGCTTTAAAGGAAGTGTTCATTAACAGATGTACAACATTCTAGAAGATTTGTGTAGGAAAAAAGTGCAGCTTTGTGATTCTATTTTAAAGTGTTAATGTGTGTTCAGTGGCCTTAATCTACCCTGACTAGCTTTAAAAAAAAGTCTTAATACTTGACTTACTGTTCCCTTTTTCTTGGTCAAGACCACTTCTGCCTCATGCAATTTTATCACTAAAAGAATCGTTGCACAAAAGTTCCCTTATAGAGTCCACTATCAGCATCTGGCTGAAGACAGCACAAAAGCATTAAGCTCCTGAAAAGCAAAAAGGAGAGTCAAGCGCCATCTTTTCACAATAGCAAGCAAAAATGGCCTGATCTTGAGAGCAGCCTGCTGTACCCCCTCTTAGCTGGCAGAGAACCGATATTTTATGACAAGTTGCAAGCTAGGGGTGCTATCTCCTCCATCCACAGTGGTAGGCATCCTTAGAGCCGGTTCTAAGAAAGCTGTGCCATGTCATTTCATTCCTGTGGAGAGGACGCAGAACAAAGCATCTAAACAACACCGCTGCCATGAAGAGAAGGGACAACTAGTCCAGTGCTGTCCTGGAAAGTATGAAGAAAACCTCACACCTAGCTGCGTACAAGTATTTATCCTCTCTATTGTTCGTTTCTTCTTCTTGCCTGTATGTTTATCCCTTAACACCTGCAACGCTAAAAGAAAACTATCGCCCAAGAATATGACTAAAGGTATGTTTTACAGGAAAAGGGGAGGAGTTTCATCTCAACAAAGACTCCTTTCTATTGCCATGAGAATGGTGGAAAGGGTACATACGAGAGCGTGTATACTCAGAAATAATACACACAGATACACACTTGCCTGCATAAACAGAAAGCACCCTTAGTATAAATGGGAAAAATACCACATAGTTCAGTGAAGAGACCCCACCTTGCACATGAACATGGAGCAGCAGTTGCTGGATTGTCTGGCCCGGGACAGAGCACACCCTGTCAGAATCTGGATGCTAGACATCACGTAAGACTAGATGGTGAGACCAACCGATGCAAGAGAATGGCAATACTAAAGCTTCTCTGCTTTGCTTGCACCGCAAATACCCCACAGTGAGACTACTTTCAAAGAAGAAAAATATCAAGGCAATAAAACATCAAGTCTCACATTCCCTGTAATTTTTGCTCCTAGGTCCAGAGGTCTGCCTGTCTGGATATGTCAGGAAAGATTCAGCTTCCTTCTGCATTAGATGGAGCCTTGTTCGGGAGAGGAAAGAGCTGCTGGCATCAGCCTGATGTACATGAAAGAGGACAGGCTACAAAGTTTAAGGAAGTGTGGAAACTTTCTAAGAGACAGTTTTGTGGTTAAAAAGAGATAACGAAATGACAGAAGTTGTCAAAAGAATTTTCATTTTACTTTACGTTTACTGGAATAAGTATTGATTGAAACATTCACAGCTTCATTGCAGTAAGCGCTAGATTAGGGCTATTGAACTAACTCAATATGATGCATTGCATGACAGCAAGAAAAAGTAAGCAGTTCAAGCTGCAATCTTGTCCAGTCTGGCTTCTGAGATCTGACATGAGTGATCTGAGAGGGAACTTCCACAGACAGCTGGGAATTGAGCTCCTGTTCCCACTGAGCAAATGCCCAGTGGATTTGGTTCTAGAGGCTGAGACTTCAACCGAGGCTTCTGACCCCGGTGATCATTAACAATCACCAGTAACACCTTCTGCAAGTTAATCCTCTTGTTCTTGACAAGCACTCCAGCCCCACTTTCAGTCATCTCAACACAGAATGGCCCTAGCTTAAAAAGCTCACACATACAAAAATAAAAATGAATGCTTCTGGAGAGTCCTTGAATGGAGCTGCTCAAGTATTTTTATTATTTTAATGACAGAGAAGATATACCATTAGAAAACAAGGCAGTTACAAATAGGGCACTCCATCAATCTTCCAGTAAGAAGAGCCCTTCACTTTCTAGACCAGACAGAAGCACTGAACTCTTTTCTGCGCAGCAACAACTCAGCAGCTGAAAAACAATTACCCACAGACAAGGTTTTTGAACCACCAGACCACGAAATCTCCCCAGAACCGCTGAGCACACTCTGCTTATCAGGATGTTGCACATTCTTCACTAAAAGGACCACAGAGCCACACCAGAACAGCGGCTCCGAGGGTTCCCCCTTGCATAGCCCTTCGCGCTGCAGGCCTAGAGGGGGAGTTTTCACGAGCCAATGATATGTTCCATTTGTTGAAGAATGATCTATTTTCGATAAGTGACAGTGTGCCAAAGCTTTGCAAACGTTATAGCGAGGTTCACTATGTAAAGCTAAGATGATTGTGTAAATTGTGCTGGAGGAAATTAAGTGCTGCCACAATTCACTAATGATTTTCAAACCTTGGATTCCAGTGCAGGGATTTAGTTATCTCACAGGGCTCCACTTACAGCGTGTCCTGCGTGTCAGCTTGCAATACGGTCACATACGTTACGAAACCTTGGAAACGTGCAACATAATCTTTTAACACTATTACACAAAAATCATCATATGAACATGAGCAAAAGTCTGCTCCAGAAGAAACTCTGCCAAGTTTTAGTTTTTCCTACCTTCAACCCCTTCACCAGCCTCGTTCCACTCTGAGTTTTCATGTTACACTGACTTTATCGCTGCCATAAAGGATGGCAGAAGTCCTACTTCACTACAGTGGAAATAATTTCTGTGCCCAGTTGCAAGCAAATAAGTGGGGAACACGATTTACTTTTGAACTGAAGAGATTGATAACCTTAAGTTTTAAACTGTACCTGGCATTTCCCTGATCCTCATTTGCCATAAGAACGGTAGAAAGGCCTCAACTGCAAATTACTAAAAATAATCAGCTGCAAGATGTGACCTTGGATAAAGCAATGTTAAATTGGCCAGCAAATTTTTCAGAGACTTCATTGTTATTAACTTGCAATTTTTTCATTTCGGTCTGCCACTGATGCTTGGCAGGTTATAATTTTTCATTTTCTCACTTGGCTGATGCTCACTCAAGTAGAGATTATGGAGATAGTGGCAGAGAATTTTTACAAAGATTTTTTTCCCCTTTCACTCTATCATATCAAGATACAAATACAAGTAGTCTCTATGAGGTAGGTTATCTCCTAGGTATAATAGGATTAATGCTAAAATGATCCTTCTAGTACTCCAATGGTAGGAACAGTTCTTGTCTTATTTGGAACTCATGAGCTCTCCAGCATGTTAATGATCAGTTGTACAATGACATCCTGGAGAGTGCATTCCCAGACGTGATGTGGCCTAACGGTACCATTTTACAGGTAAGGCACAAAAGAAGTTCTCCAATTTTAGTCAACGACTCCTTTCCTTGAAGTGAACACTCTTTTTTTTAAAAAAGCCGTTGATGACTTTCAACTACAGGAGAGTATTCCCCACTCATGGCAAAGGACATTTGGTTCAATATCACTCTCCCACTCTCTCATCATTCTTTTGCTGCTGATTTAATGTATAAAAGCTGTAATAAACAGCTCCTCCCAGTGATCCATTCTGGAACAACACTTCCTATTTAAGTGCTTGAGGTTTTTTTTTTCCCCAAATACCTTCTGTTCACAAGGAAAACATCCAGAATACAAATCTCTAACTGAACACAAACAGATCCCAAAATGCTATTTCATCTAAGTTGTTCTGCCTCTGGTGAGGAACCAAAGCATCCTTCTGTCAGAAGATCCATTCTGTGACATTTATCTTTGACTGAAAATACCTGTCCCTCAAGCAACCTTGACACAGGAATTGTACATGACATGCTGTGAATATTTGCAGAGCTTTCCTCATTATCAGAGAAGATTCTTCTAGTACTACTATTCCAGTTAGAGCTTATGCTAGAAGGTACATCGTGAGGGGAAGTCGAAGAACACATTAAAGCCTGGTACACGAGAAGCACAAGTCACAGTGGAATGCATTATCATCGACCAGGAACAATGGATCACATGAAGCTGGAGACACTCTGATGTTGTTACTACTAGGATCTACATTAAGTTACAGCCCAAAGGATTTTAAACACAGCCTGACAAAACATGTCATTGCCTCCACAACTACCCATTTTTAGCCCTCCTATTCAAACCATGGATGTTCAGTACAAATCGCCTGTTGCAATCACTGACCTGAGTGCACAAAGAAACAAGGTCACATGTATTTATACTGCCTTTGCTTTGTCTTTAACTGTATTTTCAAGTATTTATTATCCTAACAACTGTCTTGCTGCATACGATCATTGCCATTGATACATCAATACATCATTTGCCATTGACACATCAATTGCCATTGAGAATAAGCTTCATCATTCGTTCATTCAACAGAGATGACAATTTTGGCTGATAACTACAGTGAGAGAATAAGGTTTCTGAAGTCATATGACTATACAAAACTACAATTCTTAGCTCTGTTTTCTGCTTTTACTGCAATTTCTGAAATTTGAGAAAGACAGCATAACATCACTCATTTTATAGACAGGGAACTGAAAGAACAGGGGAAAAAAAGTAGCCTTGGCCACGGCCACAGAGGGGAGCAGTATCTGAACACTGACCAAGTCTTCCAAACCCAACGTCATTCCCTCCTGTGTTTAGTTAGATATTCATGTTCTGGGCATTTCCTTGTGAATATATTTACAAAACAAGACAAAAAAACTTCAGTTCTCAAAAAAGGGGGTTGAGAAATTTGTCTTAAAGTTCACGACTATGTTTCCAACAGCCATACGGTCTACAGAACAACAGATTACGTCAGTGGAGCAACACCCAAAGAGCTATACCCAGCTTTGACAGAGCTACTAGTTTTCTGTTTCCTGGCTTACAACCCATGGGCAACTGCTTTTAACATCTCCTGGTCCCATTAACACATCCAACACCACCACAGAAGCAACACACAGCAAACACAGGGAGCTCCACATCCCTCGCAGAGCATCAAGCAGCCTCCTGGGTGGCTCCAGCAGCTAAGGACTAGAGTTGCATGGCATCAATCCTGTTTTGCTTTATGCAGATGTAATGCTAGTTTGACCATATGGAGTTTGCAGAATTATGTAACTTCTACTCAGATAAAATATTAGCTCTGTTCTTGGTAGTTTTATTTTCATTCTAAGACAATTTTTTTTCAATTAGCTTGGAAGTAGGTTGGAAAAACTATGTGCCAGTAATATATAAAATTATTATAGAGTACTTTATAAATGGAGTTCTTTTGTTTGGGCTTTTAAGTTTTTACATCCACCTCTCAAGTTGAACTCATTCTATAAGCTGATTAACATTAATTTACCTCTGTTGCTGACCACTTGTTCCAGTCAAAGTAAGAGGATACATACACACACAAAAAAGGACACAACTAACTTGTATAGTCAAGTCTGCATTAGTCAAAACAGCAGTATAAAACACTCAAAGTCTTTTCGCACATTTCTTTCCACCAAATTAATTCTGCTCAAACTACTACATTTGCAGCAGGTCTGACCTCAAGTCCACTGAATTCTAACAATAAACATGTTTGGATGAGAACGGGCATGAATTACAGATGCGTGGAGCAGTAGCTCTCCAGAAATCTCTGCCAAGTAAGGTGTCTGCTTATTAAAAGGAAACAAAATTTTATAGTACTACAAGTTGAGTTTTACAAAAAAACGCTGTTTGAATCCTTATGGGCCTGCCTAATGCTAATAAACTTATGCATAGATTGGGAAAAATAGAATTGAAATAAACTATTCATGAATCTTTGTTACATATGCATAAAACTTACACAAATTCTCACTAGGAATCCAATTCACAAAGCTACTCTTGAAGTGAAGAATGCAATAAAAATGCATTCCAACTTCCTTTGATGCTTTTTTTAAACTGAATTCCACCCTAGCTTCGCACTATGGCAACACCTTCAAACAATTCACTTTTCTTAGATACTCATTACTATAGTCCAGCTTTTACAATAGCCTACTGTGTATATGATATTCTACTCTATGATGCAAGACAGTCTCTCTTCCTCATAACATCCTTTATTATTAACTAAAAAGATTCCTTTGATGCCTGCTGATGCAAGACGACACAAGTTTTGCACTCACAATACTGTGGTACACTCACTTCAAGAGCTGCTCTTACTCCATCCTATGAGCACAAGGACTATGTGGAAGAGACCCTGCACATGTGAGAACTGAGGTTGTTCACATCAGCTCTCGACCTCCGACAGAAAAAAATGTTAAAGTATTCCGAGCAGTAAATGGGCAACCTGACTATCCCATATTTTGGTTTTGCTATTCATAAAGCATTCACAGTCATCTGAGTTTGCCAGCAACTGTCTGCCAGATCTGTATTCCCAAAACAGGTCCTTATCTCCTCACAGAGAAGTGAAGTCAGTCAGATTTCTGCAAATGTTCTTCACTAATTTGTTGAGTTAGCAAAGGGAAGCATATTATCTCAAATACGAACGCTTTGCTGAGTAAGAGCCCTGATTTAAGCACTGGGTGGTCAACCTGTAAATCCAGAGATCAAACTTTCATCGCACTCAAACAAGCTTGACTAAAGCCATAACTGCAAAAGCACCTCAGATACCACATACCTCCGCAGGTTCATCTTGGATTGGTATGTAGTCCAGGTAAAGTCTTCTATTTTGCCTGTATAGCCACACATCCTCACCCTGGAAACTAATTTTCACATCTAAGTAACAGAAAGACACTAGGCTGCTAACAGAAATAATTTAAGAGTTTACAAATTTCAGTAGCAGGCTATTTAAAGAAATGATTTGCAATAATAACCTATAGTGTATTAAAAGAAAGGCAAATCATTTTTTGTTGATTAAAAAACCCAAACTTTCCACACTAACTTCATTACATCTGACTGCAAATTCCTGCAGATTTTAGGCTGTGTATATTTATTTTGTTCAAGTCTGACCTGCTGGTAAGCACACGTGACACAGTCAAGAGAGTACATAAAAAAACCACAAGTACTACAAAAATTCTAACAGCTTTCAAAAATGCACCCTGGAAAAGCTCTCCAGAAATCTCTCATCTTAACAGTATCTTCGATAAACACCAAATCCCTCTTTACTTAGTATTACAGTTCTTACGAGGCCCTGATAAACCAGACTCAGTACTGAATCTGCAGAAAGTACTCCTGACTAAATTAATTTTCATTGGCACTTCCTCTTAATTTTTAACCTGCTGCAATAATTAACAAAATACAGTGCAGACCTCTGAAGACCCTGTTTAGGATACCACATCAGTGAGGATTAAAAAATGTTCTGAAACACACAGAAATCACACACACTACTGCACATTACGGTGCAGTCAGTGCCTACAGAACTATAAGAAATGATGTCTCAGGAAAAGCACTGATTTAAAAAAGGTCACCAGGAAAGACTGAGGTAATATTTATTACATCAGCTTCTGTAAATTAAGGAACTCTTTGGTGCACACAGAATGTTCCTAGGAAGAGTTACTTAGCTAACCAGGACAAGAAGATTCCTACATCCCAATTTCCATCAGTGAGTTACTCAAGTTTTATCTATTTCCAGATTGCTGGCTTCCTTTTGTTTGTAAAATATCAACCCCAGTTTCCACTCCAAGCAAATCAGGACAAGAGTTAGTCTGCATTTCCAGCCAGTTTGTGAGGCACATCTCAAATCACTGTAACAGAATTCCATCTACATAGCTTCAAAGAAAATTCTGTGAGAAATGTTTCACTTCTCTTCATAAACCAGTATACTAACTTGGTGTCAAACCGCACTTTAAATAGAGGTCCACTCACAGAGCAGGTTGGACTACATCACATTGCACAAGGTAACTGCATAAAAGTTCCTAGACAGAACTCCTCCAGAGCAAGAGATAAACAATAAATGGATTAATATTCCTTAGGGAGCACCGTAATAATAATCTCTGAAGTTTTTCTACAGCTTTCAGTCAATTTATTCTAGAACCCACAAGATAAAAAAACATTTCCACTAATGTGGTTTTAAGATCTAAGCGTCTTGACAGTTTCCCTTTAAATCACATTTATTTCAATTCTGAAAAACTGAATTACTTTGATATATCTTTGGCACTTTCATGTCTTCTCAGGACTTCGGTGATTTTTCAGACTTTTGAACTGATACTAAAAATAATTATGCACTAAAGGTCAAGAAAATTTTTTTCCCCTTTTTTTTTTTGGTAACACTTCTATTGCATCTTTCTAGGAAGTGTCATTAATTAGCTCCTTTCAACCAAAAAGAAAGAGAAGTGTCTGTTAAACATAGAAAGAACTGGACTTCAAACTGAATCACACGAAGTATCTGCTAGAAAAAGGAATAAATTACTTAGGCTTTGCCACTTAGAACATATTATACAACTAGAAAGACATTTTATTTTATAAAGGAAAAAACCAAATAAGCCAAACAGAGTAGAAAGTAGTCCTTATACATCGGGATTATTTTTCAAAAATATACTTTGTCTTGAGATAGATGGAACAAGAGTGAGTTTTTTCAAAACTTTCATCAATGCTTGAATGATACGCCAAATGAAAACCAGTTCTGCATTAAGACGCAGCTTCAAGAGCAAGTATTTTACTTACAATAATTGAATGATAATTTCATATTCAGTAACACTTTTTTCCCCTCCTTTCAGGGACTGGAACACAAATCTTTTACTGGAAGGAAAAAAATGTGTATTTCATTTCGGTTCCCAATACTCAGAGGTACGTTGATAATTTATGTGCAAGAACGATCAGTACACTACTCCACAAAATAAAAAAGGAGTGTACTGCTGTTCATGAACAAAAAGGAACAAGATAAGAATAACCTTACAAAAAACCCACAAACCAAAACTCCACATTTGTGCCACACATTTGAACACACATCCCAACGAAGTTTTTGCTCCTGGGAATTTCTGGTTCTGAAGTGTTGGTCCTTTGAATGTTCATATTAATAAAAATACATTTGAAATATATTTTTTCCTGCAGAGAAGACCTGTATTTTGCTCTAGAAAATAGGAATGTTCTTTAGAACTGATTTAAAAGCTGAAACCCATGTAAAATATACGTGCAAATTTAGCGAATTTAAACTCTCATAGATACAAAGTTAATTATCCACTCAACTTCAAAATCCAGACTTATGCGCTGGCATACAAAATACATCAAGAATGAAGTGTCTATGCACAATGACTTTGTTATGATGGAGTATTAAACATGCAGAAAAGCCAACACGACCACTTGGGAAATGAGTATTTTTTTTTTCCCCACACACACACACTCATAAAAAACAGCTGTTAGTGAAGAAAAAAAAAACACCACTTTTTTTGACCAAGGATGAAAGTGATAAAGTTTGTCCCAAAAATATTCATTTTCAAAGTGTTACAAGTAGGTGGATGAAGCAAGTGAAAAGAAGCCACTTTCCGTAATCAAGAAATGAATTTTTTATTATTTCCAAAAAGACAAAAATTAAACCATCTGGCTTGTGCCAGACATACTTGCCCATGGTATATCTGTTTTTCCAAGAGCAGACACTCATCAAGCATCTAATACACGCTATTAGCTGGTCAGAAAACAAGAATTCAATCTGACTCAAAAATATCTTTGCATTTGTTCTCATCCCAGGAGAAAACTGGATACTTCGGCATTGTCTGACTGAGAAGAAAGCCCAAGCAACCAGTAGTTCAGCATGTTGAACATATGCTCACAGATCTGGGCCAACGCTCTGGCCTGGAAACAGGACCAGGCTTTGAGGATTTCACCATATGCCTCTCTCATGTCAGCACTTCTATAAACAATATTGTACAGGCTTTCTTCTCGATCGATACAGTAAAAACAGGCAGCAATGCAGCACCACACTACTAAAATAAAAATTGACACCATGTAACTATCTTCCCTTTTTAACTAGAACTTTTTTCTCCCCCTTGATGCAGCGTCCGAATGGCTGATTCGGTCCCACTTACAGAACACCAAAGAGGGCACTACATCACCGCTGTCTCCTTTAATAGCTAAGGGATGCAGCAGCCCGATCTCTCAATTATTTTCTTCCACAGGTATTTTCAGAGACCTCTAAATGAGTAAATCCACTAATATTTTCACAGGTTGCCACAACTCAGCCTCAGACACAAGTTACCACCGTAGCCAGATGCACAGTTCGTTGCACTTTTATTCACAGGTGACCCCTAGGGTTCCAGTTTCCTCCTCAGAGATACTGCAGATGCCCTGCAATGGTTCCCAGAGCTATCGCCACTATCAACAGGAAGATTACAAAATCTGTAAGTCCTCAGCACCATCCTTTATTTGCTGTAGACAAGGTCTATATCTACAGCAGCTCAATATTCTTTGCTGTCCTCTAATTACACTTTCAAGTATCCGTGTAAGAAATATTTTCTGTGCCAGAGTTTGTATGAAATTGTTCTTACTAAAATAGTTCTAAAACCAAGGTATTTGAAGCATATCATCACACGGAAAGTATGTTTTTTAACATGCCTGAATCTTATAATAAAAAAACCCAACAAACTAAGCTAGGGAATAGTGAAAATTAACTAATTTAGACAGCAATACAGTGTAAATCCCTGCCCTTAGTCTCACCCAGCATGATGTTTGTGATTCACAGATGTAAGTCTCTTAGAAGACATTTAGCAACAGGCATGTTTAATAATTTAATGTTTCAATGCAGCCTGCAGTTCCCACCTATGAATTCCTCTTAGACTTCACTGACAAATTCTTTTTTTCCCCTCAAATTGGCATGACCAGTGGATTTCAAATTTCACAGTACAAGACAAATATGAAAATTTAGGAAATTTAGGTTTTTCACATTCAGGAAATAGGAAAACTTGCCAGCTATTTTTCCTGGGGAGTTTTGTACCAAATTTAGTGCCCACAAAGTGCATCAAATTGACTGTAGAGAACCAGCTGTGACAGCAGATGGGTTGCGTCCAAAGGTGTTGAAGGAGCTGGCTGATGTCACCAAGAGACTGCTCACTATCAGCTCTGCAAAGCTGCGGTGACTGGAAGAAGGTGTAAAGACTGGACGAGTCAAGAGTTACGCTCATCTGTAAAAAGGCACAAAGATGCAGAATCCTGAGAACATTCAGCCTCACCTCAGTCCTGTCTTGACACACTATAGCACTCAAAAAATTCTAAGGAAGCAGCTCCTGCCTGCACACGGACACCAATCCATGTTACACAAATACAGTGAAATAAAGCTGCAGAGGACTGACATAACTCCACACCTTTGCTGACTTCAAAACACCCTGACATCTAGTGTAAGACAACCCGGTATGCTCCAAAGAGCTAGAAACGCTAATTTCACTTAGACAACCTGGAATAAAGCTGTTGCTTCAAAGCATTAAACTCACTTTAAGCCCCACACACAAACACCATCTGCTCTTTTGCAAAAGGCATAACATTTGAAACAACATTCTTTTCTCTTCCTCTTTCTACATGCCATCACAAAGAATAATTTTATTTACATAAAGAGCCCACAAAATTAAGTTCCATAAAAACAGGAACATATGGCCAAATAATTCTGAATAGCACTTAGCATACTCATCCATAAAATAAGAACTATAACAGGTAGATAAACACACCCAAGTCTACTAGGAAATTGTCAGTATACACATGATTTTCCGCAAATAATTTTAAGAATTTCTCACCCATCACTCACAGATACTTCTCACTACACTTTTGCCAAAGTTAATCTTTCCAAACTACAAACTTGGACTCTACCACCCTCTATCACACATATTAGCAATAGTCTTAGGCTTAAGTCAGTACATTAATGAAAAACTCCTCTCTTTCGTAACAGTTAAGTTTTTATCACCATTGCAAACAAAAAGCTGGCAACAAATTTAGGCAATGTAAATGTAAATAGAAAGTAGGAAAGGTAGAACCTGTGTGGAGCTACTTAGAACATTAAATATAATGCCTAACTATAAACTTGAGACAAGAAATAATCATTTAAAAATAAAAACAGTCCTGAAGGAAAATTTTACACACCTATGAACTACTTTCTGCTATTAGTAAGGTAAAACACAATGCACGGTCAAACATCTCTACCTTGCACACTCACTCATGCCGGACTTTCTGTAATTACAGCATTTGGAATCCCTTCCTTCTTTCCAACCGTACTTCACACATCTCATCCACTGGTTTCTAAGTCATTAAATACTTTGCCTTGCACAGTTTCTCACTAGTAAGTGGCTTAGAATTTGTTGACTGAGCCCTACAAAAACCACTTTTGCACACATCTCCAAGTCCTACATTGATCAATATTTGAACGAATACCTAGCTTTCTCTTCAATATTATCATGAAGCTTTCTGGGTCCTTGCACATTATCCCTCCAGACAAGCAGCACAATCATCTTCAGATTCTCAAGACCCCTTCCAGCTGCTGACATTTCCTGCTGTAATTTGCTGCAGTGTTTTAACCAGCTGCTCCTCATCACATACAAGATCCAGTTCACCAAACCACCCTGTTCTAATCAACCCTCTGGCCATTGCTTCAGAATCTTCAGGGATTTAAGACAGACTGGTTTCACTTGGGTCTTTCCCATTTATTTTGGCAATCCTCTCATCATACTGAAGGCTGATTTCCTGACATTGCCTCCAAAAAGCAGAAGTTTATACATGACAGTTATATCTTATCTGACTTGTACTTCAGCTTGATTTCTGCTCTGTCAAGCTCAAGTGTCAAAAGGAGGTTTCACTAGTCTGATTAACAATTCTTTTATTTCTCCTTATGCTGCCTACAGTTCCACCAAGCCTAAGACCTGAAAGCATCTCCTGCTACGGACATATAAAACTGAGCGCACTAAAAACCTCAGAACACTCCTGCTGGCTCTTCACTGCAGGAGACAACACATTGTAACACACTTTTCCCTGAACTCTCTGCAGGACCTACAAATCCCTCCTTGCAAACCCTCCAATACTTCACACACACACACGCACAGCAGGCTCATCTGTTAACCAGCCTGTTGAACTCAGTGTTTTCCTAAAGCAGCCCAAGTGCTCTCATCTATGAGAGTTCAAAGACAGAAAGATTTAATTTCACCTTTCTTTCTGATTCTGGATTTCAACCACCTTTATTTCCACCACACTTCCGTGAAAACTTGCAAGGACTTTAACAACTGGTATGTTAAACTAGTATTTAGAGACAATGGCCAAGACTTACTAATGCAGAAGTTGCATATAATGACATCTTCCCATTGCTGAGGAATTGTGCTGCCAACATGACTTAGTGACCTTCAATCTTCAGTACAGAAATTCTGTAAGTTCATTGTTTCCAAGCATTTTAGACATTTTAAAAGTCTTGAGTTAACTATCAGCTCTGTTCTAACTTCAACAGTATCCTGGGTTAAGAAATTACATTTTATGGTTTTCTTTTTGTGTAGATTTATGTATTTAGATACAGAAAGAATAATATAATCATCTACTCTAACTTCTACAGAACATGGACATAGGTCCGATGAATTTTTATTTAGGTACATCTTAAAGGAAAAATATCACATCTAATTTAAAATTTTCCTTTTATGAATATCCTACCTGCAAAAAATTACCCTCATCACTGAAGATGCATTTCTTATTTCTACTGCAATAACTATTTTAGCCAACAGATCTCACTATACCATCATTTTCTGCTTCAACATAGAACTCCTGTTCACAATGCACACCCTTGAACATCACAATCGAGTTCCTCCTTCCCTTTGTCATTGATGATAGTTAACACATTGAGCTCTTGGAATTTCTTCCTCGGGGCTGTTTTCAGCCCTTACTCATTCTTACAGTTCTTCACTGAATTCCCTTTGACTTTAACATCCTCCCTGAAGTATGAACACCTAAACTTGACAGAGGATTCTTGGAGTGATCTCATTAATGTCACATACAATGAGGCTGTACATTTTCTGCTCAGCCATATATAGATTGGATCATACAGAACTCTTTCCTCACGATCTCCCATGAATAAATCCCTATTTACACCGAAAATAGTTGACTGCAAAGTTCAAAAACAACAGTGAAGAGAGAACAAAGGAACAGACCCAGCAATCCTACCAATCAACCTCCCAGATGACTCTTACATAATTCTCTCTCACTAGACACGTGGTCTGGTGGCATTTCCCTCTGATTTTTGAGCAGAAATCACAGAATAACCATGTGATGGCTGAACCCTGTGGCTCTGTATAAAGGAGGAATGCTGCACTTAACAGTATAATCAGTCAAAGTTAAAAGTCAAGGCTTACTGAGGTCAACAACCAGTGTCAATAAAGTCAGGATACTGATCGTCAACGTAACTAATGGATCAATAATAAATAATAGCATAGTCTCACTTTCATTCACCTCCTGTACGTATGCTGTGCTTCTCAATGGATGGCACATAGAAAATAATGGTTCTTCTGCACTTGGCCTGGGCTCTAAGAGCTGTAATTTTTGCTTTATAGGAACCACATAGTTACTGTAGAATGAACGTCCTTTCCTACCTCCCTGCACAGCAATGTTAACCAAGCACACACAACTGACAGAACCAGCAGATGCATATTTGAGGAGAAAAAGTGCTTTAATGTGCATGTTGCTAAGGCTCCAGGAAGAGAGTGCATTGTTTTCAACCGATAACTCAACCAGAACACTGAGTTACTTCTCAATGGAGGCAATTTCCACATCAGATTTCAACTCTCAACCACCTCAGCAATGCAGTTAAGGAATATGAAAATCTTAGAGAAAATTAGAGGGAAAAACAGGAGAGGAAAATATTTCTTCTCCTCACTTCACTTTACAGTTAAAGGGCATGGTGGGAGTGGGAGGAATCAGGGCATTTGCTGTTAAATAGTGTAGCTGTATTGATGTGAGTTTTTATGCTGCCGTGCTCTGGAAATCTAAAACCGAAACAAATAAAGAGAAACCAAAAAACAGCAGATTAAAAAACAACCTCATCACACACACAAAACCACACAACCACAGAAGTGAGGAACAAACCCAAGTGGTTTCTCTCCTGCTCTATCAATCTTACCCAAGCTTTTGGAAGAGAAATATGAATGGACAGAGGGAGAGAAGAGATATCACACCTAAAAGATTGAGTCAAAGAAGTGAGGTTGGCAACGAAAAGAACAGACAGGTAAGTTTCAGACATTTATTGTACTGGAGGCACAAACAAAAATACAAATATCAGCAAAGCAGTCTTGCTGCAGGAACTGGCAGCCAACACAGCAGTCTGTGAGCTTGGCTGAGATGCACATTCCAGGAAAGTGCTAGTGCAAAATTTTCTCTCCATAAAAGCCCATTTCCTCACACCAACATGAAAGAGTTCTGCAATCCCTGCTGTTGGCAGGCCCAGACCCAGTGGTTGCTGGATACTACAGCCCATAGAGAAGATACACAGAGCTGGTCCCCTCTGTACTGGGACACCCAACAGAAGGTTTTGGCATATAGTACTAGAGCAAGAGATTGATATTCATGACACCAGTTACCAGTTCACGCTGAGACTAATAGGCAAGGAATTAAGCAAAAACAGTCCCAGAAAGCTACTGCTACCAACAGGTCAAACACACAACAAAAGCCAAGTGACAACCAGACTGGGACCACTGTATCTCCACATGGCAGGAAAACAAAACAACTTTGCCTCTCAAAAAACCCAGACATTCAGTATCTGTTCTGAATCTCACAGCTAAATATTACTCCTAATAAACTCAGTTATAAATATTTGTGTATTCATTGATGCATGAGCTTCAACACCAAAGCAATTGCCACAGTAGAAAAAAACACAACAAACCCACAGCAGCCTACGCGCCGCTTCTATACCACAGAAATACATCGTACTGCAGGAACGCCCTCCTGACCAACAAAGTACGTGTAGAGTAAGAGCTCCAGAGCCAGTGAAAGTCCGAGGATCTAGAAGATGTCTATTTGACAGATTAACCACCATGAAGATCTACAGCACACTGTCCCTGGAGGGGACATGTGCCTCACTAGCAGCTACTGTTCCAAAATAAACCTGTTTAAGGGGGAGAAAAAGCACTTTAAAGGCCTATTTTTGTCTAGTTTGTATTCATAGCCACAGGTTATTTAAGAAGGGGAAAAAATAATGCAGGTATGTACCAGTGTAAGTGACAAGCTAAGATTTCAGCTGTGAAGATTAACAGAGCAGGAAGTCATATGATTCAGCGTGACTACTGGGAGCTGCTACCACGGAAAATCAGCAGCTTGTGACACGCCAATGAACCATGAGCATCTTTTTACCGACCTCGACAATTCTGGTATTTTTACCACTTAATACTTTCTTCTGCTTTAGATAAACAACCTGAACCAAACTCTTCAAAGCAAACAAAACAGCCTCCCATTAGCACAAACACACGTCTTGCTTCATTATCGAGCCATGGGGCCTGTTCATGTTGTCTCAGCTAGTGTCTTCAATAAGGCAAAACTGTTTCCACTTGAAGGATGTGAAAAAGGATTGTAAAGTTTATCTAAACACTTAAAAAAAGAAAAATCTAATGAAATTTGGAGAAAAGTGATTTTCTGAAGGATTATTTTTTAAGAAAATGTGTATAGCTCTACAGCTTTCAATTAAAAAATTGCAGCTAAAAAGAAAAAAGGCAAAATGTTTGCTAGAAAAGATCATTCCTTGGCTTGTTTCAGGTGATTAACTTTATGGTAGATTATCATAATGTTAAGACATCTACTAGGAATGTGACCCAAGACCAAAATTCAGAAGGTTCTCTTTAGTCTTTTGATGACACTGGAGATAAATTCTGCATTACAGATGCACTGGGACTCATACCAGAGCTCTTTAGATTAAAATTCTAAATATATATATAGCATTGCTTGATATACAGGACTCTGGCATCATTACAGTTTCAATCATCTAATGCTTTCCATATGCTAACCACTGAACAAATAAATTTGCCTGTAAATGCAAGAAACATGTACCAAGTAATAAATAAACCAACATGAAGTGGGCTGTTTGTATTTGAGTGAAATCTAAATTCTTTATTTCTCCCCTGAATATTTCTGTCCAGATGACTCAGCAACAACGGTGCAAATTTCAGCTGAAGTCAGCAAGATGCCTCAGCCCTGTTTGCAAGCGTGAACTCCACAGCCTCTACAGAGTGCATTTTAATTATAGTTTTGGGGCCATCTCGGTGAAGTGAGACTTTCCGTACAGAGACCTACTGAAGCCAAGGAGCTCCACATGGATGGAGAAACCAAAACGCCATGGGTCGTGCAGCAAGACTGCAACGTTATCCTGTGCTGAAACCAGTGAAATTCCTCACGTGTGTTTCAGACAATCTGAGCACACACAAAATGAAGGAGGGGAGAGCCTTTTCATCCAGTTCATGGTTTTGATGGCTTCCAGAAAGTTTAAGATGTCACACAGCACCATGTTTCGGAGTTTCTTTTTTAATATTTAAATGCTTTAAGGTGCTAATACTAAATTACACATAAACCTCTGAATCTAGCAGAGACAACGCTTGTGTCTCATTTCCGAACGTAGCTCAGCGAACGGAGAGCAAAGAGGAGAACACTGAGTAACTCAACGCGCTCACTCAGAACGAAGAAGGCGCGGGGGATGCAGCGGCTCGTATTCACGCCGGACACATTGCAATGCGGATTTACCTGTTCTATCGCAAAGTGTAGCGTACCCCAGGCAGCAGCTCCGACCCAGGCAGCAGGGAGAACTCGTGCTGACCTACAGACCCCGCGTTCCCGGCGGCGTCAATCACCGCTCCTCACCGGACGGCAGCGCCGCAGCGATTAGCGACCGCGCGGGACGCGCGTCCCCGCTCACCTCGCCGCGGGGACGGGGAGGAGCAGCCAGGGCAGCTCGGAGCTACTTTTTTACCGAGTTCAGAGTTACTTTTGGAAAAACACCCACCGAACTGCCTTACTCTGACAAAGTTTTCCCCCCGCTGCCTGCGGCGCCGGCGTGAGGGCGAGCACCGGGCTGACAGCCGGGCTCCACAGCAGCCTGCGGACCGACCTCCGCCCAGAGCGGCAATGCCCGGACCGGGGGCCCGGCCGCTCCGACGCCGCGCGTCCGCCCTCCCGCCTCCTCCCCGTGCCGCCGCGCCGTTACCTGCCCGCCCCGGGTGCCCCGGCGCCGTACGGCTGCCCCGTGCTCGCCGAGGGAGGTTTTCAGCAGCCGTAAAGCGGGGCGCGCGCTCTCCCCGAGCGGCGCGGCGCCGGCGGCCGAGCAGGGGCCACCCCAGGAAGCGGCCCTGGGGGCGGGCGGCGGCCCCGGGCTTTCCCCCGCCGTAGGGCAGGGTGGGCGCGATGCCCTCCGTCGGCTCCGTCTTCGGAGCAGCGGCGCTTGCCCACCGCGGGGGTTCCCTACCTGCGCGGGGAGCTGCTCCCGCCGCCGTGAGCGGCCGGGCCTGCCCTGCCCGAGAGCAACCCACCCCACCCCACCGCCCCCCCAGCTCCGCCGGGGCTGAGGCGGGAAAGTCGCGCAGGACCCTGGTCCCGGGAAACGGGGGGAGAGGAAAATTGTGGAGAGCTTTTCCCAGGCTGTGACAACAGGTGACGGGAGAGGCCGTTGCCCCATTCGAGCTGCAGAGGCTGCAGCACCTGCGGGACGAGAGGATTTTCCCCACCTCCCGGTCTAGATCTGTAACGTCTGGCAGATGCAGCGTTGTTCAAGCCTTGTTTTAAGGCTTTTTCGCTATAATTCAGGATGCGCAGGGTTTGTGCACGTACAAGTTAGATGACCACAGAGCTACCACCCGGGAGGGGAGATGTGAATAGTCAAGTGCACCCAGAGCCAGGCAGGACCCACAGGTTTTCCCCGCAGGGCTCTGTGGGTGTGAACGTCTGAGCACTGTGGACATATGTCTGACACCGGTACCGGCAGGGTCCAAAACCAGTTTTACAGGTGTCTGAACTGCTGGAGTTAAGAGGCTTTGTGAAAGCAATATAATGTCCACAGGCAAACTCTGATCTTGAACGTAGTCCTATTACAACACTGTCTCCTTATAAAAAGGAAATTCCTTAATATAGATTAAGGACTTAGTTCTGCTTGGAAGCATTTTTCTGTTCATTCTGTCTTAAGTCTACAGTTTGTCCTGTAATCCAGGATGCTACCACACAAGCTACAGAGCTCAGCTGTCCTCAAAGGCAGGAGAAGAAATGTCCCGTTAAATTTCACTATCTGGAGTCAGGGTTAGTATTGTTTATCCCAAGGGAATTAATGATAGAAATGTTCATTGAAAAGGGGGAAATGTAAAGAAGCATTTCCCAGAAGGACATTTATGACATATCCCTCCCCACAGGAAAGAAAGAAAAGAAAAAAAGAGAACAAACAAGATGTTTTCCCTGCTGGATGACAAGAACGACTATAAAGAAAGGCATCTTAACCCAGCAACTACCACAGAAAAGGCAGAAAACAAAGTCTTTCAAAAGTCTTCCATGCGTATGGTATGCATACTAGCAGGCAGAAAAGCAAATTTCAGTCATTTATTAGCAAAGCTACTTCAGTTATAAAGTATTAATGGGAAAGTCTGGTTGGACTGCTATAGCTCTGAAAGCAATTTCAGAAAGCACAGAGCAATACAATCACTGAAGAGCAGGTGAACTAATCTACAATCCTCACTAATAAAGCAGTTTTTCCAACATTAAGCAGAAGCAAAACAACTGCAACTGGAGGCATACTTTTTTACCCAAAGAAACAGGAATCTATCAGGCATTTAGGGGAACAAATAAATATCCTCAAAGCATGATTCATCAGCTTTCACTCAGAATTTTTCTTCTCCTGTGAGATGTTACAGCTCTGCTCCTTCCTGCATTCTTCTCTTTCGTAGACCACCTACAGGTTAGAGCCATGGCCATACGTTGGTTTTGTTCGTCACACCATAAGCATGGACTTTTGTGTAGCTGAAGCCAATCGTGTCCAGTCCATGCAAAAGGTCAAGACTTAAGTTCTAAACAGATTTACCATCACCACAGTTCTGCATTTCCTTGCTTCGGCTGTGAACCGCTTCCAGATAGACTAGAGTTTGGCATGAGCTAACACTGCAGCAGAGAAATCGTTTCCAGCAAATCAGTGCTCCAGCCATGACATGACCCCACCAACTTTCACACAAGGGTCCAAATGCATTAGGTAACCAGAAGGCTGGCTGTTTGGAGTCTCCTGCCTCTTAGTCAAAAATTCCTGGACAGGCCTCTTAATTACTCTGAGCAATAGCAAAAAGTCACTCAAGTCTGAAAAGTTTCATTACCCTCTTGCTAAAACCAGGCTAGCTTTGCTGCCTGAACCCTTGTCTTCCTGCTGCCATTCTAATAGTTCCTCCCTTGCCCGAACATTTTTGCCAGGGATTGGCCTCATTACAGTCAGTGGGAGAAGCAAGCATTCGCTTTCCACAGTACAAAGGTGTAGGCAAAGGGAGACATTTGAGTCAACTGGCAAGGAAAAGAATTTTTTTTTTTATACTGAATCCATACTAATCACTCCAGAAGCGAGTCACAGAAAACCAAGTGGAACAACCAACAGTCACAAAAACTGAAATAGATTTACACTTAGAAGAAAAAGAACTTCAAGCAACCACATTCTGCAAAAACTTAATGTGGCATGACTAGAAAAGAACATGCAAGGCAGTCATGTGCAAACTTAAACCTTGCTTCAGAAAAGGGAATAGTGTGTCAAAACAGGACATTATAGAACCCTTGAATCTTTATGTGCATCTTGCCTTAACGATATCTTAGGTAATTTGGAAATGTTCGGGGAAAAATTGAATGTTAAGTTTAAAGCAACTTTACTGACATTAAGTCAGTCTTGGGATACTGGAAAAGACAAGAAGACAGAGTTTCTGCTTTACAAAAAGGCTATGTTGAAAGGAATCCATTTGAAGTTTAACTACTGACTTTAAATTGCTGCCCACAAGAATAAACTTGCTCTTATTCTGTAGGTTGAAGTTGGGTTTGCTTCTTTTTCTGTTGGGTTTGGTTTTTTAACCAGCCTGCCAAGTGATTGAGCTGGAGTCATTACGTGAAGCAAAAGTGCCATCTTGTGGCACTGTTAGTACTTGCTGGTCAAGATGCTGCCTTCTCTGGTCACAGTGGAGGTACTAATCTAAAAATCTCATTTTTAAAGGAGTTTACCATTCAAACAATAAAAGAATAATCCTACCTAATTCACACATTTATGGACTGACACGATGAAGGGTGATGTTCTCCAGTCCTTGCTGGAGGACATACATCGCTCTAGCTGACACAACTATTTATTCCACTGAAGGAGAAGGAGGGCCTCCAAACTGTCATTTTAAAGGTCTGAAAGGGACCTACAGTCCTGCCCCTTATCGTCCACTCCCACAGTGTTTAACCAAAGAAGGTACTGAGACCAAGAGACTTGTAGACATGCCTAGAATGTCAAGTCTTGCTTCCTCACATAGGCTAAAGACACCACACATTTAAATAACAGAAACCCCACCTGGGGAAACAAGAAATTAAATACCATTGAAAGCATCTGCCAAATGTAGTTTGAAGGTCTAAAATTCCCTTTTATGAGCAGTGTCTGCTTTTTATACTGGAGAATTAATTGGATACATGTATTTTACAGAACTAATCCATGATTCAGCAAGAAAATTAATGAAGTGAACAGACAGTTGGAGCTGCTGC
The DNA here is from genome assembly GCA_009769605.1 of Bucorvus abyssinicus. NCBI lineage: Eukaryota > Metazoa > Chordata > Aves > Bucerotiformes > Bucorvidae > Bucorvus > Bucorvus abyssinicus. The sequence continues at coordinate 6,302,296 of CM020035.1, read as the reverse complement.
CAAGAGGGGTCATTTTAGTCCTAGCAACCTTGGAAAATGACCTTTTAAGTAATGAATTTGGAAAAGTACCCAACAAACCAACAAAAATGAGTGCTCTCTACTCAAAGTCTGCTAATCGCAATAGCTTCTAAAGAATGAAGACATTAAAGGGATGGTAGAAACTAGCTAGAGGTGCTTTTTATGTATCCAGCATCCCAAGCACTGAACATACCTGCCTGAGTGGACCCCTAGCCTAACTCCAGCTTGGCTCAGTATATGTTCTACCCACTGCACAATGAAGTCCCACGATCCACTGAGGCCAGTAGCAGTGTAGAGCTGTACAGCATTATGACAGTGAGAAGATTACAAAATTAGGCCTGGACAGCCAAGCAGAGCTTTCCCGAGTACCGAGAAAAGGATCACTAAACAAGAACTTATGCAACATGTTTAGACATTGCCATTAATTATTCATTATCCCATGAGCAGTGAAACACCTCCAAGAAAGGCATTTAAGCACACACCTGCTTTACACAACTGAAAGAATGTCTAATTCATGTTGAGCTACAGTTTAAGTGGTGCGTAGTGATGCAAACGAAGTTGCATGGTTCTGCAGTTAGCCTGGACTTTCTTTTTATTCCTTGATCCATGCCTTACAAAGTAGAATAACTGGCAGAAGCAAGCAATTCTGATTTCTGTCCAAGCATAAACTAGAGCAGGATTTTTCTGTAAAGGAGACAACTCCCTCCTTAGAGGTACCACATTTTCTGTTCCTTTGAAATCCATCATATTGAAGTGAAATGCAAGTCCACCATTTCTTATCAATGCATTCCTGCAGTGGACTTTCTCAGCCTTTTCCCTCCTGTTCAGGAAAACTCTATCCAAAGCTGCGAAACATAATTCCCCAAAGTTTATGCATAGGGCTTTTTTGTTTTTAAGTATTCAAAGCTTGTAGTTTTTACAGACCACAGGACCCGATCTGGAAGTTTTTAGCTTCTGATAGGTGTCCAGGATATTCAGCAGCTATGAGTACAAAAAAATACCTCTAGTATACAGCCTTTAATAAAAAAGTATAGTTGATTCCTACTTAAATTAATTGCAGGTCAATAAGTGAAACGAAAACAGTCTCCTCCTCCTGCCCCCAACTGTGTCCTCCTCCATTCTCCTCTCAGATTATAAGAGTATGAAAGAGACCAAGATCATTTACTGAAGAATCGCTCTCATGCCCAGAGCGGGCCCAGGACAATGTCTTTCAGAAAATTATTTTCTCATAAACAATCTCCATAATGTTACTGTTAATCAAAATGTTGCCATTTAGATCTACCGAGAAACACGGGAAGTGCCATCAATTGTCCTGAAGTCCTTGAGCCTGTTATGGACCTTTTCATGTATTACCAAAACCAAGTTGTTTTGTCACTGACTTGATAATGTGGTGACCAGGAATTTGGGTTCCTAAGAGGTCATTTTAATTTATTAAAACCATTCAGGGTGTGTGTTTCAGGATGTTCATAAACCAACTCATTAGAGAGATGTAAATGAGTCGCTATAACCAACGTCTCTAATAAGCAAGTCTCCACAACGCTCGAAGTTGTTTCACAAGAGAAACAGTTCCTGTAATAAAGCTTGTAACCACAGATTATAGAGAAGAAAACATGCCTCCTGCTTTTTAATTATTTAAAGAATTATCACTTCAGTGGTGGGTTTTAGAGGGTGTTTGTGAATTGAAACAGAAAATGAGAGTGCAGAACCTGAGCCTTAATCCTCCAATTTAATTTCCTTTAATCTCAGTTATAGAATATAACCTCCTTTTTAACTATCCAATTTTTCACCAAAGCCTGGCAGTTTCAGATCCACTTATGCCTTTTAACCATGAGATACATGCATTGCTATTCTCCAGGTAGACTTTCCTCTCCCCTCCACAGGTTTCTCCACCTCATGTTCAACTCAGCATTCGGCTTCTAATCTAGGACAGCTGACACAATAACACTAGACCAGGAGCAGAAGATCGAGCATTGCAAGTGGTCATTTGGCAGCCTGCAGGGCTCACACTTACAGCAAATCTCAGAGCACAGGTAGGGTGGCAAACGTAACATTAAGGCTAAATAAAAACCAATTTATATTCAGCCCCATTGAGGTTTGAAGCTGGGATAGGTAATTTGTTCCAAATGGAGGAGGAACACTACAGATTCATGCTCCAGGGTTTTCTAGGTCTTGATCATTTAACTCATCATGGGGTTTCTTCACATAACCTGACCTCCAGGTGTTTTTGAACAGAAGAGGTGACTGCTGAAGGAGACTGAGGGGAGAAGAGGAAGGAAACAAGCCCTAATTAGTTCGTTGGTTGATTTCATCTGGAGATGCATTATAGTCAGCAACAAAACAGCAGTTTTTAAACCAACGTAAACATGAGTTTTTATTAAATCAAAACATTTAAGAGCAGCAGGCCTAGCAAAATATGGGACAACCTAAAAAAAAAAAAACAGTGGCTTAGATGCATTCCATTTGGTGTGATCTCTCACAACACATAATTTACTTCAAAGGACAGTAACTCATAGCCTATGATTTTAATGATTGTCCTGCAACTGATCATGTTGTGAAGTATCAAATAAACTGCAGTTAAGCTAAATATGGTCCTCTTACCCTTCCAGAGAACAGTATTTCATTCAAGCCATTGAGACAGAGGTAGTTTCGAGGGTTAGTGGTAGATTTGAAAGCTTGTTTGGAGTTATTTGAGCTCCAAGACCTCAGCCTATTTCAACTAGTTCACATTTCTTAAAATTCTCAGAAACTTTAAAATCTCATCTATATTTTAAATGCTCAGCTAGGAGCAACTAAGCCTGGTACAGGGCCCAGTTCTGGTTTTGCTTATCCCAGTACTTTTGAATCAAAGCAACAAACTTCCCACAGAAAGATAATCTTGTTCTTTCACCTCTCAAAATAATTATATTGCCAGCACTCAGATGGAAAAGATAGATGGTCTTTACTCAAAGATGTTCTGGTTTGCCCTGACAGAGTTAACTGAAGGACTGACATCTGAAAGAGCTCTCCTTCTCACAGGACTCATTTGCTCTTTGCTCGTACTGTACCAACTTGAAAGATATGAACATTTAACAGACTGGTCCCCAGACATCCATTGTTTTTACTAATATTTTCACACTGTGGCATAGAAATCCTGCCCCAAATCTCACAGCAAGCAGCATCTTGAACATAAAATATATACTATGCCAGCAGAGGAAATTGTCTGGCTTGCTCTGAACTCCTAGAAGTATCAGTGGCTACCAGGAAACAGTGTCAGATATACTCATCAGTCACAAGTAATTACAGATCCCTATCATCATTGTTTTTCCAACAATCACCTTATCTCTGACAAGACACACACAAAAGAGCCTATACCTTGTGAGAAGAATTCATCCCAACAAGTTTGCTGTCAGAAGAGTAAGAAAATAATGACTGTTGTCTGAATACTTTTACTGTTGCTAATAAATAGGAAGACATCTGAACTTTTAAAAAAAAAAAAAAAATCAAATGTAAGCCTAACTGGCTTCTAGACACTATACCTCTTCACACTTGCTTTTTTAAGGTTTTAAAGAAGATCTCCAACACTGCTTTCTTAATGTAGTTTGTGGTTCTATTTAAGTAATTCAAACCACATTCCAGTCAAAGTCCTAAAGAGTGGAGGCTTTGCCCAGTGATCCATCAGGAGAGTCCCTAGAGCCTCTGTCCAGGGCAATGCTTCCCTGTAAAGGAATCTAATTAAATGGACTGTGTGAATGAAGTGACCATATAGAACATCAGTGATGGAGAGATACTATAACTTGGAAGCAAAATTATCAATAGAGATTCTGAAACGAGGAAAGAATGTGCAAGTTATAAGAAGGTATCTGTTGAAAATTCAGAATATTGGAAGAGGAGCTATGTTTAGAAGGGGAGGGTGCCAAAAGAGTCCGTACAAAGAAACAATAAGTGATAATTCTTGGGCACTTTGATTGCAGAAAAAAGTCACAGAAACAGAAGAATTTAATTTCCATTTAATACTAATTGCAATGGCCACATGCTGTTCTGTGTTTGTATTTATTGTGTATTTATTTGTGACACCAGAATATAAACAACTCTGGGTGGGGCCCAGCTGTTTGTTTGGCACAAACTCCCCTATTATACAATACTGAGTACACTTAAATAGGGGCTATAAATGTTATGTTAGTCCTCTACCTGAAGCAGGCTAATTAAAATCAAAGCCTGATAAAATGGTGTTACAGTTTTCACATAAATCAACAGAATCAAGACTGTTTCTGTTTTAACTCACTGGGGTGGTGGTGCAATAAAAATGAAATATCATTTCAAAAACCTTAATTGTAGCAAAAAATCCTACTCTAGGATTAGCAACAGGGTTAGACTCAGGCCTCTGTATACCTGTTGGGAAGCTGCAGCTCAAGACATTAGTCCCATCCTATTGACCCAACAGGACCTGTCAGCACTGCGCACAGGCAGAGGACTCTAGCTTATGGCTTGCACTGCAAAGCCTTGCTGTAGTTCGCCTTCACTATAGAGCCAGGTGAAGATTGACAGGTCAACACCCTTTGCCATTCCAGGAGCTCACAGCTTTTACAGATTCTGAGGGAAGCTGCCCTGCAGCAGGGACAGCCCATTGCACCGCACAAGGGTTGTTTCCTCACACCTGCTCCGAGTTAATGCTTGCAAGAGGTTGCACATTCCATATTCTGTTGCTGTCAGGAAGCCTGTGCCTGCCGTAAGTCAGACCTAAGTGTCTCAAAAGCCTGGCGAATACCCAAGTGTGATACCCCCTTTGCTGTTTCCATGGTATTTTCTGCCCCCTCACATGCACTGTAACCGCAGCAGAGCAGGTGCTGTTACACAGAAGTCCTCTACGTAAGAGCATTTGTGGAGCCTCCATTTAAATCTGTGCCTAGTCTCATGATTAAACCTAACCTCCTCTTAGCTTAAAAAAAAACAATAAGTGAAACCAAGTGTTTGAATGTATTTCATTGCACTGACATAAAAGATTACCTAAGGTATCAGAACAGAAGGCAGCAGTGAACCACCTAACTGATTTGAAAGGCAGCTCCATGAGACTGGCATGGACCGGAGCATGTCTGTTAAGACCATGTCACAATATAGCTTTACAGGGAAAACATTTACATGACCTAGTATGAAATCCACACAGTAAAGTTTGTTCTGTAGTATGGTAGCTGTAATTCTTCACCGTTTTCTATTGCAAACCTAATATAGCACCAGAATGTCATCAAAATCGTATCTGCTTCTATCAGTGCTAGGCATGTGTGGCATACAGCAAAAGAAAAGTCATGCCAGTAAAAACCCAACCCAGATTGAAGCAGATAAATTGGGAGGGTTTTTTGTCCAGGGCTTAGGATTTCTGTAATGCAGAGCCTGTACCCAATTTACTTATCCTAATGCAGACCAGTGTAAAGAATATGGTATTAAACCTTTTAATTTCAAACACACTTCTGTGATTGCATTTAAATGGAAACACATGACTCTGAATCCCACTTGATCTCTTTGCACTAGTTCTGGCAGCACATGGGCTTTAATTCTAATTGGGATAAACAATCCATAGCTGAGACTGGTAAATACATGCCAATTTTATAAGAAAATATTGCTTTTTTTGCTAAATGCTGAGCAAAGGGAGAAGTTTGGAGCAGTAACCAGAGATGCTGGCCTGAATAAAATGAGAAAAAGAGCTGGAAGTACAGTGGAGCAGAAGGGATCCAGAAAAGACCATGTAAGAGATAGCACTGCCTCAGGACGGCAGAGGGGTAGTTTAGAATTTTCATTGATTCTCACTCCAGTTGATACTGCCTTGGGATATTAACAGTTTTACTCTCTGCAGCCAAAGCTTTTGAAACTAAGGGTGATTAAATTAGCTTTTAAGCAAACCATAACGTGCAGACTGCTAAGGTAGGAAGCTAAGTAGAATAGAAGACCTTTTCAAGCCACCACAGGCCTCAAGATGCCATCGTGTAATGAAGAGCTGTTCATTGGTTCTGCTTCACTTTCATACTGGGCACCAGTGCATGGAGCAAGACAGCGATTTAGCTCTGAACAGTTCGGGTTGTTTTTTTTTTTAAGTGTGATGGTGTAGCTGGATACTTCCAAGGATAAAAATGCTGTCAACACGGCATACAATTTAAGGTTGTAAGTGAAAAAAAGATGAGGGCTCATCAACAAGAATGTCATTTCTAAGAATAAAAACAGATCTTTTTTTTTTTTAAATGCTATTCATGACTCCAAGGGAAAGATTAGAGTCTCCTACAGAACTAGTAGGAAAAAGCAGCAAGGACAACAAATGTCACGTTAAAGCAGATATATTTGCTGGTGGGTCATTTAAATTGTGCCTGAAGGATAATCCCAGCAAGATAGGTATTTCAGCTTCGTTTAGCAGCATCCCTAGCTGGGATAAGGAGGTCTAATCACTTTATTAGAACAACAATGTCATTAGAGGAGAATTTGGGAAGAGGAAGCTTTTTTTTTTTCCCACTCTTGAATTTTTATAGAGATCTAGCAGGATGACTTTAGCAACCAGCTTGAAGCTGTGGATGTTTATGATTTTCACAATTCGTCTGATTTTGTGGTATGCCAAAAGGCTGACTGAGCAGCCGACTAAGAATTGCACTGTTGTTGCCCATAAAAATACAAAAAAAAATACATTCCTATATTTCTATTTTTTAATCTCTTATGTTTTAAGAATGGCAGCATACAGCCTATTTTCTTTTGCACTTCAAATATTTTAGAGAAGTACAAGCTTTAACTCCCAACAAATTCATTCCTTTTCAGACAGTACCTAGAATTCAGGTGCCACAGTAAGATTCATGCAGTTTGACCTTCCTTGCCTTTCATGCAGAGCTGCTGTGACTCTAACCAGCAAAGTTTGGGACACAGGTATCAGAGCTTTCATCGCAGCTTAGTTGCTCATGGGGATCTCTCTAAAAGAACATTAGTGCTAAGTGTTGCAAACAAATAGTTATACTAATTAACTCAAATGGAGTTTTTATACTGTCCTTTAGCCTTTTCCCCCATCTAACCACCTACATCTGTGACAGAACACAGCATCACTGGCTTCCTCTGTAGTGCTACACTTCCATTTTGCCTATACCGTAAGGAAAAACCACGGATAAAAAAAAGAATGCAGCACAATTTTTGAACATTACACTGCCACTGGAGACTCCCCCTCTAAATGCTGTTGAGCAATCAGAGCACCCCTGAACCAGGAATTGGAATGTCAAAAATCTGTCTTTATTTTAGGCTACAAGCTACATGTCAGTTTTCATACAGAAGGGCCCATAATGTCATCTTGAAGCACACAGTAAGCAGAGATGCTTGGAGCCCCACCCAGCTAAAGAACAGTGTTCTTAGAATATAAAGCTCAAAGCAAGTAGTACATAACATCTATAAACTGGGTAAACATAACAGGCAAGGACTGGAAAACCCTCTGTTACCAGACAGCCTCATATAACTTTTTTTTGTTTCCTTGCCATTTTTTGCAAAACCAGAGCTGCTTTAAGAATATACCCAGAAAAATCTGTGTTTTCCATAGCATGCAGAGAACAGAATTCAGCACCGAAGAGTGAAACATTTGACACGCACAGTGCCCAGTTTTTAGCTACTAGTGTAATATTCTTTAGCAGCCTGGAATATGATTCTTAAGATGAAGATGGCATGTGGCCAACGCCATTCTACAGACTGCCTGACTGCTCAAAAGGGTACATTCTGCACTGAAACATCATCATTGTTTCTCAACAGTCTATCACTTAAAACAGACTCGCATCACTAGACCACCATTACCAGCTAGCTGCTGCTCCTTTGGGTCCCCCTCCTCTTTTTATTCATAGACTTGGAAGAGAAATGGCCTTGGACAAACATTTTCATTTTGAAACGCTTTCTACTCTAAAGTCATCTGCAGCATCAAAATGAACAACTGCTGCATGAATTAAATCTTTTAAGATGTGACTTTCGCCCAGTATCACCATCTGGCTATTTCAATCCACAAAATCTCTGCCACAGGGGCAAGTGCGGCACTTACATTTCTAGAAATGGGAAATCGCCCACTCCTCAGATGCATCTGTACTTATTGGTGCAGACAAGGTGCAAATTCACCAAGATACCAGCCAAGGTAAATCAATATCAAAGTGCCTGTTCATCTGGTCTCACTGTAACTAGCTCTGCTGAGACTGACCACTTACTAGCTCTTAAGTACATTGTATTGGTGATACACACACATATCTGAAAAGGAAAGAAACAGATCTTCGTAGCCCATTGATTTTACCTTCTCACTCTTCTCTACTTGAAGCTAAAGGGTAGTCAAGAGGCAAACAGGGACAGTAAGCTGGCTGTTTTATACCTGTAGCATAACATGATGCATGTATATGTGGAGGGAGAAAGAGTTGAAGTCACAAGCAACTGCCCTTTTTCCGTTAACATTTTCCCTTGTATTTAGAACTTAACTTCCGCACTTTGAATTCGCCCTCCAAACAGCATCACTCACCACCGATACCGACACTGTACCTCTATAGCAGTTATGATGTGCATTACAAAGTATGCCATATCTGCATAGGGAAAAAGGGTGGTTTATTTGCCCTATTTCTAACCTTTATTGTCAAGAATAAGTTATCTGACTTACCTTCCAACAGTCTAATGAGAAGAGTATTTTGGAAATCCTCTCAATGTCATGTATGTAAACTGGGTCTGATATTTGAGGAGTCAGGAAGTCACCACATTGCGCTGTACCTACTGCCTTCCTGTTATATAGCTAATGTTAAGAACCTCATCTTCCCTGGAAGGTCAAGAGGCAAAAAAACCCCAGGGTTCTGGACTATAATTTACTTTGCCTGCTACTATACCCACATAACATTGAAAGGAAGTTTATAAACATTCACCAGGTTTTGACCAAAAAAAAGTTAGATTATGATCCAAAACTGCTGTCCAAATGCCATAATTGTGCAGAGCTTTATCCAACCAGGTTTTGAAAAGTCTCCACAGATGAAGACTACACAACCTCCCTGGCCACCATCTCCTCAACTAGTCTAATGGTGAGAAAGTTTTTCCCTTAAATTCAACCCAAGTCTCTTATTCCAGTTTACATCCATTGCCTTTCAGCTTCCTACCACGCACTGCTGTAATGAACCTGGCTCTACATACTCGGTAACCTCCTCAAAGGCCCAGGGAGGCTGCTGGCAGGTCTCCTATAGAGTCAAATGTATCAGAGCTTCCCTGTACTCAGTCAATGCAGCGTACCATTGGAACTATGGTTTATTTTACAAAATGCAGCTCTTTATGCCCAAATTATTATTTTCAAGAGAAACTGCAGCAATTTTATCTAGAAACCAAAGAGCTCACATTTTTTGCCAGCAGCAAAATGGAAAGAAAAAAATAAGAGAGAGAATTGGGTTAAAAAAAGCCAGCCCTCCTTGCCAAGATATCTTTAAAAAAAAAAAAGAAAAAACCCACCAGTAGTGCAGTGCTAGAACTAGGACACCCACCTCCTGTTTATCCCAGTAACTCAACCATAAGACTGCTCTATAAGAACAGCCACATTCACAAATAGAACAGTAAACCCCTAGAAGCATTTACCCAAATACGAAAAAAACATATTCCATACAAAAGTTTAGCAACAAAAACAGAGGAGATGTGATTTAGTAAATCCAGTTTGCCTTACTTGTTATTTAGCAAACACCTTCTACTAAAATCCTACAGTTTGATGACAGCAATCTGAGATGTGTTAAAGCAGGATACACATACAGAATGTCTTATTTACTAAAGCAGAATTATTTCTGGGAAGGCTGAATGTAGAACAAGCTACATCTTGCTCTATTTTACAGCTGAGCATCCTGTTTACATGCTGATGTCCATGTTTGCTTTTTTGGTTACAGGAAGCAATGCTGAAAGACTTGAAATAATTTTGCCTCACATTGCCTATCAAGTTATTCCACTCCCATAGGGAACAATGGCTTGGGGTCAAGTTAACTCATGGAGAGAAAGGCGTGAAAGCAGAGCTGTTCCACTGCTCTAAGACAATGCCATTTTAACAGCTTTGCTACAAGGATTTTCTTTGCCAGGCTTCTCTGCCCAATCTGTCTCTCTGAAATATGTACGACTTCCTTCTGGCACTTTTGCTCAGAATATTGTTCAAATTTTTTCTCCTTCTATCCAAACCTTATTCGTATTTTTTTTATCTCCTCCCTCCAATTTTACAGGGCAAAGTACTAACATTTTCACAAGATTTGCCCTCTGTCTTCAAGCTAGTGTCTTAAAACATCAATCTTAACTACGAGGCTGAGCACAACAGCAGCTTCTACATTATATTGTTGCTTTTTTTTTTTTAAATGTGTATCTTGAAACATAGTATGGCTGGCCTTATAGAGGGTTGAGAGGAGGAAGCCAGGACACTTTTCCATATGAATCTCTGCGAGTGCCAGCTGGATTTTGCAGCCTAGTGCTAGCAAAGCACAGTGGAACAAGAATGCTGTTAGTATTCTTAAGAGCGCTCTGAAGAGGAACAGGAAAAGGCAAGAAAATAATCTTACTCTGTACCAGAAAGTCAAAGAGGAGAATTCAAGCTTCATCTTCCTTCACAGCACACAATCGACATCGCTCACAGTCACTCTCATGTATCATGGTGACACTAAAGGTAATAAGCTGTACGTGAAAGAAGGGAAATACTGAAGAGGTGTTGTTGCAGCACATCCCCCTTTCCTCTTGTTCTCCATGCCCTCCAAAACCGCACATTGCTTCCAGGATACTGAAAATACTGCTTGCTGAAGCTCTGCCCAGGAGGCGACCCACCCTGCACCCATTCCTGCCTCTTGGGATGTATTTATTAGTGGTTTATAGCAATACACTTGTTCAAATAACTAGAGTTGACATAGACTCTCAATTTTTAATTTAAGACTGATTTACCCTACTTTTAAATCACTGCTAAGAAGCACGAGGCACTCCTAACCTCAGACAGAGCCCTAAATACAGGCCATGCTGGGGTGATACACAAGTGTTGATGACTCCCTAATACTCCAGACAGGTTGTGCACCATGCTCAGGGCCTCTGGGCTGGTCCTGTGCATACAAAGTCAAACACCACAGATTTTTATTAATTCTGTATCAAGAGCAATGAAAATTGAAAGAAGTCCAGAACAAAACCAAGGAATAAAATCCCCATTCTCCCATTGTGAGGAGCAGCTACATGGGAGAAGCAGGACTGGCCAACAGTCCTGTGCCATCCATAGAATCGCTTTGGCTGGAAGAGACCTTTGAGATCGAGTCCAACCAGCAACCCAGCACTGCCAAGTACTACCCTTACCTGCCTAGCTCTGCAAACAGGCACATATTTGCCCCCTCCATTCTTAGCACATCCCAAATCATTGCATGTGTGAGAAGCAGTACAATAATGCGCACATGGAAAACACTCCAAATTCCAGGCTCATGTAGAAGAGGAAAAAAAAATATCAGTTTCTTCACCTCAGGGGCAAAATTGGACTTCACATGCATGATGGACTGAATAACGCTTTGTCACAAGAGCAAATTTTCTTCCAACTCCCCTGCAGCTCTTAAAACATAGATCTTAGTTTTATACCTGATTTGCTAAATAGCTTTGCTCACTAACGTGCCTTTAAAAAAATAAAAAGGAACAATAAATGCATAACTTCATGATTTACTTGGCTCACCAGAAGGTAGATATTTTAGGAAGGAGGACTGTTCTCAGTTAAGCAATATAAACTAATTTAAAAATTAAAAAACAAACCAAACCCAAATCCTATGTCATTCTCCCTCTTCCACAAGTAGAAAAGGTGTATTACTTCCTGAGGGAAAACAAAAGCCAGAAGAAAGTGCTAAGTAATTATTAATATGGAAATCTTCTAAAAGAAACCCAGTAACATATAACAAATGAAAAGCCATAGGACAGTTCCATCTCACATAGCTTAAAGTTTAGTGCTAATTGTAATAAAAACATGAGAGGTGCAAAAAAATAAATCTAAAAATTTACGTAGTTCAAACCTTGAATCAACAAAATATTTAAGATCATAAGTACCCTCAGGAAGTCAACACTTAAGTACTTTCCTACTGTGTCAGACTTTGTTAGAAAGATCTATGACCTTTTTTTAAAAAGGACCCTTCTCCACCCAATACTGGATTCCTTCTTTGGACTCATTGTATTACTTTACTGCATGAAAAACAAGGTGAGTGGGTACAGCTCCTCAGCTGCACTTCTCTGAACGTCACTGGTTTACTCCTACCTCAAGACACATCCATTCAGGCACATCTATAAAACAACCATAAAAATGCTTCCTACCTTCTCCTCAAGACAGTCAAACACCCACCTCCACTCTGGAGAAGGACCTTCTTCTCTGACCAAGGACATTCTGTGTGTCTCACTCTTTCAAAGCCTTTCTTCCAAACCTGTGTTGCAGCTGTAGGAGATCAAGGCCCCAGAGCTGCAGCTCCTCCTCCATCACCTGCCCACCTCTTTCCTTCTCACCCCACGTCTGATTTTGTCCCCTGTTTCTGAAGGTTTCTTTCCAGCAGAGACTCCCAGGGGGCTGACGTATTGCAGCTTGCAAAGCTACAGCCACTGAGGCTCGTGAGACTAAACCAAACCATTTCCACTTTGGCACCTACATGTGGTTCATGAGCCCCTAGATGAGCATCCAAAACACTTGGCTGCAATGACATCACCTGGGCTCAGCCTGGTTTTGGGCTCCCAGGTGGAAAACATTTGGTCACAAGGGCAAGAGAGGAACCCCATGACCAGGGTGGTGGGGGCTTGATTGCACGAGGAGTGACTGAATCAGCCAGGTACCATAAGTCCTTAGTGTCCTGCTGGGTCATGGTGCCTCACAGCCTCGAGTCTGAAGAAGAATCCTGAGGAACCATTTGCAGAAATCCCAGCAGAAGCTCAGCAGGGCTGGACTGCAGCAGCACCAGTGCTGGGGTTTAGGAGCTTGTTTTATCAATTCATGGCACCACTGGTGTATACTGCTCACCTTCATCAAACATGTGGCCTCTTTTGCAGAAAAGGGCTCTGTGTTTGATAGCAAAATGGCAGCTGTGCTATCACCCCTGGTAACATCCAGTCCTCTGAGCCACATCCAAAGTTCCTGATGCCACTTTCTCATTATCTGAGACAGGTCTCATTATCTAACACAGGTTAGAGTTTATGTAAGGAAATCTGAGAGGCGTGGGTACATCTGGACAAGGCAGCGGGGAAAAGAAATTGCCTAGAGTTCAGATTGTGAACACGAAAGCTAGAAATCAACCAGCAGGTTTTAATTTCTTTGATATGAATATCATCACAGAAATGTTATTCACGGAATTCAGTGCTATGGGATAAAAGTTGAGTTTAAAAATGCTTGATAGCTAATTCACAGCTGACCGCTCACAGGGGGGATTGTGAACTCACTTGAATAAAGGTGCTTGATTTATTTGCTTTTGCTCTGTTTTTGTTTAATACTGTGGAAACCTAAAATAAAGTTGATCCAAATATGTAAGATGGAGCAAGTAAAGAGCCCCCACTGCTTTCAGCATGTTACAAAATATATGATACCTTTTATAATAATGCAGCAAGAGCAAATCAGCCTTTCTTGATCGCAAGGAGACAGTATTACTCGTTCTGGTGCTTTCTGCCTTGCAGAGATGAGTGTACTCCGAAATATTGTCACCTTTGTCGCTTCCAGCACGTCAGCTTGGAAAGGAGATCACAGAAGTGAGAGCAGACCAAGACAAAACATTTTACTGCCGTTTTGTCTCCCTTATTACAACTGCTTTCCGATGGCTATCAGTGTAAATTTTAGTATCTCATCCCAGCCAGATGAAGTTTTCTAACTTGGTGCCATTACAAGGTTAACTTTGACGATATCTCATTTCTTTTTTAGCTTTTGCCCACCTGCAGTATCATTTAATTGACAAATAGTCCTTATTTAGATATATCTTGTGATACAGTCTGCGGTTCACACTCTGGAAGACGTCTTCAGGAAATCACTGCATCCCAAACCACCTTTGTAGACTTAAATCATAAGGGTTTGTTCACTCATTTGCTCAGTGTGATGGGAAGAAAGACCTAAACCAGCTGTGGTTGTGCAGACCTGCGGTGCAGCACCGGGGCTGGAAGCGCACTGGGACCAGCCCCACGTTCCCGCTTCCAAGCCCCAGCCAGGCAACCCTGGATGTACCCAGCACTCTTGTCTTGTCTGGCTTCTTTTTAACTGAATCCCACCCATAGAGAAGTAGTGATTTTCTTTTTCCTTAATGCTGCCTACAAAGAGCTTCTCAATTATTAGTCCATTAACAACTCTTTCCTGGGATCTGTTAACATGCCACTATGGAATGCCTTTTTCTTCAAAGATTAATACGGCTTAATTCTGCCTTAGTCATATTGCTCTACTACACTTTATAGCCTGCGGCTTCAGGGAACCTTTGCCTTTTATTAGTACCCATATACAATCATGATGTCATTCCAAAAATTCAGTGCTGCTCTGGGTTTCATAAATTCTTACACCTTTGATTTACTTGGTGTTTCTGCAGCTCTCTGTGAAGCAAGATGTGCAGGCAGGGCAAGGAGTGAAAGGTTTCAGTTCCAAGTTGTGCCAGCCCATTGCTTTGCAAGGAGGAGCTGTACCTGACAGAAGATACAGTCACTTCTTCACTGCAATGATGTTCATCAATGTTAGCAGTAAAATGGCTCGGTCAAATTCTTGGTACCGCCATGGTGAGTCTTGTTATGATGTCAGCTGAAGAGAGCTGACAGAATTCCATGCTTGCAACTTTGCCCCATGGGGGGCTTGATAGTGCCCCGTAAGGAAGTTCTTCCATGCCACAGTCTTGTCAGAGTCGCAGCTTTTCTGGTTTGGCCCATCTAGAAATTCTGCTGACTGCCTTGGGGGAAGGATGGGAGTACCTGTCTGTCACCCTTGTGGCGTCATTTGCATCTCCAGGTGAAGAAAAAGAAGTCAGGGACAGAAAATCCTTAGAAGCGTGGATTCAGATATGTGTTTTATCTCTTGTTTAGGGTGGTATTTTGCGCCTTTTAATGACTTGTGAGGGACATAAGAAAGTTTCAATGTGCTACATCTGTTGTCTCCACCTGATAAATCTCCTATTTATATCACTGACCTCATTACTGGAGATGACAAAACTAAGATTATGCAATTGTATAAAAGCAACTGCCGACAATTCTGTTGTCTTTTCCAATTCCATTTCTCCCAAGAAGCATATTTTAATGCAATTTCAGGTGCTATAGTCCTTGGAGCATGAACGAGATGGATTCACTAATTAAAAAGAAACAAGGTCCAGCACGCTGTCTCTGAAACACAACAGATCCCATCATATCCACATGCTTGTCTCCCTGCTGTTAAAGAGATTTGGCATTTGCAGGTGCTTGGGTTTCGTCTTAGCATCATGTCAAAGAATCTGAAAAATACCTCATCTGTCTGCTAATAAGGTACCACCTGACTTTTTTTTTTTTTTTTTTGACTAGGTATTGTCTGAGCCAGTTTAGAGATGTGTTGCCTTTTCCCAGTTTCTTTACAAGAGTTGTTTTTTTTATTTTTTTTTTTTTTATTCCAAGTCAGAGTTGCTGCTCTCTTCTCTGTCTGCCTGTGAAATGGTATTAGACACAGAGAATACAGTATATCGATTCTTTGGCATCTATATCAGCTTCCTGTTTGTTTCTGAGTATAATTTAAGTCCTAGTTTTTTACCTGGTGGGATCCTGAAAGGTTACCGCTTTTGTCTATATGAATTGCCATAGCAACTGTGGTAGTGGAGCAAACAGTCATGAGCTTTAACAGCCTGGGGGTCAGCAGCAGAACACTCTTAATTTAGAGACCTTCATCTCTAAAATCTGGGTTGTTTTACCAGCTTGATTGGATTATATTTTCTGTGCTCTAGCATGTCTCACTTTGTGATCTGTGGGCTACAGAATCCTAATTTCCACTTGGCAGGGAGGAAAGCGATGTGAGTTTACGTCTGTTTATTTAGGAAGGATTATTCTCTTTTTCCTTTGAATAAAATCTTAAAAGTCTAGAATGAAACCCAAAGTATCTATTGGCTGGCATGTATACGTTGATGTAAAGGCTGTTCTTATCCTCTATTGAAAGACTAGCTCAAGTTTGAGGCCAAGATGAGACACTGAGCACTATGACATCGCATTTGCGTAGACCAAAACGGAATTTGGCCAGTTGCGCAGCGCCTTAGGTCCTTTAAGACTCAGACTTAGCAGTGCTAAGGGGCTGCTGTTTGCAGCTCTGTAATCTTTCACATCAGCTGCTGAAGCAGTGTTTTCCCGTTGTTGTTCTCACGACTTTGTTTATTGTTCCCGTGGCCTTGCACCCGCAAACCCCAACACTGTTATACAGCAGGTTCTCATGGGAAGCTATTACCACCGGTGTGAAAATCAGCCCTTTCCCCCAACCTTTTCATACCTCATTTTGTAGATGTTAGTTTACATTAGAGACAACTAAAGCACAGCCCACAACAAAGCAGTATTTGTATACTAAACACTCGTAGTGTTTTAAATACCAAAATATTATCCAATAATACATGTGCACAGGAGGTTAACGACCTACATGCAACACTTTATCTAATTACCATACTCAGCTGGAACCATGCTGCAAAGAGGAACGTCCAAGAGGGAGTTTGAGTCGATCCCATTGAAAAAGAGGTGTAATAAATAGTGGAAAAGCATGCCAAAAAACCCTCATCATCTTCCTCTTCATCCTCACCGTTGCTCACAGGAGTGAGCCCCTGGAGGACACTTATCTGGGGATCCCGCCACTGCTCTTCCCAACTGCCCGCAGAGGAGTTTTCCCTTTTCCTGCTGTGTGTTCTCAGCTGCAGACCCTGCTAATAATGCTCTGTGCAGGAGAGCAACAGCCCCAGCAGTGTGAACCTGTGAATCATGTGCTTGAAGCCATGAAGGGAAAGCCACAAATGGTGGCACGGCAGATAAGCCAAGTGGCATTTTGGTGTTTGTCAGCGGGCCTGCCTCACCCTTTGGCTGGTGGAGCAGAAAGCAGTGGCTACTCCTAATTTATATCACAAATACCTTAAGTAACACACAATTTAAGTACAGATAATGACAGACACGTAGGTGCCCATATGATCAGTGCTTGCACTTATCTACCAGCTATAACAGCTTTACCTGCCGTACTGCATTTAGTTTTATCGAAGTTGGTGCCGCTGGGGATCTTCTCACTGGGAACAGCTGAGTATGAAACCCCTTGTTTTCCATAGAAACAAAGGTACCAAAGACTGATCCCTTCAAACTCTACAAGGTGTTTCTGGGCACACTTTTTGTTGTTCTATAACACTCCAGCATGACTGTTTAGTGTTACTGCTGACCTAGCTGATGAAATCATGGAAATCATCAAAGTGTATTTTGTGGTTTTCAGTGGGCTTGTGTTTCTGTCTTCTGGGTAGACCTTTTCCAATCTGATTGCCCTATGACTGCATTCCATGTGTTTTATCAGGGCTTTGGGGTTTAACCAAGACTGACTACACAGCTGACAAACAGCTGCATCCATCCCCACAGGTCTGAAGCCAAGCTTCCCAGATTGTCTGTGCCAAAACCAGAGATGTGCCCACTCGCCTTTTGACAGGTATAGCTTTAGGTGACAGTTTCTGAGAAATTAAACATTGTTTAAAGTACTGCTTTACCCTTCACCCGCTTCATTTTTACCACTGAGACAGTTTTTAACAGAGGAGGACATTCCCACATACTTCGGATGAATGATAGCTACCTGCCTTCTTCCTAGCACATAAAACATCAAACAGTTGCAAAGGGAGCTGAAATGACCCTGAAAAAGCAACTTTATGTGAATCTGGAATATCCAGAGATGCACCGAGCACTTCACTCACATTACATTTCCTTGACTACCATTACTTGCATGTAGAGAGACAAGGTAAGCCCCAGGGAAGTCACTCAACTTTAGCATTTGGGGTGATCCCTCCTGCACTTCCCCTCAGAAAGCTTCAAAAGCAGCTGTTTTCACAACCCAAGTGCTAAAAGAGTAGGATGCTGTGACAGAGCAAGCAGGACTATGGCTACCTGGCCAGGTGCCTCTGTCAGAAACAGATCTTGGTCTCCTGTGTAAGAAGCATGGAACGGTGGAGGAAAAAGGAGAGGAAGTCTAGGGCAGTTGTAGTTTTACAGTGTCCCTTTTCAGCTTGCAAACTGGAGATAAGAGCGGACACCCTTTATGATGGTGTGGAGAAATCAATACATTTTTATTGATTCCTGGAGCTGCAGAACTCTCACCCAGCACAAGTACAGGGGTCGGAGTATGACTGCACGACTGTCCTGCTACACTGTGACTGTGCTTCTCAGAAATCGTGCTATTTGATTCACCAAGGATGAAGTCTGCTCCATTACATGACTGCAGCAGCAGCAGCTGACCCAGGATCCCCTCTCAGCAGGGCAAGTTAGGCTGCAGGCTATCCACTGCACTGGCAGAAACTGCCACAAAGCTAGTGGCAGCTGCAGCTGAAGGCACAGCTTCACATATGGAAAATACTTTCTTTATAAAGGAATATTTTCAAACAATTACACAGAGCCTATTGAAATAATGAATGTTATTCCAAAAGAAAGAAAGAGGTCCACAAAGTTGCATCTGAAGAATGACACAGAAGTAGAAACATCAAAACAAAACAACCTGGAAAACGAGCTAAGAACTGGCACATTCAAAACAGAATGAAATTAAGGACTTGGAACAAGCATCTAGTTTGGAAACAAAAGGAACTGGCAACAAAAAATCCCCAACCAGTCAGACTTAAATGAAAATGAAATTAATGAAAACTGGAGTGTGAAAAATAATTGAAGCAGACTTGTAAGGTTTACATTTAGTTTACGTTTCTGTAAATTCTCAAAAAATATCAGTGAAAGTCTCTCAAAGTTGTTTTGATTTTGCAGAAACATTAATTTACTTAATTAGCATTTTCAACTTTGGTTGGAAAATTTCTGACCTGCTTTGACTCCACTGAGACGGTGTTCATCAGCAAAGTGTGAGGATCTGTTGCCATTTTCAGTTGCTATGAAGCTATCAAAATGGTGTAAAACTTACTGGAAGGTCCTTTCAATATTATGGCCCACCTTTTCAGGTGACATTTTATAGTTGATTCGATGGTGCAGCGATGGACCTGACCTTTGTGTCATGCCTTTCATTCCCTGTTTCTTCAGCAGAGTCCATTATCACTTGCTCCAAATTCCTTCAACTCTCCTCTTTGACTTTGTGTTACTTTCCACTTCATTCCCAGATTGCACTGCCTAACACTCTACACCTGCTTTTGATGTCACCAAATAGGGACAATGACTATAAAGTTATTTCCCTTTACAAGTCAAACCTGGAAGGTCTCTCTGTTGTTTTGAAGGTCTCTATTTCCATTGCTGGTGTAAGTGTCCTTGTTGTTTTTCCCACTAGTGAAGAAAGGGCAAATGTCATATTCACTGAAGCAAAGACTTTGCTTTGAAGCGGTATTGATTTTTCCTTTTCCCTTCTGAAGCTTTGCCAGGCTCCATAAAAGCATGTCTCTTGTTCAGAGACTCTTTGGACTGAGAGACAACCGGGGCAGCAGAACCAGCGGGGCGCAGTGGGAGGTTAGGGCATCTGGTGGGGAATGACAATTATGACAGCAGCTAGAAAAAGAAAGAGGTCATTTTATTTTTAACCGTACTGCGAGAACAATTCTGGACCAGAACAAAGCCAAATGGGAAACGCAGCTTAAATTCCAACTTACAATTCCTCCTTGTCTAAACCTGAATATGAACATTTTTCTAGGGTTCGCCTGTTGGCAGCAAGACACTGAGACCACCAGAAGCGACAGCTTGGCTGGAGGCTTATCCACAAGGGTGACAACAGATACAAGCCTTACACAGCACTGTGTTGGAGCAGCAGCATCATACGGACCTGCACAGAACTTCTGAATGAAGGTCCGTTACTACGAGAGACTCCTGTTTGAGATCTGAGTTGCTGTGTTTAGAGCTAGCTCATGCAATGCAGAAATAGCTGATGGCATTTATTAAGGTCACACATATCACAGGGAACCAAAATGTTGCTCTCTTTCCCCAGATGACTCTCTTTCGTAGGTTCCTAGAAGTCTATGACCACATACACATATTTATCATCGGTGCACTGGAGAGTCTCTCGTTAATGAGAAGATGGGTGCTGGCTTTAAGCCTTATTTACAAATGGTGCCTCCCAGCACCTCCAACACTCTTCCATGGCATTTTGTTCGTGCTGACTCACGGGAAAGAATGTCACTTATTGAAACATCAATGCCACTTTTTGCCATGCTTCTGTATTTCTCGGAGCTGTCAGGCTGGGAGAGCTGGTCTTCCAAAGCTCAGTAGATAAACAGCTGCTGCTGGACCTGCATGTGATATTACAGCAGCTGCCTTTCGCAGAGTAGGTCAAGTAATAATTATATTAGATTTTCCGACAGTTCTTGGTTTTTGTGAAATTTTTACCTACTACCAGGAATTAAATAACAACAAAAAGAATTATTTCTAATGCTAGTGTGATCTCACAGTCACAAGAAGTAAATCAATCTAGTGCCCCCCTCTTATTACCTTTTTCTATTCAATCCCATCTCCCACTCAGAAAGTTCTTTAAAACCTAAAAATCCATAAAATGGCTTCCAGATTCTCAGCTATTTTGAGAACTGTGCATATGCGACAGCTGGAAATGAGACTTTTTTTTTTTTTAAACACCTGTGAAAAAAATGTTATCAACAGCAATGAGAGGGTTCTGTTGATTAAAGGATGTTTTCTGCTACTCATTTGTAAGGGAAATGATTCATTAAGTGCTGTCTGAAAACCATCTTCATTTTGAATAAAAGGAAAATGGTTTGTGGTCCCAAAATGGGGCTTACAGGAATAGCTTGAGCACCCCCCACCACCTCTGATGCTGACCTGCACTTTGCACACCAGCACTGCTCCAGCTGGTGATGGCACTTGTCAATGCTCTTCAGCCTCCCCCAGCATGGCCATCACGAGCTGCTGCTTCGTCTTCCCCCTACAACCAGCTGTGCCTGTCTGCGCAATTTTGCAGTCTCTTTCTCCAAGGATGGGGAGTATCTCAAAGCTGTGACACCCTGCACAGGGGAAGAAAAGCAAAACTGATACTGTTTGCCCCGTCAGGACCCAAGCACAGCAAGTAATAAATACACGGAAGCTATTTCAGTGTCCTGGGTCAGCTTTGACTTTACACAGTTTCCTGCAATACATTTCAGGGCACATCACACTCTTGACTTCTGCACCGGTGTTACCCATCCAGTTCTCCGTGTACATTTGTTTTCATTATTTGTGCCCTCTCCTGCTGTTTTTTCTGACAAGCCTGGGATCTGAAAGCTGCTTTCCCAGACCTTTAGGTAACACCGCATCATCAGCTGTACCGTGTATGGAAGGCTGCAGCTTGAATTTGTTTTCACGAAAGGCACATCACAGACCTGCCTGATCAGCAGTTACCTAGTTTGCTCACACTAGACAGAGTCAATTTACAGACCACGCCTGCTGTTGACCCTGCTGTCTGCTCTGGATTATTGCAGTCTGCCTCCGCTTTCTGAAACTAAATGTTAGCATTTTAATTGCTGATTTTAACTCTTGCCTGACTGGGCACAAGCTGATGCTGTTATAGATCTCCCCAAGGGAAGCAAGAGGTTCCGCATAGAAAAAAAGAGCAAGAGTGGGGTTGCCGGTAGTATCAAACTGGGTTTGTGACAGTCCTGTCCATCTTCCACAGATCATTGAATGGCAGTGAAAAAGGCCAGGTACCGCTGTCCCCTCGCTACCTCTGCCCAGTGTGCACACACCATCGTGTGGCAGAGACTGCAGCTCTTGGAACGCGATGCCTCATAGGAATGCCAGTTTCATTCAAAGCAGCTCTGAGGTTCTTGTTGCTTCTGAACGAGCTTGTGGATGTTGCAGGATCTATCTTGTGGGTAGGTATCTCAGGCTTGCACGTGGGAAATGCTCAGTGCGGAGATTACAGATCATGAAGTTTTATTGCTGTTCTTTCTATATTTCATGTGTCTCCAACAATAAAAAGGAAAAACTGTTCCATTCAGAATCAGAACTGTAATATAATTTGCAATAATTTTGAAAAATATAAATAATATATATGAGGATAGTCTAAAGGTATTACTTATCCTTACCAGCCTGCAGAAAGAGGCTCTTTCCAGTGTCAGTGCTGTCTTTTGAGAACCCTTCTTGATTTTCCAGTGAGACTTTCACACTGCTGAGACAACCCATCGAGCTATGGAGTGTTTGTGGTCTAAAGATGAACAATTGTTTTACACTATCATAATTCTTGTACAGTACACTTGTATTCCAGTGTGACTTGCAATGACCAACTTGAAGTGTGTATGTGTTACAGCCTCATAACATCCTCGGGTTGTGCGTCACTAACATCAACAAGGCAAAGACATTTTTAAACGTTGAACTAGAATATTTGAGATTTCTTGTTTCATTATATATACCTTTAAGAATGAAGAAAGAGTGATATTAATGTAAATTTAATTGCAGAAACTATCTGTCTGAATGCCATCAGGGAAATTCCTGTTGTCAAGGATGAAAGACAAGATATGTCCCATTTCCTAAAAGTGCTCTTCGTCAACTTTGTGAAAGCCAAACAATGCTGATATGCAGGTAAGCGTGCTGCACAAGCTCCTTACCTCTCCTCCTCAGAAAATGCCACGTACAATGCAAGATGGAAGCAAGGGACGCATAGGTAACAGTTTCAGTATCAAAAAAGTTTATTTTTTGCTGGTTCAGATGTGAGCCATATGTAATCATACCCGCCCTTAATCCAAACAATGCTACTGTAAACCAAAGTCTATGTCTAGTTAACCATAGTTGGGTTAACTAGATGACAACTTCTTGGCAAATTCTTCAAATAAATGTAAGTTCCTAGAAGATGTTAGAGTCAGTGATTCTCACGAATGCTCACAGCTCTTCTCTGAAATTCAGAATTTTCTAGCTTTGACCTCTGATCTGGGAAAACCGTTTTACAGAAGCCTTATAGATCAACAGGATGGATGTGCACTTGATGGTGATCACACCACGGGTAGTCCCCATTAGCTGTTGCTTTTCATATTGATCTCTCCTCTAAACAGATCATGTTTAGAAGTTTCATGGGCAATGAAGCCATCAATATCTGTCAGGTTTTACACCTCTTTGACCTCAACATGTGGCAAATATTGCTATCAGTTTTACCTGGTTTGTGTTCTGTTTGGTTTTAGTTTTCCAGTTAATCTGGTTGGAACATGCAGCATGAGGTTCAGATGTTTGAACAAATGCAGCCAAAGGCATTCATGTAACTCCTCGCTAAGACAGACGTGATCACATTTTGCATCGTTCTCTTAATATTAATGATTTCCAGGACAACAATCAGTTCACTCTCCAGTAAAGTAAGTTTACAATGATTTAAATAAGCATCACTCTTAAGCATGTTTTTATAAATCATGTGGTCCTAACTGTTTGTCAAATAGATGCCAGAGACCACGCCGAAGTCTAAAAACACTCAGGTAAACCCTTCTTCACGTGCTTGATATCAATCCATCTATTGTACATCTTCATGCTCAACACAGGTTACAGTAGTGCAGCTCACTGTGACTCTGTAACGAGAGGCTGCTAAGCTGACAGAAATAATTTGTTATGCTGCTCACAACTAATAAACCCCCTTTTGCTTTTGGGCAGGTTTTGAAAATACAGCTCTCATCCTTTCACATGTGAACTCTCACTGTTCCTACCATTTCTTATAGTCCTTAGACAGAGGTTTGAAGCCTACAAACACACTCAAAACTAGAAGAAGAAAGAGAAATGTCTGACTACATTTAAAGAGGTCTCCACTGCACCAGAACAAGCAGCTAGTCTTTTTTGTTAAGTATAGCTCTTCAGTGTTAAATGCATCTAAACCCATACTAACTTCTGAGAAGCATCAGCCTACCTTGATCAAAGAAGCTCCAGCTGGCAAAACACAGCAGTCTCACCACGTGCTACAAGAAGCCTCCATTTCCGCTGGTGTGCCAGGCTGCTCAGTAGTGGTTTGATCCCCAAAATTCACTCCTCTGGGCTGATCTTTCTCCTCCTGTTCTTCTTCCCTGCTTTCTCTCCCCCACAGTATTTCTCTGTTCTGCATTTCCACTTTGCTAACTCACTCCTAACAAAGGTTACCCCTCACAAAGTGATATCACATGGAGTAAAATTATGTCACCCCCATAACTGTGCCTTCTCTCTTAAGAATCTTGGAGCTATTTAGAGAGATAGAAGAAAGAAGAAGAAAATCTCCAGCTCATCTAGCCATCCCAAGGCAGAACCCATTCTGAAATGCATTCATACGAACCTGCCCCAGTCTTAACTATGCTTCTCATTGGAAAGCCTCTACAGCGTGCAGTTTTTAAAGTGAGGATTGTTCATTATATCATGCCGCCTCAGAGTCTCTGCAATTTAATTCTTATCACTGCTGGTCCTATTCCCTTAGCCATTGGCACTATGGTAATAAAATAAACAATGGGTGTGAAAAGCTATCACGCAAATAAAACAAATAAGTATCAATAGCATACATATATAAATAAATGCTTTACCTCATAAAAAGGTTTCAGGCTTTCGTTGTTAAGTGTATCTGAAGGACAAAAGGGACAGCAATTTTTTTCACCTACTTTTGGCTCCCTTAGTCAACAGGGAAAACCAGACACTGGTACACCATGATTTATCCAGTACTTACATCCCCCCTCTTAGAACTTCAGGTAAGGTCTAGTCAGCTTCCTTACACTGGTCACCCAATATTGGTAGTTAAATCTAGGGAAGAAGAATTTAATCCTGATAACCTTCTATATCCAGCTAAAAATCTACAGCAAAACCACCCCCCACAGGCACATTCAAACAATCAAGCCCTGCTTCTGCTCTTTAAGAAGGGAAACAAAGGCCTGTTTTTCAAGTTATAAAACAGTAGGAAATTGGGTTCGATGCTCCACATCTGTAATTCATTCCCTTCTGCTAGGGAAGGGGCTCATCTTTCTCAGGTGCAGTCAATAGGAATCTTGCTGTTTACTGCAGTGGGGTCAGCAGGAGCTCAGCTCTGTGCAACAGCTGTAGCCTAGATACAGGCACCACGACAAAGCTTGCTTGAGAGCAAAGATATTAGTGTCCATGCAGCCAGGAAAAATACTGCAACGCTCATCTGAAGTGAGCTAGAAACTATTCATAGCCTCTTTAAGCTTTTTGATCTAGCAAGCAGCAAGTTCACAAGTCAAGACTTATTTCTAGAAGCACATCCTTGCCTTTGCTTGAGGTTGGCTTTTATCTCTGAAATTGTACCTCCAGCATCTTTCGGATGGAAAAATTACCATCTGACCTGTGTGTGAGGAGAATTCAGTGTGAACTTCCTGGATCATGCCTGTCATTATCGACTGAGGGGATTCTTGTACCTACCCCCAAACAACTGGTCTTGGCCATGCTAGATGCTAGAGATACTAGAGGAGATGGATTTCCATTCCCATCCCAAATAGCAATTCCTCTGTGGCTGGACATTCGTAAATTAATAGAGGAGTTTAGTCTCCAGAGCTGTCTGGAGACACTGCTTTCTTTCCAATCAGAAGGAACAAGAAGACTGATAAAAATAAATAAATAAAACAAATAAAACAAAATAAATAAATAAAACAGAGATTTAAAGTATTTCAAATATTAGCATTTGTGTGAGACAGTAGTAGTAACAATGTGAGAGGGCATGAAGAAGAATAAAATTGCGCTTATCACACAAACAGTTTAAATAAAACAACCAAAAACTTAAGAAAATAAATTATAACCAAAAGGATTCGGATAATATACTTTTTGAGTAAATGATGAATGCATTAGAGAGAACAAACTGCACCTAGCAGTAGTCCATACTGAGGCAACTCTAAAAAACCAGAGAATTTCTAGTTTTAAAATAATATCCCTGATTTGAATTGTAGAATGGAGCCAGGAGAACCATGGGACAAAGGGGAATTCACACGCAGTATTACAACACAGTCAAATTCTAGTAACCAAGTGGCCCTTTTAGGATTAAGATAAACTGCATCGTTGAAAAAGGATTACTTGTTTCTTTAAAACGGAGTTAAAAGAACCTCCAATATATAAACATTACCAATATTTTATTAAATTTGACAATGTATCTCCCTTCTTTTGTAAGCCTGGCAGAATTTGCAAGTGTTTTCATACTTCCTTGGCGTGTCTCAGAGCTACAGTTGGGAGTGTTTTTCTGGAGAAGTCTCCTTTCTTGAACTTAACCCTGCCCTTTCCTCCTGGACAAGGAAGGAGGAAAATTCTGAACAAAGCTCCTGGCTGTGGCAATTCAGGTTGTATCCTTTCCCAGGTTCTGGTGAGCCTTCGGAGAATCAAGACACCCAAATGTGCCTGTAGGGAAAAAAAAAAAAAAGGCAAAAACCCCAAACCCCAAAACCTGGCTTCATTTTCTGATCTTGGACACTGAAATCATGAGAAGAAACAAATGGTTCCTATTATCTTCATCTTCTATGAAGAGCGAGGTACACTTATTCCAGTTACTGACTGGGGAGAGAAAAATACATTTACAGCAAAGTGATGAACATTAAAGAAAAAATCAACATGGGAGTCTCTGGCTGGCCAAGAGTAACTGGTTTTGGATATTACTTACCTTTTTCAGTGAAGGTCTGCGTTTCCACTTCCATGAAATTGCTCTAGACTTACCTGTATGCAAATGAGAGCAAAATTTATTCATCTGCTTAGCCAAATTTCACCACTACATAGGAGCAACCTTGTGAAAAGTAGAAAAACAACACTGTCCAACCATATCTTTATCATCAATCAGTAAAATATTACATGACTTCTTCCGAACATGTATTGGGTGACAAAAGAACCACATACTATTTTTAGAACCTGTCATATAGTCTTAATTGCTTTGACTTACGGCCGAAGTAATTTCTACAAATTAATGGACAAAGTAGATACATTGTACATCTCAACCTCAAACTGCCTCCTGCCAGAAGGTTCTGCCCAACCACTCATTTTATTCCAGGGAAGATTTACATCAAGTATATTGTTGCTGGGTCTGGCCCATGAGTACTTTACAGTCACAACTTTTCTTCTTCTGTCCTTCACACTCAGGAGATACAATCATGCTCCAGAGCCATATGGCCACACTGACCCAGTGCTAAGAGCAAGCTCACAAGACCTACTGAAAAATAAGGTGTATCAGCTGATTTTGCAGTGTCACAGCGATGTCTCTTTTTGAGAAGAACTGTCTGCATTCATCCACTGAGCACAAGTACCTGACGGTACGCACTCCTCTTTGCAGAAATACAGATGGATAAATAACGCAGGGAGGTCTGGAAACATCCAAAGGCTCTTAGAAGCCATGTCATAGCTGTTTAACTTTTCTATGGACCTCCCAGGAGGACCTCCCAGATTTCTGAACTATCTTTCTTTTAGTAAAGTCGACAGTGAAATTCTCATTAACTTCCACAGCAACTGAACAAAATCACTACATGCAGAATTTATCTTTTTTTTTTTTTTTTAAAGAATGTAGTTAAAGTGTTATCAGCTCCCACAGTCTTTCATGAACCTCTTGTTAATTGAGCTCTAGTATTATCATCTCTGGTTGTCAGCATTATCAGCTTCTGTTAGAAAAAATTTACTAGCTCTTACAGCTGTAAAGCAGAAAACCCAGATACCAACTACCCAACCCTAGAGACTTAAGAACTTCACATTTATTATTTTATTTAAATGGCATCATTCTGAAGCTAAACTTATAAATGCTGAGTGCCTGGCATTGCTGACACTGAGAGGGGAAAATTCAGATGACAGAGGAAATTCAGCTATTTCTGTCCTGAATTTACAGCAAGCGTGTGGCCCAGTTGTCTGCCTCTTGTAGGGTGGAGCGGAGCGGAGCAGGCTTACAACTGCTGGGAAGTGTCATTGTGTCTTTGACATATAGGTGAACATATAGATTTGAGGATCAGACAGCACCAAATGTTCCTTTTAGCAAAGATTTTAACATAAAACTTACTACAGCATGTTAAGGCTGCAAACTGTGGTACAAACCTTTTCTTCGCCGCAGCATAATTTCCAGGGTTTTTTTTTTTATGTAGAAGGCTCTTACTTTCCTGAATTTTGGAATTGCATACGAATAACTGTAAGCATAATTTAAAGCCCATTTTAATGCCTGATAGCGCTCATGAATCAGGTAGTTATACTGGTAGTCATTTATGTGAGTGGGTGTTCACACGCGTGAGAAGATACGCAGAATTGGAGGGTGAGGTGAGCCATGATGAACATTAAAGGTCTGGTAGCAGATCGATAGCTGGTGTAAATTGTCAGGCCTTCATCGATTTCAATGGTCCTACGATAAATACTAATTCAGCGGGTGCTAAAAAAAATGTCATCAGCTGAGCGTCCGGTCAATAACAGTGGGGAGCGCAGAAAGAGGTATTGGTGTTACCTCCGCACTGAGCACTTGCATTTACCTTTGAACTGACTCTGCAGAGTGCGGAAGGGTAAAATTCTCTGTTTCTTCACGTATTTTGAAATTTCCTCTACAGGCTGGAGCGTGCCTGTGGGTACGCACGTGGAGAGAAAGATGCATACGCATACAAGGAAGCATTGTCTGTGACAAACAAATGCCTACACGGCTTCTATGCTGTGATGGTACTTTTATCTTCAAATGAAAAAAAACCCAACGCACATTTCAAGATACTCTATGAAAATCACTTGTACAGATTTGTTGCGCTCCTAGGAGGTTTTTCATTCATCCCAGCAGCAAGGGAAACTAAACTCAGAATAGGCTTTAATCCACAATTTACACACAATAGTTAAATTCCTTTTAGAAACTAAAGCTTATTACAGAAATTACAGTTTCCTGTGTGTATGAATTGCTGAGAATTATAATATCAATGAGAAGGAATGAAGCCAAGTTGCACATAAAACTCTGCACTTCCTCGGTGATTCTCAACATTCTTTTCTAAACGTTTTCCACCAGATAAACTTCATTACCTTGTTCTAACCATTTCCCATTTTGCAAAGTTAAGTTTTTACTGAATCTGTAAATAATTATACAACAGCATTAGGAGAACGTGCGAGAAAAGGGACTTCATGCGTGGCTGGTGTTTAACTCATTGATTCTGCGGCGTAGCTCTCTTGAACGCCTCATCCAATGCCGCTGTTTTCCAGTGTGCACACGAATGTATTGATGTGCCAGAATTAAATCAAATTAGAATGTTTAGCGTAAAAGCCCGTTTGCCATGTTTCAAATTGTTCATATTTATTCGGAGGCCTCCGAAGGACAGCTTTATCTTATAGCGTTGTTATTTCAAATAGAAAAAGAGATGTTTAGTGTTATTTGGAGACAGAGCCTTAGCTTACAGACTGAAAAGGGGGAGAACTGCTGCAACAGACGCTTTGGCAAGAGCTTGGAATGAAAAATAACAAAACCTCTGCAGAGAGTTTCCCATTAGTTTAATTTATTTGGGAGCACTTTTTCAGAATAATAATTAAATTATCTCACGTTCGCTTACATTAAAAAGCGATCACCTGTAACAGGTCGTTACTAGAAAAAAGGCGGGGGGGCGGGGGAGCAGGCCAATATTTTAAACTAACACCACGGGAAAAAAACAACTACAAACATCAAAGGAATGCCATGATGTTTGACGGTTTCCTACGAAATAAGCTGTTTCATCTCTTAGTGAAGTTGGCGACAGAAATTCCAGCATTTTCAGGGCAGCGGTGTCTTTAAAGCTGTAACATGTTTAGTTGTTAGACCTCTAGTCATCTGGTTTTCAGGGTGTTCCAATAACCGAAATACCCCGAAATTCCAGTCTTGTGACACAGCAATCCACGTTTAGTACCGCCAACAAAACCAGCCACATTTTCCTATGGCACAAGACATTCAGTTGGTTCATCCATGCCCTGCACGTCTTCAGTGGGTGGAGAATACCACGTATAACCGAGATACCATTGAACAAAATGAGGTTTTATCTGCTTTATTTCTCCTAGAAATGTCAGCACAGCACATTATATTGCCTGTAATTTTAAAAGATAACCGAGACAATGATTCCATTGTTATTTTTTTTTCTCAAAATGGTAGAATACATTTTCTTAAAAAGGTCTGAAAACATATTTACAAAAGTGTGAAAGCAATAAATGCAGGATTTTATGTTTTTACTGAACTTCCAAAGACTGCCTGATAGTCTAATTTTGTTGGAAGTCTGGTCCAAGGATGATACAAAAAATTAAATATCACACCCGGATTTGCTTTCTTGTAGGCTACCTTGGAAAAGAAATAAACAGATAAATATTTTTAAAAGAACAAACTTATATTCCATGAAGCGTAATGATGATATTCCAAACCCGTTTCCTATATTTTTATTTTGTTTCAGCTTTAAACCATCTCTTGGTCTTTCTTAATGCCGTCTTAAAACGTGGGACACCATCTTACTTTTGGAAAGCCGGCTGCTGTAACGTAATTATGAAGTAGCCACTAAACCATCAGTCACAGTATCTGCATCACAGGGATGGACGTTTTGTTTCTCAAACAGGAGGGATAAAATCTGAGTTGTTGCCTTCATTTCCACATTTTAAATACTGTTGGCTGACAGAAATAAAGTGTAGTGTCATGCTTGGTTTACCTAAATCATTTATTTTGTAACTAATAAAAGTAAACAATTACCAGATACTGTATATATAGAGATATATAGATATATGGCCACAAATAAACTATAGTAGAAAGTTATTTTGGTTTTGATAAAGTTAAGAAAAGCACATAAAATCATATTTCATGAATATCGTGTTTTATGGCCATCAATATTTTTGTATTTTTTTTTGTTTTGTTTCATCAACATAGCAAAATACAATCTTCCTATTAAACAATAATTATCAGATGGCAGACAATTCTTTTTATTGGTTTACATTGGCAGGTCACAGTCTAAAAGCACAACCACATCAGGCAGAAATTGCACACAGACCGCCCTGGATTTTGAAGACTATTTTTTATGCTTCTACCGAAAGAGCTTAATTTAAAACTGGGGACTGTAAAAAGCACTAATTAAATATATGGATTTCTTCTTTTTTTTTTTTTTTTAATAGCTAAATAAAATGGCTTTATTTTGCTTTCAGCTTCAGTTTTAACACGTGTGCTTCGTGTTAGCAAACACACTTCAAAATTCCTAGCAATCGGTTGTAAAAGTTCAATCACCCAAGTAAAACCCAGGTGATTTATTTTCCATCGCGGAATACTGCAGATTTATTTCCATTAGGCCTGTTGCTTGCTCTTTTTTTGGTGTTGATATTTGCATTTTTAACCTATTCCTGAAAACCAGGGGAGATGATTGGCGGGTAATACTATGCCATCATAGTCACAATGTCAGTATTTCTGTAAGAAATGGTTGTAGGTGGGACTGCCCACAAATACGCAGTTGTGTTAGTTGTAGAAGGCATGTTCATGTCTTCAAAAGCCAGACTGGTCTTAAGATATTACTCTTAATTTGAGACAGTTACCATTACTTCATTAAAAAATGACAAAACAGCAATAAACATTTTAGCTCTTTAATGAGCAAAGATCAGGTCTCTTAGCATTGGACTAATATTCGTTATCCAGATTATCTTTATTTCGCTCGGTGACCAGTAATATGGCCAAGAAGTACAAAGTAATTTTCCATCAAGTAGTATACAATTTTTGTGTGTAATAAGCTTTCATTCTTGAAAAAGAGTAACTGAAAAGAAATGTTTCTGTTACTGCAGTTAGTTTGTCAGAGAAAGTTCTTCGCATTATCTTACAAACTATCAAAATTGCTAGTAATTTGAAAAAATGTAAAAAAAAATCACGTAACTTTAGTCTAATAGAAATATAGTACAGGTAAGAGAGAAAGTATTTATCAGGGATGTGCTCTTAAGTCCATCTCAATTATTTCTTTTATATAAATGTACATCTGATTACATATACAAACGTTTTGAAAGGACCGTGGAATATAATTACTGGAAAGCAACAGGGGGATGAAAAATTTCTTGTGATTTTAGAACGTTCACTTCAAATCACACAACATATGTAGTCAGGTTTTAAAATTTCCAGTTGCTGGCTCTCTCCCCGTTCTTACATACCCTCTTTCTCTACAGTGTTGCCATCTGGTCTTGAGAATTCGTTTGTATGGCAAAGCTCATGTATAGCAGAAAGGGAATTAAGTTTATATCGAAGTATTGTAAGTAAACTTTGTAACATGCAACATGAGTTTAAACAACCAACTGAAAGGTGTAATCAGAACGGTAATATCGGGACATTTTTATATTGCAAAGGATCACTGCAATTCAATTTTTGGACACACTTTACCTTACCGATTTGAACTAAATAGATTGTAACTAAATCACAGCAAATTATACATCCTTCATCAGAGGAGATTCCGTTAAAGTTACAGTTATGTTAGAAATTATTTAGGTGGAAAGGAAGAAGAACATTAATCATACAGATTTTTTTGTCTGGGATGCATATCAGTGAGGGTTCACCGCTGTATACCTAGAATGCCATAAATACCTTTAAGAACTGTTGCAATTCCTTCTATTTCTGAAGCTACCATGAACTATTTTGCTGTAATTACTTTTGCCCCTTTAAAAAAAACTTCTTTAGGTTGTGCCAATTGATGGAGAAAGCTTGTATTAAAAACTCCAATGGGATGAGAAGAAATTTAATTACGGCTTAATCAGCAGCACAGCCACCAAGCATATAAATTATCATGCACATCGTGCTAAAAATATCCATTTTCCTTTATTCCCACAACTTTTATACTGACAGCACTTATGTGATAATGTTGTACCTGCCAGGCTGTAAAACTTCTTTGACTGGCAGATTTCAGCATGAGCCCCTTTCTAAGGCCTTAACAGCATTGGTGCTTTGTGTACTTATTCAAATATGTAAATATGGTCTACCCAAGAAAACAGGTCCAAATAAAAAGTGGTGAAAATTAT
Organism: Bucorvus abyssinicus; assembly: GCA_009769605.1. Classification (NCBI taxonomy): domain Eukaryota; kingdom Metazoa; phylum Chordata; class Aves; order Bucerotiformes; family Bucorvidae; genus Bucorvus; species Bucorvus abyssinicus. The sequence goes on along the minus strand of CM020035.1, from coordinate 6,269,344 downwards.
CTGACATTCCATTAGTGTGTCCCTTGTGCATATTTATAGGTTTTTAAAATTTCAGTCATAGTTCTTTCCCGTTTGTGTTGCACATGCCTAATTCCATTATGTAACTTAAATCTTCAAAAAATTAATACTTGAATGTGAATGAAAAAGTATCATTCAGGACAACTGCTTCAAGCAATTGCAAACAGTTGGGTTTTTTGTTTTGTTTTTTCTTTTGTTTGTTTTGTTTGTTTCTTAAGTTCATTTGATATATGTACAATTCATTTTTTCCAAAACCCCAGAAGTTCTTGATATGTATATTCACATAATATTCTTCCATATTTAAATAGTAAGAGTCTTGTAGGTTGAAAGCCAAGTAATCTTCAGTAATATCGCCTACTGTAATCCATCAAAAAATAAAGTTTGTTTCGTCTTGTCTGGCTATACCCTGGTTGTTGAGTGTGAATGGGGGTGGGGATGAGGATGGGGCAGAGTATTGTTCTGTCCGCCGGTAAATGTGTTGAATGTGTGTAGGGGTTGAATCCCTGGTATAGTGTTGGGGATCATTGTGATGGTGTTGGGTGTCATTAAGGGGATATCATCAGGAGACCTTCTCATAGCTAGCGTGTAGTCTGGGGGACAGGCGGTCCGAAGAACCACCTCATGTGGATGGATGGACTCACATTCATGATCCAAGTCAGTGTGCTTCATTTGGAGGGACATTATCTCCTCTTCTTGTGCATGGGTAAGATCATTGGTAGTAGTACGTTGTGGGCTACATCTCCTATGAACATCATGTCTCCGCTTGTCTTTTTTGTAGTACAATGCTGCAAAGGCCAAAATGTTCAGGAATAGCAAAGATGCACCAACTGCAATAGTAACGCTCAATTCTGTTGAATAGTCCCTTTGATCCACTGAAAATGGGCTTGGTTGTTGTTTGGGATCATCTTGTTTGGCTGTAGGAAAGGCTGAAGTAACAGAAACAGAATTTTTCCTTGTTGGTCTGAAAGTATTATCAGTTGATGGCACTTTAGTTGTGGTAGAGGTATACTGTGAGATGTCGTTAAGATTGTGCAGATGAGGTACCAGTTCCAACCAAAGGTTCACTTTATTGGCCCTATAATGTTCTTTAACTCGTGGTTTTAATCCAATGTGAAGATACAGTTGGTCTTTCTGAGAATATCTGGTCCATGCTACTTCTTCAAAACGATTTGGTTTTGTATGAATGAATTTTGTATCTTGCGGCACTGGTTGATTTGGGTCACTAAAAAAAAAAAAAAAAAGGCATAATTAAGATTTCATACTTAATGTTTAAGTCTGCTTTTGGACAGAGCAAAATGCTTTTTCCAAAAATTAGGGGCCTAAATGCCCTTCTTTTACATAGACTTCAGTTGCCAAGATGTGTCTCTCACACTGACATCTTTTGCTGCTGAGGACAGACTGCCTGCAACGTGGTAACGCAGGCAAATGTCTCTGACAAGACCAGTGTGAGAGGACATTAAGCTCTGCTTTTCTTTTATAGTGACATAAATCTCATAAAGCTCAGCATTTCAGTTCCTGAGCAGTGTCTGCAGCCTTCCAGAGGTGAAAGACCATGGCAGGGCATAACTCAGTAGAACACATCATGACTTGAGTCCAATGGCCGAAGGTAGAAAAGTGTTTTGAACTAACAGTGAGAGAAGAATTAATGGAAATTACAAAACTTTTCAAGATTCAAGTCACATATTTTGTGGTCAGAAGTGTCAATTTAAAACAAAACGCATTACTAAAATAAGCTGTATTCTGTTTGATGCAACATTTACATAATATTTTGTCTCGTGGGATGAAAACATTATCAGTGTTGTGCTAAAGTCAGTTACTAATTTTTAACTATACACGTATGTTTAATGTTTAGTTTTGCACTTTTCTGGGGATCCCTGAATTATATTTGTGCCCAAAGTATTTTTTTTATTTCTTCACGCAGAATATTCGCAAAGATATTTTTTCCTCTTTTTGCTAGAATGTGTGAGCGAGCTGAGGGACATTACAATAAACATAAATACACAACCCAGTTCTTAATCTCATATTCAACCTACAAGTACAGCGGCATTCTCAAGGGAGATAACCAAGGGAAAGCACCCCATCATTATATCCTGAGTTTATGTACAAGACTGTTCATTTTCTGGTACTCACCCAGTTTTTGCGAAGTTTGTCCAGTACGTCATCACCACCGCACTTAGCATGACATCATTTTTGGAGAAATTACAAGGAAATAATTCAGTAGGACCAATCATGGGGATTCCTAGTACGTAAGGAACCTCATCTCCATGGGCTGCATCTGCCCACGCAGGTACCTGATCTGTCTGGCAATGATGGTAGAAGGCATAGAAATACGTAGGCGATCCAAAATTTGAGTGAAGATCTGCTGTAGCCACTGCTGGTGCAACCCACTGGTGATCAGTAAACAAAGCCAGCAGTGTTTTTCTTCTGGTCTCCGGATTGTGTCGATCTGCCCAGTCCGTGTACATAAATTTAATAGTTTCCCTCAATATATCTTTGCCTTCAGGGTATCCGTATAAGTTATCGACAAAATTAGAAACTGCAAAGTCAAAATCACTAGCTGATATGCCATCTTCGCTATCCACAATATTTTCAACAAATTTTAACCCTTCCCCTTGGTTAACTCCCAACATGATGTCGTAATTGAGGAATTCTCCTTGTTCCATCAGTATCTGAGGATCATCTGGTATGACATCACCATCAATTACTGGTCCAAAGGCTATATGGTATCTTGCTGGTTGAATGTCCTGGTCAACAAGTTCTCTATAAGGCTTCTTCTGTAGACATTCTACCAATTCTACAGTGTCTGACATGTTGCAACCAACTTTTGTAGCCAACATCCTGGCGTATTTTGCAGGCTGAAAACTAACTGCCCAGCTGGAGAGAGCGGTTCCGCTTTGAGCTATTGCTCTTTGAAAAAGTCCTGTGGGGAGAAATATTTAAAAACTACTGAAGTGACCTTGAAGCAGCTACATACTTGAAAGAAAAACTTTAACAGAAGAGATACTTGAATCTTAATAGTACTTAAATACACAAAGCGGTAAGGTCTGACTGTCATTGTACCTACAGGTAATGTATACAAAATAAATGCAATATGCGCAGAAATTGAAGCAAATGATTCTACCTCAACATAGTCCAGCTGAGGAACAGATTTTCAAAAGAAACTCAGGTAAAAAAGAGAATTGCATTACCTTCTGCAGGATAATTCTATGACAGCAATTCCTAAAGTTAAAGCAGTGTATAGGTTGGAGGAAAAGCCAGCAAGTCTCTGAGAGGTACTGCATTTCTGGATATTTTTCAAGCCATCAGCAGCAAGTGTGCGTACAGCAATGTGTTAAATAAACCTAATATACCACCTTTTTATGTTTTGTTGGGGATTAAACTTGGTTTCAGAGGTGCAGTGCGTTGGAGTTGTATATCATAGCAAAAGTTTATATTCTGAGGTAATAGATGAGAAGGTACCAGGCAGCTATTAAATTTACAAGTGTCTAAGAGTCAAGATCCTCTCGTTAGGAGTTTTTTTAATGAAGGTTTATAGTGATCACACTCACATAAAAAGGGAAATGATGTATTTTACACTATTTAGCTTTGTAATTCAGAGATTTAAACATATGTTCAGGTATTCATTTAGGGAGGAGAGAGTATGATCTGGCACTGCAACTTGTAGCAAATCCCAAAAGACTTCAGTGCAATTAATTTGAAGTTATGTTATTTAACTATCACTCTGGTCCAGGAATTCTACTCATAGAAAGAACAGAATATGTTTAAATTGACATTTTCCTCTCCTTTCTGTAAGCATTTCTGAGCATATTCTGGATGAAAGCCTCATGCCCTTGCAATCAATGAATCAATCACATTTTTTTGCTATTGACTTTAACGCAATCAAAACTCCACTTCTTGTGCTCCCTTTGTGTTGGGGCTTTGCCTTTCCCCACTCCGTTTGGACGTAGTCCAGGTTCTGAAAGAGATTTTGAGTCTGAACTGTGCACAAAATAACGCTTATCTCGAATGTCAGAAACTTACACTATATTCAGGTAACTGTGATCTTTCAGGTTTTTTGCATTTTTGTGCAAGTGCAGCTAGTTCATTTCAGTAGCACGTCTTTTTGCAGTAATTACTGGAAAATATTTTATACTGGACCCTATCTCCTGTAGCTCACCGTGGGTAACACAAAATGGTCTATAGCATAAGTTGTGCTGAGTTAAGATAAATGGCTCAGAATTTGTTTTTACTTAAGCTGATAGGCACCTGCCGTAATTCCACTGACTTTGGTAGAGTTGCTTAGGGACTGGAAGTGACATCTGGCCTCACTCAATTTTGCCAAGAACGTACCTTTGGTCCAATGCTTGGTGAATAGCTGGGTACTCCTACTAGAAGAACTGGAGTTAAGGTGCTCAGCTTACCTCAGAATTTTATGCCAATAATGCAAAAGATGTCTTTCGCTTTGATAAGTAACATATTTCTATAGATGATAAAAAAAAATTGCATACTCTCTAAATCAAGTCAGAGACATGCCTCTACAGACTCTGTTGCAGTACCAGACTCTGTACACTCAGAAGTTAGTTGGAATCAGTTGCTGGCAGGAAATATTTTACAAGCCTCTGAGGAATTTTTAAATCATTCTAGACTGTATTAGGTCCAAATCCAAAAGTCTTAAAATCAGATAGGTGTAGGAGCTGAAATATGTAAACTCAAGCCTCTCCTTAAATTTATGAGAAGTCATATCCAAGATATTATTTTCTTGTAAGATATAAGTAAAAAAATGTGAAAGAACTTGAGCTATAAAGCAAGTAAAGATATATTTATTTGCATGTTTACAAGGTCAGATGTTGGGCTAGTATAAATCAGCTCCAAGTCAGTGGAATTACTGCAGAGGATCCAAGCATTGTAATAAATGTAACCAAATGACAAAAATGAATGTTCACGAAGATGTATTTCATGATACTTCATAATGTTTCTTTTTTTGCATATTGTGTAAATCTATTTTTATTGCTTTATTAAACATCTCTGAACACGGACAGAAAGCTACGTGTTAAGAAAAAGCTGATAGAAATACTATGCCTTGCTAAGGGCTACATAAACGTTAAATGTTGGATGAAGTAAAAGTGGTCAAGTCCTCTGGTCAAAAAGTTATCTTAGGAAATGAAACTAAACATCCCTCTTTCTGCTGAAGAATGCTTATGGAAATATTCCATAGTATTCCCTGATCTAGCGGAAAGTGTCCCTGCCCATGGAACTACACGATCTTTAAGGTTCCTTCCAACCCAAACCATCCTGTGATTCCATGATATTCCTCCTCTCAAACCATTTGGTGAAAAAAGAACAACCATATGAAAAATTGTTTTCAACTGTCACACAATTTGTGACAGAAACTGCTACCAGACTGGATGGAGAACTACATTTTTATCTGAAAGTGTGTATGACTGTTATAGCTTATGGGCTTCAGACTGATGGAAAGATGATTTAAATGTTCAATACGACCATCTCACTTAGTGACTCCTATTCAATGTCTCACCAAGGTAAATAATAATAACAATAATAAAAATTTGCATCTATTAATCTACATTTTCGGAGCACTTTCTAAAGATGGGTGCCGTTCTGGCCACTTGCAGATGGGCAGCTATGAAATACGTCTTGAAATACGCTGAATGCTTCATCTCAGCTGCAAAGAGATGCAAAGAGAGCATCTGAACTGACAGCTTATTAAAGAGGCTGGTTGAGAACATGAAACAAAAGTCTTTTTGAAAATGTTAAGATATTTGAAAATGTGTGAAAACTTGAAATAACTTTCCTTATTTGAAGCTGACCAATTTTTATTCTAATACTGTTTTTAATGACAGGTCTAACTGTCTCCAAAGGAAACATAACATATGTGGGGGTGTGGCACATTGTTCTGTTTAATCCAGATTTCAGTAAAGCGTGTTTTTCTTTCTTATAAAAGAAATCCTCAAAAATTTACTTTTACAATTGGATTTTAAGCCATAAACCCTCTCCATTCTCCTCGTGAATCCCTTGTTCTCTATGATGGCAAATTACTGCATCAGCTTCCCCAAACAAATTCTGCTCCTAGCAGAATTCTGGCCATGTGTTAGAATATGAGAGGGTTAAATTTGCTGGTCAGAGGCAACACATGACTGTCCAGATATTGCAAATGTGGCATTTCGCATTAAGGTCATGTTACGTCAAGAAGATCAAGAATAAGATCAAGTAAGAGTTAGGGGAGCATAAACCAGGTCTCCTCATTCAACCTTAAACTAAATCCTCCATGACAAAAGTTATTTTTGTGAGTTCTGATGGAAAAAGGTAGTGCAGAGTGACCCTCAGATTGCAGTGTAATGAGGTAATGCTTACATTTTGTTCTTATAGGCCAGGTTATATATATATGTCCTATTTAACTGCGGGTAGTTATGGGGGGGGGGAAATTACATTAAAATCAGATTGTGGGAATACACAAAAATTTAAACCACAGCCTGTTTTCCACTAGGCTTTTCTAGTAAAAGCTATATTTTTCTCTCATTTAAAATAGTGTTAAGGCCTGACATAAAGAATCTGTCACTTCTGTTGACATCAGTAGGCTCTGCATCGTGACTTCGGGTACATGCAGATCTTTTAACGTCAGTGGAATAATTTTTTTATGACTGGCCAATTAGTTCCCCATGGAGATACAGCAACATAAATTAGTGGAGGATTGTATGCACCAGGCACAGTGTGATGTCCCTGGTAAAACTAAACAATACAGATAAAAAAGTGTCAAAACAGTGAGGCAAAATTCATGTGATCATTAAGCAATAGCCATGCAAATGATAGGAACTGTGTGGAACCGTGGTGCAAAAATCATAGGAAAAAAACCCTGGGTGCCTCAAACAGCATGTTTTTAATTTCCTGCTGTCTGCCTCAACTAGAGAGAAAAGGTGTTAGTTATGGAATAGGAAAAAACATATAGAAGAAAATCCATTTGCAACTTGGATGCTTTGACAATTTTGGATCATGCATGCAAAACATTCAACCATTCTTTTATTAGATGACAGCAAGTGAAGTTCATGCAGTTTCAGACAAAAGATTTCTGCACTAGGTACTTGTTTCCTTCACATAAAATAATAGTTTTACGCATTCAGCTGTTAGCCCGAAAAGAGAAACTGTGTAATTTTAGTTTTCTTTAAATTCTGCTCCTCATGAGAAACTAAACATGCCTTTCATGACTGTCTGAATATAGACGACCTCATCTACTGTGAGCATGACCGACTGGTTTTCCAAAAAGGACACCCTTAGGTAGGAAAGAAAAGAGACAAAAATGATGCACTGAGAAAATGCTGTTCAGAAGTCTGCTATAAAGCATTTCTACAAAGCTCCATAGGAGAAAGAAGAAAGTGACCCAAAATTTTAACATGCACAGAAGAGCTGAGGGAGAAGCCAGCTTGTACAGCCTTTAAAAAGTTTGCTTAATATTGAGCTGAACTCAACAGTTCCTAGGAACAAAGGGAATACTACAGAGCATCACATAGTACTAATGGTGGTGGCATGCAGACACCAAAATTGTCAAAATTTGCAACCTGCATAATACCTTTGGTTGAATTGCTCCAACGGTTACCTTCAGAATAATGGGATAAAGTCAAGAGATTGACGCATGAACCGCCTGCACCAGATCCAAAAACAGTTATTCTTAATGGGTCACCACCAAAGAACCCAATATTTTCACTAGTCCATCGCAAAGCTTGAATTAGATCAAGGAGGCCATAGTTTCCTTTTGCTGCTTGGTCCCCGGTGCTCAAAAATCCTGTGAAGGTAAATGACAAAAGAAAGGGTTAGCATGTGCTCTTCTGAGTAACCCTGTTGCAATCTTCTAAGTAAGATTTCAAAAGTATATGTATTTTGCAAAACAAATCGTTTGGTATTCACTCTTTTGGCCATGATATGTAAATGTAGGGAAGATAAAGATACAGCCCAGGCAAAAACAGTCTTAGCAGATCCTGACATATTACTCCCAAAGACTTTGTGTTGGTTGTACTAAGAGTAAAGGTTTAGCAAACGGATACTTGCAGTCATTTTGTAAGTGATTTGGTCAATTGCGCATCGCACTTCTGTGCTTAGATGCAGCCAAGAGCATTGCACATGCCTGAGATGCAACGGGTTACACTTCTCTGTAGACTGACTGTTTGATTCTGTCCTGGCAACGCACTCCCTTTTCCTTTTTTTCTCCCCCCCAAAATGCAGCTATGTCACAGGACAAACCAGGCTGAACAATGTGAGCAGCTCTCAACTCCCTGAGCTCCATCCCATAGTCGTTAACCTGAGTTAAATGAGTTTACATTTAATTGATAAAGACAGCTTACGCTGTTTCCACGACCCCTTTAAATCAAAAAGATAAGAGCTCAGGGGTAAGCTGGAGAGCACGAGAATTGCTCCTTTTTCTTCAAACTGGAAGAAAAACAGCAGAACGTTTCAGGTGCGGGAACGACTGTTTGGCGCTTTACTCCCAGCAGTACCCTCATGTTTAGTATTGCTGTTACTCTTGTCATTAGACTCTGAAAGGTGGACAATAAAAACTCTGGAGAAAGTCTCTGTTGATAAAAGACATTGCTCTGCTTTTGGATCCCATTTGTTGACATTCGCAATTTTCTCAGCTTAATAAACGTAAGTTTAAATAATACCAGCATTATGAAATAGCCCAGAACTTCCATTTGCATCTCAAACTGATTTAATGCTCACTAAACTGACAGTGTAACTGTTTTTCAGTACATGCTTTGTAGAGAAATACAACCATTACAACAATTATTTCCACATTAATTAGATATTAGTGGGTCTTCTAGTCTCGTCAAAGTTCCACAGATTTAACTCTCCGGAGTGCAGACAGCCTACTCAAAAGAAGTTTACAGTAGTTGTTCAGACAAATGGCTCTCAAAGGAGTCCTACTGTTTCACGATGACAATAAAAGCAGCTTTTGAGCCATTTCTAAGAAGAAAGGCACATGCACATACACTTATACAAAGTCAGGACTTAACAAGAATGCAGATGGGTGCATGTGTGTATCTGTACTCCTGTATGTAATGAACATGTTGTTCATTATTATTCTGATGTGGCTTTAAATGGCAAGCTTACATTTGGTATTCTGTCGCATGTGTAAACATTTATAGTAACAGACCTCCTTTGCCGTAAACGGCACGGAGAGCTAATTGGCCTCGCTGCCTCCGTAGTTGAGCTATGCTCCATTTAGGGTGAGCAGCTTTGTTTGGGTAGGTCAATCCTGATTTTTGTTACCATGGAGAGGGAACAGGAAAGTGGCATAAGGTGCCAGGCCAGCAATTCTCCCACTTCCAGACCTAATGTACCAAGTCTAATGGGCATACTTCATTCACTGTAGCCATAGTAAATTGTTGCTCTGATACTAGACTTTAAAATAACCACTATTCTACAGCTAAAACCTGCCACATTTACTACTTAACAGAATAAAAAAGCAAAGGAGCACCACTACCACAGAAGAAAATAACACCCAGAAAGGAAGTAATAAAAATCATTAATTAATGCTCGTTTTACGATTACAGCTCAGTGCCGAGTGGAGATGAACATGATGTTATTCTACTCTGCTTCACTCTCTTCTCGTTTTCTTCCGTGCTGCCAGAGGGGCTGGTGTGATAGGATGGCCCCAGGATAAGCCCTCCTGCACAGAAGCACTCGTTCCTGTCTTCATGCTCCCGTAAAACACTGTCCCTCGTAAACAGTTTTTCAGGACAGAGAGACGACTCTTTGAATCTACGACAGCAAATCTACTGAAAGCTTCCTAACCAGTCTTACAGCTTTTGTCAGCCTGCTTGGAGTTGAGGGATGGTACCAGTGACTGTAACAAAATTAACGTGCAGGAATTCATGGGAACTACAGCATCCTGCGGCTGCACGTGCTGGGAACATCCTCCCCTTTCTTTGCATAAGTGTATGACTGAGGATAATAAGTGACAAATCAGTTCATCATATTAAGCCCAAAAGTGACTGCACTGATCTAAGGAATTAGAGGAAGGATTGACAGTGGCAGTCCTTGAAACACAGGCAGCAATGAGACAAGAGCAGTTACAGCAGTTACCAAAACTGTGCCCTAATCCAATCGCTTTTTGCCTTTTTCCCTTTCCCTGGCTTGCAGATTCTCCGAGCCTGGACAGGATCTGCTCTTAGCAGAGCTGCAACATTAGTTCAAAAAGATCCTGTAGATTTCTCAAAGGCATTTATTAGGAAAATAGATGGCAGGGTTATAGCTGAGATACAGTGATTGCCCTTAAGGAAAACAAAGCTAACACTTCGAACTTTCTGAAAGAGTTGTTTTCTGAACTCTGTCTAACATGCAACAAAGTGAGGAGCAAGGAAGTCTTTGCCTGGAAAAACGACAGATTAAAATTATAGGTAAAGCCTTAGGGCAATGCCTTGCTGTTAAATGAGTTCACATGAAGCCCCAAAGTTCAATAGGGAAATGGGAAACCCTTGGGAAACTATAAAAATACTATTTTTAGTGAATCTTTGCAAAAAGGATCTTTAGATCAAAAGAAGGAATGTCTCCTGTTGCTAAAAGCAGACATCAGGAACCTTGCATTCAGTTCAGGAAATGTGCCAGAAGGGGGAGCTTTCAGTTTATTAAAAAAAAAAAAAAAAAAAAAAAGAGAGAGAGAGCGAGCGAGAGCGCGCGCAAGAAAAAAGAGAGAAAAAAAGGCAGTATTAGTAATCTTCTCCTCATTTATCTATATTAGACAAATTATGACTTGTGTCCAGAGCAACAGCTCCGATGCAAAAGAAATATCTTGTGCGTCCTCAGCAAGAACCACACTGGCTGACTTCCACATCTACACAAGATGGATGATTATTAATGTTGACTTTCATGACGTGAAACATTTCTACCTCATTTTCCAGAACCATAAGACGCCTGTTAATATCGCCACCTGTTCATGCCTTTTTTCTTGTATGCAGAAGTATCAGCCGGGCTACGAAGCATTCAGATTGCCATGAAATCAGAGATAGGACTGATAAACAGATGAGGTTTTTCTTTCCAGTTTGTCGTCTGGTTTTTTTCCTGGCAAGGAGCGCCTTAGTATGGATAAACTCATCTAAACAGCCCTAGAGAAATGCTTTACCACGCAGCATCACACCCAGTCTGCAGGTCTGTGGGTGCGAGTACTTAGTCCTATTTATCACTTCGATAAAATAGAGATGGGAACAATATGTCTTGTCCTTCTCCCAAGAGGCGCTTGCAGTATGTCATGAACACAGATACCAGACAGTTCTATGCATTTCTGACGTGATCACTGCACTCGCCAGATAGTCAGTCAGTGATTTTGACGCAGAGGGGAACCTGCTCTCGCTGAAAAGGGCTTGTGTTGTCTGAAGGCTTGTCTGGTTTTTAAACTGTACCTGCTAGTCTATTAAAACACATTGTCCCTTACTGCAAATGCTCTTATTATTATTCCTGGATTGTCATCTCACCAAGAATGCTGCTATCATATGCTACCACCTTTTGCTCCTGTAAAAAAGGTGAAGTAAATTATTCCTTATTTTAGTTATTCCAGGAAGACATTTGCAAAAAACCTTATATTTGCATTATTCTCTGAAAAGGTCAGATTAAGCTAATTTTGTTCCATAATTAAGTCCTTCTACTGGAAATATTCCAATCATCGGCTGAACAATTGCTATTTTATATTCTGAATGGAGAGGTTATCTCTTCTTTTATCACCTCCAAAGGAGCAGACTCTAATAGAATTACGGAAGTGAGGATGTGGTCTTTTGTGAGTTTAAGAAAGAGATTTATTGAGCTCATTTGGACCATTTCTCTGTTACGTGTCGGTTAGACAAATAGGCAGAGTGTGCCACAACCAGGCCCTGTGTTTTGTGTTAAGATAAATTTTAATGCTTTATAGGCTTATCTGCCTGGGTAATGATTTCTGCTTGCCATTCAGATAAATCTTTTTCTAAGACGATTCCAGAATTTTGAAGAGTAAACAAAATAACAGAGTCGGGAAACTTAAACTGTTCTGTTGAAAACCTAATAGGTTGATTTATTTTAAGCTCTGGCCAAATTTGAACACTCAGGTTAATGCAGAGGGGAAGGACAAGGCAGAACTTTTCCTAATGTTACTGCTATGACCTGGTGATGCAGTGAAAGACAAAGCGCAGGCTGGTGGGCACGAATGTGCCATTTCACACCACAGAGAACCAACCCTTCCCTCTGATGAGTTCTGTCCATACGAGTGTTTCATAACCCGGCAACCTTTGTGCTGGATGAAAGTGAGGGGCAGAATGTCCTGTTGGTCAAAAAGAAAAAAAAAAAATCTGCCTGCGAGAAAATACACAGCAATGAATGCCACTCTAAAAATAAACCACAAGAGCTTATAAAAACTGGTCTGACGTGCTTAAAGGGACGTTTCCAAGAGCTGTGTTACTGAAAGCAGCAACGCTTAAGACTTCAATACTACCCACCTGTTTAGGCATGTGTTATAATAATTTAGCTGTTTCCGGTTACAATTCCCCATGCAGTCAAATGTCATCTTCTATTTTTCAAAAGCCACTGTGAAACGGTACAAGTATAAATGCATCCATGCATGGTGGAAGAATACAGGCCATAGTTTGAGGGGAGAATTTGTATTCCCTCTGGATTGCACGTTCCTTGGTTAGGACTGTAGTTTGACACCCTCTATTGATATTGAATGGTAATTGCCATGTACAGAAAATTTCCGTTGCCCTTTAAACCATACCTACTCCGTTAGAAATGTTGAGCAAGATAAGCAAATTTTAAGCAATATGGTTAAACCTAAAGAGCACATTTGTTTTCATCGTAGAGCTCTCTCTTGAATTCGCATCAGCTAACTAATCTGAATGAATTACGTGGGCAGCAGCGCTGCGAACATTAACGTATATGTGATATTCATGAAGCAGAGGATACTGCTCCTCGCTTTGCTGACCCGCACATCCTAATATTAATAGCATATTTTAGTAATGGATAAGGGGTAAGGTGACTAAAAGGACTAGGAACTCAAATAAGGAAGCTGTAGGAGAATATTAACTATTCAGTGCAAGTAAAATATTCCTTTGTAGACATCTGCACTATACCTCCGCTCAGGAATCAGATAAGCAAGTCTGAAAATGCTGCTCCATCAGTTTTGTATCAAATTCATTTAATATAAAAAAGTAGTTGTAACATTAGCAAAGTACTCATCTGTTTCTGTAGCTTTCTGCCACACAGGTATTAGTAATAAGATTAATGATTTCAGAAGTGCAAGATTTTAGCTTGACTCCATGAGATACGCGAAGCATCATGCTACTCCGTGATGCACTCTTTCCTGGCTGTCCAAGATACCTGAGACACTGTGTTTATATACCAAATTTATTTTAATTTTATATATAGAAAATAAATTAATGCCAGAGTCTTTGCAGGGGACAAACTGTACATTTAAACAAACAGAAGATACATGCTGCAAAATTTGTGTTAGCAGATGTGCATTGTCAGGTTGGACGCTCCTCTAAGCAACCTGATCTAGTTGCAGATGTTCCTGCTCACTGCAGGGCGTTTGGACTAGATGACCTTTAAAGGTCCCTTCCAACCCAAAGCATTCTGTGATTCTACACATTATATGCATATATTTGCAAATTATTCACTTCTCATGTGGTAAGGTTACGTGACCGGTCACATAAGTTGTTCGAAAACTTACTTACATTTTCTGATATCATACCATACACTTTATAAGTTAAGGACAAGTCTCATCCATACAAACAGCCTGCACTGATCTTTTTCAGCCAACACCTCTGGTTTGGGATTTGTTGGACTGGCATTTCTGCAGTGATGAAGTTGTGGCTACCGGAAGAGCTGAATGTGCCACTTCGACACAATCCACAATGTGCGAATTCGACACTGGTTGAAGTGAGAGGGCAGTGAGGAAGAGTTCTGATAGGAGGCCAGTTTAATTGCAAATATTTTAGAGCTGTGGAATTCGTAGGGTTTGGTTTTTTTTTTTTTTAATCAAAGACACTTATAGAATGAAAATCCATCCATTCAATCTGGCCGGACTATACGGCTGACTTAAAAAGAACACCTCAGAACCCAGACAGCTTTGTGCGTAGTTGTTCCCACTATTCATATAACCTCGAGCACTTGGTAAAAAACTAGTAAACAGCTCAACTCTTTTAACTGCCTTACCTAACTGCGTTACTGTGCGAACAGTACCTCAAGGTTAAGTGTATGAACAATAAACCGTACTGCGAGGAATGTGAAACAGCTGCAGTAATTCATTAACTTACCAAACGCTAACGTGGTGCATCTGTGAGCTAGAATTGCTCAAAAGTCCCCACAGTACCAGCTTCACTGGCCAGGGCTATTGCCCCGCCAGTTAGCCTGAACGGGGAATTCCCATTCCTTTCACCGAAGTAAACAATTTACAGACCCAAATCGGTAAATGTAAGAACTTGTAACCATTCCTTTGGCTTTCTGAAAGTATACATGAGAAAGGTGTGCGATGATGTATAAACTCCGATGCGTTTTTTTCAGCATTGCCATTTTACTGGTGGAATTTTTACCGCTCTTCCCAGAGTACCAAATCCTTTGAATTAATATTAGCGATGTGGGCAGAGTCTGCGAAAAGGCTGGCCCTACCCTGTGGCTCTTAGAAACAACGGAACTTTTCACTTCCCTGCATTTTACTTAATTTCTTCCCCCACGGGAGGCTGGAGGAACTGAACACCCCAAGTTACAGAAGTCCCTTACTGCTGTCACTTGCCAGTGCTGACGCATTACGGCAAACTCCTAGTGTAGAGGCAGATTGCAGTAGAGTGAAGTATCTCACACCAGAGCACTTGGCTCCGTTGTCAAAGAGGCCTTGGCACAACCTCAGTGGGTGCAGGGCGGCCCCAAAGCAGGCTAACGTGCAGGTTTTTTCCAAAACACAGGTTCTCTTTCACAGGCTGTATCAAAGTCCTTTAAATGACAGGAAAAAAAAAGTCTAGATGAAGCCAGATTTCTTCCTCTCCTGGAAAGATTGTCCTCAATCTTTACAGAGGGAAGGAAGTTGCTTAGATTTACCGTGATATTTTTGGCAAGTACCTCATATACGTTGAAACCATCTGAGATTAAAATCTCTGGAATTCTCTGAAGGCTGTGAAAAGAGGGTAACTCTCTTCACCTTTAAAGTCTCAGTAAAGAGATTGTAAATGCCCGAGAGTGCTTTCAAAAGCTTTATCTGCCTTTTCATCACGTGGCCAATGGTTAATTTCCACCCTGCCACGTCGGGACAGTTGGGGGCAGTCTCAATTTTCTGTGCGAGACATTCACGTGTCGGCCCCTGTGACGACCCCACGCTCGCACATGGTATCACGACATGGGGCAGACCCACAAGATGAAGCAGGTCAGGGTTTGTAAAGGACCGAGCTGGCCAGTTTCTCCACCTGCAGCACGGCGCAGCGCGGTGGTGTTTCTCCCCAGCTCTCCCAGCCCGCATGTCAAGTGTGACTGGTTAGCGGGTCCGAGCTCCGGCAGTGTGTGGCAGGCTTGTCAGATGCGGGGCAATGGTGAGAATACAAGTCAGATGTTTGTTACAGAGCTGTCAGCTGCAGAGACAAGTTTCACAGAAGCAATTCTCTAAGCCCGTGCAGTAGAGCTGGTATCAGGGTGGGAAGTGTAAACCCTGCAGGCAGCTCTTGCAGCCGACGTTTTGGCTGCAGCGCGGGGAGCTTCAGGTGCCCTCTGCTTGTCGGACCTCTACTCAAGGACAGCATAGATGGTCCGAAATGATCACCCGAGAGATCAGCTCTATAGTGGATTATCACAGATGGTCTTTACTGAAGAGTCAAATGAAAGTCTGACAACAATCTCAGAGATACTTTGAAAGAGTTATACAAGCAATAGGGCTAGTCCACTGGAAGTGATCTTTAATACTGATTCCTGGAAAAGGAGAAAAAAAGAAAACGAGGCGGCAAGTCTAGTCTCAGAAGTAGAGCTGCAGAAACTAATTTTACAGGATATTAAGTGATACGTGCTGACACATATCAGAAAGTAGAGGTAAGCCTTATGAACTGATGAATGACATTTCGCATAGGTGGACGCAAAAGGCAGCTGGAGGATGTTTGATTTGATTGTTTCCTCCTCTTTAAAAAACAGAAAAAAGATGGGGTTTGCTATAGGAAAGAGCAGATATCTATGAATATTTTCATCCTTGAAAAAATAAGCAATTCTGCTGTCACCAGAGAACATCTGCTTAAATGCCTTCCACAAGGTAAAAATCATAGTTGTTAGTACATGGTTGAGTCATGCTCTAGGGCGACACAACTTTTAAAGTATTTTTAAGTGGCATACAAAACTTTTCACGGGAAATGTGCAATGCTCTATTGCTGAGTAATACATCAGCAATGCTCTTACGAACCACTGTTTTTGAGAACAAAAATCTAAATAAAATCAATAGTCTCTAAAGGACAGCATAGGCAAAACCGAATCTTATTATAGGATAAAATGTGGAATAATAAAAATCAGGCACATACCGATCCTTTCAAATATACTCAGCCAAAGCCCAAATGATAAAGAAAGGCTACATGAGAGAACGGAAAAGGCCAGAGCCAAAGCCATCACTTGACTCTCCTACTTGGCAGAAGAAAGCGATGCCCCGAGGGAGAGATTCTTGTCTTCACCAGGATTGAGTGCACAGCTGTTCCAGTCCTACTTACTTCAAGTAGTGCAATATGCAAAATTAAGTAGCCCACAGCACATTGCATCAAATAGCTGCTCTTTACTACGGTCTTTGAGGAAGCCCATTTCCAGTAGCGAGATCAGAAACAAGGCATTAAGATATTTGTGTCTTTTGGGCAATATAGCATGACTTTTAACTTTAGATGATACAATTAAAGGCAGCAGCTACAAGCCTGGAAAACACGTTACAGTGGAGAGCTAACAAATATCAATGTTCTTAATGTGCAAGGCTTTATAAATCAAAATTGAGCCCATAAAGCAGTCTGCTTTCCGTTTTCCGTCAAGATTTGGGAATTCATTATCTCAAGATAGCCCAGATGGTACTTGAAGATCTTTCTCCCCAACATATCTGAGAAATTTTTGCTATATAATGAGCTGTGTAATACGTGTAGCTACTTAGAATTACACGTAGTTCAGATTCAGCTTTAAAAGCGTCTTTTAGGTAATACATTTTAATTGACTGTTACATGCCAGAGAGCACTTTTTCTAACTTAGTCCTGGAAATGGTCTTTGCTTAATAATGGTCACTCTGGTTGTATATTCATATGTGTTCGGTAATACCACAAAGTTTTGCAGAATTTTGAATATGTATGTGGATGAGAGAAAGGATGGGTTTAATTTCACCAGAAGGGAAAATTAGTATTTTAGAAAGAAAAAAAATTTAGAAAAAAAATTATAATTATGAATTCCATTGAGAGGGACAGCGCCATGATTTTTGATACTTCTTCACAGTGTTGAGATTTGCAATGAGGGTCCAATCAATGATCATATAAACACTATGAGCTGATGAAATGGAAGTCAGAAATCTTAATGTAAAACTGTACATGCAAATCACTAGTTAGAAGCCTAGCAGCTATTTGAAAGTGCAATGTTTCAATCAAAACACAGAAATTATGGTGCTAATTCGTGGTGAACTCAAATCTCCTTATTTGAAAATACACAGAAAAGATTAACCATTGGACCAATTTACCAAGAAGTGCATTCGGTATGTCGTCACTTGCATTTCTAAATCAGAACTGGAGGCTTTCTAAGAATGTGTCACTGTTCAGGTTAGATTTAATTCAGGAAAGTTTTATGAACAGTAAAACACAGGTAGAGGTCATACCAGATCATGACAAAAATGCCTTCTTGCTTTTGACTGTGAGCTAAACAACATGTGAAACTTAAATAATCAAGATCTGACTTCTGTAGCCTGATCAGTGCAGAAAGATCCTTTAAATGTACTGGGAATTTAAACAAGTTTTTAGAAAGCCTGAGAAATAAAGCTTCTCTATCTTCCTGCTCTCTCTCTTCCTCTCCATGTCCTCTTCCCTTCTCTTTTTGCAAAGCTTCATCTTATTTAATCAGTAGCAACATTATTCTTGGCACTCCGTTATTCATGTGAATTTATATGTGTGTCCACTATGCTCTTTGATATATACTTGGGGGCACACAATCAATTCATTGCTTGACAAGTCCTCGGGAATACCTGGCAATACTTTTACCCCTGTGATGACAATCTGCCACACTCTCTACACATGCTACGTGGCCGACCAACTCTTTGACCTGCCTGTGCATCGCATCCACGTGTGTTTTCTTTCTGCAATACAATATGCAGCAGGAGCACAGTGATCAGAAAGATGACATTCTGCTGTCCCTTTAAACACCTAGAGGCATATTTGTCTTCCTGAAGACACTGTATTTGTGGCTACCTTAACCTGCATGTAACAATAACTTTGGATAAAAAAAAATGTTAAATAGAAAAAGCAGCAACCCAGTTTCAGTTGAATTGTGAAGTGAGGCATGTTGGGGCACCACCACCACAATTACAGCACGTCAGGTTATATATCATGGCTTGTTATCGCAGCCACTGGTGTTTGTGATGGCAGAGATGCTGAATCTATTCTTACCCAGAGGAAAGGACTTGCCCAACAGTGAGAAAGCTAAGGAAGATAGTGGGGTTTCGACTTATCCCTGTGGACATCTAAAAGTCTCTGGGCTAATTCTCGAGGGCCAAAGATTGCTAAGAAAAGCAAATCAATTAAGAGCAAAACCAAAGGTACCCTATGACTGCCTGAGAACTTTGGGAGGTCTGTAACAAAGACACATTGCATACAAGTATCTTCACACACCAACTTCAGCTAGGGAGATCCTCATGCTGTTTTTATTGCTATTAACTGAACACCAGAAACATTTGTAAGAGCATATATGCCTAGAAAAAAGCATCGAATCTAACTTTCTGTTAAATACCTATCGGTTCTGGTAAAATGTGAAGCAACTAAGAATTAACCGGATCACCGTGTGCTTCTTTCTTTCTTACGCAGCATCCTGCCTCTCCTAGTACAATTTTTGCTTTCTGCTGTGTCTGAATTTCCTGTTCCATAAGGCAAGATGCTTTATCTCTTCACAATGATTTTACTGTGCTGCAACACACATTTCGTGTCTTAAAGGCAGGGAGCTGAAGAGAAGTCACGAATGGGATGAGGGTAGCAGTTACAGAGACGGTAACTGCCATTTACCAAGAAAAATGATTGCTATTAAACTATTCCTCCCCGGCAGAATCCTGAGGGATTTGGCCACTGCTGATGGTACAGCTGTTAAACAAAACAGTAGGGCATAAAATATATGGATTAATATACAAATCATACACACAACTCCTGCGTATCTCTTTAGAGCACTCATAAAATACCTGGACATACGTATATCCCCTAACTTTTTTAGCAATGTTTTAAATAAATACAAGGTGTCAAAGAATTGTCCTTAATCCAAGGAAAAGGAAGGAAAAAGCCTCAAATCCACCCAAAGTTAATTGAGGCTAGAATCACTGCAGCTCCATCCACTGCAATTTCACATTGGTGCACTTCAATTAAGGCATAACAAGAGTGCAAAGTAATTTATACTTATAGATTAGATGTCGGCTGTGAAAAATCACTGATTAACTCCAAGTAGGCTTCTGTAGTAACAAGAAGAACAAATGTTGTGGTGCTCTGAGTTTCGCTTTTTGCTTAGCACCTCGATACCACAAAAGCAAAACTGCAATGTCTTTATTTAAAGGTATTAATAAGAATTATTTTCTATAATTTATTGCAATTAGAGAATTCTTTGAAAGATTGCCCACAGCAGCCTCAAGTAAACGCAGAGCTCTAGTTTTCTGCAAGAAGTTGCATCCTTTCATTCCACTCTGCAATGAGGATCACATGCATTACCACGACATCATCTGAAAATATGCATATACCCATCTACCGGTGGACCAGGCTCATTGCTATTCTAAGTCCGACTAATTCTAGTGAAGTCAAGAAAATTGGCCCATTCGTACCAAGCAAGGATGTGATTCCAGGCCCATAATCTTTTGAGATATGTAAAAGCATGACATTAGTGAGTGCATTCCTAGATACTTCATCGAATATACAGCATCAACTAAGCGGCTAAACTAAGTGATATTTAATGGGTAGCAGAAAATAATTGATGTTTCAGATAATTAAGTATGGGAGATGACTGGAAGCTGAAGTAAGATTCTGGAAATCTGAGAAAAGAAAAATGTGTGTCCACATGCCATCCAGCTCCCAATAACTGAGACTGCTCTACATTTAGAGATTTCTGCAACAAAGACACTGAAAGAAAAGCAGAGTCCAGCTGAGGTAAACATACCGTTCAAGATGCTAACTTTGCATTTACTGCCCCTATATTTGGTCCACAGCAGGAAGCCAGATGATACTCAATAGTTAGAGAGTATCACGTAACAGCCTCATCCAGCACGGCTAGCTTCACCTTTTTGCCTTAAGAATACCAAAACCCAGTAAGCAGCGAAGTAAAGAAAATAAATACAACAAAACCTAAATTATTTCATGTTTCTGTCACGTATTTTAAAATCTAACACTTTTTTGAAAGCTACGCTACAATTATAAAGTAATACTTTGATACAGTACAATTACACGGTCCTTGAGTAGGAGGATTCTTTATGGAGAGGGTAGTATTCTTCAGTTACTCACATTTGGATGAAATTAGGTGTCTTGAAGCTGACACCACCCACTTACAGCCAAACTGAGGGAATGAACATGAGTCAGAGGTCACAGGGAACAAATTCTCAGTTCTGAGCAAGAACTGAATTTATACAAAATGGTCACGTCTAACAAAGCAGTGCTCAGAAGAGGACAAGAATGTCAAGCTCTCCTATAAGGCAGCTAAGAAACGTTCTGGCAGGGCTCAGAGGCATCAGTTTTCTATTTTGCTTACTACAATGTGAACTAATATGCACAGTATTCACACAGAAAGTAAAACGGTGCTAATTTGTTTTTAACACTTAACCAAATAATACAGGTTCTAAAGGCACTCTCTTAGCCTCAGATGAGTTGGAAAATCTAATCTGTGCTAATTTTCCTAAAAACAGATGGTGCATGAATTAAACTGTGTGGACCCTTTTAAACTTCCATTCTCACTAGGTCCCTTATGGGATAACTGATGTTCATTTCTTAGGGCTCTACTCTCCTGCACTCATTCCTCTTAACTGAAAACAGTCTACTTAATTGTGGAGGAAGATACACTCAGTGGGAGAAAATACGCAGAATTTGGGCCTTCAAGGGGATGTGTTACGTATGCAAAGCTTGTCGCTAATACCGGTATTTTTTGCACGGACAGTACAATGGTACCTCTGTTATTTACAATGGGAAAATGTTGCATTCCAGCCACTGAAAGTAATCAAGCCAGGACTATGCCAGGACTAAACCTCAGTTGTACATTACTTGAAAACAGAAGGTGTGAACTCCTAGGACTAAAGACCACCTCATCTGAAAATAAGTATCCCAGACAGTAGGTGTTAACAGGTGATTTTAGCCATTGTTTATTATTTTAAATGGCTTAAAACTTCACCACAGCCCTGGGCTTAACTATGTCAGAGAGGTCACAAAGGGTGTTCGTAGGCTTTGTGCGAAGGAAAGGAATTAACACACGGAAAAGAAAAGTTGGGAAGATTAAATAACACCAAAAGACTATATGACTCAAAGCTTCTCAGTAGCATAAAAGGAGCAGATTTTTGCCTATGCTGTTGCAGTATTTTTTTCTTTTCTTTTTTTTTTTTTTTTCCCCCACAAAACCTACAGTAGCAAGTTAGAGGATGCCCTGTTCTTCTGGAGCTGTTGCACCTCCTTGGACAACATCTCCCATCTCTTCCTCCTCTAAGTCAGACATTTCCATATGGTGCATAAGCAATCCCAAGTCCCAGGGTCTACTCTTACTTCAGGCATGACCTGCTCCTCAAGGGAGAGGTTAAGGTAACAATATATAAAAGGTCTATTACTGTCCTTCCTTTCTATGACATTTCTACGTTGCCCTGAATTACCCTAGAATCAGGATGGTCTACAGTATGTTACGTTTTTATCCTCATCTTGAATAATAAGGTAGTAGTAATACTCACTTCATAGGAACGAAGAGACGTAGCACAAAGGGGGAGTGACACAGCCAAGATTATAGAGGAAAACTATGGTGGAAGAGATAGTTGAACCTGCCTCTGAATTACGAGGCCAGAAATAGGATCTGGTAGACTTAAGCAATGAAACAGAGAATTACTGTGCCATTATATTTTGAAGATTTTTTGCAACCACATGCCCACCTTTCAAATTCCAGTGTGAACGCTCTTTTAACATACTGTATATGTAAGCTGGGTGCTAACTGATGAAATAAATTGAGTTTTAATAGACTTTGCTCAACAACACACCCCAAATGACACATCAGTAATTACCATCAAATCTCAAGCAACATCCTGACAAAGTTACTGAATGTAAAGCGCATCTGCTAGATTGCAAGGGACTGCATTCTTGGTATGCTCGAGATTTGTCAGAAAATGTATTTATACTCAACATTAATTCTGCTGACTCTGAGGATTGTGTCACTTAACAAAGGCATCTCTGACACTGCAATATAGAATCACGTCCCATTTCTGGCAATGTACTGCTAGCAAAATACCAGCTGTTTTCAGTGGAGGATCAGTGTGATACAATGAGTTGATGTGCTGGCTTGATTAATCTTTATACGATTTCTCAGCTTCTAACGTAACATGTGCATAACTTTATATTTGTAGTCAATGGTGTAGAACATCACTTGACAGTTAAAGTACTTATGTTCTTGTTCTTTACTCATGAGACAGTTACTGAAGAAAGAAAGTTCATCTCTTTTAATTTGTTAACTTCTGAAAACAGCAGTGTTGGGTTGACTACATCCACTACAGAAAGGCGGGGAGTGGCTCGATGACTAGCAGTTTCATTTAGCATCATTCTGTGTATCATTGCTGTTTTCCTCCATAAGAACAAAAGTTAGCACAGGGTTTTTGCTTTTCAATGATCTATCAGTCAAATTCAAAGGACATGATGAATCATAATTTGAAAATATTAATTTTGAAAATGTTTTTCTAATTCTCATAGAAAAACCACATATGATTGAAGAAATAAGTAGAATATGTCCGTAAATGTTTAGAACTAAACGCAGTAATTTTAAGACAATATATTTCTTTCTAGGATAGAAACTAGAACTTCTACTGTACCCTTTTTTATTCTCCTCAAAATTACAATTAATTGCTCTAAGTTTGGAAGACTATTTCAGAGCATTATGGAAGTCCATTTAAAAGCATTACAGTGGCTGGAATACTCTGCTCCCCTCTGCTGTCAGTAAGTCAATCTCCAGCTATCACAGTCTATATGGAGGTGGATCTGATCAAACCTCGAACGGATTTTTTTTTTCCCCCCCCAATACTCTCAATACTTTTTCATTCTAAACCATTTTTAAATACTGCTGTGCTCTGCCCCAGTTATTGTTTCACAATACATCATGGTCAACAACTTGTTCTATCTCACACTAAAAGTGACTGAACAAAAATAATGCTGCGCAAGGTATGAAAAATATTTACTTTAATACTGTAAATCACTTCCTGATGGCTGTTGGGAACAGGACATGTAGAGGAGTTTATGCTTCTTTCGGCCTTTGTCCTTCTTCGCAGCACTATGTCAAGATAGATATTGAGAGTGGAGAAAAGATGCTGTGTACTCAAAAAATGTCTAGTAAAAGAATGCTACAGCTAGACAGTCAAAAATTTAGACATAAGAAAAGCAAGCTTGTTTGGACCCTGTGTAGTACAGCACATCATTCTTTGTAACTGTATGGCCATTATTCTCATTGGTACTCACAGTGCTCTAGGTGACTTAAACGCTATTTCTGATAAGCTCATAGGTATTGTGGGTTGTACCTCACTTCATAGAGCAAAGGACAATGTCCACAACTAGATCACAGTACCTATTGTCTTCTTTGGCTTGCCATTGCTTGGGAGCTTCAGGCTTCTCATATTTTAAATACGTATCATTTTAATCATTTATGTGTTCCAAGCACAGCAGGAGATGTGGAACTAGCAAGTTGTTCTCTGCTTTCTAAATGTAATAGTGAGTTTAATTTTTTTTTAATTTTATATCTATCTATATATATCTATATCTTAGGATCAATGAGTTTCATGTTGACAAAGATTGGAGAGCTTTCTGCGTATCACAGTATCCCTACAGACACCTTGTCTCCGCATAGCTTGAGCAGGTACTGACCAGTGTACCAAACAGACAAAATAAAGAGGCACGGTTGTTGTCATATAAATGATAAGAGATCAGACAGTAAAGTAACCAAGCTGGGATGTGAGAATGAATTTACCCAAGACCTGTATGGAAAAGCCATCTAACATTGAAGCCTTTATCTGTCACTTCCTACGAATTTGTTCACGGGGGTTTTGCACTGCTTTCAAGAACAGATGACTGTTTTCTGAAGCAGTGAAGCCAGTGAACTTAATGAAGATATTTCCATTAATTTCATAGACTCTGCATTCCTCATTTAAAACAGGGATTGAATATTGGTACATTTCCTGCTGTTTATTGCTGTTGCAGCAAATTCTTGCATATATGTTTTAAAATCAAAACCCTTAAGCTATTTATTCCAAAGTGATTAATTGATTGGGGAAGATGCTTATTATAAAATAATGAAAGATTTGCTTCACAGCTCACCTATTGCATCTATTTATTATTTCCAATAATACCCAGGGCAGAAATGGAAGTAGCAGTTATTTCATCACTATATTGGTTTCTTTCATCTGTTTTCAAATTAGTAATCAGATTACCTTTTGCCTATACTCTCACTATGGAGGGGTGAAGAGAATGAACTTTTCACCCCTAGAATCTTTTATATTCAGAGCATTTGGTTTCCCATAAACTAAAGAAAAAATAATTATACAGTCTTTGTTCCCACTGCAGGTACCTAGCAGGTTTTAAATATAATAAATGCATTCTGGCAAAGTTAATGTACCATAAAATCAAGCAGACTGTATCACTCTCTGATACATATACCTGGTAAGCCATCACTGAAAATAACAATAATTTATGCCAAGAGATTATTCGTCCACAGCAGACCCACCCTCTCTGTCGGGAAAAGTATTTTAAGGTACAAAACCATAATCCCCTCCTCCTAGATGTTTTCTCTGAGAATATTTATTTACCCAGGATGCAGTGTCTGGTTTATGTCCTGCTTTTACTCAATTTTATAGCACGACTGAAACACTGGAAGTCAAGTGACTCAAGGCAAGGTCACACAATGAATCTGTACCTCGGTGCAAACCAGAGCCCGAACGCAGCCAACACCTGCTCCTTTGCCCTAGATCATCCTGCCCCCTCTTTGAAAAGCAGCAGCCTCAAAAAGAAGTTGGTCTTGCAAATTCTGGTTACAGCCATTAAGGGCGGGTGAGGCGTTCCGGAGGATGAGCTAGCTCTTGTGATTGGGATGCAGGGCAAACTGCGCTTGTAAAACAACTTCGAGGGTTACCGGCTCCCTCTTTGTTGTCACAATTGTACTTTCATGCGACAAAGCAGTGCAGATGCCAAGGTCATGAAAAGTTTTATACGCTTCTGCCTGCTGTCTCTTCAAGGTGGGTTGGGAAGGCAAAGGGCTACAGACAGAAAAATGGAGTAATAAAGTTTAAGTAGTGGGCGATAATATCCATCTGCAGTGCTGCAATGCTGATTAAGAGACTGAAAAAACTCCCTGCGGCTCTAATTGGATTTTCTTGTGCTGTGTACAAACCCTGGGGGCTCTGCGCTGATAAAGCCTACTCGGGCTGCCTGTTTATCCTACACGCGTGCCTCCATATAATGGACTTATCTGTAAAACGTACCAATTCTTACGGTGCTGTGGAGCTGTTGCAATATCCCTTAGAGACAGCTGTATATTACTTAGAAAACCACAATCTAATCAATTAGTATGACACAATACAACGCTAACAGCCAGCTAAAAATGTCTTCTTTACACTGTAATAAGAACAACAAAAGAATCAGAATACAGAAGTCTGTAGCTGGTTACCTCACTTGTATAAAATCCTCTTTGACCTTATACATTGCTAACCACAAATGTAAGTAAATTTGAGGAAAAAATACAAAACACATGCTAAAAATTAAGTTTTGAAAAATAATATTTGCCTTGGAAAACAAAAGCTGTAGCATCCGGACAACACTGCCTTCTGCTGAACTGAATCCGTTTTAATTTACTAAGCCTTGTACTCTAAATAAAATTTAAAAATTTAAAATTAAGACAATCTCTGAGCCTGCAGACAGCCTTCACGAGTGTTTCCTTTTCTTCTCACAGATTTCCTAAACTACAGACCAAAGCAGCGGACTATTCCTGCTCACTCCTAATTTCTAACCCACCAAACAAGAGAGAACGCTGAAACTGGTTCATCCAATGGAAAGAATACCGCAACTATTTAATGAGAAGAAAACTCCCAAACAAATGAAGTACTAGAAGACTGAGGGTGTATTTATACTTTTGTTAGAAACAGAAGGAAGCTGGAAGGATAAAGTAACAAACCTCTCACTCTCCCAGTAATTAGTGTTGAGTCAGGAAGGGGAAATCAAAAAGCTGGCAATAGAGAGGTATATCTGTGATCCATCAATACAGAGCTGACAGTTTTATTTGTTTGAGATTATTGAATGCCCTTTATCAAATTTTCTTCCGTGCTCGTGACTGTCTGCTTCTTTCGTTCAGATGCTTATGGCTTCCTGCCTGACCTGAAGATTTCGTAAGATCTTATGGACTGAGCTCTTGATACCTAGTGTTTCACGGGGGTGGTACAGGGTATAGAAGGGAGCATCACAAAAAACGGGGTTAGCACCTCATTTAAAACCCTGACAAATAATAGGAAAGAAGGAAGAAGATCAGTTAAATTAACCAATGACACTAAAAAGGAAAGGGGATGGTGAACACAGCAGCAATAATGTAGAAACAGTATGAAACACTGTGAAGAAAGATTAGCTTCAGGAAAAAATGCAGACTGCTAAAAGTGGGGAGAAAGGGAAGAAGATAGAATAACGATGCCAGAGATTTCCCCACTTCTACCCCAGTTAAGTCCATCACAGGTTTGCACTGTCATGTAGTAGCCAAAAGTGATGCTTCTGCAAATGCAGCTCAGCTCTTGTTTAGCAGCTGACAGGTACTAAACAAGCCGTTTGGAAAAGATTAAAAAGTGGGTAAACAACACAAGGTAAAATGAATATAGTTTGGTCAAAAAAACACGCTAGGGATGGCAGGCATGTTACAGCATGAATTATTCAGGTGGCCGCGTAAGGTTATCACTAGACACAATAGCACCAATATAAGAACAGGAA
Organism: Bucorvus abyssinicus; assembly: GCA_009769605.1. Classification (NCBI taxonomy): domain Eukaryota; kingdom Metazoa; phylum Chordata; class Aves; order Bucerotiformes; family Bucorvidae; genus Bucorvus; species Bucorvus abyssinicus. The sequence goes on along the minus strand of CM020035.1, from coordinate 6,241,985 downwards.
ACAAATATACTCCTTGGTTATGAGAACTGCTAAGATGAGGGAAAGTTTCTTGAGAGAAAAGGTGGCACACCTCATTGATCTGAACTTTTAAAACAAAGAGACATGAAGCACCAGAAAGTTTTGCATTGGTGGAAATAGGGAGATGAAGATGAAAAATAGAGCTTTTCCTTGTCTAATTTCTCTAGTTCTGTGTTTCTGCAGCTTTGCTGATAGCACGATTGATAAGTGATCCTTACGGGGTTTTACCATCACTGTGCTCCTGCTTTCCAGTAATGAGAAGACTTTCCTTAAAAGGGCAGCATATGGGAGGCTTTCTCTGCTTTATAAATTTTATCCCTGAAGCAGACTAGCTGCCAATTATTGCAAAAGGTTAAAGAACCTGGCATGTGAGCATGCAATATGCTTCAGATCCTCTGTGTACCTCTCTAAGAAAAGGCATTTTTATATAAAGGATGTTGATGTGATTTCGGTAAGGCCTTAGAAGCAAGGGTCAGGCTTTTCTGAAGCATCTTCTGCTGTGAACTGCCATCTAGGAAACCTCCCCTTCACGTCTCCCTTTAATTCCAGAGACAACAAAATTAACTCAGCCTATTACGTAATTGGACCAAGTTACCAGATTTTCCTCTGATTAGTAGCTCTTGTCCATTCCTACTGATCTGCTAACAGAGATCTTGGGCTCTCCAGGGGTCAAATAACCATTAGAGAAGAGCTCAGTCATGCAGGTTTTCCCAAACCAGGAAAGGAAGTGGCTCCCAACCTTTTCAGAAAGCAAGCAAACATCCAAGCATGAGAACAAGCTTCAGGCTGAACCAGTATCTGAACTGATTGACTTTCCTTTTCCAATGTAAACTTTGATGCATTATGTACCTCGGCAGCATCTTTTGAAAGTGGCTGCAGAAGTATATGAAGCGTTGCTGCTGTTTACCAGCTAGAATTTGGCAAATAACTCCTGTTTGCAGGCATTTAGGATTAAAAATGCATTATTAAAAAATGCCTCTAATAAAACTTTTTTGTTAGCTGGTGTGATCAAACACAAGAGATTAAAACTGCAATCATGATAGTTATGCTAATAATGTTACCAAAAAATAGCTGTATTTGTAACACAACTGAATAGTTCTGCAGTCAAAGAACTCTAGAAAACTAAAAACCAAAGTAAAAAAGGGTATTTAATCAGCATCTGCTATTCAACCCCCAGTTGCCACGTTCGTCAATCCTGTGCAGCCATGGGTACCTGCAAGCACACTTCAACACGACCAACGCCTGCACACACACACGCATCGGCAATGCTGTTAGAGCCAGAAAAGAGCATTTCTGAAAGCTCAGGGGGATAAAAGCCACATGCACTGTACCATTGTGGTTGTTGACCTGCACAAGTGTAGCTGCAAAAACCTCTGTTCGCGTGACTGGAGGAGCACATTTTAGAAGGAAACGTGGTTGGAAATTTGGTTTCCAGCACACAGCAACTGAACACAAAACTGCTGAAGCAGGTGTGAGGGTCAGCACTAGTCAGAGGAAGAATCTGGTGTCACTCTTCAATGCCCTAAGTTTTCATCAGTGAAGACCAGGGTTCAATATTTGAAATGCATCTGTTAGACTAAGCCAGCTCATAGCCCAGTCAGTCTGCAGCCCAAAGTGCTGAACACTCCTCACTACTTGGCAGCTTTTTCTGGCAAAGTCCTCGTCCACGGAATACGCTGCTTCAGCTTGGAAATAGGTGTACTTTGAAACTGGCTTCAGCACCCACCAAAGTCAAAGTAAATTGGATCAGGATCCTATGAAGAGTATTTGGACTGTACGCTTGACACTGTCGCAAGACCCTTAAGTTTCTTATTTGCAATAGTGTGTAAGACATTTAGAGCTCTGAAGTGGAAAGCATTTTCAAACAACTTAGGAGGACTTCTATATTTAGCCTATGTAAGTACAGAATAAAATCTAGAGGCAAGAGTGTGCCATTTAAGTGGCACACAGGCAGGGAGATAGCTGAGCTCAAGAAAGACCTTGGCTTCTGCTGCTCAGATGGTACTGCCAGTCCCGTCGAGGGCTCCAATTTACTGCATATCTGCTAAATAGCTTCCAGATGATGCCTGCTCACAGGGCTGCACGTCCACTTTGTTTAAAAACCTGAGGCAACTGAGAATTCAGCACTTAGTCCTCAGACCTGATTCAGCGAAGAGTTTGAGCACCCAAGTACTTAAATCTAAGTGCTTTGCCCAATCAGGGGCTAAATGTTGAAAGTGATTGAAATCCTCTTGCAGTCTGAAGGAGAAGTCATTACAGTGCTCTTGCATAAATTTAGATTAAATACATCTACAAAAAAGCTTTGGAGCCAGTTTGGAAAAAAAAAAAAAACGAACGGCAGTGCAATTAGTGAAACATGTACGTCTGAACACCGCCGGGTTTGTTTTTACAAGCATAATGAAATAAACCTTAGATCTAACCCCAGGCTAATTGTATTTTGAAACGGGTTAGATGGCAGAAGCAAAGTGCCCCATGGCTATGTTTTGCATCTCGAGGCTCTCCTCAGAGCTGTTGCAGCTGAGAACGAAGAGGGGCATGCATTTCGGCTATTGTTTTTCCTATTTGCACTCTCAGCACAGGCTCTTTGCCACAAATAACTCAAAGGTTATGAAATGCACTCTGAAACAAAGCCGTGATGAGGCGTGGGTGCGTGTCTTATTCGTTATTGCAAATGAGAAACTTAAACGTTCCTAAAAGGTAAGGCTGTATCACTAGATCCAGCATAGTCATATGAATAATTTTCAACGTACTCTTCCTGCTGGCCTTTTCCCAGCTAACACATTTAAATCTGTCCTTAATGAACCCCTACAGACTAGGAAATGATGTCCGGAGGCAGGTAATCCAAAAGGATTTTGCAGGAGCCATCTGCAATAAATCTGTTTGAAGTTTAGTTAATCTGCATTTTAATAGTTCACCAGCCAGGAAATTCAAGATCTGGAAAGTTGGAGGTTGGTGATACACTAAGATCTATCAGATGAAAGTCTGTAAACAGGAACAACTCACAACCCTTACTCACTTCATTAAGCCTTCTGTGGACTTCAGCTGAGGAGATGTTGCAGAACACGGATAGCTCGACATCCACAAAGCCTGATGAGTGCGACTGAATTACTCCCATGCCAGAAGCACAGTGCACCATTTCGGGCTTTCTGCCTTCATCTGCATGACCAGCAGCCCCCATTTCCCAGCCCTCTCTATTAATCTATAGCAGCAATTGATTGAACTTCGCTGGGCCTATAAAAGAATCATTTGTCGTTCAAGATGGAGAGGCGCTTTCTGGGTCTGCCTGGCAGCAAGCCATCCGCAGGCAGCTGGGTAGCTCCAAAAAGGCATTGACCCCGGAGGTTATAGACTGTTAATCCAGTTTCTGGACAGTTTAGCTACCAGCCTTTTGTTTTTTAAAAACTCAAACCATTTCGTGGTTGAAGTAAACCGGTATTTGCTAGTTTTCATATGTGAAACATCTAAGAGCCAAAGTTTGTCTAAGCCTTCACAATGACTGCACGTCTGTAAAGCACCAAGTACATCTTTGACAATCATACAGACAGGTAACGATCCCCAAGCGTGAAGAAACCAAGGTTTTGGTGTGGGGGTACTTCTCTTTACCTCCTTATTCTCATGGCTTGGGAAGCCTTCAGAGAAGGACTGTTAAAATCTCTCCTGAAGAATCCAATGCTAACTTGGTGTTTGCACTCAATTAGATGAAGGTCAAAAAAGTTATCAGAGGTATTTCCAGGCTTAGTTATAGTTCTGGTTTAATTAGTGATTTCTCCCACGTGTCATAGCCTGCTTGCTCCTGCTTGGGCTTCAGTCCTGTGCACTTTGGAACATGTGCCTTGTTTTGCAACAGACGCAAAACCATGGATGAAATTCAGTCTGAGTGCGATTAAGCAATAATCCCAGGGCTTAAAGGCAGCTAGGGCTTTTACAGCAACTCTGAACTCTCGCATGACTTGACCACACAAGCAGCTTCGACAACACAATGCAAAAAAAATCCGGCATTCTAATCCTGCAATGCAAGAAAATTCACCCCAAAGAGGAGGCCAAGAAGTATTTCCGAGTTTGAATCTTGTTTTTATCAACAGATAAACTAAGGCTAAACTCCTACCTCGTGTAAGGAGTACAAGCTGTCTGCCTACCTAGAAACGGACTGGTTTTGGATTTTCCTCTTGTATATTGTTTCAGATAGTATATGACTGAGAAATAAGTAGCTCCTCTAGAGCACTGCTTAAGCGTGGGAGGATACAAAGCATCTCTCCAGCAGGAGGTGGCAAGCCTCTCTCGGTTCATCAGCTGCATCCTTTCCTCTTAGCTTGAGACATACCATAGCTCCAAGCCTCATTTTTGCCACACTAGAGAGGAGGATTACAATTCTCCCTTCTGAGGATTATTTTGAGGTCTACTGGTATAAAATGATATAATATCACTTATTAATACGCGCTTGTAAAAATCCCTGAGGTTGTGGTGAGATATTCACATTGAGGTCCTTTGAAAGGAAAAGAACCCCAACCTTAAAGCCCCAGAGGTTCTAAAACGACAGTAACAAGGGATAACAGAGACAACTCAATCAGACATTGCCTTCAAGGGACACTTCAGGTTCTAATAAATAAAAAACTTATTAGCATGGCTCTCCTAGGAGGGCGTGCTGCAAATGCACACCTGGTAGCTGCACAGTGTCATTAGCAGGCTGCCGATGAACGACTCATTACCTCTCAAACAGTTATTTATGCGGCTAGATTTTAATTTTTCAGTATTGTATTAAGCCAAAGATAAATACTGCTTCAGTCTCATCGATGCACGGTCTCTGCCGGCTCATCAGCTACACGTGTAACGTTCCTTGTTTGCTCACCAAAGCAGCACAGCGAGCACGACAGCAGAGAGATGACATTTTGAAAAGAGTATCACTATAGAGCATCTGTTCTGAACTGATGGGTTTCTAAACTACCTTGTAAATGGCAGGTTATTTTTCACATATCAAGTATTTTCATGTCACATTTTCACAATATCAGAAACCTCCTACTCCGTCAATTACTGCATAATTAAAAGAACGGGATAAATCAAACTAAATTTTCCCCTGGTTTTAGAGATTGACAGGTCAGATACACCTTCTTCATCATGAAAGCAGAGGTTGGAAAAACACGGCCTGAAAGCGAAAGCCGTACGATTCCCTTCTTCATGCACAGACAGATGATACTCACTTCTTAGGAAAAAGAATGAGAGTCTCGTTTAATTTCATTCTGTAGGTGTTCCGCATGTGGAAAGGCAGTTAGGGTTGCTAAAGAAAAAATTACAGGTTACCATCTACCAGCCAAGGAAATACTTTTGATTCAGATTTGGGCTCCACTTCCACAGCTGTGTAAAATAATAATAATAAAAAAATCAGATCCTGGCTTATTTTGCACTGTGAAAATACAATAAAGAGATCTGATATATTCTAAATGGATGACTCCTTCACCGGGCACTTCCACAGTGCCATCTACCCAATTCCCTCCTCCGGGCAACTTGAGATGCGTGAGCGGCAGAGCCAGCCTCACTCCATGGCTCCTACTGTCCCAGTGGTCCGCGGGAAGAGGCTGGTTTGCACCACAGCTTCCTTACGGGAACACGTCGGGATATCGGATGTACACGTATTTATTACTTTTTAAACCAAGCCCAGTGTTTACAAATGTTTATCACAGCTGCAGTTTGAATTGGTGAAGGCAATTTGCAGTGGTCAGAATAAGGATTTCAAATACCACTGTGAACTTCTGAATGTTATATTAAGTGACGATTGCAACGTGTCATTTAATTAACTGTCATCTACATCTTGCTCTGAAAGCATAATCTTTTTTTTTTTTCTTTTCTTAAAAAACTAGCTTCATTTTTAAGCTCATCTTTACTTCACAATAGTTTTATGCTTATCACATTCAGGTTTTTGTTTTTTAAAAAACATTTTTAATACAAAGCCAACGTAGTGTTTCATTAAAGAAACGTAAAGAGGCCCTGTAGATAATTTTGTTCATCCGAGTTGGTTCAGACCTTGCTGTAATCTAAATAACCCGATTTGGCTGTGAAAGATGGAAATGAGGGTGCTGAATACAAAAGAGAGAGCATTATAAGGAGGTTTTATTCTAACTGATTCGACAGCAACTGTGTAGCTCTTGGTATTTTTGGAAAAGCCGTAGATGGCTAATCTTAGACTTGATGAATGGAGGTTACAGTGCTTTTAGGAGGAAAATAACAGGAGAGCAGAGTATTGAATCAAATGAACAGGCACATCCTCATGAATAAGCCTGATGAGAGACATCTGGATCAAGCATATAGGAAAACTACTTCTCAGTGCCTAGGTACCTATCTATCTGGTTCATTTATTTCCAGGTCAAAAACCCAATTAAATGGAAAATGTGCACAAACTGCATGTCAAAAACAATGGATTGTTTCAGAATATACCCATTTCTTTTCAATACACAATGATGGCAGCCAGAACAAGCAAGGCACGAGTACTCCACCAGTGCTGTTCTGCGACCTGAGATGAACAATATTTAGAAATATAGAGACTTACAAAACCTGCCACTGACATTTCCGTGAGTCAGAGAACAAAGTGCATTTTTGCCTAGTAAGGTATTTAAAGGCCATACACAATGTCCTTCAAACTCTTCATATATAAGAGATTCACATTCACGCAACCCTTACAGCACTGATGAGACAAGGTACTTTCAGATATTTTGAAATCTCCTTTGTAAATGCCTCTTTTAACTCACTCAGTAAGAATTCTGTATCTCTACAATTCAGATAATGCGCACGAGCGTAAGACAGACCCACGTGCGTGAGAAGAAATGAAATGGCTAGTTTGAGAAGAAGCAAAGCACCATGCAAGGACCTAAGAATTTCACGTCTAATATCTGTGCAGAATGGCTAACACAAAATTGTGAAGCTGGCGTCTCATCAAACTTGCCCACGGGCAGACCAAACACATCTGCGTGTATCTGCGCTGTAAAGGAATTTTAAAGTGAATACAAGAAGTACCATAATTTAAGTCACATACACATGTACCTACTTCTTCCCTTGGCTTAAAAGGTAAGAGATTTCAAGAGCAGACTTCCTGTTATTTAAACCTGTTGAAAGTTAAGGTTTATGTCTTTCAGGAATTTAACTGCAAAACCGAGTGACACTGCCACAGCTGGCGGTGTGACACCTTCTCACCCTGACTCTGTCCCGAGTGGTGTTATGTTCCCAGTTATCGAACCCCCTGGATACTGATGGCATGGTTGCAAATTGGCTTCCCTCCCAACCGAATAACTTGGAGACTCTCTCTAAAACAAATGTAATATTAAAATGCAGACAAGTGACCTAAAAATGGCCCGTGCGGGCAGACCTACAATTTCCTGAATCACACTTTCCCCATTCCCTCATTTGTTAAGTTTTGAAACATCAATTTTTATACTGTTGCTGTTTTATTCTGCCCAAATGATTGCTGAATGCTAATGAACTGTCTCTCTTTGACAAATGAGTTATTGTTTGATATATTACATCGGGGACGTAGAGACTAAACTACTTACAGATACTAGACATTTATAGAAAATACATTTACATAATAGTATACTATTAGTGTAATGAGGTCCCATATCTGGAAATAAATAAGGGTTTCAATAAACACAAATTTTGGCAGTTATACCATAGTCATATTTTATAAAATAAATGTAGGGAAACCACAAAAAATTACTTTCTTGCCAAATACTTCTTAATTTTCCTGTTTTACCCAACACTAGTCCTCCGTGTGAATGCAGTGGACATGACAAGCTCGGCAGTACCAGTATCCTTTATGATGGTTCACCACTACGGTTATCATACCGTTTTGCTTTATAATGGAAAGATCACGATTAGGGCCTGAGACCCAACGTATTCAAATTATTCACGCGTGGCATATTTCATTTGTTCACTCCTAACCACCTTGTATAAAAGTCTCGAGTGGCTGAGCTTCATTTCTAGAATGTTGTACAGAGCACCCGCTCTCTGTTGGAACTCCTGCACATCATTAACTGCTTTTTAAAAAAAAAAAAAAAAAAAAGAAAGAAATCCTTTGGAGAAACCCCCTTTCCTTCATTATCTGTCAGAGGCTGGGTATTGTCAGAGCACATAAAGGGAGTCACTGATCCTCCCTGAAGATTACCTAGTCTTCTTGAGTTGTGACATTTTCTTTTGACAAATGTTTTCTCTTTTTCCACAGCTAATTTTTTTTTTTTCAGTTTGAAATCCTAGAATATTTTACATTCCCACCAATTAAAGAATTTTAAGTGCAAGTCCTTTCTTTAAGCAAAGAGCCTTTTTCCTACAGTTCATTCCGTACTGGCTTCGTTACTTCATGGCAGCATTTTCCAGTTCTAGCTGCTGTGCAAGAGCTATCAGAGACTGCTGTAACAGAGCTTGGAACTGAGCTTCCTCTTCAAGCTCAGAAGACTGAGATCTTAAAAACGCACCAGGCTGTCTTTTCTTTGATTTTTAAGGCTATTTCCTCTTGCGTTGAGGCATCAATATTTTCCTTTTGCGCAGTACTGCTTGCTGTAGGTGGTTTGGTTTTCCTCTCGTAAGCTACTTCTGATCAAAATCTATCTTTGCTTAGATTTACTTTACTAATATTGGCTGGCATTTCTATTTGAACCTCTCAGCTAAATATATTTATTTGTATTTTGTAGTCTACAGAGAACAACGCACCTTCTGAGAGCATGAATGAAGCTGTGTGCAGCAATATATAGCATTCCCTGGTTCAGATCACAGACAAAGGAGAAGGATCTTTGATTTTTCAAATCTTTCAGATTAGAAAGAGGGGGTAGGAGGTAGATGTGATGCTCCCCTGCTCAACTGATGTATTTGTAGTCATCAGGATTTGTTTACAAGATTAATTTATCAGAATTTATTTATAATCAGTGGCTAAACATGAAAAGTGATGAAAAGGAGCTTCTCTAGAAATTAATTGCACATTTTATTACTGTTTAATTACATCTTCTCTTTATTCTTCTTGCATTTTATGCATAGTCATTAAGCTGGGGGAACAGTTAACTTCAGTAATGTAAAGCTTTTTCTTCTTTTGACACTTCCCTTTAACAAAATGCTGAACTTGAGATATTTTTCTTTATGTTTCTTCCACGCAGTTAAGTCAGGCAATACTACAGATATTGAATTAACCAATCAGTGTTACAATGCTCACTGGGACCTAAATATTTGAACTACAAACTTTAAAAAGCAGCAAAGATCAGGATGGCTCATGAAACACTCTAATCATTAGCACAGTCAGTGACACTTCTAAGAACATGGTATTGCTGTCCTTCAAGTTCGGGGCCAACTCAGCTGTGAATGGATGCATTTAAATATGAAATTTATAAAGAAATCTCCCAAAGAACCAATTAAAACCGACATCTAGTAGAGATGCTCCTTCACTTAAAAGTCAGAGAAGTTGCTTTGGATAGTCTATTCGCTCTGAAGTGATTGCTGTCTTTTATGTCAGCCTTATTTCATTTGTTACAATTAAGTACTCTGCCCCAGCAGTTCACTAATAGCAATTCACACAGAGATTACCTACCATTTATTATAGACGAGCAAATTTATCTGATGGAATGGACAAATCCACACAGACAGAAATAAAGAGGAAAAAATGCATCCAGAAATATACATTCAAAATGCTGCACCTCAGCAACTAAACAAGAACTCTGTAAAACTACTTTTGATTCCTTCCCTAATTCTCATGTAAAATGGTGTGCTGATCCCAAGCCCTCGTTTATCACGTCCCTCAGCGGTCAGCATTTCTTTTCCTTCTGCTGTTTCATCTTTGTCATTGCTCTTCTCCCCAATACTAAACGCTCTTCGCCTCTTTCAATGACTTCATTGTCTCATTTAAAAATATTCACCTAGAAAGCCCATTTGTGACAGTAATATGTACTTTATGCCCAAACCACTATGAAATATTAATATTACCTGGCAAATAAACCAGGCTTCTACACTGGTTTCTAATAAAAAAAAATTCTCCATGACATTTCTAAAGAAACTTCCCATCCGTGTAGAATGGCCAAGATATTGGCAGAGGACTGTAAGGTTCACGGCTACATCTTTGACTCTCCTAGTGAATACGGTACTAACAACAAACCACTACACGTTGTATTTTCAACACACTCACCAGTTTCTGAATTTGTGAGTTAGGCAAAGAGTAAACATTGCTACATAGCATGAAGCATGTCTGGGTAGTTATAACAAGAATTATTACAATTACTGTAAGCATTCAAGATGTTGCTACCAGCAAGGAAACATTATCTGTCTCATTCGTTTCTATTCTTATTTTGACCACACAATATTTCTAATTAAGTATCCTGTAACAACTGTATTTTATGAACAACATTTGTTAAAGGCATTGCTGCTTTCTCATTTTTTCTGCAAAGGTTATTAAGTTAATGCAACTGTCACTTTTAAATTGTGAGGAAATAAGCCCAAGGAGTATTGTAACTAAAATCGAATAGAAATTAGAGGTTGATATACTATGTATGAATTAATGCTGGGTGGATGAGTCATTTATTGAGTGCAATTAAAAGGCTGGTGGATTGTTGGGGTTTCTTTAAATTCCTTCTAAAGCCTTAACTAAAATAAACTACTAAAACTCAAATAAATTCCTTTTTTAAGAGCAGAGCATATCATGAAGCCAATGCACATAGTTCTGGACTTGCAGACAGGATGTAATTTACTGCTGTTACCCAAGCAATGATGAATACCAATCCATAAAAACCTTCTACATCCCACAGAGATCAGACCACCCAGGTCATTGAATGATCAGTATAGAAGTGGAACCTGCATTTCCATTTGCCTCCTTTTAGATCTAAAAGATTTTCTTCCATTTATCTCGACTTTTAGTACAGTTATTCTGAGAGCAACTATTTGAAACATACAAGAGGGAGAAAAATGTGCAGCTATACCTTGCTTCAGCTTTTACTCTGGAAGTATTTGAAAATCATTTTTCCACACCCCTCAGGCAAAATATATTAAAGATAACGGTATAATAATAATAATGATAATAATAACAAATATAAAAACCTCCATTGATTATGAAACTTTGAACACCAGATCCAATTGAAAACTATGTCCAAATTTACTGCAAGAAAAGAAAACCACCATTCCTCTGGAAAGATCAAAACCACCCAAACTGATGTTGTGCACGATGAGAAACATTAAACTGCTGATGCAGGTCAAAATATTAGAAGGAGACAGCATGTTAACTGACAGCAACTACACGTGGACTTCATTAAAAGCATTTCCATAAGAGATTGATTGTGATAGACAGAACGTTCCATGAACGCCATGTACCGGTCTTTAGGTAATCAATAATGGAATCGCGTTTCAAAGCGAGTGCTTTGAATGAGCCTTTAGCAGAACGCTAGAAGCTCTGACATTAACAGCTGTGGAGAGTACACTCAGGATTTGCCCATAAATGCCAACTGAGGAACTCTTATGTTTCTACTTCGAAAGTACTACAAGCTGCAGGAGTTACGAAACCTGCTTTCCTATGACCTTTGCTCTCCAGTGACAGGGTTAAATTCACATGGTAATGTTTCCTTCAGTTAGAGCATTAGGCGGTATCTCCCTCCTCTACCTGGCTTCTCACTCTGATGGAGCGTGTAGGTATCTGACACATTTTTGGATCTTTACCTTTCAGTCACATTTGCCTGAAGTTGGCCAACAGATTAACAAGCTGCCTAGCAAGGGAAACCAGACAGGAGGCAACACAATAAAACCAGCAGACAGCATCATCACTTAAGCCTTCTTTCTTGAGCAATCCAAAGTAAAACTTTCCTTTAATAGAATTTTCAACACAAGCCTGAAAGGAAAAATACTACTGCAGTTGTAAATATATAGATTATATATATATATATTTTTGCTATTTTGCTGAGCTGAAAAAATAAAATACGATGGTAACACTAAATAAATAAAAAACAACACAATGACCTGGGCAAAATAGAATATCTTTCAACAAATTTGGCTGGAACTTGAATTATTGTTTCTTAGACCACAATAAAAGACATCACCATCAGCATTCACAATGATTTCAATGATATACAGAGAAGTCGCCATGAATGTTTTCCATCATATCATTACCATCCTGATAGAAGGCTGCTTAAAGCACATTATTTCTCGTCTGGGACTCTCGTGATGATTCATTACATCACCTAAGCAATGAGGCTGCAGTGATATACTATTATAGGATGTTGTAAGAGTGACCCTTTATAATAGATGGTTATTTGATATATCACGAGGGCACTTTTGGCACCATGGAGTCCAGGACACAGACCTCTCCGGTAAGGTTTGAACTTTGTGAAATAATTTGAGACACAGTTCTGGAAATCAGCCTGTTATGAGCCACCATTTCACGTTACTGGGCTCCAGTGAGCACAAGCCAGAGCTCTTCATTCAAATGGACATCCCATTGAAACAGCCTGTATCTCAGAGAAGCAGGTCAGCGAAGCATTACGTTATGAGGCTGTGCCCAAATGCCTTCAAATAGTAGAAAGGGAGGTGTTTAAGAAGCAGCTGTAACGGGGGACTTGAAAAGAGACGGTGCAAAGAGGGAACTGACACTGAGACAGGTGGATTAATGGGAATGAGACATAACAGAGGCGACAGGGGAGGATAATGTTATCAAGATGCTTCTGTCGTCTCCATGGCTTTGGTTACTGAACAATACACCTGGAACTGGTATAATCAGGCACAATCATTCCAAAGGAAGAACAGATGAAATAATACAGAATCTACAGAGATTCTAAAACCATGAACAAACAGTCAAGTGTTCAGCAACACATGAGAAAAATAATGGGTAAGTTTTCTGCTGCTAGAGACTGATTGCACGCAATGGAAAGGCAGCACAAGCTGATGAACACCAAAAAAGTGAAAGGTCCTGTCCTTGTATAGAATGTGTGCAGTAATTAGGCACAAGGGACTAATACAGCACAAAACGTGATGTGTGTGGAATATTTTCTAACTCCTCCTAAATGGGAAGAAAGCTCACATTTGAGCCTAAATGAGCAAATTCCAGGTTTCCGAAAGTCTCCTGTTAGTCTCAGCAATCTGTCTGAGACAAATGGAAGCAGGAAAGTTCAGAGGGAACACAGCAAATATCATTCAAGACTTACAGGCAAGTTTTGATGTCAGTTTTATCAACAAATCTGGGGAAGTGACATACAGCCACTTCCTTTTATGAACATACTGAAAGGACCTCAGAGAGCCTTGGCTGCTTCGCACTCCGGCGTCGTAGGCAGGTTGCAGGGCTCATTGAAAACTTCTACAGCTGAATTGACAAACGGTGCAGGTCTTTACGAACACTGGCCCTCGTTTCACACAGATTAATAGGTCATTTGTCTATGCTGCTCTCTCTTTTTATTAAAAATAAACACACCGGCACAGAGCCTTCATGTGGTTTGATCGCGTTCAGCTCGCTTCCCTCTCCGTGTAGTGACTTGGCTTCTGTCACGAAGCTGACTTTCATAGCAAGGCACAAATCCACCGCCCTCCCACGGCGATGCTTGGCAGTCGGCAGCGTGAAGCTGGAGCTCTGATTTCATGTTAGCTCTGGCTCAGCATCCCGACAAGCTTCCCGGGGGCCGGTACTTCAGGGGAATTCCTGCTGAGGATTCAATTAGCACTACGCAAGAGTGGAGCAGCGCCAGGCGGTAACTCGTCAGCCCGTGTCCCACGTGCATGGCCGCAGCATCTGGGTTTGGACCTTTAATGTGTGACTGCTGCTCACCGTTCTCATATCGAAGGGCAAGAGTTCAGGGGGACGGAGGCATATCCTGCTCAGCTGGGAGCAGGGTTCCTGGGAGCAGCACACCCGGCAGGCTTTTAGGAATTCAGCAAAATAATAATGGAAAGCTGAAAATCTATTTCAAAATGCAACAGGACAATCTATTTTGTTTATTTTTATAGGCCTGGTTTTTCAAAAAGTTGCACTTGCCTTGACTCTTTTGATTTCTCCTTGTCCATCATTGAAGGAGTTCTGTTAGATTTTTGAAGTTAATGACAATTAAATGAATAGCTTTGAGTGGAGACTGCTAAACACTTCTGGAAAATCAGTTTCTTCGAGTATTCACAAGTTGAAACAGATTAACATCATGAACATTTCTGAAACGTCTGGTTGTCTACTCTGGCAAAACGCTTCTTTCTAGTTCTTGAAATACAAGAATGACATTTCCAAGTGGAAGCTGATCTGGTTTAGTATTTCCCCTCCTTTCTATGAAATACTTGTTCCTAACTAGAAGATATTGCCCAGGCGCCTTCTATATGGATCCCCCAGGCACAGCAAAGAATCAAAACAGTCACTTAAAGGAGGAATTTGACAGACTTTTCACACAAGTATCACATGGACCATGTTGAAATGAAATAATGAACATGTTTACTGTCACTGGCATAATTAAAAAAGCACTGGAAAATAAACTGCGATGGAAAATCAGGTTGCAAGAGGATGCATGTGTATTTGTAACATTTAAGAGAGCTGAAAATATAACGGAATTAAAATAGCTCAAGACGGTCTAAGCTCTGCAGTGATTTGTGTATAGCACTTATAGCCTGATATTCTGCAACACAGGAGAATAACGGGGCTTTATGGACAGATTTAAGATGTAAAGACATGCTCGTGCTGTGCATTTCCTCCCCTTTCAAAGTAAGCTGGAGCAATCCTACCACCTGTCTTGCAATAGCTTAGTTTTTAAATACTTATCTGTAAGGAAAATAAATTTACTCTAATTCTCCAATAATTTAATTTTTCAGAACTTCAACAGGAAATTGCTTAGTCTGTACCTTTAAACTGAGTACCTAGCAATGACAGAGACTATTGGCGAAGGAGCTAGGGCAGATGGATGCAGAAACTTTCACTCCCCAGCACCAGGCACTATCATTATGTCATTTGGGTCTGTTCAAAGACAGAAAGTAGATAAAGATGTTGCGGATCCTTGTAGCTGAAATTTCCCTACTGCTGTGACACCGAGGGGGAGAACAGTTGGCTTACTGCAGTGATGAATGAGAAAGTCATTATTATGAGATACATCAACATTATGTTTTTTCCTCTATTGGCACTATATTTACCACTACAGATCTTCCCTGAAGAAGGGAAAAACGCTGCTGCTAACTTCATTTTCCGCTCTTTCATCTGCAGTCTGTGCTGATGCTGCCCCGCACAGTGTTTTACTTCAGTGATGAACAGAATGAGAACACAAAGCAATTTAAACTTTTTTCCCATGGATTCCAACATCCTTATTTGCAGAACTGTAGAATAGAATAGGATGGAATAGAATAGATCTGGATGTCATTTACATCATCTAAACACTCATTATAGCTTGGATCTTGAAAATCATAGTGAACAAATGTGTGCCTCTGGAATATAAATTAAGCATCGTGATTGCCTTGAAGCATCTGCATAGTATGTACCAGTCAGTAAACCTGCAAAACGTTCCATTTTTTCAGGAATCTATTAGACTTTTTCCCACCCAAGCTTTCCTGAACGGGGTAAGTCTCATTCTATTGTATACTTATGCTCATACATAAATCTCCATTTAGTAAAAGATATTTTGGTCAGTCCCATGATGGGAGAATTCAGGCAGGTTTCACAGTAGTACTGATGATTTACGATAACTTTAGCTTGGATGCTTTTCTCTCCTGTTCTGCTTCTCCAAGTTCATATAGACTTTACGCTGAAGACTTACATTAACAAGTTTTCTTAATCTTAGCATCAGTAACAGAATCTGACTTTATGCAAAACACTGAGAAGACACTCATATACCAGGTGGGTTAGGATGAATTCTTTTAAGCAGCCCAAAATTGAGCCTGGCTTTCATCTACACTTAGAAGCTTACAAATTCAGATAAAAAAAACCTGTGAGTGGTTTTCCTAAATTGCTTTGTTTCCTTTGTCCAGCTTGACCTGAAATTGAGATTTATATTTTAAAAATTGGCTTTATCCTCCTTTGGAGGCCACCTGAGCTATTTTAAGTACCACGTAAACCACATAGACATAACAGTGGTTCTTCCAGCGTTGCTATATGAAAAAAATTGAAGCTTATTCCCACCATATATTGCTCACAAATGCCTCGTTGTCCCTTTGACAAATGGTCTGTGGCAAATTGCTGAAATCATCTCTTGCAGCACTGCAGTTTAAAAGATTCATGCCATTGAATATTCTCCCTCAAAGGCTAAAGTCTAGCCTCAAAATTCCAAATATTGCAGCTTAATAAAATTTTAAAGACTGTGAGACCCTCTCCTGGGATCAGCTGTCAAACATCTTTTGAGAAGAGACATAAACAGCCTTCACCCTAGAGTCTGAACACCTTAGTCTTTGGGAAAATAGGAGAAGAAAAAAAAAAAAGAAAAGAAAAGAAAAGAAAAAAAAGACAGCAAGGCTTTTTTTTTTCCCCACTGAAAAAACCCCCAGAATATGCTTTTTGATGTTAAAATGATAGCGTTTTGATCTTCTGTTGAACACTATGTCAGGAATACTTATTTAAAATGTTAGAACCCTGTTTGTAATGAAAAAGCACAACTGCAGTTATCTTTCTTCCGGCGTTTTAAAATATCCACTGCTTTTGTGGAACCTTCTTGAGAATTTCATGTATGTTTCCATCACACACAGAGCCTTGCCCTGGTATCTGCATGCAGCCTCATCAGCCCAGCCAAGCTTCATCTGGGCTTTCCTCCCTGCCCTTAAGAAAGAGCAAAGTTCACTCTAGTTCACGACACTTAGGATTTTGTTTATTTCCTTCTAATCAAGCCTGATCAAAGATTTTTAGGAAGTTTCAGTAACAATCTTTGTCACCAAATGCTTGGAAGCCTAATCCCACCCCCCACCAGTCTCTTCTAGGAAGGAAAACTGACTCATGTTTGATGACCAGAGGAAAGTCCATACAAGGCAGAGTGTGCACGAACCACAGCTGGATGAGTTTACAATCCAGCATCTGTGCACAAATACGTAGCACTGGTGGTTTAAGGTCACACACGAGGTTGGGAAGTGGAGTGACACGTGGAGACACGCATCTTGTTCTGCCATCTCAGCGAAGGGAACGGGCAGTGGACTTATCTTTCAGGAGCAATGGTGATAACTGTTGCCACTAGAGCTCATCAGTCAGAACACAAATAGGCATCGTTCAGTCCTAAACCACAAATGGCATTCCTCTCCAGCCCCAAACCCACGTCTTTAATTGTGGAAGTCTTTTATGTTCACATCTAACCTATGCTAAATAATGGTACCTCTTTTATCACGCCTGTCAAAGTTATTTTTGACCGTGAAATCCATGAAATCTGTTGCGAACACTTTAGATGCTGGAAGAGAAGAAGAATGGGAGCTATTTAATGAGAATTAATGAGAGATGTACTGAAACCTGAGCTCTGAGCATTCCCCACGCTCTCACACACGCACTATGTGGGCATTGAGAGTTTTAAAACTCTCAAATTCCATCCTATTAATCAATACCCTAACACTTTGTGGTAAAACTCTTGAGTAATTAATGCTTAGCTGAACTTACAAAGCAATGGGTTGTTTATGCTGTTTCAAGCACACCGGCAAGTCTCCATTTTCCAGCTACAAAGGGGTGCTTAAGGAATAATCAATCATTTCTACCAACTTAGCAAATATTACTTATTTGAGTACTAACTGCAGAAAATAGTTCAGACTACTCCCATCTCCAATACTTTTTCTACGTGTTGTGACAGCAAGCACAGAACCCCCTTCCTTCCACCCACACCACACCAAGATTAGAAGACTCCAAACTCTGCTAAACCACCGACGGTCTCATTACGTATTTTGGGACAAAAAGCTTCCCTGTGGCAGTTTCACAACACGTTGCGTTCCAGCTTTTTGGTTCAGCGCCCACAGAAGTGAAAGAAGATACTCTTAGAGCTTCCAGGCTGCAGGGGGGAGAACCTTCTTCTCGTCTCTCATTTCACAAAACTGGCAAGTGTGTATCCCACAGAAAACAGAAATGTAAACCAAGCAGCCTGCTGTCCGAACAAAATTAAGCCTGCAGAACTAAATGAACTGTTACTTAATCCGAAAATATTTATGCTGCACTGGTAGTTTGGACTTTATTTGAACACCACCACTGCTCAGTGGCATTTCAGTGGCAGTGGCAGAAGGGGAAAAACCTTGTAATTTTTTTACTTGCGTCCTTAAGGTCAGCGTGCTCAAGTAAAGTAGTTGAGTGGTGGTAAAAACAGAGGCACAAGGAAATGGGGCTTCGTGTTCATCAGAAATTCTCCTTAGTTGAAGAAAAAGAGTATTATAGTACTCACAGAATAAAAGCTGAGCTAGACGTAGTACTGCTGTGGTCTAGTAAGACAGGACAACCAACAGACTGACCTCTCCCGCCTCTCCAAAAAGTCACTCCTACGATGTCAGCTGGTGTATGATATCAGGCTCTTGCTCTATTACACACGCTTTAGAGGGTTTTAACGTTTCCATAACATGCCAGATGTTGCCAGTGTTCTTGCCATTTTCTCCAAGTCACTTTACTTATGCTGTATTTGAAATCCCCACGTTTAAATAACTTGACCTGGCCGTATCTAATTTCACTGGGTTTACTCAGGACTAAAGCAGGGATTTTTTCCCTCACACAGGGAAAAGTCCATTAAATTTAAATTAATATTATATAAATAATGTATCTATAAAAACATACTATAAAATATACTCTCTAAATATTCTTTCTCCATATACACAGATATTTATACACACACAGAAACTGGTCCATGCATGCAAATCATTACTGCTTATGGTGTCCTGATAAAGACAGACAATGGAAGTAAAATAATAAGATTAAATAATATATAAAATAATTTGTATGTAAACTTATAGTGTATTAGTTTATATTATTAGAAATTATATAATTCAATGTATCTATAAAGAATGATGAAAAGGTTATAAATCTATTTTGTGTTAAAACTACATTTTCTACAGTACAAACTATTCTCTGTAAGTAGCATTCCTAACCCTTGACATACTTCAGAGTAAAGAAAAAAGAAATGGCCCATGGCTACTCCTGAGAAGTCCAGCTTTTTGAGACCATCAGAAGAAATAAATTCCCAAATCTATGATCACAGCTGGAACGTGGCTTTATGAAGTTTATAGCTACATTATTTTAGGCCAGTCACCATATATGAGGTCACTTCTGAAGAGAAGAGGCCTCTAAAACAGAGGACATGAAAAATAACTGCAGATACAGATTAAATTGTAACCTGAAAACTCAGCCATGCATTCAAGATGCATGGGAGTAACTGGACGATCAGGAGAACTCCTGCGGTAATGCAGGGAAAACTGCACGCTGCAAGGCAGCTCTACTGCACGGATGCAGAACGCACACAGCTGGCTCAGCAACATCTGCCTGGAGATGGAGCAGTCTTTAACTTCGTGTTCTCATACTCTGGCATATACAAAGACCTCCACAATAATGGTTTAAGTACGGAGCTGATGGAGAGACAGAGGTAAATAGAGCTGAATTTGAAAGTACAGTAATTTTGTAATAAATTGTGTGAAGGGTTTAGGGGACACTTGTTAAAGTTCTGAAACCGTCAGGTCTATGAATGTTATCAGCTTTTAAAAAAGCATTTAAAGCTTAAACGATCGCTGCCAAATACTCTCTGTAAGTAATGGAGAAATGCCTCCCATTTATGGGTAATTACTCATTTCCACCCGTTTCTAAAAGCTGTAGCAGGAGGTGAGACATGAATTGTGCAGTGTTTCATTACATAAGGACACACGGGGTCTTTTTTTGGAATGTAACCTGCCAAAAGTGAAAAGAATATATCTTATTAATAAATGATGCTTTCTCAAAGAGCGCATTTCAGAGAATAAGGACAACAGCCAGAAAGGGTAAGAAGACTTCTAAAGCTGGAATGAGGAATATGATGGTTTCCTTCCTGCCAGATGTGCATTACTCTGCAGCCCCATGGCACAAAGACTTGAACTTTAGAGCTGTGCACTACGTAACCTGAAACTTGAAAGGGATAGAGACTTCACTGCTAACACCTGCTCATGACCAAGGAGAGGTTGCTGAGACCTGGAGTGTTGAGAGACTTGCGCAGCCCTAGACTCATGTCCCCAAGGAACACTACCATTCCTTAGTGGGCAATAATGCCCAGACAACAGAGGCCGGAAGGATGTTTAGTCTGCTGCAGATGTTCTGGCTAGGCTGCCTTCATGCTTTGAAGTTACGGGTGAATACATGCTTCGTAATGAGCGGACACGACAACTGCGGCTGCTGGGACTTGTGACGTCTTAGCTTGTTCTCATACCCTCTGTAATTAATAGGTAAAACTCTCTAGTTTGTGTAAAACTTGAATTGCGGAGGCAGAGCTCTGCTCTTCTAGCCTACCAGCCCAAAGCTCCAGAGGAGAAACCTCCACACTTTGCCACGTGGCCACAGTAAGCAGCTGGGACTAAGAATCTAAGCAGAAGCGTGATCTGATCATTGCAGCCGGCGCACAACGAAGCAGGACATTTATAATGGAGTCGTGCTGCTAAAAGCACCAGGGATGAACAGGTGCTCTGAGCAGTGTCACGAGGAGGTTAGAAACGGAAATGTGATTTCTGTAAACCTGGGGATTCAAATGCTACATCAGCATGGCCAACACGAGAATGATTTCACATATGAGAAACCAGAAAGGCTGCTGATCACAGCGCGTTAGTCATCGAGCCTTCAGACGTAACTGCATGGAGTGGGTCGGAAAGCTGGAAGCCTAATACCTGTATTGAGAGTCATTTCTTGCTCATGGAAACAGGGCAGGACTGGAGACAATACATACCCGTTAATTAAAAACTGGGGTAACTGCC
Organism: Bucorvus abyssinicus; assembly: GCA_009769605.1. Taxonomy (NCBI): domain Eukaryota; kingdom Metazoa; phylum Chordata; class Aves; order Bucerotiformes; family Bucorvidae; genus Bucorvus; species Bucorvus abyssinicus. The sequence goes on along the minus strand of CM020035.1, from coordinate 6,221,153 downwards.
AGGAGCACTGCCTGTTGTTGGAGCAGCTAAACGTGCAATAAGCTGTATGGGATGGACACGAGTGTAGCAGTCGTGAAAACAGAGAAGCTGTATGGCTTTAATGACATGACCACGCTGACACAGCCTATAGCCAGCATGTCCAGGGGACGGGTAATTCCCAGCAGTGCCACAGCCAGCGACGTCCGAGTAACTGAGTAACAGCGCTTTGGGCAAAGGGAGAGGAAGGGAAAAGGCTCTGGATCACCTTGGTGGGTGAGGTCTAAGCTGGGATCCCCGCTGCGGCTTCTTCCATCCGCAGAGCTGAGCACGGCAGAGATTACCGTCACGAGCAGGTCGGAGCCCAGGCACAGAAGCAGCTGTGACAAGAGCCCTGGTGATATGGGACTTGTCACGAGACAGAGAGACTGACAGGCCAGGCGTCACAGAGGACAGCCTTGACAGGGCACTCTGATGAGGGTCTGCCCATGTAATGCCAGAATGACTGCATTTCTCGTAAATAAAACCCTGTCCTGTTAACCCTGGACTCCCTGATGGCAAGCTGGCATCCCCCAAACCAAGCCAGGCAGTGCCAAGGTGGGCTCAAGCCATCATTATTTGGGTGTTCTTTATTTAAGCAGAAGCTTTAGAACTGAATCTGGTCCTTTTCCCCACCAAGTAGGTTTATCAGTTAAGGATTTTTAACTCAAAGGATTCCAATTTTTAAAGCACCCCAAGTGAACGACAGCTGTTGTCCGAGTTCTCGCAGTGCCCACTGCCAGTTGTGGGTCAGCTGGATATTCCAGTTTATTCTGCAGCTCTGATAGGGGAGGAAAGGAAGATTCAGGGATAATTCCAATAATACAATGTGTGCCACTATGAGAAGTATATGGCACAATACATCTCTTGGTATTGGATTCCTGATAAATAAAATAAAGGTGGTTATTTTTAATTTAGTATTGCAGCATGTAGGTCACAGGCAACATAGAGGCTTTGATGCTTACAGAATATTCACAATGTAATTTACCTTTAATTTTTATTTATGTACTGCAGGGCCTTGTTTTAGAAAATGCACAAAATCATCCTTAATTTTACCCCTATATTAAAGTATCGCACTAGTCTAGTGCACAAACACTTAAGGATATTAACTAATTGATGCTATAAATGTTTTTGAAAAAGGAATGCTGCAAATTAAAGTTGCAACAAAATACAAACGTTATTTTTGACCCGTGAAATCTCTCAACACCAGCTGTCTCAACATTAACTGAAAATATGCGTGGCCATCTTCCCTCTCCTTCATATATTATACCCATACTCATCTTTATATCTTATGCTGCTGAAAGCCAGTCCTGCCTCTTCGAACGGTAACTGCCGTATCTTTCCAGGTCAAACACCAAAGCTGCTGTGGAGTTCGGTTAATTAGTGCCCTCTTTTTAATCTACATACTTTTTCTTTTCTTAGGTCTTGTTTGCCTTTTTTTTTTCTTTTTCCAGTCCTCGTATTTAGGCAGAAGTTTTTGTCCCAGTGAAACCCCTCAGTAAGCTCCCTGTAGTCCAGGGAACCAGGTGCAGATCAGTTCTCAGGATGTTCAAGAAATTCTAGCTCATCATTCTGAAGCCTTGTTGAAAACATTGGGGTTTTTTCTGTCCTGCATAACTGGTAACGAATACAACCTTACCTTCACTTGTGAATTTCTTGGAGAAAGTAAGTAGCATTCCCAATTAACTGCCTGAAAAATAATTTGATGTCAAGGGATTTTTTACGCTTGCTTTTTCCTTTCTTATTACAGAAGTTTACTGTGTTGCTACATCGACAGGGGAGAAAAACAAACCAATCCCCCTCAAACCCTGGACTATTTTTAGGAGATCTAGAAAGCAATGTCACACCTGAAAAAACAATCTTGCAGTAATATTTAATTGCCTACATTCTGTCTTTCTGCTGTCATGAGTTGGGCTGCACCGGTATAATTCAGGGTAGAATTTGGTCCATTCTATTTAAATTGTCTACGCTTTCTTTGCAGAATTCTCACACGTCCTCGATAATTAATTCTCACATCTAAATACTAGATAACAGCACATTTCAGAAATTAGGAGGAAAAAAACTAGTTGTCAACACTATACTGAGTAATTCAATAGTACTGGAATATCCCAAGGGTGGGTTATGAATAAACAATTCATGAAGAGCTGGTAAATTACATTTCAGCTTCTGTTTATTGCAAAACTAGACACTAGTCAAATACTTGGCTCTAGCAAATAAAGATAGCCCATTGGGCTTAGAATAAAGAGCATTTCTTAAGAGTTTTTCTCCTGTATTTATTTGGTGCAGAATAGGTTTTTAAGCAGTCTCGAACACAAACAGATGAGATGGTATCAGACAGGGTCAAAGAGGGAATCTGATGACCTGCAGCAAGCTGGGTTAGTCCTTAATTCTTTCCTAACGTACACAAAAAAAATAATGAACTAAAAAGAATGTGTCTTTCAGTTTTTAGAGCAGTTCTTAAGACTACATGAAAAACAAATACAATTTAGAATATCTTCATGGTACATTTAGAAGCGTTCATAACATTAGATATCTAGTGGATGACCCAGTACCATTCTGGATAAATTCTTCTAAGACTGCAGTTCATGTTCATCTCATAACCCTTAACAAAATTAATTTAACCCTTTGAAGTCAGGCTTTATAGGAAATCAATGCAGAAAAGAAGGTCACCAAATACTATTCAGTGTGAAATCGTTGGGAAAGAATTACAGAATAATTATAGGGTGGAAGGGACCTTGCAGGCCACCTGGGAAAGATGCCCTTTCAAGGCAGAGACAACTTTGACGCTGGATCAGGTTGCTCAGGGCTTTATCCGGTCATGTTTTTCATCCCCTAAGGACAAAGATTATGAAACATCTCTGGGCAGCTTCCAACGTCTGACCATCCTCGCTATGAATACTTTCTCTAATATCTATTCAGAACTTCCCTTGTTGCAGCTTGAGCCCTGTTCCTTGTGTGGTTTACCAACACAAAAGACTCTACCACCCCGTCTCAGGTCACATCACTGAGTTATGTAATGCCAGGACAGCACCACTTAGAAAACCAAGAGCTGTGGGAATTTTCTCTACCTGTATGGCGATTGTGAAAAACCCTTCTATTGGAAAAATACCAAATCTCCTGCTCCTGGGTCAGATTGCAAGATTCACCTGCTTGTTGTTGAGGAATATTCTCCAGTGAAATCATCCTCCTTTCAGTGGGGAGTAGAGGACATTAGGAGAAGAAAGAAAGTGCAGCAGAAAGGTCACATGAAAGAGAAAACCCTAAGACACTGCAGCCATTGCCAGTGTAAACAGAAGAATCTCTTTTATTACTGTAACTAACTCATTCGTATGTATTAAGAGCAGCGTGATCAAGACGACCTTGCTGTGTAACACATGCCGAAGAACCCCCTGGTAAACCAGGGATTTTTATTTACCTTATTTACCAGCCTCATTTGTCTGTAGAATTGCACTTTGATAAAGTCATCACGACAAGCCTGAAACCCATAGTTAATTGCCTTAAACATTATTTATGTCCAAAAATACCGGATCCATTGAATCTGCTACTTTATTCCTCAGCCGTAACGCTGGTGAATCAGTCTCCACAATCTTAAGTTTGTTGCCCAGATAATTCCACTGGGTTCAATAAAATTAATGAGGTTTGCACCACTTTTGCTTTTGGATATAGTTTGGCATCAAGTGCAAAATCCGTGTGCGGAAGAGGCCCTAGGACTGCTGAAACATCAGGACCATGGAAGATGGATCCTGTTTGTCTTTAGGGACGTGTTATGAAGGAAAGCTAGCAAGGACCTTGCTAGTCTTCTCATGCCAGTAGGAATGCGCTTGGGGCAGTTTTAGGAGGAGAAAAGTTCGAAAGTAAATGGAACAAAAAGAGTGCAAGATGAAAACGCAAATAAGATTCTGGGGTGCTTAATCAAACCATCGCAGTATTCACTCTTTTAGACCTGGGAGGAGAGGCGAGGTGGGCCTGGGGGATAGTTAGTCAAGCAAATTACCAAGACAAAACTACTGTTGTTAACTATACCACAACGCTGTATGTGGTACCAATAAATAACACTGAAGTGACAACCTCTATAATGAGTTTCACAATCATTCCCATCACAAAACCACACGATTTATTAGTGCGAATTGATACTCTGACTAGAGGCGTCCTGACAGTCTGATATTAACTGAAGGCTGTAGGTAATTTTAACAATATTTTCCTGTTCAGATGTTACGTTTGATTTGTTTCTACCTGCTTCTGTAGTTTATACTGACAGCATTAAAAATGGGTTACTGCACTGTGGTATTTTACAAAGGTTCACGTCACTTCTAGTTACTTCATTTCACGTAGCAACATGACAGAGCACAGCCTGATATAACGTTGTGTGGCCTCCCATATTAGAAAGGGTCAAACATTTTCTAAACAGTAATATTTACATTGCAATGGATATTAACTCAGCACTATTAAATGTTATATCAAAATGTGGCAGCACATTATTTTCCATTTGTGTTAATTTATATGGCTCATACACAATAGGTTACATCAGTCAGTGCTCTGCACCAGAAAATTATTTCTCCAGAGAAAAAATGTTTAAAAGTAAATATAAAATAAACACTGCCCGTCCTCCCCACAAAAGCACAATAAAAATTTTTTTAGATTGGAAATTCCTAAGCCTGTAGATGTGCACACGCTTCTAGGGTCTCACTAAAGCATGCCGATGAGACTGTCCCACACAGCCACATCAAAACACCTTCCTGCTCACGGACAGGGTAAGAATGCATGTTCTGCTAGCCCCTGCAGCTATCTGTCCACCTCATTTTAGCTCTACTCATCTCCTTGGATTACAAGCAGAAGGGGAGGTCAGCTTTGTCTCTTAGAGCAACAAACCCATCACAGGTACAACCTGTATCCAGGAAAGACCCAAGTCGTTCTTTTCCATTTCGTTTGATTTCTCCTAACTTGCAGTGATGTGAGTATAGAATTAGTTCCAATATTTACCTACAGACTCAGTGAACTGAAGATCAAATTAGCAAAACACTCCCAGTCCTGAACAGCCTTTTACTTGCCTTTCTCCTAAATAACATTTTTAAAGGGCCACAAGGGGAAGTTTCAGATGAAATCGAGTGGCAGTTTCCAATGCCGTTTGCAAGCTCTGGAATTATGGAGAAAATTATAGCACAGGGATCCTGCCTGTACTGCTGCCTTTCCTCACCTCAGAGAACCCTCCTGTTATTCCTGCTTTGAGCTCAGCCTGGTTTTCAATAATTTGGTATTTGGAAGAAAGGAAAGCCTGTCAGAATACCGAAGCAGAAAAGAGCGAGTTCTAACAAAGCCACAATAAAGGCTGATGTTTAAAAACTGAGACTATACCAAATCACCAGTTACTCAATTGTGTAATATATAACGGGAAATCAGGATTGAAGGAACGGAAGACCAAACACCTGGTATTGATAAGTTTCTCAGAAGCTTATACAAATTAAATGGTGTTTTACTCTACAAATGGTACTGTTGAGAGCTGAGTACACGTAAGTAATCTTAGATTATTTCTCTGCTTGGTCCTGCATAACAGCCTAGATGTGTGAGCTTTCTGTGTGCTGACTACCACTGGCGGTTGGCAAAAGTATAGCTGTTGGTATAAATTTAAACCAATTTAACGTAGAACAGGTGCAAAAGACTCTGTTACTTGGGCTTAAGCCAAACTCATTTAAGGTAATTTCAATCAATATGAATCGACTTATGTTAAATTTAATTAAATCTGTCAAAAAAAGAAAAAATTAAATTGAAAGTGCCTTGATGAGAAGATGTACAGAATTAACTTAAATTGGGTTAAAAATTACATATGGTAAATTGTGCAACCATCTTTCACAGATGAGTGTCAGAAGTTAAAGAGGTAAGTTAGTAATGTGAGAGAGTTTGTCTTCCTAAATGATGCCTGAATCAGAGTGACGGAGTCTGAGCTAGACGACTTGCTGCAAACCAGGCTGGGAACATAAAGCCACTCTGGCCAGCCTCCCAGCAATGGTCTCCCTACAGAGCACAGTAACAAATGGCATGACCTTCTCTTGAAATTATCCATCGTTTTTTTTTTTAAATGAAAAATGTTAATTTCTCAAAATCTTAGTACTTTCAACAAAATGTTTTTAAAAATTCCATCTATACACATGCTTTGAAAAAACAATGCTTTTTTGGAAAATTTCAGAACTCAAATTTACTCCCTTTTAAAATGTATTTTGACATTGCCGTTTCTTTTCTTTGATTATACGACTGGACTCTACACCAGCAGTAGTGCACTACGACTATTGATACAGGCATCTATAGCAGAAGAGTTGAAATATTTTACTTTTTAGTCATCAAAGGCACATCTGGCACCCAGCATTGATTAAAACATGGCATTTTTTCTGGACCGAAACATATCCTGGTTAGTTTATGATGGAACATTCTGATGCCTTGACAATCAATAATAAGTAACAGGTGCCCTTAAAATGACTTTAAAAGTAAACCAAGTATTTTTATCATAGTGTTCGATATTGGGTCTAATCAAGGGCAGCAGTGGAGAGTATGGCAGACTGTCACAGCCAGTCTTTTTGTACAAGTTCATAGCAAAAACCCAAAGAATTTCCATGAAACATCTGAGTTTCCTTGAAACACCATTTTCCAGGAAAAAGCCTTCTGATGGAAAATTCCTGACTAGCTCTTTTCTCTCATTTCTTTCCATTATATGTACTTAACAGCTCTGTGTCCCTACAACTTGCAAGTGCACTACAAACCAGGGACCTGACTCAGTCTCTAATAATAAATAAAAGTCCCATTGAACTAAGGGGGAAAAAAAGGGTTTCTGTATCTTCCATTAAAATACTTGGGGGGAAAGAAAAATCTCATTTTGCTCTCAGGAAATAGATAAAAATTCTTTGTAATCTGATGCATTAAACTTCTGGCTACTTCCTATGTCCTCAGAATACCCATCACAGCACCAGTTTTGACGCGCTGTTATGTAAAAACCTTTTAGAGGTGGGAGGTTTTCAGCTACTTCGTAATTACTGATTCCAGAGTCCTCTTGAGTTTGCTGTCGAGTGGGACCGTCCCACTGTGTGACACCCGCCTGCGGGTGCACGTATCTGGCTCCAGAAGGCCAAGGGAGACCACAGAGGGGCCAGCCCGGCTGCTCTACTCGCTCGGGCAACTGCCTTTGAGAGTTAAACCTACCAACAGAAGGAAAGTCAGAATGTTCTATGGCAGAGAAAGGGAGAGAAACGAGGTTCAAGTGGGACTCTTGGGAGCTCAAAGTCACACACAGAGATGCCCAGAGCCAGTCCCAGGGAAGCACAGAGGCAGAGGCACGCAGGCAGGTAACGGAGTTCAGCCATCAGGCACAAACAGCTGAACTCCACCTTCATCAGAAGAAGAGGTGATAAGGAAAGGTTGGAGAAAAAGGTAGCAGATGGGAGGAGGAGGAGGCGTGGAAAAGCAGATATGCAATTAACAGTTTTCCAAGTGGTTTAAATTGTTATGAATTAAGAACTGCTAAAAATCACAGATAACAACAAAGGACCATTTCCCACTTGTAGGTGCCAAGTGCTCTGAGAGCAGCCACGCGGGATTAACTCCATCTGCTGATCACAAAACGGAGAGGCACAAGGGGAGAATAAAAAGCTTCCTGCAGGCTGGCTTCAGAGACAGCAACAGCGTCTGAGGGGCAGCTACAGCTTCATCCCCAGCCCTGCTACAGGTCTCAGGTGTATTTTTTCTAAGCCGGTAACTGCTTCTATAATTAGAAAAATACTCTGTGGATAGAAATGCAGGCATGGGGGAGAATCAGCCTGGATGAGAAGGGAGTCTATACCGCAACATGCGTCGGAGTTGTGCAGAGCTTGAGAGTGTCAGCTTAAGAAACTAAGTTTTCAGAAATGGTTATTCTTAAACGGTTTTCTAGACAAATTCAGTGACCTTATCCACTTCAATTAACTGAAAATTATGAACGTGAGGGGGGAAGACATTTTTCAAAGATCCCAGACTCCCATTTTGCACAATTTATGGGGAACAGAAGGTTCTCAAACCTTGAAGATGGCCATTAGCATTTCACAATACTTTAGCATTTAGTAAGGAGCCAGATAATTTTTAATTACCAAAAGAAGAACTCTTCAGACAGAATGCATTTGAAAGACGTGTGCTAGAAACGCTACAAACTCTTGTCATTATAGGTGATAAAAACGTTAGCTGATGGAATGACATTTGGGGGAAAAAATGTGGACAACATTCAAATTCCAGCAGACTTTTCATAATGAAAATGACTAACCACGTATTTAAAAAATAAAAAAGAAAAAATATTAGACACATTAAAGTGTATAAAAGTGAGGCAAGAGGCAGCAGCATGACCAGTACTGACTCCTCTAACAGTAACAACGAGTCAAAGGACTGTTGTGGATTTCAGCTCATTCTCTTTTTTCCTACTTTCCTTAGTAACTCATTTTCTTGCTCTATTAAAGAATCCTATTGGTGAAAGCTTTAAGGTCAGACCTTGATGTGCACTAGAGCCAGTGTTCTACTCTGGGTTGGCAGAAAGATTCTTTCATTTCCCTTTTTTATTTCTAGTTTTAATTTGCCTTGATAGCTTATTGCACTTTGACTTGCAGCAAGTGTCTCCTATGCGAAGAAGCCACATCCAGAAGTTAAAAGACTATAAAAATCAAAGTTTCTATTAACTGAACTTCACAGCCTGCCTGACCATGCAGGGACCACCTTGCCCTGGATGTAAAGAACAGATGCCTACAGAAAAACCTTTCTGGAAGAGCTCTTCTAGGAATGTTTTATTCTAAAATTAATCAACCAGAGGCATCACTGACTACAGAGAGAAGAAAGAAAAAGGTATGCATTGAACTACCAAACCCGCTGTGTGGAATGGCTAAATGGAAGAAACTGTACATTCCATTAAAACTAGAATGCTGCAAAGATAGGAAGAAAGAAAAGCTTTTACTAAGTGCTTCATAGTTTTATATTATTGCTCAAAAAACCGAAGAGTAACCTTTATGTGTTAGAACATTTCCAAATCTCACAGCAAAAAACATTCCCTCCCTCCTAGTAAGACCTAGTACACACAAACTAATTTTAGCAAAAAGAGTAAAAATGTCATTACTTTATTCAACAACCTCTTAAATAGTGTCACCTCACCAGTGGCGTGCTGTAATGCAGTGCTTTACAGAGCACAAAGAAGGGCAAGAATTTACAGATACGCTGATGCCTGTAAACGTTATTAAGTGTAATAAGCTTTCTTTCATCTCTTCTCAGGTTGAAGGTAATACCTAAACTGTACAAATTCCATTTTAAAATCTCATGGCAGATACTACGTTGTATACTGGTAAACATCTTTTACCTGCTGGCTATGTGCAGCATTTTATTTGTGAGGGGTTTTTGTAAAGCAGATGTAATGCTGGCACTTGCTTTCCTGAGAAAGCCTTTCAATCTTTTATTCTCTGCTGTGCCAGACACTCTGCCTGCATTTATACTGAAAACAAAGGTCTTGCAATTACAGAAGTTTTGAAAAATTACGGAAGAAAGGAATCAATGACATTTGCAGGAGAAAATACTTCATTGTTCTTTGCACTACGGAAGTTTCCAAATGCAAGTCTTGTTTAATTTAATCTCATAGTATCATGAAACAACAGAGTTATTACCACGTATGCCCCAATGCATTTAGTTTCCTTTCTATGCAAAAATTCTGCAGGTCATTTCTGTTTGAATGGCCAGTTCTTCATGTGGAAAGAAAGCTCAGACAATGTCTTATTGAATAAAACAGGCTTGTTTCATGATTCATTACACCTCTTTTTGTCCTTACGTACAAGCCAGCTCCTCTCAGTTCCATACCAAGGCTGAACGCACAATGGAGGTTGTGCAGAGCCATAAAAATAATGCTGCAAATTCTCATGCATACAGTAAAATGCTCAATAAAAATAAGAACATTTTGCAAGAGGTACTAATACTCCCCATTTTCGAACTGATTTTTCATTCTGCATAAGCTCATTTTTCTTTGTACTTAAACAAAATGACAGATGTTCATAAAAATGATGTTAAAGATTCCTTTTGGCACTGCTGTTCAGTGTTCTCCTTTATTTCTCTTCTGGTAATAGAGTATGCAATGTTATTTTTATGAAACCAGGATCATCAAAATTGCCAGGTGTCTGACGTGTGATCATTCCCTCTAGATGCAAAGCAAAGGGTTTCCAAATGCATTAGCCTAGTGAATTCTCTGCTTACGGCTCCGTTCTTCAGTGTTGTGTACTTTGACGATATACGCCTTAACTCTGAGTTTAATGTCAATAATATTCAGTCTCCTGTAAGATTGAGTCCTTGAAGAAAAAGAAATTCTAATTGCGATTCTTATTGCGAATAGGTTTGTGTTCTTGAGCAAACCTATAAACTCGGGTTCCAAACTGTAACATCCATTCACATTTTGAAGCTCTAAGAAACAGCCTTTTTTTAACAGAAATGTTGGGCAGCAGATAAAGTTTGCAGTGAAGTCAGTGGGGAAAATAGCTGCCTAAATACAACGCTAGGCACTTAAGATGCCTAGAATTGGTGCGACTTGTGCAATCTCTTGCCTATAAGTGACCTACACTCTTCCTCTTCCCTCCACAGCCCCCTCTCCTCCCTCCAAGAAAAAAAAGACAAGACGTTAAAAGAAAGAAAAAAGCTCAGATCCATGCACTCATTCACAAAGCAGACCTCTATATAGATAGATCAGGTTATGGTGTGAAAGACAGCAGCAAGCAGGAGAGAAAAGTTGAGAAACATGCGGTAAAGGAAGCAGCTGATAGCTGAAACCCATACTATCTACAACCCCGTATGCACCGTACGTACCCATGTAACACCTCCCTTAGGCAGCTAGCAAGTAAATTTTCATGGTTGGTAGAAGAATAGGACAATCTGACAGGAGCTTTACAGACATTCGGTGGCAGCAGAAGAAAAGGGACTCTCAGGGGACTCCTTCCAGCCTCTGAAACACCATTTGCTCTCCCAGGGAAACCCTCCGTGTTTCCCTGCGTTTTCTGCCTTCTGCTGCATTCAATCTAGCTAATGCCTTCCCTGGGTCTTTTCTTGTCCCAGCCTCAATCTTGGCACCTACACAGTCCACCTTCTCATCCTCCTCGTTATTTTCCTTCCAAACATAGTGTCATTTCGGTCACCTGGTGCAAGCAGCCCCGATGCTCCAGCACACCCAGTCCCTGACTTCCAGTGCCTTGCCACCTCCATTTCGATTCCCGCTTCTCAGCACATCTGTTCCCACCCCTCTGTGCTCTGGACGTCTCATACTCCCCATTTCTGCTGGCTCCAACTCTAAGTAAACCACTAGCAATAAAATCCTTCATAAGCTAATGTATCCCTTACCTGTTTATATGTAAAAGAGAATGCTATTTTAGTTCGTCTGAGTCTGTAGTCATCTCAAGTGCTATTGTACACTTAAGTATCTTTAGCTCAGCTACATTCTCCTTTCTTACAGAAAAAAAATGCACCTAATGACTATGTGTCACTATGAGGATCACATTTATTGGCATATTTCTGGTCTTGGATAAACTGTAATTTTATTACCTTACCCACAGGGCAAGGTAACGGATTTACTAATCACTGCTTTAGGAGGGACAAATCCATTTACCTCCCAAATAATAGAGAGATCCTGCCTCCAGCTACCTGCTTCTGCTTCTTGTCTAAAAGTTTTTACCTTTTCACTAGGAACTGAACAAGAATTTGTTAAAGTAAAGGAGTTTGTGAGATGTATCATAGCAATGAGTAGTGAGGAGACTGGGGGTGGAGAGAGAGATCTCGTCAGGTGGAACAGAAAGAAATCCCATTAATGGCAAAACTAGTTAGAAAATCCTAACCTTCCTACATTTGTTCCTGCCATCTCCATGAAGGTTTTAATCCTTCCATTTAAGCCACTTTCAAAATCAACTAATTACATGACCACAGTCTGAATGAGAAAGCGTGAAATGTAGTACAGGATACAAGAAAAAAAAGCAGTATAATAAAAAATTTATACTTAATTTTTAGAAGATTATTACTATTGTAATGAGTCAAAATTAACAAAACCACTTAGGAGTAGCATGGCTTCTCCCTCCGCTCTCCCCAGTGCAACATAATATAAATCTAGAACAAAACAGAAAAAACACAAAACTAGAAAATACAAAACTAGATTTCTAGTATCTACTGGACTCGTGTGAACGGTGAAATGAGAGGGACTCACCCAAGGATGATGAAACAGACATTGCTGAAGAAAAGCTCCCTCTCCATAGTGTAGTATTTCAAATCCATGTGCCAAAATATGTGGGTGAAACTGGTTTTTTCACAGATGGAATTTTTAAGACTTAATGTAAGCAAAACAGCTTTCCTGCCCTGGAGAGAATTTTTCTTATTTTGATTAAAAAAATCGCTCCATTTTCCAGCGTAATTTGACCTGAGACAAAGTTCCACTATGGGTTTCATCACAAATACAGTAAAAAAGTTAAAAAGCAACCCCAAAAACCATTTTACCATCAGAAGTATCAGAAAACCCTAACTATAGCCTACAAAATTTCTCTGTCTATACCGTAGAAACACGTATCTCACAGTAATCTGTAAGTACTCTCCCAAATCGGTACCTCAAATAATATTGAAACTAAAAAAAAATCTAGATAAATGCTGCGAATCTTCAGATTGTAGTTGATTAAGAGGAGAAATTAAATACTATTACTAGAGTACTTTGAAAACCTCAGGTGAAAAGAAAGCAGAAGTGAAAAGAGTGTTATGTACCAGGACGCTCAAAATTAATCTTAAAAAATTCAGTTGTGAATTATACGAACAAGATACTGCAATTATCCTCTAGCTTATTCAAGATCGGACACGCTCTCTATTATCTTTTGAGTACAAACCTTGCAAAGTCAGAGGCCTTGCAAATGAGCAGAACATTTGAACGGTTACAGAAGACCTGAGCAGTATGTGCAAAGCAAAATCAGTCATCCAAAGGTGCACGACTCATCTTTGCACTGATCAAAACAACCTCCAAGACCTACAGACAGGAAATATTCTTCTCTTGCTGTTGTTGGTATATCTCATCTGCAAAACACACATCCAGATTTGTGTATAGCTAAGTAAAGGATTTACTCTCAGACCAAATCTCTATTCTTACATAATTCACCTTTTACTACCTCTGAAGTCATGGAAAATATGTTTCATCATTCAAAAGAGATAAAATTCAGCAATTAAAAATCACTCCAGCATTTCTTGCACTTTAATCTCCACATAATCCATCATCTGTCTTGTTCATTTAATGACAAAGTAAGTTCTTCCCTCATTGTTTACATCCTATTATCGTTACCCCTCTTAACCTAGCAAAGTAATACAGCTTTCTTTCACTCCGTATCAGATAACACTGTGCAATCAAACCCGGGTTTTGGCAAGAAATGAGAGTTTTCTTATAAGGTTGTAAGCACATCAAGGGTGCGTTTTGCACTGTTGCCCTTGCCTCTGTTTTGTGAGCGTTAATTATTATCAGTGTGAGGGAAAAGTACAGTATCATTCCCTTGCTTTGGGAGGTCTATCTCCCTGTAATGACTTAAAAACAAAGTTTCTTCAAGCTTGAAGGACAAATTTAGCACATAACAGTCATGGGGAAACATTACAAACTGTTCCCCGCTTTACATCCTGTCTCCCTGATGAGGTTATTACAGTGTAAAACTGAAAAATCAGAGGTCAAAATAAAACCCTTCCCCCTTCGGGTAAAAACACTTTAAGACCAAAATGACCTATTTGATTTCTGTGATTCCATCTGAAAGAGCTTCCTTTCTTCCCACAATTTCATACTCCTCTAGTTCTTTACTAGTCACAAGGTGGATTTCAGTGTCAATCTAACAGTTTTACATGCTGATTGATGGCAAACCCTGTGCCAACTGCTACCCAGGGAGTTACAGTTTACTCCTTCTCAGTAGCGAAGTGTGAATTTAAGGGCTGTGATACTGTCAGCAGTGCTGCAGAAGTCTTCCAAGCTTTCCAAAGCACGCTCAGGGGGAAGAATACAAGATAACGTCCAGGGTGAGGAACAAGGTGTAGGAATCTGTCAGGTCTACCCTATGTAGGATGGAGGTTAGACTGGAGGGCTCTAAGCCTCTCCACAGCAAAACTAATCATTTTGTGATGACTAGATACACCTAGGATGTGGACACTTCACAGTGTTTTGATGATGTCTTCGACTTCTGTTTCTGCATTTTGCTCCCATACATAAGCTTCACCTCTCAGCAAGTATCATAGTTCAGATGCTTTTGGGAGTGGTTTGGTTATTCCTCCCTGTTTCTGAGGGAGGAAGAAGGATGTAGCGATTAATTACCTTGCAAACACACGACCATCTCTCGTCATCTATCATCCGTGTAGTGTCTCTGCTGTATTACGGCTAATGTAAGTCAGCAGACACACGGGTCCGTCATCCATCTCGGTAACCCATCTCTATAGCAAGATGTCTCTGGGAGAAGATGTACATAAAGGGGACGTTTTGTCTGAGGGCGTTCAAATCAGTCATAAATTTGGCTTTTTGACTCCTGAGCTACACCGATTCCTATGCATTGTGGCCCTCACAGTGAACAATGCCGGGAGAGCGAGAGCGGAGTTCGGCAGCAGTTACACTCTGCAGAAAAGTTCATAGCCCACAGCATCTGCACATAAATAACAGGCCATCATGGTTGAAGGCAAACTGTGTCCGTTTGGGAATTTCAGAGTAAATTGCATCCTGGGACAGGGCTCTGACAAGCACTCATTGCATTCAGGACTCGAGGACAAAATCTCGGGACTTTGGGCATAGGAGAAGGTCATCCAGCCTGCAGCTTGAACTCTGAAGCATTTTCATTCTCCTGCACATTATGAGCAGCCCTTGCTGTACCAGGGGTACATGCTGGTATGTTGACCTTCATTCTTTTATTTTCCAAGCTATGTAGCACATTAGCAGAGGAAAGCTAATGCAATTGGCATCAAAGAACTTACATGCCGTCTGATGGGCTGGCAAGCAGCCAAGCCTCTAATCCACCATGTGACTGACAGGACTTCAGTCCCCAGGAGAAAGTGATTTTTAACACAGTTTTCTATTTCTCTGAAGTTATCAGCGGTTTCATTCAGATCATACAGATCAAATGCCTTTGAGGTAAGTGATTATTTAAGGAATTATTTTCAATGTGAGCCTTTGGTCCTAGTGTTCATTCTGATAGTATTTGGAAGGAAAAAATATACTTCTGTTCTCTGATGTTGAGTTTCTTTGTACCAACTAGTGCCAGATGAGGCTTATGCCACTCACAAAAAAAAAAAAAAAAAATAGTTTGGGCTCTTTATATATTAAAAAAAAAGGAAAAAAAGAAAGCAAAGTTCACAGCTAAATATGGTATACACATCAGGGGTCACCTAAGCAGATGAAGCCAAATCAATATTAAAAAAATCCTACATCCTTACACTGGAATTTAAAATACCAGCATGTATTACAGCTGCATCCATGGCGTTTGCCTACCAAGTGCTCAGATAGGAATGAAGGAGAAGGATGCCCCGTTTCAGCAAAGCACTGCAGCGTGTACTAACTTTCCTCATAAATAGTGTCCTGAAGTAATAAAATTCTATTACCTCAATGGCTTGTAATAGGACTTTAAGTTGGCTGAAGCTTTGAGGCAAATCTGCCTAGATCTTTTCCTTACAGTGAATTAACAGAAAAGACAGTCTCTTAAAATTAAAACGGCAAAATAACATTAGAATAAGAAGTGGAATAATTAACTCTTTAGGACAGGGAAAATTCAAAGGGATTAGATAAGACAGAAAATACATGAAATTTTTAGGAAAGAATTCCCACTTCCTCCTCTGCCCTTCCAGGTTGCTCCTCTCCCCCAAGCTTGGTGCAGCTTTCTGGATTGTGGCAAGCACTGCCTGGCCCCTGAGCTCCTGATGAACTTTCCTACCTACCGTCCCGAGGCCCGGGGGCTGTCTCCTCCCAGCCTTGCTCATCATCTGTTTTTCCAGTACTGTAGGCTCTCTCCTCGCTCACACTCTTCACCCACAGCTGTCCTGGGCACCCTGGGGACATCCTCTGCCTTCCCCTGCCTCACTCTGTCTGTAAGGAGTGTTCGAGCTGCCATGAGGCTGAAATCCAGGAATCCTGACACGCTTTGGTGGCCAAAACGTCTCAGCGAAGCATACACAGTGCGTCCATAAATCTTGATGCAGGACCTGTAAGGAGTGATGCTCTCGTTTAAATCTATGCCCCTCAGAAGTCCCATCGATTTCAAGAGGATGACTTAGGCGTGTGAAGTAAAGCACATACATTTTGCGGGCTGTAGGTTTAGCTTTCACAGGAAGTGATAAAGGAGATTTACAGCATTGCTTTTTTACCTGGGTTTTTACCAGATTTGTCCAGCCGGGTAGAAAAATGACCAAAGCGAGCCAGTAACTGTGGTGAGCGTTTGAACAGGCTTTCACTGCACAGGAATATGAACAAGGCAAAAACGATTCGAAATTCTCATATTTACAAAGAGTTTACGCTCCTTTCCCTTCTTTTTACTGTCCCAGCCGAAGGGGTTGGGTTCCCAAACAAGACAAT
The DNA here is from genome assembly GCA_009769605.1 of Bucorvus abyssinicus. Classification (NCBI taxonomy): domain Eukaryota; kingdom Metazoa; phylum Chordata; class Aves; order Bucerotiformes; family Bucorvidae; genus Bucorvus; species Bucorvus abyssinicus. The sequence continues at coordinate 6,204,571 of CM020035.1, read as the reverse complement.
GATCCTTTTAGACCAAGCATCGAAGAAATGCCTAATGAATGACAAACGCTGCCAAAACACCTTGCAACTTAAACAGGAGATGCAAATAAATGCAGATATGCACCTCTGCTCCCAGTTACACCAAAACAATCCATTCAAATCCCTGTATTTCCATGGAGTTGGTTTTGCTCATTTTTAGTACACCGTAGAGAATGAATAACTAGATAAAAATCTGGTTAAAATTCTCTAAGCAATGTTCATTTATTTACATTGCAGTTATCTTCTAATTGACTGGTTCAGCTCTTTAATAGGTACTTTACAAAGTCTGAAACCCAGTGCATGAGAATCAATCCTGGTATGAGAGATGCAGTGGAGGCATTTGCTAGGATTGGTTTTTTGGGGTTATTTTGGAGTGATTAAATACTTTGTGTAATCTGCCATCAAATTATTTTTGGAGTTTAACAGGATGTGTAATTCTGCTATGCACTTTGAAGCATACCAAAAATGTTATACAAATCAATATATGATCACATTGATTTTATTCATGCTTGAAATATTAGGAGTAAAGGGTGGGGGAACAGAAAAAAGGTGGATTGATATCTACTTTTTCATGCCAGAAAATAGCGTGGCTTCAAAAATTGCTTGGAAACAAATAAAAGGTAGCCTCAGGTGAGCATTTTATATTCCCACAGATGATCTTGAGACATAATAAATTATTGGAAGCAGAGGCTTCGCATCCAGCAAATGAAGTCAAAAAGCCCTCCAAGGCCAATAGCACTTTTGCTCTGCTCATTACTGCCAAAGATAAAGCGTTCGTTAAGGCTACATACTAAAGATAACACAAGCATGTGCAGTATCAAAAGAAGTTGGGTCTTTGGGAAAGAAGTGAAATTACCTATTTCCATTTCTTTAGCATACTTGCTTTTAGATATTGTTTTCACAACCTATACAAATCAATATTCTCCGTGTAAAATGTATAGGCCACATAAATACCCTCAAAAGACTGATAATGCACTATCTGAACCCACATCCAAGGTCAGACAATCTCAACTGAATGCAGCTGGCAAAATTCCAGTCCCTATAAATGAAATGCTAATAAATTGTCCTGCAGAATGCACCGAGTAAAGAGAATGTTAGCTTCGTTCTTCCTTAAACACAAATTGAATCTGTTTTACACAAAATATAGTCACTGAAGATTTAGTTCCATTATGCTGCATCATGTCTAATATTCCATAAAGTACCTTCTGAAAACAACAATTTGTTTTCTAATATGCCTAATGGAATGTGATTTACGACCCTAAACACAAATTGGTCAGCATGCTCAAGATGCCTCTCTCTGCAAACAGTGAGAACATGTTTTCCAAAGAATTTTTCGCTTGAACTGAAGCAAAAATTAGCTGAGTAAGTCCTCTTTAAGAAGTGCATAAAACCATGTGTCCAGATGGCAGTGAACTTGACATTAAATGAATTTAAAATTTAAGGGGAAAATAACACATTTTATACATCTAATAATTCATAAAGAAAAGGACATGGGTTTAAATTTTCCTTTTTGTGACAAACTGTAATTGTTCCTTTGACACAGTCTAGTTTAAATTTATAGTTGCAATGAATGTAGCCTCAGAAAAATAGGCCTGCAGAGCTCGGTTAAGTATTTATAGAGCTCCTAGAATTATCTATATTCCGCTTCAAAATTTTGGAGTATATACACATTAAATTCTAACTTTATACCCTTCTCAGTCTGGTGAGTAAGGTTTTAAGTTGTCACTCATAGCCTGATCCTTTTTATTACTTCAATTCTTTCAAGTCCTGGAAATGGGAATGCTTGGCAATATTTACGACCAAAACTGACTTGCACTCATCAGTAGTTATGATGGCTAAATCTAAAAGCAGGACTTTTTAAATGTCAGTTGAACCTAATGATCTAAGATTTTGGGAAAGAAATACAAGCACATAAAGAAACACATTTTGGGTATCAGGAAGGACAGATACAGAAACTAAAAACTATGGACCTTGTCTGAAATGCAGCGAAGCAAATGGAAAAACTTTTGCCTGCTTAAACGGCCTTTGGATTAGACGGTATCACACCTCCACGTGGTGCTGGTTAACCTTAGTAAGGGCTTATCTAGGACTTAAGGGAAGAGTCGTTATAACATCTAAAGTAAAAAACATTCTAAAGTGACCGGTACTTGAAATGAAAAACCTTTTATTTCCTATCTGTTCTCATTCGTAAGATTATAGAACGATCACTCACAGCTGCACTGTGTTTACCACACAATTTAAACAAAAAACTCACAGAATTTAAAAGCCACGAGCCTTCTTTTAAAAATTTGTTCACAGTTATCACTGTTGGAATATTAGATTATAAGATTCTTTTCTAAGAAGTTAGTTCCAAGTGAAGACAGAAATCAGGAGTAACTTACGGAAGATTGTCAAAGGAATTCTGGTTGATAAAAGTCAAAATTATTTAAAAACTATTTTAAAAGTAAAAGTTAGAAGGTCTGCGCTTTTACCTTAATTCTTCTTATATTGGAGGTGTAACCTAAATAAAGACTGAGTATTAGCTACTTTAAGTGACCCGTACGAAAATGCCGCTTTCCTGCCTTCCCGTTACACACGAATACGGTCCCTCTGCCCCAGCAGTCCTGAACTCTGAGGAGCATACACTGAAAACCAGAACCTTAACAAACATCACTGCAACTCCGGTATGTCAAAAGAATGATTTATAAAGCCGCATTTGCAGTAGCCTACAATGATATATGTATTTCAACGGATCAGATTCCAGCCAGACTGTCGAAAATCAGTATTCCTTTTGAAATAGATGTATTTTGCCAACATCAATAGGAATGAATCAGGAAGCCTTCTCTCCCCGCCGAAGTTCTTAAGTGCCAAACTAAGATAAGCAAAGAAACCGAAGCTGCAGTTCTCTTGGTATACATAAGAGATAGCTGCTGCCAGGCTAGCGGTGCTGCTGTCAGTGAGGGTCTCTGGCTTCTCTATTAACTTTACCCATTATTTACAAAAGGAATATCCTGAGCATCGCTGCCTCTAGGGAAGGCTGACCTGCTTAGTTCTTAGAACGTATGTTTATTGATATCACATAAATACATTGCAATAACTTTGATGCAATAATCTCAGGGAACTATTGCACTTGGGTCAGGCCTTTCATTTATTTTGTACTTCTGAACATTTAGCCTGAAGATTATGGAATTGTGTGTTAGTCGTATGCTTTCAATAGCGGGTCAATACTTGCTATTGTACTGTTCAACGCATTGATTAAAAGTCGATAATTTTTTGCCCCTTTAGAGAACAGACTCTCTTACCAAGCTGAGTTGATGCCACTGTGGGCTCAAAATCCATTTCTTTAGAGAAGGCATCAGACTCAGACTGATAATGAGCCTTGATTTTGTAACAAAAGATCTAGACCCACACTATGCCAAGTTTTAATTTTATGTTTCAAATGATGTGGCGACAATGCATGGACCAGTTCCTGTCAAGAGAGAACATGAATAAGCAGTTTCCAAACTATATTACAAAACTCTGCAGTAAGACCTGAACTTAAATCTGTGCTACTCTAAGACATGACTTAATGAAATGCTGACCAGTGCCAAAGAGTGTCTGAGGGCATTCGATCCCCAGCAGGTCCAGCCCCCTCAGTGAGACATTTATGACACACCAGAAAATGTCAAACACTTCCAGACTCAGACACTCGCTCTGTAGCCTCCTACGAGTCAATTAGTTCATCATCATGACAACGCATGAACTTTTAATGCTCTACAAACGTTCTCCAAAGATTAAATCGAGGTCAGCGTACTCTTACCTGTTTTTATTCTAAACCACAGCAGAAGTGAAGGCAGTTGTACGAGGCACTCATTTTAAACCACTCTGTCACTTGTCATTTATTTAATGTACGAACTGAAACAAACTAATGGAATAGTGCAAGAAATATCCTCAATATATATTTGAAATATCAGATGGTTTTCTTCACACATGATATGCACTTATGTAATACATTTTGAAGCATAATCACCACAATGAGTAATAATATCCTTATAAAAAGAAACAAGAGCAAACTACAAGGTATTTTCTTGTGAAGAAAATGCGAAGATCTTCCAACTACCCCATCTATGAACCTGTATTAAGTCCAGACTGAAGACAGCTAAAGTCTTAAACTTAATTTCTTTATATGAAGCCTCATATAACCAATGCAGTAACGGAAGTAAATGACAAAAAAAAAGATCAAAGCAGAAGTGGTTTTAAGAGGAAATGAAGAGTAACTAGTGGATCTTTAAGTGGAGGTAAAGTCAAATAAGGTATTGTAAACTACAGAAATTAATTGAATAACTCCCGATTAAGCTGAATCCATAACGAAGAGAAGCCAAGCTAATGAACATTCAGCTACAAAGGACACATACATATGTGTGAAAGAAACGGGTGGCTCATATATATAGCTCTATCACCAAATGCTTCCTACACTTCTTTAGACACACAGAATTGTTTAAATTAATATTCTAATCTATATTATACTACAGACATAACAAAAAAATAGAATAGGGTAGAATGAACTGCCTTTTATTTTAACAGGCTAACACACACAAGAGCCAAAACAAAGGCACTAGTGACCTTGTATATAGAAAGTTTTCTTGGTTCTACACATGCAATTAGAAACACCTACTCACAGAAATACAACACAGTGCAATAAACAGTGCGACCCTGCCTCAGAGTCTACTAGGAATTCAGTGAAGCTTATCACTTAGAAGAGTGCTGGCGAACCAGTCGCTCAATATAAAACCACAGTCCTTGATTGAAGATGTTTTGTGAAGCGTTTTCAAATCCTCCCACAAATGACTGCAAAAATCTAAAATAAATTATCAGTGATGGATATGTAAAACCCTTTCTTGATTTTGTCATTTGCAGCATTCGGCAACTGATAGTACAGTTAACTTAATCAAAATGGCAGGCCAGAAGAATCAAGATCCCAAATTACATCTTTTCAATTTCAAATTGCAGTTGACTGTGTATAACACCTACTGATTTCTGCCTCTGATAAACAGAGCACCCCACAGACTGGCTTCGGTTTGCTGCAGTGGACAGCTATCGCTACAAGTACGGAGCGATGGGGGGCTGCAAGGTAAAGGAATTTCTTCCCCCATCAACCTGCCTGCTGAAAAATGATGCAAAGCAACGCTCAGCAGTCTCTGAGCCTTGGTGATCATCCGGCAGCAGTCAGTTTAAACGCTGGGAGAAGTAAGGCTCACCTTTGCTGCCTCTGCTCATTGCAAAAGTGAAACCTTCTGCCACAAGAAATCTCCAGCCCCAAACCCTTCGCTTGCTCAACCTCACTGATTAGGAAGGAGATAACAGAAACAACAGTACTGTACATTTGCGTGTGTAAGAGCCATCGGAAGCCCTGGAGAATTTCAGGTTGAATCCAAATAGGCAATTTTGCGCAGCACTGAGATCTGGAGTACGTGTGCTCGTTCTTAACAGTCCCAGTGTCAGATGCATTACGTTTACTCAGGTTTGGATGAGATATGTGCGTGTTGATTGAATTAGGCAGGTTAGTTACCTCCTGATGGCAAGAAGGAGAAAGAGAAGAATGAGAGCTAGCTTGTGCCACTGAACTGGCTGGCACGTACCCGACAGGCTGCGCCATCAGCAAGCCGGGAGTGTCACGTTGGGTACCTGTAGTTAATAGTGAAAGAGCGCGGGTCTGATGCAGAGTAATTCTAAGCAAGACACATACTCACAGAAGCAGAAACTTTCATTTAGAAAGCTCAGCATTGGCCAACGCGTCTACAAATTTTTGTGAAAACAACTCCAAACAACTTGAACAATAACGTGCGCAACCACAAGCTGCAGTAAGATTTATGATCACACCAGGCTCAGCCTTATTTTATAGCTGCCATACGAGATTTTATTTCTGGAAAGAAGCAGCATTGATAAAGAGGTGTAATTGTCTGTCAGCATGCCTTATGCTGCAGTTACTTCATTTACTTCAAGCCTGAATCTCATTACTACTTCAATTCTCCAGGTTCCCCTGCATCTCGAGGTGGGTGCTTAATTAGAGCAGCCCTGGTAATGCAAGCAAATACAGCAGACTTTCACTTTTTTCTCCCCTGTCATCCTGACAAATCTAATAGACTATTGATTTTCCATCCTCAAAGAGATCAGGCTTCACTTTTACCATTCAATCATGATATTAGCTGTCCATTAACTCCAATTCCCTGGCCTGACAGCTTGTGGACACCTCCAAGGCTGTTCAATCAGCCAGTCAACACCCAGACAACAACGCAATTACAAACCTCTTCTAGTCTGTAGCCCGGGTCTTAACCTTGCACTTTCTCTCACTTGCCGGGAAGTTTCCGTTCCTTTTTTTGTATTTCTTATTTGTCAACTTAATAATAGTGTTGTTTATTCAATTACTGCACTTGAAAGGAAATATATTTCTAATTGTAAGGATGACCGTGTTATTCCCTGGAAAATCATCATTTTTAAGGGAAGTTATTCCTCCACCTCTGCTGCACCTGTAATGGCTTGAAGCGAAAGCAAGCGCTATAAACATTTGCTATTTGTCAGAGGAAACAAATTTGTCAATTCTCAGAGTTCTTCATTAACTTCAGCAGTGCAATTTATCCTGCCATTGCGAAAATCACAGTCAGGAACGATTAGTCCACTAAAGAGATCACTCAGGAGCTGCTGAACAGAAAAGAAGGGAGATAATTTTGTGGTTTCCCCTTGCTTATCAGCCAGTCCATTTTATGTACCTACAAGGAATAGACAAGAATTCTCCGACAACTGTTCTTCCTTCCAGTATTTTGGCATTAAAATGTACATTTAGCTAAATTAACTCTACATTATTGATATACCTGTTCTTCTCATACAGAAAAGCCCCAAGCTTTTTCTTCTCTTATTTTTTCAGCCACTGACAATCGCCAGTGTTTACGAGCCCACGGTATTTCTGCCAATTGCAAAATGAATGCTCTAAGTATTGCACTGAGTTTTAATAGCTTGTAACAATTTGGCATGAATGACCTCAGTTTGTTAAGCACAGCCACGATATTTGGCATGAACACAAAGAAAACTCTTGTAGCTTATGGGAATATTATATAGCTATATGGAAAACACATACATGATAATCTATGGGAATGCAGCTTAAATGCTTTTTGTTGTCGTTGTTTTAGACCGATAGATTGACAAAACCAATCAGCTTTCCTTAGTTTTATCTCTAATCACAATGGAACGGGACTCACAAGGCATTTTTTAAAGATGGTTTGTGAGATTTTATGAGAAATAGAGCATTTTGGTGTTCACTTAAGTTCTACCTGCCACACTATATGTGTCTCAAGTAGTTTACAACTGAAATTCTAACAGGTACCTAAAGCTGTATAATTCCTCCTGTATAATTATTTGATGATTCCATTGCATGGCATTCTCACTGCGTGTACTAGGGGAGGCAGTCAAGCAACAGTGACCATGTAAGAAAATGTTCATAGTATGCGTGGAAATATTTTGGTTCTTTGGTGAGGGGATGTGCCGCTGTTTCGGTGTGAATTACCATTTAGCTTTAATGAATAAATGTCTGATTTTACATACCTCATTTTGAATATTCCAATTTAAACAATAAATTTTCAGTTATTACTGGTCAAATTGCTAATAAGAAACCTGAAAAGTTTTTACAGCGCATGCTCTATCAACTAGTTCTGTAAACAGCTTTTCTGTTCCACCACAGAGATCAGGGACATAACTAATACCACTGGTTATATTACACTTTGTGCATCCTAGGATGAAATACTTACCAGGTCTTCCAGTCTGGCCAAATTAATACACCTCAAAGCACAGAGTTCACGTCCTCTATTAATTTCTCCCCAGGATTCTTTAAAAAAGAAGTCGTAACTTCACAAAGCACACTTCTGTACTGTGATGCAGAAAAATACGAACTGGGAAGAATGGCACTCTCAACATAAACCCATTTGAGATCTAATAAGTTGATTTTATCAAGGCATAGAATGCTAATTTACGCTATACCTCAACCCTATGGTAAATGTTTGACCAACTGCAAAATTACTGTCATACCTACATGGCACAGCAGGTCCACTGAGATATTAATGGCAGGACAGCAGCCCCCTCAAATTCAGTCTGCTCTGAGGGTGTTTAAGATAATCATGTAGTGGCACTACATACAATTGGTAAAATTCAAAGACTATGTGCAGAATGATGGAAATTAAACTGATTTACCCTCAAATTTTGACATATCCTTCACACCTCACAGTCTAGCTGAGGGTAAATTGAGGCTATTTCATTTTTATAACATCTTCATCTATTCACATTCCTACAAATCTCAAAGGAACAGTTGTAAGTAGGTCTGCAGAGGGCATATTCTTAAATTAAAAGTAAGGTTTGCAGATGTTACTGATTCGATGTCCAATCCAGCACTCTATCCTCAGTCATAGACACTAGAGAAGGCTAGAATTTGTGTTTAGAATTTCCTCTCCATAATGCAACCAGACAGGAAACAGGCATGATGTGTCACCTTTGATAACTCTGTGCCTGCTTACTCCTGAGAAGAGTTTAGCCTCTAAAATACTGCTATAACATCCTTGATGAATTATACAAAATTTGACTGTAATATATTGAAAATATGAAATATATACCAGTGTAATCTCTCCAGAATACTGATGACACAAAGTCCATATTTTCTGTATAGATTCTTCTTCGTTCAAGAGGCAGTTACACTTTGAGAGGACTTAAACTTCCTAAGGAGTAAGTGATGTCAAGCATTTTTCCACCAAGCCTAACAACTCCTTCCACAGCTGTACGCTGAGCCTCTGCCCTGAATGACTCATGTCATTGTCGGGGTACATCTCCACAGAAGTCTACGGTTAGTCACCCCAGCACGCTCCAGCTAATTCTCCCTTTAGTGCAGCAAATTTGCCCAATTCACCGATTTGCATTCTTTGCTGCTGACTGTGAAGGACATAGTCAGTCAGTTTAGACAGCCTCCAAGAAGTGATATCCTGCTTCTGGTGAAGAGCTGCAGAAGAATTATGGCTGAGTTAATAAAGTGGCCTCAGAAAGAAATTAAATTAAAATATTAGTGACCTGACATGGAAGCAGGACAGAGGTTTTGCACATCAGCTGTAAAGCAGTTTGAAGATGAAGGTGTTTGGTCTGTAGTACCGTCCCAAAACAAGGTTTTATTTTAGCCACCAGCAGGCTCTCTGCCAGCAGCAGACCCTCTCTCACAAGCATGTGATAATCCTCCTTCTCTCCCTCTCCTCTCTAGCCGTTTCCTCCATATTGATTTCCATTCTGATCTTTAGACACTTCTTCCCATTCCTTTATCTGACTCATTCTTGCAGGACTAACCTGGGAACCTGACGTGGTCACTGTAGCTTGGGACAATCAAAGTAATCATAGCTGTTTGTTAAACACTGTGGGGGTTGATTGTAGCCGAGGCACTTCTAACTGAATGTCTCAAACAGGAACCAATTTAGGACTGTACATTTTCCTTGTTTGCAATTGTGCATCCGTTCAAAGTTTGAAGCAAGAAAGCCTGAGGATTAGATGGCAGCAAAGGAGCTTGGAGCAAAGTGGAGAAAGCCTTGACTTACTTTCTGACTAAAGAATAAGATATTTAAATATATAAAGGGAAAATAAAGGAAAAGATTCCACTAACACTGGTATAATTAATGCCTTATTTTTTCTCATTAAATTCTGACTGGATCACTGAATATAAAGAGCCCAGGGATTTACACCTTTTTCCTAGTAGGACCTATCTCAGGAGCAGAGAAAGGCTCTGTCGGCCACCAAAGATCTGCTGATCAGATCTCTGACGAATCCTTCCTTAGTATCCTTGTAACCTTTAGATCCATTGGCATTATCTTTGTTCAGCTGTCAATCAGGACTGAGGATGGTGCCACCCATGCACTGTTTTATCTGAGACAAATTCAACATGACCGTACAAACACAGTTTCATTGAAACTGCTATGATGACCTACATATACAGGAACAGATTTTATATTAGAGAGGTAATTTCAAGCAGTGATGATATTAGCTTGCCAAATCTACTCGATATGCAACTCATTCAAATCATTTAAAAAGTCACTGTTCTTGGATTTATGTAGAATAGCTTTTATGTCCATTTATACAGGTTTTACTATGCATTTATAATCAGCCTTCAGCCTCATTCAATAATCTTTACACAGATTCACTAGTGCTTACTTAAGTAGGCATAAAGTCAAGAGGACTACAGGGGTGCTTAAAAACTACTAAAATGAGCTAAGGTTAAAAAAAAAAACCAAACCTAAGCCCAGAGAGAAATCTTCACTGAGAGAAGCAAATGAGTAATTAAATTACACTCTCATTCAGAGACTGAAAAATTAAAGGAGGGACTGTTCTAAATAATACATTCTATTTCTAAAAACTTTGCACATAGTCCTTTTTCATCAGCTGACCTTACCATGGGGAAAACTGCTGAATCTCTTTTAATAAAAATTACATATCTCATTTGCAGCCTTCCAATCTGTTTCGTCTGGAAGCTTTTTCATCTATTCCCTGTAGGTGGAACTCCTTCTTTAGACCTTTAATTAGGTGATGTTGCCTTGACCACTGTAGCTTAGGTTTAGCTTAGTATTCTAATTCTAAAATGGCCACTTGTGTATTTGTGCTCCAATACTGACCCGACAAATTTGTCTCAGAATTTGTTTCAGTGTTCTAAAGTATGGGGTTTTTTTTTCACCTTGTTCCAGTTCAGTGTTGTTTTCTTTTTCTAAGGCAGCCAGTATTATTCTTTGATGAACCTTGATTTTATTGTCTCAGAATTCACCACTGCCTCTTTTGAACAACACTGAAAAAAAATTAACAGAAAGTACAGAGAGTTCACCTCTGCAACACGCTTTTCCGCACATCTCAGTACACGCGTCTGAATTAGCATCGCTACGGCTTACACCACAACTTGTTGATGTGATTTATCTACTGAATATTTCATGTATTTAATACTATCAATGATAAGAGTTTAATGAATTGTTTACAGGCATTATCTCAAAGACCAGTGAATAATTTCGTCCTTCTGTGAATGTGTTCAGAGTTAAAATAACTAACAAACCAAAACCCCAATGACAAATACATAGAAAGTATCTCCCAATAGAAGGTATCTTCTCATTTCTAGTTTACTTCAGGGTGAAAACTTGGGTTCATATTTTAATGTTGGTCCCTAACTTAGGGCACTGTTACTTCTTAGTGCACTTTGGTTTGAATTTTCATTTGTATGCAAATAAGTCTCTGATTTATGGTACCTATTTTTCAAAGTTGCTTTCAGGGTACGTAAAATTAGATAAGCAACAATTTTCTCTGCCCCTGCATGTAGTGAAATCCAGTAGAGTATTAAAGCATCACCCAGATTTTTGCTAAAAAAAAAAATAAATTTAATTTTTAAATAAAAATCTTGTTTTCAAAAAGCTTCTTTCTTTAAAAATATGAAGAAATAGATCTACACTTTTAAAAGCTCAATATCTTTGATTATCTGTCCTGTGGTATAATAGAAGCTGCCCAGGCTCTTCACTCACAATTTGGTTCCAAGAGACTAAGGGATTTGCAATAAAACTTGAAACTCACACCTGAGTTTTATGGAAGTTCAGCCAGTAGTAACAAAACTACACCTTCAAACAAAGGAATTAAATAAAAACAGTAAGTAGGAAAATGGTGCGTAAAATAAACCCCCACATTTTAGAATTACTTTTTCAACATAATTAATCCCAATTTGGTTTTATACAGTTTTTTTCATGTTAAAACAACCATGACATGACCTAGTAAAGGCTATGTCTACTGAAGAAACTACAGAGTTAATTTTTACCCATGTAAATCACCATTTCCCATAACACCTTCTGCAGCTTTATAAATTACTTGGAAAACATGCTAACAATCAAGGTCTCAATGTTCTTTTACAATATTTAAGTTTTACTGCATCCATTACCTGTCTATCATAATTAAGCGTCTGGCTGCTTATTCGTTAAATCTGAAGGAAAGGGAAAGGAACAGTAGGGCGAGCAGCACGAGAGCACGTGCTGAAGAGTTTTCTTACGTTGTCCTTCCATACTGGAAGAAGCTGGAAGGAGTCTGAGGTCTGCTAGTCTGACATACTCATTTAATTAGAAATTAAAATTATCTTTTCATGCACATACATAGTGTGATTCACAGAACTCCGTTTTATCTGTCACATTATCTCCAGATGAAGAAATGCTGCCATTAGTTAGATGACTGCGCTTCAGATGAAATGAGTGGGCAATCGCTAATTGCGGCTCAAGGCTGAATTTTCTCACTGCCACCCTGCTGTACAGGAGATAGAAGGGGGAAGCTACGTCACCGTCAAAATTGTCACCACTGCTCCAGTTCTCATGGTTTCTGTGCCCATGGAAGAACCTCAGAGGGGAGAGGTGGGAAAGAGCACCCGGACAACAGCACCTCCGTCTAGCAGAACATGGGAAATGTAGGAGTGAGAGCCTGTCCATCTGAAGCTCTGTAGGTGGGCATCAGTTTCTTTCATCATTTCTGCCACCCATAGCTTTTACCACGTCACTTAACAGACTGATAGACAGCCCAGATGATGAAACTGTGTGATCTAATTAAGCAGAGCATTATGTTTTGAAACGAGTAATTTATATAGGAAAGCACAGACTGAAAATACTTTGATTTCAACGCTCTTCTAAATACAATCCTGTCATTTACTGTGCATGTGGTGTTCCTTTTTATGACAAAGAATTCTTGTACTTAATCTTTTTTGTGTGTGTGTGTGTTTAGATTTCCCCAGGGCAACAACCAAATCATTATACTCCTCGTGGGAAAACACATGTTGGCAATAACAGCGTAGACAAATTAGGTAGATAACCTGGAATCACAGTCAAAAGCAATCAGATCAGTGCTGAGTTCTAGGACAGAAAATGGGGAGTTCTGTGATAGTTCTAAATTAAGTTTCCCTGTATGATCTAAAGAAAGTACTGCAGAAGCCTGCATACAGAGCATCCTTGCTAGTGAAAAGAGATTTTCTTTGCTGAATAAAGAATAAACTTTTAGGTTAAACTTCAAAATCTGACATTTGAAGTGGGACATCTCAGGCAGGGGAGATTTTTGTGAGTTACAACCCAGGTCTAGCACTAGAAGAATATAGAACTAGGAAGGCGTGAATGGTGTTATATCTTCACCTCCACCTGTTTCTTCAAATGAAAGTCAGAAATGTGCCTATCTGTGATCCAATGGAGTTTTTTTTCACCTTGAGCCATGGATAGCTAAGCCACAGAACAGTGAGCCATGCTGCTTCCACTCAGTCTAAATTTCCTGTGCTCCATCAGAGCCTGTTATGCTAGCTACAACGCCTGAGCCACTTTAAATTTTCGTCTATTTTGTACCTCAAGTCTCTAGAAGACTAAGACCGTTATGATTCCCCTCCCTTATATATTTACAGCCTGATCCTTCTTTCTTTACAAGAGCGTACATCAAGGGTCACCTCAATGAAATCTGTGGTGATGTAAAAGAGGCATTAGAGATATATCAGGCCAATTGTTCTGATTATGTTAAAAGAAACATCTGTTATGGCCAGACATCAGATGAGTACAAAACACTTCCTTCAATACTACATATCGTTAGAAGTAATTCAAAGTTTGCTGATTACTTATCAATTTTTGTGTTCTTATAAGCTACCTATGCAATATATACTTCCTTCCCTATCCTATGAACAGATTGAAAAGGTTTTGTTCTCACGAATGTATTTGTCAAGACAGATACAGAGGAGTGACCATACAAAGCATGACTTAACTCAGTGTCTTATTTTATAATTAAGTGCCATCTAACATGATCCATTTACACAGAGAAGATCATTTCTTAGTACGAGTGGGTGCTACAAAGATTATGAAGATCTGAATGTGTATCTTTATAGAGAGAAGATAATTTTTTCTATTCTTTCAAGTCCAGAAAAATATGATGGAAGAAAAAGGTAAGTCTCAAAATGAAAAAGGGGCAATTGCCAACCATGATGGAAAGCTTGTTGGCCTCTACTGGCAGGTCTTCATGTCCACCAAGAAACCCTGAGAAACAGCGGGGCTTCAAGCCACATTTTACAACCTATCCCACCATGGTACAAGACTGCCATTATACTGTTTCTAAAACCAACAGAACAAAAATACCCTATGGACAATTATTTTATGTATAAATAAAGAAACTGCATTTTATAAAGTCCTTATAACACGGCTGTCTTGCTATATGACACCTTCTGGAGCACCTCTAAATAAGCACTTGGGAAAAGCAATCTCAGTAAATGGTCTTAAAGACAGGTTATTTATTTATTACACAAGACACAAAACTTCTCACATTATTGCCTCAAGTAAAATGAATGGTGATAATGCTCCCGTCTCTGAAACTGCACACATTTATATTAAAAATGTAGAAAGTACAGTATACACTGAGGTGCAATCTATTGACTATGTCAGTAATAGTAGCTTTGTCATTTTCCCCCTTGTAATAGAACTCAATGCTTGCATTCAGAATGTATTGTCAAGCTTTATTAATCTCAGCACAGAGGCCATCGTGGGCCTTGAAAGCTATTGCTTTTTTTAAAGAGATGGTAGTCTTTTTCTGTGGTCTACTTGAGAACTATTACAGATCTGTCATAAAGAGGAACCTCAAATTACAGGACAACTTAGCGCTTGGTGATTGGTGATGTGTTTAAAGTCTCTTCCTTGAAAAGCTTGAAAATGAATTATAATATTTTCAATTTAAAAAAAAAAGTGTTTCTTTGCAGGTTGCATTCACACTGTATGATGCTGCTTTGTTTCATTATTCTCAGATGAAAATTGATTATTAGACACCGAAGGTGATATTCTGAGCAAAGCTGAATGCATGATCTAGAGAAATGATTGAGAAAGATTCCTCCTTAAGCTCTGTAGAAAGAGCAGTCATTTTAGTGTCTTAATTCCAGAGCTGAAATTCTGACCTTAGTGAGGTCATCGGGATCTTTGTCACCTACAGAGTTGTTTGGTTAGGGGTCTTTCAACCTGTAAGTGCACACAGGAAGAATTTACGCTACAAGCAAACCCTAACAGGCTTTGGACTGCTCCACTCTGACGCCGAAGTGCCAGATGAGCCTGTACTTGTTGAGGAAGGGGGAGCTGTTACAGGGTTTGTTATCTGTATAGTATTTGCCCTTGGTTTATCTCTGAAGGTGCAGAACGCAATGGTGTAGGATACATCAGTAACTCCTCAACAGTCACCATTTAGATTCCGCGTTAACACGGTAGTACTCTTACAGTGGATGTCTGCATTACTTGTCTTGAACCAGTGGGGGACTGAGACAGAAGATCAAGGCTTTACAACCATTTCAAATACGGGTGACCTTCTGACATGCCCCTGACCTACCTGCGCCCTTGTTTCTGCATCTGTTTCAAACATTACTTTGTCCAATGAAAGACCCTATGCAACTCTTAACACCACGAACAAGGACCAGGTATCAGCAAGTACTACTAAAACACAAGACTTTATCCAGCGTGTACACAATCTTGACGCTTTGACGCTTGAATTCAAAACCACTAACAGTATCACGGAGGGGTAAAGACACCGAAATAGGAAAACACCTGTTTAATTGTTTCTGTGGAAAATGTCAGTAGTCTGGATTACTTCTCTTTGGCATGACTATATGCTTCTGCTTTATGTTGTCTTTAGTGAAACGATGCAAGTATTTGGCACCCTTCAGTGAGACAGCAAAAAAAACTTTATGAAGAGACTCGCAGTTTTGCGGCTCGACATTCAGGTGGCATAGACAGAGCTATCAACTTGTTCTTACTACTCGGATACAAAATAAAATCACTCTACAGAACTAGGTACATCCTGCTGAAACTCAGTTCCTGTAAAAGCTTAATATTTGTGAGTAGCAACTTAATATGAACAGTGAACAAGATTTCACTGGGCATCTTTCAGTTATTAAGTCAGGCTGGAAATAAAAAAGGCAACTCCGACAGCAAAGTACTGAGACCTAAATCTTGCAAGTGACGCGCACAAAATGAAATAAAAACCAGACACCACTAACGAAATAAAAGCCAGCTTAAACTCTCTGTGATTTACAATTGAAATTTGATGAGCCAACGAGTGCTTATACAATAACTTTTGTGATTTTTTTTAGGCTTGATTGTAAAGTTTTCTTTTAAAAAGATGAAGGTAGTTTCAAAAGTTTAATTGCAAGAATCTAATTCAAAGCAATATGGTAGAAAGCTACTATTATGTCTTCGTGTGAAGCTGGCTAATTGGAAGAACTCTTTGTAGGATAAAATAATATGATGTCATTATGCTAGCAGTCAATAACTTATTGCTACGTTGGCAGCTTCCCATTTAATGAATTTATTTGTGATTACTTTGGGGGTGAATGTTGCTGACAGAGTCAATTCAATTAACTTTCCAGGAATGGGCTTTAACTTTCCTGCACCATTGCTTGCATATAGGTGGCACTAAAGGTACGCAATGGGTTATTATAATCTGTTTATAATATTCCACTTCTTAAACTATTTTATTTATGGTACACACTATATAGCTCAAATATTGCCATAGTTCACTGTATGTTTTCTTTTACGCGCATTATGAAAACATGAAACATTATCAACTATTATTCAAATTCCAGAAAGAAATTCTCCTTTAAGCTGAAATTCCCAGGAAGTACATAGGAGTTTGGGGTCCTGTTTTCTTCTTGAAAATAAAAGGTATCCTTTGCTAGACCTTTGGCCTGTGAAAATCAGAATGGTTTTCTTCCATATGAATTGCAAAATCAGACCTTAAAGAAATGTGTTGAGTACCCTTTGAGAATAATTTATGCTTTTTTCAAAACAGGCGCACATAAAAAAAAAAAAAGCCTTCTTGCAGTTACAGAATAAGTGTACTTTGTCAGTTTAATACAGGGAATTGCTGTTGAAGTCAGCAAGAATTTTTTATGCCAAAGAACTGTAGAACTGAATAAATTTTGGGTAATTTGACAATTCAAGTAATCAAGACACTCTACCCACATACTCAGTTCCTTCCGGACTGAAGTACATGATGACAATATCCTGTTTTACTGCATTGTAAGATGGTGGGAAAAATTAAGATTCTGGGAAGAACTTGTAACATTAAATGCCACCAACAGTTTTTAACGCTACACATTGATGGGACGTATAATTTTGGCCACAGCAATTCTTTTTTTAATTTAAAATTTCCTTTAATTTAGAATTTTTTACTTTTTAATTTTCAGACTCAGCATTAGTAAATGTGGCACATATTGATTTAATTTACTTTGAAAGTATAAAATTACGTCTTTTATTGAAATGATGCTCTCATTTACACAGAGAAAATTAAAGCTAGGACAACTGATTTTTGTTAATCAGTCTAGTCAGTCCCTGAAAAATCAGATCCTGAAGCAAAACAGGATAGTTGCTCAGTGTCTATGGACGATACAGTCATGATCTACACCAGAGAAAATAAGCTCAAGAGCTCCAAAATTATGTAGCATAACTAATCAGTTCATTGTCTAATAAAGCCATCTCTCTTCTATGGCTTATTTTATTCTGCAGGACAAATTTCAGGCTAGTAGTTTTGTGTTTACCTAGAAGGTACCGCTCCAGTTTTACATGCCTCTGAGATCTGTCCCTTATGAAGTCTGGTGTGATAGTCTAGAAATACACCTATAGACACACATGCACACAAGTGTTTATGTATACATTTATGCATATCTTCCCATTTTAGTTTGCCAGACATGCTAACAATTTAGTAAATATTGTCATTTTAATAATTGCAATAGAATAAGGAAACATTAGAAGAATATTATATTTCTTATATATTCCCATTTAAAGAAATCCCTATGATACTGGTGTTTGTTTATAAATACTGAGCTTTTTCCCCATGCAGTCTGTGAAACTTACACTGAGCAACAGTATATGGTAATCGAGGCAGACTTATGCATGTGATAGCTGCTGGAAATTTGTGATCAAGATTAGGGTTGGCAAAAGGGCATAAATCGAGCCAGAAATACAAACAAGAGATAAAAATTTATACTGGTCTTCAAGAGTTAACAAAAGAAAAGGAAAGACGTCTTATTCTTTAGTAGAGTGTCTGAATACGAAAATAAAGAAGAATTTGGATTTTACTGTGAACCATGTCAAGACTGTCCTCGTTTGATCCAGTACTACCTTCTATAGACACACTATTGTTTTGCTGTTAAAGGCACACAGGCAAGCTGCAGACTCTGAGATCTTAAGAGAAGCCTTAGTCCACACTAAATATAATCAGACAGCCCTTTTAATGGGTACACTATGGAGATTCTGGGTAAAAAACAGTGAAGTTTTTTTGATGGAATCCAGAGTTGAAACTGAGAAAACCACTTGCTCTAGAAATAGGTAGACAAAGCCAGCAAACAGATAATAATTAAACTTAATTTGCCACTTGAGCTTTGCACAGGTATAATCGGCTCAGATAGGACTCTTCAAAATCACTGAACACTAAGCGGCTGTAAGGTTATTCCATGAGCCAAAGGTAGGGCTAATGATAAAAGCATTCTCTTCTACTGGATGCATCTACAGATGAAATCGTATCTATCCACTAGTAAAAGCAGTAAGCTTAGGACCCTCTTTGAATCCTGCTGAGAGTAAAAGCAGTTTGCAAAGAAAATGGGGTGATGTCCTTAGGAAAAACTACCCGCAGAAAGCACTGCAGAGGGCAAGCGTGCTACACAAACTATTTCCTGTCCGGAAAGCAAAAGAGAAGGGAAGCGTCAACTCCAGGTCAGCCTCCGAATTACTGAAACAACTGCTGGGGGGCAATGGGTAAGCAGGGGTAGATGCTCACCCGATATTGGGTCCTATTAGGTGCAGGAGAAGGATATACAATAGAAAAGAGTATCTTCAGTTTAGCACAGGGAGATCCTTACAAATACATGTGAATGACTTGACCCGAAAGGAACAAAGCAAGGACTAATGGCAACATCAGTTAAAAATTTAAATTGCCTTTCTATTGTTTGAGAAGCCAACTAGTCCACTGTGTTTGTCATATAATCAGGTATTCTGCCCATAACTACTTTCTTCCTCACGTAGAAACAACTGCGTATCAAAGAATTTTTTGACAGTCAAGAAGTTGTCCCTGCTAAGAGTGAGGGTCTTGTGTCTAACGGCCTGAGCCCAGTGAATGTGAGACACGGCGTACTTCACTCTTGGTGGAAGCCGGCAGCTCTCAAAACCCAATCTTTGGCTGGTAACGTCTGTCATGGCACAACATTGCAGTGGTCACAGGACGGTGGAAGAAATAAAAGGAAAATAAGAAAGGAGTAACAGTTACTTTACTACCCGATACTTCTGGGGTGTAAACTACCCAGTCTGTAAACCTTGTTAAATGCCATTGCAAACTGCATCCGTTCGCCAAAATTTTGGTAAGACCAATCTGTTCGATATTTGCTTTTTGTTATAAACAAGAGCTTGGGATTACAGTTCTTCCTCCTTTTCTTCCAGCAAGGTAGAAGATGCTAATGTAAAAAGCCAGAACAAATAGCCTCTTTATTTTGGCAGGACAAAGAGCATTTGAACTCCATCAGTGGCTCTTTGACTGCCTTCAAAGCTCGTCTCTGACTAAATTAAAGCCTGCGCTGGCTTCTGATTTGTACTACACTGTAGGCTTTCAATCACACTAGCAGCTAAATGCGTGCAATAGATTAATTGTTACTTTACAATAATACAGCTAATGAAAAAAAAATCAGAATTAAGATTTACAAAGGGCTATGTTCTTACTCAATGCAAAGTAGTGTAGCTCTCCCAAGATCAATTTTTATTATACTACTTTATAGTGGCCCAGAATCTGCCCCCGAACTCAATGAGCTAGCTGTGAGAGAAAAGTCTTAACCTTAGCCTGTATAACCAGGATAGCACATTTTGAGGTCACTGATAACAAGAAATAGTTTAGCTGGAATTAAAGTGATTTTGTGAAGTTAAAAAGGCACAACTCAGCAGATGAACCAGCAAAACTGGTCCCAAAGCAGATCACTGATCCCGATCACGCTTAATTTAAGAGGCACTCCTGTGAGATCTATGAGGTTATCTGGGTACCAAAAAACCCCAATCACAACAATGAAGAGGAGAGCAGAAAAGTGCACCGAATGCAGGTACATGGCTATACTCCTGGCGTATTGGCATTTCTTCATCATAACATCCCAGGAACTGGTTAACACCTAAGCATTTACATGATGGGGAGTGGTGAGGGGTTAGCACGAGCCATTACAATAAAAGTATATGTTTGTTTCCCCTTTCCCCACTGCTCACTGCAAGGCTGCCTCTGCACTCCTCCTGAGTAAGGAGGAGTTGTAGCTGATGCAGAAACAGAAAAAAAGTGGCCTTTTAGGCAACCTCTTTTAGATGTGAGAAGGGGGTAAACAGCACTGGTTTACCCCATGTTCTTCCTGCACATGAGCATAAGGTGACAGCTAATAGATGGGCACTGTTGAACTGAAGCGAACGAATTTGCATTTTGGTCCTTTACACCTGAATTATACTTATTCTACTCCTACAGGCATCATCCCAGTTTTCACTGAGATTGTACTAAAGCTAATACGTTTTGAAAATGCTTTAGAATCTCTCATTGATTTTCATTAAAGAAATTCAAATACAAACGCACAAGAAGCTCCCTCATGATAACTAAACCAAGAAGCTCCCTCATGATAACTAAACCAAGAAGCTTGAAATGCTGTAGTGTTTTCTTTTAAGGCAGGGCAGTTTACCGTGTCTTCAGTATTTAGAAAATGAGAAACTATTTCAAGGAGATGAGCCTCACCGGAGATACTACTTCTACAGCAAGACCACTGAATATCCATTTGTGTTGAGAATATCCATGAAAGAATTCACCCACAAATGCAACTCTGCTCCCAATAATTTAAACCTTCAGAAGGGTGAAGACAGAAAGCAGAGGTGAACAATCTTTTGGACTCATAGGAAATAAAGCTAGATTGCTAGAATTGGAGCAATAAAAATCATAAAAGCTCTAGGACATATAGGAATCATGTACAAGGTTTTTTTACCACAGGCGCTTGCTAAAATCACAAACATGGACCAACGCAGCAAAGATTCACTAAGGGCTGCAAGTCAGGGAATGGAAAACATTTCACGCACTTTATAGAGAGAAAGAACAGTATGCCGTCAGGCCCAGTAAAAATGATATCTTACTATCTGTTTTATTCATTCCTTATTTTCTCATTCAAATGATGAGTTTTAAAGCAACTGACTCTATCATCCCTATCATTTAGAACTGTGCAGTTTGAAAGAGACATTAGGACACAAGTAAGTTAGGAGAGAGAAAAAAAAAAACACCACACATGCTTAGTGCACATAAGAAATCTGAAATAAGTTTGCTTTGGCACAGCCACGAGACAAAACATTTCTGGAAGCAGCAGAAGGGACTAATAATTATGTCAAAATATTAATGTCCCAGTTGAATTCTTCATCCTGCAGCAGGCAGACCTGCTTTTCCAAAACAGGTTTGAGAACTCATGTGCTATCATACAAAACAGAAGAATTGCATAGTAAGTGTTAGGAGGAACCTGGTGGCTTCTTTCCTCTTCCCACCACAGATGTTGCATACGGTGGAGTACCTGTATAGACTACATAGCTCAAAAGCAGCTTGTGTTTACATTAGCAGAAAAACCTGCAGGATAAGGTCCTCCTCCATTCGTCATAAACTCGGATGACGGGCTAGTTATTTAATGAAAAAAATTGATACCTTCAGCTGCCCTAAATCCATGGTTTGACTAGCAAATGAGGTTTATTATGTAATTTTACCCCTTTCAGAAATTAGGACATTTACTTATTAAAGCATAAATCCCAACTTCTTAAATAGAAATCCCACTAATCCTATGGGATTGGGATATCATCTGGAGGGCAGGATTTAGATTTCTAGCCTGTTTTCCAGGCTCTGCAAATTACCCTGCCCCACCTCCAGCTGATGATCCGAGAGACTGGGAGTCTCCCTTAACTCCTCTGTTATATTTTCTTTCCAGGTGCAGAGTGTCTTGGATACCTCAGGGTATCTTGGACAGTGCTACCACCCGTGCTTCTGCAGCTGGAACCTGGCCCACAGGTCTACACATCAGGGTCTGGAGACACCGCAGAGAGAGAACTGGATGATGACCCAGGTTTGCTGACGTGTGTAGTCTTAGGCTCCCCTCTGTCTAGTACTTCTGGGTGATTCAAGTGGTGTTCTTTCCCCTCTGCTGTGTTGGACTGGAAGGAAGTATTTCTACAGGCTGCCTGCCAACAGAGCTTAAGAAACCATGGACAGATTGCTTCTAAACAAGTGTCCCTACAGCAGATCAAACAGAAGTTCTCCCAAACCTCTCCGCCCTGTTCCTCCATCTGCCTCATTCGCTTAATAGTACTTCAAAATATTATGTTTCATGTCTTACTGCTCAGAAAGTACAATAAAGGAAAGCATCTATCACCCAACAACCATGGCCAAATCCTGCTTATTCCCACAAATTATGTTTCAACGTGCTTTTTAAAGTGTGTTGTTCCTAATGATGGCAGGCTAATAATCCTGAAGGTTTATTTTAGAGGTAAAGCACTAGAAGTGAAACCAAAGTGTCTTTATTAAGGCTTTTGTTTTGTGATCTTACAAAACAGTGTGAGTGTTTCTGTTGGGGAAAGACCAATACCCCCACAACCTTAACCAGTCTGCAGTTTTCCGAAACACTAATAAATAAATAAATGGGTGTGTGTGTGTGTGTGTGTGTGTGTGTGTGTGTGTGTGTGTCCTGAGTCACCTCAACATCCGTAAATCCACAAAGAGCCAAACAGAAATTTCTTTGGCTTCTACAAACTTGGTACTTGAAACATTCCAAATTAGGAGGCTCTACCTCAGCTCAAAGCAGCCCACATCACCTATGAACGCAGGTAAATAAAGGGTGTGTTTGGATCAAGATGCCAGTCTCTGCTCTGCTTGGTCGCACCTCCAGCTGTCTACACAGATTAGTGGTCGCTCTCCTGGGAAATCTGCTGTCTGAAAGTTGCAACCGAGTTTAGAGTTTTCTGAGGGCTGATGGTTGCCAGGTCTAGAAGGACTTCTTGCTGTTAGCGGTCATTGCACCAGCAAGTCTGTACATTCTTTGTGATATTTTGTCATTGTTTATGTGTTCAAAAAAAGCCTTATCTTCTTGAGCTGTGTCAGTCACAGAAGAGGAGAGCGCCATTTACACCCGAGTGCCTCAAGCATTGCAAATTACTTTCCCCTCTCCCTCTGTTTTCTAAGCAGGTTCTGTGATAGATTGAAGCTTGCCCATAAACATGACTCCTTTGTGCGATTACCAGAAGCTTCTGAGTGCTGTCTATTACGGGTGCCCCTGAACAATGTAAACTCGCTTTAACAATGCATCAGATATCAGGATGGAAACTTATCTCTGTAGACTCACTGAATGTTTGTTTCCCTTGAACGTTCCACAAGCGGTGGGGTGAAATATTTTCTCTGAAGCCACCGAGGACACAATTGCTGAGCGATCTTACTGAAAACTAGAAAAGAAAGTGCTAAACACAAATTCTTCAAGGATGCAATCCGTTTTAGTTCAGGTTCAGCCCTTTCTGAAGAGCTTTTTTAGGTTTGGGAGCAAGGTTCACACCAGGCTGCAGAATTCAGCTGAAGGCGTTTTACGCAGTAAGGAGGAACATGCGGTGACTCTTTGTCTTACAAGGTGCAGACACACAGATAAGAGGACTATTGAAAATTAATGGAACACATTTCTTTTGACTTTCAGCTTCAGTTAATAGCACGTACTGTGCAGCCAGATTTTCCCCAAAGAATTTGAAATCTTGGTTATAATCAAGACAACAAGGAAATAAAACAAAGGATAACTAAGAGAGACAAACTAAAAAATATTCTAGAAACCCTTCCATATAGCTAGGTGCTGATCGCTCACTTGTAGGGTTATTATTTACAAGTCTTATAAGTCATTTTAAAGGAGCTCTTAAAGGCAGAATAGAGCGCTATCCATCTTCATCAGGTAAAAGAGCAGCAACCAGGGAAGAAAAGGGAAAGAAATGGGGGAGGGAAAAGGAGGGAGCATTGTCTTTTAGTTATGATGCATTTAGCTTAACACTAAACAGCCACATAGGATCTCTGGAGTAGCTGGGGTGTTAGTTTGAACTGATGGCGGGATGATAGATAGGGTTTTGATTCAGCATCATAGAATTGGTTATTTAAGTGAGTTGCAAATGAAACCAAAGATGAGGCACAGCAGGGAAAGAGAAAGCAACCAGGACATAGCTGTAAGGAACCCTCACAGAAAGCAGGATGGCATTGAAGAAGGACTTCCTGAAAAGCAGTCTAAGGAACATGAGAAAGAGGGGGAAAATGAAGAAAGAATCAGCTGGCTTGACAGCCATCAACATGTCCAGGGTAGAACCGAGATCTAATCCTGAGGTTTGCCTAGGAAATGATCAAAGTGTTTTAATTAACATAAAGGAAATCCAGCACTGGCATTTAGTCCAGAGCTCCAGAAGAGAAGTCCTAGATAACACTTGGAACACTGTTCATGAGCTCAGGATGGAAAGAAGAGGAAGGTGGGGAAGCTGTGAGAAGAAACTTAGCACACACCCATGCATGGCTGGAGCCCTGCAGATTCCACTGAGTCTTCGCTTGGTGATCACATGCCTTCTTCAATCAGCAAGACTGTCAGAAGTAAGTACACAGCTCTGAGAAAAGCACCCTCTTACTTAACTCTTTTTGCTGTAAATTCAGCAAGGAAATAAGTGCAAAACTATTCCCCCATAAGAGCTTCTAGAAAAAGAATGCAATTTCTCAGATGTTAATGTGGGGTTTTGCAAATACTGCTATTTACAGCCTGGAATGCACTTGAAACTGTAAGACAAGTCACAGTTTGGGTCCGGGATCCTGGAAACAATATTTAAAATATGTTCCTCCCAACTCTCACACGCTATTCTCCGAGAAAGCATTAGCTCCCTGTACATAATGCGGCATAAGGCTGCCTTGTCCGTTAGCAACAAAGTAAGCACGTATAAAATATTCTAGCCTGATTTGATAAATTAGAAAACAAAGTAAACTAGACAGGTAATTAAAAGTAATAAACCAGTTTTAATTGGTTAAGTAACCACGTAGAAATTCAGTGCCAGCAGCAAAGGTATAGAATACAGCAGCTTAGGTTTTGGTGTCATACGTATCTCTGATGCTGTTGAGCCACAGCAATTTCAGATACCGTAGGGAAGCTAGTCCTTCATTACTATGAATGTAGCAATCATTACCACGCCTCATTCTATACGCTTAAACCATATATGCAGTCTAGATAACCGACATCCTGGACATAGCAGGCAGGTGATTAAATAGCAGGTACTCAAGAAATATTGCCAACGGGGCCCAAAAGGCATTTTTATTTTTCTTCTGGCCACGTTAATAAGTGGCCTGATGACCCCATCTCGCAGCAATACACCGTGAAATTTCAACAGGAATGATGACAAGCCTTCATAAATAAAAACATCCATTTGCAATAGCTTCCCACTAAACAAGGGCTGGGTAAGACATTTTGCCAGCATAGGTACCAGCAGCTAAGGGCCTTGTCCTCCCACGCTACAACAGAGCCCCAGTAGGCTAAAACCGGGAAAGTCAGTCATCACTGACCAGAAGTGGATGTTCTCAAAGCTCAGTAATCTCCTGAAGGCCACCACAAGAGACAGCAGTTAAAGCCGTGAGATGACATGAACCGTAACACCATTCACTCCCTTTTGAGCCTCTCGGCAGAAATACAGCAGGAACAACTGCATGGCTGGGCTGGGCTCAGAAGGTGGGTATCCTGAGGAGTACAAGCGGGATGGGGAATATAATAAGTAAATCCAGAAGTTATTGGCTCATTAACAATGCCCTACAGGAAAGAATTTTCTGTCTAATAACAGAAGTAGCACAAGCACAGATTCTCAATATGATCTGAAGCCTGTTTAATTCAACCGCTTTGGGAGTAGGGCTCTTGATTTCTCCCTTTCTCTGTCACTTACATAATTTGGGCACTGAAGTGCTAACTCTATTATATGGTTCAACATGAAAATGGAGACTTTTTTCAAGCTTCATTAACATACTGTTGCAAAAATTGGCCTCAACAGAAGCTCAGTCATTTCCCGAGACTCTAAATCTCTAGCACAATTGTCCTGGTTGGAGTTAGGACAGAACTAATTCTGTTCAGTGATTTCACTTTCCAGCTCAGTCTCTTCTCAGTGACTGCACTTTCTGAAGTTAACGACGTATTTTGCGGACAGCGTCTGCTTCTAGGGGTGATAATGCTTGATGCTTGCAGTTACTACTGAGGATTGCTCTGCAGAAAGGCTCTTGCTTACACTTGCTCCTATGGAGACCAAGGTCACTGTTAACCCTGTGTACTACACTGGGGGTGCGGTTAAGTGAGAGGCTGCACCAGACAGGACAGGTGACCCTAAACTGACCAACAAGGTGTTTCATCCCGTATACACCGTATTTGGTATAAACCTGAGGGACCACAAGGCTCAACTCCCCTCTTCAATGGTCAATGTCTGAGGAGGACTCTGTCCATTCTGCCTTTGATCCCAATCTATGCATTCTGGAATCCAGTTCCGGAATGCAGCTCAGGAATCCAGCTCCTGTCTGCCACTGAGTCAAGTCTAGGACTTCTCCAGTGCCTGCTCACAGCATCAGTGTCGACAGTGACATGGTTGCCATCAGGGGGGTTGGGTTTGGTATTGGTTTTCTATATATTTAATCTAATTGTTATTATTTTCATTAAAGCTGTTTTAGATTTCTTTTCCAACCCATAAGTCTCTCTCCGTTATTCCCTTTCTCTTCCCCTTTGGGAAGGGAGAGGGGTTAATAGGGAGCATCTGTCATTTGCCTAGTGGCCGGCCCAGCCTTAACCCTTGACAACAATTTGTTGCTGGAAATGAGGAGATGCATCTTTGAAAAGCAAAAACAGGATTAAAAACATCATGTATGATTCAAAATGAAGAACTCAGCATAGATCGGAACTCCAACATAATTTGTCAGAATAGTGTTCTATTTGGGCTACTATGACATATTTAACACTAGCCAAAGTTCTGCGAGTTCATTGCCATCAACACTTTGCAAAAAAATGGGCTGAGAAAGCAGTCCCTATTTTGCCTAGTCAGGTCAGCAGATTTAAGCTGGTGTAACAGGATGTAGCTGCCTCTTTCTGAATGTCGCATTCATGATTTTTTTTTTTTCAATCTATTTTAAACAGTGTCTGTGGATTATATAGTCACATACAACAAGATTCCTATCTTTTTATCTTCTTGTTGTGGCGAGAGGATCCTACTGTAGATTTACTCCAATACTATAATACGTTCTTCACCTTTTCTTTCCCGAAGTACCCAATAAATCTATAGAACTTAAACTGGAACCTATGACTGTACTAAAAGATAACCATTATAGTAGTAGATCACATTAAATCATGTGACCTACCATACCCCAAACCTGTCCATCTCAAAATATGGAGCCAAATTTAAAACTATCTATCTCCTTACATGAGAACAATGTTTCTGCATCCTACAAAATTCTGATTGCATCTGCCTTCGCAGTAAACAAAGTGTGCATAAACCCCCTACATTTTCTAAACAAAAGTATTGCAAATCTCTAACACAAAAACAGGAAAAGAAATGATCTGCAATTTCAAACCCACCATCTTCTATTACTGAACTCAAGCAAATGTTTCGGTCTTATAAGCAAGTGTTTATACTTCAGGATTCCATGTCGCCCCAAACATGCATGCCAAGCGTTGTCATTTGGGCACCAGTCACATTTCTATTAAGAGAAGAAAAGGGAAGCAAAAAGCACTTTTTATTGTTCTGTGACTGCAAGAAACCAACTGAAAACAGATCGTATCTATTCTAAATAACTCAAGGCACGGGTTTCTATTATTCATTTATATTCTGAAGGTGCTATTTTTGGCAACATATCTTATTTTTCATATGTTTGCGCTCCCCAGCAGTGAAACAATTGCACTGCCAATAGGGATAACTCACTGAAAAAATGACGCACTAATGGGAATCATGACTTAACATCTCACGTATCTCCATCAATTATAATTAGCAAAACATTTATAATATACTAGCAAAAAGAGAATCGATAAATATAAGTGAAAGCCTTATTACCTGATGCAATGTACGTCTTGAGAAGTGAATATAAATAGCAAATATAATAATCACTGTGAGATTTACATTCTTCTGTGCAAGTTAAGTTTTCCAGACACAACATGACACCAAACATCATGCCTTAACCAAGTATAATTCTGATGTAGAAATAATTAGGCAAGAAGGTGTTACTTACTCAACAGAGCTTTGCCTTATGTGAACTCCCAAAGTGACAGCTGGTTGCTTTAACAACTCCTTCATTTTTACTCCTCTACAGCCTCTACTCCTTTCATCTTTATGGATCCTAAACAGCAAAGTCAGAGCAGGCGGCGTAAAGATAACGAAGCCTGTACCTGAAGATGCTGGTTATACTGGCACAGTCCAGACTCTTAACCCTTGGAAGCCCAACTAGGACGTAAAATGCAGTATTGGAAGTTTCAAAGAAAGTGTTTGTAGTTTATTAAGATTGTTTGTACCTCATTTGGATTAATTAAAAGGAAAAAAAAAATAATGCATTTTAGCTGCAAGACAGTGAGCTTAAGACTTCTCTTTTGAACCAAATGTGTTTGCTACGGCAATGACAGGGAAGCAGTGGGCGTGAAGTCATCGAACTGCATCTGTACCCTTACTGCCCAGAACGGATCTGCAGTTTGGTCTTTATCCAAAGCTTACATGTTCAGCAGAAGCCTTTTTGTAAAACGAGATGTACAAACAGAGGTATCACCCCTAGGACAAGCAGAATGATCCTTTCTGCTCTGATAAGCATTGGAAAGACTTCATCTAGAGCACTGCCTCTGCTTTTGGACACAGCTTTCACAGAAAGGATCTGAAAGGAGATAATTGTTCAGGGAACAACGGCAATAACAAGAAACAATGTGAAGTAAAATGTTTTAGTGAGGAAGAGGATATAAAAGAGAGACTTGATAACAGTCTGCCCACACGTAAATTACTTCTGCAATTAATCCTCCTCCATGGAAGGCAGTATCAGGAATAAGAGTGAAGCAAGAGAGATTTTGGCTAATAATTAGGAGAAAATATCTAATGATAACTAAATACAGGATAGTTAAATACAGGAATCTCCTCTCTGGAAGTTTACAAAGCTGGATGTTAGCATCCATCAGGAAGGACAGAAGTATGGTTGATCCTGTTTGGGGCAGAGGAATGAATTAGACAGCCTCTAGGATCCTGACACCAGAGACTGTACTTGAAATACCCACAAAATGGGTCGCTTTGAATTAGCATCCAAAAGGATATACAACTCAAAAGCACTGCAACAAACTTCAGGGATTTGATTCTGTAATATACTTAAAGGCAGAAGGGCCAAACTGGGATATAAGATTCTTCAATTTTTGAGAGAAATACTATGTATATCTGGAGGTTGCAAATTTCAGTTGAAGAAATATAAATGAATGATGAAGCTTGCGACCAAACGAATACAAAAAGCCTCCAAAATGAATGGGTTTGGATTAGCAAGATTGTCTCAGGTTCACAGCATCGGCAGGTGGGCGTTAAGAGAGATCTTGAAGCTGATGTTAAAAAGAAATTTATGTATTTTTTAATTATAATTTCTTGAGTAACTCTTTTCTCTGTGAAAATGCTGTCTGCTGATTAATTAAACACCTTATCATAATCAATGCACAAAAGAATATGCCTCCAATATCGATTAAAGTTTTCTTTGAAAACCACTCTGAGCTCTTTTATAACAGTCTGCAGAGAGATGGTATTTTCTAGAACAAAAGAGAACTGCATTGCAAGTGTGAAAGCGTGACAGAATAAAGGTACAAAATATGTAACTGTTTAGCTGAGGATGTTGAAACAAAGCATGTTCAGCAGTGGAATAATGTGACAGGTAATTTACAGTGATCTGATGGGAGCTGACTGGATGCCAAATAACCTGTTGTAGTCACAGTATTATTTTTTTCCTTCAGTTGCTTTGAGTATCTTTTTTCAAATCTGGCTGTAATTGACACATTAGATTAGTTACAAAATCAGCTGCCAAGAATCAAAAGGGATGAACACTGACATTTAGGTCTTTAGGACCATTTAGGAGTAATGGGGCTTGATCCCTCCCATACCACTCCAGTATAGAAAACGATGAGCCTCCGCGTGGATAACAGCAAAGCTGATAGCACAGTTTTCCTCTTTTTGGATGCAAATCCCTACATATAAATTAATTGATAAATACCGGGATGAAATGCAAAGACGTTGGAGGAAAATCTGGGAATGTTGCCGGCTCTGATCACTGAAAGCAGTGGAATGACTCTTGGTGACTTCCATACGAAATACAGGTATTTGTTTTTTTTTCAGTTCTCCCAACTGAATATCTGCATATTTAAGTAATTATCAAAAAGCGTCTGAGATAGGCCGTGTCAGGTTGGTTCCTCTTCCAGGTTTTAAGGAAGCCACTTTCTAGGAAATCAAGTTGCTAACATGAAGAATGAACAATTAAAAACTGGTAGTTTTTTCCATATGTGTCAAAAAAAGCTCCAATTTTATAGCGCAATGGAGGAAAGACCTGCATGCAATACCACAAAAGTACAACAGCCCCCCAGCCTTTCAGATAACTTCTTGTCTATGTGCAGATTGCGACAAATTATGCCAGAACATAATTTAGCATATCCAGAGAACTGGAAAGTCAAATTGTTCCATGTATTTTAGATACTACTAATAATTCAAAGGGCATGGCAGCTGGAGTTTAGATTTATTCTTCCATTTTATTTTACAGTGCACAGTAGCTTAAATTAATTCTGAGTCAATTATAATGCAAGGAAGTTACATGGTCTGTTAAATGTTGCTCTAGCTGATGAACACCTATACTTCTGCAATTACAGGGGCTGTTTTTCAGAGAAATAGGGGGAAAATGATGAAGCCTATGGGAGTGAAGGATACCTTCCCCATGTAGATATGATTCTGGAAGGCCACGACCACTTTCCCGGCTATGAACCACAAAGGCAGCCTTTATTGTCCCAGCATTCTACACGCACGCAACATCACCTGCCAACCAAAACCTGCAAACCTACAATTATGTGATGTAGCAACTCCAATTATTTACATAAACATTTTCATTTGGAACAGTTGTTCTCTTTCTGCCACCAACGCCCTGCTTTTACAGATGAGCCACATACAGTTCTGTTTATCTTCTGTCTTTCCACCTACAATGCATTAACTAGTTCCAGTGGCTTTCTTGAAAGCATAATGACTTTTCCTGTACTCTAGTAAAAATATACCCCCACAAATCAAGAGGAAGCAGGCTCAGACTAAGTGGCTGAGAAGATTTACATTCTATTGCTAACTCAGTTATTACTCTGCTGAAAACCCCATAGCATCAATATAATGAATCCCTCAACCTCTCCTGCTAGCACAATTTTTCTTCCCAACCTCATTGGCTCCCAACTTTCTGCCTGACCTTTTACAATCTGTGTGTGGCAGAACTTCATTACAACCTTTTAATGATGCACAAATGGCACACAACACCAAGGTCACAGCACATCCCCGGTGAGAACTTCTCCAACACCTTCCAAACAGAGAGTGAGTTTTAATTTAAAGAGACAGACAGTCCAGTGAGGAAACAGAACCTCAGGATTTAGCAGGGGTCTCAACAGCTACTAATGCAAAAAAGGTGACCATGTATAAAATGAGTATCTGCTCCCACAGATGTTTTAAGAAACAAGCTGATGTCTTAAACTGTCAGTGACCAAATGAATAAAATGCCTCATTTAGGAAACTCAGAAAAATAACAGTATTGTTTTGTATAGAAAGATTATTCAAATCTTAAAAAAAAAAAAAACCCAAACAGTAAGAGGTTAGCAACATTCATCCATCTAGCACATTAGAAATCTTTCTGAAGTTACAGCAGTGAAATGAGTAGCAGATGATGGATTCTATTCCAAACAATCACCAAGTTTTTGTTAAAATAGTTCAATCTCTGTTCTGTAATTTTCCAGCTGGGATGTGGGGATACTTTTAAAATAAGCTTAAGCATCGGTATTTCAGGTTTTTGTATCGAGAGTGCTATATAAATGCAAAGTATCTCACTATTCAAGCATGTAAAGCACATTATTCCATACTGGTTAATGCTAAGTCACTGCAAATATTGCACCTCAGTCATTGGTGATGTACCATGTTCCAAATGAGTACTTAATATTACCTTATATACTTTGTATAAGAAGTAATTAACACCCAAACCCCATAGAATCCCATCTAAAGTTACGTACTAGGCAATGGTCTACTCCTTTCCTTCTGACAATCAGTTCATAATAAGCAGAGTATTTCCACCCGTTGTGTGCAGGTACACCCATACAAAGACACGCTAAATGCACTTCACAGGCTCAATTCTTTTCTCTCCTACAACGGGGAAATTAGGAATAACAAACTGAAGTCAGTGCAGTCAGACACAACTGTGCAGCTCATCTGTGAGGAGAACCAGGACCCAAACTAACCTCTATCTCATGATATGCTGCTGCAGTTACAGTGATCATAGCATCATAGAACACATTTGATGATGGGGATCCACAACTCCTCTGGGCAACCTGTTTCACTGTCACACCACCCTCATTGTAAAAAATATCTAACGTCCAACCTAAATCTTACCCTTTCAGTTTAAAATAGTTTCCCCTTGTCCTGTCACTACAAGCCTTGGTAAAAAGTCTCTCTCCATCTTTCTTACAAGCTCCCTTTAAGTATTGAAAGGCCACAATAAGGTCTCCCTGCAGCCTTCTCTTCAGGCTGAACAACCCCAACCTTCTCAGCCCTTCTTCACAGGCAAAGTGCTCCAGCCCTCTGACCATTTTCACAGCCCTGCTCTGGTCCTGCTCTGACAGGTTCATGTCTTTCTTCCACTGGGGACCCCAGAGCTGGACACAGGTGGGGTCTCCCCAAAGTGAAATGAAGGGGCAAAATCACTTCCCTTAACCTGCTGGTCAATTAATTGGATTAAATACCTCACATTCTACTCCCTGATATGTCACTGACACCACTTTCTACTCTGCCTAACTGTTTCATTTCATTGTACTTCCATTTACCTATTTGTAAAAATTGCACAAAACTTACTTCTCACCCATGACGAGTGCAAGGACTGCTGTAGTTGGAAAGATCTCTGCAATCCCTGGACACAGCAATAAAAGAATGCAAGGCTATGTAAATGGCTTTAAGTACTTTGCTATTATTAAAAACAAGGCATCAGGAGTCAAACACAATCCCTGATACTAGCACAGTTTTCATACTGCCATACTGCCTTGGGTCTTAGACAAGTGTGGAAAAAAACAAAAGAAAAAACATTCATCATGGACACTTCCTTTGGACAGAGTACCAGGGTTAAACTCTGCTTTCATGACTTTCAGAGAAGTAACTCATACATTGTTCTGGATTCACAACAACATAAACAAACATAGATATTGGCTATGTTCCTTTACAGAGTCCCCTCCTCCCTCTTTCGTCCCATATTCAGCAAGCTTGCTTCTTTTGGTATTTACATTACAGACTGAATTTGAAGTACGAGGACTAGAATCTGGATGTTAAAAAGATTATTTTAAAAATAAGTAAAGCTCAATACAATGCCTGACATAGCTGCTAATAAAAATTCAAGTTCAAAGCTTGGTTTTGATCTTGCAGTTCTCTAGATCAGATCCAACTTCACTGCAGTCACCGGGGTAACATCATCACAAGATAGCACATTATATGGGCACAGCAAGACAGAATCAGTGGAGGACATAATTCCTTCCACAACAGAAAAAAAGCCCTAACCAACCAATAAAAAACTCCAACAGGCTAAAAGTTCAATGTGAATTACCACTCCTTTGCAAAACGTTCTCTAAGCTTCTTGCTAGAATGACTACTATAGCTAGGGCTTCTAAGGGAGAAATCTGGGATTTTATTTTAGGGACTACAGCTAGACATTCCATATGCCACTTGGACAGTAGGAGGTTTATATGCACAGTATAAAGCAGTCATAGACAGATGCCTCTATTAACTTTTTAAAGCTTTTGCATTTTCTTTTCCATATTTAGAAAAGTGCATTTCCCTTTCCTTACATTTTTTTTATATACTTAATAGCCCCCAGCCGTGCATCCTTGGCCAACAAGACAATTTGACACAGGTTTTATAGAAAACTGCCTGGTCTGCATCTGCAGAACACTAGAACATCAAACGAGAAATCAAAGCGCTCAAAGCTTCTGAGTTTTGTCGTAATGGAAGTGACAGGACTTACTTTTAATTAATTAGACTTAAATTGGCCTTCAATTGTAAATTCTTGGAGGTTTTCTTTTCATTGCTAACAGGTCCTAAATTACAAAAGATAAGACTCCATGGAAATCAATCTGTAGTCCCAATATGTTCATGAGCATGGTCACGAAAGTATAGAATAACAAAGTGACTGTATGCAATTAAGCAGGAGGAGAATAGGAGCAACTCAAACCATCGATCAGCAAATAATGAAGCTTAATGTATGAAACCAATAAAACACTAAGTGTGGTTTAATGCAGTTTTTATTAAAAAAAAAAACAAAACCCAAACACCACCCCCCAAACATTTCCTAAAGAACCTGACATTTCTGAAATATATCGGAAGCTCGTTTCTAATTAATTCCATCAGTTTCAGATAAAGCAGAAGAAATAAGAAGATTCTTACTTTATTGAAGCTGAGACTTCCCTATGTCTAAAGCATATTGCCATTCGCAATGGTAACATTATAAATTAACTTACTGGGAGATGCTTGATCAGAAAAATATTGTCTTTTCTAAATATATATAAATGTATATATCCACAGAGAATATAAGACTTGAAGTTCAGTTTGTGGCTTGACTACCAAAAAAATCAGGTGTAAATATTTTTGCTTATTTTTTAAGACTCGATGGGAGGAGGAAGATGTGTAGTAGCTCTGAGGGAATGGAAAGGTTGGAGTACAGGGTTCTGGGCAGGCTAGGGAACGGAGCTCTATGCATACATATATAACTGATACAGTTCCTATCTATACCTCCGAACCATACCTATAACACACTAATGAATCAGCAGAGATATTTTTATTAATACAGATACTACTGTAACCACTCAGCCGTATCTTGCACAAGGTAGTGCACCATGTTGAAGTGCTATTCTGTCACATGGCTCTTCAATTTTTTGTTATTCAAACTTGCTCTTTTTTCTTATTAAAAATTGGTAATGAGGTTCCCTTCATGCTGAAGAACCAGCAGAAAAAATCCTGTTACTCCCCTAATGAAGTCCCCAGACACAACCAACAATTCTCTAAAGAACAAAAGAAAAATGTTTCTCTGAGCTTCAGAACTGACCCTATTGACTGAAAGCTGTGTCTTACCCTGTTGCAAATTAATGCACTGGGCAAATTACTGCACGCCGAAAAGACAAGAGAAAAGGCTTAAATGGCATTCGTACTCCACATTTCCCAGTTGGGATTGACAGCAGCTGTTTTGTGGCAAAACCATTAACATCTTAATAAGAGTATACAGCTGGAAATAAGAGACAAAATTGCCATCTTATGGCAGATCTGCCTGAGATCCCTGAAAAAACCATCTAGCACATGTGTTGCTCTCCAAAAATGGAAAGAAACCATTTCTTAGAAGGGTGGGAAAATTAAAACTGTAAATCTGGGTTTTCTGAGAGTGCCTGTTCCTTTCACATTGTCTCTGTCCCAGCGCCACATCAACAGGGTTAAACTTTCTTACTCAATAAGCTCAAAACACTTTTCAAGAATAGGAACTCTTCTCAGGATTTAATGCTCAGGAGTTACCAAGATGCTGTAAATGATAAGCCCTTCTGTTTTCATACTTCATTCTTCTAATGCACTTCATTTTTGAATTCTTCTGTACCTTAACATTAGTAATAGCACAGTGCTATCTCTGCTATCTTGCCTACCTACAGCGTTGCTATTTCTTCTTTCTCTGAGGAATGCAATATAATCTGACCTCCCAGCTTTCAAATCTCAATCCTCCTACTCCTTTTAATACCTTTATTTTTGTTAGTTGTTGCTACTCTGCCTCTTACGCCATGTCCTGTTTCCACCCGTTCCTTCTCACTGGAAGAATCTGCCAACAGGATGTCTCAATGTTATGTTTATCTATTTTTAATTGTTTCAAACTTTTAACACATTAAATACTTTAACAATCAAAGCACATAAATAATATTGAGTATGATAGGCAGAAAGAGCTCTTTAAAGGCAACTGGTTGGTACAAATTAAACAAAAATGGTCTCAACTACAGAAGACATCCAAACTAAACATAACTAGTTGCTTTACTTTCTTGACGTAAATTTGTTGCACTATAATTCTCAGCCTCACCTTTTAACAATCCCTCTGAGTCACATCTACTTGGGTGTCTTTTTTCACACAAAGACGCTGTGCAAGCAGGATCAGACATGACTTAGGCGCAGAAGATAGATAATTTTGTTAATAGCTACAGAAGGCAGCTTGGGTTGGCAGGCTACAAGGCTAAGCACCATCATGATAACCCTGCCTGATGCCGGCACCCAATGAGCCCCTGCTGGCTGGGCAGTCAGTCAGGGCGGCTGTGTGGACACTGGGGATTTTAGAGTGGGCTGATCCCCCGTCTTCCAGAGTTGCAACCTTCTGACCCTGATTTTTCCTGGAGTTTTATATCTTTTCATGTCAGTGCTTTTCCCTTGAACCCTAGATTTACTGTAATCATCTCAACATTTCACTTTTACTTTCTTAGAGTGCAAAGCTTTTGCTTGTAGACAACCTCACAGCTCAACAACACCATGGGTTTTTTCAGTAAAACTAAGCCAGTCACACAGCTGTGCTACACAAACTTGGCTTTGTGCGAGGCAGCCAATCGCCAGGGCCATGGGTCACAACCCGAGCTCAGCACTACTTAGAATTAGAGCCTCCTTGTGTCATGAATACTACTCAACATTTTTCTTGTCTGTATTGTTAGAAAGTTAAACAGTTTATATTTCCGCTAAGTATTGAATTCCTGTTTTCAAGTGTCTATGCCAAACAGGCTTCCTGCTTGTTTTGTTTGTTTCATTAAAATCAATTTGAAATCAGAATTTTATATTGCGAGACCAAGCCAACCTCATAATATTGCCACAGCGTAATAACAAACTGTTGAAAAGTTTCCACTGCAATTCCTTCCTTGTAGTAATTAGTAACTAGTGTTTTGCATTATATCATTATTTAAATTCAATTGCTTGACAGACTTGCTGCATTATTAAACCTTTTGCTCTTGGGGCCTCTGTTTCAATTTCTGGTTGTGCTGGTAGAATCTGCACAGTGCTCTCCAATGTCAAGTGGCAATTTTCTGAAGTTCATTCCTACTGGTAAGGACCGCAACACCCCCACTGATAGCAGGTTCAGTTGCTCCAGGAAAGAAGAAAATGATTAGGGTTAAATTCCCCCTGGCCTTCATTACAGGAACAGATAGGAGGTTTCAAGTTGGAAGCTTCCACTATTTAAACATGTTTAACGTTAGCAATAGAAGGCAAACAACTTGAAAAGTGAGGATTATTTGTGTCCCTGTTGCATACATTGTCTAGAATGGGCTTTCAAAGGGGAATGGGAGAGTACTTTAGAGACCAGCTTTTATTCGTCTCTAGTGAAGCAGCTGAAAATAAAATACTGAGTCAATTGGTGGTGAGATCCCCAATGCAATGCTAATAGAGGACTTTCAGGCCTCCTGACAAGCAACAGGAGGCAAATCCTGCTTTCATGCAGAGCAAAACCAGTGTCTACTGAACACAGCAAGATCACAAGGCTTCTGCTAAGAAAGAGAGCACCTTATGTGCTGACATTCATACAGTGTAATACATTATATATTTACACATACATTATACTCACGTTATACAAAGCACATGTGCATCTTTATACCAACACTCTTCTAAAAAAACGCTAATTATTCACAGGGACTAGTCACAGCAACTGCACGGGCCAGGATGTGTCAGAGATGATGTGATGGTTGGGAATGACAACGAGCCCCCTGTTGTGATAATGATCCATCTTATCATTTCAGGGATAGGAAGGACAAAGACAATATGCAGTTTCATTAAATACAGTAAATCATTGAAGGGCAGAAGATCTGTTCCTCCTAGAGTAGTCTCCTTTAAAATATCTGTATGGCTGTGAAGCAAACTGCAAATCCTATCTCATTTTGTAAGTTGAAAGCTAACAAGATTACAAGTTCATTTTCAGAAGAAAGTTATCATGCAACAATGCATTATTCTCTACTCCTTTCATCAGAAAAAAAAAAAAAGGGCTCAAATTGTACTTAATTACTTTATATTTGTTACTGAAGTAATCCACATGTGAGAGGAGTACTGGCTCCACCACAAAACCAGAGACGAATTCCTAAAAACCTGTGTTTTACGAGCATCCCTTGAGTGGTAACTGCATGCACAGGTATACAGATGAACTAAACTAGCAGAGATTATGGGTAAAAGAAAAGCAAAGAGATTGCTTTCATCCTTCAATCATAAGCTTCTAAGCTGAACCTTTTTCTTAAAATGAGCAGGTAATTTTCAGCTTTTATGGTAAATATCTATAATCAACCTTGAGGTATCACTAGGTATCTTCTCTCAAACACCCCCAGCTACATGATGCTGCAGAGGATGAGACGCACACGCAGCTTCCTCCAGTCCAGTTCCACCTATTTAAAGATATGTCTACTCTTCAGAAATTTGTCTGCATTTTTTCAACATGGGGAATCTGCTTGCAGTTTCTTCCAGAAGTGATCAATTACTGCATAATTTTATAATGTCAAATCTTCCTTTTGTTTATCCCCAACTACTTATGCTACTTCCCTGTCTCCCCCAGGCACGCCCCTGGATATATAATACACTACTACATCAGCAGACCAAGAACAGGAACACCGAAAAACAGCAGATTCTGTAGAGATAATCCCTAACCCAGTCTCTTCAGAGGCTCATTAGGAAATAAGCATCCGCTCCAAAAGGAAGAACGATATTGGTATGCTGTTATAGAGGAAGGCACATTTGGATATGCAGCATGGAATACTGCTGGATTTTAAGTTAATGAAGAATGATTTAGACAGTTACCAGTAACACAAGACCTGTTGTCCATTGAGGTGCAGCAGACACTGCAGTAAGTGCATCACCAAACTTCTTTAGCAGGCCAAAGAAATTAAGCTGATAAGAGACACCAAGACCCACTCACCATCAGGGCGTGGGATGCTTCTAGCAACATCTGTCAGGACAGTGGGAATAGCACTGCTGCCCATATTGTCTGTCTTTTGCAGTCAGGGTAACAATTTCAGTTTCCAAATCTGTCAGTGTAACATTTTCGTGAGCAGTAAATCAAGTTCAAAAAGGTGTAAATAGAGTCATCATAAAGGAAGAACCACCACCAAAAGTAATGTCAAACATGAACATAAGCCAAAATGCAGAATATGCTTATTATTCGAATATGCAGAATATGTTTATTATTAAAACTCTGGTTTCAGGGAATATACTTTTGCTTGAATATGGGGGTGACCGGATCTGAAATGCTAGGATTTTG
The DNA here is from genome assembly GCA_009769605.1 of Bucorvus abyssinicus. NCBI lineage: Eukaryota > Metazoa > Chordata > Aves > Bucerotiformes > Bucorvidae > Bucorvus > Bucorvus abyssinicus. The sequence continues at coordinate 6,164,968 of CM020035.1, read as the reverse complement.
CTTCTAATCTGATTTTCATTGAGTGTAGTTTACTTTGAAAGAAACCCATGATGGTACTTCCAATCTCTCTCTTGCTCTCAAGCTAATCATATCCTTATACGCGCCACTTTCAGGAGAGTCAATTTGAATTACACTGATTGGAACAAGGCAAGATAAGAAAAAACATCAAGAAAAAGGTAGATAAACAGTTTTAATGACTAATGAAAACAAAGCCAAAAAAATGTACATTGGGAGTTATGCAACTTGAGACAGTTCTATGGATTTATCATTTCTATAGTTTGTACATTGCTGTTACAGCAGGAATAATAATCAGTTAGAAGACTTTCCTACCCCTAGGGAAAGTAACACTTAAGTGATGTGTAGGCATCTAAAAACTTTAATGCTATAATGTGACACAACTGCAAAATAAGCTGTACCAGTGAGGAAATTATTAGCTATGTCTTTCAAGCTCCAAGCTTAGAAACGCCAAGATTCTCCCTGGTCTGGGCAAAGGTATGACATTCATGCAGCATAGGAAGAGAAAGGCTTTCAAAGGGAGAAAACACAGAAATTACCTAGAGAACTTCAGAGTTCATAGGTACAAGGCTGCTCTCCGTGGGTTATATCAAGGAAACTTGTTATTCAAAAGTCATAAAGGAAAATATTGCTCATCTGAGACGTTCTGCAGAATTTAAAAGAAAATGGCTTTTCTTGAACAAATCCAATAAAACGAACAAACAAACAAGCAGCAGCATTTCTGCAAGAAAACAAAGAAACCAGGAAAAAGCTTCAGCATTGACACTGTTCCCTGTCAAGCTATAGATCTGAAGCAGAAGGGTTCTTGCTGGGACATGTGCCACAGAGGAATTAGAGCATGTCTAGACCTTGCAGCGTGGTGCCTCGCTGTGTCCTGCACAATGTCATGGTAAATTTGAAGTCAGAAGCTCCATGAAGATTTTCTAATACTAATTGTCTTGCTGGTTCTGTCCTCTAGAGTAAAATAACCAAATTTTCAGTTAAGGGGAGGGTGTCTCTGTTTGAAGGTCCTGGGCTGCTATGGTAAACGGCAGTTCATCAGTCTGCTCCGAAATCTATATAGGACATTTTCTTCAAAATTGCCAGTGACCTATTTTATAAATAAAACACACCGTGGGTTGAAAGACAGGAAGAAAGGAATAAATACTAGCAGGGGGAAGTGAAAAACTAAAGCACAAGAATAAACAGCCCTAATAAACACCAGCTGGCAATGAAAAGCAGGGGTCTGAATGAAGTTCTAAGGCAGCTTTTCTGTAAGTGATGGAAGTAAGAAACAAAACTGGTTTCAAACCAGCTTGACACATATATTAATGGTGATGTGTGATTTGTTTGCTGCACCACTGGATAAATTTCATGACTCAGGGTGTGCACTTCTATGATGTGGAATTTATCCTAAATCAAGTATTTCACTGGAAAAATAACCTTTCCATTTTGTGTCATCTGAGGCATGTTTCTTACTGGTTCGAGCATGGTTAGAAATTTATACACATCCTGCTACTTGCTAAACAACAGTATCATTTGTCCTAGGCTTCGGTTCTGGGGAAAAGAGAAAAATAAAAGGAAGAAGAAATCTAACACCCCCCCCCCCCCCCCATTCTTGCAATGTTATTTTGCTGAAACCTTACAGCAAAATCTAAAAAACACAGCAGCTGTCATTTACCAGGTTCTCCAGTACTCTTCTAAAGCCAGATAAGATGAATACAGAAATCTCTAAGGACAGCATATAAACTGCAGTATAAATGGGAAAATGTGAAACAGAATTCATTAAAATACATCCGTAGCTCTACTACCAGCTTAGAATGGATTGATTCAGGAGAAAATCCTGGGCAGAACTTACTGAACTGCTGCTGGCAGGCAGCAAAGGCTCAACATGTGCAAAAGTGATAACTGGGGAGACTGCAGAAGGCCTCTTGGCGATTTAAATGCATAGGCTGCAGACAATTCAGACTGAATCTCCACAACGATTTCTAGTGTTTTCTTTCATTACTTTCTGCAGCAAATGTCTGGGAACAGAAGGGTAGCTCCATTGCAAAGAAAAAACCATCAGTAGCCTTGCTGCTCGCCCCCAAATCTGACTAAGCCAACTCATCACTTAAGTTGTGTCCTTGCAAGCAAGAAAAAAACCTCTGTGATCATGACATGCTCTGCCAAGGTTGCTGGCGGTAAACGAGACCCTCAGGTCAGGAACACAAACAAAAATGCTGAGGATCTGTTTAGCTTTGCATACAGTGAACCTTCCAGTCTTTGCACACTCAGGCATACTGAGGCAAAATTAAATGATGAGTTATTCAACCAAAAGCCATTTAGTGAACTAATGGCAAAACCAGATTTAATACCCTGCAACCCAGAATCATTATCCCATGCCCTCAAAACCTTTGCCTGTACAATAACGCACTCTGATATTTTTTCTTGCTATATAAACACCAACAACAGTGTGAATTCAGACACAAAGGTTCTTGTAAACCACAGTTGCTATTTTATCCCTGCCATCTAAACATGAAGATACCCTAGAAAAATTACTTCAGGGGGGAATGGCAGCTCTGGGCTGTGTAAATTGTATCCAACCTATCTGGATGTGCTGATTTTAAAGTCTTGCCAATAAGCAAACAGATAAATAAATCATCTCCACAGCTGATCCAAATGGCCACATCATCAAGAGTCCTTAGGGAAGAGCAGAAGAACAACAGATGTTTTGCAAATAAAACTATGTTAACATAGATGTACCAACAGAATTTTTGAATGAAGACCATGAGTTTCAATTATCTGCTGGTCTACAAAAGATGCTTTTTTGATTGAAACAAAAATGGATTCAAATATCAGCCAACCATATCTAAGGTAGTTTATCCAGGTATCCATGGGTTGAACCCCACCACCAAAACCAGTATTTCAAGGGTAGCTGTGCTGCTGCAGCCAGTTCCAGCCAGCGTGCAACAGCAATTCCTGAAGATGCTCCTAAATTTCTCTAATCCCCAAACAGAACGGGTGAACTTGGGGATGACTTCCTGGCCGTAAGGTTTCTTTTAGCACTTCTAATGCAACTGAGCTATCTGCAACAATATTTTTTTATTTGATACGGCACTTTCTCAGTGCTTGGGCACTTCCTCACGCACAGGTTATTCCTCATCAGACAAGAACAACCACTTCACATTTTGCCACCGGCAGCAATGTTCCTGAGACTTTTTAACTGAAGACCAATAAAGCTTTCTGACAAAATCCAGACCATCTTCTGGATTTCCATTCCCAAGAAACTGAAAATTATAGTATATTTTGAACAACAATTCATTCCTGTTGCTTTCCTTAGCTGTGCTTGTTTTGCTTGCCTGATTTTCTGCTGTTTATCCTTTACATTTTATTTGCTTAGATTCTCCCACTAATTACCTTAAGGTATTTTCATCCATGGTGGACTCATTTAGAGACGTGTCACAAGATCAGCTCTCCCATGTAGGAGGGGATATTTTTGTAAATTAGACACGCAGAAGTACATGGCCTGTTTAATAGTTGTGAATTCTGCACGCACAGAAGTAACGCACGCAGGCAGCCAGCTACAGCCATTAGTATCGTGTTCAGCCTTGTGCTGCTTTTCCTCTAAGAAAAGCACAAAATATGATAAAGGGACGAAATGAAGGGAACAGAGCTATGCTTTACCTAATTATGGTTAGAAAAAAAAAATACAAATTCACAACTACCATTTGTCACAGGCTTAACTTAGAATGATGGGAGGGGTAGTCAACCACCACCATGACTTGGGCATACACCAACACACCAAGTTGTCAGTCCCGTCTCGGAAATTCTTCCGGAAGGTCATACTTCTGGGAACGACAGTAATTAGTCACCAGTCAACATCACCAGCTTTGTAACACCGTTCCCAGAAACAGCATCTTTCTGCAGTCCTATTTCCAGGAACAATACACGGAATGTTCACAGAGGCGGGCAAATAGGTAATACCTATTACTTCAATACACAGGAGGCCACGGAGCCTGGATCTTAAAAGGAACAGGCTGCCGTAAGACCTCTTCTTTCCAAACACCACTTAGGAGTATTTTTTTGTCAGACAAAACATTACTATTGATTAAAATGATACAATTTTTATCGAACTGGGCTCCTTCGCAGCACGAAGTGCACCGTTTTTTGTGTGGTGTAGCATACAAAAGAAAAAGAAAACTGTGACTGATCTGTTTACTTGGGCGTAATGGAGCCTTTTGCAGCCGATCCGGAAAAAACAATCTGCGTTGCATCCTTTACCAACGTGTACAGATACCTGCCTCGGTTTCATTAAGTGGGTTATATGATTTGGACCCAAACAGCGCAGTTTCAAAGGTAAACAGGAAGGTACTGGGATACTTAAAAGGCAGCTAAACAGGTTACAGACGTTGATTTTATAGGGAGTTTGGTACATAACTGGGTTAGGAGCCTTATGAAAATCCAAAGTGCTGCACAGTTAGATGCTCAGGCAACAGTGAATCTGGCTCTAACCTTTCAATAATTAAAGTTATTGCATAAATTCTCAATCATTTTATCATTTCCACCGAACTCCAAATCCCTGCACAAACAGATATTACTTCCAAGTCACCACGTATAAATGCATTTTCTTAACCAGAATTCTGCAGCTGGTTTTTTCTGCCTTCTGTACTCCAGACTCAAGGAGTGATCTGATAGGAGAACAGGGTTCAAATAGCAGTGAATTTAATTTGGCCGCTGAAGACTAAGGTGAAAGTCACTGTAGTGTAGCGTATTCACGGTCTCTTAAAAACAGCTGAAGCGTTCAGATTAGCACTTCTGTTGGAATATGGCATGGATGCTAATGTAAAATGAATCCTGTACAGGTTTCCATGGATTTCCTCAGAGATAAATAAATAATATTTAATATGTAATAAATTTCCTTTTTAAAGCAGACCTAATTGCAACTTTGGGAAGATGACTACTCCATGAAATAGATATCTGTGTTGAAACAATCAGAACCACAGTACTAACTACCTCACCGGGCAGTTTGGGAAGAAGGGGCTGTTTTATAAGCAGTCTGTAAAGGTAAAAAGGAATTCATTCAATTGTACAATTTATCACCTTTTAAAAGAAAAAAAAGCTTGATCTACTTTTTTTCAGCAGATACTGGAAGTACTTTCAAGAAAGCTGAACAAAGTTTTATTGTAGTTTCACCACGACAATACTTAAATTTTGTTATAAAAATACGCAAATTTGGCTTCATCCAGGATTTGTCAGAAGGAATCTACAATAAAGATAATTCTGAACTGTAAAATTGCTAATTGACTCAAATTATGCACACCGGCTTTTAATTTGGAGAAACCAGCAGTGAAAAAGGGTACCTTAAAACCTTTACTTGATCCCAAGTGTAGGTTGTACCAGGGATAACTTCGGGAACTCTGTGCCAAAAGAACGCTGAAGAAATGGCTTGGAAGGAAATCTGCAGGATGCGCATGCTAATTTTCATGAAGGTGATGAGAATTTACTCGTTGGAATCTTGGCTTTAGTTTAAGGCTTATTGGAAGATGAAAATATTTTGGGTTATGTCCCCGGCTGAAGTCCAGAAGGTATCTTTCCACACCAATACTTGTCTTACTGACCACAGTCCAACAAAAACATCAGCAACAAAAAGAAAGTGGAAGCAATCAAAGCTATCAGGATTTTATTTCTTAGCCCAATAAAAGAATGAGGAGAGTATTTGATTTAACTTCTGTTGCTCTTAGTAGTGGTGACTATCAAGAGGCCAAAACGTTTTGGCATTCATTAGACAACAAAATATTGCCAAAATATTATATCTAGAAGACCTATCAAATGTTAGATTTAACAGAATATGTGCTCAATGCTCTATTCTCTGCCTGTTTGGAATTTTTGCTGTCTTTTCCCTTTGTGAGTGTTAAAGAGAAAGGGAAGACCAGCACGGTTTAAAGATTACAGACTGTAGAGGGAAGGGTTCTTTGTTTGTCACCAACTGATAGACAGCAATGACAGCTCACTTTCCAAAACGTTATTTACTGCCTCTTCATGGAGGTCTTTAAAGAGGAACCTCTTGCAACTTCCCTTTCCTCATCTGCTGAGGGCAAATGATGACAATACTTAGCAAAAAACCCCACAAACAGTAAATCATTAGTCAAAGACATCATGGCCCTCATGCAGCAAGAAACCTCAAATTTTTACCTTCACAAATGCTTTCAAGTAACCCCCAATCAAATGGACATGAACATGGCTTTAAATCAACCCGTCTGTTATTTTGTGATAGAGGATGTGAAATATTGAAAACGATAAACAGATTGAAGATAATGCGTGTCGGTTTTTCAGATTATTTTGTCTCTTTAGGGATGATCTTTCTGTTTCTCTAGTGCCATTCCTTCCATGCTCTGCAAGGTAATATAACGTGAGGAAAAATGTGTTCGCCATTTTCCTGCTCCTTTAAAAGGGCTTATTTATTGAAATTATTCTTTAGAATGGAAAGTAATATAGGTATCAACTACTACTAGAATTTTCTAATAAGACTGTAAATGTAAAGAGAAATCTATTCATATCTAATTCTACTATCTATGCAAGATGGCTCAAGAACGTATATATTCAGATGTGGCATATACAGCATTAGAAACTAATAAAATACCAGATAATTATGAAGAAACAGCCTGCAGATCTGATTATAGATATGAAGCCTCTCTCAAGATTTTTAAACTTATTTTTAGCACCGTTGGATTATGTGTCTCCACTCTTATTTCCAGACCTGAAGGAGAACGAACACAGCCTTCCCTTCAGTACTGCTCTCTCTGAGAACGCTATTTCACATTTACAGCTTGAACTCCACTAAAATGCTAATGACGAATTGTTATTAGATGTCAAGTAGGGGGATCCATCTGTCAGGCAGAAGGATGATAACAACCTTCAGGACTGCTAGATCTGGACCTGCATCAGATTCTGGTGTAAAAAGGAGAACAGCAATTCAGCAAAGCCCGGGGAAGAGGTTCCTGCCTGAAACTTCCCAGAGCACAATCACCAGAACCAGAGACGTGCAGTGACCGGATGATTCTAGGCATCCTTTGAGCGAAGCTGTATGATGTTGACCTGTACCTGTCCTCCATGCCTCCAATGGCTAAGAGAAAGTCTCAAGTACAGTACAACAGTGTCCTGAACATAGCACTACCTTAATAACTGCTTTTTATAACTAATATTTTGTTTGATTCTACTAGAAATTTGAGTATATTTTTATGTTAGGAAAACCATTTCAAAAATTGCATTCATTACAGTATATTCCCACGCTTTTCTCCAAGGGAATTAAAATACAGTAATTCATGTTAGGATTCTCAAACGACAATGAGAACAAAATAAGATTAAGAACAGCTGCAAACAACTTGCCAAAGAAAGTCATCCAACTAATGCTACAGAAAATCCTTCTGCCAACCCACTGAAGAAAGAAGCACAATTCAGAGATTGTTTCATTTACTCTGTGTAAGTATATTTAGCAAAGATCCTGGGCCAGAAACAAGACAAATGGAGGTGTAAATTATAGACTAGTAAATGGGAGAAAGGCAGAGTAAATTGGCAGAAGTTGAAAAAAAAATGTAATTTAGAACCTTAATTTCTGAAAATGGCTGTGGCATGGAATGTGAGACCCTCTGGCATGGTGTTAAAAAAATTTTAAACTGGTACTAGAATTCTTATTTATATATCTCACTAGATGGAAAAATGACATTTTCCCATGATTTCTAAGTGAACATTTAAATATTTATGAGCCACAGAAGCATAGGATTGTTTTGGTTGGAAGAGACCTTTAAGATCAAGTCCAACCATTAACCCAGCACTGCCAAGTCATCACTAAACCATGTCCCTCAACAGCACATGCACACATCTTTTTGAATACCACCAGGGATGGTGACTCCACCACTTCCCTGGGCAGCCTGTTCCAATGATTTACAGCCCTTTCTGTAAATAATTTTTTCCTAATATCCCACCTAATCTCCTCTAGCACAACTTGAGGTCACGTCCTCTTGTCCTGTTTCTTGTTACTTGGGAGAAGTGACTGACCCCGACCTCGCTACAACCTCCGTTCAGGTAGTTGTGGGGAGTGATAAGGTCTCCTCTGAGCCTCCTCTTCTCCAGACTAAACAACCCCAGTTCCCTCAGCCACTCCTCATAGCACTTGTTCTCTTGACCCCCCAGCAGATTTGTTGCCCTTCTCTGGACACGCTCCAGCACCTCAGTGTCCTTCTTGCAGTGAGGGGCCCAAAACAGGACACAGTATTCGAGGTGTGGCCTCACCAGTGTCGAGTACAGGGGGACAATCACTGCCCTGCTCCTGCTGGTGACACTATTGCTGACATAAGCCAGGATGCCGTTGGCCTTCTTGGCTGTCTGAGCACACTGCTGGCTCAATTCAGCTGCTGTTACAAACAATCCCAGGTCCTTTTCTGCTGGGCAGTTTCCAGCCACTCCTCCCCAAGCCTGTAGCGTTACAGGGGGTTGTTATGACCCAAGTGCAGGACCCGGCACTTGGTCTTGTTGAAACTCATACCACTGGCCTTGGCGCATCGATCCAGCCTGTCCAGATCCCTCTGCAGAGCCTCCCCACCTTCAAGTGGATCGACGCTCCTGCCTAACATGGTGTCATCTGCAAAATTCCTGAGGGTGGATTCGATTCCCTCGTCCAGATCGTTGATAAAGATATTAAACAGAACTGACCCCAATATAAAGCCTTGGGGAACACCACTGGTGCCATCCAGCCAGTTTTTTATCCAGTGAAGTGTACGCCCATCCGAGCCATGAGCAGCCAGTTTCACCAGGTGAATGCTGCGGGAAATGGCGTCAAAAGCTTTACTAAAGTAAAAGTACCTACCAAAGACTTGCATGCCTCAACAGCCCCACGATTTATAAGATCAAACTTAGAAACATGCGAACTGCTCAGCAAAATGCAAATACAAAGGGTATGTGCAGAAGGAAAAAAAAAGAATTAAATGACTAAAATTGAACTAATAGCATTATAAACTTTGCAGCACAATATTTTTTTTTCAGTATAGACTTAGCTTTTAAGGAAACAGACATGTCACTTTGACAATATAACTATGCACATTTTAGCCAAAACTTAATTAAAAAAAAAAAAAAATCAACATTATTCAGTGAATAACAATGGGAAGGTATTGCATTTAATTAATCCCTCACACAACGGAGCCAATGTGCCTACCAATTGGGCTATTCACACACAAATTGTATTTAACCATTTCCTATTAATATGTTCTAGTTATGTAATGAAATCTCAGCAATCTTAGAGCTCAAGCATGCTTGTTCCTCTTCTGCCAAACTGAGCGGTAACTGAGCCACTCAGGAAAGTACATTTGACCTTGAAGCTTTAAATTTTGACTTTCCCACCACGTCTCAAAAATAGATGTAAAGTCCTCCGTAATTTTCTCTTACTTAAAAGGTGGGAGGCAGTAATAGATCTCGCATTTTAATAGTTTAGAACCAATACCAATTTCACGAGAGTCAAAGAGAAAATTGTGGTTTATTTCAAATAAAAACTGGATCTGGTGATTTTTGCAATGGTCTTTTGGCACAAAATGCATTTTCTGAAGACAAGAGACAATAAATCATCAATAAATTCATAAATTTTCATTCAGAGAAGTAGGAAAACTGATGAAGCAAAGCCTTAGCTCACAGAGATTCAATTTTTTAATTGCGTGTTTCACCAACCATAAGCCATTTAACTAATAAGCAATTCAGAAATCTGTCAGAGTAGAATTTGTAAGTATATTGTATTACAGGAAAAACATCAGTTAAGGAGAACATGTGCAGCATACAGTAGGCAGGTTTACTGATACACACCTTTCTCCTACAGTATTTCAGAAGAAGTCAAGCCCAGAGTACGTGACACTTCAGGTGATTCAGAAAGCCCTGTGCTTTATACTGACTATAGTGGAATACGCACCACGTAGCGCAATAAATTCTTGGTTTGATTGCATCAACTGGTATTTTAGACATTGCTCAGAAACAATTAGTTTTGTTGGCCAAAAGGACTATCATGCAAATTTATCTAACAAAAAAGCTTCCTCTGAGCTAAGATTATTGCAAAACAGAAAGACCCCTACCAAGTCCTGTTCCATCTCCTGTATACCTCCCGTAGAGAGAAAACAAATGCTCCCACATCCTCTAGTAGCCTAGGTAGCCTCTACAGCCAAAACTTGTCCGAGTGTGACAGCTCAGCCTATGATAACTCAAAGAAAATACCAACTCCACTAAATACATCACACATCTTACACGTAGTATTGCTCTCCTTCCACTCAAGGAGGAAAAAAAAAAGCTAGCTCGATATAGACATAGCTGATGGTGAGCATTAATTAGTAAGGCAGAGACACTGAACTTCTGTAGGTCCTAAATGATGTGTTTGATGCTTAAATACAGAGTTCTTGAGTTCATGCTTGAGTATGTTATAATGGCCTTTTCATGTAATTTAAGCGTCAATCAAGCAGCAGCATCTTACTACAGTGTTCTTCTACACAATAGCTAACTTTTTTCTTCAAAGTCTTACTAGTGACTAACAGCACTGTGCATACAGAAGGCAATACACTGAAGTTATTTTGGTATAACTCCATGCAGAATTTGATACAATTCATGCCAGTAGCAATGGTTTCTAATCCGAGTTTCTTTTAGAATAATGACTCTCCAGTAAACTCAACAAAACAAGATCCTGTATTTCAGTAAATTTAGATCTATCCACTTCAATCAATTAAACCTTCACATTTACTTTATCCAAATTTGTTTATGATAATGTGTTTGCTAGTTTATGTCTGATGCCACTCATGCACTATATATGAAATCTAAAAATAACTAATCATAGTGAAAGCCTAATAGATTTGATCTGAACTTACTACACAAATCAAATGTGTCTAAAATAAAATTTTACATTATTGACTCAAGTAATGGTCAAAACTACGTCACGTAAGAAAACCAAGCAGCTCATAATCTGCTGCACCATCTACTGCCCAAAAGATACTACAACAGAGCTCAGAAAAATACCAAACAAGTCAAAGTACAAATTTAAAAGCCAAATACGTGTGTCTGTGATAGATTGGATTCTCTAAGCCACAGTGCTGATGATCCTAATATTTTGGACTTCACTGCAGTGATACAATAGATGGTACCTATATGTAGAGCATAATTAATTTATATATGGCAAGAAGGACAGTGCTTTGGTTTTTAAATATTTGACTGAATTTCACAATGTCTGACTGTCCATAAAACCTTTGCCTTGCACTTATTCATTGGATCTTTAAGGTATAGCTGTCACACAGCTCAAGCTTTCCAGCCAGAATAGGTGAAATGTCACCTTTCCACTGTATGTAGGTCACACATTAGAACAATGTTGAGATTTTCTTGGTGACATGAAAAGCTATCAGAAACAGCTGCAGGATGTCCCCTACTTATTTACATATTTTAACTAGAGCCAAGGAAAAAAGAAAAGGTCTATTTATCTACGGGGCCTGGAGATCCTCTTGTTCTATTAAACCTCATAATTATGCATTGTAATTGCCTCAATTTTTTTAAACAAATGTGGAAAAATAAGTCAGGACACTTCTCCCTGGGAAGGAAGATAAATACTGCAAGCCCAAGCTGTCTGTAACAATATGCTGTAACTACATATGAATATTTTTCCTTCCCAAATGATTGCTGCAAAGATGCAGTAGCACATGATGAATTAAAAAGGTGCTATACTCTATTTTTAGAACCCCAGCATAAGTACAACACAAAGAATGCACTTAACTTCCAGCTATGCGTATACAAGGAAGAGACTAGCAATTTGTAAGGCAAAAAGAGAACTGCAACAGTAATAATCATGAAGATGGAAAGAATAACTTAGGAAGAAAGAGTATAAGAAATAATTTGCATAGCTTGGCTAAATAATTCCTAAATGGACTCACTATTGCTGTGAACGAGTATTTCAAGGATGTGACCCTGAGTGGATTGCAAGGGAGGCTTTACTAGCATTAACGGGTTGAAGTAAAGCAAAATCAGTTTATCTGTAACCCTTCATCTTTTTCATTTGTAAGCAACCCCAAGCCCTTTAAATACTATGGTTCTTGCTAGTGACTTTCTATAAAGATTATCAAATACCTTAATTAATTGTACTTTTTTTTTCTTTTAAAACACTACCTTGCAGTACTACAGGTAGAATGTTATGACTCTGAGTTTGTTACGTATTTTAATTAAAAGTTCAGGGGGAAAAAAAGACACTTAGCAATTGTATTCAGTGTTTTCAACAGGAAAATAAAGGTAAAAGAGGAGGGTAGTAATATATATTACTGACAAAAAGTAGCATGAAGTATCTTGACTTGTCATTTTCTGATCTAATCCCAAATTCATAACACTTCCCTCAGTAAAGTGAAAAGGAAAAGCTTTTCAAGCACTTGACAAGGCCATACACTCTTTCTAGTGCTGACTGAAACCCTTGGGTATATGGCTGCACAGCACCACACAAATGGTTAACGAGGCTAAGCAAAACAAATGTGTCAACAAAATCACCCGCTAATGCTTAAATAGTTTGTTTAGTAGTTAAATTAGAACAACTCGTTGATTCCATGACAGGGAGACACTGCCAAGCACTGGGCAGATATCACCAAGTGCAGTTTTCCTCTCTGAATGGTATGGATAAAATCCCTTTCTTTCTAGTTGAAAGAAGTGACCAGAGACCAACACTGAAGTCACACAACGCATAACCAAACAGGAGAACTTACAGACAGGCTGCTCTGGATAGCAAGACTATTACATTAAAAAAGTAACTAAACAGATTCACAGAAAAAAGTGCCATTGCGAGCTGTGAGGCATAAAGAAAGTCACGACAGGACTTTCCGATTCAGATATGAATTTCTGTCAGCCTGCAAAACCACATCAATGAAGAACATAGAGTTGGGTAGGGATCTGCCTTATGTTGTTCAGAGGTATAAAACATACAACCCATATGGCTACCTAACTTGAGAGCTCATGGCACCCAAAAACTTCTGAAAAAGCTTAAATGATGCCCCAGCTTATGCAAATTACTTCTCTTTCCCCTTGCTACCCTCTTTTAGAGGCTCTCATGCAACTTAACTAGTGTAGCTGAAGTTCTTCTTCTAAGTCCGTTGAAAAACATTACAGGATTTTACAAACATCAGGAAAACCTAGCCTATATCCTCAGCATGAAAAGTGGAATTGTTCTACCAAATTATTGTGATGAAAAAAAATCAAAGCTGATTTCTTACAGGACAGGGTTCACAGTTCCACTCGTTAAATGAGCATTAAGCAGAAAAAGCTTAAGGAACCGCTTTCTTCCTTTTAAAAGTTCATTGGAGTAGCACATGATGATACAGCACTAAAGAAATCTTGCTTGGAAAAATAAAATAAAACACATTATCTCAGGTCTATTGTTTTAAGACAAATCAACAATTCATTTACAGCACGGGTTATAAACTTTTTTCAGCTACCCCTTGAGAGAAAAGGCGGTGTCTATAACCTCACCGGATCCACATCCTCCAAGAACTTGTGGAAGACAGGTGAAATGTTCAGTAAACCTAATCTTTGCTCTTTTTCAAGAAAGGGGAGAGCAGAAGAATCATTGAACTTTAAACTGCTACACTTTGATTTTCAAGTAATCTAATTATAAAACTACCTATGAGCACTTGAAAGAAGACATGGACCAAGGTTATTTCAATCACATCTCGTAGGTGAGAAGGAAGTCGTAATTTCTTATTTTGACTTCAGAAATGCTTTTCACACAATCACACTGGATATTTTCATAATCAAGACACAGAAATACAGTATAGGTCCTCAGAAGGAAGCAACAGAACATATTTCTAGGACAAGTCATACAATTTTTTTTTTTTTTTAAACTTTCAGCAAGAATAAACACCTGCATAAACGTCAAGATACTGCACAATTGGTTGAGTATCTATTTTTTTTTTAAAAAAAAGATAAACCCATCAATATCTCAGAATTACAATGGATTGTAAGTTGACCACTCCTCAGCCGTGTCAGACAAGACAGGCATCATGATGGGCTAGATTAATAATATTTTTTTAATGGAGAGCAAGTTAAGCTTTCCACCCTATTAATTAGTGGTAGGGCCATCAATACAGCCTACGCAACCCAGCTTTGAGTACTCCATGAAAAGAGTGAGTTAGTTGAACCACAAATCTGGAAAACATCATCTAAACCAACAAATTCCCAGAAGCTATTTATGATTAAAATGGTATCAGATCAAGAGGACCTAAAGGAATGGTATTTAGATGTGTAAGAGATGGCTGCAAAGATGAAGGGAATAAAACATTCCCTGTATCTCATATGTACACGAGGCAAAAACCAGCGGGCTTAAACTGCTGAAGCAAAAATTTTGGAATACAAAATCATGGAACCATTGAATGATTTAGATATGTATGTCCTGGAAATCATCTGGTCCAACCTCCTCACAACAGGACTGACTTCAAGTTCTATCTTTAAAGTTATATATTAGGAAAGAAAATCTGTTTCATGGTACGGCTATAAGAACAGACTGCTTCCAACTACTGGCAGCTCCCTTGCAGAGTACATGGGAAGAGTCTACGAAGTTTTGCTGTGTTTGGGAAAAGGAATGAACCCCTTGAGGTCCCGTTCTACAGTTTCCGACCTTGATTCTTTAGGCCCTTCATACCTAGCACACATGAAAGAACATTCGCCTCAATGATATTTAAAGATTCTGCAAAGCAGCTTTTTGGAGTGTTTAGTGATGAACACACAGGCAGATTCACACATCACTGATGCCAGCCATGAAAAACAAACTGCGTTATTTGCCAAACATCAATTTATAAAGTATCATTTAGTAGTTTCTCTGCAAAAAAACTAATTAATACGTGTTAATGTATGAAATATTCATGAATATGCAGTACTATACGAACATTTTGCACAACAGCTGTGAGTTGTTTACTAATTCCCGGTTTAAAACATAATGACATTATTTTGAGGAGGTGAATATTGCTGTAACTATGATTAAAAGTGAGGATTAATCAAGTAGCCAATGGAGTAAACAACTCCATTATCACCACTGGTATCAGAGGATCCTGAAAGCCATAAAAAATTCCATTAAAAGTAGAATTTCAATTTCTATAGAAGCAGAAGTTTTTCTATTGTTTTGAGGGAAAGTACAACAGGTAGAAAGACAAAAGGGTTGTCAAATGTCTCAAGGAATATTTTCTCCAGGCATGTTTCAATGCAAGCTGTGAGAAGAGAAGAAAGATGAAATTTACAGCAGGAAGATGGAAGCATGAAAAATTAAGGACTTTGGTTTAGCACCTTACTAAGGTCTTTCATTTAAAAATAAACTATGCATTTTGTGCAAGGCAATGCCCAGCTCTAAACTGTTGTCGAGGAAAAGCTATTATTATTTTCAATTTGTTGATCTCTGTACTAGAACATGACTGCCTCTTCTAAATGAGGAGATCCACCACCAGAATACGTGCATACACCTACTGGCAAACAAAACGGTGCCTGTGATGAGTTACGACCAGAGCATGAGTTTCACGTGGCTTTTAAATTCGCTTTAAGCTTCCTCCTCTCTTCCCTGTTTTTTCCTTTAACGCTCACTTGCATTTGGAAGTTCATAAAGAAACTGAACTCCTACCAAGGATCCTGTTTGGGGATCCCTGAATTTTCCATTCTTTCTATTTGATCATTCCAGGACAAATAAAACCTCACTAACTGCTACAGGATAGTTCCTGTGATGAGACAGTGACTACTACATTGTAACGCCAGAGTATATCCAGATCCTGGGGCAGGAAGATTCGAACTTTAGACTCTTTACCACCCCCATGTTCTAACACTCAAGGAGAAGAAGGTACAAGCGACTGAGATACAGCAGTCTTGCTGAAGTAAATGCTGGATCCGGTGTTCACATAATTTTGCATATAATTAAAGGCTAAACTAGATTTGGAAATTAGAGAATCATTCTTTAGGACTATGGACATCTAAGTGATGCTGAAGGTAAGGTTAGGGTAATTTGCATCTCTTCCTGAAAGCTTCAGGAGCCCAGTTCCAGTCCCAGTTCCATTACAGTAATGACACTACCGCCTTTATTATTCACTTCAGTAAGAGAGGGTTTCTCACGTGAGGTGGAGTTACACTACCTTGCTCAATATTTGAGTCTATACGCCTGCAAATCATTGTTAAACATACACAAGACTCCCATCCTGCAATTTTTTGTGCAACCCTTGCACAAACACCCAATACTATGTATTCACGCAAGGATACACAAAGCAAGTTCTTTAGTTTTGATTTGTAATCACAGAAACGTCAAAAGAAAATTAATAAACTACAGGTTTTGTAAATAAATGTGGAGAATAACTAACAGCAAATTTCCTGTTATTAAAATGGCAACCATGTAATCATCTCCTCTGACTCTCGATTTTCTCTATCGCCCTTCCACACCAAAGCTGGCTGAGATACGCTTCTCTGTATCTTCCGCTATATTTCTGAACGGGTTTGGGACCTCTACTCCATGCTGCAGGAATGGGGAATACTGGAGAGAGAGAGAAAGATACGCAGTTCCCAAAACATCGGCTCTTCAGAACTACCTGCCCTCGGGAGCTGATTTTTCAATTTTATGTGGTCCGTATTTCCTACTTTTATGTGGTCACGTATGATTTTTTTTTCTGCCCTTGCAAAACACAGAGGTTTTCATAGCCATAAAGTTAATTTTTTTACTTCCACTATTAATACACCAGTATTTTGACAGCTCTTACAGGAATATTCATTAATAACACGTATTAGGGAAACCGATTAATGTTATGCAATAAAGGGCATGTAATTAATCTTTTATGGAATATAAATGAAAAGCATACATAAACTTTGATCTTCTGCCACGGAGCGCATAAACAATGTGTTTACATGTCACGCATATTTTAGGCAGGAAACTTCCAATAAATCCTTCATTTAAAACACATCTGTAACTATGCATGGTAATCTTATCCGTATCAGACAACTTTTATCAACTCTAATTGTTCCCTGATAACACATCTGATTATTTGCCCCAAGGAAACATTATAAACTCTAAGTTGTATTTCACAGTTGTAATTACCATATGTTTTCATTAATCTGATTCTGTTAGCTCACTCCTCGCTTGGTGATCTCGGTGTCAATCAATTATTCCTCCAGCACATGCATCGAACCAATTAGAACGGATTTGGGAAACAGGAAATGTACTTTTTTAGCTCTGAGGAATTTTTTCAACAATCTAAAGTCACAAAACCTGCTTTTTAAACATAAGGACAATACGACCCCCATGTTTCCAGGGGCTGTAATTTATTTTTCCGTACAACACCTAGTATTTCTCTGTCCATTCTTTAAAAAACTGTAAGCACATAGATACCTGATAAAAAAATATCGGTGAAAACCAGTATTTTCTTTAACCTTTCTGACATGTTCAAAATGTAAAAGGAGAAGCTGCTCTGGAACAGCTACACGCTTGATGGTGTTTCTTAGCAACAACTTCTTGGGAGAAGTTGGCGAGGAACTGCAAATAGGATTCAGGCAGTACTCTGTAGTTCAGCAATTCGGTTCCTTGGCCCTAATTAAAATGACCCTGATACTCTTTTGTTTATGAATAGTGTATTTAATCTGAAGAGTCTTGGCACCAAAGATAAATTTATAGTTAATAAACACACGCTAAATTACTACCGTAATTTAGGTTGTGTATATTAATCCCAGCAAAAATGTAAGTTCTGCACTCTGTATTCGAGGCAATTTTAAATAATAGTGTCTGACATTAAATTTTAAGAAAATGGGGAATTCTGTAGTATTGAGCAAAGGAGTGGAAACTACTTTGTGGTTGTCATAGAAGAGTAAAGAGACTGTTTATTTTTGACTTAAAAGAATGCCTATGCATAATTTTTGTTACAATATGTTTTAGCAGCATGATAAAACCCAAAGATTACCAATCTCACTGTTGACAATATGAAGCATAGGTGAACAATAAATTTTTACATGACCTTTGTTTACAGTATTTGAGGGAAAAAAAAGCTTTTTTTAGTTAATGGCTTTTATTACAATAACTTTCCCACAGTGCCAACTTAAGTATACAGAACACAGAGTACTCCGTCCGGCTGTAGTATAGATCCGACATGTTACTCACCTAACCAATTTCATTACAGTTAATCTACAGCGCGAACATCACGGAAACCAAAGCAGATTCTTTTTAAAAAGGAGCCTGCTAAATGCATCTGCTATGACCGCACGGACGACAAACTGCACAGAACTGTTGATATTAAGCAGGATAATATGAATCAATACTAAAAATAAAAATGAATATTCAAATAGCATCAGTATGTTGTTCATTTCATCAAATTTAACTCAAGAAATAAATTTTTCACTGGATTATTGCTTTATCTTGACAGTATTAATTAGCAATTATATGGAATGATCTCTGTGTTCTTCAGTGGAAGGACATGAATGAGGTGTTTGAGAGGCAAGACACATAACTTGGATTGCAAAAATTTCTGGGAAGTATCTTAGCTTGTATCTTTCTGGATCATGACTGGAATCATCAGGCACTGCTACTTCTCCAGTACCTAAGAAAGGGGTGCACTTGTCAAATCTCTGGCCTCAGGATATTTCAGAAGCCTCTGGGCTACCTAAAGGGCTGCTCCAGTCTAGTAAATCCCTTCAATAATGCCAGCAAAACAAGTGGCTCATACACCTCCATACCTTCACTTGAGAAAGCATCGTGGTACAGCTGTTCATTTGGGCAGGCTGCAGATTAAGACGTCTCAGAGCACCTCACCATCTCCTACAGTCATCCAACGGCCTGTGCATTTTGGTGGCTAATCAAGATTTACGTATTTCCTACCCAAGTGAATATAAACTGAATGGAAATTGAGTGCCGCCTTGCCAATTTAAATTTTGCTGGGTGCTTCTATGACTGCACATTAGAACGTTGTTATACTTTGATCATCTCCATAGCACCCAAGTTCCAGCTCTGAAGGCCAAGTATTTAGCAGGTTGCAAGTCCCCAAACGTATCAGACGCCCACCACAGAAATGGAAAGCTGAGAGCCGTTTCAGCTGGCTGCTCATCGCTGACAAGAGGATTTCTACCCTGGCCATGGCTTTCACTGTGTCCGGTCCCATAGGTCATGGACCCAAGCGCTAAGAAGATCACAAAGCAATGGTTGCTGGCTTTTAGGACCAAATTAATTCCAAAGTGATCTAGATCAGGTGGGTAAAGTTTAGAAAATTTCATTTCACAATGAAGTGTGGAATTTTTTTTTTTTAGTTTATTTATTTTCCAGTGGAAAGGAAACTGCAACTTTTGATTAGCTCAGAAGTTACTTCATGTTTTGAGGACAACAGTATCTTTCCTACACTATATGAGTTTATCCAAAGGTGATCATTTAAAAAGTGATTGAGGGTACAGCCCTAAGGAGATGCAGGCTCCTCTCCAGTGGTGCTGGTTCATTATTCTGTAATTCTTAAATTTACCACACCAATACTCACATTTGTTTCTCATGTTTGCTAATGGATACCTTGCTCTTGCCAAAATTACTTACATGATCAACAATTTAACTGCAACATAGTAAATATTAAAAATTCAGTTTCCTAATACTACTATTTAAAGAACAAAATGCATCTCAAATGGTCTGAAATATAATTCCCATGCTAAAGAGTGAACATTTATATTTCTTATTCATATTTCTACATTAGCAAAATCTCTCTGACTTCAGCAGGGGCCATAAGTACGTTTATAATTACAGCTTTCATTCATGCAAATGACAGTTCTGCCTCCGTATTTATCAGCGGAAATGCTAGAGAATTCCCAGTGGAGTATGACACGTCCAAAATCATTAAAGAACCTCTCTATCAACAGTTGACATACAGCAACACACTGAACAGTTAAATGTTTGTCTTTGCAGGCTTTGTGCATTATCTTAAGAAGTGATTGATAATGCCAGAATTAGTGATGGATATGTCTGTGGTTTGCTGTTGCCTGTTTATCTGAGACGCATTACTGGAAATAATCTCTCTGCAAAATGAGCATCTCAGTATAAAACGAAGCTTAATTAGAAACTCAACCCAAGCAAGACATTTATGAAATTTAAAAAAAAAAAGGACAATTTTTTTATTTCCTGACAAAAATATCCTACCAGGTTGCCTTTTACAGAGAGAAACTTGTGTGCCAGACTACACAGGTTATGTCTGTTAACCTAACAGACACTCATCCTCACATATATAAGCACAGAGAAGACATACTGACAGTCACTGCCCCGAACAACAATTGTTTAAGCCAGGGTGAAAAGTGTCGAAAACCTGAGATTAAAAAAATAAAATCAAAGTTCACATGGGGCTATCACATTGTTTGAGACAGCTAAAGCCATCTTGCATGAGGCTGCTTCTGAAAGGTCCAGTCCAATAAATTCTTTAAGCTACGCCTATAAAATGATTCACACCAAGCGTTCAAGGTTTAAAGCCACGGTACAGCCCTGGGTGGGACAGCTTGCCAAAGCCTGAAATTCCGCTCCAGAGTTCTCTCTGAACTCACCAGTTCTTACGTACCTTTACCTACGGAACACGTGTGGAAGCGTAAGAGGCTCAGCAAGCGGCAATGCAGCTCCGACGTCCCCAGAGGATTCCCCGGGTTCACTCACTAACCCCCCGGTCAGCAGTGCTGTGGCTGACACACGCGTTTTCACAGTAGCTGCTGCGGTGATGAAACAACAGTGAACTTACAGATGTAACAATGACTGCATAAAGCCCTTCACCTCTCTTAGTCTGTTGTGCCACGGGTCTCTAGCCAGCCTGATCCCTCCTTCGGAGGCTTCGCTGTGCAGCTCCTCAGGGCTGTATCCTCAATCACTTCTCCGGTTATCTTTGAATAATCTCATAGACAAATGAAATGTTGTCTGAGCAAGATTTCAAATTTCCCTCGAAATCTCTTCTTTCTGTGAACCTGCACGGGCACGTGGGTTAAGGCTGACATACGTGAACCAGCTCCTTTACGCAGCAATTCAGTGATAATGATGTAGAACAAGTTGGACAACTAATTCCTCTTAAGTTTCACAGCGCTTTTCCAAAATCTTACATGAAACTTCAGTTGTTCCATCATTATTGCCGTCACTCATAAATAATGCATTATGTCTAAATATGCTACAATCACATCTTCAATGATATTCAAATATATCCAAATATATCCACTTGCTGTCTTAGAGACCTTGATGCATGTTTAGGTCTCTTGGTGTTATGATGAGTAAAATCATGGGGCATAAACCAAAAGAGCTAGAATTTTCAATTCAACCTAATTCTATTTGTTCCATTCCCACATTTACATTCTTTTCAGCGTCATAACTTCATACTGTAATTTCATAATCTGTAGATGGAGCCACACTGTGACAGTGTGGCTCCAAAATTTTAATATATATGTAGAATGTTAAATACTTTCCTTTCTTTAACAACATTCTTAGCAATTTCAGTGATTAAGGGGCTTCCTAAGGAGGAAGAGGGTAAAGCCTCTGGTTTCTTTTCCCAGATACTGTGTAAGAGACGGCTGGGAAGTCCAAAATTCCTCTAACGAATATACATGAGTATAGCATTAAATGAAAGGAAGAATCGCTTCTCTGTGGAGAAAACAAAGCTAACCTGGGGCTCCCACATGATACTGAGGAAAAAAACAGAGTATGAAAGATATTCATAGTAGTTTTAATCACGCAGACAGAGACTAGCTCAACTGAGCAGATCACCTATAATGAAATAGAAAAAAACCCCTTGAAATAATTAATTGGATCTGCACATATCATTCTAAAAGACCTAATTTCAAAGCTAAAACCACCAAATTTAGTTTCTAAAAATTCTGAGTTCATAACACTCACATTCCTGGACTAGATTTATGAATTACTACCTTTTACTTGTACAGCAGTATGGCAAATGCATATAGGTATGAAACTAAAACCTGAAAGTTAGATGTTAGACTTACTCTGCATACCTTTCAATAAAGAGATACTTAGAATAACATGTCATACGCTGTTTATTATCATCATATAGAGCCACATCTACAGGTTAGCAATACGTTTTTATGATGCTCTTCTTTTAGAGTTGGTTTCAATTGTTCCTTCCATTGAAATTAGAGTTAAAAATATTAATGTATGCACTCTGAGCCATGGAATGACTTCAACTAAACTAATTAGCGTAACCGTCTCAGATGTAATCCATATTCATTCTGCAGATTGTGGCAATACTTAATGGCAGAACAGGAACTGACAAAGACTTGAGCTGTGTTAGTGCTACATTTCATAAACCTGTGCATTCAGCAAATCTTACGGTTGCCACCTACAGCAAGCAACTGTGTGTAATGTTAAGTAACTGCTGTAAACTTCATTAAAGCCATCAGGGGATTTGTGCACTCAGTCACAGCAAAGATCAGAAATGACAGCACTGGTGTCCGTGCAGCACCCTTCCTCCAGCTGCAGGATCCCCTTGGCTGGAGGAAGTGGAGCAGTTATGTCCTCAGGGAGGTGATGTACGTAGCTCAAGAGCGTGCATGGCAGCATGCCCAGCCAGAGAGCACAGCTTTATATCTTCAGTCAGAGCACATATTATGGGAGTCACCAAGAAGTGCCAGAGTCAAAGGTTCAGACCTCCATGACCTGTGCAAAAGCTTTTGTAACATCACCTGGAGATGCCGCCTGGGCTTATACTCCTTATGATGCAACTCAGTGATACCCAGCCCAGGCTGGATAGAGGAAGGGAGGTAGCTGCCAGAATATTAGCAGTTCCTTTCAGAAAATTAGTTCTATTTGCAATGTCACGCAGTCTTGGGAGACCAGCAAATACGGGGTTACGCAGGACTACTGCAGACAAGCGGGGTTGTGTGAAAACAAACGGGGAAGTCGTTATATTCCTGATAGTAAGCAAGATGCATCTTCCTGAGTGATGCTAGAAAACAATTTGAGTTCCCGTATGAAATTTTGTATCCTCATGAAATATAAGCCATGACTTACAAGTTCAGTATTCCTTACTATTAATATCCTATAAATATACTGATGAGCAAATCCTAAAAGGCTGCAATCATACTCCTAACCCCTTTGGCTTCCAGGACACTAGATTAGAAACAAATGTCTGACAGTACTTCTCAGGATCAGAGTTTTTCCTCTGACCGACCCCTCCAGCCACCCATGGACACTCATGTGTTAACGGTATCCACTGGCTACAAACCTGATACGATATTTATGCCTTTTAAAAATTACAGTCACATTGCTTCTCCATTACAAGCCTTCACGCACAACTTCTTCAAATATTAACTTTGCAAGAATCTCAAAAAAAAAAAAAAGACAGCCTGGCTTCATAAATGTTTATAGGGTAGTTCGAAGTGAGAATATCCTTTACAAACCATTCAAATACACGTAAGTGGTCACTGAGACACAGTTTATTGTTATTTTAATCCTTTCACATACGAAAGGACGCAAGTTCCTGTTAAACTCTTTAAGCCACTCTTGTATATACAAGTCCAAATACCACTACAGACTCCTGTCCGGGAGCCCCCAAACCCTAATCCTGCTTCTATACCTTTCTAGACACTACTGCTACAAAATTTGAATATAATTAACATGTGAAAAACCTTTCCATGGCACACAAATGCCTGTGGCTTCCAGGACAAATAGCATAAACAACCTTCCTCGTGGTGATTTTTGATGGGAATTTTAATAAAAGCTTTACCACACTGGAGCAAACTGCCATTAGCACAGCTCTGACACTTTTAATCAAATGCCTTGGGGATCATTCTTGGCACTGACTGGAATACAGAAAGTTATTTTAGTAATATTTATATTTTCTCTGAATTATAATTAAAAATTTACTCAAGTGAAGGAAAAAAAACCCTAAAAGTTGAAATATCCTTGCATGTATCATATTGGATGGCTCTGACTATGGTGTCAGACCAGGTTTTTATAATATTTCCATTCCAGCAGCACCAGAAACACTAATAACTGGCTTTCCCAGATAGGTGCCAAACAGGCTCACTGTGCACCATTCTTCACACATTTTGCTCGGAACAAGGCGCTCCAAACTCCTGCAGAATTTCAGGGCATGAGTATATTTCAATAAAAATTTTTCCCTCATCTCATAAGTGATTGTAATACAACAGGTTAAATAACTAAACTTCACTCTTCTTTGAAAGCCTCTTCATTTGTTTACCAATTTCACTTCGTTTCCAGAAGGACACGTAGCAGCCACTACATTTAAGTGCACACTTAGGAATTTCTTTTTTTCCTCTGTCTCCTGGATTCAGATTGAGGCAGAAAATACAAATTGCTCTGTAAATTTTAGAACATGCATGTAGATTTCTGATATCACGCGAATAAAACTATAAGATGTTACTTCATTAAAGTATTTTTTTCTGAAAAGATTGTTAAAAATTGCAGCTAGATATACATATATTTGTCATTGGTTTGCATTCAACAAGCTCTTGGGTCAAACAACATTTCAACTCTCTGCAAATTAAATCCTCTAGCAAACGGATAGCTAATGCCCTTCAACAGCAAGAGATGGCAATTATTAGATCCCTTTCTTCAAATGGCACAGTGAACCAGGTAATTGATGCAGTAATGCAAAACATTATTAATGCCATTGCCTCTGCTAATCCTAAACCTACCATGCAGTCTTTTAAATCCACTGTGGCAATTTCTGTAACTTCTCTCCACTCTTGTGGCTGTGCTTCATGTTTCTGCATCAGAAACTTCCTTAAAAATTTTCTGACACGGTTATTTCAATGAAGACAAGCATGTAAATTCTGAAATATACTGAAGTTTTTCAAAACTAAGAAGGAAGTTTGAAGTTTAACTCCAAGTAATCTACCCATGGTCTGCTAGTTCCTGAAGATTATGACTTAGTGGAAGTTACTATTTTTGCAGCTAACATTTTTATCATACAATTAAGATACATATCTAAGTCCTTTTGAAAGGACAGTTCCTCAAAATCTTTTTTATAAATAAGGGTAAGCATTTTTAAGGCTCTGCATCAGGCAAATATTGCTTCCCCAGTGTCACCTTGCTAGCAGAATTTTTTGACCCAGTTGGTTTTTTAGAAAAAAAAAAAAAGACTAGTTGAAACATAGACAATGAAGTAGAAATTATTTCTAATTATCTGCATCCAGTGTTCAAGAATGCCACCAAATCCACACCGTTCAGCGGAGTGTGTTGTTCTGCACCAGGAGAGTAGGCACGATTGGGGGCGAGCAGTCCCCCTTCTGTGTCAGTGACAGCCAGCTGGGCTCTGACCGACCCCGCAGTCACGTTCCTTTCCTTTTTTGTAAGGAGACATGAACCAGGAGACATGATGCATCGTTTAAATGAGGCGTTGAGCGCTCGTAGGAGGGAAGCAAGTTCAAAAGAACACTGCCTATTTGGTTTTCAGGATGGCGATTGTAAAACTGGTCTTGGCAGTAATGAAGGGCTGAGGTGCTTGTGCCTCGCCTCCCACAGAGTCCTCAAACACGTCTCAGTTTCATCACTTAGACATGATTGCAGCAAGGGAGGCTAAAAATAGCACACCAAACCAAAATAACATGCACAGGAAGACTTGATTTATAAAACCTGTGCTCAGAACTGATGAGAAAGAACTTCGGGACATTGTGACATGGAAACTCGAACTGTCTCAAACCACACAACAATGTTAATTAAAGCTGCCTTCGGTTCCCCGCTGTTTTCTCTCTGAGCAAGTCAAATGGCCATCTAAACCCGCAACATCTCTGGCGGACCGTGTGGACTTTGGGATCTCAGTATTGCACTTTCAAGATTTAGCCAGTTCAGGCTTAACAATTTGAACACCTGTTGGTCTTATTTTACTTGATTTCTTGTCCCCTCTCAAAGGTCCTCCTCTAGCCTTCTCATGAAGTGGAAATATTACAAAGAAGGAGAGAATAAGTGACTTGCCCAGCATTTCTTTGCTAGATGCTCAAACACAAATGATCCAGTTCTTCACTACCACTCTGAAAATGAATAATACACGCTAAGAACTAACTGGCACATCAAGAGCAATATAAGAATGAAGACGAGAAACAAGAATTCCCAGAACCAACATCTGATCAACTGTTTTAAATAATATTTTATTTGCAGTTTGAATCTTTGAATATTTCTTGCTCTTAATAATTCACAAAGCTGTCCTTCCATTTTAAAAATCCATTATTTATGGATAAAAGAACAAGTTCAAATCACATTGCTTCAATCAAGCTTTGCTCTGGAGTAAATGCCTTTTTTTTTTTTTTTTAAGAAAAGACTGATTGACTTTGCAGTATTAATATTTTAACATCAACTGTGTGCATCTGAGCAGTTGTGGATCATCACATATATTCAGTCCTATATATGAAAATTCTGTGAGTGTTAGTGTTCAAAATGAAGAACAAGCAAAGGAAACAGTTTTCACGATCATTAAAGACGCATGCATTATTATTACGGGAAACATTTCAATTAACATCTTATTTTCTTTCCTGAGCTTGCTACAATGTATCACATCTTTCAGACCTTGTTTGACGGGTACTCATAGTAGCAGAGGGGCTTGTGCTTGACTTGACTTCTGGGTTGCTGTTAATGAACTCTAACGCTACCATGACAACATCATCACTACAAACGCTGAAGCTCTCCACCCCATCCCTGCCACGCACTTCACCAGCTTGGCTGGTAAAAGGTAACCGTACCACTCATTTCAGAGAGGCTGCAGGCTCAACCATGAGAAAGTTTAACATCTTTATTGCCTTTTACAGTTATCGGTCGCGTAAGCAGAAGAGTTCTCTTGCAGTCATGAACAGATCCTACAACACTGCCCATACTCACACTTAACCTGGGAGCGTGCATTTAAATGTCCTTGCATGAGAACTGCTAGAAACAATAATGAGAACCTGCTAGTTACATCAAGAGCTCACCTAACCTCAGGTAAAGTGTGGAAGTGTGTTTCAAATACTCTATCATAAACAACTAGAAATGATCATTTACTTTCACATCTTTAAAGTAAAACACCTACTATGTGCAACAAGGAAGTCTCAAACGCAATGCTGCACAATTAATGCCTCCAATCAAGTCTTTGAACTAAGAATGAGGACCCATTCCTGATCACTGACAGCAACAGATCGGTACACCTAAAGGTGCATTAATACAGATCACTAATGCCTGCGTTTCACAGAAGAGCCATGTCTGTGACACAATAGCAAGTGCGGTTTCAAACTCAACCATAGTTTCCATTGCAGAGAAATTCTGAATAAGGAGTGATGGGAAAAACAAAACAAAATAAACCCACAGCTATTGTACCACATTCTGTTTCAGCTGTATCTGTGAAATCCTACCAAATCATTTGGAAGATGTTCAAATATGAGTTGGAATAACAAAAAGTACAGCTTCATTTTAAAGCCAACATCGACCATTGCTTTCCACAGGTCAGCACAATTCATGCTCTCAAAGCTGGGAAAAGCTTGAGCAGAATATAATTTCTTTCCATGATTTATTTTTTCTTTTTTTTTTTGAGAAAATTGAGAAATAGCAATTCAACGATACTCCCACCTCCATTTACTTTCTCATGTGGGATTCTGGATCAGTCTGTGAAGTCAGAAAGGGAGAAAATGCTCTTTGTGGAGAAAAGAACAGGAGGCAGGCAGGATGGGGACTGCAGAGCAAGTTCCTCCGCTGGCAAAAACGCTCTGTCTTCCAGATGGTGGGAGAAAGGAGCTGATTACATTCCTGTGGGAAGAACTGCATAGCCAAATATTTGTCAGGTGCTTCAAGTCTTTTGCTCTGCGCAATTGTCCTGCCCTCTTCTACTCCCTATTGTTTTGTACAGAAGCTCCATTTACGGGACAAATTGAATGTTTAAAGATTGGAAGAAAATGTTCCCACCGAGGCCAAGACTGGCAGACATTTCTAAAAGCAGAACTTAAGCACACAGCTAATAGGTGTAAGACTCAGAAATCAAAATGAATAGTCTGTGGGAAAGTTTAGTTCATCGCATCTCCTGGCTAACGTCCAAGAGTACTAAAAGGCAGAAAAGGAAAAGGAAATCAAGGTGGCACTGAAGACCCCAGTTGTCACAGCTGGGCATTAAACTTACATCAAGTTTTCCATTTTCCCTTAGAAGGTTGAACTGCATATAGCACTGTGTAAACAGAAAAGGGACTAATCATTAGAGGTTTACTGTATTAGGGGTGTAAAGAGCCACTCCACAACTCCTACACTAGCACCACTTGAAAATGGCTGAGTACATTAACAAAGCTGCAGCGTGAAACTTGAAAATCATCCCTTTAATCACATACCACTCAAGATCATACAAAATCATAATAAACATCACACTGACCATTGTAGACTGCCCGCCACTACTCTGAGGCACGTCATTTACTGCAGAGACCGGGGGAAAATAAACCACTTTTAGCAGAGCATTTCTGGAGAATCAAGGAAACCTGCAAATATAGTCAATTCCAATCTTTTCCTGCCAAAGAAAGAACCATCCGCACGGAGTTCAGATGCGTGAGCTTGTGTAAGCAGGTAGGAATCTTCCGTGTTGCCTTTGAGAACGTAACAAAGTGTTTCACAACAGTATGTGTGAAAACTTCAACTTCATTATTCTGCGTGCCTCAGAGAAATAAAGCGTTTGTGCTACCATATGATCCTAGCAGTTTTTAATGTACAAAGGCAAATAAAACACCCTAAAAATGCAGAGTAGCAGATTTTCAAAGATTCAGAGTACAAGAACCCATCAGTACAGTGACACTGGAAACCAAAGGCCTGAGATGAGGAAGACGTGACTCAGTTTTTAATGCTGAGCTCATGGACTGATCTTGCACTTTCTACTGAGTTTCCTAGTTGTGCCTCATTAGCTGCATTTCTTGTCATTTCATTAAAAAAAAAAAAGCAGCATGCTCATTACCAATGATACATATTTGATAGGATTTTTATGCTGGTAGCTACATAATGAGTAAATACTTTTAGGAGCTCTAACATTTGAAATGTAAGGTAAGTATGAACCATTTTTCCCCTGATACCAATGTGTTTCTTAGACACACCAAAGCTCTCTCAGCTATAATACAAAAAGAAAAAGCTTTGTCTTAATCTCTAATGATATTTCAGAAATTACTTTTACAGTACAGTAACTCTAGAAATGACGATAAATAAAGACTAGCAGTGACAACGGAGTTTAGAGTTAAGCTGAGGTTCCTCCAGGGAGAGCACAGATACCAGCATAAAAATATTCTGCTGAGAGAATCCAGGTTTCTTGAACAAGTTTGTGCTTCTCCAGTTTACAGTATTTTCACTTTAAGAGCAGAAGTAAACGTAGATATACCCCAGAATGGACAAAACAGATATGAATTGCCTACACGGAAGATAAAAGATCAGCCTGGAATGCAGGGAAGTTGTTTAACTGAGGTACGTTATTGCCCCGTCAAGAATGTAAGGACCACAGTAGGTGCAACGTACACACAGAATAATAACCTTTTCTGCGACTTTCACAGTGTATGAAAAGCTCAGGATAGGAGAACAACTTTTGAGATATCTCCTCAACATAATCTTCAGCATGATCATAACTGTTATACTGTCTGTTCGCAGTCCTGACTCTGACTACAGGGGTATGAACTGTAACCATTGACACCACTGCCACCTGAGCGTAAGTTAATCTGAGAGACCCTCAGAGCCAGGAGACCACTGGAAAAGAGAAAGTAAAAGAGAAAAAAAAGAAAAAGGGGGGGAAAAAAAAAAATCAGTCTTGCAGAGCTGATGGAAAAAATAGGGTTACCTTATTTCTTAGATACTTGAGGACAATCTCATTCTTTCTCCCTTGCTTTTCACGTGAAAAAGAAATACATGAATAGGCCTAAACTTGTCCTCCTTCCTCAGCAAATTATCCCAGTAACTCCAATGGGAAACCTGCCGGTAGGAGCAAACAACATGAGGCAGAGCTGAATCCCTCCTGAAAGTCCAGAAAGTATCGGCAAAGAATTGGTCTGGCTTTATTGAAAGACTCATAACATATCAAACACCGGAAGTTCAGCATCATTGTGATTATCTGAGACATACCAGGCAAAGTCTGCATCCAAAACTCAAGCGCAGTTGGATTGCCACATGGTTAGATTTAAGCTAAATTTGGATCTACCGAAGACTTTACAGTCCAAATTCAACTCAACATCTTTGATAGCTCTTCCACGAGTGTAACTTTATGCAATACTCTCTGAATATGTACCTTTTTCTCAACGTGTTGCTAAAAATTTGCAGGGACAGGAGACATTTAAAGATTTTAAATCTATTCTACAATTCTATAGGTCAAGCCACGCTCCTGTTACACCATCTCAGTTCAGGAAGGTAATCCTTGAGGAAATTAGTGCAATTAATTACAAGGCTTCAATTTAATGAGAAAAAAGGAGATTCTAAACAATTGTCTCTA
The DNA here is from genome assembly GCA_009769605.1 of Bucorvus abyssinicus. Taxonomy (NCBI): domain Eukaryota; kingdom Metazoa; phylum Chordata; class Aves; order Bucerotiformes; family Bucorvidae; genus Bucorvus; species Bucorvus abyssinicus. The sequence continues at coordinate 6,134,576 of CM020035.1, read as the reverse complement.
ATGCCCTTAAGTATTATTATTCTACTTTCTCTGAGACAGACAGTATCTATCAATATATTTTAACTAAAGCTTGAGACTCAAATCCTTATCTTCACACAAGATACACTTCTGGAAAAAAAAAAAATTATTTGGAATTAACTGTAAAAGGTACGTACTGCTTTCAAATCCTACTGGTACCAGGCACCCTTCGTAATCAGGCAGAATTTTTTAATAAAAGAAACATTCATTAATTTGTACGCCCTCCAAAGGACTTACTGGATGTGTTCAGTAACCTATCTCAAGCTCTTGATTGCTTGCGCCAGATGGGTTAATTTTTCCAAGCACTAAATGAAAACATATTACGTTCACATTCAAATCAGAGGTATATTCCCAGACCAAAACAATATAATCTCAGATCTAAAGAGACTCCACAGCAGCAAACATGATCTCCTTTATCTTTGATTTCATGGGTTGTGCCAGTCTTTGCTTCATCTGCAACAGCAATCTCATTTTCGTGTGTTTAATTTGATGTAAAGGTATGAAAGTCATGGTAGTCAGCTTCACCAACTGTTACATTTCAAATTGCAATTCATGGGGAGGTTGGGGGAGGACACCAAATGATCTAACCTGTCAGTCACAGACATTTTGAGATGCTTGATACTAATTAAGCATATCAGCTCTGATGCCAGACTTCTGTAAGACAAAGGGCTCCATCAAATTGATAAGACTCTGCTAAGCAGGGTTTAAAATTAATTCATAATTTCCTTTATGTTTGTCATGTTTTGAGAAAATGAACTGCCATTCAATTTTTCATAAGCTCTGCACAAGCAGAAGAGGCTTAATTTCAGGCAACGTGCTGACAGACCTGGGTAGTTTTATGAACAAATTATGATTACGCACAGTGATCAAGCTCCAGATAATGGAAGCAGCACACCAAACTATCCAACGTGCAAATATTAATGGATGTCCCTGAAGTCTCTTTGAAGCTGCATAATCTAAGAAGTTTTAGCTTCTTTTTGCATTTGGAATATTTTCAGCATAAATAATTTAAAAGAATTATCTAAAGGATCTTCCAATGAGGATCATTCCCTTCTAGATTTCCTATTTGGAGACAAAAGAGGCTGTAGCCTGACATTCAGGGCACGTGTCTGGGAAGGGCTATTTGAGCATCCCCCTTCTGACTGCAAAAATGAACATGCTCTGAAGTCAAACCTTGACACATCTGGTTTTAGGGGTGCTGAATTCCCTCTTCTCTAATAAGTCAGCAGAGCTTTGAGAATACAGCACCTCCAAAAATACCAGAGCCAGTGTGTCTGAAGCTTTAATGGCAGAAACATCGCATGATAAACTAGAAAAAAAAAAAGTAGGCCAATGGCATTATCTCAGCTTAAAACAAACATAAGCCAGGTATTAGTCGTTTAAGAAATCCCGGACTTCTAGAATTAATATTTTTCACTGAGATGTAATTCTTATCAAGAATAACCCAAAGGCTATGGTGAAGATTTTGTTAAACTCTATGTCTGGTCTACTGGAGAATATCAAGCCCGTGAACTAACTAATTACAATGAAAACCAGTAAAACCCCCTGTCTTTAATATTAAAAATCTAGAGCTACAATTTGTTTCAAACTGGCAAAGAAAATGGCGAGACTCGTTGCTTTAGGCATTGGGGGAAAAAAATAGCGTTAATATTGTCAAGGCAACAATGGATATATTTTACTATTATTAGGTGGAAAATTGAAGGTGCAGAACTCCCTCAGTTGCTCTGTAATAGCTTGTTTAATAAAGGGGGACCAGAATAATCATTTTTCAACTTTAATATTATTATAGAGAAAGAGAAAAATGGTGCCTGCGATCTAACGCTGAAAACCGTTTTCCTGCTGGCTGTGAACACCTATGTCTGTTTTGACAAATCTACCGCTGCAGGAAACAAAAGGAAAACCTTTCCCTATCACCTCATTAAGAGTCATGACTGGTTTTCATTGATTAGCTCCCATTACAGCAATAATCCTCAATATGCTGCATGCTACATGTCAACACTGTTGTGTGTAAACAACTACCAGTGATTAGTGATCAATGTATAATTTTAGCCAGAGAGATAAATGTAATTGGATGAGAACATATTAAGAGCTACTTCATTTAATTCTCCTGATACTTGAAAGGACGAAAAGAGATGTAGAGATTTATCCCACCTTGTTAATTAGTATTTTCTTATGAAAACAAGTATTAGGTTTGTATCAGGCATTACTTCTGAGATGTACCCCTCAAATAAAATTATATATAATCAAAACTAAGTCCTGCATTGCAGATTTGCACCCAGACTTTTACAACATTTCTAGTTATAAGTGTGGTATATTTTTCTATTTCAAGAGATGTCCTGAACCATCTTACAGAGAATGGCTGCCAGAGGAACACACTTAATAGCTGCAACTGCCACGGGTTTTCACACTGATGAACTTCAACATCAGAAAACAAAGGCAGCTGCAAATGCAGCATATTCTGGTCAAGATGTTTCTCCAGAGCCCTGGAGCCCTCCCACATGGCAGCCACCAGCTCGCCATGTGGACTGACGGCAGGTAAACCTCATTTCTTTGATTCAGGGGTTGGATAGGTTTAGCAGGTACTTTCCAGAAGACTGACATGAAGTAACATTTCTAAAGTCAGTGGGAGCCACGTGGCCTTTCCCCCCCACATCTGTTTTCCAGATAAAACACAAGAGGAGCAATATTAAACAAAACGATGTTTTGCACTTCTGTGAGAAGCCAGAGCATTAAGTTCTCTATTCTTTTAGCCAGATGCGTGTCCTTGCAATGGCTGGTCAGATTTTAGATTTGTGGTCTTATTCTCTCATAGACGTAAGAGCATAATATTATTGTCAATGGGGTGCCCTCTCTCTGACTTCTGTCTATTTTTACAGGTTTTTATCCACGTTTCTCCACTATCATTCTCCCCTGGTTTTAAAGTGATTCACTCACTGTTTGCTTTTCTTTTTTTCTTCCTTTCACCTGAACGCAACTCACAATGCTCAAGGCCCACACGTTCACACAGGGTATGTTCTCAAACTAAGCAACATCTACATTTCAGATTCAAGTAAACATACCAATAACGTCACCAGCCTGCCATGTTCAGGACTAACGGTCCCAAAATCAGCTTTAGCTGTAAATAAGACTGTCCTTTGATGTTTCTGACTGTTTTGGCAGTTCAGTCTTTGTGATGAACCCATAAGTGTACTTTATTCTTAGTCTTCCTCTTCCTTCAGCCTCAAAGATTACATAAATTACTGAAAAAATTTTCACTGGGAAGTGAAAGAACTGACTAGTATCCTTTCAGAAAAGCAGGTGCTCAAATTGTGTGACATTCAACTCTTGAGCTATGAAATTTGACGTAAACTCACTGAAGCATTTCAGAAGTTTTGATTTAAATCCAGACTCCAGCAAGTTAGCTATGGGGATGGTAACGGAGGTGACTAGTACAAGAGGGATCTCCAAGAGGCAGTAAGTGAGTTTTAAAAGCCTCCTTAGCTAGAGATAAAACACCTTCTACGGCACACCCGAGAGCACAGCAGCAGCGAGTGGGCACAGTTATTGCAAGAAGACAATTATACTTAACAATTCTTACAAATAAAACAACACGAGGGTAAGGGAATGGTTGGCCTTCCCCCTGAAGACGACGAGATGGGCGCTCAGGAAGTACTGGGAGAGCAATTCTCCTTATTTTATGCGCTGTAGGATGAGACATGTTTGCCATGCCTCTTCACAAAGCCCAGCAACATGCTGCGTCTTCAAAAGCGGGGTCTCCTCCTGTAGCGCTGTCCTTAACAGCCGGAGGATGCGCAGTTGTGATCTGAACTACCACGCCAGAATGGTCTGGGGCAGCACATTCCGGTTCGTTTCGGCAGGTCATTTACGACAAACCCTGATGCAACAGTTCTGGTTTCTCTTCCAGTTAGTCAGGGCTTGCAGCATTCTGTCACTTCCTTCCCCCACAAAATTACTCCCGATTTTAACAAGGCTTTCCCAGGTGAGCCATAAGTAAGGACTTCTGGCAACATCCACTTCAGCATTCCTTGCCAACATCGCACCTCTACTATGGAACAACTGACAATCGCAAGGCTTGCCAAGAGCAGCCTAGGGCTTGCGTACCTTAATTAACTTAAAAGGTCAGTCTACACAAACTAACATTTTCATTTGTGGATGCTAAACCCTCTCAACTTGAAAATTAGAAGCCTAAAATCAGGCACTTTGAAGTTCTCATTGTGAATTATTGTTTTCTATTACTGTATACATTGTAAATTGCTGCAGATAAAAGCCTTGTCTTTCATTTACAACTGCTTAGAAAAGTAAATTCCTTTTTATTAGCTACGGCATGTAAAGTTTTGCAAATGTGTTATTAAAAGCACCTACTTGTTCTTTGAACCAGTAAGTACATATTTCTCTTTCCCACTGAGAGTTAAGGTTCTAGAGTACCAAAATACCCCACCACATACCGCAGTTTTATACAGTGTTTTAATTATTTGTGCAAAGCCTCAGACTAAGTTCTCAAGCCTTTAGCTTTCTTAATCTAAACAAGAGATTAATCACAGGGTAACAATGAGGGTAAACAAGGGCTCAGTGAAGAAAAAAATAGTAAAAAAAGGTTAATAAAAATATAGCTGGTTCAAAAATACATTTTGTTATTCTATCACCTACAAAACACATGATGGTAATAATAATGCTGAAATAAGAGTACCAGTTTCAGTGATAGCCGCGCTGAAGAGAGAAATGTCTCTCTCAAGGCTGTAACGGTATTACAGGAATGGCACTACAGAACTAGGCACACACCTTAAGGCCTGCGGGAATGAGAGAGGCAACGCACTAATTCCTGATGGCTAAAGGATGTAATTGCTCCATAAAGGTCATTTGTTCAATCTTGCGATACATCTTCAGCTGAGAATGACAATTTAGAGACTTTAGCTAAAATGGTACAATCAACAAGTGAGCTGCAATGGCAGCTCTGCGGGTAAACACATCGATGACCGAAGGAAGACATCAAAAACCAGTAATACTCTCTTTTTGAGATGGGAAAAAGATGATGGCTGCTACCTGAATTAATCTCTTCTAATAATTTCAACATCTGGTATTCTTTATTTTGAAGAAATAAAATTTCTCAATTTTTCAATTTTGAAGCGTTAGCATCAAACTTCCCAAGGGCATGAGAAACTGTCTGGCACAGTAATTCTAAGAAGAGACTGCATCTGTAGTTCTCGGTATGTCTCAGTATATGTATTCTCATGGGGTCCCCCCTGCCCTCTTTGGGATTTTTTGAGGGAGACGTACACAGAGACAGAGAGAAAGAGAACTTCGCATATCACAGGCAACACTTAAAGGTACAGAAGCTCTTTTTGCAAAGGTTTGCAGGGTGCATATCTAGCAATGCTGGTTTTCACAGAATAGCAAGAGACTGAAAAAGAAGAAATAACAAATAAAGTTTGGATCTAATATGTAGATACTGCTCCGGGATAGGAAGGTTAACACATCAGTGCACAAAGATAGCGTATGACACTTCAGAGCTGGCTGCCATCAGATCTCAACAAAGATATTTGGATAATCCCTACCAGGAGCTACTCCTCCGCTGCCTCAGGTCTTCCTTCTACCCTTTCCATGCTTCTTGCGAGAGCTACTGCAGACATGAGGGCTCTGCCCGGGCAGTGGCAACAGCAACGGCAAAAATAGCAGAAACTGTCATCAGGGATTTGTTGTATCTGCCCCCAGTTTGCAGAACTCCTGCCCTCCCGTTGTTATGGCTCAGGCAGCAAAAAAGTAAATGAGTTTTAAATAGAAACTGGACTTGATTCTCTTCATGGTGACATCACCATGCGTCTTTTGAATTTGGTGTCAAAAAAGCAGCAATGGTTTAATATATACTAAATCCTGTATGTTATTAATTTAACTCTACGGAAGAGGAGCATTTTCTTTAGTGTTTCAGATATAGCTTGATACAATATGTGCATCGTTTATCTGGACACAGACTAAACAAGCCATGAAGGCATCAGGAAGGATTTAATGCAACACCACAGCAATGCTAACTCTATGCATTGTCAGGGAAAACACTTGCTCCACCTGTTCTTTCAACAGACAGCTTGTCGTTTGAGTCAAGCAGGGGAAAATTACTCAATATAACCAAGGAGACACCACACATTTGTCCAAAAACATTCTTCAAGATTCATCTCCCTCACGCTATCCTTTCACAAGTGGGATGAGAACATCCATAAGGTCGATTGCAGAAGACCATCTCAATCCAAATCAGTCCTGGCTTTTCCAAGTGTCCACGCCTCGGTTTACTCAAGGGCTGCTCTGTTGCCTATTCTGCCAGCTTCTCAAGAGACACTGGCTGCAGTTTAGGAGATGCAGCTATGAAAAAGCTTAATGTCACATTGCATTAAAAAAGACTGTCCTTTTTATCTTTCTTCAGGTTATTGCACTCACAACAGAAAAGATTTCTCAGCATGGATACCTTTTGGACAACAAAATGCAGCAGCAGCAACCCAAACAGCCCAAAGCACTGCAATTCCCAAGAGAAGCAGGGAGCTGAACTCCTGTCAGCTCCCGGGGGGACAGAGAGGACTATGTTTACTTGGGAACACAGATTTTGGACAGGTTCTCCAACCCATGGAGCCACTGAAAACTGCTGAACTTGAAAAAGCAGAAGTAGAAGGGAAAATCTCCTCATACAAGGCTGCAATGGGCAGGAAAGAAACTTGATTTTTCCAGTCTTTTATTTGAATTTTATCCTGCAGATCAGGGTTTTCCCTATTTCAAAAGCTACCCTCTTCTAATAAAACCAAGCTCCAGGGATTAGAGACCCAGTAGTATCTGTCAACATACTGATTTTGAGGAAAGAGTGCTGGCAGTTACGTATAGCCAAAGCTATAGCTAACTCAGGTTCCTATCAAAACTAAAAAATGCCCATCTGGTTAAATATGCAGCATACCCTGAGATACAGCAGATTCATTATACCTACAGGGACTAACAATACACTGAGTCATCAAGTATTGGAGCACACTTGCCACAGTCTCCCCGTATAGCTGACGGAAGGACAACAGCAGCCCCAGGTGGCTTGGGCTCTCTTCCTTTCCACTGGACAAACGATCAGACTGGGGCCACCAAGCTCCTAATCTGGATACCTCAGTAAAGCACCTCAAACTAGGTGGGTTGAGCACCAACTGACACTGACTTTGAGGGAGCCGCGCAGGAGTGACTCAACTCAGATGAGCATTTCCCTTACTCATTTCACCCCGGCCAGTGGCAAGTTTACTCGGAGAATGAGGCATCCTCAGCATGCATCATCCTTGTGCTGGAAAGCAATGTTGTGAAGAGATGCAATTACGTCGTGTGAAGAAAACGAAGAGTCATAATCACTTCCATCTGCAGTGGAGCCTATTTTATTCATCCTCTTCCTGAACTGCTATTTCTGGGGGTCTTAATAAAAATTTTTTAAAAAAATGTAAGAGTAACTTTACTGGGTTGGTTTTTTTTTTTTTTTTTATGCGCAGACAACCTTGCAGTTTCTGAATACTTCACATATTTTTCTCAGTCTAAAGATGCAGAAATCCTGACATCATAATGCCATGGAACGATGTGACTGAACACGTGTCCAGGGAGGCAGAATTTCTACTGTTTTTCCATCAAAAGCTAATGGGGCTTCTCTAGCTGTGGGACAAAGAATTTAGTGCCATTAACCCTATAGCGTTGTTATTCCATCTTTTAAGAGCAAGTCATAAACTTTATCCTACTTACCTTATCTCTTTCCTATCCTGTCTAGGAACATGTCTGAAAAAGCTTCTCAACTACTTTTATTCCATTACCTTAAGTACTTAAATTTCATTTTCAGTAAGGCACTGTTTAATGAATATTTATGAGTAGATCCTGCGGTGTTCATTCAAGCTGTAGACTTCCCTTCACAGCAGGCTACAGATTTACATTTTGCTTTTTATTACAAAAATGTTAGCCACACAAATCGATGTCACTTAGATAATAAGATGACAGCTCTTCCTGCAACTTGAGTACCTTCATCTGAGTAACTTCACGTATCGTATTACTCCTTGGCTCTGCAGAAATACAATTTATATTTTTTGATATGCAATATTTAATTAAAAATACATAATTATAAAACTTCCAACAGCCACAATTTGCACATGGCAGGCTCAAGTTGACAAATCACTGCGAGGAGTCTCCCTGAAGTCACTGAGATCATTGGTATGAATAAAATTACTCACTTGCATGAGCAATCACAAGACAAGATCTTCATTACAACCATGCACAACCCACTAAACAGCAGTGTTTACTCTGAGGTTTCTTCTGCAGGCACTGATGAGTGGCCTTTGATCCCAACAATGGGGATGCCTGGGAGCAGCGGGGCAAGACCATCTTGTCCATTTTTTGCCAGTTCCGGTAATGCCAAGCCTTTCTCCAAGGTGGCAACGATCACTTAAAGAAGTTATGCCATTGCAACGAATGTGGAAAACTAAAAACATCTCCATCCCTGTCTTTATTAATGTCAACACGGCACTTGCAAAAGCCGGGGTAAGCAAATCTAGTTTTGTACACACAGCTATCCGTGTCCAGAGGATACAGAGTTTGTTTGTTCTAGAATAGATAAGTGACCCAAACATTTCACACACAGCTGTGTAAGTAACCAGTGAATAAGCAACAAGCTCTTCTCTGTAACCAGCTACAGTCCAAGATGAACTTAAACAAGACCAATTCAAGTAAAGCAGCCCAGGAAATGGGGATTAAAAAAAAAGAAAAAAATAATCAGATTCTGTGTTATTCCCCAATTCCCTTCATTTTACTGTTAAATTGAGTTTGTCTTTTTCTTTAGAGTAGCAAGAGATGTGGAAAATATACCAAAACTTAGGTGGTGGTTTGAGCTTCAGACATATATATTTTGTAGTGTTTGCTTAGGAGTGTTTGTTTCTAAGTAAAATCATCCCTATAGGCTATGAACAGGTTGCAGCTGCCTGTAATGCAGGATTTCTATGGAAGATGTTAAACATATGCTTTTATTTATTTATTTAAACAAGCTTAGCTCTCTTAAGCAACACCTACACATACATAAACACCTTTTCTGAAGGCTGCAATACACATTTCACTCAGTGTCAGTACCATAGAGGCAGCACTTCCATTGCATAACCTGCTGGGTAAAAAGTTCACCCAGAAAGTTGGGTAGGAGTAAGAGTAGGGAATTTTCACATGAAACAAAAATAAAAAACCAAACAACTGGGCATTGTCATTTGTCAGTTCTAGAAATATTTCAGATGCAAATGATACAATATAATCTGACTTTCAAATCACAATCAACATTGAACTTGCAAGCTCACTGTTGAGAATAGCTTAACTCTTGCCGCTTCAGTACTTTCTACGTACAGGCAAGGCTTTGTCCCTTATATGATGACTTAAACATCAAACACTCAGACAGAAGTGAGTTGCAGCATGTCACTTGAGCCAGGGAGTAACTGGCTACGTGCCCATTCTTAGCCTATGGCTAATCCAAAGTAAGAGACCATGCATGAGAGTCAGGAGATAAAAGTCATGAGCTATCAAAACATTAGCCAACACGTGATCTCTGATAAGCGCAGCACTGTGTAATGGACAATGGAATCGCAGGTCGTTGGTACCAATAAAACTAGGACCACACACTTTGACATCGAGGTCTACCTTAAAAAGAAAATAAACTCTGTATTTCCCTTTAAACCATCTTTACAGCTTCATGACTGAACAGATACTGTTCTCGTACCCTGTTACTGGGTTATCTGTCACAAAATTAGGTCTGGATACTGTGAACGAAGCGTGATATCAATGCCATTGCTACCAATATAACTATACACAGCCAGCCAAGTGTTGGTTCTTAAAGTACAAGCTCTTTGAAATACAGTCTAGTTTCCAAGTTAGCAAGGTTGGATTTTCAGGAGAATAAAACATTCTTCTGTACAGAAAGCATGAGAGCTAAGCAACAAGTGTGCCTTCCTCACATATGCTCTAATTTACACGTGTGCTAGGAGACATCTCGTTGCCGAACTCAATAGTACGGCTCCAATACTTAAAATCCAGTACAGGTATAATCTCTTACTGATCAAGAGTACATGATGCTGCAGAAAGGACCCAAAAGAATAAGACTGTAAAATTACTTACGAGTATAACTAGATCCTATGAGTCTTCCTCTATATAATCAGAAAGATAGAAATAATAAAAATGCCAAAACGCACCAGAGGTTTGTATTAATGAACAGTTTTACAGCATTGATCTTCTGCCATCAACAGATGGAGAGATTAGAATGGTACTGTTACACCTCAGGTTTGAAAGCAGCACAGTGTGAGACACTAAAGGATTTTCCAGGGGACATCGTAACAAAAGAGTTTCAACGGGAATTCTGCAGATAAACACACAGGACAAAGCAGAACATAAAGCATGGGACATGTACTGTATCTCCTTGCTGAAATTCAAACAGCCAAATCACCTACATAGAACAAACCCAGATTTTCAAACAAAATCAGCCCCTCCTGGAGATACCCAGCTGTCATCCACACTGGCATTGCAACAGCCTGCCTGGGAGAGCCTGGCAAAATGTTTGAACAACTACTACAGTCATGTTTCCCTTCATCCTGCTGCCAAATTCGCACTTTTTTCATTTACAAGCCCTCTGCAAGAATAATTAATTTCTTGTCAAATTGCTTACTTCCATTCAAAGGTTCATGAAAATCAAGCACCTTAAGAGAGATTAAAAGCCCTTAACAAAAAAAAAAAAAAAAAAAAATCTGTGTACCTGCATAAAAACAGTATTTTCCTTGTTATGAAGTTTCCCTTAACATCCATCTTTACAAATATCTCTTTTGATGTAACTGCAATATAAATCTGAACTGCCCACAGAGTACACCACTCTGGAAATGACCACGCTGTTGCCCTTGCTAAGCAGCAGGTAAATTGTTCCAGGTTAGCTCTTGCGCATCCTCTGTTAAGAAAGTCAATGTCACATTGAGTGCTCTTTGGATATTTCATACAAAGAAGCAAAACCAGAGCTGATGAAAGAGTATGGTCGTATTAAACTCTCATACAACACAAACCAAACAAAATTCAGGTCAGAGAATTGGATGAGAACAAACAGGATTTTGCTCTAAATCCAAACAAGCAGCTGTTGATTGCTGCTGCAATTAGTAAACACAAGGTTTGTATATGGCACTGTAGGTACGGATGTCAAAACCCATGACGGACTGGGAACAAATAGTTTTCAAATTGCAATGATATCCCCGAGGCTGCCAGGAATAACAATTACTACTTTTTTTTTCCCCTTCTGATAAATGATGTAAGGACCAGATGTAACCTCCTTATCCCAATTCAGCTATGTATTAACTCAAAGCAAACCCCGCTGCAGTAAACAGATGCGAGTAATAAGGATATCAGAATCCATCTGACAGAGATAAATACAAGTTATTACGTTGGTTAACAGAATTGTTTTGGCCCTGGAAATAAATAATTTCCCCAGAATACAAAGGAAAAAAGTAGCCAAAGATAATGATACCATTTTCAATCCTTTATCAGGATTACTTTACCATGTTAAAGATAATCAGAGGGAGGAGAAAAAGAGAGAAGCCAATTTTAAGCACTTACTGTCAACAAGCCTGTATTAAGCATCCTGTTGTGATAAGGAAGAAGAAATGTCCTTATTTTGGAACACCGCTCTAGACATTTGATTTAGTGGATTACACTATTAAGTCCTGTAACTAAAGAAGTACCTTCCAGCCTCCTAGTTTCCTCTCACTCTACAAACATAGTATGTGCATTGCACAGAAGCGTATTTCCTCTTGTGACAACTCCCCGTGAAATATCTTGAAGTCCTCTTGTGCATTTCACACCAAAGCACATCCAAAGAGCTTGAATACAGCTCTAACAACTCTGCTGGGGTTCCTGGTTCCTTGTTAAAGCTGGAACAGAATCATGTTTCTCCCTCAGGCACTGCCTTAAAAAAAAAAAAACTTTAGGCCATAGGTTCTTGAATTATTTATCAGAAGTTATTATGCAAACAAGGATTAAATAATTCTCTTTGAGCTGCTTGTGGTAAGCGCAGCAGCTAGAGGCATATTGCATGTGTGATATCTACATTTTATCCAGCCGTCCCGGCAAACAAATTGCATTTTGCTAGAGAGACGCAAGACCTGATTTTCCTCTTTACTCGCACTGGTGTAAATGAGAGAAACCTCCTCAGAATCTGATGGAATTACATCACCATAATACTGGGTAAGTGAATCAAGGCCACTATTTGTTTCCAAATGCATTTGACTAATGAGCATCGGACAAAAATAGTACAGGCTTAGACTTTATTCTGCCCTCTTGCTCAATTCATCTGGCATTGCATTAGAAACAGCTAATCTGTTAATGAATAAAGGAAATAAACAATAACCACGGAATCATTCCAGCTTTTTAAAAAGTTGTAATCAGCCATACGTAGTAGACGAAATTCTCAGCATTCTCCAAAAGACACCACTTTCTAAATACAATATAAAAAATGTTTGTAATTTATATATACTTAAGCAACTGCTGGTCCTTCTGTGTGATCTCAGTTCGAGAAAGTTACCAGCCTGCTTAAAAATGCGGATTTGTGCAGTTATGCAATAAAAATAATTTAAAATGAGTAACAATTATGAGCTGTATCTGAGTGTCTTATGTGGCAGAACACTTCTCAACAAGGAGACAAAACAACTACTGTTGCTGCCTAGGATAAGTACTACCTTATTTTTGCTCTTTTGTTCTATGTGCAAACTTAGGGAGTATACGCGAAATGTCCATTCCCTTTAGTAAACTCCCACAGAGGACAGATTGCTTTGTTCGCTGCTCCAAATTGACTTATTTACACAGGTACACAAGTACACACAAACACGGGCACAGCAGGATTCCAGTTTCTTGCCGTGCCAAGGCAAAAATTCCGTCTGCCGCTATTAAAGGAAGGAATACTGAAAAAGTAGCCGCAGATTTCCATGCAAAGCAACGTGCCCATGCCACCAGTCTTTGACGGCTGCGCCTTTCTAAACCTTTAGGCAAGGCGCATCATCTGAGATGCAACATACTTTGACTTGGAGCCAGATCCAAGAAAGACTTAGCTGAACTTTCATCACCTAACACCAAAAAACGAACAAAGGAAGAAACACTGCCCACTTTTCTCTGGAGGCAGTAACTCCAGGTCTTCGTGTAAAACAGGTCCATCTCAAGCAAGCCACAAGCTCCCATCTTTGCTGCCCGGCTCATTTATTTATTTTGTCCAATGGCTTTTTAACCCACAACAGCAATAGTAAACTCAGCCTGGCCTTTCCCAGGCAAAGGCTTTAACTGTTAAACCAGGCTCCTCTTCCTCACCTTCTACTGGGCTTACAAGAGCTATTGCCTGCCTGTACAGAGCCTCAACGCTCCAGCCCCAACCGCTCAGCAGACCACGCAGACCACCCCAATGCCAAATGGCAACTGAGAGAGGGGAAAAAGCTGGGGTACAACCAATAAACACATATGGTGCAGCCCTCCAACTGAAGCCCTCAGACAGAGGCTGACAAACCACCGGACTAAACCTAGGCAGCCTCTCTGGCCACCACTAGCCCCTTACAAGAGGCTGCTTAGCAGATCAGGCTTCAGATGCCGCAGCGGTAGAGTCCTCCGGCAGTCTCGAAGCAAGCAGCTGTGTTTCTAAGGCAGAGGGAAGCTCAGACTCACCTTCTTGGCTTAAGATATTTCAGTGGCTAATTCTGTAACTCTCCCCTGGGTGAATCTAGCCCCAAGCAAATGCAGTGACTAATAGCTAAAGCCAATGGAACTTCTTAATTAATGTCAATGGGTACAGAACGAAGTCCTTAAAGAAGTTAATTAAAATTGAGGGGGTTTGGTGCAATATAAAGATGAATAATGTGCTTCATGTATTAATACGGAATTAAAAAGAAACCCCAAAACAGGAGCGCCAACATTGTTCCGGAGTATTACAAAACTCCAGAGGGGAAAGGATGAAAAACTGCTCTTGCCGCATCTTAACCATAAATATTCAAAGGAGAATAATATCGCTAAAACAGAAGTTCTAGGCCTGCAGGATGTCACCTTTTGGGTAGAAACAGAGGAGAAATAGTCCAAGACCTTTTACAGTTCAGACCAAAACCACCCTGTCTACTGATTTGGGTTTAACGTCTGTTGGTAGCAGCAAACCAAACCAAATTCAACTGCGACACAGAAACCAGGGCAAGCAAACGGCTCCTTGCCAGGTGCCACACGTGCTGCCAGCACCTGCCAGTGGGCGCCTGCCCACCCCACCACGTCTGCTTCTGCTGGACCTTTAAAACAAGCATTAGCAGCAATGTTTCTGTTTAATTTTGTCCTTGAAAACAAATTCTCTGAAAGACCGCGACACACAGGCTGGTCTTGCCAGATATTAAGTGTTCTCTTTCTCCATGCACTAAGTGCCTCTCAGAACCAAGAGAGGAATCAAAATAAAGCACACAATCAGATGCTATTCAAGTAGATTATTTTCTTTGCCCATATTTAAGTTGCGGATAGACAGATGCAAAAGCCTGCGCCTCCTCACACCTCATTCATTTTTATATTTGGCAGTTTAAATTTAAGAAGTCCCAGAAGATTAACACTGTTGTTACACTTTCCGTCTCAGAAAGTGAAAAAAGCGTCACGTGTTTTGGAGTTTTTGAGTCCTGGACAAATATTGATTTGAAAAAAAAGAAGGTGTGATTGAAGTACCAAGCATTTACAGTTTACAGGTTCTGATCAGCGTAGCTGACACACTTACCTGCCAAGCTGAGGACCACACGCCAGCAGGGTGAGCAAACACGAGCGCTCTGTGTCCCAGAGACGGCGACAGGGCTCCGGACACGACCAGGGCAGGGTGGCTCCAGGCTCAGCCTGACGGGCTCTCTGGGCATTACTGCCTCCCCGCAGCCTGCCGCTCCTGAGGACTGGGGGGGAGATTACTGCCTCCAGCTGCTGAAGGAGGGGCTGCCAAGTGTTGGGAGGGCTGTTTTCTGAGTAGGCGGGTTGTTGTGTGGTCTGAGGAGGTGTGGGTCCTCCCTGGAGGACACATCACAGGAGAGGTTAATGGGGATTTGTTCTAGGTCTTGTCACTTCTGTGTTGGCTGATAATTGAGATAAACTGCTAGATTTAAACCTGGGCGGGTGGTAGGAGAGAGTGCTGCTGGTTGTAATGGCCTAAACCATTATTTCTTGTAGACTAATGCCTTTCTGCTGTGTCGTTTGAGGTAACGATCGCAAGTCACAGAATTTACTCTTAATTTGGGCTTCCGGTTTGTAAGTGAAGCCTTTTTCCTTTTTTTTTGTATCTGAAGCTTTTTTTTAGGTAAACAACTGTATATTAATCCAGAGATAGCATGAGATAACCCTGCTATTGCAGCCGCAAGCTTCCTAGAAGATTACTGTTTCCAGTATAAAATAATCTAATTATTCCACTCATACTGTTACTTGCATGTTAACTAATACCTATTTCAGTTGCTCGTGCAGTGTACTGAGTAATTTATACACGCCCAAACCCAGGAGACCTTTGAGGCACCTGGTGCAGGCTACCTCCAAGACCTAAGCGCACCTGAGAATTGTTATGGTTTTCATGGAGGCAGCGGTAAAATTTGCCAGACCAGCTATCCCTTGCAGACACACAATTCTGTGATAAGAACTGAGCTCTCCTTATCAGTTAAGTTATGCAAGCTCTGAGGAAGACGGTAGATTCTCTGAACTCAGTGGTCTAATCTGCTCTAAAGTTAAATGGTTCATCCGTTTAAAGTCCAAATCCAGTGTATACTGGTGGGAGCAATTTGCAAAGATAGGGAAGCTTCCCTGTGCGCATGCTTTTCCCCTCATATATAAATAGGTACGTGGCATTTGAATCGGTGAGCCGAAGGCACGCAAACCCAGTATTAGCTATAAAAGCAAAAGAATCCTACCCTGAGTGAAAGGAATTGGGTTTTCCCTTGCGTGGAGTTAAACTTGCCACAACAGCTGCTGCATGCAGGAGCAAATACATGAGATGCAGTCTCTCTTCACACCAGACCATTTTTAAAAGGTATCTTAATTAATAATGATGCGATTTTGTTTGGGAATCCCAAGGCTTGCAGTCCTTCCTCGTTGAGTCTCAGCACCTTTTAGGAAGTCCACATTTGAGACAAAAATGGTCCTATCAGGAGACCTGTACACTGCTAAGTTTCTCAGTACCCACCATAAGACACCAAAGATGAAATACTAAAAGTGCATTGTTAAATAGCTACACAGCTTTTAGTACTCATGTTCCAATCACCTACTGCACTTAAAACAGACAGAACAGGTGTGGGGTTTTCTAGAGTAGAAACTTGGTAAGCAAAGCCACATTTCTTTTAATAAAGAGTATATCTTAATCAGAAGAAAGAAGTGCTGGTTTACATGAAGCTATATGAACTCCTATGACTTTTGTAGGCAGTCCACATTTTCCAAACTTTGCAAAATATTCAGATCTGATGGTGTTTGATGATGTAGAGTAATTCTACTTTTATTCAATCCATGTCTTTAAAATTATACTTAAATAAAATCCATGTTCACTCTTGCACAAACCAGCTGCAATATTGTTTTGAGACAATTCGAATTATTTGCCAGACCAATCATGTTCACATTCTTTAGAAAACTTCTTCTGATCTTAAAAAAAGTTGTTTTAATGCTGGCTCTGCAATTAAGATTTAGGAATTTAGGAGTGCATATGGTCGTGACTGCACCTGATCCGAGCCACCCTACTGATAACCTTGTCATCTCAGCTTCCCCCTCCTCCAGTGGATCCATTCTTTCTCTTTCCTATCCCTGTAAGTCTCTCCTTACCATTTTTCATTTATCTTTCATTTATCCTCTTTCTTTACAGCAAAAATTTTGAAAGTATCAAAACATCAGGACATATATCTATACATTATTTGTAAGTCGCGTAGAAGCTGAAAGCTGGTATTCTTCTGGCTGAGCTGCATCTGTCAAACTGGGTTAATGTTTTCAGAAGGGATCTAGCCTTTCGGAACAGATGCAGAGCATCTTCTTGGCTGCGAAGGCCAGCGACACATAACAGAACTTCTGCAGACAACAGATGTAAAGACCATTTTGAATCCTGGGAGAGCAAGACGTAAGATTTTTTTCACACCATTTCCTTTTAGTGCCAGGAGCTGCGTTGCTTTCAACTCCACTCAGTGGGTTATGTTATTTAACTTCATATAATTGACAAACTGTCCTATAAATCTTCTAGGCAACATCTTAGTGCTTTATAGTCATCAATCTCACCCTCCTCGGCTGTGCCTGTTCCACAAATGCAATCCAGTACAGTACAACAAAAGAGGAAGGCGGCGGGGCGATGCGAAGACTAGTCTCATCCACTCAACTTCATTTTATCTTTGCCAGAGCTGGTAATTACAGGATCTAGCTCCCCCAGCAAGAAATCCCAAATCTCAGTATGATACAACAGTGTAATTTGTGGGTGAGACTGGCGTGGTTGGAGACACTTTTGTAATGCCTCTGCCAGACACAGTGATGATCTCTAGGTACATTGGTAGCTTCCTAGCACGGATGAAAAATGAGTAACAAAGCAATGCGTAGCCCTGGAAAATCAGCTTTGCTTGTGCCACATGAAGGTGGAGGTGAACAGGGCAAAGATATCTGTCAAGCTGCAGGAATCCCTTTTGCTGCAACTGCAGCTTCCCTTTGACCCTCTGCAGCAGCACGCTCAGTTCCCCAGCACTTCCCATGACAGAAGATGACGATGATGTGGGGCTTCTTGCACTCAAATAGGCAAAAATAGCCCCACCTGCTCTGCTGAAACAGTGAGTTAATTCACTCAGAGATTACAGCTCAAATCCTACTCTGCCTTACTGCAAGTGTGTCAACCCCTTAGAACACATTTCTGTTTGGAACGGGATATTGCAAGGAGTGAGACTACAGTTGAGGACTACTGTGGACATAACTGAGAATTACGTGGCCAGTTCTCAAAGACTACTTGCTCTTTGAGCAACCTATTTAGTGGGTATATGATTCCACACCTTCCTCTGCGTGACAGATTCTAGCCCTCAGCTCCCTGGTAATAGAGATGGATATGCAAATCCACCCGTGGCTCCTGTACTGCTCAGAGCCTTGAGGCTCTCAAGCTTCCAATTCATATACTTGGAATACGAGCTCTTGCTGAAAACATCACATGGAGCTCGCTGAAACATGAGGGATCACTCAATTCAGAGGATCGTGCAGTCCTTTGTATTTTACATTAGCTTCAGACACTATACCACAAAACGAGAACTTTTGTAACGTAAATCTGATTGCCTGAAATGACTCAACCTAATACATGCAAGAGTGTCACACCACTCTGCTTATATCGATTACAAGTTTGAGTGGTGCGTGCACCACAAAACAAATCTATTGCCACACTTGTAGAATGAAATCCCTGAAGCTTATACAGGTCAGTAAACACAGCTTCCCTGCTGTAAAATATTTATTGCATATCCTGCCTTCTCCATCCGTACTAGTGCTGAGATGCACCTTTCACATTTACTAGTGTATTACAGTGTGATAACACATTTACTCTATTAAGCAGTGTTGTCTGATTCCTTTCTAAGCAAAGGAAACATAAATCACACAAACACCAGTGAGAGCAATAGGGATATATGGAATAAAATGCTCAAGGCAAGAGGAAAAATTCTGGATAGCCCAAAGATACCTAAATAGAAAACATGTGCTAAAGTTAAAAACATACCATAAAAACAATGCATCTGATTGACAGCTAGCCTGATTGTCCCAGGAAAAGCCTGTCTATACATTATTTTTCTTGCTTCAGTCTTTCTTAGTCCAAAGTCAGTGCATTTCACATCTACATGCTGCTGTTGCAAACCGATACATTATCATACCCTGGACATTATAAAATCTTAAAGATAGCAAGTTTCCCCCACAATTACAGTTCTTCCTGTAGAATACTTCCAATGATAAATCCTAATGTGAAAGATATTTTCTTTCCCTCCCCAAAAACTGTAAGCTAGAGGGAGCCCTGTTGGGGGAAAAGAAGGCACCTCCAGGGCTTATGATGTGGAAATCCTTTAGCTAGTGGTACTTCCACAACACTTCTCAGGTGTAGTTCTATGCCAGGACCCCAGTATGCTGAAGAAGTGACTTTAACCAGTGGGGCACTGGGACAGCATTCCTGTGTGTCTATGATTATTAGTGTTTTGATGTCATTTTTATTATCATTGTTATGTCAATACCTCCATTATCACCCCACCACACACGCGCTTCACAATTGAAAAGTCATTTTAAGTTTAGCCATTCACAAAAGGTCAGCCTTGAATGGCACAGAGTTTGCCTCTCTCCAGTACTGTAACAGCCTGATTTTTTTAAAAACTGCTGAAATGCGGTTGAGAAAAACATTATCTAGTGCCACAGAGCACATAAAGAATCAAACAAAGAGATGAAACATTATAAAGTCTTTTTTAAATTTTTACATGTTATGCCAGGCAGGGCAACAGCAAACCTCCAACTGTAATGGTCTTGGCAGAAATGCAGAAAGTAGAAGCCTAGCTCTAAAGCCTAGCACAATCAAGAAAAAAATTTCTACTACAACACAGCCAGCAGTGGCAGAACCATGAATCACTATAACCCTCCCAGACGCCAACCTGACATCAGAGCACCTGTGATTTCGCTCATCAGGAGCGGCGAGGACGAGGATTTCCCCTTGTGCTGTCCACAGCTGGTGACTGTAAACTGCCTTAAGCATCAGCATTCCTATCAGCATTTCATAGTGATGAACTGTGTCACCTGCACGCAGTTTGGTGGGTTTTCTTCCCATTTTCAGAAGTTATAGTCATCCCATAACTCATGTGACCTTCTTAAATCTACCCTCCACTTTCTCCCTGTAAGATATATTATTACAATCCAGACAATAAAACACTCAAGCACAAAGGATCTGCCATTCTATATTACAGCATAAGGGCAAGCAATGCTACCTATTTGTGGCTATAGAATAAACTACTACAGGTCCCAACGTAAGCTTAATTGAAAAAAAAAAAATTCTTTAACTGTTTAACACCATGTAAACCGACTTACAAAGAAGCAGCAGAAGATCCTTGTCCCACACAACACTCCCATGCCAGATTTACCTTTTCTTGGGCGATGCATCTAACAGATAATTTTCAGGTTGCTTTTAACCACGGTAAGAGTCTTAGGACAGAGCTAGAAGTACTCTTCTTAACTGCTCCTGGTCCTCCCCTTCTACTTCTCCCTCCTAACCACATACCCGCTACAGCTGTAGGGCCCAACCACCCCTTCTCCAGCATCCAGGATGCTTCTTGGTCTCTAGTAGAGCAACTTGATTCTGTGATGAAGAACTCTAGAAGAGTTCATTTAAGTCTTTCTGATGTCCTCCTCACTATAGTTTGTACAGATGTGTTTTTAAACATTTAGCTTTGACCCGTGGTGCTTCACTCCAAGGATGTGCACGTTACATCAGTAACTTCCTCGGGGGTGTTATGGAGCTTAGTGCACACTGAATTCAGTTACGTCTTCAGCTGTTGCGATGAACTGGGAGGGGCGGGGGGGAAAGCACCATTTTATGTCACCAGTAACTGAGCTACTGAAATGAGTGTTACACTGAGAAAATAAAAACACATTTTCCCACACTGAGAAGTTCTTTCAGTAATAACTATCCCACTATTATAAATTTCTTTCTGTCTTTCCCTGCCTGGGTGGCGGGTTTGCTCTGGAATTCCTCCGCTCGCTCTAACAAAGGAGAAAGCCAACACATCTCCCCCCAGATTGTCTACTGAAGTAGAAAAGTATCTTGTTGCCTGTATTATGTATACACAGTGTGAGGTCAGAAAGGAGAGATGGCTGCTGAGATAGGTTGACACATCTTCCATACGGCACTCAGCCACAGATCTACTCGCTGATGTACTGGCCCGTAAATCATGCTCTCTGATTACTGCCACGTTCTCTAGTCTCTCCAGTACCACCCATTAGAAAGTCACTATTTAACAGAGAAGATCTTTAATGCTTTTTCTTGATCTATTGTTGCTATACATCTGTTATTCAGCTGTATAAAGTAATTAAGGAATGCTCTCGTGGAAAGTAGAGCAGAGCTATCTCTTAGGAATGTGTGTGTTCACATAAAAAACCACTACCAAAAAGTACTTCAATAAAAAAAAAAATTATTCCTGCTACCACATTACATCAATTCTGCAGTTAATTGCAAATGCAGATTGTACGAGGGGAAATACTGTGCACAGTAGATCTGTCGATGGAGAAGAATAAGTAGGTCTTAGTTGTGAGAAAAAGTAAGAATTTTAAATTCAGAATACAATTGTGCTTTATTTTTAAAAGAAAGTTACTTTCACAGTTTCTTTGCCACTGTCCTCTGCCACAGAATAAAAACCCATCTCACCCCAAGAGCTCTGTGACGCAGTCCAGGGCAATCAGCTACAAATCCAAATTATTGTTTGTTTTGTTTTTTCAAGTACAGTTTTTGAAAACAAGTGAGGCATGTACATGAGCCAAGTGTGCACGCAGCCAGGGTGGGCACACGCGTGTGTGCCTATGTAGTGTGTGCCACTCCACGGCGCCTCTCTGGAGAGACTCTTCAGTTACCAAAATCTTCATCTTTAAGCTAACAATTCTCCAATTTAATCATCTGTAAAAAAGTGACTATACTTCTGTTTAGCTTTTTCTCCTCTCATGCTTTACTTCACATGTATTAAAGGATCCTTTGAAGCACAGACTTGCTTCTGCGCAGGCTGTTATTAAACAAGCTAGAATTGCTGCTTTCATTGTGACACTTAATTAGGATGTTGTGCGTCAGGACCCATTAGAGCTCTCCTGCTGGCGCGGCTGGTAAAGCCATCTCATGGCATATGGAAGGCTCAAGCTTGGAAGCGATTTTTGGGATGTTTGATCTTTGTGCCAAGGAAGGCTAAAATAGAAATGAAGGGAAGTCCCAGCTCCAGGGACTTGAAAGCGCAGGTTGAATTGCTCCCTGATGTCCCCTAGTGGCTGACGCACTGCGTGGGATTTGAAAACAAGTCCTTTTAGTCACAGAGTTAATTGTGTAATGGGGAGATGCAACCAGCTTTTTCCTAGAGGATTAACTTAGATCACTGTATTAAGCCCAGGAAATTTTCTGTATCAGAAGGTGATAGGAAAACTGGAAAGGGCTTACGAAAGTGGGTGGAAAGAAAGATTTAAATGTAAAACTTTCTAATTCCAGGTACAACAACAATGGGAGTAGTTTTACACCTGCTGCAGATGTGAAGAGGATGTTAAAAAGCTAGGTGTATATGATTTATATATATTTTTATTATTAATACCTCTAAAAATATTTATAGTCTTGTAAAACAAGTAACACAATCCTTGTTTTCTGAAGAGGGTCCTAAATTTATGGGTCTTTTGACAGTGGAAAATTTTAAATACTTTTTACCACTAATTAAAATGAATTCTGTTTCCAGACAACATACCGGAGTATAAGGATGATGGATTGGAAGCTCATTCTTGCTTTCAAATTAAATTTCATTAATTGGAAATAAATAGAGTATTCATAACTTGTTTATGTTGTTCCTTTAATTTCCTGTAGAAAGTATCTTCAATTTTTCCCCCTGAGTTATTTCTGACGTAATTAATAAACTGCTTCAAAAATAAACTAGTTTTGTTAGTGTAATAGTCTGGACGTCAGCACTGGTTTATGTCTGCCTTTTTAAGAATAATAGTTGTAGGTGGCACTGCCTTTTTAGTACATCTCTTCGATGAATCGCTCCATCTCTGCCTGCGACTCCAGCAGCAGATTTTTACAGCTGAAGCTACGTTACATTCATAAAGCATTATTGTGACCTTCTAGTTGACAGATTTCAGGCAAGAGCTTGCTAAAACCCACGGCAGATCATCTGGTAATAATTTTCCCTTCGACATTGTTGCACTATTTGTAAATCCCCTTCTGCAGCAAGAGACAACAATTACTGGAATGTTGGCTATTTTTTCCTCTTTCTGCATGAAGATTTACCAATTTCAAAAAGCGATTGCTATAAAATAGCGAGCGGTGAGACTGTTTGTGATATACCCGGCATGTAACAACGTGCAGAACCTTTCCGCAAAATATACTTTCAGCATCAGGGAGGCGGCCAGGGGCTCATGAAACATTCAGTGTGGGGCTGTGTGGAAGTCCGCTGCTGTATTGAACCTATCCAGCAAGTTGTTTTCAAAATTAAAAGCAGCGCCGATTTCTGCAGTGTGCTCATATTTCTGTAAAATGGCTAGAAACAGCACCTAGGGCAAACACTGCCTCTGCTCAAGGAAAATTCGTGGGATTCAGCTCTGGGAAAGGCAATTCGAAGTATATTCATAGCGTCGCAGTTGTACAGATTTGTAGGCACACAAAGCCCGAGCACCAGTAAACACAGGGAAAGCACAACACAAGAAAATTGTTTCTGCAAGGTAGGTACCTTTGCTGGGGGCATCTCGGGAGAACCGAAGACAAGGCTTTCCTCTGCGGGAAATTTACTCCAGGCTCCTGCCCACTACAGGAAGCCGAAATGCAGGAATAGCAAGCAGAAAGGGCAATCTTCTCAACCAAAGGAGTTTGCTTGTTTAATGGACAATCTTCTGACGGAATGGAGGGCTTCTGCAGTTCTCAAGTTGGCTGGGGTACGTCCTAGAATTTTTCTGACACCATTACCTCCTTCAGTCAGGGGAAGCAGAAAGTATATTGGTGCAAATGAAGTGTCAGCTTCCCAGGTGAAGTCACTGGAGTGGGAGGAGAAACAACTCTTCCTTCTTTTCTGGGAGAGCCACGGAGCTACTGCCATTTCTTTTAACAGATTTGCCCTTTGAATCCTGTATTTGTAGTCAAGAGCTCAAAAAGCAAAGTATGAGGGGAGAGACAATGGAGGAAAAAGTAGAGCTGACTAAATAATAGGAAGAAAGAATGAAAGAATAGAAGAGGAAAAGGGGAGGGAAGGAGGGAAGGAATCTAGACTGCTCCTAACAAAAACAGTTCCAGACATCCAGGAAATACAAATGCCACAAGAGAAAACCAGAGACTTTAAACAAACTTGTGGATAAAATTGCGGTAAAAAAGAAACATGTCAAAGGAAATGTGTGATGCTCCACTTCTCTGACTGTAACAGTTTGGTTCCCATTTTTTCATATTTAAATATATGTGTGTGTGTGTGTGTAAATACATTTAAGAACAGTGGCTTCAGTCATTTGTAATTCAAACTCCAGTGTCTTCCTAGGGAAGTGCGTGCCAGCACAACCCCTAAGGAACGCAGTGAACAGATCTTGTTCACAACATAATCATTCAACACTTCCCTCTGTTTAACACTCTCAAAATATCAC
Organism: Bucorvus abyssinicus; assembly: GCA_009769605.1. Taxonomy (NCBI): domain Eukaryota; kingdom Metazoa; phylum Chordata; class Aves; order Bucerotiformes; family Bucorvidae; genus Bucorvus; species Bucorvus abyssinicus. The sequence continues at coordinate 6,110,225 of CM020035.1, read as the reverse complement.
CTTGTGCATTCATCACTAGACCCATCTCTCTGTGGCTGTAGAGTTGTTCCAGTACAATTTCTTTTAATTTAATCTTGCAAATATACCTTCAAGAATCAATTCTACAGGAGCATCAGTTAGTAATCGCTACTGTGTCCTTTCCAAACTACCCCCAGAATCAAAGTCACATCTGTGCTGCTTAGGTTGGTGGAAACAAAAGCAGACAAGCTTTCCGTAGTCTGTGCAAGCTTGGTAGTGGCACGCTGTAAAGTAAGCAGGAGTATTCCGAGGTTTAAAGGCTTGCTTTCATTATATTATCTCTGCCATAAAGAAAGACCCCACAAACTCTGGCACTGCAGCAGTAAGAGTGGCAGGAGTGCAACACACACAACTGCTATCAGCATCTGCTCCACTGAAACCAGGATCAATTGATCTAGTTAATTAGTTCTTAAGGCCTCTCTGAACTCAAATTTGTTAAAGGAAGTTTCCTCTGTTTGACTCTATTCAGATCAGATCAGAAGTTTTCTAAAAACTTGCTAAGCTACTAAGAATTTGGAATATTCAGCTTTCCATAGTGAACATCCTACTTAATTAAGCAATCAACAAAAATAAATCCCTTTGCTTATGTGGGCTTCAGAAAGTAAAAATTGAAAGCACCCGATTTTCAGCTGCTCTAGCATTAAACACACACAAGCAGATAATCAACACAAATCCTTGCCATGATCATACACCTGAACTTGGGATTTGAACAGAAGCTGTGATAAGAACCACTTCTCCCTCAAAATGAACACCCCGTTCATTGAAAGGTCTCAGATATTGAGAGTAAACCACAAGGGCTTCGGTGCTTTCCCAAGTATACAAAAAAGGATTGTACGGGAGGCGATACAGGAAACGAAAAATGTGAGAAACATTTTGAATAGCTCTCATAACCATAGATACCGAGATACAGGTAGATATCTGTGCTCTCCTGCTATGTGAGCAGTTGTTCTGGAATATGGAGGAGAAAATAGTCCGGGTAAAAATAAAAGCCATCGTTCTGCTCTGACATACACACAACTCAAAAAACCTGAACAAACTGCAAACGAGCAAAAATGAAATTATGCTTAAAAGCACAGGATAAAGATACGTGCCTTTTGGATTCAGAAAATGAAGTCAGGCTACTATTCAATATATTTCTGGGGTAAGAAAAATGTAGATTAGACATCTCTAAAAGCCTGTCATTGCATTATACTTACCTTCACACATATACATACATAATAGGCATCAGCTAAAAGTACAGCCATTTGGTCTGGGTTCATCACTTCGTATTTTATTCTGTACAAAGATATCGGGATGTTTTAGCTGGGAAAAAAATGTGGTTTCATCTGTGAACGGGTCACTAACCTGAGAATGGAAAGATTTATCAGGGTATGTTTGCATGACAAAATGCAGCCCTCCACAGAAATATACTAGCTCTAAACGTGACATTTCCAAAATGGAAAAGGATTTAACTGAATTAGCGCAGTCCTCTGATCAGCCTCCTATGTCCTGCTGTTCAGCAAAGCTACTTAACCCAGGCAGAGCTGTACTAACGCAGTTATACTTGTCCTGGTTTCTGTGCTAGCCCAGCATGCCGCTTCTCTGAATTTAACTCAAAAGGGATTTATATGCTGCTTTCCAAAAAGAACGCCCAAACCTCCAAACACCACCTAATTTCAATTTAATTAAGAACCTTACCAGTAAAAGTTAATAAAAAACCCAGCAAAGTAAAAACTTTTTACTTATTACTATAGGTCCTGAGAAGGAGTTGGGGCCAATAAACCTTACACATCCTCACTTTGGAAGTAGGGGGAGTACATAGAACACACGCACAATACCAGCACATCCTAAAAACATCTGGACTCCCAGATAGTGGTGGCACAGCAGATAGTGGGACCTGTGAGGACAGGGACTCAGTGGAAAGCTAATGACCTCACTGGAGACAGAAACTTCTCTAAAAACAAAAAAAAAATAAAAAGGGGAGAGGGGTGGTGGAGAAAGAAGAGAGCAAAGAGAGCATTAATCTACACCTAAGTGAGATTTGCAGAACAGAATACATTCAGACCTCTGTAGAGAAGAAGGAAGAGTTGTTTCTCCTCCTCCCGCTCCAGAGCTCTGTAGAATGTGAAAGACGACATCCATGCAAGGTACCTGAGAAACAGAGAAGCACCATTGGAGTTGCCTCTTTATGGACACACAGGTAACCTGACTGACACCCCTGAAACTTGGTGGGAAGAGTATCTTTGAAAAAGGGATGTTAAAATAACTCTTCAGAGGGGACTGAGGAGCAATGGGGAGGGCTAATATATTCTATGTCAATAAGTAATTCTGTGAGTATAATAACTAATGAAGCCTGGTCTCCTAGTGATCTTCTTCTTGTGAAAGATTGATGTCATCTAAGAGGCCATCAGGTATAGCTGAAAATTTTCACAGCTCACCATTTATAAGAGCTCTCTCAGGAGGACTCTTCGTCATTTAATAAGCCTTTCCCGTAGACTAGGCACTCCTAGTCTCCTCTTTCTACCTGGGAAACTCTTCTCCTAGCTAATGGAGCCCAAATTCTAGAAAACCAGTTGTTTTGAGACTGCCAATTATTTGCCAAATATATTTGGAAAGAGTCCAGAGAGGAAGAAGACAGTCAGAAGCTCACATAACACTGCATGATCACATTGTTGTTTTCCATGGGAAACCCGTTTTAAAAAAAGCTTCTGTCTGACTATCGGACCCTAAATGATGGAAGCAAAAGATCTGGAATGCTCGTGGATACATGCTATAGCTGAGCAGTAGATGAGGTCCCTGTTGACATCTGCCACGCATCATCAAACACCCCAGGGGACATGATGAAGGGATATGTCAACACCTACCTGTGATACGTACAGAAGCAATCATATAATCACAGGAGAGTTAAATCTGAGGTCAAATTCTGAAAATCCCTGCTGCGGGAAATAAAATGGAACTTTGGAAATTACAGGAGGTCTCCTACCTCAAAAATGTGTCTCTAACGAGAGGAGATTCTCTGTTAGGCTGTGGTTGCAGGGTAGCGTTCTGAGGAAAGCACATCTGATAGCAAAGGTTACCACCTCCATCCTGCATTTGCTCTCTCTTTCTCAACCTGAGCTACAGTCAGACCTTTCTGGAAGAGGTTACTGCTCCTGAGTGAGGGCAATTCATCTTTTCCTGTGATTTAGATAACTGAACTGGGTATGCGAAATAATCTAGCTTGAAAACAGAGGAAAATCACAAAAATTAAGCAAGATTATTTTCACAGATGCCTATAACCACAGTCTTCACAACAAAGGCGAGCAAAAGAATTCATAGTAACTTTGTTGTCGGTGTTAAAACCTAATATATTTTGCTATAATCAAACAGAACAAACTTCTGAATTTATTACGCATTCCTTTTTCTTTAAAACAGCTAATTCCATAAAGCTGAAAATAATTATGAACCAAATCGCTTGGGAGAAAGAGCTAAGCAGGAAAAAAAAAATAAAATTGAGAATAGCTTAGTAGACGCTCAATTTAAATGGAAAATCATGAAGTATAATTGGGAACAGCTTAAGAGCATTTTCGTAGAGGCTCAAAATCAGAAACCAATAATCGCAAAACACAACTCTCTAAAAACTGACAACAAAGCAAACCAACACATTTCAAAGCAAAACTGAATGCAGCCATTTAGACAACGCAAAAAGATATTACAGCAAATGGGGGGGGAAAGGAATAACTAGTAATAAATACATACCTATAGGCAGGGTCTCAAGGAAACTATCAATAGAAACCCAAGAGCATAAAATCAAGGGCTGGCAGATTTGATTAGGATGGCAGAAAATTCTGAAGTATGTAAGGGATGATAGGAATCCTCAATTCCATATAAAGTCTTAGAACAGTTACCGTAATAATGTGGAAATGCAGTAGAACACAGCAAGTATTCATTTCTGGATTTTGAACCAATTAGGTGTTGCCATACAGGAGTATGATGAAAAAAATCTTTTCTGACACAAACAATCAGAAATTTAGTGGGACAGCTGTCATAGAGGAGGTCTAAAACCATTGCCCGAGAACCTCGCTGGACCATAAATACATAATCAAAATATATTAAATACATTTTGCATACTGAGAAAATTCCAGACAACTAGTAAAAAGCTGAAATTGCGCTAATGCTAACTTAGAGAGGGATACAGAAAGGCATTTGTCTGGAATTTCTCTTGACAACTTTTAGACAAATTAAGTTTGGTTTCTAAAGTACTGACATATTATATAGAGAGAGTATCACATGAGACTTTTATTAATAAAGTGGAATCATTCAAAACTCAGCATGAAATACATTAAATTAGTTGCAAGCTGGTTGCCTTCTTAAAACTGTAATTAAAAAGGGAACCATCAAGCATCATTAACACTCCAATTGCACTCCATTATGAAAATCCACTGACATCAGGTATGATAACGCTGACGTGCCAATAGCCAGGCTGAGCACCCAGCGTAGTCCTTCATCATGAAGTGGAGGGTCTTAAAAGCCCAGTCAGTCCTTCAGGTTTGCTTTTGGTTTTCCATACCAACCCTAACACGCTGACAGGAGCACGTTTCATTTTTCATGAAACTACTACGTACTTTATTAGTGGTATGATTTCCTAAAAGCTCTTTGTTACAGTTCAATTTAATCAAGAAAGTACAAAAAAAATCTCCGTGAAAGAGCTGGACGAACTGCAACCAGAGACCAGAATTTACTTTAATGGTGTGCTATAGAGTACCACAATGTAATAAAGGTTACAAAGGAAGCCCAGGTGTCATAAAGCAGCTCTACTGACTTGGGCAGAATATTAGAGCTGCTGCTTTTTCTATTTTCTCCATGCTTAGATTACGTCTGTATTTATGAGGAGGGAAATGATGAAATATTAAAACAGTAAGCAGCTCGAAGACCTTTTACTTGTTTGCTGAAATTTAACACATGATGCAGTAAAAGACCAAAGCCCCAGAAGCAAGCTGCAGGGCTTTCAGGGGGACAGGAGCTGTCTTGGTACATGCCCTGCAGCCACAACATCTCACCCCAAGCATTTGGGAGTACCGCATCGAGGGCCCTGGCTGCCGGGCCTCAGGAAACTTAAGGGCTCTAGACAAGAGTTCCAAGAAGGACAAAAATAGGATGTTCGTTTTGTCCTTAGGAATGGAACTGAGCTGGAATAACAAAGGAAGCAAGCAAGGAGACGCTCCTGACTTACTTGTAACGTGATGTAAAGATTAATAGAAGCATTTCCTCTTGGAAGAGTGGCTCCAACTTCCTGTGAACAAACCTAGGAATGGTCTTCAGCTTTTTCTTTCAGACCTATAGGATGCAATTTTTTTATGTTCAATCGTATTGTCTATCCAGCCATGTTGTCAATTGACTTCAGTTTTTAAAACTGGCATCTGAGGCACCTCTGGAAATAAAACAGAGGTCAGAAACTAAGAAGTTTCAAAACTCTTCCTTTAGGGAAAGGCCATCATAGCCGAATATTTTTGTGACAAGAGCAGTTTACATAAGACAGAAAGCGACCACACCGCTCCAATCTTCCAGACTTATTCTGTGGCCACGGTCACTCGCTGTGGGTATATGGACTATACAAGTGAACCTGCCCTTCAACATACGAATGTCTCAGTTACGACAACCAGGGATCTGAAAACTGAAATACTGTTAACCATTCAAAAGTTGATAGATGTTTTCCACCACATCTTCCAGGCTGCAAACAGGGAAATATTCAGTTTCAAACATAACCAACCAATTAATCTGGATATGATATTTTTCTAAATTAAATTCATTAACTACAAGTTATCTAAGTGTTTCTAGGCGGGAAGCTTCGGGAGGGAGCTTGTTCCAATTCAACAGAAAAAGCACATAAAGTGTTTGAGGCTATATTCTCAAATTGCTCCTGTAATCCATCATTGCAAGAGATTGTTCTGACTTGGGGGATACTAATTCATGCTGAAAAGTGCAAATGTGCATATAAACACTGGAAATTGCAAGTAGTGACTTAGAAAGTTTTGTAGAAATAAACACCGCCATAAAAGAGATGATAAGACTGGATTTAAAAGCTTACTCTGGACCTCTGTCTATTAAGGGATCCCAAGAAGATATGTGGACCTTCCTCTGCAAATAAATTTGGGATTTACATGGTATTAATAAAAACAGAAAGCTTGTGTTAGGATACCGGCAAAGTGAGACAAATCTCTTGAACAAGGTGGACGTTATCCTTACCCAGTGCTGTATGGGTAGTTCCCTCACTAGTTTAACAAAGAAGTGAATTATTTAAAGGAAATAGCACATACCAAAGCAAAGGAGCAAACCTATAAGTAAATACTAGAACAATAAACCACCTAATAAAGGATGCATAGAAAGAAAAACACATCTGGCAACTCATTTCTTTATTCATTTTGGCTTTTCTTTCGTTAATTTTTACGTACAATTTTAAGGACATACATATAGAGATAAGGTAATGAATAGAAGATGTATTAAATTTAAAATAGAACTTTGAGATATGAATATTAGTATCAAGAAAGAGTAGCATAAAAGGTTAAAAAATGGAAAATTAATACCCAAAAGCCTAAGACACACAAATCCTCCATCAATTAAAATTCATGTATTAATTCAGAAAAGCATAGAAAAGCCCGTTTGTTTCATGAAAAAATCTGATAAAAAAATGTTACATTCAACAATTTTTTGTTCCGACAGATTCCTAGTGGTGATGGAGACAACCACTGAGGACAGAATGGAGCAGTGACATTTGTAACAAGAAAGATCACGTTTGCTGTTACACACGGCCCCATGATCCGTAGTTGCATTTGGGGACCCAGCAGAGCCCTGGTGCTCTTTAACTTCTTTGAAAGGTATGGTGCCAAACACCCATCAAGAATAAACTCTTGTAGCTCAATTGTCATACATTTCTCTAAGGAATACTCTTTCCCCTGGCAATGTCAGCTTGTTCAAATCAAGGCCCAGCCCACGGTGCCCTATGTTCAAACCTTGCTCGAGCAATCAGTGGCTTGATGCAGAAACAAAGTTGAATATTCCCACGTACGCAGTGGCAACATGAAGCAGAAAAGGGGGACTAAAATAATTACAACATTAACTGGATTGAAAATTAACTGGCATGGATCATTGGGTAGCTCTGCGTTGGCTTATTGACTGTGGATAGGTGACTTCAATTATTCAGTTTCTGCTGCAGTAACATCAAGGGCCCCGCTGCGCGAGGTACTGTGTATACACACCTGCTCTTAATGGCTAAATCTAAAAGGACAACACATAGGAAGCGACACAGAGCCATAAAGAGGTTAATGGACTTAACCAAGGTTACAAGACGAGGTAATGGGAGGGATGAGAATAAACTAAAGCAAGCAAAGACTACAAGGCATAGCTCCTATCCCTTCGTCGTGCTTAAAGTAACCCCTTGATTGAGATAAATGAGCTCCACAAGCAACTATCTTTAAGAGTCTCCATACAACCTATCTCAAAGTCACCTGATGACTTTCTGGTGCTGGTGGTGGAAAGGTGCCTCTGTTGAAATACTACAGGTCTAGCACAGAGGTCAGGAGCTGCAGCTTTGGTTCCATCCTCTGCCAAATTGTTGTGTAACCACGGCCAAGCTGGCAAAAATTTCTGTCGACATGACAGACTGCCCTGCCTCTCAGAGTGTTATGGTGACACACGTTAATGTGAGAGTAGTTACGTAGTTGAAATTCACCATCATTATGTATTAAAAGCTGAGAAGCCTGTTGTTAAAAAACATACTGTAAGAATGTGAAAAACGAGATCAGAAATCACGTCTGCTGTTCACATTCTCCGATGCTGCAATACACCCATAATCACGAGAGGCAAATTCTCCAGGACTGCAGATGTACCCACAGCAGGAGGAGGGGTTGCTTTCTGGTTTTGCCAAGGGAAACTTATAAATTTCAATACTTCCCACTTATTCTAGAATGACTTCGCTGAGCTGTAGAATGTTGAATTGGTATTATTTTGCAAAACTAGTTACCATTTGCAAGATTTTGGTGTTAAAGAAGAGGGAAATATTTAATATTGAATAAAACCTTCCTGAGATGCTACTTTTACCAGCTGATAGCGAAAGGTGGTTCACCTACTAGCAGGGAGAAATCAGGCCAGTGGAGAACTGAAGAAAATGACTGTCATTTTAAATAGGAAAATATTTTCTTTTGCTCTCCATGACCTTTGAGGACAGCTCAGCTCCCAGTTTCACATCATTAAAAAAGTACCAAGGGAGGAAACTGAGAGAATTTGTGGCATTGTTTTTCTTTTTCCGTTGAAGCACCAGATGACATTTCTTCAAATGATTTTATCTTCTCTAATTTACTGTTTTCACTACAGCTCATCCCTTAGAGTCTACGTAAGCTGGAGTTCAAGTCAAACATAAAGTGAGAATCTTGCTTCTTTTCCATTTGTTTTCTAAATGCTTTCCTTGTAAACAAATGGAATATTTCTTTCTGTAACTTCAAGCTTCTTACAGACTGTTCAAAGTGAGACATGCTGGCACATATCATTTTAAAGAGAGCGATAGTCCTCTAAAGTAATGCGAGTCAAAACTGACCGTTCATCTTGCGAGAGTGAATTGTTTATGGTAAAGCACTGTAAGGAAATGAGTTTTATTTACTTCCCAGTGGGCAGCAGATACAGATAAGGTGTTTTGCCTTTGTACCAAGCTATGCATGTGTGTTTTTCCATATAAACCACTAACCTACTGCTCTCATTGCTGCATTTTTAAGTGCCTGCAGCTGTTTCATAGATTTTTAGTTTTTAGCTAAGACAATGTTGGTTTTAATTTTTAACTTATCTTTGTAGAGCAGCAAAGTTATCAGCCTGAAGAATCCACGTGTTACTCATGTCGTGAATGTCCCTTACATTTTTCTGGCTCTTTAAGGATACTTTAGTCAGTCCTTGTTCAGACTCTGCACTGGGCTTTCTACTTTCCTAACCAAGTTCTGATATGTGCACAAGAACTGAAAAATAGAGAAATTAGGAAGGATTCATTGGATTGTACCAAATGGATATTCTTTGAACATTGCTGGTTATGGCTACCTTATACATACGAGATTCACAGTTCCCTACTTAGGACAGGAGTGTTAACTGAGGCAACAAAAGTGACCTTGAGCATAACAGCACTTCCTTCTCCTCCAAGAATCTCCCCTTGTTTTTTTTTCAAGCTGACCATCCAAAATCAGAGCACACTCGCGTGATGTGAACGTTGTAACATCTCTACGGCCAGAATCATATCCTGAAGCTTAGAAAAAACAAGCTGCACTGTATTTCCCAGTAATGTTATTCTGACTAGTAAAAAAAATAGTTTTCTATGATACATATCTATCTATCATGAGAACAGAGATCTGGAGAGTCAAAGCAGTTACAGAGTCCCTTTTGTAATTGGAGTAAAACATGATTAGAGTTGGAAAGACCATTGCTCTAAGAACCACGCTAAATAAAGAGCAAAATCCTGGGATTTCAAATGCTTATAGATTTGGGTGTTCTCTTCATGTAACAGTTTGGTAAAATTATTTTTTTAAAATAGGGGACTACCCTTAAGGAAAGAAATTCATCATCCATGATGCAAATAGATTAAAGACAATTGTAGATCACATTCTAATTAAAAAAGTGACAGTAAATGATAATCTAGTCAGCAAATTGCCAATACGTACATCATTAGCTGTCACAACAATGAACTGCAACAAATTTAGTAGCCATAGCTTGTGTCTCATTTTCACAACTCAGAGACAAAGGTGATTTTTTTCCAGCTAGATTCACAGCTAAAAGCAGAGGTATATTGGAATTCTTGATGACCATTCAAATGTTCTATGCCTATTTAAAAATGAAATTTGGCAGTCGATCTACCTGCTAACAAAGAATAGCAGAATGACCTATACCTTATGTTCTCATTTCTTTTGTTTTAAATAATATCTATCAGTAATTTAGCATAATTGTAGTATATTAAAGATCATACGCGTTATTATGACACTCACCTTCTGTCATTTTCTCCATCTACTCTTCCTTTTGGCCCTTGTCCATCAGAGCTTCTCTTTTACTTGGGCTGAGAGATATGGAGTCCACAGATAAGAGCAGAACTAAAGTTTTAGAACACCACAACAGCCCCAGCTATGTTAGTTTCAAACATGTAAAAATTCCAGAATAAAAAAGCCCCACAACTGACAACGGCAATAAAAAAAATTGGAATTGGGGCAAGTCTTCCGCAGCTCCCTTTCAACACCAGCTGCACAGCCTCACAGGGCACAGTTAGGAAGAGGTCTTTAGGTAGACAGTTTAGTGCATTATATTAATAAAAAAATCAAGTAAAACACCTCTGACCCAGACAACAGCCAACTGTTTCCAAAGTAACGGTCCTTTCAGCTCCACACTCAAGCCCACCGCACAGCTAGATACCGCGTTTGTGTTAGCATCTTCTAACCTCTGCTATGCAAACCTTAGAGTATCTTATTTCTAAGTGCAACTAACTGGGGATTTATTTCCCTATTGTGCACTTCTTAGGGTACTGGATTACCAACAGGTCTCCAGTGAGGAGAGAACAATTGGAAATTACAGGAATAACGTGATTAAAATAAAATCTGTACTAAACAGAGAAATCTTCACAGGACACTGAGAAACTTTTGTTTTCCCTGAAAAGTAAGCTTTAAAGCCAGTATTTACACAATATTTGTATTTTACTAGCTTCAAACTTTCTTAATTTTCAACAGTTTTAGTTGCGGAGCATTGCTATTAATGCTGATCTGAATAAAATCTATCAAATCTTGTAGCTAGCCCCGTCCAGTTCCTGGTTAGGTACACGAATGCATGACCCGCCGTCGCTGATATTCACCTAGTTGTGTAAACTTCTTCAGCGATCTTTCCCATTTCATATTGCCTAAGTGTCCACGCTGCAAATACACCATCACAACAGGAACCGATGAAGAACACTCAGGTATTGAGCTTTTTCCATCTTAACTACATTTTCCCTTTAATCACAGTCTCTCAAGATCAGTTCACATCCCTGTGAGAGGATGCTTTATGGAAGCTTTTACTGTGATTTCTTGATCAGGAACAAATAGCCATTCTCCAGGGTTAGCAACTCAAGACCTTTCATAAGCAGTGTATTCAAATCCCTAAACACAAAGCATGAAGTTAACATCATCTCTAACAATTAATATTTCTTACAGAGTATGCCTGTCTGTTCAGAAAGTACTAGCCAAAGTTTTGTCAAAGGGCCTTTCTTCATCTTACTTAAATTTCTAAATACTCTAAAATACTATTAGAGCAGGAATCAAGCAACAAGGGAGATTTCCGCCCCCCCCCCCCACCCCCCCAGAGACATCATTCTAGTGAAATGTCCAGCACTACATAAATGACCTATTCTAGACAATTTACTCCATATGACGAAGAGCCCATATAAAAAAAATTAATTTTGGGCTCAGTACTTAAAGGTTTAAAATTGACATTCAAAAGGAAATGAAAACCAATATCATGTGGGTTGAGGATTACTGCAGGACTCAAGAAGGAAGATGCCTTTGGAATTTAAAGTTGTGTGTTTACAGTCGGATAACCTGTGATAAAAATTATGGCCTATTTTAATAAACAGCAAGAATAAAAAAGGAAAGTGGAATACACTGAATATCTGTCTAAATGCCAGTATTAGGGGAAAAAAAAAATCAAATCTCTGTATGACAGAGGCTCAGTTTTTGTAACAACATTAATAGTTACATTCAAGGCTATTATTATTTGGTATAATAGACGTTCCAGGAAAAAAAAAAAAAAAACAAACCACAAACCCTTTTATACTATTTGGATTTGTGGATATATTCTGAAAAGAGAAATTGCACGCAGTGTTGCTTTATACAGCTTTCAGAATGCAAAGGTAAAACCCAACTGGTTTGTTCTGATTAAATGAAGAGAAAAACAGTATATATTTTTCCAATTCAGGTAATAAAGTAAATTTAAAAATCATATTAATAATTATTAATATTAATACCTTTGGGGGTTTGAAGTGAATGATTATTCACTTACAGGATATAGCTCTCTAAAGATCTCAAAATGCTTTATAAATATTAATGCACAATGACAGTTTTATAACAAACACAAGCAGCAATTTTCTGTTCTACAGAAGAAACTCTGTCACAATCTTTTATTTTTAAAAAAAGTTCTTAGGAAACAAAAAGAAACCAAACGCGATCCCCTCTGCATTACAAAGATTGTTCTTCCTTTTGTGTTTGCTATTAAGTGGTGTATCGCCTTCATATGGAGTATCTTGTGCCCGGATCATTCTTAGATATCGTTCAGAGGGAAGTTAAGAAAAGAACTTCAGATAGATACCAAATCTTTTTTAACATGAAATAGTACGTCTTGCATAGAAATTTGTATTCAAGACTCTTTTCATTTGCGATGTTGCTGCATTACATTTGCTGGACATTAACGATGAAAAGATGGCAAAAACAGAACAAGGGCTTGGCTGCTCAAAGGATCAAACTTCAGTATGTTCCTGTAATACATTTTATTATAGTAAAGGCATATGCATAGAAAATAATGAAATTACCTTGCTTACAAGTCACCTTCACACAAATTTGTATGTCATTTTTACTGCATTCTAAAATGCTAGTTAGCTCACATGTCTTTCAGAGTGCAAATCAGATATTCTTAATAACATTTATGCAGAGATGTTATTATATACTATTCAGAGAAATGGCAACTCATTAAAAATGGAAGTGTCAATATACTAGAAAATTCCCATCCTAATTCTTGATGTAATTGTGGGACAGTACATTCTCTTGACAAAAAAAAGTACAGCTTAAATTAAGCTGTTCACAAACCATGATTGTCTGGAAATGCGGGGGTTTATTTTGGGAGCTTGGGAAGGAGTAGTTCTAATTTACAGGGGCAAAAGTAGGTATCCGTGATCTCAATATGCTTTAAGGAAATGAATAATAACTTCCTGATCTTTAGCACAATTTCTTTGATCTTTTCTATCTAAATTTATATATAAATGAAAGTCCATTTTTACTTTAGAACTTTCATAACGCATATAGTATTTGAGACAGTGAGTTCAGTAAGACCTTCTGATCAGAAGAATGATAAAGAGCTGTGCAACACCCTGAAAAACCCCAATGTGAGAATATTTTTCCACTTCCTTCAGGTAAAACAGAGACAGATCTCTCAAAATAATGGAAACTAGAAGTGGGAACACGTATCAGACCAGGAGATGAGGATGAATGTACAATCAGATGGTCTTACAGTTCAAGGAAGTGAGGCTGATGATCAGCTCACGAAGCTTGACAGCTCTGCATACAAGGGAGAAAGATCTCAATTTTTTGGAAGAAAGATGGAGAAACAAAGTAAAAGCAGTTGGTGTGTGAAGGATTTGCACCAGCTTGCTTGGTAGGACATAATTCCAGGTTAGGAACCTGTAAATACTTCTAAACACTCATCTTTTCAAGGCCAGAAGAGCCTATTAGAACAAGTTCCTCTTTCTCTTTGAATACTGCAAACCAGAGAATTAAACACCCTTATTACAGCAGCTAAACTGTCATTTAAGATGAAACAACAATGGCAATAAATTTCCATTTAATTGCAATGGAAAGTAGGAACCTGACTCATTCGCTCAACAGCTATCTAAGGATCGCCTGATCACCATAAAAGCCAGAGAAATACCATAAAGAACCAGTCCAGGAAGCTACAGTAGGAGGAGTTCGCTGGAGCACCTTACACACTGAGCTGAGTTCTTGAGGTCATCAGCAGATACCAAATAACTAACACAAACCTGCGAAAAGCAGGCTGCGATGGAGCTGCGAGGAGAGGCTGCCACATTGCCTTAGCAATCAGCCTGGGGAGTCCAGCGGCGTGGAGGTGTCCGAGGACAGGGCTGAGACGCTGCTGCGGGGCAGCACTGGGCAGAGCAGCCAGGCTGGCACGGTCCCAGCCACACTGAATAATCTAGCCAGACAACTGCACCTAGATTTCATCTCAGAAAAATGAATTTCCTCACTCCGAAAGCAAGTCTGGGAGTAAACTAAAATGCCCATAAGGTGGCTAATTCAGCATGGAGTAGGAGATACATTTAATGACAGCTGCGATGTACGCTAAGGCTACTGGAACACGACAGCTTTCCCAAATACAACGCTCTTCTTTGTAGCTCAGCCTTTTTCTTGAAGACAGGCTCCACTGTGTGAAAAGGGGAACCCTTGTCTCATTAAGCCTATGATTCAAGGACATTTCTTTTTTGAACTCCCAATAATGCCAAGGAGTCCAGGTTCTGCCCTCATGTAAGCTGACAGACTTTTTCAAGGGACTCCTGTGACCAGCACTCACAATGTCATCAGACAAATTGGCAGATGCCAGCTGACAGAAAACTTCATTCTTGTCATCTCAGTCATCGGTAGGAGGTAAGTTACTGTCATGCACAATTACATTTCAGGGGTAATAACACTTCAGTCAGGGATTCACTGCTGGAGACCCTAACAATAGAGTTCAAGAGAGAGGGTTAAGTGGCAAGACAGAGTCAAAAATTCAAACAGAAATTTGGAGTCTTAGTAGGGCATGTGCAAAGCTCGTATTCCCAAGGGCGATCAGTTAGCAGTACACCAGCAAATTGCCCAACCTGTCATAAATGACATACACGAGGAAAGGTATTACCACCTTTTTCCTAATTATAACCACGGAGCTGCGTTAAAATTCTTTCATCCATTCTTTGTATGTTGTTCTTAAACAATTTACTAAAAACTAACATCAAAGAGGAACAAATGAAGAAGGAAAGTGAAAAAAACCAAAGTCTATTGTAATTTTCTCTGCAGGAAAAAGAAACAACCAAACCCCAAACCCAAGTATATTCTGTGCCATCATAAAAAGAAATGAGTAATTTTCTCAAGCATTTTTATGAGTCAGAAGAAAAGTTATCCCCATTGCCTGCGTAGCTGAGCACTGGCATGGGACACAAGAAAAGCCTGAGGCAAAACCACACAAACCAAACAAAAACCCCAAACCAACACTGCTTCCCCCAAATCCTCTGTCTGTACAAGCAACTTACAAACACAAATTATGGGTTTTGCCTCAAAACGAACAGTGTCAGCACAAAATTGTTTGTGTAAAATCTGTCTTTAATAGAATTCCTGATGGGGTTTTTTTGCCTTAAAAAGGTGAAGAATAGTAATAACGGGAGAGGAAGTAAAAAAGTATCTGCGGAAGATGTTAGGATGAAGAATCATACATTAATATGATCTTTTTTCTTTTTAGCTCGTGTACAGTCCCAACGCACCCAACACCAAGACAAACATGTTAAAACTTGCAGATAAGCAGGAGACATGAAATTATCTATAGAAATGGCCATTTGTGCATCACCTTTGCTTTCCTAATACGCAGCTGCTCAGATCTATTTTTAAGGCCTGACTCATCCTTGTTTACATTTCATTTCTGTATCACCAGGACCACAGAACATTTTTCTTTGCAGCTGACTTTGTTCAGAATTTAATTTTGGTTTTGTATTTTTCCTTTCTTCTTGAAAATAAAATCTTGCCCAGCATTGGAAGTTTTTCATTCAGGTAAGAAAGCAACACCTGTAGAATGGTTTTTATAGCTGCTACAGCAAGAATCTTTCACAGCAGCTCATAGGCCAAGTGATGCCATCAGACCTGGGGTCCCTGGGATGCTCGTAGAAGACAATCAGTAAGAGTTGGAAGGCTGGTTTCTCCCTTAAGTTCATAGGAGGAACAGCCAGACCTGATCTTGGAAAATTAGGAAGTACCAGAAAATTACTTGTCTAAATTAAAATGCCAGGATAAGTGTTTAACCCATAAAACAGTACAATGACAACGAGAGCTGGAAAGAAAGATGTTAATAAGCCTCTGAATTTTAACTTGCGTCCTCACAAGTTCACTAACGCTCCTTCCCATAAAATATATTCTATCTGCAGTGTTCCATTTCTTTTATACCGGTCCCTGTGGTAACTTTGATAACTCTCATTAGCAGTTGCCCTTGATCTATTCAAATTTCATGGTTAATACATTTTAAAGACAGAAGGAACCACTACTAGCACGTAGACGTATTTGGAGGAAGGAAAGGCAAAGCACACTCTCTGGTGATCTCCGAGGAGACTAATGATCTGTATTTACACGATTTACATGTGATTTAACAACAACAGTTAGAAAGGGAAAAAACAGAGTTTCACGTTTCAGATTGAAATATTCTAATTATGACCTGGAGATGAAGAGAGGTCTGAGCTGGATAGTACTAACTTACCACTTCTAGGCAAAAATCAAAACATTCAGATTGTTGGGTTTTTTCTATTGACACTTCTCAATCGCCAATGACACATAAATAACTGGTATTTGGGGGACTTTGGTCACTGCCCACAGGGGGATAGATTTTTTTGCTTGAGTATAATTTCCATACAGTTCAAGTAATCATTTATAGGCACAAAGTAAAACTTAATTTCAGGCAGGAATCCACTTCATCCATTTTTACTAATCCCTTAAAACCTTTCTCACTTTATGCATTCCTAGCCCATGGAAATAGGATACTATTAAAAGAAATCCTTTCCTGGTTAGAATCAAGAGTGTGTGAAAAACTGCTCTAAAGCAGATGGTTATCTGTGAAGTGGTGAGAAAAAAAAATTAGATAAATGTCATACCAAACATTTGGATCCTCTAATTATAGATTATTTCACTTAAAGTACCTTATTTATACTATGGATGGACTTATAAATCTTTAAAAAATAGTAAGTTCAATTGTAAATTACATACAGTTCTAAAAGGCTGTCTGAAGGACTTAAAGCATTTTCCTTAAAGATTCCCCACTTCCTAAAAACTATGTTTTATCTTCTTGTAGGTGGAGGGATTTGCAAAAGCAGCATGTGAGATATGTGAACCAGCGGGATGCAGATCAGACTGTCAGGTGGCTCTTTGTGCCAGTGTTTTCAGCCGGTTAGATCATGGGGTGGAATCGCCGGCTTTTCTTCCTGTGGACCCAGGGCTGGACGTTTGGAAAGTCTCTTTTCTTGTATCTCACCCAGGATAGAAGTGTCATATATATTTTATGAGGAAATGATGAAGATTAACTGTGTTTCATAAAGTGATGTGATATCTCAAGAATATACCATGCGCTGTTGCCTAACTGTAACGTGTGTCTGCCTGAAGGTATGCACATACAGCAGCATGTAACAACACATATGTGAGTATGGACACACGGCGTCTGCAGCCAGCGCAGAGGAGTCGCATGGTCTCTCTGACAAGACTGTTTCTGTGACTGATCTAACAGAGGATAACAACAACATTGCACATTCAGGACTTAGAGAATGTAATTCTTAGTATTTAGAGAAGTTTCTGATTTCTTCTTTTATATACCATCTAAACAACAACAACAAAATGTTATGAAATCAGCCACAATTTTTCCCGTTACAGAAACAACACAGACCAGTAGTCCTCGAGGAAGTCTCCACCCACACCGGTTTCACGAAGATATTTGCCCATACCGGTGCAGCCTGTTGCTCTGCACAGCCTGTATTGAGGTGACACAGTCAAAAGCCTGACTGCAGTCACCATCAGGTCTTGGTGACATTGCTCTTCGTAAGACTGTGACATTTGGGCTCCTTTTCCTTGCTGATTAGTAAAGCAACATTTGCTATATACATTCCCTTACTTTTCTTTGTTGATTGATAGATGTTGATACTCTTAAACTCAGGCCCTGGTGTGGCAAACATATCCACATGAATGCAATTAATCGAGGTGAAACAAACTGGATCGCTGTACTGAGAAAAATGTTCACTTACTTAAAAACTTGGAGAATACTTCAGCTGTCGGCTTGAGCTAAAGAAAATTGCATCAGTTTTAGGCAAGAGCATTACTTCAGTAACATCTTTGATGCTCCAAATCTGCTTGAGGAGGCACTTGATAACTCATCTCATTTTTTCTCACAGTTTTGCTGACTCCATTTATCATAGGATTGAAATCCGGGCATTGCATATTAGTTTTACAGTCTCAGACAAAGGAAAATCACATAGCTGATCAGGTTGTAAACAGACACAAGCAATTACGTTTTTCTCTTTGGAAGCCACGGCTTTCATTATTTTCCCATGGGACCTGAGAGGAAGCATGGCTTCAAAACACTAAAAACATCCCTGACTTTATTTGTACCAAACATTGTCTTAGGGTAGATAGGGACTCATTGCAAACTCTGCTGCAAGACTGGTGGAGATAAAACATTTCAGTAGGAAGAAAGCTGATGAAGAGTAAGTCAGAAAGCAACACAAGGAGTAAAACAAAAAAGGATTAGAATAGAACAGCGGAGATGTCAAAGACCATTTAATAAGAAAATAGGGTTATTGCTGCTGTATCTTGCATCATGCAGTATCAGGGAAAACATGATGATATCTAACAGATCGTTTTTCCAGGTAAATCTAGAAGGTCATTTTCTGTGACGCATCACTAAAATCAAGCCAAAAAAGCTACAAAAATTCAAAATATTCCCAAAATATGAGAACTTCAAAATCCACAAACTTTTGTGTAAAATAAATCAAGCAAATTAATTTGGGACATCTGCAGCTGCAAACCCTGAGGTGGGAATGGCATGCAGCCTGTCTGATTGCGGTCACTCCCAAGACCTGCTTGTGCTGTAGACATCGGGTAAACCAGCAATGTATTTGGTCACATCCTACCTTAAACACCCCAATGTTCTCATAAAATTCTGTTACGCCTTTATCAGAACCAGTGTGCAGTCCTGCAGCCAGGGTTAGATTTGTATTGGGGTTTTGCCCTAATAAAAAGAACTTACCCTTTGGGTTTGATTGGAAACTTAAATACTTCATTTTGTTTCAAAATCCTCTGAGAAATCTCACTTTGTAATGAATATAATGTCAAAAAAAGTCACTTACAAGTTGGCTTCCTCTCTAAGAGATTTTGGAGCAAGCTGTGGTTGCACTGCAGTTCAGTAGTTCACTGCCATCTGCAGAAGCACTTTGTGACTCCACTTCGAGGAGGCTGGAATCCCATAGGGAACTATTCTTTTTTCCAGTATATTTGACATGTTCAGCTGTTAGTGCTCATTATGGTCATTATGAGCTATTACTGCTTATTATGCTGTTAGGC
The DNA here is from genome assembly GCA_009769605.1 of Bucorvus abyssinicus. Classification (NCBI taxonomy): domain Eukaryota; kingdom Metazoa; phylum Chordata; class Aves; order Bucerotiformes; family Bucorvidae; genus Bucorvus; species Bucorvus abyssinicus. Next base: position 6,091,143 of record CM020035.1, on the reverse strand, counting down.
AGATGACACCTAGATTTACTGAACTAATGGTGACGGGGGTGGAAGAACCTTTCTTTTTAGAAACATGAGTGATCAAAAAGGAGAGCTAAAAGTCTTTGAGACAAGAGGAAGAAAAAGAGGTATTGAAAGAAACATTCCACTTTCAAACCCAAAACAGTGACATCAAATCATATATGCCATTCAGCAGTATGTGTACACATCCCTGTTACATTCATCTCCAAGCTCTAGAAACCATAAATCTCAACTACTAGAAACAACAATGAATCTAAGCTAATCAGAAGAATAATTCTGATAGTGCTGCTCTGTTTTCTCTGTGCCATCCCTCATGCGATGACACATTTCACTGCAGAGACTTTACCAATACGATTTCAGATAGCCTTAAGCATTACAATTCAATTATTCTCTAGAACAAAAATAGAAATATTGGTATAGACACTTCCTGAAAATAATATCAAGAGCTATAGAGCAACAGGACTGTCTGGAAAAACTATTCAATTACATATTTGCTTTTTCCATTAGCTATTAACACAATTCATAGAAATTTAGAGTCCAGAAAACATTTACCAGAAAGAAGTAGCAAAAAACGGTTCGTCCCATAAAAACTTACCAGAAAGTGGTCAGCAGGTTAAATTGCTTAAACAACAGTTATCAATGTAGTCATTTTTTTCAACCATCATTTTTTATTTTTTGAAGACTTAGATGAGTTAATAAAGACTTAGAAGATTTAGTCAGGGGGCAGGGTGGGGGGAAATTTGACTACTTATGATATTTGATTTGGTTTCACTGGAAATTAAGCTTTATTTCACTTTAAATTAAGCTTTTTTATGCGAAGAAGAGATTAAACATAACTTCCTAAAAAATAAATGGATCATAATGGCAGATTATTGGTTTCTCTTCTATTATTATGCCAAGTATAAGGATACAGCATACTCCGGCTTTCAGATCTACACATCTTTATTAACTTCCCTGTGAGTCACACAATTCAACACAGCACTCGAGCTCCTTGACAAGAAACCCTAGAACAGAGCCTCTGAGGATGCAGTGTATTGCAATAGCTTTAAGTATTATGCACTCACTAGTGTAAAGTGCTGAGAATAAGCTTGGAGGATGAAGGGAAAGGAAATGTCATTGCTACCTGCTATTTGGTGTAGAACAAAAAAGAAGCAAGTAATCAACTTTCCCCTCTTGGTTTCCACTGAGCTGCATAGAGGCAGGCAGTGAGGCCAACGTTCACTGGCTGAGAAACAAAACAAATGCAATCAAGATGAAAGTGTGGAGAGAGGTATCTTCTATTAATCACCCTGTTGCATCCCAGAAACCAAATATTTGGACTGTACCGAGCTATAGTATTGGAAGTCTCAGAGTCATGAGCCCCATCCATCTCTCTGTAATGAATCAAAGAGAAAGCCATTAATGAATTTGTCAGATATAATTAGCAGATGGATAGATAACGTGCAGTGGCTTTTGTGTAATCTAGGGTAGTTTTAACAATCGGTATTTCCAGTGTTGTCGCTTCTGCTGAGAAACAATTGTTCTGCTGCGAAACAAAGGGCACTAAAAACCTTTTTTCAGATAAAACAAGTCAACGTGAGAGAACGTGCCAGCTCAAACTTATGGTGTGTCAGTTCCTGCCTGCTAGCCAAACAGTCAGTGGTGGCAATCTCTGGAGAAAACAAATAAAGAATAAATATGCGTGTCCTTCAACTTCGAACACATAGAAATGGAGCTGACCTGTCAGTAAGAACAGCTTCTATCAGCTTTAGGTTGAAATCACCCTGACAGGAGCAATATAACATTCTAATAAATACAAATAAATATACAATCTGACTTAATTCCCTAATTTTTGATAAAGGAATTATCTGAGCAGCTTTTTGTTCTTGACTGAGTATTGTCTGATGGCTAATCCTGCAGCAATAAATACAATCTAGAGCTTCTCTTATGATTGAGAATTATATTGCCAGATGTCACGAATCCAGCGGACAGTTACATCACTACATAAATACGGGACTTGATCCAAGACAATTAAAATTAATGAGTTGTTTATTGCCTGAAATTTGCTAGAATCAAGGCCATAATTAAAAGACACGGTCAACACTTTTAAAAGCATTTGACAGATCTAGTCGTAGTACGTGATAATCATGCAACTATCTTGTACATAAAAAAAGTTTTAGTAGTTCTAACTGAAAAAAAATTTTCAATTACCAGTTTGTTTCTTTAAAAAGAGACCATTTTTACTATTGCGACAGAGCGAGTTACTACAAAGGCCTTTGTAGATAATCAAGAAGAGGAAATTAATTTTCCAATAAGTCTTTAGAATCACTAATATTTATTTTAAAATTGATACATATAAGAAATATAGTCAAGCAGAAATCACACTTTCTGCAATGAGATTCAAAGGGTAAAAATACTTGTTCTTCCAGTCTCCTTAAGAGCAAACTTTTACTATTTTCTTTACTGTACTCTCGCAAGATTCAGATTCTATAAACATCTATTATATGTTAATTTTATACATGAAAGCAATCTAACTGCAATCAGTAGAACTATTCATATTTATAGTTAATCAAGAACAACAGATATAATGAGCCATTATAAAAATCACAAAAAACTATTTTAGCAACAATGAACAAGTGTACCGAAAGAAACATCAAACTCCAGCTTTTTTAAAGGGTCTGGATTTTCTACTGCACTCTTTCTGTTTATAATGCTCTTGAGATAGTCTTCCTTCTATCTCAAGGTGCCCTCTTCCTTCAGACTGATGTGAAACTATGGTACTGGCAGTGCCATCTCTTTGGAGTTGTAACATCGTAAGCAAGAGAAAAATTTAGCGTGAAGAAGTCTTTAAAAGCTTTTAGCCAGGTGTTACTAGAGAAGGATGTCGAAGTTACCCACATCACCCAGAACGTGGCAATGTGCTGCGGGCTGAAGAATGCTGGATGAGTGCTGTCCTCAGCAAGGAGCAGCGTGCAAATGGCACAGCTTCAGATCTGAGAGCACAGTAAATTGCATTTGGAAAGTACAGGTAAAACTAAGAAACTCGAAAAGAAGTAGGCATCTTGCCAAAGAGATGAATGAGTAGGAGAAAATGGAAATTATACTGCAGGAGAATGGTCAGGTATAATAGGAAATGTAATTTTGCCTGGCTGAATTAAAAGAAGCATTGAGTTATTTTTTAAAATGTTATCATTATTAATATTATAATGTAATCATTATTACATGACTTACAATATCATTCCTCGTTTTAAGTAATTTCATAAAATATTAGTATTTTCAAGACCATCAATGTTGTTCAGTATTTGATATAAATCCATTTCTATAGTGCTATGTGTTAATGAGCATAGCACTTTAAAGAAAATATTTAATAAAACCATGTTTAAAAGTTGCTTTAAATTACAGAAATTGCTAAAACACCCACATTCTCCCTTTCCTTCCTTTGGCGAGCCACGAGGAATTTTGCTAGCATGGCATAAAATACGGAATAGCGAATTTTATGCTGCAGCGAACAACTGATCGTTTGTCCTGCTGAGCGTTAGTGCTGACCCAGGTAGCTGTGTTTTATCGTCAGAAGATCAAAGTGCAGCTCACCCATCAAAATCACATTCCAGCCTTTGTTTATTACCCTTAACCTTTCCTCTGTGCTTTAAGCAGCACCGAAAAATACAAATATAAAACAGGTTCAGAAAGCCCTGTTTTGATGAGTGATTCTTATTTCTTGACTTACCACTGTACTAACAAGTTCTTTGCTTTTCCTGAAATTCTTTCATCATTAAAACTACTATTGATACTCCTTCTGAAAAATGAATGCCTTAATATACAAAACACATTTTCTGCTTTTGGAAAAAGAGCCCTTCAATCTGTCTGATTCACCTTAGAACTATTTATGTTAAAGAGCTGGCAGTAATGAAAACACTTAAAGAAATAATAAGGTTTATCATTAGCATTAGTTTCTCTTTTTCATATTCTTTTAAAACTAACACTACTTTAGCGGGATTTATTTTTTAAGGAAATGCAGCAAATAATATCAGATATATGTAAATACTTTGAAGGGAAAACAAAACCATTTATCGGTTGTATTCTTACAGAGTAATCCCCAAAGGTGTCTTTAAAATAGCCTTCTAGATTCTGCAAGTTGTTAAGCACGGGATGTTTAACCTGCCTTTTGCAGCTGCTTCATTCCAAAGCATTTCACTACTTGCATTTACTGAGAAGCTGCTATTAAAAGTACCTTCAATCTGCTTTATACATGTCAACCACAGAAAGCTATTAGCTGTAATTGGCAATTTAATTTTCTTTCTTTTGCTGCTTTTAGTGTATGATCAGCTTCCAGAAAGTAAGGTTTTAGATCAGTAATGTACCCTACGCGATGAATTCACCCATGGTGTAGGCAGTTTTTAGTTAAGGAATCGGTCTTCATCAAGATGTGATTTTTCAATATGTGTCAAGGGATGTGAAAAAATACATGCTCAGGAATTGCCAAATTGTACGGAAAAGGAACAGTGAGATGAGTGACAGAACAGAGGAAACATCCTGGCAAGATGAAAACATGGGAAAAAGACATAGGATGCCATATAGGTCAGTGGTTGGTAGGCTGAACCTAAATAATTGGCATCAAACTAAAACAAGATAACTTTTCATGGGTGTAGGTACAGCTTACACTGGATCCTTTCCTAAGAGGAAAAACAAGCAAAGAAGGGAGAGAAAAAGCAGTCCTCCATTCACTTACAACTTGCAGCTAGTCTTTAGGACTCCTCAAAATCAGGAGCTCCTTTCCCAAAAACCCAAATTCTTTAATTTTTAATTTCTGGGTAGTTAAATTCACATTTAATTTCTGGGTAATACTAGGATAAGTGCAGCATTTACCAAAAGAGCTTGAAAGGCTTAGCTTAGGTGTGAAAAAGGTTCTGCATCTCTCCTCTGGATGTAAGCCACTGAAAGCTTGCAGGCGACAGATCGTTCTCTCTCCCTGCTGGACTGTCAAAACAGAGCTAGCTTACTCCACTGGGATGGTAGAATACGTAATCTTTTCCGTGCCTCTGAGCCACACTCTGCAACCAGAGCAAGTGAAGGTAGTTAATACATATCTACTCACGTCAAAAAAGGTTGCAGTGTGGTTATCGCCTTGCAGGAAAGCATATTTTCTGCATAAGACAACTACGATGGGCTGTCACTTCCAAGAGTCCTGTCTACGCAGAGACAAGGTTTGCAAAGAGAATCAAGAGTTAAAAGATCAGATGGACATCTAGAGAACAGTTCATCCACCCCCCTCATAGTACGTGCTATCCCATTGCTATGCCTTAAATTCACAGAACCACAGCCTCAAGGCAGCTGGGCCCCTGGAGATGGTTTAGTCCACCACCTCCCGTGTCAAGTGGGGTTTGAATATCTCTATCCACTGCAGACTCCACATGCTCTCTGGGTAACCTGCTCCTGCAGCTGACCACCCTCAGAGTAAACAACGCTTTTATGACTGGAATTTCCTGTATGATTGGTCCCATTGCCACTTATGTTTTGCTAGATACCACTAAGAAGAGTTTGTCTTTTTTAAAAAAAAAACACAAACTTTGTCATTCTATATAAACTTAAATTGAAGCTAGTGAAAACCAAACCCCTTCATATGCTTGTTTTCATTTGTTTTGGCTTCCTGCATATTGCTTACTTGGCAGTGAGAAGTTAAGAGCCATGTTCTGAACATGTTTCTGCTGGGTTCTGCCACTTTGCGGGATGACTTTAACAGCAAGTAACTACATTGATCGGCACAGCTAATTCTATTTCTTTCAGAGTGAGCTTATTATCTTTACCTGACTTATGTGGATCTCCAGGGAGGGTACGCTTAGGAACCACAGAGAATGTGATGGGAAAAGCATCAAAAAACTGACTAAACACTTGTGTAAATGAAAAGTGCAGTCTCATGACAAAAGCTCTCCTCTATCTAAGTCAGACAAAGGAACTTGGTTTATCTCTTTCCACCATCCAAATAGCAGCATTCAATCATTAATGGGAAATAAACCTACCTGGGATCATCCTTCAAAATTATTTTGCTGCAGTGTTCTAAGATAATTATACTAAAGCCAAGAATGACCCGCATGCTACTGCAATACTGAAAGTTTGTCCAGAGTCATTCTGGAACATTGTGAACGCTTCAACAATGGTCAGCCACAAAGGTGATTACAAGAATGGGAATAACAGAGAAAAACAAATCACAGACGGAGTTTTCATTGGTGCTGTGCGCAGCAGGAACAGCATCCCCACCTCTTTCAGAGGCACTGCACCAAATGGTTCTCCTATGGATGCAAAAAGTTGTCAGCGCTGATTGTTCACTACGAAACGCGTAACACTTCCTATCTGTGGTTGGACCTAGTAAAAATAGATAAGGTTCTAACAAAGCTGGTGATTCCTAATGACAGCTGCTTGCAGCGTTTTTCAAAAGAGCCTGCTCTGTGGTACCCTGGAACTGATTACAAGACAACACTGTCTGCAAGAGGAGGGCTTTTTTACCATGTCCTTAAGATTATCCAGAATTTTTCTGACCCTCAGCTGCATCTTGGGAACACTATAGCCAAGCAATGCCATTTTCTTCATATTTTGTATGTCTGAAAAAAAAGGTTAAAAATGAGTATTTATTCTAGATAACACTTTTTCAAAATTATCAGTTCCACTACTCCTACCGAACATACTCCTGCTTGTAAATGTTTGCACACAGTACTTTCCAAAGAAACTTATCAACAAAAGCATTTGCTGCCATGACTGAATTTCAAACAGAGATCAAAACCCTACCTCTATGAAATATTTATTAAAAAAACCAGCCAAAAAAACTATATAGAACTTTCAAAGGATGAAAAAACAACATTATGTGCTTATGGAGGGGAAAGAAAAGGAAATATATGAATCATTTCTAAATCCATTGAAGAACTCAACCTTAAATTTCAGATTGTGATCGTCACTTCCATAACATTCAGCTTAGGAAAGCTGGAATTTAGCTGCAAAGCTGGAATTCGGGCACTACCACAGATGCTGAATTTTCTGTTTGCTGGAAAATGCATGTAGTATCTTGTTATTTATCGACAACATTTTTAAAGCACATCTTCAGCTGGAGGGAACCCACATTAGGAAAGATCTATGTTAGCAAGGTAGATGCCAAGTGAACTCTTTTCTATTAAAAATAAAATATAGGAAATAGTGAGTACATTTCCATTTTAAGTTATCTTTTTAATATAAATTCAATAACCTAATCAGACAAAATTCAAGCAATGTACATCCAAACAGTTATTAATTACAACAATGGGAGAAACTCAGCATTGAAATGGGTTGTAAGCTTTGAACACGCGGGATGTGCAAGCTCATGAAGTGTTAAAAGAGAAAATTTTAAATTATCAGAAAGAAATGGTGAAAAGAACGTGAATATCCCTTTTAGTGGGAATATTTCCCTTTCAGTTCTACCATAAATTAGCCTTCCTAGTTAAGGACTACGTAAAAGCGAAAGGAAAATATTTAGAGAATTCTTTTCAAGAGGCACGTAATAATAAAGCGAGTAATTATAATAGCATTAGGATGCTCAGGAGTATATTTTACAGGGTCATTAATATGGTTCATGGATAGCTGAAAGCCCGTGGCCTTTGGCCGCATGCCTCACAACACACATGGGGCATGCATTAATGGCTCTGTAAAGCACACCCTATTGTGTCTCTTTGCTTTAATAAAGCCCGGCAGATGAAATGCAAAACCATTTGCAGTTGAGCTAGAGCATTTTGCTGAAGTTGAAAGGAAAACTTCAGTCAAAGAAGTAAATCAACTAATGTGCAATCAATTATACCAACACAGAGATGGAAGCAAACCTTTTTTGGAAGAAATTAATTTACCCCCTATGTTTCCTGTTGAAATCAGTGAGATGATACAATCAAGTGCTTAGGAGGTCCATGGAATATTAGAACCTAAGAAAGGAAAACAGGTTAGGAATATGTTTGCCTTTTCTTTTTGAAATGATTTGGAGTTACACAGCACTATGTCTCTTCTCTATCTTTTGTACTTCTGTACTGAACACTTCGTTCTAAATTTTAAAAAAAGTAAGTAACATTTTCAGCATACCTATGGCAACGTAAGATCCCTCAACTGAAATCCTGGTGGAGGGTTTTGAGAAGATGAAGAAATTTTAATGAATCTGGGAGATTTCATAAAATCAAACATCCAGGAGCTGACAGAAAAATACAGCAAAAATTTTTTAAAATCTGTAGAATTCTTCAACGTGTAAAGACCCTCCCACAGAAAGACTGCTCACCTCTTTCATTCTATTTCATCAGAATCTTGACACAAAGAGTGAAAAATTACTGCAGAACAATGAAAAAACCCAGTAAGATTAATTTCTCTCTCATTACTCATTTGGAGCAACAATAAACCCCTGAAACATGGAGAATATATTTCAAATACTTAATTAAGATTTGTAAGTAATCTTTCTTTTTTCAAATATATGTTTAGCTTGCAACATATACAACACAAGAGACACTCAAAATACTTCTACGAACACGTTGGTATCTATTATTTATATTTGCTTGAAGACATTTTTCATACTTTGCTTAATAAGGGATGTTAACCAATACACATAATTTCCTTTGGCCTTTCATAGGCCTTCATCTAGCAGTTTTTCATGAAATAACATATTCAAATTCAGTTTCACTGGAATAATATTTATTTGTCAGTACATCGTGGGATGTAAGAAATCAGTATATCAAACACTGCAGGCTTCTGTATATTCTCCGTTGGAAAGTAATGCAAATTACTACTTCTGACTGTAGTATCTTCTATGTTGGCTAAGGCAGGCATTTAGACATGGATCACACATTAAATAGAAGAAAAAAATTTAGGACCCTCTCTTGCCATTACTGCTGCTGTTTTGGTCCTCTAGATCTATTGTTCTCATTACTCTTTTGAACTGTTAAAAAGTGCTGTTCCAGCCTTAAAATACAGATCTTGTTCAATTGATTCAAAAATACCATGAGGTATTACATCAAAGAGGCATCAGAACAATATTTGAGCTAGTACCTATATATGTAAACTAATTTGCACACGAAAAAACATAAAACGAGCAATTTCATGCATTTGAAATGTGTGAAAAATGAGAGCAAAATTTGCAATGGAAATCCCTGTCAAGTTATCTATTGCTTCCAAAGCCCACAGCATACAGAAGTGCTTCATTTCAGCCTCCGAAAACTTGGGACTATTTTCATATATGTAATTAAATGCAGCGAATTGGGAATTTAGATGCATGCTATCTACTTGTCCTGCTACTTCTACCAGAAGTGCCAAAAGCATCCTCATTTGCCTTTTTTCTGGGCACGACTTCCAGCAGCGTAAAACTCAGGAGTGAAGAGTGCCCAGCCCACCGACGCCGGGCACAGGTCTAACCTCGCTGCTGAGCTGTAGCAAATGTCTTAAGGTCTTGCTGCCTTGATTGAAAATCAGAACACTGGAAAGTCAGAAAACTATTTCAGTGTTGGAACGCTCTGCAGTGCGGTACAGATTGCACAAAAATTGTTCATCCCCACCTTTTGGCTTGTGGACAGATGCTTTCCTGGGAAGTCTGGCGTTCTGGCAAAGGAAGAGCAGCCGAAATTCTGTTTGCCTCTAAGGACGAGGCAAAATCTGGCTTTCTGACAAGTCTCCCATCACAAAACAACCAAAGGCTTAGGACAGTGTATAGTGTAAAACAGAGGTTATTTTGTGTACCTGAAACATTTGCAATACTGTAGATTAGAGGTTTTGCACGGGGATCAGTGATGGCGTCAAAGTAATTGGGTCAGACACTGGAGGAAAGTGAAGGTCGCTACACGTAGCTAGATCATAAAAACTACAGGCAGCTTCACGTGGGATAATAGGGTCAGAGATTTTGATATTTTTTAAGGCAGTACGATGTCTATAATTTGTCTTCCGTGAACACTTTTTCTTTCCTACTTTGCAAATATTATCAAGTTGAAGTTTATTATGCTCTCAGAGATAAATCTGCTATTTGGGAAAACTGGATTGCTTTTATTACATGATTAAATATTGATCAAGGGAATTTATCTTACCAGAGAGTAATTTCTCTTGACAGAAATGACACAAACTGCTCTTATGCCAAAACGAATCGTTTTAACGTTTGTTATTTGTTATTTTCTGTTTACCAAATAAGAAGTCTGGTGACAAACATCAGAATAAACTTGTTAATTAAAACGTGGCTGTATCAAGATAGAAACCTCTTCAATGGCAAACAAAATGATGTCTTTGTGCCCTAAAAACCGGAGAATCAGGTGTGCATCCATCTATCCAAGCAGGTGGGTAATGTCAATTTGCTGTGCTAGAAAAAGCACAAATAGAAAAGAAATGGTTCATTTTAAGAGCGCACTATATATTCAGGGTTCCCATTTCATAAATATCTTTCCCGCTGTGCACTGCAGTTGACCCTTTAAACATACCTAGTCAATATGCTAGTGTTTACCGCAGGTCCATTTTCTCATTCCGATGGTACAGATTCAAGGGTGGCAATATTCCTCTCTGCTTCACTGCATACGTGACTGCCTTTGGCTGGTACCAGCTCACAAAAAGCCACTAAAATGTCATTAATTACAGCAGGTTTGAGATCTGAATGCTAATTCTATTAATGGAGCTACAAAATTAGGACAAATCTAGATGAGCTGTGCTTGGGCCTCCTGCAAACTGGGCTGACCTGAGGTTACCTCCTGTATTAAAGGAGAATTGGCTGATACATTCGTAGAATTCTAAGTATGTGTAAATCAGCCCTTGTGAAGTGCACCACCAGAGGGAACAGATGACTGCAGCACGCTATCTTATCTTCCTCTATTTATCTAGCATCGAATTCATTTGGAGTGCTTCACCGCAAGAAACAGTGGTGCCCAAGGCGAAGGTGGGATCAGATAAGGCCTTCGGAATACTTTCCCTACTGCCTAATCCCAATATGTTAAAATCTCATTTATAAGCAACTTAATATTCTGTATCTATAGGAGACTAGTTATGAAGCTGCCAAGAGTCCCTAAAAGTATTTATGAATTAACATTCTCAGCATGTTCTTCCAATTCAGAAAACTTTGACTGCACATTTTGATGTGTTTTGCTATTAATTTCCCATCTTTACTTTCAATGTAATGTACTTTTAATTAGGCAATAATATATAATCATCTGTTCATCTATCATTTTTACTCATACATTTTAGGAAACAGAAAAAAAGGCTCATCAGAGCCCCTTTGGTGGTACAGCAAAGCTGGAGTAAAATGCCATCTCCTGACAGTGCCTTTAAGGTTTCATAAAAAGATAATGGATGTGCTTGTCACTGATGCTAATGATCAAATATTTTCCCAGTTTTGCTGGATATTAAATTGTGAACTGTAAAAGAAAACCCCACAGTCTAAGCAATGTAGGGAAAAAAAAAAATCTTTTTTTTTTTAATCTCCTTTAATATGCAACTAACATGAACCTCCTTACGCCACTGTTGCTCTCACTGAACAGTCACTATGCCATGAGTGGCTGATGCTTACTTTAAAGTGAAGAGGCTTAATTTCAGGAAGAAAGACAACTCTCCAGGTTGCAGAATAGGAACATGATAGGTTATGTATGCAAAAATACTTAAGTGACACAGGACACTAATTGATCACAGTATTTTTATGAACTTGACTAAAGTATTTTTTTTTTTTTACTCTCACATGAAGCAATTTTTGAAAGGGTTATATCTAAATTTTGTGCAGAATTTTGAAAAATATTTGAAAGATATCCTCTGTTTAATATTTTCAGTAGTATTACCACAATGTCAAAATAAAGAGATGAGCAAGACAGCAAAAATACCCCAAACTACGTGATGGGAACAATAGAAAGTAAATAATTACCAAAATAAGGATCAATCAGTTTGACAAGTTAATTTAAAACTGAAAAAAACAGATCTAATTTGAAAGCACTAAAAATAAAATAAGGTATATCATTATCTTTAGAAAAAGATAAATATAAAACCAAGACAAAAACTTCTAGTCAACCATAATGGAATTACACACCTGACGTTGGCAGGTACTTCCAAGTTGTTCTGAATTAGCTTTCATTGTAATATATTCTCATCTCTGTATTTGATTCTGCACGGGGTCAAGTAGAGAATTCTTCATCCCATGAGAAGTTTTGCTAGGCTACATTCTGGAATTACTAGGGTCAAAGGGACAAACCCAGGTGCATAAACTTACTCAAAAAGAAAAGGTGGTGCATTATTTTTGCCTGCTGAGAACGTGCAATGGCTTGATGAGAGAAAGACGGGTAATAGCAGAAACACTGGGCTTGGCATCAATTGCCCAACGGTTACTCCAGGGCGAGATGTTTAAATTGCGCGTACTTTTTTAGCCAACAAGGTATTGGTGGCTGGCACGATTCTACATAGCAGCAATACGTACGTTCAAACCTACTGCATCTTCCTGGTGTATTCTGACACCCAGCAACAAAACGTGTCAGCACGTAGTAAGACTCATCCTCTGTCACTACGTTATCCATAAAGCTCTAACAGTCATTAACAAAAGTAGGAAAGAGCTTTTGTGACAGTATTTGTTCTTTGGTCCGTTTTCTTTCACTATTCTGAGCTGTATTTTACAGGAATGTTGCAGCCTGACACAGCCAGCTGACAAAACACACTGCTGAAAAATTGAGGTTTGGGCTGGAAAACACAACAGACCTCTTCTAAGAATAGCTCTTCCCAGAAGAAGCTCTGCGTACAAGTAGCAATTTTTCAGTACCCTTTTTCCTCACTGCATCATTTCAAATTATGGGCCGCTAGACCCTGTCACAAGGGGAAGCGCTGTACTTACGAGCCGCTCTGATTTCAGTGCAGTAATTTGGGAAATAACATAAGAATAAGGGTATTGGGCTTTTCAAACAGTGTGCTGCACTGACTTCACTTTCAACATTAAAAGTACAAACTGGCAAAAAAAAAAAAAAAAATCAAAGTGGTGGAACACCTGGGTATGTGTTTTCTACTCAGTAATCCCAGTCAATATTCTCCAACTAAAGGGTGACAATATAACTCCAAGACTAAATGACAGCAGTGGTTCCTGTACCTTCCTCAAAAAGGGAAAATTGCTTATAATTAAAGCAAGCATAACCAAGACAATCTCACTTATGGATGTACTTCCATTTCAGCATAAATTATTGTCTTAAAATTATAGAAGGTTTTCCTTCCCAATGCAGACGTTATTCGGAATGTCAAATGGAAAATACAATATGCATATAATTTTTCCTTTTTCTTTATCACCACCTTTTAACCCAGACCCTTGGAATGACAATTTACTGTTTCTGTAGGGCAAAATGCTGCCTTTTAAAGAGGAAAAAATGAGAAATTTAAAGCAGTGCTTAACCTAGAGATTCCTGTGAATCATTCTTCCATCCCCCAGTTCAATTTGTGAGCTGCATTAAAAAATGTTTCTTTCAATTCTATTAAAATCCTGTGGTTAAGAGATAATCGAGGGTAAAAATATGAATTAATAAAATTAAGAAACGAGTATGCAGTTAGCATAAACCACCACTTTCTCTCCTGCCTTGAGGGCAAAAGGGGTAGCAGCCAACGCTGACCCAAAGCATTCTCCTTTTCTAAATAAACCTTTCATAAGAAAGAACACAGAAAACAGCACTGGCAGTTTTAAATCCACCTATCATGTTCTTTTCTGGATGGTAAATAGGCTCCTTTTATAATCCTTTTATGTTTCTTTTATGAAATCTAAATAAAAGGCTCCTACTTTTTACCAGATGGATATATGTTAAATAAACATTTGAAGTCTCAAATTAGTTGAGTTCAAAATCCAAGCTTGTCTTCATCTGTCCTTGCCTAAAAACAAGCCATAAAAATACATCTGCACTTACTCCTATGCAGTTCTTGAAGGGTATTAGACTGCTCACGCAGTACTCCTCACTATAGATGAGATGGCTTGCGCAAGACTTACATTTAAAGGGAATTTAAAGACATATAAATAGTCTGTTTCCAATGGCTTCTTATTCAGTAGTCCCCGATTTTCCAGGGCAAACAGTTCTCTTTTCCATCTTATCTGTATCTAAGGGAAGATTCTAACAGACTTTGATTCTCAGAGTTGTTTCAAAGACACAGTGGGGCCAGGGAACTCACTGGGGTTTTGTTTGGTTTTTAAATACACTTGCTCCATATTTCTTTAATTTTTATCATTGCTTTCTCTTTACCAAATGGATTTCACTTTTAAGTGATTTCTAACATTTTATTTAGAAGCAAATCTTGCATAAAATGCAGGTCCTCGAGCAGATTAGTCTATAAGACAAAGGATGTTTCAATTCCGAACAAAGAGAAAAATAATCTGAATTGCCCCAAAAGCTGTCTACTGTGGACTTAATAACAGTACTGTAGGGAATCTAATATCACGGCTTACCCTCCTTTCCCATCACTATTGGTCTGGAAGAAAATGTTGTTGTTGTAGCTCTAAACATTTATTTAACTGGCTTCCTTATTAAGAAATGTCACAGTGCAAATCTCGGTGAAACAACGGCAGAACCCCTAGGACTCACAGAGAGCATCTCTATTAAGATATATATCTACAAAGACCAATACAAGAAAGCCAGACCAATAAAGGTCATATGAAAGTGAGAAGATAGACCTTATTTTGTCCCTACATCTTCTCACGTGAAAAAAAAAATTCTAGTATTACTTCTCCCTGTACAGCCAGGCATTTTACACAGCGGTGAAGTAAGATCTAGGTGTCCCCCAGGCAATGGACAGCGAAGCTCAACCTCTCACCTTATGGCGTGTGATCAGATAAGGGAAGCTGAGAATTTGTCAGCTGTGTCTTTGTAAAACCGTATCTTATTTAAGGTGACTGCAAAGGGCAACATTCTGCTGTACAGTGATGAAGAAGAATTTCAAAACAGCAAAAGTAGACACTGATACATACTATGATTATGTAAGAAGTTCTACTCTAAGGCTATCTTAAGACAGATCGAGAAACAAAGAAAGGCAGAAAAAACACAAACTGTGCAAAGTTTCTTTTTTGATTGCTAGCAGTGTGTAGTGTCTATACTACCTATTTAGTGCTATGACATCATTAGTTATTTAACCCATGACAGGTAGTCATTGTACCAGATACAAAATACACGAACGACTTCTACATACAGTTAACAGGCGCATTTGTTTTACTAAGAAAACCCTGCAAGCCTCATACAAGGTTACTTTAGTTAGTTGGAAAGTAATTTCAAGTATTCATACTAATCACTGGATTCTACTGTAATAGGTCCTAGTTAAAAGAAAATTAGCTTTCTGCCGCTTGAGGCTCTGAAAAGACCACAAAGACCAAGGAACCCCAAAAGCACAAACACAAATGAAATCCTCCTAAGCTCAGAAAGATGTTAGCAGTGGGTTACCTCAGGGATCAGTGCTAAATTACAGTGGAAAAACCATTACCTTCAACAAAGGTGAATTAATTTTCATCTTTCAAGCAACTAGCCCTTTCAAACACTGCAACTGCAAGTGATTTAGGAATTAGACCAAATAATTTACAAAAATAAACAGTGCTTTCAGATAATAGACACTGTATTACTGGACAGAATACCCTACTGGCAAATATTATAGACAAATGAAAGACGAGCACTGGTGTAAAACTAAAATGTTGATTAGAAGCACAGATTACAGACAGTTAACTGCTGCATTAATACATGCCCATGACTCAAGGTCACTGCATAGACTGGAAAAGAGGAAGAGGGAAGAAAACATATATAATTTCCTAACTTGAAGAAGTACATCACCAATGAAACTTCCAACTGGAAACTAAGGAGATAAAAACATCAAAAAATAGTTATGATCTTTCTGGACAAGGTCATTTTGTGTAAAACACTATCATAGTAGACTAAGATTCAAAATCTAAAGTCAAAACCCATCCCCTTTCACTCAAATTAAAGAGTACTCAGACGTCAAGTTTTTAACAAAATTGAAACTGTCGGAAGAAAATTACCCAGATGAGCAAACCAGAACCGATTAATCTGGGGATCGTCTATGTGAATTCAAAACACAAAGAAACAGAGCAAGAGACCGCGCAGAAAAAACCAGAGGAGCAGACATTGCTAATGGCCACAAATTGAAAATAAAGTTGACTGGCCTTTCGAATCAGCTCACCGCTGTGAACGTGGCTTATCACACCACTTGAGATGTTACAAGGAACATGTAAGTATTCTGAAGTTACTGTTCTCACCTCCATAATAACCCAGAAGTGAACTCCCACCTCCAGGAGTCTTAACATGCAACATTTTGGTAGAAGATACAGAAGAAAAAAAACCAACGATAGTGTTATCTCAAGTGCTGGTGAACTTGTATCATGAATGTGGCTACACAAATAGCAAAGTGTAATTTTTTAGAAACAGAAACTGCCAGAGGGATCCCGCACAAGTCTACCAACAACATCAGCACAGCCTATTCACTGTATCTTAAACAATCAAAAATAACTGTATTCATTCTCTAATTTGGCTTAGGAAAGAAATACTGGAAATATTTGAACTATATCCATAACTCTTTTCAAAATGACAGTGACGATCAAAACAAATAGGTAACAAGTGCAGCTCTCACTAAATAATGTTTTCATTACCTCCTTCGTTTTTTCAAAATAGGAAAAATCAAAACTTAATCTCTTTAACAGAAAACCCTATTGTTTGGCTTAACATTTTTTAAGAAGTCTCATTTACCAGTCTATGAAGTAAAGCATCTCTGCTTTTCACAGAAAAAGAAAGAACCTTTCTGTTTATACAGCTCAGCAATGGGAATACCTGTTTCATACAGCACCACAGTAGGTTCTTCCAGATAATACCTGCAACATCTTTACAGCTCATCCCCAGAATACAAACCTTTTACTTGACAAAGGAAATAAAAATGTGGTGGTGTTCTTTTGCTTGTTTGTTTGGGTTTTCTTAATACATTCTCAGGTATAACATGAATTGCATTGCAGACAGCAGGGATTAATGGAAAGCTGAAAGCTTCTTACCAAGTACCCCAAGGCGATAGTTGACTGTGATGACTATCACATTCCCATAACTTGCTAGAACACTGCCATCATACAAATTTCCAGTGCCTTCCATGTAGGACCCTCCGTGAATATACACCATCACAGGCTTAGGTCCCCCACTGTCCCGAATGTCTGGAAAAAATATTAAGATACATTTTATCTCAAGAAAGCACCAAAAAAGATACATGCAATATCTTATTTACTTTTTTTTTTAGTGAGGTTATTTTTCTTGAAGTGTTTCTCAAGCAACATACGTTACAGAAGGAAATGGGCAGGTGGCCATAAGTGTTTCTTGGTGTCTTGCTCGTGACTAAATTTCATATTTTTGAAACACTCATTGGCCTCAGAAAAGCAGAAAGGAATTGAAAATGGTAACATGTTTTGCTCAAATGCAATGGGAGATTGGTCTGATTCTGTTCCTGCTGAATTTGACGTAAAACATCTACTAAGATCAGCGCGAGCTCATTTAGGCAAAGTCTGAATGCTTCTGAAAGCTCAGTCCATCTTTCTGTTCACTTAGCTAAAGGTGGTTCACCCTATTAAGATAAACAAGATTTCTGCTCATACATAACTTGTTGATTGCTTCCAGTACAGTAAGATCAATAATTTATAAAAAGGGTGTATAAACAGCTGCCTTTTCATGGGTCTGAAGTCCAGGTTCTCACAAAAGTACTTGGAAGCTCTTTAACACTTAGACCCCAAATGGATATCGTTTGTAACCTGGGGAGCCTGAAGTTGAAGCTGCGTGGGCACCGCTAATTTCACTCCATTGGGAAAAGGACTGTACAGTTGAAACAACAGCTACTGGAACAATGCTCCTCGTGAGGAAAGTTGTTCTTAAGTACCAGTTCAAAGCAACAGTTAGTGGTGGGTTAATATAGGTTTTTAAAAGGGGTTTTTTTTTTTTTCCTGCTAAGGTGTAAATTTAAACTTACACATCTGGGTTAAATCGTATTCTCATTTAATTTTCTAGGTGCCTTTACTAGGAGTCTTTTCCACTGCCCAAGTCCCTAAAAATCAAGAAAGACAATAGCAAGAGAGCATACGAAACCTTCCCAATGAGGAGCTGTACCCTATATTCTAATTTGAAGATATTTTCGGTTGTTATGACAGTGTTCGAGTAACTCCCCTGATTACTCACTCCAGCATTTGAAGAAGCCTCAGATGTATTGTTTACTCCTTTGATTTGGAGGAATCTTAGTGAGGAAGCTTTCAAGTAAGCTCTCTGTAGAACTGTGTGAATTGTTTCTGAAGCACTGTAAGACTACTAGGTGAGGGCAGTTACGCTAAAAGCCCTGCTTTTTGAATTTCTTAAAAAAAACTCAGCTCAGATTTGTCTGTTTATAGAAAGCCGGTTGCTTTTATTATTCTGATATTGATTCTAATTTGAAGAAAATGTCAGAGCAGTCTAGATCAGAAACTGGATCTTCGATATTGGAAGTACTAGAACAATCATTTATTCAAGACCAAAAGGATGATGAAAGGTTGTGCATGAAATTGGTTCTATTGCTTTCCTCACTCAAGCATATAGTAAGGGCTTTCCAACATGCAATTTTCAGAGTGTAAAGCTAAGGAGATTATTTATCTTCATTGTCCATAGGGTAGAATTATGAGCTCCTGAGGTTTAAAATCTACACCAAGGAAAAAGCCTTTTCAAATTCATATACTGCTTCCAGTAGATGGTTTGTTCATAGTCTATGCTGCTTTTTTTTATACAAATATGGAAGCAATAATAAATTATTAATCAGAAATCACTGTGTGACTGTTCCCAGCAGAAATTGTACACAGTTAATTGTATACTTGGTGGTGGCACAGGGGGAGACTGTCTCAGAATTCTTCTTTAATTAAAATTACATAGAATTACAGAGCACCAACTGTGAACTGTAATGAAACTTTGGTAGCATGGCCTGTTTATCTGGAAAATAATATTGGAATGTTTAGAAAAGAATGGGTGTCCCTTACCTGAGAAAGGAAGCACACATTCATGAGTAAAACCTGACATATAAAGAAGTGATTCTCTGAGTAAATTCTGTCTGTACCACGCTTTTGTTATTTCCTACTACTAACATTCTTGTAACAATTACAAAGACAGACTAATTTTCAGCTCTGTCTATGTGCCATGTCAGGGCAGACGACATGCAGTATGAATTTTCCTTATGCTGCTTTGCCAAAGTCATCAGTCTGAAGAGAAAGCCCTTCCACAAAAGAAAAACAGTGCTTCTGTGTCTCTCGGGGAATAATCTAGTACTGGAGACACCTGTGAGGTCATGCAGCATCCAGCTGAGGCTAGTGGGACTTTGGGCTAGGGATTATATAGGAGCTTTGGAGCTCTTCATCTGAAGAATAGAAATCACTGCATTTTGGCCTTACAGTCAGTGGTTTCATAGTCACTGCAGTCTAGATCCAGGAATATTAGAAAGGTGCAAGTCTTCAGCTGGGACAGTACTGTTTAAGTACAGATGTTATTAACTAGTAGATGTCATTAAATAATATGTTCAATGGAAGAGAGTAAAAAAGTCAGACCATAATCAAGAATTCATTCCTACCTGAAAGAGCATAAACATTCCCCCATGAAAGTTCTCACCCTTTAATTTTAAAGTGGAGGGACTATTAAGATTCTCTGTAAGAAGAAACTCTGTATTGGTACAAAAGGGGCAGAAGGATGCACTTTTCAAAAGCGCTTATTGCAGTTAAGTGTCCAACTCAACAGAGAAAATAATTGAGATTTTGGTGCTCAGGCATTTTTTACAACCTGACCATAAACAATCTGACACATCTTTTTTTCTCCAACAGGCTGGTATCGGTCCTTTGTGCACATGTGCTGGAGTGGTCTCAGTGATCTGTAGTTACTCTCTCTCATACAGATTAATAGTTATTCATGGATGCAGATTAATAGTTATTTGTGGAATTAGCTCACTCTGAACCTGAAGAATTGGGGTGTGAATGTGGCATATCTGCCAAGGGTAGATTTATATAGTGATTTACTTCAGTTGTGTACTGCACTTCCTGTTGCATTTTATTAAGTGTTGCTTTAATTAAAAAGCAGACACATGAATATTTTATAAGACATATGCAGGGATAGTGCTGTTCAAAATCCTTCTCAGACTCAGTTCTGGTTTTATTCACACAGAAGATAAGGTTTGAGTGCTGTGATTTGTTTGCCTTTAAATTTCTAGTTCATAAAACATCTAAGTAGGTCTTACTGTAAAGCAGAGAATGATCTTATTTATATGACATACACATGAACCTTCTTATTACGCTACCCATCATCTCCTTTCTTCTGGTACCATTCTAATGTTTTTATGTCTGGTCTTAATTACAATTACAGATAATTTAGGAATGGGGCTGTCTTTTACTCTGTGTTTGTTACATCACACAACAGGGAACCGGGTCCGACTGTGAATACCAGTCACAATTGTCATATATAACAACACATAATTATAGCTTCAGTCATTTGAAGCTGATGGGAATCGGCCACGTGACTTAACAAGTATAATTTGCAGGGAACAACCAAAATGGGAAAGGAAGGAAGCCTACCTGGAGACAACTTAGCACAAAAATATAATTAGTTTAGCACAGATGTCACAAGCAGTATTTTTCTAAATGCTATAAAAATTGTGACATTGATGTAGAATATTAAGTATTAAAAGATGATTAAAATCATCTTTTTTGAACAGGAAACAGCACAAGAAGAGTGGAAAACTTACAGTATGGTTACTGTAAAACCTATGTGTTCCTTACACAGAATTTTATATGGTAGATCTTCCATAAGCTTTTGTCCTAAAAATATTCAAGTAGAGCATGGTATTAATCAGTGCAACTCTTAATCATTTAAAAGCCTCTTAACAGCCTTTTCACCTTTCAGTTCAAATCTCCCAGATGCTTCATAGATGCACTGCTATTTTAATAAGCTAGTGCACTTAGCAGTGCTAATATGTAAACATCCATTAATAACATGTTTTTTTACATGTGATATAAAACTGGATGTCCTGAGACAACCAAAGTAACTATTGAAATTGTTAGGAATGGCAACAAGGCTCTAGATGTGTCATATTTTAAAATACAGCCTGCACCCATCAAGTTTCAGACAAATAGAATTGTCTTTTTTTTTTTTTTTTTTTTTTGGCTTGTTTTCGTATCCGTCAAACCAATGGATTGTTTTGGGCAGTCTCAAACACTTAACTACCTTTACCTGAAAGTGGTTTGAGATCCTGATGAAGGTCTACATGAATGTATGTATATTCTAACATAATGACTCCTATGCTTTTACAGGTAAATCTGGATCAGATTCTTATTTAGAGTAGGACCTCAGTAGACTACTCTAGGTAGTCTAGGTAGGACTGCTACCTAGCCAGTGAGGTAGTAATTTCAAATTATTAAAAAATGATGGTTAGAGATGCAAAAGCTGACAAACTCTTCACTGTACAAGCAATGTTTGACAGTGGTAAAAGTGTAATGGAGCCCCAGAGAGGTGCTTAAATTAAAGGTCTGTCAGAAATTATATTATGCACATTTTCAAGTATTAATAACATCACTGCAAAATTCAACATAAGCTGAACTGAGGTTCTCAGTGAAGAGGGAAAATATAATCAACAAAATTTAATACGCAAGTGACATTGGAATCTGTTCTTGGGAGTTGGAATCACAGAACATGCATGGGTGACAGCATGAACAGGACTGAGGAATACGTCTGTGTATCAGTCAACAAGTGCATCCGGAATGGCAAGATCTGAGCTACTCCAGCCTGGCTGGAACTCATTAAAGGCTGTAATTAAGGCTGGAGCATGTGGTTGCTTTGCGAGGTAGATAAATGTGTTCTACTGTTTACTGATCTTTGAGGTCCGAAAATGTACAGCTAGTGCCAGATGGGAAGATTGTTCCTCTCCCTATTTCTTATCATGACAGCTGAAAGCAGATGAAACACTGAACTTGGCAACCTGGTCTATTTTAATACTAATGGAGGAATGGTGTTTTCTGGAGAAGATCCTCAGTTCTGAAACATGCTCTTGTGCCCCAGTGATGCTACAGTCTGTTAAGCATAAGAAGGGATTTGCAGATGAATCCTGCATCATTAGCAATTTAAAATCTGAGTGGATTTTTGTTTGTTTTGGTTTAAAACATGCCCTGGACCAAGAACTTCCTTCAGTTAATGAAGTCCAATAGCTCATATAAGACAGAACATCAGGCTAAATAATCAGAATCATCACAGTTACAGCTTGTGAACAAACAGCAACATCTGTTCCTACTCTGTCTCCTTTTTCACAGGAGAGATTGGAATGGAGGAGGGAAGAGTAGAAACAGCTAGGGATGACAGTGCAGACCCCCCTCCTGAGGCACGTGCTCTCAGTTCCCTGTTTTACTATGGACATGGTGTCTGCCTTCCTCCAACTCAGCCTCTCCATTCCTCAGTCCTAAAAGTGGAATAATAGCGTTCCTCTGTCACACAGGGACGCTGTAAGACTGAATACTTTAACAACCGAGAGGTGCTCAAACAACATCGGGGACTGAATAAGCATCTAAGATTGACAGATTGCTGAGCCAGGTGAAGGTGTGTACAACAGAACGGTGAATGAGAAGAATTCATTTGTGAGCAATGCTTCACGGATATTTCATACAGCACTAACTACGGAGAACCAGTTCTGATCCCTGAGCACACGGGCTGATTAATGAGCGGTGCTGCTGTATTTGAAGTCATACTAAGGATTTTAGCACAAAGGAACTACGGGTGCATAAAGAGTCGTCATTTTTCACTATAGCCAAATTAAATCAAGTTAAATTAGTACCTTACCAAAATTAAGACTAAGATATTAAGATTAAAATATTTTAAAACTAAGCCTTTGTTTCTAGACTGGGGAAAGTACAGTTGATTCAACTGCTGAACGATTTAAAGTTCAACCTTGCATCTACGCTAGATATTGCTTACCTGCATGTCAGCAAACAGGCAAATCTGCTATAAAAAGGGAAAGCCCCAACGTTCACTGGTTGCAGCTGCAACTTTTGCCACTCTTCTATTTGGTGCCTGCTCAAGTAGTTCAATACTTATTGAAAGACAGGTAAGCAACTTCAAGTGTAGACATGAAAGGGTTACACAGAAATAAGAATGCATAAGGACTGGGGAAAAAAAGACATTGATATGATTTTTGACTTCTTGCACACTTCACACGCAGAATTTGAGAACACCTTGATTCTTTTATCCAGCAAATTTACAGATCATTAGCTGGTAATGTGCACTACTGCCTTTGGGTCTTTTGAAAACGAAAATGAAAAATGACCTAATTAAGCTTCGTCTACTGGTTGCAGCGCACACCAGAATTCCAGGATTGATTACTGATTCCAGTGCTTGTGCTGGCAAGGTTTGGACCACACTACTGTGGTAGTGGCATGTAGCAGCAGATGGGACTAGGATTATTGAACACCATTTTAAAATGAAGTCTTCTAAACAAACTCTGATGTTTGAGTGACACAGGTTTGAGAGCACTTTCCAGACATTTGATCCAAGAAGCTGCTATGAAAGATCTTTCTTCAGGAAAGGTATAATACAAGAAATGGACATGGGAGCTCTGAACTTCCTAATACAGAGACTACCCTGGGCATTTTAGGAATCACTGGACTTTATGTAGCACGGATTCTATGGTTATATGACACAGCTGGTTTTCACTGTGTATAGCCCAGTCTTCCTAATAGTCTAACTGCATCATTCATTCAGTTTGACAGTTTTATTTTCTCCCCAGTTATTCATTTGTAGATTTTTATATCAAGTGAAAACTGCAACAGTTGAAGGGTTTGATGGACAGCAAAAATCTAGACAGCCAAGATGGCTTTTTGCTTTGCCTCTCTTTTTCCTGCCACTCACACCCAAATACATATGACTTGAAGTTTGTGAACTCTTCAGTTCTGCATATGCAACAAGTGCTGGAGTTCCAATGCAGAAGAGAAGGTACACAAAATGCAGGTCATCTGATACTGCTCCTCCGCTGAGGGACGGTGAAAGGCAGGGTCTCAGCAGACAGCGTTTCTACCAACACATAAGACATCCCAGCAGCCTTCAGAGTCCTATGATCATAAAAATTTAAATCTGCCCTGTCTCTCTGTGACTCTCGGAAGCAGTAGAAGTCTAATTACTGCCTGCATTCTTCTGTTGGCATGAAAGGAGAACAAAACTGTCACTTGTATGCCAGAGAAAATTAATCCCAGTCCTATAAATTACAGAGATTTACCAGTGTTGTAAACGTGTTTCTTCCCCTCCAGTTTGACTGCTGTGTTTTAACCGTCCTTTTCTCTCTCCTGCAATTGTCAATGCAGGAGATGGTTTTTCTCTGCCACAGACACTTGTTCTCCACAGACTGAGGTCCCCTCTCATCTGATTCTAGTACTAAACTGCTTTCTGATAGCAACTGCTGTCTGCTGAATTTTAGCAAGCTGAGGAGTCTCTTTTAAGTGTGCCTAAGCAAAGAAGGACTCAACAAATGTTAAGCCATTAACGTCTGTCTTGGCAATTATACGGCAATTTAGGAGAGCCATTAAGGTCCACTGGATGAATAACCCAGGTTTCAAACGGTTTCTTAAAACATATTGTTAGAACAAGACAGAGTAACTTTTACAATGGCTAATTCAATATCAGGGGCCTTGGAGAATGCACAAGAATGTCCCTTGCAATATTTTGTAATGAACTAATGTAAAAATGACCTGGCCTCACAGAGCTAAGTGGATCTGAATTATCATACTTAGCTCTTGAACAATATGAGAGCTTTCAAAGGAGATTTTCAATTAGGTTCTTCTTCCAAATCTTGGGCCAACTGCTGGGCTTTCATTTGTATGCTTAACATACACATTCAGGAGAGGACTGTAATTCAGACGTGTATCAAATGGTCTGTTTATTGGATAAGAAGTTAAACGCTCGTATTTGCCTTCCTCCTTTTGGGGTAAGACTGCACATTTCTTGAGTAAAACAGTTAATATTCTGCCTGATTAAAAGTTTCTTAATTAAGAGCCTTGCAGTTTACAAGTTAAGCTTCATGTTAGCAGCTGGCAAAAAAAAAAAAACCAACCAACCAAACCCAGATATTAACAGAGAAGCGAGCAGCTACTCTACCAGTGTTATATGGTAATGTCTTACTCTTTGATTATAAAATATACATTAAAATTCAGAATTTTGAAGCACATCTACTTAAAGGGATGAGACCACTCAGGAGAAAGAGCCCCTTGTTACCATTTTCATATCCCTGAAAAAATACCAAATCTGCATAGCTTATATGATTAACAGACATATTTCGTAAATGCAATAATATGCTTGACATTTCAAATATTCGATTTCACTTGGTAATAGGGTTTTCCAAGGGTCAGGAAAAGCAGACAGACATCTTTATATGCTTGTAGAAAACAGAAGGGATCAGATTCCTTTAGATGACATCAGTTCAGCTCCACTGAAACCACTGGTGGTGCACAAAGCCTCACCAACGGCAGATATTCCCTGCCATTTCACAGCCACCTCTCTCCTACAGGGAGGTGGGGTAGTCTTGTATTTATTTTGTATTTGTTCATGGCAATATAAATGCAGAAGGTCTTGTATTTGGGGAAATTCAGTTGCTTAAGAGACACTTGCTAAGAATTTTCTGTATTTTTGCTTTTAGAAACACATTTTATACGTTTATCAAACTGAGATCAGTCAGTGAAAAAAGAAACATCTTTGTACTTGGTGAAATACATAGGGTTAGAAAACATGCAAAAAGGTGTACAGAGAAACTTTAAAAGAGTGTTAGTTTAAATAGTATGGACAAAATTCAGTCAAAAGGTGGGATGCAACATATCAAAAGTCCATTTCAAGAAAACAAAAAACCCTCCTCTTTAAATATTGTTACTGGTTTGTAGCAAAACGTAGAACTTAACAACATTCTTTCTTTTAAAAAATTAAAAATATATATATGTATAACAACAAGCAAGAAGACAAAACACATCAAAAATGGGAATTAAAAAAAACTCTTCAAAAGAAGACAAGAAGTCAAAAAAAGAGGGGAGAAAAAGATTTTCAGGGATCCTTGTCATGCAAATCAGTTTGGCGGCAAAAAAAATACCTTCATCTTCAGCACCGTCATTATCACCTAAATCATCTGTCTGTTTCTTTGTAAGGGGACCTAGGATTGAGAACGGAGAAAATGGAGGAAAAAAGACAATTCAAGAATATACAAGACTGAGAAAAAAAACAGTGAATATTAAATTCCCACGGATGTTTCAAGAAAAACATTTGCAGGGAGGGAAATCTTAGTTTATAACAACCAATTTTTCATTATGTTTTTCAAACACTCCAACAAAGCCTTCCCTAGGGGGTATGGCTATTAGAAACATCTAGCACAAGAATCAAAGAGTGCCCAGTGCTTTATTGTTTTTAAATGAAGAATCAAAGCTTGTTTACTAAAAGCATACCCACCATAAACCATATTTATCCACTTAATTTAATTGCTTTTCGTTGGTTTTGTTATTAGCAATAGTGGAGACAAGAACTGCCAAATTACCTCTTGCATTTGATGCAATAAGGCAGCTAATAAATATCTTGACAGTTGGTTAAAACAGTATTTTCTGTGAAATGCTAATTCACATTTCTGAGTTCAACCATTTCAGCTCATGCTTTACAAAGATAAGCATGGGTTTCGCTTTTTCTTTTCCCCACACACTCATTACATCCTCTTTCAAATAGAATTGTAGATTCCCTTGAAACCTTTGACTACCTGTTGAGATATTTGTAAAGAAACATGAAAATCCATATGTAAACTAGAAACAAGAGTGAAATCCTCTTGAGTGAAAGACCGACCGAAGACAATGATTTTCACCATTGACTTCAACAGGGCCAAGGTTTCGTGTGCAGTGTACAAAAGCTGCATTGAATATAGAATTGAAGTTTTAGCTTGGGCAAGACACAATATCATAAATCCTTATTTCAATAAATGGAGGCCAAGACAAAATTTTCATGCCCAACACCCGTATTAATAACAAATATTAATAAATTGATTGTATTTTCCAATGGGAAACACACCCGCTCCTTTACTGAGTAATTAAAATACACACCAGAAGGAAAGTCAAAGGCCATTCTGAAAATATTTCCACATCATATTTTACACACTTACGCACAAACAAAAGACAGTTGGAACTCAGCATTATCTTTCCTTTTTTTTCAGAGCTCTCTCATTTCCATGACATTCTGTAATTTGCATGCAAAAAAGCAATCAGTACGAACACAGGACTAAGTAACAAAAAAAGGAAAAGCCAGCCAAGCACAGAGTAGAAAACAAGAGCTTTCTCATGCATAAAATAGCAATAGACAAAAACAACAGCAAAAAAGAGATGAACAGTATGTGTTGATATTTGCAGTAGATGTAGGCAAGAGACATGCATTAACTATAAGCACCATGGAGTATTAAAACATTTGTATTTAAAAAGCTCTCTCTAGCTCTGTTATTTTACAGGATATTAGTCATTCCGCATTAAACCTGTCATTTATAGGCAAGATACCATGTATTTGAGTGATGCATTTAAAAAAAAAAATTCATAAAATGTTTGTACCAGGTGCGTGGATTTGAGAAACAAACAACCCATCAAGTACCATGGGATTTTGACTGTGACTATAGGAACCTGACCATGGAAAACCAAAGCTGAATACCTTAGTTACTGCATCAGTCAGGAGTATGAATACAGAACGCTAGAATTTTACTTCATAAATTACACACAGTATTTTTAGAGCCACACCTGCAACGGTCACTCTGTTTAGCACAGAGCTTTGGTGACATAATAGCTCTTCTTAATGCAAGCCCTGAATATATTCTTTACAATAAAAGGTATCTAGATAAGGTGACCCGATCCAAACGCACACATTCAAACATCTTGCTGCCCATCACTCTCATACCGTATAGCAACTTTACTTCTAAAAGAATAAAACTAGAGAAGTAAAGGATGAATGCAAAGAATAACAATCACTTTGCGGCGCGTTTTCAGCATGGTGTACAGGAAGAATGAATTTAAGAATTTTAAGAGCTACACACTTAATAGAGTTATGCACTTAACGATGGAGAGTCAGACACAGCCAAAGATACATACGTACACATTTTTAATGTTTCTTGTTATCTTTATATTTTTAAAAGTCAGAAAGGAACAAAGTAGCATCTGCAACGGCAAACAACATTTCTCCAAGTAACTTGCACAGAGAGGGGCAATTTCTTTTCTGGATGATACCAAGACAATGAGTGGTACTTTTTTTTAATAGCTGCCTCTGAGATATTTTGTGTAGATGGTTCCAGATCTCAACAACAGTTACACAGTGCATGAAACTTTTCAATGTGAATGACTGATCTCATACCATCTCTGAATTGACAATATGGTGAAGCATAACTGAGGCTAACTATTAAAAATGAGCTGGGTATTTTTTGTATCTATAGAGTTAGGAGTTTCTTGGAAAACCATAAAAGAATTCAGACCATCCTCTTTTATAATTATAGACTTATTAACTTTGGAAGAGACATTTAAGATCATTGAGTCCAACCGTTAACCTAACACTGACAAGTCACCACTAAACCATGCTCTTCAGTGTCACACCTACATGTCTTTTAAACTCCTCCAGGGATGGGGACTCCACCACTGCCCTGGGCAGCCTGATCCAATGCTTTACAATGCCTTTTGCAAAGGGACTGTCCTAGTTTTAAGCTGTCATAGATCAAACATGCTTTCTAAAACAGCTAGATACCTATTTCACAACACATCTCCTAAGCAGGAGGACTCATCCCTGATGAGTCCCAGGCACCATTAACAGTACTCTGTTAACAAAGAGATGAGACATGATTTCTACCACAAGTTCGCTCCAGTCTGCAAATATAACGGACCACATTCATTACACCTCAGCTTAGAGAAAACACAGACCAAAACGCTTCAAACATTTTCTGCTCCATGGAGTTACAAAGCTATCCAAGGTCTAGAAACCAAAGCAGAGCTTGGTCCCTGTGCACCAGCATGAAAATACTTACCTATAATTCGTACTTTACCTACTCATACAGAGATGCTGTGACACTTTACTTGTATTTTCAAATTGCTCTGCAATCCCTAAAAGAAACATCAGCTCAGACCCCACTGTGCACAGAGCTGTCTAAAATGGCATATGGCAACATCAAGTGGTTCAATCCTCAAAGAGGAAGCAGAGCTCAGAGCTTGACTGTCTGTGTTCTGTATTGCCCGTTTCTCATTCTAAAATCAGTAAGAAATGGCTTTTGCTGCTGATTCTTCAGATAACAGACGACATTGACTAGCAGCATCACTGTGCCTATATGACCATAAAGACTGATGTCTCGAGTCCTTACACAGAAAAACATGCTGAAATCACTATCAGATAAACAAAATAAAATCTTACAAAAAGTTTGTACAAAATGTAACAGCAGCAGCCTTTCAAGCAAAAATAAATCAGGGCTGAAATTGCTTAGTAAGTGTAAAATTTTCAGTTATTTTCTACATGTTTGAATTAATATTCTACAGAAAATTTATGATTTTGTAGATTAAATTTATCCCTCGACTAGATTTATTTCTTTAGCCCTGACTGTTTATTCAATATAGTATTCCTTAGGGCTCTTCCATAATTTTAATATTCTTTTCAGGTAACAGAAACTAATTTTTAATATACTGATGCTAATGGACTAAATGACACTAAAGACATGATGGACTCAGAAACCAATGAAACAAAAGAGAGCAAATGTTTTACAGAATTATGACTGCCAAAAGTCTTTATCCACAATTACTTTCCACTGTAGCTTCTCTTCACCTTTTGTGAAGGCTCACGTATTCCCCATCTTGGAGCATTTCGCTCACCAAAACAGGCATCTATTACAAAAAGAGCATTTTACTGTGTTTAAGACATAAGCCTTCAAATAGATGTGCTGCTTTACTGGGCTGGCCTAAATTTTAGCTAAAGTTTATGTAATAAATATTATATATCAAAGTAATCAGGTACCATAAATAAAGAGGGAGGAAAAAGGATACTAAAGCCTCTAAAATGCTGATGCAAAGATGATTTACTTATCAGGAGCCTCTCTAAGGTTTAGTCTCATTGAGCCTCATGTTGCTGCATACCCATAACTCTCATTAATGCTAATGGGAAAGTAGACCCCTAAGTCAGTTTAAGAAGGAAAAGCAGCGATTACTGCACTTTATGTCTCCTAAAGGCAATGAATAGTCTGGCTACAAAAGCTAGAGGAATGCCATGTGCAGGAGGAACTGCTACCACACTCTCTACTCATTTAATTTAAAAATAGTTCTTACATTATTTAAAGTATTATTCAAATATTTATTCTATTTGTACTGCAATCAATACTAAAGACTAACAAGATGCATTTTTAAATCCTGATAAGTTGACTACTGTATGTTTGCAGATGGCTTTTCTTTTCTCAAAATAAGGGGAATAACATACCTCCTGTCCACTTAGCTAAGGAGTTATTACACGCTCAGAAATAATTAAAGTCCAGCCATATCAATTCTGGGCTTTATCACTCCCTTTGATGAAGGACTAAGGTATTTTAGCTCCCAAATACATGAAAGCTGATTATAAATTTTCTCTTTACAGTCTTGATTCGGCAGAAATTATCCGTGGCCTTTTGGACCGCATGTGTGTGGGAGGCATGGAAGCTGTGGATGTCATTAACTTTTTGGCCTGGGAAAGCTATTAATCAAAAAAAGAGTCATACTGCAAGTTGACAACATTCTGTAAAACCACAGTAGAAATCCTCTAAACCTAATAAATCTGTGTTTCTGCATACAGCCATTGTTCTGGTCAAAACGTTCTCCCGCAGTAATGAGAAAAGTGGGAAAGAAAAAAGGGCCTTTTACATTAGGTTAAGTAGACTCCATGGATCTAGCAATTTAGAAATCTCCATAGTAGTAATTGTTGTTTGAGTTAGGGTGTCTAAAAATGGAAAAGAGATGAGATTAAGGCCAACTGCTGAAATAATACAAGTATTAGAAAAATTCACCAGGTGGGTTGCCACGCCATGGTGCACATGTTAAATACAACTATATACTTAGGTAAGTGCCTCCATTCATCCATTGCTATTTCTTCTTCATTACTTCATTTTTTAATTGAGCACTGAATATCTGTGAAGTGAAATTACCTCACTTTAGGCCCTACCCTCAGATCCAAATATAAAATAATCAATCCTTTGCTACTTCAACCATCATTTTTATGCAACAGACTCTCCGACTTAAAAAAAAAAAAATCTGTGCTGAATTATCAGAGTCTAGCAGATGTTAGCTGAGGCACAATAGCATGTTGTACCTATCTCCTGGTTTTAATTTACAAGAAATTAATGATGAGTTATAATTAATGATCTTCAGACCTCATTTTCAGTGAGAATTCAAAAAACAATTTTTTATATGTTGAAATTAAAACATAACTATATATTTTTTCTTATAAATGTAATCACAAATCAAAGATACAACATATCATCTGATGAACAACTTTATAAAATCATCTTCTTTCATTTGAAAATTAGAAAGCTGTCAGTAAAAATACAAGAACTAGAGTTCCTTACATGAAAGAGATTGAGAAGGTACAAATGGTAGCTGGGTCTTAAGAAACACTTAACTGAAAAAAATATCTCTTTGTATTATCATACCTTGTCACAACAGACAAAACAATCTAGTTTTCCCTTGCGTTCACCACATGCTCACTTATTGCCTTGTTATTGTTACCCCCTTAAATTCCTTTTACTTCCATATGGTATTTATTTGTAATTGTACTCACCAGCAGGGCAAAGCCCTTCGTTTTGATGACAACATTTGCACTCATGTTTCAACAACCAAAGATGGCAGGAACCTCAGTTGTTTCACATCTTACTACCTGATTTGTGATGACAATCAAGAGCTGTAATTAGAGCTGCAAGTAACTCAAATTTGCATCCTCAAGTGAATGACAGGTGCAAATTGAACCCACAAAAGGGTTGCCAACTTTCTTTGAAAATTTGCATGTATAAATGCTTTGTCACTAGAGCAGCTATTCTGACACTTCAAGACTAACTCCTGCTGTGTCTTTTATAACACCACATTGCTGAAGCGTCACACAGAAAGAATGTCTAATCCCAAACCTTTTTATTCACAAGATTAACCACACTGGCGGGATCTTGATTTCCCTTCAATCGGAAGGGGTTTCACTACCGAACACTAGTTCTGTGTGAATTTCAATGGCATTAGAAGCTGGGGACGTAGCTCGAATTCCACTCCTCCGCTTCCCCTTTTAGGTGCAGCCTTGAATTCTGTGTGTTCTCAGAGGCAAAGGCACTTCATATCCACACGTCCGAAGGAGAGCAGCCCAAGCAAAGCTTCATTTCAGGCTGTCTTTAAATCCTATTCCCTGTGCAACAGCCCACTTCACAAACCCATTTCCCTTTCCAGAGGCTTTTGGGTACGTGCTCTGCCTTACGTGGAGCCATGCAGCATTACTAGAAGAGCAAGCAGGATAAGCACAGATCATCGGCTGAGCCATGGTCCCCCGGGGCCCATCCACACAGCAACCAAGCTCAGCCCCGAAGATGCACACAGCCCTTCTGGATGTCTGCCTGCCTCAGGCACCCTGACAGTGTCCTGACAGAGTGGTTGGATGGGTAAAGCTCTGCTCCCCCCTGCCCCTGCACAGCAGCACAGACACAGTGGTACCAGTCAGCTGAATGAGATCTGCCAGGACAGGTTCAAAGACAGCACTGCTCAAACTTCCCATGAAATACAAAGCTAGTATCTTACGGGAGCTTCCTGCTAATCCTTACAGGGTTGCACTGAAAATAGAGCTCATGTGTGGAGTATACTTAGTACAAGGGGAAAGCAATTCAGTGGAAGAGCCATCACCCTGAAATTAGTCTCCACGTCATGGCTTCTGAACCACTCTGACTTTTGTTCTAGCCAACGGGTTGGGGGGTGGAGGTGGGAAATTACATTGAAAAGGGGAGAGGGGAGTGAAAGTCATTCGTTTCTTTCCAGAAAAAGTAAAGCAGCACCTTATGTCCCACCCACCAGATTTATACATGAGGAATAGGATGCTTGAAACAGACCAAGACTCTGCTGGCCAAGGCTGACCCAGAAAAACAAAGCCCACCCTTTAACCAGGACCACTGCAGCTGGAGTAAAAGGCTCCAGAGGTGAGGGATGGGCAGGTAACAGACATGAAAAATTAAGCCGTTATAAGACCATTATCATCCGCATTTACCACTCCAGTGCCACCTCACTTGCTTATATCACAAGTTCATATAGCTTTTAACATTTTACTTGCATTAATAATCCATGTTGTTTTACAGATACTCATATTCCAGGGTGACACACTGCTATAATGAATTGAATGCAACACTACTCAGCTCTGCCACCACCTGAGCTTTCAGACCCCAAATCAATTCTCCCTCTCTCCAGGTAATGACTACAAGCCAGGCCCTAATGAAGACTTATGCACATGCTTAACTTAAGCCTCCGATTAAGTCCTCTGAAGTCAACAGGCTAAATTTCCTAATAACATAAAGACAGATCCACTACCATTAAAAGAATTGCTCCTATTTGCGTCTGGGTCAGGAGGTTAACTCAGGAGCAAAAGTTAAGAACAGGCATCCCAAACTTAACTTCCTTCAGTTATTCTGTGGATACATCTAATCACAAATAGAACTTCATTCTCTTGAACACATTACCAAAGCTCTCTGATGAAATTAATTTTTTTTTTTAGCTCATTCAACAGAACTGAAGATTTGTAATTTTAAGATCCAGATTTTCAGTTCCAAACGGAAGGTTTACAATTGTCATCAATATAACAGCATTAGTCTTCCCTTTCTTTCAACCATCGCTGTAGTGTTGCTGTGATAACAGCACAAATCAGGATGCAGAAAGTGCATCTTCATTTAACGATATATGAAGAGACACAGCTGAGAAAACCAGCATCAATTTAGGTAAAAGTGGTAAGGTTTGTTCTCTTTTTTTTCTGCTTATGTGGGTTCTTTGGTGTTATTTTGCTGCAGTCGGGTAGGGTGGGTCATCTACAGCAGTAAGATATGTTATCAGAAAAACATTCGCTGATACCTCTTAACTTAAATACCAAAATATAATTAAAACAATACTTTAAAAAAATCCATCTTATTTTACTTTTTATTTCACTGTCCCCTTCTGTTCTCAGCCCCAAACAACTGGACAAATAACCTTTATAATCTTGCTTCCAAACATCTCTCTGGAAAGCCCCTATCCCAGAGCAGCAGTCTCGGCAGGTCACATAGCATTGGGATTCTCGCACATGGAACTACCTCTGCTAGGCACAAGCACCGTCAGCGTGCCTTCTGCTGGAAAAGCCTTCTCCCCAAATAACTCCACTAACTGCAGGGGCTGGTGTTACACCAGCTACATAGGTTTTTCTACGGCACAGCTTACAGTCCAGCTCTCTTGAGACCCACTTTCATAGCCCAAATAGCAGAGCAAAATGGTCTTCATGTAACCATGTAATTGAACATCGCAGAGAAAAATCAAGTTAATTGTGCATAATATTTTCACATAACAGTTTGGAATGAAATAAGTTCTCTCCCACCCCTCTCCCCAATATACTTCATGGCATCTGGATTTAAGCCACACGTTCACGTTTCGAGCTCTGTAAGTCACTGTATCACTGCAACCTGTGCGGTGTTTTGCCATCTAGAAGCCCACTCTCGCACACCACAGAGATTATAAATAATGTGCAAGTCTTATTTTTCTCAATTTGCTGAATGAGCTCCTATCAGTAAAACTGAATTCTCCAGCTACCTCACATTGCTGAATTTCTTCAGAAAAGTGGTGAACAGGAGGAAAGTGTTTTGCATTGTACAGCTGACTACAACCCAACCCTCTCTTCACAATCAGCTGCCAGAGGGTCAGGGAGTTCACAGGCAAAGCACCTTGTTGATCAACTTTTCAATTCCCTCATATTAACTCCAAATCACTAAATTTCTTACTGTGTTTTGAGTAGTGCAAAGAAAATCTGGTTGTATAGTGAGCAACCAAGGTAGACATCACATACACAGAGTCACTCAGAGGACTAAATTAGCCAGAACTGCACCCTCCATCATTAATTGCAAAGGCTTCCCTTCAGCACCGGCCAGAAGTTCCCAATCATCTGATGCTGGTACTCAAGTCACAGAGTTTTTCCTTGTTCTTACTATCACACCCATTTTGTCTCTTCTGATATCAAGAGCAGAGATAGTATTTCTGATACTTTACACATCTATCTATATGCATAGTCATATTTAAATGTTTTAAAACATTCACACAACAAAGTTTCTTCCTGGAAGGTAAAGGTGGATGATTTTCTTTTAGTTATATATGACTACATAAATGTGTACACACACACATATACAGGCAGGTTCTCTTATATGCCTTTTTAAAACAGAGCATGTTGCTACAGATTTGAAGCTCTGAGCATTATCAAAATATAAATAGAAATACAAAAAAATTAATAAATACTGATACTAATAACCTGGTGTTCAGAACTACAGTCTTTCCATTAACTTCCATAAAAAGAATGCCAAATGCTTCTCCACTATTTCAAAGCATCCTTAAAAGATCATTTAATTGGGACTGTGGTCACCTGCTTTCAGAAACATAATTATATCTGCTCTCACTACCACACCTTTTGATTGAATCAAAGTGCATACCTCTGAGAAACAGTGATGGGAGAACTGAGGGGACAGCATTTATGCAAAAGGCTGTCAGAAGAAAAGTGCCCAGCCTCACTTATTTTCTTGTATTTGCATCCTGTGTTTTCAGAAGAGCATAATTTTAGACAGGAAAACTCAAAACATCTCAGCAATGGAGCAGTCGCAAAACAAGAACAGCACAGCCAGCACTTGAAGATTAGTGGGATCAAACACTTGTCATAAGAAAAATTATTTTCATTTTGACAGGTTTTCAGTATTAGCGTGGTACTTGTTTTGAAACTCCAGTTGACTTGCTCTGCATGTTATATTAAGGATTCCCAAATGGAGAGATAAAATCCTTATACTGAATGGAGCATGAAAGGAAATCAGCACATCATTTCTAATCTAGCAGAACTTACAGACAGGCGGTGATACTTGGGACCACGTATTTACACAGCTACTGTCGACTCCTATATGGACTGAAGCCTCAAAACCCTTCTTGTAGAAACTTTGCCTTCGTGCTTACTGTTAAATAATTAAATACCTTAACACAGAAGCCATGAACAGGAAACGATCATCAAAATAAAAGAGATTTGCAAAATGTCAGGTCTAGGACTACACTATATTATTTACAAAAAGCATAGCAAATTTAAGAGCAAAATGTCAGAGTAGCCCTCACTTTCATTTTCCCAACAGCCATTTAGGTGTGAGTTAACAGGTTTGGGACAATATGACATTTCTAATTTTTTATCTGTTGGCAATAACCATACCCTCTGGAGGAAAGCAACAAAATTCACAGCAGATAAAAGCATAACATTTCTCAGCATTGGACAAAAGATAGTCTCACTTCTATTTTTATTTATTTTCCTTCTGAGAAGTCTGCTTGCTTAGAATGACAGTACGGGTGCAGTTACCAGGGTTTTTGTACTGAGCTTTGATTCTCTTTTTTAAAGCTGACCCTAGTGGGATAAAAGGTACTTTCTCTTCCCTAACAAACATAGAGAATTTCCTTAAACAGTATGAACTACTAAATGATACTGATGGTCCATGGTTTCATGCATGGGTCCTTTTGATAACAAAATAAGTAGCGAAGTTAAATATGGCATTTTACAACAGCTACACATAATATTTTGTTACTTTATAACCACTTTAACTCTGTTATGATAATTATTACAGTTTAAGAGTAGTCCCTGATAGGACTAAAATATCTTTTGTTTAGAAAGTAAACAAATCTATGAGGAATATTCCCACAAATATTTGAGCAAACAGTCCTTATGACCATTTCCCAAGTCAACCAAAGTTAGTGAAAAAATATTGCAGTAAACAAAGCTCCATCTTGCTGAGCAAAATGAGTGCCTACAGCAAGTATAGCGAACTACTGGCACCAGAACAATATCTGAGACTATCAAATCACCAAACAAACTGGGAAAAGTGGAAGTTACTCCTTTAAACACAGCTAATAGCCTGCTCCTGAGGGGCAGCAAAGACGACTTTTGCTTATGGACCCAACAGAAGAGCTAATCTCAGACCTTGCTTTCACTTCACCATCAGTAATGAGTGTTTTCCATAGTAGGAAGAAAATTTTTAAATTTATAATTTTCCTTTAAGATTTTGGTTTTTTAGCATTGTGGAATCAATAGAGTTTTGGTAATGTTAGATTCATTCCAGCTCTTCAGCTACAGAATTATTAACTAAACTGTAAATGCAGAGCATTTAACGTAGGCAAATGAGCACAATCCAATTAACTTCAATAGATTCTGAGAGCTTTTAACTCATGCCTTCAGACACATAGACGTGCTAAGTGTATCATAACTTTGTGATTTATACACAGGAAAAAGTTTTAGAAACATATGTGGGCACAGATGACTTCTACATTCTTTGAGAATGTAAGAGTTAAGAAGAATTCTCTTTCTTCTGGGATTTTCTTACATTTAGGTAATTTATTTTAGGTATATTTCTTTACAATTTAGGTATATTTGATGGAGAAAGACTAGCTGCAGACATAACAGTTTGAAAACAAAAGAAAATGAACCTACTGGTAGGAACTCCCCAAAATAAATAATAAGCTGTGTTTACTTCATTGGTGAAATCTGGTTTCCTGGAAACTATTCCAGTCAGGATCACAGATTAATGATATTCAATAAGTCTTATGTCAAAAGGTTTTGACAGAACAGTTCTATTCTGTTATCACCGTTATACAATCTTATACTTTTTTGAAGTCACAATTATACACATAACCAGACTTCATAGACAAAACATGAACGAACTCCTTCATTTAACAGAAGAAATTTAATAGTTTTATATTTTCAGAAACTGTTAAAAAGCAGAGTTGATTTACTTTTCCATATAAAGGAGTAGAGACAACTCTTCAATTAATATTATTTGTAAATTAAAACTTATGATTCACTACAGTTTTGGACAAGGTTCCAAATATTTCTCTGCTGAGCTAGGCTGCATCCTCAGCTTGGAACTGCTTTCGTAGAAATTACAGGACTCTCTCCTGGCCATTCTCCTTCCCTACAAGCCTTTCAGCTTAATCTCTGACTTCATCCCAATCCAGTACATGCCATTAGTATACGAACAACTGAGTTTTGCAGATTTCCAACAGGTTGTGAATTTTAGCAGACTGCAGCCATTCACTTGACGTCAGCACAAATCTCATCTGAGCTGGCTTTCCTGTAGTCTGAATAACACGCACAGAAGCTTAGATTTCAGAATCCTGTTGAAGAGCTGGGACTAACACCACAATAACTACCTTACTACTCAAAGGGCCTAAAATACGTTGCAATCAAAACCAACCTCCCTTTGCAGTGTCAGTCTGTCCTTCAGTTCTTAAGGTGCCATTCTCTGGCCAGTGCCTTTGCCGGTACCACTGATCAAAGTAATTTATGCCATAATGTGAGCATGTCAGAATGCACTTGCATTTCTTTGGTGATTTAAGTTCTACAGCAGGGTGTCCAAATTCAAGGGAAAGAGCTCTAACTTTAGAAGTTACAAGCTTTAAATTATAAAGA
Source organism: Bucorvus abyssinicus (assembly GCA_009769605.1). Taxonomy (NCBI): domain Eukaryota; kingdom Metazoa; phylum Chordata; class Aves; order Bucerotiformes; family Bucorvidae; genus Bucorvus; species Bucorvus abyssinicus. The sequence goes on along the minus strand of CM020035.1, from coordinate 6,052,477 downwards.
CTAAATGTAGTGCCCAAATAAGCAAGGACCATGCTGATAATGAACTTTTGAATAACAAGGACCACATAGATAATACAGCCAGTGTAGCCAACAGAACAATATCATACACACCCGAAGGCACCATGAACATTGGTGCACTCCAACACCATCTCTCCTCAAACAACAACTACGGGTGTTTAGATAGTTGGCTCATACAGACAGCTACAGAGTGACTCCTGCATGACTGTGTCCTAAGCTGGAGCTGAAACCCAGTTTCCAGAAATTAGTATCAGACATATATGGGTGGTGAGGGTTCAAGTCCCTCACACGAAACAGGAAAAAAATTCTTATTGCTTGACACAATTGATTTTATAGTTTTATAAAACTTGGCAGTTCATTGTTAATTTCTGTGCAGAGTTCATTTCATGCAGACAGGAAGAATTGAATCTATAAACTCCCATTAAAGTGAACATACCATGTAGCATTACACCTATATGATACCCTATTGTTTCAAACAATTAGCGTATGTCATTGAAAGCACAGATGGGCAATTCAAATACCTACGTGTCACATGCAAAATTCACTGAACCTTTAAAGTCTTCCAACTAGTTGCATCTGTCATATCTATTATGTCAAATAACAAACCGCAGAGCCTATTCTGGGTTTCAAGCTTGAGTTAAAGGTCCCCAAGATCTTTCCCCCCCCATCATCCTTCAGAGCAAAAATTACATTACTGGGACCTATGAAGGGAGAAAAAAATATCTGCACCATTTTGGTAGCATGACATTTCATCTGTCTTGTTACAACCACTTGTTCAGGCCAAAACTACCTATAATTTTATATCTGCTTACTAAAACTTCTCACTTAAAATGTTCCAATCTCCTTTTGCTAAACATTTGCCCCAAAGTTTCATTTTAACTTTGAATTTTAATTTTCTTAAAAAGAAAATGATATATTTAACAGACCACAGCTGTCTAGAAAGTACATATTTGATATGCACACAGTACTAATTTGGAAAATGAGTATGATTTACTTGATGAGTCACAATGAATGGCTGTAAATATATATCCAAGTTTTTTACTGGCGACTAGTCTTGCAAGCTGTATCACACAGAAATCATGCTTAAAACAGGAATATCTCCCCTGAAGAAGAATGGAGGCCAAAGCTAACAGCTCCCATCTTCTTTACAGCTTTCATGCTTTTGATTGATGAAGTCTAGAAATAAGATACTGTCAGAGTGCAAATATTGAATGCAAAAGGTTTTCCTTGTTTTCTAGAACAGAAATCCCATGGCATGGCAATGGACAGCCCCGGCTGTAGATGAAATAGCAGCTCCATTAAAGCCAGGCACCAGCCTGGCCATGAATGATGGCAACAGTTCTGGCATCTTACAGCACGCTCTTGGCTACTCTCCTTCAGGCCCTGTAAACGTGCATTCGTCTGGTTACGGGTCGGGAGAACACATAGATATTGTACCTGGGGAAGGAGGCAGGGTGGGTAGAATAAGCAGGAAGAAAATGCATGGACAAGTCTGCATCTGCTCCTTAAATAGTAAACGGAGATTACTTAACATATCAGTACCGGGTAGGCCAAGCCTGCTCATCAGGTTTCCCTCTTAACTTTGAGGAAAATTGTACAGAACAATTCTGGCAGCATGAAGAACCTTTGGATTTCCCATATTTCAATGTGAGGAAGGAAAAGGAGAGCATTTTGCAAGAAGTCATCCTCCATCTAAGAAAGACATTTGAATAATTAGCAAAGTGCATTGCCAGAACATGACATTTCAAACTCAAATCTGAAAACATATCCATTGATAGCATTAATTTAAGATAATCAGGTGACTAATTGGGTGACTAATAGTGTCAGTGAATAGAAAATAAGTTGAGATTGTAACCAGAGGCAAATCTCAGCTCTTAGGCAGAACACTGAACACTAAGCCATGACAATCACCCAGTTGCTTCCTATTTGCTAATCTAAAATGCTGAAGTGCGGAAAACTAAGAGACAGTATGTTTATTGCCATCATATGGCATCAAGCTGTTTTAAGTCTCTGGATTTGTTTTCTTTAATGTATAAGGAAAACAAACTTTTCAGAACTGTACCACTCCCACTCAAAGCAGGCATTTCCTTGAGCAGTTTCTCACAGAAAGTAAATAATGAAAAATCACCTCAAATACCTAAGGATGGTGCATGTTGTGTGGATGGGAAAACAAGGCTATGGTAATAATGTGGCAAAACAGTTAAGATTTAAGCATTTGAGCACCTTTAAATACCTAATGAGTAACTCCTGTGGGCGTCATTGGATTCACCCTGCTTACATGAACAGGATTTGCAGAAGACATTTCAGAGAAGCCTCAAAGTGTATTTTAAGAAAGAGGATAGAAGGGAAAGGATGTTTTCTGTAGACAGTTGCCAGCTGATTGCTGTTAATTATTTCAGCAATGCTAGTGCTTTTCAGTTAAGTCACTAATTATACATTATGGTGCTTAAGGCTCTGTTTAGAACTTTAATAAAATAAATGTAAAGTTGTAAAATTTTACCTTAACCATGTCTTTTTTTGCTTAAATATTTTGCAGAACCAGGGATTAAGCAACTAGATAGCAGCAGAATGCCAGGCAACCAAGAAATTCCAAACAGCTAATTTAACTTTAGGACCTACTAATAAACGTAAATTCGTATTTTGAATTTTATAGAATCAATTCTCCTTCCTTCTTTCAGTGGTATGGTAGTATAGTAAGCTCTTCCAGTTTGTAAACTCATGAGAATAAAATCACCATGACATTTAACACATTAAAAATTTCTACATCTACTAACAGTTAACTTAGTCAAAGGTTAATTAGCACCTGTGAGAGGGAAACTGAAGTTACTCCAGCCACAGGTGAAATCTTGCTCTTTTTTAAAAAACATTAAAAAAATGCATTAAGATGCCTATTAGAAATGTGCTACAGATTGATTCCTTACTCTTTAATAGTAATGACTAATATAGTTGAGAACAGCAGATGTACTTTATTTTTTGTCTAGTGCTAAACCAGGAAACAAGCAATGCAGCTGGCTGTCATATTAATCCCCCCCACACTGTCATACAGTACCTAGATTATAAGGGGAGGGGGGTATTGGCAACTCTAGAGGTGTTTTGCCATGACTCCCTGAATATGTGAAATGCCCCCAGACGATGGAAATGCAGTCTGTCCTTAACAGAAAGAGCCACAAAGCCAGGACAAGGCCCACGTCACAAAAGGCAGTCGCCGTTACACCCTGCTTTACGGCCAACGTGGAATTCACGTGGTTCATAAGCCTTTGGTAGCCTTCTGTAAAAGGATGGATTTGTTTTGCTGAATCTCCTGAAAGACACACCAATCCCAGGTCAACATTCTGCTGTTAAAAATAAGTAGTTCACACCGCTCTTAGATGTCCAAGATCTTTTCAGAATTATCGCAGGCACTCGCACACATATAAAAAGCATTTTTCAGAAGCGGTTGCAGCATTTTACTTTTGGAAGAGTTAAAGGATAAGAGTAACTTTAGATGTGGGCTTCCTTGGGCTTTGGAGGATGAAAGGGATTAATGGAGGGTCACAAAAGGAGGATGGAAAAAGAAATGGAAATAAGAGGAGAGCGCTATTGGATGTAGCTTATCCTTTCCCTAGGCAGTGGTTAGAGGTGTCTACAAGAGGAAAAAGGACTGATTACTTCTTGCTGCATGTTTCCAACAGTTATCCCAACAGAAGGATAAGTATGGTCAAAATGGGATTTTTCTACTCTCTTTGTTAAGAGTAAGACTAAGGTTGTGATATCCTTTATATGGAATTTGATTTAGTATAAAACTCTTAGCTCCTTCAGGCTAAGAGTTACTGGAGTGGCTGGGTAGGACTCTACATGCTCCTTGTTTTATTAGAGGATTTGGAATAAAGCTGAGAAATGTGTACCATGCAGATATGGGCTGCTTTTTGGGAAAGTACATATATTAAGAAGAAGATTGACAGCACTCCTTGATTTGTGCACTGAAACACTGAACTGGATTTATAGCAATTCAAATTACTACATCAAAGCTATGACAACTGCCTCTCAGGTAGAGTGAAATGATTCTTCATCAAGTTCACACTGCCTTATTATCATGTTTTAAAATGTCACTAGGATGAACAACATAGCCATTAGTGTAGGGTTGAGTTCGGAATCCTTTTTATTATTTAAAAACAAGAATGTCCCTAGGGACATCACCCATATAAAAAGTCCTGTTGGACTGGAATGCCTCCCACTGAAACTATGGATTTTGTACAAATAAGGCCAGTGGGTGATGCAAGTTAACACTGCTCCTCTGCTGCACAGGCAAAAGAAAAAACCCACCTATGACAAAGTATAACCCATTAGTCCATGAATTTTTCACAGACTTTGCAATAAATACCGTGCACGTGGTATCGTGACGAACAAGGTTTTTTAAAAGCCTGCATTTAATTTCATTTACAATAGACAGCCTTTTCTTAGAAATATTAAGATTTCCACTTTGAGATCCAGTCTAAAATTTTGAAATATAAATACATTAAAAACAATTCCATATTTGATGTCTCGGCATTAAGTCTATGGATAATGTTAAAGGTGGAGAAAAAAAAACCTTTATCTAAATCTCGAAAAACGGTATTTTCTAAGAGGGCAGGAAATCTAACATTACCTGGCAGGCCTCTGTGCCTCTTAAGTGTATCATGAAATAGTACCAGGAGTAATGTGTATGTTTCTGACTATCAGATTATAGGAAGCACAGTGCAAAGATTCAAAATATACAACAGATGGCAGCTGAAATGAGTCAGGTTCTGTGAATGTAAGACATGATACAACTATGCTAAAATTAATTTCTAGACTTCAGGAAACAGGAAACTGAACAGATATGTAACAGAGACAAGAAAATAAACAGATATGGCAGTGAACTGTTTGAGATTAAACCTAACATACAGGCATCGTTACGGTATTAGTGGAAAAACAGGCGGACCTACTGCAGCAGCAATATATCTAAAGACTGAACCTGGGCTTAACGTAAGGTGACTTAAGCATAATTCTCCCGCAGTGTGGTCAAAACCAGAAGATTTGTGCAGCTTTTAAAGGCTGAGCAGAGGGAAAAGGAAGTCAAAGGTTCAACAACTGTGCAAATTTAACCTTAATTGCAATTTATAGGGTTATATAGACTCAGGGTCTTTTGAGAGCTGAGCTGAAACCAACTGAAGGAATTTTCAGAGGCACAGAAGGGAGTTAAGCACTATGTTGCCACTGCCTTTTGACCCTCACTTCTTTCCGCTTTCAACATTTCTTGTGTTTATTACTGTTCTTACAACACTCATGTGTATCTGAGAATTTCTTATAAATGAATGAATTTACGATCACAACTCACCTGTGAAGTACAAACGCTTTTGCATTTCCATTCTGAAGAATGGAAAACAAGTGAGTGATGAAATGGTTTGCTTGGGGTCACGTACAAAGTGTGGCAGAAGTGGTTTAAAATTTTCTCATCTCATTGTGCCTTCCTCTTCACCAAACCTGCACATACTTTGAGCACTGAAAAGTGAGACATTTTATCCAACATCTCTGTGATTTGCCAAAAAAATCCCCAAAACCTCATGAAGGTTAATAGTATGCTCTTTATTTCTACACAATTTTGCTAAAAAGTGGGGATACTCTAGTCAATAGCAATCAGTTTTTAATAGTTGTGTTACTGCGAAAAGTTCAACATCCTTTTCCCTACCCTAGTTTATTAGTATCTTAAGGCAATGGCTATTACACAGAATATTGTTTCTCATTTCCATTTCTAAGCCCTTTCTTCCAAAAAATACCAAGGAACAGAACTTTTTTTTTTTTTCAGTCATTTACATTGAGTGTTGACATTTTCTGCATTTTTTTGTGACCTTGGGAAAAGTAACTTCATGATTAACACAGAAATACAAGACAGGCCTCAGCAAGAAATGGTGGTCTAAAGGGTTTCTTATGAAGCCTCATAATTTAACCTCTCTATTATAAAAATTCTCAAGGCAAAATTAGGTTTCTTATATCCACTGGAGGTTGATATCCTTTATCTTTTTTCTGCTGTTAATTGCTTTCTTCATCTGTGTGACTTCAACTCTATGATTTTTTTTTTTTTACAACAGCAGAAATATTAAAAAGACGAAGTTTCTTTTTCTACTCCCAAAACAGGAAATTGTTAAAACATCAGAAAGGTAAACATCCAAACACTACTTAACTGCTTCATCTCCCTTCAGGGCTCATAATGATGCTTCCCACTTGGTTTTAGTTACCGCTACTCAGCACAGAGTAATCTCACTCTGTGTGAATAAAACCAGTTATTGCACAACTCTCCACAGACAACAGCTGCTGCTGTGCACTGGGCAAGCAGCAGAGAGCTGAACCCTCCACAGCCCTTGAGCTGTTCTGCAGGCTTGAGAGGCGTAACGAGTGTACAACCAACGGTGACTTATGCACAAGGATAAATTAAACGTCTGTTTTATGCTTTTCTGCTTTTGTCCCTTGTAAGATACATGTAATCATGACATAGCACAGCAATATCCTACTTGGAACTGCAAGACTCTGGCTAAGAAAGCCCAGAATGTCTTTGTCATCTGACGTGCCTTCCACTGGGGGCAATATCATGCATGTTTGTTGGTCTTGTACATGTGGTTTCACAGGTCATTTCTGTCTTTCATTCTGAGAAGCCTGTGGAGGCTAAAAACCATAACTTAAGCTTAATCTATCAGCTATACTGACAAAAAAGTCTCTCTGTAGAAAGCAGTGCCAGCTGAGCCAAGCTAAGCCTACACCTATACCAGAATGTGTCGGTGGTACAAACCACACCGCACAGGGGACGCTCCTCTCTCATTCAGACTTGCCCTCAGTCTCCCACACTTTGCTCCTGGCAGGCTCCTTGTGACAGTACTCGCCGCCTTCTGGTAATGCCTGAAATAAGAGAGCTTTTATTTTTCTCCTGCTAATTGGCTGAAGATTATTTTCCAAGGCTTGCTGAGAAAAAGCTATTGTAATGTTTTAGTGTGGCTACGTGCCACCATAGTGAAAAAAAAATAATTAAGCAAAACCTTGAGGTTTTTACTGGAAACTGTGGGAAAAGGGATGATCCAAAAGCAAAGACTGTATCCCCTTTATTTCCCATACCCTGTTAAGGCAAGGCAAGCCTCTGCTACAGGCTGTAATCCTCAGCCCAGATACTCATTTCAAATACTGCAACAAACACTTGTGCCTGCTAAGGGTAAAACCCATTTGAAGTGCACAAAAACATCTTCAAGATCTGTCTGATCTTCTTCCCTCCTTCCTCTTCCTTCTATTTCCCCTTTAACCTTTCCAAACTTCTGATGGTGTCTTTAAAGCCATGTTACAATTTCTTTTTTTTTTTAATGCCTCAAGTAAAAAGAAATTTATAGAAAATTTTATTAAAAAGTAGGATTTCCTGCAGCTGCCCGCCCACCCACCCTTCTCCACTGTGGTTCTCCTTGCTTGTTTTTAATCTGAATATTGCTCTGGCTGCAGGAAACAGAATGTTCTCTTACTGGTCAATGGCACTTTCCTCCTATGACAATAAAACATTCTTTTATCTTTATCTTCAGGTCTTAGTACCACATCAAGCCAAATCTCACCAAACTCATGATTTTGGTTCTGTATTTTGTTGTTCACTGTCCCCTTTGGGAAATCTCTGTGACTAATCTGTGTGTGCTACTCTCTCTTTTGAAGTCCCAGTACTAACAGCATTATGCTACTATTGCCAGAGTACATGCGAGGATTGTTGCAGTGTTCTCTCAAAGGCTAAGTACAGACAGATAAGAAAAGGAATCAAGATATTGGGAATTAAATCCAGAACTTTATCATTGCAGTTCAGAACACTTTATCCCAGCAATTGATGATTAACTTACAATTCATCATTTCAGATGGTAAATCATCTTCAAACAAAAGATCCCTGTGGGGACCCCATCATTGTATGGTAATTTCCTTCTTTTCCTTTTTTTTCCCCCCAGTCTTATCCTTTATACTGATTTTGAAAGTCCTTTCCAAGGTTTTTTGAAAGCTAGGTCTATGCTTTGCATTTTTTTGAGTAATTTTATATATCACTGGAAAGTATATATTTTTTGAGGAAGAAACACGTGTTTGTTCTTTTAATTCTTTTAACAGATTTGCTTCTGTTTTTCCTATAACTCCTGGTGATTTCATAGACTGGATTTTTATATCTTTGTCAGAAAGGGAGTCCTGAGGCTTTCATTGAGTCCAAAAATGTTAATGGGTCACTAACACTGGTCACCTCAAAAAGAAAATGAGTCTAACTGTAAATTCATACTCCTCATTTGTTTCACTTTCACTCTTGAGTTTATAAAAGGCAGTCCAGTGAAGCTATTCCTAAACCAGTAAAAACCAAATCTGGCTCTATAACTTAATTTTCAGTTATCTAGTACCCGCTGATTAAGGGACTTTTCTTCACTGCTGTGTTAAAGGGGGATTTTGTCTGAGTGTTCTCTGTAACCAATTTCCCACCTGCACAGCAAAACTCTTAAGTCAGGTAAGGGGTAACTACATTCCTGGTGATCCTTTTAGGTACAGTCTAACACTACAGCGCTGCTTACTGTAAAAGTGATCCACACGCTTTGCACTGAGACAAGCTAAACCTCTCAGGTAAAAATAATCCTCTCTCAGCTATTCAACATTTCTCTATGGTCCCAAAAAGACAAATTCTCCCATGCTTCTGATAAAGAAGATTAGAGCATCTCAGCTTAGAGGGTCACTATGAACTGTGAAGGTGACATCTGACATCCTACAGACACAAACAAGTGCTGACAGCACTAGCACCAAGAGAGAAAAGCAGAACATGTTCAAGGGTGGCTTTTCAATGTAGCTGCCACAGCAGGAATTCACATAACGGCCAATCACCAAAACTTATCTCCTGTTCACAAGACTCTTCTTCCAAGGTAGACCAGACTTCCAGGGGAAACAAAGGCATGCTACTTCCCTTCTGAAACAAAGAGTTCCTAAAATGCCAGTTGGCTTGCTAGATTAGAGACCCCACAAACTTCCTTTTCAATCGCTGAAATCATTACTATTAGCAATTTGATGCCATACAACACTTTGCGATTGCACAGACATTTCCCAGGCAGATACATGAGCATATAAGAGAAATAATGCAACTTCTGTACAGTGAAAAAGTACCTATTCCACAAGCTGGTTGCTCAGATGAGAAATATTTCATTTGTAATTACCGTGGCTAGATATTCAGGTTCATGACACAGATTTTACTAGAGAAACCTTTTGTCTTTCCTGCTAGTATTAAATTACCAGTCATGCTCATTTTTATTCAGTCAGTTCTTTTTCTCCCAGAACCTTACCATGAATTCTTTATCACATGTTGTTTATAAAATATTTAAGAACTATGTAACTTTATCTACAAAGACATATTTTCCTCTAGCATACTTTGCACATAAAGACCAGAGCCATTGAGCATGAACCTCACAATAAATTAACTAGAAACCACAATTAAGTGGAAAACAAAGAAACAAAAAAATCTAAAACAATATTTAACAAGAAGCTCTAATAGCACCAAAACCCTAAAAAACAGACAAGATGATGAGAAGCAAAAGCCTAACATCTCACACCTGAAAAGGCTCCCATCCCATAGGACTCCCTGAGGCAATGTGCACCCACCAACCAAAGCTCAGGGTAAGTTTCATTCCAAAATTATTACCTTTGCAGTGGAATTGAATACCCAAGAGGTGGGCTCAGTCTTCCACTAAAAAAAAGAAGCAATGATGCCTGCGATTCCTTGGCTAAGCCACGGGTTTGTGGGGCATTCGGGTTGGGTTTTTGGGGCTTTTTTTGTATGTGAACGAAAAGTTTAAATTAATTCAAAATACAGCCCTTTAATTCCTTAGTCATATCAACAACTAACAATGTACCATCCCTCTTTCTTTCTCTACACTGATTCCCCACAGAATATTTGGTCAAATTCCAGGTTTTTCTTTTACACTTCAGAACCCTCCAGGGACCTGATTTAAAGTACCTGTGGGATCTCCCCTCCTCACAACACTAACATCCCAGGAGAACAATGTTCCCCAGAAACTTCGAAGCTGTCTTCCTCAAAGCTGACACTTATGATTATTGGAGACAGGGCTATTTCCACAGAGGACTTAAGCTTGAGATCACACCAGAGGAGTTTACAGTGATCATAAATACAGCCACAAAGTAAAACTCACTTCTGTAGCTTAGTATTCTTAAAGTTGGAAGAAAAGTCAAAATAAAGGAGGCTCATCAGAAGAATGAGAACACAGAGAAACAAAATTAAAAAGCCATATAATACTAAATATTATGTGGGCTGTAACAGAGATCAGTATTGCAGCGTATGTTGTGATTGCTTGGAAAACACACAGCTTCTGCAGTGAAGAGATACGAAAAGCTAGGAATACAGATAGGATCAGACTAAAAACCACAAGTGTTTAAGTTAAATTTATGCCTCCGTTAAACAGAAATTTTCAGACCTGATAGAAAAACATTTGTTGATTTTTACTAACACAATCATCTGAGAAAGTCACATCCCATTTACAAGATATGGGTCATGGTTTGGCCCATATTTTTCCCTTTGTTACTGGGACTAGAAAGTATCTAAAGCTGCTTGTCAGCTTAAAGACTGCCTCTTTACCAATTAGATGGCCACATAAGCAAAAGTTTATACAGCAGTGATGTAAAGCGGACCAGAATAGCACAATGCGAGGGGTTTGAAATAAACCCCTGAAACCAGGCCGTTTCAGAGTTAAGCCTATCCGTTTATCTTTACCTTATCTCCCTGTGTCTGGCTAGTACAGTAATCTTGCACAAAATTATCCAAGGGTATTTTGTCCCACGCGTGCCGTAACACTGACCTGGAGAAGGCACTGGGCTGAATTCATAGATAAGCAAGAGCTTTAGCTCCCATTTTCATCGATTTTACGAACTTAAGTTAAAACCATTTAGTTATTTGAAGTCGTCTTTCTTCTAAATGTTATTTATTTAAATATGTCTCAATGATATAGCCTTCTACATGATACAGGAACATGGCTCATTAACATGCAACATTACATTAATCAGTAGCATTGAATCTTGCTGCTTGTTATAATAATGCGCACTAAGACTATTACAATGGATGTTACAGGAAAGAGGGACAACTATGCCACTCCTTAAGCAATAGGCAACACGAGAATTTTATTAAAGTACCAAAGACTTCTTGGGGGCCTTACATTCATAGGAATAGCACAACTAAAATCCACAAGAGGAACAGGTACAGGGCTGAGCTGTTAACAGGATACAGGATTATAACCATGTTCATTTACAGTAAGTGAAAAACCATCTTCACGCTTTTACATTTAAAACGTAAAAAGATACTGATCTGATTTAGGATAAATTGTTTTTTAAAACCTTGTTTCCCATCTCAAATTAAGACACACCAAGGCTTCTGTCTAAAATTAGTTGTCTATTTTGTCTCAGAGGGCTTGCAAAACTGCACAAAACCGCGCTCCAGGCAAACCTGCCAACTCCAGTATTCCATACACTAGAACTGCAACACATAACTCACAGGTTACACCATAGTGGGAACATTGCTGTCCCAAAAGCAGGTGAAAACTTCACAAAGGTGAAGTTATGTCTATTTACCTTCTGCTGCTGCCTCCCCACAGTACCACTGCAGTGCTGTAAGTTAGACAGATTCACCAGGGTAAGCCAAAAGCTTTATAGCCTCCCCATCAGCCTTGTTCAGTGGGATCTGCTACGTTCTGGACATGACCACAACTGTGTAGTACCCCTCCTGGCAAAATATCCACTGGCTTATTTTACATCCTAGACAATAAGTACAGCCAGAATAAAGGTACCTGATGGCACAAGCTCCTTTACTCAAAAGAGGCAAAATGACAAATCAATGGTGACACTCATCCTTTTATTCATATAGGATAAATATATAAGCTCATTACTGCTCTTGCTTACTATTCTATCCTATTTCTATAAAACCATGTGGAAATATTTAATGTCATGCACATACTCAGATTACTCTCAGATGTCTTAGCTGTAAGAGAAATGAGCCAAATGTGTTAAAAAAATAACACTAGATGTGTACATGCAAGTCTGTATGAGTCATACATATATGCACAAGATACTTCATGATGTCTGCGCATCTGTGTGCCAGCTATACTTTTACCTCTACTTCCCGACTGACAGAACATCTAACCCGAAGTTGTGCCTCAGCCACAGCTTGCAGAATGACATGTGTGATGGGTTCCTGCCAAAAATTTCTCTTGCTATAAAATCATCAGGTAATATGATCATGACATACCATCTGGATTTACCAGCATATTTTGTCTTTTTTAAGAGGTATTCATTCAACTTCTAAAAGGTCAGATTTGAACCATCTGTGATGTAAACTGGTTGGGGTAGTTGTGATAAAGAGATAAAAACTTCAGCTCAGACAGTTCAGCAGACTCAAGACCTAAAAATAATTAGGGAGAGAAATTATACTAATCTGTCTCATTTGTGCTTCTGTTCGTTTTGATGTAAAATACCTGATATGGATTGATTTGGTTAGGTGTATATTGGTAATAAAATTTTAAATAACTTACACTATTTTATACTAAAATATTATGACTCCTTTTCAGCTTTTCCCTCCAGCTTTGATCAAGGAACGTTAACTTCACATTATATTTGGGTACACTTTGGAGCTGTTTTGCCCCAGACTGTGCAATGCAGCATTAGAAACACAGCAGAGATGAGACAGGATTCAGAAACTGTTGGAATACTGATAGTCGCTATTGCTAAGGTTGATGCGAGCTCTTGTTTGAGACCTGAAACTATAGAGGATGGGTACATATGATAGAATAAATTTGGAATTGCAGCAGTATTTCAGATAGATATCTACACTTCCAGATACCTAAAACAGAGTTACCACTGTAATGATCAGATATCATAAAATCGAGGTTTATAAACAGAGGTGGTATCTTTTAATAAGCCTGGCAGGCAAGCTGGAAAAAGAAGGTAGGTGCTAAATGGAATTGTGATTTGATAGAACTGAGTAATATCACTGAATTAAACCAAAAGTTCTTTCCAACTTCAACTTTGCATGGAGTTAGCTCTTACTTTGACCTGAGGAGAAGACACTTGTGTAAAATCAATATCTTCTTTTCCCTACTACATCAGCAGAAGGAAGAAATAGTGGACTGGCATTGCCAGCAAAGTTACCTGGTATTTTAGTAACTATATATCACTTCATGAAATTACAAGGAAAAGGAAGATGTAAAGAAATAAAGCAACGAGCTAAAACTAGAAGCTTTCATTTCCTAAAGTATTCTACCAGTCATGGGAGGTTTTTTTTTTTATTTTTCCTTAAGACTATAAAGGGAGAAGTTACAGTAAGTTGATAGCAGCCACAAATCCTAAAAAGAGAGTCAAGCTCTGAAAAGCTATGCAGAAGTAAATGAACCCTCATTTCACTTTACCACATCACTAAAATTTCTCAATGGCCTTTTCTCTGCATATTTTATACACTCTATGCTTCTTGCTTTTCTTTTTCTTAAATAAGGCAATGCTTTCACTGCCATAGGAAAAAATAAACAAACCTTAAATGCTCTTTATTAACTGCAAGGAGCAAAGAGCTGATTCAACAGAATAAGGTTATAATTGTAATAACTGAATGCTAGCGAAGCAATTGTCTTATATATTATGTTTACGCTGACAAGAGTTCAATGAACTAAAGTGCTGTATATACATAGTCTAAAGCCATTTAAAAATAATCACTAAGTGAACTGATGCTTCCAGTATTTTCTATATAAATCTAACCCAGATGGCAAACGAACTGCATGCCAAGTTGTATTTGAATCTAAGACAGAGTGTACCCCTCACTATTCGAATTAATATGAGAACAAAACATGCTTATGATACCATTTTGATCATAAATATCTCATGTCATAACAAAGCCATGCAGTCTGTTCCCGCTTTTATTTTTTTGGTGTTTTCCCACCAGAGAATGCCAGAAGCAGCTAGACTGGATTGCTTTGATTTTCCATAAAAATGCCCAGTTTTGTTTCACAGGCAGCACATTATGAAAAGCAGTTAATATACTAGGAAATCATCCAATATTCTCCAGCTAGATTCTGAGTAGCACCTAACACATTCTAATTAACAATGGTTACTGTGGCTTTTGCACTGTCAACAACCCAAGCAGCATGAAAACACATTAACTTTACCTATACTTACATTTATACTATACAAAAGTTTGTTTGAAAACCTGGCATAGAATATAGTGACTTAATGGTGTTCCTGTCCCCTGTACAGACACTGTAAGTGCCTTTTTTCTTCAAAAGGCAAAAATTTCAGTAGTTAATTCACAAGTGTTTTTCAAACCATTATTTGAAAAGCTTTTTTTCACTGCTGCATACCCATCTCTGTGGTGGTGACTGTAATTTCAACCTTTTAGCCCTCAAAAACATAACGACTACAAAATATATAGAATCACAGTACTCTGCTGTCACTGATGCTTTCACTCCTGTTAGTCCTATAGGTCAGTCTAAAACGTCCTTTATTCAAGAAAAAATATTAAATTCTGGCATTTGCATTTTGCCTCAGTGATGCTAATCTGGCTCCCTGAACTCCAACCAACACTCACCTTTTTCACTGCACAGCAGATGGAGTTCACTACTAAATTTTACTAAGGTAGAAAATGAAATAGCAGTGGTGTCTTTCTAATTTTGAGTCATTTACAAACGCTAAATATAGAAGATGTCCACAATGAGAAGTCCCTGTGTTACTTGAAGTACCTTCACCCTGTATAAGCTGCAAACCAGAAATGAAGTATCTGATGGGATATATTCCTAGTACCACATTTCATTTATGAAAGCAGTGAAAGTTGCTTGAGGCTAAGAGAGAAACTCACAAACAACCTAACGACCATCGCAAGACTCTCAAACCTCTACTCAAAGTGTAAACCACCCCTAAACCAGTAGTTCTTTTTAGACACACGAGAGATCAAAAGTATGTATTAAAATCAAAATAAATAGCGCCTCTCAAAGCAAAGTGTATACTGCATAACCAAATTCTGCTTTGTCAGATAAGAAATGGTAGAATTCTAGCAGACGTGACAAGACATCCCTATTACTAACTGCTCTTCGAGAAGGAAATACTTTCAGGAAGAGGATGGTAGAGGAATCCCTATATATCAGTATAGCATGGAACACATGAAACATGGGCTTTCAGTAAGTGTTTAGCAGATACGAGTGCAAAGCAATCTAAAAACTACATCTTGTCTTACCATTATCATTACCAAGACCGTGGCAAGGCACACGGCTTCACACCAGCCAAACCCCGCAATCTCAGGGAGCACCCGAACCACACAGCAGTATCACACAAGGTCTCCTGAACAGCTCAAATCACTACACAGGCAAAGGGAATTTCTAAACACATGGCTGGGTATTCTTTAAGAGAGACAACTCAGTTAAGGTTTGATGAGTCCTCAAGATAATGTCAAACAGCAAGAGGGGAACAAACTCATCTTTTACACAGTGGTGAGAAGCTGATGTTTGGGGAGTTCATTAAACTGCTGAATAAAGCTGTGATCTCCTCCCAAACCTTCCCTGAATTGACCTGTCAGTGGTTTCACAACCAGAAAAGAAAAGCAAAATTCAAATTGAGCTTTCTCTCTCCAGTGCTCGCTCATGGAATTCTCTGAGCATTGCAGCATGGCCAATCTCAATCAACTCACAGCGTATCTCCAGACAGAAAGTTTTCTTGGATACTGCAAATGCTGCAATAACAACATTAACAGCTCGCAATCATCTTGTTGCAGGCTTATTTTAACAAGCCTCTCAGCCTATCAAGCAACTAGATGTAAAAAGGAATTAGTAAAGTCTCTGAAATATCTGGTAAATACTTAATAAATGATTAATTTGCTTTAGAGTTAGTATGGTGTTAGGGGTTGAGTCTGAGTAAAACTCAAGGTCCCTAACGCTCCTTAAATCCCTTATTGATATAGGGAAAAAGGGAAACAAAACTCAAATCTCGGAATATATGGATGGGAAACTGAAACAAACTTTTAATAAAAATTCTAAAGTACTATCATATCACACAACTATATATTAAATGCAAAACAAGAAAACAATACAGTAAGAGTTAAAACACTGCAAAGAGAGGAAAAGGAAAAAGAACTACAATTATGGCCGATTGGCCACAGGCCAGGAGAGGACGTCACGCCAGGATGGTAGCTCAGAAGATGGCGTCTATCCAAAATGGCAGCGGGCCAAGTGATTAGAAGTTTTTAACAACTTAGAGAAGTATTTTAACGAGTTTGCGGGGAGATCTTTTTTTTGTGTCTGTAAAAAAAACTTCAAGGACACTCCTGACCAAAGCAGCGACTTCTTCAGATGCTGAAGAAAGAAGCCCTCGCGGCCGGAACGCAAAGAGGGGTGAGCTTCCCCCGTGCCCGAATCCAGCGGTAGATTCTCGCCGAGTGAAAAATATCTCTTCTCTTACCCGACACGAGAGAGAGATGCTGACTGAGTCACACAACAATTCACAGCAGAGCTGGGCGCCGATAGACAGAAACAGTTCTGAGTTAGGCCCCGGGTGGGGGGGCAGGCCGCAGGCTTTTGGCCTGGACGGTAGCCAGCCCTCTCGCTGTGGCTCTTTCTCCAAAGCTGTCCGGTGTCCAAAGAGGAGGAGACTCCTCCTGGCTGCAGGTTTTAAGGAGTATCTGCCGGAAGAAATCTTTTGACCTGCACTTTTAGCCAATGGGATGCCGGGTTTATGGAACTTGTATGAAATAATCCCGATACGCTATTGGGCACATTTCCAAAACAAGGAAGCCTTGGCTCAAACTGTAACATATGGTGTAATTAACCATGACAGTTCTGAAAAGCATAGCACTGGAAAAACTTCTTCACCAAAAGGGTTGTAAACAATTGAAACAGATTCCCCAGGGAAGTGGTTGAGTCACCACCCCTGGAAGTAGATGTGGCACTTAAGGACGTGGTTTAGTGGTGGACTTGGCAGCATTACGCTAATGGTTGGACTCAATTTTAAAGGCCTTTTCCAACCAAACAATTCTATGATTGTCATACCCACAAGTGCTTTATTTTCCTCTAAAAAAAACCTGAACACAAAATTCAGCCTTGTTCTTTTGCAAAAGTACTGTTTACAGAGGCTTCTAATAATTAGTTCTACAAATAACAATTACTTGTATCCTGATGAACTATCTGGAACTAATGCAAGGGGAAAAAAGATTTCAAAAAGATCAGATGATGCTGTCATTATTAATGTGAGCCTCTAAATCAAGCAAAACAGGTTGGTGAGGCTTCTTCGAGAATGTAACATTTACACTGTGTAACTTCGTAAAAATTAACTTCACAGCAGCAAACACTTTATATCCACATGTCTACTCTTACTAGTGGTGTATAAAATATAGGATGCTATCATCACCATTCTGCTCAGTGTACAGTGACTTGTCTCCATACCCTGAACACCCTCACACCTCAATAACTCCAAACACATCAAGAGATGACCACCAGAACAGCATTTAGTCACCTTACAAAGAGATGGCATCACCCATCTTCACTGTCATCAACAAGTTCTTGAGAAAGTATGGTGTTCTGCAGTCAACTACAGCTTTAGCTTTCTGAGTACCAACAATGTTGGTTTCAACATGCCTCGATGAGTAAAACTGTTGCGGTGAACATTTATTCTGTGACAAAGTTGTAGTAGAGGCAGTTTTTCCCAAAAGTTCAGTGCTCACAGGAAGTGCCTTTGAAGCTACACTTGAACAGAAGAGTTTCAAGTACATGAGAGGCTAGAAAGGAGACAGTAAAAGCTCTTAAAAAGGAAGAGGTATTTGGAGATCTGGTAGTAACCTCCACTTGCAATCTAGAATCTTGCAAATCCAAAGACTAGTTCTCTCAAAAAATAAAAAAATTAAGAGCCAGACATAACAGTCAGTACTAGCAAATACAGTTTGGTGTAATAAAAAGATAAGGAAAACTCCACAACTGTTTCCTTCCACTGGAACTCTGGCTCATGGCTCTTAGCTGGGTTTTTACATTACAGTATACAATAATCGAAGGTCATGAGTGTAAATCCCCTATTGCTTTTAGTTCACAGCTAAACCAAAATGAAGGCAGGTGACGAACACTTCTTGATTGTTTCTGTCAATCATTTTTCCAGCTGAAATGAGAAAAACTACACAGGGTTAACTGAGAAAGCAGAGTTGGAGCTCCTTTGATATAAATGGGAATTGAACTCATGGGACTGTGCTGCTGAGAAAGGTTTTGCAATGTATTTTCATCTTCCCCAGGATTTTTTAAAATTCTCTAGGCATCTTGCAAAGCCCACATTTATTCACTGGCATTTAGGGAGTGAACCAAAGCCACTGAAGTCAACAGGAGTCTTTTCATTGACTTCAGTGACCTTTAGATCAGTTTTTGAGAGAGACTGACAGAACAGAGATGGAAGGAAGATCTGATAAAACTTCCCAATTTGGTGCAGGCTATGGCCATTGCATTTTTACTTACGAAAGGGTCCGTAACACGGACTTTTTGTTCAGCCATATGTGAAAAAAGAATTTGACCGACTTCTGTGGTAGGTGTTATGAGCACCAGATAGTTATCTGATTAAATGAAATACATTAATCTTAGCCAACTCATGGAAGTAGGAAAACATGACCCCACATGCAATGCATTTCTTCATATTAGCTAATCCAATGTACATTCAATATTGAAGAAAGTGAAAGAATCCTGTGAAATGTTAAATATATTTAATTTTAACTGAAGACCACATACAAAAAACTATGCCAAATTTAACATTAAAATGACTAATTTAAGTATGACAGCATGACTAAGTAATATGGTTTAACAGAAAATGAGAATAATTGAAGCCTTTGTCTTCAACAGTTACATAAGACTTTCTATTCTGTTCATTCAACCATTCTTGCTAGCTGATATGGTTTAAATATTGACAGAAAATATAAATCAAATATATTTTAGACCCCTAAAAGCAACTGTCAACATTCTAGTACTAAAGGATCAACATTCTAGTACTAAAGTAGAATTATTACTTATTACTTGCTAACAGGTCACTTTCCAAAGCCACATGTAAGATAAGTGCTCACAAAATGCACTGAGAACAGAACTATTAAATCCGGCCTTGCCAAAGAACATGGGTCACCTCCTGTCCTGAAGGACACACTCCAGGTTCACAGTTCTGTAACCGGTTCTGTCCTGTGCCTGTGCACAGCTTCACAGCAGGAACGAAGGTACTGTTCAAGAAGGACTTCTCTAACTCTGGCCTGAGTATTTTAACATGTCTCTCAACCTTGCATTTTGAGGAAAGGATTGTTCACAGCCCTTGCACCCCATCATAACCAGACAAGCTTTTCCAGGCTAAATGTTCTATATCAGAGAGCCTGCCCTACACAGGCTTTATCACACACTTTAAAGGAAACTGCAAGTCTCAGGCCATTCAGCAGCAGAAGCTGAAACATCAAAGCTACAGAGGAAAAGCAGCTATGTACTTTCCACTGAATAAGAAGCTATTCAGAGCCCACTGTAGTGGTTTTCGTTTTTAAATTACTGGAGGATATATGGCTAAATTAACATTTCATGTAATTTTCTAACAAGATTTACTGCAGAAAGCTACCCTGTACCGGCACAGAAATGGATGATCCTGTAATTTTATAGACTCTTTCCATGTCTGTCTTAGACTCTTCAGCCATCAGTTACAGACGCAAATGTCAATTATATATTGACATCTTCAGGGACGAAGACATAAGGCCGTGAAACGCCATTAACCCAGAGTCACAGGTCACATAGGCACTCTAGCAATACAAAGCCTCCACACAGGCTAAGGCAGAGCACATCCCCTTGAACCAGAAAAGTTAACACAGAAATCATCAGCTTTCAGAAAGGAACATTAACTCTTAAAGACAATTACAAGCAGATGAGCTTAGAAGCTTAGCCAATAGTGTGTGGCTGTATGTTGGACTCTTAAGGGGTTCTATACAGAGCACTTCCTAATTCCTCTTTTTAACTTCCTTTTTTTAAATAAATTCCTTCATGTGTTACAAACTTCCATTTTCCTTTCCTCTTCTATTGCCCTTACCTTCAGACTGTCTTCCCAGTGCCTTTCCGCATCCTCTCATTTTCTAGTCCTACTCTATTTTTCCTTTCCCACACTGTTTTCCTGCTTTGCTCTTGCATTGCAGTTCTCACCTTCCCTACGGGCCTTCCCATTTGCTTCCTCCTTTAGCTCCTTTTCTCCTTCAGTCTTCTCATTTTCCAGAATAATTGATTTCTTCCACCCTTCCCTTCCAGTCAATTTATTTGATTCCTTTTAAGGTTAAGTGTGCTCACTAGTGACACAGTGCTACACTGTAAAGGTAAATAACAAACTCCAGATTCTCTCAACACATGCAGTCAGTGACAAGGATCAGTGTTACTAGTCTGATCGCACTCCACTTCAGACTTGTTTGGACTGTCTGAAGGTTTTGATGTGTTCTTTCCCTTTGGTTTTAGTTTTGTTTTTTTTCAACAGTAGAGACACATGGTTTAGCTGCCACTGCTTTTGTTCAAGCCCAGCCTGAAAGAAAACAGAGATAACCCCCAAAGTCTCCGATGTCACATTATTTTCCACATACTTTACCCAGTACCTGTGAGCCTAAAATCCAATCAATCTCATTCTGAATTGCAAAAAGCTCTTCCCAGCTCCTTAAAGATCAAGCAGGTCTGTGATTTGCCTTATTTTGTCCTACACTCCCATTAGGTGTCAGAGGCAACTGCTTTATTTTGCAATACGAAGTGCTTCTGTACTGCAGAACAGAACATCTCATGGCAAACCTCCGATTCGTTTTCAGTCTGCAAGACTAAAATAGGAGAAGCCAAATAATTCTCATTGTCTGACATGATGTTGACAGATTTAACTTGTTAGGTCTTGAGGAGGAGCAAGAAATATATCTTGACATATTAGAAATGTGAAATAATTAAAAAGAAAACAATCATTATTGAGATCATTGGATACAAAGTATTACAATGTCATTTAATAGAGTGATAGTGAATAAGTATGTGCAACATGACAGGGTCATGCATATATTTTTGTCAACCATAAGCAGCTGCTTCAGCGATCTATAAAAATCCTCAGTTCTTTTTGCGCAGTTTTCATTTATATTTTGTATAGCTCTGCCCACTCCACTGCCTGACATTTAATTAGGAATTCTCAAGAAACCTTTCCTTCCATGTGAGAAGTTCCTTTTGTACAAGGGCTTTGACAAAAGGACAGAAGTTCCTCGTGATTCTGCCTGTCTTGTATTAAATCATGAGTTAATATAAGCAAACCTCATCATCTGTCAGGATAAACTGCTCTGTTATGCTGCCACTGCCAGAATCCTGCTATCCACACAGCCCGCTCAAGCCTCCTGACAGTACATTGTCATCAAGCTGACCTGGACAGACAACTTTAGTTTCCTTCTGGAATCATAAAAAGTACATTTGCTACCTATGGTCCTATTTGTAGAGATTTTTAAATCCTAAAAATGAGATTAAAAATGTTATATTACAAAAATCACCGAGAGTCTCTAATCACACCAGACAACCTCGCTCATCATTTATAAAAGTAATGGCTTGCTAATGAGGGGTAACAACTGCTGAAAAATTAAAACTGCAAGACTTAAGATTCATCTTTTTTCATCAATACCAACATTTGTGATCTAGAAGCCTTATAAAAGCACAAAAACTTCTGCCAGAACAAAGCGCACAATTATTTGAAAGATGCTGCTCTTTGAATGATCCAAGTGTTCTCATCGTTGATTCATTTTGGGGATATTTGTGCTTTTTGTTTGCGGAATCTTTACAGTGAAAATGTCACCTAAATTATTGCCTTTGCATTTGGGAGATTTTAGGAACAAAAAGGTAGCATAAAGCTCAGTTCTGAAAAGTTTAAGGGCCATCAAAAGACTCCAAAGTCTTACTGGTGATGTAACAGAACAGATACTTGTACCTAAATCGTTTTTCATTTATATGCCTAAAGTTCACTGTGGCTTAAAAAGGGTTTGAGGAGCTACTTATATGAACTACATTTCAGCTAGTTTAAGAGTTTTATAGAAAACTGATCTGTTTCCATGTGTCAGTATTTGCCTCTATTTACTGTTATTATCGATTAACAAATAAAACCTGACTCAGTCAGAAATTTTTAGCATTACCCTGTCACTATCTTGCTGTTTTCTTGGATATTCCATCTTCTCTGCAAAGCCAGCGACTGCTGTACAACAAATCAAATGAAAGAATTTCATAAGCCTAATTAGCTCCCAACTTCAGGACACCTTGCACATAGAACTGGTTTTTTGTTCCTATGTACCTGCACATGTGAATTTTGGAAGACTGGTGGCTTTCTTACAGAAATTCTGCTATAGGCCAACTACAGAAAGCTTATGTAAAGAGCGTGACAAATTAAATGCAGATGACTTTAAAAATGATCAATAAAACAGGTTGTGGCACTTCAGTCTCATGTGCTCAAATTTTATTGAGCACTCCAATTTATATGTTGTCATCATTAGAGTTAATATTTACATGCTCCAATCACGCTAAACGAGCAGGTCCTTAATTTCAGTGATTTTTCAGCAGTTGCTCTAATTTCTGCCTCTTCACTTGTAGCTGGCAGTTGCTCTCTTATTCCTACTGAGGTATCGTCATCCAGCTGGGGAGGTGTATGTACATGTCTTCCGTACCACTGATACACACTAAATGTTCCTACTTCCCTAAGATTTCACATTCTGTTCTACTCAGAGAAATAAAAATACAAGGAAATAATAATATGAGCGTGCTTACGATCAGTAGCAAAACTGCACAGTCTGAGATGTGTAAGTGAAAGCAATATATGAAGTGGATGCTTCATAAAAAATGAGATTGAGATTACTGCCTATTGAGATCATTATGATGTGAAAGACACAGATGACATCAGGTTAATATCTACAAAAATTAAACGCATCTCTGTTTACTTCCATTTGTGCCTCATCTATGCTAAACCCTCCAGCTATGGGAAATAGCATATTTGTATCTGAGAAACATCACAGATGACAACAGTAGTAATGGCATTACTACATTATACACATTCCTACACACAACCCTCATCTTAAATTAGTCCACCTCATCCTCATTAAGATAGTTTGTTGCATCCCATTTCTGTGACTGGATTCACAAGGGCCCTTGCTCACATTACAAACTCCCCTCAGAGATGCTCAGTGTTAAAAAAGCTCTTAACGCACTCCAGGTTGTACAACACATTCCAAAAGTAGTAAGAACGATTGATGGTGATCACAGCAAATTTTATAAGACAGTAAAATAGACAACCAGAAAATGTAAAGGCAGCAATTTATGGGGTAGATGAGAGTGCAAAGCTCTCATTCTGCCACTGTGTCTGTAATGCAATTGATCTCCAGGACAGAAACTCTAGTGTCAACCAGCTTATCTCAGCACATTGTTGACAGCCAGTCCATGAACTAAAAGCTTTGGTGCCTGCTTCAGGACAAATCCAGTCATTTTCCCAGCATGGGAGCTGGGCTTTTGACAGGCAACACTGAAGTGGGAACAGCAAAACTTGAACATAAATGTGATTGTGCAACATCAGCTTCTGACTGCTGGAGATCACCAACACAACCTATGGTTGAAAGGTCCTGGATAATTTTCCCAGAGAGGAGATCTGCTGCAAAGCCTCGTGTGCCAGCTCAGTCCTGTCTCCAGAGCCAGCCTGCACCAAAACTTCCACAATCATACTTTGAGTCTATGCAGGTTGAAGGAGACAGGATCTGTTTTAACACAAGCAGATATGTACAATGTTCTCTGAAACCAGTTTTTCAACTTATTGCAGTATAAATCTGCTTCAGAACTCACTGGCAATACTACTGTCAGAAGATGGAGCTGTCTTTTCTCTCATTCTCAGAAATAAGTAGTGGCATTCCCCGCCCCCCCCCCCTCTTTTTTTTAATGGAAAATAATTATTAATTCCATGTCTTTATTATATAGCTAAATCCAGCACTTGTGGCACTTCAAAGGCAAGCTGACAAAGGCTAGCACCAAGTACAACAACAGATTTTGACCCAACAGTATTTTACATTCCTGTAAAATGGCACCACAGGCACTGGGTATTCTTCTGGCTGACCCCAAGCACAGAGAACGTGCTGAGCTCCCACCATGGTGTGCTGCCAGGGCAGAAACAGCAACTGCTTCCCACAAAGCTGTCAAGCAGGGATAAGGAACTTCTTCATAGCAAAAACCTCAACAGGTGGAAGGTGAGGTAAAGGGAGGGTCAAACACAGCCAAGGACCTGCTGGAAGCTCAGCAGGTCTCTGCAGCCACAATGCTCAGGAAAACCATTTTGTCCCAAGGTCAGGTAGCTCGAGTTTAGATAACAGCAGTAAGATTTGAACATTCAGCATTTAAAAAGCTTTACCACTGACAGCAGTGAAAAGGTTCTGTCCTGTCACAAGACAGGTTGCAGTTTAGCAGCTGAAGGGAAATCACATTTGTGTGAACAGTCAGTTTGCTCGCCCAGGGGCTGAAAGCTGTCTCAGAAGTAGCTCTTTGCTTTGGAAACAAAACCACCATCAACAGCAGGGAGGGGGGAAAGCCTATCCGCGGGACGGGCTGATCCCAGGCAGGCACTAAGGTACATGTTAACACTTCAGTCAAACAATGCTAACACATTTCTCCATGCCTAAAAATCTCCAACGATAAACGCTCAGATGCTGTCCCAGAGTTTAGAGGTTTGCCGAAGCAGAGACCAAAGCACCAGCGCTATCCTCCCAACTTGAAGAAATAGTTCATCTCCCCCATTTCCATTTTACAAGAGGAAAGAAATATTTACAGAAAGGTGTAAAATCCAGGGGGCCACCTTTCCCCCCTCAGCTCAGTCTCCCTGCACAGCCATGGCTGGGCACACCGGCGGCAGCGCTCACGGCAGGGCGCTGAGGCAGCACAGACAACGTTTTTTTTCCCCACTGGTGCTTCATATTACTACTCTTAGTATCTTGATACGTGTTCCCAGCTACAAATCCGCATCAACAACTCACTCTCTGCGGCACATCGGCACAGCCCCCGAGTACAAGCGCGGGTAGTGTCTGCGGCTGACAGGGCCGGCGTCGCCCCGGCAACCGCGCAGGGCCCCCGGCCCGCCGCCTGCGCCCGACGTGAGGCGGGCAGCAATGAGGGCCGCGCGCCGGGGGAGCCCTCCCGCGGCCGGGCAGGCCGCGGCCGGCCCCCGCGGGCACCGGCTCCGCTGTCCACAGCTTTGGAACCTGGCTGCAAAAACGCGTCCCCGACACAAGCGGGGCGCAGGAGGGTCAGGCTCTGCTGATTTTGCCCTTCCTCGGTGGTGTTTACAAGGCAGAGTTAAGATAAAACTTCTCGGGGAGGAATGTGAGCACCTGCAAAGTCGCTCACCCGGGAAATTATTAGGCCGTGAAAACTAAAATTTGACAAACTGCTAATTCACGCTATTTAACGGCTCTTTAGAATCCGAGTAACAGTGTAAATAAGAAAGATAATAAGATCTGATGAGAGATTAATGTCTGACTGCAGCAGTAATTCCTTTTCAAAGAAATATAATCAACAGATTTATGACGTAGAATGGAGGAGCTATCACAATTTAATGAATAATGCAGCGTGGGCCAAATCCTGCTCCCAGCTGCACGAAACAGTGTTGTTCTAGATACAGAGTAGAAGTTTTACGGAGTTTTAGAGTATTCGATTTTCTAGTAGTGTTCCTTGGCCTGTCGAAGAGATACGCAAAGCTACCTGGTTACTGACAGAAGCTGTACCAGGAACGTAAACTTAAGTAGGAAAAAATTTGAATAAGTATTTGCATCACTTCACTGCAGCCATCCATAAAGCAATCAAAAATTGCTGTGGTAAAGAGAAGCCGGATGAGGAAGGGGCTGAGGGCAGCTGAGCTTCTGGTGCAGCCCCACATGTACCATAGCCAGCATGTGAAGACCACCACCATGTGGGGACCAGTGGGGGAGAAGGGCTCCAGCATCCCCAGGGACCAGCACAGCACGAGGAGCACCTGCAAGGAGTTGGTTTGGGAAAATTTTACATCACCTTGGAGTAACTGGGAATGCTTCATCTGCAGATAATCCACCTTCCAGCAGGAGGACACAGAATCTCCCAGAGGATGACTAGTTGTACGAATTGGAAGGGGATTAGTCTTTCCATAAAATGCAAGGACATTGAGAGGTTAAATGAGGTACTGATAATCAAACGCAGAACTCATACTGTGGGTGTCATTGCACAATGAATCAAATTATCAAGGGATGCAAAAAACAAAGTGATCAGTTGTCTTTAGGCTAATGCCAGAACTCTGTACAAAAATAAGATGAATATTTAAAAGCTTCCATTTGAGAAGAAATTAGACAAAAATCAGATTTATCAAAATCTGGTGGGAGGATTCATGACTGGAGTCTTTAAAATCTCTAAATACATCCAGTCAGGAAGAGCATGCCTAGCTAGGGCTGAGGAAGGGAAAGTGTTATTACTTCGTATTATTCACACACCAGACATCCAGGCCCTGGAATGGAATAAAGTCCTACCTGATACCTTTCTTACAGAGAACCATATTAGATCAGAGAGCAGAATTTAACGTGTGATAAAGGCTTTATCCAAGGTGACATCGGTCTGGAGAACATATGCTAGTTATGCTGCCATTGCTTAAATACCTCTAAAGAAGGTGTAAATCATCACAGCCTGGTTCCATTTGCTGTGTACAGACACAGCTCATGCCCAACAAGACATTTCTAAATGGTAACTGGACATCTTAGTTGTTTCACAGGGAGAAAAAACCCAAGAAACGGTAATTCCATTATTACAAGAGAAGACTGTGTTACTCAAAAAGTCATCCCAAATAAAGGGAAAAGGGAAAGCTGCACTGCAAAAAGTGTCTCTAAAAGCGTAAGAAAAAAAATCCTGACTACATTGCATAAAACTTAAAAGATAGCTGGAAAGCACTAATAAAGAGAACTGTGGCAAATAAGCGAGGCACAGTAATAAAGAACTTGAATCTATCAGTGAAGCATGCATCCATTACTAGATCAGGATTCTTAAAATATCAATAAAGAGACATTAAAATGATTATTCAGTAAGTACTCCTGTTTATAACTGGAAAAACAGAAGATATGCAGATATGCTACACAGTTAATTTAGCGGGGGTTTTATCCCGACAAGTAATTAAAGAAAAACAGTCATCTACTAATGGTGGGTTTTAAAAATGAGCAAAACCTTTCATCCAGTTCTACAAGAATTAGCTGATTTCTAACACATCTTGGTATATCGCAGAAATTCCAGATGACTAATAAAATACACTTTTCAGGCAAAAATTGTGAAGTGCAAGCCAAATGGATTCTGTACCTGCAACTCCTGAGCAAAACAGCAAACAGCTGCCAAGTAAGCAAAGAAATATGGAATTGGAAGAAAAATATTCGTGTCATTCACATGGTTTTATAAACAAGTTTTTAAGTCTTCTCCAAAAAAACCTGCCATCAGCTTTAGTTGACCCAAAAAAAAATTTCTCGCAAGACACTTAATGTTGAAGCACACAATGTTCTAATAAAAAAATAGTACCACACAGAGTCAAAGTGGCACATTTAAACGTGCTAAATGCGCACGTTACTGTGCCAGGCTGACATCTCCAGAAGTCACTGTTAGATAGTCATTGCTCACTAGAGGGGCTGCTGCTAGGGGTCTTTGAACATCTGTTCTTGGTCCTCTACAATTTCATAGTGCTTTTATCAGTAAGTGAGGAAAAAAAAAAACCATACAGACATAAAGCTTAATATACAATGTTTTGCAGAGTTGTGAATACAAAAAGCCTTTACACAGGGCAGTCCCGACTGGAGTCTTGCATGCTGGAAAGCTCCGAAAAGGCCATATAAAGGGATCATGAACTCAACATTTTCTATGAGGTAACACAGATCCTGGTTGTTGCAACAAGTATCAAGATGACGTAGCTAAATGGTATTACGTTTGTATGAAATTTTTATATGATGTTATTCTTCAAGTACTCTCCAGTTCTTCAACAGGTACTTTAAAAGAGTTTTTTTAAAGATAAGGAGAAGGTTAAAAAAATGAAGTTACCCATATCCTGGTTCTTTGCCCTTCTCTGAAGGAAGAACTTCCTTCTAGAAACTGCTAAACCATCTTATCCAAAGAAAAAAATTTATTCTTGACTCTGAGACACTTCTAAAGAGCAAATATTTTGCCTTTGAAATACACCTCATTACACCAGATGGCGTGTGTATCTATATTTTTAAATGTTCCTGAGGATGAATACTCCCACATATTCCTTACAATAGCACCTTCATCACTATTCAGATCATCAAGACGCACTCAGAGGCACACAATTGCCAACTTAGTCATGCAAAAGAGTAGCAAAGTGGAGTAATCAGGAACAAAAAATGCCATTCAACTGCCTAAAACTCTTGTGCTTGTTAACATCTCTAGTAGCAGCACTACTATTTGGTACTCAACACTTCTACCAAGATCTAGAAACCATACGAAAACCTACCATACCAAATATAAGGGAGCTTTAAAGTTGTACATATTTATCCAACAGACTGGAAGGACTCCTCCTAGTTAGTTCATGTTTTATTAATACATTTAACACATCTAATTCTTAGAGGAATAAAGCACAAGGTTCTTATTGCTATGCTCTGGGCCACCCATTGCTTCCCTGCCACTTCCATAGCTACTGGTGGTTGTGGTTCAGTTATCACTTGTGCAGTGTAACCCCAGTGACATAAATGGATTCCTGCCTGGTTTACAACACAGTAGGAGACAAACAAGCCTTATGGTCAGATTTTCAGCTGATCTCAATGAAGCTTAGTTATTCTGCATGGGCCTATGCAGATCTTTCAGCAGAGAGATCTTGACCTATCTCCTTCACTCAGCAACAACGCCATTTTAATTTTTTTTTTTTTTTTTAATCTACGTTTTGCCCTGAAGTTTGTACAAATTGAATATTTTGCTGGTACGGTAACTCCTCTATCATGTCAACCCTGCCGTAAACTTTTTCTCACCCCATTGTGAGCCTTAGTTTGAAAGCTATATTAGAATGAAGGTGTCTTTGCTCTAAATTAAACTTATAAACTAAAACTAAACCACAGACAGCAACTCCCACAGAGACCTAGAATACTAACCTAAACCACAGTCAATACTATTTTCTTCCATAGTTCACCAAGTTGTCAGCACAAACTAATCACTCAATTGCATACATCATACCTGACAAACTTGCCCTACAAGACCAAAGACATTTCCTCTGAGCCTGAAATGCCAGGCTGCCAGTCCTTAGCAATATTACTAGGGCCACATTGGAAATGGCCAAAGAAACACATCCATTGCTTTCAACACCGCTTACTGGCGCTTTACTATTTAAGCAGATTATTCATCTCACAGCATAATGCCTCCTAGCTCTCTGTCCCTCAAATACAGATAAATGCATAAAATCCACAGAGAACTGAGCACATAAGCTCTAGCATGCAGAACTCTACAACACTTCTGCCACGTCCACTAGAAGAGGATCAAAAATGACAGTAAAGGAGAAAAAGTCCAGTATTTTTTGTTCCCTGAATACTCTTGCACACGGTAAAGAAACAAGATCACCAGGCAGCTGGTTATAGCTTTTCAGATTCTTAGGAAGAATTTCTATTGCCTTGAGCGCTGCCATAAGGTTAATTTAGGAAGGATCAACTGAGAAATAGGAATGATTAACAGAAAACTGCCATAGTTAAATTCTTACCCATCATATTTCTTGTCTAGAAATACATTTCTACAAACCTGCACTAAATAATAAAGGAACATTATCAGGAAAAAAATTAATTTCTACCATCACTATGCATTTTTCTTTTCAGTAACTTCTTGAATTGAGGACCCAGAGATAATCTCTACCTTCATCTCGCCTTGTCTAGTTTGTGCTGCAACAGTAGTGTTGTTTCAAGACTCTTCAGGTTTTTTATTTAACTAGCAAAAGATGCAGAAATGCAACACATCACAGGACATGGGACAAGAAAAAGAGCTTTGAAATTGTTATGCCTTTAAGAAGGCGGCTGAGTAATAATGCTGGTTAAATTATGCAAGGAACACTGCCTTCTCCCACAGACACATTTAATATCTCCTGAGAATTGGGGTATTACATAGTCGAATGGAAAATGTGAAGATTCTTTTATAAGATTTCTTGGTAAAAATGCTCCTGGAGGTAGTAACAGTTCCATAGAGAAGAATTCAGTGAGAGATAATTTTTCATATCCATAGCATCAGTTTTAAAAGGGAAATTAAGTTCATAACTTTTTTTAAAAAAAACCCAAACCCCAATGATTTGGAATGTATAGCTCATTTCCAAGTCCCAGCCCCAAAAGGAGCGGTCCTTGTTTGTGCAGCACTTTTCAGACAAGGTGCTGCATGCCTTCATTCTGCACTGACACAATTTTTCTGCTTTTTCAGCCATGGCACTTCTACCATGTTGTGAAGCATTTTCGCTGAAGCCTTTCAGGGAGAGGTTCAGTACACAAAACTCCCTCTCACCCAAAAACAGAAATGCTGAGCTACGACGGCAGCTTGGAGCAGAATTTCTATTTAGTTGTTTATTTTTCCTCAGTGACAGAATATATTCTGTTCTGGCGTGCCTTCCTCTGTCTCCTCAAGATGTGCTACAGACACATCTTAGATCTTAATGGAACATATTCACTGAACAACGCTGTAGACAGGAGTCTAAAGAAAAAAGCTGTGGAAATCTGAACTAAAGGCCTGTGAAATGTTACCAAAGGTCCAGACAATTATCCTTTCTCTGCATGTGAGCTGAGGCCTCTCTGTCTCTTCAAAGGACCCTGCACCAACTCTGCAATATGTTGCAGAGATCCGAGTGTCCTTTAAAGATACTTAGTTGTGGATACTCTCATCTTCAAGAGCAGCATTTCTTATCTACCCTACCCCTTCCCAGAGGCGCACAACGTAGAGCTGTACAATGATCAATGAAATGTCTGGTCGTGCAAAATTTACTGGCAAGATAGAAACAAGCCATGGGTATTTCGATAGGAACAGCAGCACAGAGCAGGAGAGCTTACAGCAGCTTTTGGAGAAGAGAACTGCAAAATGTAAGGAAGGAGAAGAAAGAGGAAGCGAGGGTTTCCAGGGACCATGCTGGGGTTGAATCACACTGATAATTTATTTGAAAAGAAAGGGGGTGGGAAGGGGAACAGCAAAGGGAATCACAGCACTGCGGAAGAAAGTGGCAAATTTCCACTGACTGTAACAGGCAAGCATTCAGCCCAAGCTATCTGAACGAACCCTTTAAACCAAATTTACATCCCTGCTGCTGCGGTTACTCGAAAAAAAATACAGATGATCTCGTTTTTCATGAAAAGGAAAGCCAAGTTAAATATAATTCCATTTCACTCATATTTGTTAAACACTAACAACATGAGTCATTACACAGTTGAAAAGTCACTAATAAGAGTTGGAAAACTCCCACAGAGCAGGACTCAGGTAATCATTATTAGTAGTAAATATTAAGGAAAATATGAACTATAATCTATTATTAGAATAGGACTGATGCAAATGCAAAATATGGCAAGTCAAAAGCGTTAGGTGGGTCATATTGATGCAAGTAATGACACTACAAATTGAAAAGAAAGGCAAGGAGAGTCACTTTGTAAGAAAGAAGATGCTAGCACACATAAACGAGTACTGACGCAGTATTCTTCGAAATCAATAGATGCTTTGAGCATGCTGTGAATCCAGTACTAGATGCTAAGGGCAGCAAGACCAAAAAAAAAGGAAAATGTGATCTTAAAAGGCAAATCTGTTTTCATTTATGATGCAACTGGAGAAGGTGAAGCTTGCATTTTGCAAGACTGATGCCTAGATCCCAGGGAAGAACCCAAGGCAAGCGAAGTATCTCTGATCTGTATAAAAACCTGAAATGGATTGACAAGCAACTGGTCCTTATTAAAACCAAATGATTCATCACTAAACATTAAAAATTAAATCGCCACATATGCCAAGGCTGTTGCTATCCTGAAATTACACTCATGCACTCATGCACGTGCACATTAAAAACTGAGGTTGTATGCAGAGAGAGACATGGGGAGCAGGTTAGGACAAGACTATTTTGATTGAATAGGACATTTTAACAGAAAAAATATTAAAGAGCTAGAAAAATTTCACTTCCTTTCATGTAATGTAGTCAGCCCTTTTGCTTTCTTTCCAATATCTCAAAATGAATAAGAAATGCAGCTGATACAGGTAGAAAATATGCTGCTGTATTTAAAAGAAATTAAAACATTCACTCAATTTTAATTAGCCCAATTATTTCTTACAAAACCTGGCTCACCCAAGTGTGCATTAAGAAAAGGGGTTTATATTAATGTACATCTGTCATAAACAGTACAAGAGGAAATTACAGAATATATTTGCATCTTTTTCAGGACTGCTGTAAAATCAGAAGAAAAAGGGAATTATTGATGCATTCAAACAGTGTGCATCTTGCTTTGTAATGTAATCTGTTTTTCTTTTTCTCAACACCTACACAGCTTATGCTCCTAGCTAGTACAGTTTAAAGAATAAATATGGACCCGTGGTATCAACTTCCAAAGAACAACTTGTAAGAAGCTGTTTGCAGATTTGCATTTTGTTATTTCAGATCACAATAAGTTCAAGTTTTTGCTTCTTGAGACACTTAAACCAGCTGAAAAGATTTTTGCTGTTTCTCGAGTTCATATCTAAAGGTCCAATACAGCTGCTCTACCTGTCAAC
The DNA here is from genome assembly GCA_009769605.1 of Bucorvus abyssinicus. Lineage (NCBI taxonomy): Eukaryota > Metazoa > Chordata > Aves > Bucerotiformes > Bucorvidae > Bucorvus > Bucorvus abyssinicus. The sequence goes on along the minus strand of CM020035.1, from coordinate 6,019,700 downwards.
GTAATTCTTTCCCTGCAGACTTTTATACAGGAGTCAGGAGCTATGAAAACACATACAGAATAGAAAACAACATTTTCTCCTGGAAATGAAAATGCCTGTTGCAGTGACTGTATCCATGAAAATCCCACAAATATGCAAAGCAAGACAAATCAGAGAGAGGGGCAGCATGCACGCTGATGATCCTTTATATTCCAGGGAACTGCCATGTGGGAATATGCTTAACTTGGAATGAACAGTGAGTTTTTCAAACCATTCTTGAATTCACTTTCTTAAAACTGCACATAACCCCAAAACATTTCTGAAATGCAAAGGGAGACCATGGTCAGCAAAATCAAAGCCGCATCTATGATCTCACATTCGCCAATGGCACAACACAGATAAGCACGTGCAGCGTGACTGATGCATTGCCTCAGCATCAGCCACAAGAAATGTTAAGCCACACCTCGAATGCTGTTGAACAGAACTTACCCCTGAGGGGCCACATATCAGGGGAGGGCTGGGAGTGGAAGGAGAGGACAAAACTTCATGGAAGGAACAAAAGAAGGAAGAAATGGCCAGGTGGTCAACTTCAGTCAAGTGTTTGCTAAATGAAGAGGAGTATTGTCTGCTGTGCTGCTGAGACAACTGGAAGGCTGAGTAGCCCAAATTCAACTCCTGCAACTATGGGCTCTCTTGTAACTGAGAAGCATTTCCCCAAAGTAAACGAAGCGTAGTCAGTACTTATGGTCCTCTTCATTTAACTTTGTTTTGCAACAACTTCGAGCAGCATGCTTATGAATTAAGCACCAGTCTTTCCCCAAATGGGAAAAGTGATTTTTAAATGAAGTGACTTACTAGAGGTAGCTTATACAGACAAGTCACACAGCGAGATAATAGCACAGCCAGAAAAAGCATTATATGGGTCTTCTGGGACCAGGTTGGTAGGGATGAGTTTGTACAGGAACAGCAGCTCACTAAAACTGAACCCAAGCGGGGAGGGACACTATCCTAATGAAACACTAGGCTACCAGTCATCCTTACCTGTTTAAGCATGGACCTAAAAGACAATCAATTTATTCGGCATTTCCAAGTGCTCCAGGACTCCTCCCCTGATGCTCAGTTTGGCACAGTTTGTCAGTCTGTAGGAACATTTTCTACCATCTCCAGTTGAGGATAGTCCTCCTCATTCTGAAGGGGAATAACCTGCTCATAGCTAGGTGTGCTTTTGTCAGCTCCCAATTAACAGCCCAGAGTATCTAAATCATCACCGGGAAGCCTGAGACCAAGGAGTCCATTCCAGAATACACCTGCACAGCCTGTTCCTCAAGGCTGCCATGAACATTCACTTTAGCAATACTTCAGATCTCGCTACTGGATTTCTTACAACTTTCGTTTGAATGTACATTCAAAAACACACACCAGCTATAGCAAAAGAAAAATAAGTAACAACAAAATCATCTTAATACTTTAAAATCTCAACAAGTTCCTCTGCAAAGAGGATCATGCCTCACACAGGCTTGTCACACTGCTTACTGCTTTTCTGGAAAACATTGAAAGGTTGCACTGGTGAAGACAGTATAAAAATGTCCAAACTGAAGAGAAGGGTCTCTTCTAACTCCCATTATGCCTCCTAACATCACATAATTGCTCTTTGTAAGTACGCATTCCCAGTAATTACGTAGAAGATATCTACTTTAAAAGTGCCTATATGTTTTCATGTGGAACTATCACAGTACCTGTATCCCTGTCAGTGTTTTAAAAAATAAAATACGAGGAGGGAATAGGTGCTTTTTTTTTAAATTAAAAAAAACCCTCAGAATTTTCACCTGCACGTTTAGAAAATTTCTGTAATCTGATCTATGCAATAAATCTTATTTCCTGGCTGCTTCTAGTACAGATTAGATGCTATTCCTTTAAACTTACCTTGCATCTTGTAGGCAATACAAGGCCAGTAAAACTGCTTTTACACAACTTGTGTAGTTCTAATATTATTATTCTTCTAATCAAGACAAAAAGTATTCTTACTGCAAGCTCCCTCTCATTCAGTAACAGAATTACATACATTTTTAGAATTATGATGGTGCTTTGACTGTAGTAGGTTTCTTTTTCTAAACTGCTTAGAAATGAAGGAGTGAAGTGTAATAGGGATGGAGTGTGCAAACTCTAAAACCACACTTCAGACATGTTTATCTAAATGGTACTCGAATACAAAGAGACCCCTTGATGAACATAAATATCTACCCATGTATTACTAACACATGCATTTGACCCAAGCCAGGTTTTAAAACTGCTAGAAGCTATGTCAGTGGGTTTGCTTGCAAAGCTGGTATGTTAAATTGTTAACGTTCACTGCTTTTTTCTGGGGCTGTCCTACAAGTTAAAAAGGTGTTGATAAAGAAAGAACCTTTACACCTATAGCCCAAGGTTGCTCAGAGAAAGGGCATTTCTCCCATGAGGAATTAGATTGTACTCCCAGAAAAGCAAAAATGGACAAGAACATATACCATGATTAATCCTAAAATTTATATAACTTAAACAGAGCTGTACAAGAGGGAGCCTGTCCTGTCTGTGGCAGCACACAGAGCTTGAAGTACGTGCTAATAGTCCAATACTTTTACCTCTTCATCACTGTGTGATGCTTCTTGGCAACTCCACAGCTCTGCGTGTTTCACACACTGCAGAACGTAAGAATGGAGGGGAAAAGCTACATCACACAAAAGAAAAATCAGATGGCAGCTGTGCCAACTTACAGCAAGAAAAGAGAATTAGATAAAAATCTGAGAAAGGCACATTCACAGATAAGGAAGAAACATGGAAAATAAGAGCAGAATTTGAACAAAATGCAAAGAGGTAATGGAGAAAATAAATGCATCTCTGTTGATGGGTGCAAGCAACAAAGAAGAATTTGTGGTCAGAGGGGCAAAAGGTGGAAGACAACAGACAAAGTGCAGATGTAGGAATAAAGGAGCAGGTGGAAGCAACACAGGAGGATTCTGCAGTGTTTCTTTGATATCAGTGCCATGACTACGCAAAGCAGGAAATGATGAAACCAAATGCTTCTATTCTCACATCAGCCAAGGCAGAGACCTCTACATTTCTCTAGCCCAGTGCTGCCGCCCTCGTATAGACCACTGCAAAAGACAGGCAGCTTTCCTAGTACCGGATAGCTTAGCTGGGAAACCACAACTGGCCTTCCACTGGTGGAGAACAGCAGCATTCTCAGTGAACAACCAGTCACAGCAGAGCTCTAACTGGTTGCTCCAACAAACTTGCTACTACATGCTTTTTTAAACTTAGCATAGGGGTGACGAGTCTTCAACACCTACTACCTCACTGCCCAGGTGTGAATCCGTATACTACCTGCTGCTGGCTCACAAATTTCTTCATCTCCATTGACTGCATTCCCCAGTATTGCTACTTCACGCAAGCGATAATCCTGTCTCTTGCAAAGACCATATATTTTGTCTGTGAGATTATTCATTTCTTATCAGTCCTGTGTAGAGAGTGCTTTTATCAGTCACCTTGTGCTGGGATAAAAAAATATCTTGTTGGCAGTTGATCTAGAGAAAGAATTAGAAGAACCACCTCAAAGTGGCAGGTTACTCTGAAGTTTGATCAGCTAACGTAAATAATACAGACCCAGCTGACTATTTCTGCAAGCTTGTAGCTCCAGGAAACGTGTGAGGCAAAAGATAGAATTCCTCTGAGAAGGAAGGCAGGGAAGGGAACATTGGGGATTATAAAATTGTGCTCTTTGGTCCTGGAAAACGACTTTCATTACTTCCTTTCTTGCTAGTGATATTTTTCACTTTTCTAGAAACCCTTTACAGGTCCATACAAGGGTAAAATTAACACTTCAGAGTAGATTACATCAAGCTCAGCTAATGAATGAAGGTACTTGGTTACTAAGAGCTACTCTGGCATCACAAAATAAAACTGCATTGCTTAAATTTACTTCTGTCAGGGTAAGTTTTGTTAAATCTACAGTCCACAATAAGGCAGTGAAGGGACAGGACTGAGAAGAGGTTAAAGTCATCTACTTATGAGAAGTCATTTAATAAAAAGTAAATTGTAATAGTAGCTGGAGGGAAAATCAAATATAAGAAATGAATTCAGGCTCTGCGATCGAAACTGCAGTTCCATTGATTAATGTCTGCTAAAATAAACTGCTGGACTGTAGACTTTCTCATTTATTGTCTTCGCCATGTTCTGGTTGCTATGATAGACTTCTAAAGATATGTGGCAATTACTTATCTGAGAGCTGCGGGCAGGCAAAGGACAGAACAAACAAAAAATCCTAATTAAAAAGGATTATTAACATATAACCCATATTGAATGATTCTTGTGCCTTTACAGAACAGCTCTCAGGAAACCTTTGCACTCATTGACAGTAAAATTCTTATTCTGCCCCATCGGCATAGCAATTTCCCTGTCCCCTGATTAGACAGGGCTGAGCATGTTCAGCAGACACAGCATCTAGGAATTACTGAATAAGCAGAGGTGGAGTCACATTTTGCACAAACAGGAGCAGAAGCAATGAAAAGCTCAAGGCTGTTATTTTAGAGTACTGGAGCACAGGCACCCCTACAAATCTGTAAGAACAGGCATAAGTTTCCTCTTCTCCTGTTCTCCATTCAGCGCCACCCCTACCACCATTAAACACCATTCCAACCAGCTCCGACCAGTACTTCCCAAACCCTCAATGCACTCACCAACCTGCCCAGAAGCAGCACACCATCATCCACCCTGCAAACAAACCAGCTCTGGGTCAGCCAGGCTGTATGACACTGGGCTCCCAGCTCCAGTTAGTGCTGGAAACAGGCAGAGGCAAACCAGGCTCCTTTGTGCAAATCCACGTATTTGTGCCCTAACCCCTGGTCAGCTCCACCTGCGTTAACGGGCATGAGCTGGGCCAAACGGCTGTCAGCTGAGGGCATAGGCTGAAGGTAAGGGCGATGTGCAGGTGGAAGTCCTGGCACCATTTAGGCTCTAGGAAGTTTATTCCCATTGATGATGTCAGCGAAGAAGACTTACTTTACTTCAAACCCCTTGTTAGCTTTGCAGTGTGTTTAGGTGAAAACAGCTATAAATGAAGCACTGGAAATCACGGAAAAATGAAACCTTATAGACCGATTACTTTTGGCATTACTTTTCCAATCAACACTCTTTTAAACTGAAGTCGTGAGTTTAGAGATATCCTTAAGTAATTTAGGAAGCTTCCTACCCATGTGCAACATGTTCTCCCAAACAAAAGATCTCCCAAATAATCTCCTAAGATTGTTTAAGAAAAAAAATGGAATGTTTTGAAGGCTGAATTTTAGCTCTGATTTGATATATACCTAATTTCCTCCAGGTTGTATTTACTTCCTTGCGTTCAAAGGAAGTCTTGTAGTCTCCAGTGAGCCACAGTGCCATTATTTTTTGTATGACTGTATTAGGCTTTGCTCTTAAGAAACAACAAGTAGTTGTGTTTCTAAACAAAGATAATTCTAAAAATTGCTGTGTTCAGGCATCCAAACAAGGGGAATTTTATCATATTACTTCTAAAAAACTTGCAGGAACAATTTCCTGTGAAAGCTCATTATTTAACACTACAGATTAATGAACAATATTTCCCTTACATTTTAACAATTTGCATTGAGTTGTTGCGTTGGAAAAGTCACCAGATTGTTGTGGAACCAACCCTTATTCGAAAGAGTTATCAACATCATTTTGGAAATTAAAAACCCTAAAATATAGATGCTGAGTCATAGCACAGATGCCCCGAGGTTTTCAGTGAGCAGCTGTAGCATTTGGAGAAGAGCGATGCCTTCATTACCCAAAACCACACAGCGTCAGCCATTTGCTGGGCACCCTCTTCCTGCATCTGAACAAAAAAGTGTTTTCACGAATGCAGTTGAAAATTTCTTGTATTTGAACACATGCTACGCCGATGCCCTCACAAAAGCAAAACTAGAACTTGTGAGACATGCACGTATGTAAATGCACACATATATATATGCACATCTATGCATGTGCATTTGCACAGCGAGGTGCCACTGTTCTCACTGTTCTCTTCTCCAGGATGTCATATTGTTGTTGCTTTAGTTGAGACCATCCGAGGACAGAAGTGCAGTAAGATCTGCAAGGAAAGTTTTATTAGAACAGGTGATGTGGTGTGGTGAGAAAAACACGAGACTTGTTTCAAAGTTCGTCTTCAGTTTTGGTCCAGAAGCAGTAATCTCCAAGCGAAACGTGGTTAGGACAAATTGTTCACCTCCTACTAAATTGTTTAAAGAATTCAGAAAAAGACATGTTAAGTATTCACAGAAAGGACTAGAACAAGATGATCAGGAATTTGGTCCAACGGGACAGGGGAAAGAGACAGGAAATTGTTACCTCTGGTATACAAAAAATTAATGGAAATCAAAATTATCATGTGCAATAAAACCTCTGTTGAGTCCGTGGTTTTAGGGTCCAAGAGATGTGAATTATACTCCTAACACAGCCTCTTGAAGGTATTTTGTAGATCTTCCCTAAGGGTTTGTAAGAGGCTGGAAATGGAGTTGTTGGTTTGGGAAAAATAAGATTTTCATATTTTTTCACCAGTGGTCCGTGTGAATTCATTTTAATGGGCAGGGATTCTTTTCACCCACAGTTTCCCTGAGGACATCTGGTGCACTGGATGAAATATGTTGGCGTCTGAGACAGAGTGAAAGAGAATCCATGAATTTTGATGGTTGTGTTGTGAGAACGATTTCTTACAGTGGTAGTGGAAATGCATTTGCAAATTTTATGCTTGTTGCTCTGCATGAGCTGGCTTCTTCTGGTATGTGGTGGTCCTCAGCAAGTTTGCTTGTAATGATGACTTTCACAAGCCTGTTATGCATTTGAAAGCTGTGAAGAGAAATTCGAGGAAAATATCATTCAAGGTATGGTGCTTCTCACATAGGCTGTTCTGGAAGAGTTTTCTCGGGTAAATACCCGTCTTTGTCATGAAGTTGATAACATGAATTTCCTCATAGTAACTGTGGCGGTGTCCAGCAGCGAGACTACACATCAATGCCCCTACATCCTCAAAACAGCAACAGCCCCCAAACCACAGCAAGAGCCCATGCTTTTGGAACATCGTCATTTTCTCCCCACCGGCTCCATAGGAATTTTTCCACAAGCAACCTGAATTTTGTATCACGTTTTTTTATGTCCTCATCACCATCTGTTTTCCTGAGTTCTCTAAATGTGTGTGTCAATAACCTGTGAGACCCTTGAGAAGATCAGATATATTTATCTATGGACTTTGTACAGCTATTTGAACTGCAACATCTTCATGTTCTCAGAGTCACAGGAGGTTCATCAGCACCCTTGATTAACTGAAGATTCAGGTGATAAAAACCCAAATGACACTGGCTGCTGCATTCTTAGTGCGTTCAGACAGATTTTAACTGCAGTAAAAGACTTTCCAAAGACCTCAGTCCTGCTGTCATCCATGGATCATATGGATGTGAATATTTACTTGCTGAACAACTCAGCTGGAGACTGCAAAAGAGAGTGTGGTGAAGATATCTGCAGGACTAGGCATCCTTTAGAGAGACAATGATGAACTTGGGTGGCTGTAAGACAAGGGATGGAGATAGACAATAGCAGAAAATACTGTCCACCATCACCCCTGCTGATGAAGGAGCAATAAGAAAGGAAGCTCAAAGGCCTGTAGGGACTTAAGAGATTCATAAAGAATGCTTCTTCACAGGAAATAATTTCACAGGTGGGAAGAGGGCTTGAATGGACACAACCGAGACTTGAACTTCCACTGAAAACTAAACAAGCTCTTCCTTCGTGAGAGTGGCTTGGGAGAGCAACGAAGAAGTAACTTTAATATACATCAACCGCAATACTATTGTTCAATCTACAAACCTTTTCTACAGTGAAATCAAGACACCCATATCAATTTACAACACTGACATTTGAATCTTACTTTTGAACATGGTGATGATAGCAGAAATTTCCCTGCTGATTTTAATGGAGCTGGCATTGCAGAAATAGGATGAGGTTTTGTTCCCCCTACTATTCATTAGGAAAAAACCCTACTTTATTCAGTGTTAGACTGATGTGACAAATTATATAAGAAAACAGTGCCACTGAATAACAGTGAAATTATATATATTGCTTTAGTTATAACTACGCTTCATAATGTGTTTTATCACAATTTGTTAGAGCAGCATCTGTTACAAATTTACTAAAACAATTTGAATATCCTCTTCAATGAGCTGAAGAACCGAGCTCCTCCTATTAATCATGAAATATGTATCAAGGAATAATTTATAAATGGTACCTTTATTCAAAGAGCTGCCAATTAACTAAACAGTCACTGCATTCACAAGTGTATCAGTCACCTCTAAACTTTCAATTTTTATCAGGCTTTTAAATACAGAGGCATAGAAATTGAATGAAAAGTAGGTTTTTTAGCATAACAGCTTCGTACTGACTGATATTCTCTGGCATCACTGACAGTTTCCTCAGGAAAAGCAATTCTGAACCCTTTAATGTAAAAAATATATATATTCCTATTTCACACCCCACAGCGTTTTAAAGATAATCGTAACCGTACACTGTACATACAGTAAAATAAAAATAGGTACTGTGTACCTCTACAAAAGAAGTAAAGTGAGCCTAACTGACTGTTTCTGCTCCAAAAAAGACTATATCCTGTGGTTTGGTATTTCTAGAGATTTCTTCTTCTGCAACCCCGGTAGAAAGCTGTAATTTTTTTCTGGGGCCATGCCCTCTCCCAGTCTTCCAACTGCATAACAACCTGTGCAATTACATGCACAGTTCTCTCTTGCAGTCCCACTCACCACAGTGAGATGTTTACTTCGAAACCAGTGTAGAAATGTTTGTACAGCAAGTCACAAATTCAGGAAACATCTCTTTCCTACTTTGTTTCAAGTAAAAAGACAAATAATTGCAATCAGCTACATTAATTCCAGATTAAAACTGCAACTGTAAATCACAAAGGGTCACATTTAATGGTGACATAAACAGAAGTAAAAATTATCTGCATACATTTTTAATGTAAATTGTTTTATTTGCATGTCCAGAAAGAAGGAGGAATGGGAGCAAACAAAAAAGGCCATCAGCTGTCTGGCCTTAAAGCTTGGTGTTGGTTTCCTTTCCCTTCTACAGAAAAGCCCTCTGGCCTCTCAGCATGGAAGCTGAGCTAACACTGACCTCCTGATGTGTAAGATGCAGCTGCGATATTTCGCTAATTGAAAAACATGCTCAAATGTGCATTAGTAAATTTGGAAGAGATTGGGCTATAACTAGGTGCTATTCACACCACCCCTGAATTTAGCCCCCAACGTTTTCCGGTTTTTATTGGCAACATCAGTTTGGCAACGCTACAAATTTAACATTTATTTTATCCTCCAGTTTTCATAATCAGGCCATTTGGATTAATGTGGAATACCTGTTATTGCAAAATATTCACCAAATACATACAGCTCAAAAACATTAATTTTGCAAGTGCATCTGTTGCAATTTCTTCAGCTTCTTCAGCTTACATTAATGTACGTTAACCTGGAGGGTGTTATCATGTGTAAAAAAATGTGCAAGGTTATAGTTTTGTGTAGACACGAACCCATAATGTATATTTGTGAGTAATGGTTTATGACTACACACACAAATAAAAATACATATCCATATCCAAAATAAAAACATTCTTATCACGTACGTACTTGGTGAAAGACAGTGATTAGGCTGGGATAAGGGGAATGCAATTCCCATGTATTATTGTTCTCACAGTATGGAACAATTTAAAAAAAAAATAGCAGAGAGCCAACAGCAAAAGCACCCAAAGGAACAACAAATTCTTGAGCATATGAAGAGAAGCCAAACAGAAGATGCATCTACTTCAGCTTGTAATACAACTTCATTTTAAAAGAAAGATATAAATGAAAAGTCAGTGAATGTGCAGATTGGTAATTGAAAATCTCTGTAATTACCCTGGTTACCAAGGGATTTGTCATCTATTTGTACTCAAAGATGTTGGGTTTTAAAACCAAGGCAAAATTATAAGAAACTATTAGGAAGCACTTTAAGATAATATTTTAAAGTATGTAATAAGAGTAAGGAACATCTCTGATTTTATGTCCTATAACATCACCCAAACCGCTTCAATTTTATTTCCTGCAGTGCCTACAAACTACAGAGGCAGTGCATTTTCATGGAGACTTTGTCTGCGTGGCATCCATGACACACAACGATTTTAAGCCGCTGCTGGGGTTTTATCTAACAGGGAGAATGACACCTTACAGGCATTTCCAAGCTCACCACTGAACATTCCCACCCGTGCCGCACATTACTGTATGAGAGGAGTGATGATAATTGTTGACTCAAAATTATTTTTTAATGGCCGCTTTGTAACTTGGAATTTTAAAATAATTTCAACCATTTTCAATATAGTCACAAGCAGTGAGTGGAGGAAACCCTGTAAGAAAATGGTGTAAAAGTCTTTCCTCTGATTCATTCGTACTTTAAATAGCTTAAATTAACAGATGCTGGGACTCTAAGCATGTTTCCCTGAGATCTTTAGTCATGCAACAGAGCCAAATAAGTGAACTAGATTGAACCTCCATCAAACTAAAGTTAGTAACAGGCTAGAGGCTAAAATCATGTCCACTGTCCCTATCAGCACACAGCTGATGTACGTGCTAAACTGATGGCATATGAAAACAAAATAATTTTCATTCTTAAAATCCATTTACCAAACAAACTAAGTACTCAGCTCACACCAGTAAAATCCTCACTAGCAGCAGTAAGGCTTTGTGAAGAAGGTAGATCTTGATGGAGATACCCTCAGGCAATAGGCTGAGCTTCCAGTGTTGACGCAGGATGCAAGGGGCAGAGAATAGCACTGTTTTAAAGAAAGCCCTGACGCACACCACCAGAAAGCACAAATCAAAAGAGCCCTGATGGAAGGAATCTGTAAAGACACAAAGAGCGATGGAAATCCAAGATGACTTTATAAATCTTATCTAATTTCTAAAAGGTCTGAGTATGTCACCAAGGTGTTAAGTACCTGCTAACCCTCCTGATACGGTTAAACTCCTAACATCACCAGGACTACTGTCCGTTCCACATGCACCCTGCTTCTTGCCGTGTCCATTCCTCTCTCTTACCTTTTATACCCTTCAATTTCTTAGTCTCCTCATTTTAATTCCTCTGTTGTTTTTTTTTTTCTCCCTACCTTGTCTGTTCAGCTCGAGCTCACAAAGCGCAACAGTACGGAAAGCTATAAGCCATTCCTTTTCATTGAGTTCCTTCCTCTCAACCTCTTTGTATTCCTTTGGACTTCTTTTCTACCTTGAATTGCAGAAATGGATAAAATTAAAGAAAAAAGGGCATTAACAAGAAGGAGAAATACCCACACTTTTCTAGCCATGAAAATACTTCCGTGACTATTTTCCCTGGGATCCATCAAAAGTGCCTCTTTGCAAATTCCTGTCACTGAAGGATTAAGACAGTGTGATCCAGATGATGCTGAATATGATGCTGAAAACAAAATGTACAGAGTAAAATGACTTCTAGCTCTGACAGATGGCAGATTTTTTTCCTTTTTATGATTATTCTTTCTAAAAAATACACAGTTTTATACTACAGAAAATTAATAAACTGAAGAAGAATGTATTTTAAAGTTAAGTTTTTATGTAAAGGGAAGAAAAGTGAAGTAATTAGCTTTTGCTTTTGTGATTGAGTTGTATTTTGTACAGCTACCCAGACCTCTCTTGGGCAGCCTGTTTGCTCGGTAAGGACAATGACATTCTGAAGTTATCATTTCTCATTCATTTCACTGAATGTCATTCTTAGGGAGAAGGGAAATTAAGTGATTAAACAGGAGGAAGACTGAGCTGTCACTGGGAAATTAATATTTTCAAATTAACTTTAGACAAAGGATGCATAAAATCTAAGCTGTGTTAATGAAAACAAGCAGTTTCTCCGTAATAAATATGCAAATCAAGCCATTGATCTATCAGTGATTATGACAGTCTAATGTCTCAGAAAAACTTGCTGTGATTCCAAGCAACATGCATGCAATGATGAATACACGTGGTAGCAGATCAAGATGGTAATGCATAACTGAGTACTCAGAATGCTTAAAAAACCCCTTTTTATCAGGTAATTTTTAATATAAATAGCTTCTAAATGCAAGAGCTTTATCTGTCACTGTTAATTAAACTTGTACTTTGTCAACATACAATAATCCCTTTATTATAGTAAAAGCCACTACATTTCAAACCACTCACAAATTGCAAACCATAATTGCTAGGATTATTTTATTTCCAAGTGCAGCCAGCAAGGCCACCTTAAGATTCAACAATGGGGAGATAATTTTGGAATGTAACCATAGCTCTATCTCACAGTCCATTGGCTTTAGTATTGGCAGCAGACAAGCTGTAATTTTTCATTTCCTAATTAGATTTAGCCATTAATTTAACTGTTCTATCATATTGGCGGGATGGAACAACCCTGTTTGTTTTCTTTTCCTCATTGTTTTTACTAAATACTGTATGATAAATGCAGTAAATGAGAGAAAAAACACCAGGATCTGAATATCCAAAAAGACCTAGAGACTTGCACGCATGTCATGTAACTACCAAACTCCCAAACTGCAACCCGTGGCACGTTAAGAGGTATTTTCTGGCAGCACACGTGGGGAAATTAGGCATTCCGGGAGGGATTCACAGTATCTAACACACTCAAACAGCTCCTGGGGAACGCTGAAGCGACGAAAATGCCGTAAATCCCATCTCCCCGTAAGGCTCAGGTGCCTCGCCCTGGGCTGCCAACATCAAACAGGAATTCAGAGGATCGACATCCTCTGTGATTTAGGGAGCTGGCAGACAGGCTCCGGGTGCTTAACTGAACCTGTGCAAGACGTTAATGCTCCACGCCGGCCCTCCTCAACCTCCCTGTTAGATGCTGCCATTCACAGAGCAGAGCCCTATTGTTGGGTTGGGTGAATGTTTCAAGACCAGTTCAATAACACGTCGAACAGATTAGTTTAAATCACCTTTAATGCTGGTTCAGGCTAACCTGGCTGACTCTGGATTGACAGGGAGTCAGAACGTCTGCTTTGGAGGCGGTAATCACTTACAGGGAAGAGGTAACCACACAAAAAGGTAGCGTAGCGGTTACTTCTTAAATTGCTACAGCCAGACCCAAAATAATCCTCTACCAGTGCATTTATGCACCTAAATCATTCTTTTCAACAAAGTGAGCCAGGGTCATTCCTACAAGAAAAAAGGACAATGGGAGGAAGCAATACGAGCCACTTTTCTTTTACACACTCTCGAGAAGAAGAGGTAAATGTTCCACATTGTTCTCAGCATGAAAAGGTTCAAACTGGCATCTTTCACCTATTTCTGTAATGCTCCAACCACCCGCTCTTGGCCAGAAGCCAAGCTCTGGCTCTCTGCAACCGTGTGGAAAGCACCTCTAGGTGGAGATTAACTGGAACCGAAGAGGGGCAGAACAGTATGTAACCTGGGGGTTAGAACACCTATTTACAACATGCAAGAGGAGGGGGTTGGGTGCTGATCCCTCTTGTGGTCATAATTTTTACATGGAGGATTTTACCCAATGGTGGTTTAAACCATACTTGGATTAATAACTGGACCGAGATCTCTGCTGACCCCGGTGACTGCCTCAGTGACTGGACTACAGACATACCGTGCCTGTTCAGTCCAAGAACCTGGAGGAGTTTTTTTGCAGAATGACAGAGATGTAACTGGAATGGACAATGCCCTCCACACTGAATACCTAGAGGACTTTAATGGGAAACGAAAGGTATGAATTTGAGCCCCCTGAGGCTACAAAGGGCCCAAAGTTCCAGTCTTGCAAGCCTGGAACTCCCGATACAGCCATTATATGTGTGCGGGCATCACATCAACCACGCTTTAACTGAACAGGACTAAGGAGATGTAGACAAAACACCACTTTTCTTGAGGATCCCAAAGAGCCTTGGGTTTGAGATGAGTATATGTAATGAAGAAAGCAAGACTTTTCTACACAGGGACTTTACTGGAAAAACAAATTCCAGCATTTGTTCTGGGCAAGGGGATTTAAACTCCACTCCTACGCACTTAAGAGTCCTGCATTTCATAAAGTCTCCTCTTCAACTGATTGAACTCAAAAATTTTTAACAGCCAGCTCTACTTGTGATGTTTCAATGTTCCACATCTTCCAGGGAAAGTTCTAACTTAATGAAAGCGTTTGTAAATAGATATCAATGCCTGAGTTACAGCACCGTCATTAAAAGAGGAAAATCTTCCCTCAAGTCTAGCGATTGAACAACGCCCTCTGGACTTGTTTCTTAAATAATTCCCACAAGTATTTGTAGTGTTCTGTCTTTAGGATGAATATACCTCTAAATTAAAATTTACCCAAGAATCAGTAAACATATTTCGTGTATTGTTAGATCAATGTCAGGACCTAGTAATGTAGGGTGAAAAAAAAATTTTTGAAGAATTTGCCTTGGTATAAGAAAGAAAAAAAATCTGAAGTATTTTTCTGTGTTTTTTTAAAACTATCGTAGCAAGAGGGCACTGACAGTGGGGGATGCGCACACTGCAGCACCCTTGGAAATCTGTGGGGAACATGTTTGGAAATGTGAAATGCAGACCTGAACAAAAGATGCGTGATCTTCCACCCCACGCGCAGAGAAATGCACCTCCCAGTGACTTCTCAGTCACATTGCTGGTTTTCCCTACTGTGCATCCAGGACAAGAATCTCATTCTAAAATAATTCTGAAATGTGTTAGTCAACAAGAGGCTTGGTACTGATGCCAAAAGAGCCAAGAACCTGCCTCTGAAGCTACAAGCAATACATCTGTTAAACGTCCCTGACACACAGTCCCTTGGTTGCATATAAAACCTCAGCTTATATTAATTCTGAGATTGGCTAAAACTGAAAAAACATGAGACAGGTTTCTCCAGAGGCTTCAAGACAGAGCGAATGACCCTCACTACAGATAAGAAAATCTTTCTTCTATGTGAGCGAGTACCAGAAGGCTAATTAATTCTTAAGCATAATCATAACTCACCCAACCAAAAAAACAAGGTCAAACAATGAGTTTGTAAATCACTGAAAATTGTATATGATTATGTAATGCACTGTCATTGCCTTGAGGCTTTACATTTTCTGATTGCAAAGGCACAGGTGAGGCGTCCTACGAACCGTTAAAGCATGTGCTAACAGAAGCAGCTATGTTCTTAAATCTGCGTTTTGCAAACCCAAATGGTTTTCCTTGGTTAATTATCGACATTTTCCCATCAGAAGTTAGAGCTATTACATCTATTATTGTCACAAGAAAAGAAAAAAGAATATAAAGGAAAAGGGAGGGAAAATAGTAATACTTTGCAATTTAAAATGAAACATCATAACTACCACTAATTGCTCTCTGAATCTGAATTGGTAAAACCATAAGATTATCAACAAGACTCGGTACAGGTAGAACAATAAAACTCAATTATTTCTCACAAAGCAGGCCATTTCATTTAACAGAGAGGAAAGCTAAGAGCCATAAAGCCTATGCCGTTAACAATTAGTCTTCTGCACACGTGAGTAGAGACACAGAGATAAAGAAGCCTCTGAACTGAAGGACGAACCCTATATTTCTGGCTGGGCTCAATATTGTCTACTAATTACATTGAAAGACCTTGTGGCACTTATAAGTACTTAGACTACGAAATATGACACTGTCTCCATAGATTCACTACAAGGACTTAACATTTTGTATCGGGCGCTAAACTATACTGCACTTAGGGTTATTTCTTTTGTTAAATTCTTTTAAAAAGCAATTCTGAAGAGCTTGAGGACAGTGTTTTATGAGCTGTTTGCTATTTAGAAACCTTTAAATATGAGCTGTATACATAGTTACCCTAAATTAAAGTCGTCAGCACATGTTGTCAAACGTTACCAAACTTGGACCAAGAGAACCCAGTGCTTGAGGAGGATGAATTGAGCACCTGACATGAGCCAGCTCTTAGCAAATCCAAGAACAAGAAGGATTCTACTCGATACACAAGATGATGCGAAAACAAACAAAAAGTCATTTAATCTTTAAGTAACATTCTAATGGCAACAAAATTGTTAAATATTGCCTTTTTAAGGAGTATTTGAAACTGGCCACAGAGAAGTTATTTGCCGAACCTGCCATGGATACGTATCTTCTGTTCTACCATTTGGTTTGCAGTATATATGCAAAAAAGTCTTTTCTCTTAAAATAAAACTAAAAACCTCCATAACTGAATTACTAAGCTAATGAGAACTACAGGAGAGGGGAAAAAAAAAATCAGTCTGTGAAAAGAAAGAATTAGTATCTAATTTGCAGTAATGAAAATGCTGATAACATGCTCTGTGCCTTAAGACTGTTCAATAAAATCAATCACATATATTCTACAGATTATTATGTAATTGCTAATAATAGATTTGTTTCCTAGCATAAAAAGCATATCCCTGTAGAGTGCTCTGTGTCTGGTATTTCACGTCTCTCGAGAAGTACGCAAACACCTACTTAGAACAATGTTCTTAGCCTGACGTCTGCACTTCCACACCCATGTAAACTCTCTCTTTGTGTCTTCCCTGGTGAAGACGTTCAGAAATCTCTGTCATTTGTGGATGGCTGGATCTGGTTTCTAATTTGCAAAAGCTGATAATTTTGCTCACAACTAACAGACCGTTTCACAGAATGCCGCGTGGGAGATAAAACACGCACAGCACCGTTAAAACAGCACATACAGGGGCAGGATTATTTTTACCAACGTCACAAAATTTGATGCTCTCCAACTGCAAGTAAAACCAGAAACATGAACAATTTCATCAAAACGGAAAAAAAAAAAAAAAAGGTGTTTGGGGAATAGATGTCACTCTGTACTCCCCATTCAAAATTGTTGCAGAGACAAAGAAACAGATTTTGATAATTCTGACTAGAAAAAAACTAATGTAAATGGCTAGATGAATTAGAGTGGCTCCTTATTATCACAAGTTAAGGTGTAAAGTTAGTCATGTACGAACGATGGATTTGACCGACCCATCACTGATAGTAAAATCCCGCTGAAAAAGCTGTACTATTCCATGAAGCAGCTGGTACTGACCAGAGCAAGCCACAGGACCTTCTCTTCCATCGGTCTTTTGGGCCCTCTCCTTAAGCTCCATGGATGCCACTTTGGAAATCTGTCTATAAATATAATAACTGGAGCTACTAGGTACTACCAGCATAACGTGCGTACGCTGATAAGCCCAATATGCCTGAACAACGGTATCTTGTATTTTCCAAGCACATCTTCTATTCAGCCACGCTGGAGTTCATTCAAGGTTACAATCTACTTTATATTTCCATTGAGACAAGTATTTAAGTTGGTATTTTTCCTCAGAAATGCAATTAAAAAACCTGCGTATTACTGCAGCGTATGCCGCCAACAGCGTATTCCAAGCTGTAAGTTTTACCGCATTCCAGACGACAGGAACACTCCAAGAAGGACTGTAATCTATATCCGAGCACTGAATTCATAGGTAATGGTGGGTAGCCTCGATGGATGCCGACAGAGCCTCCACAACAGGATTCCTGTCGGAAGCTCAACAGCCCCAGTAAGACTGGCAGGTCAAATGCTGGTGTAAACCCAGCACTGCTAGGGGTGGTTTCCTGCCAATACACGCAGGCAAACGAAAGCAGGAACGATTACAATATTCCAGTCCGACTCCGAGGGGAGGAATTCCACAGGCTTGCTAACGGCCACTGCTGATTTTTACCAAGGCAAGGCAGAAATCTCAAGTATAATTAAACTCATCTTTAGTCCTTCCAAGTCTCAAAGCTGGATCTGCTGTTGCCTAAACGCTTTACTGAAATTTTCTTCCAAACAGGTGTCAGTGTAAAGCTCAAATGACATCATTTGGCCATTACTTGGAAGATTCCTATTATTCTAAGGATTCACTTCAGTATACTATTGGAAAAGGCATCAAATAACGTGTAAACCATCTTCACCCCCTGCTTTCCACCGCCTTTTCCAATAGTACTGACCGACTGCCCGTGGGTGTAAGATTGCCTGGCTTCACAAAGGCAGCGATGCCTCCACGTCGGTCATCCAAATGGTATCAGGGAAAGCACATTCTTCACCTAAATGCCCTCTGAAGCAGAACCCTTTGACTCGCAGACCTCAGTGTAGGCTGCTGCCACGCTGCCGTATTCTCTGCTCTGCGTTTTTTCAACCATTTACATGACAAGATGAGACAGACAAACGGATCCTTATTGTGATGATATGAATCATTACTCGCTGCCAGCAGCGTATCACAGCACTCAGCTCACATTCTTAAAGGCACATTAAACAAAACGTATGCTTTGTTACTGTACAGGCAAAGTGGCAATCCTAGTTTATTGCAATAATTCACTACCTTAGTCTCACTTACAAATCAGAAGTGCCTCACAAAAGACGCTGACATACAATGATTTAAAATTGACAGAAGTAACAGAAGAATCAAGTCAAATTTCTTTATTGTCAAAGTTGGAGGACATGAATGACAAATGATCCTCTACTTATTTACTAGATTTCTTCCTCTTTCCTCTGGGTGTAGTTAAATATTTTTCCACATCAACCGAGTCTTTCATTGTTGCATTTAATATACAAGAAATTCTTTATCACTATATGAAGTAAAATCAGCTGTAACAAAACCTCTCCATTGATCATCTCGGGTGCATTGGACTGAGAATTTGTTTTGCAACCCAAGCAAGTGATTGCTTGATTACAGCTGTGAGTTAAAACCTGGGCACATACACCACCCACTTCTATTCTGCGTAAATATTATTCAGGAAAACACAAATTGAAGTACTAATTTTCCAATATCAGTCAAAATCATAATGAGTCATTATCAGCTACAAGAAACTCACTGGCTCAGCCTGCTCACGTACACGGGTGCACACCCTCTGGAGCAAGGAATCTGCAGAGGGACAACCCAAAGAAGAACTCACGATGGCTGATGTACACCAAGCTGTGCATCGAAACACTTTAAATAAAATCTAAAAGAAAATGTCATTGCTCTCAACCTTCTCAGCACCTTTCATAGCCCCTGGTGTCCAAATTGTTTTCAGTCAGTTCAGCACATCTCTAGTGTATAATTTGTTTTATTCAGTGGAATTTCCTGTCATGTCTTGTCACATCAGTCCCAGAATGGCTCGCTGCCTTTAAGAGATACAGAACAGTCTATGGTAAGGGGAAAATGTCAGAGAACACCACAGTCATAGCTCGCTCAATGCAAAGGGAAGTATTAATATGGAGAAACTATATCTGAATGCCACAAAAATGCAAACTTCAAGAGATGGAGCGATTATTTTGTAAGACAATGAAAAATGAAATGCATAGCAAAAGTTCTTTACATCAAAATAGAAAGCGAAAGGCATTTTTTGTGTATTCCATTTGGGAGAAATGAAAAAATACACAGTGTAAGTTTCTCAGGTTCATCTTTAATGCAGAAATCGAGGCGCATGCAGAGATTTTAGCTTGCTTTTGGCTCAGCGTAAGTGAAAAAGGTAAATTCCTACTCAAGTTATACTACTGTCATCTACATTCTGCCTTAACCCACTTCTTCTGGGGTATCTCGCATTTCAAGCCCATAGCATGTTCAATTTGTTGAACAATTTAACAATCAACTAGTGAAATATTTTCTATTTCCTCAGAAATTATAGAATCATTTCCTAGAATAGAAAAAACCAGTTTTCAATCTGCAACAGCAACACAGCCTAATAACCTGAGTTTATCTAGGTTAGAAACAGCAGCTTTATACCACAGAATTGATTGGGTGAAGGCCTGTGGACAGAAAATCAAATTGGATTATGATGTTTCCTTCTGATCTTTTACAGCAGGAATCTGTGATTCTCCTCTCAGCTTTGCCTTGCGCACCATGTTTGGCTGAAAACCATTTCTATTTTTATTAACACTACCGGTCTGTGTCTTCCCTTCTTGTTGGTAAAGCGCCTATAGCAGCACAGTGATTTCACCAATCAAACATGATGCACAGTTTTTCAGAAGTTGTCTTAGTACTGAAGAAATACTTTTGAAGAGCCTATGCAGCGCCCAGTTAAACACATCCGCGCTTCTAATTCCTGCTCAGTTCCGTAAGAGAGTCAATAATTTAGGGATAGAAAATCTGATGAAATGTAAGACTTCAGACACAGGCAGCCAGTTTGTGATAAACCTTATAATAAACTTTGGCTATTATTTAGGGGACAGAAAAAGGCATTAGATCATCTGCATTCAAATGGCATGGCGGAACAGGATACAATACCCAAAAAAAAAAAAAAAAATTACAAACTTGGGAGTTCACACAGCAGATAGAGAGAAATCAACCCTTCAGGCGAGGGAGGGGTGTGCATATGCACTGCGGGCTCCTCCTCCATTCTGGGGAGACCTGGGTGCAACGGTACACGAAGAAACCAGAAATTAGCCCACAGCAGACGAGGCGAGGCTCAGGTCAAGGTAATGAATAAACAGGGGTTTATGTCACTGAGGGAGACATTAAGTGCCCAGGAGAGGAAAGTGAGGCACGGTCAGATTCCAGAGAGGTTGTAAAGGAAAAAACAGATGTGATTTGGCAAGCCGTACCACAGGAAAGAAGAGAAAGATTTGAGCACAACCCGAGGTTCAGACCAGTGTGATAAACATGCTAGAAAGTGCTGACCTCGGCGCTGTGTCAGACTCTTCCATTAGCTGAAATACAGCCCTGGCAATAAAGAAGTCCCAATTTTCCCAATTAGAAGTCCAAGGCTGTAAAAAATGCCTGCTAAGAAAATGTAGGGAAATTGCGTGATGTGGTAGAGGATAACAAGTTCAGTCTCATAAAATCTTAGAGTTATTTTAAAAAAAATAAAATCTCCTGGCAAACCAGAAGCTACGAGACCTTGGGATTCTCATACAGGATTCAGTTTCAAACCAGTCGCGCAGCTGGGTTAGGTTTTTATCAGGATCCATCTTACAAGGCACCAGTTAACCTCCTGTGGGCATACACATTTCCGAATGAAACACACACCAAATCTCCCAGAGCATGACACGATCATTTGGCACTTTTCATAAGAGATCAAAAGAGGAGGAGAAAAACCCTACCAACATAAAGCTCCCTGCCTCCACTCCAGGCACTGAACGTGGCTGTTCTTGGACACTGTCCCAAAGAAGGGCATGTGCCGAGGGAGCTCAGAGCTCTGCGAGTGAGATACAGCAGGGCAGAATTATCCCAGATTTACATTTCTGTAATTCCCGCTCAAAAACAAGGTGATGCAGAAATCCCACAAGGAGTGAGGGAGTGGCAGAGAAGTCAGGATCCATTTGCTTTAAAGAACAGGAGCATTTTCTTGGTGGCATCCGGGTTGAAAAGCATCTAGTTGCTTTTGAAGGCAGGCAGCGACACAGACAAGCGCAAGCTTCCCCTGCTGGGACAGCTGGCTCATTCCATTTTGCCAGGATAATTAGTTTTGAGCTACTCTAATTGTAAAAAAAAAAAAAAAAAATCATATTCTGTGCTTCATGTTCATAAAGTGTCAGAAACTCACGCCTGTCAGGTTCACTAGACCTGGGAATATGCTATACTTGCGTATTTAAAAATATTGAGCGAGTGTGTCAACACAGTTTACTAATTTAGCCGTTTCCGTCCTCGTATCTCTACAGAGCTCTTTTGGCTGCCTGCTGTAATTAGTAACTGTCAACCGTGTCTCGCTTTGTCTATATCTGGTGTCACATTAACAGTAACTTATTTTAACTGATTCTCGATCAAGAGGATCACCGGAGATCCCACACATCATACTGGAAGCCATCAGACTACCCTGCTGGGATAGAAAGATGACCCTGAGAAGCTCTGATAACGACGGCTGGCACGTTTGTTAAACCTGCTGGCGCTGAACTGCATGATGTACTATGCGAATAGCAATGCAATTTTGGTATGTGACATTAATTCTTTACCATTATGTATCATTCTACAGAATCTTGGCATTTCATCCAAAGCTTACCTTCAGAACGTTAAAAAAAAATCTATCTATAAAATAATAGGGTGTTCAAGCTAATGAGAAAAGGTTGTTTTCATAATATTGTTTATATAGTGCTTCATTATTCATGTTTTATAGGTACCTTATTCAAATCGGAAAACAGAGGCAGAAAGACTACCAGAAAGCTTCGTAATGATAGTTAGCATTTCATTTTCCTGTGCCAATTTCTTCAGAGCACTGAAACACTAGAGAATACTGTTTGTCAAAACTGACTACAACAAATCATTTTTATTTTTAAAATTTCAGCTCCCCTCTTTGCTTAAGGGACGAAACACTCAAAACATTTACTGCAAAATAAGAAGACTTGTTATTCAGAGTCGTGACTTTCCGAGGTCTGCTCCTCATAGCACGTCACATGACTGCAGGAAATTGCGTTAAGAAGATGAAGGATCGCAGTGTAATACGGGTATCTGAAGAGTATGTTCCTTGCACATAGGTCTTTCAAGTCTAGCATCTACCGCGAGCTAATGGTCTGTGAGTAAATTAGTGCTAAGAACATCTTTTACATCATATTACCCCAGGGAGACCTTAGACCTACTAACTCCATCACAAGGAAGATGTATTAAATGTGTTCTGACCATTGACTGTCAGGTTTATACTTGTCAAAACTGCCTTAGACACCAAGAAATTATAGACGATGTTTTGATCCTGATGATGCTCATGAAGAAATTGCCTTTACTTAATTGTCTTGTCTTTGAGAAAAGCAATGCCTGGCAAGAGCATCCACTGTCATCACTGAGAGAAGGAAAAGTAATTTTTTGTCTTTTACGTATTACTAATTAGTCAACATTTTTTTCCACATGGGGATAAAATCTCTTTTCTATCAGTGCACGGACTACCACATGCCAAGTACTTTATTGCGTGTTTATTCTTCTTTGTGGTCTGTCCTCTTTTTTCCAACGTGTGGTGTGTAGAATGGTGAGGAATTATTGAGATTTTTTCATTAGATTTTCTTGTAAAAACAATTTTATAGAGTATGTATCTTCTTTTTCTTCCATTCACTTCTCAGCTAGTAGGGAAGTAAATGGCAATGCATGACTGGGAGAACAAAATAAGAGGAGATTATGAGGAGTGAAGGAAGTGAGAGAAAGGAACAGGTAGCTCATTGTCAGGAGAGAAAGAATAATGTCAGGTTTCTTTCATTTTGAGCAAGCAATGGGAAGCAACACACATGCATGCAGTAGGAAAGCTGAATGCATTTAAATGTAATTTTATAAGGTTGAGCACTAAACCACTGCTGAAAGCGAAGTATTCTATAATGAATGTACGCCTTTTATCTCTCTTGCATCATGTTGAGAAAAAGCAAAACACAAACAAACTAAAACCTCATCCACAGCGGTACAAATTCTATAAAATGCCTTATGAAGACGGTAGCTGTGAGCACAGCGCACACAATCTGACGGAGAAGCCTGGGCTTGAAAGTAACCCCAGGTTTCAGCCTCACCCTGCATGTCACAAGCAGGAGGATCACAGCGGTGATGCCTCAGCTGGTGGGTGATGGCAGATGCTGTGCGGCACATCACTTACACGCAGCCCTTCGGGAACGAGTGCTGAGACCTTGGTGCTCAGCCTCCCTCTCCGTCTCTGCAGTACCGTGACAGCTTATGAGAGGTGACGGAGGTGAGACTTGGGAGAGGAAAAAGCAGCCACTTACAAGAAGGAGAGAAGTAGAAGGATCTGATTTCTGAAAGCAATGGTGAAAGCTAACTGGCAGCATCTCTGACTTGAAGACACTGAAAGTACCTTCTCTTTAAGGGTTGAATGGGATAGGCTTGAAACATACCTAAAAACCCCCTTGCAGAAATGCACTTGCTTCCTCTGGATAAAATATACACAAGTGCATTGCCCGATAAAAGTATCAGGGTTTTTTATGCCCTTGGGTCACCAGAGCTTCTGGCCTATTGAAAAAGTCGAAAAAGAAATAGTTGATGTGTCTGAACTTAGCACTGATATTCAGGGTCTGCATCCTGGGATTGCTCATCTTCTCGTCACTGCAGCTGTCAATAGTCATGAACTAACAACAATTTCAGCTACAGATGGGCATAAGTGTGGAGCATGAACCAACCACAAACCAACCAGAGGACAAAGATGACCTTCCGCTTTTCTCACAGGCCATCACAAACCCCTAGATTAGTAATCAGAGCGAAGGTAACTTGTGAACTCAGATGCCAAATCTGTAGTTCGCTCCCCATTCCAAGAGTAATTTTACTGCTTACAAAAACACCCAGCCTGCTAGAAATACTGATAAAAGACTGAATCTTAAATGTTCTTTACAATGGTACCAAGATAACAGCCCTGAAGTTCATTACTGGTCTTAGGAAATAGCTTGTTTCATAGAAAAATTGTGGAAAGGTGTCAATTAATATTCATCAAGGCATCAATCTTCCTCCATTCTTTTTTTAAAGCTGGAACACCAACCACAAAGCCTCTACGTTACCTTGCCAAAAGCAAAAAATCTTGTCTTTTCATCTATTTCCTAACACATAAAATGCTATTCAGGATACAAAACACTTTCACTGTCATCTTTAAAAATAAAAAATTTATATGACTTTGTATAACTTTAGCTGGTGATAGCTGGGTTCCTACCATCGGTCAAATTTGGTAGGAAAAAACCCACAGCCCTAACCAAGACAGCAATTATGTTTAGACAAGATGCGTAACTGCTTCTGAACAGGGTACTACAGTCTTGCTGTTCAGTACTTACGGATCATTTTGTATCGGGGATGTGTTTAACAAATCCTGCAGGTGTCCCCGGTGCAGCAGGTTGTCCAAGTGAACAACAGAACAGAGAAATTCACATATGACTTGCTTGATTTTACCAAGACGAGCAGAGTTTACCTGGCAGAGTGGAAACTATATGCTTAAACTCAAATAATTTAAGGCTTCAGCTACCTGAGCACATTTCGCAGCCTTTTCAAAAATAAGAAAAACCAGAATTTTCTTCTTTACCCTTTTTAGTCTCTTCCAGCCTCTAAACCCACTTTCACTAAGCAGTGAAATCCTCGCCATGAAACTTGCTATGAAAGAAAATGTCCCTTATTTTTTCAGAGCCTTATCCAAAGCCAAGGAAAGGAAAGCAGGTGAGGATGGAAGTGATAAACTAAGGTTTCCTTATTCCAGCCATGTTCCCCTGCCAGTGCCACTGGGTGCAATGGTCCTGCATACTGCTATGACAGAGTCCAGGAGCTGAGAATGTCAGAAAAGGGAGCACTATCATAGAGCGAGGAACAGCTAAGCAATCCATTTCTCCACCTCACAGCTCCACGCTCTGCTGGTTCCTGTTCTTTGGGGATGCCGCATCAGCTATTACAGTGCCTCCGAATTAAAAAATAAGAGAGAGAGAAAAGGGACGGGTGCTGAGGTGCTCTGAGGAAACATGACACAGCAGTCTCATACTAAATCCTTTATCTTCATGCTAAGGTCTTCTGACATTTTAAATATCAGCCACAATGATTAACATCTCTCCTTAAAGCCAGAAGCTAAAATCCGCCAGCCTGCCACACACAGTGACACCTTTAGACACTCACACACTTCAGCAGCTACTAATTTTCCAATCCAGTACCTGGATATGACATTTTGACAAGTTTGCAAGGGATTTGCTAAACTACTTATTACTTCAATATATAAAAAGTATACTTTTTTGCAATACCTTTCAAAAATAACGTCTGAATACATTTTATATGTGATTTGCTAAAGTAGCTTTCCCATGGCTCCGCTTTCATGCGCCAAAAGAGCCTAATGGCACTTGCAGCATTCAGGCAACTTAGAAGGTCTAATTACTTCAGCATTATTTTGAGGGAAAGCCAACTATTTTCTATCCACGTTCTCTTAAGCAATACTGTCATTAGGCAAACGACTAATGGGGATCAAGAATTTGCAACGACATTTGCAGCGCTTTAAAGTAGAAACCACCGGAGCTACACAAATATTTCGTGCAAAACAGAAATAATGGCCTGAAGCTGCTTTGTATTTGATAGATGTCTCCAACGCAAACACCGCCATAAAAAAAAAGCAATGCTGTGGGTGGTTTAGTAAATAGGTAAAGACACGATAACGGAAAAAATCCTTGGAGGTGAATGTAGTCAGGGTTGGTCTAGTTCTAGAAAACAGATTCCAGTCAGCTCAGAGCTCCCCTACAGTGCCTATAGTATTTGTTCTCCCCAAAATTCTCCCAGGTCAAGTAATTATTTTCCCATTATCAGCATAACGATAGGTTATTCCACGGATCTGAGGAATCTAAGAAGCTTTTTATTATCTTGAAGGTAAACTGGGTCATGTGTTAGCTCTGGTACAAACTACCGGCTGATCTAATGAGACAATGCACACTAGAATCACTCACAGTGCTGCAGCATCCAGCTCGTATTGTGAGCTACAATGTCGGCAGTATAATTATTATGCCACGCTAAGATAGACTCAACACTGCCCAAACCTCACATTTCCCCAGCAGATTTTACAAAGTATTTGAATTTGCAGAGGTAGGAGAAACAGAGATTCAAAACCCTCCAGAAGACACAAAGTGGATCACAAGCCCTGGGAAACAGGAATGGTGCTCAGATTTAAACTCAACTCACAGACCCACCTGTCGACTGAGCGTCCTTATGTGAACCACAGGTCTGATCCGCGTGAATTACAGTTCACCTGGCAATAGCACAGTGTTCCACCAGCAAAATGTTGTTTCAGGTGCATTCAAATGCATCTTAAATTACTCCAAAGTGATCCCAGAAGAATTTAGTCCTTACATTTTTATGAAGGGAGCACCAGTCCGGTCCAGCTCCACATGGCTCTCCCCTTTGCCTCAAAATCATAGGTTATGCTTTTTGGAACCCAACAGCACTCCTCATGAACTGCCAGAAATCAAAGATGACACATATTACAAACTTCCATCCCCGGAAACAGGAAAACGGTCCTCATGCGATGGACGTTATAGTCTACAGGTCTTGGAAAACTGCTTGTAATGAAAAAGATGCTGATCACAGAGGACATTTTCAGCTGATCTATGGCCTAAGGTTTTGAACTTTATTAAAATATGTTCATTCCTATATATCAGTATGTGATTTATATATATTATCTGTTATCAGGGACGGCTTCTGAATTACAGGTACTTTTCGTTTGAGAAATGCATTGAGCTGAGGTGTGCAGGTAGGAGTTTCGAACCAGCTCCCACTTTCTGTCAGCACACAGAACCTGTGCAAGAGAAGGATCTGAGCTGGCGTCAGGTGTATTATTGCAGGTTTGATTTCTTCTCAAATAGGTACCAGAACTCTTTCAGCTCTTACAGTTCACATCTGTAATTCGAGATCCTAAATTAATTTAAAAGTTTCCTCCTCTCTCTTCCTGTCTGTCAAACAAATAAGTTTGGTTATTCCAGTAAAATATAACTATATGTTAAATGAGATAAATGTGATAGTCATAAAGTGCAAGGCATACAAAAAATGCCTTGTGGAAATAATGTATTTATAAATTAGACAGTGACAATTCTGTTTTATAGTTTACTTTTTATGAGGGTTTTTAATTAAAAATCAATTTTTTAAACAATACCTCATATTTTTTAAACTGCATCTCTCCCTTATAGAGTTCAGCTTTGTTTCAACACACTGCAGAGGGATGCCAAGCTTAGCCCGTACAGGAGCTACGAAGCAGCTACATAATCAAGGGGGCAAGGTATTAGATTTTAAAAGTACAAAGATACCAGTCTAGAATTACTTTTGTGTCATGACTGATCTATTAATCACATCCCCACACCTGGCCAGGATATTCATAGCTGACATTGATGATCCAAGTGTCACTGAACAGAAGTGTCTCATCCCAATCCTGACACAAGTTGTTTCCAAAAGAAACAACCTGTGTAGAGCCAAGGAAGTTGCTGGGGCCATGCCCGCATTCTTCCACCTTCTACTTTGGCATTTTGCATAGAAGATCATTCATTCCTCTTATAGTTATGAGCTCAGACATATATGGGCTGTTTCTAATAATGAGGACAATTATTCTGAAAAGTACAGAAGACTCTGCCAGAATACTTCAAGAAACAAGTAAACTAAGGGATATTTGGGGTCTAAGCGCGCTCACCATCAGCAGGCAGAGGAGATGGTTGCTTTAGTTGGTTGTAACCGGTCCCAGCCCCATTTTCACCGCAGGCTCAGAGATGCTCCCGGGTGCCATCTGGTGCTTTATTCCTACATTGCAATTCTTGCCGGGGGAAGAGTCCCTGCAGGTATGTTTTATCATTGCATTCCGATAAATGGGGGGGAAATCACACAACACTTGTAAACTGTTGCTTTAGTCTAGGCAAAACGAAACTTGGAGTCTTCCCAGCACCGCTTCTTGGACATTGTCAGTCTCTGTAACGGTACACGCTGCACCTTCCGTGACATCAAGAACTACAGGTTACCTGTTCATTCTGGACCAGGGTTTAACTCTGTCCTATCTGAATCCTTTTAAATATAACTTAAAAGACAAATAAAGACTCCGGTACCCTTAGACGTAATTCCAGTCCCCGCCATGCTCCCGCTGTACTTCAAACAAGGCTTTTGTTGGGTCTTTTGTTCGTTTGCGGCTTTGCCGTCTAGCTCGAAGGCCAAACTCCACATCGGCTTTGGCAGGCGCACTGTAACGCTCCACACCCAGACAGAAGAGCAGAAGGGATTTCACTCTTCCCCTCCATAAACAGATAAATGCTCCTGTATTTCCATACTTGCCTTTAACAGTCAAATTGTTCTAAAAATAAAGGTCAGACGTGTCAGGTAGAATTACATTTAGACAGACAGCTTTAAGCCTGATATCCCTCTTTCCTTTCACACCGAAGTCAATGGGAATTTTGTGCATTTAAAGAAGACAAAATTGGGCCTTTTATTCTGACCATATTATGAGCTTCTTTCTCAGCCCACTGAATAAGTTACTCGATGGAATAGTTCCATCGACTGTAATGAAGCTATTCCAATACAGCACTGAAAGAGCAGCTGAGTCAACCTGAAACGTCTCCGAAGGCTCCTGATTGCTGCACAGGAGGGGACCGAGATACAGACGAGAAACGTCCCCCAGTTTCACATTGCTGCTTTCTCCGTGTCACTGCTCCGAGGGCAGAATGAATGGAAGGTTCAGTGACGGGTCCCACAGCTCAAGAAACAGGGCTCCTGCCACGGATCAGCTGCTGAAATCGGAACATCTCAGACCGTGTTAGACACCGCAGGATATCCAGGGCGTTTGCAGAGACTGGCAGAGGACACAGGACCTCGGGGAGATCGATGTCCCTGTGGAGAGCGGCCAGGGCAGGAAGTGGAACTTCTCCGGGGGGTAACAGTAGACGCCCCGAGCGTCTACTTCGCTAATGAACATGCATGCACAGTTCTCATGTCATGTACCAGACATGGTAAAAGGCCAGGAAATGGGCACAGATTGACACCCGAGAGGACACAACATACAACAGTTTGTGTTTATATTTCTCCCAGCTATCACCTTGATCTTTGGGTTTTTTTGGTGAATGTGTGTGTGATTTATCGTATCACAATCTGGCCTCAGGATCACAGAAAATTTGTATCTTAAGGCAAAAAAAAAAAAAAAGGGCAACTAAACTGTTCTGTGACAGCTGATAACCAAAGCCTGGACAAGGGAGATGATTGCTGGGTGCACTATGTTTAAATCCCGAGGGCAGAAAGAGAGTGCAAGACCTCACCCGGCTACTGACACACACAATAACTCCTAATTATCAGAAACTGCTCATTTATGATTAGCACAGACCTAGCAAATGATCCTATGCTTATATCATTAATGCTGATTTTTCTCCCAAAGTGTCTGCATAGGAATTATTTATTCACATTGCTTTACAGGTAAGCATTACTTCATGAAAAAGGCTGTGGCCAAGCGTAACTCCCTTGACGGCGCAGTCTCCTCTTTTCTGACTTACGCAGCCAGATAAATATTGTGAATCACTGGGCCATAATCCCTCTTAACAGAAATTTATTAAAATGAAAGTGAAGTTTAATAATGTATATTATCAACATGAAGAAACTGCTTATGCATGAAGAAAGTGATGCAGCAGTGGATAAGTGTTCAAATTAAACCTTTTTCCCAAATCTAGCTGGAATGTGGTCTCACCTATGACTGTACCTACTTCTGAAACACATGAGATTTTCAAGGAAAAAAATGGATAGAAATTGAAGGCAAGTATAACCTGTAAATAATATATTCCCATCGCATTAATGCGTAAGAGTGACTGTCACTGCTCACAGACCATTCCAGAGCTTGTACAGGGCAATATAAAATACAGTTTATGTGGCAGATCATGGGAGTAGCAAAAACAGGAAAAATAGCTAGATTACAGTGTTTCACCACACTACGGCGGTCACAGCATCCACACCTGGAACTCTTCCACATCACGAACCCAGTCAGGAGATTATTTTCAGGTCTTTACTGTTTAAACTCTCTGCGTTGCTTTGCACAACTTCCCAGATTCCCCCTTACGTACCTAAATACTGACTGAGCTCCCTCTGCAGCAGAAGCTGAGCGTACAAGGAAAAGTCCATTACACCAAGTACGCTACAACTGTAATAGGTTTCCTGGCTGGGGAGAGACGAATGTCCCATGTCCTGGTATTCCTTTCCTTTGTTTTGCCAAGTTTCTGAATTAAATACCCCCCTCTCTCATGAAGTATGTGCCATCTAGCCAAACGGCTACAATGCTGCTTTCAGAGTACATGCTACCGGGTCAGGTCGCAACGTAACATCTTCCTAACACTCCAGTAATTCCATTTGCAGAGCTTTACGGGTTTAAAAGCAATGCTGTTCCTGCAGAGAGTTACCCCAACTATTGCCTACAGCGCAGGAACTGTAAGGTCACGAAGCGACTGAGCCTACCCTTGTTTCATAAGCAGCTTCCTTCAACAGCTGTAATATCTGGGACGAGTGTTTGGAGAGTGTCGTTTGGCCTCACTGAGTGATTCATTGTATGCTGGAAAACTGCTCGGCATTCTTCTGGATGCCTTTGCCGCGTAGACAGGACAAAGCCCCATTTAGCTGGAAGCCCGGCATAGTGGCTCATTATTCACCTGCCACGGCAATCACAATATTGTGAGGGCTTCTAGACAATGGCTAAAATTCCCACCTACTTTTTACAGGAACACACTCCGTTTCCTACCTTTGCATCCCGAGGAACAGAAGCTGCGTACAGACAGAGCGCAGGGAAACGGGAGTGATTTTTTTGTGTAATAAAAGAAAAATAAATTGCCGCAGTGCTCTGTGAACGGCCAGGGGATGCTCAAGGCTCTATGGTCCTGCCTCAGCACCAAGGATATACTGCAGAGGGAGAGAGAGAACAGGGAGGGCAAGGAGGAGGAGGTAGGAAGAGATGGAAATAAGCTACGCAGCCATGTCTAACCTGTAATTTAGCCCGTGCCCGGTGCTCCTCAGCCTCCCCCCGCCGACCCCTGCCGCGGCAGCACAGGGGGGCAGGTCCCACCGCAGAGAGCCCCTGCCTGACCCCTCAGCCTAACCCCTCACAGGGCTGGCCACAGCTGCTCTCTCCCTGCCGAAGAAAGTGCCCTCAGAGCCAGATCTTGCACGAGTAGTAACCCAGATCTGTAAATCTGTTTCTAACATCCCGTGCTGTAGCTTTTGCTGTTTGATTTTGGGATAAATACGTTTTAAATGCCACGCTGAAGTAAACACACTCGCTCCAAAAGCACTGCATTTAACAGCTGGGTTTTTCCTAAAGTATATATATTTTTTTTTCTCAGAGCAGCAATAATTCAATAAAACTAAGAGGTGGCTTTAACAGTTTTCCTCTCAAATGCGTGTCCTGTAATACACTGCTGTACAGGGATATCCTCAGAGCTCTTGTGAAGGCTTTTAGCAGAGAAAGATTTCTACCTCAGCGGGGAAGTAAACAGTATCAGCAGGCTGTAGAGCAATACCCTAAACGGCACCTGCATTTAATTTCCACATAGTCCTTACAGCACTTTTTCTCTTTGTTTTGGTTGCCACCTCCTCTTTCATCAAACTCATCACTGTCACATTTACAGAAGGCACGCACTACGCTGCAGCACATATCCTCGTTACGTTCACTCACTGCATGTCTGCGGTGGAAAAGTCATGAAAAGGTATTTGGGAAACAAATGCTTCAAAAAAAACATGCTGCATCCCTGTGGAGATTGCCACCTACTTCCTATTAAGCCCAAGCATGCCATATGTTTTAAGGGCTTTTAACCTCCTTTCTCTCTTGTACAGCTCTGCTCTTGCAGTCGCGCTGCTGGTTCTGCTGCCGTGGGATGTGCTTTTTGCTGGGGAGCTGGAGAGGAGGACCAGATGGAGATCTTACAGCCAAAGAGGGGTGCTTGTCTAACGTAACCTGTAACATGGCTAAGGTGAGAGAGCAGGGACCCGGGCAATCACGCTGAGGAGACACCCGCTGCCTCCCTCTATCAGGGGGGGTCCCCACTCCGGGCCAGGGACTCACAAAAACGTAACAACCCATCTGAAAACCCTGGGGGGAAAAGTGTATGCACCTCTCCTTCCATGTCGTCCCAAAAAACCCAAGGGCCATGGTGGGTCCAGCAGAAGTGCGGGCTGTACCTCTGCAGTGACAGATTGTCACTGTCACACTAATGCTCACACTTATTTGTAAACCACAAACCTCACCACGTTTCACGTCATTCTTTAAACCTTCTGAAGCCAACAGCTACATGAAAATTCCAGCTAATACGTTTCTAAGCTTTACGACTGCTGAAAATGCCTTGAAATGGTGAAGGCAAAAATTTGGGGAAAAGGAGGCAAATTAAAGTAGCTCAAGGTATTTTTTTCTATAATCTCAAATAGGGCGCAAGGTGAGGGCAGCAAGTCACTCCTGAGTTTCTATTCTTATAACGGAGGAATAAAAATCAATGCATTGGTGTATTTTGCTTTAATTAATAAGGAGAGCATCTACACAACTATTTTGTCATTCTGGTTTATGACTAATACAAAAAACCCCACAAGCATTAAAATAATGCAAGTATTAAGCTCTTTGGTGTGTTTATTTCACATGAACACCAATATATGCATTAGCTATCATGCTAATTAGGACTTGCACTGCTGTACTGCCTGATACTTCACAGCTTTAAACCAGACTAATGCTTAATTGTGGAAGATCAAGTAGATAATTCCTATTGTGGCTTTCTTAATCCATTGTTAATATAATCTGCAAAGAATCTGTGCTCCTCCAGTACATAACCCCAGAACTTAAGTGAACATGAAGTACTATTCAGGCAACAACTAACATAGGAAAATGATTTTTTTTTTTTTTTAAACAAACAGCCTGAATTTTATCTTTATAGAGTATAAATAATGTAAATAAGTATCCTTAAAAAGCGAATTTTCTGCTGTGAGAAACACGATGGGATCCTACAGAATACCGCTATAGAAATATACAGAATTTAATAGTTCACTATGTCACTTTAAAGGCTTCTTAAAAAAAAATCCTTCTGCCTCCACTGCAGCAGATCAGTGCTAATCACATAAACTCTCAAGTAAATCCCTTTGATTTCAAAGGGATGAAGATTTCACCCTCTTTTTGTGGTAGTTTACAGGAGTTTTCCTATAAGCCAGTTTCTCATTTCCATATGAACATGCATTTTCCTGCTTTCTCTGAAACGCCTCCTGTTAGATTTTCCATGCGGTTATCAGATTTGTAGGACCTATGGGGACTCTTTGTCTGTATTAATCTCAAGAAACTCTATTAAAATAACATTAGGGTTGCTGAGTCAAAGACTGGGAGGTTAGGAAACACCAGAATTAAGTTAAACTAATCTAATTTGGCTTCTTATGCAAATGCCTTATGAAACGGTCTACACTCTCACAATTACAGGCTCACGTCTGCTCCGTGCCTGCTTTGGAGGAAGGGGGAACACAGGTCCTCCATCAAAGAGCTGCAACAACTTTCTCTGCAAGACAGAATAGTGCCTTTCTGCCTTCTCTTGGCAAAGAGCTACGAGGTCTTCACCAAGCTTTTCCCACAAAATTCAGCCTGAAGCTGATACCAGCACAGATGATTTTTATTGCTCAAACTTAAATTAAGAAAAAAATAAGAAAAAGCAAATGGGTAAGGCGACTCTATCTGTAGGAATCGCTGCCGTCAGCACCTGATAAATCTGGGGAGAAGCCCTCCGCCAGGACAGGGAGGCAAAGAGGAGCCACAGGCACTACACGGTACCAGCTGGCACCCACAGCCCAGCCACAGCCCGGCGTGATGTTAGGGAACCTGCCACGAGTGGCAACCCATGGCAGTTCGCTCATGCACAAAGCACCCCGGGATTAAAGGTGTTGCTTCAAAAAAAAAATTTAAAAAATAAAAACACAGCCGTACAGCATCAACACTGTGTGTTCCATGACTGTTGTGGGTCATGAATTAATAAGTGGTTTAGAAGTGTAAGTATTTGCGGCTGTTGCTCAAAGAAGGTGGCTGCCTTCCACTCTAACTTCAGGTTGCGGGTTGCTGCTACCTACACTAAAGCTTCAGTCGCATTTTCCACTCTAAATCATAACTGGTTTTCGCAGTGTCTCTACCATACTGTTCACTGTGATTTATGACTGAAATTTTCATTCTAAAAAGAAACGTGAAGTCAGTTTAAAGATGACCTGCAGAGGGGAAGAAAAAACGGAAACAGGGTGTGCCCTTTTTTCCCCGTTATATTTGCTTTGGTTTCCCAAACATTTTCAAAATACAAAAACTTCTCTTGATTTTCACAGTGTGGGCCAGGAAAAGCCTGCAGCAGCCAGGAAAATGAGGAATTTTATCAACTCAGAGGCAGTCAGAAAGTTGAATTTAACTTCTGAGAGGGAGAATACTAAGAACAAAAAATATTTTAGACAACCGAAGTGCTATTCTCCTACTTAAAGGTGGGGCCCCAGTGCAGATAACTGCGGTTTTTAGTCCTGACCCCTGAAAGGACCCCTAAAAGCTCGGGGATTAGCTAAATCAAATAGTCCCCTCTGCCCAAGAGAAGTAAAAATACAGTTAGGAAGATTACATTTGCAAACCTTTCAACGTTTTTTGCACACACGGTCCATTTTTTCTCTTTTTCTCCAACTGAGATGTACAATTATTTCTTATATATTTATATTAGGCACTTTAGCCAACATACTTCAAATTGCCATAATAAAGCCGTTATGTATACGAATACATACATCTAACTAAATAAATACAGGATGCGTTTGCGTTGGTCTATATAAAACACCTGCTTACCTCACCGGCGGTAAAACACCACTACAGCTGGTGGGGAAATTCTGCCTAGCCCTTCCCTGAAGGGAGCACTTTTGCTCTCCCTGAGAAGTCTGTGTACCATAAACTATGGTCCAGAAGAGCACAGAGGAGGTGGACAAGACTGACACAACATGGCAGAAGCACTTCTGCAGGCTGGATTGTAATCCTCAGTGTTGCATTGCTATTAAATTTTTACAGTAAAACAGGATTAAATAGAGGGTTTTTCTTGGTTTTTTTTAAGTACTTTGCACACCTTTATTCTTAAAACTACCCGTGATGTATAAAGTAGCAAGGACTTTTCAAATCTAATTATTATGTTTTTCTGACTTTTCTACTGCATGCATTTCTGTCAGTCTGAGGAATGAAAATGAAGACATCAGTTCACTTTCATTTCAGTTGGGTCCAATTTAACTTTTGTCTTAGACAACGCTGTGTTATTGCATGACAGAGTATCTGAGAGATAGAAATCTAAAGAATTGTGGTTTAATAAATACCAATAGGATTGAAAATCCATAAAATGTACTCTTAGCTTTTATTTTTATATTGCATTGATTTAAAAAACCTAAAAATTAATCTTAATTTCATCTAGCAATGGTCCTTTAATAAACAACGTGTATTTTCTGTATCACCATTTTACCAGTGATTTCAGCTACTACAAGGGTAACTCCAACTACAAAGTAATCAGTAGCTTACTACAAGTCTGTCTTATAATTATTTAATCTGAATACCATTTCATTAAAAATATATAACACAATTTCTTTCTTCCTGCTTAAAAAAAGGAAAGGGGGAGAGAAAGAACATCCACATCTGCCTCCTGCACCTGTTAAGTCCCAAAGTTTTTTAGCTGCTGCGCTGCGCTTGGAGCAGAATCTCACCACTGTAGGCACTGCCATATGGACAGAGTCACAGATGTAGCCAAGACTGCAGAGTTGTACCAGCAACATGTTCAATTTAAAAACTGCGAGCACTTTGAATTGTGGAAACCAGTAAAGTATACTCTCAAAGTGGAAAATGCCTGAAAGAATTTTTTTTACCCTTTTTATTTTCTTTGTCTAAGAAAACAAAGTTTTGTCATCAATGAGAGCGAGTATTTTTTCACTATTCATGAGAAAGAAGGGCAAGATCACATCAGAATCTGGATTACATCAGACTGGCAGCAAGATAAGGTCAATTAGGGATCAGATTTTTGCCAGTGCAGGTCTCTGTTTTATTACTGTGAGGAATTACTCTGATTCACTAAAAGAGAGCAAAACAATAAAGCAGTTCAACCCTGCCTACCACAGACCATAAAATGAGGATATTGAATAGCCAAGCTCACAGAAGCATTGCCATTAATGCAGTTGTCACTGTATGCCACGCAATCTAAACCTCCTTTAAAAAATTTCTGGGCCATTAAGATAACACCGAAAACTTAAAATAAGTACAATAATTTTGTCGCATCTGCTGCCAGAACAAATGGCATGATGACTCCAAGACAGACATTAAAGTTATTTTAATTACCTCTTCTTTGAAGGAGGCATTGGCTCACGACAAACAGTCTGGATCCAAACCTGAACCCTTGCAAAGATGAAAGGTGAAGCCCAGATGTGTGGCTAAGGTGCTCTGGACCATCCGTGCAGCCCGTTAGCAGGGGCATCAGCTCCTCCTTGGGGCGCGTGGCTGGCTCTGAAGTCTCGCACCAAGAGCAGCGAACAAACAATGAGGGCTTGCTCTGTGGAGCAGCACTTCACCGGTGCCAGGTGCGAAGGCAGATCCACAGGAGGCGTGGGCAGCGCTCACCGTCAGCCCAACGCTGCATTTCCCCGCCGTCTCCAAACTGAAAGCACCATGCGTACAACACGCTTTGTTCTGTGGCTTCAGCGGGTTCAGTGCTGCAATTCCAAGGTGAACCTCAGATTTGTGGCAGTGTTTCCTACTTTTTTCGGCGTTGCACGAACATCTTTCTACAGACACGCAAATACAAAGCTGGACAGGTGACACGCGAAAAGTACGACTGAAGCTGGTCCCTTCACGGAAGCAATTAGCCATCGCTCAAGCTGCGATAGGTGACAGCCTCAAGAGATTGCTGCCCTGGCAGGGAAGGAACTGCTACTCGCATCACAGTCAGATGTCCTGTTCTTTCACTCTATTTTGCTAAAACAGGCGAGTGCAAGGTTGCTGATTACGTATTCACTCCCGTCTACAGCTTTTGGCTGATCTTTTTGTCCACAGACAGCTGTACCTTAAAACATTCCCTCTTAAAGTTAGTGAAAAGAAAGTTTCAGTGAATAAGTAAATAAACGCAACTGCACATACAGAAGGCCAACGGCAATGTCTTTCCAGCTCCGGGTGAAATCACACAACCAAACAAATATGTGTCCTGCTCAGAATTCATACGGTGACCACAATTACGCCTGTTCTATAACACCAGGCTTCCAGACATTTTACAACCACTTTAAACTGCCAAAGCAAAGTCCAGGGGCTCTGTGGTCCCTAGGAGTCACCCTTCCAGTTTCAGACCGATGGGACAAACCCTGCTCCTGTAACAGCAAGTGGCACTGTCACCAGCAGGCCAGTCGTTAAATCCGCCCCTGCGCCAGCCCCAGGTCCCAGCACTGCTCTCCTCAGGAGCACGCTTAAGGGAGAGCTTTAAACGCGGGTGGATCGAGTCTCTGCGTACGCTCCGCAGCATCCCAGCACTGTGAACAGCGTCGGATCAGAAAAGAAGCGACGCCTGCACACATGGTCAGAAGTGATTCAGGGCAGCCCTTTGCACTGACCAAACAAGGTGAGACAGCATCACACCCACACACGTTGTTTCTTCTAGAAAACAATTTCTATTTTATCTATGCTACAGTTGATTGTTCTACCATGTACCACGCCATTTAACAGTCTGTTATTTCAAGTCATCTCCACAGCAGCAGTTGTACCACAGAGGACAAGCACACGCTACCATCCAACGTACGCTGCTGCACAACGCGTAATACCATCCCCGAGTCACTGGGAAATCGTGTCAGCATCTGTGGATTTCTGTAAGCTAAGTCTGGCCTATTCACCTCTGCTTACGCTGTGTTGTTTACATACACATTTACTCTTTGTGCTCATCCTTCCACGCATCTAAAAATAAAATCATATTAGAGGAAAAAAAAGAAGAAAATTATCATGGTTCTGCATGAGGTTAGAGACTGAGTTAAAAACCAGCTTCAGTGGGCATCTGATGCAGCGCTTTGCCATCACGCTGCTGCCTCTGAGAAGGGCAGAAATACAGTGGCTGCTCTCACTGGTCCAAAGCAAGCCCTGTGCTAGGGGCTGGATGTGTCATTAATTCCTCTGAAAGGGCCATTCCCCATTGTTTCACACGACACTCAGGAGCTGTCACTAACTGGTGCACACACGAACTAGCTATGGTGGAGAGAGAGACCAGTTTGATCGTGTTGGTCTCCATCTGAAACATGCACTTGCCTCTGCCGCCCGCTGAGTTAAATGATTATATTCAGGAGCTGA
This sequence comes from Bucorvus abyssinicus, assembly GCA_009769605.1. Taxonomy (NCBI): domain Eukaryota; kingdom Metazoa; phylum Chordata; class Aves; order Bucerotiformes; family Bucorvidae; genus Bucorvus; species Bucorvus abyssinicus. The sequence continues at coordinate 5,980,953 of CM020035.1, read as the reverse complement.
AAGAGCACCACTAAGATGCTGAGTGGTAAACACACAAATCAGGTCAATCCTTTTGCCTTCCTTGTAATCCCTGCCCGTTATTTGTTACTGGCTTTTACTGCTGCCTCTTCCTCCTCTTCGGGCACTCTGTGCACGCACCCAAGCACTCCTGCTCTCCTTCTCCGTCGCACCATGTATTACGGCAATCCCTTCTTATCAAAACTCCTGTATCCTGCACTACTTTACGACAACCCCTGGCTTTATATCTTCACCTCTGTTGTCTCTTCTTCACTGTAAATTCTCTAGAGCAGGGAACTTGTTTTCTCCAAGTTTGTACTAAAGCCTGTAAATTTACAGCGCTCTAGGAATGTTTGATAACAGCACATAAATAATTAATAGAAGCTGCAGCAACCCTTTCTTTTTCCCTATTTGGAGGCTGTAAGGCAAGAAGACAAGTGGGAGGCAGAAGATATTTCATGGGCTAAGAGAAGACGTGATTCCCACCCCTATGGGGGGTAACTGACTGACAAACACTTGCACTTTGGAAAGATCAGGATGAAGGGGTGTAGGAATTAAAGACAAGGAGCATTGCTTCACATACAGCAACTATAAAAGCAGCCCAGAAGCATCATAAACAGGGCAGCCCCCCAAAAATAAACATGCAATTAAAAGAAGGGGATGTTTTAATTTCGGCTCGACAATAATGTGCAGCCTCTTTCCCTCCCTGTGTGTGACTTTGCAAAGTCCACTCTCTTGTCCTAGTTTCTCCATCTTCAATGGCAAGGGAAAAATGAAAGGAAATAGTGGCAAATCAATAGGTTGTGATTTTTTAGCCTTAAAGAGGTGGCAATGTTCCTAAAAAGAAAAAAAAAAGAGGCAGAAACATGAAATAAAGACAAATCAGATACAAGACTATGAGAGCAAGAAACAGAAAAAAGTGCAGAAAAAGGTAAAAGAGAATTGTTATTATGAAAGGTGCTATGAGACAAGAGAGGTATGAAATGAGTTCAAGAAAATAAGAATAGAGGGGAAAAAGAACAAAGAAAAGGAAAAGGTATTTATGTGGCTCAGGTAAAGTTTGCAAAATCTGCCGGCCAAATCCCCAGTACCTGCCTCTAAGCTCATGTCTTTTCCTCTTTTAGAGCTGGGAATTTGGGCCTGGTCTTGTAAAACTTGATTTGAATTTCATGATTGACTTTTACACGGCCACAAATTGACCCACGGAGTGCGAATGCGCACGGGTGCTTTCCGCTGGCGCCCAACGGAAAGGACTGTATGGATTTTTGCGCCTTCAAAATAAGCAATAATGTAATCCCAACACTTACGGCAGTTTTGCCGCTAAATATCCTGGTTTATGAAGGCAATCAAGTGCTTTGGCACGAAAGGATAGTAACTGCACTCAAAGAACTCTGAACCTGAAAGGTGCAGGGATGGAACCAGAAGCCACCATGTCTAGCACTGAATGTTTAATCAGGCAAAACATCATAAAAACACTGCAAAAAAGGGCAGTAAATTACTTGATTTTAGTGCAGTCAAGTCTTCAAAATGAGTTCTCTTTTAGAACAGAGACATAATGACTAGCTTCTGAATGGATACTGGCACAGCAGGGCGCACAAAAGCCCTGATGAGCTGCTGTACGAGGGGATATTTAGTTAATATTTGTTCTATTTTGGTGTTCATTTCTGACCTTTCCTCTTTGACTTTAACTGGTCAAAATCCAAACCTTTCTGAATTTATTTAATACTAGATAACTGTCTCTAAATTGCCAGAAAATCAGGTCACATGCTCCCAATAAAGACGGAGAACACGGCACTTCGCCGTTTCTTCTGCCACTTTCCAACTCCAGCTAATCCTGAAGCAGTGAAAAACATTCCTAACAGTTGTAACATCACTTGCGATGCAACAGTTCTTGAATTAGTTGCAGGGAAAGAAAAAAAAAACAACCATGAAGTATGTTATGTCAGTCCTGATTCAGATATCCTCCACCCTCACTGGCAAAAGAGCCGGCGCACCGCAGCTGCAACCCTGTGCTTCTAGGCCAGTATCCAGAAAGAGAATAATGCAATACCATCTCGCTCTAGATTTTAGTATTAGACAAAATCATCACAAGCTTCTTTGTTAACTCCTAAGCACCTCTTTGCATTTACAGTTAATAATATGGGAAAATATTTCTTGACATTTCAGAGCTCTTGCTGCTGTTACAACATTGTACGAGAGCCTCCTCACGGGCTGATTTACATCCACGACTCCTCTTCCAAGAGCTTCCTTCCCAAATTAAACATGCTAATGATTTTCTATGCAAAATTTAACAACCTAATAGGCTGAACAAGTCAGATGAAAATACCCTAATTGTTGCCTTTGATGTATACTATTCTGCCAATTCTCTCATGAAAACAGTCTATTAGCATTAGCTGGAGTACTTACTAAAATATATATTAATAAAGAAAAGCTCATATATATATGTATACACATACACATGTTAAGAAAATGGCACTGCAGGCCATAGAAAACACAACTTCAAGGCTTAGGACTGACACAAATGGCTATTAAACACTGGAAAAACATTTTCTCAGAAGCTCTGAAAACAACCTGCCAAAGAATGAATCACAAACCTTTATCTGAATTAGCTGGTGTTGGTTCATAACACTGGGCTTATGCAATAAAAGCAGGCAAAATAAGATTCCACAGCCAAAATAATAAACACAGAATGAGATAAGAGAGATAATAAAAGGCTAGCAAGAGAGCAGAGAGCTACCTGCCTGACCCCAGAGATCTGAAATGAGCTCCCCCAAGGAACTGCCCAATTGCTTTATAAAGTAAGATTTCCACGTGCATGTATTTTTTCAGCTAGAGTACAAGCAATAATGCGTTTTAGCCTATGACCAGCATCACAGAGAGAGCTTTACAGCAGAAATAGGTTTATTCTTTCCTCCAGCACGGTTCTGTGCGTGAGCCTTGGTGCCACTGCAGCCTTAACACGTGTAAATAAAACAGAGGCAAACAAACAATAAGAGAGTATAAATATTCTCTAAATACAGTGACACAAGATTACTTTCTATTGCTTTGTCTTTAACAGTTTGCTTATAATGATTTGATAATCTAATCTAATTGATCTCTCCAAGTATTTCTATGGCTCTAATCACTGTAGTATCTGATTAGTGGAACAGATCCATACTTTATCTCCAGATTTAATAACTAAATCTATACTTGAAATAGAGTCACGCAAGTTCACCGGAGGGAAAGGGCCAGATGCTGCTTAGCCAGGGGAGGAGGGAGGGATTGGGAAAGAGGTCCAGAATGACAGAAAAGGGGCATTTGGCTTCGTGTCAAATCATCCCTCTGCAACCAAGCTCCATTTAAACGGCACATTCCGGGGTGACAGAAGTAAAGCAGGAACGTGACATAACTAATGGGGGCAGAACCAAAAATGAGCTACTGTCTATGGCCCTCTCTCCTTCAAACTGTCTTCTTCGCAAGCATAAAGTAAATGTAATTATTATTACCGTTTCTTTGTTCTCTTTCAGGCTAGCACTTCATCAGCCTGAAAATTATGACATTTCCTGAACGTGTTTCAATGGCTCCTTAACCTTCCTCGTTCCTGCGCTCCAGTGCGGTGTCGTGCTGCATTTGGAGAGTTCAGCAGTGAAGAGGTTAACACCCAAAACTGCTAATAATAACAACAGGATTCACTGAGCCAGATAATCACTCACCCAGCATTTCAATCCAAAGTCACTTGGAGTTCCAAAGAAACTGCTGTATTTCCTTAAGGAAGTGACAGCATTTAGAAGAATATTCATAATTCAAACAACGGGCCAAAATCTGACTTGCTGCTGAGTTTATTTTTAATCAAGCAATATTACGGGCTGGCTTTTGCTCTACCTCCGGTCAGTCGTATTTTGTGACGGGTCCTCTCACACCCCCCCAGGTGCTGGGCAGAGAGGGGCGGCAGCCAGACCACTCGCTCGGTGCAAACACCCAGCGTGGAAGGGATACGGAGCGTTTCTGGGAAATTCTCTGTTTCTTCCTCTCTGGTTCGACTGCTGCTCGTTTGTTGTGCTGATACCCAGCTAAACCAGCCTGTTGTTGAGGATGTCAAAGCTCTGGGCAGAAAAAGAGCAACTAATATACGTTAGCAAACTCTGGAGAGAAAAAGAGGTTCTGCCACTGAAAACTGCAGGGTGAATTGTGCACCGCCGCCTTCTTGGTCTCACTTTGCCGGAAGGGAAGGAGCCTTTTACTCCTGTTTCTGTGCTGGGTGCGCGCGCTGCCTGGCAGCGTTCACCTGCTTCGACGGGTGTGTCAGGAGCCTTCTTTGCTGTCAGGTTTGACTGCTGCTTTCAGCTCATCCGCCGTCTCCCAGCTCACCTCTGCGAGCGAACGTCCCGCTCCTGCCTAAGCGCGTTTCGGCAGCCATCTCTCAGAGATGTCAGGAAAAGAAATAAAATCAGGCTGTCAAAAACACATGACTGTTTGACAGTTCAAGGGGCAATGTTCTCTTTCACGTGTGAACGACACAGAATGTAATGCCCGCAGAAAGGGATGCCAGGGCTTCCGCTAACAGGTCCAGATTCAGGATGGGGCGACTTTTACTGTGACTCTTCAGCAACCATCTGTGTCTCTGTAACACTCAAGCACCCATTTCCTGTGATCTGGTACCATAATGTGCTTTTGGCCAGGTAATACCTTCAATCTTGAACTGCCACACCGCAAAAATCGCCAGTTAACCAAGAGTTTCATGGCACTTTAAAGACTCTCGATGCATCTTTTGCTTCTTCCTTTCTGTGTAAGGCATCGTGTAAAAGAGACTGCAGGTGCTTCGGCACTTAAGTATAGCAATTTTTTCCCAGGTTATTGTTTTCACCAAAAGTAATCCATTTGTCATTAACGAACAGCTCAGTTAATGACTGGAAAGAGTGGAAAGCAAACTTAATTCTCTTTCCCGTTCCACATGGCACAGCTGTTAATTGATTCATATGAAGAGCTACTTCATCTGAGTTTAGCGTCACAGAGAAACACAGGACTAAGATTTTAAACTCTAGGTTTATAGCCTGATGATTTCTTGTGAAATAAGCCTTCCTCTACGACAGCCGTATACAGCAATATTTCATAGATCCAAAATGCTACATAGATCACGGGGCACTCTCATTAATGAAAGAGGTCTTGGAGTAGGCAAAATCTTCCGTTTGTCTCACCTAAGTATCTTAGATCTGGCCTTCAGCAGTTCAGTTCAGATCTAAAAAAAAGTCCAAATTCTTTTTGGCAGTTTAAAATAAAAACATGTGAATCAGTATCAATTTTCCAATCACGACAAATTGTCCTAGCTTTCCTCTGAGCTTTCGAATCTGTTCAGGACTGTACACGTATACACATATGCATAGATAAATGCATGTTTCATACTCCCTTATTCTTGTTAGAACTATTGCTTTGGGAATGGAGATTCTCGGACACTAAATTCTCACTGGTTCAGCTAGATCCAGCTGGTGAACGGTACATTCTGTTTGCCTGTTTACTACATTAAGACTAATATATTAAAAACTGAAAGAGTAGTGTTGGCAGAAACTAAAAATATCCCTGCCAGGGCACTGGAAGTGAGCTTGACAACGACGGTAGTGCTTAGCTTCTCATCAAAGGGCAGCAAGTCCTTAGAAAGGCACCACGACCGCATGAGCAAACCAGTTCTTGAGTTGGCTGCCTCAGCAAGGAACCTCGACACAAGGTGGTACAAACAGGGAGCTCTTCTCCAGCCCATGGACGGAGGGTCTTTCTTCAGCTTCGGCAACAGTAAGACATTATTGCTACCTCCGGGATCTCCTGCCTCTTGAAGCTTTGTTTCCATCCTTTTGTAGGACATTAAAATTCTGCAGTAGGTTAGAGCCAGCAAACCCTCCTTAAATCAGGCTTGAGCAAAAATGAGCTGATGTGAGTTAAGTGAATTAAGCAGGTTTGTCTAACCTGCCTGAATGCATCTGAAGTAACTGGGAATAATGTGCCTGAGTCATTCCCCCAACAAAACCGGGAGCAAAGACTGCAGGAGGAGCCCCAGCTGGTAGGTGGGAGGTAAGCAGCGGGTGCAAGAGAGATGGGAGGCCCCTCCAGCTGGTTTGTACGTAGCTCCAGTCTGCCCAGTGCCTCAGCCCGGCAGCGGGGAGCTGTCTTTAGAAGCAAAACCAAGGCGGATGTCACGGTAAGGGTGGCTGCACGGTTGCCCGTGATGCCATAGGTACACTGTTCTACACCCATCGCTTAAGGACACGCTATATTAGATCTAAAAAAAACGGAATGATAAAATAAGCCTAAAAATTATATATGCCTTAACTGCCATTTTCAATGACTTTTAAAACTAACTGAAGAGAGAGAAGAGAGATCATCTGTACACTACAGAAGGCTGACATGCAAGAGGATGAGAAAGCTGTGATCCTGAGGTTTTGGTAGACCCTGGCATCTGTTATCCTTGCCAGCCATTCCCCACCCACTCTGGAGGAGAGAAAAAGAGATGCTTCTGTATCCACACTGCTCAGTCCACCTCCTGTGCTTGGAGCATCACACAGGTCTGTGCTACAAGAGGAATTTTCTTCTCTTTCCCCAACACCTGGAGCCGTGCTATTTGGACTTTCCAATACATTAGCAGATCACCGAAACTCAGCACGTAACAAGAACTCCCTTACATTTAGTGGAGCTTTTTCATCATCTTGAACCAACTGTTGGATAAGTTTTTGCCTCTGCATAGAAGGACGTCTAAGCACAGACTGTGTTTGCATGTAGATCCTATTTGCACAGGGCTGAGCCTTCTAGAAAAATTCAGCAAGTTGTAAAGTCATCTTCTTACACAATGCACCTCTCTATTAAAAATCTGCAGGAGTTTTTAGGTGGAAGAATCTAGAGAACAGAAAAGGTAGACAGAAAGGCAATAGAGACAAATCCTTTTCCATGAGCTCTGTGAAATCTTTCCCTGAAATAACTTCGGAGGGGTTTTACTGCCAGTTCATACTGTGGATGAATCACTTCTCATATTTCTGATAAAACAATATTCAAAACTTCAAAATCACTTCCAATTCATTTATGCCACCATTTAATTAGGGCTTCTGCAACATGTTACAAGGACGTCATTATCCCCTATAATTGTATAATAATTACAATTTTTAATGAAATAATTGCAAGTACACTAGATGCGTAGATATAATTATGGTAATTACATAAATACCTGATTTTCAGCTAATAATTAAAGAAGGCCTTTACAAAGAGGGTGAAATTTCACAAATGGAAGCTTTCCAGAAAACAAATACCAATAATGGCTGTCTCTCTCCTATAGATTTCACCTTACTAGATTATCTCTCTCTATATATATACTATATATACATGATTTTCTACACATTCTAAAATAAGGATTAAAAAAACTATTTAAACAAATGTTAAATCATATCAAGACACCTCATTACTTCGCCTCAGACCTAATAATCCTATGATAGCTCAGCATCTCACAATACGCTGAGTTGTAAATTACCACTGAGAGAGGGAAGCTGTGAATAGTGGCCACAACAGCAGACCAACTGTGTTCTGATTCCTCTGCAACTTACAGGGACACATCCTGGACCACCATAAAATACTTGGGAAGAGGCCCACGTGGGGAGTCCCTGACAGCTGCTGCAGGACTGCGAGCCTTCCTCTGCTAAATCCTACCAGTCCCACCTGCTGTCATCTTCTGCCAAAATGTGTCTTTTTGGTCAAATCTGCTGGCTATACCCCTGCTAACACAGAAACTCCGCAGAAGATTTATTCTCCCTCTGTCTCCCTTGGTGGACAGACAATGGTATTGCAATAAAGGAACTTCTTCCAGAGCTTTATCATCTGAAGAACAAGAAAATCTTCAGCCAGGTAATTTTCCTTCTCCTCAAACACACTCCTAAGACCAAACTTACTAGGTGTTTACTGTACTATTGGTAATAAACTGAGTAGGAAAGGCAAAAACCATCCTCAGTAAAAAGAATACAGAGCACTCTCCCAGGGCCGGTTCTGATTACTGCATAAAGGGATATCAGATGAAATCCCGCAGCAGAGGAGTTCGCATCACGATTTACTGTTGCTGCTGAAATGTTTTAAAACACTTTGGCAAAACTCTGGAAGGGAGTTTCAGCTACAGCACCTGCACTATGCCATTTCCACATGCCCTGCAATCCCTGCACTTGCTCAGAGCAGCCCTGAGGTGGCTCTGATTCCGGCCAGAGATCACTCTGGTCCCAGCGATGTCTCAGAATATTGGTGCAAACAGGGCTTGAAGTCAGCTTTGTCCCACTTCCCTTAGCCTTGTGTTGTTCAGTACTGCTTCTTTTTTAAGGATAAATCTTCATTATTACAAGCATGAGAAAGTAAAATAAGAGACACTAGTATTAAAATAGAATAAAATGGTTTGATATCCCAAAAACAAATCTCATTTATGTTAAGCTCATTAAAGCACTTGGGTTCTGAATGCAGAGTATAATTAATAATAGGATACATATCAAAGCAAAAAAGACATGTAAATTTGACAATATAAAGTAAGTAAAAATGAAGAGGCCTAAAGAATTGTAAGTGAAAAGAATTTAAAAAAAAAGAAATTATACTGGAGCAATATTCAAGTTATAAGCAGATTATTAACATTATAATTGAGATGATCCTTAAGGTTGGTCTGACACATGTAAGCATCATGTTTCAAGCTTCCAAAAATATGCAAAGAATACTGAAAATATTTGCATCTGTGTGTATAATAAGGAAACAAAGAAATGAAGAGCATGAAGGCAGAGAAGAGCAAAGGAACAGTAATACAACAGAGAGGAAAAAATGACAAAAACAAGCAAGCAGGAAATAATCCTTATCCAAAAGTCGTATTAGTTACTCAAATGCTTCTCCTGGAAATGTACAAATATACTTATGTCGCTATTTTTTATAGTATTTGTCCCTTCTGGCTTTAAATAATAGATGAGAAACTAGCCGACTGAAAGGAAAAGCATCTCACAGTTGCTTCCTGAGTACAACTGCTCCGGCCCGAGCTAGACCAGGGGAAGAAGCCCAAACCAGTTTTATCTGACGTAGCATTATGAGGGTACCAGTTCTATTTTAGAGCCTGTGTGTGGGAGGATGCAGAAAATGAAAAGCAAGCAGTAAAATAATGGACAAGGAATGGAATTAGATTGGAATTTCAGACCTGTTAGAGCTATAAGCACTGCCAAGGTTTATGAACAAAGCCGTGACAGCACGACAACTGTGTGGTCAGCAAGAGCTCAGAGCCTGAACAACCAGACTTTTACACCGGACTTCGACCAGTGTTGATGGCGTTTACGATGACTGGAGTCTTAAAATGCAGCGTGCAAAGTTTTCTGTTGCCAAGCACTGGCTCACCCAGAAAGAGGACTGTGAAGCACATCAGAGTTTAAGCATTTGATTTTATTTCCAATATGACATAAAGCCACTGCACGTCTTTGAAAAACGCTGCTGACTGACACTAACAGCTTTAGATTGTGAAAGGATTAAAAGGTCTGTGCAAGACAATGTTTGCTTCGTTATCTTCTTCCATGTATTACTAGTACAATAGGAATACTGCAGTGGTCCCCGAGGGATGGAAAACAGGAACACAGTGCTTCAAAAAGGAGCAGGAAAATAGAACCATCTTGGTGTCTTAGTGCAGAGCACTGCAGTTCAGAACTACGGACTGTGCCTGCTGGTACCACAGGGATGGCCTAATGCTGCCAGAATGAGGATGGGGGCTCTTCGGCCAGGAGCCAGCGGGAGTAAATGGGGGCAAAACTTCAAACTAGTGGCACAAACACGCTACAGGCAAATAATTCATCATGAATATTCAAAGTGGCCTAATGAAGATATACACCCTTCTTAACAGCTGATACACACCAAAATATGCACTAAGGTAGCTCTGTGGGCTTTGACATTCACTCTCAAGTCACCCTGAGCCCTGGTATGCATGTTCTTAGGCTGCTGGCAATGCAACGTATTTTGGCGTAGTTCAATCTATAGTGATGGAGGCTCACACCTGAGATTTCATGCTTTTCACTTATATGGCCACGGAGAAAGAATATTTCGTTTCAAAATTTCATTTAATGAAGTCCATCAGAACTGCACGTTGCATTACTTCCTCCTTTCCATAATCTGATGTTAAGTAAACCGTTCTAGGATAGTTAGAGGGAGTATTGGAACAAACGCCCGACAGAAACACAGGGAAACAAGCTAAATTGGGCTCTTTTCATTTCTGCTTAGATTTGCAAAAAATATTTCATACTACTAAGCTTAAAAGCCTTGAAGTTATCAGTGCCATTTACAAATCACAACTGATGTAACATATTCTCTATTGAAAACAATGAATGATCAAAGCAGGATGCGATTATAGCACCATGAGTTGTGTTTCCTTTCCAAGAAAGTATTTTGATGTATGCATAGATGTTCCTATGTGTCCACAGTAACCACAGCTATAACCCAGGAGGTATGGTGTTGGGAGCTTTACTCTGAAAATCAAGGAGCCCGTTAGGAGGCATAAATATTAATAGAGCTGTCTAATCCTACAGTCTCAAATGAGGTAGTTCAGATCATGATTCTTTGCATTTAAAATTTATTCACTGCACCGACTAGAATAAGAAACAGAATCCACTTGTGAAGAAGTCACTGATGTTGAGCGGTCTCTTAGCCACTGGTAATTCCTAAACATAAACGTAAGGATCAAGTGATTTCTTTCCTCATTCTACTCCCAATCCTCCTACAAATACTCATGTGTCCAAAACCGCATGTGCCTAGTTCCATGACATTGAGCATATATCATATTCTCTACAAAAACTACATCTCCACATTTTCACATTCCGATCTCTCCAGGCAATACGAAAGCTTTAGTACAGGTTCATAAAAAGGAGCATACCGTCATCCCAAGTGCAGAACACACAGTACCTGGGGCTTCTTCTAGTGGTCATATTAGCGATCATTCTCAATTTTTCTCGGTGTCATTGCTATTAAAGTAGGAAATTCACGGTGCAAACTGTTTCAATGCAAAGGAATTAGCGCTGAGTATTAAAAAACCACAGGCATGCAGCTAAAGCAGGATGTACACTCCTCCGAAGAGATAATAAGTTACCCTGTCATTCCGGATCACAAGTCAAGTCTTTGTGCTTTGACTATAAAGTAAAATAGAGATCTGAAATACCAGAGTGCAAAATTATTCAGGTATTCCCTAGAGCGATGCAAAAGTTTGTCAGGAAACAACACATAATCAACAATATAATTAATATGAGTCAGTAAAAATGGTGTTACCTACTATGTAACCTAGGTTCTATTAAAATTTAGAATTATGGAGTCCAGCCTCTGAAAGAAAGCAACACAAAATTAATTAGATGCCTTTGCACAGATTTTCTAAAACCAGCCCTAGCAAATGAAGAGGTTTCTGCTTGTGTGCCTACCCACAACGGAACGAGTAACCTCTGCCCTTCACGTACCCGAAGCAAAAGACTCAAAACCACATGATCTTTCTTCTCCTATTGAGTCAGTAAATTGAAGATAAAGTATACTGAAATACAGACATCCATATTTAGCAAAATGCATGCTATATTGTCTCACTGCTTTCCACCCAGCTCCAGCCTATCACTCTGTAGTCTGCAGTGTGCACATCCAACGCCCACCAATGGGTGCTAATGGCTGTAACGCTCATCACCATCTCCGGCACGACTCAGGGATAGCATTCCTTTCATTTCAGCATCTGTCTTCATCAGACTACTGCCCCTTCTTCAAAATTTTGAATTTGCTCATGTCTCTTAGCTGACAAGTATAAATAATAATTTATTTATCTAATTCAATCTATTTCATGTAGTAAGAAAGAATCAAACCATATATACGATAGCGTATGGTTGTTGGTTCAGTCACTTTGAATTTACATATCCTTTATTAATTAAAAAGATGTTGTAAAAGTCTGCCCCTTATTTTTGTATTTTCTTTTTCCACTAATTTTCATCACTAAATGTAATGAAATGACTACAACCTAAAATCCAGCGAAAGAGCTAATACAGAGTCTTTCTTCTTTCTCATACAAAACCGATGCTATTTCGAAGCTGCCGTTGCTGCGACTCTATTGCAGCTTCGTTCTACGATGTGATTCCTTCTACTACTAGGTGTGTGGGCAACCCAAGCTGAGGATGATCTTAGGTCATATACAGGTAAGCAGAGCCTGAGTTACTCAAGAGAACAGAGATTACTACCGCTATGCCAGCTGCCCAGGCTGAAGGTATGTGCACTTGTCCGTGGGAAAAGGTAGACTTCTGCTGCTTTTTATTGTGCTGTGTGTGCAGTGAATTTAACTGGAAAGGTACCCACTGAATTTCAAACAGATCTTTCTTTATTCTCCTTCAGGCTCACAGGACAATAAACACGACTTTCTCATCCACCGGGCTCTCCCTCCCTTTATTTTTGTTATTTTTCTGATTACTTTTTTTAATATTCTCTCATAGGAAAAGATGGTTTCTGAGAACAACGACGGGGTTCTGCATCTTTATTTATGACTTTGTGAATCAGCGTCTGGGTGATCGGAAGTGAAAGTTGCTCAGCTAATTACACACGCCTGATGAACTGCGTAATAACTGCTGCAGCACTGCACATTAATTGAATGCATATAAATGACAGCAGTTATTCTAACTTGAATGATGTGTGAAGGAGTGACGCTGCTCACAGTATCCTGATTATCTTTGTTTCCAACTTTGGGAATCCAGCTTAAACAATTGTATTTTTACAGTACTGAGCAAAAATTCCCCCTGAAAACATCAGAAGTTGCCTCAAAGTCCGACACTTTAAAAACAAATTGCGTCAAGTCACTGAAAGTGGATTTAGATATCTAAGAAAGCATACAGTGAGCAACTACAATTAACAATCGATAATTAACAGCTAGCTCCAACAGTCAGTAAAAGCCGTAAGAGCAAAAACCTCGGAAAATAAGGCCACCTTCACTTAGGTGCCTAGATACCGCCTTAAAAACCTAATACAGAGTTTACAGAGTTGAACTTCACCCAACTCTAAACAATTTCCTGCTATGACACTTTCCTAAAGAGTATTTGGTCTGGAATAACAGGGACATATAGTAACAGATATAAAAAAATGTGGATGACAGGTAATCATCAACCATCTATGTCCACACTACTCTCTGTATTCTGGCTTCAAATGTAGTCCAGCTGTTAAATAACACATTATTTTAAAGAAAACAATAGAGAAAAATAATTTCATATAAAACCAAACACGTAAAGTAGTACAAAATTAGTACTTCAAACTAGTCCCAAACACTTACTTTCAATCAGTACCAAAATATACCTTCTATATCACATACCAATTGCTTCAGGAATTTGCAAACGTCCACAAAGAAATCTGCAAATTCTCCCAGGCTATCTAACACGAAAAGGGTAGAAGCCAAGTTTCCAAAGCTTCCTAAAGCAGCCTGGTTTCCAAAGTACCTTGTCAAAACATTTTAACATTTCCCCGTACCCCCATTAAGAGAGTTTTGGCTTTACAATGAGAGCTGTAATCACTCACTAAAGCAAACCAACACTCGCTTTTAGAGGCGTGTGAAAGAAAAATAAGTATTTCACGTCTACGTTTCAGGAGAGTTAACACTATTGCACAAAAGCAGGGTGTATCCCGTAGGAAGTCAATGCCCGTTTTCAGCCCTGCTTTGCCATACACACAATAGCCATCGCGCTGTACCGCTGGAATACAGCGCCGTGGAGCCGTGCCAGCGACTTCAGCGGCAGTTGTACCCAGCCCCAGGCACAGGAGCTACCTCCTCTGCACGCACATACACCACACTGCACCTGCCGACGAGTGACAGACACTCGGAACCACGAGGCCGAGACAGAGAAGCTGCCAGTACGGTCAGCGTGAGGTAGCGCAAGATGGATGATCAGGTGCGACTGAGTTCAGGCTCTACAAATGTCATCTTCTCACCTGCTTTACGCGGCCCTCTCTTTAAACACCTTGCTGGCTTCGTTAGGACAAGATAGTCCCTAACGGTTCACTTCACAGCATCAGCAAAGCAGCCTCTTTCAGCTGGATTATTTGTTCTTCCTTTGCAAGGTTTCAATCTTTCCCCCGTATGTTTGCTTTTGGGTTTGGTTTTTTTTTTTTTTTTTTTTTTGGTCCACTTTATACATACCTCCTTTTCTACAAATTTTCTTGCCGGGTTTTCTGGCACATTCCTTGGATATTCTTTTGACTGAAAAATGAATAGAAGACTAGAAAATAACATGGAGCTCCATCACAGACAGTAGGAGCATGCAACACCACTATCTAACTTAAATATGACCTGCTTTATTAGGTGCGGAAGATTCTCAACTTGTGCCTGCACATGCAATGGATAAGATGTTGATGCATCTTCCCAGAAGTCAGTGCGTGGCAATGAGAATTAGGTACCAACTTTGACCTAAAAATACACGTGCTGTGGGACAAAAAAAAAAAAAAAAAAAAGAGTGTAGACAGTAAGGAAAAAAAAAAGAAAAAACCAAGGACAGATGCGTACACAGAAAAGCAGCATGCATACATGTAATACGCTGGCATGCAAACGTAGAAAGCCGTGCGCGCTACCAGTACACGTGAATTAATACTGTTAGAACGTAGAACAGGAAAATAAAAAGATCTCCCTGTTTCGCCTGCTATTAACTCACCATCCTCGGTTGGGACATAGATATTTAAATAGAGGCAGTCTTCATTCTGATCTTGTACATAGGTGGAAACTACATCCAAGTTATTAGTAAACCACACGGGAAGCATGACTTCAGGCAACCTGCCTTCTATAATGTTCTGGGGGCACACTGGAGCAAACTGGGTGGTATTTTTGATATCTGCCCAGGCAGATGGAGGCTCAGGAGGTTGAAAGCGGCGCTCCCCTGTTGGAGGGGCAGCATACGGAACCCCAAGAAACTGAATAACGGGCCCCAAAATTTCATTATTAAGTTCCTTCTTAATCCCTCTTATCTTGCCAAAGTTGGTGGTCACCACTGGGTTGGTATCATCCAATTTTTGGGAGGACACAGCTGCAGCGTGAAGCAAAAATCCGAGTATACAGAAAGCAAAAGTGGCATTCAATCCCACGTGTAACAGGCGGACCATCATCGCTCTCCATACACAGTTCAGCCACACGGATCTTGGAAAGGCCATGGTCCCACATTAGCTGTGTAACTACAGTGAAGCGATCTGATTTGTATCCACTGGTGTAAAAACAGGGCAACTGGAGGAAACAGATCGGGTTTCCTAAATAGGTGCCTGTCAGAAAGATCTCAAAAGGCTTTTCATGCGGTAAGTATCTTCCATTGATTTCACACTTATTGAAGCTGCATCTTCACTCAGCACTATTTATCAGACTACATCCTATTGACAATTCTGTTTTCCATAGCAGCAATATGAAGAGAGCAGCCATTTACTGCAGAATCCCCTCTTATAAATCAAATCCAGTTAGCCGCAGGTCTATGTCCTGGAGAAAATGAAAATAAATCATTAGTATGAAAGAGCTAATATGAGCAGAGTGATAACTAGATGTTTCACAAGTTATTTACATACATTAATAGTTGCTAGAGCCAGGTAAGTAAAACTGCAGCAGTTTATGGGTCCATGAAATGGTGGGTGAAACACTGATTACTGGATTATCTATAATGTCACCTGTTGAATTTACAGAGATTTTTCAGAGGAAACAGGATGCTCAGAAAACACATTTTTAGAATTCACCTTTTTAAGAAAAAGCAGCTTGCTGCTAGGCTACACGAGTGTTTATGTTAATATTTTAGTTAACTCAATCAGCTCATAATCAATTTTCACCTTGTTTGCACAAGTTGATGTATCAAAATGAAAGTAATTACTTCTTAAAGCAGAAGATAGTGAAATTAAGATAGACAGTTATGCTGAAGACTCAAATGCATTTTGTTTCATTAAAAACAGATTATAATACATACAAACATTTTTTTGCTCATTTAAAATACAACTTCTGATTAAAATATTGAGGCAACTGGAATATATTTGTAAGGATAGCATGAATTATTGTGCTTATTAACGATAACCCGAATTACCATCCTTTATATGGTTTTCTTATTCCACGAATTTCTGGTAGCTGATGAAAAACACCTACAGAGTGAAATGCTCACATCAATGAAGGACAAATATCTGCTCCCACTGGACTAAATGCCAAATTCTGAATTTGCACGTAAGTATACTTGGACCTTGATGGTTTTATCTCCAAAACTGATTTGGAAAAGGATATGGCCAGTTTAGGGATGGAGCGATACATCGCAATTTCTACTTCAGACCAGCCCTGCATTCCTGATAAACCACTGACTTCAGTGAAAAATGAAAACGCATGGTGCATGCACTCAATCCCTGCCATCCTTAATTTGTAACATAAACATTAAACATCCCCATAGGACAGTAGAATTCTTATCTTTCATAAACCCATATGCTGACTGAACAATATCCTAGAAAAACAATCAGTCAGGATCAGAGACTGTGTAATCTCAAATTCCGGATCCTATTTTCAACTACTTTAGCTCAGAGGTTGTCACACAAGGCTGTGTTCCAGCACTTCTGAAAATTGCTCAGTGCATATCATTATATCTTCCATATTCATGTTAAACATATTTCCAACACGACTTAACAGTATCCTATTATTTAAGATGCAGTGTTAAACACAACATAGCAGCGTAATCTTACACTCCCTATTAAGCAGCATGTAACGCAAAAGAAATGTGTTTTGCTTTGTATAGGAAACATTTTAAACCACCTGCTTTTGAAACAGCATTGGCAGCTTTAATGAGAATTGTTTTTTTTTATCATGTCCATACACATTGTAGAGAGAATTGAAAAGAACGGCTTGTCTAATAGTCAGACTACCCTGCAGTTTGGGTTATTAAAAAGGAGATTGTAAAAGCTATATAGGACAGCAGGAGATTTGGTTCACGTCTAGCGTTCCTTTAGCTCTGAACAATCTATCTCGGGAGGCAATAAGAAGATAGATGAAGCTTTTCTGCAATTTTCTCTCACCTTTTCTTTCTCTGCTAATTCTAACACCTTCACAGTGAAACTGCATTAACAAACAGGCTTACATCCCCCATTCTCCAGCTTCAAAATTCTCAGCGTTTGCTGGAAACACACCAATTCAGCTGCAGAAAGTAATTCCCCAAACTTGATGTACGTGCTTGCAGTTAGTTAAATAAACTTACACAGAACGGCACGCAGACAACTGCCTCTTGGAAGACTCCTGCTTTGCTGCATTCCAAATTTTGAGGGTAGTAGGATATTTCTTGAGAAATTACTCCTTTAGTAATTTCTAGTGTTTCTAGACAAGAGTGCACAGGTGCCAGAGCAGAAGGCAGCTAGTACAACTTTGCTCTTCCAAGTTGATGTTGAGGTTATGGAAAGATGGAAGCTTATTCCTTAGTGGTATTCAAAAACCTCCACAAATCTAAACCTTTTCCACTAGGTCTTAAAATCCTTGTTACGTTTCTTTTTTCCCTGTCATGTACTCTCTCTTTCAAATCTAAATTTGTAAATAGCAGGAACTTCATCTTAGTAGCCCTCCTGCTAATTTACACGGTCTGGGGAAGGTCTGAGGACAAACCGAATTCAACATAACTGCGCCACACAACAGCATCCTTCCTCATTGTAAGCTGTTGAGTTGGTTCAACGCGGAAAATTACCAAGATGCTATTAATAATTCATTTAGTACATTCACTCTAAAAGTCTTAGACCTCTTCAGATCTAAAACAACTTTTTAATACACTTTTGATACCTAAAATGGTAAATTCAAAGCAAATGCTAGATCTGAGCTACAGTTCTAAGCTGGTCCATCAGCTGTTCTGCCACTGCAGCTGAACAGCTCTGCTGTGATCTGAAGTTCTGGTTTGCCTCCCATGGACAAGGGTTTACTCCGAGACAGCGACAAGAGGTAAAAAGGTAAGGATATAACTCAATGCTGTGTTTGGCTGCTCTTAATGAATTAACTATGGGGTAGCCGCTACCTTCAGTGAATAGATTTATAGGCAGTAAATAGCAAAGCACTTGAAGAATTGGAATCAACAAATATTCGTTGTATTTGTAACCTGAAGTTTGGGTTTGCTTATTTTACCACAAGCCTTTCTTTTTAAATGGCTAAGAAACAGTTTGGTTTTGAGTCTGAGGACAAACATTCAAGCCTGTCACTGGCTGCCCTGAAGCTGTAACATTAAAAACTCAAATTCACGCAAATAAAGAGACTGAGAGTACTCAAATCTTCTGAGACTTTTATGCCAAAAGTATATTTCGAGCACTAGGTGGAAAGGCAAGCAGGGAGCATGCTGAGAGTCAACGTCAGACTAAATTTCCCTTAGTCCTCCAGCAGGTCATCTCCACAGGACTACCCCTTGGCATCCGACTGACGAGGAATCGGTGGAAAGACAGACAAGCAACAGACAGGGCAGCCATTATCAGGGAGATGGGGCAATGAAATGAACAATTTGGGGCAAGCTTCAGCATCAAAATATTGTGGATCTGAGGAGGAGAAACATTTTCCCATTATATATTGTCTAGATGTGAGGATCACAACTGTTCCCTGTGGTAACACAAACGTATTCTACTGTAAAAGGTATTTGATAAAGTCTTTCATGGTCTTTGGAACAGTCGATACTATATAGAGGTTTTTTCTATCATCTATTATTTTATTATCTTCCTTTCTGAATTTAAATTACTTTATAGCTCAGATTCTGAAATACTTTAGAGAGGCATTTAGTACGCCGAGGAGTGAGCAATCCGAGATAACTTCAGCTCATCTTTGCATTTCCAACGACACAGGGCATCCCACAACCGGTCACATCTGCTGCAAACCGCAGCAGATAGATAAACTCCTCTTTGTTACTCATGCACAGAGCTTCAAATCTTAAGGGATGTCTGGAACTGCGCTACCTGTCAATAGCTCCAACGGATTAATAAAACTTTTGGTGGCACCCAAGGCCTCCAGCCATATGCCAGCTTCAGGACATGTAAAGGCACTGTTACGATATCTTTGCACCCCCAGCTGTTTTCTCTTTAGCTGAAGATGTACTCTGTGATTTGCTATTCATGCTTTAAAATTCCTTTCTACCTCAGTTTTGCTAGTAAATCCCAGTTGTGCAAATATTCATAAAAAGTGATTGTAAGGGTTTTAAACACCACACAATGCTGCTCCATTTCAAAACACAAATGCTGTTTTGCAGAACCAACTACATTTGCACCCATTTCCACTTACAACAGTCTCTACTTAGAACTAAGAGCCCAAAGATGTTTCATGTCTCTAAAAAGCAATCCGTGTTCGAAAACGCTACAATGCCAAGCAGGACCACGGCCAGTGGAACAGAAGCCTTTAAAGGAAAGACTCTGACCCAGGGTGAGCACTAGGTCGGTGTGACAAACCAACTGTAAACATGATCAGACAAATCCTCAAGAGATGCATCACAGAATTTCCCATCTCTTCTTTCACATTTCAAGTTAGCAAAGGGAAGCATTGTGTCAAATACAGCTTACTCGCTCAATATGTAGTAGTAAAGAGTTTGGAACAGACCCTGCTCTTGGTAATTCCATAGATACTTGGTGAAGGGAAGGGCTTTACATGTATTTAGTTCAAGAAATTAACTACGTGCATTTAAAAAAAACCAGATACATGACATGATAGCAGAGGAGACTCCAATCCTGGATCCATACACCTAAGAAGGGTACAGCTCTGGTGGGGTTTGGTTGGCTCCCACATGCCAGCACCCCCTCTACCTGAGAGCAGCTCCAGAAAGCACCTACAAATCCAACCCTACTGAGATGGGTAGCCTTTGCTGAGATCGCCAACGAAGGCAGCAATAAGCCTTTGTTCTGATGCGGTCACAGTCCCACTCCACATTAGCATGAGGTTCCAAGTGTCACGCTACACGGCTCCGCAAACAACCCACCGGTAAGGATTTCTGGATGCCACAAGCTGCGTAAATACACCACTCCCAGATCGAAGAGACTGATTGCTCAGTGCCTTTCTCACATTTACCTCTATTTAGTATTATGTGTTGTACACAAAACCTTACAACCAAATTAGTAAAAAATACGATTTTTAAATACAGTAGTCAACGCAGTGTAGCACCAATTAGTGAAAAGTTGAATTTAACTGAGTAGGTAAGACTCATTTAAATGGTCATGCATTTTTCAGCTTCGCCATACTTTTTGTTCTTCCCCATTAGTGGGAATATTCACTAGTGCTAACTCATTATTAATTAGCATTTTCATGATCAAAAGATCCTTTTAAATAATTTCTGCAACTTAGTTTGCCAAAACTGGAAGACTTCTGATCATCATTTTCTATTAAGCTGTTTTTGAATAAGACAAATTAAATCTATAAGAAGAGGGACACTTAAGTCTTATTATCTCCCATTTGCTTGTATCAATAAATCATTTTCTTAAAAAAATTACTTCTTAGCTGAAGTAGTTGTTTATATTACCAGAATCTGGTGACAATTTTTAATGTGGACTATAGCTGTTTGACATTTTGCACAGTAAGGAGGTAACGAAATGGTGATTTTACCCATAACAGAAAGAATGGGTAACTCTGTCACTTACGTGTAAAGTTTTAGACAGCTAAGTAATACAGATTTAAATTAAAAATGACAGATGCACTGGCTTGGAATATAATGGGCACTGAAGTGAACCTTTATTCCTTTTAGCGGCTTATGGTTAACTCTTAAATGGACCACACATTATACTCAGTTTTGAGTACTGCAACTATTCAGCTAAGTGATCAGATGGCTGTTCTGTTGATGGCAGGAGTGTGCTTCAGGACATGAAGATTTTCTGACCTACTGTAGAAATTCAACTGAACTTACGTTAATCAGAGGTCATACCGGAGAAGAAAATATCCCCGATGTTTCTCATTTGAGATCTTCAGTATTGAAATCTGCATATTGCATGTCATAAAGTCAAGTGGATTTAACCTGCTTTGATTAAGACTTTACAAGACATTCACACGCTTCCCATCTGAGTATGCTAGGACCCACCCAGAGGCCCCTGAAACTAAGTGTTCTTTCATTGTCTCGTGAAGGCGAAAAATTAAGCGAGGTACTTAATAACAAAGTTTGTTACCTGATATATATTTGTGGCTAACCCTTGGTTCACTGGGGTTAATCCTAAGAGAAAAGTAAATTGGATTTTGTCCACTACCTTTAATACAATTATAATATCAACAATAATACTATCTTCAATGCTAGTTCATCACCTAAGGCACGCTTTCATATCAGATTATAAAAAAGATACCACTTATTTTATTTTCCTATTTTGGGGGCATTCAGAATTCAAGTTAATAAAAAAGCTAAAATACAGTTACCATTTTTTGAAAGAGAACTCTGAAAACAAAGATGCTTGAATTAACTCAGATTTGTCTATGAATTGGTTATTCTCTGGATACCATCCAGTAACAGTTCCAAAGCATACAAACCCCTTGTTGTAGAGCTAGAGCAATAACTAGCTCTTCAATAAGATGACTTTTTTTAATAAAAAATTAAAAAAAAAACCCACACAATCTTCCTGGTTTTACTCTGAATTTACCACACGCTTCCTTGTGGCACGAAAAATAGCCAATCCTTTTCTTACTTGATCAGATTCTGGTTTCAATTCCATCAGGGTAATTGAGATCAAATTCCAAGTCATCATAAAATCCTCAGAGGTATAAATATAATTTGTTAATCACAAACCCAACATCTCTAACTCAACTTCAAAAGCGCTCTTGAACGGTGTTACCACGCTTTGCACAACTGTGGAGCGTGCACTACCTTTCGAGTGCAATATTGGCATTACAGGGATCTGTCAACTTGAGAGTCCTTTTCCTGCGATGTCGCATTCTGTACATCTGTGACTTTACTTGCATTTGTTCCAAAATGAATTTCATGCTTAACTTGTTTTTCTTAATTAAACTTCCTTTAGCACTTTCTAATATGTGCATTATTAAAACTCATTAGTCCCATTCACGCCTGCCTGTCATTTTTGGCTTCATATTCATGTATCGAAGAGCTCTGTTGCTTTATATAGGAAGCAAATTAAATAATAAATATGAGAACTTGAACGTTTTATGAGTGTCAGTATGAGAAAGTGGCTGCAAGGCCCATAAGGTTTCACACAAAAAAAGCATTACAGCTAAAGCTAACACGCTGACACATCTCTGATCTATAAAGTCTGCAGTAATGGTAGCAGTAAACTGTTGTGCCATAGATGGGGAATTTTTCTCTCACATGAAATAGAAAGAGGATATAGCATAGACTATATTTACTGTCGTAGAAAATTTTCAAACAACATTTCCCGAAAGCTTAGAATATAACACCATTAAATGTCCACAAAGATTTACTCTTTCCATCGGACATCCTGTGTAGTTCCTATCATTCAGCTGCTTGTCCTGTTTTCATTTTCTGCCACTGCCTCTGAGAAAGAGACTTATTTTTAGAGAAACTAGTCTCAGACCTCCCTGTGATCTTGTCCTGGTCATGCTGACCACGACTCCAGCGACAGAAGTGTTTCCTGACCCAGCAGCGGGGCTCACGGCGACTATCTCACGGTTCAAGTCTCCACAGAAACCAGATGAAGAAAGAAAAGCTCCATCCCACAATGCCTTTTTTACACAGATTTGGTGATGTTGAAGTATTCTGTAGGTCTATGTAGTAAAGTTTCTCCTGAATAAGTTGTCATTGTCTCCTCAGGAATATTTCCAGCGGTATGCGCCAACGTAACATTTTACTGCTTTCAAGTGCCTTTTTGGAAACTGAAGAATGAGTTTGGGAAGGCAGAAGTTGAAGAATGAATTTAAGTTCTGATATTGAGCTTAAAATCTTCAGACAAAGATAGAATTAAATAAAAGTCTAAAATACAACATAAACGTATTCTCCTCGTTACATTCCCAGAACCAGTCCAACAAGTGGGCTAATGGCATCTCCAGGCAGGATGTGATTGAGGACATTTAGAGAACGTGTTTTTAAATTGCCATTTAAGTTCTTTGCTTGGTTAAAGGAATATGAGTCACTTGAAATATAATATTTGTAAAGTGTCCTTGATCACTTTTATTATTTTACAGTCCCATGTTGCTAATTTCCAAGCATTACATTTCTCCCTTAATATAGCGCAAAAGACCTAACCGAGCATCCATGGAAAGTAAGAGACTACCCAAAGGCAGCACTTAAACTGATTATGCAGAAAATATTATGAGGACAAAACAGAAGAATTCAACAAACGGGGAACAGGGAACACCAATTGCTTTTCTTTTAATGGCCTCATCTTTTTTTTTTGCCCACAGCAGTGAAAAGAAAAACATTCTACACTGATGCATGCAGCCCAGACCTTTACATGGCTTTACTACCGTAAAGATATCTACAGTAGAGACTGTGCCCCATGGTTTCACGCAGATGGTGTCCCTTTGCAACACCTTCTGTTTTTTAGTGAAAAGCGACACGGTGGAGTGGGTGGACAGAAAAACTTGAACATGGTACTAAGTAGCCAACCAGTCACTTTTCATCCCTGGATAATACACAGCACACCATTAACTAGCAACTAATAATTATGAAAACGATGTCTGTTGGAAAACATATGGGGTCTTCAGAGGCAGGTGGAAACGTGGAGCTGAGTCACCAAGCAGTCAACACAATTTCCCCTTGTAATTGTGATAATTCAATAGTCATTTCGGGGAACGTAATGTCATCATTTGTCATTAAAACTACAGGATGTGCTTTCAATATGCAATACGTGATGAAGTTTCCCCATCAGTTTCTCTGTTTTTTGCATCCCCTACGTCCCTCCTTCCCTACCTTTGGATCTTTGGGTAGCAGGGCAGCCACCCCCCTCTGAATTCATATATTCCTTCATAATGCAGAGCTCACAAACAGGGCTCCAGCAATGGAAATAGGCTTTCATAACAGCCTTCATTCATCTGTCAGGATGACAGATGTCAGGTTTTATCATTACCTGTTATACTTACCATGGATGGATATCTGGGACTAATCAGAAATTACATTGTTTACTGGATCAGATGGATTACTGGCCATTCTTTATTAAAAGATATCCACACAGGTTTCTGCTGAATCTCTAGCAAAATGTTGTCTTTTCATTACTTGCTTTCAAAGAATGTCTGTCTCTTTTTGCCCTTCTTTTTCACTATTTCATTTTTAAATAGTCTCTTTTTCATGTGATGAAAAAAACACAATAAATATGACATCAAACAAATAATTCAAAGCTAGCCAAGGCTCTGTAACACAGCTCCACGTCTCTATTAGAAAAGAACATATATTTGCTTTTAATAAAGAAAGGCAAGTCAATCCATTACAGACTGAGACCATATCCAAGCCTCTGCTTTCCTCTCTTTTCCCTAGACTCCATTTGAACAATTAGAGTGGTTTATGCTTGTGTGGATGCCAGTGCATATTAAATATGCAAACTGATAAAAAATAAAACTACCACCATTACCACGAACAAATCCTCCATTCACTTGCAAATGAATTTATCTGCCTACAGCTCTGTCCCAGTCTTTAAATAACCCTCCTCAGCAGACTGCTCCACCTCCAGCCAAATAATCCAGAGCAAACCCACTTTGTTAAGGATGTTTAAGTATGAACAGCCAGGATATTATCTGCTTACCCTATCGCAGAAAAAGGAGTAAGATAACCAAAGCAGCGTCAGGACGACCGCTCTTCTCGTCGCCTGTACACAACTTACTGCCTTAAACAGCCTGAACGCTCTCTGATGGCTTTCCTTGCTACTTCAGTTAATCACCAAACAGAGGTGTTCAGCCAAAGCCTGCTTCCCAGCACACTTACTATGATTATCCTCAGCCTCATTTTTCTTCCCACAGCCTGCATATGATTCACGTGAAACATACAGAATAAATGGGATCTCTTCATATAATCTAAGGACCCCCTAATCATTTACTGCAAAACTGCTGTTGTAACATTGCTGCAGCCTGTAGCGGTAGTCGAAGAAAACTGGTGTCATTTATCAAAAGTAGCTAAGAGGTAGCCTCCTTTAACCCTGCATCATGTAGCAGAAATAAAGGAGGGGAAAAAGAAGAAAAAGAAAAAAAACCCACCCAACCAGTATTTCCAAACATGGCTACTTGGCTTTTGGCTCCCAGTCTGCACATCTAATTTCAAAGATGCAAAAGTGGGCTGCGCGTTACAGCTGTTGAGCCCACGCAAGTCTCAGTGCAGTCAATGGGAATCAGTATCTTTGAAAATCAGGGCCCTGGATAATGGGCTCTGTTTTTAAATCCTCATTTATATCATATGTGGGTCTTCCACTTGTCAGGTACCTGGAATAAAGTACATGCAATTTCATAAGTATCCTTTGTTTCAGCTAAGCCAGCCCCCCCCCACCCAAAAAAAAAAAAAAAAGTAGAAGAAAAGGTCCCAAAGCTCACAGTGTTGCTCTTTCATCAGTAACAATAGCCTGCAGATGCATCAAAAATGCAGCTACTGTGAAAAACAAACAAACCGAAAAAAATCTCCTGGGTCTTAAAGGAGCATGAAAAAGTTATTTTGGGCACTGCCACAAATACATGGTTTCAGATCTGAATTATCTCTGTGAATGTACCCGTACAGTCTGGTCCCACCAAGGCTCTAGATAAATGCAAATATTGCCACAGTGGATGGCAGCACTAGAAAAAAATATTTCCTGAAACAATTTCTTACACTTACGCTGGAAAAAAAAAAATTAAAATCTGCTTCATTTCAAATTCATGGAACATCCAAACGTGCTAAAGGCATTCACTTTGATATTTATAGCTTCTATAAGATATATTCCCATTTTATACTAGTGGATCTTTAATGCCATAGTTGTCAGAGCTGAAATGAACTGGCCTTCCAGAAAGCAAAGCCAGTGTCACACTAAAATCACATCCCTTAGAAAGGTCAGCAAACCTAACAGCTCGTCCAGACCGTGTCACCTGCAGCAGCAAGTACGCAACACTTTAATCAAGCTCCGCTTTGTTTTATTTAAACAATGATTTTAACGTAATCGCTCTGAAACCACACGCATCCGTCAAACGGCTGGAGATCACATCCTTCCTCCTGATTTCAAGGTAACTTTCTGGCTTTAATTATAAGTCAATTAATATTAAGTAATTTGACTCATTAATTTTAATTAAACCTGTTGAAAATTGATTTTCCTTCAGCAAGTGAAGATGAGGCTCTAGTGCGATCGTCAGGAAAAGGAACGGGGAGGGGAGAGACAAACCCGGACTTAACACCCGAGCGAGAAGATGTCTGAAGGAAAAAAAAAAAAAAAAAAAAAAATCCCTCCAACAGGCATGGCAGCCTCGGAAGAGCCACGGCACCGTGCGGCGGCACCGGCCGCCCAGCTCGGGGCTGCGGGGCGCGCACGGCAGCACCGTGCCCGGGCCGAAGGCGAGCGCTGGCCCCGGCCTCCCCGGGGGGCACCGGGGCGGGAAAAGTTCGCCGGGGCGGCGGCGGGGGCAGGAGCCGGCGGGCGGACCGCGCTGGTGGAGATGCGGGGGGTGCGTGTGCGGTGGAGGGGAGGCGGGGGGGGTGGTGTGTGTGCGTGTAAATGTCCCTGCGAACATCCTACTCCCACTCCCCGCAGCGGTTCCTGCCTCCGCGCAGCTCCCCCGAGGCACCGCTCGGGCTCGCCGCCGCAGCCGCGCAGCCCCCGCGCAGCCCCGCACCCCAGTCCCGCTCCCCGGGCCAGTTGCAGGAGCTTAAAATGCCATCTCCTTGCCCGCGGACACGCACGCACGGACACGGGGCTCGTAAACCGGCGCTGCAAAGCGTCCCCGGGCTCAGCCCCGCGCCCCGGCCCCGCAGCCGCCCCCTGCCTTGCCCTGCCCGGGGCCGGGGGTGCCGAGCCCGGCCCGGCCGCCCCGCTCCATCCCGGCTCGGGCTCGCCCCGCACGCCGAGAGCATCAAAGTATTTACCAGTTCACGGCCGCTTTCCTGCAATCGCCGCTGAAACTGTAATTCACGGGATCCGGCTCCTCCGGCTCTCTCCCAGCCGCCGTGAGCTGGAGGTTTCTCAATCGTGCCCCGGACACTTCCGAATTATATCGATTTTTTAGATATTTTTCTCCCTTTTCCTCGGATCGGGGCGAAGGGAGGGGGGGCTGGAAATCCCCATCCGGAATTCAGCCTCATCCGTGCCGAGCCACCTCCATTTAAATCCGACCATCAGGCAAGCAGGAGAAATGATCAAACGCTACTTCGCTCCGTCTGCAAGCAGATAATCCCACTAATCCAATAGATCTCCCCCGATCCGAAATTGCCCTCCAGACGAATCCCTTTCGCTTGATGTCCGGCGGGGGATCTCGGAGCCGCGGCGGTGCCCCGAGGGGTGCGGGTGTGTGTGCGCGGGTGTGGGGGGGCTGGTGCGGGGGGTGTTAATCTTTTTTGGCTCCTGGATGCACGGCTCGCTAAAACCGCCGAGAACCCTGCTTTTTTTTTTTTTTCCTTCCCTCCTATTACACGTTTCCACTCCAAATTGCTGCCGGATGAAAAATGGTACAAAGATACCCCCAGCGGCGGCGCGGCGAACAGCGCGGGCAGCCCCGGCTCGGCTCCGCTCCGCACCGCCCCGGCTCCGCTCCCCGCCCCGCACCGGCCCCGCTCCCCGCCCCGCCCCGGCCCCCGCCAGACCCTACCTCCGGGGGACCCTCGCGGAGCGACAGCGGGAGGCGCCGCGGCAGGAAAGCAGGTCTGGGGGTGTCCCTGCGGTGGTTCCCCGCAGCCGCAGGAAGCAGCACACGCACCCTTGTGTAGACAGGGGGGCTGAAGCGTTGCCAATATGGGATTAAAGGGCTGTGCACACCTGCGTGCGCGCAGGCTGCTGCCGCTGACTAAATTATACCTGTGTGCAACACCCAATTATTTCACACGGGTTATAATTTAGTAAGAAACCATGATCTTACTGAGACTGTCACTGTCTGCACACAAGATATATGTGACTCTTTTTTTCCCCTGCAGTTTCTTGAAATCTTTTAATTATTTTTCATTGCCTACTTTCTATTTTTAATTGAGGAAAAAAAAAAGTATTCTCCGATCCTGGCCTTCTTGTTTTCTAGGATCACAGCAGCGCATGAAAGCTGACAACTCGGGGTGTGTGGGGAGAAAAGAAGGCCAGATCAGAAGGGAAAGGAAAATAGTCCTTTGAATTCTGAAAGGTCTACTAGTTTTTCAAGAAGGGCCACAATCACACACTAAAAGATCATAAGCATCTTGAGTTCAGCCTCTTGTAGAGAGCTCATTAACATCACCTGTTATTTTAGAGACTTCCCTCCACATTGTGTAAAAAAAAAATCTGTATTTTGTTGCTTAAGCATCCACCTCGTTTTAAAATATTGACACTAATGAAGCCCGGCGCATCCACTCATGGTTCCAAGCAGGAAGCCCCAGGCAAGGTCTGAAGGTGCCCGATAGTTTGATAAGCTTTTACCCCCTCACCTGAGAGCACATCCCAGCAGAGTGAAGGCCAGTCCCAGCCACACCAGGCTATTTACGTCTCTTGGTCCCACTGAGGATCTGTGTCTAAATATCCGTGGCAGCAGTGACAGGGTGCAGCGGCAGTTTATCCTGTGACATTTCTGTGTGCTCGAAACTTTGTGTCCTGGGCACATTTTTCACCTGGTAAGTATCAATAATTATAATAGTCCGTGATAAATTTTCAAAGTCCAGCATCCTTCAGCACTCTGAAATTTAACACTTTTGCTGCCACTGAAAGCATATGGCTCTCGGCTATGGGAGGAACAGGCAGAACACACTCTGCTGACAGAGCAATCCTGTGCACGTTATGTTATTCTCACAGGAACACTATGGGGAAAAAAAAAAAGTTTCAAAACTAGAGAGAAAATGTTCATGTGAACATCGATTACTTGCCACAGCCACAGATCAACCGACAGCCTAAAAAACTATCACCAAAGAGGGCAATACCAGGTGAGCTACTCTGCCATTCTTCACTCACAAAACACCCTGGAGTAGTTTTGTCTTGGGTTGTTTTTTGCACTGAAGGTAAGAAAGAATGGTGACAAAGTGACTGCACCCTTATTGGCACTTGATGAGCCACTGGAACCCGAGTGTGTGACATTTCCATCTCACTCCTTCAAGGAGGATCTTCGGAGCTTACCCAGGTTCCCCAAGCCATTGGAGTGCTCCAAGTATCATTTAAGCATATTGTCCCCTACTAACTACATGAAAAAATGTATCCACTTACTCCTTTACCATATTGTTTGGGAGGTGGGATCTGTGAATTTCCATCCATTTTGCTCCAATCCTGCCTTTGGCTATCAAGCCTCCACCAGATGCTCACCCATCCTCACTGGTGCAGAAACGGCACAGAGCTGTTGTCTGAGCACACGAAGTTTTTCTTTAACTTCCCTCTCACATCAGTGACACCTGACAACATTTCATACATGGCATCACTTTTGCTCTCGCTTGTCCCCGAGGTTGGGGCCCCTTTCCTGAACTGGTTTTCACTCTACTCCTCTCCTCTGTGCTCAAACACTTCTCCCTGCTTCTGCCCTCCAGGGACCTCAGTAGCACAACAGGTCTCCTCATCCAAAATACTGCTGGGGAAAGAGGAGTACTGGCTTGTGGGGGGCAACAAGATTTATCTTCAAGCTCCAGAAAGGGTTGTGCAGGTCTAGAAGGGGATAGAGGGTTGGGAGAACAAAGTACAAGACTAATCTCTCGATACTGAGATGTGATAGTAATAGCTGCGCCTGAACATAAAGCTGGTAACAGCACTGCCTACGGCCTGATGCTACTGTACTACCTGAATCATTTTGGACACTGATTCAGTCTACATCCAGCAAGTCCTCGCTGGCTTAGTGGCCTATACACACATTTATCTACACAGACACACACATATATATAGATCTACATATATATGTATAAAGAGTGTTTGGACTCATTGGAAGGAAGAGGGAGAAGAGCGCATAGTCAATTAGAACTTTGCTAAATATCTTTTCATATGCTGCATGTCAATAAATTACACTTTGTTAAAACCTAAGGAAAGCAAAACTGGTTTAAAGGATGGCACTTATTAATATTCGGTTTGGCTGCATCCAGGCAGAGATATGGCATCTGTATTTACTAAAATAATGCAAAGAAAGAGGTAGATTTCTATGGACTGAAAATCCATGGAAATTTCAAAGTCCAGCATCCTGCTGTATTCTAAAATTTAACTCTGCTCCATTTTCTCCGTTTTAAGGATATGAAGCCCTTCACACAACCCTCCCCTAAGCACCTGACTTCTAAAAAGAGCAAAACATACAATCAAAAGCTAAAAAGAAGCTACCAGCTAGCAATCCAAGCTAAAATACCTGAGGTATGTACAGTATGTACCTGAAGCATTAATGGGAAGAAAGTTTTTTTATGAGACTCAAGTTTCATGAGCTGTTGAATGATGTAACTGAAGATAGTAACATGTTTTTCTTTCAAGTATAGATTTTACCAGGCTACTTCTCAATCTTTCTAACAGGTCGAAGAGGTGGAATTGTTTTTACATATAAAATTCTCAATATTCATTAATTTGCTTGTCTCAGCTCATTAAATTGTTTCTTGTAGGTAACTTCATTAAATATTTTCTTTGATTTCATAAAACGTATTTAAGATTGCTCACCTCTATCCATTCTTATTCTTGAGGTTGCCCCTGATTGCCCCATCTTTAATGAAATTATAATACCTGTCTAGAAGCTGCTTTAGTTATCTGTAACTGCTTCATTATTGCCATTCATTTGGTTTAACCTTGCCCAGAAGAGAGCCACTTAAAGAGGCTGTCCCTCTTCACAGTGGAGCCATTAAAGCTCTTCACAAAGATACAGGCGACTGACGGTCCCGCAGTCACTTCCAACACTCATCATCTGCCTTCTTCAATATTGCTCTTCTATACTAAACCAGCCACATTTTAAAAAATATGATGCTTTGCTTGCATGGTAAAGAACTCGCTCAGGAATGGTCAGACTGTCACGTATCAAGGGTTAAGAACATAAAATGCGCATAGTCTGCGGGTTTCGACTTTTAATTGCATTTCCTCTCGTCCACAGAAGTCCCCAAGCCTGTACTCACACCCCGCGTGTCCTTACCACCGCCTCCTCTGCAAAGCCTGACTTCAGCGCTCAGGGTCAGCGGCTGTTTTCCTCCCGGCCCGTGATGGGAATCGTACATTTTGTCAGCTGGTAGGATTTGTATTCTGACATCATACAGGTTGTCCTCGGTGACATTTGCTTTTTATCATTAGCACCTTGTACTGGAATTTTTAATTGGCTATGTTGTATCTCTGCACTGTAGATTTATTTTGCATTTTCATTTAATTAACAGCCTTGACCAATGGTCTGATAGATGGCAAAGTATTCTGTGAAGTAGAATCCTGCTGGATTAAAAGCTTTGCTGGAAGGTTTCAAACACCCGTTCAGCCTGATCTCCTCAAAAGCCATTTTCTTTAAAGTACTGTATTTCCAAAACACAACGCTCCACGACATGGAGGAAAGCAAACAGGATCCAAGGGCGACAGAGAACCGATTCCTACAGACTCATCCCTCTCTAAATGCTGCCCCATGTTGACTAGGTGCTCAGATGAGCACCATCCACCCATGGTGATTCTGAGAGTCAGAATTCCAGGTTCTTTTGGGTGCTGTTGAAGGACTGATATTGCTAAAGAAAGCCACTGCCAGTGTTCCTACTGGAACTTAGTCAGTAGATTACAACACATTACAACACTGCGCCTGCCAGGGAACTCTGAATTAATTATAAAATCCATTTCCTTGTTTATGTGGCTGTGAATACTTTTAGTCCGGATGAGTTTTATGACTTTGTTCCTTCCCAAAATTTCAGTGATTCTCTGAAGGCTGAACCTACCAGTACTTTGGTTTGCAGTGACCAAACACAGGGAAGTTTGGGACCAGGCTTTTTTTTTCCTTTAAATTATGAAAAGCAATTATACAAAGAGTTTTCTGTTTAAACTATGTGAAAGTCAATCTATTTCTAGATTTTTTTAATTAGTTTAAACCTAGTTGAAAAGAGTATACACTGTAAACCACTCCTGACATACTACCTGAGTTCTAAAGCACATTCCCTGCGGGAGCTGGCGCTTTAAGTCAGTATTACACACAGTTTATACTCTTTTAGACCCAAATAAGCAAATGATAGAGAACTATGGGCCAACTTCATCTCTGATGTAGTGAAATGGAAGTTAGAGGAACCTCATCGGAGAATTTTGTTTCCTAACACCTAACCTCAGCAGAAAAATGAACACATAGGCAGGATTGTTACCATTTGCAAGTAAAAACAGTAAATTGTTTTCCGCACGCATTTACTGAGGAATACCTTCTACTTTTTCCCCAGCCAGTTTCCATAAGCAAGGAAAGCTTCAACTTCGGAGAATTAGGACTTGCTGAAGTCTTGACACTCAGTACAGATAAAGCACTTCAGGTCCTTATTTAAGTCACTCAGTAATAAGATGGTTGTGAAATACACCATGAGTTTACTACCAGCTTCTCTTGGTACCTGTTTGCCTCCAGTTACGACTGCACTGGTAACTTGGTGACCGATATAAATAGCCTGGCTTTCATTATGGCTACTGGCCAAAAGAGCCAAAGGTGTTCCTTAAAATTTCTTTTCAGATGCACCAAATAACATGATCCATTAATTACAACTCATGCAGACCCGGTTAATTTCTGACAACTGAAAAAGACCTGATTTAAAAACACTGTCACAAAGCAGTGAACCCCTTCCTACATGTTTATGGGAGCTACATTTGAAAGAGGCTGGTGTGATTTTGGGTTGGGTACTGGGCTGGGAGCGAGGGGCAGACCCCTGCTCTGGCTTTGCCCATGACCAGCTAGAGACCTTGAGCAAACTACTTCATCTTTCCTATTTTCAACTCCATCTAACCCATTCTGAGTTTTCTATCACCAGGGCAGAGACAATCTTCCCACAGTAAGGAGGAGGAGGAGGAAGGGATTCCCAAGCAGGGAAGGAAAGGGAGGTCAAGAGGCTGTAGTGGAGCAGCCAGCAGAGCAGGGCTGCGCAGAGCAGCCCGGCTCTGGCACTGCCGCCGCTGCCAGCCCCAGCTGTTTGGCACCGACAGGCGCAGTCGTTTGCAGGTGCAGCGGCGGGTCTGGGTTGCTACGGGGCATTGACAGACCTCTGAAAGAGGCCAGGCACTGGAGAGAGTTCTGTGGCATAAACTGCTTTTGTGGAGGAGTCGATATAATGTGTTTATGAAACTCTGCTATAACAAGTATTTAGAAAATAATGAAACA
Organism: Bucorvus abyssinicus; assembly: GCA_009769605.1. Taxonomy (NCBI): domain Eukaryota; kingdom Metazoa; phylum Chordata; class Aves; order Bucerotiformes; family Bucorvidae; genus Bucorvus; species Bucorvus abyssinicus. The sequence goes on along the minus strand of CM020035.1, from coordinate 5,947,715 downwards.
ACAGAAAAACACTTTATAAAAGAAATGTTCCTGTATTCTGCAGGCATTAACCAGCCTCCCTAGCGATGGGAAATCCAGGAGACAGTATCACTATAAAAATGACATTGTAGAAACAGTAATATATTCACCTGCTTACCTTAGTAAGTTTTAAAGCTTGTGATCAGAGATGATCAGAGGGCTGGAGCACCTCCCCTGGGAGGACAGGCTGAGAGAGATAGGGTTGTTCAGCCTGGAGAAGGCTCTGGGGAGACCTTGTTGCAGCCTTCCAGTACCTAAAAAGGGTCTACTGGAGAGCTGGAGAGGGACTTTTTACAAGGGCATGTAGTGATAGGACAAGGGGTGATGGTTTTAAACTGAAAGAGGGAAGATTTAGATTAGATGTCAGGAAGAAGTTCTTCACTGTGGGGGTGGTGAGACACTGGCCCAGGTTGCCCAGAGAGGTTGTGATGCCCCATCCCTGGCAGTGTTCAAGGCCAGGTTGGACAGGGCTTTGAGCAACCTGGTCTAGTGGCAGGTGTCCCTGCCCATGGCAGGGAGGGTGGAACTAGATGATCTTTAAGGCCCCTTCTAACCCAAACCTTTCTGTGATTCTGTATTTCTGGTAACCTGATTCACTGCACGATGACGAAACCCACAAAACTAATAGGTATGAGCAAGAACATACAGGCAAAGCAGAGCAAACAGAAATTGCAAAGAATTCCAAAGCAGAGACATCTGAAGAGGTCCTAATCTGAGGGACCTGAAGAAATGTCATCTTTAACAGGCGATGGGGGTGGGGGCAGATCAAATCACTTGTGATTTCTGAAAATCTCACTGTAGCATAACCAAGCCATTATTTACAGCACATTAATATTATTTCTGTAAAATCTAGTTATTCTAGTGATTTAATAGCAAAGTAGCAACAACAACAACATTTTTCATTCTAGCTGTGTAATGGGTGAATGTCAGATTACATGTCTTTGTGTCTCCAACAGCACACAGACATGTGATAGTACCAGATCTACAGTAGCTAGCTGTCAAGTCCCACTGGAAAGCTGGAGACACCAGGAGCACCTCTGTTCTGGGCAGAGTATCTGCAGATACTTCTGTCTGCTATCACAGGAAAAATACAACCTCAGGGAGCCTTAGCTGGCATCTTTGCAGGCAGACAAAGGAGGAAAAAAGAAATGAAAGAAAAAAGAAATGGCAATAGAGAAACTGCAGCATCCTAGAAAACTATTATTTAATTGAAGTCATTACGCAGGAAATGCTATTATCCTCTATATACTATGGTCATGTTACAGTACGCACTCTACATGGACTTTGAAATGTCAGTTGTTCTTTATACAAGTTCTGCTAGAACTATCTGCAAGTTAAATCCGTACAAATACTTTGTAATACCTGTCTGTGGCTAAACTGAATCCCACACCCAGAAAGACATGACTTGGAATTTCAATTTTCAAATTTCTAGGTGGTCTTGGTTGCAGAATATTATTTTTTTCCACACCTGGCATTTGCAGAACTTAATGAACAGTGCCTCTAGCATTCAGAATAAGCACAATGCAGCTTAATCTCCTTCTGTGCAGCACTTTTGCATAAAGTGAGCACAGTGGTTCTCAACAAAGTTTCCCCAGCAAGATGTTTTCTGTTTCTCAGACCTTTCACTTTCCTTCCTATTCCAGATAAACAGGACATCCAAATTTCCTATTACTTTTGCAAGTGATGCTATAAAATATTTGCTGGAAAATTATTATTATTCCAGGCTGAGAAAATTATTCCTGTAGCTGAGGGAAAAAAAATGAAGTCTGTGTGTGGTCTGTACATTAACCAGTAGAGGGTGCAGTCAGTGTGGCTGCAGGTCCTACACGCCTGAGCTGGTCCTACACGCTGCTGCTTCAGCTTGTTTCTAGGGGTGGGCAAATACAATAAAGCATCTAATAGGACGTTATAGGTGCAGGTCAATACTAAATAATATGTATAAATTGCACAGCACCTGTTTTTCTCGGCTTCTCGTTTCCTTTATCCACAACCGTTCGCATTGTTTATAGCGATGCAGGGCTTGCGTTGCACACCTGTAATTCAGAGACTGCAAGAAAAGCCTGCAAGCTCACCTGTCATGACGGCAAACCTAAGAGACTTGTGATTGAGATATTTTCATAATCATAGGATAAAAAAAAAAAAGCTATATTTCCTATCAATAGAAAAGTTTATTTCTATTATACCTTCAGGCTTTTATTCAGGCTTCAGTCAAACAAACTTCCACTGAAATAAACCAAAAATATTTCCCTGACACTGGGAATATTTACTTCTCAAGATGATGTAAATTATAGAGGGACTAAGAGGCATTTGTTTGCAAGGGGATGCTGCAGCAGCCCTTGTTAAAGGAGGAATTAACTCAAGGCAGTATTTGCCTCCTTCCACAACCACTTGTGGTGTGGGTTAACCAGTCGTGGGTGATGGGCACCGCTGCTGAGCAGTCAACTCTACAGCATCACTGCCTTTTGGTGGGCAAATATTTTGCAGCAAGAGTGGCAAAGGTGTGAATAAAACTGTGTCTGTAGAAGCATAGGATTACCCGTGCTGCAGTCCAGTGTTTCACACCTGAAATCCTTCATCCAGTGCCTGGTGTACCCAACTGTCTCGGTTGTGTCTGAAGGCCAAAAGGAAACACCGGGATTTAGGTGGGATTTAGGGTGTGTAAACCTAAGCCCAGTGTTTCAACCAGGCTACAACTCTGTTAGGCTGAGTTCAGCACCAGCAGAATAAATATGAAAACACAAAGTTGTGCTTGACAATGCTGAATTGTAGAGGTGAGCAATTATCAAATGAGCACAATGTAATAACCACAAGATTTGTCACAGGCAAAAACACGTTTACTAAGATGGAGCTAAAATTTGAGTCTAAAATGAAGGATATACTTTTCCTTTTGAGAAAGTATTTGTTGCTCTAAAGACCAAAACAATAGTGCTGGTCTTATTAGCACATGCTAAATAAATAATAACCTCTTCCAGCATTATCTTAGGTTTGGTTGTAGGTTCCCTTTCAAAGAGTAGACAAAGCACCTTACACCACCATATCTATCTGACAAGATGACATCTCAGAGCGGTTTGGTAAAATAGGATGGTAAATTTTACAGGTCAATAATCTCTGCTTAGTCTGAGTAAAATCAAGTGCTGTCCACTCCTTTCCTACAGAGCTATCTGTGACGAAAACAACCAGCAACATCTCCAATGAAATGTCTCAAATCTCAGTACAGTCCCTGCAGCCACCTAGTTCATCAAAGCACGAAACAAGCTGAGGAGCGCTCATGTTCAATGATGCTCTGAGGGAAAATGACTGTCTGGCATCAGCACTGGAAGTAGGATGTGGCTGACTGATGATTTAGGATTGTTTTTTGAAAATACTGGGTAAATTGAGTAATTTGAACCAATCATGGAATATAACGTGCAACGCAACATCCCTCTACTCTGCAGTCTCCCTTCTGGGAAATCTGGAGTGGTGGTTAGTACATTTATCAAGAAAATAATCACCCCAAACAGACTCCTTGAAGCCTAAGGGGTTTTTTTCTAAGAGGACTCTAGAGAGCTAATTAGGAGGAAATGGCCCTCAATGTCCTGAGTGAACTCCTGTTGAGCAAATAAACAATTTACTGACTCACGCAACTACGGACATCCAAAGGTAGTTGTCTTTATGACATGAGGTTTTGCAAATATGGAACACAGAACAGCACGCAGAGACAATGTCTGATAATGAAAAAAAAAAAAAAGGGTATGTATTCAAGGATCCATTCTTGTCATTATTCCAATTTTTATCTTTGAATTGGGAAAATGAATTAAGATATACCAAAGAGCTGTGGAGAACTGTACGGAGGTAAAAGGATGACGTTATTTCTACCTGTTTTTATAGCCTTTATCCAATTTCCGTGCTACGTTATGTGCCATTCATTCTTTGGAGAACAAGAGGAGCAGCAGTTTTGGGTGTGGATATTTGCTGGCTATCAGACAACAAATGTTTTAGAACCAGCTTTGAAACCACCCGGTTTTGCAAATATTGAATCTTTTGGACCTTTTCCCCAGAACAGAAGGCCAAGTATGCTAATCTCAAAGGAATAAAGTCATGAGAATGGAAAACAGCAACAGTGCATGTATTCAAAGAGTAGAGATGCCTTGGAGTAACGTAGAGTATCAGAGGGATATGACAAGAAGTAAGGGCAGCACATTAATATTTAGACTGAGCATCAGCAAAAATGCCCCGTCAGAGTGATGTGTGGAATTATCCTAAGGGAAGTAACTACAGCTCATTGCTGACAACCATCGCTTTTCAACATTTCAGGTTGGTAGCTCTGTGTCTATACCACACGTTCTCACCAGTCCTTTCATTTTATGATAAACATAAGAAAAAAAGTATACAATAGATAGCAGCGATAGACCTGTGTGAAATAGCTTTGCGTTCGGAGAAGCTGAAACGGAACACTTGATCTGGATGGAGGAAGAGAGCAGGACTCACTTTGAATTTTATTAAAATCCCAGCACCCTGGAAACACCCTGATTATGTTTTATCGCTCATCTTAGGGCCTTATATGAACGGCTCAGAAACACCCTGAATATTTGGAAGGAGCCTTAAGAAAGTGCTGTTGAAGACAACTTAGATGCTGTGACAGGATGCAAAGCTAAATCGCTTATTGTTTTCATTGCTGAATATTTACGTTTAGAGTCCCTTTCTCCTACGATTCTGAGGATATTTCCTATGGTCCACAGAGATAGAAAAAAGACAGTTTTGAGCTAATAACAAAGACTGAACAGACTGGTGCCATAACAAGCAATACATACATTTACTCACATACGGGATCCTTTCTTAATGGTTCAGCTCCCTTGAGCTTTTAACACACTCTCTTTAAAAGGGCTTGTCAAGACAAATTGTCTTCCAAGCAAAAGAAGCAATTCCTTAATATACTTTGATAACCAGCATTTCCTAGAGAAATGTATTAAACTCCAGCTGCTCAATTCCTCTGCATTCCATCCACATAGTCTCCCTTTCCTTTTCTCCTGCTGATGTCCCAACATATCCTCCCTACTGATGTCCATACTGGTCAGGCTGCTAGAAGTTGTGGGCAGGACCTATTCTATATTTTGCATTTTACACTTTCTGAGCTTGTGAAAGAAGCATCCAGAGAGTTTCATACTAGGCATCTTTATCGCTGACAATTTATCAATTGCTTTTCTCACTTTTATCTAACTGTGGTTAAAATCTGACTTGAACATCTCCTTCATGGAAGCTTCTCAGATCGCCATAGTCCACAAAATTGTAACTCACAATGTATCTTTTACATCTAGTATATCATGCATTTATTCAAATAAAACACTGTGTAACTCAAATGCACATAAATATGGATTTGCTCGTTAGCAATGCTCCCTCTGTAACTACTGTTAGAGCTCCTTAGGGAATAAAATACTTAATTTTAAGCATTTGGGAGGAGTAGATTCTCAGCTGCCTTGTCTGAACTTTCTGAAAACAAAGCACACATTTGATACGTAGTGGTCAACCCACTACAGAAATACTGTTAATGCAAGAAGAACACGTGATACTCAGAATTCCTTAAACTGTTCTGCCAGTGAACTACCTCATCGAGATTTTACCCTCACTTTTTCCTCACAGTTTACCCTAAAGCTGCAACTATCACGTGCAAAAGCAAAACGCGGTGGTTACCTCTTTTTTGTTGTGGTTGGGCCTCACTTCCACAAGCTGGATAACAGACAACTTGTAATAATTTGTGATTAAGCGTGACTGTGGCTAAAAGTTCTCCCATTTGTTTGGATAGTATAAATATGTTTTGAAAAAACGTATCTGTAAGTTTTTAATGCATTAAAGCAAAAAAAATTGAGTACAACAGTGGACACTGAAAAAGAAAAAAAAACTTATACCCGTATTCTAGGTTATATTACCTGCCTCAACAGATGACATCGTGATCTGGAAAGGATTTTATCTGGTAAAAGTCAGCACAAGCTATTGCTGCTATTAAACTAATGGGCACAGTGTTCAGCGTAGAAATATCTTGATAGTTTAAGATAATGGTGTGAAATGGGGCAAACAATGCTAAGGTTATTTGTCTCATATCCTCTTTGTGTTTGGGGCCTCTGAAAAACTTGTGGTGAAAATTACTTGAGATCTACAGAATGATGTTCATCACATTGATGTCAGCATAAATTGTATCTGATTTATGAAATAATTTTGCTAGAAGGAATATTTAGAGAGTTCATTCTGGCTAGATATCATCCAAAAGAAGAGTCATGTATTTTAAAGTTTCGATCATGGTATAATGGTGAAACATGATTGCATACAACTCCCAATTTCATCCTCCGTTTTGGACAGTTCTCAGAAAAAGGCATCCAAACCAGCAAACATTTACCTTTGATTTAAGCACAATTTGCTGCCTACCTAACATACATACAAAACAATTCAAGACAGCACAAAATGCACATTTGACAGGTTTCCAAAAGACACCAGCGGATATTAGGGTTTTTTTGCATTTGCAGGCATAAATTCATGGGTGGGTCACAACGCTAGATGACTTGAAAAAGTCTTTGCACTAATACCTTCTATAAAGGTTATTCATTTATTCAGTATTTTAGTTGCATATTCTTCATGCATTACTTCCTGCAATGCCTATGGAATCATGTTATTCAGCGAGTCTGTTACTATTTACCCATATAACTTCACTACTTGAAATACCAAGAAAATGCTGATTTGCAGGGTTTTTTCCACAGAACAGATTGTAATGATTACAACAGCCTACCGAAACTCCCTATAAAACATGACTGACATAACTATGCCCTAGGGAGCAATGGTTAAATAATAATATACATACATAATGTCATTATTATATTGATTTATACAGGTGTGATATTACCTAGACTACATGTGAAAGAAAAAAATGACAGCTGTTACTAAAAGGAAAAACTAACCATGTAACTTATGCAATCAAGAAAAAAAATCTTAAACCGATGTCAAAACAACATGTATACATTATTCTCAGTCTCACAGCTGTGTTCTGAAACACACCCAAAGCAAGCATTTTATAAATTAAAGAGCAAACCAGCTCCTAGATCAAACTCCTTGCTATTCACAGAAGGTTTCATTTGATTTGGCCAGAAAAAAGAAAAAAAAAAAAAAATTCTCTAAACAAAGCCTTCTAAATACATCTTTTCTCCTAAACATGTCAGCTCATTATTAGTCCTTTAGGAAACTGTGGGCCATTGGCATTGCAACAGGTTCAAGGAATGCAAGAATTTCACTGTTACTGAAAGAGGATTCAAGCTCATCCTGGCCTGCACGGGAAAGCTTTGAAGCTCAGGAGCTCTACCAGCAGCAAAGGCAGGCAGCAATGCACTCCTGTACTATGAGTTTATGCACAGACATTGTTATATTTGTAATAAAACTCTTTAGGGCATAAAACCCCACCTAAAATCAGGTTAAAGACATTCTGACCAGCCATCACTGCAACCAACATATGTTTCTCAAACTGTTTTCTGATTTAAATAAAATTGAGGCCAGAGGACAGCTGGAGGCTTATGGCTCCTACTGAAAGGAACACGTCCACTGAGACAAGATCAGCTTTTGTATGGCTTTTTTTTCCTGTTAAACATCCAGATCATATTTCCATTATTCACAGCCCAAACTTCTCTTTCAGCTCTGTAGTGATGAAATGGCCAGACAGAAAATATATTGTTGCTCAGGTTATGTCCCAACGTCTTTACTGATTCCTTCACTCATCTACGACACAGCTCTTGAAAGATGATCCTTGGTTTGACAGGACAGAAAATGAAAATATTAAGGGAGTTATAATGGAAGATACAAATCCTTACCCTCCTTCAGATTTCATATTTGACTGTTTCAATGATATCATTGTGTAAGGCATGCAAAATGGGATGAAGGCAGAAGCAAGGTAAACTCGGAGGAAAATGTTAAATGTAGGATTTTTCTGCACTTTTCTTATGGAAAATGTAAATAGTTTAGCGCTTGCACCTCATTTTCTGCTGTATGTTATGTGCAGGAGATAGAGTTTTATATGCTGAATCAATTTCTTAAATAGACTCAATTCCTCAGATTATGCAACATACCAAAAATAAGACACCAGCTTCATCTGATTTCATGAAAGCCAGCAGCCTTAACGCCGTAACACCTAATACCGGGGGAAACCGGCAGCTGAAGTGAAACTTATTCGCAAAATAATACATTTAGTTCAAATATACCGACACGAAGCTCAGCATTTACAAACTTTGGACACTACATGTCAATACACAGGTATTGGGGATATCCGAGATATTGGATGGAACGCGCTGGCCCACAGCAAACAGATCAATCCAAGTCAGCGAGGAAGGGCAATGAATGTCTGTTCCTGGCAGCGTGATGTTAGGATTGAACTACGCTAACTGCTGAAAAATGGAGAATGAATCAAGAAGCGGAGAACTTCTGATGTGAACGGAAGACAGACACAAAATAACTGTTACAGCTTATGACAGGGGTCTGAAAAATATTGCACGGCATCTGAATTCCCTACGGACTTCGGAAGTCGGGCAGTTACCCTTCCACAGCACTCCCAAGCACCAAGGTCCTGTGCATTTGGCAAGCGAAGACGACACACTGACTGCACCAAGTGTGTCAGCTGGGCAAGTCCACCTGTCCCTGACAAACTAGGAAGACAAACCAAGACAGAATAAATACTCCCCTTCTCCTGGTCCTAAATCCTTCTCACAAGGCAGAGCAGGTGATGATAGAGCCACGTAAGGGCATATAAATCCTTCAGGAAAGGTTCCGCTCAGCACCCTCAGGGCTTTACTTTAATAGTTAAACAAGTGCAAAAGACAACTGATATTCTCCTTTGAAAGCTGCCATGTGCCATTGACAGCTGAGATGATTTACAGGAGCCATCAGAAACTTCAGCCTCCTCTCCTCAACAGTTCATTTTTATTCAAGAAAACAAGTAAAATGGATTGCACATTAGGCTCTCCTGCTGTCTCAAATCATGAAATAATTGTGCTGAAATTGAATGTGACCTTGTGATGTGCCTCTCCAAATATCTCAGAACTATTCTTCTACAGTAAACCAAATCAAAACAAGCTATGCTCCCAGCTAAAAAGAGCCTAACACCAGTAACAAGCTTTCCTTGCCACCAACAGCCAAAACCACTCCCAGTCTGACAGTGTCTGCAAATTAAAACATCCAGCAGCACTTAAGTACTGTTTATCAAGTGGAGACTTGACAGGGATTTCCATCAAGTCCTCCTTGCTAGGTAAAGAGAAGACCTTCAAAAGAAATTTGATTGGCAATATATTTCTCCGGTCTAGAGGGACTTCATATTGTGCCCTACTGTATTACTCCAGTACATCATTTATACGCTTCTCCTATTGCATCAGTCATCCCTAATGGCCTAAGACCTTTCCCATCTTTCACACAGAATTCATCAGACCCTCTCAACACTTTTGGCCCTTTTTGATCAAAAATCGGATTGCCATCTAAATTCGCTATCATCGAAACATGACAGCTACAGAGTTGGCCGTTGAAAAGCAAGATGAGGATCCTGAAAGTAGAATTCTGTTCCTCGTCTTCGGTTTCAGTGGGGACCTGTGCAATGCTGCTCCCAGATTGCAGAGGTCTTTCTTCACTTCCCAGACTGCGTTCCTGGAGTAGCAAGCAGCTGCTCGGAAACACCAGCATAACTGGCTTGCAGCAACCTTTCCTTTTCAATCCAAAATGCAAGAAAACTTCTTTTTAATGTACTCCATCATTGCTTTACTCTGGAGAAGTGTAAATGGCTTGCACTGCTCGTGACACAGGTCTTTTCAGGAGGGGAGTACAGCGGCTCAGGTATGTCTCTGCTTTTTCCTTCCAGAGCATGAAGACCTATGCCTTTGCCTTTCCAAGAGTGTTTTTTTGCATGTTCCACAGGATGTCTCCCTAGAAGTTGCCAGAATAAATTCCCTTCTGCCTCTTCTAAACCTTTCTCTAGTCTAGGCTACTGTTCTAGCATAAAAAAAGTCTAGAGCCTGCTTTTGACTGGAATAGTATAAACCAGAAAGGAGAGCTTCCTAAGTTCTCACTTGAGTCTTGCTGATGCTTCTCAAAGGAGGACAGAGCTATTCTTCAGCAATATTGGCCAAGAAAAATGTATTTTGTATTGCCGGTACCTGTCCTATGCTTCAATCCAAAGAGTAATGCCACCACTCGGGTATAATTGACATAATACAGGATATCTGGTCATTATAAATCACGATGTCCTAATGAAGGATAGAAAGAAAAGGAACATTTATGTGGCAAAGATAATTCACAGCACATTTATACCAGCGTTTTTCAAGAGCTGAAAAGGTATATGGAGAGAGGATGAGAAAGGAAAGGTGAAATAAAGAACTGCATGATAAACTCACCGGATGTCTGTTCTGAGAGCAGACAAATTTCCGCAAACTTTTTAAAGGTCATGGTTACTCAAGTTTACACCCTCTTCCTTTCTGATCTTACTGTGTCCTTCTCCTTTGTGATTTCACGTCATGTCTAAGCTAACTAACTTTCTTAGGCTTGTTGTTACTATTCAAGAATTATGTATACTAATTATGCAATATATTACTGCAATAATTAATAATAATTTACTGCAGATTTCCAATTAGTGTGACTGCTGACATGAAATATGGTGCAGAACATAGCGAATAATACTACTAATAATAGAAATAAGAACAAGAGATGTAACTGTCCATAAAGTTCAAGGAACCTGCATCTATTTGAGGAGAACTTGCTTGTTTTCAGCAGGATTTAATCAGTGTGACAGAAACCTCCTATGAGCACGTGAACTTTCGTGTCTGAAGAACATTTATTTCCATGTAACTGTTTTATATTATTTCTTCTGTGCCATTTTGAAGGCTTCATAGTCATTAGTACTCCAGATCAAATTCAATAATTGAGATCCTTAATTTTACCAACCCCTGAAAGGCCATTTAAATGATCAGTCTCACCACGACTTTCCTGGGAGTCCCATGGAAGGCAGCCTTGGCAACTGACAATCTGGGTGCGACCACTAAATAACGTAGGAAAATAAATACACCGTGTTTCCCAGAGAAGAAACGGTATCGCTGAGTCCCTGCAACACATGGCATGTTTCTCCAGAGCTGCACCACACCATCTCTCTTTCGGAAGGAAATTTAGCAGCAGGCACGCTGACCCTGCCGTTAAACCACCCCTGGTAGTCTCAGACAGTTTTTCACTTCTCTGGGAAAGGTGAAAGCAACAGACACAAACCCTTCCATGCAATGAATCTGGCTGCTTGACCTTCAGACTTTGAAAAGATAAGAAACCTCCATGTCGGTAATCACAACCACAGAAAAATGCCATACAGCAGTTATTGCTCTTTTCTAGACTTCAACCTTTTTTTTTTTTTTTTGTCTACTAGGATAACAGGATTGCTCATATTTACTGCTGGTGAGAGATGAGCAGGTTAATGACAAGCCTGTAAAATAAAACTCCACTTAAAGTCAGAATAACCGTAGCAGCAAGTACTGGTATCTTCTGAGACTTAAATGAGTCTGCCAAAACAGTTACGTATGTAGCAGGAGCTGAAAGTAAATCCAAGTCTACCGTCCTAAAGACTAAGTGTAATCACTATTTTATCTCCATTTAAGTGATACATTAGGACAGAGGGAACACCACTCTGTTCCTAGCTGCACAAACAGATATTTAACAGTGGTACCACCATATGCAAACTACCTGTTAAGCTACTAAGAGAGTGCCAAAAATATAGCAAAATAATTAAATGATGGACAAGGCCTGAATTTTATTATAAGTTTTCCAAACCATAAAAACAATGCCAAAAGATCGTATAAATTCAGTATTGTTTGAAATTCTCTGGCACTGTGGACTCCTGAAGTCCTGTACTCTGATCTCCTCTTTATTACTCATCCACAAAACATCTAGCGATTTTTATTACAAGTCCCATCCATTACAGTATTAAACTTAAATTCAATATACACTGCAAGGTCGTGATCCCACTGGTGATGAAAATCTGTGTCTGGTACACCCTGCTTCATTTAAGGCTTAGATCTCTTGACCTACTGAAAAAACGAGACTCACAAAAGGCACGCTCGGATGTCAGAAGTAGACTCAGCAGTAGATGGAAAGTCTACCCAGTATCTCCGAATGGTTTAATCGCACGCCAGACTCTATGAAGCCCTTCTGATGTCAGTGCTGTGGAAGAAAACCCCTCTGGTTATCTGATGTCAAAGTTGAAATTAGTGCTTTGGATCAAATAACGACAACAAATAAATATTTACGCCAAGCTGCACACACATTATACCTGCCGCTGGCTACGGTAAGTCTGTAATCTTTGGAATCACTTCAATTTTACTCAATATTTGCTAAGTTAAGTTGTACTTTAGACTTTGTAGTATTGTACCGGTAAATGTAATAACCCGAATAATGCTCTTTTGCAAAAGGTAAATAGCACATTCTGGGTTGAATATATGCCAAGGATGAGGTCACAGTGACATAGCCCAACAGGTGACATTGCTGAATTATAGAGGACCCTATATTCTTAATACTGGGAAATAGTTGCAAGTACTTACACTGAAAAAAGCACATGATTCTTTAAATGTTTTCACATCTTTTTCTCACTCCTCTGTGCTTTATTATTTTCCTTCCTCCCACCTTATTATTTTCCTTTTTTTAGCACTTGAAACTGAGTGATCGCTTCATCTCAGAAGCAGTGTGACACTTTAAATTGTTTACGTTTTAATTCTGGAGCAAGCAGCTAGGGTTTGTCAGACAAACAACGTAAGGCATGTGTTCTTGATTTATTAGGTTAATTAATACAAGTTGTACCACTCCTGTTACCTCACCAGCCTTGCCTCTTGCTCCATATTGCCCAGAGAAGGACTTCTGTGAGATAACAAATCTAGAGCAGTTACATCACCCATCAGAAGGCAGAAAATTGCACAAAAACTGTCTAGTTATCACCTAGCAACAGCTTAGTATTGCCTTAGTATTGTGATTTGCCAAGGCAGTTCTCTTTCATAGAATCACTTACGCTGGAAGACCTTTTTCATCAAGTCCAGCCATAAACCTAACGCTGTCCGCCACTAAACCATGTCCCTCAGCACCACGTCTACACATCTTTTAAATACCTCCGGGGATGGTGACTCCACCACTTCCCTGGGCAGCCCATGCCAGCACTTAACAACCTTTCAGTGAAGAAATTTTCCTAATATCTAACCTAAACCTCCTCTGGCGCAACCTGAGACCATTTTCTCTTGTCCTGTTGCTTGTTACTTGGGAGAAAGAGTACCTGTTTATGAACGGTTATCACGAATAAGGGTTCCTAATCTGGCCTAATAACTAATCTAGAATAGACAAAAATAGAATTAGGCTTCAAGCAAGGACACTGGGATTTGTAAACCACACTGGGAATGCAAGGACACTCCACAGTAAAACCACAGCCATTGCCGGTTACACTGTTCTCGCTGTGAAAACAATGGTAGAGGCCATTCCAGAAATTAAAACAGCAAGCGCATAATAAAGGGTGGAAGACACGTTTTATAAATGGAGTCTAAAGAAAAGCATTTTCAAACACTTAGGGACTCTATGTGACGCTCCCATTGTTAGGGATGGGAGCTGAGCCAAAATGGTTATACTCAAAGGGAAGAGACAGTTTGGAACTGTTAAATGGAAATATTTTGTACAAAACGTGTAATTAAGTTGTAGAACACACTTTAATTGTAAAATACTGAGTCTAATAGCTTAGGAGGATGTAAAAATTACCTAGATATTGTAGGCATAAGGATACACGCAATGTATCATACCCAATTACTCTAAAAGAGTGTATTAGTCCATGTAGGTAGCACAGGAAAATACATCTTCCTGTTCGAGATAGAGCATTATCAACCACCAGTGTACATACTAAATCTGCTCCCTAGAAGTACGTGTCCAAAACTGGCAAAGCAAAAAAGAAATTATGAGATAGCCCATTTTTTAACACTTCACGGAATGGTATAACACCGATCTTGATATGAAAAGCTGAGCCTTACGTTCCCATGAAAAAGACAAGGAAATTGAGTGGAGCACATAGTGAGTTAATTCGCAGATGGAATCCTTATCTACTGAGGGTAAAGTGATTAAATCATTGGCTACCCAAGCCATTAATGAGCAAAGCCATAGATGGCTTAAAGCTGAGGTGGTATTACATGAAGGAGCAGGCAGACAGGTGATGAGTACTGAATATGCTTCTAGTCCACGGAAATAGGTGAGAGGGATAAAAATAACAAAAATTTCCAGGCAATAACTTACAACTATTGGCAGCACAGAACATTTTGAAGAGAGCAGAAAAATACAAAGTATAGGAAGGCAGGGAAAGTTTGATTTCTCTTTACAGCAAGAACACAACTTGCCCTTCTCTCATACCAGCAGTGGCACAGTGACACCTCATTATTTTGGAAGTTGCTACTACAAACAGCTCTATCAAACAACGAGCAATTGAAGTACCTGCTTCACCTTTTGACTTTGTCCCTGCCAAAACCATCAAGCTTAGTATATTCTCTTTATTCTTTCATTTGTTTTGTCCTGTATAGAAATATTCATTTTCATGGGGAAAAAAACCCTCAAAATAGCGTATCTGAAGACGCAATAGCACTAGCACCTATCAAACTGCAGCGACACAAACTTCCACTGAGCAAAACAGTAGGTTTGTCGCAGGCACTAGGGCTGTTAACATTCCTCTGCAAACACATCAAACTGTTAATTTAACCATAACTTCAAATCCTGAGAGGTCTTGTTTTCAAATGTTCATTATACTTCACAAATGGGGTTAAAATTAGTCTTCCTTAGCTTGTGCACATGATATTTTACAAGAGTAAACAATAAAATTACAGTAATCTTTGAAGAGATTTCAGGTACAAATCTCTGAACACATTCAGTGACGTGTTGTGAAAGTGCAGCAGACCACAGAAAAGCTCAGATCATTGGTGACAGCGGTGTAAAATTTACGTCTCTCAGCTGAAAGACATAACATTAGCTGTAAAAAATTTCATTATTAAGATCCTCCAGAACCTCGACAGCAAAAAGGAGATTTGAAATGTGTAAAAGAAATGCCAGTGTTGTCACGAGTTGTGCTTTGTACTTGCTAGAATTTATTTTAAATTATCTACTTGACAACTAAATTGGCCTGATTCTGAGGGTTAGGAGCAAATTCACCACTGCTCTGTATCCTGCGCAGCCAACATTTGTGGCAAAGTGTTACTAAACAAGTACAGGCTGCTCTCACATCAGATTGGGAAATTTCCACACTTTGCACTAACAAAAGCCTTCTCCATTAGGTGAAAGACAGTGGCTAATCTGATCCCAACAGCTGTATGAAAACTGTCCTCCTATGAGTGAACTCTGATTCCAGTAAAGAATAAACCTACTTACTCTTACATACCATGCTTTTTATTTATAGTTACCAGGCTTTAAAAGTATCCATTATTGCCTTAGTTGACTACTACAATTTCAGCTGTGGTTCACATGCAACAAATATTATTTCATGATTGAAGACAGCAGGAGAGCCTAATGTGCAACCCACTTCACTTTGTTTTCCTGAATAAAAATGAACTGTGGAGAAGAGATAGCATTTCCTTAAAGGCTCTTATGGATTTAGAAAGCAAAACATGCATGTATACCCAAAAGATTCACTAGATTGTGTTAAGAAAAAAAAGTGCAAAAGTAATGGACTTACAAAAGGCAGGTTTTGGAGAAGTGAGTTTAAGAAAATTGATGTGAATTAAAGAGAGTCCAGAAAAATCAAGTGTGGTAAAGGAAGGCTATTACTAGCTACGCTTGTTCCAATAAAACATCTAAAGGATGTGTCACAAATGAGAACAGGAGCTGGTGTGCTGAAGCAAAGGATGAGGAAAACAGTATCAAGGATAAAATGACACCATTAAAAGGTAGAAAGAATCTAGAATACAGGAAGATTATGTAAATTATAACAAAAGCCTGAGGCAATCAAAAATACTTGAGAAAGCCAAATTGAAAAATGAGCATCAAACATTGCAAAGCATCTCAACTAATACCAAAAGATATTTTCAGCATAATTATACACCAAGCAACTGACAGGAGAAAAAGTTGATGGAGTGTAAAGGAACAGGAAGGCTATATGGCAATTATCGCCGTACCTACCTTTAAAAGCGAAGAGGGCAGACATTTGTCTGACTCAACACACAGAAAGGATGGTAAGGAATTAAAAGAAAAGTTGATAATACCCAAACTCTCAATTAACTGGATTGTTGTCTTAAAACCGTAAGAGACCAGAGCTGAACAATGCTCATCAAAAAGTACTATATGAAGTAAGCATAGAAATTGAAGGTGTAATGAAAATTTATATTTAGTACCATCATTTCGAGAGACTGGCATGGGGCCAAGCAGACACACAGCAAGAAATTACCAGTCAGTTCATTTCCCATTAGTTGTCGAGCAAGTCTTAGACAACCATTAAAAGGATCACACTGGGGCTAGGAAGGGGGGGAACGTGAAAATTCAAAGCATAATCAAGGACAGCTAATATTGTTTCAGGTCATGCCTCAGTAAGTCAGACTTCACTGAGCCTATTACTGCCGAGCCTGGCAAAGGGGTGCAGTACATGTCAAAGATGTTAGTTATTTAGATTGTCAGAAAACATTTGACAAAGCCCCACATCTAGGAGGAACTTATCAGTGTTATAAACTAACACACAATAAGCTCGAACGCGTCAGCAAGTTCTAAAATTTGGTGATTAACCATGCAGTGCCACTGCAGAGTTCAAGGTGTTAGACACCGACATCAGAGCAGGCAAAGAAAAACCAACACTAGACCAGGAAGGACCAAAGGAAAGGTTACAGACGGGATATGCTTCAGAGGGGTGAAGAGCACTTCTGCCAACTCCCCCTCCGGGGCAATTTAGATACAGGGTAATTAGAGCAGCAGCATCTTGACAAGTGGATCCAATCAGTTACAACAAGGATGCAGAGGTGGGAAGAGGACAGCAGGGATCACAGTGGTCCTGGAGGGAAGGAATTCAGGCTGAGTTTTCCACTATTCCTGCATTACCAGCAGCAACACAGACTTGACCTTTCTACCTGGACAGAGACACACCTGGACACCTTCCCAACACCCACCATCGGCCCACACTCTCCTGCCTCGCAGGAACGAGTGGGCAGGTGCCCTTCTCCATGACGGGATAACAGATTTTGCCTGTTCTGCAGGACAAATCATTTTTAGGCTGCACTAAACGAGGGCTGTTTACACCTTTGTGTGCTGCCAACGCCTGTTGGCTCCCTATCCCTTCACGCCGTATTGTTGCAGTCATCCAAAAAAAGGACTTCATCCAGTTTGCAAGCAGAAATCCTCATTTTCTCTTCACAAACGGCTTTTATGCATGACTATCTGCACGATCACAACAATTAACTATATTTAAGTCCCTCTCTTGAGTTTATCAAAGCCCCAGGAAGGTAAATCCTGCAGGACGACTCCAAGGTACCTCCTGCCTTGCACAGGAGCTGCTCCTGGGGCTGCGCGCACAGAAAAGCCCCCTGCAGTGGCTCTGAGCTGTGCCCTTGGCTTGTCTCATCAGAGGCAGCTCAGAAGGCAGCATGTTTTATTTCTTATTCCCACACACAGCCTCTACGGCTGCAACTGTGAAGTTGTGGGGTGAGGGACCACGAGTGCCAGCGTGTGAGTCGTGCTGCTGTGCAGAAAGGCTTGGCACCAGAACGGCAAAAGAAAGAAGGGGGTGGAAAAAGTCATGCACTCCCTCCCTGTGCCCTCTGCCACCTCCACGTACCGAGCAGCCGGCTGCTGTTTGACAGGCCTTCGGCACTCTCGTCCTCCCTGCCCTCTCGCTCACATGCTGCACAACGCGATTCTTCCCAGCTGAGCTGCCAGATGTTCTACAGGGAGCCAGTGCAGGACTGTGGGGAGAAGAGGGAGGGAGATGCACCGTGTACGAGCCAGCCAGTGCGAAGAGGAAGAGGGGAAGGAAGGAGACAGGCTGTGTTGGAGACGGCTGGGAGAGCCCATGCCTTCATGAGATAGAGATCAAAGAAGGTGGGAGCTAAGTAAGGGAACTGGCAAAGAGAACTTCCTCCAGGAAAGATTAACCAAGAACGGGCAAAAGAAAAGCAAAGCCTTGGCTTCTCCATTGCTGTGTATCTGCTCAAAATACGTGTTGGATCCTTAATACACGCTAGAGGAATTGCAGCGCTCCTTCCACATCACGCAAGAAGGTGAACGATGATTTCAGGTAATCATTTGATCTGTGGTCTTCTCCACTCAGCAATTTCCGAGGCTCATCTTGGGCGAGGATTCTACTGCTGAGTAAAATGGCATAGGGCTTCCGTGTCTATAGATTATAACTGGTATCTAGGAGATAATATTTCTGTATACAGGCTAATATGCTTTGTACATGATCCTGCTTAAGGATAGTGACTAGATGTGACCACCAGTCACATGGCAATGTTGGGGAAATCTCTCTCTTTGGAAGGACAGAATAGAAGCAAATGGACAGCTGTCACTGAAACAGTCTAGGATTGTTGTATCCTGATTGAGAGACCGTCCTTGTGGAAAGGATTGCAAAATATATACCAAAGAATTGACGAACAAGACAATAAATTTGAAGGAAGTTTCCAACAATTCCCTGTTGACAAAGCTGGGAGATGAAAGTAAGACACACCAATGTTTAATGAAACTAGGATGGCCAGATCTCCAGCTTGGCTTAGTTTATGTAATTCCTTTGACTTCTACTAAGTGAAGCAGTTAAGCCAAGTCCCCCTCTTCATATCTTTCAGATGTAGCCTGATTTGATGAGAGATTTTCCTAAACTCGGCTCAGCTACTAAGAAAGAGGGATGTGTAATTTGTAATGAATCAAGTCTGAGTTCTGTGTTAAGGTCTTCTAATTTTCTCTTTACTATTATTATTTTATTTTTCCTAAAAGGGCAAGTGAATAATTCAAATCCCATGACAGGCTGACTGCAGAAAAAAATGGTAATATTTGCATCATAAACCCTTTTTTTTTCCCCCTTGGAATCTGGTAAAGTACTATAGAAGAGTATTTAAGTCATTTCTTTAGCCGAATTTAATAGAGAGAAGGAGCATGTTGATTTATACACGGGCAGGTTTTTCCACTTCATTTTATTTAGAATAAAACCAAATGAAAAGGGGAATTAATAAAACAGTGCTAAAACAAAACAACTGCCTCCCACAACACTTCACAAATTCCAAAATCTGCTTTTCCAAGATACACACTTTTATCACCAAAGTACTGTATAACGGGTTGCAGTAATAGAATTATTTCACTGGAATGATCTGGTTTACATAAGAATTCTTAAGCTTTTCTTTGCCTTTTCAAAGAATATATGAAAGCAAATTAGGAATTAGCTGCTAGGTTTAAAATAGTTCAGTGTGTTAAGAAAAATGCAGACGTGTAATCCTGCAAATGTAAGATAATTTAACATAAATAATTCTTGAATTAATTAAAGGATTTACAGGTTTGTGTTATGTTCTTTCTGCTGGCTTTTCTTTTTGAAAGCATGACTCAGAATGATCATCCTACATATATCTGGCACATGGAGCCATATGGGTGGTTTTAGTGCATACAGCTATTTATAGACAAAATGTCAAATGGTTTGAACCTCCAAGTCCCAAGATCTGACACGTTTGGTCTTACGTAGCCCTCAGGGGTCTATACTCTGGCCACCACCCTTATCGCCAAGTGTTGGATAAAATAAAAAAAAAAAAAAAAATCTATTAATTTGCACAGGTCTTTAACCGGCTTGAGATGATCTTAAGAAATGAGGGGCATGTCTCTTCTCACTTTGAGCAGAACGTATGGATTCTGAAGTACTGTCAGCCCTTGCCAAATCGTGTGTCTGTCAGAGGGGAAGGCAGAAGAGAAGATGGATATTTTTTAATGTTCGTAAGATCTGGACGTAATTTTTGACTGCAGAACAAAAGCAGTGCCTCATTCAGCAAGATGACAAAAGGTTATTTGGCACCTGGCACAACACATACTTCCTGCAAGAACCTGGCATGAAAACCAAAGTGATAATGAGTAAAATGCCAACGTCTGTGCAATAAAATCATTCACGCTGAATGTTAAACAATCATAAACAGAATACTAAACCTTCTAAGAACATTACTTCTCCTCTGTGAACACCCAAAAATTAGGCAAACCTAAGCTGACAGCTTCCATGATATTAAGAAAATAAACAATCGTAATGTCCCAAGATGAATCACGAGATAAAATTACATCAGTCCAGTTAATTCTTTGCCAAATCTATGGCTCTAAATTTAATTATAGTTAGGCTTCATCAATCACAGAGCAAAAGAACACAGCGATGAAGACCTGAACTCCAGCTCAGCCCTTAATCAACAGGCATTTGCCTCATACTCATCTGAAACACTTGCCCATAGAAACCATTTGGTAGAGAAAAGAACCATGGTCCTTAAAGCTTTAGGATTAACAGCTGCATTAGAATAATCCAGGTTTTGCCCTATAGATAGCTCCTCACCACAAATACAGAAATAAAACACAATGGTCAGGCTCAGACCCAAGAGTTGTCTGATTCTACAATTGCCTTACTCTACGGCTGCTAAACCCTGTCTCCTTGGGACAGTCACTTGTGCTCATGTTTCCCCATCTGCAGAAAAAGTGACCAAGTATGGTTCTAAATCTTTCATGAGATTGCAGTGATTAACCTTTCATCAACTGCATGCAGAGGAGAGAAACAATAGGAAAATTTTCTTCAATGAATACCTGTAACCATAGAGATCTACGTGTTGCCTACCTGCAGGCAAACCAAGAGCACAGTTCTGTTAACCTCTCAGCCACCACTGCTACAGGTGTGGGATTCACTGCAGGAATACTCCAATGTGCAGCCACTTTCAGTAAAATATTTATCTTCTAAGCAGTAGGTCTTTAGATATTACTCCACTTCTTGTGTATAATTATAAGCATATTATCCTGATTTTTCATAATTACATGCTAAACTGAGAAGTGTCCACTTCCCCACACTTAAACTGTGGGGGAAAAATTAGTGAGAAGAGCGGTTTTGTTTTCAAAAGGTATTTGTATTAGACCAGCATACAACAACAACAAAGATGTGATCTCTCATAAATGCAATTGCCAGATCGTTATGCATCTCAGAAGAAA
This sequence comes from Bucorvus abyssinicus, assembly GCA_009769605.1. NCBI lineage: Eukaryota > Metazoa > Chordata > Aves > Bucerotiformes > Bucorvidae > Bucorvus > Bucorvus abyssinicus. The sequence goes on along the minus strand of CM020035.1, from coordinate 5,926,544 downwards.
GAGTCATCAACTGGGACCTAAAAAAATTTAAATGAGCAACACTTGTGGATGTCACATCCGTAAAGCTTCATACCAAGGCAACTGTATTGTATCTATAACACTAATTAGTGCCTAACATGAATCCATTAATTCAAAAACATTAATTAATCCTCACTATTCTTCCTGAAAAATAAGGGATATTAGTTCCTTTACAGTAAAGGAAATGAAGATTAGAAGCTATGCTGAGGCTGCCTTATGGCAGACAGGTCGAGGAGAAGATCATAGCACGCTGTTTGCTCAGACCATCTCTTCTAACAGCCAACCTGCTAGCAAGTGGATGACCACGATCAGCTGTCTCCAAATCTCACACTGTACTACACAAGAGATCAACACGGTTCACGTCTTTGCTGCCTGACCCCATTTTGCAGGAATATCACCAAAATCTCCACCCTTCCCATCTGCCAAGCCACAAGGGTTGCCCAAAGCCCAACCCTCACTGTGTGCTTGTGTCCAAATAATCTCAATGAAATCCAAATTTGAGTTGACTACAGACATAGCCGGGGATAAATTATCGGGTACCCAAAAATCGCAGGTTAAAAAAAAAAACAAAACAGGATCACAGTTAGAAACGACGCTCCTGGGACCCAGAGTGATCCCACTGCATAACACTGTGCTTAACACAACAGTGACGATGGTTAGTAAGCAAGGATTGACCAAAGCGCTGATAACTTTCTTTTATGAGCCTTATTGTGTTTAGAGCAGATGGAGCACGCTGGAATTTATTCATAAAAATATTGGTTTAATCACTAACCCATGACTGCCTCTGGAATACTGGTACATTCAAGAGAGGGGGAAGAAAACCAACAAGTATAACGTACGCTGCAGAAGATCAAAAGAAACCAAGAGTGCAATTAACTCCATCCACTTTTAGAAGTAATTGTCTTTGCACCTTACCCAAAATTTAATGAGCATTACTTCTCTAGCATGTAAAAAAGCTTTGTTCTTTTGACTTAATTGATTTGTAAACGCAGCAGGAGAAGTGTATCTGAAGTTCAGTAACCTTGATAGTTGAAAGAAATGGAGCATTCAACGGGTGTAATACACGAGACTACCGCAAACCCGGGAAATGTAACTATGAAATTGATTTCCTGTTCACCGACACTCATAGGCGGTGTATGTGTGCTTTGCAATTTCAGTGATGTTCCTTAAACAATCAAACTCGACTTATAATTAGTCTTTAAATTCCCTCCTTGTGACATAGCTCTTCATTCTTCAGAACTTAACAGCATATAGAGGTTTCCAGTGACAGAAAAACAGCGAGGACTGAATGGTTGGCAAAAAAACTTCCCACAGGAAGGGCGATTAGTACCTTTTGGATGACCGAAAACCAAGCGTAGCCAGAATTTTATACATTGCATCATAGCGGACTAGTTTGAACGTGGTCAAAGGATTATGGGTTCAACGCACCAGAAACATGGAGCCAAGGCAGCAGAGGAAAGAAAAGAGAGGCTGTGGTTGCTGTCGAAGACAAAGAAGAAAAATATTTTCAGTTAATATCTTAAACCTGGAAGAAGCCGGGTTTACATCTCATTTTTTCCCCTTAAGGAAAGATTTAGCTCAGTATTGTGCACTATGTACATTCCAGTTACAGTCTAATGAGATTCCTACAAAATATCCTATTAACACTAAAGGCTCTGTTCTAAGATTGTACTTACATATGTTGCTTATCTTTCTCTCATCAGGGTTCTTTAATGCTCCTGGATGAGTTTCTCAGTTGGATCATTGTAAAGCGCACAAATTATGGGATTGCTTACCTGTATTTCTAGAGATTATCTCACACATTCTACCACCATCTAGCTAGACTCTGTGGCCATACGAAAACACCTTTGTAAGCCAACGTACAAATCCACTTACGATAAATCACTGACTGAAATCTAAGATGCAAACATGGTATCATGTACGGCAGCAGTATAAATATCACCTTCTTGCCTCTCCATTAAATTCCGCAACATTAAAGCCAGCTGATGTCTTGGAATAGTTTATAGGGAGGCCAGGGAATAACGTAACCATCTCATTTGTGCAGAGCTTTCAGCCAGGAGAGGTGGTGTGATATGAGACTTCAAAATGAGCCTCATGTCCCCGGAGAGAAGTTAGAATTACAACACGCAATGCTTCGTTACCGTGCGTATCACTATAATGAGAAGGTAGTTGTATTTCTGAACTTGCATTATTCAGAACGGTACATGCACCACCTAGATGTGGTTTTAGTGCTACTGTACGGGGATGGGAGGATTCGACTGGACGCATGAAGAGTTCAGGTATTTATTTTCTTTCCTGATTCACTTTTACCAATATTTGTACCTTAAGCAGAAATAAAAATCGATTTAGAATCATGGCTACTTAATTTAGACTACAAACACTTCTGGTTTTAAAAGTATAACATTTAAGTTTCTCAGTGATACCATGATTAGCAATGATAAAATACAATGTTAAAATATAAATGTCTGATAATCTATTAAAATCCTGTAAATGTTCATTTAAAAACACACTGAATCAATAGCGCTTCGCAAATCTTAATGAGCTGGAGAATATCTTCTCATTTGGATAATTCCCTGAATGTTGGAAAAATGGCTGAGCTGAGAAGTCAGCAGGCTTCCTCTTTCAGTCTGTGACAAGAAACTAGTAGGGAAAGTACGTGATCTATTAATCCAAAAATTTGGAAGAAGCGGATCCAGAACATCAAGTAGTTAGGTAGAGTTCCCGCTGAACTCGTTTGGCATTCGGCCTTTGCAGTCTAATTTGGCTCTCCTGACAACTACACTACGCATACACATCCATTTTAAATATCAAAATATCTTGAAAAGTCTGTCAAATGATGATTAAAAAAACCTAATTACAATCAAAATTTAAATTTCCTTTTTTAGTAATAGGTTTGTCATCCAAAATAAATTTTTAAAAATTTTTTTTCTATTCTTAATGCATCTCAGCACTCTTAGAATAGTTGTATGCAACTAATTATATTTTGTATGTTATCACCAAAACTAAATTTCTATTCACACATGGCATGACAGAATTAAAGAAGTTAATCTACTGAATTAAGATATTCACTATTTTAAACACTTTAAAATTAAAAGAATGTAAGTTGTGTTAAGACTGTAAAAATAAATATTCTGAGAAATTGCATGTTAAGTTGCATAGAGATAGATAAGTATGAACACATGGTGTGAATTCCTGCTTAAGCAAAACTGAATTCTGTATTTAATTAAAGGTATGGGTTTTGAAAAAAATTACTCCTTTTGCTGTGGTTCTAATTAATGATAACAAGTCTTTAAGAAAAGACCTGACTATTACAACTTAATTTTTTTATTCCTGCCTATTATTTTCAACTTAAACCCAGGGTTTTAAATTACTTTGATTTAAATAGATCTTCTCCTTTTGCCAGCCACTGGAAGATCTAAATATACTTTCATCATTTGGATATTTCCTGGACCATAATTTTCTGTCGGGAAGGTATATCTGAAAGCTTTGAATAGCGCCTTTTTGAAAAGGGGTATTTGGAACGTGGTTAAAGTACATCAAATACTGAATAATCCTGCCATTTTCGTGAGCTGTACCTCTTGTTCCCAACAGAGGTGTTCCTGGCATCTTCCAAGTTGTGTGACCTGTGTCAAAAGGACCGCGAGGTCTGCCAGTTCGTTATGGAATTCATGGTGTAGGCGTGGCGTGGGATTGCTTTTTGCTGCTCCGAATTAGTGATGTCCTTTGGATTTCTCCTCTTCCTGAGCCATCGGTCTCTTCCAAAATGGGAACAGCAAAACAAAGCTGTTGGGGAAGCTGGTGCCAAGCCACTGTCTGCTTGGAGGGCTGGCGCAGGCTGGGCGTGAAGCCACCCCAGGTCACGGAGCGGCTCACAACTGGGCTAGCTACGGGGGAACAACCGCACAGGCATGCATCCGCTGCACGCTCGTACTCGGAAGGGGGAAAAACATCTCTAACGCCAAGCCATAGAAATAATTCATGAAAAATTTCACCTGAGCATCTGCAATCTCATCTTATGGCCATTTAGTCACAGATTTTTATTCTGTCCTCTCCATTCATCAGAGGAGAATTGAGTATTGGCGTGTTAGCTTAGCATATATGCAGCCTGGCTGGTTAAAAAGGAGTTCGGGCAGGCTAGCCCAAAATCCACGGCGTTTTAACTACCCCAGTGGTGTTCTGTACACATAGCATGGGGCTAAAAAAATGAAAAAAATTAGTAAATTAGTACATTTCCCAAATGAAGGTGGCCTTTAGTGATGGGAGACAAACTGGCAAGAGAAACGGGTAGGAGCTACAGAAAAAACGAAGCTTCTAGAACACAACGATTTCCCCAAGTTACTTAGTACTCATTTGCCCTAAAATCAAAACTAATTAATACGTTCTCTCTAACTTTTCCAGATGTGATAAATATATTCATTTTCCAGTTACGCGTAAATTTTTGGTGGAATTTTGTGCCTTCACTACAACTTTTACTGTGCTCCATGTGGCCAAAATAGATTAAAAAATTGCTGCCTTCTGTATTTTAAAGATATAAGCAAACTGTATATATATAAAAAAATAAATCCACCTAACAGTGAGGTCTAACAGGCTGTGAAATAACCTTCCAAGGAAATGGCAGACTTAAAATGAAACTGGAAAAAGCATAAGTAGCGTAAAACAGAGGGATGGTCCTGAAAGAGATAGACAGGATGAATGAGGTCATCTTTTTCATCTCTATATTCAAGTAAAATATCAGTGAGAATATAAAATTCAATAATTCTGCACACAAATGTCATGTCATATGCAATATAATGCTTTAATCCTATTATGTCTCAAATTTAATTGCAGTTTTTCAGAGAAATTGAGGGAGAGCGAGTCCTCGGTGTACATACAGATTAGATCCAGTCTCCGCTCAAACAAAGCGGCAAATAAATAGGCCATTCAGGTCCCACTTTAACAACCCACATTAAAGGACAGGCGTGTTTTCCCTTGGAAACTCCAAAGAGTGATTCCAGCTTTTTAAATGCAAAAAAAAGATGTCCCTGGTTATCACTACAGATGAAATGAAATAAAAAAATGAAATTAATACTTGGGAAATAATAGGTTTGATTTCTGTTTCTCTGTTAGGCAATTCTCATTTCATACATATCCAACTAATATGCTCCATTTCCAAGATGCGGATACATTGTTCTGATGCAGCTGAAGTTTCCTTTCAGCTGTACTTTTACTAAAGAAAATAAAGCTCCGGTACATGTGGGGGCATGTTGTCACGGATAAAAATTGCTGTCTTTTCATTATTGCGGTAATAACAGAATACAGCAGCTGAGGACGAACCCCGGGATCCTGTGCTCAAGGCTCAGCAGAAGGAAAAGGAACAGTCACCACATCTGGATGCATTATCTACTCTAATGGTAAACTTCGGCTCAGGAGCTGTCTGCCTCTTCGAGTCTGCAATGTTTCTAGCATCTCGGCTCATTTGTAAGCACTACTGCAATATTCACGATTTACAATAAAACCAGCTGATATTGCTTTTTAAGGCTTGGCATTGCGATTTTGTGTCTGGGGAGGCAAGGTAGCAGGAGGCTACACAGCATCAGCCTGGGACTGGATACCCACTCGTAGGTACGTAGAGATGTCCCGGCGCCGTGGCGGTGGGGTTTAGGTATCCTTAGTTCAGAAATGTAAAATATTTCCATACGAAATCTTTGCTTACATGAGCACCCAGAAAGACAGGAGGACATTAAGGAAGAGAGTTCTCAAGTGCTGTAAGGCAACTCAAGTCTTCCATTAAGATTTTTGTGACATGTATGGTTCACTGACATAACAAATGCTAAGGCACCATATAGAGCATATTTGGCCTTTACGAGGAATAAAAACTAGATACGTTGCACATCAGCTTTCTGTTCAGTGGCCTCTTTTCAGTTTTGCTATTACTTGTGCTCTTCTGAGACTAATCCATCTACCTTTTTGGCAAGCTGTGTCAATTTTTAAATGGTTTTCTTTTCTTTTCCACACCCACAGTCTGCCCATCTACAGTAAATGAGAAATTCTCCCAGGGGTACAGCAGCTCTAGGGATAGAAATACTCACAGCATAATGACACAATGATATGAATAGCACATCTGACTTTTAGCATCTCTTTCTCCTTACCTTCCTAAAAACAGACAACAGGTTCGTACCATGGAAGAAGCAACATAGATCTCAGAAGTTCAAAAATAACTTTAGTTAACATTTAGTAAGAATACTTTAGCCTAAGAACAGCCTAATAAACGCTCACTCTGAAAAATGTATCGTGCAACCACTGCTAAGGGATATATTTTTAATAAAAAATAAATACCAATCTCCTTTACTTGAGATGATACCAGTGGAACTGGAATCAGACGGTCCTCTGAGCATTTCCATGAAAAGGTGAGTGGCCAAAATCTACACCTTGTTGGTTATTTCAGACAAGAAACAGAATTTGCCAGAAATCTCATGACAGAGACATTCAAATACGACAGCACTGCATTTCCAGAAAATTGCAACAGCTAACAGAATTATCTATTGGGCTTTTGGAGGCTATCTGTTTACCTTAAATATTATTGAAATAGCTTTCTGAAGGACAAACAGCATTACAAAAACCAGGTTAAGTCAGCTAAAATCTGTCAAATTTTCAAGTTCAGAAATCCCAAGTTAATACAGCTGGCTATTCTCATAAGACAGGTACAGCTAGGGCCATTTCTTATCAATTGCCTAAAACTTCTGTTTAAAGAGAGAGCCCAAGACCTGTTGATGCTCCCTTTTGGAAGGGAGTACCAATCTTGAATTCAATTTGAATCTCAGTTGAGAACATACCTGGAATGTGTACGGTTATTTAGAAACAGTACGACACCGAGAATCCGAATCCAGCGCGTGCCGAACTTAGATGACTAGTTTCAAGCTTCACTTTAGTCTCTACACACAGCACAGAAAACCTGGAATAATCTGCAGGTATAGCAGACAACCGTTTGGAACCCATCAGCAGGGTGGAGTCCTGTTTTAAAATTAATTAAAAGCTGCCTCTTGAAAGCTGAATGCCACAAAACATAGTTTTCATGGTGTGTGCAAGTGTTAGATTGTTCCAATTAGACTTCAAAAAAAAAAAAAAGCTGCTTAAAAAAAATGTTTCAGGTATTCTAGCTATTATTCATGAAAATGCAGTGATTCCTAGTATTATGGCTTATCAAGTATAAACCAGAATCCTACATTTTAAATGAAATGATGTGTAAAACTTGCTATCTTTGTGAACATGAGATATTAAACAATTTCAGAGGGGAATGTGTGAATCAATTAGATTCAGCAAAATAGGTTCTCGGTATCTGAATATTGCGGATACACCGAGACAACGTGTCAGAGAACAGTGCTGACTCAAACATTTTTCTAAACAAAGCACTCGACATACACCATCTCTGCTATGAGATATACAACTTCATTTACACCCAAACGCCACAAAGCCAAGGATATTTAGATTAATTAGCTATGTTGCCTACAAACTTATGACTTAAAAAAAATTATGTAGCCCAAACCAGTATTCTTGTAAATAAGTTTAATATAAAAGTGTTTTCCTATACATTTTCCCAAAGGAAAGTTGGGTATTGTAAATTATTATACTGTTAAGAAGGTCTTGAATAAAACCAAATTATAATATCTCACGCTGCTCATCCTTTGGCTTCTATCCTGGTACAGGGTCACAGCTCTGTACTGAAAACACAGTGGGATAATAAAACTGCCTGGAGATACTAAAATGCTTATTGTACAGCAAGAAACTATTTATGACTTCCCCTAATTAAAAAAAAAAAAATAAAAACCACTTGAACTTACTGACAGAAGATTCCATGGAAAGTCCTCATCTACAGTGAGGAGCACACAGGTAATGCTATCATCCCAACTCACACTAAGGGATCTGGCTAGAATTATAAAATTGCCCTGGTTCTTGGATGAAAAACACATCAACGTCGTGTCAGTGTACAAATAAGACACATATGTTTGCTTGGATGAAAAAATATGTTAACTAATAGTTTTAAATGAGTATATGAGATAGAGTTCCAGGTGCAGAAGCGTTGGGAGTTGCTCCCAGGTGTTTATATTTTTTACACTGTTTTAACCCTTCTGATAGTACGTTTACGTGTGTTATACATTGGAACACCGTATTTCGCAGGTAATAAAAATATTCAAATACAGAGTATGGTCAGTGTGGCGCAGTACAGCTGATAAAGCAGTGTCATGAATTGTTAAAACTCAACATATTCCGTCAAAGAATAGGCCAAAAATCACAGTCCACAAGGCCAATGCCTTTGCTTTATTTCCTGTAGATGGTACGAGGTTGTAAAGCACGGAGAAACGACCTCCCACTGCCAGAAAAGCGCATCACTCTTCCTGCGGCTTTCAAGGCTACGGGGCCATTAATATCGCAACGGTACGTGATGGAAACCTCCGCGAACACGGCTCGGCCGGTACCTCAGAGGCTCAGGACTTGGTGTAAGCTAAAGATAGAAACACGGTTCATGGGGAAGCGAAGGGCTGCTCCACACCCCACCGTCAGGGCAGCCATCCTAGGGCATGCTGCTTGTTTTCCCCAGTTCAAGGGTATTAGCTTTCCCGAACGAGATCCGTGCTCTTTTGAGCACTTGTAAATGAAGGAGATATACACATGTATTATCGGTCTGGACACAAATCTATTATGAAGAAGTATAAGGTATATTCACTCATCATCTGTTTATGGTGTGAGAGAAGAGAAACAGCGTAGAAGCAGCAGCCTACCCTTCCTTGGGGAAATCTCCCAGACAATAAACCCATTACTAACAGTTTTTTAATTTGTTGGGGCTTTGTGAGCAGATACATAACCTTAAGTCCTGACTGTGATGAAGTTTCACTGACACAATAACGGCATTATGTTGGTGAGCAGCACAACAAAATACTCTAAAAGCAATTATAAAGTGCACAGTAGTGCCACGCCGCCGGGCGCAGCCACGAGGTCAGCCTTCCGAGATCTGTATTTCATGGTCACACACGGCTACAGCCCATTCACCTGACTTTCTTCCATCTGCCCTTGAGCTACCTGAGATTTGGCTGCGTGCCCCTGGCCGTGCATCCGCGCAGGGTCCCAGGACAAAGTCAGTCATGGCTCCCCAATGTCTTAAGACGGGAAACTTATGCTGCTTCTCACACCGACCACACCACTTTCACCATGCGTCAGCTAGTTAAAGAGGTACCACAACAGGAACTGTTCAGATCAAGGATGCCCAGTCCTGCCAGCAGACAGAGACTGCATCAGAAGAGGTAAAAGGCAGTAACAGAGGGAGGAGGGAGAAACAAGGGAGAAAGAGGAATAAGGCTCGCAGCGATTCAGAACGAAGGAGGGAAGATCTCACCCTGCTTTAGCGAGGGACAGGAGGCCGGACTCCCGCACACACTCCCTTTAATTAAACCATGAAGCACCCTCATTATATTAAGCACATGCTCTCAAAAGTAATCAGCCGCATACACGAGCCATCCTATTGCCATTGACACCCATCAGACTGGGACACTTAGATCTGATTTGGAATAAGTTACAGAAGAGGGAAAGGGTTCAAATCCTTTTAATTGTTTGTTGTCATCTGCAAGATGAGTTTTCAAACAGTAGATATCAATTCTGCTTTCACAGAGAGGAAAGGTTTTGCATGTAAAAAGCATTTGCTTCACATGGCATTTTAGGGGAATGTTATCTTCTGACATTTAACATTTGCTTCTTAATGGCAGCTGTAATAATTAAACAGACTGACAGGTCAAGTAAGTTGTCCAAATAATATCAGAGCGGACCTTCTGCTTGCTGTATTCATAAAAGGAGCTCTGCTGGAGGCAATCATTTGTCATGATGGAAAGAATTAATTAACTGTGACCCATTAACATTTCATAATTAAAATTATGAAAAAAAGAATTCAAAATAACAGCTTATCTGATGATCCTGAATGCTATAGTTCCAGACTCGAGAACATGTCCTTGTGATTGGCAAGGGATGTTCTTGAGCCCTGAAGGGGTTTAGTAAGGGTTAGTGCATATCACGCTAGCAAGTTAGAAAGACAACTCAGTGTAGTAGAAGAGGAAAGCCTGGATTTCAGTGAGTGATGACCATGACCAAAAAAAAATCAAAGTAAGCATCCCTCACTATACCCACTTCAGAGATTTTGGAAAAATCCTGCTGTCATAATACTTATCGTATTTTGCAGTAGAGAAGACAGTATTTCTTATGGCTTCAAAGCACTTTAAATTCCTTAATTAAGGCTCAACAGCAAATATTAGATGGATGAGAACGCATTTTAAAAAAAGAAAAATCAACTGCCTTTTGCTACTGAAGGATCACGGTTGAAAACATGGATGTGTAGCCACGGAAAAGTCAGGAACATTAAGAAATAACAGCACTAAACCAGATTTCTGCATTACTACAACCCAAGTGGAACAGCAACATGATAAATTGGAGCAAGATATGCTGGTTGGTAGAGCATTCCCAAATACCATGGCCATGTGTTCAGTAGTGACCCAAAACAAGAAAATGCCAGGTAATGCTTTTAAGCAGTGTATTTCCATTTCTTTGGGTGTATTTTACATACCCGTTGACTTGTCTCACTCTGTTTGTAAGGCAGAAAAATAGAATGAATGAGTTGAACTTGTAGGAGACCAAGAAGGTGCTGAGTTGCTAAAATGTAATAATTCAAGGATAACCCAGGAAAGTTATTTCTTTTTAAAAATTAAATAATAATATAAGCTTGTTCTTAGAGCAATTTATAACATCTGTTTAATAAAATGAAGAAAAAATAGATTATGTAATAAAACATAAACTGAAGAACTGAAAGGAAATTCATTATTTACTCATCCTCTGTTTGCCTCTAGAAGTGTAGCTTCTGTTGCCAGTCACCTTGATGTAAGCTCAGCTATTTTATCCTACATATAAATAATGGATGATAATGATGCCGACACGACAATAAAGACAGATTATAGGATTTTCTACATTGGCAAACCGAGCAATATACTTTTCCAATTTATTAGCAGGTTTTACATGAATGAAGGGAAAAAGTAGGAGTGAACAATTGTCTTGAATTATCTTGTTAAACTTGGCACATGAAAAAGAACAAACGTTTGTCTTCTATAAAATGTAAGGTTGCATGTTACTACGACTGAGAACTAGCATATAATTCTGTTTAAATCCTTAGGTACTCACTTAATTGTCAGGTCAATTCCAGTCCTATTGTAATGAGGAACAGACAAAGAAAAAACCGTGTCAAAACATTAAAAAGGTTTTTAACTGACCCTCAGAGATAACAAACGGAAACAAGCTGTGGATTTGGATCTGAAGAGAATTCTTCACTGGCCAACCTTTCTGATTAAGTCCTTTAGGCAAGAAATAGCTTCTTTTATAATGTGTCATCTAGAAAACCAGCCTTTACTCATAGAATAATAATAAAAGCTTTACACTTCTTTAGTAACATTTCTAGCCATAGGAACATACAGGAATTAATCCATATCAATGGAAAGCATTCCACCAAAGGACCTAAATAAATAGCTATCATAAGTCATCAATTTTTTGCATATGCACCATATCTTAGAAAGCTGTACAAATTATCTCATGATCTGGTAATAAAGAGGCTGTATAATTAAATCGCTGCCATTATACCTTCAGTAATATCTCAAATATTATCTTGGAATAAAGGAAAAATGTTTTTCTTATCAACCTGATGAAGGTTACTCTCTTCTTTCTCTCAAACAGCTTACATGGCTGGAAATTCTCCTTGCCTCCTGCCAGAAACACACACTATTCTTACAAATGATTCCTGTTTCAGAGGCATGCTGGAATCCTAATCGAGGCTCTTAGCCCCACCACACCGATCTTCTCCAGACAGGGGATATATCGCACGAGCTGAGGGAGCAGCCATTTGGGGATGACAATCCAGATCTGCAGGAACAAGTACTGGTAATTTTCTGGGCAGGGCTTTATAATGTTTTCCCTTATATCACACTAGGTAAGTGACAAAGAACCTACCAGAGAGCATGTTTTCTTTTCAATGACAGACAAAAGAGACAGATTGAAGAGAACTGGCAAGTAACGGGGGGAACAAAAAAAAAAAATTAGTTGCATATTTCAGTTTACTCAAGTGGGAAATATCCCAGCTGAGATGCATTTGAGCACTGTATGGTCGTACGCCTGCACTCCCATGCATGTCTCCCTAATCTTTCTTTTAAATACTCAGTCATGTAAAATTGATCCATTCTATAGTCTTCAAAGTAAGTTAAGTGTAAATCACAGAATGACTATTTTCATAAACTCTAATCTTGCTGTATTTGTCAAGTTCAAGACACTGTAGACCTACATATTGTTTAGGTTCGTCTTTTCAAAGGCTGCTTTAATCAGTCAATCCAGTGTCATGCTTTCATCTTGCTACAATTTGGAATTCGATCACGTTTAGCTAATCTTTAATATTGTAAAATTCATACTGACACTGCAAGCATACACAAGCCACTGTGTAGCTACAAGTGCTTTATGCTTTATGAGCCCCATTTGTCTTATTGGAATTCTGCTCCGTTGACCATCCATCTGCCATGGATGTGCCACTCAAGCTACCTGCATCCTATTCATTAGCGTATTGTGCCCCATTTGCTACCATGCACTCATGGAAAGTTCAGACCCCACCCAAAGGGTCTACATGCTCCAGTTTTACAATACCCAAAAGGCTTTTTGCTTTGCACGGCAAAAAATAACTCACGTTTTAATGGAGGGCAGGGAAGCCAAATACAAAGGAAAGTTTCTACTTAAAGCGTGGCTATGTCTAATTTCAAAAGACAAAATACAGCTTATTAAAAGCAAATATCATTCAGCTGAACTCACCCACGCCTCCGGCACACCTTCTTGCCAAAAACGTAAGGACTGCAATAACGAGATAACCAAACATTTGGTATATTGTATTCAGTGACACTGAATTTCCCACATTTACTGTGTCAACGTGGGCTCGTTTTTCTTTAAACCCATAGACGACGAGACACGCTGCTTGCTGGACCTTGATATTTCTGCTAATTTTGTGGTAAAAGCACACGTTCAGAAGGTTTGAGACAGAAACTCACCCAAACTTCTTAAGGTTTCTGATTTTTAGGGCAATTCCCATTAATTAGGGAAGATACCTTCATTCTTTGCATTAGAGTTAGTGTACATCTTTGTGCCTTTTCAAAAGTTTAAGATGAATATCAATGCTCATTAAACCACCAAACTGATAATTTTGGCTAGAATCTGGTATCGTAAGCCCACAGCTGCCTTCATTTACAGCCAAAAAAGGTCTATCCACTGGAACTGCACTGAAAAGTTCAACAGTGTTGCAGAGATAAAAAGAATGATAATTTGATTTGGGTTTGGGAGATGATTTTTCAGGCTTCCTGTTATGCCATGCCCTGATTACACCAAGTCCTGAAAAGCAGCATTCAGTACAAGTCGGGCTTGTGCTTAGGAAGAGTTGCTAACCGTTTGCTTCTTCTATGGTAATGAGAGGAAAAAAACCACCTTCCAGGAAAGCAAGGCACAGAAGCAGTGTTCTCTTTGGGGGATTTTCTATTCTAATTATACAGTTATATACCTAACGGGCTTTCTTTTTCTCTAACTCCACTCCCTCCCCCCCTAGCCAAAAGAAAAGCAAAACAAAGCACCAAAAATAGAAGAGTGAAGAAATTTTTCCTTAGCATTAAGCAGCAGTAACGTAACAGCCCAGACAGGGTCTGCGTAGGTTAAGAGTCAGTACAACCTTTCATCTTCACTGCTTTGCCACTCCTCGGTAGTGCCTCACTCATGTCCCAGGGCGTGATCACCCTTATAGCTTCATTTGCATATATATGTACACACACACAAACACACATACAATCACAATAGCCTTAAATGCAAACTAAGGAAGAGCCTTATGTGGGATCAAAGCATGAGCTGGAATGTCTTTTCAGCTTTGAAACACTAGAAAAGGTATTAAGGATTGTCAGCATGGTGGGCATCACACCCCAAGGGAGCTCAGAGATGACTACAGGGTGGCAAGATGTGAGTATCACACACAAATTACAAAATAATGGCTGCTTAGGTGCTGCAGGATGGATTAGTTGCAGTACCTTTATTTCACCTGTTTTGCAGATTATTTTCTGCATCAAAGGTTGAATTCCCCTGACCTAACATCGTCCCACTCTTTCCTCATGAAGCAGACAAAGACTCCTAAGATTTGAGGGCTAAAATAAGGAACACCAAGACTCCAAGTACCAATATATTCCTACAGACAGCGACACATCTCTCTGCAAGGAACTGTGGACCAACCAGGCAAAGTGACTGTGAAAACCAAAACACTAAGGCCATCCCTTTCCGACAGCGAGAGACCAGAAGCCCTTACTCTTCTGAGGAGCTACTACCTAGAGCGTGTTGACCTCATCATTCCCAACAATGACATGATGCAAATCTCCCCAGAGACTGGCCACATGCTCTCCCTCCCTCAAATTTCTAGGAAGGTATAGCTCCCTAAAGAGTGATGTTCTTTGACTACAAGATTGTATTTCTTCTGCCTAAATTTATGCTGTGTGGTCTTGCTTTCATGGTGCTACACTGCATAACTTATGAGTTGCAGATTTGGGTAAGAAAGATGAGAATTTATTTAAGAGAAAGGAAATTATGTGAGAATATCAGCTGATATATAACTGGGTTTTAGTCACTGGGTGAGGACTAAGTGCATATATCTCTGTGTGTGCCTGGTACAAAAATGTTTTTGGGTTTTTTGTATACCGTAATTTTTATCCTATAAGCAGTAATTCTCTTTTAATACGAAAAACCGGGATGTTTAATATAGTTTAACACGTTACACAAGATCCTGTTTTTGCAAGACAGCTTGCTCTCTGTTTATTCTCATCTAGATATTTAATGAAGTGACTGCCATATCACACAAGTAGATGGGTTAAATGAATCACACACAACATCTTGCCTAATGAGAAGAATTTACAGAAAACTTATGTAAAAGGTTAGATTTTTTTAAAAAACCCACAGAGCTGTAACAACAAGAATTCACAAAGGTCTGTGTTCCTCACAAAGTCAGAAATCTTTATGAAAATATAATGATCAGAAGTGTCACACAGAAGAACTCTCAGTAATTATCAAAAACTTCAATATTGTCTGTAAGCTGTTACACTGAAAAGCCTAAAACCTGCATCTTTTTATTTTCTCACTTCTCCAAACACATACAACTAAAGGAAGACTGAAAGCGCTGCCAGGACTTTTTAAAACAATGCATTGAAACGATTCACATGAAAGCAGTGGAGCTTTTCCAACTTGCCAATATGGAGCGTTTAAGATTTTCTCGTACTCATTTCAGCCTCAACTTGATCATCAGTGTAGTTCCATTAATGACATTATCCATATCATGTAAACGTAAGAACTCTGTGCAGTTCTTGAGGGCTTCTCCATGGGCTCTGGCCACAGGGAGCCCCAGACTCACATGTCTAGCTGGGACCTTTGCAGGATGCAAGAGAAAACTGTGGCTGATGAACTAAAACCTGCCACATTCCCAGCAAAACAGACGAACAAATCTATGCGCAGTTAGGACCATCAGCAATTCGCTAAGTTCTGTTGTTGGGTTTTCTGAGGACCAGAAAGGAGGAAGGGAGAAGGTCCTTTCTTTAAGCTGAGGGAGTACAGTAATGTCTCCATACAACTAAGGTGGAACTGGAAAACTGGATTTTCCACGAACAAAAAACTTAACTATACACCTCAAACTCAATTAATTACCTCTGGTAAAAAAGCATTTCAAAGACTCATTAGCAAAAAATTTGACGCTTGGGCACAGAAACGGGAGGACTGATCCCATAACACACTCTCTCCAACCTGAAATCCGCCACGTCCTTTGCCTCTCCTCCAAGAGCCACTCTCCTATGGGGAGGACAGCAGTTTCCACACGCTCACTGGAGCGGAGCTGGTCCCTGCTCTGGCTGCCACCAGCCATGGTGAGGGCAGGTACCTCTGCTGCCCGCGCCAGCTCCTGTGCTGGCTAGAAATCACAGTCAAAGGTGGTTCAGGGTTTCCAGCTCTATGGCAATGTTTCTCAGAAGTTCTCCCAGAATTTTGCAAACCAGGTAGATTGTGCTGATGGGGTTTTTTGGTGGATTCGGCGCCTATGATTAGCCAAAAATCCCTTTAACCTCCTCAGGTCCCAAGCTGATACATACAATCTCTGTGAGGCTCCTAAGCAAGTGGAGAGCAGGAAAAGACCTGAAAAAGAGGCTCTGCTCTTTTAACTAGAAACACTTTCATCTGCCTATAGCGTTCCACAGAAGCAACGTTACATCATAAAGAAAATATAACATAGCTGATTAATTACCACAAAAGTACAATCAACTCGCCTCAGTGCTGTGCGTTAGGTAAGCACAGACTGTAAACAGTAACAGACTAGAACAACCACAGGAGTGGAAGTGATTGCCTGTAATTGTGGGCTGACACCAAAATTACTGGCTTCAAGATTGAATTGGGGGATAATGTAAATCACTCCCTGTTACTCTCTTCTAAGCAGCCTGCCTGGAAGAAGATCACTAGAATCCTCTGTAAAGAAAATGAAGTAAATTCAAAGTATTTCGCACTTCCATTAAGATTTCTGTTGTTACTCTGTAATGAGGTGCAGAATTTGCAGCTTGGTTTTCAACATGCCTTTTACAATCTCAGTTGTTAATATAATTCCATCTCCATGGTAGCTGCAGGCACATTTATTGTCAATAAAGGCATACCCCGGTCACCTTTCCAGAGGTCTCCACTGGTGACTTGCTTCGATTACTGCTCCTCCTCCTTCTCAGGACAAACATTTATGACAAAGTTTGTGCTTACAGATGCCTCCTGCAGTTGTGTGCCATGACCAAGGATTTGGTCTAATTGCACAGGCTGTTTTGTCTTCCAGCTCTTTCATGAGGAGCAGAACAACAGTATATGCTTTGGAAGTCAAAATATAAACCTCCCTCAGAGCCACTTCTACCGTGGAAGCTCCTCATAACCAACGCATAACCAAACCACAGTTAACATGCTTGTAATCACAGAGCCACCTCTCTGTATGATCTGTCTTTCCTATAAGTAACACAATGCGAGAGGGGAGAAAAGACAGCAGAGATAGAGACACAGAGGCTGGGTTCATATTCACATTTTGGCTCAGAGCAGCAGAGCAATTTTGAAGCAAATCCCCAGATCTCCCCCACTTACTGCAGGCTGGTGTGGTTTGCAGAGCTTGATGTGGTGAGCGTGAATTCACCTCCGAGCAGAGGAAGCAAACCCATCTGCTCTTCTGCAGGTGCAGAGTTAAGAGCTCTCCACCCCTAATGAGTGCTTGGCCATTTAGATAGCCGTTAACAACGTGCCTGGTGAAGCTGGTTGGCCTAGGGCACCAAACTAAATATTTTAAACAGAATTACACCACATTCAGCACAAGAAACAGCAAAGTCATTCCCAGGATCTACAGAGCACTTTCATACGCGTGGCTCAGCACTGCTGGCAATCCCTCCAACCTGGGTCCCGTGGACCAAGAGACTCCTTTGTTACTGCTCTCCAGTAATTAGTTAGAACACACCTCATCACAACCGAGTGTCAGAATACAGCATCTTTGTAGAGGAGGGTACTGCAGAGGCAAAGGGCCCTTGGAGATAGCCCAAAATAGTAATTACTTAATACCCAATTGATCAGAACATGAATTAAATAAACAGCATGGTTTCTGGCAGCACGATAGGCATTATGAAAAGCACCTTAGTTAATAAACAATCAAGTAACACTTATCTAAGGAGCTCACAGCACCAGATAAGAGACCGAATAACTAAACAGGAAAAGGCACGGGATACAGGCAAAAGCTATTATCTTGTCAGATCTCTGAGATTTTCTGGAGATAAGTTAGAAAATGTTCTGTATTACCCTGTCAAAAAAAGTAAATACTCTGGCTGTACACTGACTGCGTGACACGGCACAGCAGAAAATAGAACCAGTCAGGAAAGGCACTCATGATGGAAAGTGATTTTAGTCATAAACCAGACAAAATCCCAACACATTGCTATAATGCTACAATTTGCAAATACAAAATATAACTTGATTACCAGCCTCCTTATTTCTGAAGGTTAGATTAGAACTAGCACTTAAATAATCTACTATCAGGACATATTTGGAACAGAATTAGAAACGTTCAGCTGAGACTCAAGCTATTTTTCTGTGGCTAATAAGCAGATTTCTATTTGATTGTTTTTCTCGGGAGACTTTATTCACAAGTAAATGGATCTGTGTTCCAACCCGATGAAAAGTTGAGGCTGTGAAATACAGTTGGCCAAATCTATCTGGACAAAGTTACAAAGGTTTGATCTTGACAAAGGCTACGCACCTCATAAAAAGCAGATATGCCCAGCTTCTGGGGACGATATATAGTACCTTGACTCTATAGAAGTATTTTGTAGATCACGATTTTTGTAGGGGGCACTTCTTACACCTTAACATGATATCATAACTTCTGTAAAGGCCCACACTGGCAGAGTTGACCTGATTCTAGTTTCATAGCTAGCTCTAAAAAAAAAAAACCACCACCCCAAACCGTAGTTTCAGGGGCCTCTACACTAAATCGTGTTATTTTAAGAAAGGAAATACCACCATCATGTAAACTTGCCCATGTTTTCACATGCTGTGGTTGCAGGTGTGATGCATCTTACTCTGATGCACTGAGGTACTGAGTGATAATCAGACTGGATAACCCACGGACTTAACCAGGTATGGGCATGCTGACCTTCTGGAGACATCGCTTGGGTAAAAACTCCCGTTATATGCACGGCAGTGGTCACGGATATCCTTCAGAGCAGAGGATAGAAGAAAACCTCCTATCTGCCAGCACACTTTTTCTGTAGCAGTAATACTTGCACCAAACTGTCACGCCAAGTTCCCAGAGCAGCACCATTACCTCTGATATTAGGGCAAAAGCACAGAAGGTAACAAAAAGTCATTAGTATCAAGTCTCATCAAAAAAGCAACTGGGAAAAAGCACAATGAATAGACAAAGGGTAAGTCATAAAAAGGCTTGAAAGCTTCCCTCTCCATCCTCTATGAGGAAGAGAACACAAACAAATTGTACAGAAATAAGACAATGTCCATTTAACTCCAACACACTTATTAGTTTGAAAAGAGAAACATTAAGGTAAAATAGGAGATCGTGGGCTTTTGAAACAGATGCAGACAAAAGACATCTGAAGTCAGTATCAAAGATAAGCTTAATGACAGAAGCACACAAATGCCCTAAAGAAGCTAGGTTAAGTAGAGTTGTAACCTAATATGTAAACCAAAAGCAATCGACATACTATCATTTGCTTGCGTCATCGACACAATTGATTATTTTCACACCTCTCTGTCCCACACACTCATCAGCTTCTCTTTGCCTTGGACTGTTCTTTGTCGGATATGCACCATCTGAATGAATCGAGTATCTACCAACTTAGAAAACACATTTGCAATTTCAGCACAAGTCACCACATGCCAAACTGAAATCAATCCCAAAGAACTTAAAAATATCACTTCTTCGGATTACATGATTCTTAAAAATCATGTATATAAGTTTATGTATTCACATGGTTATTTTACCAATATGGAATAACACACCCTGCTGTCATGAAATGCCTGAATGTAAAAGGAGACAAGAAGAACCAACATGAGAGAAAACATAGAATGACAGTCAGAACATGTTGAATGAGGAGTGATTACTGGCACGTTCAACTAAGAAGGAAGGATTTCTGGCATGACTACATTTTGAGAAAAAACATGGAAATGGTAGGAGAGAGATGAACACAGGACTGTCCACAACAAGCAGAGCACAGTAATGATGAAAGCCATGAATATCTGAACCACAGATACCTGGAAAGGTCTGCTCCATAGGGATGGAGTTTAGGGTTAGCTTCAGCTTGATTTTGAGGACTAAAATGTCCATTTGAAAACTGTTTCTTATCACCAATGAGTAGGGCAGGGCAGCAGGAAAACACAAACTGGGTATAGTTGACACAGTTGAACTGTAAACATGAGGCTAGTGCAAACCCAATTCACATTAATCTGAAAATAAAACCAGAGGAGCTACTATTTCCGTCAGCATTTCATCTTCATATTGAACTCATCCAAAATTTCCATTTTAAATTTGTCTGAAGCTGTCACAGAATTTCCCATCTGCCTCACAGGAGGGCTGCAGACTCGAGGAGACTGGCTGCATCAATGTACAAGGTTTGCTGTGAAAGGCATGGCATTTTTTTCTAGAACAGAGGGTAAATGGTAGAAGAAGAGAGAGTAGGAATCATTTAGGATTACACAAGTACATCAGCTGGGCCCTTGAATGATTGTTTTTTTTGGATGAATCATGGGGCTGAGTAGGACAGACTTTTGTAGCGGTGCCTTGGACAGGCTACAAGGAGGGAATACACATGGCAGAGGGACAGAAAGGAAAAATCACAGTGAATAAGCCAACACATAAGCAACAGTCAAAAGGGCCTGTGGTAAATTTATTTTCAAATCCTGGCAGAGATTTAAATGAATATTCCCTGTTAAATACATTCTGAATTATTAATATCAGATTGAAGAATGAAAACATTCAGAATATTATAGTCACTGTGTTTCCCCATCCATTTTACACTAATGGCATGATTGATAAAAGTCAATATGAAAATCAATGGTGAGTATTTGGCACAGTACAGTGGCACATGGCGGAATCCACTGAGAGGTATTATATGCAAAAAATTAGGAACCTGCAAGGAAATAAATACAAATTATATGTAAGTAAATTACATAAAGGTTTAAGGTTTCGATGGTGAGAAATGGTGCCATCTGTTAAAATTAAAGTAGCCCTTAACAGGACAGGAAATTGCTTTAAAGTTAAGCATTATCAGCAGAGAAAACTGTAAATGCCCCTTTTTAATCACACAGTAATTTCCTAGCATCCTCAGAAATAGTCCCATATCCTTAAAACATGTTCTCAACTTTAAGCTCTTAGAACAGCCAGGAAAAAAAAGTATAAGCATAGGAGGAGGACAGAAAAGAAAAACATGCAATGCAAAAGACACGCATAGTTATAGAAAGGGAGGTTTCTCTCGTCTCTGTTAGCACCTAAGTACCATTTGTAGGTAAGAGTAGGCTAGAAGGGAACTGGTTACAGAACACTAAAGTCTTCATTGTGCTGAGCTGGTCTACCCATTGCCCAGAGAGCACCTGTTTTATAGATGGACAAAGAGGACTTCAAGGACAAGGACCAAGAGGAATTTGTGTTAAAATGCAATTACATGCTGAAAAATGAGTCTATAAGAGGTGCTAGCGAGTTCAATGTTCATTGTTGTGAGTGACTCCTGATGATTTACTTAACTTACAAGGTTTTCTCATTTCCGCCACTAAAATTCTGCCCGAGATCTTAACATCAAGTTGGGCTGTTTATGGTCCAAGCGTCATCATCTATAACAAAGAGGCTACATTTGGGGCTTAATTAATACAGCCAGGTCAGAATTCAGCCCATTCTTTCCCAGGGATGTGTTGACTGGGCAATGCTAACTGCTGTAAAGGATAGCACATACTTATTTTTCTGCGGGAGTCAGCAGAAAGACCGAAAATACACAGGACATAGATCTACTGTCATTTCTTGCAGTTGCTTTTCTGACCACATACATTTTTTTAAAATAACACATATTTTTTTCTCTTTCCACAGTATTTGCAGCCCTTACTCAAGGGGTGTTTTTCCAGAGAAAGCACTTGAGCTCTTTGGAAAATTATTGGCACACTTACACTGTGTTTTGCAGCATCCTGCTTTTTCTGAGGCTTGTTAGTCTAGAAGCGCAAGTAATTCTTCTAAGTAAAGGTTGATTTAATTTTTCATGTTCATAAGTTGATCTCTTCTGGTTTGTTTACACAACAATGTGCATTGCATATTATTCAAATATCTACAAGCGGCGAAGAGGTAGTTATTAACCTTTTATTTCTTGTCTACTTCCCTTTCCTGTCTGCCAGCTGAATGATGCTGGGCAGCAATACTTACGAGAAGGCCTTTCTGACTCCTATAGGAAGACTGCTGATTAGGGGATGAGCTGGAGATATATTGCACATAGAACTCCAAGTTCTATCTGGGCTTATGGATAATAACAGCACTTTGTCCTCAGTGCTACTGGAAGAGAGTGATACGGGCAGAGCTACCTCATGCCAAATTGCTGCAGACTGACATTCTTAATTTTCAGAGGTAGGAAAACTGCCACCTCATTAAGAAGAACACTGTGTTACTAGTTTATTGGCATGGTACCAGCATGGGAAAATGTAGCATGCGTGTCCTTGTGACTAAAGGCAAAAACCTGGAGAAGCGTATAGAAAATTCTTTCTTTGGACAGAATAGTGGCTTTAAGACACCTGAAACAACAGCTAATAGTAAAGAACTTTCCACTTGTGAGTATATCTCCCCATTCCCTAACATCATTCTAATCAGTGTGTTTTCATCCACTTCAACTGTTTTAAAGACTCATGAATTTAAGACAACTGATTGACATTCTAGCATTAAAACTTCACAGTCCAACAAAGGAGAGACGGTATCTCAAGAAGGTCAACGTGCATTCCTACCATAACGCAGATTCCTCCTGGAATCCCCCACCTTCTACATTCTAGCGACACATGGGAATAAGATCAAGCAGCTTTCATTCTGAAAGGCCTTCTGAAAATCAGCATTTCCAGCATTTCAACACTCATTTGCCACAGCAGGGAGCTAATCCTTTAAAGAACGAAGCCCAATCAGCCAATCAGCCAACTGAACTGAAAGAATAATGACTTCTTTGAAGTTTTCTTTCACTGCACTGGGAAAGTTCAGATGCTCTTGCTGGGACAGTTCAGATGTCCCAGCCTGCACTAATTACCAGACAAGCCCTTCCCATTCATTTTCATTGTTAATTGCAGGAACTCAAGGAAGGCGCGTTCATAATGAGGCTGCTGTTGATTTTTGCACAGGTATTAGTCACTAGCCAAGAGCTAATTCTTCATCTGAAAAACTTTGTTTTCATGCTTCTGAAGCTGCTCTTTCATTCCTAACATGCTTTAATTGACATGTAAACTATCATACATCTTGATTTTCTTTCACATGAAAGACTTCTTGCAAATGGAATGTATCTAAAACGAATGGCTCTGCTCCATCGTTGTACGCTGCCCTTTGCAGCAGAAACAACTAAGCTCAGATGCATTGTTTCTGTTGAGATTTACAGCCTCGCGCTGCCTAATTATTCATGATGTGTTATACATCATACTGCAAACTTCTTCACAGGACTAGCAAAACCAATGTGCTCCAGTTCAGGAAAATTGCTAAAACAGAGCTATCAAAAGCACGTGCCAACTTGATATAAATGTCTGCAATCCTTTATTAATTTTCCTTTATTAAGGTTTTTTTTTTAGAGCAGCAGAAACTCTTAAAATTAATATCATCAGATAGTAAATTAAGTGTCGATTGAAGTGATAAAAATCTATACAATCTTTATACTAAGAAATTATTTCAGTATTTTTCCGTTCGAAAAATCCTAATCTGCTTTAATTGGCCATTAACATTTGTAACACAGTTGCGGAACTACGCTCTAATGAGTAAAAAATATTAACTAAATATTTTAAGTTGAGTATAATTAGATTCAGAAATACCAGCTGGGATTAGACAGGTCAAAAAACTGCGTCCTGATTACCCAGCACTTTATCTCTAGGTCACAGATTAAATACAGAAATGGTAAATAATGAATGATAGTGTTACCATTAATAACTGCTTGGGGATATGGGGAAGCAAATTTGCTTCTGTCTGACCATTTTCCACTTCAGCGGTATCCATGATTCAACCACAACTCGTTAAGTAGATGGCTGCTCTGGTTGCAGTCTAGACATCATAGAGAGATCATTGTTGATACTAAATTCCACTGTCTCTCTCTTGGTTATAGAGAGCAATGGGATGAGATTTGTGTACTATCTGTACCTGAGACTTAATCCTCACAATTCCTTCTAGCACTAGTGCAAATGTTTACAAAATAGTTCCATAAAGTAAAAACTTTCAAAAACTAAAAAATAAAAATTACAACATTATTTCTCATCTATTTGGGGTTACTGCTGGCTATAGGGATTTGTCATCTAGAGCAACAGTTCTGCCCTGGCAATAAGAGGAATGAGCAGGAGAGGACGCTGTTGCCCAGACGAGGTGTGTAGTGCCCTGTTAGCTGCTGTGGGCCAGCTCAGCCAGCCTTCAGCTCCCAATCCAGCCCTCCATAGGCTCTTTATCACAGCAACCAGCACTATGGGAGTGTATTGGACATCCTGGGGCACCTCAAGTGGTCCTGGACATCACTGTGTGGACAGCTGGATCTCCTCATTATCATCCGCTTTTCTGTTTCTGCTCTTGCCTTTGTTTTTCTCCAACCCCCTAATGACTCGGTGACAAAGGAAGTAGGTCTCTTGTGGGTTTTCAGTTCCTGGATGGCAAAAATATTATAATCACAATGTTCCTATAGAACAAAACCTTCCAGTGAGAGAACACAATAGATACATTAACCTTGATTTGCCTTCCTGTGGTGGACCCACGCAGTAGGTCTCCCACAAACACTACACAAGATGCTACACAGAGCTCTTTTCATTGGGTGGACAAGAAGGAGAAATACTGCAGTGCCAGAAGATACCCCAGGTGTCCATACAGCCAGCCCTTGATGCAAGTTTTCCAGACACCCACCTGAAATTTCAAGTGCTTCTACCATCCAGACTCAGAGGTATAAACTCTTTAACTGTGTGTTTCTTCTGTTTAAAAGGATTTCTGACACTCCACAGGCAAACTAGGAAGCAGCCAGGCAGTCATGGGGAAGTTTAGTTTACGGAGCCAAGCACACAGGTTGTTGGGTTTTTTCGTTCAGCTTGTAAAACAAACGCTGTTTAAACCGAACTATAATTCACATCTCTGTTCAACACTGCTGATAAGGCAGAGTAGGTAGTGATTAAAGCCTCACCAAGAGCAGGTCTTTCACCAATTTCCATGTTAGGAAAACAACCCTCTACATTCCTCTTCGTTTCTGTGCTAGAGGTTATGATGCACCAACATATTTCCACGTGTGTTACAACAGTGTGAGACCACACGCACAAAAATAAGCAAAAAGAGCAGAAAGTCACTTCAACTTTCCTTTTATCTGTTTGCTAAAATCTGTCATGTTCTGCCCAAGGTACTGTCATTTGTACAGAGTACGCTGCGCTAAAGCTTCAATCATTCTATCCAAATACGAGAGGTCTGGAAATAGTCATAATGAAACCAATGTCAGACAACCTCAGCTCACACTAGCTTCCAGCAGCTCGACATCTTCAAACACAAAGGGCAGCTCTTTATTGCACTTTTGGAAGTGTGTCCATGTTTCAGACTGAAGCTTACACATGCCTCAGTATTTGTGGTGATTTATTTCCCTCTGTAGCATTTGCAAAATGTATGAGAATACAACCCACTGTGCAGTTTATTTGCCATTTCTGGGAGGTCTGAGCCAGTCCATTGAAATTCTTTAGAGCTTGCCTCACTTACTTGGCACCCTAAGCATAAAGGAAGAGGCACTATCAATTATCTGCTGCACAAAAGCTGGCTACAAATACCTTCTTGATGATAAATTAAGATCACATCTCTGTAGGGACAAATTCCATATCTAGGACAAATTTATCAGCCTAGACAAGTCACTCTGAAGCAGAGGAATGGTTAATGGGTCAGTTGGGTCGGCTTGTAGAATCACTTCAAGAGGGTGAGCTTCACGTGACGGGATAGGTTTGTGTATTTTGCTCATTGGAAGACTGTTTCTTGGGTCCAACAGCGTTGTTAAGAGCTATTACCACTTGCTCTAGCATTAAAAACTCCAGAGCAACCAACATTCAAGTTAATAGACTGTTTCCGAAAGCATGGTACACTGAATAAACCTCCTGCACGTTTGTTCCATACAGGATTGTGGAGAGCTAGAGGCTTAATTCCCTTCAGAAATCAACAAAGAATTTATGTAGTGTATGTATGTGGGATGCTAAGCTTGTATATTTATGTATCACAATTTTTATTCCAATTTCTAGTTGGGTTTTGGGAGTTAAATATTGTTACAACACATCAGTGCCTAACCAGATTCTCAGCAGTTCAAGCCAGTCATAAATAATGGAGGAGTTGGATAGTTCCAGTGCAAGCCTCCTTAAAGTGTAAAATATTTCAGTGCATCAAAATAAATGTGAGGTCAAATAAAAGCGATAGATTAAAACTCCTTGCAGAGCCCACCTACTACTTAAACTTTCCGATTGTAATCTAAGGCTTTGATTCTGCCTACAGGCATGCATTTAACTTTGAGCCAGAAGGAGTGAGATTTCTTGCAAAAATTAAATTATACATGTGCGCTCAGAGAATCAGATTCTCATAGACACTGTTTACTCAAGAAATAAAAAAAAAAGCCAGAAAAATGTGCAAGACCTGAGAGAAACAAAGAACAGATTCCTCCTGGAAGAACTAATGCAGCTCCTTTCATTAGAATCAGGTTGGCTTTAGCTGTCAATATTTAGACCCTTATTGTACCACATATCTAATCTGAACTACAACTTGACTAATTATATATTAAAAGCTTTGTGCTTCTATTGAATCACACGCCTATGCTGAAATAGTCCTTAAATATTTATAAGTAATGAATCTTATAGACACCAGAAATAGTCTTGTAAAACTAAACAGTCTTCCATAAAATAGTGAAAATCTTTACTGAAAATACAAGGATTGAGGATACTTGACACCTTGCAGAATCACACCCTACTGCAATTTCATTTGAAGACTTGCCACCTTTTTCATAACTGACAAAAAAAAAGCAGCTTTATTCCATATTTGATCAACAGAAGATTTTTAATAAATGTTTCAGAGACTTAAATTATTAGTAATATGGTCATAGAAATTTCACAGAAATCATTATCTCTTTGGCAACACCCTAAAGAAAAATCTTCATGGAGGAAAGCATATTTCTATTCCTCTTTCCAGCAAATCTCAGCCTCTCATATTTTATGGAGGAACTCTGTGTGAGTGCAAGGCTTTCCTGCAAAAGTCAAAACCTTAAATATGTATTTTTCCAGACTTCGCTTTTCGTTTATCAAAAAGGCAGAGTTTGGACTGAAGTTGACTTGCATCGAGCTGAGTGAGGGTGGAGGAGTGAATGCCATACTTAATGCATCCCTGTAGGCAGATACTTTCTTTGGGACACTAGATACCATCCTCTCTGTAACTTTCAGTGGTTGCTCTTGCTCCCTGCGCCTTAGTTTCCACACCTAAAAACCACGAACGGAAAAACATCTGTGCTCTGCTGTAGAGCACTTTCAGATTTGAAGGGTGAAAGGTTGGTATTAATGTGAGCATCAATCCTCAGATCATGAGAATAAAGATACGCGATCGTGTGTGATAGTCTGAAATCTACCAGAGTGTTGCAAAAATAACTGTGGTGGTTTGAGCGTTGCTTTTACTTGTATTTATGTGGTGACACCAGAGCTGGTGAAGCTGCACAGATAGAGAATATAGTAGGGTTTTGATTCACAAATTACAAGGGTGTGTTTTTCCTCACAAACCATTCTAGAGGAAACAAAATTAAGAAAAATTACAAATGATTTCCCTCATTATGGCAGTATCATATATAGATTTATCTCTTTATTCTTTGAGGATTTTCATGGCTGCATGAACTACAAAAAATCTATATCCAAGGTACCAAAATATAGGCAAGCACAAAGTAACTCCTACAATCCAAACAAAGCAAATGTAACCTTGGGAGGAAAAATAAAATCTGTAGACCCGCAATCTCCATCTATTTACTTTTGGATCACAATAAATAGCTAGGTCTTTAATTTCTCCAAAGTATACAGTAAAAACCTCTATTTATCTACAACATAGCCTGGCAAAACCAGCCTGGCAAATTATCAAGAGTTGGAACCATTTGTGGTGGGACCTAAGTGTTACTTTTTTGATTGTGGCAGAATCCCCAGGCAGGTTTGTTGGGTTTATTTCATATATACAATATACAGGAGTATCTCTAAGGCAACAGAGAGCAGAGACCAAAAGGCTTTCTTTTCAAAAAAAGATATTCTAAGAACAGCTAGCTCAAGAAAACACTTTCTTCTGAGGTTTATTGGAAAGAAACTCTACCATTACAATCATTAACAGCCTGCTGTAGACTCGAGTAGAAGCACATTTTTATAAATTAGACTCTACTTCTAAAGCATTTGACTTCTGAAGATGCTCACAATGAGTTCAACACAAGACAGGGTCCTGGACACAACTGAATATATCAGCAGTGACCAGTGGGAATCGTGTTTATCACTTCCACACATTTCAGACACCTTCTTTTGTGACTGCTGCACGCCACGAGGGTAAAAATCCAGCCTCAATTTTGAAACTAAAGGTTCTGTTTAAAGGATTGTTTGATGGAATAAAGACAAAGCTTGGATAAGAACCAGCACAAGCATCCTACAGATAAACACATTCCTGTGCTGGGTCGGTCTCCCTTTCAAGAGTTATTTATATGTGATCTGTTAACGACTTCTCACAATGAAACACTGAGCAAAATCTTGCCTCTGCAGTTGGGTCTGGCTCTGCAAGGCTGATGGTTTTTATTCAGCGCTGTTCTCTGTAATTCCACAGACCAATACTTTGCTACTACGGTGATGGGCCAGCTAACTGTAAAATCTTAATTCTGGACTGATAACTTTGAAGACCCCGAATTCCTTTAGAAGAGAAACATATAAATCACCAGGAAATGAAATAAGTGTGTTTCCAGATCAAAATACTAAACCTAAAAATGTCTTATTAACAGCCATAGTAAACTGTGCCAGCGTACTTTGAAGTGGAAATTCAGAGAATTTTATTAAATTCTGCAAATCTTGAGTCACACTTGGAATGCATTTCCACTAGGTTATCAGAACTGAGCAGCTACTCTATGAACAGTAATAGGTATAGATAAAGAAAAGCAATAAAATGATTACCACTGTGTGGAAATTATGAAAATGTGTTATTAAAAGTATTCATCTGGAGAAAAAACCCTGCCGCATATATTTCAGCAGTGTTATAGGTTTTCCTGCAGGCCTGCATATCCACATGGATAATAAACTTCCTTGTGTTTTTGTTGTTCTTCTCTTAAGAGAAGAATATTTCCTTTCTTATTCCTGATTGAGCCAATATCTTGACTTGCACACCAAAGGAAAAAAAAAAAAAAAACCGCAATACAAGATGTAACAATACTCCTGTGCTTGTTTGAGCTCAAGCCTTCAACCAGTGACAGGTATAGATTTAGTGCAGGTTGAGCTGAGCTGAGGCACTAAGGAGGTTCCAGATCTCCCATTAGCCCCAGCCCCTGCAAGAAGAGTGGAAAACCCCAACACGATATTGCATTTTTCTGCTCCCCAGCTTAAAAAAATATTCTGTAAATGCACAGATGTGTAAAGAGACCCAACCAAACCCAATCTCATGAGCCCATGCTGCTAAGGTCAGTCCCAACACGTTGAGTGACGTGTTATGATAGCTGGCTGCCTAAGCCATCGCTGAGGCTGCCAAGGATGATGTCCTGCATCAGGCTTTCAGAAGGCAGGAACTCCTGTATCACTTGTAGCCTCTCTCCTGATCTCTAGGGCACACCATGTGAATACATTAAATTTTAGCCAATTACTTTTAATCTTGAAAACCAGAAGAAAACTACAGCCCCTGATTTTCAGTTGAAACTCATCTGTACTGGCAAAAACATGGATGGCGCTCATAAATTCCTGGAAGAGAGAGTCCAGTGAAGTGAAGTACTGGCAGCAGCTAAGGCTGCCACCTACCACACTGTTAAAGCATAAAGCAACCCGATATAACTTTGTCATCTGATGTACTGGTGGGGCTGCAGGGCAAACCACCTTCAAAGAATGTATTGCACCGTCTGGGAAAAACCAAATCTAATTTAACAGTAAAAACCAAATAGAGTCCAACAGAAATTACTCTAAAATCAATGGAATTGAATCCTACCAGTTTGGGTGCTTTGAGAATCTCAGAGAACTCTGGTTAGGGTCCCCCATTGCCTGTTACTTTATATCTGATTTTGCTAAAGGGTATGGAAGGCTCCTCACTGTTTTTCTTTAACGAGATACTACTCTTGAAATGGTCTTTGCTCACTAGACAGCACTGGCTGCAGACAAGGGCAGCTTCACTGAGGGATTGGAAGGGAAAAATGTTTACGCTTCCCTGCTCCATACCCACACGCCAGAAGCCACCACAAACTGGGCTCACGAAAACAAAACACATTCACTAAAATGAGCAGAGATTCAATTACAGAATTAATCCTTCCGAGCAGGTGGTTGCTGGTGAACCCACTGCCAGCAACAGGCTCCACATCAGGTAAATCCAACTTCTACTGCCAGGGAGTTAATCAAAAAGCTATTATAACTTATTACTTGTCTAATTTGGGGCCTGCAAAGCACTGTAAACATTTCCTAGTTATTTATAAGTAGCAACGTCAGTTCTCTATGTCCAGACACCAGCACAGAGAGATAAATGGATTATTTTGTAATTTAACACGTGAATTAATGTGTGCGCGTCTGCGTGTGTGCACACTATTCAGCAATTTATCACAAAGTCTGTTTCTTATGTCATTTGGCATCTTTTCCACTTTTGAGAAAACAGCAAAACCAGCAAAGAGCCCTTAAATACATATGTGTAGCCTCCACCACATAAATGCAGCAACTCCTACTAACAGCTTTAAATCAGGAAATCCAAACATAAGGTTCTAACGAGAATGTTCACTGGCCCTAGTTACACATCATTGTACGGACAAAAGAGCTGTCAAAAGGGATCAGGAAACTCTGGCCTTCTAAATGCCTTCACTGCGACTCAAAGTTTCGGAGAAAGTGAACTCCTTTCCTAGGATAATGCCCTAAACCAATTATGCCAAACCCAGCAGGTGATTAGCTTATGCCCTGAAGCACGAGATTTGATTATTCTTTTCTTGGTTTGCATGCTGGAGCTACAAATAATATTAACGGCCATAAAATCATCCAGCCTTTTAAAAAAAAAAATCAATCTAGCCCAAACGTTTGATTTGATGACCCTTGTATGTGGCAAATTCCTGAATGTTTCTTTTGTTTAATCTAAATGCTATCCGGTGGTCCCCTGTATTCCCTCGTACCACAGCCTAACCATTTCGTGTGCACTTGGCCCTTCGACAACAGTGTGTGAGCTTCACGACTGCATTGTTGGCAAGAAGGTTCGGTAGAGATCTAGAGGGATAACGGAGCACATAATTTGCTTTGAGACCTTCTTAAAGGGAAGCAATGAAAAAGTTTCTTCACAGGAACACTTACAGACAGAGGCGATTTTTATTAATAGGTCATTATTGAATGGAGAATGTAACATTGCCAGAGCTACTGAAAAGTGACCGAAAGATCACTGACATCCATGGGAAATTTTTCACAGGTTTCAACGGACTTTGGGCTAAGCCTCAGTTGAGCTAAATCACACTGCCTATTTTTGGTTGTAGCTCTAAAGGATGATTCCCGGTCCTGCTGAAATTAGGGTGAACCATCAAGGAACAAATTAAAACCTCCTCAGAGATTTCCTCCCAGACAACCCACAAGCCAGACTTTGTCACAGCACAGAGTATTTCCACCAGTGTGCACCAATTTACAATTACCAGACTGCATTTCAAGTACCATTCTGCTGCCCAGTAATTCCACCTTGATTCTTTCATAACCCTCCAGGTTTTTATGGACCACCTTGCACAGAGAAGTGAGTAAGGGCAGATTCACTTTGTCTTAGAATAAATAATTTCCTTCAAGATGCAAACAACAGCTACTCTTTTCTGAATGGTTGGCTGAGAGAAGGTTCTTGGATAAATAGCCTCACTTAGAAAACACGTTTGCAAAAGCCTTTGAGAAAGTGCAATATGACAGTTTTGAATGGTGCTTTGAGAACAGTGCACTTGACCTGACACAGAACGGAAGACTTTTTATAGGAACTTGCAATCCAGATGTCCTTCAGGCAACCGGCTAAATCATAATGGATTGTTTGTGTTTGGTACTGAAACAAAAAGAAAGCAAAAACGGGATCAAAGACCAGAAACATAAAATCAATCACACTAAAAACGCACTACGGAGTGTCTCGTTTCAGGTGGTTTGGTCCACTTCTGACAACCTTTTAGGATCTGAACTTGCACAGAGAGTGAAAGAGTATGTTTAAAAGACACACGGCAAAACTGGCAGCGTTCAGGCTATAAAATCTGCAGTTCCTCCATTACTCATCCTAAGGCTGTTACGTGATCCAGGAGCAAGGAAAGTTACACTGACACACAAACAACTTTCTAGGGATACTGGAAAGAAAAGTAATCAGGTGGGTGATTGAACTGGTGCCTCAGGTCAGTTGGTTGCTCTGGCCAAGTTTTGCTGTGTGAGTTCGCTTAAGGAGTTTATTACCCGAGTTTAAAATTTAGATGTCTCTGAGACCCAAATATCTCTTTTCCTCGGGATCCCCCGACCCTCTACCCACCTGTGTCAGCATGGAAAGATACTCCGTACTGAGCTGGAGCGTTTCTGGCTAAGACCGTGATTCCGCCCTATTCCTGACCGGTAAGTCAAACTAATTGGATTACCAGTTAGGCATATTCGCAAAGCATTTAATAAGGGAGAAATTTCAGGATGTAATAAAGGGAAAATGCACTGTTGAAACAAACTTTTGTTCTCTATCTTCTCAAAGAAGAAACTTGAAAACCGAGTTTGCCATTTAAATCTGGCAATATGACTTGTAAAATATTGAACTGCAGAAGAATTTTATTAGTAGATTTAGTCCAAATGTGAAACTGGGGAGCATGTCCCTTCACCCAGGCCCTAGCAGCAAATAAACTGGGCTTTTCTGATCTCTCTTAGCAAGGAATAGAAAGCCAAACCACTCAGTACTGAAATTTCTCAGCTGCTCTACTTCCAACAAAGTCTCAGCTAGACTCAATTTCTAATTTTGACTTTGAAGCAACTAATTGCACATATATACATATCTGTGTATCTACACGTTCCAGAAATGCGCACATGCATGTGAACCCACACACATACTCTCTACATACACCTCTGTGGGTAGCTACTACCTTGGAAATCGCTTAAGCAGCCAGATTGAATACACTTAAATCGCTACAGCTTAATAACTTTGAAGCTCCACATGAATTGATTTTAGTACTATTATACTGCCTTATCAGCAAAGCCCCTGTCTAAGGAAGGGATTTGTGGAGGGGGATGTGTGTGTCTCTGCATGCATGCCTGTAAATAAGTGAATTTTACTATAGTGGTAGTGGAACACACACAAATCTAGTTTTAAAAGTATTACCTCCAGGGCCCAGAGATCACTTTTTTATGGGGGTAAGGCTAAGAGGAGGAGTATCTTATGAAGAAGGTGCT
This sequence comes from Bucorvus abyssinicus, assembly GCA_009769605.1. Taxonomy (NCBI): domain Eukaryota; kingdom Metazoa; phylum Chordata; class Aves; order Bucerotiformes; family Bucorvidae; genus Bucorvus; species Bucorvus abyssinicus. The sequence goes on along the minus strand of CM020035.1, from coordinate 5,893,115 downwards.
GGACGAGGACTTCAGAGGCTCAGGGTTCAATTCCTCCCTCTGCCAGCGGCTGCTTCTGTGACCCTGGAGAACTTGCAGAAGCAGTTAAGCACGTGATTAAGTCATCTTCTGTTCGAAGGGCAGTATTTCCTTTCTTTCCTCTTTTGTCTGTCCTAGCACAGATTACAAATGTTTTACGCCAGCGCCCGGGAGGTGGGTTGGGGGGGGCGGTTATTCTTTGGGGGGTTTTACTATGGGTAAATACAGCATCCTGCACAGCTCAGCCCTGATCTCGCTTTGCAACCTATGAGCATCACTGGCACAAAAACACTTAGATAATTACACTTCACAGACGAAGCATCACACAATTTCAGTTCTCAGTAATCTAAGAGAATATACATTAATGCCATATAAAATGTGGGATTACTAGGAGAAAAAAAAGGGGGGGGGGGCAGGTAGTCGAGGAAGAGAATAATTAGCCTCATCTGTATTCCTACCAGGAACCACACTGTACCAGCTAAGAATACAAAGGTCCAATATGCAAATATAAAATGTATTTACATTATTATAGCAAATAGAGGATCCAAAGTTACAGTTGTAACTGGAGATCATAATTTATGTTTATAACAGCTTCTTGGTAAGCCACTGAATATTTTTATGCCAACAATCTAGAAAAAAACGGCTAGATTAGAACTTGATGTAATAAATTAAGAGTATTCAGTGTAAAAATAATGTCAAATTTGGCCAACAAATCAACACACCAAACATAGCTTCAACTTTCAAATATTATTTTTCATGCCCACGCATGTGTTTAGCAGGTTACCATCTCTTTTTTTTTCTGCCATTTTGTCCCCTTTTGTTGGTTCTTTCCAGCCTTCAAGCTGTTACATGGCCAAGAGTTGGGCAAGCGGCTCCTGGTGCTGACACCCATGTGGCTCTCCAGGTTTTACAGACACTGCTCTCTGTATTTCAGATTAGGACCCGATTATAGAAACTCGGTATTATGCAAGACTGGTAAAATAATTGCTCTTCATACCTATGGTTTAGTTAAGCAGTGAAATTATCTGTAGAGAATAGCTCGAAAGCACCACGCTACGTAATACCGTATCATCACGTGGTACCTTACTCACAGATAACCAAAGGTAAGACAGGACTGGTTGCAGCATTTACACATTCCCCACCGCTTTGACTACGAATCAGCTTGCATTTTTGAAATATCAAATATTTTCTGTATTAAAGTGGAATTGCAAAATGGCAGCTCAAGTATATTGTCAGGCGCATGTTACAAGCAGTTTCCTTCACTAACACCAAGCTCAACTTATTTGTTAAGATCACGTATCTTAGTGTTTACATACTTCTTAGTTTTACTAGAAGTTTCGCTCTCTGTTTTCTGAAACTAGGCTCACCATAGTACCATAGCTACTACTCTGAATTTCTGACAGGTTACCTGACCCCATAAAATACGGAGAAGAGGTGCAATAGTTGACACCATGGAAGTTTTTTTTTTCAGTTCTATGATAGTTAAAGGTCTGCCACAATTTCAATTACTTTTTTCTAATTATTCAAAACTATTTTTAAAATGTGCAAAAACAATGCATATAAATTTCTACCTATGAAGTTATAAATCTCAGGGAAACGTGTTTATATGCAGGGAGAAAACGAAATCTTAAAATACTTTGTTAAAAAGTATTAGAAATCTAACTCAATTCTAACTGCTCATCACAAATGCTGATTTCTTTCACAAATACCATCTCAGTTCATAACAAGCATTTTACTTTTAAGAAACAACCATTCTATGAACGGCCAGGCCCATATACACACCGATGCTTTGTTATTTTGGAAGAAACATATTTGAAAAGCATTAAATACTGCCATTTCACAAAAGCTGAACAGTGTCCATCAGGGTCCAAAAGGATTTCCCCATGTCAAACTCGTCTCAGTCTCAAAGGCTGTTACACAGAGAAGGCTCCCAAGAACGGGACCACTCATTGCTCTGCTGGTCTCCAGAGCAGGAATGGATGGCAGATGAAGAAAGACCTACGGCTCCCCCATTAATAGGAGGTTTAATATAATATTTTCTTGCTTCATCTGCCAGAGCCTTTATGCAATTCTCATAACTTTTGAGCTATGCAGTGTTATACGTAACGATCCGAAGAGGCAGCACTGTATTTTTCCCATGTGCAGTGAGCTTTCCAAGCATTCATTAATCCTCACAGCATCTCAGGGTAGTAGTTCAATTTATGGATGGGAAAACAAAATAGATTGAGAACCAAAATATATTTTAATGTAAGTGCCAAGCAAAGGCATGAGATTGAAAGTGCCCCCAGAGTTTCTTTCTTGTGGACATGCAGCAGCTAATACATGGGTACGCTGGAAAAATCTGGCACAGCCTAACTGCTGCATCACAGCCCCAGCAGCTGGGTGAAGAGTATGGGAAAAGCAAAGACCAAACCGTCACATTGGTTCTCCTCTCTCTCTTTGTACCCCAGCCAATGACAATGTTGCACCACACACTTCTTATGAACTAGGTACGGTAAAGGACCAAAAAAAACCCACTTACTCCACCTCTCCATTATGACAATGGGGTCAAGAACGAAAGCAATGCAAAACGTTGCTAAACAGTCAAAAAGGAAAACTATGGCACCCTTTCAAGGTCTTCCCCATCCAAATGCAACAAGAGATTCCATAGATTCCAAATGCAACAAGATTTATGTTTAGGTAGTGATCTTGCTCCTAATTATTCCAGCAAACTTACTAAAATCCAAAAAGAATCAACTTTGATCTCAGCAGCAATCTGCAAAAACATCAGAGTTGAAAGAGTACAAAAGGGTGGATGAGAATGAAGAGCAATGAAACCATCAACTTTTGCATTTTCTAAAAATTGCTCTGTTCTTAAATGTTAGTTGCTGCGAATGTTCCAAAATAACAGAAAATCTCTTTTTCTTTAATGGCCACTTTAAAGTGTTTACAGTTCAATTTTGTTCAACCTTTGCTTAGACCTTCACTTGCTGAAAGGTACGTGTCTCTTCACAGGCTAAAACATGCCAAGCACAGGCTAAAAGTCAACCTGCATTTTTAAATTTGGAATATTTTAAAAAGAGGCAAATGAAACAGCAAGGGAAATGTAGTATTAACTACACATCTTTCATTAATTCATTAAAGGCACAGAAGCTCACTAAGTCACTGGCCGATCAAAAGAAATGCTATTTCTTCATATACAGTAGCTGCACATTGCAGTTATTTTCCTGACCACTCTACCTTCACATTGTGTTCCAGCTCTTCCACAGTTTATGGCGCTTTCACATGTTGTGAACACATGAACTCAGTGCGACTGTGGTAAATCACAGGACTGTTTTGGTTGGGAGAGACCTTTGAGATCATCCAGATCATCATGCAATAAGAACTCGTATAAGCCTTAATTCCTTGGCACACAAAATGTATTTATACTTCTTTGTACCATGTCTTGCACAAGCAGGTGATGATTTTAGCTGAACCTTCTGGTTGCCCAAGGAATACAAACAATAATGAATAAAACCTCAGTTCTCAGCTCATCTATTACTTATTGACATCTAATTTTCATTTCACTGCAATATAAATTGCTACCTGGCAACATCTTTCAGTAAAGCTTCACCTGCTTTTAATTTTAATCGTCCAACAGATATGCTTAATTGGAGCCAGTCCCAATTTTTCCAAGTTCAGGAGTTTGTTTGGGATTTTTTCATAAAGTCAAATATATCTCAACTGGAGGTGATGCTTTATTGAAAATAACAGATAAGCCCATTCTGAATAATTGTTAAACAAAAGAAAAGGCAGGACTCAAAAATAAAATACCTGCAAGTATATTCTTACATCCTTAAAATGAACTTTCACCATATCCAGTGTGGGCAAATAACTATATAACATTAACAAAATTTCTATTTCAAAATTCAGACCCCCCCTGTGCTGTCTGCTGGCAGCTGGGATGGAAAATCTCCCATCCACTTCAGAAGAACAATACACCTCCCCTTTTCCTTCCTCTGAATAATGAAGTTCCCCTCAATAGGAAGTGGATCGAATTCTAAACAAATAAATAAGCACATCTGGCATTTATTTATCCCAGTCCTTGGAAATTTTATGCTAATTGCAGTCTGTAACTCTGGCTCTGGAAAACATCTTACAGTTGGGTTTCTATGATTTCCCTGAAATGCGCGAATAGAAATGTTCTCTTCCCCAGCGTTTCTCCCCTCTATACAGTGCCTGAAGTCAGTCCTCTCATGAAGTTAGCAAACAATACAGCTGATCAATTCCTGCCGCCTTCCTCTTGCGTACTAGAAAGTCACGTTACAAAGTCTCGTGTTCTCAGCTCAAGACAACGTTAAAGACAAGTAATAAGTAAAATCACGGTTCTCCAGTGCTTTAGCCCTGTAGTAAACCGGTGCCACTCCGCTGAAATGGACAAAACCAGCTGGACCTCGGACGGCTTTTTCACAGCAGCATTTCAGGGCTGAACGTGGCTACTTGTGTTTGCGACGCAGCTTTACAGACAATGTGGCACTTATTATGCTCAGTTAGGACCAATTTATCATCACTACATTCAACAGATGGTCTCTTCTGATACACGTGCTCTTTCTACCTGCATTCGTCCTCCTCTCAGTTCCCTCACCTTGCCCATGCTCCTTTCCCTACTGTGCTGGTGGCTTGTCCAGCTGCCGAGAGAAGGTATCTGAGAACCCCTCCCAACCACAGCGACTCCCTCTCCTGACGCACAGCGCTTCTTCCTCTGGTGGGGAAAAAGGGGCATGGTGGGATCCCTTCCAAAGTCTTCACGTTGATAAAACTACTACACAATTTCATTTTGGAAATACACCTTGACATAGATGCATACTTAAAAAGAAAAAAAGGCTCCATATATATATCTTTTTTTTTTTTTTCCTGGCTCTGCAAAATTTCTCCAGCAAACAAGACTCATGCTGTTACCTCAAAAGTTGCAGAAATCAACGTAACATCTGGTATCACAACAACATGGTCATTTCCGTAACCAAAACCGGTCTCTTGTGAAATCTTAATGCTATTTATGATAAAACCATAGTCTTAACATTTGGACACACAGCAGATTTCTGGCAATTACTCTTTTCTCCCACATAAACCTCCACAGACAAATGTCCAGACTTAAAGCTTGGACCACCAATACCAGGAGCCAAGGAGAAATCTCACTAGCTGTCAGCAGGAGTAAGCTCTTACCCTATGCACCAAGAGCTATGAAATCAGTGAGACATTCAGTTTCCCAGCTTCTTACATGAGGAAATACATGACCTATACAAGGCTGCAGCTTTAATCCGGTCTTCTAATGCAGTGAGATCTACAACCACACTTTGTGTGCACTTTTACACATTTTTTAATCAGTTGGTGATTTCAGCCCAAGCTAACTTTGAAACAGGCAAATTCATTGAAAATAAGTGAGAAAACTGACATGAGAAATTTGGCAAGGCTCTGAAAACTTCTCTCAACCTCAACAAAGAAAAACCGCAATATATTACTGGGCACGGGAAAGACGAACGAGAGGAAGAGCTCTCATCAGTGTTTCAACTGGGGAAGAGTGTCACTCTACAAGACAGAAACCTTTGGGAAAGCAGCTTTCATTAGTTCTGCCATTTCTAGACAAATACAAATGCTTTGTTAAATGGTTATGACTTCAATGTACTTTATTAAGCTCATCCTGCTGACTGTGATGAGATTGAAGGAGTGTAAAAATAATAGAACTTGGTCACAGAGCACTTGGGTGCTCTGAACCTCCTGCCCTTGCAGATGGAGATGCGCATTGCAGCGTGGACCTCACAGCCGGCAGGATACCTGGCTTGAAGGGGTCTGATGGTGGGCAGGTGCCTGGAAGTGTCCTGCTATCCATCTAACGTGGCGCTTACAGCCAGAGGTCTTCTGCTGAGGCCAGACTGATGGCTCCAGCATCCTCCTCGCCATTAAATGAGCAGTGTGTTTGCCATCCTGTGCCATTTATGGAACTTGGATAAACCGCTGTCAAAAGCGGGTAAAGGTTGTTATCCCCAGTTAAACTTAATTTCTGCCAGGTATCAAACCTTTTGTTTCTTTAAGTATTCGCTTTTCTTCCTCAGAAACATTTGCAGTTCTTGCAGAAGTTTCATACCACGGGCCTGGAACTGAGCAACAAAAGCCACAGGTCCACTACCTACACTTGCTACTGAATCACTGCACAGTCTCCGATTAGTCACCTGCTTCAGGTATCTGTAAAAATTAGGATTTTGATAGCTGCTCACTACTGAAAAGCAATACGAGATTTGAAGCAAAAGCTGAAATGGGACCAAACAGTAGTATTAGTAACTGGATGGACTTGGGTACAATAAATTAATTTCTTTGGTGTCTGGAAGACTGTATCTCTGGTTTTCCAGTGCAAAATATAGACTCCTATCTTGTGGATTAAAATATGAGAGTCCCGTAATACTGCGTTCTGTCTGAAAAATTAAAAAACCTCTCAAAGCTAATTTAACATGAAATAAATAGGAAATATATTGTACTTCTACCAGAAATTATGGTTGGAGATTTAATTTGCCATACTCCTTGCTCAGCAATATTCTCTATCCCGTCATGAATCACTGTGTTGACCCAAGAACTCCAGCATTTGTTTGCTGTCGCTTAAGGAATTACAGTTATTCTAGTGCATGGCGACAACCATGTTCAAAAAGGAAAATAAATAAATAAGTAATTTATTCAAGCAATGACATGTCAATTCAAGAACTAGACTATGCTTAAATACACACACTATATAAAAGACAGTTAATACTAGAAAGGGATATAGACAACCCTTCTGGTGAGTCACCAACTCAGTTTTCTAAATGTTCTTGACACTCAGGGGAAAGACATTCCAAAAGCTCAAGTCCAAGTCTGTTCTCACCGAGTAACTGTTCTTTGGCAAAGAGGGAGTGACAGCGGCTGTACTGACCACACAACAGTAAACACTCTGACCCTTACCAGTTCACAGCGATAAATAGTAAACTTCCTAACGCTGACAAATTAACTTTGAATTAATAATATTGGCATCAAAGTTACCATCGAAATTGCCTAAATTTTCTGATTACACAGTCAGAAATTCTCACTGAAAGCATCTTTATACATAGATTCATGAAGCCTATGGAAATTTTTGCTTGAATAAGGACAGTAGGATTGAACTCAGCATCTCTGAGATATTTCATGCTAATACAACACTCTATTCAGAAGGGCTCAGAGAAAGCACTAAAATCTACATACATTTCATGGAATAACTTCTTGGATTTGGGTCCCAGTAACCTTACTCAAATGCCTACTCCACAGACACAAGGAGTTCAATCTTACCAGATTTTCCATGGGGGTATTTTAAAAAAAAAAACAACCCATGGTAACAATTTTTGAGGGACTCAGCATATCCATATAATCGTGTTATGTTTGGCAACCATCAGCCCCATTAATCACGTGGTGAAATGAACCTGCACCTGTTTAATTGCTGATTAATGCTTTTGCACAGTGAATGGTTTGTCGGCAGCATTAAATGGAGCTCCAGGTGAACACACAGGGAGCTACGCAGCTGATACACGTACATAGAGATGTACAGGTACATCTAGATGAACACTGCATCACCAGCTGCAGATCACGATACTGTCAAAGGCAGTGGAAAGAAAACTCAAGTAAACGTACACCCTGTCCTCTTAGAATAGTCAAACTTGATTCCTCTCCTCATAGTGAGTTTCCCTACGTAAGAGCAGCAATCTTTTATTCCAGTCTTTTCAGTACATCCTGACTGTAAATAATGGATCAAAAAATACAATCATGAACGCAGAAGAAGGTGGAAATAAAGCAAGAGAAGAGGATAACATGAAAGAGGAGCTTTCCTCAGAGCACTGTAGGACCACTGCTATGTTCTGCTGAAGGACTGAACTCCACAGCTCCGGCTTGTTTTGAAGGGGATTAAAAAAGCTAATGATAGAATCATCACGATTAAAAAAAAAAAAAGTTTGCTTCATCTTTTAATCAAAATATGTAATCAGAAGGCCTCAGTGATGATTACCTCCCGCTTTCAGCCTAAGCAGCTCAGTGGGGCTTCGCGGGGGCCGTGTCCCCGCCCTGAACACAGCACTACGCTCCTTCCCAACGCCCCGATCCGTCCCTCTGTTTCGGGAGGACACCGCTCACCACAGCAGGGCACGCTGTCCGAGTTCGGGAAGCAGGGCACGCTCCTCGGGAAAGGCACCTTGGCCACCACGAACACGTTCACAGCTCCCGGTGCAATTACTTCTCGGGATGGGGAGATAGGAGCAAAAACTAAAAACTGCCTCTCCTGGAACACAGTTCATTTGGATGATTTATGGAGTTCTTTATTGTTAGCGTCACACGAGCTTTTTCAACACACGAGAAATCATTAAATCCCATAAAACGCGGACTATCGCCGCAGTTAGCCGGTAACTGATACCCCTGCTCGCACCATTTATATCCCTAAACGGAGCTGATAACACAAACATTCGCGCAGCGTGCCGGCGGAGAGCGCAGCCCGCACCACCGCGGACGGACGGACGGACGGACGGACGGCCACCCTGACCCGGCAGGAGGCACTGCCCCCGGCCACCAGAATCCACGCGGGTGCCCCCAGCCTCCCCGCCCCGCCAAAGGGCGTCGGCGGCGCTGGGGAAGCAGCAACTTCGGGAGGCAGGGTCGGAGCCCGAGGACGGCCCCCGCGCCGGCGGCGCCGGGGCGGGCCAGGCTGGGCGGCCGCGGGGGAGGCCCCGGTGCCGCAGGCTCGGGCTGGACCCCGGTGCGCCTGGCTACGGTCCGGAAATCAGCCTCAGCCCCGGGGAACCGCCGGCGGCGGGGGTGGGGGGGACGGGAGAGAATTTCAGAGCGAGAACCTGACCGTAAGCCCCAGCCTCTGCCCAGTTTTCCCCTGGGGGGATTTCAGCTACTTCTCTCTCCTTTTTAAATGCAAATTAAAAAAAAAAAAAAAAAAGCTTTTGTGTTACAGTTCTCTGGGGCTTTTCAGGAATTCTGCCGGGCGGAGAAAGCGCGAGGTACAGAAATGATGTTTAGCAGCGGATCGGCGGTTCCCAACAGTTCCCAGATAACGGCCAGAACATGTGCCCAGCGCAGAAACTCCCCAGCACAGCGCAGGCAGCGGGGACGTGCGTGTCAGCGCCGAAAAGCCAGCAGGCGGTTTAGAGAAAGACTCGGGAGGCAGAACAGCACGAAAACGCATCTAAATCAGCCCAGATTCTATGAAAAGAAAAAAAAAAAAGAGAGAAGCTGCTGCTAACCCCGAGGAAATGCTGCTGCCTCAAAGATGGAAAGAGCTCCCTTACCTTATTACTAATCCTCGCTTGCACCTGCTCTGCAATCGTAAATACCTCGAGGTGTTAATACGAAGCTAAATTGATGGCGGAATTTAAGACTTTCTTCGTGCACCTCATTTACAGATTCGAAAGGAGATTTTTAGGATCGTCCTCCTCAGTATCCATTAGCTTCCCAAAGAATTCCAGTTTTCTTGGAAAAAAGGGGGGGGGGCAAAAAAATACGGTCTGTCTATATACGAACGGGCACTGTGGTAGATCCAAAAAACCGGGAGCGGGGGAATCTGAGAGGTGTCACTACAAACTTGGCAAGCGAAACGTATCCTCAGCAGGAAGGAGCGAGCGAGAAAAAAAGCTGCAAAATACAAAATTCCCAGGGAGATTCTGAAGGAAGGAGGAAAAAAAAAGACGAACAGCACGGAGGAAAGACGTATAAGCAGAGCGCAAGTGGGATGGCGGGATCTTTCCCAGCCATCCATCCATCCGTCAGCAAAGCCAGCAGCCGCCTCCCGCGCCGCCGCTGCGGGTGAGCTGCTCCCCCCGCCCCGCGCTACCTGCGCGCACGGCAGCACCCCCGGGCACGCGGACACAGCCCCGGACACGCGGCCGCGCTCGCCGCCGCACGGCACCACCCCCGGGCACGCGGACACCCACCCCCCCCGTGCGCACGCACTCGCACCCACGCACAGCGCCGGGGCCGCCCCCGCGGGCTGGGGCTCGGCGGTCCCCGCGGGGATCCCCGGCGCGGTGGCTCCGTGTGGCCGTGCGTCCCCGCCCGCGCCTGCCCGCCCTCCCGGCCCCCACGTCAGATGTGACGCTCAGGCGAGCCGGGGATGCTGGAGCAGCCGCAGCCCTGACACGCTGCCGCGGAAAGTTTCCCCCGGCTTTCCCCCCGCCCTCAGGGGCTCTGAGGTTTGGGTTTTTTTCTGCCCTCCGGGCACAAAGCCGGATCTGGGCGCAGTCTGTTCCCCACGCTGGGGGTGGGGTCTCCGCTGCTGCCTCCCATCCCTCCCTTGGCAGCTTCCCTCTTTCCCAGGCGCCCCGAGTTTCCCCAGGCGGCCCGGTTACCCGTAGGCTGGGTAAGGAAAGGTGGAGAGGCTGGTCTCCCAGCCCAGAGAAAGCCCACGGGCACAAGCACTCCTCAGACACCTCTTCCCAGCAGGGCTGCGGCCCCGGCTCGCTGGGTGCCCCTCCAACACCCCCCAGCCATCACCCACTACGTGCCAGGTCCGCTAGCAGGCCATAGGTGCAGACACATCCCCTCCTGTCTCTCGCTTCCACGCTCTTTTTTCCTTGACCTGGTACACATTTCATCTGAGACGTTCAAAGGCCTTTAATTATTCTATTAATGCACACCCATAAATCTTCCAGAGCAGCGTTTCATTAGGCAAACATCAATATACGGTACACAGCGATGTGAACAGAGGCACCAGGGTAGGTAGCAAATTACACACCAAAGCCCTAACAAAAGCTGAAATGGAATTGTTCGGTCTTGTTTTCTAGGGAAGTTTTTTCAAAAAAAAAAAAAAAACCAAGTTCCATGGGAACAACTTGTGTCAGTAGATTACCAGGTCACTGGAGCAAGCCCCAGTTTACACCACTGTAACAAGACTCGGCTGTGAGCCCTTATCAGCTTACAGATAGACTAGTGAGGGAAAACAAAAACTTCACGAGCATCTTAACTGCTACTGTCTTATAGTCACATCATTTAAACAAATGAAAAGATTTTTTTTTTTTTCCCCCGCCTTGACAATTTGGGAATCAGAAAATGGCACCCTGAGTGGACAAAGCAAAATATGGGTCCACCCAACGAGGGCAGAAGAAGACCAAGGAAAGCAGACCTCCTGGCTCACACTTGGGTAATCATACACGTACCCCACAGTGAGTGGGACTTACAACTTGTTTTGTCCCTCATGAGGTGCTTGAAAGAGGTGATTAGTGATGCGCAAGCGGATGGATGTGGAAGAACTTCAAAGGGACGTATGAGATTCAAAGCAGGTCTTCAGCATGGTGCAGAGAAGGCAGAGACAAGGACAGGAGACAGCAAAGGGTGCAGAGAGGTCTTCCTAGGCAAAGTGGAAGGGCAGGAAGAGAACAGAGAGCCTAGGAATAAACTCCTTAGGGCTCCTCAGCTGGAAAATATGTCCTTGTGAAAGACTGTCACACACTATTTTCCAGTGAGGAAATCAAAATCACAGCCCAGCACTTGGGTAACTTCTGGCTGAATTTTGAGGGCTGAAAGCAAAGGGTGTTAAACTCTCTTTAACACCTTTTTCTTTGACAAAAGAAGAAAAAAAAATAATCAGGGATTAGTTTAAGGCTGAGCTCAGGAAAGATTCTTCACAATTCTTCTATCAGACAGGCATGTTTACAGTAAAAGCAAAATATTACTCCTGAGAAATTGGTCCGAGAAATTAGAAGAACGATTTTGTTCTTTAACAGCAGCGTTGGATGTAGAGCAATCTGGAAAGCCTGTAGAGATTCCAAAGACAGCACCTGTCTGCGAAACATGATGCATTTTTAAAGTCCTCGAGTCAGTGTAACTAACAGGGTTCCAACCCAGAATGCTTCTCCCAAAACTGAGAAGTTCTATACACAAAAATATTTGGTTTGTTTCTGGTTTCAAATCAAACAAAACCTTGGTTTATCCTCTGGAGCAACCTATATTACACTGGAGCACGCAATCTCATCTTCAATCGCTGTTCCAATAGCTACAAAAGCACAGGCAGATGTTCCCACCTGCTCTGTGGCACTGGGTGGAGCAGAACGAGCCAGTGCCCCAGATGCAGCACCTCTACTACACCTAAGAGGGTCTCTGGGAAAGGCAGCCCCTTCCCCACCCACACCTCACAGACTGCTGTACCAAACCAACCTATGGGCACACATACTTACACATGGCTTGGTTCAAGCAATGGCCGTTTTGAGGAGAGAGGACCTATGGAGGGAAAGGACAGAGCTGGAGAGCAGCTGTTCTGTACAGCATGGTACCTTCTGCAGTATGCGATTTTCAGCTGGAAATCCGCACGGTTCTTTCAGCTTAGGAAAATGGGAGATGAGCCCTTCGCTTTCAGTTCCACGGGAGAAAGCACTACTGGCAGCAAGAGAGGCTCTGCGCTGGAGCAGGTGTGAAGGGAATAGAAAGACAGATGTAGGGGAGAGCTCTGCATGTCTGGACGGTAAGTCATAGACATTCTTGAAGTGATCATTGATTTGGTAGTCCCATCCCAAGAAGCTGATTTAACCTTCTAGCCAGCCAGTTATCTACCTAATCCTCACCACTGCAATATCTGAATGCCTTAAGAGCTTTAAACTGGGCACCCAGACAATCCAGTTCACAAAGTCGAGGTGCAAGGCTGACAGCTTCAGACTTGCTCAGGTTTTCCTACGGGTGGAAGCTCGAATGGAACACGGTTGCACAGAACCAGCTCTACATTTCACAATGAGGGTGATTTGTCAGGATTAGCCTCAGGAGCATTTCTAATACCTTCCCTTTACTTGTGGTGATTAAACAGGATTGGAGCTATCTTCTAGTTCCTTCCAACTCCTACATATATTTCTGGGGATTTATATAGAAGGGAAGATGCTGTAATGGAGCTACGAGCTAATACATCTCACAAGGACAACATAAAGTCACTTTATTAACACAAGTTTAGCCTTCCCCAGCTTGTAATTGTAGCTCTGTGTTACCACCTGGGGCTTGCCACGTTAACACTCAAACACAACCGCTCAGCTAAAATTTATGAACAATAATGGAAAATAGTGCTATGGTTTACTGTCCAAAAGTAAAGAGAGGAGGCTTCCACACTTGATGTAATAACCTCTGCTTCCGTGAGACAGAGGAAATGAAGGTGCCCTAAACATGACAAACAGAAAATGGTAAGTACAAAAATGGGAGAGAGAGCTGCGTAATAAAACTGTCTTCTCTAACTGTCCAAGGGAGACTGAAAAGGCTGGGAATGAATTGCAGCAAGGATGACTTTGAAGAGAAATTGTCAGCTTGCTTAGCTCCCAAATTCACACCCTCATGCACTGTCTTCAGACAGAAAGCAAAATGCAGGTGCCCAGGAGTTTTGAGGCAGAGGGTAGAGACCTTTATGGTTTCTTTCTGGGTTTGTCACTTATTCACTCTGTGATCGTAGTTTCAAATTTCGTAACTGGAGGAGTTACATTAATAAGAGAAATATAATTATGCATATGAAATATTGATAAGTTATTGGAAATACTTAATAGGCAGTGGAACTTTGGACCTCAAACTTTATAAAAACAGCTGGATTTTCAAAGGTGTGGGCAGCTGAAGACTTTCTGACATCACAGAAAAGCAAGGGACATCTTGTCTCAAAAAGATTGCCCAACAGTTTCTTGATGTGCTTACACTTCAATTTCCATTTTCCCTTTCTTTTCTTTTGACTATAAGCGTTTATTTCACCTTCTTTGAACAGTCTATACTAACATCCAAGAGAAATCTTGCAATAGCTCTGGTAGAAGCAGGTGTGGTTCCAAAGATATTCTGTGGGGCTTTTTTTTCTGTTGAACAGAATCAAAGATCAGTCTGGAGTAACAGAATGGTTGAAATAAAGGTGTTAAAATTTCAAGGAAAATTATATACTACTAGTGCAGAAAATTAAAAAGCTTATTTGAATTATTTAATCCATTTTGAGATTATTTTTAGTGTCAAAACTGATGTTATAAAGAGTTAACATCTTAAGCAAGCTTACAGGAAACCTCAGATAGTCATTGGAATATTGTTCTAAAGGTGGTCTGGAAATATAATGGAATATATGGGACATACTATGAGAAGATATTCCTGCATTTGGTGGCTACTGTTTTAACAGCATGAGGATATTTTCTTCCTTCTTTAGGAGTGAAGGGGCCCTTACTGAATACCAGAAAAAGAATACATGGAAACATTAAAATAAAGAAAACACAAATATTCTAGTGCTGGGATCCTGGGGCACCCTGAGATGATTTGTCTTTTTCACCTCACCTCAGTGATCTAGCAACTGCTTTTATTTCCTATGTTAGTATTAGGATTCGAAGATGACACGTTCACACATGTCGCCTCTTTAGACTTGTGCAACCCATAATATTAAACAACAATGTTGTTCTTAGGTCAGCTGTGTCACACAGTTAAATTTCCTTAGAACATAGTAGGCGCAGCTAGGGGGAAAAAAAAAAAAAAAGACTTCTTGGGGGCCTGATTTGTCTCCCATGTAATCAGAAATCTGAAGTCACTCACTGCAGGTTTCAGACATTGAAACCTGGTAACCAGAAACAAACCTCAAAGATTAAGTTTGCCAGCAAGGCAGATAGACACTTCACGGGATTTTGAAAAGCTTCTCTCTTTGACCTAGTTTCCATCATGATCGCAGGCAGCACCTCTTACACCAGGCACAGCTTTATGAGTAGCTCCAGTCAGCACTAATCATGAATCAAAACATCAGAATAAGACCCTAGATTTTAGTATTATATTTTATCGTGTTGAGGTTTAGTGATACTGTTAAGTAGATTCTCATCTCACACATCTCTACAAGCACAGCTTGACGCCAGAAGTGCTCAAGCGTGGGACATGATCCTATGAGGTGATGGTGATTTACCTACCTGGTTCTCACAAAGGACCCAATTTGTTAATAAACCTGAAAACCAAATCAAGGTTAAAGTTGATCTCGCTCAAAATAAACCTTCTTTTGCATCCCAGTTTAAAATCACGTATCTTAAAACTAAAACTGGCCAGTAGCTAAACTTTTTCCCCTTCTTCGCTACTGATTAAAAAGTTAAGCTGCTTATCAGTAATATCACATAGAAAAAAGATGTTCCAAAAATATACAAGAACTCATGGATGGAAGACTCTATCTCCTGTCTGCATTTCTTGTCCCACAGCCAAACTCTATGTATGACTTTAAATACCTATTTAAATCGTGCAGATGTAAATAAATCTCAGTCAATGTTATTGTGCCCAATATGAGTTTGACATGACTTCCAGGTGGGTAGCTTGAGGACTCTAAGTTACAACTATTCCTGGCACTTGAAATACCTTAATACTCTCCTGGGACAAAGCAGTGCTATTGCTTTAAAAAAGTATCTACGAATCCAGTTACCATCATAAGAAAGGGAGGAAGCCACAGTGATTACACAAGCCCTTTTAAAGACCACCAGCATGACGTATGCGTAACACAATATAGTACTCGAAACCAAGGCATGAAATAGCTACCCTGCTTTAAAATATTGTACAACATCCTTTGGCCTTTTCCCACTTCCTCAAACATTTCTAGTTGTCAAAATTCTTATTTCCATATCTGAGACTACTAGGTCTGGCTGTAAAGGAGTTGTGATTATCCTTAAAGTGTATCTGACATCGCCATAATGCTTTAAACTTGCTACCAGTGCTTTTTTGCAGTTTCATCCTTTTAGCAGAACTGACACATATAAAAGCTTTGAAAATTCAAAGTATTACTCTCCAAAAGCATATGTGTAGTGATTACTTAACCAACAGGATGTTTTTTTCAGTTCCTCTACAAGTTGGCTCAGTAACAGTACAATATTAATAATGCTTTAGCTTATACTTTTACAACCTGTTCTCCATTTCTCCCATCTGTCGATAGACTAAAATTGCATTTACAGAATCACTCATTTTCTAACCTTTTTTTAAATTCATCCGAGACAACTCATAACGATTTTTTTTCCTAAAGAGTCTACAAAACCCCCAAACTTGAGGCTCCGCTTGGTTTTCAGAGCTATTGATATAACTGTGAAGTAACTCCATTGATTTGAAAAGTGTTATTTTGGTTTCATCCTGTAACAAATGAGAAAAGAATTTTCTTCTCATTGCTATTCCAATTAAATATATGCCTTTAGTTCAGTTCACTGTCTTTCTCGCCAAACTACAGCTTGAGGCAGCCCTAGGGTCTGTTACAACATTAGTAGGTATATAAAACTGGCAGTATTTGATGGGGGAAAACACAGCCAGCAGTGACCTGCATCTTGAACATGAATCTTCTGGGATGCCCAAATGGGAGAACAAGAAAGAAATCATTAGGGTGCTATCCACTAATTTTGGATCATCTATGAGCTTCAGTGCCATATCACCATCCCATCCACCAAGAGTCCGAGGCCCCAGACACGTGGTTCTGTACAGAAGTCCCTGTAACGGTACTATTTTACACATCAATTTCTGTGTGTGGTCAGAAACAGGGAAATGGAGAAGTCTGTCCTCCTCAAGACCCTGAACTCTCTCCCCACACGCAGCAAGTGGGAGATCAGCATAAAGAAATTCTATCTCCACAAATAGTGCTCAGAGCTATAACATAGGCCACAGGTTTCACTCCCATTCAATAAACTTACTGGAGTAAACAGTGGTTTAAAAATTGTTCGAGGACCTCAAGATTTGGCCCCAAATCAATGTGTATGTAAATTCATTTACAACTATGTTTTTATGCCAGATTTAATGTCAACAGCATAGCAGTGTGCTGGATTTCATTTATAGGATTTATTAATTTTTATCTAATCAAAAAATTCACAAGGCAATTTAAGATGATTACAACTGTGAAATGTTTTTAGTGAGAACCAGATCTTGCCAGCCTCACTTCCCTGTAGTGCCACTTTTATCAGAAGTAATTGAAAGGATTTTTACATTAAAAGCACCCAAACAAACAAGTTCAACACCACTGAGTCCACAAGAGAAAAGGCAGCGGCGTAGGTAATTCAGTCAATTCCAACCCACGTGTTGTCTCTGCACAGATCGGTACGGCTGAACCTACTGGAGTAGGCTGTCTTACAAGAAGCAGCATGGCACGCTGATGTGAGGACCACACCTTTGGGTAAGAATCGCCAACGTGGTGTCTTGGCTACAACAAATTGTCCCTGGGACAGCCCCCCATTGACTACGGTAGGAACAGAATGAGGTCGAAGCTGAACATCCTAAAACCTTACCATGTCACTTCAGCCAGTTTGAAAATTAAAGCTAGGGATCATTTCTTTGGTTATGTACCACAGTGAACCAAAGAGCGGCTTATTTACCGAACAGGTCGTCTGCTGAGTAAAACGTCTGCTTATTTTTTTATTTTTGGTAGTTTGGCATTGCTTTCTCCTTCTGATATTGGAATTATACTACAAAGCTTCCCATTTATAATTGATGATATTTTTGCTTAGGTGGATAGAATCTCCCCAGCACCAGCGCCCAAAAACAATTACCAGCATCATTGTTCAGTTTGCTTCCAACTCCCCTTCACCCAGCAATAACTATATTTCTTTTGTGTGTTTCAGAAAACAGAGATTGTTTGCCATAAAATTAACTTGACGTGATTCAAAAGGAAATGCAAAACATTTTATATGAGGGGAGAGAGAGAATGAGCTGCGATTGTGAACAGAGGCTTAAACGAGAACGGGGAAGATTCGTGCTTTCAGCTGGGGGAAGCTTCATTACAAATTAAGTTTTGTTTCCTTTACTTGCTGCAGCACAATGACAGCTTTGACAGACATATGGGTTGTTTAGAATCGTAAAGGCTTTTTAATTTAAAGTGCTTCAGGAATATATCTAGCTGCAGTATATGACGTAGGCACTTTTTATTTAGCTGTATTCTGCTAAATGTAGTTTGTAATTGGAACACCTTTCAGTTCATACATAGGAAAATCTGGTTTTGTCTGCTTCTGCGTTACTGAGCTGTTCGTGCAGCAGGTCCTGCTAAGGCTGTGGATTTCATACCGGGCATTATCATGCATTTCAACAGCACTCATATTCTCATCATTTATTTCTATGGGAACCAGGAGATACTTGAGGCTGTCCTGTCTCTGAGCAGACAACCAAAACCACAAGGTCTTTATGTCATTTAAACCTTCTTCCAAAAAGAAAGAATGAATAAGGTCACTCTGAGCTGTCAGTTTTCAGGTCTCATCTTTGTGCAAGGGTAGCAGTTCTAGGTCTGTTACAACGCTGCAAGGTTCTGCTTGAAAATGTCACACTCTGTCATGATGGGCCTGCCGTAGCTCTTTTGCTTAGTTTAAAAACCTGTTGTTTTGGATGTTTGGGGGTTTTTTTCGTGTCCGAACTATACAGTTTGAGACAGATCCTGATTTCAACGACATCATGTAATGGCCAGAGTAAAGCCATTTGCTTGAGTGGGCTTATGCTAGATGACACAAGCATGGCTGAGATTAGGCTGTGGCTGATCACGGGATCTGCAAACCAACTGGTGCTCTTTCTGGCTCATGCATTAGTCACTGCCAAGATGCTGCAGCTCTAAACGCTATTAGTTCAGAATGCAGAACCATCCTCGTGCTGCAGGTAAGAGACAAAGAAGCACTAGACTTGTAAACTGCAAAGTAACGTTAACTAAATGAGAACAGAGCTGGGTTTTCTTTGCCCAAGCCTTGCTCCTTCTACCAGTAGGCTATAAAACACACAAAAGTTAAGCAATCCCCAAAAGCAACCAAATATCTAAAGTCTCCAGGAAGAAAAGAAGCTGTATTTTCCACAGGCTTGGCCATAGGTTCCTCTTATTCTGGGATGCATAATCTTACAGACTAAGAATAAAGCCTTTCCTTTAGTGCGAGGGGACAGCACTGCCTCCACCTTATATCGATCCTTCGTATCGACATCCTACCATCTCCTACTCTGTAACTGCACCCTTGCAGCCACAGTTTATTTACAGCTGTAATAACGCCCGGTCCTATTGTAGCAGACCTTCCTAACAAAGAGTTCCTCATTACTGTGTTGAGTGGAGGGTATCACAAGATATCCTGGCACTGTTAGTAATTGGAGGGTTTTTACACCTGCACCATTAATAGCTTTGATTTAAGAGCCTATATAGAACATCATTTCCAGTCTCAGCCAGAAGATTCAACCCAAGCTACTGTGTTTCTTCAGGTATTTTTCTGTTCTCTGGAAGAAGCCCTTTGAAAGCTGGTGCTACCTAGTACAGTGTGAAGGAATAGGCTGCCCTATGTAGACCTTTCCATCAAAGGCTGTTATTTGTTTATCTGCGAATTAACACTATGTTTGGAAAAAGAAAGTAGACAGAAAGGGCTCATCTATAAGAACATTGGACCCAGCAGAGATGGGAGAGATTAGAAGGAACTGTGAGAATGAAACAAAAGTTACACTCTTTGACTTTTCTTTGAAAATTTAAAAATATCTTCTGCATGAAAAAGAGTCTCCTGGGTACCAGCTTCAGAAGTAACTTAAAGAAAATTCTCATGTCATTTGTGGTTGATGTAATGTAAGAATCCTTTCTTACAGTCTTTCAGTGAGATACAGGGTAGAAAACTGGACTCCCACTCACAGGCAGATTTTTTTTTTTTTCCCTTTGCACACTTGTCAAAGAATATGTCTTTTCCTCTTAGAATAACAAGAGCCTAGTCACAGAAATTTTGCGAGCAAAGCCTCTATTTCCCCGTCAGTGAAATAAGGGCAATACCTAGAGTGTTTCAAAAGAGTCAATAATAAACACTATGTTTAAATAAACATATGCAATTCTTAAATATTAATTGTGTAATTATTACATGGGGTCACACCTCACCAGGTATTTTTCTAGCACTTGTTTTTTTAGGTATTTTTCCATTAACAAAAATGCACAGCTTGGCCTCATAATTCTGGGTTTGTAATTGAGCCTGCACGCAAAGGCAAAAGACCAGATGATCCTGACAAGCTTCTGCAGTGCCTCTGAACTCATTTGTTCCCCGTATTGGGCTACAGATATTTTTATTTTTAAACGGTTTACAATAAAATACCTGATGAGTACTTCTGCCAGGGCATGGTTCGCATTTTCCTCCCCATCTCACAGCCTTAAGAAACCTTTATATACAGCTGAGCTCTGATAACTAACCGCGAAGGAGAGCCTGCAGTTCTTACTCAGCCAAGAACTGCAGAATGTCACAGATCGAGCAGGAAGAACATTTGGCTGCTTCTGTCACTCCCAACAAAATCTCTAACATTTTGTTTTATTTAATGGCTTCACTTTTCATGAGATGATTCAAACCCCTATAGGGGACCTGCATTAGTCTGCTGACATTTTTGTGCTAGTATAATTATTATGTCCTTCTACAGTATGCTTTTCATCTGTGCAGAATTTCTCCCTGGCACAGAAGAGTTTAGTTAAAAGACCTCAAGGTGAAAAACTGGAGAAACCGGAATAGTTCTTCAGCATAAGGTAGGGTGGAGGGCAACTTATTTGGGATGCCTGTGCATGTGCTGGGATGCCTGGCAGTCAAATAGCATATGGACACAACGCAACTGGGAAGAAAGAATCTTCCTATAATAAAAATAAGTAAAAGACTGTTGGGGATGAGGAGGAAGGCATGTTTGCCTTTCCTTTTCACTCCACCAGGCAAAATATGCTGCAGCTTCCAGCCACCTAACCCGTAGCAGGAATATGGGTATTCCTAACGCAGTACATACTGCGGTATATACCAGGATATCAGCCCACCAACCACAAATCACAACAATTTGATTTGATTACTCTGTGCGAAGGCCTGCCCTACTGCTTTGTGTTACAGAGAAAAGTAGAGAGCAAAATAGACCCCACCGGGGTCTAACGTCATTATAACATATAGGGCTACTGCTAAATGCTTAGAGGTTGAGCTGTGGTTCTAAGGACAATCCTATCTAGCCTCAGCTGTACTTTTAAGCCGAGGTTACAGCTAGCCCCTCGAACACGTGTCTTTTTGTTGCTAAGCGGGTGCAGATCTGAAATCAGAATAGAGCACTTGGGATAAAAATGAAAGCAAATCCACCTCCTCAGATTTAAAGACAATATTGCCTTGGAAACAGGTAACACATGTGAAGTACATGGTTAATTAAGGCTTCCAGTTATAACAGCAACAAAACAAAAATGAAAATGAGAAGCACTGTCGCAAAATATAGACAGTCCTTAATAGTCAGGTAGCTTAAACCACATTAGTAAGCACTATTAAACAACTGAAAAGACAACTGAGGAGGTCAGATGAAAACAATGAAGAAGTCCAGAAAACTTAGTGGATTGGAGTGCTCTCAACAGGACCAGAAAGAATTTGGAGAGCTCATGCCCTGTTCGCCGGTGAGTGAGAGGAGTAAGGGGATAAGGTGAAATTACCTGAAGCTATTTTATAGGAAGAATGCAATTGCATCCACAGTTTGTAAACTGTCCACTATCATGATGTGCAAGGGTTATACGAAGCTCAAGCGGACAAAGGTATTGGTGCTGAAAACCATTCATTCATCCTCCCTCGCCAAGTGATTCTGACCTCACCTGCCCCTCTTGGAAGAAGCGTAAGGGATGTAAGCAGAAGGCTCAGCACTATGGAGTGGGAAGAACTGAAATGGGGCCCCTTTAGCACAATAAGCGACCACTTTGACAGCAAGAAATGGAATATGAAAACAAATATATATATATGAAAACAAATAACAGATGAAACAGACCTGGTTTACACAGTGGAGCATGCAGCTCACTAGAATTAAAGGTTGAGGAAGAGGCCGGTGAGTTTTCCATACATTTAAAAGCTGGACAATCCTGCAATAAAGGAATTTGACAATCTAAAAGCATATACAACCTAAAAAAGGAGGAATGTCTATCTCTACCGGTCATGTTGGTGGATATTAACATCCCATCATATTAATTAACTCAATTAACAAATACGTCACTTTTTAAAGCTTCAGCTGATTAAATGGGAAGCCCCAAAATAGAAAATACTGCCATTTATAATACACAACATCTACCCCGAACTAAAAGAGGTGGATTGATCTTTTTAAAGAAGTTTTTTTATCACAGAAGTGTCAAATTTGATCTATTTGACCTATCACTTATGACAAACACGAGTGCATGCCTGCGTAGAGGACTAACACTAGGCACATGTACCAGACCGCTGCCCATTGTACAGACCCATTTGCGTAGCAGAAAGCTGAATCCCATGCCACAGCAGAGCCAGCTGACAGATTTAGCCCAGCATTGACAAGCCAAAGAAAATTATGTGCTTCCATTCCCTGTTTAGGCATGTTGGAGTTCAGATATTGCACTGACGCTTCTGAACAGTGCCATGCAATTTGGGGCTGAAAGGATTTGTGTGCATGTAAAGGGTCTAGAGCACAAGGAGCAGGACAGTCACTTAACACATACCCTAAAAAAATCTAAGCGTTTTAACCCAGTTTGGGGGAAGTCAGGCTGCTTGTGTGCTGAAATATTGAATTAAGTGCCTAAATACCTGCAGATTTTGACTCGGTGCTTTTGTTACTCTCTAAATGGGATGATAATAATAAGTACTCACCAGATTCAGAGAAATCTGAACAGGATTCATTGGTTTTTGCAGGGATCTCTGAAAGCATGTGGTAGTTAGTGTTACTTATAATTCTGGGGTTAAGCTAAATTTGACCCAGTAACCTACAGTTGAAAGACAGCATTTGATCTACCTAGTCACAAATCTTTTAAGAAAACCAACTGGTTTCAGATGTTTTCAGAGAGTCACAGTGATAAAATATCAGCCATATTCTCTTACTCTGGACTATTTATATGACTCTACAACAGAGCTTTTCAGATGATACAGAAATCTAGTTATTGATCACTTGTAATGCTTAATTCAATTCTGAGAGGAAATGGCCTACATTTCATGGATACATTTCATTAAAAGCCTATTTATTCATTTTGCATTTTGTAAATGCTTTAGCAGAGAGATATCAATGCAAGCTCGCAGGGCAGTACAATGAATTGGAAGATTTGTTACCAGTCTCCAGCAAAATGTGAGCAAAATGACATTAGTACACCACGATCTCCTGATGCAATTACTAGAATCACAGAGAAATAGGGAAAGAATGGACCCAGAAAGGTCATCTTGTGCATCTTCTTACCTTAAGGGAGGCTCAAACACACTTATGTTGCATTTGACAAAAGTTTGTCTAATTCAATTCTTAAAGATCTCTAATGACACTTCACAGCCACCTCAGAAAATCTATTCCAATGATGCTTTATCTGCATCATTAAAGTTTTCAGGTTGTTTTTTTTTTTAATGTCTAGTCTGAATCTTCCTTGCTGCTGTTTATGCTGGTTACAAGCTGTCCTACCACCTGGAATACAGAAAACAGCTTCGACCCTCCTTTCCTACAAGATCCTTCAAGTTTCAAAAGCTAGATAACCCCCATCACCTTTCCCTTTCATCCTCTAAACTACCTCTGGTTTGTGTCATTCAGTCAGTTGTTACATATCTTGTTCACGAGGCTCTCATCATTCCTGCTGCTGGTCTGTATCTTGCTTTAACTGCCGTGCCCCAAATGGAAAATTATATATTCAGCTGAGCTTTTACCAGCACAAGAGTTACTTGTGCTTGTAAGAGATAACTTTAAGCTGTGTGCATCAAAGCCTTGACTTCTCTGCTTCTTTTGTGCATCAGTGTGATCCTGGTCACTCGCTGTTTGGCTTGTGACCCAGTGTAACTCCTACCTCTGCCTTCGAAGACAAGTTGTTCTCCATTTTGAAGTGTGCTATTGATAACAACCCCGCACGCATTAACACAGCTCGTCTTGCACTCCAGCAGCCATGGCTCCAGCATTTCCCTACCTGACCTGGGAGAAAACCATGAGGAACAGGCTGGCCTCGGTGAAGCTCTGACAGTATCGAACACCTACAGCTTCTCGCCTGTCCGCAAAACACGCTACTCTCTTGTAAAAGGAAATTAGACTGATTGGATGCGATGTGTTCTCAGTAAAGCCATGCTAGCAGTCATCTATTTCCTTCTGTGTTAGAGCTGCTTATGAGTATTTTATTTATTTCAAAATTTTTTAGGGTTTTTTTGAGAGTTGAGGCTGAGCTGCACTGTTTCTGAAGACAGACACTGCATCTTTTTTTGTCTGTTTTCTGGTACCTCATCCTCCTTCTGCCAGTCGTTAGACCTGATGACTAACGGCTCAAATATCACTACAGGCCATTTGTTTGCTGTCCTCGATCAAAGTTCAGCAGCCCCAGCTGATCCAAAATGTTCTAATCTCTTGAATCTATTCTTTTTGTTTGTCTCCCTCCTCCTTTTTCCAAAGATTGCAGCTGCCAAATGATGGAGTTCTCAAAGTAACACACTTTTTTTTTTTTCCTGACCTTCCTGAGCAAGATTTATCCCTTTTCTATCAATATTCCAACATAACCCATCAAGGCTCCGCTACAGTAAGTCAAAATCTTCGTATGTATTAAAATTTCTGCAGATAGATCTTGTGCAGGGAGCTAAATCAGATGTTCAGGCACTAACATAGGACTTGCTAGATCAGACCTGGAATAGAAAGGGAGAAGCTGAGAGGAAAATGTTTGGACGTTGTGGAGGTTTTACTAAGGACTGTGAAGAGGAAGCGAACATTTTTTACACGTAGAATATTGGAATGGCACGAGCCGCGTTTCACAGCAATGGGGAGAGAAAGACCATCACCAAGTGTATGCACGGACAGTGTCTGTTGTATGGTGTGCCTAGAAAGGTGTGCAGGGCCCTGTGCCAGCACGAAAATACATCTTTAACTAGACCCAAGAAGAAAACTTGTATGCAGTTGCATATACAACTGGGCACCACTGAACCGGAGCCTTAACAGACATGCCACAACATACAGTTACGCCACACAAACAGTTATTCAGACTTCTGCTTTTCCTTCAATTTTCTGGGCATTGCCCTCTTTCAAACTTGGCATAGGAGATTTATGCAATCATTTATAACGAATCACTGTCTATTTAATAGTTCTAGTACAGAGAGATTGTTGATGATTAATAAATTTGCTTTAAAGTTCTAGCCACATCCACAAAAGCAACGATAACTATTTTATGCATACACGTATTTATAAGCTTGGCCAAAAATCAGTAACGAATAAGGCTCTGACCTACATTTCACAGATTCACATGGGATTAGGGTCCTTTCCTCCCACAGCTTTTGTATTTTATGACTTTTCCTGTTTTAAGTGCTTAGCTGTAAAGTGCCTGGGGACTTTGTAGAAAAAACCCTGTCAACATTCAAGCTGTTAAAAGCATTATGGGTTACTGTAAAATTTATTTACATTGCTATTATCTCCCTTTAAAAGTTTAAATGAATCATGTTCCCAGGTTCAGAACGACTGGGGCATCCAATCCAGCAAGTTGCGATAGGTCAAGCAGAAGGCTGTCGCGGCCAAGGCTGAGGAATTCACCCTGTCTTTTCCTCCTGTTTTCCTTGAAGTGAGAGAATAGCAAGCAGCAACCCCCCTGTTTGGAGAGGAGTGCTCGTGGATCTATGCAGGGACATCTTCATTACCTTTGTCCCTTGTGTAACCTCTATTCCGAAATACTATGGCACATAAAGTCACGTAATGATCTACCACCACGTACGTGCTTTGGTTTTGCTGCAATTAGGCTTCCAGAAAAAATCAAGGGATTTTATGCTGAATGTATTTACTGTCATCAGTCTGACTTATATGGGAAGAGCACCCCCCTTCACAAAATTCACCAGCACAACAGGAACCAGCATTAGCTTCACCAACAAATGACTCTACACGTTACAAAGTACAAAAATCTATGCTTTTTTCTCCGGCCTTATAGAGAGGGAAATCTAGATGAAAACTTTTAAAGACTTTATATGGATGGTCTCATAGCAGCTATAAGGAAGGAGGATTTTGTGAAGAACTTAAAAGATTGCAGGTCATCTCCTGAGGAGAACTGCCTACCAGCCCATAATAACACTGGCACATATGTATCAAAGGGGAAATTAACACTGTAAGTACATTTTAAAGTTACTACATCTGAACACTAAATTTACTTCTATTTATTTATAATCTTGATAAATATGAGGCACTGGAAAAAACAGGTGAACATACATTATTCTTCAATCTATAACCACATCAAAAGTAGATGAACATAGGTTCTTAGCTTTACACACTTTTTACATTAGTTACCGCAGTGACTGTGGCTATCAACTGTTTTTCCAGAATTTCTTTGTTTTTAAAAAGAAACAGTAATTGACAGGAGCTCAGAAGAGGAAAGTGTCTCCTTTACAACAGAAGTACAAGCAAGGGGGATGGAGTTGTTAAAGTCAGCTTCAATTTGTTTGGTATCTGGACTCCAAGAAATAAAATGTAGCCTACGATCCGTGGTTGTTTCTGTTATATTCGAGAAGCTGTATTTTTCCATTTGGAGAGGTAATTGTTGATAGGGTTGCCTGCAAGATTTAAAGTCTATTCTCTGTCAAGAGACCCAGTGTTCCTTCCACTGAAGTCAATAGCAAAACTAAAAAAAGCTGTTGTTGTTTCTATACAGTTTATCTGTGGGACCAGAGATGAACAGGAAAAATATTACCTTCTTTCCAATATTTGGAACTATAATATAAAATATTAAACTTTGTCCAGCCATTTCCAGCTGCTGAATTTCAATGTTTATTCTGTATGTGAAGTAACATCACCTTAAAATCTGCATCAGGAGCAACCTCTACTAATGGTCTACTCCCAAGTGCTTTTGGTCCAGAGGGAAAGCATGTTACTAACTCCTGGTCGTTAACTGACTTTTTATATGCTGCCTCTCCTAATCTGAGCACACAACTACTGTTCCCTCTTTCAAAGCAAAGGAGGACGCTGAAACCATGTGAGGAAGTTTATTTTCACTATGCTAACTCTGCAGCAACATGTTTTTCTGGCCAGCAGAAGCCAAGGAGCTATTTTCGGGGGATACCAGAGGAGCACATGCAATTACCTCAACATCGATCAAGCCCTGTCTTTGTTTCTGTTTTGCCAGTTCACCTGCCTTTTTGATAATCTGCAACTGGAGAAAAAGGTCTGCAAATTTCCAAGTCCTCTGTATGTTTCTCTGCAGCGTGTTCAGTTTACTGCTGTGCAAGAGGTTTCACATGCCAAAGACCTTGCCTGCTGTTTTCAGCTATTTCATTTAGGCTAATGTTTTTACTTCTCCCTACAAACCTTGCCTGGAAAGAAATCTTGGAGGAAGAGAGTCAGAACTGACTTGCCATCCTTCCTTCAGGAGGAAGTTCACACCTATTTAATAAAATAGTTCAAATGTTACCCTAAAAGCAGAATAGGATTCTCCTCTGAAGTTTGATCCCTTGTGTATTCTGTCTGGTTTTCAGCGGACAGGAGTTTGTACAGATATTTTAAATCCCCTTGCATTGACCTGTTCTGTGAAGAAATCATTCCTGGAGTCCATTCTACCAATCCCTTAAACTCAGGATCTCTCACAAGCTGAGAAAGGTGAAGTTTATTTGTATACAAAGGAATTGCTAATCCTGAAAAAAGGAAGATACGATCTGGATTTTTTCTCTGAGGTAAAAAATTATATTTCAGTGGCTTTGTATGAAAATTCTAGTTATCTCCAGGCACTAGGTTTCTTGTAGGCATACAGACTAGAAACTCCCACTGAAACAAAACCCCTTTGACCGTCTAGATCTTGTTTTATAATTTCTGTACACAAAAAATCCAATATATGAAAAGGAGCACTGTGAGCTTCTCACAAAGGCATGAACAAAGAGAAAAAAATATAGCACTGGAGCAGAAATGCAGAAATACAGAAATCTCCGTAGCCACTGCAATGAGCAGTGGGATGCTACGATTCCCGAGAAAGCCATTTCATGAGGAACTGTGAAACATTCTACAAGATGCAAAAAAATATCGTCCTACTTGTCCATCTTTTGCATGATTTCTGGTCAACTATTTGGTTTTGTCTTTCCTGCTGGCCCGCTCATAACAAGAGTGAATTCCTCCATGCCAAAGCTCGCAGGTGATTTTTCACCTTCTGGGGAGCATTTCATGAGGATTTCTCAGAATAATGGAATCCATTTTCAGAATAGATTTTGAACAAGCATTTAGACCCTTTTAAGTGGTTGATCTCCTCTGCATCCATGACCAAAATACTCCGCTATCAATTACAAAGCCAACACTTCAATAAGAAATTAAACATACTTAACCATTAATTAATTACTGAGATATAAATACTGTCCTTTCAGCACACTGGAGAGATAATACAAGTACAGAACATGCCATAAAGATAAATCACACAGCTGACTTGGTGGCTTAGGTAAAATCGCAGAGGATATTAGTGTTCAGTTGATAAACTGACTGGAAGGGATTTTTAAGGTGTTTAAGCTTATGACATTTATGACATCAAAGGCAAACTATCACAACTGCCGGGAAAGTAAATAGGAGGAACTGACAAAGCTTGTCTACAATTCACATTAATTCTAGATATTACAAAACCAGATTCATTATGGAATCTGAGAGAACAAACAAATATAGATGTCTGAAAGAAGGAATCTTTCCTAGTGGATGCCTAAACAGACAGGCAATTGATTAAAAATACAAAGCTAGAAGTCCAATGCATACCCTACACAGAAATCCATTACTGTTACGTGTATATTTCAGTGACAGACAAAAATAAAAAAGGAAAAAAGCACAAACCTGCAAATCATATTAGGTATTATGGAATTAGTCTGAGAATTCAAAGGGAAAAAATGAAGTAAAAAAAAACCTAACATCTTGTTTTGTCCCCTCAGTATGACCACAGCCCATAAGGGACAACAAACAGGTCAACAGATGTCTCCATTTTTATTCTAGACTCTAACACACCAGGTACTACAGAATTCCATCAGGAAATTAAAGATAGGAATTTATAAGCCCTGTGTCTTTACTAGTCAAATCTGACCCTTTTTCCTTCACCAGGCATCTACTTACAAGAATCCTTTCTGACCAAACTCAGGTCACAGATAAGTTAAAAGGGATCCCGTCTGTTCTTTAGCAAAAATTAAAGAAAAATATAAAGAAAAACGCAAGCACACAAAGAAATCAACAACAAAACAACCGAATAAAAAAAAGCAGTCCAGATTCTTTAAGCACAGATTGCTGGTCCTGAGTGTTTTATTCAGGCAAAGCTTCCAGTGTGACATGTGGCTCTCTGCCGGTGCGCGTATCACTAGGCAGCAGCAGCCCGATCTCTTTACGGCTCAGCTACAGCTCCGTATACCAGCCTTGAACGGGGAGGACTGCCCATTTCACCAGCAGGAACAGTCCCGAGAGACACAACACGATCACAATGCCAGGAAACATTGTTCTTCAGGGACACGCTTTTCCCTTCACTCCTGTCTTCCATGGTTGGGAACAGTAATTTGATGTTGCCTTGTATTGGAAGAATCAACTTCCTTTGTGGCACAGAATGTTATTCGGTCTAAAAGGAGGGGAGATGGAGCTAAGATTCCTCCCATGCCCTTTACTGAGGGTACAGCCAGCAGCTCATTTTGCATTCCCACTTTGCATCGGGACCTAAGGAAGTCAGGGGGACTAAAAACACAAGTTCAAAGGAAGCTGCAAGGGCATATTTTTATTTGCGAGTTGTCTGTCTTGCAGCGAAGGCCTGAAAGAATGAGAAAAGAAAGGTAGAAACGAAATCTAATACCAGTCCATTTGCAGGACACACTGTTAATCACCACCTCGTCTTACAGATGCGTGTGAGACGAAGGGAGAGGAAAGAATGCAACGTGCATCTCTAAAAGTCAGTGTCTTTGGACTTGGGAGCAGAATTCCTAATGTTTAAATTTAATCTTATATATCAATAACAAACGAGAGTCATGACTTAGCAGTGTCCATTCTTTGTCTCAGAAATCACAGAAGAATGCACATAGCCTAAATTTCAGCTACGACTCTAACCTTACTGCCACCCGTTCACTGGGTTCCCACAAGAGCTTACAGCCAGACAATGGGAAATACTAATTTAAGGGTCCTAAATGGAATTAGACTTTCATAAACCTGTAATTCACATTAAAAAAAAAAAAGGAAAAGAAAAAAGAAAAATATGAGGCAAAAAAACCTTATTACCTTTCTGGTGAAATCAGGTCTATCAAGAATCTCCAGTCCTCCATTCTGTATTTCTGAACTGTTATTTCAGTTGCACTTCACAGCCCGCCTGAGTCGTACCAAACCCAGAATTTCTTCAGACTAAGACTACACACAAGCTGCTATGCTGAAGTCTTATTGAACATGCTTCAAACCAAAAAATGTTTCTGGTTAATGGCTCAGAAAAACAATTAGACTAAAGACAATCTCCCCCAAATCTCATCTGTTGGCACAGCAACAGCCTACACTTCTGCCACCCATCAGGCGACATCACATTGCACCACAGCCCCTCCTTCCCCATCCTTCCCCAAGACTTCTTAGTAGAGAATGGCCAGTCACGTCAATAGGGACTTGGACGGCGTAATAAATACTGCACCTATAAATAGATTTTGATCCATGAGCAAAGAAAATGTCTCCAACAATTTCTTAGTGCAGCCACAATGAAACAGCAAGAATGAAACGCAGACTGAGCATCATTCGGTGTGGTGTTTAACTCCAAGTACTCCAACAGTTGCTTGTGAACCAATTTATTCATTATCTCTTATGGTCGGAGCTGGAAGCAGCGAGGTGGGTCTGTAAACACTAAGCTGAGCGGGCTTGCCTTCTTTCTTTCTTACATAGCGGAATGACATTTGTTTGCCACTACTCCTATGGAGAAGTTCCAAGCCACAGTGATAAATCGAGCATAAAGGTGATAGGGCCCTGCTAGTACACAAGCAGCCAGTTCAAAAATTTTTGGAGATACACCAGCAACACATCCCCTCCGAAGCTGCTGCTGCCCTTCCTACATTTGCATAAGCCAGGCTGTCTCACAAACTGCTGCTCCCGTTCCTACCGTTCTCCCAAGCCAAATTCCTTCAATCTGTTGCTGCTGTTTCCAAGTGTGGCTGATGCTCCAGCAGTTGCCCAAGCCAAGCTCTGGAATAGTCTTCGGCTGCTTATTCTTAGCGTGCTCGGCTCCGATCCTGGCTAGCTTTAGGCACCTAATGAGAGCCCTAAATTAGGAGCCTATTCACCTCAGAGCCCTCTCTGCTCACACAGAAAAGACGCGTCAACCCTACAGGTTTGTTGAAATCCTGGGTACGCTGAATCAGCGAGGTACCTCCATCGAGAAGTTGGGATGAATCAGATCCAAAGCCCTCCACCAGGCTCTGCAAAGGATTTCTCTCTTCTCTATTGAAACACGTAACTCAAAACGGGATAAAATCCTAAAATACTGCACTTACCATCATTTATTTCCATATTACTTCAATAATGTTTTCATTTTATATTATAGTTGTTGAAATTTCGATAGCATCTCCACAGCAAGAGAATGAGAGCTCTGTGGCTCAAAGTGCCGTTCAATCCCTACCACAACACAAGGGACGGGGAGTGCTACCACACCCCCCTCACGGGCTCCGGTCACACCTAAGCCCTAGCAATGCTTTCAAAACGGGCAGGAACCGAACCCGCTCCTTCAGTGACCGCCCTGAGTGGCCCCTGCAGAAAGAGCAAGGAAACGCGGGGCTCAGAGCGAGGAGAGACGGCGGAGACAGGAGGAAAATCTGGATCTGAGTGGAGATGAGATCACAGAGCGCAGTTACCTGCGGCGCTGAGTCGTCCCCAGCACTGAATCGTCCTGGCGCTGAGTCGTCCCCGGCAATGAATTGGGGACGACCTAGCGCGTTGACCGCCGCGCAGAGCTGCCCCTATAGGGGATGACACCCAGCCCCACTCTCTACAACATTTCTTCAGGATATTGTAGAGATCGGTAAGGTCTCCCTTGTGCCTCACCTTCTCCAAACTGAACACCCCCACGTCCCTCAAGTGCTCGCCCTGCAACTTGCTCTCCCAGCCTCTTCCTCCCTCTGGATGTGCTCCAGTACCTCCCTGTCCTCCGTGTCCTGAGGGGCTCGTGACTCAACACAGAATTAAAGGTGACAATCACTTCGCTGCTCCTGCTGGTCACACTATTGCTGATACAAGTCATGCTGTTGGTATTCTTGGCCACCTGGGCACGCTGCTGGCTCATCTTCAGCTGGCTGTCAACCAACACCCCCAGGTTGTCCAGCTTTCCAGCCACTCTTTCCCACACCTGTAGCATCACAGGGGGTTGTTGTGGTCCAAGTGCAGGACCCAGCCCTTGGTCTCGTTGAACTTTTTACTATTGGCCTCAACCCATCTATCCAGATCCCTCTGTAGAGCCTCCTGACCTTCAAGCAGATCCACCCACCCACCCCACTTGGTGTCATCTGCAAATTCACTGAAGGTGCACTCGCTTCCCTCAACCAGATCATTGATAAAGATGTTGAAGAGAACAAGCCCCAAAACAACCCCAGGGGACACCACTTGTGACCAGCCACCAGCTGGATTGAACTCCATTCACCACCACCCTCTGGGCCTGGCCATCCAGCCAGTTTTTTATCCAGTGAAGAGTACGCAGATCCAAGCCATAGGCAGACAGTTTCTTCAGGAGAATGCTGTGGGAAACAGTGTCAAAGGCCTTACTAAAGTCCAGGTAAACAACTTCCACAGCTCTTCCCTCATCCACTAAGCAGGTCACCTTGTCACAGAAGGAGATCAAGTTGGTCAAACAGGACCTGCCTTTCATAAACCCATGCTGACTGGGCCTGATTACCTATCTGTCCTGTAGGTGTCATGTGATGACACTCTAGATGATCTGCTCCATGACCTTCCTTGACACCGAGGTCAGACTGACAGGCCTGTAGTTCCCTGGGTCCTTCTTCCAGTCCTTCTTGTAGATGGGTGTCACACTGTTACCTCTCCTGTTAGCCAGGACTGCTAGTAAATAATGTAAAGGGGCTTGGTGAGCACTTTCTCCAGCTTCCTCAGACTTCTTGGATGGATCCCATCTGGCCCCATAGACTTACAGTGCATCAGTTCACTGGCTGTTTCTTTTCTCTTGGGTTATGGGGCCTTGAGTCCGCTCCGCATATCTGTCTTCTGGTTCAAGAGGCTGAGCACTCAGTGAGTTGATCTTACCATTAAAGACTGAGGCAAAGGCAGCATTCAGTACCTCAGCCTTTTCCTCATCCTTGGTCATTATATTTCCCCCTGCATCCAGCAAAGGATGGAGATTCTCCTTAGCCCTCCTTTTACTGTTGATGTATTTATAGAAAAATTTTTTGATGTCCTTTATGGCAGTGGCCAACTTAAGTTCAAGCTGGGCTTTGGTCTTTCTAATCTGGCTGTATTTGCCCCTTAAGTTCATAACACAAATAATTGCTTAACTTAATGCTGCATAAGAGTTGAGTCATTTCAGTGCATGCAGTTTTACCTATTCTAATGTTTTTTAGAAGGAAAACCCAAGTGACATCCCTGCATAGTGCTCAAAAGTCTTGGAAAGTTTGTCAGTGCTACCACAATAGAATAGGGACCACCCAGCCTCATTAAAGGAAGCGCATTTCTAGCAAAAACTCTCCATAAGCCAACAATAGTGGACAGCAGCAAACTGTCAGCCAAGATACAAAAATCAGAAACTTAAAGAAAACCAACCAACCAAAAAGAACCAAACCACAACAAAAAACCCCACTCTAAGACATTAAAAAATATTAACCTAATTGATAATTGCAGCCTATGGCATGCAAGTATTCTATGGGGGGTTTTTTTTGCCATAATCAGACACAATCTTTGAAATACGCTGATCTGATTTGCAGTACTTCTTCAATTTGACTGGAAGACTGTGGCCTGAAATGAGTTGCTCATAATAGGCATCTCTGCCCTTCTGCACCTTCCGGAGGCCATCAATGAAATTCCAGATGGTCAGGTGGCCCATTCCCAGTTCATCTCGGAGGTGACAATGAGCATCTTTGGCATGGTTGTGAGTGAGGTCCTCAGTACGCTCATCGAACAGATTCCACATGGGTGGAGGAAACAGAGGCGCTCGTCTACCACATTCTCTCCTACCTGGACAACCAATGTAGCTGTCCTCAAACCAACTGAGTAGAGGTTGAAGCTCTTGTGGCAGATATTCCTTCAGAGCATCAGCATACTTTTCTAAGTCTGGGACAGGAACAAATGCCAAGACCCTAACCATTTTGGCCTTAAGGGCGAAGTCCACGTTACTGTTAAATTCTTGAATGGCACCTATTGACTGCAGGTACTTCCTCGTATTTTGAACCAGGTAGAAGAAGCAGCCTTTCAGAGCTGCTTCTGGGAAGCATTCTTTTATGGTGTTCATGGCAGCCATTTCATAGTGAAAATGAATGGAGTGCGGCTGTACATTAGACACCACTGTTGTAATAAGATCAAACACCTGTTTGTAAGTGGTGCGCTCCTTGTTCGGCAAAACAGCGTACAGCACCGGATGCAGCCCCCCATATTTCTCTGCCAGGATCACATAGAGCTGAGCAAAGAGGTTGGGAGCTCTTTCAAATGTGCCGTCCATGTACCATATATTGGAAGTCTGCAGAAGTGACAGCCAACTTTTTCTGCCAAACACAAGAATCCTTCTGGCTCCCTCTGCCATATTGCCAAGCAAAAATGACTCTTGTATATCCGGTGTTGGTGAATAAATCTTGTATTTCATGGATAATACAAGGTCAACCACGTTCCCTGGGTCTGAAGCTGCTGCATCTACTTTGTTTCGCCTTCACCAGATTTTTTTTCGTAAAGGATCTGTGGTTGGAATTTCAGCATCAACTGCTGAGCTCGAGTTGGATACACAGGAATTAATAACTTCAGTTGTATCTTCCACTGTTTCTTCTGCTCTCTGCTTTATCTCTGTCAAAAACCTTGCTGCTTCGACAGTCGCTGCTGAAGGGAAGTGGGAATGCTCGTTGATCTTTTTGATGACCTCTCCGTTCTGGGAGTGAATTCTGGCCTTGCATCGACCCATCTGATCGCAACGCCAAAATTTAACAGACACATCACGCTTGCTGAATCTTTCGAATACATAAAGGTATCCGTCATATGCAAACTTTTGCCTTCCTCTTTGGCTTCGAATATTCCCAGACATCTATCACAAGGAGCAGCCAAGGAAACTGTGTACATATAAGGGAGTAAAAGCATAAGAAATAACGAGTCACACAATCTGTAATGTGTGGCAGCCTATTAATCACATGCCTTCATCATGCACTGCCATCAGAGGTGTACATATTCCTCTGCAAATGTTTCTGTAACTAAAGTAATATTTAAATTAACAATGAGAAAATAGAAATAACAGGATAAAGGCAACTAAATCAAATGTGAAATAAGAATTTTAAATAAGGATGGCATAAATGCAGATAGCTACTAGAGATCCGATTGTTGCAAGGAGCTTAGGGCTTCCTGCAGCGCCTTCAAGAGCACAGGCAAATCTTCAAAAATTTGTCGAGTTTGCCTGGTGTAGAAGCACCAAGGCTTTCAATGATGTTACTCCTCAGTGTGGGAAAATAACAAATATGGGGAGGTGAGGGAAACACTGTTCCCCAGATTTTAGCTCACACCTTGACACGAAGGGTAGCCATGAAGCGGCCATGAAGCAGTTTGCTGATCCCAAGAATGGAATGCAGTCACCATGGATAAGGCCTACTGCAGCCGAGCGAAACGTACCGTATCTCTGAATGGGGACAGAAGTGATGCGAAGGCGATACAGTCTGTCCCTGTTCTTGGAGGTAACAACAGGCTGCTGCAATTAACTGTATAACCGCTATCAAGAAAGCTGGATCGCAACTGCTGTGCCAGCAAAGATGGTGAAATAGTGCCCTTTAGTTGAACTTTGCTTATTACAATGTCATTATAATACCAAAATACACCTCCATCCCAAAGGAT
The DNA here is from genome assembly GCA_009769605.1 of Bucorvus abyssinicus. Classification (NCBI taxonomy): domain Eukaryota; kingdom Metazoa; phylum Chordata; class Aves; order Bucerotiformes; family Bucorvidae; genus Bucorvus; species Bucorvus abyssinicus. Next base: position 5,857,283 of record CM020035.1, on the reverse strand, counting down.
ACCTGCCTCCAAGGTACAACCACTCCCCACTGAGCATGTGCCCTATATTTTATCACCTGTGCCTTTAAATGTGAAGTGAGATATTTTTAATCCAATCAAAACAAAAGGAATGTATGACTTGAGTCACTCAAGCTCCACCTAGAAGGATAGAAACAATATAAAAGTGGCAAATTAAAGGGGGATTTGGGGAACAGAAGACCACCATCAAAACTGGTGATGGTCCCCCCCCCCCCCCCCCCCCGCAAAGGGACACCTATTGGGTAAGAGCTCTGTGTTATGCACGCTTAAATACTAACATCAGGCTAGCTATTAGTAATTATTAGTGTTTAGGTTTGTTTGTATGTTTTAGGTTTGTATGCATGTTTAATGTTCCCTTTAAATCCCTCTTTGCAGTCAATACACTATCACCAGTATCATTCGAACATGCATTTTGTCACCAATCTACGTAATAAATTATTGTTGTTGATTTAATACTGAGGGGATTTGTCTCAGTGTTGCTGCTCATGAGGGTCCCTGAACAGGTTAGGTGAATATCCTCCAGTCCTGTGGGCTACCAAGAGGGACTTTGGTTTCAGTGACGCTGCCAGCTTGAGCCTGGCAGGCTGGCCAAGTTGTAAAGAACCTGAGAAGGTTCCCCTTCTCTTTAACTGGAGTGTGGTGGACAGATTGGGTATAAGGATCTCATCTTTCTTGGGAACCTAGCAGGCTGATCAAATTGTAAAGGACTTGAGGTGGCCCCCCCTTTTAGACCAGGAATGTTAATCACCTCTATCTTCCCAGCCTCTTTTCATGACACTCAGTTACACCACAGCTACTAAGACATGAGAATACTTGAGTCCTGCAGTCCATTGAGATCCACAAAGGTAGGTCTACAAATACGTGTGGTACTAAACAGAAGCCTCGCGGTGGCAGACTCTGTCAAACCAGCTTGTTCATCTCGCTAATACTACTGAAAACCCAAACCTGTTAAGTTTGAAGAAACCAAGATTGATTCAGTCCTAAACCAAGGTAATCATCATCATCATGGCTTGGCTTTGCGGACGAAGATTTGGGAAGGGCTTTGCCCACGCTTATTGCAAGCGCGTTGATGGCTGAAAAGGCCAATGCGGGATAGGCAAGACCGGTTGCAAAGAGCACACCGGAGGGTCTCCTTGGGTGGTATAGTCGAGGCACGGTTCTTTCTGCGCTGTCTTTTCTCCTCGAGACTGATTCTACGCGTGCTCTCAAAGGAGACAGCAGCGTTATGTATGGTGTGTCTCCAAATCTCCCGATTGGAGGCCAGGGTGGACCACTGATGGTGGTCAATATGGCCTAGGCTGAGGTGTTGTTTCAGGGAGTCCTTATATCTCCTCTTTGGAGCTCTTCTCTTGTGGCAGCCGGTGGCAAGTTCACCATAGGACACGATCTTAGGGAGGCGGTGATCCGCCATCCTGGAGACGTGCCCTGCCCAACGCAGCTGCGTTTTCAGCAACATGGCCTCAATACTGGTGACGTCTGCCTGTTCAAGGACAGCAACGTTAGTCACGTAGTCAGTCCAGTGGATGTTTAGGATTGTGCGGAGGCAGCGCTGATGGAAGCGTTCGAGGAGTCACAGATGGTGGCGGTAGATGACCCATGATTCAGACCCGTACAGAAGAGTAGGCAGTACCATGGCTCTGTAGACACTGATCTTTGTACTTTTCTTCAGGTGTTTATTGCACCAGACTCTTTTATGGAGTTTTCCGAAAGCTCTGTTTGCCTTTGCTATTCTGTTGTCTATCTCTTTGTCAATCGTGGCATCTGAGGAGATGATGCTACCCAGATAGCTGAACTGCTGGACTGACTGAAGCTCTGACTCGCCAATGGTGATGTGGGGATGATGGTAATCATCTTGTGGTGCTGGTTGGTAGAGAACTACTGTCTTCTTCAAGCTGACTTCCAGCCCAAAAAGCTCAGCCGCCTCTGCAAAGCAGGATGTTATACAGAAGCAAAGACAACAGCTGAGAGATTCCTAGAAGCTTCAACAGGCTTTTGATCAAGCACAACGCAAGTTTGATTTGCCTTTCTCAGAGATCACACTATGCCTTCTCCACTGAGCACGTTCTGGGAATGTAGACCTGACCTACGGAGTTATTAAATTGCTGGGACAAGAGAAAATAGCCTTAAATTGTGCTAGGTGAGCTCTAGGTTAGATATCGGGAAACCCTTCTTTACAGAGAGGGTTGTGAAGCATTGGAACAGGCTGCCCAGGGAGGTGGTGGAGTCCCCATCTCTGGAAGTGTTTAGAAGGTGTGTAGATGTGGAACTGAGGGACTTGGTTTAGGGACCCTGGCAGTGCAGGGTGTACGGTTGGACTCAATCTTAAAGGTCTCTTCCAACCAGATGATTCTGTGATTCTATTTCATAACCTGAAATTATGTTTTTCTGTCAAAATAGAGGTGGACCACCTACCCGAGTGCACATTCTGAGATTCAATACATAATTGTTGCTTTATCATTTGAGCTATAATATGCACAAGAATGTTTCAGTCAACTTCTCCAGTTCAACTTCAAATTGATTAATAATTTTAAGTGTAAGAATGGGCCTTTTCTCAGTTCTTTTCCTATTCTTCTTCCTATTTCCCAATAGCAAAGAACTAGTAATAAATCCTAGCCAGAAAGAACTAACTTTCTTTTCACACCTTACACATTGCTAGGACTGTATTTTTGGGGGGGTTGTAAGTGAAAATATATTTATGCCAAACTACAGTGAAGTTGACATTTTTATTATATCACCGGCCATCTGTGATGATGTGAAGCGGACCTAAGTTAGACAATACATAGTAGGCAATGCACTAAAACCATTGCTTGCTAAATAAACTAAAAATTTGGATTTTCTATTTCTCATTTAGCCATTTATTTCAGGTACGCACCACCATTTTCAACAGTGCAATTAGTTGCATACAAGGACATGAAAATTATCAGTGCCCTGCACTGGCTCTAGCAGCATTTGATCTTCTTGATTCCACTGACAAATCCAGCTGAAAATTACCCATCTTTTGTAAATTTTCTTTTTTTTTTTTTGCCTAGTAAGTTGAATTGACTCCAGGATAGGTAGAGATAAAAGCTACAGCTGACACCAGCTGTGCAGATAAGCCCAGAAAGCAAGGGTGGAGGAGTGAAGACAGAGGAGAAAATGGAATATTCCCTTCAGCTGCAGCCAGATTGGCTTGTGGTCATGCAACAACTTTGAAGTGTCACTGATAGAAAATTGAGATAAAGAGCATTAAGAAAATTTCCAGTTCAAACCACACTAAAAGCCCACGTTGAACACAGTGAGCTTGGAGAAACAGTCCTTCCCTGGACCTTCTGAAGGCACAAAGTGCTTCACCTAACACTGGAGGTCAAGACAACTATATCTACCTACAGTGAAAGGTACAGGCAGCCACTGAGCAAGTATCTGAGCCCTGTTCTTTACTGCAAATAAATGGGCATAAAAATGGCAGGAGCTATAGACAAGTAGCATATTTAGGACAGGCAGGGGAGTTTGAAACACTTTGAATTGTGAAATTGCATCCAATTGCACATCACGCTCATGATTTGTTTCTCTTTTAAACCTTAGATGCATTTTGAAGTTTGCCGAACAATACTGTGAACAAATATTTTTCAAAATGCATACCACTGTTTGCATTGAACACCAGTTACAGGGGATGATGGAAAACTCTATGCCACTTTTTCAATAAGGTGTCTCGAGAACATAGATATTTTTAAGCAACGGGAAAGCTTCTAACTGATGAATACAAGTGCATTTGCAAATCCCTCCCAGGGAGGCCAAACAGTTTAAAGAAATACCTTAAATCTTACTTTGCCTTTCATTTAGCAGCTCAAGTCTTGCGTAAGCTGAGAGTAGAGGCAAGTAGCTATTACTAACTGCTGCTGCTGGGCAGCCTATGCAAAATAAACCATTACTTTTAGACCTGTTCCTATTAGATAAATTCTCCCTTTGTAAAACCACCTCTGTAACCAAAACCCATGAGCAATCTCAGTGTCCTCAGCATGTGGAAGTAGAGATACACAAAAACTTATTACTGATAAATTAGCTAGCTCTCTCCTGTCAGTGCAGGAATGGGGTTGCTGCTGATGAACTGTATTGCGGTTGTGCCTAACCTATTCCTAAAGTACTGGTGTTTTGTCTAGGGGCTTCTACGTGCCGAGAAACAGTCTTTTCCATTATTTCCCAGGGGGCCCAGATCTAAGTGTAGTAGAGGATTTCACAATTAGTCTATTTTCTCAGGAGATGCAGCCTAAATTTTTCTTCCTCTTAACTCAATCACATTTTACCAACTTAAACTCTCTTCTGCTCTACATAATTCATGCCTCTTCTGTTGTCTGAATCATAGTAGTTAAGTCTATAATGCCTCCTTCTCCCCCTGTACATGACAAAACAAAGTGGTTTTGGAGTTTTCTTCAGGTTTTTTGTTTGTTTGTGTTTTCTTTTTAGGGGGGAAGAGAGTAGGTTGGTTTTGTCATCTTATCCCAACTTCACATCTCTGACAACTTCACAATTAATTTCCTATTTACATTTCTTATCTCCCCAGACTCTACCAGATCACTCCATAGACTGACTCTCGAGATGGATGCTGGGGCCAGGGGTGGGGTACAGGCTCCTTCAGGAGCCATAACACCCACTGCAAGACTATAGTATGGCTTCCCCTACGGAATACCATACACCAAGCCCAGAACTGAGGCAAGCTCCAAAGCTTGCACAGTGTGCCAATATGTAAGACATCAGTCCAACATCAGGAGAAGGAAAGGAAGGAAGAAACAAATTTGTTCATCACTGCAAGGATGAAACCAGTCAAGCCCACTGACTTCCTAGCTTGAGGGAAAAACTAGGTCCTGAACACAGCCCATTGTTCCTTCTTTTTCTTACAATATTGCTTCATTACAGATGTGTATTAATTGTTTCGGAAGTTGCTGTTCAAATAGAGCTGTGCTTTCCACCATGGTCTGCTGTGCACCACATGAGGATGTCACCTTGAAACCTCTGAGACCATTCCAGACCCCTTCCCCATCCTTCTCCCTCAGGCACTCCACAAAAAAAAAAAAAAATTAGCTCCAACCCTGATCTTTAATTTTCAAAGCCTTTGCAAGTCACATTGAAGGCTTGTTTGACATCCCTTAGGAAGATAAAAGTACACAGTTTGTCCAAAATGGAATTATTGCAGTATTAAAATGACATGAGGGACAGACTGTCAATTATTTTACATCTTCATTTGGGACACAGAGCTGTGATAAAAACAAGAGGTGACTCAAGGAGCCCTCACCTCCCTTTCATGGCAGCCTGGAACCTGCTCAGTCCCTACATAAAGACCCTATGCCAGGCAAGGTGGCCCACACCCCATCAGTGGGGAGTAATTCCCATCCTGCCAGCCATGGCCCCACAAAGCCCAGCATGGGCTACAGGCCCTGGCAGCATTCCCCACTTCCACTGTACCTTCCTGCTTTCCCGTTTCAGAGGCTGGGAGGCAAGCCAGCATCCAGCCATTCCATCAGCACCATGCAGGCGTGAAGGAGACTTGGTGGAAAAGGCCTCCAGCTCCCCTCGACAGACAGTTCCCATGGGTGGAAGATGCCTCCAAAACACTGTCCTTAACTGCTCCCCAAAAACATTTCCTCAAGACTTGACTTTTCCTCACTTGCCTTGAAGAAGCATTGGAACACAGTCAGATCCCATCTGATCCACAGCCGGCGCCTCTTCCTTCACTTCCCTTGGTTTTAGTTCTTTTTTCTCCCCTGTTGACTTTTTAAATTTAACCTGACTTGACAATTTACAACATTCTTCACTGCTTTGCACCTTGTGGAGCCCCATCTGTGCATGCAAAATGCTTCCAAATCCAAATGTTAGTGCTCTGGATTGCAGTTTAACTGATGAAGTCTGAGGATTTGTGTTTTGGGAGAAAGGGAAGGGCACTCTGCCTCCTACAGAGGGGAAAACAAACCTTTCCTATGCATCTCAGTTTCTCATTCTTAAGTATATTTGGCGGAAGGCATGACATCTACAAAATGGTAAAATATATATATAGTGATAAAGGAATGGGGAAATACTGCTGAAGAAGGAATTGCAACAGCACATGAGATCAGCTGTTCACCACGATTAACCCAGCACAGGGCCTGAAAAGCACACTTCAGACCCTGTCCTCTGCACGTCTTGCAGCAAATGGGAATCCAACAGCCCTGTTACCACAGACTGCCCTGGTCACACTATTCAGCAGCCGTGGTGCATGCCCTGTGCCATTTGTCCCATGCCTCAACCCAAGCGGCCCGTATGTGAGGTTATCTATCACGGGCCATTCACTAAGGTGACAGCAGCATGAAATCTGCTTTATGGTGTCTCTACAAATGCAAAGTCAGCTGTAACATGACTGTAGCAGTCACCTTGTAGCACCAGGTTCTCCATCTTCGGTTTTTCCATCTGTGAAATAGGTCTAATTGAAAAGGAAGTTCAATTCCCTTTGAATTGAAGGGAACATATATATTTCTAAGTAGGGGCCAAAATAGGAGAGAAAAACATAGAAAATTCAAGCAAATATCATCACTCAAAAAAGCCGATGTGGTACTGAAGCTCACTGCTGCGTTGTTCAGTGGAGATTACAACAGCCTTAGTCTGAAGCTGTCCTTCAGCTACCAGCACTGCTAAAGGACCACCTGAGCAAACCCCAATCACCCTGTTTCCTACAGCCACCCCCCCCCACCCTGACTGCTGCTCCAGGTGGCAAGCGTACTAACACTCCCTCAGGCATAGAGGCTCATGCCCTGGCAGAGTAAATAGCTTCTAAAGTGCTGCACACCCCTTCAGCACAGTCTGAACCAGTACATACATGGGGCAGAAAGCATCTTACCCCCAGTTAATGTATTGGAGAAGGGAACTAAGGGAGACAATTAAACTGTCAACTTTTTTTCCTAGTTTAAGATGAAAATCTGAATAAGTTGCACAGTCAGCTGTTGGCTTTTCTTTAAAAATTTCCTTACAAACTCTGGGGAAGTGCTACGCCAGCCGCCAGCTTCAGCAATTCAAATTTGATATAGTTAGGGGAACTGTACGTGCTTGTCCTAATGAATATTTTCCCTGAGTCAGGGGAACATAAGGAAATCCAAGAATTGCAGAGAATGAGGGAAAACAGATTTAATGGCTAAGCTGTAATTGTTTCAGGCTTCATATCCTAGAGAAAATAAATGGGTTTATGTCACTACTTCCCTTACAAAATGAAAGGTTCTTTACTTAAGGCCAATAGAAACTTTCAAAGTGAACTCTACCTGAACTACAGTAATTGTTTGTATGATGGTTAAAAAGATGCAATCTGGCATATTTTGAAATGTGCATGTAATTTAGATTAATTGCCCAGCATGCTGACCTTTTACAGCCTGCAGTGAGACTGTAGCTCTGCAGAAATACATAATACAGTGAGGCAGGAGAACCAAGTCCAGGGTTAGCCTAACAGTGACTTGAGCTTTCCAGCACGTGCAGGTACTACTCATGACAACAAATTTCCTTGGTCCTGACTTCAAGATCTGTCACTACTCATCATTCTCGAACGAGTCATTTCAGCAGAAGGCTCTGACAGGAGCTGTTTGGTCCATTCTCACAGAAGGAACTGTAATAATGAGTCACATCAAACAGAATAAAAATGAAAGCAATTGACATAAAACAGGTTCTACAGATCTCACTTCAAAAACCGGTAGGGCTGAATCCTCATACTCTGTAAGCAGGCTCCACTGAAGTCAATAAACTCAACAATTTATTTAAGCTGACAACTGCCCCATTGAATTTAATGTGAAATTATCTCCTTTCTATAGATTTTCTCTACTACTTATAATTATAGTTCTCTCTGGAATTTTACAGGATGATTCAATGATCAACCTCCTCCTTCAGACCTTCTCATAGAAATTGTTCAGCCCATAATTTTGGAAGGCAAATAAACGTGAGACATTCAGAGCAGCTGTCAGACTAATCACAACCCAAAAGTCACTATTTATTACTATATAATGCTCAAAAGCTGCCATTCACAGCCAAAAGTTCCTTCCAGTAAATACAGGGGCCAACAGGAACTGAGAGAATGGCACTGACCATCAGGGAGATACATCTGGGTGCAGGAGTGTCCTTGTGTGGCTCAAAGAGCACAATCTACAGTTCACACTTCATCCCCTTTCAACACCAGCCAGATGTGTACAGCAAGTGTTTAAAAGTTAGGAAGAAATATATCAGCAATCTCTAACAGATACCCAAACACATTCAGAGCTGAAGAAAAGTTCGGAGTTTTCTGACCATATTGTTTTAACTGGGACAGAAAATCTTTTCCCCATTTGTCTATACATGAAAAGTAATTTCTTCAGAGATGGAGAAAAGTAAGTTTTAGGGTAGAACCTTATGTTACATCACTTGAATTACACTGATCAATTCAAAGAAAAGACTTTATTAAAACAAAATGGCAGAATTAGTTTTTAAATGATACTGCAAAACCTACATAGAAAGCAGACCCACCAGCACTGTGAGAAGTAAAAACTGTCTCTTTCAGTGAAGTTGCAGATTAATTTTTCGTAAATTTAAGCAGTATTTCTCAAGCTAGTGGGAGTTGCTTTGCAAAGAACTTCAGTGCATTTAAAACACTCTTAAAGACATTAACCTCCCACATTTTATGTTACAGTGTTCCCTAGGTAACCTTGGGGCAGAAACACCTCAATTCCACGGTACACATTCCCCTGAGATGCTGTTACGAAGCCCATCACCCCAAGACAGCAATAAGGTTCAGAGAGCATCTTCCCTTTGTGTCACACCCTCATAACATCAGTAATATTAATCCACCTTTCCTCCAAGTAGAGCAGAATCCTCCTGTTATGAGTAGTTTGACACGCACACAAAAAAAAAAAAATGTTAAAAGAGCACATATAACTTAAAAAATAAACAAACCCTTCAGCAAGCCAAGGATAATTGTGTAGGCAGATGAAGATCGATGGTAAATCCCAGGGTACTGTAGTAATTAAAAAGAAACAAACAGGAGATAAAAATAGAACTTAAGCAAAATATTTTCCCAGAAGGATGAGAGAATAGTCAAGCACCCTATCAAAAACAGCAGGAGAAGAACAAATTTCTTTCTATTTTAAGTAAAATGAGATTCATTCCCTCATAGAAAGCAGACTGCAACCTCCAATTAAACCAATTATCACAACCAGACTAAATTCCAATTTGAGATATGCAAATACTCATGATTATTGGAAAAGTTCAGACATCCAACCTTTGATTCTGCAAGACTTGTCGGTTCGACCCCTGCAACGTACACCAGTCACACCCTCCTCCATCACCTAAAGCACCAGGAGGATCTTGGTGCTAAATGCCTCAGCCCAGCTCCCACACTTTAGTTATTGAACACAAAATCAGAACATAAGTTCAAGTATCTTCTACTTAAGTGATAGTCCTTTGAAAATGAGAGGGGATGTATCCGGGCACATCATCAAAACACACAAATAAGCTGGAAAACTCACTTCAATTTTCTATACTTTGGCAAGTACAGAAGGTGATACAAGAACTCAATAACTAATGTAACGGGCATGTAAAATACAGACCCACAGAAGGAAACTCCTGCACAGTCCATTAACAATCCTTGTGCATACGATCTTTGTTTTGCCTTTTGGGAGTAGACTCAATTTAATTTCAAGTGCAAAATTCAGAAAGTGGAGGGGATAAAACAAAAAGGAAATTAGTTTGCAGTTCTTTTTACTTTTATGTATAATTTCTGATATTTCATTATAGATACAATGCTCTGTGCCATTTTACTCAAATGGCTTTCATTAACAATGCACAGAGTAATTCACAGTCTTAAAATATGCTAAATTGTAGCTAAGTTTATAAAAGCAGAGTGGTTTATTTCTTCAGAAACTATGCATCATGTCCAAAAAAAGTCATGCTTAACACGGGGAGGGACAGATGAGGTCAGCATCTATGGTAGCCACCATTAGGCTGTTGTGCTCTATCTGCATTTAGACTAATATTGGTCTGGGTAAGCTGTAGTTATTACTGTTCTATATCTTAAGAGTAAATAAGACTCCTCAAGAAATCTCTGTTAAACAGCTGTGCCAAAATCATGGCATCCCAGCCACCTCAGATGCACCATAATTCAATTTTACATATTGATAGTATCTTTTCTTTCTGGCCGCTCTAAGTTATACATCAAATGCACCATAGAGCTGAGGCAGAGTGTGAACAGCAACAGAGGGCTCCAGACCACCATAAGGTAAAAGACATTTAGGAGAGCAGCAGCAGCACCAACTGTAATTCACAATCAAACACCTTAATACCCAGCGTTATCATGCTCTGGACCGAAAAATGTGTTCAATATTTACAGCTTCTCTTTAATAAGGTCAAGGCTCTGAAATGAGCCAAACCTACCTCCTGCTTAGCTGGCCCTGAGTTTGCTACAGTGTTTTTTAGACTCATAGCTACTAACAAAGTCTTGAAAAGTACAACCCTTACTGAGGTCAATGAGCATAGGAATACTGACTTCTTATTCCCTAGTTCCACAGGATATAGGAGGGTTTTGCATCCAATGTGTATCAACAACAGGAGTAGCTCTTGGCCACCACTTTAACGATAAAATACTTTGTGCTTTTTATGCGTTATTATTAGAACTAATGTTCTCAAATTCCTCTCAAATCACTTTGACCAAAAATGGGTTTGTGATTGCAAAATGGGGGTAATGAGAACTGTTTTATCCTAAATGTGAAAAAATACCAGCGATCAAGCATAAATTGTTTCAGAATTGATGGAGGGCAGCTTTGCATAAGCATTGCTGAAAAGCCCAATCACCCGTGTTACAAAGAGCCAGCTGGTGAGCTCGGGGGTGGCATTTCTCAGGAGGGCTCAGTGCCCTGCTGAGGCTTACAGCAGTCCTGTCATCCATGAACTTCTCTTGGATTTTAGCTATAGCCTTGGATAGCAAGGCCAGAACCCCAGAGAGAGGTAAAAAGGTATTTAAAGAAGTTAGGTGTTCAAGTCAGCAGGATCTGACTTATTTTAGTCCTCAGGGTCTACCTGACATCACATTCCCAGCCTCTAACAATTGTCTTTGGGAACTTAGCAAGGAGGAGATATCCCAGAGGAAGCTCATGCAGTGATTGAAACGACTCACAATTGGAGGCTAGACTTTTACAAACATGGACCAAGTTTTAGCTGTTGCACATTTTCATTTTTTTTACTAATTGTTATTACAAAATAATGATGCTATAAACAACCTGGGATTAATGGACATACTCAAGCACCTCCTGGAATGTGAAACAAAGGTAAAAGTAATCTCAGGCTCCAAAAGTTGAAGTAACCTATGGAATCAGGAGAAACTAATGCTGGTTACATGACAGCTTACTGCCAGACTTGTTTTACTCCTCACTGCATATATCGGCTTCTTCAAGAACCAAGTCAGTAACATTCTGATCAAATATAGCCATTTCCATGTCCTGTCGATGATAATGGTCCACAGAAACCCTCCAGCAAATTATAGGTTAATTCACTTGAATACATGAACAGAGTTTTCTCTAGCTTCAGAAGAACTGAAAACTCAAATCACTGAGCGGATGGTATATACTTTTATTTCTTACCATACAATTGTGTCATTTTACCCTGGGTTATTTAGGGTATTAAGATTCAAAACAAGTCTGGAAAAAATACTACACCAATCCACACTGTGTGACTGCCAGAGCCAGATACCTTTTCTGAAACTAACATTCTCTAGCCCAAAAGAACCACTTTAAACCTCGGTGTAATATTTACTGTAATCTTTATAACACACTTGTATCCTTGTCAAAGGATGTAGCTATGTATGAACTTGGCAACGTAAAAAATTGGAGTAACATAGGGCTATATTAAATTATGCATAATACAAGAGCAAGTGGCAGATGGTATTGTAGAGTATGCCGAGATACTGGTATTTATACAATAAGCATTAAAATAAACATGTCTAGATAAATGAGGTTATTTGCAGGTGTGACGCACCTAACAGTGAAATAAATATTTATTTTCAGGTTGTATGCATGATGCACAGGTTATTTTAGAGGCTGCATCTGTCAGATTGCAAGATTGATGTGATGCAGAAATGCAGACACTAGTAAAGGGAGCTCACAGCAGCATGTAAAGGAGAGAGACACGAGCGTAAAGAGACAAAGGCTTCATAAAACAACAGCATGGAACAAAAAAGCTCTCTTGACATCAGGGAAAACAGGAGGGACAAAGGGAGGTGGCAAAACGCTTCAAAATGCTTGAAAAATGAGATTGGGAAGTTAAAAGGGACATGTCTTGGAAAAAAAAAAGACTGCAAGATGTAAAAGCAGCTGCTACGGAATGTGACAGCCACCTAGGAGAGAGGGGAAGACCTGAGGCTCCTGTTTCGCATCTCCCTCACTGCGCTTTTACTAATGAACATCTCAAAGTACCAGCAAAACTCAAAGACAGGAAAAGCTGTAACAAATCAGACCAGTGTCCCCCTCCTCCAGCACTCTTCAGGTCATCTATTCGGGCTTGCACTTAACCCTGGTGCTGAAGGGAGCAGCTGAGGGGTGGGTCTCTTCCACTGCCTTAATAAAAAAAGATGTATACAAAAACACAGTGCAAACAGCAGAGCACAGCATGGTCTTAAACTAACCTGGCAACGCTTCCCAGGGCATGTCAACAGGTGTTTGACCTTAAAATCTGTTGTCCAAATAGATGTCTATGTCCCTCTGGTTATAAAGGGAGGTAAAGATGCACTCAGAAAACTTCCATATTTTTGTGACAGGCAGCAGGAGCAGAGCTGTAGGAGGAGAAAAGGAGGAGACAGGTCACATTATATTCTGTCAGGTTTTGCTTGACAGAAATTCAAATAATCACATGGGAATAAAAGGAAGTGTTGGAGGTGAGTGGCAGGCAGTTAAAACTGGGTGGAGATAATGCAGACTTGGATCATACAGAATAATAATGATGGAGGAGGAATGCAAATATCACAGCTTCCGAATGGAAAGTTCCCCTCTGGAGTGCTCCAGACACACTAACAACTCTGCATGTTTGAACAGTTGTCCAGCCTTTCATCACTGTGTGATAATGTCAGTGCTTAATTTACCAGGCATGTAGCTCAGACCCTTTGGGTACCAATGGAGGTAAAGTGTCTATGCACAAATTAAGCTTTTTCTTCTCCTTTAAAAACATCAGAAATAAAATGAATTTAAAGTCTCGTTCCACTGGTTCATTTAGAAGATCCTCAAATAGTCTGTTCCAACTCCACAGCAATTCTATAAACCAAAATGAATAGCACAAATCCAGCAAATATATCTCCTGCCAAGATGCGCTCTCCTGTTTTAAAATCTTTTATAGCATCTAATGTATTTATTTGCATCAAGAGGGCATTACGCCAGTTAACATCTGTGTTCTCTAGAGTTGGTAATTCTGCCTACCATAACCAGTCATCAATTCTGCATGAAAATACACAACTGTCTTCCCACTACAGATTCTATGTGCTGCTCAATTTTTTCCATGCACATTTAGAGAAATGTTTAGTGAAACACTTCTGCATAAAAAGACAGATGGGAAGGAAAGATTCAAATGTATTTGGGTGCCCTGCCCCCACCTGGGGATGTCATTTATGGGCCTTTGGATTCAGATCAGATATTCCACTATGAAAAAATTAAAGACCAAATCTGCTAATATATATTGATATGACTCCTTTGAAATAAAGAGAAATTTTCCCAGAGGTCCACCAGCTAAAGATTTGGTCCTGAAATGCTGGGGCATTTCACAGCATGTAAATTAAGTAAAGGCACATATACTATAGCATGGATTAAATGACCTCAGCTAATGATAAAATCAAAGCAGGTATCTCCTCCCAAAAGGCGGTCATAACAAATTCTACCAAAAGGAAGGAATTTTCCCCAATTTAAAGTAGATGGTGCTAGAATTATAAACACATTTAGTCTCTCTTCAAATTTTGGTGCCTTAATACCTTTCAGAATCTAGCACTAAATGACCAGGAAAAGAAACCCATCCTTTGCTTATGAAAAATTATATAGGAAAATCAAAGTCATAGAAGAGAAAGAGAAGAGTTGAAATTTGGGCCAAGGTCATGAGCAACCGGGTGGATCAAAGGTAAACCACGTGCCAAGCAAAATGATGGAATTTATTGTAATACAATGGAAGTGCCAATATTGTTTCCAGCTTCACCACAAACTTTCCTTCCTCAGCTGACACTCCTGCCAGCCTGACCAACCCCAGGGTGCAGCTGCACAGCGCTAACTGGCAACATCCTTAAAGTCTCCAAGCCAAAACTCTGCCTAGAGCACCTAAATCTCTAACTCTCGGCCCTAAAATTCAGTTACTGCAATGACTGGCTTGTCAACATCTACATCCTCTGGACATATGGTCCTCTGATTTTACAAAGAAAGCTTGTGCTTGTAAAAGCACACCTTCTAAAAAATTACATTGCCATTAGAAATCTATCCAAGAACTCCGTTTTTATGCATGCAGCCATTAAATGGAACCTACTAGTCCAACAGCATGGTCTGGTGACTATCCTATTGGTTAGTGAACTAACCATTGCCTCAATGACAGGTAGTTCATACTGGCCTCATGCAGATAGCCCGTGGGGTATTAGCAGAAGGATGGCTGTCCGCTTTTCACCGCTGCAGTCAGTGCTTACAGTGTACATTTTATTGTGTGAATGTTTCCCCAAGACCCTTTATGACTGCATGGTTGGGATCTACACTTTGGTTTCTGCACAGCTTCAGTTGTACAAGAAAATAGCTGTAAACACATCAGCAATTAGGACAAGAGATTTCGGAGGAAGCGCCGCGTGCTCTGAATATCCAGAGAAGAAGAAACTTCTTTGAGTGATGAGGTCAACAGCATGCCCAGCTTCTCATCAGGAAAACACATAACAGTTTTTACTACTTCTTGAGAGGTTTGTGAGCCAAATTATAGTTCCTGCATTATTGTCAAACACAGTACTCAGGTTCCCAGTTTATTTGTTAGAGGCAGCCATTTTATCTATTGCGGTTACTGTTCTTTCTTTTTTCCTTCAGATTTCTCCTTGGCTCAGTGTTTTCTCTTGAAATTGTTCATATTTTGGACAAGAAAACAGATTTATTTTCTGTTATATGCTTTCAATTGGTGATATCAGAAAGCAAATAGAAGAATGTGATATAGATTTCAGGTTACATGTAGGAGCCAGTTTTGTAGGATTAATGTCTCAATTAAATGGAAGTATAACTTCAATATTCTTCTTAAAAATGTGTGTATCAAATCACTGTCTTCCTCCCTCCTGGCAAACATTTTAGTTATTTTACAGACCAGTGGATTTCTGAGAGTCACGTCTTTTTCTGTCTCAATCACAACAAGGTAGACTTAATTTTCAAGCTTGTATACATACAGGTTTCTTGCAGGAAGATTTATGGCAGTACATCTTCAGTCAATACATTAAAGAAACAGGACTTTCACACTAGCTATGACTCTAAACTACTCTCTACCTCACTGTTCAGATTATTAACCCGATTTTTTTGTCCAGAAGTCACCACCTTACAGGAAGTCTTTATAGATAGTTCTCTAACAGAGGGCTAAGGGGGAACCATTCAGCTAAGACACCTTTCACTTCCCCAGTCTCAACATAAATACTGAAAATGGTTCCAGTTTGGTTTCCTGTATTTAAACCAGGAAAAGCCACACTTCTACATTTACACAAAATGGCTTATGCTGAGGTTTTGGGGGTTCTCACTGCATGACACAAGAACCAAAAGCTAATGAGCAAATTCCAAGTAGGTGAGAAATCCTTCAGGTTTTTTCCTCCCACTCTCTAAACATTGAACTACAGCAGTCAGAGACTTTTTAAAGGGAGAAGCATTGTACTGTTGCTGTGTATTCCAGCATGAATATAGCACTAGCCAGAATGAAGGAACCACATGCTAATCTTCCATGATTCTAAGAAACTCTCCCACACACCTGAGTCATGGTCAAGCTGTTTAGCCTAAACATATTGTGATTAATCCAAGTAGCAAGTAAAATTGTTCTTCTCAGCCAGGATATTTTGATTCCACCTATAATCACTCCAGTTATCCCAGACCTGAACACAAGGAGAAATGGTCTAGTCAGAACCATCTGAGTAGTTCTGATAGTTCTGTATTAGTGCTCTGTCCCAGTGTAGGAAAAACCCCAGTTTCTCCTGTTTGGGAGGTTTGTTTTAAACTGACCAACTGGACTATTCCCCTCCCATGTCATGTTTAGCACCTCTCGTTGGTTCTAAAAGTTTCTGGTGAGCATTCCTGTCCCTTTCAGAGGGGCATATCACCCCCGCCTCGATGGTGTCCCATACCCCGTGCTCTTTGCGCTCCAAGGGGCATCGCGGGCTTGCAGCTTCTCTCCGGGAAAAGGCTTCCAGGCTCGCGGTTTGGCTCCAGGGACCCTACAGGGTGTGTTCCCCCAACTCAAACCCTACAGAGGAACTCACCTGCCCGCCTGTGGCTACTGCTCCCCACGCTGCCGGAGCGGAGACATCGCCGTGGAAACCCCCGCGCGGCCTAGGACAGACCCCCCCGCCACTGGAGACACCGCGCCTCAGGGCTGCCCTTTCCCTGCCGCTAACGCCGCCGCTTTTGCTGCCGTTTGCTTCAACCTGCACGGCCAGACCGGTGGGACAGCGCTGCCCGCAGTTCGCGTGCGGGATCCCGGCATTTGTAACAGCCGTGACTCCTTTGTTCCGCTCCGCGAGCGACCACGTGGCCGGCGCCACCTTGGACACTCCTCGGTGTCGTTCCCTTCCCTCACCCGCGTCTAACCCTCGCTGCTCCATCCCGTACAAACCCGCCAATATTGCATTGGTTTTTCTGTATGTAATATTTCATTCTAGTGTTATTAAACTTTGTTTCAGTTTTCCAAACGTTCAGAGGTCTCACAAATTCTTCCTTTCCGCATCTCTGCTGTAACTCTTTCTCTCCCGGCGCAGGGGAGAGGGGTTTAAGGTAGCAGAGGGCTCGTCCCCGGGACTGGCTCACCTCGGCCAGCCGCTGACGTGCTCTGATATTTTTTGGCAGAAACTAGTCTGTTGTAATCAGACTTACTTCTTCACAACAGAGAGAAACAACAGGCACTGCCTTTGCCCCTACAACTGGAGGTAAAAGCCCTTGATAACATTTGATTTTCTGCCTCAGACCTCCAGATTCTCCAGGTTGTCCCTAAACACAGAAGTTCTACTGCTCATTTCATAATTGAACATTTCAGCATTACAGCTTACCATTTGAATGGTAATGAAGGGTTTTATCGTCTTTTGAATGCTCCTTTATTTAAACACGTTTTGTTGTTGTGCAAACGGGCTGCCACACTACAAACAGCTCCGTTCGGCAGATGCTGCAGGTGTCGCTGGTTCGTATGTCTGCACACAAGAACAGAGGAATGCACTGGTGCGAGTGTCCCTGTTGGTCTGTTTTTATCATCAGTACCATCTTTACAGTTTACGTTGGCCACCATCAACTCTCGCCATATTCACACCAGACAATATAGGAACAGCACACATTCCAAACGCTGGCCACAGTCGGAGTAATACAAACTGAAAGCGTTTACTTCTCCAACTTCACACTCCAACATATGGAGAAAATAGGAGCTACAGTCAAATTCTTGAATTATATTACTCTATTAGAAAATCAAGGAAGTTTTTTTGTGCATCTGTAGGTGTGAAGATCACGTATTCTACCAAAAGCAACAGAGCGTGATAGAGGTTCATTGTGCTTTAGTGAAAAGGTCATTAGACATTTGAAATAGTAATTACCTGCATCTATTCACTACACCCTGTGACATGCTTAATAGGAGAATTCTTTATCATGCCTCTTAGTATCTTTCACAGACATTGTTACAAGGAACATAGGAACTTATTTTTTCTATTTTACATTTTGAAATAAATTACTGTATAATACTTCGGAGTGGTCATCTTTCTTTTATGATCTTTGAATAAGAAAGTGCAATGCCCAGGAACAAAAATATTGACAAATATTAGACATTTCCGTAAAGAATTATTAATTAAACCCCAGAACATTGCAGTGAATTAAAATATCCGTTGCTAAGTTCTGTATTTTAGCAATAGGAGACAGCAGCAGTCGGCCAAGAGTTACCCAAGGCAGAGATATTGCATGATGCTCAGGCCATGATGGGTTGTTTCATAAAAACAAGAACAGACTATGAACAGCAGCAGCACCAGCCTGGCTGCACTTACTTTTTTTTGTCCCTGAGAAGACACTTAATAAAGTTTAATCATCCAAGATTGTCAAACCCAGGGTTGCCTTACAAAAGGTCCCCTCACTGAAGAGATGTGGCATGTTTTTTAAAATTACAGTCTTTGTACTTCACATTTCAAGTGCCTTTTGCTTTTTTCTTTTTTGTACCTTTAGTATAAGCCAAAAATATTTTTAATAGTGATTGCCATGGCAATAAGTAAGCTAAGCTCTCAATATTTGAACTACCAACTAATGCTTGACAGTTCAATATTGTGCACTGACTCTGATTTATTTATTACATCCAGTTTAACACAACAAACTCCACACAAGACTGAGGTTCATCATGGTTCCACATGGGGCAGCACAGCAGGGAGTTTGGATCCAGCTGGGAAGGGAACAAGGGCATGTGAAGTGCAAATAATTTCTTGAAAACAGCAATCCTATACTTTAATATACGGGAACACAGCCACAACAGCTTCTGCTTTCAGCCAGGGGACTGAGTGGATATAGAGGAATCACTCTGTATTCTTTCCATGGGCATCTCTACCCAGTCCTCCTGCTTTGCCTTTTTCTCCAGCATGAAGCCTGTTTTACCTGCATTTTTGCAGAGGCAATAAATCCAACCCTAAGAGGCACGAGTCTTTGGAAGTAAACTCAAGTGTACTGAAAATGCCTCCATGCCTTTGGTGAGGTATCGAGAAAATGATCTTTCATTGATATCAAAAGAAAACAGTTATTAATGAGGCATTAGGAGCCATTTTATATCTGTGCTTTGTTTTTAGTAAAGAAATAGATTATTTCTTTACAAATCACCTGGGAGTTTGGTTTATGCTTGATTACAGGGGACATAAAAGATAGCTGATTAACAAAACTTTCAACAGTTGTTCCTGCTTGAGTTGCAATATAAAGGGCAAGGAGCCTGATTTTACAGACCCTAAAACACGAAAAGGACTCAAAATCCAATATACAGCTTTTTGTTGTTGCTTGCTTCAATAAATCTACATTTTATTTTCTCTGCAGGGCACAAGTTTATGTTCCAAACAACATCCATTTTGAAGATACACTCATGAGCAATGCAGTATAATTTTTTTGAGAAGTGCTGCAGGATTTCTGACTCCTATGGAGTAGGAGTAACAGAATAATATAAAGATTACAGCTTAAAACATAAGTACAGCAGAATATATTTGCCCTTGCCTTCTGTAACAGACAGTGCTTTGGTATAGAGCTGCACTGGTAGAAAATGCATAGCCTTCTCAAATCTGTAAGCAAAATATCGATACTGTACAGGTGTATATCATGCGGCATACCAGGAGCAGGTGAATAGGCCTGACTCTGAAGCTACACGTAACTACTTACCTGTAGTTTGTAGTTTTTCACTGACTCCTAGTTTTGCATCTCTATAACTTTCCTGAAATCAGAACCCTAGCTCATCATACTGCACATTACCGCTAGGACCTGTTACCACAGCTTGATCCTTCATTAAGGTGTCAATATTCATCCCAGCACTCTTCACTCCAGAATCCCCAATTAAATTACTGCTTTAATTGCCTCCTATCACTGACAGATAGGCAAGTGCATGTGTCTACTCCACAGCAGCAACTGAAAGTACTTGCCTTGGTGCAGAATTACAGGACAGATTTAAATGTTCATTCTTTATGCTTAAGAAATGTCCATAAATCACTGATTCAGCACAGTCATCTCCAAGTGGCAGGGATTTTTTTTTCTTTTCCAAGCAGTGATTCACATTTGTACTTGCCTGTGGCGTAATTTAAGAGTTATAGTCCTTTCTGCTTTCCAATCCCTACCAGTATTCTGAGACTGGTAATACAATAAGTATTTCGCTCAAAATAGAGGGACTTTAAGTGGTCATCCATATTTTGAGTGTCTGGGAATCCCTTTTATATTTTGATGTACATTCAAGAATAAGGACAGGGATTGGCACTGACACACCAAAGGTAGGAGGCCGATTTCTCTTAAGTTGCCTCGTAAATAAAGTTATTGTTTTACCTGGACTAAGCCTCACCCTTCATTGCACATACAGAACAAGACCAACTCAAAATGATCGGGCTCACCAGCAGACACAGGTACCTGGTTAAAAAAATATACTAGATCGAATTTAAACTGTGCTGAAGTGGTTTATAGTTCCAGCTAAGTTAAGAACTGACATTTTAATGGCACATTTGAGGAATTTATATAGACAAGTCATACGACCCTAACGTGATAGCTTAAGTGTAGCCCTCAGTAAGTCAGCCGAGACCCCAAGGGTTCAGGCAAAATCATAACTCACTTTAGTCTTCAAGCCATTAAAATTCAGCTAGACTGTGAAGTTGACAGCTGTTTACTGTAAGGTTACCTCCTGCCTGCCAAATAATAGGGCTGCTTTTGGCACCCTTCCACCCTTGTAGTTAAGAAAAAGGCTTCCTTGTAGCCAGAAAGGAGCTAAGATGTGACATTCCTCAAGCTGGAAATATGTGCATCTTTAAATAGGCTCAAACAAGAGTGAACTGGTCCATCACCTTACTTCAGATCTTTTCAAAGTAAATGTTATCACAACATTTGAGTGGAATAAAAATGCCGAACTAGAGTTCAGCCTATTAATACAAGAAGACCCGTGAGAATACTAAGAGTAATGGCACACACTCTCCCAGAGCATCCCAGCTCATGCCTTTCTCAGCTTGCCCACATTGCTGTGGGAAGACGAGGCTTCCTGCCTCTCTCCCTTAGCTACAAACAAAAATAAATACTTTCTCCTTTGTCATGTGAAAAAACGAGCTACCAAGAAGATGCATATTAATGATGTAAAAAGACAACTGTCTTGTCAAGGTCAAAAAACAGTGCAGAAAAGTCAGCAAAATCCTCTTATTAGAGCTCCAAGCCCTCTTTCTAATGGTTTTGTACTTCCATATTTTACCATTTCTACAACCACTCTCAAGACTGTTAAAAACATTTTGCATTACACCAGTATTAGCTAATAAATACAGTGGGGAACACAATGACTTCCTTTCTGGCTTCCTAACTCTCCCATGTGCTCTCTACTGCAAGCCTATGAGTTTTCACTCCCTGCCACAAAGCTTGTGCACCTCATCAAAAAGGACAGACCCTCCTCATTTTCCTTCATAGTCAAAAACTCACACTCAAAGGTAGTTTTAAGCCTGTCAGCACTCATGAAAACAACAGAAATCTTTCATTTTTCAGCCACTCTATGAAAGGAAATAATCCTACAACTTCTTCCTCCTGTTATATTTTTAAAGAAAATAAAGAGATATCTATTCATTTTTCTCAAAAACACAGAGCAGGTACTTACTCGCAACAGCAGAGCTGGACTTCTGATCCTCACCAGGAGAGCTGCCAGTCCACTACCCCAGCTGACTCAGGTGCTCAACCTTAATGGGGGAATCCCACCACACCTCTCCTTTTAAAGTCTACTGTTAATTAGTGCTAAATAGCTTTTCATGCACCTGCCTTGCTTGGGTCTTAGGCTCTAGGTAAGAGACCCCAAGTCCCCAACTCAGTGTGGGAGTTGGCCGTAGTGAACAGCAACTGCTGTGTGGGTCTTTGAGGCACTGACTGGGAGGCAGCAGAGTGCCTACTGATATTGTCGTTTTCTTTTGAAAATCTTATCTACGTGCTTTGAACAACACCAAGTGTGAGCAAAACTGGAATGCGAGTAAGATACTCTTCGTGAACACAAACAGCCCTTTCCTGAGTGGGTCATTAGGGAATTGTTTCCATCTTACAACAAGCTGCAGAGCAGATATTTGTACAGTCATGTCATGGAGACACTAAGCTCAGGCTTAGTGCTGGAGCTAGTGCGGCTCTAACACCCCAGGCTCAAGAGGAGCTTGCTGATCGCAGTAGTCCTGAGTGCTGCATGCCATCGCATCCCTCCCCATATTATCCAGTGAATTTTGCTAGTCTGGGCTGATACCCTCTTTCTCTTCAGCAGCCATCAATGGTCCATTCTTGTGTTCCCAAGAAAAAAGCAATCCACACCCTCGATGGGCCTTAGGATCAACTGTAATTCCCATTTATTTTACTTGTCTTACTCATTATTATTTACCGTGCCTTCCTTGGCTTTTGTATTGTTAGTTCCTCTGTTTTCCATGACTAAGATGGATGTTGAATTCTTTGCAAATGGGACTCTTCAACAGATGGCTGTTCAGTTCATGCTCTATTGGATTGATTGTTTGGTCTTTTTATAATGAGATTTTTCTGGTGCTTTGTATTATTTTAATGAATCCTTATTAATGGATGGGGCTAAACAAACAAGGCTTTCCTCAAGTGTAATGGCTTGAAACAGTTAAGAGCATGTCTTATATAACAGTAGTTAAAACCATCTTGGACTGAAAAACCATCTTCAGATTGTCCTTGAGCGTGTGCAGGAAATTGTTTTGGATGCCATTATTTTTAAACACTTAATTAATTTTCTTCAAACCAAGATTATTTTCTTCCTCTAATGAGCAATATAAAACCTGTCAGTCTGAGGCTTCTATATTTACAATTTTTTTGAATTATGCAAGTCCAGAATTTAAAATAGAACATATGGAGGTTCATCGACTCGGTTCAAAAATGGCAGAACTAATTCCATAGAAAAATTTATCAGAAAACACTGACTTTGAAGCCAAGTGGATCGTGGAAAATTTTAGCAAAAAGTATATTTTGAGAAGGTATGAGTTGCTTAAAACACTGTGTTGCATCTTAATCTTAACTTTAGCATTTGCTATCAAGAATGCTATAATAACATTATAATTATCTATAATATCAGAGAATTTTCTGTTCATCCTACTTAAAGGTAATGCAGTGTGAGTCACTAGAAATTATGAAACTGAATTGCCATTTTAATTTCAGGATATCATTACCTCTACTTGCACGACCCAGATAGACCTAGCTGGGAAGCAAGTTTTCTTATATATATATTTATATACATGTGTGTATTTTACATAGACCTTTGGAAAAACAGACTCAATGAAATTTCACATCCCTGATCTTTGGGGTACTATGGTGCTGGACACTGAGATGAAGTTACTCTGTGATGCTTCTCTTCCCATCTGTTATTTCTCTCCCTGATTCTTGGCAGTTTTTCCAACTGACAACTCAGTGCTGAAGGTCTGAATCCAGCGATCTGAGTGGGTGATATCTATCAATCTTGTGCCACACGTATGCAATATTGCTAGGCAACAGGTAGCAGCATGACACCCACATTCTGCAATTTCCTTTTGGTGACTGAGACTTTTACTATATTAATTATACTGAACTTTATTTCATGTATTTCAGGCGTTAACTTCTGTGGAAAATATTTTTAAAAACTCTTTGAGCTAAGATTACTTTCTGTTGCATATTGAATGAACAAATATTGGCAACTGATAAAGTCATAATTCTAACAATTGCTAGATATGAATGTGGTGCATGAAACTTAAAATTGCAGATAAGTGGGATATCAGATTATGCTGTGTTGAAGATAACTATGCTACAAGGAAAAATTTTTACAAGGGCTTCAAAACATAAAAGACATAAAAATATAAAATGAGGGGATAACTAGGGAGGAAGGTCCTTTTTTCTCTACTTGCTTTCTCTGCTCTTTTTTTTTTTTTCCTTTTCCTGGCTTGTCTTTTTCAGTGGTGAGGATGCTACAGAGGGACTAAGCTACAGATTTACTTTCATGCCCCACTGCAGATTTCTCGTGTGACCACAGGCAGACGAGGCTGTATTATACACCAGAGAGAAGGCAAGTGAGCTGCACTCACTTTACTCCTCTTGAATTAGCCTAGCTTAGGAAAAATAGCCAGCCCTTCAGCATTATTACACCCTTGCAGGTAATGTATTTTTCTATGGATCTGGGATTTCTCAAAGATGTGTTCCACAGTTATTTAAGCTGCAATAAACTGGGTCATTCTACACATTTAATTTTGAAATAATTTGCCTGTCCTTTCTGAATACACAAAGGAGAACCCTAGAAAGTGCTCAAATGGAGCTAGTCTATTTGTTGTAAAGTGCTTGTGTTAGCCACTGATGAGTGATAGTAAGTTCAGCTTTAGTTCACACCCTCTGAGAAACCAGCCAAATCAAATTAACGGCAGCAGCATACTCATATTCAAAGTTTTGCCAGCAGACAGAACATTATTTGAGGCAGCCCTTGAAGTACAACCCAAACTATCTTTGCAGCAAGGCAAGGCTCTTTAAAGGTACATTCAAATGATCATGGGTGATCATGAACAATCAAATAGCCATTACTTGCAGAGCTACCACTGGTTTCTCTGTCTTGGCTGCACACAAGTAATCCAGTATGCCAGTATCATTTATGAGAACTTGAAGGTAGCCCTAATCAGCTTGGGCTGATTTGGGTTCTCACCTGTATCACTTTATCTCCTGCAGAGTTTGTGAGCTGCTCATAACCTGTGTGTGCATGTACATAGCTCCTCGATACATGCAAATGCCATATCAAGACAGATAATTCCTTAAATAGCAACTTAATATTTGCTATGTTAAGATGCGTGGGAAGAGGGAAGAACAGTCCAAATCTTTATGCAATTTTTGATCAACAAGACAAGTACACCTATATGCTGTACATGAAGTCTCTTTTAAGTGTGTCCATGGGATACTGAGTCTTAGCATTGTCCATTGTACAGGCATGACCAGCAGTTACATGTTTATCTGAGAGATATTTGCTGTTGTTACTCATCAGATTTTATGTTCAGGTTATATCTATGACTGGAATGTACTTTCTGTACAGAAATTTTATCTATATACCAATGGAATGATTTCAAGAATTTGAAAGGCATGAAGCATTTTTTCTTCTCCTGCCTGCAGCTGTCCTCTCCTGACATTGGCTCAACACTGCAAGAGGAAGCAAATTCCAAACTTGAAAAGCAGACCTAAACCAGACAGGAAAACTGTTGTACATAGCTGTGAGGTATATCAGGAGGAAAAGAAGAGAACGGTTGCTTCAGAAGATATTTTTCCTCTCATTTAGACTTAAAAAACACTGCTGGGATAGTAGCAGATGGGCAGCTTTGTTTGAATGCGTTAAGTTCTGGTTGACAGGTGGGCTCCAGAAGGAAAGTCCAAGTGGACACACCGTCTACTGGCTCAGAGTAGCAGGTCAGGAGACAGTCTGAATCTCCTTTGCTAGACAGCAGCCTGGATGAAGTGGTGTGTGAGATACTTATTACACATCCAGCTGTAATGAATGAGGTTGGAGAACAAGCTCTTCCGTTACCAAACACACCTTTTTAAGACTGAATCCCACTGGCTCAGGGGAAGAAATGCAGGCTGACAAACACACATAAAAATCTGGATGCGGTTTTGATTAGTTTGCTCCCGGTTGCTGCACATTTTTGTGCCAAACGTGAGCCCTGTAAGAGCAGAAAAGCCTGCCATGTTTGCAAATACCTGTTGGTAGTCAAATAGGAGCATAACTTTGAGATTCAGAATTTATCACTGAAAAGTTCTGTTGTTTAAGCAACAGGGTGGATTCAGTTGCCTCGTTAGTATTCGGACTTTTGTAATTTCTGCTAAGAATTTAACAAGCGACATCAAAAGCTTTAGCTTAGGGAATTCATAAGCAGGGATATGATTAATACAATTTCAGATGTGTTTGTAGAAGACACAGAACTTGCTGTGGGAACTGATAATTTAATTAGATTCTGGTTTATGTGATTCATATATCTAACATTCTGAGTACTATATTAAAAAATAAATACAACTTAATTATTTCATAGGGCATTGCTTTGTTCTGCTATACAGCAAACAGTTGATTATGTGAAAGGCACAGCTTTGATTGGCCATAAAAATTAGGACCTCCTTGTACTGTGAAATAGCTTTCAAATAGAGCTAAAGGAAACAGGCTGCACAGACATAATTATATAAAATTCCCAGGGAAAAATTAACACCATATTTGGGAATGTTATGTTTAATCTCAAAAATCATATGATGCCTCGAATACCAATTGCTTAAACAGAAAAAAATGTTCTTCATAAACTATTTATAATACGTTTCTTAAAATGTTCACTTCCAGTTTTGCACCAAGATTTAAGGCAACTGGCACGAGACTCTTAAGCAAAGTCTCCCTTGTATCTCGAGGCTGCCTACTGGGGTACAACAAAAGTGCCAGCTTTATCATTTACACAGACATGATGCAGCTGTAGTTCTGTGGTAGTCAATGAAATTACACCAGTGGAAGTAAAAGAATCAGGCCCACATTTATTAAGTAGAATAGAAATATTTCTTTATAGGTTCAAAAGACACCGAATACATGTCTGGATGTATCTGAGATGCAGGGAAAACAAGTTTTCTCCTGGACTGACAGCATAATTTAAAATGTATATGCCCTGGGTATCTCTAAAATCTAATGTAAAATGATTTTGCTGTGTTTGTGGATGCCATGAAGGTCAAAAGGATTTTACAGACTTTTTTTTCTTTATTTAAACAGTGCTTCAGTGATCAAATTCCACAGACTGCTAAAACCCTGTAGCTACCCACAACTAAGCAAAACTCATACAATTTACAATAAGTACAGTGGCAGAGCATCATAAATCTGAGTATACAGAAGTTTAAGACTCGAAGATCTAAATAAAAAGAATTCTTTGGCAGAAGAGAGAGTATTTGTATAGATTTTCTATACAAAGCCAAGATCACTCCCCTTCCAATTGCCTCGAGAAAGCACAAACAATTGCGAACAGGTAGTAATATTTGTTATAGTCTTTTAGAACCTATTCCATCCAAATTGTTGCCTCTGCAGACCCCTAGCTGCTGGGTTTTGTGCCAGGGAAGAAAGAGACTTGTAGCAGGTAAGTTGTAAAACCACGTAAGTCATGAATCAATTCTGCACTGGCTCATGCAGCAGAGTGCTGGGAGGAAGCCGTCATGGGGAAGGCCGGAGCTGGGCTCCTACTGCTGTGGAATAACTTCACTGTATTGCAAACCTGCACGAGGAAGCAGAGGGAATGGAGACATATCTTAAATGGACCCATTTCACAGAATTCCTCCTTAGTAAATTGCCCATCAATGCTGCAGCTGGAATCTGCCCAAGTCAGGATGGTATCACAGTTCAGGAGAAGTGGATGTGACGGTGCAGTTGCAGAAAAAAAGAGCACTATGATGAAGCTGTCCCTTATTGTCCAAGAAGCTATATCAACGGAAAAATATTTCTTCTAGCAAGAGTCAGGACTTTTTATTTTATTAGAAAGTTCAATGGGATTTAGTATGTTTATGTGCATGATTACTCTGCTTTCAATTCTCAGATAATCTGAGAGCTGTATGTTTATAAAATCTAATCCATCAGAAGTATTTGGGCACTCAGAAGGTACCAACATCTAAAGCAGCTTGGCTTTCATTTGCCCTACATATTTTCCCACCCTTTACTCCTCATCAGAGTGGACAGAGAATGCTACCAGATTGCAGGGGTGACAATTTGTTTATGCACAGGGCAGCTGACAATAAAAAGGGCAGTATAGCTATGTACTGGGCGTATGTGGATTGTTCTCCCTGCACTGGTTCAGCTTCACAGGGTGATGATCTTCTATTTGCTTTTAAAAAGCTAGAATTATCTTGAAGCTATTTAGCCATTAAATTTCCTCAGTACATATATGCATACGCAGATAATATAACTGGAAGACAATGAAAGGAATAGCACAGCTTGATTTCTTATTTCTTTTGTTGAATTGTTTCAAGTTCTCCTCCTGGAGGAAGATGTGTTTCTGATAGTTTTATCTGGAATATACAAAGCTAACGATGTACATTGCTAACGTACAAAACAGATTTCCTATTGCAAGGAGCCTTAGACAATAAACACATAATGAGTCCTCAAGTCATTTCTCACTGAAAGCGATCCAGAGTCCTTGACCTAAGTGTGGGATTTTTTTGTCGAGATGGCCAAAGCCATCACTAGAACAGAAATTGAAAAAGGGCATAATGACTATACGAATATGCCCAGAAAACTCTTCAGACTCAAGAATGCAATCTACAGTAAGATCAGCCAAGGTTATCACCAGATGGTTCTTGTCTCACACGCCACAGCTTGATTGTATTGTAATTAATTCAGCTGAAAAGTCGCTGCGAGAACTGTGTTTTCAGCACAATTTCAAGCTTGGTTTCAAATTCCAGAAATCATTTCCGATTTCTTAAACATCCTAGACAAATGTGAAACTCTGCAGTTAAAGTATGCCAAAAAGTACTTTCTAAAATTGCATTTAAAGAGCATTAAAGGAGTATTCTCAATGTAAGCTAGACCTTTGGGGTTCAGAGACTTAGGCATGTATAGCACAAAGTCTTGGGGCCTTATTCAGGAAACTATTTGCAAGTTCAAAGATACAACTGAAATTTGAACTTGCCTTTTTGCACCAAACCAGAGGAATATATATCCAGTTAGTCATCCATAATATCAACAAACAAACAAACAAACCACTATTTTCCTCATCCTCCATTTTTAATGGCATATGAGACCAGAAGAAAGATGCTTTTAGTTATTTAAAGTTTGGGATCCACTTAAAAATGAATTTCATTAAAGTCAGATACTCACAGGCATAAAGTTAAGACAAGCAGAACATATTTTATCATAATATACCACTTTATTTTTCCAGCAATATTTGCTGAAAGGAAACACTGAAATGCACTTCCAAACCACTTTAAACCTAATTCTGGACAATACAAGCCTGAGACAAAATGAGGTATGTTAAAAATTATGGTTCTGCTTTTCAGAGGTATTGACCACCAAAGCCTATATTTAACTTCAGGTAGAATTGTGTTCAGCATGTCTAAAAATTGGGCCCTAAATTAAAGAGAACTGTTTCTACCTAGGTAACATCCCTTTAAGTACCACCCACAAATTACATAGCGATAGTTATTCCCATAGGAAAATCGTCTTTTGGATTATGTTAAGATAAAAGCACAGGCCAATGTCAGCCCTCTTACAAGCTGCATACTAACGCGAGGAGAGGAAGGAAGGATTTATTTGGAATCTTCTAATTGACCTCAGTGGGATTGGACCTGGACCTGTTAAAACATTTATGAAAAGCAGTTATGGAGCATGAATAGTACCCAATCTAAAACATTAATGTCTAGGTAATATTAAAAGTGATTTGTTTAAAAATAGCAGGGACGGGAGGAGCAGGAGCCCAGCCGCATTACAACCCACATTTTTCCAACTTTCTATTGGTCTTGTTTTATCATCATTTTGTAAACAGTTGCAAAGACAGAAGTTGCTGTTTTTCCTTGGGCTTTTCCTTCCCTAGCACTGGCCCAAGTGTGGGTGACACTCCTCATTTTCACCTCACTGCTGCATTATCCTGATTTTGACTCTAATGTGCCCACATATCACAGCTTCATCCTGTCTCAGGAAAGACGTAAGCAGTTAAAGGCATTAAATAGGCCTCCAAAATTAATGTGTTTTGCAGAACATACATAAGTGTGAAGGTATCCAAAGCCAGAGGGTATGTTCAGAACAGGGGGATTCAGTTTCAGGGTGTCACAAAATGTTCTCCATCAGCTCAGCATGGCAGAAACCTGTTCTTAATGCTATGATAGATGCTCTAAATACGCCACTTACTCAGAATTATGGATATGGGAACATGCAAATCTAAGTATAGCACACGGGCCTGTGCTTTGTGAAGGGCACAGCCGCCAGGGAGGTAACTGCCTCCCGAAGGAGTTAACAGGGGCTGCGTAACTCCATGGCGTCTCGACTGTGAGCCCCTGCTCGTGTTCATTAATCTTGATAAGAGGGGGCAAGTACCTCCAACGCAGATCCTAGCGCTAGGCCTCTCCCAAGAGCTTTCCAGGTCGCTCTGCCGTGGTTTAGGCCCAGCCAGTAACACTGTTAACTCCCACAGGCTGCGGGGACCCAGCCTGCTGCCTCAGTGCAGGCAGAAGGGGAATGGCTGCTCCGGCACACCTCCCCTCTCCTTCCTCACTGACCTTGGTGTCCATGGGTGTTTCCTTCATGTCCAATCCTCCTGCTGCTGCAGGTTTTTCCCCTCTTACATACGTTATCGCCATCACCGATAGGCTCGGCCTTGGCCAGAGGCAGATCCATCTTGGAGCCAGGGAAGCTTCCAGCAGCTTCTCACAGGAGCCACCCCTGTGGCCCCTCCCCTGCTACCGAAACACCACCGCACAGACCAAACACACACATTTACCTTTGAACAAGTGAAAAGTGCGTCTCTTCAAAGGTGGAAGACCCACGTAGTCATCCTAGAACTGTAAAACGCATCCAATAAGTCATGTAGCAGCCCAGGTTTTGCCCCAGGAAAGATCTGCAAGAGGGTGTGGTGCCCATGCCTGGATTCTCCGCTGCTCTCAGAGGGACGTACCCGCAATGTGACTGATCATCTCTCTCATCTCACCAAGGGCCATGACTGCTCACGCCCGAAGGCTGCCCACGCTGGAAGTCAGGGCCTCGCCGCTTGTCCCGGCCACTCTCCAAAGCCCTCCCCTGCCTGCCTTTGGCTACCGGCACTTTCTCATGGAAGTATCTAAGACGAGCTGCCTCCGCACAATCCTAAACATCCACTGGACTGACTACGTGACTAATGTTGCTGTCCTTGAACAGGCAGACGTCACCAGTATTGAGGCCATGTTGCTGAAAACGCAGCTGCGTTGGGCAGGGCACGTCTCCAAGATGGCGGATCACCGCCTCCCAAAGATCGTGTTCTATGGTGAACTTGCCACCGGCTGCCGCAAGAGAAGAGCTCCAAAGAGGAGATATAAGGACTCCCTGAAACAACACCTCAGCCTAGGCCATATTGACCACCATCAGGGGTCCACCCTGGCCTCCAGTCGGGAGATTTGGAGACACACCATACATAACGCTGCTGTCTCCTTTGAGAGCACGCGTAGAATCAGTCTCGAGGAGAAAAGACAGCGCAGAAAGAACCGTGCCTCGACTATACCACCCAAGGAGACCCTCCGGTGTGCTCTTTGCAACCGGTCTTGCCTATCCCGCATTGGCCTTTTCAGCCATCAGCGCGCTTGCAATAAGCGTGGGCAAAGCCCTTCCCAAATCTTCGTCCGCGAAGCCAAGCCATGATGATGATTTAAGACAAACCATTTGGAGATGAAAAGCACACATTTCAATTTGAGAATTTTGCTTCAATATCTCATCAAAGGTGTGGTCTCTCAATGCTCCCTCTTCTTGTATTTAATTTGTGCTGCCTGCTTGGGCTGTGTCTTACAGAGACCGCTGCAGCCTGTTTCTCAGTCAAGTCAAATTTTCATCAAACACAGCTACTTTTCTTGTTTATTTTTCATCAAAAGAAACATCTTTTTTTGCCAGAGTACATATTTTTAGGGAAGAAAATACCTAATGGACATTTTTCAGGTAAGCCTACTTCTTATTTTTTAAGGTCTGTTCCTAGTAAGGAATCTTTGATGTAGTCAGCAAGGCTTTTCTTCTGCCTAGAAGACCTACTGATATATAGCCAAACAGAGAGCAGAGAAAAAAATCCACTCTTGTATGTCACCGGACTCTTAATCTATTTAATGTCCCTACTCTTTGCACAGTAGAAATTTCAAAAGACCTAGAAACTCTATTTTTCCTCCTTATGTGGCTTTTCTAAACCTGAAGTTTTACTTTTCATGAATATTTTTAACCAGCACAATCCTTTTTAGGCTTTTTCTTACATCTATCCTTTGTCAAGGAAGAAAAGAAGCAATCCCGTGAATCAGATCCCATGTGCATAATCACACACCTATACGCACTAATCGCATCCATAAAAAGCATTTGGTTCAAACATTGCTGTATAGGGAATGCTCAGCCTTAAAAATTATGCTGTTTGGACTAGCAACTTTGAATACATCTTATGAGCAATCCATCTGCACTAGTACCTTTTTTTTCTTTTTTTAACTTAAATCAGGGGACGTGAACAACCTGACAGTGTCTATAATAAGCCTGCTGATTACTTCATCTTTTGTAATTCTTGCTTCTCTTTTTGTTTCACATTTCTGTTATACTGAGATGTACACTGTTAAAATGTTTTAAAAAATTGATCAGATCTTCATCGACAACTAGGAAGTTGAGAGCAGTAACCCTAATCGAGTTTATAATGAGATTCAAATTTGTTACCCCGTATAGAGCCATCACCCATCATAAATAATGCAGGTTGAGTGGGCTGGGCTTGCCACTTAGCCTGGGTGGACTCATTTTCAGCATAGATTTACCATCTTTGGTTTTAGCCCCTGAGTCACGGCCAAGGCTGAGGGCTCGCCATGCAGGTGGAGGGATGGTGGCAGGGGGACGAGGGGTGGTAGGCATGTGGAGCTGCTGGGGACATGGGGAACAGGGGGTAGTGGCAACAGGGGAAGAGCCAGATACGTAGGGGTCACCAGGTGGTGGGGATGGAGGGGAGGTACAGTGTGGTGCGGACACAGAGATGCTAGGGACGTGGGCGGTAAGGACGTAGGGAACACCAGGGACGTGGCGGGACACGCGGCGGTGAAGATACAGAGGCGCCAGAGTCAGCCGCTGGCTAGGACAAGGGGCGCGTGGCCTCCGCCCCGGCGGGTGCGGTCGCCGTGGTTACGCGGTATGTTGTTCTGTAAACATTCCGTCGGGCGGTGCAACTGCCAGCAGCAGAGGGACACCTAGCGGGTAAGTGAGCAAGCTGGGGCCTGGGTTATCGCGTTGAACCTTTCCTCTGGAGGAATAACGGGGCATTAACCGCTGGCTTCTCCTGGGCGAGCTGCAGTTTTGGTGCTTGCAGCAGGGACGGTCCTGTGAGGCAACGGAAGGCTCCTGGTCGTCAACGGAAAACCCACATCTCCTCCTCGAGTACCTTCACACTTAATGGGGTGGGGACTAACCTGTTTTCTTCATCTCACCCAAATTTACCGTGCAGCCTCAGCACTTTCCAGAGACCATAAGAGATTTCTTTCAAACACCTCCTCTCCCACCTACCCAAAGTCCCGTGTTTCTGCTGTCACCTAAAATCGATCTTTTTACATCTCGGATGCCTCCACTAGGGGATCTCATCTGGCAAGATGGATCTTTTTAGGCCCTTGTCTTAACCACTCTCCAGTTTCTTTCAATTAGTCATTTAAATTTAGAAAAAAATCAGACTTGAAGATTTAGGTGGAGAAGGGCCTTCTCCTTTTTAATTTCACTTTTATTTCCATTTTACATCTTCCTTCCAGTCCTTCATTCTATCTACAGCTTTTTTTTTTTTTGCCTTTTTTCTTTTTTTTTGTTTGGTTTTTTGTTTTTTTTTTTTTTTTTTTTTGAGAAAAGTGGCTTAATTATTGTTCATCTGGATCTCCCTGGATCCTATCTCCAAATTACTGCATCATTAACAACCCCCTAAAGAGAGCCTAGAAAAATTCACGTGAGGGAGAAACACTCTGGATACTCCAACTACAGGGAAAGCTTCGATCAGAGCTTGTGTGCTCTTAGACACCAGAGAGCTCAGCTACAACAGCCCAGGAAATTCAGTTTCATTAGTTCTACTCATCATCCAACCACATGTTTCACACTCTTATCATCTTCCCTTACTTCTCTATTCCCTCCTCAGATCAATGCTTCTCCCTGTTTACTGAATCCATAGACACTTCCACGTTATCCCCTTACCTCTTTCGCTGCTTTAGCCCTGCTGCATTTTACCCCACAACAGTTTTGCTCTGCTCTGCACTTTTGAGGCAGCAGATCAGTGAGTGCGGATAGGATGCAATGATTCATTCGTCTAGGTTTTGCCTCAGCTGCATAGCTAAAGTAGGGAAATTTAGATGCCATATTTAAGTTGCACCCGGGGAAGAAAATGTGCAGAGGAAGCAATAGAGCTGAAACTACTGAAAAAGAAAAAAACCTGGCTCGAAGATAAATTTATTCATTTATCTGCAGAACAACATTTTTTAGCAATATGGCACATTTATTCTGTTTTGAGATTTTTTTTTTTGTTTTAGTTACTTGATTAATTGTGCTGATTTTGCTTCATGTTTCTTACTCATTTGTCTCCCTCGGGCCATGGGATTCTTCAGTCCTCAGCGCCTAGGAGGACAGCTTGGCACAGGGATGGGACTGTTGTCTGTGAGGTTTATGCCATTTTCTACTCTATTCTGAAATGCTTGTTGAACCCCCGTGGTGTTCCAAGTTGTGAACTTATCTTCAGTGCGTCTTCCTCCATCAGCTCTGTTTTGTGGCCCGCAGTTACAAGGTTTATTTGTCTGGGTTAGAAGCAGCAAAGACTTTGTATTTTACTGCATTTTTGTAAATGCATTTGCAGAATTTCTTTAGAAAGTAAAAGTTGCTCTGATTTAAGTGTGTTCAGCAATTTAGTCTCATGATGAATAAGGACCTTACTTAAAACCCTTTTTTAAACCTATTTTACAACTTTTTTTTTTTTTTTTTAAACACATACATCAGTGGAGCTTGGGTCCTGATGATCATGAACATACCTCCTACAGTGGTCCATGGTAGGAAGAAACCTCTGCTTACAGTCAGTGGTCTGAGATGCAACTGGTTAAAGGAGGGTCATAGGGATATAGATTTCCCTTCGGCTATTAACCATATTATTATGGTTCAGTTTGTTCCATTTTCAAAATTGTGGGCTGAAAGTATTCACGAGGAGTTGAGGAAGAGCTGAGCTGGAATTACTGAGCTGGGGCAGCCTGTAAAGCCTTTGGGACTGACTGCACCAGGGATGGTCGTGCAATCCCCTAGTGTGCTCGTACTCGTGCTCCAGCAAGCTCTGGGGCTTTGACTGGGCCAGTGCTTCACTTCTCAAGCACTTCCACAACAGCGCTGTTCCTCAGAAGCCCCTGAGGTGAGTACAATTGTGCTGAGCTGGCTCAGCACCATTTTCAAATGAGGCTTAGGGAAGGCAAGTGCAGGAACACTGAAAGCGAGAAGCTAATCTGCCATGGGACTGTGGGACTCCTGTATGTCTCTGAGCAGGATTAGTTCCTCTGTGCCTCATTTCCATATCCCCAATTTTACCGCAAAGGATACTTCTCTCCTCTGCTTGGTCTATATAAAAACGTCTTTTAGAATTGATATGTAGAAGTATAATAGCAACCTGACCTCAGATGGCACCATTTAATTTTATTGTAATAGCAATAAATCTACTAAACATAAACAATGTGCTCGATGTAGAAATAAAGTTAATACATTTAACTGGATTTTTAAATTGGTTCTCCATGAATGGACACCCATTCTTGTTCAGATCAGAAATGGCATCTCAGATGGTACTTTGGAAGATAACAGAACACCTGTCATCCTCATACCAAGGTGAAGTAGAGAAGGAACATTAGATTTCCACTCTGGGCCTGTGAAAAGAACATTTTTTTTCCAGATACTTGGATTTTATTTTGTTATGTTTCCTTTTCTCCATTTAATTTAATCATACGTTCCAAATCTATTTATCCAAATGCATCTGTTTTGTACTTGGGGAAATACAATCTGAAAAGAAAACGAAACTTTTTTCCAGTAAAGTTAAAAGAATGGAAGGCAACTAATTTTAACATATTGCCACTTAATGTCATCTTGTTTCCTGATAAAATACATGGTAAAGTGTTCTCAGTAATCATTTCTTGAAACAAAACAGAGCTTTCCTGGCTAATGAATGGAAATACATTTATTTATTTATAGGACTTTCATCATTCTAATTCCTTTGTGTTTCACAAATATTAGTAAGTTGATGCATGTGGCACTGAAAAGAAGCGAAGTCTTATAGCTCCATGAGGCACAGAAATCACATGATCTGTCTACACTTAGCAGAAAGATGCATGTGAAGTATAATTAGAATGGAGAAAAAAAAGTTGCTCTTATTACAGTACCTAACCAGTAAAAACCTCTCTCTGTCATTCAGTATTGTATTGCTGACTTTAAACATCCTCGGGCAGGCAACCAGGAATATCTGACTAGGTAAAAATGGTTTATGTTTGGTTTTTTTTAACAAATACATTCTTTGACTTCTTCTCTTTTATTTCCTAAGCCTTTACATGCTACTTGAGTTATATTTACAAGATTTTTCTTGCAGCCATGAGGGCCAGAGAAATTATTTTAAAATAAAATCGAGATTGTCATTTAATTCTGTACCTTCTAGAAGCTGAGTTGTAAGCAGCCTGCTAAATAAGGTGAGGTCTGTTGTGTTTCAGGGTGGCCAGGCTGCTCATTCTGTACGCTGTGTTTTCAGGAATCATCATACCATGATGCATTGCATTAGAGTCAGTAAGTGAAGTATTTTATTAGACACGTGGTGCCTACTCCTTAAAAGGTCAGTAGTTATATCTGTGCAGATTGGTATTGCCAGGATATCCATAGCTAAACTTGCAAAACTGTTTAGGAAGTATGGGTGAAATACTGTGCTAAGAGTATTTAAATGTGACCACTGACAAACCTTTATAAGCAATCTCCAGACATATGTAAAAATGAGTCCTTTAAAGTGTTTAGCATTGGCTTATTTTAGCTTAAACAAAGTCATGTGGGCTTTTACCAACTGATTGAAATGGGAAGTAAGGCCAGCAATGAGGAAACCCCATGTACCATTACTGTTTTGAAAGAATATGCAGAAAAATCAGTGTAAAATGTTTTGCTGCATTCCACATTTCTTCATTATAAGCCCTTGCTCTGTAACTGCTTGTTTGCGTGTCTAATGTTATGCGACTCTGTGAGACTACTCACTCCTATAACATTAAGATGCTGCATGTGTGTGTTTGCAGGACCATGACCGCGAGGAATACTTGCTCAATGTAATAACTACCAGTTGAAAAACAAAATAAAAATCAAGCCTAATTGTGCCCATTTAAATTCAAACGTTGAAAAATAGCTTAAATATGGTATTTCAGAATGTAAATTTTATAGAAAGTCTGAAGATTTTAGGATTCTGTTAGCTCTTTAGTCCCTCTGTAACGAGGCTATTACACAGCATCCCTCAGATTGATGGTGAAAATAATGCAGCTGCAAGAGCAGCTGCAGCAAGAATTCACAGAATCCAGGATGCAAAGCAGGCCCTGCCCAAAGTCCCTGCCTTTAGCTTTCTGTTGTGGGTCTTGTTTCCCCCTTATTTATTAGCTTAATTCCATCACCTTCTGAACTGATGCCTTGCTGGGAATAACTGAGGGTTAAAGCTTTAATGGCTTTACGTAGCCTCACAAATGGAAAACCTGGAATTTACTTCTTTCTGCAAACCGGAGTCACTCTGACAGCAGCAAATGCTATATTTTTTTTTTCGGAATGAACCATTCAGGGCAGAAGCAGTCAAGAAGAAAATACAACATCAAAAAGGAGGAAAGATACTTCACAGTTGGGTATACAGGTGTGCAAGAGCATCTTCGTGCTTCTGGCATTTAAAAAGATATTTACGTCCCCTGGGCAGGAGCTGATGCACTTGTGGGCTGCCACCTCGAAATGTTTTCTGTCGTGTAGCTTGCAGGCGGGTTTGGAGGAAGGTACAAGTGTGGCAGCCACCCTTATACTTCCTTTTTCATGATGTATAGAAGGTGACAGGAATGAATTGCAGCAGCAGAGTGCTGGGCCCTGGGTAAACCCAGACTCTGGTAATCCCAAGGGGATTTGCCACCATTCTCACCCCATTTCCTAACCCTTAGTTCTGGGGAGGATAACTGACACCTTGGTTCCCATTGGTTCTTTCATGGGTATTAGGTATAACCAATTTTAAATAATTTGAAACAAAGCTTTACACATAACTTAAACGCAACATGAATAGATTACATCCCTCAGTCTTTCACAGCCGCCTTGTTAAACCTTCAGAAGAATAGTTCCCAGGGAGATTTGCAATAACAGATGATAGAAAGAAGCAAAGCATCATCATTCACTTCCCAAATCTGAATGTACAATAGCCTGTTAATTCAATAGATGTAGTTTCTGGCCAAAAATGACCTGTACTGAGGCTATAAAAGCGATTGTAAACCTCTGCTCCTCTTTAAATCTAAGTTTCAGAGCTAAGAGAACACCTTGGAAGATCTCTACTAATGACAAGTTCATAACAGGATGTTTGTTTGCATCCCAGATGTAGCCATGCCAAACACTTTTAAGTTCCTCCTGGCAAAATCCACCGGATAAAAGGAACTGATGCAGTTCATTTTCAACAGATGTAACATGTTCAGTCACCTTATTACAAGTTAGTATTCAGGTTGCAGTATCTTGCATCCATTGGAGCTTTGCAGAATTTTCTCAGGAAGGTCATAAAATAAAACATTAGAGGAGTATAACCTAAAGGTTGCAAAAGCATGGGCTACAGAATCAGCATCAGTCTGTGACAGCATTGGCTCCAGTCCTGGTGCAGCTTATAGGAAATAAAGGCAAAAACCAGCTGCACATTTAATAAAGTGAACAAAACCATGTTAGAATCAATGGCTGGATCAGATTTTTTTGTTGTTGTTTTCTCAGTGGCTCACAACCGCCATTGGATTTCCCTTGGCTGTCACTGCTCTTACAGATTGGTGTCACTGCATATAAACATGTCAAAGACAAGGTTTGCTTGTACATCCTGAATGAGAATTTTGTACCTATAGAGCTTGTGCCACATACCTTTCTATTCATCGAGGGAAGGAATTAAAATTCCCTCACTGTTCTTGTAGCACTTCAAGGTTAAAATTCATATTGACAAAAATAATACGGCAGAGGTAATAAACATTCACAGAGATTAAAATAATTGCACAAAGGGCAATTTCTTCACTGGAAAATGAAGACACCAAGCTAAAAGAAGAAATTAAAACCAGAGCCATACTAAGAAACTAAAAGCTGTCAAAGTAAAAGAACTGCCTTGAATGTTAATCTGAGCTATTTCAGCCAGTCCTTTTTTACCACCTTTTCTTTCCTGCTAACTTTTATATTACAGCTCTATTACCTGAACAAAGTTGCTGAATTGAAGCTCAGCCTGTCAGGAGCTCTCATCTGTGCGTGCTTTAGCTCTTAGTTGTTAGTGGATTTGCTTCAGCTGCCACTATTAAACCATTGCATGTCAAATTACAAAGCAATTAGGGTGAAATGCACAGTTGTAATACACAGGCAAAAAAAAAAAAACACTCCAGAAACCCTAACTCTATATTTTCTAGGTTTGCAATGATGATTTAGGAAAGCATTGAAGTATCTTTTTAATTAATATAATCCCCAAATTACTGGCATGTGCTTCACCTGATGTCACATAAATTTTTTTATCTTCCCATCTTTCTGTTTTTCCTTCCTCCCAGGCTTTTTTTGTCTGGGAATATTTAAAGTTCACCATTCCACTCTGCAAGAAATTAAATAAGCATAACTTGAGTCTTTGCTAAAGCAGCCAGTGAAACAGGGAGGTGGATAGATAAAAGTATCCAAATGCTTTATTGTATATTCTAACCCCTGAATTTTGCCCTATTCTGTCTAGCAATACTGTATCTAAGATGAAATCCTGTGGAGATATACCATTT
Organism: Bucorvus abyssinicus; assembly: GCA_009769605.1. Taxonomy (NCBI): domain Eukaryota; kingdom Metazoa; phylum Chordata; class Aves; order Bucerotiformes; family Bucorvidae; genus Bucorvus; species Bucorvus abyssinicus. Next base: position 5,817,711 of record CM020035.1, on the reverse strand, counting down.
ATATAAGGCAACTGCAGGGGTGGTGCAAAGAAGAGGAGTCTAGAGGATGGGTCAATGATAGCTGCCACCGTTGTGGCCTGAATCAGGAGCCGAAGAGGGACTGATGCACAGGCATGGCTAACTCCTTTAATATCTCTGCTTAACATCTCAGCATCCCAGTGGGACTCGTAATATTTAATTACATATATAATGGGAAATTCAGCCTCACCCAGTGAGTTATTGTGCTTCCTTGATTTCTCTTACATTGTAGAAGCACAGCACTTCACAGGACTGGTCCTGCCATGAAAATTAATTAGTTTATGCCTGAACAGGGATTTCAACATACAGATCATTCTTTATGACAGAGTAGTATTAGATAACAAACCAAGTTATTCAATTGAATTATGGAGCCATAAGAAAATTATTGTCTCTTATTTTTAATCAAGCAGACTCCAAGCCAGATTAGTCCCTCATGATGATTCTTGGGTTATTTCAACAGGTTTTATTACCGTCAGAAAAGTTTCTCCTTCTTTTTGCTCCGGTGTGCCCTACAGTTTTCACTACTGTTTATATAATCCACTTGATAAAGCCATCTCTAGGTTTCAGATTAGCCCTTACCTTCAGTGAACACTAATTGTTAAGACAGCTTGTTGAAGGTAAATAAGAAGCCTTGTTGGTTTGGAAACCAACCTCTCCACCTTGTTTGGTTTGGGTTTTTTATAAACATGCCACTTAACTATCACTCACTGGAGGAATACCTCACTCTAGACACAGCTCTGAAAGTTTGAGAGAATTATGCACCAGTAGTTCTGCATTTCTTTTCATAGCATCAGAAAAATCTCAGGTTACAGATGTGCATATGGTTTCATATGCATGACTGCTTCAATGCCCTCCCACCAGGTATCAGACTCTTTATTAGCCTCCATAACCCAAGCAGAAGAATTTCAATACCGCCTTTAAGGGTCACTTAAGCAGAAGCTTCAAGATAAATTGTGTTGCTGGGGTCATAGAAATTCAGTAGCTGACTTGGCAAATGAGAACTTATTTTGTTTGCTAAGAACATATAGAAGTATACATATAGAAGAACATATAATAGAAGTATATTTTTTACATGGTCTTGGTTGCAAAGACATATTTCTGATCATAGGAACCCATTTGTAGTCAAAAAGTTCATTAGCTTCCATCTTTCCAGACTTGCTAAAATCTTTTGGACAGATCAGTGCTAATTTATACCAGTGGAAGATCTGGATTAGGTCTTTAAGATTTCCCATTTCTCATGTAGGCTGTGGTCTCCACAGATCCCTGCTGCAAGAGCATCCTTATTACGAGAAGAGCAGGCGGCACTTGCCAGCACCTGCCGTCTGCTCCCTTGTTCCCTCACCCTGCATTGTACTCTACTGTTTTTACAATTCTTCCTTCCATTTATTGCTCTTACATTGGAAATCAGATACAACAGTCATAAAGAACAACAAGACCAAAGAAATAAAAGCCACAACAATAAAAGACGAGAAAAAGGAATTCCAGTTAATAACAACTATCTAGGGAGATTCCTCCTACGGGGGAGTAGAGCAATACGGCAGGACATTCAGGAGGAAGATAGCCCCTCAGTCCCCTAAAACTCACTCTGCATCTTAATATGATAGCCTATTTAAACCTTAGTTTCTCAGAGCCCCACTTGCTGACTTCCTTTTCTTTTTCCCATTCTCCCACCTTCCTTTTCTCCCTGTTGCTCCTTCTGGTGACTGATTTGTGGAGGATTTTTGTGTATCACTAGAGCAAAGAATTAGGCACACAAAGAAAGATATTAGATTTTTTTACTAAGCATCCAATAAAATGAGTGACTTATGAAGGTCTAGCACTGATTTACCAAGTTTTTGTACACCCCAGCTTCATTCTAGTTACTTAGTGTAACCAAAAGGAAGGATTGTTACCAAAGTGGTCTTCGTTCAGCTAGAGCAGTCCTAGTTAGGAGCTTGGATGTTGCAGCTAACTTTTTATCATATAAAACATCACAAGAGGTAGCGCTGTAGCTTTTCATTTGGTGAACAGAAACACTGACAGCTAAAATGGTAGTTCTCATCTAAGATCTCGTTTCAATTAACACGAGATAATGAGCAGAACTGAGGGGACTGTAAGGGGACATCCATCCTGGGGTGGTGAACAGCCACTAGAGCTGGTGTTCCATCATGGTAACCTGCTTGTCTAGTATATCTAGAGCAAGGAAAGGATCTGTATGCTCAGCCACATCTCCCCTGCTACGTGTTTGATCTAAGTGCGTGCAAGGTGTCAGGTACCTGCTTTGCTATGGATCTGATGCCTGTTGTGTTTTGTGTACTGCACAATAGATAATGGAAGTTGTTATAGGTCTGCTGTCATCTTCTTCAGGTTTGAATTGTCCTAGGACCTGGTCCCATAGGAAAGTGATTATTTCTGAAGTGAAAGAGAGCTCTCCTCTATACTGTGGGCTCTCATTGAATTCCTCCCTCATCCTGGAGGCAGGGCTGCCCAGAGCAGTTCTTACCTCTTAATAGCACGTTGGCAGATCTAATCAAGCCCACAGCACAGACAGCGGCAACCCTCCTAAACCAAACTTTGCCCCTCTGCACTCGTTCTTTACAAGTACTCAGCTCCCACCATTTCAAAGCAATCTTTTCAGAAAATCAATAGTTCTTCATCTCCTTCAGAATGAGAGCAAGTAGGACACTTGGACGTTTGCTTTGTAATCTCTTCAAAAATTGCTTTCTTGTCTTCCCAACAGAATTAGGAAATATTGCAGTACCAAAAAAAGAAAAAAACCCAAACCACCTCAAGCTTTTCAGCACACTGTCTCAGTTGTAGGACCAATCTTTGCATTGCTTTTCATTTAGGGATTACCCTAAGCTCACTGCTCTGTTTATACCTTAGGCTCACACATACAACCTTGTTCTTCACACAGAGGAATTATTTGTTCTCACAACTCCACTTTTCAGGAGCCTGCTGTAGAAACCTTTAGCATTTGAAAATTTCTGTCTTCTCTCCCTCTCTCCTCTCAGTGGCCCTTTAGCTATGAAAATGAGGTGCTCTGCTCCCACAGCACTGAGCTGCTGAATCCAATTGAGGAAGCCTGGCCAGGCTTCACATCCCCGTCAGACTCAGCGTTGACCTTTTTTTCCTAATTGACAATGCGGGGCTTTGTACTCTTAGGATGACATCATTACGCAAGGCTGAAATGCTCTCCCTGCTGTCTCTTGTCTCTCAGTATTTTTCTCCCACACTTTTAGAGGAAGTATTTCACTAGGAGGGAGTGTAAGGAAGACAGTTACACAGTGCCTGAAAAACATATGCAGAAAACATCCTCAATTTCTCTCTTCATTTTTCCTTAGTCACGCTAGTTACCAACCACATATCCTGAGCCCTCCTTATATACTGAATCTTCCTTTTCCTTCTTCCAGGTTGTGATTACTGATGCTTCTTTTCTGTATTTGCTTTGCCTCCCTGTCCAGAGATACGCTGCTGGGGACATTCTGGTTCCTTCTTGATTTTGAATTATAATTGTAGCTGTTAGCCTACTGTCCTTTCACAGCTTTAATTTTATTCAAACAACTTGTTAATAAGATCCTTGTACATCTCTACAGCATAAAGAGCTAATTGAGGTGCCTAATTTTGTACTACATTGTTGGCAGTTAACTTTTGCTGTGATACTCAATAATATAAAGTTTTAAAATAGTGCTTTAAAGAATACATGGAGGGGAAGAAGCCCCAAAGACATTGAAAATATTAAGAGCTTTGTTTTAGCTGCCTTGTAAGATTGGCCCACCCATTTCAGTGAGTACTATAACCTTTTAAAATGCTGCCTTAAACCTTAAAAAAAAAAAAAAAACCACCAAAAAAACCTTTCTGCTGGTCATGGATTGGCAGCCATGTGCCAAAGCATGCAGTCTTGGCTTAGCCAAGTGTCCCCGTTCTGCCTATCCTCCCTCTCTCCCCTCTCCCATGGCTGACATGTTGGGTACTCCTAGCTTATGGTACATATTTCCAGCCTGCTTCTGTGCCTGATGGAATGGATTAGCTCAGATCCCAGGTACTCCTGTGTATCTGTTTACCCTAAGCTCTTTTAATTTGCACAGAAATGCACTAGGAACTGCAGTGGTAGATGAGAAGGGTCGTATTGACTGGCTGGGAGAAGCAGCCTCTTAAATCACTCATGCTAGCTCTACAGATCCATGGCTGTCTATATCCTGACTTCAAGAAAGGCAAGCAGGAACGATAAGACAGACAAAACACAGAGTGAAGAAGGGAAAAGATTCAGGAGGAAGAGGAAGCAGATCCCATTGCTATTAAAGATTACCCAAAGATGGCAGAAATAGGGCTTTACCTATTTTTTTTTTCCCCCAATCCATGCCCAACTATTTCATAGAAGACTCCTGGATTCCTGGACACATGGCAGCGATCTTCATGCCATCCTTTCTTTCCTGCATTTAAGCACTGTACAAGAAGGGAATGACAACCACATTATTAACGCGCCTTCTAAAAACAGCTCGATTATTTTAATTGTATTTCCTATTTCATTTTTTACATTAATCCTTAAAGACACGTTAAGTATTTTAACCAGGATTTGTTTCTTCCTGTTTTTGTCATTTACCTTCAACTTTCACTTCCATAAGCTATTGTGAGTAATAGAATTGGAGTCGTGTTACTTTGAACAACAGTAAGCCTGAGCTTACTCTCTTTGCATGAGTGCCTCGTGAACTAGCTATCTGATAGCTGCGAACAGTAATTATTATACAGTTTAATATTTCTCTTATGTCTATAGCCTAATGAGATTAGTGTTTTGTTGTACTCAGCAACACATAAACAATTAGGATGTGAGTTTCAGCCTCAAAAAGCAATTAGGATAATATGGTTAAATCCCTGCAAACTACTATGAAAAAACTCCAATTCCCCTTGCCAAATTTCAGCCCAGAGCCCAATTTATTATTATTATTTTTGTAAACAGGTTAAGAGTGAAAACAGTGTTTAGAGAGGAAGTGCTGACAAAACCTTTACTGCAGCAATGTGGACAATGCAGCTGTAATAATGGCAAATGTGCCCTTATCACAGCAAGAAAAATGTAAGAAGTTCTGATTTTGCACTGAATGAGCCATTACTTATGTCTATCACAAAGAAATAAGAGTGCTGAACAAAAAAAGATACATTAAGGGTGGGATTTTTTTTTTCCCCCAGAAGAAAACTAAAAATAAAAAAGATCAGATGTGACTCAGGCTTTCAAACAATAAAAATAGCAAGATGAAAGAACTAGGTTGCTTCGTTGCCTAAAGAAATGGCTAGAATCTTAAAAAGTCTGAAACCTGATTGTGAGAGACTCACTTTATGGACTGCTAAGAAGGTGCTGACCTTCATCATCAATAGATTGTCTGAGCCTTTCTGGTATTCAGCAGTAAAGGAAGTGCTTAAAAAGTCATCCCGCTGAAAGATGGACTGGAAAAATCTCCAGTTCAGATCTCAGCACAGCTGTTGTCGGAGCACATGCTCATTCAGAAAGTCGGTCTGTAAATCTAATACAGATAAATCTTGCTTCTTTTTTAAGTGATAAAACTGGAGCATCCTTACCTTAGAGATGGATCAGGATATCTGGAGTTCAATATAAGTGAAATTATGATAGAGAAGGGCAGCTAATGACCTATCTGTTGTGGGGCTTTGGATGTGTTTTGTTATAGTACTGTATTTCTCTGTCTGCACTAGAGGACATTGAAGGAGTGGGATAACACTTGTACAAGTACCAGTGGTATCATTTTCTTATACTTGCTCCATAGTTTTGGATGCAGTTTTGCCCGTTCCAACATTTGCACTGCAATGGACTGTAGCAGATGACTGCCCGGTGATTTCAAATGGCCTTCTGGGGAAAAAAGGCTATTATAGATGGAAAAGTTCAGTTCCTATAACTTTCTGGAAAAGTCTTATCACTGTCTAAGGAGTATATTAATAAAGCGGTTGTCACCTGCTTCTAGTAGGGTGAGTTAGCCTGGGTGGGGTATCAGGCTAACACAGCTCTGTGGCTGCCAGCACCCAAGTGAGCTCACGGAAAGACAGATGGGGTATCTGCGCACAAAACACGAGCGTTGCAGATACAAGCAGGCTCTGGCTGAAAAATGTGGTGATGTTATCCTCTAGAAACCGTTCAGCATTGAATGTTCACAGCAGAGAGCCCAAAATACAGATGGACCACTAATGACTAGAGCTTCTGGGACAGCAGATGAGGTACCGCCAGACCGTCCTGAATGAGGCGGCTTGTACCTTATGCTGCAGAGGAAGTGAAAACAAAAGAGTCGCAACAGAAATCTCTGCCTGTTCTGATTGGGGCGAGGAGAGGGAGAATTATTGCAGTCTCCAGATCTGATGCCTAATGTGTCTCTGAGTTTTAGCAAGGCATTTGTGAGGCTCGTTCAATGTTAGAGCACTTGGACTGCTGTCAAACGGTCAGTGTAAGGAACCTGCTTCAGAGCAAGAACCGTAAACATTGGGTCCCCATTCTGCTTCGTAGCTGCTGTACTGTCCCGCTAGACCTCCAAACCATGCAAGGGTATGATCCAACAGGCCAACACCAGGGACTTTCTTCTTGAATTTGCTTCTTCCTCCATAGCCTCTGCCATAAAAAGGAACTGCAATCCTCAGAACAGCAACCTGAGCTGTCTACTGAAAGGTTTAACTGAAACTGGGAAACGGACCTTTTTCTGAATCACAGCCCCACAGAATTCGTGTCCCAAAGAGCTGGTAACAGCAATGTAATGATCTGGTTTCAAGGCAGCTTAATCCCCTCTGAGAACTACTACAATAAATTACTCTCTTCTGTCACTCCACTTAAATCAATGTTGAATGTAGCCCAGCGGTTCTGCCTTGCTATATGTAGATTCAGGAAGAGAGCACTGCAGCCTTTGGTATTTAGAAGGGTAAGGGCAAAAGCTTTTTTTGGTTGAAATCAAAGTTTAAATTCTGAAGAACAAAGGGCTCATCAAAGAACTGGCAAGGAATTTAACAACTAGGTGCCAGCTGAAATGCCAGTGTGATTTGTCAGCAGGCTCTTCTCTAATCTGATGTGAGATAATAGGAGAAGGTGTTGAAAGCAGAATGAGACTAAATACAGAACTAGAAGTGTAAGTAATAGAAGCGTAATGATCTTACGAACATAAGATCATGCACATAAGGAAGTTTACGTTATCTAGTAAGCAGGTCACTCTCCCCAAGAAGATTTTCTTAGATATATTGGGAAATCAACAGATAAAACTAGAAGATTCTAGAAGATAAACAATCGTGATCCTTTTGCATTTATATATTTTTTAATATAAGCTTCTCCATTTGAAGAGATGTGGGCTCCTTACTGATAGACCCAACACAATACTTATCTGTGGTAGCTGGTAGTGCCATGGACAGACATCTCTTAGTAAAGATTAACCCTCAGATATGCAGAAAGCTGAACTTGCTTGTGACATTCCTGAGAGCTCACAAATTTAGACTAGTTTCCTTCAGACTATAAGCGCTAAATTGTCTACATTCCCCTGCACAGTGATTCATTAGAAGCATTTTACAGTAAATGCTTCCAAAATAAAAACCAGACATTTTAAGCAAAGTCTCAGGAAAATACTTAACTGACAAATATAATGATTTTCTAAAAGCTTTCCCTGGAAGTGTTTTTTTTATTGAGGCAGTGATTAAAGCGAGCCTGCCTGAGTTATAACGTGCTTCCATTGCACAACCCAAAGTCATGTTAATCAGCTTGAATACCTAAAAATACAATAGGAACAGTATAAATCCACCTGATACAGCAAAGTTCATTTCAGCTGCTGGTCCGCCAGAGAAATGCCCATAAATGATTAAAGAATTATTGGTCTGTATTTCACAGCTGGTGCTCTGCTTTTTTTTTTATTCCGTGGTAGCTTCTTTTAAAATTCTTAAGACAGTCTAATGGCAAACAGCTTGGTCCAGCCAATTTCCCGTTCACACTGGTATCAGTCACCCATCAGATACCGGGCTTTCCCTTTGCTAGCTTTTTGGTGAGGAGAAGAGTCCACTAATTCTTCTTGAGGTCTTCTCGGTACTATACAGCTGCTCAGAGGAAAACTCCTGCAAACTTCTATCTGATGTAGACACTTAAATCTCATTTTCTAGAGTTCTATAGGACCTTCAGCCCACCCATGAGTCTGTGAAAGTCCTGTGTTCCCCCTCCAGAACATGGTGTAGCCATATACTGTGGGGCCACATGGAAGTCCATCACAGGTCTCATATGTGACAGTTATGCTGGCATGACATGGCGGCAAGATCATCAGGCTCATCCCCTTGGCTGGTAGTGGGGCTGGCCAGAGGATCTCTGCTCTGCTGCACAGTGAAGATAAATCATAATTTCCTAAATTACCTACTGCTGAAGCCAGTGAAAAACACATCCTCCAATCTTTAGGCTGTGCTATGGTTTGTTTTAAAAAAGGGATTGAATGTCTTACAAACAGGTAAAATTGCTGCCAGATGCAAGTACATTAGCCTTTTCCAGCTGCTTTACTGTTGCCATTCAAAATAACTTACTATAAATATGATTCCTTTGAGCTCTATTCTGACAAGTGCAGAGCGTTATCTGGGAAAGGCCAGTGGTTTTCCATCCCCATTGAACTCAGTAGGAGTTGTGATTGCTCAGCACATTGCTGAAAAAGTCTCCTGAAATTACCTTAAATCACACAATTATCTCCTCACCTCTTGCTCCTTCCCTTGCAGTTGTGGAAGGAGGAATAAGTTTCTCCACAGGAAGTTCTGCTACAGTAAAGTTTTCAGCCTGAATATTGTGAACAAATGTCAAAATCAACAAGTTCCCTGCTTCAGGGCTGGCGACGGTCCTGGCCACAATCTGGCTTAGCCAGGAGAAGGGGTAAAATAATGACGAAGATTTGAAACCCTATTTATATTTAAGTTCAGTATCAGCTTCTCATTTGGCCTAAAATGCCTCCAACTCTTCCCTTTACCTCTTTCTATAAATTTCTGCCAATTACCTAATACTCGTTGCCCTAAACAATAAAGGTTCACCGTTCTGCACCATCCAGGACACGTTCCAGCAGCTTCTACCAGTGCAGTAATGCATACTGTAGGGCCGTCACTAAAATTCAACAAGTTGCTTCCTCCTTAAAATTTGTTTCTGGCTGAACAGAAATGCATTTATTATGTATCTTTCCTTTGTACGATCCGTACCTCTAGTTAAGTACATTAAACTGGTGCTAAACCTATGGAGGTCTGTTGAACAATAACACAAGGTTAAAAGCCGAGTGCTTACGCTTAACAAACCATTCTGAAAGGTAATAATCATTAAAGCTATTTACCATTAAACTTTTCATAATTGATGGAACAGCTGAGAAGAGAATTACCTGTGTCCTACACTTTCTCATTCTGAAGTCAGCAGAGGCAGATGAAAATCCACATTTCCTTTGAATCTGACCACAATGATGAGTTTCCAATGCAGATCAAGTCACTTTTCCTATTGCACAGGAACTGTTCTTGAGAAGAGACTTATGAACTTGATTCTGCACCTTGTTGTACCAGTTTGACTTCACTACTGGTTCTCTGAACTCAGAAACAGGCTGTTAACTGCTAGTGGAGGGTTGCATCTTAGCCTCACTTGGCACTCATGCCCCTCTGGAATATATCCACTCTGCTGGCTTTTGAACTCCCCTCTCTGACCTCAGTCACTGGGCTTGCCACCTCTCAAAAATCAGGTCACGGTGATTTTTCTTGCACCCCGTAACAACATACAACCTGAGTCAGTCAGTCACAGCGTTTTGGTTGCTTTTCTTTTAATTAAAAGCCAGATTTTCCCTTCTTGTTGCAGATATAACAAACTGGTATGTTGGTATTACTTTACATAAACATCCGTTATCAAGAGCTATCAAAAATACTTAAGAGGCCTTAAACTTTTACACAGGAAAGAGAAAGTAATTACACCGAGTCTGATATTCTATGTACTAACTATTGAAGTTTTATCTCATAATGATGCTACAATATGCCTAGTGAAGAAATTATTTGTATGCTTTTTTTGGCTTTGCAACTTTTTAGTATTCTTAACTTTTCTACCTTTTCTCCTAGGTCTCTTTCTTTTCTCAAGTTGCGGCATCAGAAAGCAATATTTACTTCCAAAAATATCTCAGAAAAAAAATCTGTCAGCGAAAGCCTAGTCCTGATCAGTGAAATCTAGCAGCAAACAAATTGAGTGATACTCCTGAAGCACCACAAGAGGTCAAAATCCACCTTGGGTGTGGAGGAGCAGAAAATATAATGGAGAGAAGAAAAAAGGCAGAAAAAAGGAAGGTAAAACAAAGTAATTGTGTAGACAAAGCAAGGCATAAACGGAAAAGAGAAAACGATGAAAAACCAGCTGTGGAAAAAGAAGAAACAAAGGTAGAGACTGGCAGTTGGTCAAGCTTGAAACTTCTGTTTGATGAGATTACTCTGATAAACCCAATGGATATAGAAACGGAGTTGGTCTACACTGACAAGGAGGATATTTTCTTCGAGTTTACTAACCCTGCGGTGCCTTTGCCCTGCATTCACAAACAGCTTCAGATGACCCTCCAGAAAGGCAGCACTTACTACAGACAGGAGAAGTACGCAGCAGCATTGCAGCAGTTCTCAGCAGCACTGAAGGTATGGGGTTATAGTATGATCACCATAGTGAAGTAAATGAAAGGCTGTCACTGTACTGACTGGGTGTAATAATATCAAAGTGAACGAGCAGCACAAACCTGGGATGTGTATGGTTTAATAAAAAACCCCCGAGATGCAATTCCATGTGAAATGTGAAAATTAAGAGCTATGAATAAATCACAGGAGGAGGGGGGCACTGGACTGAACCAAAAAAATCTCAGGTGATTTTGTATTTTTTTAAGTCTTCAACTGTATTTGTGTACAGAGTCCCACAGAGTGAAAAACAATGCTCCTGTTTTTAATCCCAGTGTTATCAGAGACAAATGATATCTCAATAATCAGGAGAGTCCCCACTCTACCCCAGCTGTCCATGCACTATGGGGTGAAATGTTTAATCCTTTGGTTAAGCAAAAGGCCCATGTTAGTGTCTTTTTTTCCCGAGAGCATTTCTATCATGCACTCCATTTCCCTCTTTTCCTCTAAAGCCAGAAGATGGCCACTGCATCTGTGTAGAAATCCTTTTCTTTCTAAATGAGAAAGGACAGGTCCAGTAGTGAGCAGTCCACTCTGGACACAGATGGCTTTCTCTGCAGCACCTAAGAGTCCAAAAGTTGGCTTTGGTTTTTTTGGGTTATTTTTTTGTGGAAAGAAAGACTTCTTGCCTGCCTGAGATACTAAAGAAATAATATGACCTTGACTATGATCTTTGAAACTAATCTGTGATTTTCATCACTTTCTGCCTTTAAGTGCTCAAACTTGAGCTGTCTTCTACGGATCTTTTCTTCAATAAGTAGATATTTCTATGTTTTCAAAAGCAGTTTCAGGCTGAGCCCCCCAAAAGGACGTATCTAAAGACCTTTGACATTTGTGAAAATCTTAGCCAGCCTTCAGTTTCATCAGTATAATATGAGACGAAAGGAGTAAAAGAGGGAGTTCCTAGCACTCTGGCAAGGTTGCAACTAATTTCACAGCAGGGGAGGGAAGAGAAAGGAGGTATAGGAAACCCGAGCAGGTAGGTCACGGTTACATCCACCAGCCTCCAGTTTCCTGGAAGCCAGAGCGAGCAGCGCTTACAGTAAAACTGATTGTTCAAAGTTATATCATTATTCCCAGATTTCTCTAGTGCCGCTAATCTCAGTTAATTATATTGGAAATCCCTTGTATTATGACCATGTAATTCATAATGTGCCAGTAGAAGTCATGGTTCATAATAATCACATAATGGGCAAGGACTTAGACGTAATCAGATTTTAGTTACCCTGTCGCGTTTCCATAATGCTGCTCTAAAACCAACATAATCACAAAAAAGCACCAGTTATTTAAACATTTTTATCAGATTGATGTATAGTATCTTTCTCTCTCTCTTCTTTAAACAACATAAGATAACAAAAATTGGATTACAATTGCTGGGAACAGACTATGATAAACTGTTTGCTTGTGTGCAGAATGAAATTTAATAACGGCATCAGCCTCTCAATTTTTAGTCATGTTAAACCTGTTAAATAGTAGCACTCTACAGCCAAAGGCTGCTTTCAAAGAGGTGGCATTAGAGCATTTTGAAAACACTATCTCCAAGAGCATAGCTGTCTTATAAACCTTGAAAGATGCCCTATATCCTCACAATTAACCCAGCTGCTAACATTTACTGTGCAGATGAGGGCTTGACTTTTTCCGTGAAACATGATGCAAAAAGCCACCTTTAGTAGCTGTAAAGATTTTAAAGGCCAGTGTCTGCTTCTCAAAATTTAAGAGAGAAAAAAAAAAAAAGAGACACTTTCCACTTTACAGGAATATGGTTGGTGATTAGAATAGAGGACTTGCAAGTGGGACTCTCTGGACTCTCTCTAACATTTTATCTCCACTCTGACCCCAATCACTTCAGCTGTGCACTTGACATCTCGGAAAAGGATCCACCTATACTTGTTTCTGCTGTACTGCCGAACTTAATTCAAAAGCACTTGTAAAACATTAGGGGTTTGCAGTTGACAAGCAAATGTCCTCTTCCTACTTTTTTCTACAATACTGAAGGCAATTTGTTTTAAAACAATAAATATTATAGCAGTGAGAGAGTAACATTAGAAAGTGTCCTCCTTTTTAGGCTTCTTTTTTCCCCTCCTACCTTCAGAAATGAGCTTTGATGAGGACAAAACCACTAGTCCCTTGAAAGGAGTACTTGTCTCCTCCTAGGAGGAAACAGACAGGCTAGCTAATAGGCATCCTGTGTAAGACTAAGTAGAGATTAAAGAATTCCCACCCGGGATGGTGGAACAGAGTGATTAGGAAAGCACAGAATTGTAGGGCTGGGGCTTCTCAGCAATCTCTTAATCCAGCTCTCCTCAGAAGCAAAAGATAGAAAATCCCTGAAAAACACTTCTGTACTTTGTTTCTAAAAATTTCCAGTAAGAGGGATTTCTCATCTATGTCAGCAAAGAAAGTTTTCCCACACCTTCCATGCTGTGATATAGCCCATAACTTTTTTGTTCAATCCTTATTTGACATGAAGAACAATTAACCACCCTATTCTCTCTGTACTTGCCACATTTTAGCATATCTCTTTTCAGTCTTCTCTAAATGAAATAAATTTAATCCTCTTACTTTTCCCTCCCAGGTCATGTTTTCTAAACCTCTCTATCGTTTATGTTGCTTTTCTTTGCATCGTCTCCAATTTGTCTCTTTTTTCAGATATAGACAAACTGAATATGGTGCAGAGAAAACTGTAACACTTAAGGGGCTGAGATTGGAACTGTGGTTGTTTTGCCCATCCCTTTTTGAAGAAATAAACAAAAATTCCTCTGCTCATACAGGTGAAGAGATGTGTGGCATGTAACAAGCTCAAAGGTCAGGAAATTGAAAGTTATGGTTTCTGGTGCAAAATGTTTACAGACATTTTCAGATTTAAGGATAGGAAGGCTTTAGTCTGACCTTACAACATTTTGAGTTAGACGCCCTGATCCAGCAAAGTGTGTGCATAGCATTAAATTTGAATAGTACCCCTAAAGTTCGTGCTACCTTACACATTGCAAGTATCGTACATTTCTTTGCTCCTCTTTAAGCCAAAATGTCTTTTCTAGATCAATCTATCTATTTATATTGTATTATCATTCTTTAGATCATGTTGTTTTTCAGATATGCAAATAACAGGCAGTTCTGAAAGTCTAGCACTGAAACTATTTGATTTGGGAAAAAAAAAATGAAAATTATTATTCAGAAAGGAAAACTGGAAGTCTTGTTTAATTTAGACACTTTTACATGTTAGACAGCATGCTGCTGATTACCGCAGACATCGGGAAGGCAGTGTTATCAGGAGAAGGACTGATGGCTTCTCACTATTTCTGCACTATTTAGCTACCATTAAATTAATCAGGAGGGACTTAACATTAGTCAGCTGCATTATAGTTGGCCTGGGAGAGGAAAAAATAACACTCCCTTGGAGAATTCTCACCATTAGAGCTTAAGAATTAAGTACTTTCTGTTGCTAGTGAGGAAAATAGCTGAAGAAATTGGGGCAATAGTCTTTGCTCTTCTCTCTCATAGCTCAAAAATACAGTATATTATATATACTACATCGAGAAACACTGTAAATTTCCCTAAATTTTTGGCATCCATCTGTTGGAATGTAGGGAAATAGGACTTGAACATCTGGACTGGGATATGAAGGGTAGGAGCAATCACTCTTTAGCTCAAAGCCTTGGTGGAAACCATATACATCTATCTATAAAATCTCTAGCCTATTATTAAGAGCTTAGCTACAAAATAACATTAAGCCTTTACGAGGATCGAAAGATCTTGTCTCACACTAATCTAATATCAGAGGGTGTAAAAGATCTCAGAAACATCAGCCTGTTTAAAATGTACACACATTTAAACTTCAGACCCTGTTGTTCTGAAAATAATCCCCTCCCATGATTAAAAAATGAGAATGGTTCACGACTGCACTGCGCAGAAAGAAGTCCACAGTATCTCGGCACACAGCTTTTGGTGGAGTATCTGAGAAACATGAAATGGATCCCCCATGTGAGGTGAAGGCCTCAAGCAGCATGTGATGAATTCACCAGCATGCTGTTGCGGTGCCTTCCGTGAGCTGGAATATCTCCATTTTCCACAGATGGCCATTATGGGCAACGTTCCTATGGCAAGCAGATAAACATTAGTGACATCTTTTTTGCGCACCTTGAGCTTTTAGATTAACCTTTCCTGTGGCTCATTGCCTTGTGATTCACTGCTTGCAGAGAAAGCTTTGTCAAGACCATGCTCCCTCTTCCAGGCAACAATAAATGCAAAAACGTGATATCTTGAAAGCGGCTGTGGCACCAGTGCCTTGTGGACAGAATTACATACCACTATAGAGTAAGGCAGCGTGATTCAACCAAGCCTTCCATCAGTTTGGTATGAGGAGCAAAAAATGACTGTTTGCTAAATACCTCTGTGAAAAGAGGTTCATCCTATGTAGTCTATCCACTGGTAGAAAACGTTAGGAAAGCGCGGGCAGATTTCTTACTGAAGGGCAAATCTGGGAGCACTGTAGGGTTAGGATCTTTGGGTGTGTGTCCTGTTGCAATCATTGGATCAGTGCTAGCTGCTGGAGAAAGACTAGGTCACAGACATTTCTGCCCACCATTCCTTCCCCACCATTGTCTCTTTCTGAGGTGGGTCTTGAGGTCCAAAAAGCCATTGGTGTATAACAATGTGTAATTGGAGCAGGGAGACTGGAATTCCTGGTGATCCACTGGAACGAAGAGGATATAAAGTGGGACTTTATAGACTTTTCACTATCCCCTCTCACCAAGAAGAGCTGTTCAAGGACTAGACACCGTTTAACACCATGGAAGTCCTCAAGGGAGAGCATGCAAAAGGCTAAATATTTATTTTTAGCACATTATATATTCTTATCACCAGCACAGGTCCTCTAGAAACTTCCTGGGAGTACACTAGGTCTTGGACAGAGAACATCAAAGGTGACAGTCACTGATTGACCCCACCCCACCCCAAAACCTGAGTGCAAGATGCTGACTTTACTCTCTATAAATATTCTTTTAACTGCTAATAACAAAGTAATTTCCTAGATACAGCCTACTCATTTAACCTGCTTGAAAAAAAAAAAAAAAGCCCTGATAATCAGCAGTTCTTCTCTCCCTATAGTCCCATCACTGTATTTTTAGGCTGCAAAGCCAAGAAATTGATTTTTTTTTTTCCATTGATACTTATTGTCTTTTATCGCTTCAGAAGATTTTAGACCAGGAATGTGAAGCTTACAGATAGCTCGAGTCCAGCTTGTGGGATAGAGTGGGAATCTGTTATAATGATCCGTTTGGTCATGCCCCCATTTTTTGATCACTGAATTTGAATCTATTAATCTTCTAGACATTTCCAGCATGCCCACCACCATGAAATAAAGCTGAGGACCTGCACGGCTATTTGTCTATAAGGATTTGTGCCTCTCTTCTTTTTGCCTGAACTGCTGTTACATATCTGGCTTATAAAGTACCTTTTTCCTCAAAGGAATGCTACATGTTGACCATAAAACAATATATTTCCTCACATGTGTGTGTACGAGAACAAAATCCCTACTCCAGAAAGGACAGACCATATTTTCCAATCATTTCTGTGCCAAAGCAGATCAGTCAATTTCTAATTAACTCTAATTGGCTTCCTCAGATGCTATTAAATTATTTACCTGGAGGTGACAGGTGCTGAAAAGCACCAAATATTTTCTCCATACTTTGTAAATGTTAAACAGTATATTTGATTAAAAATAATCACCCACCACTTCTCTCTTACAATCAAAAGCCTCATTGACCTAAACACATGCAAACCTCATGTTTTACAACCACTGAGAAATGGAGACAAGGTCCATGTAGTAGATTCCTCAGCAGGTAACACAGGGGAAAAAAAAAAAAAAAAAAAAATGAAAAAAATACTTGGGACAGCCTTGGAGGAGGCACTAGCCCATCTTGGAAGACATAGGCTCAGACTTCTGCTCAAGAGTCAGGGTCAGGCACGGCTCAGGGCATGTCACTGCCGGCTGGATCCATAAAGGGCTTCTCTGAAAGCTGAGCAGCTAAAAATCTTCAGGTGCCTGAACTCCACAGCTCCCTGCGTGTATCGTAGGCATTGTGACACCCAAGAACAGGTACACCCAAACGTGCGATGCTACCTCACCTCTCGCACTGTAAAGCGGTGCCTTAAAGCCCATCTCAAACTGGGGTTTCCTTTAGGGTTCAGGACCTGAAGAAATTGGAGGTATTTATCCTCCCAGCTGCCATCTGCTCCTGGAAGGTATCGTAGAGGAACAGGGAGGGCTGAGAAATCTGTGTTTGATCTGTGGCTCTGGGCTCTTCCTGGCTAGAGCCAACCCAGCGCAAAACTGCCGTGGGCAATCGGCTTCATTTATAGCAAGAAAATTAGGCAAGTTAGGAGAATGTTCAAACACCAAAAGCAGCTAATGCAGGCAAGTGACAGTCGCAGAAGGTGTGCTGTTAAAGTATTTTCTTCTGAAATGTCTTTAAATCATACTGCTGCAGCACTACATAGACTGCAGAGGAGAGACAGAGATGCAGGCTGAAGTGGGCACCGAATTGGAAAGTGTTCATGGACTGATTTGAGAGTAACTTTATCCATGAGGACAGTTTAGAGAAAATGTGTTATTAAAGTACTTTATTTCCATTTAGAGATTCACACAGGCATACACAGACAGTAGGTGGTGACAGCTGCTACCAGAACCATTTGTTATCTTACTCCTGTTCAGCTTTTGACAGTGTAAAATGAATATAAATGCTGAAAAGCTTTGCAGAGGTGAACCAAACAATAAAAAGTAGGGGAGAATGAATTCTGGTTAGGTTACTTTAGGGAAGAGCTTTATTTCTGTTTATTCCTGAGGCATGGATATGTGCTGTGTTTCTAACGCCGACAATACTGTTGAGAGGATTCTTGGTGGAGCTTACCAAATCCACAGCATCCTGAGGTGGGGAGAGAGGGGAGAGCTGGCCTTGCAGCTAGCTTTTATGTCTTATGCAGAAATGGCATGGAAATAAGGCTTCAACAAATTATTGCTTTTCCCTAATAATCCTGTCCATCAAAATGGAGTGAGCCTTTCACATAGTTTGCCTTAATAAAAGTGCTGGTGAGATATCTCTGTGTTTGGACTTAGCAGTAGCAAATCTCTTGGCATCGAAGGGATTAAATTAGTTGGCCTGAAATTATATTGCTTTTTCCAAGCAATCATGACAGCTCTCAAAATCTTGCTACAATACAGTCACATCACACCAGCTGACAGTTGCCTCCAAAAAAAACCATTCATTTTGGCCAGCTCCTCCTGCGAACACTATCAACAGACTGATGCTCCTGCTTCGAAGTCCAGCAGGCATTTTGAACTACAATCCTATCAAGAGGAGAGTCTGGTACCAGTTTTTACTTTTTGTCTGATTGTTTGGTTTTCACATGGTATATTTTACACCATTCTCAGTTTGGTTTGAACTTGGAGGGACTCAGAGTGGAGGACTGACAAATTTTGTATTACAAAGGCGATCTATAAAGGAGATTTCAGTATGTTGTACAGAATATAAAGTTCCTCAGCAACTATTGTAGGATATTGATCCCACAATATATGTTTCATTAGAGAGCTTTGAGGTTAGGGTTTTGGGGTTTTTTGGATTTGGTTTTTTTTTCACTCTGTGACTACTCCTCTCACCCTGGCAGTATGGATAAGGGGAACACTCCATAAAATAGGGGTTGGTAATGAGAGGCACAGATTTATAGTGCAGTATACAGATTAAGCTGAAGTTAAACAGATGATATTTTCCCAAAACCTTTGTCCCTGATTTAATGCTTCCAAAGCAAATTATTTACAATACGAGAAAAACCCCTAAGTTTGCACTGGGGGGAGGTAAAGCCTTTATCTGAAGTTGGGCCAATAAATAGGAATGACTTAGGTTTAGGAGTGCTGCAGGGAACATCGTTAGCTTCTGTGGGAGGGAGAGATTCACATCAAGTTTATTTTTATAAAGCAGCATCCACCTAGAAATGAGCACAAACTAAAATGCTATATACTCCAAATTTGGTGGGCACTTGAAATCTCATTTTTGCAGAGAGTTCTTGTCTCCAACAAAGGCCAAAAGAGTGACAAATATGCAAAACCTGTCAGCCTTTGGGGAGCATAAAATGTAGGTATGAATTTCTCTAATATTCTGCCCCACTTGGTCATCAAATTCCTTCCATGTACCTCTGGCTCCTGCAGAATGGCTGGTTGCAGTCAAAGAAGGAATTTAAACCTAGACAAAGACAGGGCTTAAGATAAACCCAACAGAAATGTGGGGAAAGCAGCCTGAACCCCTCCCCACCAAACCCCACAGTGAGGGCAAGCAGCCTGGTAAGTTCATCTGGTAAAGTCAACACTGACCAGATCCATGTTTTTCTGGGAAACAGCGGTTTTCTGAATAGAAATAGGGATAATTTCTCATAACTTCGCATATCTGAGGTATGTTTGGCTCTCAGCCAGTCCTGTGTAACAATAATATGCCTCAGATAACAAATGTGCCCTGCACACACCTTACTGTTAGAGAATCCAGTGCTTACTCTGCAGAGAGCAGCTGATATGCCTGAAATATCATACGTGCATATTATTTGAATTATCTATCGCAAAGTACATTTCAGGAAGCCTGGTAAATTCAGTTCTTCTTACCTGACATCTGCATTCATATTTAGTAGTGAATTTTATATTTTCAATATGTTTTCTAGCAAGTTATTACACAAATCTCATTAACAATAAAGACAGGGGGTTTATATACAATTCCTGCTCTGCCGACTGAAATTGCATACCAAGATGTCAGTATGACTTTGAATAGAAGCTGGAAAGTTATGCTGCATGAGATCGTATTACCGAGAGAAAATCCTCTCTCTTTTTATGCTCCACACCGACTTTTTTTCCTCTTAGGTGAGAGAAAACTGCTGTTACCTGGTTCTTTGTCCTGCTGGTTTCCAGCAGTATTTTTGATAGCGCCCAATAGTTGTAAGGACTGGACTGCAGCACAATATACAAAAAGCAGTTTGTTTCCAGCCCTGTGTGAGGCTTGCTAACAGGTTTTGAAAGTTATTGTCAGGAGTAGCTTTCCTTAGCAGACATTTTCTGGGCTGTAGTAGGGGTTCAGCTTGGCAGGTGCCTGATGTGCAATACAGTGACATTACCAGGCTAATTACTTGGATGGTTCTGAATTGAAGGCATCTGGTTAGGACTGTTGGCTAGTCAGAAGAAAAGGCATTAATTAAATATTTCTTGCCTTTTCAGGTTTGTCCCTCTGATTAGCTGCTCTAAAAAAAAAGTCACTCCAGGGAAAATCACAGTTATCTTTTAAACAGACAGGCATGATTAAACATTCCTCTGCTAACAAAAAGACAAACTAAAGAAAAATCAAAGCAATTGGCTCCAGCAAGGCAAGCAGGTTATTGCTGCATTTAACTGACTCTTAACCCTTTCTGTCTGGCAGAGGAAGGCATGAGGATTCTCATAGAAACTGCCAAAGAATCTCATTGCCACACCCCATTTAACCTACTTTACTTGTTTTCCCAAGCTAAATTTGCTATCAAAACGTATCTGTATCCATACACATAGGTGGATACCTATTGGGCATCTTCTTCAAGGCAAACCACATTCCTGAATTTAACATACACCAAACCTATAGCAGTGATTAGGAAACTGTTACCATTGCCAGTTTCTTACACCTGAACCTTTCACCTTCATTTCAGTGAAAACAGTTCCAACATGCCAACGGACAGATCACCAGAGCTCTAATTTTAATTCTTCCAAATTATGCACATGCTATCTAGGAAGCTACCTTAATGATCAACATTTCCACTGGTCTTATACCAAAGCCAAGGTGGATTCAGGAGGATCTTTTCTTCTCTTTCTTATTAGCTAGTGCCTTTACTCATAAAACTTCCTTGCTTGTTACTGCTGAAATAAAAGCCTTAATAGCACAACAAGATCTATGCTAAGTCCACAGTGTCACAGACCTGTTCCATGCCCTTTGACAAAGTACTTTATCAGAAGCATTTGTACAGCTGCAGTTTCAACAATATATTTATAGGGTCCTACATGTTGCAAGAGAAACCTGCTTTATCCGTGAAAATATAACATAATTAGTGTTGGTTCACCACTAATACAAAAAATGCAGGTAACGCTTTCATGACTCACATTTCATTTAAATACCTGGTAACTCTTTGAATGAGATAACTCAGCAGTCTAAAGGATGCACGTACACAAATCCTGCATGCTGGCCTTCTGTCGTAACAAGAGGCCCTATGAAAATGTCATTTGACAGGATTTTTAAAATTAAATATTATTTCTGGAAAAATATTCCTGTCTGCTGACAAGGGTACTCTCAGGTAGGCTAAGCCTGAAAGTAAAAAAGCTGTTAGATTTCTAGCTATAGTAAAGCACATAAAATGGTACATTGCAGGTTTTTAACCCCCAGACTGGCTGTAAAGCTTCAAAAGTCTAAGTTGTTTGCTTCAATTTCATAACCTCCATAACATTTAAGATATTGGTGAGATTTCTGCAGACCAAAAGCTCACCAAAGTCTTAGGTAAGATGTAACCCCCAATTTTGTGGTTTGGAATTAAAATAAAATTCTGTAACATAGCTCTGAGAAAAGAAACCCTCAATGGTACAAAAAATAACTGTTTCTCCAAGTCCACACCTATATTTGAATGTCATTGCAATGACACCTTAAGGTATTCAGAGGAATGAGATGGAGCTGCTTTTGCCTCTTACTTAAAGCACTCCCAAACCAACAACAGCCCTTTTGATCTTCAAAGGCAGTGTTATTGGACTGCAGAAAGCTTGGTTCTGCTAGGTGAAGGATGAAAATTGCAAACAAATCTCCTCCCTGCTCATTACGACTGTGCATGACACAGCCCTTCTTCTTCCCTCGCTCTCAGTCCAGCAGGGTTTCCCAAAGTTACAACAATGTGTAGCTACAGAGGCTCCTTTGGATCCCTAGGAAATTTTCCTTTTTCTCTTCCCCTTTGAAACTCAGATGTGAGACTTTCTACAACTCTTCTCCACACCCCTACCTGTGCTGCAAAATCCCAGCTCACTGCCAACTTCCTGCCTAATTCCTCCCCTGGGAACTTCCCCAAAAGAGCTTTCTCAGGTGCTTTCTGGCACTGTCTTTGCCTCACCCCTCAAAAGCACTCAGACTCAATATTCGGTGGCAGTCAGGACAACGCAAGGAAACAGCCCTTCTCCTGCTGCATAGCCAAGTCCTTTTATCAGAAAGACCAGCAAGATAAAGTAAAGGGTGTCGAACACAAAAGGTATCATCTCCATCAGAGCTTGGAAAACTATGATGTGCTTTTCAGGCTGTGCTGAGGTGGTTCACCCAACAGAAGCCTTTTCCAGTGGTGTCCATATTGCTACCAAAAAAGTCCCTTATACCAGTGAGTACATTCGCTTGTGCACCTCACTAATACCAAACACTAGGGCTATTTTGTATATTCATCACTCGTCTGCTTAGTACAGGGATTTAACATTAAGTTGAATCTTACTTTTGGTGCGTGTTGCTGCTGTTTGTATGGAATTAGCGTGGAAGGGTCTATCTCAAACACACTGATCTACTGCAGAAATGCTACACAAAAGTCAGGAGCGAGTTTGGGATGTAAAAAGTATACAACCTAAATGGTCCCAAACACAGGCACATCCTTTAAAAATATTACTGTGATTTTGTGAGATTAAAGATTGAGTTATTATTCGTTTCTTTGAACTCTTACTCTGAGATGTCCTAGAGAAGACCTGGCAGAACCCAATCTTCACTGTATTTGAACATATTTCTTGAATCCTTATCTGTTTACAGAGACTCATGTCTTGGTTTTTGTCAAAGATAACTGAGGGGTTATGCCAGTCTAAACATAACTCTTCATATCAGCAGTAAGACTTGAGGAAACTCTGAATTGCAGCACTTCATACTGAAGGGATCCCTAAATGATTCTTTTCTGCTCACAATCATTCAAGAACTTGAAAGTCCAGGGAGTAGCCTCAAATCTCTCATTCCCATAAATTTAACAGAGGTCACAGCATGGCCAATTCAGCTGAAAAGTGTTATTACAGAAAAACTTGATGATACTTTTATGTTCACTGATGTGAACATAATTCTCTGGGTCTTTTAGCTACATATAGCATGTCTTATCCACAGAGACACTTCAGCGGATATATGTGGAACCATAAGCAAAGTTAAAAGTGATGAATTCTCTGATTTATAACTCCTACTGATAACAAGGTGATAGAAAATCTTAAATGTATGGGTGTTATTATATACACTCTGTAACTTCGTTCAGCAGAAAGGGGATGTGAAAGAAAAAAATTATTTATCACACCCAAACTAGGGGAACACTTCCCTGAACGACTCTTGTTGCCTGTAAAGAATTGAGCACAAAAATATTAAAGATAGGGTTAGCTTTGGAGGTGCTAAGTGTGCCTGTGGGACTATAACCCTTCTTGCTTTTAAGGATCAGAGGTGGGAAGAAAGATGCATATACAGAAGAGGGATTTTTTCTTGACAGATTTAGTCTTCTAAAGCGATCTCAAACTGCTGAGTTGACATCACACTCCCTAAAGATCAGCCATTGGATTTTGACCACATAGGCACAAGAAACTATTATAGCTAAAGTCCTTAGTATTGAGGAGCTAGAGAAACAGGCCAGATCGTCCTCCTTCCCTTCTAAAGTTTTGGTGACTGGCAAAATCAGACTCAAGTGGGAGTCCTTTGGTTATACCCTGTTTAAAGCAGAGGCTGTGTTCATCCACAGTAGGCTGCAGCTGCACGTCAGTGCTGTTATCGGTTCTCAGCACAGGTCTCAGTGTGATCCAAGAGTTGAGGCACACATAATTTGTTAATCTTCATTAGAAATCTACTTTTAAACATCATTCTTGGTGAAGTCTTTTAGTCAGATGAAATCACTGCACACTAAACAACCCTGTGAGGGATGTTTATTCAAGCAGAGGACATTCTGTTGCATTTTCTTTAGCCGCACTCTATGTATGGTTATTGTCCTTAAAAGACAATGTTCTTAGACTTAATCTATTTGATTATAGTTGTATCTAATTGCTTTGAATTTTCTTAAAAACTAAAAGCTAATTTTTACTACTCTCTGCTCTCAGAAAAATCAAGTTGCCTGTAGATTAATGAAACTCAGATTTGAGGACCTAAGGTGGTCCGGCCAAGTATCATAGCCTTGCCAGTGCCAAGGACTCCCTGAAACCATAAGCAGTTGTGGGTTATCTAATTCTAACAATCACATTATGAAATAAAACATTATTTAATGAGAAAGTCACTGGCTGTGATGAACAGCAGGCATTTATCTATCAGGAAAAGAGTGGTTTTCTTAAACAGAAAATAGGATGTTTCTGCTAAATTCTATATGGCTCAAGAAAAAGGGAACAATGGTTGATCTCATCCTTTTTACTTTCCACAGCAGTATTCTGGAAGGACAAGTCCTCCCATTAAATGAGGGGGAGAGTGTGTGGTTTCCTTGCCTTGGCTCCCTGTCTGCTCTCCTACACGTGGGACAAAGGCAGGAGAGCCTATGGCAGAGTTCACCACTGGCTTACTGAAATAATAGCTGCCTGAGACTCCTCCTTCAGCCACGATCTCAAGACAGCCACAGATTTTGGGAGCCTGAAGTTGAGCCTTTATTTTTGAAAATGGGGAGAAATACAGTTTCATTCTTAACAGCGCTTTTTAGGCTTTAGTTTATTATGTGCTCCCTTGACTATCCTTTCCAGAAAGATGTCTGCATTTTATATTACGTTCACATGATTTGTACTGACTTTTGTAGTACTAACTCTAGTGAAAATCAGGGTATATTTTACTTAGAAGCCAGTTTTATCCATTTATCAGTTACAAAAAAAGCAGTTCTACCTAACAAAAGTTGCATTATAACGTTAGTAAATCACATTTTTTTTTCTTGTACAGCTTTGCAGTCAAGGCACTGCTATAGACAATCCTTCTGAGTCATCTGCAGAAGATATTTCCAGTATTGCCAGTTTTATTGAGACAAAGCTTGTAATCTGCTACTTAAAACTGAAGAAGCCTGATGATGCTCTGAATCACGCGCACAGGTAAAAATAAATATTGATTAGATACACTGCTGAGACTGAAATCAAAAACTATACACACTATGAAAAAATTCATGTCCTGCTGCCAACACCTCACTACTGAGGTCTCTGCTCACTTTTTCCCTTGTATGAGATGTATTAGGATGGGCAACTAGTGCAGGGTGAGGATTTTTTCATACAATCATCTCAAATGAATGAAACTAAAAAAGAGTAGTTACAACAAATAAGGAGGCACATGCTTGTGTCTAATGCACAGGAGAGAGTGGTGAAGAATAATGCATTGGTATAGAAATGTGATGCCATCGTGGTAGCAGAGCCATTTAGCTACACATAAAGTCATGGGAAATCTGAGAATCCTGACTGAATGACAAGGTCTTCATCTCCTGTCCCCACTCATCCCTACCCCTTTCCAAAGTACTTGATGTCCATAAAGCTATGTCTACCCAGAGCCTACCCACACTGCAGGGGTGCATCCTTCAGACTAGTTCCAAGTACCATCTGGGCTGGGGCCTGAATGCCCATGAGCAGTTAGAGAACAGTAGGTGCTCTCCCAGGGCACATCTAGCAGGCACACAATCTGTATTCCTTTCAGTTGGAGTATTCTGCTAGGTGAGCCAAAGCATAGGGAGTGGGAAAGACTGAGAGATTTCTGTTAAAAATAAAATTAAAGAAAGAAAGAACAACAACAACAAAAAGCATGCCTCATGCAAACTAAAAACCAACCATGTTTTTTCAAGGCTTCTCAAAGAGCATGTTAGAAAAGGAAAAAAATAGATGAAGTTTGACTGGGCTGGCTACTGACCATGGTTGTCACATTGTAAAATGCAGGAACTGATACAAGAGTATACCAGCAAAAAAATATTCTGAGGCATAATTAACATAAAGACAAAACTTGAAATATAGTCAATAGCTAGAGTTTTCCAAAAGAACAAATAAATTACTCCAAGCTGTCCCACTAAAAATAGCTCAGTGCAACCAGTTAACTAGTGCATATAGAATTTTTATTCTCATCGAGCTTTTATGTCATCACCATATTTTAATGGTTTGCTGGTAATCCTTTGGCATTAATTATGAATCCAAATTAAAATATTCACTTCTGCATTTATTTGCATTTACTGAACTATTCTTTCTTTAATTCCATGTAAATTTCAGAGCTCCTGCATTTATTTCTGAAGCCTTATTAGCCAAAAATCAGCTTTAATATTCTCAAACGTAGTTGTATCAAATACACAGAAGGGGTTTGCTGGGAAGAAATCTTACAAAGTGTCACAACCAGAGAAACAGAGAAAAATTCCAGCAGCTCAGATTTAAAGTTTCCAAGAACAGGCATCTGCAGAGGAATAGCTTTTCCATTCTTAAGAAAGGAAAGGAAGTACGATTTATATCATCAGCATCAGATCTGTATGAGAAGACAAGCCTGGGTCCTCCTGAAAAGTGGAAATTGTATTCTCTGGTCTCTTAATATCAAAATTTAAAGCTGCCTTTAGCATCCCTGGCACATTTGAGGACACTGGCTGGGTTCTGATCATTTGTCAGACTAATACAAAAGATGTACCCTTTGCAATCAAACACTATTAAAACCACTTCTCATCTGTCACAGCTCTGAACAAACGTGCCATGGATTGGCCTCACCAAGCAACATCTGCAGTAACCTACTTGACCACCACTTTTCATCATAAGATAGCCATCAAAATAATTCCTAACTTGCAGTCTGAAGCTATAAAATGAATCACGCAATATTTACATGCCCTGTGGTCCTTTTGGCCCAGGCATTATGGCATACCAGGGTTTAATGATCTTAATAACCCCATATGGCTTGCTGAGAAATTAGATTTTCCCTTTGGTTGCAGAAGGCAATTTTCAATTATAGCAGATGGCAAAACAGTGAAGGTCTGAGAAGTCAAGAACTAACTAAGAAACCTCAGATTAGTACTTAGGCCTTATGTTGCTCAGCCTAATAATGTCAGTAGTTGAAATTTTGCCCCAGATGAAAACAATCTTGAAGCAGAGCATAGCATTTCAGCAGAGCAGTCCCCCAATTATGCCTGCTCTTCAGAGGGCCAGACCCAACAGAGAAATTCATAAAGCTGCGGTCGCACGTGGAAAAACAACCCCCAGTGCATCACGTGCACAGCTCAGCAACGGTCAACATTCAATTTTGTTTGAAATTGGAGAAAGCGATGCTGAACTCCGTGACAGTTGAAGATGGAGGATCCTACAAATCGTGATATACATGACTTTCTTGATGAGACCTTATATCCCCTTAGAGATTCTTTGTTTATCTTGCTTTTTTTCCCCTTCAAGCAAACTAAAGTAAATCTGCATTGATGCCATGTGACTTGCTGTTTTCACATGGGAAAATAACACCTTTGTATTAGAAATATGCTTCTTGCCACTGCACTTACACTTTCTCAGCTGCCACAGTCCTCATGGCACACAAGACTTGAGGAATGATAGACACTTGATCCAGCTATCTAAACAGACAGCTGTTCATAGAGATCCTGTGCATGGATCAAGCACTAGAAAATGTGGAAGAGGTTAATGTCACCTACCCAGCAGCAAGTGACAAAAAGCATTTTCAATTCTGCCTACTTTGGATCTGTAGTAAGGCTGCAGGTGCCATAGGACTCCTCTGGAAACAAGCTCAGGGAACAAGCAGAGGAACGAGGCTGCCCGCCATAGGTGAAAAGTCACAGCTCTTCCCAATGGGATTGCCCTCATGCCATAAGCAGCCTGTGGCTGGTGGTGGGAGGTGCATTGGGAAGTGTCATCTGGAAGGATGTTTGCAACCTGCCTCCTCCCAGAGCATCCCTGGGCTTTGCTCTCTGCCCTCTTTCCCTCAATCTGGAAATTGTGGATGTAAGGTCCAAGGGGAAGAAGAGGAATCCAACATTATGGCATGTTTCTTTAACTTCAAATCTCTAAGTAATGCCTGAAAAATATGCTCATGATAATGAGGACTGCTGTATGGAGCTATTCAAAATCTTTGGGGGTTAGCGAAGATTTTCCTGTGTCCTTGCAGACTGCTTCGCAGCATGACCCGCTGCCAATTCTCCCTCTCCCTCCCGGAAAGGCAATGCATAGAGAATGTAATAAATCTGTAAAGCTTTTTCTGCTATGCCTTTTTATGTGCTCGGTGGAAGGCAGGGTTCTCTAATGCCTCTTGCACAATTCATAGGGAGACACATGAAGTAGAAAATAGCACCTCTGTTAAGTAGTACACGATTGCTTTAGTGATGACTTAACAGAGGGAATCTCTTATGGAGGCACAGTGGGGAAAAACATCTAAAACAGCTGAAGCCTCACAGATTTAATTCTAAATCCTCCACATTTTTCCCAGTGACTTTTTAAACGCTTACAAAAGGTTTAAAATAATTATTAATGATCAAGCTGTATGCAGTATCTTTTAGGAAGAAAGGCAGCTCAAAACTTGGTCAGTGTATTACAGACAGGGAAAATCAGGACTCTCTAATCCAGATTAATGCAGAATTTTCAGACTAAAAATTTAATATTCAGCTACCTCTTCATTCCCTAGCTTCCTTATTTTGCACCTTTAAAATAGGACTATATTAAACTAAGTTGAAGAATGGAATTCTGGTGAAATATTAACTAATCAAAAATAAAAAATGCAATGATGCTATGATACAGTGCAGTCAGTTGGCATTAAAATGGAGACAGAAGAGCTCAAGAAGAGCACAGTTTTTTAGGGAGAAGTAGAAAAATGAGAAACGCAATGGCTGCTGCTGCTAATCCGTGGGAAGTCTGTAGCGTAATGTGTACTTTGCTCTAAACTACTCTCCTAATCTCTTCACCTCCTCAGAAAAGGAAAGAAAAAGAAAGAGAAGAATTAGCAGCACTAATTACTTTAGCAATTGTGTTAGGCATATTGCAATATACATAATAGATGAGATATTATTAATACAAAGCTATTCCATTGAGATGCTCTGGATAATATAAACCAGAAGTACCCTTAAAAATAATTCCTTCTTATGTAGCAGTTCAAATATTTCTATGTACTTCACCTTTTTATTACTTTTTAAACGAGAAGCATTTTCTCTGGATTCTGATTCTCAACTGTGAATCACATGGTATTTTCAGGTTGGTATTTCAGTGAGATGGTTCCTATTTTATGGGCTGAGACTTCCTCCATTGAGGTCAAAGGCTGTATTCCCCTTAACTTTGAAGATGCTATGTTACAAAAACATTTATCTACACAACATGTGGTTCCTGTTAAGAAAAGACATATTTGGGAAAAAAAAATGGCCTGGAAGAAATACAGTTGCTCATAGAAGGAAAGGCCTAGCAACATTGAACTGCTTTATAAGAGTTGAGATAAATGACAAGAGTCCTGATGGCATCAGAAAATTTGGTGGTCAAGAAAGTGTTACGTGTACAACGGAAAAACGATCGAGCAGTACATTATGCAAACGAGACAGGGAATGCAGAGCATCCCCACTTGTGTTAAGAAGTTTTCAAAGCTTTGAAACAAGTTCTTTCTAAATATCTTTTTGTTCTGGACTGGAGAACATTCTCCTTTTTACCACCTTCACAGCTGAGGAATTTAGAGTTGTGTAGCACATTTATCTTATGCTTGCAATTCAAAGCAAATTGCTGCTGCAAAACCTTTTAGCATGGCAGTTATATTTCACTTTACTGACAGAGAAAAGGCGTTGTGTGAAACCTTTTTTGGGAACCCACGCTTCCTCCCTCCCATTCCTTCCTGTCTGCTTAGATATGAAAACTTCATGAGATGTTTTCTTCTGTGCACTGAAGGTCCTTGCCTGTAGATACCATAACTGCATTTATTTCTGACTGGCTGTGCAAAAAAATCCAACAGCACAAAGGCAAGTCAGGTATCCTCCTTCAGTGTAACAGGATTTGGTCCTGTTCCTTGACCACCTCGGTTTGGTAGAAGATTTTCTGTCACTGTTTGCAGCTGTTTCTTTGGTTCAGTAATGACAGCTATGTTCGAAAAGATTCCTAATGATTCATCAGATTAACCAGAGAGACCCATTCTGGACTCTGCCAGATTTGCCTTGCTAAGCAGTATTCGGTAAGGCTACTCTTGTAGCTACATCTGCAGGTGGTCCTGGCCTCTTTGTCCTACAGCTTTTTTTCCTCTAAAACACAGATGTTCTCTAAGTTTGCATGTCAATTCTTTTAAAAGAGTGGCCAGGGCAGGGAGGGAAGAGTGCTCCTTCCTTCAGGGACCAGAGCACTCACACAGCGGAAAAAGGTTCCCAAGCACAGGGCAAGGTGGGCACAGTCATAGCCAGGCATTTGGTGGCAACAGAAAGAAAACTCCCCATGGACTGATGGATCTGAACTTGTCTAGCCACCAAGAGACTGAAACCAAGCTCAGGAGAAAGGCCTTACCTCCCTCACATGTCCCTTAAGGTGGCTCTCCTCACGACAGACACCCTCCTCTCCCTTCAATTATTAATGCCCGCTAGCACCGAAACCTCTGCACTCACGTCCTCTGGGAAAAGTGCTTCTGCATGCCTGCTCTCATAAGCCTACCAAATATTTCCAGCAGCTTGTTGCAACAGGGAGGTTTTTCTCCTCTTTGGGATGTCAGCTTTAGTAAACTCTCACACAGAGCAAGGAAGCCCGCAAGCTGTTGTGTATCCAAGACACATCCCTGTTAGCTCCCTGCAACAGCACTGAGAGAAGTGGTTTAGAATACGAAGTTGCCTACAAGTAAACATACCATCATGAGGTCCTCAGATAAAACTTAAATAACATCATAACATAACTGCACATGCAAATTGCAGGAAAATATAATGAGGTCGATTCGTGGCAACAATAGGGTTCAGGAGTTTGAGTTTCAGGAGTCTGACTGCCTGTAGTAGAGCTGAACTCTTAAACCAGCCCTTGGGATCACAGACCAGAGCATGGCATACTCAAACAGATGTAAGACTAGTACTACACTGCAGATAATAAGCTACCTGCCATACAGATGAAACAAGGAAAAAGAAGAAAGTTGAGGTTCAATGTGATCGTACAGGGTTTGTCAGGTTCATCTCTAAGTATATTGGGGCTGGATCATCAGCTGTGCTGATTGACAGTATTCACTGAAGATAAAGCATTGTATTAGTCTACAGCACCTGAATACATAGCTCTGCTGAATACTAGCTGACACATTACTCGCACTGACATAGAGTTTAATGTTGTGGTGAAGAATGCTTCAGTGACTACATTTGTACAGTCACTCAGTCCCAGCAACACATGGACATGGCAGCACAGCACCCTGCCACGCCACCCCGTGCTAGATTCACGCCCCGCTGCAGAAAGGCACGTATTGCTTCAGCACAGAATTTTTACCTAATTCCTCTCTGATAGTCAATTATAAATTAAATTCATTTGTACAGAAGACCACACTGTATCACAGGAAAGCATGGACAACCAAGAGAAAGAAAAAGCTTCTGTCACCCTCATTAAAGATATAACTACGTGTACCTCTACAAAGAGGTTAGCTTTTACTCACAGGACTAGCAAGAAAAATGAGTTCATCTGCTTCAGCGGTGAAGTGTATTTTTTCACTTGTTTTGTCTATAGAATCATCTCATTGACTTTTTCTTGGTCTATAAAGGCCAAACACAAATGATGTGGTGGATAGTAGCAGAGGCACTTTTTCTTGTCAGTCAGATTAGAGTTAAATCCCCATTGCATTTGGGAAGGAATTTGATAGAAAATGTGCACCTTAGAGAAAAGGCAATGTGATTTCTAGCAACCAGTTTTGATGTAGCAATCCAAGCTTCTTGCCACACCTGTTTTCTCAACACTGGGCAGTAAGATTGAAAGAAAAACTCGGAGACAAAACCACAGACTAACGTGTGCATCTTTGATTCGCGTACTCCAATTGCTGCGAGGAGGAAAGAGCTGATGCCTTCTTCCCCCTCCTCACAGTTTGAAAAAACGATAATAGGACAAACACTGTATTATTTTTAAGAGAAGATGTCAAGATGAAAAAATGAAAATGTCAAAAAAGAGGCTGATATACGGCATTACTTAAGGACTGTTTTGTTGAGAAAAACTGACCAAATGATTTACGAAAGGCTTTTAACAGGGCAGTCTTTGGATTACAGCGAAGATGAAAAATAAATGAAAATCTATTTCAAGTTTACTTTAGCCTAGTCATTTGACAGATGAGGGTAAGACCTGGTAAGAACACAAGTTTTAATCTTCAGATGTAGTGACTTTATTTGCAGTTTTGCGGATTAGAAGTTTTCTCCGTGCAAAATAAGAGCTATCCATTTTCAGACGTTTCCTGTTCAAACTACTTTTTCTACCTGAAGTTTCCATGAGAGGTACATGAGTAAAACCATCAAAGGACTGATGCTTCTGCTCATGCCATAAATCACCACTTACAGAGATTGGCGCAGCTCTGTTGCAGCCAGTGTGTCCACAACCTTAGTTCCTTCCTAGTTCTTCTTTCAAACCTCCCTCTTGAAACACATCCCTCCTAATTAATTACTGGATTAACCAGCCTAGTATCAAGACAGCTCATGGCTGGAGGTGGATCTTGGAGCATGGACTCGTTCTCAGTATGCACTGCCTGGCACATTTTTGCCTGGCCAGATGGGTCCCCCGTCTGCTCCTATTTGAAGGAGAACTTCCTGGAATTAGGGTTTTCCTCTTAACCTTTGTTTCTATCATTCCTCTGCTTCCTGTTTTCATGCAATCTTTTCTCCTTTCCACCAAAATCACCTGAAGCACATCAGAGATGGATATAAAAGCCAAAGAGCTCTAAAAGCTCTGCACCCTTTTAGGGCACACTTGGCATTTAATTAGCACTGCTCTGCACAAAGGCTGCTAAACCAGAGCTGCATCAGTACAGCGAAGGGCTACTTTGGGGTAGAGTAGTAATCCAGCAGGAATTATTTCTGGTGTATTGGCTACAGAGAGCCTAGCAACACCAAATCAAACTGCCAGGAGTCAAAGGCAGCTTTCTGCTGCTTGCTCAAGCTATTAGGGCATGCTATCATATTTTTCAGTACAGGATTTATAGATTGAGAGAAGTAGTTGATCTTTTTGAGGCTAGTAAAGAATCAAGATGGAAAATGGAGAGCTGATACCCAATTCTATGAAAATCTGCCACAGTTCTATATTTATTATAAGCCTATCACAGCACATCCTGCTCAAAGACTTACAGAAAATATGTTGCTAACTAGCAGGGATTTATTGATTTTTTAATTTTTTCCCCTCATAGTGCTATTGCTTGGCTGTGGTGGAACTGATAACTTTTGGGGGGGGGGGGGGTGGTTGGGAATCAATATGACTATTATCAGCTGTTGACTACAGTTTACAGCAGCAACACACTCCTTATGAAATAGCTTGCAGAAGTACCAGTTGTCATCTACCTAGGGCATTACTATTTTGGTCAAATCATTAAAAGCTGATAGAATTTGATGTTTGGATGATTTTGTTTTGGTTATATTAAGTTTTGATGACCATTAATATGGTCTAAACTTCAGATCTGACCTATGTTTGGCTGAGAACTGCAATATTTGATGTTGGCATTATCTTTTTATTACTGATAAGAGCGATTCATTCCTCCTCGTTAAGAGCAACTAATTTTTAACATCCCATGCTGTTTCGTACATAGTATTTTAGTCCAGTATTTAGACACGTTCCCAGTCACTTAAGGTCTGCACTTCTTCCAGTAATGCCTTAAGTTACATGATTCCACCCATCACTGGTTACAAGTAAAAACCATTACAAGGGTAGTGCTTTCTCTTGATACAGTTTTCTGAGCATGTTTTCAAATGCTGCGCTGGGGAAGCACGGTGCTGAGACGCTTCCTAGTTCCTGTGCCACCTTAGGGTGGTCTTCAAGAAAGCTGCATCTCCAGAGGACAGAGCAGCTCTGCTCGTATAGAGTAAAGCTTTACTGCGTCAGAACAGAAATCTCGCCAGTTACACCTACCTGAGCATTTTGGTTTGACGCAATAGTAGGATTGCGATGCACTTTACCCGATTTTCTCCAGTCTGGATTATTCACCAATTTTGGTGGTCACAAACTAGACCAACTTCTGAGAAAACTGCTTGCATGTCCTGCATGAGCTGTGCACAAAATACCAGTAGCACCTAATGAAGGGACAGGAATCCAAACTAGCAGCTGACCTTCATGACAGGTTTGAGCAATGTGCACAGGGACTTTTTGTTTTTGGGAACAGGCTAGGTCTAGTCTGAAATAAAAGCCCCAGCTGTCTACAGTATAGATGTAGGGGCCCCAACATTAGCTTTCTCCAATCTACTGATCCACTCCTTAAATATCTCTTTACTTGCAAATACAGGTGTAACCATCCAGAGCTTTAGCTCCTCTGTATGCCTTAGAGAAAGTGCCTGCAGAGTCAATTCGGTTCACAAGTCTACAGCATCTTGGAGATACTTCTAGGTTTTAACTTATTTTGAGCTCCTTCTGAAGGCCACAGACATACAGTCCATAAGTGCTGAATACCTATAGAAAAGACTGTTATTGGGCATCTAAAATGCACTAGGTGTTGCCATAAATGTGAATTTATAGCTCAATGTGTTTACATATATATTTGTGTCATAGTTTCAGGACTATGAATAAACTTTAATAAATGATTTGGTGGTGAAGAGGATTAGTTCTGTGGTTATTAGTAGACCGAACTCACAAGAGTAGTAGTTTTTAATGCTAACACAACATTCAAAACTTTCAATGCAAAATCAAAAGCCAGTTTGCAGGTTTTCTTTGTGATTAGAATGTAGCATTAAACTCTTCGCTGATGTCATAAGCTACCATTAAATAGTTCGTAAAACATGTATGTAATGATAAATATTAAACTTCGCATCCTGGAACAGGTTATCCGTACATTTTCTCTGGGAAAATCTGTACATTTCTTCTGGGAGAAGCGCTGACCAGAGAAGTCAGTCCCTTGTTGGAGATCTCAAGTGGAACTGAGTAGATGTAGAAGGAGCTGTCACTCTTGCCCTGCCCGGCCCACACCAGAAGACTACCCTGCCTGCCAGTCTAACTGCTTCGCTTCGCCTACTTTTATCCTTCCATCTTTCTGTGATATAGATTCAAAGCCTGTAATTTGTTACACCTGGAATTGCATCTGTTGAAGTTAAGGGTCGAAGAAACATGCCAAGGGCCACCCATGTAAAACCTCTCACTTCTACAGAAAATATTTTTAAAATACTGCAAGTTAATATTAAAACACATTCTAGGTGCACAGATTTTCCAGGTAGATGGGTCAGACAACTGTCACTCATGTTTGTGGAGGTGTTAACAGGAAGTTGTGCTGTAGCCTTTTTGCGTATGTTATCTACAAGCTAAAGGCAATACAGAATATTACCACAGGAACACTTTTCTAGAACAATACACAAAACCCTAATGAAACTGCATTTATGATATAGCCTCAATAAAAATTTTAATAATGCTCATTCATATATCACAGCTGTCAAGAGAGAGAAAGTGATAGTTCATATTACATTTGAGACGAAGTGCTGAGTTGTATAGAGCAAGTGTACACGGTATACATCTTAGTCACAGTTTGATTATTTGTAGCTTTTAATGATTTGAGAAATAGAAATCTAAACTTGTCCATGTCTTTATCTCTTAAAGGAGCATTATTCTGAACCCAGCTTATTTCCGGAATCACCTGCGCCAAGCTGCTGTGTTTAGGTGCTTAAAGAGATACTCCGAAGCTGCAAGGTACTCTGATACTCCTGGGTTTCTAATGGTTTCTCTACATCCCTTTCATTCCAGCTCTCAGTTAGTAAGGATATCATCTTATATCCAGGCTTTTCCAAAACCTGTGGGAGCTTTGTGTATATGATCTCACATGCAGCAGAGCTCCAATCCTCCCGGTTGGTGTAACATGAATCATCCCAATTACATCCCTACTTGTGGTTAGGCTAATGCATGTAGGAGCATTTACTTGTGCTCAGGCACAGGGGTGAGCCCTGATCAGCTCCCAGGGCTGCGCTGGGGCAAAAGCTACATGCACACAGACATCTTCCACCCTGGTTTCCCTGTAACCCTGGGCAGAAGATCAGGTGTGGTCTGAGTGGATGAGGAAAACAAAAAAAGGGAAGAGAGAAGAAAGAATAATTAAAAAAAAATCTAGCTCTCGGGGTACGCTGTGGTATGCTGCAAAATTTAGCCTGCGTGCAGCTGATGAGACTGTTGGTGTGAAGGGAAACTGCTGGCAGGAGGAAAGCCTGCAAGCGGAAGCTCTGCCTATATGCTTGCATTTACACTGCCAAAACCTAAAAGTTTCAACATGCAGCAGAAGTTTTTAACCACTTAACATGCTAAAATGAAAGGAATGCATGAGGAAATGCAATGGTGACTTGGTACGTAATCACCATGACTAGTCACATTAGACACTGCCAGAGGACTGTTCGGCTGAAGACCACAAGGTACATCACAAAATATCTCGCAGATCATCAGCTAACTAATGGCAGAACAGTGTGAATTAGGCAAGAGACTGAAAGGGTCACTGTGCTCATCCTTTAAGATGGATGCTAGTGGTAGAGCTCTGGAGCTATTAAAATAGCAGCAAACCAGTTTGTGCAGGGAGTGGAAGAAGACTTCATCTAAGCAGACTTGCAGAGCAGATCTCTGAGATGAACTTCAATTTTCTGTGCTGGATTTAAGCCAAAAACTCCAGGACAAGCACTTTTCCTTTTGCAGGACACACATTGAGATTACGTCAAAGTAATCTCCACTAGCTTCCACACATCAGGACAGAGAGAAGAAATCAATTCCCTCAGGCAACAAAAGAGTTTTCCAAATTTCTTCAGAAATAGGATTTCAGATGAACCTGGAATACTTCACTTGACCATAAACTCACTCAACCCAATTTTTTCTTTTGAAAACACAGCTGACTTTCCAAACAAAACTGTTTCAAACTAAGAAAGTGAAAGATCTTCTTGAAAAACAATGAAGTGTTGTGATAGTTCTCAGATCTCCTTTTATATCTCACTGATAAGAGTCTCTTCCTCCTCAAATCGTGATGGGGTGTTGATTCAGAAAGAAATTGTCATCTACCTAATCATCAACAGTTGAGGTCCACTGATCAGCCAGACATTTTAGAGCTGTGTTAGGAGAGCATCTTGCTTCGTGACAGGTGGGGAATCCTGCCCAGGATACTTTCAAACCCCAAAATTCACTAGTATCCCAACAGGTAAAGTGATACAAGGGGAATTGCTTGGGGTACTGGGAGAGGAGGAAAAGGGGGGCTTTCCCCTTGAAGTCAGGTTGAATATTTTAAAAAATAATAATAAACATTACAAAATACACTTTCAGAGACTGGTCTTTCCTAAGAAGCAATACATATAAATGCCCATATTTGAGAAGACAATATTAACCAAGAAAGTGTTCGTAAATATGAATTCAAAAATAAAAAAACAGTTGTTGGTGTTACTGCAGATAAGCAATCAGTGAGTTTACTACATCAGCAGGCAAGAGGGAACTGTGTCAGCCTTTTTTCCCCACACTGAGTAGCTTTCAGGAAACTAGATGATTTTAAATGAGATTATGTATTTTGTAAAGGAGAGGAAAATTCTGACAGACTGAATCCTGAGTGGTTCCAAAAGCAGTGACTATAGCAGTATTCAGAGTTTAGCCTAGTTTAACATAGTGTTATAGCAACTGTGCAGAGCTGCTTCTGCAGATTGTGTTAAACTAAGCTTAGCACTACTTCTGTCATCTCACTGAAGTTAGTGGTCTTAGTCGAACGCCACTAATGGTGTAGAATGTACTCTGCTCGTTACAGACAGACCATGGCACACAGATGTTCAGCTGCAGTTTCTGGAAGTACAAACTTGTGTTTTGTTAGCATAATCCGTGATTTATTTCTGCTTGCTTTTTGCACGAGAACAAGGTCACTCGAGTCCTTTTTCTGCCTTGCAGTATCTCTTGCCTTCTCACCCCCTCAAGTCTTTTTTAAGTTAGTGCATAGTCCATTAAATACACCCAGAACACTGTACGGGCATGCGAACAGGAGTGGTTGGTTGCGAACAGTTCTGCTTGGCACAAGAAGCATGGATAATCGCATTTATTGCGATTATCAGCCTCCCTATCAAGCTGAGATTTTGCCTCTGAGGACATACCAGACTGAATTCTTTGGTTCAGAGAAAGTCACAGGTTAGAGTGGGGTCAACAGTAATTTTAGCATCTCTCAAGTTCCTCTGTATGTAATTTTCACTACTACAGACCAGTATCAGGAGAATAAGCATACGAAGCAGTCTAAATGCAACGTCGTCTGAATTAATGTAAGGAGTCTGATATGCTCCTATCTGCATCACTTCTGAATTCCGTCAGCTGCATAGTGACTCCTCTGGGATAGCACTGTGATAGGATGCCACCATGTAGAGTGCAGCCTAAGGCCGTTTGGCATGGTAAAGCAATCCTAGAAACACCACTGTGGGGTCAGAGCATCTGCAGATGATGAACAAAAAAGTACTGCAGCCACTTTCACTAAGATGCCAGCTAGTAAAAATATTTCTTCTCTATTGGTATCTCTGATAGAAGACTGCTTGTGACACAGTAAAGATTTAAACCTCAAAAGGGAGAAAACCTACTTCAGTTGAAAGAACACCTTGATCCTTGAACAAGTGGGCATAAATGCATTGTATATAAATCTAGTTTGCAATACCAGCTACTGCAAGTACCCTGCCAAAGAAGATGTGGGCACAGCTGATCAAAAGATCACTTAACAACCATAATGAAAAATTCGGGAAAGGGTCCTGGGCTGACTTCTGTCCCGAAACTAAGAAAATGCTCTTGGAGAAGGCAAAGCAAAAGTCAACCTTCCTGGCAATACAAGGACTACTACCTTAGAAAGGGATGAGATAAGGGACATGCATATGCAAGCCTCAGAAGAAACTCGGAGGACCATACTATCTCTAACGACACAGCAGACAAACCACTAGCCCTGGCTTACAAGGATGAGAGTGTTAGAAAGGGAACATGCACCCAAGGGTGAGCCTTCAAAGTTTCTGAAGGAAGAGTTATCAGAGCCTCTGTGTCCTTGAAGTCACCAAGGCCACAGGCTGTGACCCCACAGCTGCCTGTTATGCATTCACAGGAGAAGGTCTAACCAGATGAGCAGTAAGGCATGAAAGCAATTTTTCTTCTTTACTCAGATAGTGCAGGGTATTGCTGACACTGAATGGCCTTGAGTCAGCAGTAAGGTGAAAATTCACAACTTATAGGAAAAATAAGGCCACCTATTTGCTTTGAAACTGGAGGTTTAAGTACAGAAGGGATTTTTCCCCTTTTTCTCATTAAGCTGTATAACTCTCATCTTTCTGCTAATCAAAATGCTGTACTGATTTAACAGTGTCACTGTGTTCTGCAAAAATCTTAAGATAGCTCTTTTATCACCAGTTAGAACAGTGGTGACTTGAAATTACTTGTACACGTGTAGGGAAAAACAGACTGTCTGTCCCTCTGCCAGAACAAACAACTCATCTTCATCTGACTGCAGAGTAGGGGTAAGCCACCCTTAAGGAGGAAGAAGTTTAAGGATCTTAATAGCTGTGGTATGGCTGACTCAGCTTTCTGACATTCCTATTAAAAGAAAAAATAATTTAGATAATCCCATCAGCTGAAAATGAAACCAGGTCTGCAAGTAAACCTCAGCCCTCTGTAAGAGTTCAGGTTTGCCGTCCCTTTTAGTCGGACTTGAAACTGTGTCATGAGAAATCTAGGGGAGCAATTTCAGTTAGTTTGTACGGCCAGTTTTGTTTTACAAAGCATCCAGCTGTACTAAGGAAAGATACATATACATAAATAACTGGGGATGGGGACACAAGCCCAAGGAGCCATCAGCTGAGAGCCTCTTGCACCCACCTGCCTCTGCACTGCCTGCCTTGGCATCTGCTGGGGGTTCTCTTGGGGAAAACAGAGGCAGGTTTATAGTCTTCCTCCACTGTAATTGTTTCAGTTTTCCTAAAGTGAAATAAACAAAAAAAAATCCAATTCTATATAAAGAAAAAAAATAAAAAGAATCTGTTGTCATAGCAACAGTGCCCCCCACCCCATCCGTCAGCACCAAGAGCCCCGCGGCTCACAGCACGGATGGAGCCCTGGCAGCCAGGCAGGGTTCGTCCTACCCCGTGCTGCCGGTACGGCTCACACCAGGCAGCACGGCGGGTGCCCCACGGCGGGAGGCGGCTGTCGGCCCTGCCATGGCTGCCCGGGATGCTCCAGCGGGGCGCCTCCTCTGCTGGCAAAGTCATTACATGGGAGGACAGCTTGCCCTGGCCTAGGAAAAAGACCTGTTTTCCTCCGACACACAAAGGGATCCGAGAGCTTCTAGCGGGTTTGTGACCCTCTTCCTCCCCAGAGTAAGGCTCTGAGAGGAGCGCTTCATAAATCGGATCCAGGAAAGCAGCTCTGACAAGGGCTGGGATCAGCCAATGCCCAAAGGGGAGTCCGCATGGCCTATAATTTGACACCAACATATGATGTTAGTCTGTGTCTAAAATTACCAGCCGTTATTTCTGTGCCACACACATTACTCTTTTCTGCTCAAGATTGTACAAGTGTCAACAGCCTGCTCAGGCAGGGTCACAGCAGAGGCAAGCAGCAGCCTTTAATGCTAGTTTTTCCACACCCCCTGCCAGAAGTAAATCCAAACACTGACAGTATAAGGTAACGTCCCTGACCCAGGGAGCATGAGCTGCAAAGAGGTACAACAGAGCAGAGCAAGCTCCAGCTAGAGCCCCAGAACAAGCATGGGCCACGTACCGCTGAAGGCTGCATTGCATCACTGTTAGAAGTGGTTCGTCCCAGCCCTTCTCCACACTGCGAGGCCAACGCAGGCGCTGTGACCTCCCACACCTCCCAGGATTTGTGTAGCCACCGTTGTGACTAGCGCTTGTTTCATACCAGGTCACAGAGAGCCCAAGATCTTGCTGGGCTTAGCAACCTGTTCTCTTGAGCATCCTCTGTCATTGTAAAGGACTCTTCATTTCCCCGCACATTGCCCAGCTCACGTTTGTAAAGCAATTTCTATGTCCTAACACGGCAGTTGCCATTAAGTGAGAAACATTTGTTATCACCGCATAGGAATCTGAAGTTGTTACCTGTGTGCAGCCATAGGGCAGATAATAAATATAATAAATGTATCCTAAATATAGGTGCCATTTTCCTTGCAGGAAACTTATTTCTGCTTTCTAGCAATGGGCTAATGACCCAGAAACTTCAGCAGAGACAGCAAGCGTGCCCCATCACCTACCTGCAAGGGTTTGGCAGGGCAGAAGGGCCTTAGAGCAGCTTCCCAGTGCATTTAAGGTTCACTGGTGAAATGTTTAAAAGGAAGTTTTACCTAATCCTCTCTGGGAATTAGCAACACCAAGGGGTTAGCATTGAGAACAAAACTTTTTTCCCTGTTTGGGGGCTAGTCTACATACAGGTAAATCCTGACATTGGCAATTTCATTCTTTGCTCAATATTCTGGAGTTCTGTTCATCTCTCGTCATCTGATGGTTTCCAAGTGGCTCCATAATGACAAAGTACTGAGTGTACATTTATTTCAGATACATAGAGACACTTAAAAATTCACTGTTATTATTTTGTTCACTTTTCAAATGGGATAATTGCATTAAAATGACTACCTCCTACTTATTCCAGTTATAAACATCACTTTCCTTTTCTAATCTCAGAAGAAAATAAGAAAGGTCATCCAGAAGAGAGCAGCAGTTTGTTTTGCATCTTGTTTCTCAGGCTCGGTACTATTGTAGTAGAGCTTAGAAATACCCAGGCGTCCGCACCAGAGCTGATCTAAATAGGAATATTACAGATAGGAATATTAAAGATCCTATTAAACTGAAAGAAAATAGAGCGATACTTACCCTTTCCAAGCAGCAGGTCTGCACAGGACTGACATCACATGGCAGTGGCTGAGGCCTCCTATTAGTACCACTTACTGCAGAGCCAGGTGAGGCCATTTGAAGCAGGGAGCAAAGGTAATTTTCTGCCACTTATCAGGCTCCTGGTCTTAGCAGCAACTGAATAGCACAGAAGAGTGAAAAGTTACTCTAATGTGCATAGGCTGAGATTATTCCTAAGCTCTGCCATCTGCAGAGAAACCCTCCTTTCCCCTTCAGGGCTTCTTTCCTTCCTGTGCACCTCAAGGGGAGCAGTCAAGGCTTAAGGAGCTCACTTTGAGACTTGGCCTCATATTTTTTCCAGTATTTACAGTGATAAATGACCACACAAGTGTTTACCAACAACGCTAATTTCTTGTCTTCTCTGGAAATGTAACACTTTGGTGCATTCCAGAGAACTCTGCGTATTTCTTATACCCACACCATCCATTTTCATGTCACAGACTTGCACGGCTGCTGCGAAGGGTTTGGCTGTGCGCTGGCTCTTAGTGCCAGCAGCTGTCGTGCAGCAAAAGCTACCTTTGACTCCTGTATCACCAGTCCTTTGCCTCTCTG
This sequence comes from Bucorvus abyssinicus, assembly GCA_009769605.1. Classification (NCBI taxonomy): domain Eukaryota; kingdom Metazoa; phylum Chordata; class Aves; order Bucerotiformes; family Bucorvidae; genus Bucorvus; species Bucorvus abyssinicus. Next base: position 5,775,543 of record CM020035.1, on the reverse strand, counting down.
GAGGTGGGCTGAGGGTGACAGTTTAGGATCTGTGGTGAGCTCTTCGCTTGCACGTATAGGACTATAGCTTATTATTCTGCACCACCAAGTGGCCGGATTGAGCAGATATTGCAAGACCCCTTTGGATCCAGGCCCGCTGTATTAACCCAGCTGGGCTTGGTTGTGTTACAGAAGGTCACGCTGGCCCAAACTAGCAACAAGGTGAAAAAACCCATTTGAATATAAAGCCTTATGTTTTGAGAGAAGGAAATATCACATTCTCTGTGATGTCCCCTGAGGTGTTCCTGAAGGTGTGTTGGCAGAACTACTTCAGTTCTCACATCAGACAGAGCTCTTTGGTGGGCTGTACATCTCAGGCGTGTTTTAAGTATTTCAAATTAGTAACTCAAAACTGCTGGATGGATCTGTAAATATGAGGCCAGTATTTCTGAATATGGTTGTGAAATGTATGTGAAACGTATGTTTCTGAAAATGGTTGTGGCAGAAGCAGGAAGAGAAGCCTCATGTCTTTGGTCTTTTACCACTAGCGTTTAATGCCACTAATTTTAAAAACTGTAAAAAAAAAAAAAAAAAGAAAAAAAAGAAAAGATAATATTTCATGCAGAAAAATGCATTGCGTGGTCCAAATGGAGCTGTTTTCCCATTCTTTTGTACCTTATGTTCCCATGCTCAGGAGGGAGCTCTTATGTAGTGACTCTAGAGGTACAAATCAGCGAGGTCTGTTGCTGGCCGACAGTACTTGTCCAAAATCTGCCCATGACATAGCAGCTAATCCCAGCTGATGACATTACATATTGCATTCGCTATACAATATTGCTATCGTAACAGGGCAGGGAGTGGCCCCTCACTCTGCTTCTGGGATTATCAGTTAATGTATCAGGAAATTTCGTCTTTCAAAGACTTCTGCTTTCTACTCTTCCCTAATCCCAGTTGTGGGGGGGGATTAATCCTACCCATCCTTACTGTACTCTCCACAGAGCTTCACTTTATCTACAGAGTTTCAACGAACAATGAAGCAACTCACCTTCATTCTCAAGATATATATTATCCCCATAAACCTTTAATAAAAATACAGCCCTACAGTATGTTCTAGACTTACATATGCTTCATTCCACCTATGATTTTACATATAAAATTGACATAATTCACAGCGGGTGGCTACTTTAGTCATTACAGATTCCCCTGTTGATCTATATTTCGTATTTTATCAGTCTGCAGATTGGACCAATGTTTTCAGTGTGCAAGTAGAAAAGAAGGTTACAGCTGGTTCTGTAACGAATTTTTGAACTTTTTTTTAAAACAGACACAGTATTTATTTCATATAGGTGGAATTGTAACTAGCGCTGGGTTAACCCAAACAGGGAGAGATTAACGTATACAGAAGTAGCAAGAATCACCTAAATTACTTACAGAGTTATCTGTAAGAGTGACTATTTTGGCTAAATTCCTTACCTGTTCCCCGGACAATTTCATCAGACATAAGAAGGGAAGCTTCAGAGTCAGGCAGTCTGAATTCCATCCTTCATTTGTTTTTATTTTTGCCTTAGTTTGGGGAAAACTAATTTCTCTCTTCCTCATTAGCAGACTGAAGGAAGTGGAAGCATTGCATTGTACAGTGTAAAAAATCATCACAAATGAGTCTATTGTAAAATTAGAAAGGGCCCTCCAAATAAAGAAGAAAGCCTCCAGATAGCCGTATCATTGAAGGACGGTTGGTCACCTTTGCTGAACTGCTGCTAGACATGAAGCCATTAAAAAAGAAATAAAAGCAAGAAAGGTGTCTTGAGATATGCACATGCAACAGGCTTTCACTCTGATTTAGTATTTTATCAGAAGAGAGAAAAAGATGTTAATGAGTTGGGTCACTGGCTAAGGATCTTAAATAATAATTTCATAAATCGTATTTCCTTAGACAATATTTTACTTCAGAGTGTCTCACAGACTCATCAGTCTCTTACTGAAAGTCTTTGTTACCTGGGTTTCTGTGGGCCACATGGATAGGTAATCCCTGGGAGTTAAGAACCCAGCTCAGTGCTTGCTGCCTTCATGTATGTCAATGGGAGCCAGGCTTTTCACCTGCCTAAATAGCTCAATCGGTCCTTTGGTTTCTGAGTGTTTAGGTCCCTGAATATTTTTCAGTGCCCTGCCCTATAACCATATTCAGACGGTGTAATTTCAACGGTGTCCCTGCATCTGGAAATCCATAGTTCTCTGTTCCATGTATCGCTTTTGTTCTATGAATTGAGCCTCAGAGACCTTCAAAGGAAACTCTTTGACTTGGGCGCGTTGGAGGTTCAACACAGGCTATACACAAAGAGCCTTAATACTCGTGTTTCTCTTGAAAGTGAATTTTTTAAGTCCCTCGTAAGCGCTGAGGTCACAGTAGCAAGCTGCAGCCCTGACCTGTGTGTGCTCCCTGATGGCCAAGGACCTGAGAAGTAAAACGGGGATGGAGGCACTGGAAAGGCTCAGAGGGGGTTTATGCATGTGCCTCACCATTCATGATGTAACCGATGGCACTACAGGAGAAATCTGGCAGGGATAAAAGCAAATGTTAAAAAACTAAACACGAATGTTGGAAATGTAAGTGTGCTTCTGATTATTTAAAGAAGAACAAATTAAGAAGGAAGAATAAAGAGGAAAGGCGTTTGTCTGGAGTGCAGCGATGCCTGGAGACCTCTGCCATGAGCAGAGCGACATTGTGCTGAGCATGCTGCGAAGAATTAGCAAAAGATGGTGCCAGGAGGACTCGCATACCAAATAAGTAAATCAGTCAAATATCATCGTCCGCATTTTACAACCGATGCTGAGAAACAGAGAAAGACGAAGCAACGTGTCTGAGAATTCATTCCAGATTTGTCCAGGGCTCTGCACAATCCGTGGCCTGCAGTAGGGATGGCAAAGCACGCTGCAGGTGTCTGTATCAACTGCTGCTGTTCGACCCCTGGCAGTGCTCCCGCAGCAGCAGGCAGTGACAGGGTCAAGCTCAGGATTAAGGATTTGCCAGTTTTAATCTTTGCAGTGACAGCCGTTGGGGAGAAATATATCTATAGGATCCCAAATTGTGAATGACCACTTGCAAAATGTCCTTTGACTCCAAAAAACACAGGGCTGTAGTGCTTGAGAATTGCTCCAAATTTAGATGGAAAATCCCTTCTTCCTGATGAGGTGGCCGCAGGAGGCTGCCGCCTCTCACCTACACTGCTAGGCACCAACTATTGCCATTGCCGTGGGAGCTGGAAGCTTTGTAGACCACCTCTGGCAGACCAAAGGTACAGAATCATGTGACAGATTCATTCAAAGTCTTCCCTCCATTCTGTGTCGGGTGGTTATTTCCCTTTTGCACCTCAGGACGCAGTGAAGGTCGTTCCTCAAAACCATCACCAGGTCAAGCAGGCAAACCCGGATGCTTTGCTCACCTTCTCCGCTTCATCCACAGGACCCATATGTCATTCCTGAGATTAAACCCTGGCACCATTTGGAGCCAATGAGAGTTTTGCCAATGATTTCCAAGGCAATGAGGATTTCATCCTTTGTTCATCCTGTGCTGGCTGGGCTAACGATGTTCAATTAGACACTGCTCTTTGTTCTAGTGCAGTCGAGAGGATTTTTGCCAGTGATTTGGATGAGCATTGGATAAAGCTTCTGGCTAAATCCAGTCCTTATGCAGAAATCCATGGATCCGCTGAATTGCTTCTCTCCTGGTGAAATTAATGGGAGCTGTATGGGAATATCTAAGGAAAGGTTTAGTTCCTGTTTGTAACAATATGATACCCTCTGATACTGGGCCTGCTTTGAAATGTTTATTGTTAAATCCGTGTATTTTTGGTTATATCTCATTAAGAACATAATACAGCCTTGGAAAGTACATTCTGAAAGGGTATTACAACAGGATTGGGATTACTGTTTGTGAGACACTTCTAACTAGGGGGAAATTTCAAATTCAATTTACAGTAATGTCAAAGCACAATTAATATATAGGCAATGATAAGGGGAACATGCAGAAGTACACATTGATAGCACTACATCAACAAATAAACTTTTGGTGCTAGTAATTAGGTACACAAGATTATTATATGTTTAATTGACTAAAGTGACAATTTGGAATTACATCTAGTCACATTTAATTGGATTTGGAATCTCTAGAGGAAAGGAAACAGAGAGCAGTGTAGAGAGGCAGCCATAAAAGCACACTGATTTTCTCAAGTCTGCTAAGACTCTGCATTAATATCCATTGCACAACAGTTTTTTAATATCCCTCAGTCTAGAAAGAGTAATGCAATGATTGTCACAGACAGTGGGAGTACTAAAGCATACTCAATTATGTAGCAAGATAGCTGATCAGTTTTAGTTTGGGGTGGGTTTTTTTAACATATAGTTTAATCAAAGGTGAACTATGAGCTTGTCATAGACAAGTGATACTCTCAGCCTGCCAGACTACAGGGTATTATACACATTGATGCTGTCCTAGAAGAAATGTATTTACATGTAAGACATTTCATACTTTAAAGCAAAAAAAAAAAAAAAAGAGAAAAGCCAGACTAAAATATTGTATAGCAGTCATTAAATATTTGCTCAGAGTAAAATAGGGACAAGCTATTAACAGAAAAATGTAAGTTTGTTTGCTTGCAGATAGTTTAGCTAGCTGAAAAGTGTTTACTAGTGCTTGTCTTAAAGTTGGACAAAGACTGAGAGTTATGTGTAATGTTTTGATACAAACCTCATGTTACACTCTTCTAATATTACCTGCTTTAAATATTGCTGTATACATCCTTCTCTCCCCGTACACTCATTTATTCTGCTTTTGTCATCAGGAGCGCCATGATTGCTGACTATATCTACTGCCTGACAGGAGGCACTGAGCAGCATACAAGCAAGCTCATCAGACTGTATTGGCAGGTAAAAATTGATAGCCCAATGAGGAAGGAGGTGCCTATCTCACTATTAAGACCAAAATGAAGGATTACTGCTTAAAAGACTGCCGACAAAGGTAGCTCTTGGGCATATCAATCAACAGGACACTATACAGTACTACCGTATTTATAATGAAGTAGATTTTCTTGGACTAATTTTAAGGGCAAAATTCAAGGTTGTTAACCCTTGGCTCGTACTTCAATTTTATGGACTGCTATGAAATTTAATTCTCGATACCGTATAGTCCCCTAAGCTATTTTTTGTGAAGTCTTTCTACCTTAGTGACACTTTCCTTTTGCAATTTGCATGATACTAATCCTCTGACACCTTTCCAAACTCTTCAACCGGAAGGGGAGAAAAAAATAGCTGTAAGAAATGGTCTCAGAGGAACCTAAAGTGCTGTGTGAAGGATGGTTAGGAGAGACCCCAGCCTACAAAGACTACTTATGTGGGGACTAGACCATTGACTTCAATGCGAAGTCACTTGTCTCTTGAGTGATACTTATTTGAGATGACTCTTCAGCCACTTCAGCACAAATTTAAGTTTAAGGGTACCCCCTTCTGCTCTGAGGAGAGCTCTTACACAAATTCATTTCAGAGGGAGTGCAGCATTTGGGCCTCAGGCGGTGGAAGACCCTTCTGTCTCCTAGAGTGGTCCTAGGCCTCAGGTCCTCCTTGTCCACACAAGGAATTTAAAGATACTAGGAACAATATATGTCCTTTATGATAAAACTTCGGAGTCTGATTCTATTCCCATTTTCTAGAGGTTTAGTCTGTGAGAACATCTGTGACATCTGTACTTTATGTGAAGCAGTGCAAAATACGCCTGACATTAGCCAGGGTAATAAAGATCAGAATCTCATCTTTTATATTCACTCACGTGGTAAATTCTTCCTTTTTAAAACTATTATTAGTTGCATTCTTATTGGTGATATGGAATAAATCTCAGTCCTGGGAGCTGCTGAATTTCAGTACTGCTGTGAGTGCAAAGTGCATTTCATTCAGAGAATTACCCACTGGGCTAGTGTTTGCAGTGTCTGTGAACTTTCTTATATGCTTTCCAGCAGAGAATTTCTTCTGTAAAGAACAGTTTGATTTTTTTCCCCACTGGGTCAGGCTCATTTAAAATCTGGAGTTCACAAACAGGTTCTATGAAGGGGTCATTTCTTCCAATGGGATGTCTTTTTTTGTCTCTTAATATGAGTGTCCATTGATTTCCCTTCTTGATGTCATGGACATGAAGCTTCAAAGAACTAACCTTTAAAAGAGGAGCTGCCATAACTGTCCTCTCCCCCAGGGGGTTCAGACTCTTCTGCTATGTAACAAGGCCGGAAAAGTGGCATGAAGGACAAGATTTGTCACGGTGCCTCCTTGTAGAGTCTAAACCAGAAGCTGTGGTTGGGCTAAGGTGGGAATGAACCAGAAGAGAAGTAGGGCTATTCAATTGCTTCCAGCCATTGCCATCATCTTCTAGACAGCAAGGCCAAAGGATTTTGGCAGTGGTAGGACTCTGTTTCATCTCTGCTTCACTCCAGAGCTCAAAGCTCATTTTTTTCCTGACAGACAGTACAAGTGTGGGCCTCCCTGGACCCCTGTAGTACCAAGAGGCACCACCATGCTGTTTCTGCCCAATTCCCACTCCTTCTCTGCCTTTCTCTCGAGCCTGAGTTGCCGTCATCTTTGTCTGCAGAAGCTTTAAAATGTCAGTAGAGATCTAACCATTTGTTTGATCCCCCACCGTGCTTGATTTTCACTGGAAGACAGAGATTGCTCTGCAATTTTGTGCCTTTTGTGCATATGCCTTAGCGTGGGCTAGGCTAAGGCTTCAGCGGTATCTATATGCTGACACACACGCAGCAGAGGCAGCTGGGTGCCCAGTACCGCTCCCACTCAAGTTAATAGCTAGCACTTAAGAAATGCTGTTCATGAAGATATATCCCCAGCACCAGTAACAACCTTTTCCTTCCCGAGCTGATGAGTTCTGTGCTCTCAGCATCAGAGGTGACTTCAATGTCATTAGAGCACACGGCAACAATTATGCAGGATGATGTAGCATGTGACACTGCACTGGGACTTTCCACCACAGAGAAACCAAGCAGAGATAACATAATCTTTTTTATTAATATTCTCTCTATTTCACGGTGCAAAGCTGAAAATAACTTGTCACGACTATACATGCTCATGTGCCTTTGTAACCAAAGCAACAGCTATTGATGCACGCTTCTCTTGCTAACTACTCCTCTGCCCCAGAACCCGCTAGCGTTGGCTCACAACCGTGAGCAAAATTTTCTGAGGAGGAAGAGAATAGATGGTGAACAGAACGGTTTGTTTTTTACTTCTGTGAAGAAAGATTTTTAGATTAGGTATGTCACTCTTCGCTTTGATCAGTGGGTCAGGTATATAATCTTCTGGTGTGTCACTGACTACTTTTGTTTCTTCTTTTCATGATGCTTTTAACAGCTGGAAAAGGCTTTTCCTCCTCACAGCCTGTCTTCTACTTCTTTCATAGCTTCAAAACATTGTACAGACCACGCAAATCCTTCATCTGACGTCTTCACTGCAAAAAATTCAGGCCCTTAATTCACATCTGCAAAGTTCTTTATTATTTATCCTACTTCTAAATCACTGTTTGTTCTCTCGTGATCTATTCCTCATGCTCAGAGCAGTCTTTATCTTGTATCTCCTTTGGTTTTCTTCTCCTGATTTTGGTTTTATACTTCCTTTTGAACTTCTCCTATCCCTGACATCCACTGCCAGGAGTCCTCTTTCTTCAAAACTCTTCTCAAAACATCCTGAAATCATTCTCCTCCTCATTTTTAACTTTTACATATTTCTTCTTCTTCAGCAATAATCTGTTCTGTGTGACTGTGCACCTCCTCTTAGGCACACAGTAAGGTCTGTACTCTCGGATTATTAAAGCCAGAAGGGCTCATATTGATGAATTATCTGACTTCCTGCATAAAATCACCACAGAATTGCACCCCGACCTTCCTGCTCTGGTTCCAAAAGAGGAAAGCAGAGACTGGTTTTGCAGAAGTTGCCCAATCCCCATTTAAACCATTTAATAATAGAATATTTAACATAACCCATCTAATAGATGATTTGTTGCATGATTGTCCCCAGTTTCTCCTCCGGTTTACAAACTGGGATCTTACTTGTCCAGTTCAAACTGCCAGCAATTTATATTACGCGTTCATCTCTGAAAGCCTGAAGATCCTTTAGTACTTGTTATCTTTTCCCCATATATGTACGTATGGATCATGATCAAGGCAACTTTAAATATGCTTTTTGATTAGCTTTTTGATTAGCTTTCTTTGATTATCTCCTTTAAAGTAAATCATCTATTTCTGGATCTTCTGTACAGTGATATGTAATATCTAATGCCCTGTGTTCGTTTTGAATATTAATACTTGCCTTCCGTTCCACTCTGAGATAAAGGTATAATGCTGATGAGAGGTGAAAAAGTAATTTGCAATGGATAATATTATTCAGTAAGTTGGGCTTTTTACTCTGTTCAAATATTTCATTCCAAGGATTGAAAATACACATTCCAAGTTAACATATAATCAAAGGGATGAGCTTTTTTTCATAACCCGCTACAGAATATGCACTGGATGAACTGTGTATTGGCTGTTAGATTAAGTATAGGCAAGTTAAATAGAGTTCATCGCTATAAATAGTAATGTGAAAGTTATTAAATGAAGATATCTTCAGAGCAGTAGCATCAAGATGAAGTTTAAACTTACTTATTACTATAGTCAGGTAAGGTCCCTAGCATTTACTGTCAGCAATGCAATTTCTCAGCTGGTAGTAGCAAAACAAACAACAAACTTAAGATATTTCATCCCATAGAAAGTGGACTTCTCCAAGCTGTCCAGTCTAACTCACACATTTGTGAACTATTTCCACTGGCTAAAAACTGTGCAATATAAGCTGGATGTTGCATTCCAAGAGTAAAAATATATTGTACCCATATTACAGTATCAAAAATACCTAATGTTGTCTAACGTGAACTTTGCAAATACCATGAAAGCCACAGCCTGATTTCACCAATATCTGGCACAGATATCTTAGTTTAAAATGCCTTTATTACCTAATTTATAAATATCTCAGGCTTAACTCATTAGCACACTACAATTTAATTGGTTTTATTATTCCATTGTGAAAACCACATGGCCTATTTTATACTAAAAGTTCAGCTCTAGCATCTGTTATGCACTTCTATCTGAAGTCAACCTCATCTAGGCAAAGTCCTGCACTGAGTGCCATTGCACCAGCAACACATATGTTGGAGAAACTAACACAACCCCAGGAAGGCATTTCAAAGCCTGTAGGTTCGTATCCGTGTGCTTCCATAACCATCTGCACTAAAAGTCTCCATTCCATAACGCAGCCAATGTGTATTTGGTACAGCTCAGATGGAGACCTTTCATTTGCATTGGAGTAAACTGGGCTTTTAGCTTTAGTTCCAGTTCAACCCCAGTGTTTTGGCCAAGACTGCAGCCATTGCAGAGCTGCTCGTAGCACATTGAAAATACTGGCTCTCGCTGCAGCACACAGAGCTCACAAACTTGTGTCTCTGAGACTATTTCTGTCAGCTAAACTCAACATCACAGAGAAAACTTCGGGTAGCACATGCATTGGCTGGCATGGGGATTGAGTATTCAGACATTTGTTTTGCTCTCTCGTTGCTGTTATGAACATCAAGTGCTTCCATTTCAAAAATCTAAGCTGTTGCAAGCACAGAGCAATACACGTGTCACACCATAAAGCAAATGATAACCCAGCCCTGGAAGGCCGCTGAACACCCACAGTGCAGCGATGAACACTGTCAACTCCTTTAGAGTTCAGCTTTATCTCACACCTTGCGGGGTGACTAGCAAGGCAAGAAAGTTAAAAGGAAAATGCTCTTGGTAGCCAAAACCTCTTCTGCAGTCTCAGCCGGTGACGAGGTTCGTCAGCAGTGCTGCCTCCTCACTCTTGACCCGTGTCCTGCTATGGAGCATGAGGTTTCCAAGCTGGCAACGGCAGGGATGTTTTGCAATCCTCCTAATGGAATGACTGATCGGAGCTGACAGGCAGCTCTCTGGGCAGCCTGGCCGTCATATCACTGAGAAAATGTATTTCTCATTAATTCTTGAGGCTGTTTTAGCAAATCATGCTGTGCCACACTTCACTGCAGGAAAGTCCCTTCTTTAATCAAATCTAGGAGAAAATCCCATCGAGGTCAGCTCCTGTTGTGCATATAGGCAGAAGTGCCTTGTATGTGTAAGCCTATATCGTCTCCGAGGTCTGCAGGGCTTGTTGCTGCTTTAAGAATTAATTTTCCCATGTCAGAAGAAGAGAAAACATTTCTCTTATCCCTCTTCATAAAAAACAATAGGCAATCCTCTGTCTTCTGTATCTATGACCATTTTGTAGGACAACACTTGCCTTGAAGCGCTGAGCTTTTAATCTTCTGGTGGGAAATTGGGATGTAATGATTTTCCTCATGCTGAACATTAGAAGAACAAAATTATTTTGGCCTGTAATCAGGAAGACTGGTTCATTCTTCAGACCTGCTCTGGTATTGAGATGATCTCAATGCAGTTTCTGACCAGCTCACGGGTTTCCTATGTTCTCATTGCACCGTGAGCGAAGTAACTTGTTGATACTATTAACATTTTTTCGAGGCAGAACAGCCCTCTTCCTATGGATGCCATTTTAGGGATTTAGGCTACTTTGGCTTTGGAATACGCTATTTATAAGGCATAAGTCTTAGCTGAAGAAAATCCGCTTCATTCTGCTCTCAAGTACGCTAGTAAAAATATAGAGTAATTGAAAATGGGATTGAGAAGGCAAATAAAACAACATAACAGAGAGTTTCTATCATGTTGATACTGATTCAGGAGCTTTTTATTGCTGTTGCTATTGCTGATCTTTCAATTCCAAAAACAATTCCACATGTACAAAACCAAGGAATTTAACATTTTTCCTGTATTCTTTCTCCTTTAATAATATCTACCTCCACATATTTTCTACCTGCTTCCATTTTTCTGGTACCAGATCATTCATGGTAGAATAATTGTTGCTTGAATCACATTTACATGCTAAGTTACTAGTTTAAATGTCCCAGTTATTAAAATAGCTGGATTAATTGTCTCTAATTTCAGGAAATATGGATTTATTTAATACCAGCGGAATATAATAGGCAACACATACCCTGCTGTAGTTGCTTGTAGCTGTTGAAATTCCAATATGAAGCAAAACACCAACCCAGTCAGGGTTTTAACTGTTAACAGAGGCCCGTAAATCACGTCTCAAAGATGTTCAACAGGAGTAACCTGGCCATCAAAGCTCCAGACCGTTTTAAAAACCTACAGGATAGCTCAAAAGTAATATGCATATTTCACAAGTAGAATTTTCAATTAATTCTGGCTTTTTCTGGGTTCCAAAGCAGAGCTGTAAGATTTACAAAAGAAACCTGAGAAATCAATGCAGAAAACCAGCCATTTTGTGCTGTTCTCAGGCCCTCATTGTTCCCTTAAATTGCAAAGGTCCTTAAGAAGTTACACGTTCATTATCGCCTTCCCTTTCTTTGTACACCATCTCCTTTCTTCAGGGAGATGAAGCTACAGGCAGGAGTTTGTACTGTTCCCAGAATCATTACTGGTTATGTGGCTTTCCACCTGCACATCTGCTCTTGAAGAACCACAGACATCACACAAAGAGAGATAAAGACACATCTCTATACACAGTCAATTTGCCTTCTCCTAAATTAGCAGCCATTCAGCCACATCAAGTAGTTTGCTCCTGCAGTGACTCATGCAGGATTTTTCGCTGCCCCTTTGAACAGCGCTGTCCATTATACAGCATAACCACATCAGTCACCACCTCTGGCTGGCTGATTCATCTCTTCACATTTAAGTCCAGTTCCCAAAAGATGTTGAGCTCAGTGCTAGGAAGGACTGACATCTCCTTCAGTTAGTTTCTGCATTTTAGTTTTCTTCTTTTCTCTTTTTGGGCTAAAATCTCCTTACAGCAAGTATCCCACCTTTGTCCCCAGGGTATTTTCCTTGCCAGGGCCACTCCCTGTCTCTTGAGCGCTTGCCTGAATAACCAGATGGATGCAGCATCCACGTGTTGGCCAGTAGGTTCTAACTACATTGACGTAAAGCACTCAGTGATGCTTAACATTTAGCTCTGCCTGTCTAAGATGTTCCTCTGAGCCCGGGCTACCAAAGCTGTTCAGCTGAGCACAGTTTATAACCCTCTTTCACAAAAGAAAAAACCAAACCAAAACCAACCTGCTGTTTAAACTGTGATGAGTTTAGTGGGAGCCCTGCAGAGCTGACCCAACACCCGCTGAGGACTTGTGATGGTGAAAGGCGTCTCCCAGCACTGGAAGGGCAGTCCTGCTGCTCAGAGCAGTCACGGTGAATTGCCTTATTGGAATTAGGCTGGTTCAAAGCTGTGGCTTTGGCCAGTAGTGTCCTGTAGAGGATAACTGGCCTGTTCACAGGGGTGGTCCTTTGATGTTTGCATCCACCACCCCACTGCCCCATTGCAGATTTGTGTCTGCTTCTGTTACCATGCCGAGGAAGCGTGTCTGCACTGCCGCTAGCCAGGTGCCCGAGAGCCTGCCAGCACAGCCCGGCAGCCACGCTGGCTGTCCACGGGAGCTCAGCTCGCTCTCCTGGGCTGGCTCTGCTCAGATCGCAGCGTCTTAGGGAATCACAAGGCCCCAGCTGGGGCAGGGGTAGGTGGCCCAGGCCAGGAGCCACCTCTGTGGGGATGCTTGGAGCCGGAGCTCCTGTCTGGTACGATAGGCACAGCAGACACCGATGGCAACAGACCGTAATCCGAGCAGTACCAGGGGCTCACCTTGTCAGTGCTCTGGATCAGCTTTGCAAAGCAAATACAGCTTCTGTTTCACTGGTCTCAGAGTTGCTCGACCATAGCAAAGAAACACTGAAATCCTTCACATCTACCTCTGCGCTGAGGTAAAAGGGTGAGATCCTCGGTTGGTAGCAAGGGATACAAGAGCTGAGGAGTCCCGTGGCACTCTCCACACGCGCGAGCTTGTGAGACCAGAGGACGGACTTGTGGGCAGAGAGCTTCCCTGAACTGGAACTGTATTCCCACGTTTGTGCTCCGTCCCTGCTTTCCCACCTGCTGGCATCACGGACAGGGAGTTTCAAGCGCAGCCTCCAGCTTTTTCCATAGTCCGTGTATTCCAGGGATTTTCTTTAATGAATAGTCTTCTCTTTGGATGGATATAAAGCATGGATTTCTTTTCTCCCTAAACATAAAGGGATACTTATTAGAGTATCCAACAGATCTTGAAGCCTAAGGTAACCCATCTGCGATACCTCTGCCTTTCAGAAGTCAGCAGAATACATGGATCTCTCGCTGTGGTGCTCTGCAAATCCGCTTTCTAAATATAGTGCACGCAAAATAACTCACAGAAACTTAAATACATTAATAACTTAAGAACCTAAATAAGCTGATATTTGATGTGACCTACATTAATGGGGAGGCATTACATGGCAGATAAGCAGAAAGTTCTCACCCATTGTATAAAACATGATTTATTCATGCCATAAACATATTGAGAAAAGGATATGCTCCAGCATTCTGTCTAGTTATTTTTCACACAGGGAAAAAAAATATAAAAATTATGTAAGAAGATCACGCTGGTGAGAAGGTATTCATATCACAACAGCAACAGACTTAGGCTGCCAGATACTTCTTTATGGTTGGAAAGATGCAGAGAAAAGCACATAGGTTGCACCACAGTGCACCCGTAATTCTAACTATCAGCCTAAGAGTGGAAGCAGTTCGTAGAAGAGGCTAATGGCTTTACCCTGACCGATATCATTGCATTAATAAAAATCATCAATAAAAGCATCAAGTCCTGCTGTACTGCGAGTGAGACAGTGGCTGCACGTTCACTGCAGCTGCGAGATAAGGCACTAGAAAGATATCTAAATTTCTGGATAATTCTAGATGTCAAGATAATTAGATTTTCCAAATTAAACCTTTCTGTAGTTAAAGAGGATTAAGGTTATGGACTGTAGCAGGGAAAACTACTGTCACCGTGACGAAGAATTTTTTGCTACTGTGCCATTTTTCTTCTGCTATGTCTGCTCTAAGCAGGCAAAATAGCAAGAGCTTCATAAAAATATTGAAGTAGTTATATCATTTGCCATCAAAAGTTGTCACAGGAAAGCTTTGTTTCATGTGCATCTACCTATTCATTTCATGAGCTCTTAACAGAATTTTAGAGGGTGGTGAAGGAACAATATAAGATGGTTCTGGCTAAAGTATTATTAAAAGGTCTGTGAAATGTAACATTACCAGGTATGTCAAATGTAAGGATATTGCAGAGCCAAGGTGCTTAGAAAAGAGGAGTATGTGTTGTTGAGTCAAATATGTGTTTAAACACTGGATCAAAACAAAGGTTGGTGTTTAGGAATGTCTTTTGGCTTTTCAGTTCTCATGATGGCTATGTACATCCTTCAAACCCTGTAAAAGCTTGTGTTTCATGAAGGAATTAATTGGTATTTTAATAGAAGTGCTGACAATATAAATACTCCTTGAGACACTTCGTCTCCAGATGGTTTCTCTGCAGACTTTCGCTGATTCCCCACACTTCCAAAACAGGGATATAAACCTCCTGACATAGCAGAGCATGAGTCAATCCCGTAACTACAAAAGAAATCTATCCTATCATCAGATTACTCTGCAGCCTCTTCTTGAGCGAGCCCTTGCATCTTTGCTGAAGCAATAGATTTTGCTCGCTGCTGAGGTAAACCACCAAATTCAGTGGACTCCTGTCAGTCATAGGCCTTACATTGTTGCACATTGCTAGGGAAGCTCTTTCTTGTAGTTTAAGGTCATCTCAAGGACTTCATTTTTTCTAGCTCTGTTGGAACTGAAGGCTGGAGTGTAACACCATGTGAGGAGATATTGCTGCAGAACTCAGTTGCAAGATAAGCAAAAAAAAAAAAAAAAAAATCTTTCTTTATCAGCTTAGCAGCTCCCCCATACTCATCAAAGAGCCTGACATTTCTTGCCCTTCAAGGCCAGAACAGCAACCTCCTCCCTGATGTATCTGAAAGGACATTGCAAAAAGGACCTTTCACATGCAAAGACACCAAACCATAAGGAAGTGGGAAAAAAACAGTTGTCCTGTCCTCTCTGCGAGGATGCTTTTGAAAGTCCGTTGGAGCCCTTGCAATCCTCACCCCAGTGTGACTGTATCTCGAGTAGCTGCATGGTGTACAGCATGACAGATGATGTTCTGTAGGCGTCCCTGTTCCCTGGACACGTTGCCAGGTATTCATCCATGGGTATGGACCTCAGTGCATAAAGGTTTAAGCAGAAAAATCCTTAGGGATTTCATCGTATAAAGTTTTCTCCTCCAAAGTTTTTACGGGTTGAATTTTTATATCCTTAAAGACCTTACCCCATAAAAATCCAAGAGGATAATAAAACAAATACCATCTATGTCCAGGGTCAGTAGCTTAGGGGGAAAAAGTGCTCTTGGGTAATAATAATACCTTCGGTAGTAGTATTGACCAGAAGCTACGGATCTGTCATTTTCCCCGTTGGCTGACATTTTGCCGTTATTGCCCTCTGAGCCAGTCGCTATTTGCATGCTGTGCGGAGTAGCCGTGGGTACATGGCAATGCAGAGATATTATAGGGTGACTTTGAACTGATCTTGAGGATGCTAAAGCCAAAAGTGAACTTTGCAGGCAGAATGCAGAGCTCGTCTGGTCCAACCGCTCACGTTTTCATCTTGCTGCCTCACTCCGTGCATTATAAATGTGAAGCGTATGGATGCACCCAAAACCACATTCACACGCTCGTGTTAATCCAGATTAGGAAATGGCTGCCAAGCTATAGAAAATAAGCAGAATACCCAACCTCTCATGTAAAATAAGGCTGACTTCATCTGTGCCTATATTTACACATGAAATTAAGTAAACTTGGAACAAGTAGCTGCTCTTTTTGAAACGTACCTTGGAAAGCTAGATTGGTACCTTTGTTTTGCTACTGATCCTCTAAGGGCCCCAAACAACAAAATAATTAAAATCCATAGAAATAGGAAATTCTACAATCACTTTCCTATAAATCAGTGCAGACTGGTAAGTACTCCCGCAGGGAAGAATGGGCACGGATCCATTCATGAGCCCCTCGAGCTCTTGGCAGGAGGACACGCTTGCTGTTTTCTGGTCTGATACCTCCAGATCTGTGGCATTAACCATGGATAACACAGCTGTGCCTATGGAAAGCTGGAACTCCTCCTCACCAGGGGGAATGTTATTACTGCCCCGGGTGGTCATGATACTATTACACACATTTGAAGCTTGTTAATTTTCCAGGGCTAAATACTGGCCACTCCAGACTGCTTCCATTACAGTAAATGCAGGATAATGGGCTGACCAAATATATTAATCTAGAATATAAACAGCCCCCCAGTGACACTCGACATCCTGGCAGAGTATTTAGTGAAAGAGCACTCAGGGTGTGCATATGGCAGCCTATCCCAATATCTGCTCGAAACAATTGCAGCATTTCTGTGGTGTTTCTGCACAGCCCATACCGATAAACGGGATAGGAATAAACTGGCATAAGACCATATCAGAGGACCGGTTATCTAAAGCCATTAAAGAGAAGAATGTACTTAACTGATTGGCACTCTCAGCCTTCCATCCTGGATTGGAGAGAACAATTGTTATCTAAGCAAACACCTCACGGGTGCACACTCTATCTTGGATAATTTTACATAGGTGGAGGATAGACTGGAGAACAAAAGTAAGGACTTGTCAACAAAACACCAAGCTAGTCCCGTAATGATGCCTTTTGCGAACCACCATGTATAAGGTGATCTGGGAGATTCATACAATCTGTTAAAAAATGTATATATTTTCCTCTCATGCTTTTCTGACCACCTCCGTTAACTTTGTGTCAGTATTGTCACTATTAACCATGCTGACGCTTTTGCCAAGATACGTTAATGAAGCCTTGCGGTTGGCCCCATTTCCAGAAAGGACTGCCCACCTCCAGACGACAAAATCTTTGTTAGCAACGGACGCAGGTGAAGCAGTGTTGAACATGGTCTTACCCAAACCCCAATCCAAGAGGAGCTGCAGCTCAGCCTCTCTCTCTCTCTGATCGATACGAGTACCAAGCAAGGCTGGTTCCAGGCTGGTAGCTCCTCCTATCTGTTCCAGCACCAATTCATCGGGGTCCGCTGAGTGTGAAATCCACCTCTCTGCATGAGACCAGCACAATGCATCATTTGAGTCATTTTAAAGGGATGACAAGGTTCATAAGCTTCGTGTTGCCCTCTGCACAGGAGTGCATTTTACTCGTAATGCAAGTGGTGTTTAAATGCAATATTTTAAGACTAATATTCCGTATAGGAACAGTGTCTGATTCATGCCAGCCCAAGGGGTTATATGAATGCTTAGTATTGTTTAACCAGCTCCCAAGGACTGAATAAAACCCCCAGATGAGAGATGTGACCTTCAGAGAGCATGGAATCACTTTTTCTTTTCGTCTAAAAGATAATTTATCTAATACTTTTCTCCTCATTGAAGACATAGGCTTGCTGCACTGAAAACTGTTTATAAATGTCCTTTCTCCATTAAATTGATTTTCTGAGTATAGATAGGCAGTGTTTTCTGGAACTAATTTAAATTCCCCTCTAATTAATATTCAAGACCAAAATATGTTATCTTTGCATGACTGTGCAATTATTAAAGGGAAAATATCATCTGTGAAAGTAATTATTTTTCCTTTTTTTTTCTTTTTAACTAGCTGTTAACTGACATGAAATGTATCATTTCTTTGCCTTTTTTAGGCTATGATTGAAGAAGCCATCACTGAGGCAGTATCTTTTTCGGTTTTGTACACACCATTTGTGGTGCAACTCAAGGCTGACAAAATAAACAAGATAAACAACACGTTTGCTAAAAAGTACCCTCACCACGTGGATAACATATATACAGGTAATGGCAGATTTCACATGCTCTTAAGCACTGTGTGCTGTTTGAGTGTGCACTGAGTTAAAAAGAGCTTGAGAGAGGCTGGAGCTTGAGCTCCAGGCATTGCTAAACTTCCGGGAGGGAAAATTGACTTCTGAGGTTTGCTTTGTAACTGTACATGATGTAGGTAATCAGATCGGTACTTAGGCCAAGTACAGACTTTACACTGCAAATGCCCATAAAGACGATTTTTATCCATGAAGCCCCATGTTTCCGTTGTGAATTTCATTATCACAACTAATCTTTTGTTCAAAGGTAGATTTGCAGTGTATTGTGGGGACAGCAAGACCCAAGTTCATTCCCATCTCCGTGTGTTTCCATCAGCCACCAATGGTCATCCCTGCAGCAGGGCCTTCCAAAAATATCCCCCCCTCTATGGGCACTAATGGAGTGACCACCACCTTTGAGAGCATCTCAGCTGCAGGGATGGGAATAGATAGCCATGTTTCCCTTAGCCTGTTGAAGACAAATAGTATCCAGAGCTAACGAGGGCTTTGCAGAGCCCACTGTCATCTCCTGGCAAGAGTGATCTCAAGTACCATCTCCTGGAGTAAAGAGATGCTTAAATTCTGGTCACCATAGCCTTATTTTAGGAGGAATGGGCGTGACATTTTGGCAAAAGAGAAGCAGAGGGATAAAAGGCATTTCTTACTATCCTTAAACTTGGAACACAGTTGACCCTGATAACGCTTAGCTTTGAGTTGGTGATTGAGAAAACATCAAAGGAAAAATACATTCCTCAGGTCAAATTCTGGAAAGCCTCTATCTCCATCACACAAACTAGATGTGTGGCTCACCCCTCAGTGCCACTTTCAGCAGGGTGATCCGAAAGGCTGAGGTGCTGTCTGCTCCCTGCAAGAGTTACACCCAGGTCAGAGATGATGGCTTAGTCCTTGCACCACCACTGAACTCTAGCACTCTGCAAATAAATAAGGCTTCCAGAAGGACACACATTGCGTCTTTGGGGAGGAAAAGGGAATCTGTTTGAAAAACACAAATAGGAATTAGGAAACCAAAGGTTTACCACAAAACTCTGCAAATGTTTAACACAAGTGAACCTGTTCTGTTCATTTCTGATTTGCTTTAGGAAAGCAGTATAAAACTAGATCGTGTTTTACAAGTTGCAGATGACCCATGTATGGGGTTTCTGGCAGCAGCTGTGGGCTTGATCGAAGAGGGAAAATGAGGACTTATCTATCACAGAGGTTGTAAAATCCCTGTCTACCCTTTACTTGCTGATGTGACTTTGTGGACAATTTCCTGGGACAAAAGTATTGGCATTAAAAGGAGCATAAAATAAAACTCCCTGAATCTGATTTTTAAAAATATGAATTCATATTTTACATAATCTCCTCAATTTACAGCATGGGTGAGACTTTCAGGAGAACATAAGCAGCAAAATTGTGCAAGCTTTACACTGAAACTCAGTTTGTGTTCATAAATCACTCAAGGACTCAGAAAGCGACACCAGTCATTTTCTTGCTCCTCCCAGTAAGGAAAAGGAAGAAGGGGAAAAAAAAGAGAGATAGAAGATCTCAGTCCTATAGTACTGTAGTCAATTATAAAAGAGATTGAACAGAGCCAGTTCTGCCTTCAAATATGATTGTTTAGAAAAATCTGTGGGCTAAAAGGATTGCTTCAATTTTCCCCAAGTTTTTTTGAGGGCGTGTTCTGGGATCACTGAATCTCTAGGAATTAAATGGGATAGCTAGCCAAGAAAAACCAGTACGGGTGTCAGGGTTTTGAGAGTGCAGTGGTGTGAAGGGTGTCACGCAGGCAGAACCTCTCCCAACCTCCCTCCTTTCTGTCCTGGAAATCTTCTCAGACACAGCAGATGCAGCTCCTTTTTTCTAGACTCATTGCTGAGGTAACTCACACCAGTGGTAGGTGAAGTCAACCGAAGCAGTAGGGGTTTCTCAACATATCTATTTGGATCTGACCTAAAATCACACTGCCCACCAAAAAACCAACATTGCAAGCAACAAGTGTAGCTCATTGACAGTGTGGTATTGCTGAGCATTCAACCTGTAGGTCTGTATCTCACATAGGTGAAATCAAAAATATGAGCTAAGCCCCGTTTTAACAGCGGGTGTGGAATACCAGAAGTCTCACAAATGTTATTTTAAATAACCTTCCTATCTGGTAACAATCATCCATCCAATTTTATGCCGAGTTCTGCTAGAGTATGAGGACTGAATTGATTTCAAAGTTTTCTTTATTGCCAAGGAAAAGGAGTAGATACACATTTAAATCCAAGCGCACAATGCAGATGGTTGCAAAATTGAGAATCCATCAGAAGCAGAATGCACTGCAAGGGGAATATCAGATCCACTCACTTTGATTTATATAGGGGTAAGTCCAGGGAGCTCTGAGTGGGGTTCTCCATTTGTCACCGTGCTTGCACAGCCTGGCATCTTAAAAGCGGAGCTCACTGAAAACAGAGCACTCCTTTGTGAAAAGTGACACTGACATTCAATCTAGCTTTATTTTTTTGCAGGGGAAGGGGAGGAAGGAAAGGACTGGTCTGGTTCCCTAAGCAAAGGCGGTTTATACAAGTGCTCTGAGCATCTGTCCTCGCTGAGGTCAGGGCAGACCGACTCGGCTGATACACAGGGTTTTTTGGCAGTGGCAGTCACAAACTGGACAAGCCACAGCACAGGCTGTCACATACCAGCTGGGTGGATCAGAAAGGACACGCAGGAAGCCTGGGGTTATGGTGGTGGTGGTAATAAAAGCACAAAGCTGTAGGAAACCAAACCTCGCCAATTCAGGGAACAACAAAACAGCTTCTTTTGCAATTAAAAGATCAGGATGTTATGTTACTGAAGTGTTGAGTTATTAATGCTTTGGATGATCAGCATTGAAAAGTGGTAAGTGGAAAGAACAAGTTTTATCTTATGCATCAACAAAATTCCAGCAGTTGATGCAAAAGGTGGCCAAGTCTGGAATTCCAAAACCCAGTTACAGCTGGATGGGTTGGTTTGGTCACCTTTGTTTTAGCAAGCTTTATGGATTACATTTTGCTCCTTCTTAGACTTCCTTATTTTTTTTCCTCCAAAAAAGTACCTTCTCTTACAACTGAAAAGAAATGTGATGGTGGAAATTATTTTCATTTCCTATTCCAGATCTTCACAGAGTTCACTTCTTGCCGCAGACAACTCAGTGGCTGTCGGCACCTCCCCAGCAGTACTTGCTGACTCTGGGTTTCAGCAACAAAGATATTGGAAATACCTTTGAAAAGTGGTCAAGTCAAATACTGCCAATCTTTTCAGGTATGCCGGCTTGCTTAATAGCTGGGGTAACTCAGGGGCGACCTCCATGATTCTTGCTAAATGAGGGGGCCTGGGGGGGGTTCTCAAGACCTATTTCTCTGTGCTGGCAGCCCTGACTGTCCAGACAGCTCTCCCCATCCTCCTCTCTCCTCCTCCAGCTTAGCCATCATGTTGCTAGATCTTCTATGGAAAACGTATACGAATAAGACAGTATATGGTTTTGCGATTTTGTTTCCCAGAACGAGAAGCACCTTTATGCTCTCCCACGAAAGAAGCAGCAGAAATCTACTGGAATAGAATTGGGCAACACATCGTGCCAATAATAGATTTTGTAAACGCCACCAAATTAGTTGTAAGTGTCAAACTCACTTTCTGGTGTGCAGTGTGTGTGGCGGCAGGGGGCTGTGCGTGTGTGAATGACGTGTGCTCTTTGGTGGGTAAGTCATTCTGCACATCCTCCTCTTGGGTCCAGAAATGCTCAGTGAAATGCATTAGGAACAGAGTTCAAATGGGCTTTAGACACTTTTAAACAGTAGCCCTAATTATTTAACAGTGTACTCAGTTTATTTAAAATCACTTTGCATGCAATTTTCTCAAATCTTTATGGCCTGTTTTATTATATCCCTACTTGACATAAACTTCTCGCTGCATTTAATACCCAGACTATACCACACATATCACCGGGATCTCCATCAGGAGTTAATAATTACTGCTTGAAGCATTTCTAGTGATTTAGATCCTGATCCCTGTGTAGTGAAGTACGTGAAATAACCTTCAAGTCTGTTACAGCCATATTGAAGGTATATTAGTTAATTCTACTCCATACTTTCTGCAATAATGTACACAGCTTTTTAGCACCATGGCTTTTGATTAGCACAAAAGGTCAAAAATCAAATTTGCATGTAGACTAGACTGTTTTAATGCAATACTTAAATTATTCTCCTGAAAATAAGTGCAAGAAGCCGCTCCTCCTCAGATTCTAAAGGCTAATGTTAACACTTTTTCCCTAGCAATAACATTTTTTTTTTAGTTTTCTGTATGTTGAAGGAATCAGAGCCATTTCCTCGTCAGAGGTGCCTTAGCAAATCACGGGATTTATATTCTTAGGTTTTGATATCAGATAGGAGGTTGACAAAAACTGCTACTTAGCAACCCCTAGCAAGGGAGAAACATTAGCTCGGTATTTGAGGAAGCTGTATCCCCTTTACGCTCAGTGAGCAGCTGCTGAAACAACAGTAAGTGCCTGAGCTCACAGGCTTAGTGGGAGGTAAAGGTGCTTAGTGCCTCGCCAAAATGGGCGCTCATAAAGCATCTGCATTGGCGTGAGGCAGGTGGAGCTGGCTGAGGGCAGGCATCCCCGAAGAAACACACAGCTGCTGCTTTCCAGTTCTTTCCTGAAGCCTATTGGCTTCGGATGACCAAGTTGGCTATTGGCTTCGGCTTTTGCCCAAGTTATTGATGTGCAGGCTGATAGAAGTGGCATCTTTGGGAAAGTGAAGTATCTTTATTGCTGTGTGCCTTGTACTTTGAACAGTTCAGAAGCTAGAAGTATGAACAGATAGAGGGTTGGGTACTGGATACAGACGAAAACCCTGGTCTTTCTGAAAGACTCAGTAAAACTCCTATTTGTAAAATATTTTTTGACCCCACAAGTCTCTCTTTGGGTATAACAT
Organism: Bucorvus abyssinicus; assembly: GCA_009769605.1. NCBI lineage: Eukaryota > Metazoa > Chordata > Aves > Bucerotiformes > Bucorvidae > Bucorvus > Bucorvus abyssinicus. The sequence goes on along the minus strand of CM020035.1, from coordinate 5,752,645 downwards.
AGAGCTTTTAGAGGTAAGATTCCTCTACTGCAGTTATTCAGTTTTAAAAGAGTATCAGGAAGAGAAAAAACTTTGAAATCTGTTATCTATTGGATTCCCCATAACTACCCTATTCTGTAAATATTCTGTAAAATATGGAGGAACAAGACCACATGGTTCAAGCAGAGATAGGTGGTATCTGGTAGCCAGGGTGTAGGGAAAAGTAATCAAACTCATGATGTCAGAGATGAGAGCAGAGTGGTATGTTAGGATGGCTCAAGCTGTATGAATTTACACTGCTCCTGCTCCTGCACAGTAATATTTTCTACCAGCTGTAGACCTCACCTCGTGCACTTAAATACTCTTGCTGAAACAGAAAAGAGGTCCCAAAAATGCAAGGTGAAATCACAGCACCACTGAAGTCAGCAGCAAACTTGCCTCTTTTTTCCAAGGAGGTCACCATAGCATCCCCATGGTTCAGGCAAGGTCTACCCCAGTGCCACCTCCAGCAGCGGAAGAATGGGATAACGGGTGTGAACCATGGTCCTGTAGGTTTATAACCAGCCACCAGAGGGTCAGGATGGAAGCTTTAATGGAGAGGAGCACAGCCCCAGGATAGAAGAAATTATCACTGAGTTAGAACAAACAGCCGCTAATTCCACATCCATTATTGGTGGAAAATTCACTTTCCCTTCAGTTATCATAGCGTTGGATGATCCAGGCAAGACAGAACCTCTGACCCAAAAAGCAAATGACAAAGCCAATTATACCTGATAATACAGATAGGCACAGAGCCAGAACTGCTCTGCTACTGGTGATTAAAATCTCTTTATGGGCTTGGCAGAGATTTGGCCACTTTTGCTTCCTTGAAAGTATTCCAAAATTTTCTTCAAGCTAGAAATACAATTCCACCATATTTCCATCATGCACAAACTAAATTAAAAACTTCTGTAAGACAAACTTCAGGCACAGACTCTAGCTTTGCAATTTACTATAAGAAGATAAAAGAATATGTTTGGTTTTTAATAGAACGAACATTCATTTCTTGTCCTCTGCTTCATTTGCAGATGCAAATGTACAATCCAAAATTCTTGCCCTAATCTGATTTTTTTTTGGCAAAAACATCTCTGTGCTAAAGTAGAGCTTATTAAGCCACAGCAACACTTAAGTCAATTCTGCCACCTCAGTTTTGCAGCTACATAACGTAAAGATAATTAGATGATTGACACACACACCACTATTGATAAGACGTGTAGTTAATGGTTTAAAAAGCAGAGCATTTGCTCTTACCTCCCCACCCCCACCCCACCCCCTTCTTCATAAAGAACACCCAGTCCCTTTTAAATCAAGGGGACATTTGTGTATTGTAAAGCAAGAAGCATTTGAGAATGTCACAATCTGGTCCCTGTGCAGCATCATCTCCTGCTGGTGGAGAAATAGCATAAACCTGATCTACTGAAAAGCTACATACCATGACACGAAGGTTATTGTATTTGCCTTAAAATACATGTATCAGTCAGACCTTCAGCTACTCACATTGCAGTTAAGATTACCAGCACTGACAAGTGGTTATTCTGTCAAGTGATTTCACTGGGGTAATTTCTTCTGCTTTGTACACACCAAATTCGCCTTTCTCCTGCTGTAGTCCCACGTCGATGGCACATGATACTACTTACAGGAGAAACAGTAGCCAGAGGGGCTTATTAAACTGCTTCTATTATAAAGGTGAACAAAATCTACCATATGATTCACAGCATGATGTGGACGTTCACAGATCTAACTGGTTTGTTGTCTATTTTTTAAGTAGAGGGAAAGTGTTTACTACATCGAGATCTCAGCAGACATATTTTCTGAAGGATACCAAGGGCATTAAAGAAACATTATGATGGATTTTTTCTGCTTGTTATTGCAATTCACTACAGAGCTGCTTGCAAGGCATAACTCCATTCAGCTTTTGAGCTGAAAAATAGTGGTAAAGACTCCACAATAGAAAAGAAGAACTACTGGAGGGCATAACAGACTTTTGCAAAGTAGTGTTCTTGAAGTATCTTATAGTTGAATGTGCCACGCATATTGGATATGACAGATCCTGCTTTAAATTCAGGCTGACCAGCCAGCACTACCTTTTCTTTAGCACTCAGCAATTAAACTTTATTTATAAATAGAAGTGGCATAAGGGATTACTCCTTTCTTGAATACAGATAAAAGCAAAAAGTGAGGGTGTCATTTCAAAATTCTCAATCCATGAAAGGACACATGATTCACTCCTCCCCCATGCTCTCCACAGCTCATTTTTGCAATGAAAGCCTGTCCTGTCTTTGCTCTGGTCGTTAGCGCTGGGTATTTAGCAATAGCAGGTAGCGCCATCCAGAACACAGGCTGATCCACTTTTTGCAGGTGCTTTTTTCATCCCAAGGTCAGAGGAATGAGGATGTCATAGGGCGCAAAAAGTTTTCTGGGGAAAGTTTTCTTTCAGGAGGACCCCCACCTCAGGTGAGACTGCCCAGTATGAATAAAGTGCTCCAGAGAAAGCCCATCAATCGCTCATTTTTACTTTTTTCTTTCAATTCTCCTTGGAATACCAGACAACAGGGGTGAGGCCCATACAGAAAGGAACAGCATCATAATTTAATCATTTATTGTCTAAATATGTTACTGCATTTCTAACCAGAATGTAACTGCGACTCCATTTGTTGGTTCCTTTGCTACCTGATTCCTCAGATGTGTATCTCTTCTATTTGTTAAAGGAGCCAACTCTTTTCCACTGAAGTCTCCATTCAAGTTTGCTCTTTATTTAACCTTAACTGTGCCTACCTGAGCTGGTTTCATCATCATCTGATTGCTTGGCCACTTTATTATGTTTTTTTACTGCAGCTTAGTAGCCCCTTCAATTCTGTTATAGTTCATGTAATTCTCATCATGTGGTTCAGCTCCCTGTGGAATTTTTTCTTTTGCCAGCAGCAGTTATTTACTTTCTCTTTCTGCATTTTTCATTGTCACTGAAACACCACTTCTGACAATGTTCAACCTCCTCTAATCCCTTCAAAAAAAAAAAAAAAAAAACCCACCCTGCTGATGGTTATTTATTTATTTACTTCTAATCTACTGTAAACTTAAATAGCATTGCTATGTCCACAGAGTGCACATTGGCACAGTTGCCCAATTTGTTTCCCATCGCTACGTGGCATGCTCTCATATTTTTCTGGAGAGTCAAGCAGAGAAAAAAAATGTTTTCTTTTTGCCTTTACTTTCTTAATCATTGGAGAAGCCTCCAACAGACACAGCATGATGAGAGAGGATTTTACCTGCTTTCTTAGCTGATGACTCAATATATTCATTTCTTAGTGCTTGCACAAAAAGGTTTTGGGTGGATTTCAAGAATAGCAGGGAAAAACCTTTTGCTGCATCTAAAATTTTGTGAGAGCATTTCATGTTGATAAGAGCTCTCTGTCTCTCTCATTAACTGATTGCTTCTCCTTATTTTAATGCACGCAGCTCTACCTGGGGACACAGCTATCTGGCTTTCAAACACGGACGATCAGGTGGAGATGGGGCTCCGTTTTGTTCCTGGCTTTAGTGCCATACTAACTACCCTGTGTCAGACCATTTCAAGTACCAGAGATCATAGAAATCTTTTTTCTTGCTGATGTCTCCTACTAATACTAAGCCAGAAAAGAATACTAAGTCAGAAAAGAACTCTTCAAGTGATAAAAATGTAGTATGTAAGAAGGTTATCCTGGTCTCCCTTCTTAGAGATGGCTCAACAGAAGCTCATGAGAAGGTAGGGCTAGAAGGGCTCTCCTGGCTCCTCAAGTAAAATCATCTACTATTATACACCATTGTGTCCCTTACTATTACTATCCTATTAATAAATTGAGTTAAATCCATCTTAGCATTAGTTAGGCTTTCTGCCTTTTCTACTCTTGGTGAAACACACTGCAGACCTTCAACCTGAATTATAAGAAGCTTAATTGCCACCCCAGTCTTATTTGTACCTATTTATACACCATGGTCCTTCTGTTATCATTGTCTTTTATCTCTCCTTCCCTTTTCAGTTGTTTGCTCTCTGGAATTCAGCCCTGCATTATGTTTATTGAGAAGAATAATAAGCTCTTGGCATTTTCCTTAATAGGCTAATCAAACCACACTTCTCCCAAAAGAGGTATCTCCTACCACGCTAGCTTCTCTGTTCCATGATGCTTGGGTGTAAATTAACCTCTCCAAACACAGCTGAGTGGAACTATCTGCAATACTCCAGAGAACTGCTGACCAGAGCTCCTTTTCCCTGTGCAGTGCCTGATTCTCTCCTTCAGCTAATGGAAATATCAGTACATTGGCTCAGCTCTTTCTGTTTCAGTTGCTTTCGTATCTGGATCTCCCAGATTTTAGCTTCATCCCTGCCATTGGTCTCCAGTGCATGGTCTTTTATTTCATACTATTTTACAATAATATTAGGTATTACATTAAGAGGTGTGAAATTAACTATACCAGCATTATTTGTATTTTTCTGGATTAAAAGAAAACAAAGCTTTTTTTCATTCTTGTTCATTCTTCTTTCTTGTAAGGAGAATAGAAATCAAGTACAGCATCCTTATTAAATACTTAGACTTTATACAAGAACTATATTGATAGTCATTTTGATAACACTTGCTGCTTGCAAATTTCTGCAAAACCGAGATCAGGATCAAACCCAACGATCAAGATTCTTTGCCAAGAGAAGTTAATTTTTAAAATGGGACACATTTATTGAAAAATAAATGTCATTCAAAACTTTCCTTTCACCCTGTTCAATATATGATTGGACCTAGAATCACCTACCTGGAAGTGCATGTAAATGGCAGCATGAGCGTGCAACCATATGTAACTGCCAGGATAAAGGTCTGCTAAAAATACTGGAAGTGGTTTTGGAAATTGATGCCAGTTCTTGGAATTTCAGGCACTTAAATACACTCAAAACCCTGATTAGATGAATGGAAATTTCATTCTGAAAGGCTGAGCATTCAGATATGCGATGGCTACATCTTGTCGGGAATCTAGGCCAAATTGCTTTTGAAAATCTCACTAGGGTGCTTATTTGCATTTTTGGCACCAGAATACTTCTGAAAATACGGTGGGGTAAGGCTGCCATCCATCAAACACTTCAGCAGGTGCTGAGATTTTATGCAAGCACTTGGCCGAGTTTCTCTATTCACATGCTTAAAATTTCCCGTGTGCCCAGCTGCCTGCAGGACCAGAGACCACCTCTGCAGGTTTTAGCCTCTCAAGGTTATATATTTGAAAACTATGGATTTGCCTAGTCTGCAAACAAACCATAAGTTGACTCAAGGCACGGTTTCCTCAACCTCTTCACTGAAACTTTAAAAGCAATCCATGAAAGTCAGGTAATATTTAACAGAGGGGATTATGGAAAGGCCAAAGGAGAAAATTGCATTCATGTTTGTTCTCTGCTGTCTCCCCTTCCCATATATTATGACTATATATTTATTTTTCTAGAACTACTAGAGAGATGGTGGCAAAAATGCTGGGTTTTTTCCTCTATAAAGATTGTGCTGGATGCCATATTGCTTATAGTCTTGCCAGCACAAATGTATATGATGATAAGCCTCAAGGCATAGGACTCAAAGGATGTGTTTTCTGTGACTTGCCTCTGACCTACTTGCTTTTGCTGCGAAAACAGGACTATCGTTGCGTATGTTCACGTGGGATAGAGAAGTTGCATTACGCCAGCCTCCTTGGCCGTTTGGAGAGATTCAAGGAAAAGTCCCAAGTGATTAATCAAGCGATGGCTGAGCTAGCAACCCTTCCCTACCTGCATGACATCAGTCAGCAGGATGCCAAACTGGTAAGTATTCATTTCTAATACTTGTTTTGGTCTTTAGAGGCAGGGAGCCAGGGAGGGAAGGGCTGGGGTGCAGCACTGCGCTGCAATTTGCTCTGGAAGTCATTTCTTGAATGCGTGGACCTGAAGAGGTTTTAAAATCCTACTGCAGTGCCTTGTCAGAGGAGGTGCTGATCACCTGCAAGGATGACTTTTATAGAACCAGCATGACTCATCTGTAGGCATATTTTTAAAACCTCTTCTTTTTCCCCAAACCTCCCCAAATCAGTCTGGGAAAATGATTGCAATTATTCAGATCGTGCTACTTTAAGTTATCAAACATCAGGAGCCACTTGCAGCAAAACAGGCCAAATCCAGTTAAAGCCAAGGAGAAGGGGTAAAGGAGAGAAGAGGTTTTCTTTCCTGGCTCCATCTACTGTGTGCTCCCTGTCTCTGATTAAACCCAACTACCTGCTATGCTTTTGTTCTCCCTTTGTAAGCTGAGGGCGGTGATGCCAGCAGGGCTTTGGCAAGCCTGGAGTCATTAATAACTGGACAGCATATCAATCAGAAAGTACCAAATGGTTATTCTTCCATGAGGCTGTCGGGTTTTCCGACGGGGGAGGGAGGGAGCTCACATACATACAAATTCTAAGCATTTCATTCTAGGGGGAAAAAAAAAGTCCCTCCGCAATCCCTGCATTTAAATGCAGCCCAATTTTGATGATCCAACTGCAGTTCACTAAAAACTCGTGTTTCTCCCAAAGCCGGTCCCTTGACATTGGTTTGCAGTCCTGGAAAGCTCCTAAGCTCTGCAGAATTAGAGCTTCACAGCAGCTTGCTTTAGGGAAGAGGAGCAACAGCCTGCAACTGCAGGAGGTGGCTGCCAGACTTTGAAGTCTGGGCTGGAGATAAGGAACGGGAAACAACATTGCAAAGAAACTGTGTTATTAAAAGACATTCTCCTTTTGATGCACCTTTTCTAGTAGTAAACTGCAGCAGACCCACATTTCAAGGCTGGCTAAAGGGTCTGAGTTATTGGTACATGTTGCAGTGACAGATTTTTCTCCAGGGTACAATATCTTCAGAACATCACACGTTAGGCACGGGCTATGACTGTTGCCTGTATCTTGTCATGTAGTAATCACAAGCCTGACCTCCCTGGAAAGCTTTTTGGGGGAGGCTCTAGGCCACCAAAGACAAAGGACTGCAGTCTCTTAGGGGTAGGACTGGGCAGAACAAGGATCCATGCTGGGAGGTTTAAGTGACATTGTAAATCTCTCAAGGAAACATAAGCTTTGTTTACTAAGCCCAAGATAAAAATGTTTTTTAAAAGAATAAAAGGCAGAAAATCTCTACCAGCTATCCTGTCCAGAGCATTAAAATTTATTAATTCAGCATGCATTTATTTTTCTTTGTCCTGTCATCCAGCTGTAAAAAATCTTGGTGTGTGCAAGTGGAGGCTCAGATCCTTTGTAGCTAGAGTATTTTAGCCAGCTTCAGGAATCACATTGTTAAAGCACAGGACTGCAAGCAAGAACTTACAGAGAGACTTCACCAGGGAGTGGTTAACAGGCTTTACCTTCCTGGTGGCACCAGCCCACATGGCACAGGCTCCTCTTATGCCAGGGACCATTTCCCTACCACCTTGCAGCTGCATCAAGCACAGAACATTGCTGCCCATCATTGGGTCTGCACACCCAAACCATCCACGGAGCGAGCTAAAGATCCTCCCTTGCTCAGCCTACCTGTCATCATCCTCATTTCACTGGGATCCAGGCAGGATGAAACATTCGCAGGACTGGGCTGTGCTGGTGGGATTCAGTGGATGCTACAGAGGCAGCCCGCCCACGTGCTTCTCACTCCTCAGCAATACTTCTAAGAGATATTTAAATTCTTCCACTGAGCTGAGCCAGTTTCTAATCTCACTTGTACTAATAAAAATTTAAATTCCTCTGAGGTCATTCTGACTTTACATTGGTAAAACTGAGATAAGGCTTTATGACCAAGCAAGGCAGTTAAATTGTGTGAGTTAGAAAATGCTAAAGATGCCAAATGTTTATTCTCACATACAGTACAAGCTGTATAAAGCCTAAAACACACTGAATTTATAATAGTGCAATTTGCACTGATATAGCAAGGATCCCAAAGGCATTCCAGTTATAAACTCCTCTGTGTAAATGTCTTCCTGTAACTAAATAAATAGAGTCTTAATCTATGGCACAGAGAACCTCAGCTAAGGCCTTTTTAGATCAGTACTCGTTCACAGACCCTGGGAAAATAAAGATTTCAGTTGGCTTGAACAGTTGAATCTAAGTGGGGAAAAACCCTGAAGAAAATCTTTCCAAGGTTTGTGATTTCAATGTCACCATATTTGTACATCACAAACCAAGATGAAAGCTTGTTAAGAACGCAGAAATCTATTTCAATTTCAAATCAAATGAGGACAAGGTATTTTTAGGGATTTTCCTAAAAAGATCAGCTTTGGGAGAATTACTGTGCTTTGCCAACTGCCTGCTCTTGTAGCACACACATTTTGTCTGCCACTAGAGCTGGTGAAAAACCTTGGGTGACAAAAATCAAAACCAGAGCATGCAGTGAGCACTCTTCACTGCCATGGATCGATATCAGCAAAACTTTAATTGGAAAGGGTCCTTGTTTTAACTTCTTGCCCAAAGTAGTGAACTCTCCAGCCTGGTTGGGCTGTCAGAGCAGCCCCTTAGGGGTGACAGACCAATGTCCTGGTCCCTGCCCCAGCAGGTGCTGTTCAACCAGTTCTTCAGAATCACTCCAAGAAAAGCAATGGAGAAACCCTCCCCTTCCCCTGGGCAGTTCCTCCTCTGCCTGGTTTGACACAAGATCCGTGCTTTGCCCATTCTGGCCTTAATACCCTTAATCTCTGGGCTGTGTCTATTCTGGATTCATAGAAGGAGATTATCTGTCAGAAAAGTGTTGTGACAGGAAATTTCTGACAGGTTCTTGACTCTTTTCACATTAAAGTCAGAGGCAGAATTTTGCAGTTTTGTTTTTTTCATGAATACTAATGCATGACTTGTAAAAAAAAATAAAAGTTTTCACCACATGTTTGGACCAATAAGATTCAACTTAATGGCTGCACAAGCCCGGAGAAAGCAGGCTGGAACCAACATAGCCAATTTATTGAGATGGTCAAAAGAAGATTCCTGCATCCTTTATACAGTTTTGGGACACAGACAAATAATTTTAACTACAAAAACATGAATGAGAAGGTAAATTGAGGAGATTTAAACCTCCTCCTTGAATCTCCAGGCAGCATTTTTATACCTTGCTCAGATGAGCCTAAACACCGATGTTTTAAGTTTCATCACCTTATGTATTCCCATTAGACTGCTGTCCATCTAGTACAGAAAGAAGAGAGAATTTCTCTATGAATGCTTACGCTTGTACTGTCCAATCACTTGTAATGAGTAACAAATTTGGGAAGAGACATCAAACACTATAGTTTGGGTTCACTTTAACCGACGAAACATTTTGGAATAGACCTATCAGAGCACAGCAATATCACAGGTATTAAACCCGAGTTTCTCCCAGTTTGCTCCTAAATGCTGATGCAAATGGATGCTCACAGGAAGACACCCTGGATCCACCACTTGTCTCCCTGTTAGTGAATTAGGAGCAGCTGAAATGTGTTCAAGTGTTTGGGAAGGGTGCAGGTGAATTTTAGTCTTCCCTCTAACACAAAGGACTGATTAGCAAGTATTTTTCTGCAGCTTCTTTTTATAGTTTACACTAGAAATTCTCAGCCTTGTTTTCATGCTCTGTTATGCTGAATGATGAGGAGAAGGGAGGGTTTGCCAAAGAAAAAGGATAGTAAAAGAAGGGAAAATGAGCCAGATGCTTTTACTGTAGCTGGAAGTATCTCAGCTTTAGTGTTGTCGTCTTGTGAATTTTTACATGCTGCTTTAAATTATGATACATTAGCCTTGGGAGAAAATACTGAAAAACATTCATGGACAACACAGAATATCCCAGACAGCTAAAGAATTAAATATGGAGCCTTTACAACCCAAGTCTTCTTTTACTAAGTATAAACATCTACTGCATTAAAACCTATAGGATTAAATACAAATTTTCCAGAGGAATTTTTCCCATTGTTAAGTATTTTATATCCACAATAACACAGTGTAATGGCTGAAGCAAAGATGAGGTGGCAGTGCTCATTGTGTGAAACATGAGTAATAAAATCATCAGCGTACAAATGATTTTTTAATTAGGTTTTAATCTGTGTATTTAGAGAAGTTATTTCTGTGTGAATTCCACACTGATAATTTTTATCTTGGTGCCACAGCTGAATTTGCTAATGGCAGATGCCACGGACATCCTTGAAGAAAGACATGTGAAAAGACGTGCGTGGGATAAAATTCAAAAGGTAAAAACCTGCAACAAAGAGCAGGAGAGTATATTGTTCCTTGGGGAGTAAATGTCCACCTGAGTCATATCTGTTCAAAAGGGAGAAAAGAAAGTAGGTGCCATTTGACACCTGACTGTGTGCCTTGACCTCTGTTAGAGCTCAGCTACTAGTCACATATATATATTTATTATTCACTTTAGCACCTATGGTTGATCTTTGTCCACGTTAATAGTCTCATGTGGTTATCTAATGAAAAAAAAAAAAGCCCTGAATAGCTTATTTTTGGCTGATAATTATACTTCGCTTCATCTTTGTCATATGGGTAGTGTGCTAATGGTGGGGGGGAGACAGGGAGTTGTTAGGGAATAAAATTCAGTCCAATGATTTAGTCTCTTAGCGGAGCTCAAATGAGGCTTCGGGGATGTGAGGTAAAAGACATGCAAATGCCTTTCTGGAGCCTCTGCACAGCAACCGGTCAATTTAATTCTTAGAGGATTTGTGAAACGCAGGGAGTCTGGTGTTGGTTCTCTGTGCAGATAAATCTGACCGAACATAAAGAATAATAGGTCAGCCGAGGGTGTAATAGGAGTATCTTACACTTTCATGAAGTCTTTCAAGCCAGAGCAAGTCACTGCTCTGGGCATTCAACACCATTGATATTCAGCCACTTCTGAGGAAAGGGGTAGCAACACATCTCCAGGAAGGGGAAAATGTTACTAATGGTTCAAAGCATTGGTCTTACCCTATGTCTTATGGCTCCGTCAGATGCCAGACAGAAGCATGCTTGCTCTGGGTTGCAGCTGCGGTGGGAGGCTGGAGAACAGAGGGTTTGAGTTTCTGCACTGGTGGGACTTGGAATTGTCCCTCTTTGGAATTGAGGTTTTACAGACAGATGTCGGGGAAGATACTGAAAACCCAAACCCTGGCTGCACAGAGTCAGTGTAACCAGGATAAGCAAATAAGACAGATCTCTGAAAGAAATCACAGGGGTGAGGGTCAAGGTGTCTTCAGAGTCCATATTCCCAAGTCATTTGAATTAAAATTTCAGAAGTCATCTCCTCTGAGAGAAAGTCTGAGTAGGTGTATTGCCCCAGTTGGCTGTCAGATCAGTGGCTCTTAATAAAGTTTTCCGAGTACAGAATGTTTTCAGAAAATAACCAAAACCTAAATGCCCAAAATTCTAGACAGGTTTGGTTTCATCTCGTTCAAACACTCGTGAGGCAAAACAACAGATAAATATTCATACCGCTTTTACAATGCCCAGGAGAGTCTCTAAGTCTCTCACACCTGCCTACAGATCATATAAGAATCTTCTGCAACACAAACGCTACGTATGCTACGGGTTATGTTTGTACAATTACAGACCTATTTTCTGAGTTAATGACATATTCACAGATAGCCTGTTCCCTGTACTTCTCTAGCACTTACCCTTCCCATTTTCAGACAATAGACTTCAATATCAACAAAATTTTCCAAAAGTTTTTTCCGGAAGTCAGGATTTTAATCCACACTTCGGTGTTTGAATAACCAGCCCGATTTTCACAACTCTGAAAGACCATAGTTCAGAAGCTGTTGAGTTAGACCAACTACTCATCTAAAGATTTATTAAAGACTCATTAAAACTTTGTTGGTGGAACCAAAAAGATTCCCACATATTTCAAGAGTCAGTGGCTAATAATATTTCACTGGTAATTCAGTAAAACAAAGTATTCTCTTTCGGTGGATACTTTTACTTTCAGTATAAACTTAATGGAAATCAAGCTAACATTACAAAATGGACTGGTATCTCATATTATGTCTCATTAATCTGTCCATGATTCAATAGTCAAGAATAAAATTTACCAAATCCATGAAAATCTGCTCTCTGCCATTTTAAAATTTGGTGCTTCAAAATTTGTTTGCATTCCGAGCAGTTTTGCATTTAAATTTTGACAACTCAGATAACTGTTTGATTTGGCATCCAATTCCAAGCAGAACTCACTGTTTGTTTCATAATACAAAAATATTTTTCTATACAATGTTAGAACAAAGAAGTGAAAAGCATCATGAAGTATTTCTTTTCTACTTTACTTGTTTCCAAAATTTAATTTCAGCATATTCAGCATGTTCGTAGGAAAAAATTCTATATAAATAGAGGAGACAGGAAAACACTGAGGGAGTTTAGGGGGACATTTGTTGTATTTCTTGTTGGTTTGTGTTATGGGGGGGGGTTTAATCTAATTAAGACTGTTACGCTAGGTTAAAGAACTCTAACACATTACTAAGGAGAAGGATTAAATCTTGATTAAAAGTTGATGTGGTGTGTATTACAGGTCACTTGTGCTAGAACCATTTTGAAAATTTCAGTATTTCTCAGTTCACTCATTGCATGACACTGCTTTAAGGAGCCTACAAAGAACCTTCACAGAGGTCTAGTTACAAGGCAGTTATTTGTCTTTTTGCTATTAATTTACATATATTGGTAAGCAAAAAAAGAACGTAAAGGAGTTTATACAAGCAGCTATAAGCATGAAACTCTAGAAAGCTGACAGCTACACTACCACCAGTGAAGTTTGGCTTTTGCAATAGAAACAGCTGTTACCTAATGGAAGCACTCAAAAATTTTCTCTAATGCAGCAGAATTATAGCAGTGCCTGTTTTCCAAATGGTTAAAGGTTCTGTCAGAGTTGCCATTACAAACCACCGTTTTCAGAGTTTTGTATTCTAGAGTCAGCCATAAAAAAAATTCATTCCAGCTGAAATCTGACATAGAAGGGCACAAAGCCTACACCCAAACACTTTTGCATTTGTCACAGCGGAGGGCTTATCAAATCAGTTTGAAATTAATCTGGGCAATTTTGAATTTACAGGATTGACAGAGTAGTAATATATGTGTAACTTCAAGTGTTTTGGGTGCTGCGCTGCTCATCCAATTCACTGACAAACTTATGGTTTTAAGCGAACTAATTTATGGAATGGGCTAATTAGTTTTGGAAGCTTTAAATACAAAGACATGAAAAATGACCTTGTAATTAGCTGGAGAAAAGAGATCACCGTACAGCAGATGCCTTTCTTGGTATTAGCAGGCTTGGACTCTCCAGCCACAAGGAGAGCTGACCCAGGAGACCCTAGATTACCTTGGGAGATTAAAAAACATCCTCCCACAAAGACTTTACCCAAGCACTAGATATCTCTGAAGAACACCTCAGAGGCAGGAAAAACAGGCTGGGTCAGCGTCCCAAAACCTCTATTCTCCAGGATTTTACTAACACTTTTCCTCACAGTCCCCTGGATAAAGTGTGAGCTTTGTATTAGTGATTTGGGGCAACAGACACCTGGATCTAAGCCCTTTCAAGCAATTACGGGAGGGACTGAGTCCAGCCTACTTCAGGAACATGGACATTCCTTAAAAACATGTTACTACCTTCTTCCTTCTTATGGTTGTTCAGAAATTCCCAAAGTGAACTTGCTGGTGGTCAGGCTTCTGAGTTTACAGAGTATTCAAGGCACCATACCAGGGCTGAGGGATTTATTTTTTTAGGTGCTGGCTCTGTCCAAATTGTGTTATTGGTTGAGTTGTGAAGGTACTTAAATATCACACCATCAGCATTACATGAGAATGGACTTCTCTGAAGCCACCCCTATGAAAGGGAAACTCTCCTAAAGTAGTCAGTTGGAAATGTTACAGGAAAGAGCATCACACCATCTCTTTTAAAAAGGCTTGCGTCTTCACCAGTGAACAGAGGTAGAGATACACTTTTGTTTACTGGATTTTAAAGTGTCAATTCTCTTCTTGTTTCAAGTTACATTTGAATTTATTATTTTAACAAGACTGGTTTAGCCCAGTGGTTTGAGTAATGACCTCTGATGCACAAGGTTCAGCAGTAATGAGCAGGAAACTTCCAAGGAAGATTGAGAGGAAATAATCTGATCATTCAGCTCAGTCCCACACAACTCTGGGTCTTACGCAGATGGGAACACTACCATAATAACCAGGTCTGGCCATTATGGACTAGCTTCTTTGCTGACAGAGTTACACACGATGTAAGTGACAACTGATGCGAACGTGAATGGGGAGACTAGCGGTAAAACTTGGCCCTGACTAACTCGAGGAACCAGGTCCCTGCTTGGCCATTGCCGGACTTTATGGCAGCTACAGAGAGGCACAGGGGTTTAGAGTATCTCAGATACATTAAACAACAGGAAGGTTCCCCCTTTCCTCTATAGGGCCTTTGCTTCTCTGTAGTCTAGTAGGAGAATAAATAAATACATAAATAAATTCTAGTTTTCTATCTCATAAGAACAAATTCATTAATAAATCCTCACAATCTTGTTACAGTCAGAGGCACTTCATTAAATAAATAGATGCTTCAGACGCTATCAACCAGAAACTTTTGACATCCAAAGAGAGGAGAGCCATATAAGTGCAAGTGGTGGTTTGGCTCTGCTTCCCCTATGAAGATAGCAATGTAGTTCTACTTCTCTCCTGTGAAAGCCTAGGGGCTACACGGAGCAGCTTCCCAGGATCCTCCTAACATCATTTGAACAGCCAAAGGAGAGACAGGAGTTGGCAAATAAACACTTTCCTACACTTCCACATGTGAGACACTTCATAAAACCTTCGCATCTGAGTTTTCCTCAAGGGCATCACATACTTTGCGATTTAGATAAGTTATTATGCCCATCATTTGCTGAGCTCAGTGGAATGCCTGTTTCATAAATCTGAAAGCAGAGCAAACATGGATGAGTGAATAAAAGAACAGATGTAACTTACATAAGGATAAGTATGTAACAAAAGCTGCACTAATATATGTGAATATGAAATGAAGTAAAATTAGCCTAACATATTATATAAGCTTTTAGCCAGGCACACAGATTTTCAGCAGTTGACCTCTGCTTACTACATCTCTGCCTTCTGCAACAGCAGGGGAATGCTATCTCATGAACTGTGCTCTTCCACTGACATTATCTCTTAATTGAAAATCAAGCCATGGAAAAGGGCCATAGACTTGCCAGGCTTCCAGTCAGCTAGAGGAGCAAGGAGGGAGATTCATGGTATGTTGATGGAAAGGGGACGTGTTGCTGAATAGTATTGTGCTGGCTACTGCGACAGTTATTTGATGTATATGACTTTGTAACGTCTCGTAAAGTCATTCAAGCCCAAGCCACAGCCACCGTGAATGGCGCTGGCTCTCAGAGCACGCAGGCTTCAAAAGCTGTTGCGTTTTGGTGTGCTTTCTTGGCTCAAACTTGGTTCTTCCCGAATTAATAGGAGGAAATTGGTTCCTGGTTCATTCTCTTCTTGGGGCTGTGGTGCAGCCGTGTGTTTCACAAACACAGGGACCCATTGTGCAAAGAGAGGGGGAAAGCAAAGGATGGGAAAGGATAGGAAAAGGGCGTTTTCTGGAACAGGAGTGGCAGTCTAGTGTGCAATATCTAATGTGCCAGGAAGCCAGAAAAGTACAAATGGAAAAGGAAAATGTTAGTTGCGCTGATTCCAGTACAATGAGAGTAGAGGAAACTAAAGGCAGAGTAACCAGGTAGAAACGCAACCATTTTTGTTAGATTTGTCCAAAGATTGGGTTCATGCTAAGATTAGAGAAAACATATTAAGACATTCTGGAAAGGATTAACTCAGAATCAGTGACAGACTCGAGAGGGACAAGAAGTAGCTGAGGCAGAGGTTTCTAACCCGGCACTGAGGGAAGTTTTCAGACCAGGCAGAGGAAATTAGGAGAGTGCATGAGCAGAAACTGAGATCTGCCCCGTTGAATCTGAAGTGATACAAAAGAAACAGAAGGGTGACAGTACTCACAGAGCTCTTTGTGTAAGAAAGAGGTGAGGATGGGATTTCAGCACTTATCAGTACTCCTGGTCCCTAAAACCAATTCCTGCCCCTGTGAGTCTCTGGTTCTTTGTGTCTTGCATACAAGAGAAGAAAAGATGCCTCAGCAGGATGCCTACGGCCCTCAGCTAACACTGGAAGGTGCTGTTGCATCCTGCCCATTTCCCACTGTCCAGACACCAGTGTCTAATATAAAGCGGAGCTATTAAGTGACCACACGCTGAAGAGCTCTACCTCCTGATCACAGCTAGACCAGCACTGCAAGATAAAAACAGAGGCTGCAACTGCCAACAAACAGAGCTGTTGGGCATACAACGTTTTATTCAAGCCTGAAGCAGACACAGGAAGTTTCAAGTTTGCTGTTCCACACCAGAAGGAAAGTTTCTCTACATAAAAGCATGGTTTTTTCCACTTAAATCCAATACCAGCTCCATCTATGCCCATAATGCTCAGGCCATCACAGCTACAACAAAACACGGCTAACACGATTGGGAAGGAGCATTTTGTGATGAGAAAGGCTTCGGTCTATTGCACCAAGCTACAGGGAGTGGTAGGTCACCGGAATAACTTTGAATAGCAGCAAGTCTAGCAACTGAGCAGTAAATGTCCTAACATTGGAATAATGTAGCGGGTTGTAGCTGCCTGGCAGGTAAATCACAGGCAATTCTGGGCTTTAACAATCCCCACATAAGGACTTGGATAAAGGTTTCCCCAGCCCTTGCTGATCACGCTGTCAGTTATCAATGAGCAGTAAGGACCGAGTTGTACGGTAGTTAATAAGTTACCAACATCAATACCATTTTTATTCAGTTCCTACTTAACAAACACTCTTTCCTCCATCTGCTTTTAGCACTGGAGCTTTGCTAGTGTGCTCCCAGTGAAACACTGGTTTTCAGTGCTTCACTGAGCTCGTTCCTTGGAACACGCAACAGAGCTCTGTCAGACTTCTTTCTCTAAGGAAAGGCAGCGTGTACAAACAAGGCATGTGAAGCTACAGAAACAGAGCATGAGGGACAATATCTTTATCTTTGGCATCAGCATCTGAGGCTATGAACGTCTCTAGAAGCAGGTCCAAGGCAGGAGTTGCACAGTCAGTTGAGTTTCATTGCCAGACAAACACAGGGAAGGGACTCCGGCATGCCAGTGCCAGTTCAGATCGTGCGCTACTGTGCAAACCCGCTGCCCTCCAAAAGCAACCGCAGCAGCTCAGGTGTGCTCCACTTAACACACTAACTGTAAAATCACGTTGGGTTTTTTTTTCCCAGATACTGAGCAAGCTTTGTTCTAACTGGCCTTAATGGAAGGTACAGATTGGGATTTAATTTTTATTAAAACATCAGTAGCTTTTCTCAGGCTTTTCCTCCACGCCCCATACAGCCATCCTTACTCACCCATAGGCCCTTCAAGTACTGTTCCTTTGGTTACATCACTCCATAGAGTGCTTAAGCAAGTAGCTCTGGGAGACAAAGGAAAATGTTGAGAGGAACTTCATGTTTAAAGGCAGCTCATTTGCCTTCTATTACTAATTGCTCCCAAGTAATAAAAATAGATTCTGTATGACAGAAGATCCTTCTTCCTATTACACATTATTTATAGCCCTGTATATATTTTCAAAAGCACCTGTTTCTTATTTGAGAGTGACTCCCCGGGTTTGAATTGGGATGTTTAGGCATTACAGACAATGCATACACATGCACCCATGCGAGACATAGTTTTATAGTTTACAGAGTCTCCTTGCTGCTTATCCATCTAAATTTTTTTTCTAAGCAAAGTTATTTTCCTACAGGAGTTTTTCCTTGTGGGATCCTGGCCCTCTCTCATTTCATTCTAAACTCTTTAGCAGGTGCTATAACGGATATTTTTTATTTGTATTGAAATTCATGCCGATCTTTTGAAAGACACATGTGCTTTCAAGTTAGCTTGTGACAAGGATAGCTCCCCCATTTTTTGGATAAGCCTCATGAAACTTCCTTTCAGAGTCAGCAAGCCATTGAACACGGACATCTGTGCCTTGGAACGGTCCCCTTGCAGCAAAGGTCGACAAAGTTTCATGACATCTGTGGCCCATCAGGACTTGGACAAAACTGTGCAGAATGATGGATAGTATCACAGTGTCCTGTCATCATAGCTGGGACAAATCACATCATTAGGGGCTGTGTGTGGGATGACTTATCCCAATGAGTGCACAGGAAAGGCAGAGAATATACTGGCATTGTGGTGCTTCAGGGCAAATCCAGATGTACCAGGCAAGTTCAGAAGTGGCTGGTAGGGCATTTCCAGAAACGTAGTAAGTTTTTCAGAAAAGGAGATGTGAATTTCCCATAAAGACCTGCTCTGGAGAGAGTATTGGTCTAGGTGATGTCCAGGGGTCCCTTATGCCAAAATCTTTCCATGACTGTAATTCAGCTGGAACCAGCAAGTGCTGCTTACACATTCCTCCATACCGCGAGCGAATCAATCAGGATGGCATCCAGAGAGCAGGGCTGGACACTCACAGCAGCAAGTCTTTCCCTTTTATCCATCACCGGACAACATGTACAAAAGGGTAGGATTAGAAATATTTTTATAGGCTGCAAACACAGCCTGTTTATTCCTTATCTTTGTGTCAATCTCTACAATGTCATTTTCAAAACCTCCTGTAGGTCCAAATCAAATCCTAAGCCAAAGGGAAACGATGCATTGCCTCACCTCTGCAGTTCATCCCTCCAGCTAATCCAGCTGCATTGCCTGTTACCCAAAGAGCTCTCTGCTTTCATTGCAGACACAAACTGCGTTAGATAAGCGTACCAAAACCATGAGTATTTACAGAGTCTGCCCAACCTTAGAGAACCACGTAAAACCACTTCAGTTGTGAAGAAGCTGATCACCTAAGTATTAGCATGGACTACAGATCATTTTCTTCTCCCAGCAATCTCAGAACTGGAATTCAGAGCAGAATAATTGGCTAAGAGTCCATCTAGGTACTAGGCACTAATTATGCTTTTCACCTTCTCACTCCATGTCAGAATAAAAATGCCTTGATGCGTGGCACTGAGGGAAGGCAGACACAACCTCGCTCATTCAGCGGATTTTCCCCGAGAATAAAAGGACAGAAATACTTTTGAGACATGGCCTGTCAGTGCTACAGCTCTGTGCTGGTGTCTCAGCCACACAGCAAAGGCTGTGCCATTGAGGCCAGCAGATTCTCAGTCCGAGGGCACACACAGAGGTTTTTTTCTTCCCATTCATTCCTCTGGCTTAAAAAATAGTGTAGTTTCCTTCAGGTGGGACAAAGATGTTTGCTTTTCTTGTCCTATTTCTTGTTTTCATTCAACCACCAGCTTAGAGATATCTCTATCCTAACTTAATTCCCCAAAGCATTAAGCACACGGACCCAGCATTAGCCCATTGCTTCGATTCCCCAGGTACCTTGATGGATTTGTGGGCGTAAAACTTAAGGCAGACAGTTGAAACACCAACACTAGATATCTGTACTCCTACTCTTGGTGTTTTCTCAATGTTAATTCCCTTGCTTTTTGCTCTGCCCCTCCCCAAATCAGCAATTTCTACCAGAGGTATCTTCCACAACATATCATCAATACAAAAATCTGAAGCACAAAGGAGAATTTTGGGGCATTGTAAAATAAATGCAATATTAATGTAAAGAGCACAAAATAAACTGAGTACCTCATTCACTTCCAAATTTCTGTCCCCAGACCCCTACACTTCTCTGCTTAAGCACCTATAGGTATCACACAGATGTGCTGTGGACTGAGCATATAATTTGCTTTAAAAGCACCTTTTGTTTCTATTTCTTCCCTGCTTTGATCTTCATTCTGTCCATTCCCTTTTTTTCCTGCTCCCAGCAGCTGATCACAGGGGTCAGACTAAAAACAGAGAGAAAAATCCAGTGAAAGAAGTAGGGTCAGGAGCAGCCTGAAATCAGAAGCTAATGAGGAAGAAACAGAAGGAACTTGAATAGATGGGCAGTCATGCACCAAGGAGCCTCTAGCTGGGCCAGGGCTG
Source organism: Bucorvus abyssinicus (assembly GCA_009769605.1). Taxonomy (NCBI): domain Eukaryota; kingdom Metazoa; phylum Chordata; class Aves; order Bucerotiformes; family Bucorvidae; genus Bucorvus; species Bucorvus abyssinicus. The sequence goes on along the minus strand of CM020035.1, from coordinate 5,732,629 downwards.
TAGACATTGATCCAAAGTAGAAATGCTGCCACTGCGCTGCCGGGAGTAACTGGGGGGCAAATACTCAGGATATCTTGACAGTTAGGTGTCATAGCAGCTGAGGATTAAAAGTAGGTTGGAGCCTAATTTGTCTTTGTAAGGTCTCACGTCACCAGGCACTTGAGAAAAATACCATAAAGACACTGTATAGCTGTGTAGGTGGGCGAGGTTTTCAAGTGTTCAGGAGGGTATTTAAGGGACTCTGCTCCAAGGATGTCAAGCAACAAGTTCAGCCACTGAGAGCTGAGCACAGCCTCTGCAGATGGGACGTGGTGCTGCTGACCAGCTCCCAAGCACCGGCTGTGGCACACAGGGGCACTTTGTGGATCAGGGGGTTAGAGGTAGGGGAACATAATCCAAGTACAAATAGCGTAAAGGACTGACCCAACGTTGCTGATCTCTGTGTGGGCTGGGATCAGGCCCAAAACGAGCCTCGTGTAAATCACTGGCAACACCAGTAGTGAATGCTCTGCTGTGAACCAAGTCCTGCAGAGCTCCTCTCTTGGGCTTGAGCCTGTGTAGTAGCGGCAGGGTTCAGCGATATAATCCTGGTATTCAGACACAGAGTCAGCCTGTAGCCAGCTATTGCTCTGCTTGGGAATAAGTCCCAAGGCTTTTCCAAAATCTGTTTTCCTACAGCAGCTGTTGCTCTAACACTGATCACACCTGGGCTGGCTACAAACAATATCCTTCCACCTCTGCCCATCCACATGGATCCTTATTTAAACAGTTATGGGGGGGTGGGGGAAGAAAGTAGTGAAGTTATTGCTTTTAAAAATTAGCATTTCCCAATGAGAGCCCTGAAGGTGGCTCACCGGAGTCAGGCAGCAGAAGAGCGGGCACAGGGCGGTTTTAAATCAAGACAAAAAGGCAGAACATAATGCTTTCAATTTACTTTCTTAAAACGAAATGTGCAAGCTAAAAAGCCATGAATAAGCAGTTCTGAACACCGCAGCCACCAAGAGATTTTTAAGCCATCCCCCCCCCACCTTATCTTGTCAAGAGACTGTATTTTCATTGTGCTCATGTGGTAATTTAAATCATGCCAGGGCTCAGAGCATAGTGTCATTGTAAGTCAGCAAAGGTTTGAATGCCATCGCTGCTGTGCAAATAACATCATCAGCTCTGTTGGTAGCATTGCAATTATGCAAGCAACTATTATTTTCACCCCTGATAATGCCATATTAGAACTTACTTTGGGGGCTGGAGCAGACGGGTATTCTAGAAATATGAAAAGCACGCAACAGCAGCTGAGCCACGGTTCGAGGTAGGAACATCATTCCACCGCTGCTTTCTGGTGGCATCACCAGCAGCACGGGCACCGTCCGATGTATCGGTCCTAAAGCAGCTGCTGTAAAAATTGTTGCTTTTCTTGTGCCCTCTTTGTCCTCACCCCACACCCTACCCATCCCAGGGGACAGTTTCCCTTCCTCTTACCACCCTTTGTGTTTACCCAAATGCAAGCACCGCCCCCAAAAGAGAAAAAATTTCTTCTGCAGTTAAAAGAAAGTTACCTAGACATTTTAACGTGGTCTGTTGCAGAGGAGTCTTGGGGATTTGCTGGTTGTTTTCAGTATGGCTAAGCCCCTGCACTAGAGTTTGGCACTGAGTGATTAGACTTTCTGAGACTTTCCATGTGCTTTTGGCCAGATCAATGATTTCCTAAGCTTTTATTTCAGCTTCTTAAAAATGAGGGTAGCATAACGATTCCTTCCTCTAATCCTCCACACGTTTATATGGCAAGCACGTCACAACAGAGCCAGCCCGTGAAGCTGTCTCCAGAGAGCCCAGTCTGCCCGTGCTCCTGTTGCAATGGATCTCTTGGCAACAGAGGAGCAAAAGCCCATCAAGGTTCTCCAGCCCAGTAGAAATCTCTTTTCCATGGCATCAAGCACAGTGCTACACAAAGCCGATCTGCTGAAAATGTCACCCCTGCAAGCCCCGTGGGGAGGAGGAGGCAGAGCTCCTCTCCCAAACGTGTTCCTTGTGCCCTCGGCACCCCAGGGAGGCAGATATAATTGTCCGTAAATTTCTTTGCTTGCCTTGTTTGCTCTCTCTCACACCCTCCACTTACACAAACCATGGCCAGAGCGCACAGCTTCAAGGTCAGGGCTGAGAAGCGCTTTAGTAACAGCTCAATATATGAATAAATACAATAGGAAGCCACGCTGAGATTAATTCACAGTCAGCTGCTCTGCGCTGTGCCTAAAGAAGCAACCTTCCTGCATGTCAGGGTGATAGATTCAGTGGGTTTTTGGGGGTTTTCTAAACTAGATTTCTGCTTTAAAAGCAATTGTAAGATTGATTCTTTAAATCCTCACATTATATAGGGTCTAGGTCTTGAGTATAACTCAGCGTGAAAGGAGATGGTTCTCATCTTCACCTTCCAGAAACGCTGCATATCACAAAAGCTGACAAAGGGTATGAATAAAGGTATGGGGAGAGGTAGCCATACAATTATGAATGCCTGGTATTTACAGAATACCTGTTCACAGTACTATTAATCTGTATTTTTGTTGTTTTGAAATCACCCCTGCAAGGAAGATGCGTCTATCTGAATGTACTCTTTATTAGAATAATTATGTTTTTATTTTGGGGGGACACTGAGGTCATCTATTCTTTTACTGTATTCTCTAGTGTATTATATTCATGGGAAAACATATTTATTCAGAACTTCATTTTGATTTAATAGAAAAATGGTTCTTGCTACAGCAATGTGGAATGCTCATTTTTCTCCTTGTGTTGATTTTTGGCATATAAATGCCAGAAGCCTCTGTTCTCTTTCCTTATCAAGAAAAAATTGCCTGAGATTAATTTCCTCATCATCCCTTCCTTTTAAAGTGGCTGTTTTTCAATGCCATTTAAAGACAGAGTTGTGATAAATTCTTGTTTTCAATGTACAGATTTCAATGAAAGAGTCTATTGCATGGCAGTAAAGTAATTGAATCCAAATAGAAAGGGACAAAAAATTATGAAATCAGGTACTGCTATCCAGCCAATTGTATGAGAGGTGCCTTCATGTATTTGACTTTCTCATGACAATTAGTTTTGAAATGAACTAATTGCACAAGTTTTGGAAGTTTTTATAGAGTGGAAGGGACAAGCTTCTGACATCACTTCTTTATAATTGCAGATTGGACTGTTTGAAGACGTCTTACACAGAGCAGAAGAAGACTACATCAAGAACAAAAGGCAGAGAATAGCTAGCATGGTACAAAAGCAGAGGTTTCCAACTATATGGCCATATTTCTTAGCTGGAACCAGAATACTTCCTTTCCCACTGCTGAAGATAGGACTATACGGTTAATAAGAATGTTAACGTTGTGGATATTTGATAGATAGGTCAACAAAAGCCCCCTTTCCACTGAGCCTTCCCCTCACCACGGGGTGTCTTCAGCAAGACACTCCTGCACACCATTAGTCTTAACTCATTGGAATAAATGTTTGTGAAAGGTTTGTTTTAAATTGTCTTGTTTATTTACTTAGTAACACCCATCCAAAAAGGGGCCTGTATTTTTTGCTCTGAGAATACTCTGCATCCAAACTCAGTGAAATCCTGCTGGCTTGATTATCGCCCAAGAAGGACTGAAAGCAGGGATTCCTCCACCCTCAGCTAAGAATTCAGCCTCCCATTGCCTTACTTCAATCTATAGCTGAAAAGTGGCATCCTGCACCTTATGGCTGCATCAAGTGCAAGAAACAACACTACGAGAAGAGAAATTAAAAAAAGAAGAGGAAAGAAAAAAAGCCCAGCTGTTGCCCTGTGGTTAAGAACGTGAAGCCCTTCACTCTCATCTGTGCCCTAAGCACTGATTTTTTTCCCCGCAATAAGATTATAATAATGTTTTAAAAGATGCACAAACACTCCAGGGAAGAGGATAACTACACCTGCCCACTCCAGCGCAAATCTCTTGGTTGAGGGTCAGCGACACATCTTGTGCTCTCACGGCAACAGTCCATCGTGTAGGCACATCTTATGTCACTTCGGTCTTCAGGGCAGCACAGGTTACCCGGTCCCCAGAGACCTGTCATCAGTGAGCAAAGCAACGCGCCAGCTTTTCAACCGAGATCACCTTATCAGAGGGGTTTGACGGGCAGCCCCAGCTGATGTGCGCGGTCTCTTCCAGGGCTGGCATTTCCTTTTTGTTCACTGCGTTTACTTTGTAAGAAAATAACCTCACCCTATAGACCAGCATTCGGGTCATTACATTTTCACATTCAAGGGTGACTTTAAAATGAAATGGTGGAAAGAAAGGAAAAATCCAGCCCCCAGTCCTAAGATTTAATTAAAAATCCAGGACCTCAATGGTATTTAGCCACTTAATTCCCATTATCTATTTATCACAGATAGAAGTCTAAACCCTACAGATTTTAAGCTGCTAGAGACCATCTTGCTAGGCTCTCATAAAAGATTTTTGAAAACTAAGAAAGGACTGGCAACAGCTTTGATCGTCCTTTGTTCATTGTTACAGAATAAGCATAAAGAAATCTTTCTGAGAAAATTCTGAGCTAGCCTGAGCTCCTTAAACACGTGGGACAGAGAAACAAAGAGTTATTGCCCTTTGGAGACGTCATTGTTTTGCTATGGAGTGGGTTTTGTCAGATGAAGTTTTATGACACGTAGTGGCAATCATCCATCTTTGATGAGCAGACAGATCACTAAATCAGAAAGACTGCTCCCCACGGACCATCAAGTCAGTCAACACACAGCTTGGTAAACCAGGAGGCTCGTAAGCAAATACTCTTAATTTGATGCAAGCTGGCTCACCATTCTGCAGTATTTGATGCAGAATTGGGTATTTCAACCTGGAATCATGAAAAATAATAAAGTGCACTGAAAACGGGTGATCTTGGGGAACAAAAACCAGCGCTGCCAGTGAAAAGCAGTTGTCTGTGTACGATGAACAAGGTGATCCAAGTGCACCAAGAAGGATGTACCAGTCTCACCACGGAGCTTTGCAAGAGACCGAGATCCGAGACACGATGCGATGTTTCACGCAGGGCAGAAAACCTGTGTTACGCTGCAGATCACTACATCACTGAGGAGAGAGGCTGGAGCCCACATCAGCCGCTAAGGTGGTGGAAACACCTAGGCCAACACCTGGCTACAGCATCCTTTAGCCTCCAGAAAGCCACTGACTAAGGCAGGTGTCAGGAGACGAAGTCGGCTGTGAAACAGCACAAAGCAAACACGAAAGGAGCCTCTGCCATGGAGAAGGGTGTTGCTATTTTCCAGAAATACCCGTCTGTAATGTGTAGATTCTCAGGCCAAATCTGCACGGTATTTTATTCGGGACTCTTCCAGAGCCAACTTTATTTCATGAATACCCCAAATTTTGGCGGACAATGGGGAAGGAGTGGGAGGGGGGTTGGGATTTCTGCCTGCTGCATGTCGTAGAGTTTCTAAAGCATGAGATTCACTAGGATCACCTACAAAAATTAACTCGCATAATAATAATTAACTTGTCTTTTGAAGAAGTTGCAGATGGGTTATAACAATTCTCTGGCCTCTTAGCTGCCGGTTTCTATAGGGTGATGACATACACCACGGCTCCTCTCATTCAGGAAATACTACTCCAAGCTGGACTTCATTCCTTATCCTCCTTTTTATTAAGGGCACGTTAAAAACAGCCTGGCCCGCGGTTGCTGAGGCTATTTTAGTCCCCAACTCAAGGACACGTCTGAGACCACTCCCCAAGAGTTCCACTTTCAAGTCACTTCTCTTTGAAAGTCAAGTTTCCAAATGAATGATGGGGGTTTGCTTCCCTCCATCACAGAATTTTTTGGTCACAGAAATGATTTATCTGTTGACAGCCAGGTTCACTGGCCCCAGGCAACTGAAGTCAGCGGAAACCACTCAATGAAAAGCAAAGAGCACTACAACAATTTAAAAAAAGGGGGGGAGGGGGAACGGTGTAATCATCCTATGCCCTAAGACTGCCGCGTAACTCTTCTGCTTGCTGTTGCAATCCTTGCTGCCTTGAAAGTGCCAGAACTTCCGTACTAAGCCCTGGAAGGGATGATGAGCACAAGGAGAGTCAGCTCCTTCAGGTGTTAGGTATGTTCGCTCTTGGGTTACAACACTAAATGCGACTTGGAGAAGGAAGGTCAGACAGTGGCTGGTCTCAAAAAAATATTTTTTATTTTCACTATTTGTGAAGTCTCCTCTGTCAAAGGGGTGTGGTAAAAAACACTTGAAAAATACAAGGTTGTGATTCAAAGTGATGGAGAATGGGTCTACAGCTGAACTATAAACACATCACCAGAGGAAGAAGGTGCGATGCACTCGTGACATCCAGTGGCAGGGACTAAATGAAGACATGCACTAATGGCACCCACTGGCAAGGATTAAATCAGTGGCCTGCTGCCACTAATCCCCCTCCACAGTCAATGAGAGGGACAGTACGCAGAAAATTGTTCAGAGCACTCCAGTCACACTCCTGCCTCTGCAAGCATCTCCCCCAACCTCTGTTTCACATCAAAGGTGAAGGAGAAAAGAACAGTTCCATAAAGCCTCCCTTCAAATTTGGCTATAGAGGTTGCAAAGCCCCGAGAACAAGGACTGTCTCACAGTCCACTCCTGGGTTCCCTTAGGAATTAACGTATTAATGCTTCTAGACAAAGCATGACTTTAAAAAGTGTCTCATATTAAGAAATCCATAAACTAATCATGAGTTTATCGACCCAGAAGACATAGGAGGGACATTAGGCACCACACAGTACTTCCTAAACAAAGTCCGTGGCTAAAATTAGAAGACTCTCTATACACACACAGTGTGTTATACTTGCAACCCAGCTGAGAAGTCGTACAGTTGTAAGCTGTTGCTTATTCGGTGGCTAGATGTGATCACACGTCTTTAATCTCAAAGACCAGAACAGCAGCAGGCCACAGTTCTACACTTTTCCATTTGAACTACGATCATTGTCACAGGAGCCAATCTCACGTAGGGCTGTTTCTTGTGTTTGTTGCAATTCATCAGAAGAAGACAGGAGATCTAAGATACCTCGGCAAGGCACAGTCCATGAATAATACAGCGCCTTACTTTGACCTTTTCAGTTGGCTTTGTAGTGTGATTGGCCAACCACTCCTGTCCTCCCCTGTTAATCACCCCATTAACCTGGGGAGGAGAAGGTGGAACGGACAGACAATTAGCCAGCAGAACACTAAACACATTAACACGGGAGCGCGCAGCCCTGGCTTTCCTGAGCTTTAATGCATATTAAGATGCTACAATCTCTTTCCTCTTTCAAAGTCTGCAGGGAGAAAATAAGAAATCGCGCAAGATGAACTTTGTTCTCATTTCAGATTATAATCATGTAGTTCCTTTCAGATGTCACACTTGGATGATTCTGGTTTATGCCTGAATAAATCGAGAAGAATGTTTATTTTTACCTTTCTCTAAATGGAGAATATTCAATTAGAGCAGTGAACTTTTTCTTTGAAGCTGGTCATTCTTGAGCAAAGGGGAATTGGAGAAAGTAGAGGCTCAGAAGCTCCATACGGCAGTTGTCTTTAAAAAGGTCACAGTTGCTTCACTAACTACATGAGCTGAGTCACTCCAGTCATTTCCTAGTCAAAGAGAGGAAATGGTGGAATTCTTGCATCCTGTGGGCTTCAGCTACAGGAAGATTTATCGCGGTATTCACCAAGACTACCAGGGCAGGTGGATCTCACGTGTCTCAGGCACATGTTGGAAATGAGGCACAGAAGGTCTCGGCTGAGTTTCAGAAGTGCCTGGTGAGAGCCACTGCCCTCTTTCCCTGGGTTTCCACACAGCTTTCTAAAACCTCCCGATTTTTTTTTTTTTTTTTGAAAGACCACACCATCACGAATGACACAAGATTATACAAGCAAGTATCAGAAAATGTTTTCTGAAGCCCTTGTAGTCAAAAGGCTTAATTTCAATACTTCACATGAGCTTCCTTAGCTCGTAAAGATCTTCTCAACGTTACTCTGGTGGTTCAGTTACAATGACCTGGGATAGTTGTTTTTTCAGACCCCACCATACTCTTATCTTTGTACCAGTGTTTTATTCTGAGTTGCTGTCAATAACAGTGATATGAAATACTTACTTTAGATGCAAGAAGTGGGGACAAAGGGAAGGGACTCTTCCCATCCCCATTAGAATGCCAAATTCTACATTTATTACGGGTATTGACCGCAATAACGCAGAGTCTTTTTTACCATATCACGGGAATATGACAGTCTCTCTTTTGCTTAAGGTGAACAGGGATGTTCAGACAGGAAGACTTACTAACAAAGAAAAGGTAAAGCTTTAAATCATACAAATGACTTTATGGTTCCCCTCTGTAATATGTTTTAAGTCCAGAAAGGGCCATGAAGAACACCTATACGCCAAGGATTCTTACACTGTGCTTTTTGATAGATGGGACCTCAGGTAACAGACCATTTTGACCCTTGCTCTTGTGCGTTCTCTCTGATGGATTTTTACAAACTACGTATTGAAATATTCACACACTTCGGGGCAGGCTCACAAACTGAAAGAGATCAGAGAAGCGTAGTTTCCTTTCAGAGGAGCAGTCAAAAGTTTTGCTGTGTTTTTGTGACAATCTCAGTGACATCAGCACAAAGAAATATTTATCAGGCTGCAATATCATTAATGCATTGATTTGAAAAGATCTGTAGCAATTTTAATGAGCCCTTATTCTTGATTTAAAGCCTAGAATAGAACTGAGTATTTCTGGGCATTTAGAGAGGAAAGTTACAGCAGTTGTACCATTTCCTGGCTGTACGGAACTCTACCCGCTGCCGTTCAGGACTAGAGGGACGCCACCATCACAAGCAGAACTCCCCACCTCAGCAGCTCGTTTCTGCTGACCACTACCACAACCTAAAACATATCACAAACTGGGAGAGCAGCAATCCCATCAAGAACCAGATTCAGTTCTGGGTATATTGAATAGAAAAGGCAAGTGAAGAGAAAGGAAAAGAAAGACAACCCACTCCCGCATTTGTTCTAGAGTCGGGGTGACCTAGAGAGAACCTATGGCAGCAAATGAACTGTCCCCTCCTGCAGGTAAAGGACTAAAAATCTTCTTCTTTGTGTTCACTAAACGCAGGCTGAGGCGATCCGTAAGAGAATGAGTGCCAGGAAACACGCTGAGTTGTTATACTGCCGTGAACAGCTTCTCTCCGAAGCCTCCTTTATAACCAACGCAGCAGTAACTTTATTTTTGAAATACATTTATCCACCACTATTGTTAAATGTGCCCTAAGAATTTTTGTTTTCTGGAGGGATGAGACCATCAGCTTTTACACACCAACAAACATGCAGAGAGAAAGCTTTTTTTGTACAGAGATGGAGTGTCAATTTTTTCCCGGGGGGGTAAAAGCTAGAGGTGCGTAAAACTGAATTCTGCCATTTAATTAGTAATCAGCAACGATCTGTCAGTCAGAGTTACGGTAATTCATGAACTGTTAAGTCAAAGCAAAGATGGCAAGTAATTAGACTGTATCCATTAGAGCTTCACTAGCACTCACTCATACAGCCAGGGCTGCAATCTGAGGCAGAAATGGAAGTGTGAATCTCCTTAATATATTCAGCTTTTTAATTAGCAATCAGTGCTGATTTGTCAGCCATACCAACTCTAATGCACGAGCCATTGAAACACAGAAAAAAAGGCACATTTCAAAATCATTTATGCTTATATTTACACTCCCTCCAGGCTGAAACATTGGAGAAACTACTGAAATATCATCTTTGCTATCAGAGAGCAGCAGAAAGCATGTAGGAGCTTACAACCCAACACAGCCCGTGAATTACTGCCTGGGCAAAGACAGAAGTTGAGTGTTTACGAGAGGTGGTTACTATCTCCAAACACCGACAAACAAACATTACCATTTTTAACTGTACTCTAAACACAGTCTCCCAGAGCTTGGGTAACACAATTTATATTGAAGTCCATCCCATTGTAAAGAATCCATTAATAAACTGATATCACACTCACCAGGTTGTGGCACTGTCCTCCATCTCCGGATGGTGAAGGAGGTGGTGGAAGAGGAATGCAGAAAATCCTCCTTCACCTGATCTTCCCAGGCGCCAGGGAAACCTGAGCTGGCGAGGCAGAACTTTGGTTGGCACAAGATTTTACATCCCCCAAAAGAGGATGGGGTCTGTGGTGCCCCAGGTAAGCTGAGCAGCCAAGCTGGGCTCTCCAGCATTAGGCCAAACGCCACTTCCTTCTTTCTCAGCCCTCAAAGAAATTGAGGTGCTGGAGGGAGAGGTATAAATGTTCTCCTCTTTCTACCAATATTAATAGCAGAACTTTAATTGCTTCATTTCACTAGTATATGGTACCCTCACTAGTCCTCTCTCCGTAGGGTAAAAATAAAAGGACACTTCACACCTCTTCATAAGCATCTTTTTTTCCCTACTTCATACATATACGTATTTATATATAACAACTTGCTTCAACAACAGAGGGGTGCTCCCACTGCAGGCAGACTCGGCTTTAAGTCAGTGGTGGTGTATGGTCAGTTTAAGCACCAAGACAGCTTAAACTAATTACAGTTTGCACCAAGACAGCTAAAACTAATTACAACTTGCAGGTATGGTGGTAATTGCACCTCTAACTGCCTCAATTAGGCATACAAATGCAACCACATTCCTACAGAGGCTGACAGAATACTCTGTGCCAGCTGAAAACGCAGCCCTGAAGAGTGGGACTGTTCTCTTAAAATGACTTTTGTTTGCCTAACGTCTGACAGCGATACGTGCGTTTCACTAGCTGTTTAATGAGTTTGTTTTCATGGCGTTCTCATCTTGGAGCTTTCACTACTGATGGAAGAGAGCAGGCTTCCGGCTCCGCGCTTAAAACCGGTCCCAAGGCAAAGAACGTGGCACCGGTTTGCCTTCACCCTCCCAGTGTCAGCTGCACAGAGCACTCAGCCAACATTTTAAGCTCTCAACGGCTTTTGTGTTTTTAAAGTACATTCTAGCTGGCCCCTGTTTGTCTCTGATGACTGCCTTTCAGAGGCTGTAAACATCCATCTCACGGCGCCGCTTTCCGTTCCTATTTTTGAAATGGCAACTCTTTTTCTGCAGAATACAGGTCAAGCCATCCTGTTGAACCTACAACAGATTCACAAACAGGTGCTCTCAAGCAGCTGTAATCTCTCCACCTTTTCTCTTTGAAGAAAAAGCTGTAAAAGATTAATCATCTTAGCCCATAAATGCTTTAATAGCTTGCCATGAGGGGATGTTTATGAAATCTAGGTATCGGTTTGTGAATGGCCGGACCACTCGAGCCCAGGCTAAAATACATGAGGAAGTTCACGTGATTTAGATAGCAACGAAGGGAGAAGAGTTCAGTGCCAACCGGTGTCCCCAGACTTCTTCCTGTCTCTTGGCCAACTGCCGGCTTCTTTAATAGCTCTTTTTTTTTCTACTTTTTGAAGCAAGCAAACAAACTAGTGCTTCCTTATACATCACCCTGCCTCAGTACAAGCGTAAGCCTACATACTCCCTCCAAACTTAAGAAATTACACTTAATCCAGCTAAACTCTCTGAAGTTTAAAAAATTACTCAGAGTTGAATAGTCTGTATCACAACTGAAGCTGGGTATTGTACACCACCAGGGGACTACTGCTACTCACCAAGGCACGACCTGTAGTGGCTAAGGTGGTAAAAGTATTATTGTCTAAAACTCTGGGTTTGAGAACCAGGCTCATCTAAAATTTAAAAGAACACCAACAAAAATACCCCCCAAAATGATGTACCTGTTCTAGTGTGGTATTGGAAATGGAGAAGGTGGGGGGAAACCTCTCATTGGTAAAAATGTCTTATTTTAGCTTGTTTGTGTTACCCTGGAGCACCTCTGACTTCCACCTCTGATGCTGCCCTCAAGTTTCTTGTGTGACAGCTGTAAAACTGATCAGCACCCTCTCCCACTCCACTACCCACTCTGTCAGCAGAAACATGGAGCAGAGCCCTGGGGATCCCCACTCAACACGACCACAGTGGACACGAGTAAGATTTGCTGTCTGAGGGGTAGAGATCAGCCAGGTTCATATCTGCTCACAAGCAGTTTCCCCTCTGCAGGCAAACTTACAAAACTGTCACGCAAGGCCCTGCCTTACTAAAATTGGGTCAGATGATTCCCACTGCTTTCTCCAGTATCCAAAAGACTTGTCACACTGCTCTAGGTAATGAGATTCAGAACAAGTTGTCAAATCAGTGTTAATTATTAGCTATCAGCCTGTTATTTTAAACCAAAATCGCACTGTTTCCACCTCTCACTGAAGAGCTTCTGGTCCTTTGACAAGCAGTGAAGGGCTTCAGTACAGCCCTTTGATACAGAGCAGCGGTGTATCCTCACACCAGCTTGGGACCACGCTGCCTTCAGCTGACTGCTGCTGGAGAGCATCGCCTTAGAGCGCAGTAGACAAAATCTTGAATACATTGTTCATTTTAAATCATCACATTTGATTATGAGGAGACTGAGTTGCCATTTTTCTCTTAGTCCTAACATAAGATTTTCCTAACTGTACACCTATATTTTTATTAAAAAATAGGGGCATCTCATGCTGAAACTTGCCATAACAGGTTAAAAATGCATCCAGAATGGAGGAAGGGGGTAAAGTCACACCAGAGGCAGTCAGTCTTCCTCATCCTGCTCCAGGAGCTAGGAAGACTGAGCAGAACAAGCTCCTCCATTAGAAAGTTACACACAACCAATGGAGAGCAATAGCTCAGCACCAAACAATCATCCTCCATTCACTTAGCACCCACAAAGCTGTGCCACTGTAACAAGAAGATACCATAAGCACAAGGGCTTGAGCTGGGTCTGAGTGCCAGTGAACTTGATAGAGAAGATAAATACAGTAACTTGGGAATTAAAGAAGACCGGAAGAATAATGAGAGGCCAATAGTAAGTTTGCATGGAGTTTACCCTCCAAAAATGAGAAAAGGAAAACCAAAAGCTGTTGTTGATTTTTTTTGCATGGTATTTATTGACTAGGTTTTTTATCTAAGTGTCAGCGCATATTTAGCTCAGATGTTTAGTTTGAATGGATAAGGACAAAAAGCCCATGGATGCATGTATCCAGGGGAAGAGGGGAGAATGGTGAATATATTCAGGAAAAAAAAAAGTCTGATTCTGGCAGATTCAGGTCTACCAAGCTGTATATTTTATTAGGAATAGTCACATAGCTGATCAGAGTCCAGTTGTCCACTGAGCCCAACACAACACTTTTCATGTGAAAAGACAAAGTAGACTCTCATAAAAGCCTGTTTAGCAAAGCCATAAACAGTGTTATTTTAAAGTTTATTTACATTATTTAGATTGGAAAAAAGCTATAAAAAAAGTTAAATCTGACACATTCAGGAGCATCACTAGTTACATATAGACATGAAGAAGACACTGGTGGTTAAAAAGAAACCAGAAGTTGAGGACTCCTGTTAATACAGACAGACAGTTAAACTGCTCATGAAATGCAGAAAAATACATGTTTAGATAGTTCCTGAGACAGCACTGGATCACACTAACTGTTCAGAGATGCGAGAAGTGAACAGATGGTTTTAAAGACAAAAAACACATGAGACAGCCAGGGAAAAGCCTTAGGAGCACACCACCTCAAACTGGACACACCAAAACAGGGCCTTCAAGTTACAACGTCACACCAATAATCCCATGCATTAAATAATGCTTCGTTAACCAAGTAGGTGGAAGGTGGGGGGTTGGTTTGTTTAACAGCCCTGCTAAAAGGGAGTGTAATTGTTTTCCTCAGACTTCCACTTCAAAGAATTCAACTGATCAGTTTTGATGGTCAAAGCTAGTTGCAGCCTCTAAACTTACCATTCAGCTAAACCCACGTAACATACCACTGTGTTACAGCGAGGCTGCAGAAGAGCATGATCACAGAAGCTCCTTTCTATTTCTTTATAAAAACAACTGCATTTATAAAATATCTGGAATAAGCAGCTGCACAACAGGCATGTCAGAAGTCAGCAGTTCAAACATTAGAGCGCTCTGCCAACTAATGAAGTTGGGCAAGCGTAAGAGCCATCCAAACCAGCAGTAAGTCACGTGAACATTATCTTCGTTTCCAAACCTGACAAACTAGTTTATTGCCCAGAGAGGGTAATTTCCACAGAAGAAAATGCTTCTGTTATGTTGGTGAGGAAATAGATTTCTGCAAGGGAATACTGCTTCTTAAATGCAGACCAAGTTACTCATTCCACTGACGAGCTGATCTGCTTCAATACGACTAAACCCTGCTGTGATTTACTTAGTGTTATCTAACATTTTGCTAATCATGGCTAAGTGCTAGCAACTACGGTACCATCCACGTCAGTAACAGGTCACTGGAATAGCCAGCTGCTTGTCAGTCTCTCCCACACAGCATCGCATTTGGAACCTGCTTCATATCAAGTGGGTTGTTGAGCGACTTAAGGTATGACTCCTCTTTTCAAAGATCGAGGGAAGACTGACCAAGGAGGGAGAAGGAACACCCTGTTTGGGAAGAAATAAAACATTATTAGATCATTTTTAGCCAAGAGTGCAGTAGCAGTTTCTTAACTGTGATATAAGGGATGTAACAGAAGATATTTCAGATTGGCAGTGTTTGAAATTGATTCAGCATTTCTAGATTTTGAACAGGAAAGTTTATCAGAGCCAAACATGTAGAACACATCTATTTAAAAAATGCAGACGATCTTCCCTTGTTACCAGCCTTGAGAGATTCAGAATGCAAGAACATGCTTTTTGCAGAGTCGCTGTTATCCAAGTATTAGCACACACCTTGCATCACACTTTTTGCAAGAATAATCCCCCTCCAAATTGAAGGCAAGACATATTATGATAATCTCTTAGCGAAATGGAGCTCCCTGCAGATCCTACGACTTTATGCATTCTTACCAGCTTTGAGCCCCAAATTAGATGCTGAACACAGGGCTCCTTAGCTGCAGAAGGCAATAAACATCATGATGGTTTGTCAAAGCTTGCTTTAGCTGCGTCTGGATGGGCACAAGCTAGGCAAAAAGCTGACTCCTCTGGTGCTAGGAGCAGAGGCTCCTTCTGGGCTGTAAAATCACAGTGAAGCCAAACACATCAAGGTGTAGCACTAAAAGTTACCCTCTTTGGATCAGCTGGGATTTCATATTCTTTCTACACTGGGCCTCAAGATGCTCTCCCAAGCAATCTTCTGTCACTCTTGATAGAGCAGCCAAGCTTTTCAGCACATAAACAGGTCATGCTAGTTCAGCAGCTTGCTGCACCTCCACATCTCAAGAGTCTTTCAAATAGGGGTATTGTGAGAAGGTGAGGATACACTACTTCACTATGAAGTCCATTGTCTGTTTATGGCACGTTTTGTACTTGCAGTTACAGCCAATATTTGAAAATTAAATCCTAAACTCTTCACATAGCAGCTCTTACTAGATTCAAGTGTTTTATACAGGATATTTTCTTCTATTTACAGATAGGGGAACAAAAACTTCAAACCATAGATAAAGTTAGCTGCTCAAGATTAAACCAAGTTATTCAAGTCCTCAGAGCTCTGGCCAGTGAGCGACACTGCCACTTGGACAACTGACCTGAAACAATACGTAATTCATTTGTACAGAAATGAACTATGAAAAGAGTGCAGGAAAAAATAAAGTTCAAAGGATGTGTGATAGAATTAACACTGCACCCAGAACCAGAAATAGAACTGGACCACATGTAAGTGTTGACTCCAACCCCGTGCACTGGAACAAGTCAAAGAAAAACCCGACACCATTTCAAACACTTTGTGGATTCTAGGGTTTTATATAGTTGTGCTGTGTGTCTTAGAGGAATCAAGACTTTATTTGCTCACTTCATGCAAGGTGGGCATTAACACTCAGGATTCGACGTACAGAATTTTTCAGCACTACACTGGTTGTTATCTCCAGCATCACAAGTGATAGTAATAACAGGGATAGGACATAATCTGTCCAAGGCAGGACCGGGTAAACTTTCCGAGTTGGAAGAGGTTTTTTCTTCTACAGCATTTGAAAGACGAATATTTGGAGAGCCAGGACACAGCACAGGTCGAGGCCTCGAATTTTGAGAGCTCCAATCAACAGAACTGGAGCGATGAACATTAACAGCACATTTGACAGATCCATTTAGGCTGCACGTAGACGATGAACGAGCAATCTACAATTAGGAAGGGGTTCAAGAGTTAGTCCAAACAACAAACCACCCAAGCACCCAAACTTCATTGGTATTTTTACTCTGTAGTCTTTCTACACCAAAAAGTCCCCACATAAGCACAGGTCAGGATTTTATTCAAATAAAATAATGTCTGGTAACAGCTTTGACTCTCCCAACGGACTCAAACATGTTTTCTGCAACTTTAGTTTCCACCTCAAGAACTGCACTGGTATCCCAGCTTGAGGGGGCTGGGATCCAAACCTTTTTTTTCCCCCTCTCAACCTTATGATTCAACCAAGAAAGCTTTATGCAAGTTCAGTGTGTAGGATCAGTTAAAAAAAAAAAAAAAATACCCCACACAACATCACGCACAACATATGATCTGCTGCCAAGCTGCAGCTTACTACCTCACAGGTCCAAGAACTCTGGGAAGAACTTGAAATAGGAAAGTAGTTTTTACTACTATAAGTTTCTAACATTTTGTGGGAAAAGAAGTATTTTTGTATGGAGTAGACACACACAAAGTGAAAAATGCATGAGTTGCATTCTCAGTGAGACATAGTGCTGTATCAAAATCAAGACAGAATATTAGAATTCTAAAACAATTGTTGGAGCAATCATAACTGAAGGAAGAAAGTCTCTACGGAGAACTGGGGTATAGCCACACTGGTAGGTAGTTTTATTTCCTTTAAATGAGGGAGTCTGCTGTGATACTTCCTCCCTTGTTAATTCATATTTTCTCATGTCTATCTCATGTGGGAGACCACGATGATATCTTTATGTTGTACAATTTAATGGCCACTCAAACATACTGAATTATCTCTATATTGAGGTACTGACACTTCAGGCAGCAGTAGAGAGATACACAGGAAAGCCTGTTCTTGCCCTTCTGTCCTACAAACTAGACTTTAAAGCAGATGTTTACTCAGCATACAGATTTACTCAAACACTAGAATAAAAGCAAAGATGATGAAAGAAATCCTCCAAATCTACTCTGCTTTACTAGACTGCACTAGGAAATTGAGCTTGACCTAATGGGGCAGAAGAAAGCTGCAACAGGTAGCCAGGCACAGAAGAGTTGCAGTATGTAGAACAGTGTGTAATTTGACTGTGTTTTCTTAATCTTGTATAAGGACAATATAAGAGCATCTCTGGCAAAAGAGGTTGTTGTGAGGTTTTTTTTTTTTCCCCAACTTAATTGTACAAGGCAAATCCCAGTTTCTCAAACAAGATTTTTCTGCATTTTCAGCAAATGAGCCTTCTCATTGAAGAACTGCTGCTCAGAAAATAACATGGCTGTGAATGTAGTTAATTTTTTTCCACTGAGGATCTTGAAATTGTTAAAGTAAGATCAGCACCAGTCATTAAAATATCTGTGATCTTAAAAAGGTTACTTCTTTGGCCTGCACAGCCAAATGACTTACCGCTAACGATGACGTACTCATCAGTCGGCTGCCTATGTAGCTCTCATTAGCTGAACTGGGACTTCTCCCTTCTGTTGCACTATGTGACATTAAAGCCCTTCGCAGAGCTCTCTTTGGTGTTTTTGAGAAAGAAAAGGCTCTTGTAACCTGAGGAGTTTGACAAGCAGTTAGTTATACTCTGACAAAACTCAGGCTCTAATAACTACTACCATATATTCAAATTTTGACCATCTGTAGGATGTGTATCAAATGTTAATATGACTGTACCAAAACTAGTCAAACGCACCCACAAGTTGATCTGACTTTCAAGGCTCCACATCACCCCCGCTCTTCTCACTCTGCCCAGCTATGAAGACAACATGGCGGGGAGAGGAAGGGCAGGGATTCAGAGAGAGGTCAAAATAAGGTCTAGTCAGCTAGGCTTCCCCACATCCCTTGGGTTCTCAAAGGCAGGATTTTAAGTTGTTCTCAATTTAGTCTTCAGCAGCTTCCAAACTACAGCAGCCTCTCTAGTTTTCTCTACGAAACAGTGTTACTATCTCAAGCATACTAAGCCTGCTGCAAGGCTGCTGAGACTAGGGAACAAGATTCCTGCTTCCTGCGTCATTCTATCACTCCTTCACACACGACCCAAACTTTAGCAGAACTGAGCCCAGTGCACAGCCAACATGACAGAGCAGAGAGGCAGCCTTCCTCCTGCCTGCCAGCTGCTCTCAGCAGAGCAGGGCACAGCTCTTTGGGCCGTCAGCCGAGAGCACGGAAAGTGGACCCAGGCAGACACCAGCATTCAGCACCTCCTTCCTTGCTATTTCAGTCTGTTTTATTACCAGGACACACAGACTCTACACCCATCCTACCTTTCAGGGTACTTAAATTTAGATAATTGCATGAAGCTTTAAAACCCCATTCAATATGCTAAAAACAGTTACAGCTCAGGGGTGGGGTGTTTTGTAATATATTTAAAATACTCAAAATATTAGACTAAGTTCCATAACAGACTCAGAAACAGCTATGTAAATACTTACAACCATAATACTTAAGACTAGATATGCCAAAACTACTCAGTCAAAACCTCAAACACTCCCCACCTTCTTCAAGGAGCTTATACTCAGGAGTTTCAGTTCCAGTTAAGTTTTTTCTGTCACTACTGTAAACACCCAAAACACAAATACTAGCATAACTCCCTGACTACAATGGGTTTCACTGTAAAGAACTATCTTTGTAGTATCTTACCTTTTTTGATGTTTTCTTTATTGCCCTGGATGCTCTGCTTAAAGTACTGTCCATATCTTTAGTATTTACTTCAACCGAATCAGGATCAGCAGTATAAATGAGATTTTCCTATAGACAAAAATAGTCTCAGTAACAGTCAACATCAGTACTTGTCAAAATATCATTCTCTAGTTCATTAGGTCAGATTAGAGCTTTTAATTGCTGTATTCCTCCTGTTTAACTCAATACACAGTAAGCAGCTGCTCACTTTCATGTCATTTTGTTAGATAAACCGCTTCATCAGTAGTTTTACATTTGGTTTGTTTGATTCAGTTTCAAGTTCAGGGTTGCCTAAAGTGAAGGCAGTAGTACTGAAGCGTACCGAGGGAGCTTCCCAAGATACATACTTTATTAGGTATGTTATTTCACTGACACATCTAGCACTCTTCTGAAATGGAATCTCGATAGCTCCAGCTGTCAAGCATTAAGTCTTTCAGCTTAAGCTGAACAGATGTTTCGGAATAGCCACAAATTTTGGGTTGGGTTTTTTTTTTTTAATGCCTCACTCTTGAACTCCAGCATATGAGAGGCAATCCCTAGCTAGCCACTTACAAAACATCAGGGGGCACACATGGGAGTGGGAAGTTGCTGGGGTTTTGTTGTTGTTTTGGGTTTTATTTTGAGAAAAAACAGTTTACCTAAAAAAAGTTTTGAAAGACACCTCCTAAGAAGAGCAGCCAGCAAGCTGTAAGGCGATTCCTAGTGTCTAACGTAGAGAAGGTAAAGCCTTGACTGCCACCGTGTGGCAAAGTCAACCCTCGTTCATTCCCACCCCATGCTACAGAGTTCTTGAAAACTAGAGAACAGCAAAGTGTGCTTAAACTGAAGTTGTTTGACATTTAAATCAGCAAGAAAGAATTATGTAGTCGGTACAAAGCAGTAGTTACAGAAATTATAACTAATGGGATTCAGCATAGTAGGTTGCAATTTGTCAGCAGATGACTCTGAATGCCCTGAGGCAAGAGTGAATGATGCATTTATTACACAAAGATTTAATTTCTAATAAATCCCAACATTTTTCCATCCATCCCTTTGTGGTATACGTAACACAAGAGACTGATGATACTTGACGGACAGATTAAATTAACACTTCCAAATCAGTGCTTTCCCTACTCAGCACCTAAAAAGGAAGGAAGAGTACAAAGCCAAGTTTCTTATTCCTAAGTCCCTAGATGACAAGCCAAACAAAACAAAACTAAGATGCTATTTTGATTCCTTAACTACCTCTCCTGAAATGAGCATGTCTTCAAAAGTCACAGACAACTAAATATTGCACAGTAAGAACACAATGCAGAACATCAAACCAAGCTGTTACACCTGAATGTACTGCACCTATTTTCAGCAAATTTGGATGACTGATGTGCATACTCCGAGAATTACAACGTTTCTTGAAAGTCTCTTACCCTAATTAGAGACAATCTACTCTTCAAAGCAGTAGTTTTCTGGCTGTGGAAAGCCCACACATTGATCTTCTAAAGATGTGAGGAGGCCAATGCCTCCTTTTCATTGTTTTATTTACTTATTTTAATGTGGTAGGCTTCTGTCTACAGGAGGAAGATGCTTCTTGTCTCTTACACTATGGTGCCCATGCAGATAAAGCGCAGAACAAAGAATTCAACCCAACACAGATTTAAACCAAAACATTGGATTCGTAATGCTGGGATCATAAATTGTAACACGGCTGCAAAAGAAGCAAGATGAAGACAACTGTTTAGATCTGCAGTGCAGAATTTAAATTATTTATAATCAACTTCTGACGGGGAAAGTGCATGATTCTTGTTAAAGTACTTATTAGCTTCTGTAGGAGCTAACTTCCAAGCTGTTTCCTTTTCCACCTTTCAAACACTTGCAGACGTGCTAGCACAAATGTTTTCTGCTCTATTTCACCTCAAGTGCGTCCACTATTAGCAAGTTCTTTAGCTTCGTGTGCTTCAGGCCAAACAGAGAAGTTCCAGAGCACTTACTGCGTCTGCTTTACAAATCGTGTTAGCCACATGCCGACACAACATCTTCAACCAATCTTCTTTAGGAGGTTCTTCAGTTGTCATCTGGAAACTGAGCAGCTTGTTGTTGAGTTCTGTAGGTGGCCGCACAACCAAGGCAAAAGCTTTGTGGCAATCTAGAGTGTATAAAAAAAAAAAAAGGCAATGAGTTAAGACAAAGGATAATCACTTTTCAAATAATTCGGAGGGGGAACCTTCAAAGAGTTGTCCCTCCATCTGCCAGAAGCCAGAGTTAGGGATAACATGATTTGGTGCAAGGATTTAATCTTTATTTACTTGATAGCTGTGGTATCACTTGCAAGAGCACTGAGCCCACATCCTTCATCAAGAGGCTGCAATCAGCTGTTTGTTCATGCAGCAGCAGTTTATTCACCAAATCATCTGCATACTGAAGCCTGCAGACTAGTCGGTTTTTACTGGATATAGTAAATACCACTTTCATTCTCTAACTCATGAAATGCTGGACAGATCATCTCTTTACCAACAGAGAACAAGGGAAACAACATTTACCCTATTTTGTAAAGCAGGAAAAAGCAATAAAGACATCAGTGTTATATAGGACACATTAAAAATAGTCAAGAATGGTTTGACTGTTTAAAGTCAGACTGCTCACTTGATAGCAGAAAATTAATTCATTGCTGACACTCCTTTATAGCAGACACAGCTGAAGCATGCTAAATAAACTAAGAGAGAAAAAAGGAAAAAAACCCCACCCATTGCCAATTCAATGATTACAATGGCTCCCATCACCCAAGTCCCAAAGCAAATGTGTGTTGCACAGTGCTTTAAAGAGAATTCTTAAGAGAAACCCTAAAGTGCAACTCAAAAAATGTAGGCATCACACTTACTACTTACCGTCTTTGCCTTTTTTTTACTAGGTTTCTGTGTTCAGGTGCCTCAGAGAACACAAAGCAAAACAAGTATGACATGCACACCATCACCTACAGTGAAATACCAAATCTATCTTTCTATAGACCTACAAACTAGTCTGACTAGACTGCTTCAGAAGTGACCATCAAGGCTGGAACAGTATTGAGCATGAGTGCTGCTGCTGTAGCAATGCAATACTTTAGTGAAACTCCTACAGTCTCAGAACTGCAAAGCAGCCACAGAAACTGAGTCATCCAAATCTTTAAGACACTAAACACAGCTCCTCTGAGCATCATTATCACCAGTTGAATGACAAACTGGTTTTGCAGCCACAGCCCTCGTCTCCGATCAGTCAAATGCTCCAGACTGGTTTGGGGTTTTTGTGGTTTTGTTTTGTAAATCCAGAGCTGTCAAGTGTACTCTTCTGCTTAACTCACACTGCCATTTGTTTGGCTTGTGCTAATGCCATCTAGTAGTTTTCCAAATTCAGCATCTTACAGTGATTCTTGAAAAGCCAAAAGGTGTCAATGCAAGGAATTCTCAAGCTCACATAGAGCTTCAAACAGAAGCTTATGTTAAAAAAAAAAAAATCACTAACGTACCACACAACAATATACCTTTGCACTCTATCCCACAACAGCAGACCTTCATCCTTTACACTCTGAATCACAGTTTTCATTAGCTATCATAGCACTTCAAAACATACAGACCCTCTGTCTCCCTGATGTCTAGGACTTTCTTGATCTGGGAGAGAGGCATGAGAACAACATGCTTGAGAGCTGCAGGAGGCCTCGTGTGGCCATGGGGACTCTTGAAAGCACCAATAACTTTATGCCGTTTCCTCGCAATCTGCAGTTGAATAGAAGACAAAAGTTAAAGTTAGAAGGTCTATTGCCATTGTTTTTTTCTCTTTTTACTTTCTAGTACACAGGAAAAAGCACAGAAAGCCTTGCTACAGAAAAATACTCTAAGAGTAATTTACTCTGTTTACCACATAAATCTTTAAGGAACTCACTTATCTCACTATTCACTGTCTACAGTTCAAGTGGCCCAGCAATACTTGCTACTTGACATCAATAACTCATCTCAAAAATAAAATTAAAAAATAAATCAAGAAAAGTGATTTTGCATTACAGAGCTCAATTCTACCCTAAATAACAAGCAAGGGCCCTTTGGAGCCCACTACAAGGTAATCTAGATTTAAAGAGGAAAGACAACACTTATATGCATGAACCAACTTCAGCTGTTGTGTGTTGTGTCCTAGAAACATCACTTGCTGTGGCCTATGCATGCAGCCATCAAGTGGGTTTTGTGGTGGAGGTTAGTCAGTCAGTTTTTACTTTACATTAACACATCGATATCTTACATGTTTTCTAAGTAAGGTATTTTCAGTTGCTTGTCTGAAGCAAGAAGATTTAATAAAAGCGTTTTCACTTTCCTTTCCTTCCTTTACAAAAAGTGATGAAGCCGAGTCAACCTGACTCGCAGGAAGATTCACCACTAGTCACAACAACAACCTTTTGTCTCTATGTGCTGCTTAAGATGGCACTGATTTTGGATTGTTGGTCTTCTGTGAAGATTTTCCTTTACTGCTGTAGACAGTAACATGTACTTCCATAAATTCTCCTTTACAACCTCAGTTTCTCCACGTAAGTCTCCAAAACCCAGTTAGACTACTTTTCCCTCCTAGTTCTTCCTAACATACTGTTAGTCTAAAGCACTTAATATGTGAAATTACTTTTTCTGGTACCCCAGAGGCCTACTATTTACATTATATACAACTAAACTTTAAAAGGACAAACATCCTACTGAGCAAAGACTCCAGCACTTCTTCATCCACTGGTACTACTCAAAGTGCTATTCAGATGAACGTTTATTTCTTAAAATATTAAGCTGCTTTTAAATTTAATGTCCTGCAGCCAGATCATAAAAGGCTACATTAACACCTCTCAGCCATCCAGAAGTGACCAGCTAGTTGTGTTGGCTTATACAATAGCTAATGGAGAGGCACCATCAGCATGTGTTGAGCTATCAGCTTTCTGTGGCCGAGAATTCTGCTTCAAAGTTTTTAAATTTTACTTGTTTATATTCACAGAGAGTGTCAAGCCTTTTATAATTCAGGAGGTGTACTTATATAGTCCCCTTACCTCTAGGCAATCATTGAACAGGAAGAGTGTGACCTGTTCTCCCCTGTCACAGAGGTCATCACCAAGCGCTACCGTTTCCAAACGCTGAACTAAGCTTCGGTGAGAGGACAAGAGATTGGCCTAAGTGATAAAGGAAAAGCTCATTAAGCATTTAGTTCAAGGGCTGGATTACTGCGAGCTTCCAACTTAACGCTGGAAATCTGTTTAAACCAGCACCATTGCATGTTAACCTCACACCCTTCTGCAAAGGGAGCAGCCTAGTGCACAGTCATTCTACAGGTCTGCGGCTCCAGAGAAATCACTTACTGGACATCCATCAACTTCATAGACAATGTCAAAGATCTGCCTTTGTGCCTCTGTTTTTCTTTTGTCTTCATTAATATGTCTGAGGGAAACATATTACATTTATCTTCAATATCAAGCAAGAGTAAATGAATACATGGCATTTAAGACATACAAAATAATGAAGCTAAACATTCAGAGATATATTTACACAGCAGCACTGGAAAATACAAAAAGTCAATCACACTTGCTCATTGAAATATCCAAACGCCGTATGCTACGTACATAGGAAACTTCAGATCTAGAACAATATTCTTGTCATGATATCAGTAGTTGACACCATTCAAGTAATATCTAATTCGTCCTCCTCTGTCCCATAAGGTTTTGAATGAGAGACCAACCCTGTGCATGTCTTTCCAGCCTGCATTTTATCCCCCCAAGTCAGAACTGCAGCTTACCAAGAACCAGATGCAAGAATAATTACAATTTAAAAGTTGTTGTTAAAAATCAAACATTTACTCAATTAATACAGGAGGTCTCATTGCTGGAGACATACATTACACTTCAAAAAGAGGTGAGACTTACAACCTAAACAGCTTCAGCTTTAAGCTAATTAACTCATGGAATGGTGCCAAGAATAGCTAATACAGGACCAGAAGAGAAACTAGTCATCCACTAACAGCGTGTCCTTTCACTGGAAATATGCAGAGAAGTGAGATTTAAAGACAAAACACATCTCTTCCATTCTGGTGGGAACAGACAGAAATGAGTTGGAACAGAACAGAGGACTCAGGAGGTTCAGCTTCATGCTGAGGCAGGGAGCCAGCAGAGGTTCAGGTGGAAGTGCTGGGTAACAAGGCCACAGACTCCTTCAAGAGCTCTGGCATAGAGTGACAAGAGCAGCCAAAGGGAGACTGAAGAACACGTGCAATCATGTATATTTACATGGAGTCTAAAGTTATGGCAACCCACGCTAAGAGCACTTTAGAAGGAACAGGGAGATCAAAATGTATAACAGCGTATTTCACAGAATGAGCATCACTTACGTCATCACTTCCTTTAAGGATTCAATAGCTCTCTCTAGATTTATTTTATCCGGGTTCTCTTCTGCTGTGTGCTTCTTAATATCTACAATTAAAAAAAAAATAAAGACACCCCAGACGTTACAAGTGCCTGAAAAGAAATATGAAAAATTCAAGTTTAAACACTAAGTCAGATGACTCAAAAAAATCACAACTACCCTGGAGTCCAAATAGCCTTGACAAATTGGGGGAAATAGGATGAGCAGCAATTGTCCCTTCATTTCATTAAGAAAAAATCCACCTACAACACAAAAACAAACCGTCCAACTATTAAAAAGAAAAAAAACAAGACCACATGCTGGTTTTGAAGTGCAGAGACAAGCACAGAATCTTTAATTGAAGCAAAGGAGGTGGTGCAGGTTAATAAAAATAATAACATAATCATTATTACAGCAAGTAGTTGACAGCAGGTGGAACACACCGAGCTCTAAGCCCTGTCAATAAAAATTGCTCTCTAGTCTATGCCAGCTGCATTTGAACTTCAGTTAGAGTTGTATTTGAAGAGACAAAACTGTTGTCAGAGCAAACTTTTCCTCTACCTGAATCCTGCAGACAAATATACAAACAAGTGAAGTTTAGCCAAAATATGCTTTGTTCTCCATTTGGTCTTGCTGACTGCCAGTAAGCATGATTAACTCCCAGAATCAGACTTCTTTTATAGGAGAAAACTGTTGCCAAGTATGACAAAATGCAGCCATTATCTTGGTTTTAACACCTTCACAGACAAATTAATAAAAAAAAAAAAAAATACATCACTAGATTACCATTTAGTAGTAGAGCAACACTAGGCAGCCTTTGAACAGGACGGATAAGGAGTTCAGCTAGGCTTTGGCGGCCACATTCTGGTTTAGCTTGGTTTATCTGGGGAAAGAAAGGGGAGAAAGGAAATAATTCTTACTTTTTCCCCCGACACACACACAAAAATACCCAAATCAAACTAGGATAAAAATTGTCTTCCTTGAAACTAAACTAGCATTGCAGTAAAAGTTTGAGAATCATTCACCACAGATACTCAGTCATTCACAGATCATGTTAAAAAAAATTATATTCAAATCTGTACAGTATTTGTCACATGATTTATGGTCTCAATGTCATTTTAAACTGTTCATATTATTAAACCCTCAAATCTCTCTTTCACATGCTAATGTGGAATGGGACAAGGGATGGCCTGTTCTCTTATTTATTTCCCCATCTTTTAGATATCAATACTTGGATATAATTCCTGGTACCTCAGAAAACATGAGCTGAAATCCACCAGTCTGATGACTCCACTATTTGAGACACTTGTTGGATATAGGAGTTAAAGCTACCCTGCACTACTAATCAACTATATAGCTTTATCTGAAGGGCTCAAGAGTCTTAAGACTCATCTTCAGATAACTCTTCCTTGGAAGATCATCTTCCCATTAGATCTCCACTGTTATGCTCCTACTCATTAGTCACAAGAATGGGGAGAGATTCTACCTCCCTGGAACTTCATGGCTGCCAAAAGTCAGTTAAAAGCCATTTCAGAAACACAAGTCTTTTAAGCACAAGGAGAGGGACCAATAAAAGCAGCAGCTCTGGCTATCTTTTCTGTGAAGAGAACACCTATTTGGGAGAAAGTAATCAATGCACTTTTTCGAGCAAAAAATGCACATAACCAAACTAACTCGAAAGCTGTATAACAGGGGAGGAACTTGGACCTGTCATGAGAGAGTCTTAAGAGAAGCCTGAGGGACTGAAGTTCA
The DNA here is from genome assembly GCA_009769605.1 of Bucorvus abyssinicus. NCBI lineage: Eukaryota > Metazoa > Chordata > Aves > Bucerotiformes > Bucorvidae > Bucorvus > Bucorvus abyssinicus. The sequence continues at coordinate 5,705,640 of CM020035.1, read as the reverse complement.
AATCATTCCTATTTCTGTCTCACCAAGAGATGTTCACATTCCTCCAAGCTTCCAAAATTCCACATTTTTCCATCTACTCATTAAGTACTCATTAAGGTCAAAGACAGTTCTGCAAACTCTTACCTTTAGGAAGGCGTGAAACCTTGGCTTTTGTTTTTCACATCTAGTAATAGTCTCCTTGCTCATCTCGAAGAAATTCACAAATGGAGGGTATGTTTTCAACAAGTCTTTTGACTGAAAGAAACAACAGTTATGGCTCTGCTTTACATATTACGTAGCATTGTGCATATGTTCACATGCCCTGAGCCATATAAAGCTGCTCAAAGGCACATTTCAATAAAGAAAAATAAAAAAATGTGTTGTAAAGCCATGCATGTTCACAGAACAAGTTAAGACATTTTTGCATGCCAGATGCCCAAGATTCAGTGCTGCTGATTAAACGCAGACTGCTCTCAAACATAAAGTACACATGACAATTTCAGAAGCTACTGAGTAGCTCAAGCAGAAGGCAGATTCTCACCTAGCAAGATGCTTTTGGTGAGAACTTTGGAAATTTCAGACAGGTATTTTCTCCAGTTACTCCAATCACCTTTAAAAGACGCTAAACCACCAGGAGCAATACTTTAGACTGAATACTTTTGAATGCCAAACACTATTTGCTTCAAAGTGATCAGGTCAGCAAAAGCACAAGATACCTACAGACTGCTGATGTTATAATGCATTGCAGTCCCAGACCTAGCTTCCTGCTCTGCACATTCTCTACTTGGGAAAACAAGGAGTCCCGATTCACTTACACATTCCAGGTCTTGAAGAACAGAAGAAGCTTCCGTTAACAGTTATTTTCCTAGTTATTTACTATTGATCAGAGGCAGCAGACAGCTAAGGTTACATGAAATGCCCTTTTTAAAGTCTGAGTAAAAGCGTTGTCTGAGTGTTGCAAATTACAGTCCTCAAACTGTTTCTATTTGGAGATTTGCCCCCTCGTACAAGTAGACAGATACATGCACTTAAATTTGACATGGATTACCAGTACAAAATATATCATCTAACTCAGCTGAAAAGCCTAAACAGAAAGTACAATGATACAAGTTTGTGTTCTTTCTCACTGTGTAGTGCTTTGCTGGTGTTTGCCAGCTCCTACAAACAGATTGTTTGTAAGGCAAGGAAATAGCTCATAATAGCTCTAATGCATAAAAAAGAAACAGAAACTTACATATTTAAGAATGATATCACCAATACTTTTGCTTTCAGTCCAATTCATCATAAGATCTTCCAGGTCCTCCTAGAATACACCCAGGGATGAGGGGGAAGCAAATAAGATAAGAATGAACTGCATAGTAAGATGGGATCAGCATTCTGCCAAACACCCATAACTAGCTGTCTGTTTCCATGCTGACAAAACAGGCAATCCTAAAAGTGGTACAATTTCACACTAAGCCTCTTCAGCCTACCAAGAGCTGAAAGCAAGAGGCTCTGGCTTCACTGAGCATGTAGTTTTGAACCAATGCAAGCAGAGCCTAGCAGTGTATCGGCACTATCCAACTCTGCAACAAGATGACGCTGCTGTGTCCAACACGCTGCAGACACATCCCAAACGATTATTTAAAAAATATACACAAAAGACAGTTGAACCATTCTAATTAAGAGTGCACAACTAATATAGGGCTCTTCAGTCCATAAATAGGATTGAAGTAGAACTAGCATAGATTTCCCTCACTTGTTGCAGCAGGGTGTCAAAGAAAGTGAGACCAAGCTGTTAAGCCTGTTACAGCTTGATAAGGATCAAGCTTATTCACTGCCAGCAAATCACAGGGACAGCAGCACATAGCTGAAGGTTCAGGATTCACCACAAGCAAAAAGGATTCACCATTAATAATGGTTTGTTGCTGCTACTTCTCTTATAAAGATGAAGGAAAACACAGCCCCTACATCTCAGCAACTTTGTCTACACAACACACTGCAGGTGAATCCTACTTGACACATGGACACACATGATCTACTTTCACTTCAGTCCCAGCGGGCACATATCAATACCTGTCGTGACTAAGTAGACTTGATACCAAGTTGGAAAAAAACCACTCAAAACAAAAACCAACTAAAACCCAAGCTACTGAGTTACAGGCAGCCTCCAAGTCCCTCTATTTTAAAAGCCAGCTGTGAAATGCAGACAGGAAGAGACATAAGCCGTTATTTGAAGGAGATTTTACAACTTCACATTTGAGGAAGACTTGCATCTTAGTCTACTGCAAGACCCAGAGATGGCTTCAGAGAGCACCTGCAACCCTGATCAAAATATAAGAAAATAATCTCATTGAGAATTCTAATCAGCTCTTATTAGGCCTCAGTACCAGCTCAACTGCTTCAGAGGCTGAAGTGTAAACCAGTTTTATGAGCTGGTAGTTTCTGACAGTTGGTTTAAAGCCATTTAAAAAGAGATTAGTTTTTCCTACTGAATGATAGAAGTGTCCTTATACGAACATGTCTAAAGCCCAGGAAAACACTGATTTTTATTTCTGTTTTGTTGGGGTTTGGGCGGGGTGGTGTTGGGGTGGTTTTTTGGGGGCTTTTTTTTAAATCCCATAGCTTTAGCTATTCTTCCAAGAGTCCTTGCTTACTGCTTTAATAATAAACATGTATGTTACAAGCACTTGTGAGAGTTAGACTACCATTTGACACCCCTTCCCACATTCCTTCCTACAGGAAGAGGCATTAAAATGGGGAAAGAGAAGCTGGTTCATGAATGGCAATATTAGTTACACTCTCAATATTCAGACTTCAGGTACTTCAGTGTTAAATCTGAAAGCATACTTCAGATTTGCATGTAATTCCACAGGTTGAGCAGTACGTAACAGCACCAGGATGAATCTACAACTACCCAGAAGATACAGCTTAAAAGTGCACAGAAAAGCTTTAAAGTCTATGCCAAAATTTCCCCTGCAGGGTAGAAGTTGCTGCTTGCCTTTATTTTAATGTGCACATCAAGAATATCCGGAATGCTGCCAAATATGGTCTTAATCTCTTCCTGTGCAAGGATTGGTCCTCCCAGTTGTCCTTCCTTCTCCAGCGGAACTTGAAATAACTGATGAATTAGACAAAAAAAGTTAATGCCCTACTAACTGCCACACACAGTGTTAGAAATAGTTCAAAAGCAACAGTGTTTTCCTTCCAGATCCTACTTTCCTGCAGTCACTGTCTTGAGATACTCCCATTTAGCAAGACTGGGTTATGGAGGAGTGGTTTTCAGACACAAACACTGAGTTTGATACCTCACTACGACCTAACCCCCTTTCATCTACTGTTCTACTCGCATCTTAGCTCACTCTTCAAGTAGATAATCATCTGCAATAGAAACAAACTTTCTAGAAATTAAGCTTTTCCTGTAAATCTTTGCTATCCTGTTTTTCTTGGAATAATTTAAAAAAATAATTCCCCTGCCATCTCTCTCTATTCAATATTTTAAAAATCTGAGTCATGAAGATCTTATTTTCCTGAAGCTTGGAGTTTCCATACAAACTGCAGATCTCAGAATGGAAATTATACTTTCCAGCCATTAACAGATACTAAACAGTTTTATACATCAAGAAAATTACATGAGACTGTTTACACTGCCATCTTTTTATGAACCTTTGATGCACCCAAGCCCTCAGAAGCCTGCAGATCACAGGCTGAAAGTAATCACTGATGTAAACACTAGATGTCTTCTTACGATTGACCTCCACGTGCTTTAAAACCAGCTTACCTGAATGATCGTTGTTAGAATATCAACGTAGTTACTTTCCGTCTGATACAATTCCTTTGCAACCTGCCATCTTGCAGACTGCTTTACTGGAAGAGGGGTTGAGTTTTTGGAAGGCCTTGCAGAGGATTTTGGTGTTTCTGATAAAGAGAGGTTCCCAAAATGAAATACAGCTTTATTAGAGTCCTTAAAAAACCCTCACTCTTAAAGACAGGAAAAAACCCTTCAGAATTTTGAAGGGAAGACAGCTTTTATTTTGAAGGCTATTCTGAAGGTTACTCTATAGTTACCAGAGCTCTTTCTAGAAAACGGGTTTCCTTATTACAGCCTAATTATAGAGCAACTGTAACGAGTTATTTCTCAAAACTAGTAAGCCATTTTCTGAAACTGCTGATGCTGAAAATTCAGTACCAGGGGTTACAAGAGTCCTAGTGTGATCTAGGAAAGCTGGTCTTTGAGAGTAAGCTGACCATTCCTGTATTCCTTCTGAACTACCACTTACAGGTTGTGCCTCACTGATTCTTATTTGACTTGCATACAGGAGCCTTTTTAAAGCAGTAGTAACTCCACACACATGATGAAACTGGGTTTGGTCTGTTTTTTTTAAACCTCAGGTATTAACTTTTAACCTATCCAAGATTTTCCATTTTCCTCTCTTCCACAAGAGCCATGTGCAGGATGTTAAAAAGCTCTTTGCCAATTAACTCATCAAAACCAGTTGGTGATTTATATTTTTGTGAAGTTTTAGACATGACAGTTTGCTGGCATAAATAGTGTTACCTCAACAGAACTTTTCAAAAACCCAGGAGCAGGCTTTGCAGGAATTTTCTGAAGGAATTAAAGGGAAAGACAAGAATCCTTTGTCCTCCTTTCTCCAAATATCCTACTGGGGAGATTTTTAGATGATTTACTGTTAACCTCATTGCTTACTTGCTGCAGATTTTCAGCACAGTATTTGAAGCATTTTGGAGTAACACTGTACTGTACTTCATATTTATCAACTCTTTTCCTTATTTTCCTTCAGATAGAGATATGCTTACTGTGATGACAAAAGGCAAAAGTGTGGAATTACTTTGGAAATCTGTAGCAAAGCCTGTAAGTCTTCCTTACCACTACTGTTGCCGCTTGTTTGCAAAGAACTCTTAAACATTGCAAGTGTGTCTGAATGAAAGTTTTTCGCTCTACCTCCATTGGCAGTGCTTGACTCTGGAGTGTTAGAAATATCCAGCAAGGACCCAAGAGAAAGTGAGTGTTCAGCTGACGGGCGCTTCCGAGGAGGGAATGGCGACAGGTCTGTTTCTCTGGTCAGTTGTGCAAGAGTCTCTTTCAAACGGCGTCTTTTGCGATTGCTGTTTGGAGTATTCAGAGAAAGTAGTGACACAGACTTCTTGAGGCCCGGGCTCTCTGACTGCAGTAAAAGAAAGTTTAGTTTAGTATTTTTACCCACCGAGTCCAGCTCAAGTCAGTGCAAAGGGAAGCTAACAGTAGACATCAGCACACAACACAAGCCTTCTTAGGGAAGCCAAGGGAAAACAAGCAAAGACTGTTTTCTTTTTGGCGGTTTCTGTTTGGGTTTTTGGGGGTTTGTTGTCCTTTTTTTTTTTTTTAAACTGGAAACCACACTACTATTTTGTTTGACTAAAAATAAATTCAACCTTCGGGAAGCAAAAAAATGTCTTCCAAACTAGTATTCTATGTATAAAATTTATAATGGATTATCTGGAACTTAAATGCTGCTTTAAAACATTTGATCTCTGGCCCCACACATACTGTGGTGCCTGCTAATTTTACCATCAAATACATGTGAGAAAGTTCAACATACCTTCTCAAATAAATACATGGACTCTCCAGCTCTGGCATCCATTTGAATGCTTCCCCAGAACCACTGAAGGAAAAAAAGAAATACGTATTAACACCACATTACAGGGCTTCACCCACAGTTAAAAATATTCAAAAGAATACACATAAGAGTCAGGCAGTTGGCTCAAACACAAGCACGTGACTTATCCTGAAAATATACATCTCACATACCGAATATTATATAGCAATATTCTTTCAAGAATTTGACAGCACTAACCTCTTGCTTTACAACGTAAAGTTTTTTTAAAGGTTCAAACGGAAGATCTTTTACTGTACTTTCTTCAACCACTAAGTGGGTACACCTTTCATCGCCAACTGGCAAATAACGTCCTCCTAGATTAAAAAAAAGGCAAATTAGCAAGACTGAAGAATATTACTGTTAAATTAGTAGCTCACTTGATAGTTCCGTGGCACCTATCATTAGAGAGTTCAGAGCTAAGAGAGAACACTCTTCAAGGAGATGATCAGTTGCTGAGCTTCCCTAACACCCCATATGTTATCAGGAGGGGGCAGCTTTCAGGAAATAGGCTGTAGCACACACTAGTAAGGTGCACATCGGAAAGTCAAGAGTGCACAGAGCTCAGAGGGCATTTAAACCTCTCTGGTAATAAATGCAATATTCTTCTGGAAAGCTTTTCTTGTTTCTTGGAAGAGCAAGCCAGGAACACTCGCCCGAAAGACATCCACAAGCTAGAACCCGCAAATGTCACAATCCTGTAAGTAGCTTTAGGTAAACAGGTTGGAGGGTGGAGGGAAGCAAACCTAGCCAACTGTAATCTCTTGTGAGGAAGGCCTGCTCCATTCCCATGTCTGTAGTTCTGTTACATGCACCTCTAGCAATACAAGGCTGCAGATGTCTAAGTTATCTGTTCCATCATTACCGTCAATGCCATTACTAATATTGTACTACACTACTGAAAAACGGAACATGTCCGATCAAGTGTTTTACCAGTGGTGACTCATATCAAAGTGTGAACACTGTAGATGCTATCTGTGAATGAGGTAAAGACGCATACCACAAAACAAAACTTTTTTTTTTTTTTTTTTACAAAAAAGATACACATATTCTGTAGCACGCTTTCCAGGGTATCGTCAAGCATCCCATAATTACTTTTTAAATTGTCTAGTTTCAATCAGCCTCAGAAGTTTGAAATCTTCAACAGCTGTCAGAACTTATGCATACACCAACATCTAAAGATTAATTTATAGCTCTCCAAGATGAAGAGTCTTCATTAATACTTCCGGATTCATGATCCAGCATTTCAGCTTCACTGAACCCCATCTAAACCCCATCCTTTTCCACAGGCCAACTTTCATAAACAGTAACCTTGCATTTCTGTCATTTCTTCCATGTTAGCTTTCTCATCATCAGAGAATCCAAGGAAACTTAACATGCAGTCCTGGAAGGGAAGAACTTTGAACTGATTTCTAAAGTCATCATCAGCTGCACAGAAATCTCTGAAAGAAAGGAGATGCACGAAAAGGTCACTAAATCAGTGCCATGTCACTATTTAAACAGAATCTCACAACACTTCAGGTGAACAGGATGCAAGGTTAAGGCTGAAGGAAAATACCTACATTTTATCCCTTTTCTCCCAAGCCTTATAAATCCACTCAGCTTTCACAATAGGAGTACCGAGACTTACAGCAATCTACAAAACAGGAAAAGAACAAGCTGTACCAAGTAAGTAATTCCATTTAAGTCTTTCTCTTGCCAAGAAAAATTCATAACCTTGCTTTTATTCTTCAAAACAGATAATGCAAAAAGTGAACATGCTCCTTCAAAAATCCTGTCCAGCTGTAACTCCCAAGACTTAGAATTTATTAATTCTTCACTGACTAGGAGATAAATCAATAACTATCTTGACACTCATTCACAAGTGCACCATTTTCTTAGTCTGATATCACTCATCACTCACAAAACCAAACCCAAATCTCTACTCCAGTGAAATACGGGATCTTTCTTCTGCTTTTATACTTTGTATGAAGACAAACATCCTAACCTGCTTTTACCAAAGAGAAAGAAACTTTTCCAAAGGTATTTTCCATGACTGCTTGAGAGAGATTGTAGTTTTCCTACTTTTTCCCTTTGAGCTGGCAGAAAGGAGTGTTTGAACAGTTAGAAAGTAGGTCTGTCTTCCAGTTGGAAGAGGAGAAAGACAGACTGGGGAAAAAAGCAACAGCCTACTACCAATTAAAACAAGGGAGAGTCAAGGGACACAGGCATTGCTACATCACATTCCATGGTACAAAAACGTATGAACTTGTATTTACTTGTCAACTGGACATACACGTCCTGAAGGATTCTGTTTTGCTGTTGTCAGGAAAAAACCTTGCCTATATTTATACATAAAGAAAGATTTGAACTCTTGTAGATTAACAAGTTTAAAATAATTTTTAAAAGAAGATGCACACAAATTGAGTACTAAAGGGTTTTGCAAGTTACCTCAAAGTTTGTTTGGACATACAAACAAAGTAGGCTTGTTGATAAATAAGCACTTGTTCTTTGATGAACAAATGTTCATCTAGGTCTTAAGCACTGATAACATCGGTACTTCAACATTTTGGTTCTTGTTATTTACTCTACTTGTCTATTTCAAAATCTCTTCATTCAGGCAATTGTTATTATTTAGATCTCTAACAGAGATTAAAACATGTCAAAGCTCAACATCAGACAGGGATGAACTCATCAATACAAGTCATCGCTGTTTGTACAGAAAAAACCCAGCAACTTAAAAGCTGAAGTATGATTTATAGACTTAGTCTACAAGAGCCAAATTCTGAAAGTTCCCATGAAGCACCAGCTCAAGCTTACATACTCTGAATTTGTCTCCTTGCGTTGAGTTAGCCACCAGATGCGTAACTTTTGAGCTAAAGTCCTTCCGAATAATACCACCCATATGATGAACCAAAGTCACAAGCTTAACCTAAAAAAATAAAGAGAAATAAGTTTTCGGTATAGTTTTTGAAGCATACAGTGCAGAGTGAGAGTGGGACAAAAACAGTTTACAAAGCAAGCTACAGGAGGTTACATTCAATATCTAGGAATAGAAATGCTCTGATTTGTCCTTAATACATCCGAAGAACTATTAACTTTTTTTCATTTAATACAGCCTTGCTGTGTAGCTTGAGGAAGACTACCCAATTCACCAGTGCCCTTATGATCATCATACATAATGCCTTCACCTTTCTGCGCACAATAGATTTGAAGCATGTTTTCCTCATTGATTTAGTCAATTCTACCTGAAGGGGCAATTAACCAGAATTTACAGAAGATTGAAATTTGTCCAGCTTGAACCTAGCAAATCAAACCTAACAATCCCTAACACTGGGCAAAGGCTTTTCGTTTGGTGGGGTTTTTTTTTTTTTTTTTATTTCCAGATGATGATGTGGAGCCATATTGTTGATTTCCAAGCGTCCAATAGGGAAATTAGGTGCAAACTGCATCACTGAAATGGAAAAGCAAAGTGCTAGAGGATCAAACCACATCATACCTAGAGAGGTCAAGACTAAAGTCCTGATAGCAAGATAGCACAGCAGCAAGATAACATGTCTGCAAATACTCTGAACACGACTACAAAGCTTTAACTTGACCACATTACTACCTCTGCAAATAAGGGGATGCTATTGGGTAAACATCATCTTATCTAAAGCCTCAATCTACAAATCTTTAAGCCCTACTGAATTAGGGCTGTTTACCGTCAGTCAACAAAAAAGTGACCAAAAATGACATGGACAAAATTAGTTGAACAAGGAAATAGTTTAGTTCCCATCCTCAAATATCACTGCCCCTGGACAGGCACAAAACAAAAGAACAAACAACTCATTCTCCCCATATGAGCAGCAGTCACAGTTAAACCCGATGGGTGATAGAAGAGTATTTTGAAAATAATCTTAACGTAGTTTTACCAATCCAAAGGAAAAAAGTCTTACTAATTCATCTTTCTTTCTGAATCCTGTAAAGCACAGCACCAAGTTCAACATACTTGCACAGTAGAGTGGACGACAGGAGAAAGGTAAAGGCTGAAAGTAAGAAGTAAGCTCATTAGTCAAAAGCATACTGTTCCCATTAAAGTTTTAACACTGTCTTTAATACAGTACTCTTGTTCCTAGTATTAAAATGCATCAGACACTAGTCCAAGTCTGTGTATTCAGTTACACCTCAGCTCCAGATCTGCCAGCATTCTGATAAAGTAACCCACTACAGCATCCCCAGCTCCACAGGTGAACCGTGTTCCATCCATTTTTCCCTCTCCCCAATCCATCTCCTCTATGTGACAATCTTTGTAAATATAAATTTTCTGCTGAAGCATCATTTTTATGCTGCCTTTCCTGATGGCACAACCCCAACTAGCGGGTCAACAACTCCCTCAGCTACGACGGTAGTTGTAGCCTTACTGCTGTTTGCCTGTGCTGTCTCACTACGGGCAATATTCTAACACTATATTAGAAACCTGCCTTTTGTAAAATTCTCTTGCTAAGAATACTTATGATTGGCAAAGCAAACAGTGTATTTTGAACACCTAATGCTTAGAACTCGTGGCACCAGAGAACCACTCAGCTGATTTTGACAAAGCACGTACCTCTCCTTTTTGTGCACAGTGCAGGACAACTGGAGGTCCAATGACACGGCAGTCTGCTTTGCAGAGGTTGTTAAAGATAGAGTCTTGAAAGTCTGATACAACAAAGATAGTCTCAAATTCTGGGGAATCAGCATCTCCAAGCTCTTCTATCGTGTCTGTCTTTATGTAGGGCACTTTAATTTCCTTGATGTATGGGGATGAAGGGGAAAGCATTATTCAGGCAACATACACTAATGTCAAAATGCAACTGATTTTTATCTCAGACCATTAGAAAAATATATGATTCAGATTTAAACAGAGATAGACTCTTAGGATCAGTGAAAGCTGAATGAGAGGCACTGTTCTCTAGCATAAGAATAGCTATGAACTGCACCTAAAAATAAAAAAGTCTTAAAGCAATTCCTGCTCGCCAAGAGTAAGAATTCTCGTTACTTTAGTAGTTTACCTCTCAGCTCACACTGGTAATGTAGTATTGGAAATATCTACAGATAGGAAAAAAAAAAAACAAGCACAAAGGAAATAAAATTTCAGTTGGTCAAAACATATTAAGGTACTTCTGGATGCTACTAAAACATAGTACCCAGCTTGCAGTGGCAAGCTCTGTGCTGCATAAGAGAACAGAAGTCACTTTGGCTCATTGCTTGGTAATTTTAAGAGCTCTAAAAATTTGTTTTATTCCAGTTTCAATCATCAATGCCAAATTTTATTTTCTAGATTTTTCACACCAAGAAATGGAGAGCCACTTCTTAACACTTTAGCTTAAATGCAGCTTTCAACTGAAAAAAAAAGTCAACTAAGCAATTATGAAGTCAGTTCATAGCAAAAACTTATGTGTTGACTGAACATAAGCATGCAGGTGAATGTCTCCATCAATATTTCTATCCCCCTGTTAGAAAACACCACTAATCAAGAGCTGCAGATAGTACGCCCATATTTGAGAAAGTGTTTGCAAAAACAGTGCAAATTTCTACAGGCTTTTAGTGACACCATCAGAAATCTTAGCATATTATGACCAGTACACCCAATTAATATAAATTACAGTGTGTGCCCATTTCAGTCCGAGTGAAGTACAACATGCTGCATGCAATCACATGTGCTTAATTGCATGACATACCATATGAATAATACTTTTTATTAGTTTTTCTTCCGATTTACCAGGACTAGTTTCCTTTATCTTTATAACTGGTACTTCCATTAGCTTAATGGTCTGTGGAAGAGGAGAACTTTAGTACAGAACCAGATTGGTTACTAGAAGTCTAAAAGCACACCATCTCATTCCAGTGACTGTTTCATCTTAAAGCCACATACCTCCAAGGCTTTCAGAAGCTCCTCACATTTCCCTGCTTCCTGAACCAAAACCACTCTCGTTTCTATTTGAGGCATTTCTTCTGTTCATAGAGAAACAAGGATAATATTCATATTTTAATAGAAAAATCCATGTCAGGTCTAAATCAAGCAATAGTATACAGGCAGGCTGAATCCCTTAAAGATCCTGTTTATCAGGAACAAGCCTGAAAATAACTGCTACCTCAAGAAGCCTGTCCTTTAATTAAGGCATACCCAACTGACCAAAGAGCCTAAACTTTCTAGTACATGTGAAACAACATGCTGCAATTCATGCCCAGTTCCCTTGCAGTCAAAGCAAGAACATGCAAGAAGAAAAACTAAAATAAGCAAAAGAGAACAAAATTGACTTAATGCTTCTAGCAGAATTAGATACCAAGACTTGCTGGAAAACAGAGCGCTCGTATCTTTTCTAGTTTCTGTGTTCCTGGCTGACACGGTTATTAGTTTTCAGTAACTGCTCAGTTTCAATAAGGAATAACAGAACTGAAGTTAGACATCTTGTTCTTTTTCTCCATGCATTAATAAGCTTTCAGGATATCAGGAGGAAGGGACAAGTGTTGCCTCCATGTCATTTGCACCAAAAGACTGCCACTGGATTTTAGCTACTGCATTACAGGAAAACAAAAATATCTTTTTTGTTGTTCGTTTGCTGGTTTTTTTTAATTTCAAGCTTTGTTCCTGAATTAATTTCAAGCTTAAGACTATTCATCTCTCTAAGGTCTACCTGCATACAGCAGAGCAGCTGTAGTCTCCAAACACTGGTGCCAATATATCATCTGGAATGATTTGTTCCATAGAAGAGGCATCAAATGGAACTAACAGTTTTCTATACATCAGCCAAAATACACATTTGATTTCATGGCTGTAAGCCCAAATTTTTTATAACAAGATGAATTAAAAATTAAGACAGACCCTTTGATGGTGAAAGGGTATCAAATCAACACCCTTTAGGCTACCCGACACGTGGTTCTGTGGTTCAGCAAAGCACTTTTAGATTTCCAATACTACCAAATACCTACAAAGTAATCAGTCATTGAAAAAACATAGTAGTTTAATTTAAACTTCTCCCATTACCTTCAACATCCAAAACAGATACAGGAAATGCATTCTCTTTGGAGATTTCTGTAATTTTTGAATCAAGAGCAGAAGAATCAGCCAAAAGGCTCCTCCCAGTTTCAGACACCAGCGTACTATTGTCAGCCATGATTATGCCTTGTTTCTTTCTTCAACAGCTAGAAGACAGACATGCTAAACTAAGTTACAGTTGCAAAAAGCTCATTAATAAGACTTCTAGGACTAAGGCAGTCAGAAATAACTTCAGAAAACAAAACACTTAGGCTCTTATTAAAATCCCACCCTCACTGAGAGTAGTTCCGAAAGAGTATTAGGATCACACAATTGATAGAAAGAGCAGACAACAAACCTATTTCAGAAATGGTTCTGAGCAGGCTGCTCACCACAGAAATCACTTGTTTGCCCAGGAAGTCATAGAGATAGCACTTCAGCCCTGAGCAGCAGGGAAGTACCAGCCCTGGTGTTCATTTTAAAATGTTTCATCACAAAACTAAAGCACTTGCTTGCTTCAGTGATAAACTATTATCAGCTAGATCTGAGATCAAGATCAGCATTGCCAAAGCAGCAGAAGAATTAGGGTACACAAAGCATCTTGCTAAAATGCGATTTTTGAGGTGAATTGGCTAGAGTTAACTGTGGTTACATAAAAATGGCCACTTAGAGAGCAGAACCAGAAAAATTAGGTTTCTTAAAATGCCTAAGTCTCTACACAGTCAATAAACATGTATATGTCCATCTGCGTCATCTAGTCTATTGTCCTTCAATAACTATAATGCTTTGAAGGATCCATTCATCATGAGATAAAGAGGTCTTCTGTATTCTCACAGATAGAAGAGATCTGTGCTCTTCCTGCCTAAACAAACATCACATAGTAGAAAGGCAGAATTCTTATTCCTCTCATATTCTGTACAGGTAATTACTTGACTCATAGCAGAAAATTTGTTCTAAGACACTTGTCCAACACACAGCACGTTTTCTTTTGCGCGTAAGGCAAACAGCATGCATTTCCTGTGACTCATCATTCACACAAACTTAAATATTTGCACAGTGATACAAGAAGTTATCTGGAATAACCACTGTATCTGAACTGCTGCAGTATAACAACCCTCTGTATCGCTAAAACTAAAGTAATTCTCCTCATGACTCTAAATACCCCCTTACAACAGCAGCCACCCAAATAATACCTTGAAGCCTCCTCTGAAAAGAGGACTTGTGGAATAGTAAAACCCTTAGAGAACAGCCCACGCTATTTTTCAAGCTGTGCAATGCCTGTCCAATTACATAGCAAAGTAAAAATCGGAAGACAAAAAACAATGGGTGCTTTGGCATAACAGCAATATAGGAAAGAGTTTCTCTTCTAGACTTTAGATCATGTTTGAGACTCTTGGACAGGATTCATACGCCAGGTAAGTTCCTGAGTGATGAGTACATAGAGTGATAAGTCAACGCTACAAACCTATCCAATTATAAGCATATTCAGTTATCAAAATCGCCACCTTAGCTGCAATGTTAAATGTCAAACACAGCTGCGCAGGCTCCACAGAATTAAGTTTCCTAGCAGAAAGTCCCAGTCACCCAGGTAGTTTACCTCAGTATAGCTTGAGACCTAGCAAGAGGAGAAAGTAACCTCAACGAGAAAGAGTCTTTAGGGGATCACCTGTCCAGAAAGTTATGAAGATACCACTGGGAATTGTTATACAAGTACCTCTTCTTTGACAGTGAGGCTGGAGGGAAGCATAAACTCTGAAGATTCAACCCATATTGTTAAACATTATGATTACCACACAGACAGCTGTATGTAAAATCAGGCTAAAAAACCCCTCCAGTTAAGGGTACTGGTAAATGTAACTTCTACAGATTATTTTTACAAAGTCTGAAACATCAATACAATTCCTGTCAGGCTGCTGTGTTATACCTAATAACATGTACATGAACACACACTTACAGAGAACTTCATTGTATATCTGGGCTGGGCATTGATTTTCTTTATGGCTTTTCCAGTTTATTTATTTATGGGGTTCCATTCCGCATGTATGTAAAAAAATATTCCCTGTTTTAATAGTCTCATATTATTTAATAACATAGTACTGGTCACTAGACCTACACACTGGGAGTGCCAAGATATGGAAAAGAACAAACAGCACACAGAAGATAGGAAGAGAACAGTTTTTCCTCACATAAAAAAGAACAAAAGGCAGAACACCATTACTACGGGATTCAGGCAGAGCTGAATGCCCTTACAGCATCACAAGTGACCTCCCAATAGTCTGTGGAAAGCCTGAAGGTCGCAAAATATTCACACGCTGAAATAGTTTTTAAAGCAAGCAGAGGACTCTAAAAAAAAAACTTCCCGTGTTGCTCAATTCCCTCCTGAGGAACCACCCAAAGGCGCGACCAAGGAGCCCTGCTGGGAGGTGGCCGGAGGCACGATTAGACACCGCCACCTGCTCTCCCTTCAGGAGCCAGCAAATGCCCGTGGGCCTGGGCCTCCGGCTCTGCCCAGCAGAGACCGCTACCGGCCTAAAGAGGGCCCGGAGCGGCGCCGAGCAGCTAGGCTGCCGCGAGAAGCCCCCAAGTCCCGCAGGTGCCCTAGGCACAACCCCCGGCCCACCTCAGCCGGCCCCTCCCCAACCCGCCCGCACCCGCCGCTGTCCTCCCCGGGCTGCCGCTGCCCCAGCCCCAGTCCGACCACAGCCGCCCGCTCCCGACAGCCAGGACCGGCTCCCCTCTCACCGCCGGTGCCACCTGCCGCCACCACCAACCGCAAAAACAACCTCCGCCATGAGCGAACGCCACCACCGATTCAAAAAGCGAGCCGCCGCAGTAAGTGCGTCGCGCATTGGCTGCCAGCCCCACCGCACCTCTGTAAGCCGCCACCTCATTCGGCATCTCACCGAGATGTCCAGCCTCCTTCCCCTCCCTTTTTGGACGGTGCTTCGTCTCCTCTCCTCTCTGATTGGATACTGCACGTGCCGCTCAGAATGAGCGGTCTCCCATTGGCGGCGAGACGTTTCCTGGGCAGCCGAACGGGCCTTGTTGTGGTACCCGAGAGCAGGTTGCTGACTGGGTGGGGGCCGCTCTGCGCTGATTGGCTGCCGGAGGGTTTCGAACGCTTCTAACGGCCGCTGGGGAGAGACCCGGATGGACCAATGGCAGCAGGCGGGCCGCCGCGGCCTGAGGTGGTGTTGGGCTGCCGGCTGGGGCAGGCCGCATGCGAGGGAGCTCCGGAGCCGCTTCAGCAGGTGTCCGGAGATAGCGGTTAGCGGCCTGCAGCGTGTGCGGGAGGGCTTGTCCTTCGGCAAAGACTCGCGGCGCGGCTGCCTGCTACTCGGCTCTCTGCGGCTCTCCGTGCCGACCTGTCGTTGCTCCCCTCACCGTGTCCTCATCCACACCGTTGTGTCCTGGGCTTTGCGGGGCACAGCTGTCCTTCAGACCACCTTTGGGCTACGTGTAAAAGAGAGGATAAATAATTACCGTGGCCACCGTGTCCATATTAATGCTATTGATAATGCGGTAAGCTGTGCCTTACCGAGGATATCGGTGTGCAATATCGTGCTGAGTTTCAGAATAAGCAGTTCATAGGAAACAAGGGAAAAGAGCTGATGGGGGGAATTACTACTGGTCAGGATGAAAGTCAACCAGCTGACTCAAAGGCACCAACCCCAAATCAAATTAATTACACTAGGTGCTTTACCATCCTTAATTTTCCCTAATACTAAAACTTACTGATTTGGAAAGGAATTCTTTCAGAGGGCTTAGCATCTCTAACCTGATTTAGCTTAATGTCTCACTGCCTCAATATAAAAAGAATGAAAGCTGTATTTTCTCTATAGAATTTTCTATGATATGCAAGATTCTTACATGCCAAACTGAGTTCCTAGATCTTAGGCATTTTTCATACTAGAGATTTTTATTCGTTCAGGCTTTTTCATGACTGATCCAGCAGCTGCTAGTGCCAGCAAAAGTCCGTTGACTAATTATGTTTTAGAAGAAAAACAGAATAGGAGAAAGCAGCAGATGATAGCAGGTGTTATTTCTGTGAATAAAGGTTTGCTGGTGAGGAACATGTAAATTAGGACTGTTTTCTCCAGGATTTCAGAATGCCTGGAAACCAAGGAGGTTATTACAGTTTGGACACCTGAGTCAGCCAATTATTACACAGTCCTACAATTACTGTATTTCTTACAGACTAATTACAGTAATGATTTACAGTAAAGGTACAGCCTAACCAGAGGTCCTTTCGTCACCCTGAAGGACCAGTTTGGGGCATCATTTTCCAGTCCCAGGCCAGGCCAACCTTCATTGGCATTTCCCCTGTGCACCCTTACAAAGTCCTTTCAGCCAGGTCTTCAGTTTCCCTCACACCCTGAACCAGCAAACTGCTTTCTCCTGGGTTTGGAACAAGTTCTGCAGGCAAAGTAAAGTTTTAAAAAGAACCTAAGTGGTACTAAAATGTCCACTACACACATGGGAAGTGGCTTGAGCATTACCCATTTCTTGAACACACTTGAAAATCCAGAATTACAATCTTATAAAGCAGCTGGGACATCCTGATGAACCATCGTAGTTGTCCTCTCTGGGACTGAGAGAACTTAAGACAAACTTTAGGTAGCAATCACTTAAGAAAAGTGGCTAAGAAGTTTTTTTAATCGAGTGCATTTATTCTTACTAAAGTTTAGATCAGGACTGATGACAAAAATAATTACTATTCTTTATATGTCTTCCATGTAAAAATCTAAGTGCTTTTCTTATAAAAGACTTTGAAATAGAAACTATTATTTTTTTATTGAGTAAATTTTAACCTGCAGTTGAAATTTGCTGTTCCTTCCAGTTATCCAGAGATCAGTACCCAGCAGTTTATTTAGTATTTAAATAGTTTCCTCTCACACTAACACCCCCAGGGAGAAAGTTCCAGGCGATTAAATCATTAACTGAATCCCGTCACATCAGCTTTGTGGGAGCAGGGACCTCATACCTTGTGGGAAAAGGCAATGAGGCCACATCAGAAGAGCTGACGGACCCCAGAGGCCTGAGGAGACCCTGGTGCCCTGCGCTGTCTCTGGAGGTCAGCTGTCTAGCAACTGTTCCGTGGCTTCAGGGGGTGAGTTTACCTACACAGACTGCTTGTCCTGAGGTATCTTACAAGTATTTTGGCTTTTTTTTTTTTTTTTTAAAGAAAGGAATCTTTCTCATACCGTGGTGGTTTATTGTTTCGACCTGGGAAAACCCAGAGTCCTCAAGGAGCCATTGACTGAGTTTAGCCAGAGCAGAAGCTTTCGAAATGCGAGGAAGGGGGAGATCAAGCACAAGATGTACATGGGGGTCAGTGGGACCATTCTCATGGTTTCTCAACCTCAGAAAAATTCCATCCAGCCTTTTTCCCTCTCTTTTGAAGAGATGAGGAGATGAGAGGTGTGGGACTAGACCTAGTTTTAGCTGAGATTTGGGAACAATAATTTTTGTTGAAAGGTGCTAATTATGACACTGGCGGATCCTGGGTGTGGACTTCAGGGGCAGATGCTCGGGAAAGCAAAGGACAGGAGGCAGGGGAGCAGAGCACAAGGCAGAAGAGAAGGTGTGAACACAGAATATGACAGAAAGGGACATTAGAGACCTCAGGAATCTCACCTCATGCTGCTTTCTTGACAAAGCCTCTGTCCTAACAGCCCTTTCACATCTGTAGTCTACTGAGCTTAATACTCTGCTTAATTCACTGACTGTAACAAAGTATTAAGTAGTCACTTGTGTCAAGGCTGAACTCTGTGGTATTTATATTTCCTGCATGTTGGGGATGAAAAAGACCTATTATTTAGAAAATGCGTTTGTCTTAGGTACAAGAAATATTCTAGCATTAGACCAAAATTTGTTACTGACCGAGGGTAAAAAAAGACCCCACAAATTCCCAGGCCAAAATACAATTACAAAATAAATACAATTTAAAAACAAAATGTCTCCTTTCTGGAATTCTTTTGTGATGTGTTAAATGGTTTATCCAGCTACAATAAGAGTGTCCCTGGACACACACTGGATCTGGATCCTCCCGGATTGATGGGAATCGATCGCTGTTACAGCCTCCATCCCACCGTCCCACCTCTGGGCTCAGTGGAGAAGAACAAACTGCCTGGGCACTGATGTTCCCGTTCTCTGTTGGCAAAGAGCGGCCACCATGCATGTCATGTGGTGTTACAACCTCTATACTGGCAACCAGTGGGGTTTGCCTATGAGCCAAGCTCACTGCCGCCTGCTCTGCCTCCACAGAACCACGCAGATGCTTTTGCCAGCCCAAGGTGGGCAAAGGGCCTGGCTGTGATTCAGGGGAGTCAGAAGGAGGCACTGCAGCTGTGGGGGGCCTTTGGTGCCCTAAAGCACAATCATAGAATCATGGAATCGTGGAATGGTTTGAGTTGGAAGGGACTTTCAAAGGTCATCTAGTCCAACCCCCCTGCAGTGAGCAGGGACATCTGCAACTAGATCAGGTTGCCCAGAGCCCTGTCCAACCTGACCTGGAATGTTTCCAGGGATGGGACATCTGCCACTTCTCTGGGCAACTGTTCCAGTGCCCCACCACTCTCACAATGAAGAACTTATTCCTAATAGCTAATCTGAATCTACTCTCTTTTTGTTTAAAGCCATCACCCCTTGTCCTGTCACTACATGACCTTGTAAAAAGTCCCTCTCCAGCTTTCCTGTAGCCCTCTTTAGGTTCTAGAAGGCTACTATAAGGGTTCCCCAGAGCCTTCTCTTCTCCAGGCTGAACAACCCCAAGTCTCAGCCTGTCCTGGTAGCAAAGGTGCTCCAGCCCTCTGATCATTTTTGCGGCTTTCTCTGGACCCATGCAACAAGTCCATGTCTTTCTTGTGCTGGGGACCCCTGAACTGGACCCAGTACTGCAGGTGGGGTCTTAAGAGAGCAAAGCAGAGCAGAGCAGAGGGGCAGAATCCCCTCCCTCGCCCTCCTGGCCATGCTGTTGGGGATGAACCCAGGACATGGTTGGCTTCTGAGCTGTGAGCACACATTGATGGCTCATGTCCAGCTTTTCACCCACCAGCACCCCCAAGTCCTTCTCCACAGGGCTGTTCTCAATCCCTTCGTCCCCAGCCTGTGCTGATACTGAGGACTGACCCAACCCAGGGGCAGGACCTTGCACTTGGCCTTGTTGAAACTCATGATGTTCACATGGATCCACCTCTCAAGCCTGTCCAGGTCCCTCTGGACGGATCCCATCCCTCAGGTGTGTCAACCTCACCATCAGCTTGGTGTCACCGGCAAACTTGCTGAGGGTGTACTCGATCCCGCTATGTCACTGATATTAAACAGCGCTGGTCCCAGTGCGGACCTCTGAGGGACAGTGGAGGAGCTCTGTCAGCCCACTGCCCCGGGAGGAGACAGCCTCGTGTGGACCGGCGGGGCGAGGCCGGCCTGCCGAGGCCAGGCACAGCCCCGTCCCCCGCGGAACCAGCGGCCGCACCGGGGAAGCCCCCGGCAGCCCTGCGCTCCACAGCCCGCCGATCCGCAGCCGGCGCTTTCCCCAGGGCTGGCAGAACCGAGGTGTCCCCCGCGGAGAAGCGCGGCGAGCTCCGCGGAGCGGCCTCCCCGGCCGACGGGCGGGCTCCCGGGCGGGCTCCCGGGCGGGCTCCCGGCCGGGCGGGGCGGCGCTGCACGGGCGCGGAGCCGAGGCGCAGCTCGAGCCGCCGCCGGCCGGGGCTGGCACACAGCCGGGGCTGGCACGCGGCAGGCGGGCTGGGGACGGAAACGCCGGGACTTCCTCTGGGGGAGGCCGGCCCCGGGGCGGTGCGCTCCTCCGCGGGGGGCCGCGGCGAGGCGGCCCCGCGCACCGCCGGGGGGGTGGCGATGCGGGCCGCCTGGGTGCTGCTGGCGGCGCTGGCCGCCCTGGCCGCGTACTATGTGTACCTGCCGCTGCCCGGAACCGTGTCGGACCCCTGGAAGCTGATGCTGATGGATGCCACCTTCCGGGCAGTGCAGCAGACGGTAAGGCAGCGCCCCGGTCCCCAGTCCCCGAGAGGCGGACAGACCGACCGCCGCCCTCACCGGCCTCGGTTCGCGCCCCAGCGCCGGACGCGGCTGGAAGCGGCTGCCGCGCCCGCGGGTTGCGGTATCCGCCCTGGAGAAGCGCGCCTCGGGCATCCGTTCTCCGCGGCCCGCACAGCCCTCCCGGCCCGGTCCCGGGGTCCCTGGGGCCCGGGGGCAACCCGGCCCATGCGGAGAGCCGCGCCGCGGGCAGCGTTTTGTAGTTAGAGCCGAGGGGGGAGTCGCCAGCATCGGTGACACCCGCGTCTGCAGCGGGCTGTAGCGGGAGCCCATCTCCCTGTAGCGCGTCGGTATCGCACCCAGGAGGGGGAAATGGAATCGGGTTGGGATGTAACCCCCTGTCTAGCGGGGGGAGAGCCGCGGGCAGGGCCGCCCCAGGCTGCGCCTGGTTTCGCCCTGATGAGTAAATGAAGCGTGCATGTTATAGCAAAGCTGGCATCCAGCCTTCGCTTCTGGGTTTCATGGTACAGATCTTACTAGATGTGGCTTAGACTGGTTTCCAACTCGCAGGGTTTTGGTCAAAAAAAGAGAATAATTAATGGGTTGTGTTCTGATGCATTAAGTATGCTTTAAGGAAAGAAGACATAGGGCAGCTCTTTCACATATTAAACTGCCTTCATTTGGAATCATATTACAACACAAAACTCTGAATGCTTGATTTTGTCACAGACATCCATGACAGTTACATCATTTTGTGATGTCTCCCTCATTGTCTGCCAGTGTTTTTATGTTGACATGAAACAGATCGGAGATCACAGATTTTCTGATAACGGCTTTAGCTGAGAAGCTTATTTTCTTCTAAAATAAGTGGTCTGACCTTTTACAGGGACTGATCAGTCACGGTCAGACCTGAGGTAAGGTACTATGTATGTGAAAGTTTGGCTGGTTTGGGGTTTGCGAAGCGGCAATTTTCCAAGCGGCATTTCGGTTTACTGTGTTGGTTCTGAAACGTACAAAAAATTGTACAGAGTCTGGGACTAGATAGGCCACTCATCTGAGATGCTGGGGCATCTTCTCATGGTCCAAGTATACTGCTGAATCAAAGCATATCTGTAGAGTGAAAGGATAAACCTGTTTGCTTGTACAGGACAAAACCTGTTTGTTTGCATATCCACCCATACGTCTGCTATGAAAATTATGCAGACATGTCTTACAGTAGCTTTAATCTTCAGTAAAATCTGTGGCTTGACGTTCAGTTGCTCCATGTTGTTGACCCAGGCACAGCTTCACCCAATTCATGGGTAAGTACGGACAGAGGTGCAGCACATGGTGCCTGCAAAACACACTGTCACCGTTCAGCCAGGAACACCTCAATGAAGCCCATAACCTCTCGCTGAAGGAGACCTATCTTTAGAAAATCATGTGACTGTGGCTATATATATGTATATTGCTGTTGGCTTATGTACACATTGAGTTTGTTTCTGTGGTATGTTGGGCATAGTCGGAAGAATTTGGGTGCCTCTAGTGTGGAGGCTGAAGGGTGTCTCTTTGGGGATATTCTTGAGGTCATAATCCCAAGAGGAGCTGGCAAGACAGAGCCTGCCCGCGTGGCAGCCAGAGCAAACTGGCTGGCAGAGCTGAGGTGCTAACATCTGTCCCCACTGTCTGGGGCAGGGAAGTGCCTGTTAGGGGGAAGTGATAATTTCTTAGTTGTTCATATCTCTGGCCTTGGAAATAGGAACTTCTATAGTCATAAAAATTACTAAACAAGTAACAGTTCCTATAACGTAGCTTTCAAACCAAAGGAAGGAACAAATGAGTTTTCCACAGAAGCATGCAAGAAGGGAGGCAGAGGTGCCCCGAACCACACAACAGGTAAACCTCAGGGCGCATATCTCCGGAGAGAAAGAGAAGGTGCTTTCCAAGTGTTACAAAGTCTTTCCAACACAGAGAGAGAGCGCAAAGTCAGGAGTAAATGACTGCCATTGAGAAGGAGCTGTGTGGACTGACGCTAGGGGTTGTGAAAGTTAAGCTGAGTATTTCTTTGTTAGGCAGCTTTTGTGGGTGTATATAGAGTGAAGTGTACGTCCTTTTGTAGAACTCAGCCTGCCCGTTCTTCATCTACCGGCTACTGCGAGGCCATATGGTTTAACATTTCTCTAAATGTGACCATTGAACTTTCACCCACTTCTGAATGTATTTTCAGCTTGCTATTTATTGCTTTCCTTTGTAGGTATGATAGCGGATTTTCAGATCTCTGAGATGTGCTGTAGTCTTTTTCTTTCCAAGAGCATGAAACAAACGTCACGGTCTTCAAGTACAATTGATTGTCTTTTGCTTATTTTGAAGCAGGTTTGTGAAGACTCTGACAATTGAGCGTGCCGAGTTCTTGCTAGGGATAATGTGTTTGTTTTCAGTGCATTAATAACACTTCCAATGCGACATAATAAGGGTGTCACTGGCTTTCAGTGCACTAATGATAAGGTTTGCATTTCCATTTAGAGTATTGTCCCAGTCAGCTACAGATTTTTGTACAAGCTTGGGACTGACTCTGTTCTGGCTTAGCGTAAGACGCTTCAACAAACATTCAAGTATATTCACAAGGTTAAAAAAATGCATAATGCTTATAGGGCAGTTTCTGTAAGCAGGTTTCAAAACATACTAGAGACTGGGACTGATACTGTTACCATCATATTAATTTTAGGGTGCAGAGGTAGGAAAAGGAGGAGTGCCTTATCTTAAGTCACAGAAATTGCAGTGCCAGAGCTGGAAACTGAGCTGGGTTTTTGAAGCCTTGTTGCTGCCACTCTTTAATGTCCTGTGCTACCCCAGAATGAAAACAGGGCAACTTAGACTCTAATAATATGAATGAATTGATGTGAAAGCATTTAACTGAGAGTAATTTGCCCCTCTCACCTGTCTCATAATGGGACACGGTAACATTTGTACAAAAAAGTGTGATATAATGCAATTTTTGATCAGAAATGAAAAACTGTGTACATACATATGTATACAGGTACATCAGAACTCGACTTTAGTGGAGTTTGGAGAACCACAGAAAATTAACGATGGGCTTGAGCCATAGATTAAACCATAGGTATTGTTTTACCTGGTGTCTGTCAGGAAGTGTCAAAAGCAACGTTGCATAATCCTGTTGTTAACAGCAGGCTTGATACAGGCGTTTTTCACCTCTTCCTCTAACCACTGTCCCTTATCGAGTAAAGAGAGCAGCATATGTTTATTTAATAAACCCTTTGAAATCAGTTATTTCTGAACACCGCTGTCGAGATACTTGCTATTCTGGTGCATGGCAAGGAAGAAAGGATTTTTAGGAACTGGGACAGCTGTTAGCGGAGGATTGGAAGGACAGATGGGTTGGCACAGAGGCCATCAGATGGCGGGTAGGTCTCAGAGCAGTGGCACCTGAGCCCAGACTGAACCACACTGCAAGTCCCATTTGCAGTAACAGGTAACTTTTGTCTCTAGTATAAAAGCAGATCGTCATGGGTGAATAGGTGTGGGCACAAAACCTTACATGGAAATGTAACCTAGTTTTTGCTTCTAATTAATAAACTGTAAAACAGTCCTATCAGTTTCTTTTCAGTTCTAAAGGAAATTCATAAAACTAAGTGCACTTGTCTTTAAGGACTGTCTGTATATAACAGCATTAAAAATACATATTCTTTACTGGGCAATAATGGACCTGTGTTAAGAGATGGTTCTGTAAAATAAAATAGAGATTCACCTTGAAACAGAATAAACTGTCTGAAACACATACAAAACAGTGTGTTCTGGACACAGCTAAATGGGGAAATGATCCCTGTTTGTTTTTCACTAATCTCTGCTATTGACTACAAATACTGGAGTTGGCATTTTAGACTGTAATGTTATAGAAATGTGTTTTGCAAAGTGATGCCAGAACTGAGGATAGTACCTGCATCTTCTAAGGTAGGAAGTTTAGTCTTAGTTCAGTCACCCTGTTTCAGCATCATTACTCATGTGAGTCATGAGTGAGATTTGGCTCAGTCCCAGGTCATGTTGTATGAGAAAAGAGCCTTAGCTGTTTGCTTAAGTCCTGAACCAGCCGAGGCCTGAAAGGTCAGAGCAGGACCTTGGGTCTGACCAGCTGCGAAGGCAGTGGAGGAGGCAGCTGGTGCAGTCAGCTTGGCTTAAGGGGCATGCTTTTCTGCAACCTGTGGCAATAATTTTGTGGCTAAAGGTCAGAGATATGAAGCCAGACAGTGTCAGCTATGGAAGTGACATGAGGACAAAGAATCCCAGCGTGCTGAGTACTGTTAGAGGTTAATAGATGTTGGCAACGGAAAAACTCTGGGGGTTTTTTTGTAATACAGAAGGAGTGGCTAATGCGGATTACAGATCCACAAGGGAAGTAAGCACAGTGGCAGTGAGCATTTGGAATTGTTCGTGAATTTACCAGCTGAGGAGCCAATAGGAGAATCCTAATAGTTTAGGGCCAGTCATTGGTGATTAAAGATGAAGTAGTGGTGTCTCTCTAGAGCAGTACTTTGTTCATTCTGCCTGCTTTGTGTCACAACCCTGACTCATTTCTTCATTCATTTAAAATGTTGTCCTCTGTCAATTAAATCTTTCAATATCTGGTACCCCTCACCAAAGAATTTACTAGGAGGAAGGTGGCAGTCTGGAGCAGTTTAGTCTCTGAAGGTTCCTGGTTGTCCCTACCTGAAAACCCCTGTAATGGGCATGTCCTGGTAAAAGAGGAGATTGTGGCTGTAGCGGTCACTCTGCCTGACTTGTTGGAGAACTGGGGGGCTACTGTAGCTTGTCCACAGTGGTTATTTGCTCAGTTGGCTCCAAAGCCGGTAAAATACTCAACGTTTGCCTCACTGACCTGTCTAGCCCTCCTCTCCTGGGGTCCTGCTCATCCGGCTCTGCCTGGCTTCCCAGCAGCTGAGCTCTCGGTGTGTGTCAGCCCATTACTCGGTCCAGCCCATGATGCCGTGAAGCTCACCAGCCACATCTCCCCAGCGTTACCTGTTCAGAACACAAAAGTGTTTATTCAGATGGATGCATAAAACCAGTTATTTGGGAAAACTCACGGCTATGACCCAGACTGAGTGATATGCCATGCCTGTGGCTGGCACAGCCATTCTGGGCTTTCATCTTTATACTATCGCCCCTTTTCTGTGAGTTTGTCTTTATTTTTTTTCTCTAGTCTCATAATTTCCCTTGGTCCTTTTGCCTTCTCTCCTTTTTCACTGACTTTTATTATTGCAGCGCTCTCTTCTCTCCCTGTTCAGCAGACAACATCCCTGTTTGTCTCTTCTCTCCCACGTGCATATACACAGACAAATAATCCCCAAGTATATGTGATAGCCTCCAACAGTCCTGCCTGTTGTCACAGGAAAGGTGGTAAAAATCACAAATGCCAGCAAAGATGAAACTAATTACTGCTCACATGAGATGTCCAGATACAGTTTTATATTGGATTTAAGCCAAACCAACTGTTAACTGCAGCCAAAAGGACTGGTCCCCTCCTTTCCCCCACTCCCTCTTTCCTGCCTTGGGCTATCAGTAAGACAGTGACCTGGAGCTGAATGTCCTTTCTCTGGTTTTGCTGGGTTCATGTTGAGCTGGTGCAGCAAGGTCATGCTCTGAGGCTTCGCATTCGTTAGTGCCAACACAAGAAAGATGCCAGGGAAGCACAGTCAAGGTCTGCCCTTTGGGTGTCAACACAGTCCTAGAAGAGAGTTATCTAACCATTAAACACATCTTCTTCTGTGAGTATGTACGTTACAGAGTGAGAAGATATTACATATCTATTTTAAATACTTATTTCTGGAGAAAAAGATTGAAGAATTTTATTTGTAAGAACTTTGTACAAGACTGGCCCTTTGCCAGCGAAAAATGCAATCCTGATGCCTTATAAATGACATCCAAACAGGCTGATTAGATAAGATATACTTACAAAGAGTCTGGCTGATACATGCCTGGCAAAAAAACCTGCCTGTGCCTAACAAAAAAATCAGGACTGTTGTTTTTTGTGCCCTGATGTACAAAGAATCTCTTCCAGGTTTTTGGATTCTGGGAAAGAGTGGTCTGTTATAGGGGGTAAAAAAAAGGCATGAAGGCATGTGATTTACCAGAAGAGTGTGACCATCTGCAGTTTGAGAACAGGGCAAAACTCTTCTTGGTAAACACCATTAACTAGTCTTGATAATAAACCATTTCTGATTTCAGGGAAGATGTGGTAATCTCGTCTACAAAGAATGTGAACTGGAGTGGGAGAAAACTGAAATGAGATGTCTGTGGCAGCACAGTCAGGCTAAAAAAATCTATTAAAACATTGTTTTTCATGGAAGTATTTATAAAATTGCTTCCCAGTGGTTGCCTCCCCCCCGGGAACCTCTGTGGGGCACAGGGTGGATCAGAGCTTTAGCTGGTTACATCAGTAGCAGCCCAACAAATCGTGTGCCAGATTATTAATAGATGTATTATCGCTCTTCAGTTTTCAAACTGGGTTTTCCTGTGGGAATTCTTGAGTAACAGTGGGAGAAAAGCATGATCTGAAATTGAGAGTCACAAAGAGCCGTGTGAAATCAGCATTTCTTCCCGATGGGTGGATATTTTGTGTTTCTTCTCCCCCAGGAAAGCCTTGCAGTATAAAGAAAGGATATTCGATCCAAAAAGCAGTAAACATATTTTAAAATTTGGATTCCCACCAAACTATCTCAGCAGGGTGACATTACCACAAGCTAAAGCAAGACCAGAAAGTTGTTTTTGTAAATTCTTGTTTTGGAAGTGGATTCCTCTCCCCACTCACATAGCAGCCCATTGTATTTGGCATAGAATTTTTGAGGAAAAATATCAAAGCTTGTCTTTTTCCTACAGCAATCTGCCATGGAAGTGGGGCTGGACAGTGTCATGCGTGGGGAGCAGGTCATGACCATCTAGGCTGGAGGAGTGCCTTGGATCCCAGTACTGTTTGCTGAGAGAAACAGTTTTTTAATCTGTTCAGGGCAAAGCTTTAAAAATAAACATGAAAAATGAAAGTACTGGATAGCCAAAGGGGATAAAAAAAGAAAGATCAGATCATTCTTCATTTTAGTAGTGTTTGACTCCCACAAAAAAGATAACACACTCTAGTGGGGTTGGAAAAAAAAAAATCACTAACCTGCCGTAGTTCTTGGATATTGTTTCACATCCTTCCCCGTTCAGCGGGCAAATACAGGACAAGCCAATAAACAACCATTATATTCCTTTAAGACCATTCCTGGGTTCAAACTTCTTTGCAATCCTTGAGACCTTTGTTAATTCAGCAGTGGAAAGACTTAATGCTTTGGGGTGGAACAAAAGAAATCCTTTGCATTTTTGCTACCACTACAGAAACTTTGCCTGTGTGGTGTTGCCCTCTGCTGGCACCGGTCTGAGGAGCTTCACCAGCCCCATAGTGGAGCATGCTGGTGAGGGTCATCTCCTTTCGGACGTGTCTTTCAAAGGGAAGGGTCTGAGTGCTCATTCACAGTTGTCTTGATCCACATAGTGCTCGTGGTTTGATTTATTTTGACAATGGAGAATCTTTTATGGACAGGGTTTTGATTTAATACAGCTTTAAAGGGCTTTGATAATCATCCATTTTCCAGTGAATATTCTAAGCATCCATATTCGTCTTCTTATAGGACCTGCCCTTTGAAGGCAGTCGCATTAAACATCATTGTAGTAGTGTATGACATGCTCTGACATAACGAGATCTTTTTGTTCTTTCTTTTTTCCCTAGTGTCACCTGATTCACTATCTGAGACTCAGCCATCACTTGATAGTTCTGAATTACTTGATTTATACCTTTGACAAGCTGAAGTATGTCTCGGACAACAACGTTAACATCACGGATGCCGTTTTTGACGGTGTGGAAGTCAGAGTGTTTGAACCTCCTGCGAAGGGAGATGAAAGGCTCAAGCGCAGCGTTATTTACATCCATGGAGGGGGCTGGGCCTTGGCCAGTGCAAGTATGTGTCTGCCGGTAATTAAAGAGGATTCTGGTCTGGTTTTCTCCTAGCAGGAGAAGCCAAAAGCTGGTTTTCCTGCCAGGGATGACAATTTTGCTAAGACGTACCTGAATTCAGTAGTAACTGTCTGCAGTTTGGTAGATCAGCTCTAAGGAGGGAGAGGGCAAAATATGATGAACACACAGCAAAAATGCATATCTTACCTGCACATGAGCTGTAAAAGGACCAAACGGTTAATTTTGTTACATCGTGAGAGGACAAAATCGCTTATTGTTTAAATTCTTGGGATGCCTGGATGGGCTGTTTGGACCAGTGCCCCGCATTCTATGGTCATGTGTAAAGGTTGAGCCTTGGTAACCAGGATCCCGTGACTATGTGTAAGAGTTTTGCCCCATTTTCAGACAATAATTAGCAGAAGAGTGAGCTGAACAACACTGCATGTAACAGCATTGCTTGGCTCTTAAATAACATGTACTTGGAATAGGTGCTGCCAATCACAGACAATGGGCAGCGTGATGAAGGAAACAGGTAGCGATGGGTTCCCGTCCCGTGGTCTGGCCCCCTCCCCCTCGGGGACCTTTGCCACTACTAACAGAAATTACCTTGAAAATTCATGCTATTTACTGCAGTTACCTTGGAAGCCACAAACCTGATCAGAGAAAATAAAGTACAGCTATAGCCGACAACAAGCTAAGCACTGATCCTTCCACATCATACAGAGGAGACAAGCCTCAGGAGGAGAAAGTGCGTGCAGTTCTCATGGCTTCTCCAAGATCCAGATCCGATAGGAATCTTCCCCCTTTTCCTTTCCCATTGCTCCTGTGACATCATGAAGTCCGTACAGCCTTGATGCAGGAAAAGAACATTAATGGGGTTTTCCAAAATGAACAAAGTGCCAAACCAATGACTATATTGATCACATTTGGACTACGAATGCATCAGATCATGATTGAAGTGAGATTTAGGTTCCTAAATAACTTAAAATCTGTCCTTCATGTACCTTTGTAAATCCCAGTCTCTTTGTCCTATAGCAGTTTAAAATCTTGCTCCTTTCTGCAGAGGGATTGGCCTTTGGGATGGGTTTCCTTAGGCCTGCCTAAGGGATGTTTGTTAGCGTCCTACCCACCTCATTTGTTCTGTAACAGTTTGCATATGACTCTTGTTGTGCAAAGTTTATATTAAATTAACCACACTTTGTTTGGATGACTGGAACTCAGCTCTGTCAGATGCTATCCTCGAGTCCAGGATGCAGAAGTTAATGGAACAAATGTTACAGCTAAATATTAAATTCTAAGACTAGATACTTCAGAAAACACTTAGTGTCTTAGTATATTTTATAGTACCGGGAACCAACGATTAAGTAACTGGAAAGGAATACAATGAAAGAAAATCAGCCCACTGATAAATAGGAGAGCTGTGATTAATCCTCCCTTAAATGAGTAGTTCAGTTGACGTTAATAGGGCAACTCATTTGAATTAAAGCAATGCAAGGTAGAATAAAATGAAAAACAAGAAGTGACTCACACAGTGATAACTTGTCTCTGGATGCTCATGCCCCCAAGCCACTGGGTACCTTAAATTTTGCCCAACCGAGAGAATTGTGATAGGTGGATGAAATAACATGCCCCAAGTCACCAAGAAACAGATGAGAAAGAGAACATTAGACTGCACGACTTCTCAAGGCATGAATTATGTTCCTTCTGCTGCAGTATGTATTTGGCACTTTGTTGCAAGCTGATCTCATTTACTTTGCTGGTATTTGCATCATGTCTTTCTGTTTTCTGAGAAGGCTTAAGTACCACTTTGCGACTATTGACCTAAATGGACTTGTTTGTCCCTAACACCATGTCCTTTCGTTCCAGGAACAAGCCTTTATAACAACCTCTGCAGAATCACGGCTGAATCTCTCAATGCTGTAGTTGTCTCAGTTGAGTGAGTAATCTAAAACTGATCAAGTAATTTTAAGGAATTAGAAATACGTAACATTGTTCTTTTAGCTTTTCCCTTGTTACTGGCTTGCATATAAGGGCTTCAACTCGCACAGTAATTCTCTATACTGGTCAGATATTTTTATCGTTTTTCAATTACAATGGTATCAAAAATTCATTTGGGTTTCTAATTATTTCAGAGGTCATTTTAGAAGGCAGAAATGTGGGAGAAGAAAGTAGTACTAAATGCAGCTGGACAAATACTAAAAAGCAAATGTTAGTGCATCTTGCACCTACCTGTAAGAAGCGCAGCTAAAAGCTGAGATCACTCAAGTGCCAAGTTATGATTCTGTGAACACCTGTGAACTTTCTAAACAATCAAAACAAATAAAACACACACATTTGGATGTGATATAGACCTGAAGGGAGGGATGAACTACATCTCTGTGCCTTCTCATGTAGCAAGAGGGACTTTTCCCGTCCTCAGAGGCCACTCCTACTGCTGCAAGGTGTATTTTTAATATATATATTTAAAATAATGTGTATATATATACATATATGATATTAAAATACATATGTTAAAACACCCTCAAGTCTGTCTATAAATCACAGTTTCTAAGTCATATCGAGCAAGGATCTGCAACATAAAATTTACCACATTTTACCCCTGCTCATTAACCAGAATCTACTGCGGAGTCTGGCACTTCCCTGCTGCTCTCTCACTGTTCCATTTAAGCCAGAGGACTGCCAGGGTGCCAGACAACAGAGAAGCAGGGCTTCTTTTTTAACTCACTGCACAATTCCAAGGTAAACAAACCTCTTAACCAGCTAACTACATTACCTGGATGACTCCGACTTGATTTGTGCTTTTCCCATCCATACTGTCAACTTCAATATCTTCTATTGCAAACCCAATCAGCTGATGTGACTACTCAAGTTTCCCACCTTCAGTTGATTACATTCCAAGCTCTGGGATCTAATTGCAGCTTAATTACATGGAGCTGATGTTAGTCATTCAATACAGTGTACTTTAAAGGGTCACTTTTCTTTTTACCTTTGTTTATTAGTACAAACAATGAAAAATAAAATGCAGCTGTTGGTTATTCCAGACAAGCAGCAATCACAGTATTGAGAAGTTCCTTATTATTCCTTTTCTGTTTTCTGGAGGTATAATTCTGCCTGTTTCTCTGAGTTACTGTTTACCTCTTCTCCTTAGCCATTATATATTTCAGTCAAGGCGTTTGTACTCAATTAGTGAAGACTAATTAGATTTCTCATTGGTTTAATTGCACATCTTGCTTTCATGATACATGCACAGTCTGTTACCCAGTTTTGCAAGGAGTTCCCAAAGGACTCTCTCGTATTCCTTTGTGGTTGGTGCAATATATAGATTGGCTTTTGAAAGCAGTCAGGTTAGGAGTTTGAAACACTTTTCATGTAACCTAAGTTTAAAATCTATTCTGCATATGAAACTTTTTTCAGCTTAGATTCTAAAGAAAATGTTTTGACTCAGAAAACTGGATTTTGTTTTGCTCGGCTCTCCTGGGAATATGTAAAATCTGTTGATGGAAAAGCTACAAACAGAAGATGCGCTTTGCACCATAAGGCCTAGTAACAACTCTTAGATTTCAAATTATTCAGTCAATATGAACAGACTTCTCTTGCACTGTTATTTAGAAACTGTGAAGATCTCATGTCTGAGACTCAGCTGCTGATTGTTCCTGGGCAGACTCTTTGCTCTCTGTGCCTCAGTCTCTCCACCTGCACAACGGGGATATTCCTGCTCCACTCCTCGATAAAGCAATTACTGAATCTGTTGCACTGGAGCAAATTGCTGTTCACTTCTTGGCTATTGTTTGTTTCATGGCACAGAGCTATAACAAGGTTCATTCTCTCCTGAGCATAGGTAAAAATTCGGGAAGCAGAACTGCTGAGGTGTTTGGCTCAGCAGAATCTGTTGGGTGTATGTGACTTAGTCTCCGTGGTACTGGTTAAGGTGGGGATTTGGATCAAAACCAGCCTGACTGTAATGACTTCCTTGCCAAGGCTGTTTTAAATACTCTCGTTTTTATAACATATGATGAAATCCTCTATTGGGAAAATGCTGCACAATTTTGTAGTATCTTGGTATTATTCAATCTAGTAGGTTCATATTAATCTTTCAGAATTAGAGCATTAATTATAAAATTAAGTCTTACGTAAGTATTACACACCTGATATTTTTCCCGTAATATTTATCCTAATGAAATAGTTATTTGCCATTAAGGAATACCTGATATCACCTGTTAATCCTGAAACAGAGGTACACTGATGGTAATAATTGTCTCTGATCTCTCTTCTTCGTAGATACAGGCTGGTACCAGAAGTGTGCTTCCCCGAGCAGTTCTATGATGCTCTTCGTGCTACTAAGCATTTTTTGCAGCCTGATGTCTTAGCCAAGTATTCAGTTGACCCAAGTCGAATTGCCATTTCTGGTGATAGCGCAGGAGGAAATCTGGCAGCTGCCGTGTGTCAGCAGGTAACATCCGATGTCCGTTATGTATTACACTACGACAACCCCTAATTCAGCGGTGCATAGAGGTTGACAGGTACTTTGTGCTGTGTACTCACAAGGTGATGCGCCAGCCCTGAAGACAGAATGGTACAAAGTCAGCATCTAGTCACCTGACAAGATGAGTCAATCACAATACAAATCACAGCATGAGTTGTTAAGGGCCAGATTTTAAGGTAGCTAAATGACATTTTTTACCCCTTTTGCTGGTGAATTCTTTATTTTTCTAACTAGGTACATGCGTAATTTATCAATTTAGCTTCCTATTTTTAGGTGCTTGTCTATGGAAATATGTTTTTATTTCTTTCAAATACAAATGAAGGACAAAAAAATACAATAAAGTAAGCTTAATTCTGTTAAATTGTCTTCCTGTAGCATTTTGCCATTTTAAGGAGATTTCTTTTGTGTATCTGCAGTTTAAATGTAATCTCAATTTAACCTAGTAAAGATTTTAAAGGCAGCCTGGGGCAAGTCATGGTATTTTTCATGGTTGAGTGAAATATTTTTATGAGCTTTTTCGTATTGCCGTAACTATTGGTGATAAGAAAGCAGATACCATGTCCAGACAACTAATTATCATGACAACCTTGCAATATTGAATTAGGGTGAAAAAATTAATAGGAGACAATTACATTAAAAGTTTCAATACTGAGGACTGATAAACATGATAGTACCATGTTTTTGTAAAAGCATTCCTAATTCGTTTTCTGGATGCATAATTCTTTTTAAACAAGATGGGATATGACAGGGAATTGTGTATCTCATGTAGAAGAAGGAAAACAAGGGTTTTCCGATTCTTCCAGTAAAAGATTTAGGAGGTACCAAACGAAGACAGGTAGGCTCAGATCAAATGCAGATGGCAGGGTCAACTCAGGCACAGAGGTGCCTCTGCACGCGGTGAGCCTTTGCTAGAGAAAACTCTGGATGCCAACAGTTTGCATATGCTGAAAAAACAGATAGATAAATTCATGGGAGAAAAATCCATTATAAGCTGTTAAAAGCAAGAATAGGTCCTTTGATTCAGGAAGTCCTTCAGTTGCCCGTTGTTAAACTGGGCACTGTGTTAGAGAAATGCCACTTGACACTTTTTTTTTCTTCTTACTCCTTTCAATAAACTTCTGCCACTGATTGCTGTTGGAGAACAGGATGCTGGGTCTGCCTGAATGGCCATCCTTACAAGAAGAAAAACATCAGGCTGCTAATATATCAGACAAAAGAGCAGCATTATCTGCGTAAGAGCAGAACTCAGCCTAAAAATTGTCAAATGAATGGTTGCTCGTATGAAGTTCTAGGTTGATACTGTAATGTTTATTTTCTTTATAATCCCAGTTCTATCCTGTATTCTTCTCACAGCTTAGCAAAGATGAGCATCTGACCATCAGACCGAAACTGCAGGCCTTAATTTATCCAGTCCTTCAGGCATTTGACTTCAATACACCTTCTTACCAGCAGAACATGAATATGCCTGTTCTTCCTCGTTATGTCATGATCAGCTATTGGATAGACTATTTCAATGGTAATTATGACTTGGCTCACTCACTTCTGATTAACAACCACACTGCTCTTGACGTTGGTCAAGCTCTCTCCTTCAGAGGACGTCTGAACTGGACATCTCTACTGCCTTCATCTTTCAAAAAGAACTACAAGCCTGTAATACAAACCACAGGCAAGGCTGAAATCATCCAGCAGATACCAGCACTGCTGGACGTACGAGCAGTCCCACTCCTTGCAGAAAATGAAACTCTTCAGCTGCAGCCAAAGACATACATCCTGACCTGTGAGAACGACGTCCTGCGAGATGATGGGGTGATGTACGCCAAGCGGTTGGAGAACGCCGGCGTGGAAGTCACGCTCGATCACTTCGATGACTGCTTCCATGGCTGTATGATATTCACCGTCTGGCCTACTGATTTCTCTGCCGGCGTTCAGACCAGGAACAGCTATATAAAATGGCTGGATGAAAACCTCTGAAGAGTCTCGCTAGGAGAGGCAGGGTGCACAACTCTGGTGTCTGTTCTTGCTAAGTGCAAACGGTGAAAAAGTGCACTTTTCCAGATTCTGACTTCACCCATTCAGCTGCAGCTGCTGGGGGTTACAAACCACTCACTGCAGCTCTGGCCTTGCCCAGCAAAGCGTTTTGAGAAATACTTTTTCAAACTTTGATTTTTTTTTTCCCCTTCTTTCAGGTAATAGTTGCCAAACATAAACAAAAGTTGAGCAGGGAGATCAGCATTCCTGTAGCATTCTTAACTGGCTGCAAGCCTCAAGCTTTGGCTCTTAATTAGGTACAAAGGCCGCAATTTTCAAATGATGTGAAGTAAAGCCAAACACCTACATCTACATCTGGATATGTAAAAGTGGGAGCGAGTTTTCAACAGTGAGCACCTGAAGTCACAGGAAGTGTGAGTACTCTGATCTTTGACAGCAGAGCCATGCATTGGAATGTCAAGCATGGATTTAGGTGTTGGCTTTTAGGCACATAGACAAATGGCTCGTTTAAATTAAAAAAACAACAAAAACCAAAAAGCTCTTCGAGGGAGTTAAGATGATGCTAGACAAGTCTTTTAGCCAAACATGTAATTCAGCTTTGGAATTTGGTCTTTACTGCCTTTTAATAATTTATATTTTATAAAAGCACAGGATTAAATGTATTTTCAATGGAAAGTATTATAGCATCCATACAAATATGTTGTATAAAATATTGTGTGTAGCAGCAGAGTCCAGGTTGCGTGTGTGAGTGAACTTCAAAGCTGACTACTTATTTGGCTAAAGAATGTGACTTCATCTGTGTTTAAAGCCTCAGTCATAAGACCTCCTTACAGAAAATGCTGAGCTTACTAAAAATGATCTGCTGTGTGGTTTGCACTAATGTTTGTAATTAATAGTAGAAGTGTTCATTCATTGACTTTTCCTTTGTGTTTGTAGTGTTTATTATATTTCATGCTTCCTGGAAGGAGGGAAGCAAGCAAACAGACACAAGCTCTAACCTGTACGGAGGATTTAAATCTGAGTTTTGCAGCTGAACTTTGTCTTGTAGACTGACCCAAAACACTAGGTAAGGTGATCTCACTATGGTGCAACAAATCTGTGCAGTTTGAGCCAGTCTGTAAAATTCAGGCAGGACAGGGAAGTGAAACCACTTGTGACAGCAAATGTTGTCCAGGATGCTTATGGCTTGCAGAAATGAAGGTTGTGTCAAAAGCCTGGCGTTTCTAGGCAGAGAGGAGAGAATGGCTCACCCGTGACTAAACCAGTGGATTAAATTCATCCTCAGCTTTACCACAGACTTCCTGTGGGACCCCAGGAGAACAACGTAATCTCCTTATGCCTCACATTCTTTTTCTGCAAGAGACGCAGTACTAATTTCCTACCTCACAAAGGAGCTGTGAAGCTGAATTCACGGGTGCTGGTGAAGCACTCGGATGTGACGGTGACTGGCAGGCACTGAACAGCTCCCATAGCTTTGACTTTCCATCCTTCTCTAACAGCTGGCTGCAAGCAGCCTGCCCCGTGACGGGTGGTGCTGCTGGGCTGCAGGTCCCCCTGGGCACTCAGCTCGTCTCTATCCTGGCTCCTGTCAAAATACCAGAAGGTGAGGCTTCTTGGCCATTGGGAGATCATGACAAAGGCAGTTTCATTAGAGCATTTCTTATAGCAGGATTCTGAAAAGGTCTTTTAAAAGAACCCCAAAAAAGTACCGGTAGATCAAACTGCCTACCGTCATTTAAAACATATGCAGACCAGTCCACTTTCACTAGCATTTAAATAAGAGAATGGCTTTGCTGAATCATCGTTTCCTAGAAACATCAGGTTGTTAATGTGGTTGTATGTATTAAGAAACGCCATTAATGAGACAAGGCCTCGATGCAGGCTCAGTCATGCAGGCTGAAACTCATTTCTGGGCACAGGTTCACACGGAGGTCACAAGCCAAAGCTTTTTCAACAGTGGCTCAGATTCTTCTTTGATTTAGATCATTACAAAGATTTGGTGGAATTAGAGCAGCCGAGTGACAGTCATCTGAATCAGAATAAATTTCGGTTGAGATATCCAATTTACACTGAAAAAGAATTCATCCTTTTTTTCTGGATTTAAACCCTCTTTCCTCCTTTCCCCCCATAAACACAACTTCAGTAGATAGAATTTACACATAGAAGAGCAACCAAAGTCATGTCCATTCTAAAGACAAGAAGGGTCTGCTCCAGGGTCCTTGCCACTGTTTCAAGACAGCTCCGTTTACTTGGCTTTAGACCACGACTTACAGAGTCAAAAGATGTTGTTACACTGAGTTTTAACAACAGGTTTCTTCCAGGCTTTCTCACTTAAAGAGTAAATGCATGTCAGAAAAGATGTGATTTATATCCCCCCCATTGTCATTAAAAGATAGTAGTAACTATAGTACTGGAAAAAATGTGGTTAATATTCCTATAAATTGTATAATAATTAAGTTTGCCTGAGAGCTGTCTGCAAAGCTGTAGATTGGCATTTGTTTATAGCTAAGTTATAAATATCTGCTATGAAGCTATAATATAATTGCTGCTGGTTTTTTTTAACTGAAATGGAGAGCTGGAATATATATTAATGGAGTCGGCTGTAAATTTCCTTCATGCACTGAAGCACATTAGAGTCTTGGCACAGGAAATGGAAGTAAGTATATAACTGAATTGAATGTGTTTACTAAGTCATCACCAGCTTGATGCGACATCCAAAATCACAGCACAACTTGGATGCAGTGTTACAGTATAAACTGGTTCTGTCAAAATACCTCCACTACTTTTCTCTCGCAGCTACGTGGTTTAAGTACGTGATAGCTGCAAAGGTACTACATGATGGATCCTGTAACATATAAGAAGGGGTCTGAGTTCCAGCTATAAAAAGACCTTTTAGTGTGTAGCTGTACCAGACACTTGATTAAAATTCAGTGTAAACCTTGAAGTGTTAGTCCAAACTCAGCTTCCCTCTTACTTTGCTTTGTTGTTCTTTGCACGCAGACGCCGTGCCCGAAGTTTGGTGCTTGGGGTTGTTTCCAGCTGAGCTGCTGCAAGCTCCTGGAACTCAGCTGAGAGCTCCACCGGAGCCGGCAGACATAGTTACAGAATGCCGATGCCTGCTAGAAAGAGATTACTATTAATGTAAGTTACAACACCTCCATTTGTTCGTGGGATTAGTCCTACATCTGCTGAAGTGTTTCCTCGGGCACACCTAGCACCTTCGTTCCTTGGTTACTTCACAGAGCAGCTTAAGGCACTTTGCACATTGTAGGTAGTCTTCTACAAGAAGAGAGTCAATACATTTGTCGACTTTTCTTTAAATCAACAAGTGTGGCTAACTACTTTTTGAAGATTTTTTTCTTCCCCACTCCTACAATTAGACTTTACCCATTGCAAGAATATCTTGTTCCTGATGGCCATCAAAGCATTCAAACATAAGCTTTTTAAAAAAACCCTCATGTAACAGAACCTGGAGTCATTAGTATCCTACTTTCATAGACCTGGAAACTATATTAGCAGGTCCCCAGTATTTTGGCCAATATTTGCAGGAATAAATGGAGGTTTTGTCTCCTTAGCTTCAGACCTCTTAAAGGATAGGTGTTCAGCATTTCTGAAAACCCAGACCTCTTTAAAGATGTTCCGTGGTGCATTAAAATCACAAATAAGTTGAATTTCCTAACCGTCGTCTAAGTAATTCCAAAATTGCATCCCTAGCCAAAGCAGAAAGGCCATTGTGGGTTTTAAGCCCTACAAAGTAAAAAGAATGGCTTTATCTTAACAACATTATTTTGTAGTGTTTGGGCGTCTCTCTATTTTTTTAATCTCTTACCAAACTTTATTAGAAACTTTTTCAAATAAAGCATTAGAAGTAGGTTAACCTTTTAAGCTGCTATGATCTGTAACAATGTTGTTAAACAAAACCATCTGGTTTGATGTTCTCTTATTTATGATGTTCAAAACCCTAAAGTACAACGTATTTGATGTCAGTGCATCCGGTATCTTATGCATGACCATTTTTTTTTCTTTCCCAGTGCAGGGGAAAGATCTTGTAAGATCTAATGAGCAAATGTGATTGAGATGTACTATCAAAATGAACAAATAAATGAAGTGAAATACATCTGTGATTTTTTTTTTCCCCCAGGACCACTGACTTACAACATTTCCAATTTGAGTTTTCACTTAGCAGAGGTCAGTGAAACAAAACGGGAGACCTCAGAGTTGCTGAAAAAATGCTGAACCAAAGCCAAGGCGATTGTTTTCAAGGCAGGAAACTCTGTCTGTCTGTCTGTGGGCTGCGAGGGTGACTTCCTCTTACTTCACTTCTGCCAAATGAGTAATGGTGGCCACATCTGCTGGTGCTGAAGGGTGGACAATACCTGTGCTCTTGCTGCGGTTCTCTTTCAAGATAGATGGTGGAGCTTGTGTTTTCCATTCTGATGTGTAATGACATTTTTATATGCTTATGTATATGTTTGAAATCTGGTTTAGCCAGTGTAAGTCCTCATTCCATTTTCATTCCTATTTGCCTGTTCTCCGTTTTCTTCCCCTGCTCTCATTTATTAATGGTCATA
This sequence comes from Bucorvus abyssinicus, assembly GCA_009769605.1. Taxonomy (NCBI): domain Eukaryota; kingdom Metazoa; phylum Chordata; class Aves; order Bucerotiformes; family Bucorvidae; genus Bucorvus; species Bucorvus abyssinicus. The sequence continues at coordinate 5,666,027 of CM020035.1, read as the reverse complement.
GCAGCATTTCTTTCAAAATATCCTAATGTGGGGGTTTGCCATTTTGTCCAGCAGGGTCCTGTGACTTTCACAGAATATAAAGCTTCCCTCCTGCTGAAAAAAGTGCTGGGGAAAAAAGCTTCAAAGGACTTAAAAGCCTATTTTTAAGTCAGCAGGAGCCATACTCCTGCTTGCATTAAATTGAATGCATTAAAAACAGGCTGGGCCTCATAGAACATTTGTTTCCAGGCATGTAAAATATCTGACTGTGCAGGGCTTGGCGAGGCCAGGGCAGTGCCTCCCAGAGCCAGCTGCAGCCATGCACGTCGTCCCGTGCCAGATGCTGCTGCAGGAGGATGCACAGCCAGCACCTGCTGAAGGACTTGCTGCCGTCTCTGCTGTGCTTCCACAGGCACTGGGCCACAAAGCATCTGGCACAAAACCTCAACAGCACCTTCAAATGGCACGAGATGAGTATGTGAGGCATCTGAATTCAAGCATTGATCTGCCATAGATGCACTTTTTTTTCAGGGCTATGGTGCTGCCGAGTACCAGACACCCATGCAGGGCTGGCTGACACGTCACAACTCACGGGAGAGACAAGCTTGGAGGCTGAGCCTGGTGCCAGGTGCACCTCTGTGCTGGATGCCTCAATGGTGACGGAGCTGTATTTCCCTGTTCCCACCTCCTACCCTCAACTGTGGGACGGGAGCAGCAGCAGGTGCATGGTGGGCTGCGATCCCAGTGTCCCTCGACTTCCTGCCAGGCAGTCTCGTGCCTCTGCATCCAGAAATCCCACCCTTTGCCCTCATCCCTCCTGGCTGGGTGCTGCTCCTTGCCTCATGCTTAGAAAACTCTCTGGAGCTGGGCTACATTTTATTGTGTTCATCCCCAGGGGAGGCACATTTTCTCCTTGCTCTTAATTCCATTTTTTCTGGCACTCATCTTTCTTTTATAAATGTTGTTTAAATAGTTGGCAGCACATCATTAATATAAGAGTAAGTTTCACAATGATTTTCTGCAGCATTTTAAAGCATTTAGCAACCATTCAACAGGAAGACAGGCAAAAGAAAACAAAAACCCACCAATGGCTCCTTTAAAACCATTTTTACAGAAATCAGATTTTAAATAACTCTTTCTGACTTTGTATAAGCAAGAGAACACTAAATATTTCCATCACAGCCACTTGTTCTTTTCTGAAGCAGGATCTCTACAAACCACAGCACTTCATAAGACAGTATAGGGGTATAGGAGAGGCAGAGTTAGAGAATGTATTTTATATTAAGAGATTTAAAACAGCAATAAGAATTGATGTTACAGGAAACTACCTCTCCCACAAGCACTGCCCATATCAGGACAGGCGCAGTACGCCATTGGGATGTGGGATTCAGGCTACGATGGAGGAATACAAAATGGGATTTTTTACTGTTAACCTACTAAGTTCATTGCAATCAAATTTTAGTCTGAGGTTTTTAAATAAAATACAACCATTAAACTACAGCCAGCAGAGGGAGCGTTGGAAACAAAGACTGGTTTGAAAAGGCCCAGCACTATAAAACCGAAAGCGTTATTGCAGGAACAGCACCGACACTTTCGTGACAACCCAGCCCCTGACTTGTGAACTCACGCACGGACAAGGCATAAAACTCACGCTAATGGGAAAGGACTCGGATTTTGTGCGAAGAAAACCGCTGCCTCGGAGCCATCCCTCAGCATGAATCACTCGCAGCCCTTGGCGGGCCGTGGGAGTTTGTTCCAGGCGCTCTGGCTGCCCTGAGCCCAGGTTCTGCGGACCCACTGGGCTGCGTGCGGGTATTCCGGTTGTGCTGCAGACGCCTGCGTGCAGAAGCGAAAGGGTGAGGGAGGGCTGCGAGGGGAATTCTGCCTCGCTGTGCCGAGGGCACGGCTACGTGGTCACGGAGGGCTGTTTCAGGACTATCTCCCTTGCCCTCATATACATCTGGCTTTGTCAGTGAGGGATGCACGAAGGCATAGCAGCATCTCCAGAAACCTCTGGAGAGCTGTGAGTGCCCCTGGAAAAGGTGGTCTTTCATCCCCGAGGGTAACACCTGGAGAAGAGGGGCTATTTCTGCCCTTGTGCCAGGGCATTTCTGCTCTTTTAATGGTGCATAAGGCAGCTCGCTGTAGGAAAAAAGTGATTTTTACAAGCCTTGTGCACTCTGCTCCTGATGCTGGGAGGAGGAGAGGGCCGTTGTGAGAGCCCCCCTGGGAAAACGGCCCCGACGCTCTGCTGTGGGGCCCATGGGAGCCACAGTGCTGCCTGGCACAGCCAGCAGCTGAGCCTTGGGTTATTTTAGCTATCAGATGAGTTACCTTTGACGTTTTTCACCACCCGGCCACGCGCACAGACTCCGCACTGTGTTAAGTGCCGTCGCATCGTCTGCTCCAGCGCTTTCATCCCTGCGACACGAATGTCCCAGGGGTTGTGAAACACTGCGAAGTAAGAACGGTGCAGCAAAGCCGCAGCATACACTTCGTATGACTGTATCTACTTGTGAGGGGTTTTTCCATGCCCACAAAGATCCCATGCTGGAAAGCATGCAGAGGCAGGAATCAGAGACACCGTCTCACCTCCCTGCCACAGCCGGAGAGGCTGGGTGCGAGGGGTCAGGGGCTGTGCCCAGCGCTGGGGCTCCAAAAACTTCTGCCTTTCCTTTTGCATTCCTGTTTTTCATCTCCATTTCCTCTGCGAAGTGCGACAGAGCTTAACAGACTGAGGGAATGTCATACCATTGCATTTCAAATCCTGCTTTTGATAGTCTGTGCGGATGTTCAAGGGAGGGAGGATGCTCTTTGGTGTTTTACATCATTGCAGTGCACTGGAGGCACAGCCTAAGCCCGGCTTTGAGCACAAAGAGCCAGCTGCTTAGTTCGGGTCCTGTACAATCTGCTCCGATTCCAGGTGATTAATCACAGAGCACATCATGGATTTGTATTTGATGTTAAACCCCAGAGCGGTTAATATACAGCCAAGGCGTCTTGTGTGTAAAGACTCTCTTTGGACACAGACGTAGACTTCACTGGGTGTCATCCAACTCCTCCGTAGAATTATGGAAATGAAAGACAGGGCTACGAGTCTGAAAATGGCCTGTGGAATCGTACGGTTCACCATGAGCAATACAGTGAAGCTGGTGAAACAGAAGCTTTTAGCCTGAGCCAATGTATATTGTTAAGCATGCTCTAAGGAACTGCTTATTATAGGTTATATTCCTCTATGTATTTATACACATTTATATGCATCTATCTGTGGCAGTAGTACAAACCTAGAGACACTTCGTTAGAGACTATAGTCTGACCCTAGGTTTGTATCGGTCCTTTTAGTCAGACTAAAATGATGCTATTGGTGTGAAGTTGGGCTCAGGCCTTCTGTTTTGATGAGTGTAATCATCTTGATTTCTTGAGCTGGTGACCTTCTCACCTGACTGAGGTTCCAAGCGAGTGTCTGAGTTTAAGCAAGCTCTAAAAAGGTCTGCTAACCTGTCACCTTGAGGCAGATGCACGTGCTTACTTACATCAGCCACTATCCCAACTCTTCAGACCTTCACTTCAAAATGTAAACCTAAACCAATTTTAACCTACTTTTAAGTGTCATTTTGAAATGCAACTTTATCCTGAGTAGAGTTTATTCTTACCATGACACCTCTCCTGCACATGCCCAGAACAGTATCTCCTGAGCTGTGAAAAGTCGTTTACCGTTTGCATATTAACCCAGCAGAACCAACACAGCTGGGTGCTCTTCCTCCTAAAACTTCCTCAACAGACTTGTTTACTAACCTGTAATCAGTTAAGGGCAGCAGGGTTAACTCAGAACCTCTTTGTTTTTGGCAACAGAAGTCACCAAACTTTACTTGCAGGCGTCCAAGCAACTCAGCTTGACCCAGTTTTAGTTTCCAGAGCTGGAGCTGGGAGCAAACCCAGCTATCTCTCAACTTCCAAATCAATCAGGGCACAGAAATCATTAAAAGCGAGTATGCGCCAGAATCCATAATGAAATTTTGCTGTCACTTATTTTCCAGATGAAAAACAAGTTAAAGCAGAAGGTGCTTTTCCTGTTAATATCTCATCCTTAAGCAGCATCTCAGCAGCCAGGGGATCTTTGCTGCGTGGGAAGTAGACATTTGAGGGGGAGGTTTAAAAAGCAACAAAACCAGCAAGGGCGGGAGATCAGCTGGGCTGAACGGTTGTGCCTCCACTAGCCCTGGTGGCATCAGCTCTCCCATGGGCAGAGCCAGCACTCAGTGGGGCAGGGCTGGCTGTTGGCTCCAAGGTAGAGCTGTGGGGAATTCCACTGCTTATGTCACTTCTCCGTTCTCTCCTGAACTGCGCCTGGGCGTGCGCCAGCTCTTCATAAACAGTGAGGCAAAACAATGAGGGCGTTTACTCATTTCGGCTTACAGGAAGGGATTGTGAATTGAATCAAAGCAGCTAGTTTGCAGCCTGGGGAGCCCCTCTTCTGCTCCCGAATGGAGCCAGAGCAGCCCAAGGCCAGGATCCATGACTAGCCTGGCGCCCAGCCGCATGCGTTTCACTTAAACTATATGATTCCTATAGCCTGCCTGTGCAAGGCATCGCACAGTTCACCAGTGTCAGCAGTGTTTACTCAGGTAAGGGCTTTAGTAGACAAACACACCATCATGAGCTGGCACTTGGCACTAACTGAGCAGGTTTGCTATTTTCTTCCTTGTCAATGTCCTGACAAGACCCAAGCTGCTGCAGGCTTGGGAGCTTGGGGAGTCCTCTGAAAATATTACACTCCTCACAGCAGCTGAGGAGACAGCTATTTAGAATCATAGAATGGTCTGGGTTGGAAGGGACCTTAAAGATCATCTAGTTCCCACGCCCTGCATGGGCAGGGACACCTGCCACTAGACCAGGTTGCTCAAAGTCCTGTCCAACCTGGCCTTGAACGCTGCCAGGGATGGGGCATCCACAACTTCCCATCTTTCCTGTCAGCCCCCTTTAGGTATTGGAAGGCTGAATAAGATCTCCCTGGAGCCTTCTCTTCTTCAGGCTAAACAATCTTGAATCTCTCAGCCTGACCACTTAGGGGGGGTGCTCCAGCCCCTTGATCATCTTCATGGCCCTCCACAACTTAGTAAGGAAGAAATTAGATGACTCCCATATTGGCGTTTTAGGACCTTAACTACAGTCTGCTGCAGCCAGCAGAGACTGATGTTGATCTAAGGAGCTCTGGGCCCCTGGCTGATGGGAGGGGGAGCCCCAAGACCCCAGCAGTGGGTTGCTGCTGTCCCACCATACACTGTGAGCACCCAGCATCTCTTGAGCTTTGTCACAGTGAGGTTTGAACGGGGATACAACTAACTCAGATTATAAAACTTTTGCCCACGTATTTATAGTTTCTTCATCTAATGTGCTGGTGAGGGAACCTCTGACACCAGAGCAAGGAGAGCAGTAACTGGGACAAACAAACAGCATAAGAGGGATTTTGCTGTGCTCTTTTAAACAGGCAAATTGCAACACAGGCAGGTAAGGTCAAAACCTGCAGACTTGGTGCTTTCCGCAAGACTAATAAATTAATCAGCCGAGGAAAGAAGAACATGGGACTGCTGTCCCTTATCTGCTCTGCCCCACCACTCGGCTTCCTGTTCCCTGAAATGTTTGTAAAGAAATGAGCCAATGTGTTTGCGAGAGTGCTTCAAATATTAAACAAGTCTGCCAATAAGGAAGGAGGTTGGCTGAAACCCCTGCCTGTTCTGGCTCAGCCTGAGCTGCCCTGCCCTCCTGGAGCGGCTGCAAACGAGAGGTCAGCATCCCTCTTACAAAGCCATTAGAAAGAAATCTTGGGCAATATTAGGAACCAGTGAAGTCAGGATAATTTTGCTCTTTAGCAAAACCTTGCTTGAAGTGTCCAGATTTCACCGGCCAAAACCAAATCCCTCACAATTAAGAAATCGAGTACTTTTACATGCTTTGAAGTATCTGAGGTATCTGAAGTTTCATCTGCTCTGAGCATGGAAAGTTTATTTTATGTTTTCTCTCTGAACCATCTTGAGCAATAATCATTAAGTGAAAAAAGTCCAGCTGGGCAAAGTTGCCTGGTTTTATACCCTCTTTTACAGACCTTATCAGGACTAACGAGAAGGGGTGAAATGCTGCAATCAACCAACCCTGAGCCAGAGATACCACCACTCCTGACACTACCATTCCTAACAACCCTGTTCTTCCACTTCCTGCCTGCAGTTTCAGGGTTTATTATTGCTGGGGTTTAATGTGTCCGGGATTTACCAGGTCCGTGTGCAGGGCTGGGAGGGCAGACCCTGGCTATTGAAGAAGTACCTTTCTGCAGCCTGATCTGTTTTAACTCTGCAGAGGTGCCAGCCTAGCTGTCTTTCATCACCTAACTGGAGATGCAGATAGGTCACTGCACAGCTTGACTTCTCCAGATCCAACTTTCTTATCCTTTTATTTCTCGTGCATGTACCTCTTCCTGCTTTAGATACTTGTTTTCTGTGGAAACGCCTTCTTGGTGGCAGCCACAGGTACGGAGAAGGTTAAAACCGAGGGCGATACGGATTTCTATGAGGTCTTTGCAATAAAGAGGCAGCAGGTCTCTCTTGCAATGGTGTTCTTCTACCAGAGGTTAAGAGATGTATTTTTAATATGTTTTGAGAGCAATTCATACCACTCTAATATATATTCTCACCATCAAGAAGGCCATGAAGCTCAGCGGAATGCATTGGGCCTTCTTGGATTCTCAGACTCACTGATAAGGCAAGTAACCTGAGTTTGCACAGTTAATACCATTCCAGGGGGTTTGAGCTTTTTTTTTCCCCAAAAAATATTTCACTGGGAAATAACCACAGGAATTCGAGTGCTGTGGTCAACAGTGGTGCGTTTCCTGGCTTTTCAACTTACTGTAACTACAGTCTGTGTGAGAATTCTGTTTTTCTTTGATCATTTATTTTAATTTGGAAATGAAGAGCGAGGGCCATTCGCACTCCCCTTACCTAAGTTTGCTCCTTGGAGGCTGTCACCAGCGTGGCTCCCAAGCCTGGGCTCCCCACTGAGGTGTGTAGGTAGGAAGGATCTGCCCAGATCACCATCACTTCAGCTTCCCCTCTGTACACAATTGAAAACCTCTGTGATTCCCCTCTGTAATCACAACTGAAAACAACTTTGTTTGTACACAATAATTTCAATGGTGCACCAAGCCAAACATTTGTTTATCTAAAAACATTATCTAATGACATTGTCTAGGTATCTGCAAACATTGTGAAGCTTGGATAATATTTGCACTATTCAAGTTCGAGTTCAGACCGTACTCACCAAGAAAAGCCGGGTGAGGTTTTCCAGCATGGTGACACCTTCCTTTTCTTTCCTTACACCATTAGGCATGCAACTTGCTCATTCCAATTATTGTAGCCTTTTGAGAAAAATAAAATCCATATATGAAATCTAATAGCACAGGTAGATCTGCAGGGATTAACAATATGAAGGAGAACATTGTCAAGCATATAATGATATTTTGTGGTATGTTTGCTACAGCTAATGCTTTTAATTGCATTTTCCAGTTTAATTCTAGTAGCCAAAGGCTCAATGCACAAGGCAAATAAAAGACAGGATAATTGGCATGCCCAAGTGCCTCTCTTCAACATAAATCAGGCAGACAGCAAATATGAGTTGAGCAAGGAGATCACTGTGTTGCAGTTTAATTCACTCAAGATTTTGTCAAAATTAATTTTACACTGCAGGATGGAAAAACAGGCCTGGGAAATGCATTGAAAATGTCAGAAGGGACTGGAGCCACAGTATCCTCCTTCTACACTAACTTTTCACACAAGCGTGAGGAAGCTTGTAAGCAGACTGGTCAGGGAGGAGTAGGATCAGATAGAGCCATCTTGCTGGGTGCTCTCCTCCAGTCCTTACCTTTGTCTGATGATGCATTACTTAAAGATTCGTTGGTGATTACAAGTGCAATTTGCAAAAGACTTTTGAAATGCAAGGACCTTCCTACAAACCCAACAGCAGCAACAGATTGCATTATCCATACCCAGCGGGTTTTTATAAGCTGTGAGCCCTGCAAGCCCACACAGAGGTGAACTATCACACCGTTTCAGTTGGCACTACACAGACTTTTGTATGCACACAAGGAGCTGCAAGGTTAACGATTTGGACTGTAGTCCTCTAGGGCTGAGATTATCTTTATGAGCTTAGACAGATACACAAATACATTACCAGAGTTTTGTTTTTAAGTCTGTCAGAGTTGCAAAGTGAAATAAGTAAATAGGTGAGTACTTTTCTTTGAGTTTTAAGGCAAGGTGGAGTTTCTCCTGTTTGATCTACATGTCCAGCCAGAGTAAATAATTTCAAAACTGCTCACGTTCATTAAGCAGAGTAATTCTCTCATCCATCCGAGTCCTGTGTACTTTTTGTTTGAAGACAGAATAAACAGATATTCCTACTTATTAACACTGCTGAGGAGCTTACACAGTTTCTGCGGAGAAAGCCTGATTCTCTAGGGCTTTGCATGGCAGCAGCTGACACGCAGCTGAGCAAATTCCCTGCTAGTGTTATCTGAAATATTTCTATTGACTTTGAGAGAGTTCCACCCCTTTATGCCAGTAAACAGTTGATTCTACTGCATATGCATTATGTTGAGTTCCAAAGATTTGGCAGCTCTTCACCAGTTTTTTTTTTAAGCGTTTTTACTAACTGTAAAGAAAAAATGTCTGTATTTGGTTTCTCCACAGATTATTTGGCCGACTAAGCTAACAAAACACTACAGTGATGCTGTCGATCACCACCAGTTTTGGAAAGCCACACTGTGTTGAGTACAGTATTTCCAGGCTGTAAGCCATGAAACAAGCCTGTTCCTGCGTGGCTTTTGCTATGAGCTGGAATGAGGGCAGGACCACATCCAATGCATGATCCCAAAGACACTCGCACATATTTCAAACCCAAAAATCATCAGCTGTAAAAACAAAACATTTGGGGAAACTCCAATCAGAGAGCAAACTGCCAAAAAAATTATTCTCTGTGTACGTGGAGTTGTTTTTATTCCCTGTTTTGCTCTGCCTGGTCCAGGGCAAGGACAGGTGAGTGCTAGTTCAAGGGAAACAGTGGGAGCAAGCAGCTGAGTGGCAGGACAGTCCCTTTTCAACACCAACAAGCCATTAGCCTGACTTTGCTTTACTGTAAGGTTGCCCTCTAACATTGCACTGCTTGTTCCAATAGTTCCCTCATTGTATTGCTGAAGAACCAGCTCCTGAAGGGTGCGACGATTCTCCCTGGCTCGAGGATAATCCCATTAGCTGGGTGAGTCTCGAAGCAAATAGTGCCTCCGTGTCAGTTCTGTGATTCCCGCAGGCATTGCCTGTGTACCTGGATCTCGCTGTGATGACCTGCCGATGTCTCAGGTGCAGAGGTCTGTAAGCATCTTTACACGCTTGTACGTTTACTTTACGATCTTCAGTTTAGGACAGAGTTACTGTGAGCACTTCTTTGCAGTTAAAAAGGTGGTGTTAGAAGGGAAGAAAGCCAGATGTTCCATGTTTATCCAGTATCAGCGATTTCATAACACTTAGCTTGCAAGTTCTGACTAGATTATTTCAGCTGCCAACGGCACAGCCCAAGCATCAAGCTGTGTTCCCTCTGCTCAGCGTACTTACAACTCTCAACTGAGTTGCAGGAATGTTACATTACCCTAACTAGGAAGAAATGCTTCAAAAATACATATTTTGCCTTTTGAAAACTGGACTTCACCAATAGATAAAACATACCTTAAAAAATGCTCCTTGGGGCACAGAAGTTCCATCTCTGGAAGCATTCAGCTCTGTGCTGATGAACGAGTGAAGCGTGATGCTGACCACCGGCTGACCTTTTTGCTGGTGCTGCCTGTGTCAGGAGAAAGCACGGATCCTTCTGCAGCTGTACAGATTTGGCAACATCGATAGTGTTAGATGAATTAATAGTGTCCTAAGCTGAACACAACCTACAGCCTTGGTAGTTACTTGAGCTAATGCTTCCTGAACCTGATATTTCTGTCCAGAAGATACATATCTTGTCCCTCATCACCCAACACTTACACCCTGCTCACTTTCTCTTACCTTTACAAGAGTTTTGCACTCTACTGTAACTGCTGAATCTCCACCAAAGAGCAGAAATTAGGTAAGAAACTTTGGAAGACAGGTTGGACATTGTGCCTTCTACCTGCAGGAATCTGAGAAAGAGGTGAATATGATAGATTTTGGCAAGAACTGCAATGTCTACAGGTCAGTGTAAATACACATTAAACATACAGCAAGCTCCAGGCTGTCTGAAACAGCAACGTAACCTGACGGGGATTTTGGAGGGCTATGTGCTTACCAAAGAGTGAACTGCATTTGCTTAAAAAATATGTTCTCTAAGTTAAGAAACTTTAATACCAGGTTTCTTATATGCAGAACAGATAACTGCTTCAGCATCAGCAGTACTCCAACTGGGGATGAACATCATCCAGAATACTTAAAGCACAATAAACAAAATTTTGCGAAGGGCACCAAACAGGACTACTGTAGGCTGGTAGGAATTACACAGACTGTGCGTGGGTATTCTGATATATGTATATTTAGAAAGTAGTGTGCATTCATTCATACACCTCCATATATAAGCAGACATGGAGATTTTAAATCTGGAGCAGCACGACATGCAAGTATTAGCTGATTAGTAGAGTTTTTAAGTAAGCTGTTTCTTATGACATCCCCTGCCTGTGCAAAAAAAAAAAGCAGAGGTTTGTCAAGGCATCAATAATTTAGTCTTAAAAGCCAATTCTCACAAAGCGCTCTTCAGGCATGAATTCTTCATAATCCGCCTGTGGGGGAGATGGGTGCTGAGATTTCTTCCACCTGATGGTCCCCTTGAAGACAGGGACACACTGTGGTAGAAAAGCTGAATAATTTGGCTAAAGGCAGAGGAGAAATCCGACAAAGAGCCCAGTGTAGCTCTCAGGAGGTCTGGGCTGGCAGGTTTCTCCCTGGACCACACATCTCCATCAGTTTGATGCAGTTTTCTGCCTACAGCAACACCACAACACAGAAATAGGTGAATAATCAAGCATTGATTAACAAATGTGTACTTGTCAAAGAAAACTAATTTCCAGCCCTAAAAACTGTTACAAGAAGTTCGGAGCTCAAAAAAACCCAAAAGCTAGGGAAGGGAACACCAGATGTTCTCTCTTCAGACCTTTCAGAACCTGGCAGCCTGTCCCTCCGGGGAGGATGCGCCATTCAGCCTTCAGCCAGACCTAGCCATGAAATCATAAGGTCAGAGGGAATTCGTTTCTCTCTCCATGCACTCCATCATGAGCAGTGACAAGGGCGAACGGACTCCGAAGGCTCACCTCGTATAACACGTTATGCCTGGGCTGGCTCTAAGGAGGGGAATGGACAGAACCAATAACTCACAGACTTCTTTCTAGTGGGATGCAGGCAAGCACCACCGGCAGATGAAATGCCAGACTGAAGAGACAGCTCCCACTCGCTGTACACTTGCAAGTCACGCCTTCGTAGAGAGCATCATTGAACCGCTTTGTTCACGTACAAGTCTCCAGATTTAAAACCCTTACGTGGCCGGGAGGATCAGACACAGCCTAAATCAGACAAACAGCAAACCAGGATAAGGAATGAGGAATGCGATTTACCCTTCAGGCCCTTGTTTTGATTTACAAAGCGCAAATGAAGAAGTTATTGTTTTGTCCTCCAAATCTTGCCTCGGGAATATTTATAAAAATCTGGAGACTTCTGTATTGCATTTTAAGAACCATAATCTGAAGCTCCTGGCCGTCAGCTGACTGGCAATATTACCTCTCTGATTGAAGCAGAGACTTCCAAAAGAAGGAAAGAGGTTGTTAAACCTATTCTGATGTGCGACAGGCTCTTTCCTGAATGTGGCAATGATGCCTCTCTGAATTCACGGCCTCTAACCTTCCAAAAGATTTAGTGTGGAAGAAAACCGGTTCACTTCTAACACAAAGAAACTTAAAATCCAGAGCAACTTGGTGGGTAGGTGCACCAATTCTCTCAGCTCTTTCCTTTTGGCAGCTTCAGTGTTGAGAATCCCAAAAGCAGCAGAATCGGCCAGATTCCTACAATTCTGCTGTTGCTCTTGTTCTTTCTGCAGTGCTGTTTATGACGATGCGAATCAGAGGCCGGTATCAGGGGCACGTTCAGCAGAGATGGAGCATTGCTGATCTGGGCTCATGCCTCCACCGGTGCTGTTTAAACAGGAGCCTGCTCCTACCCAGCACGCAGGGGAGCCAGGGGAGCAGGCACTTGTTTGGTGGGGAGAAGGGGATTTCTCTGTGCGCTTAATGTGACGAAGCATCAAAACCCACCTCGGGAGCTGCGGCCCTGTGAATACTGGGACTTGACCCAGTTCTTTCAAAACAACGGGGAGCCTCATCTGCAGGCAGGAAGCAGCGCTGGAAAAGGGAGTTTTTACAAACAATGGGCTCACATCTGCTTTTCCTTCTTACCACAACTTTCCTGCCTGCCAGCTTCCATCTCCTGCTGCTGTAGCCCTCCTCCAGGCTCAGACCCCAGCCCTTGACCTGCTCTCCCTGCATATTTACATACCTTGGTTAACTCAGGGATGTTGAATTCTTTGTGGGAAACTTCAAAGGGCTCCACTGCATTGTCCTGTGAAGGATTTGTAAGCCTGTTATCTGCAATCTCTGCTACCTCCATCCAGCTACTGTGCTCCCTGTGGAATAAATGCCTATGTAGCCATGCCACAATGCAAGAAAAGCACAAGAAAACAAACAGATATCTACTAGAAACACCATTTTTCTGTTTATTATTTTCCAGTTAGAAATATAAGCACTTATACAATAGACAGGTGCTTATACAATAGGCACATAAGCTGTCAGGCAGTTGCAGGATCTGTCTGATCTGCCAGACCTGTTCACATCAGTTTTCAGGAATGTGTGTAATTCTTTCTCAAAGAATTTGATTCATTCTGAATGTGAACATAGGTGGCAAATTTGAGATTTGTGCAGGCACAGCAGGCTGGGGAGAGCTGCTGTGCATCTTCAGTTACACCCTCAAGTGACCCTGGAAAAAGCAAGGAAAGAGGATATGACCAGAGAAAACAGGCTATGTATGGAATATTTATAAAACATTTCTAACTTCCACCCTATTAATGCCTTGTAAAAATAAGGAAATTGTTGTTTAGTAATAGGTTCCACAGGCCAGCTGCAAAAAAAGGGCTCTCTAAACAAGCACCCATTGCTTGTGGATGGTTTATCAGTTTTAACTGACACAAAATTAGAAACAGCACCTCTTCCTTGTGAGAGAGAGGCGGTGGTGGTAAATGTGTCTTAAGAAGACGCACTGAAGAAAAAGAAATATACTTCTGTACAGAGCGGAGTACTCTTTGGGTGTCCACTCCCAACACCTCCATCACGCTCTCTCCTCTTGGGCAATCCTGATGGAGGCGACCCTGGTAACCCTTCTGCCTAGATTGTTGACAGCAACTCATTGTCTTCTGCTATCCTGTAATTTAAATGGAATCTGTATATCCATCAGCAGTTAGCAGAACGGTAGCACGGGTAAACATGGTGGGCTCTATAGTAGTCTCACTGCTCAAATTAAGATTGCAATGTCACACCCCATTCTCCTGTTTCAGTTGATTACGTTGAATTCAAAGTGCCCACGTTTCCTATTTTAAGAGCTCAGCTGTAGTCTCGAAAGATCTATTTAGAATTCACATCTACCTCACAATATTCACACCTTAAGCCATGAGCTCCACTTTCCACCTCTCTCTCTAAAATACGTTACAGGGAAGAAGGACCTGTATTTCCCTGAATAAGGAGAACGTCCTTTACACAGCTGGGCACTGGCAGGGAGTAACATCAACATGATTTAAACCTGGTTTGGAAGCCATGGTGGAAGGAGGCACGGAAATGACTTTCCCCAGCAATGTTGTTTCATTAAAGGGGAGCTCAGGCCACAGCCTTGGATGAAGGCTTCTCACACTGCCCTGCATCACCTTGTCCCTTAAATATATCAGCAAAACTCTCTCTGTTACCACACCATAACTCAGACCTGGGAATTGAAAAAGATTTATTTCAAACCTGGTTGAAAAGGAGCTGGGAGCCGTAAACTGGTATTGCCTTGGGATGGTTAAACCACTGTCTCGGAGAAGCTGTTGGTGATGTCTCTCAAGCTGTGTCGGACCGATCCCTCGCTTTTGCCTAGATGAGACCTCCCAGAAGGCGCTATGGCATGGACTTACTGTCACCTCAAACGTAGCTTGTTGCAGAAACAGAAAGTGGGTTCCACTGAGGCTTCATTTCCAACTTCTTTCACAGAGAACCGCTTCTATACGTGAAACTGCTAGTAACAAAGAAAATGAAAGCAAAACTAAAAAAATTATCTCTAGAGGGTGTGAGTATTGTCTTTCTCATAAATAGTAGTTCTTTTCCAAAAGGAGTATTTCGTAACAGGTAAGCATTGGGCAGATCTTTCCCACTAATCAGTTTGACAGGGGAGTTTCAGCAGGCTGAAAATACTCTATAAAAATGTATAGCAGGGGTGACTAGAAAGCCATCCACTGAGTCTTGTTTTTTCTCAAAAGTATCAGTTTAAAAGAAACCAGAGCCCGCAGGTGAGCCAGATTCAACCTCTGCACTGACAAAAAGATGCTGGAGTACCTAAGGCTGATGCTGGATGGACATCTGAGTCCTTCTCATGGCCAGGGAAGGGTCCTCCTCACCCCAGCACTGACTCCTGCCTCTCCTTGCATTGCCACGGGCTTGCTGGGCTCTTCACTGAGTCGGTCCTCATTGCCAGCCCAGAAGAAACGTATCTGGCTTTTTGCTGCATTAAGGAGCTATACTAGCTCTGATGAACACCAGAGCCGATCCAAGGCAAACACGAAGATCATGGGTCCAGGAGCGAGAAGGGAATGAGCCAGAAGTGGAGCTTTTTTCCTTTGCGGAGGGGTGAACACATCTAACACTGCGCTGCATGTCTCACAAGCATCATTCACCACTTGCGCTTTGTATGTCTATAACGGGGCTCGCATCCTGTCCAATTATCTCATCCCATCTCTACCACTGACGCCAACAGCAGCTGGTTGAGAGGGAGCAGTTATTACTCTGATGCCGTATCATCGTCTCCTGGTGGTGTTCTTTCCCAAAATTGTATCTGCAACATTAAAGTCCACTTTTTTAAAATTAAGCCCTTGAGTCACCCTCTTTTGCATGAGGCCACTCCATTTCAGGGCTAGTGTCTGCCACCAGAATGCTCTCTGTGCTGGGAATGGCTCTGCTAGGAGGTACGCTGTTACATAGTGATACTTCTGCTCTAGGTGATTAAGGACCTAATTGTCCCAAGTATATTACTGGACTGTAGCCTTATAGAAGCCAAGGAAATTGAGTTCAGCTGCTTCCAAAAGTTATAGAAAGGAACATATTTTAAGCCAAGGCAAGCCCCTAGGTAATGGTTTTAATTCAGTCAGTCATGGAGGTAGTTTTACAATTTAAGTGTGCTGAAGAACTATTTTACTGGATGACTGCAGTCATCATTATTTTTCAAGTGCCTTTAGGTGATAATTCTTCCTAGTTATACAGAAATCACTTCTGTATTTAATTTTTCCACATAAACAGTCTGTTGCAACATTTCCAATTTTTTCTTATCCCAAACCCCATGAATCCTTAACCAGCTTAACCAGTATATGCTCACAATCCAAAATTATCCAAGAGACTAAAGAAGTGCAACATTGCACCCAGCCAGGTAGTATTGACATGCAACGTAGGCTTCAAGCTGTGCTTCTCCACATCTATCTGTGTATGTCCATGTATCTTTAATAGGGACACAAACATCCTCCACGGCCTTCTCCAGGGCAATCTCATGCACTGATTTTGCCAACACAACTTTTCAACACTCATCAGAAAAAGGTTTTGAAATGGTTTTACTGTTGCGAAACATTTCACAGGCAAGTCTGGATTCCTTCAAAATCTGGGTTTATGTTTGCACCTCTAGCACGTGCCTTTGCTGTATTTCCAACCTTTCCTCATTCACTGTAAAGTCTGGAAAAGTTTATTTTTCTTTTCTTTAGGACATCTAAGAACCTTTATAAACTCTAGGAGCTGGGCCTTAAAAAAGGTCAACTATATCAAGACGACGTCATCAAATAGACATCTTCTTTGGCAGAAAACCTGTTTTGTTTCCTCCCATTCTTTGCTGTCCTTACTCAGTTTGTGGTGCTTTCAGCTGTGTCCCTGCAATGGTTTGGTGTCCCTGCAATGGTTTGGTGTCCCTGCTGTGACACTGCTCCCAGAACACCCAGAATCAACACAGACTTTTAAAATAAGTGGGTTTTACCTTCTTCTGTGGTCTGTCTTTGCATGGTGGCCCCACTGACAGTTGTCCTCGTAAGCTCCAATACAGGACAGGAAGGACCGGCCAGGCATTGCTGCTGCCCTGGCTGCAAAGGAAACTTCGTTAAAACAAGCAAGTCCGCGGGGATCAGGGGAGGTTACAAGGCTTGCTTGGCTCCTCTGCAGACATGGGGGCAGTGGGGATTTGCAAAGCCTCCAGACCCTACCCACCACAGGACCCTTGCACATACCCTACGTGTTACCTCATAGTTTCTCCTTCCCATTGAATGACCTCGTCATCTCGCCTTTTCCCTGATTCAGAAATCGTGCCTACGCTAAGGTGAGGGCAGCATTTGAGAAGCTTGTATTTCCAGCTATAGAAAGACCCAACAACCCCAAAAATCCACTTGGAAGCACCATCTGAAATTACAGGGATTCCTGAATCCTGTGCACTCTGGCCTGCGGAGACCCCTGGGATAAAGGAGGATGAGACTTTGGTAAGACTCGAAGCACCCCTGTGAAAGCTCTTTCCTTCTAAGTGTTGACATCTTACAGTTTGTTTTCAGATGGACTTTATTTGCATTACCTGAATAAACATTCTAGTTAATAAATGACTTAACAACTCTGTGTGTCCAGAGTAGTAGCTGATCTGCTGATATTGTTGTGGTGTTCAGACAAACAAGAGTAATGACACAACAAAGCTGATTACACAAGTTGGGAACGTTTTGCTTGCTAAGATATGAAAAAGTCTCCAGGGTTTCCTTGGTGAACTACTCCTGCATTAACTCACATCTCCATGCTAGCTAAAAATTAATGGGCAAGAACAAGTGCTGTGGGTTTCCCAGACAAGTTACTGGGTTGCATGTAGCAATCACTGTCATCATCACAGCTCTAAACCACTGATTTTCAAAAAATACTATGTCCTTCACTTCAAGATATTGTACATTAGCTATTTATTGTCAGGAATCTGTTGCAGTTTCCTTCCCAAGTAAATAAGGAAATCCTGCTTTGAAGAGACTGGGGAAGTGTTTGTTATATGGGTTTTATTCCCAGACACTCCTTGTTTTGCAAATCAATGTCAGCTTGAGTTTAACTTGAAAAATTTGAGTGAGAAGTGAAAAACTTATCCCTAAGAGCAAATATGCTGCAGCCCAGTGAAGTGCACTGCAGTTTACTTTTAGTTAAATATTGTTATAGTTATAAATGTTTTTTCAGTTAAATATTACACAACTTTGGAGTAGGAATGATGAAACTAAAACGCATGTTGACCCAGGAGACAGCTTCGCTTTCTATTCTTCCTTGAGCCCTTTCTGTTTACAGAGTTTCGGTGCTGTACAAGTCCAGGAAAACATCTTGCACCTGGCAAAATCTACCATTTGTAAACAATGCCAGACCAATACAGGCTCCAGCCCTGTGGCCATTTGGCCACAGAGCTGTCTTAAAACTCTTTTTTGCAGTAGCTATGGGGAACTTCTGCTCCCTACTCTATAATGACCCGTTTTCCAGGACAGAAGGAAAATGCCCTTGCTGCTTGTGCACTGAAAATCCAAACTGGCCACTGAAGATCCAGGTACACAAAAAGGTGGTTCTGTAACACCATTATGTTTGCATGACATTTATGCAACACTTTCTATAACATAACAGCGTGTGTATATTTTATCACCACCGTGATATCATTGGCATGTTCACTGAGGCCAGTGTTTCCTTTCAGCTTTGCTTCAACTAACTGATAGCCCAGCAATCTGCACAAGTAATTCAAGTTCTGCCAGTCTCACACTGACTTCACTGGCCATGTTTCCTGTTCACCAGCCTCTGAAGTTTCCCTCTAACACTCTGGACAGCCCCGTCTAGCCCTGACTAACCTGGGTAGTCCCTGAGCTCTTGCAGCCCCCTTGAATCCACAGCGGTTGATCTGAAAAGAACCTGCACATTCGAGATGGTGCAGGTACCACCACACAAAAGGATTTAAAAGTGTTTCCTGAGTGAAAGCCACTACACCCCATCCCCAGAAAGTCCTCTATGTCCCTCACTCTGGGCTAAAATAGCTACTGTATTGGTGGCCACATTCTCTTCTTGTTGTTGCCTGTTTTTTACATTACTCACACAGCATGAAAGATGGAGCAGATGAGTCTTTCTAGCCACTGGCATGAAGTCTTTCAATAAGCACAAAAGAAATGGGAGAAAAACATTTGTGCCTTAAAATAATTAGTATCTCGACAGAAGTATGCAGCACTTCATCAATCATCCCAGAGCCAGATCCACATGCCATGAATCAAAGCAGTCCACAATATTTCCCAGTGTCTGCGTCAAGGCTAATGCAGGGACCGGTGTATGCAGTGTCCACTTCACTTGCTATCAAAATCACTCCCCAGAGCAAAGCAGCCATCAGGCAAACCCGAAACCTCCATAACAGTAGGACACAGAGCAAATAAACCCAGAAAGCATACCCACAGCAATGGGAATCACCTCATATGACATGACGCTGTTGCTGTAGATGCATAAATAAGTAGATGCAAATACAAACAAACCTACTTCACACTTTCGTTAGTGTATCCTCATGTTGGCTGTGCTGGTATAAATACAAAACTAAATCCACATGTACTCAATATGGATTAAATACGTTGTAGACCAAGCCAAACCAAGACTGAAAGACAGCTGATCTTCCCGGACAGAGCTGAGACTTAAACTTCACTCCATGTTTTTTCAATCACAAGACAGACAACAGCCCATCCAATCAATGTAACACAAATATATGGTCCTTTTTTCCTAATTTCAGGAACAGGGAAGGGGTTTCACATAAGCAAAAATCATCCCCAGCTGCTTCTCCCCATCTCCTCTGCACCCACAGCGTTTTGTTGTCAGCTGGGAGAAGACATCTGAGCGGGAGCCCCGGCCACAACGCCAACAGCACAGTGCAGATGGCAGGTTCCCTCAGTGCGGAACGGAAATCTCATTCAGTTCTCTACCTACAGCCTTGGTATTGTTTTTAATCTGCCCCAGGAGGAAATTGTAGCCCAGACAAAGACAGACAGGTATGTGACAGACACTTTATCATGAAGAAGCCTTCAAAATATCATTTCTTTTCATACATATCTAGCACCCTAATAAGAAATATTTGGCTTCTATTTTCAGTGGAGGTAAAAAGCACTCACCTACGATAAAGATAATGAAATTTCATGCTTCAAGGCTTAAGCTGATTGCTTAGCAAGGCTTTGCTATGTGCCCGGTACAAGTCTTCCTCTTTCTGAAATGTTGCAGGGGCAGCTAGGTGAGTTATGGATTTTCATCCAGCTTCCCCTGGCACTGGGCCTGCAATGAACCTGTTTTAACATTACTGCTTTTTAAACATGATATAAAGAAAGTCTTAAAAGTGGCTGTAAACTTCCCCTTCACTCCCCTAGCAAGGGGTCTAAGCATCATCTAGTGCACCACACAAGTCTGGTCACGTAATGAGGTAATATCCGCATGGCCAGATCCAGCCTTGGGATCTGGAGCTGAAATAAGTCTCTTCTCCCCTAGCGATCTCGAGGCGCACACAGGAATGTATAGCCATATAGCCCTTACAACGGATATATACGTTATTCTAATGAAAAAGTCATTTCAACAGTTCTAAAATGAAGTTACTTTTAAACTTTTCTTGAATGAAAATCTTTCATTCTAAGAGAAACAGAAATTGTGAAACGCGAGACTTTCCCGGGAAGCTGGAATTCTGAGTTGCAGCATCACAAATAATAATTAAAACAATGACACAGAAACTATTTATATTGAAAAACGTGACAAGGAATCTTGGACCAAGACACCCCAGTGAAACTAATTGCGCTGATTCGCTGAGTAACATCTATGTGCTTTACCGGGACGTGCCTGGTGACAATCCCTGGCATTTGGCTTGGCCAGTGAACGTCAGAAGAGCAGGTACCGTGTGCAGCCCACAGCTGGAATTTTACCAAAACTCACAGCATCAGGAAGATGCTCTTTACTTTTTAGGCCACAGCAACTTAATAAACCGTGTTGGTTGCCCAGGACAGTGTAAAGCACAAGAGTTGACTTTCCAGAGGTGCTACCAACAAACCTCAAACCCATGGTAAATGATCTTGAGACGGGTTACAAATCTGGAGAAGACCGCTGCCACCACTCCTGTTCTACTCAAGGACTGGCTTTCGAAGCACAAACTTCTCGTACAAAGCTAAAGAAGTACTTAAGAATTAAGAGTAATAAAAGACACAATACTATTGGAAGTACTCCTGTATAATGAAAAAGCTTAAAACATATACCGTACATTAACAGGCAAAAGGTTAATTATTTTGTTAACTAAAAATAAGAGATCCAAAGTTAGTTCTAGAGTGCAAATGCTACAGAATGATAGGAGATTAGCGTGGCATGCATATGCACATATATTCCCTGCTCTGTGTATCAAATACACTGCTTGGGGCATTGAAAGAGAGACGTCAGCTCTGAAGAAATTAATTCATAGGTGCATTTTGGGCCAGCTAGACCATTGCTGTTGTTTGTGTAACACCATAGGCAAAAAGGGCATTGCACTGACAAAGAGACCCTCATTCTGATCCCATTAAATCATGAATTTGCAGTGGTTTGCAACTGACAGTAAAACATGAGGTCTGAATCTGGCGCATGGACCGCGAAGGAATGAACAAACCGCACAAGCCAAGAGGTGATCTGTCCGGCACATGTGCAAAAAGGAGGACCACTGCGCAAGGTTAACTCTGTGCTGTCTGCCACAGACCAGGACTTTTGCACCTCTGTAATCAGGAGGCTTGACAGGATGAGGCTGTTCATGACCCGTGCCCCTGCAGCAGAGCGTGGCAGTGCCCCACGTGTGCACTGGGAGACTGTGGAAGTGGGCACAGACTGACCCTTCCCTTCGGGGAGGAGAGCAGACACAGAACTCTCTTACTGTGCTCTTAGAGCCAGATATCTGATGGCTTTGTGGTACAACTAATGGCTGGAATAGCAAAGCCCAAACCAACAGAAGCAGTCTCCTGTGATGAAAAAACATGACCTCCTTTGCTGCTCGGCAGAGAAATCGAGGTAGAGAACTGCTACCTACCCAACGTCAACTCTGCTTTCTCCGGGTTAGAACACAAGCACAGCCCTGCTGCGCCGGGGCTGGCGGCAGTGACAGCAGTGGTGATAACAGCCATCTGCACCCCTGGCGAAGGGATGCAGGCTCACGAACGTGTGTGAGCCTCTGTCCTTCTCAGCAAACACCTTCCTCTCTCCCATCACTGCAATCAGTGAGGAATGAGAACTAAGGCCTTTTCCAAGACACTTTTCCCTTCCTTTCATCTTTCTTTATACATTTTCAGAGCCATTACAGGTTCCTACCAGCCACACTGCGGGGGAAGAAATATGGCAGGTCCACTGCCAGGTGTTTCCTTGACATGCCAAGTAACACAGGTCCTGAGTCCACAGGATGGATTAAGGTTTATCTCTAATTAAACAGTTCACTGAGTAACCTTTAATAGGATGAAGGAGCCAGGAAGAATCAGAGGTTTTGCTGGGGAGCTGCTTTGGTCTAGAGCTACACAAATACACAGAACTTGGTTTTGTTCAAACAGGCGCTAACGACGTTCCTTCCCACTGGTGTCGTGACCCCACAGTTTTACTGCGGTAAAATTTCATCAAAAGAGTGATTTTACACTCTCAGAACCTCTGAAACAAATTATTTTCAGTATAAGTTTACACTTACTAGAGACAAAATTTAACTGTGGAAAAGCAAGCATTGAAAGTGGCAAAGGTTTTCAAGGGTATTCGATGGTGACAACGGTTAGAGTTTCACTCTCGTAGTGTCCTGTCTGCGTGTAGAAACCCGTGACCATTTTATCATTGTACAATGGGATTTTAAGATCGGAAAACTTCAGAAAGAGATGCGACATGATCATTTTTGGAAGAGACAGATTTGAATAGATTTTTTGCTTTTCCTTGTTTTCCTCCTTGTTCTTTTCGAAACAAATTTCACTGATTTTGCCTTACCACGCTGGCAGTAACTAAACAAGCATTAAGTCCGACACATAAGGAATATCCATGGAGGATTTCAAATGATGTGTCAGGGGGACAGGGACCATGTCTGGCAGACATCTGCAAGCTGAGTACATGGCTCTTGGAAAAATCTGTCATGAATTTGTACGTTTACCCACAAAAATAGTTCTGTTATAAGTCGTAGGTGGGGGGAGAAATCCGTGAAGAGGTTGAAAAACAGAAAGTAAAGACCAACTCCTAAATGTGAACAACAAGAGCGCTCTGCAGAGCCCTGGGCTTCCTTTCACTTTTGTTTCTGTTCTCTGTGAAAGGAAACACTGCAAGAAGTTTTGCTTCCTGCAAATGAGGTAGGACCTCCCTGAACATTTGGAATGAATATCCTCACAAACTCTCTTCAGCAGGCAGGCATCTTCCTCCAAATTAGTTCGCTACCTTTTAATTGACTCTTCACATGGCTCTCTCAGGTGAAATTACTTTCTTAGGAATTTATAAACAAAGTAGGAGGCAAATTATTTTGTTGTAAGCTTCTTCTGTGCATATGCTCAGAATGTGTAAGAAGCTCCTCTTCTGAAGCTGGTGCAGAGAGCTTCTACTTTGCATTAAGTGAAAGTGAACAGGAGTCCCACTAGCCCTCCTCAGACAGGGGCGGGGATGCAGAACGAGCCCAAAATCACAGTTATTTTGCTCAGAAATCATAGGAGGAGCACCATGAGCTCACTTTTAAGAAAATGTTAATCCTCCCTATCTGACATATGTGTTGGAATGACACTGATCTGAACTGTTTTGGCACACAGATTGGATGCTACAAAGAGCCAGATAAATAAACTGCCTGTGGCCACGTTAAAACGGGATTTGGGGGTCATTTTGCTACATTTTGATGGGAAAAAACCCCACAATTTTTCTGTAAATGGTTGAATACAATACAGCTACATCTTCTAAAGACCTTCTCAATAGTCAGGAGAGATGGAGAGACCTTTGTTTGATTTTGCCCTATAGCTGTACTGAGAAGTCCTACTTAGCACTCGGGTGATGGATATTGGGCAGGGGCTAAGTTTTAACACTGCCCCGCAGCAATAGTGTGAACGTGAACTAACTCAAGTCTCTGCACGTGGATTTGAAATCCCAATTTTCTGTGGCTACGCTGTCAGCAGACCATACCAGTGCTACCTCTGCCGATTTTAAAGCATCTGCAGATAGTCACGAACTTGCTTATAATCCACAGTCTGTGTGAGATGAAGGTATCAAAACCCCAGTGAAAGGCAACGGACACATCCTGAACCACGCACAAGCCTTTGGAAAAGTTCTGTGTGGGCTCAACAGCTGGAGAAACGTTTGAAAGGAGACTTAGAGGTTTGAAACCCAAACAAATAAACCCAAACAAGCCCAAAAATGACTTCAAGTAAAGCAATCCCCAAATGTACCTGCTGTTCAGGTACCAGGATATTAAGCATGTCATGACTGGGGGAGAAGCAGTGCTGTCTGAGAGGGTGCAATGCCAGCACTAGGCTGGAGCTCGTGGCACAGGTACAAGTTACTGGTCCACAGGCACAAAATACTGGTCCACAGGCACTTCTCTGCAATGCACCAGCTCTACAGAAGAAGCTACAGCGAAGGATAACAGCACGGAGTCAGGAATCTCTGGACCTCCCCTTACTCTTAACCAGAGCCATAATCTCTTGAAGAACCCTATTGCCCCCGTTCCCGAGGGGAGATGGCTCAGAAAGGTGGTTCAGAAATGTTCTGCAACGTGGCTGCTGAGAAATGACCCCCCCACTTCAGGGGCGACAGGCAGCAGCGGCAGGTCCCAGCAGGACCCGCAGCATCCCCCGGCGCGGCGGGCCGGGCCGGGCCGGGCCGGGGCGGGGCCGGGGCTGTCGGGGAGGCGGGCAGCCGAGGCGGGGAGTGCAGCGGGCGGGCTGCCGGGGGCCGCACTTTGCCGCGGGACAGCGGCGGGTGAGCCCCCCAGCCCGGCCAGGGCCCGCTCCTCCCCCGGAGCGAAGAGCCTCCCGACGCGAGAGGCGCAGCCCTGCCCGGCCATGAAGCTGCCCGCGGCCCGTCACAGCCCCGGGCAGACCTGCGGGGCCGTGCTGGCCGCCGCCGTGCTCCTGCAGTCCGTCTGCGTGGCCGTCACCTTCCTCTACTTCACCAACGAGCTCAAACAGGTCGGTGGGGGCAGGCGGCCGGGGGGGACACCGCTCTCTCCCTTTCTCTACGGTTCTCTCCGTTTTGTCGTTTTTCGGCCGAGGAAAGGAAGGACGGAGCCAGCCCCTCGCTCCGTGCCGAAGCCGACCGCGGGTCTGCGCGGGCAGTAAAGGCGTTTGTTGAGCCGGAGCGCGGAGCCCGCCCGCAGCGCCCCGCAGACAAAGGGCTCCGCTGAGGCTGCGCCTGCTCCTTTGTCCGGGCTGCCCCGGGGCCGGGGGATGCACGCAGGGGCCGGGGTGCAAGGCACGAACAATGAAAAAGTTTTGGCTTCGTTGTTACTTTTGCAAATGTGCTTTCCATTAGAGGACCAGACTTGGCCTCTCTTCACATCTCAGCGCTGCAGAAGCGTTAGCAGCAGCCTCTGCCGACTGGGTATTCATATAAACACAGGGCAGGGACAAGCTGAGGGACCTCTTAAATGCCTCCCCTAGGAAAATACAGCGTTTTAAGACGGTGACTAATCCCAAAGGTACTTCACCCAGACAGCAAACACCAATGAATTCCCCAGAATGACTTGTCAAATACCCATTGTATAGTCTAGCTGCTTTGGTCTCCTTGCAGCCACCCTTCAAGCCTGCTGGCTGCTGCTTTAACTCTTTCCTCTTCCTGCAAAAGATTATTTGTACCCCAGGAAAATTACATTCAGTTGATGGTCCCGTGAGCCTTTATCGTTTGGTCCTGCCTTCCACTGACCCCCTAGTACTCAGGGTTTCCCTGAGTGTCTTGCTCAATATTTACTATCCTGCTGTAAGTCGCTCTCCCTGGCACAAAGGTAAACCTAAGGTCAGGTAAGTGTAGTGTGGTTATACAACTTGAGAAAGTATTGCATAACCATAAAATGTTGTGTTACCTGTGCATTTACTCCACACCACATTTTATAGGTGGAGTCTTCGGAGATGTCAAAGTCCTCCGTGCAGCCAGCGTTGAAGGGTGTACAGTAGGCTACACTATAAGTCAATGCTCATGTTCTGGAAATGTATGAAACAGATTTTCCTGCAAAGTTTATAGCTGTGGCTGTCCCATAGTTGGTGAAATGGAGGTGCTACAGAGATGTGTTGATTTTATGAAATCGGGTAACATAAGAGTGGTAACGAAGAAAAACATATGAACGCATTCTCGTCCCTTCACGCACGCGGTTCAGAGTCCTCTGCTAAGCAGCTTGCCAGTCTAAGTAATTAGTAACCACACTTATCGTTCCCTTCCTTTTATTCAAATATGTACACCTGGGGCACAACCTCATCTAATGATACTTGCCCAAAATATAGCTCGCTGTTTCTGAAGATTAACAAGCCTGCATTTGGTGTGAAAAGCTAAATCTGCCCACACTGAAGGTCTGCTGGGCTGCAAAGTGAGGTTCCTGCTCTGGGGGCAGCGGGGGGGTAACTTAAGCACATCCTCTTGCATGTGCCATCTGGTGGACAATAAACAAGGCAAAAGCTTATCTAGAAACAGTCTGCTACCCCACACCCACAGGCTTCATGTGGAATAAATCTCAAAAGATAAATAGCGGCTTTTTTCTGTCCATTTTTCTTCCCTTTTTGTTCACGGTATCTGCATTTCTACACCTTCACCAAGTTACTGTGGCTGCACAGAGCGCAGCTATTTTTATCAGTACATTAAGAATAATGTATAACTAGCAGGTTTGGGGTTTTTTTCCTCTACAGCTGTAGTAACCTGAGTAGGACTCAAATCTGACCATTTGTTTAACAGTTTTGCTGTGGAAGGAAGTGCTGAGACATGAGCACAATAAAGTTCATTATGCTTCAGGATACATGGCTGCAAGGAAAATATCCTCAGACTTCCTTCTGTTTTGAAAGCTTAGTCCACGTACTACTCCTAGAATAGGAAAGAAGCTTTGCAAGATAGTGTTCCTGCAGGACTTGTGTCCTCAGAGACCTCGGTGCTACAGATGAACCCCAACAGAGTAAGTCTCCCACACCCCCCAATGCCTGGCTTTCTCTACCCATGAGACACAAATACCGGTCCTTCAGTACCATAAGCTGCTGACACAGGTTTGCATTCCCTGTGGATTTCAAGTGCATGCGGAAGCCTGTTCCAGTGCCAGGGTAGCGAGGCTGTTTGTGGGAGAAGTGTGCAGGTAAGGAGAAGGCAGAAGCGCAGGACTGTTTGCTTCCAGATTGGAAGGCAAAGCTCAGAGGTGAGCTGTAGCAGATCGGGTAAGAGAATAAACAGTAACATCTCAACTGCTCACATTGTTGGTTTTTTTTTTAAACTGATCACACTACTTTGTAATAGAAACTAGTGTAGTTAAATCTGTCAGAGCCTTTAGTTTTAAGTGTGATTTTAGCTTAATAAGCACATACTTATAATCACTTCAAGCGAGCTCTTCAAACAAGAAACCTGATTTAAGAATATCCCTGTACTCCTCAGCAGAGACACAGAAACCTTCCCAAACGCTTGTACTGGTGGCCCCATTTCACTCTGATGCCTACAAAACCATTTCAAGTAATAGATGATGCTCAGTAGAGACTCCTGCTGCAAACTGAAGGTGCTGTTCAACCCAGCAGGACTTGCAGGGTAGTGTGGGTGAATTCTCCTAATCCTCCTGCGGCGGGAAATGTCTTCCTAAACACCTTTGTTTTCTAACAGGCAGGAAAAGGCTTGGACTGTGAAGGGGAAGGTGACTCCCATTTGTTGCTTTAAATGCCTCAGTCTCAGGGACAGCTGAAACTGGTATTTGTAGAATAAATGTAAATGTATCTGTTTAGCAAACCAAACCAAACTTCGTTAACATAAGAAGAGTGACATTTAAATGTTACAACCAGAAGCCCATCTGAATGCTTTGCATGTTTACTGGGTTTCTTCCAAGTTCCTGTAGCACTTTGCTGGCACAACAAGCCTTACCAGTATAAAGCTGATGCAGCAACAACCGAGTTCAAAGGATCAACGTATCAGTGCTGGCATTTGCTGGAGGCAGCACAGGTTGTGCGCTGGTTCCTGAAACCACAGCGCCAGCTGGAGTTGTGTGTGTCTCTTGGGAAGAGCTCTCCACTGTGATACAAACTCTCCTAGTCACATTACCTTGGAGCCAACGGGAGTTTTGTCACTCGCTTCAAACTAATTTCTCTTTTATCAGAAGAAAATGTGCTTTATGACTAGAGGGTGTAGACATAGGCCCCTGTCACAAGAATTCAGCGTTATAATTTTATTTGGACCCAAATGTCCTTTCTATTGTCTGGGCTTTGTTCTGGACTATTAGGTCAAATACAGTTACAGAAAGACCCCGGACTGGATATGGGGAGGGTATGGTGGATGTATATCAGCAAAAGCCTGGACTGTAAGTGGCACTGGCTGAAAAGACCGGATGGAGAATTCTTTTGATTTCATCCTCAGTAATTTGAGAAGAAAAATCCCTTGTGCAGAAGAAATGTTTTTAATGCAGAACTAGAGAAACTAAAGAATTCACGGCATTAGTTATTTGGGTATTGAATTATCACAAAGCTTATTTGGTTGAGTTCTGGATACCAACTTTATGTCCATGGAGATAAGGTAAGTATATTTTTGCAAATTAGATATTCCATCATAGTTAGATAAATATGTAAAATCAGGATGAGTTACTCGTGCTGTCTGTACAGTCATAACTTGCATCATACCAGCAAATGCTTTAAAGAAAAAAAAAATGTGTTCCTAAGTGTAGTGAATTTGGTGACTTACCACAGCTGAACATCCGTGAGCACATCACAGCTGAAAAATCCTGGCTTTCCCTTCTGCTGCAGCTCCGGGAGACGTACTCCAAGACTGGCATCGCTTGTCTCACCGGGGAGGAAATGGGAAACTTCATCCAAAACTTGGATCTAATTGAAAGCGAAGACAGAGCGGCTGATCCCTGCTGGCAAGTAAAGTGGCACCTGGGAAAGTTAATTAAAAAGGTATTTGGGACCTGACACGCTGAAACAGTGTGCTTGGTGATAGTCCAATCCAAAGAATCCTAATAGCAGAATAAAGGGGGGCTCTCGGATTGTTTCGTTGCAAAGCAATAGTCAAGCCGCAGCTTCAGCTGCAGAGTGCTTGCACCGAGGCCAAAAAAACCCCCAAGACAGTGGTTTCGCCACATTCAGGAAATAATAAGGACAAATCAGTTTTTACTAAGTGAATTTCAGTGATAGGTTGGCTTGTCTGAAATACCTCAGGGTAGAAGTGCTGGACTCAAGCTTGTTTTCTACGTGACCATACAGATCACAGTGCTAGCAGAGGTGTCACTGCCTCTTTGGAAAGACAGGGAGACTGGCGTGAGAAAATGAGATGAGATGTACACGGGGAGAGGTAAAAAGGTGCCTGAGGAATGGTCTAGTCATGAGCTGTGTAATGTATTAGGGGAGGGAAGAGCGAGTGAACGCACAGCATCGGGCACAGCGCCTTCCCAGCTCAACGTTCAGAGAACACCATCATCTCCAGCATGACCTATACACAATACAGATAATTTTGCTGCAGAAAAGAAAATACGCCTGGCTGAAAAATCAGAAAGGCTAAAATCTTCTGGAATGGTTTTCAAAATCCCATCTCCAGCACTTAAAACCTCATCCATAAAAAATCACTTCTGGCTGAAACTTACCTGGCACATCTTGCGGTATGAAATAGATCCTCTGTATTGGGAGATCTCAGCTCCTTTGGTGGAAGTTCTGCCAGTAAAGTCCCTGAACTTCTGCGTGAAGAAAACATTTTGGTTAGTGGACATTTACACATCTAATATACCTACTAGCTCCATGATTGCTATAAAAAAAGATAGCCTGGGTGCCAGAAATTATGGTAAATTATAACATAATAATTTAAAAAGTTTAGATGGATGGATAGATAGATAAACAGAAATGTGGCAGGACAGAACCCATCAGTAAGGGGCAATACAAGGCCCCTGTTAATCACTCAGTAAATCGTCTCGAGCCATCAGCTTGCTGCAGCTGCACCACCGTCAGTGAACCAAAGTAGATGGTGTCAGCAGTGAGCAAACAGTTAGGACAAAGGGGAATGCACCAAGTCAGATATGCTGGCTTAGGAGCTAAGATGGATAGATAGGTAGAGGTATAAAAAGAAAGGAAATTTAATTACTCAGAGCTAAGATCCCGCAGAAGCGCGCACTGCCGGGTATTCTGCGAATGGGGGCTGATGCTTGCACGCTGGGTCTCTTCTTACTTGAGAAAAGCACGAGGGTCAAATTTTCCAATAGACTTAAAGCCCAGGTGGCTGACCTCCCTTGAAAATGTTTTCCCCACGTAATTTGTTACATAAAGGATGTAAATGGGGAAATAACTGTATTACAACAAATTAATAGGCTTGTTTAGTTGCTTGTTGATCAAATCCAGCGTACCCTTTATCTATGAATTTGAGAAAGGAGTGTCTTTTTTCCTGCACCCATCAGTTTCTGCTGACAAACTAATTCATTTTCTCTGTTTGTTGGCAGATGATGTCCAGAAGCTATGAGGAAAACGTATCTGCAGTCAACGGTATTATAATAATTTTATTAACTGGCAAAAAGGAGCTTCTAGTGGCTCTGATGTGTAGCGGCTCAAGGAATTTTTTAACAGTGCAGAAGACACTAAGATCTTGTATTGGCAGCAAGTCATCAAAAGATGATTATTTATTACTGGTAGGCAAATTTTCAGGAGCCAAAATATGGTCGAGTGGTTAGAGCGAGGTAAACCAAGGTGGATGCAGAGGACGGCTTCTAGCCCTCAGTCCCACTTAAACAGCTCTCTCGGGAACGAGCAGCACTGCAGTGCTGCACACGTAGCTCAGTTAAGGCGTAGCTCTGCTGAAGCTCATACAGCTCTAAACACGTCGAGCGAAAGCGTTACAACCTCCCCGTGGGAATTCGGAGTGAAGATTATGAATAGTTAACCTTAAAGGATACTGATAATGAATATGAAAATTTGATACTATGGGTTATTTTGTCTGTTGGCAGTTTTGAGGTGGGGGAAGGAGAAAAAAGAGAACAAAGAGGCGTATAAAGACATTTCAAGGAGATCAAGAATGAAAGAGCCTTATTAGGCAATAAATAGCATCCAGTCTATGAGTTAGTCAATAAAGAAAATTACATACCTGTTCCCCAATCTCAGGGCAGATGGGGCAGACGTGCTCTCTAACATTCTTGCTTCTAACGTGAGGTTCCTTTTCTGGTCTCTCCTTAGCCGAAAGAGCCCTGACGCTGTCGCACACCGACGGGCAGCAACCACGGGGGCCCGTCACCAGGATCGCGGCGCATCTGACAGGCAACAGCAATAGGAAGAATTCCCTGTCCCCACGCAGTAAGGAAAAACCTTTAAAACCAGTAAAAGATCACAGAAATTACTCTCTCATTGCTAATCTCGTGCTTCCATACACTTTAATACTTTCACTGGGTTTACAGTAAGAAACAAATCACAAGAAATTCTTCCTGTCCCAGGTAATGGCGTTCTTTTCAGCCAATTTCCAACAGAGAGAAAGCCCTTTTTCCTCTGGGTACCTCCCTAACTCTCCTTCTGGAACCTTCATTAGGGGGAAAAAAAGAAACATCCGTCTTCCTAACGTTAGGTTTTCCTCTTTTCTTTCCTTTAATTTCCTTCTGTTAGTTGTGTGAGTCCCAGCTGCTATGGTGACAGACCTATTAGAAATGTGAGACAGACAGGAGAGACTTGACATTCAGGCCATATTAATGAAAGGCTTCACAGGGTTTCTACAGCTTTGGATGGCATTAGGCACAAATGTCACTTACTTTGAACTCAGTAAGTAACAACGTGATTATTTTTCTCTTATTTGGGAGCACAAAAATGAAAAATAAAGGCAGTTCATGTGAATTCCCACATAGAGCTAAACAGCTTAATTGTGGACCTTCAAATTGTTTTGAGAATGGACCTAATAGCTGCTGGGAAGAGCAGGTTTCCTTAACCTGGTTGTTAAAAACCAGACTCCCCCATTAACAGACACCTGGCTTCTCTACCTGGCTTTTGTTTTAACATTTTCTCTCTTCTTTTCTCAAGTAGATTCCTCACCCAGAAGAGGGAATGGACAAAAAATAAACAACTGGGAATCGTCAAGGAAAGGCCACTCTTTCCTTTACAACGTGGAGCTGAGAAATGGCGAGTTAGTGATACCCCAAACGGGCTACTATTACATCTACTCACAAACTTACTTCCGTTTCCGTGAAAACGAGAACGAGGATTCAGATTTGCTGGTGCAAATCAGGAACCCCAAACAGCTCGTCCAATATGTTTACAAACTGACTAATTACCCAGAGCCCATTTTGCTCATGAAAAGTGCAAGAACAAGCTGCTGGTCTAAAAAGGCAGAATACGGACTTTACTCCATCTACCAAGGTGGGGTGTTCCAGCTGAAAAGAGAGGACAGGATTTTTGTCTCTGTCAGTAACGGTGACATAGTTGACATGGACAAAGAAGCAAGTTTTTTTGGAGCCTTTATGATAGGTTAAAAGATGAAAATGATGCCCCAAAGGAGCCAGTTTCCCTACTCAAGACCAGCTTAAAATTCTGTAAAATCGGGGAATGATAAGCAAACGCTGTAGCAGTACCGACAATACCAGGCTCCCCTTTCTCAGCTCACTCAGCACGAGGCCCGACCGTGCCGAACTCTCCCGCCAGCCGGGAAGGAGCAGCAGCACTGGCTGCAGCTCGGATGGCAGCACGGGCACCGCAGCTCGCTGCCCAGCCAGGCTGGGGACGGGCGAGGATTTCACACGCCACAGACGATACCTTCAGCCAGAATCCCAGGCAGGTAAGCGCTCGCCATCGCCACCACCTCCACCGAGATGCTCCACACCGTCTCAGCCGCGACAGGTGGTTTGGAGGATGCTCCAGGTCCGATTACTCGAGGCTTAGAACAGACATCAAATTTTGTTCGTGGTCCCCATTGGGACCCTGTCTTGAATATCTCAGCTCCTGTACAGAGCCTTTCCAGGGGGCCTGTGGGATTACTCTGGAAGTTTTTCTTTGAACCTGAGTTTTACAAAAGTTGAAAAGCCATCAGAAACTCAAACTGCGCATCTTCATCTCATTTAACAAAGCACTTAAGCACCTAATTAATTTTAAGCACATGAACAGTCTGACTAAATCAGGGTATTTACGTACTTGAAATTAAATACGTGCTTAAGCATTTTTCAGGATCATGGCTTGAGTAAACACATTAGTCTGTCTCAGTCAGGATATTCTACATAAAAACAGAAGAGGTTCTAAAATCGATCAGTATTTTGATCAGCACGTTATGATAGCGCCTATTTACTTAACTGCTGTGCTGCAAAGATTTCACCAGGCTTCCCATAGGCTCAGTAATGTAGTTGCTGCTGCACTTGTTGACAGCAAGTACTTGATCCAGAAAAAAGGGTTTTTTTTCTTCTAAATACAGAATTCTATTAGACATTTTCCACAAATTAAGCACGCCATGGATCTTCCAACGGGTTTATTTGTACTGGCCTGTATTTGGTAGGATGTAATGCAGAATCACACACCCTGATGACTAATATTTTAAGGAAAACAGACTCAACTATCCATACTTAAACCAGAGCTGCATATTTAGGTAATGCCGTTTTGATTTTATGTTATATTTAGGAATGGGTGGAAAATTTTCATAATTTTTTTTAAACCATAATTTTTTAAAAAACTGGACACTATATTTTTTTAACGCTGAGTAGGAATATTTTATATTAAAAAAAAAAAGGAAAAATAAGGTTTGCAAGTGTAAACTGTGTGGGCTAGATCCACAGCAAAAGCCTGGTAGCATAAATCAGCATGTCCTCAGCATTGTCAGTGGAGTGATACCAGTTTGCCCCATGAATGCATTTTGCACAAGCTCAGAGACAATAGTGGGGAAAAGAGGGTGAAGGTGAAAAAAGACTGGAGGAAAAGGAAGAAAGTTGTTCTGCAAATGTTGCTTTATATCAACAGAATGATGCCAGGAGAAAATCTGGTTGTTTCTTTTTTCAATACACTAAGGTTGCCTTGGGAACCCTCCCATTCACCTCCACATTCTGGTAATTAAATCAGTGTGCAGCCCTCGCACATGGGCTTCGTGAGTAAACGTGCATCGTTCATCTTACTACTTTGTCAACAAGAGGAGATGAGCAGCCGCGAGCGCCTGCATTTATTTTGTCATTCAGAAAAGCAGGTACGTTGGTTTGCTTCAATACCTGTGTTTGAGCAGCTAGAGGAGGATTTCAGGACTACCCTCCTCCTGACAGGTTGGGGCAAAGAAACACACTGCCATAAGCCTAAAACGATAAGTTTTAGGCTTTTTTCTAAAAGCTTTTTCCTCCTGTGTTAGCACAGCGTCACGCATACTGTTGTCAGCAGTTATCAAATGTGTGAAATTCTTCATAACTTACTGGAACACTTTGGTTTGCCTCAATCTCCAGTCATCCGTTTCAACAGAGAACAGAAAATATTTCTACAGTTTTCTCTCTGGTTTCAGTATTCAGAAATTTTCTGCCTGCCAGACGAGGCTAGAGAGAACAAAGCCATTCCCTACAGCTCTGAATATCTGCTATGCTGGAGAGATTACTTTTGTCAGTTCTTGCACATGGACCAGCCTTTCCAATCTCAGCACTGGACTGACCCATGTTATCAGGTTTGAGGGGGTTTTTTAGCAATTTATTATATTTAAGAGTTACTTTTTTGTTAAAATGTTATTTTAGGAGCTTATTTGAAAGGAAAAGTATTTGAACTGTGAAAAAGTATTTTGGATTTACTGATGGCAGCTGAGAGTCAGAAACCCTCCCTATGGTTAAGAACCAGTTTGTGTAATGTAGGAATCGTGGCTGCTAGAAGGGACTGGAAGGAAACTGTGAGGACTCCACAAACTTGCAGCTGATGCTAAGACAAACTGTCTACTCTACACAGATTCTTTGGCTCCGTGTTCTCAACTCTCAATAGATAACACCGTGCCCGCTGTCACTTGGGGAATGCTCCCTGGCATTACCTTTCTTTTTTATCTCAATGTACATATTCTTGGTCTCTGCATGCAGAGCGTATCGCACAGGGATCACACACCAAATAATCGTATTTCATTTCTGGATAATCCAAAGGCATGCAAGATATTACCTTAGGGGGAGATTATGGAGCAATATCAGATAGGACACATTTGAAAATGAATGGAAAGATAAAGCAACTTCTCTTTGTACATTTGCACCTTGAATCCTACCTTCCATCTCTCTTTTTGTTGAACGGCGAATGTAGCAAATTCTTTTTTGTGGATGTAGGTTGTGGTAACATGTAAATATTATAATTTTTCTACATGTGTTTTATATAAAACATTTTCAGTAAATAGTTATTTAGTCTTGCAGTGATGATTGGTGTCATCTGATGGCTCCCATAACAACCACCCTGCCTGAAATAATTTCTCTGACATTGGTTGGTGTCAGTTATAATCCTTCAAACGCCACAAATGGTTGCAATGCGAAGGACATAATGCAAACCATTGAGCAATGCCATATTGTGTAATGCCGTATAACTGGTTTCCAGACCCTAGTTGGTGAGCAGCAGCTGGAAGCCGTACACTGAAGAGATCGCTGAAAATGATCTCATGACCAGAGACTACAAAACAGCGAGCACTTCCCTTGGGGTTCTTCTCATGTTTCTGGGCTTTGGCAATTATTTAAGCACTGGCAAATCTATTTACAGGGAAAACATCTGATCCTTACCCATTACCAAACTACAGTAGAAGACATATTGAATTCAGAGGGACAAGGAGCATTTACACAGATGTTGTAAAGCTGGAGATCCCCTGATGTTGAAAACAAATGTCCTCCCTGCCCCAAAAGCAAACATGAGTTATTGTTTGGTCTATTCACCCCACTTCTAAAATTTGTCCCGACCGAAAATGAGTACAAACCGCAAGCAAACTCTGGAAACTCAAGAGGACACCAAGGCATCACCTAACCTGACCCCCAGCCCTGAGATGGGAGAGGGGGTGGTTTCATCCCGTGCGTGCAGAGAAGGGCTACGGCTGCAGCAGCAGCAACATGTCACAGCCAGGAAACCAGTTGCTCCTGGAGGACAAACTTCCAGGAACATTACCCCCACCTTAGCAGTTCCCAGAATTCTCTTACTGTCCTGGCCTCTGGCAGACAACCCCCCCACACCCCCTGCCATCGCTGTTTTACACACTGCACATCTGCATGGTTACCAAAAGGACTCTTGCTTCCCTAATGGACTCGTAATGTAAATAGGTTGAGCCCAGTGTTTGTGTTAGGCTTGGTTTGGAAGAGACGGGCATGCCTCAAGCCTCGGCTCTCCCCATCCACACCAAGCCCCACTGGAACCAGTATGCCGTCGCTGGGGAGGAGCAGCCCCAGACCGCAGGGATGCCCACAGGTTTTAAAAGAAATTATTCCTTTCATAGATTGCTTTTATTTCAGCAGAGGCTTCTCTCTTTTCTGGTGTTTCCATGGGGAAGAGGACATGCTGGCTAACTGGCTTTTATTGTACCTGTCATTATTTCATGGAAACGGACTATTTACTTAGTGAACGTAATTATTATGGTTTGTATCATAGCAGCATTCACTGCCCAGGCAGCATCCGGGATGCATTTGCTGGACTCTCCATGTAAACAGTTAAAAAGCCCAATTCAGACACAGAGTTTGAGATTCATTTTAGTTTTCAGATTTCGGGTCTAAGAAAAGACTGAATGTAACGATCACTATAACATAAATAATCACGCTGATCAAGATCTCATTCATCCCTCCAAGGCACCTTGGGCCATTCAGAAGCAGAAATGGAAGACAGATTAGGATAATGTTGGGTCTGATCCAATTTTCACAGGTTGGGGGTTTTCCTCATGTAGAGTTACATGGAAGTTTATAGCAATTGCCACCAAAATCATCCAAAATTTGGTTCTCTATAACTTTTCTCTGCATGAACAAACTGAAATTGCATGGTATGACACACACTGAAAATCATTAATTTTCCTCTGATTACCAGGGTACCACAGTTAACTGCCTGAGCACCCCATCACTGCTGCTTTGCAATGCCACACCTTCTCCCGAGACATTCATAACCTGACCCCAGACGGACATTTCCATTAATTTCTTCTGAAAGTTTCAGAGGTAACATTGAGTTGGGACACTGGGTTGTGACAGAAATGCTGTCAAACAGCTCGTGGTCAGTGAGACGAGGCTGCAACCTGTCAGTTTAAAGAGCTTCCCATTTTTATGGGCTGTTCTACCAGAGTTAACATAAACCACACTCCTTGTCTTTGATGCACATAATACTTTCGCACGAACTCAACGCGTATACAACACTCGCAGCATTAGCAAACATTAAGGAATCCAAAGTTGTTCAAATTGCCTTTCAGAAGCCAGCAATTTAAACACAATAAAATGCGAGGCACAAATTCCTCCTCAAGATACCTCTGGTATTTTCAGATCGTGAATTCTTCAGCTCCTTTTATTCTCAATTTGTTCTGAGTCATGGGTATTTAGCCTGTATATCGACTGGGTGAAGACAAAGCAGATAAACTGCAGATTTGCTGGAGAATTGAGCCAAGGTATCACTCCCCATTTAGCGTGAGACAGAAGTATCAATGAGAAAATATGACCAGGAATAATTAACTATGCAATCCCATCCTGCGTGTTCTGGCTCTAACAGATCTCAAATCCTAATGAGCATTAATAACCCCATGTAAGTCAGGTGAACATTTCCACCCTAAGCCAGCTTTGAGTCAACATCTACAGATCTTCTTTAGAGAGAATGTCCAATGACATTTAAAAAAATGCAGGATACATCTACTACTCTCGTGCCAGGAATTATTTAATAAAGACTATGTACTTTTTACCCAGAGTGAATATACCTGTGACCGATGAACCGTGTTCTCTCTCCACTCAGTGAACGAGTCTAACGACGAGGGAGGGACATTAATGCACAGGGTGTGACCTACGGCACAATGAGCTGAAGCACGACAAAACGCTGGGTCTAAACCAGATGCCTCTGAATTAGGGCATTAGAGCACAGCTTTGCTGATCAATAAACTCGCACTGTTTTGAAGTCTGCTCGCAGACATTTACTGCCGTATAAACAACCGTAATGTCATTTGAGCACATTCTGGGGTTTACATTATTAAGTTGGATTACCGCTATTTCACCAGCGCTACTGGCTGATGAGAGTTGCTGAACCATAACCTTTGAAAGCACGCACCAGATACTACCCTCTGTTCTTAAAATTCATTTATAATATGGGTCAAAACATCTTCTGCCCCTGGATATAATAAAAAAACTGCATTTGCTTTTCCGCCAATTGGAGGAGCATCATTTTAAAATGGGAGTTCTACCCTTGATGTCTGTTTTCCAGTTTCTTCATCTCTCCACAATAAGACCATAATCATTCTATACTCAAAGCCTTCAGATATTTCCATGACAACAAACAATGATATAAACAAGAACTAAAACTTTATTGGATGAGAAAAAAATGGAAAGAATGATACATACGTTTCAAAACCCCGTAAATAGAAACCCTCTTCTATCTTACCTCCAGTGCTCAACACAGCTTTAAAGCTACTGAAGAGAAACACCAATATTTTAAGAGTTCTGTCAAAGGTAAATGTCCCTTATAATGAGATTCTTTACATTTTTTTTTAATATCTATTTTGTTCAACCAACCAGTTAGTAGAAAAACCTGTGACGAAAAAGTAATTAACTTTTGCCTCTTTCTCTCAATTTCTCTCATGCCAATAAAATCAGCAATTTCAACCTTTCCTGTGGTTGTTAAGGCAACATAGAAGTACTGCTCTTGCAGGTGAGGGCCAGTAGATAACTTTCTGGAACCTAAAGCCATCCTCTCTCACAGCTTTTATACCTTCTCCCACCACTACCTTCACCACTGTCCTTCAGCATACGCAAAGCAGAGGCAGGAGTTATCATGCAACGTTTGTGGGACATCAATTCTTTATATCCCATAAAAATCTGCCCTGCAATTGCCGAAGAATTCAGAAAGAACCAGAAAACTGGAGCTGCTTTTCTTCTCCCTCAGCTGACATTTTTTCTGTCCCTGACCCCATGAAGGAAAAGCAGCCAGAGAAGCCCTTAACAAGAAGGGGATCAATGTTGCTGGATTCAAAGCACAACTCCATTTCTGATCCAAGTGGCTCATCACTCAACACAACACACCCCCAGTGAAGGTCCTCATTCGTTCCATCACAGGCTCAAGTTATCCCAGGTATATAAACCTGGTGCTACCTCACTTGATTTTGATGCACACATCTCAGTTCCAGTATTGTTTTAATAAGGAATCTTTCTTTTTCCTCTGGAAAAAAAAAAAAAAAGAAAGCTTTTCTCTCCCTGGGGAAAGGGAAATGGTCATTTTGGAAGAGATACAGCTCAGCAAAAACTAGAATTTCATGAGAATGAAGGATCCTCTCTACACAGAAAAATCACATCTATATCTTTGGGCCATTTCCTCTGCCGAATATCAACATCCTGCAGCTTATGCTACCGGTCTGAGAATTTATCAGGAAAAAATACAAAAGAGTGGAAGAATTCTTTATAATAATATACAGTATTTGGCAGCCTAAATACAGCAGCCGTTATGAGCTCCTCCATAATATAACGTAATGTCATTTAAATTAGATTGGACACAAAATTCTAGCATGAAATAACTGCACATTGGTGGCACACAGCCCGTGATTTTTCTTCAGAAACATATAAAACAATTACATAAGCAGCTGGATAAACAAAGCAAGAAGCACATTAGGCTCTTTCTTCTTTTCGACTGCAATTAATGTGTAAACATCCCCCATAAAATTTAGCAACCGTCGAGCAACTTGCTACAAAACTGTCTCACGGTTCAAGAGCAGGAGTGATGAATACCGATTCCCATGAAACTGCAAAAATACATCATCCACATCAGGATACGGAGACGGCACTAAGGCTAATGCTTGCATTATTACAGAAACTAAATTACAACAATGGGCACGTTCAGAGGCACAGTAACACGGCGTTGTGTTGCAGCGCCCTTGTGCTCGGTCCTTAACCAAAGCTCTGCAGCTGTGAAACGGCCACGCTGGAGCTGGTGGACACGCGTGTGTGAGCGCACCCTGGAGAAACGGAGTAACACCGTTCCTTGGCTGAATTAAGCTACATGCCAACGTGGACTCAGAGCACTGGGTGCCACCTGAGAGACGGGGTACGAGGGAAGGGGTGTAGCTCCTCTAGATTGAAAAATAAGTGAAAAAAGACTGTGTCATAGCACACTTTGTCTGACACTTTGCGGGGACACGTTGGAAAGGAGGAGAGATACCCCTTTACAGGGGTCACTTTGCCGTCCCTGATCTCACCTTGTGCTGCTTTCACCTTATTTCTTCTCAGGTACAACATTATCCTTTAGTACCGTGGAGGAGTCTGCAGCTGGGGAAACACACAGTTGTAATGCCCGTGTCCGCAAAAGGCATCGCGTAGGGCAGCAGAAACGTGCTGAATCAAAATTTATTAGTAGGTAAATCATATAGAGGCGGGTGATTACTGCAGCCTCACTGAACCGCAGCCTTACGGGGTTCCTGCCAAGATCCAAGGGCAGAGCAAAGGTACCAAGCACGAAGGCAGTAACTGCAGCCGTCCCCGTATTTCCACCCCCATCGCTCCATCTCCACGTGCCCCGAGCGCTGCGCATCCCCCAGCACCGGCAGGTCGGTGTGCACGGAGGCAGAACACCCCAACTGCCAATAACGGGGAGTCTCCGCTGCTCGAAGAGCGCACCCGCCCTTGGCGACAGCCGCAAGCGGGACCCGCACCTGCCCCGCGGACCGCGGCGGGCAGGAGCGCTGCGGGCAGCCGCGGCCGGGCCCGCGGCGGGCGGGGAGCGCCGGAGCGAAGCGCCGGAGCCGAGCGCCTGCTGCGCCAGGGGACTCGGCAACAAAGTTTAGAAGATGATGCCGGTACGGCTTTTGTAGCCGCCCGGGGTTTGCGCTGCGGGGCAGGACCTGCAGCAGAGCCCCGGGGCAGCGCGGGAGGGCGCGGAGCCGCTCCGCGCCCGCGGAGCTAGCGCGCCCACGTCTCTTCTGACGCGCCGGCGAGTGCCAGCCCTCCCCAGGGCCGGGGGGGAGCGGCAGAGCCCGGGGAGAGGCGGAGCGGGGACCGCTCTTCCCTCCCCGCCTTTCCGCACCTGCCCGAGCAGCGCGGCGGAGGACGCGCAGCGGGCGCGGAGGCAGCGGCCGGGCTGCGCGGGGCGCCGCGGGCTGCGCGGAGGCGGCTCCGCGGGCGCGCCGGGCGGGGATGCGCAGCCCGCGGCGGCAGGATGCGGGAGGGGAGCGCGGGCGGCCGCGGCACGGAGAACCGGACGGGCGCCGAGCCCCCGCTGCACCTTTTCCCCGTGCCCGTGCTCACCGGCATCACCGTCGCCTGCGTTCTCCTCTTCGTCATCGGGATCATCGGCAACCTCATGACCATGCTGGTGGTGTCGCGGTTCCGGAACATGAGGACCACCACCAACTTCTACCTGTCCAGCATGGCCTTCTCCGACCTGCTCATCTTTCTCTGCATGCCCCTGGACCTCTTTCGCCTCTGGCAGTACCGGCCCTGGAACTTCGGGGACCTCCTCTGCAAGCTCTTCCAGTTCGTCAGCGAGAGCTGCACCTACTCCACCATCCTGAACATCACTGCCCTCAGCGTGGAGAGGTACGTCGCCATCTGTTTCCCCCTCCGAGCTAAAGTCATCATCACCAAGGGGAAAGTCAAGCTGGTCATCCTTTTCCTCTGGGCCATCTCCTTCATTAGTGCAGGACCCATCTTCGTCTTGGTGGGGGTCGAGCACGAGAATGGCACGAACCCACTGAGCACCAACGAGTGCCGAGCCACAGAGTACGCCATCCGCTCGGGGCTCCTCACCATCATGGTCTGGACCTCCAGCATCTTCTTTTTCCTGCCCGTGTTTTGCCTGACTGTGCTGTACAGCCTCATTGGGAGGAAGCTCTGGAGGAGAAAGAAAAAGAACATCGGTCCAAACACTGTCATCAGGGATAAGAACAACAAGCAAACTGTGAAAATGTTAGGTACGGCTCTTCTTGCTCTGTTTTTCCAAAGGTTGTGTGTGCTTGTGTGTGTGTGAGAAAGACTGAGAGAGCTCTGGTAGTTCACTCGTGTTGCTTCCAGAGGAAAGCATCTGTTGAAAATGTTTCGTACAAAGGGCTACACCTCAAGGTATCCATAGAATAACTCTCCTCCTTCCTTAGATTTATTTCTAACCAGTTTGAGCTGGGGACTCGCAGTTACACAAACGTTAATAACGATCCCCGACAAGGGCGAATATGACAGTTAAACTAGCTGGTGCCCTGGAGGTTTTTGAACATTTTTCTTCTTTGGTTGTGGACACCGATGTTATTTACTGGATAGTTTATTTGATTTTTAAACAATACTAAACCCTTCGCAAAGCACAAAGTTGAGCTGCAGACTAAGCAAGCAGGATACGGTGCACACTTCGTTTCATCTGGAGAGAGTATCGAGGTCCTAGCAAATCGGGGTTATTTACTAGCACGGCTGTGTAAGCTTAGGAAAATTAATCGGCATTTTTATATTAGCAAAGCAGCAGGAGGTGCTGAACAGGGAGCACAGCATCTCCTCTGAGGTCTGAGATCCTGTAAATCCTCACTGACTTGAAGAAAACAGGATCGAGACGACAGGCACCGTCATGCCTAACTCCGTGTATTTACATTGCTGAGTAGTTTAAACAACAGCTATTGTTGGAACCTGGAAACCCAAATTTTAACACGCTAAGGCAGCGCCTGTGGTGGGAGTTTGATGCATAAACGCCAAAAGTTGTTCTGCAGTTGAGTGTCTGAAAACTGCAGAATCCTGCTGCTGCTGCATACTTTTATCCAAGCAAAAGGTCCTCCGCAGTGCAAGTCATCCCGTGGATTTCGGTGGGGATGAGATGCTTTGTGTGGAGCATGTTTCACGGGCGGCAGCTCTGCTCTGCTCATTTCAGCGTGGTTGAAGCGCTGGGCTAACGAGCTCGATGAAGAGGTGGCACGGTGTCCTCAGTACCTTAATTATTCAATGGGAGCCTGAGTTTTTGTTCGTGTCGTACTTCATTATTATGCATCAGCAGGAAGAATAATAAAATCCACAGTGGTTTTTTGTGCCCTTTCAGCTTCATTTTCTGATCAATAGAATCACTTCAGTCTGGTAAACGTGACCTTGGAAGTAATTCATCATTTACA
Organism: Bucorvus abyssinicus; assembly: GCA_009769605.1. Lineage (NCBI taxonomy): Eukaryota > Metazoa > Chordata > Aves > Bucerotiformes > Bucorvidae > Bucorvus > Bucorvus abyssinicus. The sequence goes on along the minus strand of CM020035.1, from coordinate 5,623,366 downwards.
CTTCCAGAATTTCAGGATTATGAATCTCCATTTACGATCAGTAAATTACTTGATTATTTTACTACCATGTTTATATTTCTGTGTACTTAACCATAAAGACTTTTGAAATAACTCTTTATTTCTGCCCTGAAGTGTTGCCGCAAGCATTACAATATTTCAGACACCTTTTTTTTTTTTCTCCTTTCACAAGGTCTGAGAGCAGCAAACCAGCAGCAAGCCTGCCCTTAGTATTCTCTAAATGACAACAGTCTGATGGGAAGAAATGAAGTTAGTAAGAGCTCAGTACAGCCGATGCTCAATGCAGTCTGCTCTCATTGGTCTTAATGTTCTGCTTATAATTTAGGAGGCATTTACTAAGACTTTAGCAAGTCATGGAACATCAAGTAAATGGGATTAGCATCAACACTTGTTTAAATTGTAGAGAAAGGTTATGCTTCTAGGTCCGTAATCAAACGCCTAAATAGCCTGACGTGCAAAGGAGTTACTGTACCCTGTTCCTACAGAACTCAATGCGATTCTGCGTGCGTGAAGATCAGCTGTCAAAAGCCTGACTAGGACATGCTTGTGTCCATGTGAAAATATTGACTATGCTTAACATGCTGTTGATAATGACCATCACAGTAATATTCATTACACGGATTAAACTCCACTTGTGAGCTGGGGAAACGTCTGAATCTTGTAGGTGAAGATACCGAGGAACAAATGGAAGCGGTTGGCTCAAGAAGATGCAGAGCTGGAAAACATACTGTAAACATACAGCTCTGGGCTTTAGAGTCCACCATAAGTCCTGCAAAAGTGTCCATTTAAACTTGGGAGGGCTTGTTCAGAAAGTTCTTGAGGAAAGATGCCTGTGAGCACCCCCCTTAGCTCTTTGAATTTATTACCTGCTGTGGCTTGCCATCAGAAAGCAGGATTGCGAACACAAGAGAACAGGTTAACTGGGACAAATTGCTTAAGACTGTCAAAAATCCTTGCTCGAGTTTTGTGGCTTTTCCTCTCTTGTATATTAATAGATACCCTTGAAGCCTTATTTAGAATGCTAAAGGTCAGTAGCACACAGGAAATTACTGGGAAAAGTTCCCCTTTCTCTAGGACAGAAATCCAACCGGGCCAGTGTGGGGCGATACACACATTCCTCTTACTCTACATACGTGATACTCACACATAGACGCGGCTATAGCGAGAGTGTAGTATTACAGGTACACCATGTAACGATCATTATGCAGTTCTGTACTATGTATTTAACTTCTCTCGAAGTAACTCCTGTTCCACAAAATGGACAAACTGGAGGGATACACCCCTCTTCTGCCCTTACCACAGTACATGTGCTTTACAGGTCCACATTCTGGTGGTTTATTTGATTTTGGGGCCTTTGCCTTAAAATAATTTTGCTTTGTCTTAAGTAATTTTGCTTTATCTTAAATAATTTTGCTTTGTCGTAAATAATTTTGTTTCCCAGTGATGACATTCTTCATTATAAACCACAGTGCTGGGTCTATTAAATTTATATGATTAGCTTCTGATAAACACTGCAGTTGACAGGTTTTTATACTTTTTTGTCACCATTCTGATTCTTCAAGTCTCTGTTTATGAAAACGTAAGTTCTGCAGGTCAGCAGTATGCTGCATCAGATTAGTCGTGCAATGTGCAGGCACTCTCTTGAGATATGAACAATATGTATTAAATATTGCTAAGTTATACTCAGAGAAAATATTGAGACACAAAACTGAAAACTTAGAGGATGCGTTTTCACACTGTGATTAGTTCGTTAAAGAGATAGAATTTTTGAACAGAAATTGAATCAGCCATATTTTAATGTTCATACTTAACCCAGTTTCTCCTCCTGTTTTTATTCCAGCTGTGGTGGTATTTGCTTTCATACTCTGCTGGTTGCCTTTCCACGTAGGACGGTATTTGTTTTCCAAATCCTTCGAAGCTGGATCCTTGGAGATAGCGGTGATCAGCCAGTACTGCAACTTGGTGTCCTTTGTCCTCTTCTACCTTAGCGCGGCCATCAACCCCATCCTCTACAACATCATGTCGAAGAAGTACCGGCTCGCCGCTTGCCGGCTGTTTGGACTCAAACCCCTTCCAAAGAACAGATTCTCCAGCACGAAGCAAGAAAGTTCGCACGTTTGGACAGAAGCGAGCGTTACCACATGACAGGTGATTTCCTGTGCCAGAGCATCACTTACCCGTATTTCCCGGAAAGCCATAGCGGAGGAGAAAGAGGGCGAGGAACACACGCCGAAGCGCTAATGCTGTACTTCTGTCATCATCTGGGTTTGCCGAAAGATGTCAAGTGGCGAGTTAAAGATTGAAAAAAACAAAACTAAACTTTGAGACGGTAGAAGGAGAGACACGGTCACAGAGTTCAGCAAAGCTCAAGTGTTATTTTCCTGCTGCTTTCACCCATCTGATTTTTTAGCCCTGACTTAGCAGAAGAGCCAGGCTTTACCACCCTTCACAGGCAAACGTTGCCCAGTTCACCTGAGAGTTTGCGTGGCTTCAGCAACTAATTTGAGCTGAATTTTTCCAGAGTTAACTTCAGTTTTGCTAAGCATTTTGCCAGCGTGTAAGCAGACCCTAGGGCGAGGAAATGGAATTGCCTTTTTGCAGTAGTACACGTGGAATTTGATACACTTTTCATAATCTTGACTTTTAAATAAACTAATGCTTTCCTCTGAGGAAAAAGATTTCTTAAAAAAGGGGAAATAAAATGGATAATTTTTAAACATCCTAAAAATAAATGACCTTCATGTCCTGTCCAAGTAAAAAGGAAACGAAAAAAATACCTTCACAGAAGTGGCTTAGAACAAGATGACTGCACCAAAACATTTTTTTTAAAGATGTATCAGTGGGACAAGGACAGTGCTGACTCCAGGACCGCAGTGATGCTATAAAAATATGGAATGCAATCTGCCACCAATGTAATAGATTTTTTTTTAACTGGCTAACTCATCTGTACTTGCTCTGTTCAGCCTGACTGTGAACGACTCGGATGTGTTTGAGCTTGGAAGCGTTTAGCTGTTTCGATATTTGTAACGAGTCTGTGGCTACCTGTCGCTGTGCTGCACACCACCGTACCCCCAAAGCTGGCTGAGGACACGTCTCCTGCCCGTAAACCACCTGCTGCTCCTGTTTGAAGCCCGTTAACCAGGACCACATCCCCCCATGCAGCCCGCTGGGCGGTTGCACTAGTTTTCTGCAGTACTACATTAAGAACATTTTTTAACCGACGTGACCTGACAAAGTAATAGAAAAATTTGCACTGAAAGACACAGGCAGACACATTCTCATCCTCGAACCGTAAAAATCTTAAATTGAATTGATTTTTATAACTCAAGCATGCCATTAAAAGGCAAACCAGTGAACTTTCCATCCTTTATGCTAACGAGTATGCCTTATACTGCAGCTATTGTCACAGCGACACGTAGATTTTGTGGTCCAGCTAATAGGGTTTCGGACCATGCATGTGCAATAGCAGCTTTCTATTTATTTTGTTCTAGTATTTATTACCAGCTCTCCACAACGACTCACCGTAATGAATTGTCTGTTAGCGAAAGTCCTGCTGCCTTCAAACTCCCCGTGACGCTGATGGGCCATTTTCCGCCTGTTACACCTCTAGCTGGTGCTGCTCAGGTACAACTCAAAAGAGAATTTGACCTCTTCTGTATAGGCTTTACGTCACCCAGCACTTTGCCAGGGCTGTGGGGCTGGTTGCTGCTCCTCCTGACTCCAGCACTCGCAGCAAGCACAGGTTTGATGTATGCAAACCTATAAATTGAGGGACAAACGAGCAGCAGTGCCACAGGATCATCTCCCGTTTCGTCACTAACCGCGTCCGCCTTGTTCTCCGTTTTGTTCTCTCGCTCGTTGACTGACAAACAGATCTGATGGCAGATGTCGTGCAACTCAGGGAAACAAGAAATTTGGGAATCTTGAAAAGACCGTGTAGGTGTGAGCTCACTAATAAATAACATGTCTGTGTAAACGAACCGATCACACACCTAGCGTCCTGTAAGGGTTTCAAATCTCAGCTGTGTCTGTGGTATTAAATGTGAACAGAAAAAGAAATAAAGTGATGAGAGCCTTTATAACCCTACCAGGTCAGTGGCGGTGGAGGAGCTGACGTGGTCGGACGCAGGCTGGAGAAGCGAGTCTCTGGCACGTTCCCTCACCGTTGCCATGCTCCTCCTTCTCTTTCTCCTCTCCATGTGGGAGCCAGGCAGGGCCCTGGGCACTGCGGGACTGGCAGCAGTGTCATGATGGGGTACCAATGTCACCCACAGCAAGCGGGACTTCCCGGGCTTGCTTCGTTCCCTGCAAGTAAAACCTGTGTCTCAGTTACAGGAAGCACTTCTCTGTGGCCAGAATGGTCCCACAGAGGCTTTTACCTAGAGGGGAACCTTCATCGTTGGGTTTTACGTTTTTTTTGCCCCTAACCTGTATAACTAACTTGATTAGGATATGGGGATTTTTGCTTTGTTTTGTTTTTTAAACCTGTTTAACTGTAACGTTAAAGCTCTGTGAAGACACATTTGATTTCTGCATATAAACTAGAAACTAATAATTTCATTTTACCTGCCGCTTCATCAGGAGAGACTAAATTTTAACTATACCAACACTGTGAAGTTGCCACAACTTTGTGTATAGAAGAGAATTTAAAACATTTAATCTGGGGTCACAGAAGTCAGAAAGAAGGGGACCGGCTGCTCCCTGGGAGGGAGGACAGCACTTCCTCCCTCTCACTTAGGAAATGGACTTGTTTCTGCAAGTCGTTGGCCAAATCTAGCAAAACACACGCATTTTTCTGAAGAAGAGCAGCCACCTTCCTCTGACACTGACACAAGCAGGAAAATATTTCAGATCCAGCAGGAAACATCCAAGCATTTAACACACGGACTGGCACTCCTGCAGCTGGCATTGTAACACCCATTATTTTTCCTCCCCTCAGTATTAACTTTTCCATACAGAAATGCTGAAGTCAGTGCAGTCACTGGTGCGTGTTGACTCCAGAGGGTGAGCAGGGTCAGCTGCTTCAAACAGGTACCAGCGCACAATGAACCGCTTTTATATGGAAAAAAAAGATACCACCTGGATAACCTTCACCTTCACATCACAAAATCAACAGCATGATCCAGCATTGCTTGCCTCGAGAGGTGCTGCCTGGGTTGTAAGAAATAACTCAACCGGGGAAAAAAAAGTGCAAACAAGATCTCAATAGTCTTTTTTTCAGCTACCTGAACTGGGTCCAAGACAGGCGTCAGGAATCTGTCTCAGGTAGTGACACGGGGTGGGGTTCCTCCTTGTCTCCACCAGGTTTCACCCCGGCAGAGCAGATGCTGCCGTGGCAAACAACCCCTGTTGGCAACAGCAGCGCTGGTGCTGCCCGAGTCGTCTGTCTCACCAGCAGCAGCAGCAGCCTGGCGTTCTCCTGCGATGACTATCCCGGCAAAGTCCTTCTAGCAGAGACAAAGCACCTCTCGGTTTCCCAGGGCATTTCTGCAGCACCTCTTGTTCCCAGCACCTTCTCCCCAAAGCCCTTTCTATCTGAAAGAGCATGGGTGTCCCCCCCACCCCGTTTTTGGGTCTGGACATGGCTTCCGAGCTCTGGTTTGCAGGCAGGGAAGGCAGGAGCCCTTGCCGGCGCTGGGCGGTTCATTAAGCGGGGCACACGAGGTAGCTCCGCAGGAAGATTTCGTTCAGGCTGTTGAACCATAGTCTGCATTTCTGGAAACGCTTCCCTGTAGGAACAAACTTTGCCAGTTCTGACTGGAAAGAAGTATTATAGGGGTTTTATGAGTCAAAATTTTCTGTGTTTCACTGACCTGTATGTGAGCAGCCCATGTAGGGAACAACTGAAGATTCATTCATTAAACAGCCCAAGTTTTAAAAGTTTTTCTAACTTTACAGCTTCACAAGAAAACAGGAACTATTTGGCTGCATTTTATTTCTTGGCAACATGTTAAATTGATGATGAAATAGGTCAAAAGCACTTTTCCAGAAAGCTTCGTTCATTTTAGAGAAGTACCTTTGATGGAGGCATGCACAGGCAGAAAATCATGTCCTATTGTATCTCTTGCCAAAAATAAACCATACTGGAAAAATAGCCCTTACACATCAAATTGTGAGTTGACAGATATTCAGCAGTCAGGTAAGTTTGTGTCAAATGACATTTGCATAACCCCTATTTAAAGCAGCACCTGTTAGATACCTAAATACCCAGGAGAACCTCCTCTCCGTCATCATCTGCCGTAGCCGGGGTGCTCCCTCCTCCTCTGCGGATGGGCAAGGGTGAGGTGTGGTGAAGCAGGAGGAAGGGCGGCTGCAGCAGCCGCAGCAGCCGCTGATGCTGATGGTCCCTTTGCAGGTCTGAAGGCAGCTGGTCCCGCTCCGTGGGAGACACCCCCACGCTTGCTTGAGTTGATCAGCGCATTCTTTACAGGGCTGTTTGCCGTTCCTCTGGGCGCCTCAGGCAGTGCTTCCTGATGGGCTTCCATACAGTTGCATCATTTGTAAGAACTCTGTGGCGTTAAGGAGGTAAGTTGCATCTTGAGAAGTACATTTAAAAATCGGTACAAAAAAAAAATCTACCTAACTCCTCATATCCCAGCGATGCCCATGTTGTTACTTCCGCACACCCTGAACCACCCTCCTCATGCCCCAGCTGACAGCACAGTGAGTAGATTTTACCCTCACAACTTTTAATGAACAATATTATCCCAATTTCACAAAAAGAAAATTAAAGCGCTTGGTGTTTAACCCCTCGCTCAAACCACGCTGCCTCCGAGTGACAGGGCGCGGGGCTGTTCACCTCCCTCTGGGCGTTATTCCCTGGGCTGGGGGCTGCTGCAGGCAGCTCCGAGCATCGTTGCTGTTTCTGGGCTGTGTCACTGGAGTGCTCAGTGCAGGAGCCCGAGATAAGCGTTACATGGGAAGTACAAAACCTCTGGCTGAGGTTACTGGAGCCTCCGGAGAGCTCAGCCAGCAGGAGCCTGAGCGAGGGAACACAGGCTGTGCTTCCAAAGCTCTGCTTCTGCATCCCGACCGCCAACACCACCCAGCGAACGTGTTCTAGTAGCTGAGGCAACACCTGCACCCGCAGCGGGACTTGTAGCTGCCCACGAACTCTTACACCCATCCCTGGGCCTGCAAACAGGCAGGAGCTTCCCGGAAAATCCTCCGGGTGACCCAGGCGGACAGCTATCCGGCAGATGCTCGGGCAGACCTGGCACGATTGACACTGTGTGACACCATTTGCTGTCAGGCACGTTGATCTGGAGTTACACCGTGCCCAGCATAACACAAGCAGTGCCCGGAGGAGCTGGAAGCTCACCGGGCGTTACATGAAGTCTCTCTGTTCGTTTGGGCAGGTCCATCCTCTGCACAGAGCAGAGGTACCCCCACCCCAGCCCACCCCAGCCATCTCCTCCCACCGTGCATCCCCACTGATGTACTGCAGCAGGCTCCTTCCCAGCTCCACACAAACATCAGGAACTTCACAGGGGCAAAATAGATTTCCTCACGCAAACGTGTTCGCCAGTGGCTTTTCACTCTGAAATGCGATTTCTGGCAGGAGACAGGTAAAACCTCCGGCGGTTTGGCATCACGTCCCATGTCCTCAGCCAAACTTTTGCCCAAAGCAGTCTGATGAGGCGGTCCAGCTCTGCCAGCTCTATCCGACCACAAAACCAGTTTCAGTTTCCACAAGCCCGGAAGCCTTGGATGCTGCTGTTCAGGGAAAAAAAAAAAAGCGAATGTTAGATCATGATTTGTCTTTTACAGTGAAAAGGGATGAAGAAAAAGACAAATCTAATCCATCTTGATTAAGGAAGGTTTACAGGTCTCTGCAGTCACTTCTGCTTGCTGTGAGCCTTAGCACGGTTGTCATTCCAGCACACAATGTAGCGTATTAGAATTATCGAACGGAATTAATACACTTGGTGGGCATTTAACAGGCTTTCTCAGCACTCTTCCCAGCAGAAAGGTGTCTGTTCCCCTCCAAGCCCAGTGCTTGTGTGTTACTGCCCTTCCCAGTCCCAGCTGTGGACTGGTGCATGCCGTGACTTTTCAAATAAGAGTGAAATGCAGCGCCTGTCGTGAACCCTATTATTTGGACCAAAAAACCTCCCTCCACTTCATCTTGAAGCTGCGCATGGTGATGCCAACTGCATGTTTCTCCGAGTCCTGAAAACACGGTGACTTGGTTTTGCTCAGCAGGAGAAGCTCGGCTCTGCAGCAAGACTTTGGAAAGCAAATGCCCCCAGAGCTGTCAGGTGTGCTTGCTGTGGCGGTGTTACCGGGATCCCCTCACACACACATTACGAAGGCGCTCCCTCGCTGCTGGCCACAAGCAGGCTGGAGGAGCAAACACAACACGGGCAGAGGACGTTGAGCATTGTGCTGCAGCCCAGCAAACCTCCTGATGGGATGGGAGAAAGCCCCAGTCTCTTCAGTCTCTTCCCTGTGGTTTTGGGCATTCATGGACAAGTTCCTATGTCCACCGCACAGGGGGTTGGCTCCAAGCAGACATCACCGGTGAGTGCTGCCTGGACCCCAGGACTGCCCCCCACTAGGAGAGGACCAACTCCAAAATAGCGAGCGTTGCTGCCCAGTTGCCAATCTACCGCTCTCTTGTTCTTGTGCACAAACACATCTTTTGAAGGCCTGTGGGCTGCTGCTCTAGCTGTACTTGGAGACAAAACAGTGCAATGAAGGCATTTTATCGCTCTCCACGCTCGCTTCGTTTCCCTCACAGGGAGCGTAATTAAGGTTTGGTGACTCGTACGAGTCCATAAAGTAAAATCGCTCTCAGAAATAGAGCCCCATGGTCAACTTCAGGGGCTGCTCTGGGGGCGCAGGGGATGCTCTACCAGCATTTGCCCGTTTTGAATGCTGCTGGATCAAAAGAGCAGAGCATTACTCCCTTTTCCTTTTTCACATGTTCTGGTTTATTTTCACATGCTGTTCCTGAGAAAGAAAAGCCATGGTGATTTCCCAGCCTTTATTCCCATTGTTCTTCCCTGCGCAGTCTCCTTCCACAAACAACCCGGTGCTGCAAACCATCCTTCACTGGGGCAGGCTGGGTCCAACACCAGGAGCCCACAGCACGAGGAGCTCCGGGGTGCAGAGATTCAAACAGCTTTATCATGCCAATCTTAGAGCAGACAGCAAAAACGCACCCTACAAAGCCTCACCAAAAGTTAAGCCAATATTCATGACCACAGGTGGCTTGTGTTCTGCCCAGTCAATAGCACCTCGGTGTTTTTGTCAAGCAGTGACAACGCGATTGATTCTTGTAATATTTGCTGTGCCGTGCCAGGGGCACCAGCGTGGGGCTGCGAAAGGTGCAATCTTCTGAGCTCTGTGGGAGTGAACGATGAGGTTTTGAACCCCCGGAACTATCGTTCGTTGTGAAGAGGGAAGCGGGTGGCCAGCACAAGGGTTTCCCTGTGCCTCGGTTGGTGCCGCAGCGCTGGTGGAGATGTGCTGGTGCGGGGCTCACCCCTCGGATGAGGGGCTGCCTCGGGCGCTGCCTGACCATCTCTGCTCTAATGTCGATATATAAAGAAATAAAACCACATCAGATATAGTCAGATCGCAGCAGTGGTTTCTTTCTCACCAAAAGTCGACCTGCCAGGCTGACCAATGCCGCTTGCAGAGCCGCTGCAGCCGGCTGCCCCAGCTTCGGACAAACCACCTCGGACCAGCTACTCCCTGCAGCATCAAACACCACGAGAGCATTGTACCTACCTGCTTTCTCTTCAGTCTTTGCTGTGCCTTGTGCCTGATCTCCCACATCTCAGTGTAATTTGGAGTCTGCCATGTAGCGAGGGAAGTGCCATTGCCACAGGCTGTGGTGAGACTGGACTGAAATGTCCCCTCCGGCAAGGCAGGCTGATGAGAGCCGGAGGAAGGGGTTTGAACCTTCACTGTCCAGGCAGGGTTTAGAGAATAACCAGAGGTTTGTACAGCTATGATGCTTTTGATTTCAAAACACTGAAGTCAGCCACATCACACTTGAAACAAGGACACGAGCCAGAGCTGTAACGGGCAGAAGAAATGCCTGACCCCGACTGGAGAGAAGGCAAAGGAACTGAAGGAGCAGTAGCAGCTTCGGCACTGCGACCAATCACCGTTTTAGAGCCGCACCGAACACCCTACAAAGGCCATACAGCAGCACCCCAGGGAACGTTGGGCCCTGCTGAGTGCAGAGACCCACTTTACCTCAGTGTGCCAAATCCCGACATGCTGCAGCGCTGGCTGGGCAGGCACCGAGCAGCATCCCCTCGGGGCGGGGACGTTAACGTGTGTGGTGCTGCGGAGCCCTCCGAACCGAGGACACTGCCACCACTTCACAAGCACCTTGTGGAAAGAGCGAGCATTTGAGCTATAAATTAATAAATCTACTATTTGCACTGGATTAGGGTGAATTGCTCAGCTCCGTTCACACGTTAATCCCCACGAGACGCCAGAACCCTACTGTTTGCTCCATTTCATTTGTAGAGCCTAATAGCTTTCATATGACAGAAAGTGAGAGACGAGCTAATAAAATCACCAAGAAATGACATCCACGGAGCACTCTGACCCAAGCAGTTATTTATTAACCATGCTATAAGAGCTAAAAATAGTTCTGATTGCATGCAATACCATCTATGCCAGCAATTAGTGCAATAAACCTAACTAATAACCGCACTCACCTAAATAAAAGGAGATAGCAGGCTAATCCGCTGCAGTTGAAAGCATCTTCTAAAACTTTTTATTTCACCCAGACAAGACTCTGCGCACTGAGAACGAGCAATTGTCAAGAGCAGAAACAGATGCAATAGTTTAGAACTAAATGTAATAGGATGGAATAGCTCTTTCAAGGGATCTCGGCCGGCTTTTTCTGCTCAGCCATAAAAATATTGCAACAAAATGTTCATATCCTCCTCTCTACTTACGTGAGGTTCTCATTTCTGAGAAGAATAAGGGATGACATTTATATCTTCACTCCGCGGCAGGTGAAATATTAAGGACAGAGAATGTAATTCTACACCGCTTCAATAAATCACAATACATCATGAATTCTGCGATAATTCTGTAATTCGAGAAAAAGATGTGCTTGGAAAATACAATTTATACATCACATCTCCACACTAATCTCTCGATAACTTTTCTCTAATATCTTTGGGTGCAGACAGGTCTAACAAAACCATCCGGTTCACATGTAGGTGTCATTGATGCTGGGGGGTGGAAATCACTCCATCTCCCTACTCCAAACACCCTCAGACTTTGCTGAGATCTTGAAGGATCCATTTAGGCTTGGCATGAAGGGGTAAAGACTAGGCTGCATCTGGAGACTTCTCTAAAAACATGAACCGGTCTCTTTTTATACCACTTGTTGAACCCCAAACAAGCACATGGGCAATCAGAAGAGAAACAGGTTTTGGTCTGGGTCTGGCAGGAGCTGAGCAGTTCAGCTCCACCAGCTTCCCAGTGGTCAATGTGGAGATTTGGGTGGGGAGCATCAGAACTCATCCCATCGCTTTCTACCAGTTTAAAATTAACTCCCCTGCATCATCTACAACCTTCGACTTCAGCAGAAGGATAAAAATACACTGGGGCTGTTAAAGAGAGCGGTGATTTGCGCAGAGACACGGAGCCACTTCGTCCCGTTGACCCACGACTGACAGTCCTGATGGACCTTCCCCCCCGCCCTGCCCCACGCCGGAGGAGGAGCTGCTCTTTCCCCACGGATGCCAAGCACAGCACAACAGCATTACTCAGTTGACAGCGACGACAAAACGCTGAACTGGTACCACCACTGCAGGCAAGTGGTGTTAAGGCGTCGCTGTCCCCGCTGCTCAGACGAGAAAAGCTGCATTGCCCAGGGGACAACTCTCCAGCTGCAGACCTGTAAGGGACAGGATGGCTCAGGCAGCTCAGCCAAGCTCCCATCTGGCTGTGAACACAGGTCATGCCCATGCCCTGGCCCACAAGGCAGGAGTAGCTCAGGCGATGCTGTTTTAGACAGCGTGTCCTGGAGGCCTCTTAGCTGGAGCTCCTGAACTTTTTAATTTTCAGGGGTATTTTCAAATGCCTCTGCTATGCTTCCGGACAGGAGGGACAGGCAGGAGAGCCCTGGTCCCCTGACACAAAGGCTGGAGCTATGATCTGCCTCCCTCCAAGCCAGGGCTATTTATAGCTGGCCAAACTTGTGCATCTCCTAAAATTTGAAGACTTGAGTCTGGCAGGAAAAATCTCCGCAGGAGGTGAATGACATGGATTGGCACTACCTCCAGATCCTGTTTGCTTTCTTCCTTCTCCCAGGGAGCGGGTGGCTCGGATTGTGCCGCATCTTGCGAGTCTGGTTCCTCACACAGACACCCGCCTTTAGAAGGGGCTCAACTCTCCTCCACCAAACCAAACACGCTCCAAACTTGCCACAGCGACCGAAGTCAAAAGCAAAACAAATTCTACTCGTTTTGTTTTTGAACAGGCACTTTGATTACCGAGAAGAGAGAATTGCTGCTGCTATAGAAACAGCAGCCACCAACCTGCTGACCCCGCTTTGCCGCAGGCAGACCCGGAGACTGCTCAAATTGCGGGGTGTGCCACCGTCCACATCCAGCTACTGCAGCAGCCTACAGGGTCTTTGTGAGGCCTCAAAACCCCCTAAAAACACAAGCCCTGCTCCATTTCCAAACTTTTCAAAGCAGGTACTTCTCTCCCAACAGGTACGAGCAGGCAAGAGACACTGGTAAACACAATATTGCCCAAGCCTGGGCAACAAAACCCGTTGGAAACTTAGTGCTACGTACCCACCTCTGCCCAGTTTGGGTGTGGGAAAGGGACCCAGCACCCCTGCACCAAGCCTGGGGTTATAACATTACAACATCCAGAGCTCAGACAGCAAATACCTAAATCCTCCTTCACTTGCATGGCCTTTAACCAGCCTCCATCACCTCTGCAGACACCCATGGCAAGACTGTAACAGGGACTACTGGAAAGAAAAGATCTCTTTAGATACCCAAAGTGCTGGCCACTATTCTATAGACATATTTAAAACTGATTTTGGTAAAGAGAGATTGTTTTGGTAAGTGCTGTTTAAATAAAAAAAATAAAGCTCTGAGTAACCAAGTGAAAAAAATGACTATTTCCTTAGGAAAAACCCACTCACGTTGTAAATTGCAGTAATTAAAAAAACCAAACAACTATGATGTTCTATTGATGCAGGGATTTGAAGAAGTTGTTTAAAAACCAAACGTTAATGTGTTTGCCAGGAAACACGTACACATACACATACTAGACTAATTCTTTTTGATGAGTAATTGAATTTATTGCACATAATTAACAAATAAAAGTTCTGATATTTCAAGCTTTAATTATGAAGAGATAATACATCTAGGTTGTCGGGGTTTTTTTGGGTTGGTTTTTTTTTTTTTTTACTTTAAATTTTCACTAAAAGAAGTGAGGAAACCACCACCAAAACCTGACTTCAAGCTTGTTTCCATGAAGTTTTGCTGGCCGTACACCAGCCCTGCCCGGGGGAGTAAACTACGGGGCAGCAGTCAGAGCTCGCTGCCACGAAGTGAGGGCAGCCCCAGGGCAAGGACTTCGTGCAGAGGAGGAGACAGGGGAGTACAGGAACCAGCTCACCTGAGAAGGAATTTTGCATTCATCTGGATGAAGCTCCCGTCAAAACACCAGCAGCCTTTGGGTGGCCGGTTCAGGGACCAGCCTGGCTGGACTGCAGCTTCCCAGGGGGTGGACGAGCAGCCTGCGGTGTATTTAGCTCAGTCTGGGAAAAGGTCATGCCGTGAACTGCTGAACTGCACCAGCAAACGCTTCATGAATAACACAAAGTAATTCCAACTGCAAATCAGAAGCGTCCTGAGTTAAGTCAGGGCTTCAGGCTGCCGCATCACCACTGACCTGCTAGAAAAGGGCCAGGCAAAAACGGTATTTGTCAATTAAGAAAACTCTTGGTAATATCAGAAAGAATTAAAACATTTATTGGGCATAAATATATTACATATACACTACAGATACAGTTAAGTCTTACATACATAGTGTAGTATTTGCAAAATCTATACATTAAAATTGATATTGCAGTTTTAATACAATGCATATGAAATAGTCTAAAATTTACAATACAAGAAAACTTATGATTATTTTTTTTTTTAAAGTTGAAAAGCTTGGAATGTATGTTCCCACAGTGAGGTAAAAACATTTTATTTTTTTCAATTTAAAGAACTGTGCAAGGATAGGGTTCATACACATTCAGTTAGGGCACTTCTCAATCGTGACACCGAATACTGAGCTACTGCAGCCAACAAACAGGATTAGAAAACATTGCAAGTTCATACAGAAAAAGGCAGAACAATATAAAAACATTTCTCTCCTTCCTTAAGGGTTTTAAATATTTAGTGTTTCATTCAGTCTACCTTTCATTGTTGCTGCTGATTTCTTTGAGAGCAGAGCGCCCTCGGGTTGGGTCCAATACCTGCTGTCGCCGGGTCCAAGGGCAGAAAGATGTAGGGGAAAAGACAAGACATCAGCGAGCGCGGGTTTAACGGCCGGGATGCTTCCTCTGGTCCTTAATAAACGAGGGACAATCAAACCACTATGGCAGAATAGACAAACTAAAAGAAGGTCAAATTCACTGGTTTAGGGCCGGTCCCAGCTCCTGTGGAACATTTTCTGATAACCTGGGCGTTGTCGTGATTGTACGGGACACCAAACAACTCGTCGGGGAGAAATGCTGCAGGTGGAACCGACTGCTGTTCTCTGCTCACTGCTTCTACCATCGTTTGTACTCCAAACTTCCAAAACTGAGCAAATCACCTAAACCAAGGTGGGGTGTTCATTGCTTTCTCTTTTTTTTTTTTTATTAAAGCAGCTTTTTTCAAAAGGTGTCACGCCTGGGTTTCATAGCAGCACTGCTGAAACGATATTCCAAAATTAAAAAGGGAATCTATTCCGATTTCTGGGGTTCCAAACTAGCGGTCTTTGCGTTGTTTGGAAAAAAAAAAACACCCACACTCTCTTCCCCTCCACTGCCAACAGCTGTATATGCTCTGCTCACAACATACAGATGCAAGGTCACGAAGTTTCATATCACAAATAAATTTAAATAAGATGTAAATAAATTTGACAAGCCATGACTTTGGCAAAAAACAAAAAAAATATATATATTTAGCTCAATGCCATTAGTCTGCAGGGCTAAATTAAACTAATTATAGTCAATAACAAAATACAGAACATTTCTAATATTTGCTACATCTAGAGAGGCACACAGAATAATTCATTGATCTTAGCACTTTCTTTCCAGAGATGATTATGTTTTTGGATACATGTAAACGTCTGAATCACTGATAATGGGGTTTTTTTGGCATTTAATGTACTAGATGCTCCCATCTTCGAAAACACAAGAAAATGTAAGAAGATTAATAATACTAGGAATGCTGCCAGGTAAAAAGTTGACCTAAAGTACAACAGTATAAAACAGACAAAATAGAACATGCTACGGGGAGGGTGGGGAGGGGGATTAGTACATAAGTACACTTTTTATTTTTTATTTTTTTACAATAAATAAAAGATTGCACTGTAATTGGTATTTAAAGTACTGTATGCAGTATATAGTATAAATAAACCTAAAACAAAAATAATGTTGTTTTTTTTTCCCCATTACTTTGGTTAAGGGACTATTATGCTAGTACAGGACACTGAATCTTAGACGATGGAGACAGAGCACAAAATAACTAGGACAAAAGCAAAACCGAGTAGCAAAAATATACAAAACCAAGAGGCAGGGAAATACACTGTGTCTGTTGCACCCTTTTGGAATCTATTTGCACCTCCAGCTCATTTACGTCCCTGAGGTACTCGCACAATGTTGACTTAATATAAATAACCCAATGATTCAAGAGTTAAAAATCTAGTATCTTGATGGAGAAAACGGGAAGGGGCAGGCAGGAGGGGGGGACACTCCCAGCAGAGCAGGGACTGATCTTGTCTGAATTTCACCATGTACCAAGTTATTTCAATTACCCCTGTGGTAAGAATAGCGTAGACACCCATTTAAGGTATTTAAAATAAATTTCTCATACCTCCAAGAACGTTCCATAAAACGGATACCCCTCCAAAAAATATTAATAATAATAAAAAGACCAACTGACAGTAAAGTTTGTTTACATTGAGTGTAAATCTCACCTAATTCAGTAGAGGCAATAAGCTGTCACCAGCTCTAATCATATAAATCAGGCTGAACATAATAGAATAATATCTAGTATTAGATTAGGAATAGTTATATACAGTGACAAACAGACAAGTTAAAGCAGCTTTTAAATAGCTGAACATGGGAATAACTAACTATTGCACAATGCCCTTACTTAAAATTACTGCTAGGAATCAAAATGGTAAAAAAATCTATAATGCTTCATAATTTATATGCAGTTTGGTTATTTGATTTCTTATACAGGCAGTTTATAGTGTTGTAACTGTAAAAAGAACACATAATTAAGAAGTTTCTTTGACTGCAGGATATTGTTCCGATTTAAATGCACTAAACAGTTAAAGTAACAATTTACATTTTATCTTGAAAAAAAATGGGGCAAATGTAGTGAATACATCATAGGCAACATTGCTAATACTGTTCAAGGAAAACCTGGTACTGTTGACTAACACTGTACTCTAGTCTTACCACTACACACACTTGTGACTAACGTTTAGAAGGAAAAAGAAGAGACAAAAAAAGTGACTCATGATTAAAATTTCCTAAATACTAAGATAAAATAAGAGACTGCATGAACTTCAGTGAAAAAACCAAAACGATGTTGAAAAGGCAAATTGGTGACAATTTTGAAACCGTGAAGGAAACAAAAAAAAAAAATCTTGCTTTTGGTATCTGGTTTGCTTGTTTCTCCAGTTTGACCACTTCCTAGTTTTGAATTTCAAAAAGGTGCATCAAAACACTGATTTATCTTTCTTCAAGCTAGAACTGTAAAAACAAGAGAAGTATATAAAATGTATGGTAGAACAAAAGGATTTTAAAAAAAGGAGTATCTGAATAAATGTGTGGATTATAATGCGTAGCATTAGTTAAATTTGTATCTCAAACTTCCATTGAATTTTCTACTTCATAAAGAAGTATTGTAATATACAGGCGAATATGATCGACAAACTTGCAAAGCCAAGAACGATGAGGGCTGCAAACTGTTCATCAGTAGGAATCATGCTCTTGATCTTCGGATCTTCTATGCTTCCCATTTCTCCTGCAAGCATGATCTCATTTCGCTGAAGCATAAAGGCAACGGATGGGCTGAAAGGTCCACTAAGTTCCTGTGAGGTATCCAAGCACCGGCGGCAGACGCAGACACGAAACCGATAATCTGTGTTGACTTGAAGGCCTGAGATGTGGAATGTGGTCTCTTCTCCCTTGTACACCTTCAAAACAAAACAGCAAGCACAGTCAAACCCAAAGAGCAAGACAACCTCCTCCTTCCACAGCGTCAAATGATTAACAAGAGTAATAACGTGAGATTGCGCAAGGATTTGAACCAGAGTTACGTCAAGTCTGAGCCTCTTCAGGAAACACTTCTGCAGCTCTGCAGGGAAGGAAGTCACTAGGTCAGTGCAGGTTTTGGAAAAACACAGGAGTGTGGAGGACTACGTATGAGATGTCCAACCACGAGAGGTCTCAATACAGAGTGTTCAACAGAGTCAACGCGCACAAGGGCGGACAAGACTTCAGACAATATAGCAACCGTAGGACGTACTCACCTTTTGTGGGTGTGATAAACACTACAACTACTGCTGTACTCTAACACACGGAACATGTCTAAGACATAAGCACCGTGCCTGGCCCCAAAAGGAAGAAAACCTGCAAGCTAAGGTTATTTGAGGACATTCACTGTATAATCATAAAATTGTTTACAAACAGTATTTTAGTGTTCTTTCTCTCACATTTCTCTCAAGAGTCAGCAGTCTTGCTGGAAATCACACTCTCGGAATTGTGGAGACAATAAAATATTATTAAGGTATAAAAAAGCTCCTCTTGATTGCACTGTATTTGGTTCATTAGCAATCCAAACCCACCACGTATTTCTGTTAATCGAATGTAGGCGCTGCCTGATTCGGAGCGCACGACTCACAAACACGAGTCGGAAGAGACATAACTGGATATCTAAGAGACAAGTTTTGTGACTTAAATGGAAAAAGACCACTGGAAACATTTACTGGCTCTGAAAATGAATAACCAGTTGACAATTTATATAATGGAGGATTGTTGAAACTGGTATTTTATGAGTGAAAAATGTGTCACAAAGTGCCTCTGTCTGCTGGAAAAACAATATCCTGAGCTTCAGACACTTCTTGCTCTGCTCCTTTAGCTGGTTTCCTTCTCCTCGCTGGGGGAGCAGAAGGCTGAGAGCATCTCTGCCCTCCCAGAGGTAAGAACTCAGCTTAGAGAAGGGTAACAAGAGGGAAGTTAAGCCGACAGAGGAATTCCTGTGCGTTACTCTGGAGTAAGAAATACAGGAGGAAAAGGAAGAGACACGCTCAGCTAAATACTACTTAAAGAGCGCAGCTTCCCTGCCCGTGCTTGCCCCTGAGACTCATCCTGCAGTTGAAAAGCCTGTTGCTGATTTCTTGAGAAGCTCTGGGACAAAAGATTAAAGTTTTTCTTTCATTCATTCTCTCCCTTTTACACTTCCACAGTTTTTCCAAATATAGTTTGAATGACAGCAACTCTGAGTTTCCAGACTAAGGAGGAGTCCTCTAACTGGCTCATGCTCCTTGGCCCCAAGGCGTAAACCGCGCAGCAATGTTTAAACACAATGGTGTTACCTTCCTCCAGCACGCTCAGCATTCACAGGAGTTCACTTCAGCTCAAGTGACAGGAATACATCAAATTCATACCGTAAAGCCTTGCGATTAACCACAGCTCTGCACTGCTGCCTTTCTTGTCTTTGCTTCCCTTCCCAGTGCCAATGAGAAGTCATTAAGTCATCGTAATTGCAGGGAAAACAAAACCGTGAGTGCTCTAGCGGTCCATGGAAATAACATGAAGGTTGAAACATGTGCTTGCTAAGCCCATCTCATCCCAAGAACACCTCTGCCACTCTATTTTCCAATGGCAATTCCATTTTTAATACCCACCTCTCATGGAAAACTGTCCTCCACCTACTCCATCATCAATGCTACACCTTGTAGGTGGTTAACACTTCTGTTTACTCCCAAACATAAATGATCATGCAAAGAAATGCTTCACGCATTTGGCACATAATGTAGCTTCAGTAAGTAATTAAAAAAGGACGTGACATTCCACAGGACCAGAGTCAGTATTATTCTACTTGGAGGACTTATCTAACTGTCATTTCTTTGGACTCAGACATGATAACTCAAAGCATCTGCCCTTACAGAACAACTGTAAGCAAGTTAAGTTTTCTGGTGCTGTTGTAATTATTAATTTCATTTCAAAATGTAAGATCAGAGGAGCTCTAAATGCCTTTGCCATAAAATGAACCTTTGCAACCAATACAGAATGGTTTGGCCTGGAAGGGACCTTTAAGATGCAGAAGCATCTTTCACTCAGGTTGCTCAAAGAATGTAATAAAAACACCATGAGCTTTTTGCCTGGCTGCCTCAGTGGAAATATCATCCCAAGTAATGAACTGCTGCTCAAGCTTCTTAGGGCGTTTGATCCTATTGATCAAGCTAGACAGCTCAGAGAATTCCTGTAGGCAAGTATTTCTCAATTTCACTGATGTCATTAAAGAACTCCAAGCCCCCCTTCATCTTTTCCAAATAATAAAAACAACAGCTGCAACTCCCTATAAGCACCACACTGGAAAGTGTACGATAAGCTCACTTGATGGTTGCAGTACAATGGCAAGTGTATTCAATAATTAATAAAAGCCTATTTTGTATGGTGGTAAGAAGATCAGGAATGAGAGGCAGGTTTCAATCTGAAAAGCATGCCCCCTTGAAAGGTTTCCTTTCTTCTAAGTCATCTGACAGGTTTCCTCTTAAGAAACTGGCTTATTATTTTATCCAAACTCAAAATCAGCTTCACCCACTCCACTGTTGAGATGCTCAGAAACCCTCAGGAGTTGTGGGCAGCCTTGTCTCCTAAACAAAGCAAACGCGTGTCCCTCAGATCACCTCCCGCAAGGTGGGCTGCACTGACAAGCTCTAACAAAAGGAAATTATCTGCTTCGTCTCATGACACACAACTGGTATCAGGAGGCAAGAGAAAATACTCGATGCAAGTAGTGCTAATAATAAATGCCACTATGTACTGTACGAGTATGTTGTGTTTTGGCATGCAACCAGAAAAGAGCCTTTGACTTGTTATTTAAAATAGAGAAGGAAAAACAAACAATTTTTTGCTTGGCACAAATTAACAGTGCACTGAATGAATTTCAGAGATTACATGTCTACAGAGTCTGAAACAAAGGAAAAAACAATAATAAAAATTAGAGCTTGGTAAGCCGGACTGGGTTCTTCCACCTCTCAGTGCAGAACTGAGCAGGCCTCCCGCTGCATTGCTGGGGGATTTTTCCCACACCCAGTGTGTCCCACCCATATCTTTTCTTCTTTTGGAAAGAAGAGATGTGGCAGAAGCTGATGAAACAACACTGCCTCCAAATTCTGGGCAATTTCAAAGGCAGAACATTTGGCCTCACTGGCAAACAATTTAAGGATAAAGCAGCCTTAAATCTGAGCTCTCATTTCCTGCAGTCAGTTCTCATGAAGAGCTGGCTCCTCAGTGATTCCATCCCCAGAGCTGCTCCATTGGGAAACTAAAACAGGCTGCAGTGTTATGACCATTATCCCAAGCTTCACCACATAAGTGAGGTGCAAGTCCAGACCGGTGGCCTCCTCCTAGGTGTTCTTACATCTCTTGAGAGCTTCATCTCTAGGATGGTGGACATAGCAATAGATGAATGAGGAGCTCAGACTTGGAGAGTTAACAGATGGCAATAAGACTTTGTTTTCTCCTATGAATGTTTTATTTCATAATGAGTTTTCTATGATTATTCACTTTAGATACAAAACACTAGACAGGTGTTTACGATGCCCTACTTCGTACTGGTTCACAGGCAGTTCCAGAAGAATCAGTGCCATGTACCGAAGAGCTGCGCTGTGTGAATAAGGGAAGCAAAGCAGGGACACGTATTTCAGTGTGCCAGCGCTGTGCCAGAGTGAACTGAAGGAGACTGCTTCACGCTTAGCCAGCATAAAGTGCCCAGGCGGAGGTTTTCTTTTGTTAATGAAATGAATATGGGAGAACATCACGTTCTGCATCTTCTGACGGGCTCCCTAGCAAAAAGCTGGATCAAGATCTGTAATGTAAAATTCTCTCAGAAATAGGAATCGAGTGTCACATTCGTGCCACCCATATTGTGCTGTTCCATGGCTGGTTATCAGCCAGCCCAACTACAGAAGTCGGTGTCAGCTTCGAGCGCCCCAGCCGGGAGCTTCTTCCACTGAGTTACTTGTGAAAACTCAAGCAAAACACCACTCGTCAGGGTCATGCTTCATGAGAAATGAAGTCTTTCAACAGAAGACCCTGAAGGTACCTCTGATTTCCTTTATTGCTGGGTTTTTTCATACCACAGTTTCTTGACTGCGAAGATTAAGCCATAATCTACCTGAAAGGAACATGAAGTCATGCCCAATTCTCCCCAAGGACATCCAGAACATTTTAAGCACTGAAGCTATGCTTACTAAAGCTGGACGTGGAGGTAATACATCAAGGCTACTTTGTAAATGAGGCAACAGCAGAATGGGTCCACTTATCCACTTACCACTGACATTATGAGGCCAACACAGTACACAGAGGTTTTATTACCTATACCAGCACCAACAAGGTTTCTTGACAAAAACAACAGTTAGGTTTCTGAATCTTTAGCAGCCACATGACTTGTCTTGCATCTATTTATGCCATTTTTCATAATTCATTAACTCGCAGTAACACTCAGAAGTAGACTAAAGAGGAGCAAAACCACTGTTGTGAAGTAAGTACTACCTTATTCATAGTTTTAAGAGTTTAAGGTTTGCCATTTCTCATTCCCTAATTTGTACTTTTTTGGAATCTGTATGATAATGAAGGAAAGGACAGGGAGAAGACAGGGCACAGGAAGTGCACTGTAAATCACACCACCAGAGGTGTGACAGATGAAATAAAAGATGGAGCTGTGAATGAGTTGTTCTGTTTCAGGTGCTTTGGGGAAGTGTCCACTTGTGCTCTCTAATCAAGAGAGACAAGGAAGGAGGGATCAGCCGTACTTCATCGACTTTGTTTCCACATGGCAAGAAAGGACACTGCTTTCTGTGGGGCAGCTGATACACCTGCAGTTACACATCGATGCATCAAAACCTTAGACAGGAATGGGATGGCTGAAAAAAACAATCACAAGCTGTGTACTTGACTGAAATCCTTGATGGAGGGTCTTGGAATTGGCTTAGAGAATGAGGAAGTTAAAGGAATCTAAAGGAAGTTAGAGGATCTACCTACTTCATCTCATCCTCAGACAACGGTTACCACCAGCCTGTTCAGAAGCAGAAGTGGGTGGACAGAATTGTAAGGTCAGGTCAGTTAGAAACAGTGATTAACTGTGGACAGAGCGCAAATCACTCCAATAAGATAATGATGTTCTATATGCTCTGGGGAGAAAACAACCTATTACAGCCCTTAATTTTGACTCAGCCTTTACCAAAGTTCACCTGACACATCAACACAGGCTGTAATTCACCACAGCAGAACGAAGCAGCACAGCGAATGTTCAAAATCATTTCCATTACATTGTCAATTTAGTAAAATTAAAGCGAGACCATTCTCCTACCTGCTTGTATTCAGATTCTCTCCCAACCAGTACCTGCAGAACGTAACCAACAGGATCTCCCTTCATGGGTGGGACTGTTTCCCAGGTAATTTCACAGGCGTTTCCTCCCAGCTGTGTCACTCGAGGGGCTACAATAAAGTGAAATGCGTTACCATTTAATGTAAAGACTGCACTGAAATCTTACTCATTTTATGTGTGCTGTAAGAGACACAAGAACATTTTAGAAAGAGAACTTTGGGACAACACAGGGGTTTAGCAGCACGTAATCTGTACTGTATTTATGTGGCCAAAAAAATCAGATTGCCATCAGCACTGCATGAAAGAAGTAAAACTTTTAAGTCTCATTTACCTCAGGACAGTCTTGTCTGATTAAGCAGTTCAGGATTCTTGTGGCATTAAACAACAAACACTGTCCACAGAAAATCTGGTGACATTTAGAAGAGCTGATTACCAAACTCCTGAGAAGTTTACGGTAGGACCCAGATCACTTCTGCAGAAGGACAGTAAGCAGTTAGAGCATCTGGGAGCTGTGTGAGCTGCTAGAAAGGGGGAGTGGATGGGATAGAAAACTTTGAACTTTAAAAATTCAATTGCAATGCTGTGCACTGATCCTTTCAGAGCAGAAGCCAACGCACGAATTACACTGGCATTAATAAAAGCAGCAATTTTGTGAAGTTCTGAGCAAACACCTGTGCCAGAGGAGATGTCTGTGTCTTCCTCCCATGTCACACGTTGCTGAGAGGAATAATATCACACACTTCATTCAGAAAAAACAGGAGAAGGAATGTGAGAAGGGAAGATAAATCACAGAATCATTTTGGTTGGAAGAGACCTTTAAGATCATCCAGTCCAACTGTTCACCCTGCACTGCCAGTGTCCCTAAACCATGTCCCTCAGCACCACATCTACACATCTACCTCCCTGGGCAGCCTGTTCCAATGCTTTACCACCCTTTCTGTAAAGAATTTTTTCCTAATATCCAACCTAAACCTCCCTTGGCGGAACTTGAGGCAGCGTCCTCTTGTCCTGTCACTTGTTACATGGGAGAAGAGACCGACCCCCACCTAATGATCTGTATTAGAGATAAAGTTCAGCCTGCAAAGAAAGTACAAGCAAAATTTTAAAAACTTGGACTTGTATCTAATTCTGAGCCTGACAGTCAGATGATCAGACCTGCTATTTCCAGCCAGGCTTAGACTACTGCTTTCACTAGAACTCTAGAGAAATTCAATTTGCCAGATGTTACAATGCTGCTGCCCTTGGGAGAGGACCTCTCACCAGCTGAAACCCAAAAGCTGCTGTATGATGCCCGACAGCACGCTTGCAGGTGAGCCGAGCAGAGCACTAACAGCAGCAGGGTGTCTATATGCACAACGAAGCATCTGCCACTGGAAGGCATCAAAACAACTGCGACAGCATCCAGGATCCACCAACCTTCTGATCAGGCAGAGCGAGCAAGCACACAACCAAAAAAATGAACCTGGGAGAAACACCACCACTGAACACGCTTCCAGGTGGTTAACATGTGCACGTGCAAGGACATGAGCTTGTCAAAGTCAATCTAGATTCCCAACCCTAAGAAAACAGGCAACAAGGGGAGTCTATCAAAGAAACAAATGCTCCTGCATACATTACATGAATTGTAGACTAATTTGTAACCACCCGAGAGGAACACATGAATCATACACGGACCCAAATGTAATCAATATCCATTTGCTTCTCCCTGCACATCTGTCAGCAGCGAGACACTGATAATAGATGCCTTAATCTCAGCTGACAACAACATTCTCCATTATTTTCCCTCCTCCTTCCATCCCTCACCCCGAGACACAGAGATTTTTGCCTGACACTTACAAAACACGGCCATTATCAGTGATGCTGTTTTAGGGTTGGCATCACTAAATGAGTAATTAAGATCCTTTATAGGAGAATAAACACATGCTGATACATGAAAACCTGTTCTAAATTTACCACACACTCCTTTGTATTGCTCCGAACACAGAAGGGAATCAACAGCATCACTTTGCCTCCACAGGTCTCTGTTCCCTATAGCATTACCTCCCCACGGCAGCATTCACCAATGCAGTTTTTGTGGTGCCCTTTGCGCTGTAACAGCCGGTGTTTTGTCACATACCTGTGGTCCCAGCCCACACAAGACCCCGTCTTTGCACCGTATCTGAACTGCTTGATATTCAGTCGAGGGCATGAGTCACATTTAAGAGGAGCTAAACAGGCTGGCAGGAGTTCAAACCAAAAACCTAGCTGAGATCTGAATTGAATAAAATGGATTTCTCTCCAACAAAATGAAAAGGTGACTACAGTGCGTGCCGGCATCCTGTGCTAGTTTTATCCGTGTGGTGCAGCTAAGAGAAGCAACAGCAACACGGACTGAGCGTCTGTGAGGGACACACGCCTGTGCCCAGGCCCTCCACCACTTGCAGATGCTGAAGCTGTGAAGCGTACCCTCCCTGCTACCACCTCCCACACCAGTCTGGCTCATCGAGCTCGAGCTCTCCTCGCTTTGCTGGGTAGCGTATCTTACAGCTGTGCAATAGAGAGAATCGGGATAATTCACTGCTGGCTAAGTGCAGTTACCCATAAACTTTACACCAAACACATACAGGGATCTTCTTCCAGGATCAGTACTGAAGCATATGCCCAAACCCAGGGGATATCCAGGTAGAAACGACGGTGGGATTCTCACGTACATTGGTTTTAGCGGAGCGAAGCCAGTCTCGCAATGTTCTCTCTGCGCTTGAGAGTGGTGGTGTTCTCAGGGGTGATTCAGAGCAGCTAACCTAGAGATCGGGGAAATTGCACCCCAGCACAGCGTCCTCTCCTACTCTAAATCTTTGATTACAAATGGTGTCAAAATCACCAAAGCCAGGTTTTCAATAGAGAGGAGCAAATGAAACCTCTTGAGCAAACTAACAATTGCTTTTCTCACAGTAAATGGTGCTGCTTGACAAAGGAGTTTTAAGCACTCAGGGGAAAAAAGCGCCTCTGATTTCAGCTCAGTTTATCTGACAGCCGACACAGCGAATCCGCTGCCTGGGTAATAATTCTCCTTGGAAGGAAGAAGCAAAATTACTTAGCCCCAAATTTACACACAGTAAAAGATGTTTCATTATAAAACTTCATTTAATGAGACCTTTTCCTCTTCTAAGGAAGTTCTAAGAACTTTACATGCTAAGGGAGTTTGAAACCTACTGATTTTTGTATGTGAAACATCATAATTAATATTATACATTAAAGGAAAAATAAACTGATGTTCTACTCTGAACATCTCCTACACAACTAAAACCAACATTAAACTTTATTAATGCTCCAATTGGTATGTACACATAGATACTGCAGTGTAACATCCCTTATGGAAGTGCTGCCGTAACGCAGAGCAATCCCCTGCTACTCATTATTGTCAGCAGTAGCATTTTCACAGGTTATGTATAACGACAGTGGTTGGTATAACATTTATATTGTTTGTATGAATTTTTTTGGTGATAATTTAGCTTCCCACCATAATGTAGCTTCACAGTTCACAAGCAGCAGAAACTGATTTTTCACGTGTGTTATTGCAGGCTTATGTTAACGCTTACAAAGTCACTGTGTACTTACCAATTCCTTCACTAATGATGTGTTACTTATGTATATGTAAAAAAAAAAAACTATTACATACCTTTGATTGCAGGCGGGACTGACTTAGTTGTGCAGAAGGTACATATTTCTGAGAAAGGTCCCTCCCCAGCATCATTGACTGCCTGTATTCTGAACGAGTAACAAGTGGATTCTGTCAGCCTTTGTATCTTGTACGTATGACTCGGTCCCCTGTAAATCGGAATAAACCTGGAAACAATAAGAAGGAGATGATGTCGTTACACTGGAGAGGCACTGACCTTGCGGGCTATTACAGAGATCAGCACGAGGCGCCCATGTTGTGGAAACTGGCACAATGTGCTTTGCAGAGCTGCTAAAGACAAGCGTAACAATGGCATGGTATTAACACACTCAGAATGATAAGCAGGCTAGGGAAAGCCAAAGTTCGTTGTCCCTTTGGCAACTAATACTTACCTTGCAAAATGATTATGTGAATTATCAGGAAAAACATCCATCAATGTGGTTCTTACTACCTAGTCATCAAAACAGGTTCAGCCTGTGTTAGGCTACCACACACTGTGCGTGCTTCTGGTTTAAAAGTATGTTTCAAGTAATATTTTGATCCTTTTGTTGCTTGATCTGGACTTTACTCGCACATTAAGATCCAAAGATCACACCTTACACTCATCTGCGCCATCTTAAGCCAGAGCAACTCCATGTCAATCAGAACATATGGATTGTGTAACATATGCGTAATATATTGGACACTTCTGAGTTTTGAAGAGTTCACAGGCTGAAGACAGCCAAATAGAGAGACAGAAACTGGTTCAGAGAGAACACATGGTGGTCTGCGAGTGAAAAGGCACATGGGAAGCACTATTACAGTGAGGGGCACGTGGAGGATGGCAAAGGATGCCAGTTCAGGAGCTCTGGGGACACCCGCACTGACAGCTCTGCTCCAGAGCAGGCTGAGAAGAAGAAAAAGACACAACACTAAGGAAGTGGTTTCCAAAATAATTCCATTGGCAAGACCAAACCTTGGCACATGCCAACTTGTCCAACAATGTAATGTAGAAAAAAAAAATGTCACTTAATCTTAAAAAAATATACAGTTGCCAGAGAGAATCCGACTTGTATTTTCAATTACTCTGCTCAGATAAAAGCTTTTCAATAACAGCCACATCAGCCAGCAATTTCTAACAGAGCTCCTGGCCCCCAGATGATGAGCAGAACAGGGATGATGGGTAAGTGAGGAGGAAGCACCCAGCATCTCGTGTCAATTTGCTTGGCCTCCGCTGGGGAACAAGGTCTTACTGGCATTATCTTACTTGAATGTGGAGAACATAAAGTTCACCATGCAGGATCACATTGTTATTTTGTTGATTTAGTACACTTATTGAAATACCTTAACCATTTCAGCAGATTTTAAGACACCAGGAAAGACATTTGGTTTTGACCTTCCTATCTAGGTGCTAGCTTTCCCCTTTGGCTTTGCACGAGATGCACAGTATGCCCAATTTGAGCATTTCAAAGAAACTGGGGCTGTCATTAGCTCTCAGGGAGAGAAATCAATTTATATTACATTTTGACTGAAACCCACGGAAATACAAACAGAAAGATCAAGAATCATCTGTAATAAAAAGAAAAGTTCAGGTAATTTAAATTGCTGAAAATGTACTGTGAGGCTTAATGTGACTTACTACCCCCACTGAGTTTTGGCAAGTCACTCACCTTGATGGGAAGTCAAAGATCTACGCCCACTAATTTTGAAGAGGAGATGTTAGAGCCATTTTCCAAAGAGTAATTTTTTTTTTCAACCTTATGCTAACAGGGTTTTAAGGACTGCATGCTATCCCACATTTTTGAGGCTCACGTAAGCAGCTACGGCGTATTTCAAGACCGCCACAGCCCTGTTCTCGTGGAATAAAGTTTCTTGGGATTCACTGCATGATGAACAAAGCACATGCATTTAGCATGGCGTTAAGACTGAAGAGACAAGACTACTGTCTCCCTCTCCGCTTCCTGTAGCTCAATCAGGCAGCTGGCTCAGAAACCACTGCAGCACTCACAGAAGCACAGAGACTTGGCTCTGACCCTGATCCAAGGGGAATAGATAGTGTAAGAGATGCAATGCAGTGTTTTAGACTAATGTCCTCTTTGTAATCATTCATGGAGGTAGGGAAGCAAGGGAGGATAAATATCCCTTACGTAGCTAACAGACAAGCACACCCATACCCCAGTTTGGGCTAACGGTACACTATCGCTAGACATATTTTACGGTAAATACCAATGACAGTCTTGAAATTACACTTTTGAATATGACTAAGGTTTCGTAACACTGAAAAAGATCTAGCAAAACACTTGAGCTCCTCCTGCCATTTGGGAATTGGACTAATACTCCCATCCAGTTTCTGTCTCCACTCCTTTTTACTTCCCTGTCTCAAATACATCTGTACTGAAAGCAAAAACCATTATGGAAAAGCTTGCAACCGTATTCAATACACAAGGTTGCAATGGAAGCACACCTCCACTTCTACGATTCGATCATCTTTGAAGAAAGAGGGCTTCATAAATTGAATGTGAGAAGACACAGTCTCCCCAGGGCAGCAACACTACTTGCCCATCACTTCAAGATGGAGCTGATAAACTTGTAGCTGAGGCAGGAGCATGGCTCAGCAGAGTCTCCTCCATCCTTCCTTCCTGCCGGCTAGGCTGGAACTGAGGGATGGGCACGTGGAGAGAGCTGAAATACTGCAGCTTCTTGTCCCTTCAATCCAAACGGATGAGCTTTTAGCTGCAACATTGAAAAAGTTTAAACTTTAGTGAAATCGTACCCCAGTACTCATACACTGATGTTTGCTGTGAAGGTCCTTAGGAGGTGTGCCAGCTAAGCCTGCCCCAACCTCTCCGAGCTGGCTGTTCCCATCTCCACGCTGCTCCTTCAGCACAAATATTTATAGGGCAAGAAGGTGAACTGGATTTGAGAACTGACAGAGGTTAAAGCACTTTCTAAGCAGGACAGACTTAGACTGAGTAGTTCCTTAGCTGGTCCGATGTTTTGTTATATTGGTAAAACAGTGGGGATAGAATGGGGACACAAGCGGTTTAAACAAACCAAAAGCGCTCCTGCTCCTATATAGGAACACACTTACAGAAGTGTTTCCGCTCTGTTATTTCTTCATCACTCTTCCCTTCCAAGACAGACAACACCAAAACACAAAACTTGCTCAAGTGTGCCTCAGCCAACGTGTGTTCATTCTCTAACCTCTACCTGCCTTCACGTAAATCCCTAAAGTGTGTTAAATAAGCACCAAGAAATTTTCAGTTCTCAGAGGGTTGCCCAGATGAATTGAGAAGACAGTAGGCTACGTACCTTAAACTGGTACCCTGCCTTTGAAAAAAAGACCGCCTCTGTGGGTTAATGGCATTCTTGACACAGTCACACTATTAAGATTGCACCATCCACAAAGTAAGTCTTTGTATTATTCAAATTCAATGTGCTGCGGTGCTGCCTCTCCTCTCCACTAAATTAACAGCAGAAACAGAAAAGAAAGCAACTTTCTCGCGGGATGGAGACACTCCCCAGAGGCTACTTGCCCCTCATCTCACTTGAGCGATCCCAACTCTCCCCTTCCAGACACTCTCATGTCAGTCACGGATTACTCATTTAGTTACACACAGTAGAGGAGAGAGAGAACACGATGTCCTAGAATGACTGTTTGGGAGACACCACTGCTGTTAGTTTATAATCAATACCTTTTTATTCTCAGTGAGGATCTTCTTGGAAATGTTTTACATGTTGCAGCTATTTTGTTTCCTCCACTTTAGTCACTTCCAGTCGAGCTGAGGAATACATGTACTCACTCTACCTCTGCTCATTAGTTCTCAGCACATTTTAATCAGCATTTCAAACTCTTGGGTTCTGTTTGTATTTTAGTAACCCGTTTGTCCCTACAACAATTTAATTTGAAAGAAAAATCTACGTTACAGCACTAAACAGGGCAGCGATCTTGAGCCAAGGTACAAAGGCTGAAATAGGCACCTGAATGATTCTGTTACTGCCTCCCAGAAAAACGTGGTCATCTGCCACAAGTTTGGCTGGAGAGAAATCATTAATACCGGACTGGTCTGACCTGAGGTCAGATATGCAGGTAACTGCATAATTAGAAACTAAAAGCACATGAATTTAATGGACTAAGAGCTCTTTGAATATTATTATCATAACATCCCTGCTATCTGTGCAATTACAGCCCCCACCTACTTTCTTAGACTATTCCTCTATTTTGTTTAAAGAACATTATCAAACCCTCACTGATTTATGTGATTTTCTTTCCCTACCAGCAGCAATCTTTTACTACGAGGTGGCACCAATGAAAGCAAAGCAAAGCTTCAAAACAAAACATTCTAATTCAGACAATACAGGAATAAAGTCAATGCACAATTTTTTAAAATTTGTGATGTATTTTAAAATGTTCAGCTCAAAGAGATAAGCTTGACATCTGCAGCATCGCCCATCCCCACATCCATCAGTGCTTCTATAACCAGTACCAGGGCTGACCCAATCTTTTCAGCTTTGGGGCACCTTTTCAAGCCACTCTTTGGCATCTCCTTTTGCAGGTAGGTGCTGAGGTAAGGCAAACACCTGGGCAGGGGTTCCCAAAAGAGTTCTGTGCTCCCACAACTTCCCCCAACCCCGACCTCTAGCCCTAACGTGAGGTGTGGACCGAACGGAGGGGATGCCTTGGCCCCTGTATCTGAAGATCTGTTTTCCAGAAGATACCTTTTGGAACACTCTTAATGCATGCTTGATCAAAGTACGTCTAGAAACCAACCTCCACACTGCACTGTCAATATAAATTTTGTTTATAACCACAGAACTCACTGAAGGAGTCAGTTTTTTCTTGCTTTTACTTACAAAAGCAAAACTAAGTGGAGAGTGGAAAAAGGCAGGAAGAGAAGTGCCAGCAGCCAGATGGGAAAAGTTTTGTTTTCTTCACTTAACTACCTCGCACATCTGCACAGTAGACAAAGGGTACCTGCAGCCAAAAATTGATTTGAGAAAATCATCCATATTTATCACAGACCGTCATTTGTCAGATGTCTAGAATTCCTGAAAATGGAGATGCCTTAACCTACAGAAGCTAACTCATAGCAAGAAACATTACTTTTTTTGGAAGGCACTTCTGGGCACATTCATGAAGAATGGAAGACACGTCAGCAAACTGAGTGACAGATGATTCCTGTGTGCAGCCACATCAGATGCCAAGGAACAGATAGGAAGGACAATACCAAGCACAACTTAATGTGAATTAACAGCATCTGAATGAAAGATCTGAGCCAAATTAGAGAGAGCATCCAAAGGCCTGTTGAAGCTCTATGGTCAGGAAGAACTACATGACTAGGCAGCTCCCGATACCATGGCCTGCAATGGCTACGTATTAATAATTAACAGTAGATATAAATAAGGGTAGGCTTAAAGCTAAAACCAAAAGAGAACAAAGCACAGCTCAGCAGTAACAAACCAATGCTCTTACAGCCATATGTATTTTTATCTTCCTTGTGTGGCATTACAATCCACGTTCCTGAATTGGCAGCAACTAATGGTATCCATGAACCTTCAAATGACATTTATTCAGCATGTTGTGTTCACAACTATTTACTGACATGACAGCCTCAGTAATCTGTTCGGGCAAAGCTCGCTGAGGAAGCCAAGCGAAGTCTCTGATTTTCCACCTTCAGCAAAATGCAGTTGGAACCTGAAGATGTGCTCTTGGAAAACTGGCCAACATGATTCTGTGGCTCTAAGCTGAACCCCATTACTGCTTTAGATATCAAACAATCATTATGCTGATTAAGACATTATTTTTCTTATAAGGCTGCTACAGATGTGCAGAAAATAGCTTTCATTACAGTGACAACAGACCCTGTCTTATGTATGATCTGCCACCTGGAATATTCGGTTACACCCCTGAAGTCTGAAATACCTGCAGATGTACACTCATCACAACACAAGAGAAAAATGGGTCCACTGCGTTTCTATGTCGTCCACTACTAAATTTCCCACTAAACCAGGGATATTTTGAAAATACTTATGGAACAGCATCTAATTCTGTGTCTTGCTAGATTCCTAAGAGCTGAAACATCTTGTCTCAAACATTTAACACCGTTTCCTCACACTTTGTCTCAAAAGATGACCAAATAAAGATCATCAAAAGATTAACTCCTATCTACTGAAATTGCTGTTTTACTCCTCTTTCTATGAACAACGCTGAGATGCATTACCAGGTTAAGCTTTTTACACTGGGAACAGTTCTTCCTCTTCTTTTTCATTTGCACAGCACTTAGTGCAAAGCCCCAGGTATCTGAGCAGAACGCTCTTCATACCAATAGCATTACCGTTAACAGCAATACCCATCCTCGCAATGCGACAACGTGAAGACAGACTAGCTAAGAGACTTTTCTGACTGTTAACTTCCTATTTAACCAGGCTGGCAGAGTAAACTGCAGCATGCCATATGTCTTGGCGCTCATTCTTAATTTCCTTTCATCATTGTTTTAGCCAATATGAAAATGATATTTCCTGCAGGTTTTTGCAAGGATACGTTAATCTACCTAATTTTACATTTTAATAGATTTCACAAGCCAGTAGGCCTACACATATCAAGTAATTGCTGCTAAAATGGGTGTAAATTGTTTTGATCAAATCATGAGTGTAAACAAATTTTTAATTAGACTGCTTGAAACTCATCGCAGTAACCAGATAATGATTATGCTGTCATCAGGCAAAGGCAGCGCATTTAACAATTTATCCCTCTGTGTTTCTATTCTGCTCTCCTACATGTTAATGCAGAGCAAACATACATGTTGAGGTTCACACATATGACCACTTCCTAAGGCACAGGGGCTGAACTCCGTAATACTGTAAAAGCTGGTGCTTTGACCAAACCATCAGACACAATATTCAGATCTACACCCAGGGAAACCCCCTGGACACTGACAGATGGTCTCCAGTTCATCTGTGGGCTCTCTGCTCTTTGTTATACTTCTTCAAGGAGTAACAAGGTCATAGAACTGTGCTGGAAGGAAGCAGTTTCTTCTGCTATATACAACTTGGGCATGGTTGGGGAGAAAAGGTTTCCAGCACCACTGGGTGAAGACAACAAAAGGGTGAGAGAAGCACTGGAAGACCTACGAGCTTCGGAAAACTGAACTTTTATGCAGAAAAAATGAGCCCATCTGCATCTCTACTCTGGCTTTACTGTTTTCTGTTCAAAGCACGTTTTAATTTTCCTTGGAAACCACCTCCTGACAGGTGCTTTTTGGTTCCTCTCACCTTGGAAAATATTGGCATAGGTTTTTATAATAGACTTTTCTCTCTTTCTTATAGGCTTTCTATAAACAGGGAAACAGCTTTTCAATTGCAATAGACAGTACCACCAGGAGCATCACTAACATCTGGCTTAGCAGGCATTGAAACGGATGGGACAGTAAAAAACAGATGGTTCCCCTTGGGTACCAGGAAAAACTTGCCTATCTCCCATGTTCATCCTCAGGCTCAAAAGGTTTTGTTCACAACTTACCAAACAGCAGCAAGGAAGGACAACCTGAGCCACCGAAAGGCAACTGAGAGTCTACCAGGCTTACAGCTTAGATGTCCTCTGCTGCCTGCACCACGGTAACAGGCACTCTGGGGACAAGGACTGCGAGGGGTGATACCTCCTGAAATAACTATTCAAGTTCAGGTAAAATTCGCCAAGCAGAAGAATTCAATTCAAGGGATTATATCATTTGGTTACAAACGTCATTCCTTCTTGGAGTTGCTAGAAGCTTCCAGGACTACACTGATGGCTTGCCATGGCCTTAAGGACATTCATATCCCAACCATAAAAACAGTGTGTGCACAATGACTGCGCCCAATTAACATTTACAGTGATCAGGCAAGTTCTAATTCGTGATCAATTTTTCATTTATATTGAAGAATAATATCTCCTTAAATAGCAAACACACATGGTTTTTAAAACAGCGTAATACCCACATAAACCTTCATACAGTATGAAAGGGAAATACTACTACTGTTTGCCCAGTGACAGGGGGTTGTAACTCATTTATTCAGTAAATAACCATAACAAAAGCAGTGATAGTTTAGAATGCCAGTAAACACCATCTCTTTTAGTTTACTTACAAAAGCAGCCTTAATAAGAATTGTCACCCTCCTCTGGCATTTTAAAGAGTATGTTTAGGTTGCTTCTTGGCCAACATTACTAGTGATCCTCCCTTGAAATATAATTATGTTTCTTTTAATTTGGATTCTATATACATACCAAAAAAATCACAGAATTCATCTGAACTGCAACAAATATTCATCTAAAACAAGCACAAGCGACCGATAAATGTCCGACTAATAGTGTACTTGCTAATTCTCTCTTTCAGACTGGATATTGTAAGCATTTTAAGACACTAAGAGGTATAATTAGTTGTAGGAACAACTAAAGACTAATTACCAGTACAGGGGGAAAAAAAAAAATCAAAAGCATTACTATAATTAGGTTAATTTGCTTCACTTGGAGAGGAAAAATCCACAGTATTCTGGAAAAGAGTGCAACTTGATTAACAAGATTTTTTTGACATTACTAGAGTTAGCTAGGAAATTAAGTCAGAACTGATAGTTTATTTAAAAAAGAAATAAATTTTACAGTCCTACATTAAGGTCACCTATTCTCAAATAATGTTCCCATGTGCTGTGCTTTCTAGAAACAGATTTTTCTTCATTTCCACTTAATGCTACACATAATTGAAAGGACAAGAGATGCTAATTCGATCTTCCTAAATGTCACACGCTAAGAGCAAATGGGAGCTAAAGCAGGCACGTTTCTGATGCGCACACCTTCTCCAGCCCCTGCATTAATCAGTGCCAGAAGATTTCCAAGTACTTTGCTTCACAGGTCTTGCAATCAATGAAACATTTAGTCTCCAACAACTGGCCTGTTACACCTCATTACAGCATGGAGAAGCTAAAAACAACCCTTAATGACCAGGACACATTCAAGAGCACTGGCGGACTATCGCCACATTAAACTGGAGCCGCATCTTCACCGAAAGGCCATTAAAGCTATCAGGGTCAGAACCTGTCTTCCTGTCAATAAGCAAACGGCAGGCCCAGATTCACTGAAGAAGGGAAAACTGTAATATTGAGTTGAGGGATTTCAATATAGAGCTGTCAAAAGTAACTTTAGATGTCTCAGGAAGCACAGTAACAATTATCTTCTGAAAGACTAGGGATATAACAAGGGGTCAGTTCTGAGTCACCCATGTTTCTGCCAGAGCCTCTTCCCGAGTGAGTCAGGTGCTACCTCTTCTCTCAACAGAGGGGATATCACAGAACCTTCCCACAACCCTTTCAAACCATAAAGGACTCCAAAACATTCTTCCACATAATTTATTCGGTGTAATTTTTTCCGCCGGAGACTGGCTTCCTAGAGAGGTGGTCAATGCTCCAAGCCTTTCAGCATTTAAGAAGAACTTGGAGAATGCTCTTAATAACATGCTTTAGCTTCTGGTCGCCCTGAATTGGTCAGGCAGCTGGACTACAGGATGATTGTAGGTCCCTTCCAACTGAAATATTCTATTTAATTATTCCATTACATGTCCACAGTTTAGCTGCATTAGCCTGTTAAAGCACGGTGCAGTTCAAGAGGCCAGTGATGCTCCAAGAACCGTGCTCCACTATTTTTCACTAGTGTGAGTAAATCCTCAGTCACGATGGGATTTATTTTATGGGAATGATCTACCTCCTGCCTCTGTAACTAACTGCTGTTGCTACCAATTCACGTGTGGGCTGTCATTCTCTGTTCAGCAGCAATGATAGCTCTCCTGAGTGCACAAACCTGCGCCACCGTACCCTTTCAGGAACATCGCTCATTGTGGTCGATGCACAAGATGGGGAGCAAAAAGGGACTGTCAGATAGAGGAAAATATAAATAGATCTTATCGCCAAGACCTGCCAGTTGCAACTGTTCTCACCACAGCACCCAGCACAGAGAACAATGCACCCACTGCACTCCTCTGCTGTGCCCACGCCGGTACACACTTCATCAGCTGGAAGGGCTTAGGGCTACGGCTCATTTTAGCCATTATCCGAACTAGTATCTACAAACCCACCACCAAAGGAAGCCATTTCATGCAAGGGCTCTGTTCAAGCAGGAGGAGACAGTGCGATGTAGGTGAGTAGCTCCTCTGCATCTTTGGGAGCTCACACGAACAATAAGCCAAATTGAAAGCTAAGATATAAAGCAACAAGTTCAAATTCCTCCTAATTAACAGCTCTTCAGAGACCATTTGCAGCGGGAAAAGTGTGCAAAAGCAAAGGATGACACTAAAGCCTTGTGCAAAAGTAAAAGGGAAAAAGCATTCCTTCTCTGCTGCCAGCTAACATACCATAATATCTTCTCCAACCTAAAACCAGGTTTAAAACAAATTTACAGTTCTTTGCCATCCTACCTGCAGTGCTACATGAAAGCAAACAAAAGAAGCCTGCTGGATGTTTCTTTGGAGCTGACTCGATCACACGCTGCTGCAGGTGACGGGCTCCTGCCAAGCATCGCTGCACTCTGAAGAAACTGTTCT
This sequence comes from Bucorvus abyssinicus, assembly GCA_009769605.1. Lineage (NCBI taxonomy): Eukaryota > Metazoa > Chordata > Aves > Bucerotiformes > Bucorvidae > Bucorvus > Bucorvus abyssinicus. The sequence continues at coordinate 5,586,311 of CM020035.1, read as the reverse complement.
TATCAGAGTTTCAAATGGGCATTTGTATTCATTGGACACCTCTCGGTATTAACACAGGGGAGCATGTACCCTCTCTGCATCAGTACAGCTGAGATACTGGCAGGTATTTCGGCATTATTCATGGTGGTTTCATTATTTACAATTAGAGCTTTTGGGCCAGATCTTCAGCTGGCAGAAACTCAGCACAGCTCTACTTAAATTAAGGGAATCATGCTAATTTACACCATGTTATGATTTGTACTGAAGGACTCTAAGGATTATGTTCTTGATATGTCAGTTATCTTACCTAATTCAACTAGTTGAGAGCGTTTTTTAGTAAGTTGTGAGCCGTCTATGATCTTTATTCACTGAAGAGCTCAGACTGTTGGGCAATACTCCCCTATTGCCATTCTCTCCTTCCCGTTCTTTACTGAATATATCTCATCAAAACTTGGGAGCTACATTATAAAAATCTTCCCATACAAAGCTTTCATGGAAAAATACTTTCTGCTGAGCACTGACTGTTTAATGCTCATTTTTGTGTTTCTTGCACACCAAAACCTCTGACGGCTTAGAAGAAAATTTTAGGGAATTGAAACGTGGTGGATGAGCTCTTCTGCATCCTTATTTCATAATTACAGCTCGGTAGCTAATTGTGTAGCTACCAAGCTGATGTCAAGCTCATATTTTCTAATGCTCCAAAACAGTACAGCTGTAAAACCCTGAACATCCCCTTGTTCCGCTCGGTTTTGCCTTTCCTAGACTTCTGATTTTGGGCTTGCTTGTTTTATTAACACACACAGATGCTGGGTTGATTACCTTTGTTTTGCATATTCCAAAGGGTAAAGCACTACGACCATGAAACTTGGTATTAACTTTTATTGGCAGAGAGGCCAAGGGTTTGCTAAAATTTCAGCAGTACTGATTTTGGTTGTTCTATAACAACTTTAACAGCTTGGTGAGATAATTTGCTCAGTTAGACCATGGGCACAGAATCCCCACTGAAACAGTATTTTGTATATATATGTAGGTATGAAGTAACCAAGAAAACATTTTTCTTACCATGATTCACAACTACATTATGATGAACCGGAATTCATTTTCATTACCACAAGGAAAAGATTCGTATCTCTTACCTTTTATTCCTGTCTTCTATCTGCAAGATATAGACCATGTCGTCGGTAGTGTGAAGCTTGGAACTGCTGTCTCCCCACTTCAGCTTCAGGCTCTGAGGACCTGCTGCAGCACACTCCAACCGAGGAGGTAAGGGTGGTAACGGCCTGGTTTTTGCTTTAATAAAGTGGCTAAATGGTCCAGCTCCAATTTCGTTGACAGCCTGGATCCTGATCCTAGAATGAAAAACAAAAATGTAAATGTTAAATAAAGTGCTTTCACAAGGTTCTTGGTATAAAAAAAGTCTCAAGAAACAAAGCAGTCTTCTGGACCTGACTCCTCCATGGCTAACAGAGTGCCCGCTGCCAGCTCCCAGTGCTGTGCCTTGGCAAAAGGAAAGGCTCAGTAAACATAAATACACGCAGGATGATAATATGTGTTAAGAGCTGCAGTGATGATACAAAGAAATGTGGTAAGGAGGAGGGGTGAAGATTTGGGTAACCAGTCTCAGAACCTGAGAAGCACACGGAATTACTGGGAAGAGCTAATTGAGAAGGTTAAATCCACAAAATTCTACACGTCTTAAACTGTGGAAATATTAACCATGATTGAACTATCTATTAGATTAAATACAAGTGGGACTCAAGTTGCTCTCACAAGATGCACAAAAGCTCCTGAGCCATTTGAATCACATTAAGGACATTTAGAAGAAGAGAAAAGCAGACCTCCTACCTAGTCACAGAAGTTTTAATTTAGAAATAAATACTAAAGACTGAGCCAGTCTCCTAAATTCTATTTTTTTCTTAAGATAATGACTCCTGGCTTCTGCTTTGTCACTTATCTCTCTGTCCCTTAGTTTAAGAATGTGCACAATGATAATCTGTTAATAGGAATGAGTGAATAGTAGTTTTCTACTACAGTAACATCAACAACAACATCTTAACAAAAATGCAAAATATGCATTTCAAAAGAGCTTTGAGGATGGTGTAAATAGAAATATTGGTACAGACAAGCCTGAAAGGTTTCAAAGGTTTGTTAAATCCAAGTGAAAATAAGAGAAACCAGGATGGGCAAACTACTTAGTTTTTTTAAGATAGTTCAGCCTAGTTTAGAGAGCTGGACAGATGACATTTACTTTGGAAATCCCGGGCACAGCAGCCTAGTATTTTCTCATGGGAAAAGGCTCTACAAGTCGTGTTGCTGCTTCTCAAAACTATCTCCCACTGTGAAGCCAGAAGCCCCTGGGGAAGGTGGTAGAGGGAGAAGGGCAGAACCTGGTATACCCCTATGACTGCCTGCATCAGAGAGAGCAGAAGATAAATAGAACTGTCTTTGGCTGGCACAGCTACTTATTCTGATTGAAATATATAAAGTGATGTAAGTTTATATAAAACACATATGAAAAATTGCTTTGAACAGCAAGTTTTCAGCTTTGCCATTAGAAAAAGATGAGGCAGAGCTAAAGGGATAGGGCAAAACCCTCCAGAGAACAATATTCCTCATTTAAAAAAAACCAACCAAACCATATTTTCTGCAGTTTCAAGAACAAAAAGGGTTAAAAGATTAACATATTTCAAAATAATAACGCCTTATCAACTGATCAGGTGGTGGAAGTAATTGTACACTGTAAGAACGCACTGTGTTTACACTGACGTGTGTAAACGCGTGGTTAAGCCCTTGCTTGTTGACCCAGTCATTAATGAGGGTGAAGTATTGCTTGGCATGGAGCTGCAATTTCCTTTTAACCTTCCCTTTGTTTCAGGAAACTCATTCCGATCACCTTACAACACTATACAATGGTGATTTCATCCTCTTCCTCCCCAAGGGTGGATGGTAGGAAGAAAGATCTAGTGGGAGCCCCCTCTGCAGCTGCTGTGTACGAGCATTTGACATAGAATGCACAAAAGGTTTTTCTAGAATCTTAATGTAATGAATAAAGGCATTGATCTTACTTCTTGTGTTACTGGATTGCTTTGGACTGAAGAGTCATTACATTAATATTTAATGGTCTTTCCATTTCACTTTTCCAAAAAACCTGAAAACTGCCTGAATTTTCATTGGATTCTCGTGAGTTATCCATTAGCACCTGCACATAACTAACAGCTACATCACAAAATGCCACCTCTTCCTTCTAGATTGATTACAGCAACATGTTCTAGAGCACATAGGCTTTTGTTTTATTCTGTATTATCCAAAGTCCCAGTAACAACAAAGCCTCCCCTGTCCTCAGGCATCGTAACTTTAACTCATGTCCAAACAGCAGCTACCACACTGAAAACCAGCGCTGACTGAAACAAGTCGCTCTGAAATCTCTCACCATGTTTCTCAAGTAGAAGCTGATAGATGTGCTTTTAGATACGTGCATGAACATACGGCTGCATTGACTTGTCTTCCCTTTGACAGGTATTTGCACAAGATAATAAATGTGTCTCTTCCTCTTCCCTCCTTTGTTGTTGCTTTGATCTGCTGCTTTGGAGCACAGTAAGACTGATGGAAACTCTTAGTTCTTAAAATAGAGGCAGGCATCTTTCCAGATGAATGATGGTACTGGGAAAGCGGCAGTGTGTGCCTCAATGGATATCAGGCCTTGGAAATGTCCACAGGGAAGGGGAGAAGGAAGAAAGGAAAAAGAAAGGGAAGAAAGGAGGACCAGCTGGAGGAGAAGGGAGAGCCCATGGCGGTGGGAGAACACCTTGAACTGCAGCCTCTTTGCTCCAGCTCAGGTGCTTTCTCATGTCTCTGCCCCAGCCCACAACACCCTGAACTCCTCCAGCTGGGTGGCACAGCCATATTGGGTAAGAGAACATCCACAATTAAATGGAAACCAATTACTGTTTACCATACTGATACTGGGAAAAAGAAATGCTTTATTTTTGTGTAAAGGTAGTATATAGATGTGTAGAAATATTTGCAATAAAAACACTTGCTGAATTCCTTTCAACTTTTTCACTAAGGGTTTCCAAGTTAAGATACCCCAAACACCATGCTGGAAAGGTGGTTTTAAATCTGACAATCGCAATTTGACAGTAAGTTTTTTGTACAATGTAAAGACTATATTTAGGGATAGTACCTAATGCTGTAGACCTTGGGCCAATAATGTTTGTATTCATTACCACGTTCTCCCACTATATCTTTTAAACATTTAGAAAAAAACCAGGCTAGGCAAATTTAGAAACCATTAGAAGACCTTTAACAGACCATTCTGTCTTATAAGATTCTTGACCCAGGAATATAAACACACTAAACAGGATGCTATTTTCAGATTGGTCACAGAATGCTTTGTAAAGTATTCCAACAAACTGAAAAATCACTTTTGAATCAATCTCAAGAGTCTGACGTGAGAAGAGTTTGATTCGCTCGTTCCCAGAAGTGGAATGCCACCCGTTGTAATACACCCGCCTGCGGAAACCTGTGGGAGTTTAAACGCCCCAGATTTCAAAAGGGAGGAGAAGCAGCACGCTCCACCCTCAGCAGAGCCTGGATGTAACGGGTGTAAGTCACAGACAGCCCCCAGGACAAGGCAGCCCCACAGATCCCCACTCAGACTGCCCTCTTCTGAGGCTGGAACAAGACTTAGTTGTGCTCTCTGAAGCATAAATTTATAACCCACTTCAGTGCTGATAATTTGAGTAGCCAACGTGCATTCTCCTCTCTTCATCTTGGTAGATCTTTGCCTCAATACAGTTTAGAAGTCTAAAGTGTCTAGAATTTTTATTCCTAAACCAAATTACAACTAAGAGTCACTACTAAAATTTAATAAGGCTACTAGGTAATTCTGTTAACGATGTGACTTCAGAAGAAAATGAGCACTCTTAAAAACAGACGTTGTTCTGCAGTGAAGTATCTCAACAGCACAGCACAATTAACTATGGAAAGTGTTGAGTGAAGCTTGAGAACAGAATGTAACAGAAAATTGGTATTTTGCTACCGAGACACAGAAACAATCAAACTCATCAGCTTCAAGGCCACCGCCACAAAGAACCTGGAGCTGCCGCAGTGCCTACTTGAGTTGCCCATGTGTGGCCATTCCCACTCAGAAGCTGGAAGCAGCAGAGCAATGCCAGACCAAAGCTAACAAGCGTGACGGGGCGGACACACGTAGACACACTAGTAGAATCACACGCTACGCAAAACAGCGTTCCTGTCCAATTCTGGACTTTGCGGATTCATAACGACCGAGATTTGATTTCGATTTCAGGCTCCCACAAACGAAAAACATTGACAGAGAAATTCCAACTCAACTAAAACACATAAGCTCTTTGCTGATTTGCTTTAAATTCTGCTGAAACTTTGGCAAGGCAGTTCAGAGTCTCAGAACGAGCAGTGTTTGGCTTGTTCAGTCTAGGGAAAACAAGGCCTGGAAGAAAACACGTTCACTGCTTTTAAACACAGCAGGGAATAAACACTTGAGACAGAAAAACTAGTTGAGTTAAACAAAGTTGACATGAACAGAAAAAACATTGGTGAACAAATTTAGAGAATGAGATCTGTGATGTTACAAAACACTCTGCTGGTTAAAACAGGGAGGGCAAAATTCCCACCCCCTTTTAGAACACAGCTTGATAAATGTGTTTCTTACCAGGGCACAGACATTCCCTGATGAAAGACAGGTGTCAAGGTACGCTTGAAGAAGACCTATCAATGAGAGAGTTAACCATCGATAGCAAAACCACTTTGACATGTCTATATTTATTAGGGGAAAAATACTTCACACTATAGACGAGGGGCTTTTGCAACTCAGTTGCTGTCACTTGTCTTCCCTGACAGGCATGAGATGCAAGATTTGGGGTTTTTCTTCTTGTTTTATTAAAGAAAAGAGCTCTCATATATTATTACTTCTGATTAGTCACCCACTGGTTTGTACTCTTCACAATATTTTTTTTTTGGTAGGAACTTAGTTTTACAACATTGTTTAGAACACTTGCAGTTAATGATTGAGCTTTAGCTTTTTATTTAGACATGCAGACTCCCTGGCAAAAAAACCTCCGTGATTTAATATGGTGCTTTTTACAAAATAATGAAATAAGAGTGCAGGAAAAAAAAAAAAAATTGGGTTCAATCTCTGTGTAACCACACTTTTCACAGCAGCAGGAGTAAGAGCTTCACAGACACGATTGCAGCATGATTATACAGAAGAGTAATGTCCTGCCCATCCCCGCATTCCATATCTCCCTTTCCAGGCTTTGAAAACAAGGACGTTTCCCTAAAGGAAGCTGTAGACAACCAAGAAGCAGCTAAAAAAGAGACTGAAAAAAAGAAGAAGGGATTTGAGTGAAGAATTTAGATGGCCCGTTCTGGCTGTCTTGACTGTGTTGCTCAAAGCTCTCATTTTGCTTTAGCTGTTTTGACTTTTGATTGAATCTACCAGGAGAAACCAGAGTATGAGACTGCCCAAAGGTGATGCAGTTCCATATCTGGGTACTCAGTCAATAGACAGCTTCTGCAAATTCTTAATAGTTTTCTTCGGTTTTTGATTAGTTTTCAATCAGTTGCATTCCCTGGGCTGGCTTAGAGTAAGATCACATAAGCACCAGTCCTGACATAAGGCAGAGAGTGAGAAATGTGGGAGAACAGTGAGATGGAAGGAGGTCAGAAGCATAACAGCAGTGACCTGAATGGGCACAAGCCCTTGTGCAGCATCTTCAAAAATACCTCAACTAGCTTAGCGCAGCATGGACTGGTGTGGTAGTACTTTGCTGGCACAAAAGAGGGGACAACACAAGGAGGCTTCCTTTGACAGCAATGCTGGATTAAACTGACCACAACACTAGGATCTTAAATGAATGCAGTAGGAGATAAGAAGCAGTTTATACTTCATTCCTGCCTTTGCCAAAAAGGATCACAGAACTGGAGACAGCAATATCATAGTCACATTTCCTGGATTAATACGAGTGATCTGCAACAGAGGGGTTCTGAGTCACCAAATTCCTATTCCACCTTCTTTTTTCAGATTGCCAGAGGAATATATATATCTCTATATGTATTTTTAATAAGTCTACATCTTTCTTTTTCATTACACAGCTTTAAAACCTAGATATTCTAGGCAAAGATCAGGAACAACTCTACTAGGCACAGCAGAAAAAAAGTTTCTTGCTTTAAATAACTTCTAGTACACTATTTGTATACTCGCTGCAAGAAGTTTTCTTTTTTAGGTGCATGATAATATTTGAGAAATGAATTTCATTTAAACTCTACAAGACCTGTAGGACTGTGACCTTGAATACAAAGAAAAAGAAGAAAAATACTACAGAAGGTCTGTGCCATGTCTAATTTTAAAACTGTGAAATCAGATTTCAGTTTTTATTAGAACAGAACTTAAAATAGAATTTCTTTTGTCACATATTCTGCTGTATTGCTGTTCACTGCCTGCATGGAACCATTTTATTTTCTTTTAATTAGCAACTAGGGAAAAATCATACAAGCCTGAACATTAAAATAGTAATAAAATTTTGACAATGTCACTTAGAAATTTAGACTCTGAAGCAATATAAAGAAATTGTTTTTAAATTCAGATTATCTTTTAATTAATCTCCATAAACTGGAAACAAAAAATAGCTGTGGCTATATAAACGAAGCTCATTGTGTGCAAATTGCTGGCCCCTCACAGGGATCAATACAGTTGGTAATAAACACTCCTGGAATAGTACTGCTGAGCATCTGAAAAAACATGAGATGCCGTATTCCCATTTTAGTTATTTCCCTTTTTTTTTTTTTTAATTTATTGAGGACTACAGAAGGAGAAGACAATATTTGAACACTAACAACCACAATTCATTCCATAAAGGAATTCTTGCAGATTGCTGTGCTCCCTAGGCTGGTTGTTTGGGTTGGGGTTTTTTTTGGCAATTTTAATCACTCTACATGCCATAAAAATTTCCTATGTAAAATTAAGCTTTGTGACCGGATCCTGAGTGCTCTGTACCGCATCAAAAAAAATGGTACTCACCGGTATGAGGTTTCTGGAAGCAAATCCTTGATAACGTAACTTGTAACATTTCCCACTGGAATGCTGATGTCACCCAGGTCAATGTTGTATGATGTAATCTCAGCTCCGTTATTGCCTGGTTCTTCCCAGCTCAGTACAAGGCACACAGAGGGTGAGAGCTGACAGGCATCCACGTGCTCATCCTCCAGCACGCAGAGGGCAGAGACCGCATCAGGCACAGACGCTGGGGTTCTGCAGGTCACCAGGTCGCTGTAGGGTCCAGCTCCCGCCTGGTTAATAGCCTGTGTGTTAAAAAAAAAAAAAAGATATATATTTTTCCAGGATAAATGTTCTCTTTCACATGTCTGTTGGGTTCATAATAATGAAGAGCTGCATGGGCTCTTCAGAGGATATGCACCACTGGCTGATGCTCTGAAGCGTGACTCAAACCTACACTAGAGCAATTAATATCTTCCTTTGTTACTCAGGCCCTCAGCTAAATGGGAGGATATTTCTCTTCTCCCTAATAGCTATTTAATCAAACTTAACAGGAACCTTTCATCAGCAGAAAACTCTTAGTTTAATAGGGGAAAATTTCACCGCCATGCTGTCAGCGACAGGTGACATCACGTTCTCCAGCAAACTGGCTACCCAAAATTGTTGAGCTGCCCCATATAAACCCTTAGTATACCACAGAGGGCAACATCAGATGCTTTATGCAAGCAGAGGATCCCTGACACAAGGGGCTTTTAGCTTGCTACACCCGTCAAAACGGAACATGGACCAGGATGCTCAGGCTTTTGTCCAGTCAGGCCTTGAAAAACTCCAAGGATGGAGATTGCACAGCTCCTCTGGACCACTGCTACAAACCTGAATTGCCCACACAGTGATAACGTCTTTCTTTATATCACAGCTGAACATCTCTAGTTTGACCTCTGCCTGGAGCAAAACTGGACACAGTATTCCAGGTTTTCAGGAACAGCATGTAGCGGGCAGTACCACGTTCCCTTGACCTGCTAGCTGGGTTCCTCCTGACACAGCCCAGCACGCTGCTAGACAAGGTATGTGGAGAGCTTAGGCCAGCACACTACGTACAGGCTGAGCTACAGCAGGTCCAGAAGATGCAGACCTTAAAACGCAGCTTTGACATTGCCCAGCATCGCCCACCATCCACACTGCCTTTGCATTTGGAAAAGAGAGCCCAGAGTCTCCTGCCAGATTACAATCAATTAGAAAACCTGGGTTGCCAGTAGGACTATGATGGCAAGCAAAGGACACGTCAAGGAGTGGTTTGATTTCTTATCGATGCTGAACTGCAGCGAACAACTTATTTCTGCTTTGCATAATACAAACACAAAGCCGTGTTCTGTTTTTCCGGGAGGCATTTTGTTCAACTGAAGAAAGAGATAATGAAATTAGATTTGTCAGCCTTTAAAAAGCCCTTCAAAATAAATCCTGCTCCAGGGATGTCTTCTATTTAGTGAAGCGCTCCTAGAGCTGTTAAAGTGAGCCTTGTTTTGTGGTCTACCAATGATCCTGTTTGTCTCGCCTCTAAACCAGTGTTTGGCAAACTGTGTCTTGCTCCAAGCAATTTATTTTCAGTGGTGCTTTTAACTGCTTTATTGGACAATCTCATCGTCATAACTGATGGGAATTTCATCCTTCTTTGCTTCCTAGATACTTCCCCCCCCCGCCAAATGACACAATATTTCCCTGTGCAGAAGCCACAACTGTTTTCAGGAATATTCATTACAGGAAAAAGTTGAGCAACTAATTGTCTGCCCTGCAGTTATATACGCCTGATTCCTCAATCCTCTCTTTTTATTGAGTTACTGTAGTTTGAGATACCAATCTGTGTGTTTATTAGATCGTGGAGTAAATGTGGTTTGGGGAATCTTTATTCTGAAAAAGTGAAAGAAAGGTTTTCCCGTTAAAGCTCCCAAGAGATAAGAAAAACAGCTATTATTCCCTCCTTTGTATTAAAAAAAGACTAAAATTTCTGAAACCATTTAACTTTCGTTCTTTGTCTGCTACACTACTGGTTTAAATGTTCGAGTGTCTCTTATAACGAATTCTTCTCCATACAACACACAGACCAGATCTAGAAGATGAAGCTCTCTAGAAAGTAACGCACTGATCACTGATGGACTTCAATAAGACATCTTAGTGCAGTTGTGCATTTCATTTAACTTCTGCCTATGGATTAAATTATATTGGCTGTGATAAAAACTGAGCAGATCTGTGCAACATTTTCGTGGCAGGTAATTTAAAACGAACGCCCACTCGAAACCAAAGGTGCTGTACAGCTGGCTGTTTCCATTTTTAACACTAACATCTCCTTCAGCTCCCTGCTGCTCCCCACAGAAGTGGTCTCGCGGTCCCCTCCCTGCCCAGCGGAGGCTGAACGCTTTCCCTCTTGAGCAAACAAGCGGCACTTTCTGGCTCACACTTCCAGGCCACTCACACATGCTCTTTCAGTTCGCCTTCCCCAACGGTGCCAGCACAAGGTAGGACCACGTCAGAAAATATAGTCGAGTGTTCTCAGAGGTGTGGGGCCGTGGCTCCTCCGCGGCCGGCCAGCTGCTCAAAAGCTCCTTCGTAAAAAAATAAGGAGAAAACACTCGACAGAAGCATGTTGTCCCTGATCAAAGAAACAACCCTGGTGGTCCACACGTTGCCAGATGGGTGGGTGTGTGAATTTTGGTTGGATTACTGGCAGTATTCTGTCTCCACATACATATAAATCTTGTGGAAGAGTATCTGGGGCAAAAATATTTTGACTTCACTCCCACTTACTTTACTTTCCATTTATTTTTCAGTAGACATAAAAGAGAAAAAAAATTCTGTATTTTTATTTTCATATATATAAGAAATATATTTTAACTTCTTACTGAAAAATTATAGAAGAGAAAAAAAAAAATCAAAGAAAAAGAAATCATCTAGAGACTCTAAACAAGATCCAGTCTTACAGATCTGAGACACAAAATGGTAGAGATGAGGTCTCACTTTCTGGCAGCTACCACCTCCTATATACACAGGAATCCACTCGGCTAGTTTGCTTTACTTGATAAATGAAACAGATGCTGGAGTTCGTTATTTAAGCTCGGAGAATCTTCAACAACCAGTTGGGAGGCAGATGTTATTTACATCTCATTACCATGAAAATATTAAATTTTTTGGAAGTTGTCTAAAACATCTTTTTTTTTTTAATAGCAGAGAGCAAAGGGGCTGTTAAAAGCATTATTCACCAGAAATAAACCACTCGATACATGAGAGCAAGTTCTGAGAGCTAAAAGTTACACCAACTCCCTTGTTTATCACTTTGAGCTGTGCAGAATCTAAACTGTTCGGTTATACAGCAGCAGTCTACGTTCTTTAAAATAAATGTACATTCCTCCTGACTTACAGAGCACGTAACTTCATAGCGGCTAATGGTAAAAATAAAAAAATCATGGAAAGAAACTGTTCACAGATTGCAATGCGTGCAAAACCTTCTGCTTCCATACCTGGAGCCTACAGCAGTAACGCGTCGCCGCTGACAATTCATTTATTTCAAAACAGGTCTCTGTGCCATTATACGCAAGTTGTAGAGATTCCTCATCCTCTCCCCACTCTAATCTGTATTCGGAGATGTCAGTACCAGAACATTCAGGACTCTGCAACACAAATATTTATGTGGTTCAATTCAGAACTGAGCACTTCAGACCTCTGCGTTTCACTGGGTAAGGGATAAAGAATATGGAAAAAAAACCCCAACATCCCTTATTTTTAAATGAATAGACCATTACTGCTGCAAATGGCAATGCGCTGAGTTAATGTTCCTAATAGGTAACTGAAACCAGCCAATTCTGCACAAAAATTACCTGATAGAAATTCAAGAGAAATGAGAAAACGTATGCAGCTACTTTGCTTTTCATCAGGACACTCAGGAATAAATTGACTCTCCGCTGGCTCGGCAGAAGCTCAACCACGGAGAGCCCAAAGAGGCATCAATCTAGCGCAGGCTAGTCGAGCGATCACAACACAGCTCTGCAAGAGCTCTCCTTCAAGCCTCAAGTTACTCGTCTGAGGTCTTCAGTGAAAGTCACTCATCAAGCTAGCAGTCCCAGTACGGGACACAGGAGTGTGGACCTGGCCACGTTAATATCCATGAAAAGACTCCTATGGAATCCATATGTCCTCAGCAATCCCTTTATCTTCCTGAAGAATAGGGGAACACAGAAGAAATACCTGAATTTGCTGGAGATGAGCTAGAGCGGGCATAACGGCACGGTTCCCACAACAAAACACTGTGTTTTCAACAGAACCACCTAAGGCTGTACTGTCTGGACCGAAGCAGTGCGGGGAACCACCGCTCTGCATGCACAATGGTGGACTAGGATACGACGAAGACTTTGGGATTATGGCACACAAGGTGTGTGATTTCCAGTGACAGGATGCAGAGCATCGCTGCACAAGGAGCACCCTGCACAGGGCTTCTCCAGCTCTGCCTCCGAGCTTCCAGCTGTTTTAGTGGGAACATGCAGAACTGCTAAGGCAGTGTTTTCAGACAATGTTAAAAAGTAAATCATAAGCACCATGGTGGGGTCTTTAGCCAGACAAAACCACTCCACAGTCCTCGTCTGCTTTTCCTTCATACTCACATCAGAACCTACGAAAACATAACCATTGCAAACCACATTTCTCCTTCCACAGCTTTGCCTTTAGCTGGAATAAACAAATATATCCTGCACATCAATACCAGGGCTGCTGCATTCGCTCTGCTTGGGGAGAGCGAATGCCTGTCCACGCTCATTACAGAGGTAACGTTTAAAAGCTTAGTGTGATTCTCGCTTAGTGACACAAAGTATTGCATGAAGTATTAACAAATAGCTCCAAACACCCCTGTTTCATTACAAAATTAAACGCGGATTGCGTTTGCATCTAGATACGTTGTTAACACAATCCATTTATTTGAGTGTCTCGTGAACGTTAACTTCTTTCTCAGCAGGGACATCCTTTTATGGAAGGACCCGACAGATGCAGGGCTGGAACGGCGGCCAGGTTGTCAAAGGAAGTCTGTGGCAGAACTACAGCCCCATTGCTCCGCATCACCATGGTATTTATGACAACATCCTTCCCTTTCTGCCTTAATTACCTCTTTTTTTTTTTAATGACAACCTCAACTCAGCATTTCAGCTAAGACTTATTTTAAGAGTCTAATGTCTAAGATCCTGGAGAATGGAGAAGGAATGCACACAAATTAAAACAGAAGTAAATATTTGGGGTAGGGACAAATAGTTTTTGAGAAAAAAACCTCTATATTGTAAGCATTTGTGCAGTGTTAATTTTGTATCAGCGACTCCAGCCTCAAATATTTGCCTTCACAATTCCACCCCAGGACATGCTGACACACTAAAAGACTGCAGAGAGCACTTCTACCCGACCAGTGCTCTATCATCTGACGCCAGCACAGGAGGTCTTGTGTCAATCCTGGTCTGGGTGACTCATGAGCAACTTTATGCAATTCTTTAAAAGGAGAAGTAAAGAAGATGATTTTCTACAACAGAAGAGTTTCTGCATACGGTTTTCTTGCACATAAAAATGGTTCCAAACCAGTGAATAGCTCTCAAGGTAGCTTTCAAGTTTCGCAGTGACCGTATTAGTTTGGACAAGCAAGATGGAAACTGAGCAATCGGGGCACCTGACTTACCTCCCAGCTCACAAGTACACGTGTGTCCGACAGAAAGGAGAGGGAAGGTGCTCTGCACTGGCCGGGTGGTCCTGCTGCTGTGGTGACTTCTGTAGCTTCCGAGTACGGCCCATACTAGAGGGAAACAAGGTGCCTGTACATTAATAGATAAGCACACACCCATCTCCCATTCCTCAAAGGCTTTCCAAGAAAGAGTATGAGACCACGTAAAATACTGCGAAGTTAAAATAGGAGGTAAGCTCAGGTCCACCTCCAGTTTACCCAGGAGTGAGAATGGGCACTCCGTGATGGAGTAACTGAGGAGCAGGTTGGGTCCCTCTATCCTATCTTAAAGCGTTTGCATGTCTGTGCTGTAGCCCAGCATAACTGGCTTCTCATCGATACAAGGAGGAGCACAGCAACAGTAAAGCACACACTGGAGTCCAAATCCAGCTTCTTCTATATAACACGTCTGCCACATGCTAATTGTAAAAGGACGGCGTGTGATGGAGCCCCAGCCTGGGTTCAGTGTGCAGGGGCACGCTGACCACACGCCGTGTACAGCTCAGCTCCACAGGCAGCCAAGCCAACTGCTCAGACAACTTTTGAGCCCTTAGTAGGGCAATAATTTAAATGCATATTAGCAAAAGAAAAGACAATTTTCAAGAGTCTGGAAAACTGGGTTCAGCCAGCAGTGTGAAGACAGGAGAGAGAGAATGGTGGAAGGAGTCTTTCTGAGGCCTCTTCAGTGAGATAATGAAGTTTGTCCAGTACACCCCCAAGATAATTAGAAATCATTCTCCAGAACAAAGGAACTTCACTGGAAGCAATTAGAGAAAAAAAACGCTGATATTTTCTTATTTTGGAATGCAACACTAGCAAGTATGAAAAAAATGAGCCACTACAAAGGCTGAACGACACTGAAATGGTGAATACCCGAAAACCTCTCAACAGACATGTGTCAGTATCTCTGCTATTGAGAAAGGCTAACACTGATCGTTTTGTCAGAGTTACAAAGAGCACGCACTTCAAAATATCTTTTATTGACTTCTGCTGTTTTCTTTACTGAATGGGAAGAAGAAAGGTAAAGCATCTGGTAAAAAAAAAAAAAGCAAACCAACCAACCCCAAAGCAGCCCGCTCAATTAACAAAGGGTGGGACTAGAAATGCTTTGCAACTTTTAACACTGTTTTGCCAAAAAAAAAAAAAAGTTACAAAATAAGAAGGGAAAAAAAAGGCAAGGCATCGTATATCCAAAGCTACCAGGTAAGCAATGGCTTTCATTCCAGCAAGCAAATCCAATCTCTCCAACTGCAGCTCTTCCTCAAAAGCTCTTTTAAACATTTCCTGCTTTATTTTCTTCTGATCACCTCCCCTTCCCCTTTCTGATCACCCTCAACAACACAATCACTTTCCAGAATCACCCATACTAGGCACAGTACCACCTCCAGTGAGAACAAGCCAAAGCATGCTGCGGCACGCCACACGTACCCCGCCATCGTTCAAAGCTCTCACTCTGAACCGATACGTTGCTCCAGGAAGAAGGTTGCTGATGGTGCACTCCAGATCAGGCCCATGATACACTTCGGAAACAACTTCTTCGGGTTCAGTCATTTCCACACTGTACTCTGAGACGGGACAGCCACTTTCTGACGGAGGGACATCTAGAAAGAAATCATACAATTCATTAATAACGTAAGGACACATGCCAGGCACTGTTTTAACTTCACATACCAGAGAAATATATACATGTGTGTAAAGATATATATACACACACGTATCTATACACACACGCAACACCAACAGTGATCTTCCTCTTCCACAGACACCTTACTTGCAATATCTCATCCACGTGCATGATTGACATTTTAGAAGCAAATGAATACAATTACCCTGAGCCCTAAACATTCACCAGGTCAGACTGTCACATGGAAGAGATGCAGCTCCCCCAAGGCAATGTTCTGTCTCCCTGGGAAGCGATGTTTGATGTCAGTAAGTGCCCAGTTACTTTTTAAGCAGAACACAATGGCTATCATCCTCTTCTGAGGAGGAGAAAAAGCTGCTCAGCTTCTTTCCCCCAATATCAAAGGTGGTGTTATGTGCAAAAAAATTGGTCAGTGAGGAGAAAAGGTACAGAAAGCTCCAAGAAGAATGGGACTAGTCTGAATACACCTTTCTGGGACAGAGAGAAGTCAGGGGGCACATGGTGGCTAGCTGACCCAATCCTGGCTGCTGGCCATGGTTGGACACCAGCTGAGGTGTGTCCTGTACACTCCAAAACTACTACTTATGCATGGGGTTTCTGGCAAAGCCTCATTAACACCCAGTACAAGTACAAAGAACTGCCATCCTTGAACTTTATTAGTCACACTGCTGACATTTACGAGACTCTAAATCTCTGCAAAATGATCCAAACCCCGTGCCTCACTTGGAATAACAGATTCTCAGGAAACTGGATTTGTTTCCTGTGCCTCTACCTGTTTTGTTGTGGGTACCTTTTTCCCTACAAAAACAATATATTTGATAATGTTTGCATGTTGTAGCACAAGCCAGTACCACAGAATCAACCCACCTGGGGTTTTGCAAAGCAATGCTCCATCATAAGGGGTACGGCCTTCCAGGAAACAACATGGTATCTGGGACACAGGTGAATTTCTATACTGGTGTCGAAACCTATCTGTCAGTTAGAAATGGTTCTGCTCTAGAATTCAGCCTAACAAATGATGCCACAAAGAATCTTGGATGCTGCAATATTATCATAGCAAGGAAAAAAAAATCTGTTGGATACTGGCATGTACCTTCTATTCTCAAGAATGTGCATTTTTTAACAATTTAGTGTCATGTCCATGGTCCAAGTCCTTTGCAAAATTACAGGTGTTCAACGGCTTGTGTGTGTTATACTGTGACTCAGGGCTTAAAGGCCACCCAAAACTCTCAATATGTTCTAAGCCAAATTCCTTAGAGAAGTCCTATATTAGAAGCAGCAAAACGCATCTGCTAAGTCAATATTGCAAAGGAATAAAAAAGATCTTGAATCACACGGTGTTTTTACAATAAAAGGATAGATATTCTAATACAGCTGATACTTTATAGGCCTGTCAGAGACAGGTCCTAACGAAAACAAAAATGGGAGCACAGCATCAGGCCTAAAGGACAGCTGGAAGACAGCTAAGTTCAGAAACCCAATACAGAGCCACAGCAGTCGATGACAAGTTGCACTTCTGACTTGCACAGACTTCATGGGACTTGGTGTCGTTTTCCCAGTGAACAGAATACACGAAAAGCTCTTCACAAGGTCTAGCAACAAAAATAAAAGCTAAGGCAAGTTCGGCAACTAACCATCGAACTCAAAGCTACTCAACAGCGAGACGCTCCCAGGGCTTACCCCACTGTAGCTGCACTTCTTTGTGCTTCGGCTTCCCCAGCACTCTTGGTGGCCGGCAGTGACCTGGTGCAACACTGAGCGTACGGACAGGTAAACTTTCAGAACACTGGAAGAGAACAGGATCTCAAGTTAGCTCTCTGGTACAACTACCGCCTACAAAGCAAGGCATGATTAGAAAGTGGCAGAAGAAATTGTTTTCAACAACCACTTAATAGAAATGTATATAAACAATAAAGGATAGGTGATGCTATCAAGCATGTCACTTAAAAATTCAATTAGTAGAGTTCTTTCATTAGCATATTCAAAAGTGCAGCACAGGAAACTTTGATAGCTAATGTTGAGGAATTCTGTATTTTAATTTTCCTTGTTTTTAAAATAATATCAAGGCCTAAAGTACTCAGTCATAAAGAACAAATCAAAGCAGCAGGAATAAAAGTGTAGGTGCTGAAATTATTTTAAATCAAAGAAGGGAATGACAGGAATCAGTTGCTTGAAAACAGAACCCCAAAACTTAGAGAATTATTCAGCCACATGAAAGGTAATTCTTTGTTACAACAAACTACCCCTTCTGCATCCGCAGTCACCAGCTTTGGTCAGTACAGGCTCACGTACGTGAGACTCTGTGGCCTCTCTCAAGCAAGTGGGCAGATCAGATAAACACGATGGTCTTTTCTAGCGCAAGTATAAACACCTAGAGAACGGCTTTGAGGAAAATGAGCACCACTAAATAGCAATTTGCCTGAAAAAAACCCCATCAGGTACACACAGAAATCTTCTAAAATTCAGCCACTTGTAACATAAGATTAACTGCAGTCAGTGCAGCTTCACTGTGCTCCAGGAAAAATACTGACCTGCCTTTTAAAGCAGAAATCTCTTCCCCAAAATAGCAGTTAAATCTCTGAAAAGAACAAAACAAACAGTTCTTGTTGTTAAACCACACTCACCTGACTGTGTCCGCCAGTGCTGATACAGCATGCCCGCAGTTTATACAAAGTGCCTGGTTTCAAGTGAGTACAGGTATATTCTGTAGCCGATCCACTATAGGCCACTTTCCACTGATTTGCTGAAAAATGAGGTATACCCAATTTTAGAGGAGTATAATGCAAAAAGTTTACCAGTGTCTACAAGGAAAGAAAATCCTTAATGCGGTCTTTCACAAATTAAGTATTTCAGGAATGTCGTTAGTGTTAATATTACTATGAATATTATTCCTGCTTAAAGACACACATGCTTAAAGACACACATGTATGTTGACACGTATACAAATACATACACTTACAAATATAATTATTTCTGAAATCTATTAAAAATATCAATTCAAACGGTTGGTTCAGACCTATAACCTAAAATTTCTTAGAGAAAAAGAGCATACTTAAAAAAACAAATGATAAAAACCCACCCAAATTTTAAGGCTGAAAGTATGTAACTTGGCTTCTGCAGCGTTAGTGCATTAATGATCATAACAACAATAGCCCAAAGGGTCAGTACTTCTTTATAGTGGCCACAATGGATTGAAATGGAGAAAACTTGTTTCAAGTTTACCTTCTGGACTTCCTTGAGAAATCTCCAAGAGATACTTTAGGATTTCTGATCCCCCGTTATCCTGTGGAGGGTCTGAAAACATAGAGCAAGTTGTTAGTAAATCAAGACGAGGAGTGAAATATAACAAGAAGATTATGGAACTTGTTTCTCGTTCTGCTCCTTCTCCTCCACACACTTCTCCACGCTAACTACACCAAGGAGTCTGTAGCAGACGTTAGTTTTCAGCATGAGTCAGAAGGCGGCGGCTGGACAGTGATGCTACAAACAAAATGTATGGAAAGAGCATTGAAAGAGATGCAGCATCGAGGCATGCCCCATTGAGAAAAGCAGCAGCTGGAATGATGCTACGATGGGACATGACATGGAAGGTGAGAAGCCTGAAGATGCACTGGAGCGCAAGTGCAAGTTAGTCAACAGTAGCAAGGAACATTTTTGATTTGGAAAACGTAAGAGCCTCTACACATCTTAATAAAATACTCAAAAAAATGACAGTGTCAAGCTCTCCAAACATGTTCAGCTTTGGACAGAGGAGTGGCATGAAAAATCTAAGTTCTAACACATATTTACATAAATTTATTTGAATTTATCATGACCCAAAAAAGCTCTACTATGACAAACTGAACTGGCTTACCCCACTTCACACTAAAGCCATGAGATGTTATTGGCCCTTTAATAATGGGTCTGGTTGGAGGTCCTGGTCTGTCTGGGCTTGTTGTACAGACCAACACTTCGCTGGGAGAACTCTTTCCTTCCACGTTAGAAGCAAACAGCTGAAACAAAACCACAAGTTTACCATTATTTACTGTAACTGCTGTTCTGACAGTTCTGCATGAGACTTCTTTTAGTAATTACACAAACATCATCAAACTGGAAAGCATTTCACATCCCAATTAAGTGTGTGGGATTCTAATAACAGATACTACGTTGTCACGTTGCTTCTTTACAAACCACATTGATTTTCCCCCTCCCTCCACTAGCAATAGATCATGACATGATTAAGATAAAAGCTCTGCTGCTTCTCCCTGAAAAAAAAGTGTCACGTGGCAACTTGCAGTTATTTACTCATAGAAGATGGAAACGCTGACAATAACTATGCTATTTTTGCTTTGGAGATATTTCAAATTGCTATTTAAAACAAATTAATTCGGAGTATCAGTAATCACACAAAAGCTTAAGTAACATGACACGCAAACAAGAAACACACAATCTACAGCCACTGAATCGAGCAGGATGCACACAAAGAAAACCTTCTCAGCCAAATCCTTCATCTCCCCTCAAGAACACCTTCTGCTGACTTCAGGGAGAAGGCTGCTAAGCTAAGAGAAGACACGAGGACCTGGCCAGGAGACTGAGCAGACTAGGCTTGTACAAGAAACCCCACATGGTCCTCTCTTTTGTGGCTGCTGAGAGCTGTATTAGCTCACGCTCGTCTCTGGGACAGGGATCTGCTGCCAAGGAAGGGAGTAATAAAACACGTAACAGCTAATTGTAAATGTAGGCTAGCAGGAACGTTTCCACTCGGGAAGCTCTGTTCTTCTCAGGACCTATTCTAGCCTCTCTCCTAACACAGGTGTCTGATGAAAACAATGTGCCATTTTTAACGTTGAAGTTGAAAGCAGGGCTGCAGAGAGGCACGGACCGTCCTTTCCCTCAGAGCGCCACAGCGGCTTTTACAAAGCTAAACTAACAGGCACCATCTCTGAGCGACACCGCATCAACTTCTCGGTTCCTTGGGTAGTTCCTCATGCAGCTCCACGAGGTCTTCTGCTCCATAAAGGAATATATGCAAAGCTGGGTTTAAGGATTTAAATGAGTCTTTGGGTAAAGCACTTTTTTGTTGCTCCTGAATATACCAAGACCTACAGAAGCCAATTTTTTTGGAATCATCACAAACCTATGGCACCCTTCTCTCCCTGCGCCGTTTACAAATGATGCAGAGCTGCTTCCAGACAGCGTGTCTGTTGGCAACGTGGGAGCACGGCAGACATCAGCTTTACAGACAGCATCTCCCCATCTCCAGAGGGACCCAGCTCTCCAGACCATGCCACCCAGCGCCATCTCGTGGAGCCACACTCAGCTCCTGGCTTCGCCAGAGAGCCCAGCCACAGGGATGGACAGCTGGCCGCACCGCAGCCTGTCTGGTAAAAACCACACCATCTTCTCCTCGATGGCAGCAGCCAGCACTTGCGCTTGATGGCTTCAGCAGCAGCAAGACAGATGACTGAATTTTGTATTTGCAAGAAGACTTTAGAGCATCTTCTCTCTTGGGGAACGGGTCTTAGGAGCACCCACAGAGCAGGAGATACCAACACTTGCTGAGAAACAGCTCCAAAACCAGCCAAGTGTACATATGAGTTGGAAAACCTTCAATTTCTGCATGCCTCTGAGCTGGGGAGGGAAGCTGTGCTCGCTGGGCTCCTTTCAGAGATTGCTCCATTGCGTAGAAGCAAGATTGGTTTTGTGACCACGGATCAGGTTTCTGGGGAGTAATGCAGCCAACTACAACCACGTCATGCCCTGAGCCACATTTTTACACCATCATTCCTGACAGTACATGTACCAGGAACTACGCTTGCTTCAAAAAGGATGAGCTACAAGCAACTCCTGCGAAAGAAGTAAAAATACAACTGACAGTTTAATTTATTAGGCTACAGTATAAAGTAAACTTGTATTTGATGGCTCGATTTTGGATGCAGGACTGAAGGGTCCCTATGGTGCCTGGAAAAAACTCACAGCAAGTACTACGCAATGATAAAAAGATTTTACCCTGAATTTATACTGTGTGCTTCTTCTGAGATTCTTCACAGTACAGGCTTGCTCCTCTCCAGTGTACTTTGGGTGAAACACGCTATCCTAGAAAAAACAAAACCACACTCTGGTGACTGAGGAGGCTGAGGAAGGGCTCTCTGTATTACAGTCTGTAGCTAGAACACGAAGAGGCTTTACAGCAGAGTGCTTTTTTAAATTATTACTATCACTTTTAAGCTGCAAGGCCACAATAACTTTCATTCTAGATGGATGTTGCAACTGACCTGAATAACATAATTTCACTGTAAAATACGCACAAACCCAACCAAGCCAGGTTAACACAGGCTCCAGCAACAGAAGTGACCAGTGGCAGAACGCAAGCACACCACGGAGCAGTGAGCAGAGGTGGCAGCCTGAACTGGGTAAGGACAAGGTGTCCTAAACCTTACAGATTCCTGTGAAGCTTTGTACAGTAACCATGGGTGACAGTACAGATTTTTAGCTAAGGATTCATAATTTTCACACAGATCCGTCCTGCCAAGTACCCAGGACTCCTACAAGACCCTCCAGAGCAGCAATCCAATCTTCTCAGTGATCTCGATTAGCAAATGAAAGCTCAGTCCAAGTCATGCAGTATATTTTATAGCAACCCGGTACTTACATTATCTTCCTCCTGAATTTCCAGGGTGTAGGAGATGACTTCCTCTGGTGTACACCCCTCCACTTTATTCCACTGCAATGCGATCCACGTAACACCAGCTCGAACAAGCCTTGGTGCAGAAGGGGTCTGAGGAATATTTCCTGCAGTGTAGCAAACCACCTCCTGGCTGTACCCACTGCACAGAGACAGAGAAGGAGAGAGAGAAACGTTAAACCAAAACTAAACTAAACGAGAAAACTCAGTGGATTTAGAGAAATATTTTGCATTTTCAAAAAACTTAGACAATGTTAAAGTTGCCCAGGTAGAAAAGATGAACAACCTGTTAGGAAATGCCAGAATTAGAAAAAAAAAATGCAGGATTATAGGTGTCACGACAGTTATTTTTAGAGATCACATCACAATAATATTGGAAAAAATAGTATTTGATTGCCTAGAAATATTAACTTACTTTTAACTGTGAAGTAGAGGAAAATCTCATTTAATGAAGAGGAACTAAAACATAGGAAACAAAGCCCCAAGTGTTCCACTTTTAGATGTTGAACTTGAGATGCAGTTTCCACCTTTAATAAATTCTTAGTACAACTTCTATTTAAGCTACCCCTCTGAATGCTGAGCGCTTCAGCAAATCTCGTCCCACTGTTTCAGACATCCCCCTCCACAGCAAGCAGGGAAAATTTAGCCAGTCATGACCACACATGCTCAGCATCACGTAGGAGCTGTCTGGTGCAGGCACAGATCCCTTCCAACCCTCCAGGCTGTCTCTACTCCTTTCCAACTTTCCCTGCCCAAACGTCTTTGCGTTTCAAGCTGAGCATAAAGTTGTTATTTTGCACAGCTCAGGTTGCAAGCAGAGAGAACACCGGCAGCAGAGGAGATATATGCTCTCATCCTGTCTCCATCCCAGCACACAATGCCTTGAAACCTAACAGGCAGCTGTGTCAAGCAAGTGTTCTCTTAAGGCTCCATGCAGAATATATTATGTGCAATGGAAATTTGAGAATAAAGTTTAAAATGGACAGATTTTGGTGAATTTTCAGGAGGACAACATCAGAATTCTCAACAAAAATAATCTTAAATGGTAAGTCCACGAGCATTACAACCTTCTGAAACCATCTTACAACACAAAGTGTTAGACGACATTATCATGGTGTAATTTTGAGTGCTGTCTATAAAAATAAGCCATGTGCTCTTGGTGCTTATCTCATAGATTAACAGAGAGCAGCTGACCATAAATATAGTGCTTAGTTCACTTCCTCCTCAACAGCCTGAGGGGAAAAAGAGAGAGAGAAAACAACAACAACAACAACAGGTGGGAGGTGGGGTTTGAAGCATTCCCTACAATACTTTAAAAATATAGAATCTGGCAAAGAAAAGAGATGCCAAAACTGGGAACTTTGCCCAAAACTGGCCATCCCCTTCCAGCCACACTCACTCAGCAGCTCCAACTGAAGCCTCTATCTGGTCAAGAATTATTTCAGTAGGGAGGGAAGTAATCCTGCAAGAAGTTGGCAAAAAGGACTCTGTGCTCACATGAACAGTCCGAGCGCATCTCACCGGGGAAAGCACAGAACGTCAATAAAGAAACTTTTTAAAGCTAGGTATTACTGAGAGATTTGTGTTTTGGAAGAGGGAACAATACAGGAATCTCCCTCAGCAAAACACTGTGCTACATAGCACTAGAGTTTCTTTTTCTGTCCTCCTCCTAATAATAATTAGATCCTGTTTAGTTAGGAGGCACAATAAAGGAGTACATAAGAGCACTGGATGTTTAGCTTCTTCACAGCTCAGCTTTTCCTGGCCTATTCTCTCTACAGCAGAACCTGAGACCCATCCTGCAGGGCCCTCAGCTGTGCCTGTCCTCTCCCCGTCTTGGTGCTCTGACCCTTCTCTCCCACCCCATCAGCCAGCCCTGCCAGTCCTGTGAAGAAGGAAGGAACTTACTGCTGAAGAGAGACAGAAGGGCTTTACTTTAAACCAGAAAAATAAATATGTCAAGATTCCTTTCAAAATCTGTAACTCAACTTCCTCTTGCTTGTTTTTCTTGGTTCACAGAGGTCCCTAGTGGGAATTTTACATAACAGATGTATTCTTTTTGTATTCGGAATAGACCACAAAACTCCATTTAGCACCTCAAAAGAAACTTATCTTCTTTGGCTGACCTCCTCATGTGAAGGTACACGGTGATTCCTTGAGGTGAACCATACCACCAGAGAAGGTGCGACTTACTCTAACGCATTAATAATAGAGCAAATGTGGAATATTTAGCTCAAAACCATAAAGAAAATAAAACAACCAAACAAAAATCTCCCTTGAAATTTCTCTTTACACTGATAGTTAAACTTTTCAACTACTACTTTTTCTGAAGAAAGCATGTACCTTGGTTAACTTACCTAGTACCGATGTCATTCTGAGCTGCTAATCGGAAGGTGTAACCCAAAGCCGGACAAAGCTTAGTCAACTTGCAATGCTTCTGGCTTCCAAAGTAACATTCTCTGAACCCACTGTTCCTCTTTCCCTAGAAAGAGAGCAATCTGTAATCAGAGAGCTATGAAACAAAACCACGTGGTTCTTGTTTTAGAGGAAGCTGTTAAGTGATATTAGAAGTAGAGACTTTCTTACAGGCACTGTGCAAAGAAAGCCGTGTAAGCCACTGACAGCATTGCTACACTACCAAAAATAATACAGACCATACAGTTTGCTGTCAGATTCCTCTGGTTTTCAGACTCTTACCTTCACGAGATGTATCTACAGCTTCTGTCATCCTATCTGAAGTGCAAGTTATACTACTCATTA
Organism: Bucorvus abyssinicus; assembly: GCA_009769605.1. Lineage (NCBI taxonomy): Eukaryota > Metazoa > Chordata > Aves > Bucerotiformes > Bucorvidae > Bucorvus > Bucorvus abyssinicus. Next base: position 5,561,494 of record CM020035.1, on the reverse strand, counting down.
ACCAAAAATCACGCAAGGCAAAATTCGTCTCTGAATCGATCCGGTCACAGGAAAGCTGCAACCAACATTTCTTGCAAGTGTTACCTACCCTCTGCATCTCAAACCCCATGTAAGCCCTCCCTGGTCCTTCTCAAACACTCTATCCCACAAGAGGGCTCTCGCTCCCCACCATCCAGCCCACGGCCAACCTGCCGTCAGAGAGGGACCAGCCTGGACGCAGCCCTCTGCTCAGCCCCGTGCCCTCGAAGGCAAAAGAGATTTACTCGTCAGGGAGGAGCACTGAATGCGCCAGGTTCTGTACCATGCCGCTGCTCTGAGCACGTAGTGTGTGATGAGCAAAGAGGATCTGTTGGCAAGCATTAAACTTGGTTAAGAAACCTGGATGCCAGAGGTATGGTTTATGGGAGCTTCACATCGACACAGCCTGGGGCGATGATGAGACCTGACGAAGCCAAGACAGGGCAGCAATGAGGGAGGCTATCGAGACACCTTCAGCTCCCAAGTCCTTCCTCAGGTACACCGGGTACAAATCAGGAAGGCTGAGGACAAGGACAATCAGAAGTTCTCTCCCTTCCCAACACATTTAAAACAAACCAAAGACCTTTTCAATCTGACCCAACTTGGTACGCCACAGGGTAAAAACAAAGCCGAGCTATCTGCAGGACAGACTCCAAGACAACAAAGGATATCTGGTCTCATCCCAGGCCACACGTGGGGAAACGGTCACTTTGAAATCTTTCAGTAGCAAGGCATGGATTGCTCAACTCTACAGAAGTAATATCCACTTGAGCTGAAGCAGTTTAAAGGAGTTTTAATGTGAACACAATATTAAGGGACAATGACATCGTAAGGTACTCAACAGCACACCAGAACAGAAAACTAGCAAAGTACACCCGTGGGCTCAAACTGGTGCAGGAGAGAACGTTATCCCCACCTTTGCAACTTCTGACTTAAGAGCTCTGCTGCACCTTTTACTGGTTTTGGCAGCTGTCCCTACAATTTTTAATTTTTATTTTATCTCAGTAAAATTAACATCTGCCCATAGACAAGGGTACTTATTTCACCTGATATACACCGGCTTGACAGAAGACTCGACGTTTCTACGCCTGAGCAGATTAACAGTCTATCATTTATACATGTGTCCCTCGCTGCGGCCAACAGCCTCACCTGCTGCTGCCTCCTTGGGCTCTGTCTGTCCTCCCACAGACCATTCTTCCTCCACGCTCAATACATCATCATTAAAGATCTCAAAAATGCCCATTCTCCAGCCTCTACCAATTCTTTTCGCTTGGATTGCAACATGGAAGAATGTTTCCACCAAGCTAGAAAGAACCGTGCAGTCCTCCAGCCGGGCACAACAACGTGGAGGCGCTGAGGGGACATTTAGCACTCTGGCAAACAGCCATAACGTACTTTCATTTATACAGTACGATCCTACACTTGTTCTAGAACTCGGTTTTATACACAGTCATTCTCAACTTCATCCACCTGCTCCAGCTGTCACACTACTGTACGGCTCAAGTAAATTAAGGGGCGGAACTGGAAGAGAATCATGAATCCTAAAGCAAAAGGCTTTTGTAAATGAGAAAAAATTTTCAGATCTAAAACCGCAAGACAGAGAGTCAGCTGATAAAATTCCTTTTGCGTGAAAATAATAGGTCATCATACTTCCCAGCTCAGCAATAACGTATTTAAAATCCAGACTATGCAAAAACTAATTAGTAAGCCTGTGTTTTAGTAAAATATCCATTCATCAGTGCAGGACTACTAAGAACAGATTTTTTTTTTTCCTCCCCTACACAAACTCTCTTCTATAGGTTCAGATGCATTAAATTCATTTTTCTCTCTTTAATGACTTAATTATTTGAAAAGCATTTGAAAACATTTATTTTTGTTTTGATTTCTGCTTAAGAATGTATTTTTAAAATAATTTTTCTGTGCTTTTTCTCCCAGAGAACAAAGTGACCAAACGCTAATATGTGGTAGATAAACAATGATGGCTGGATAAAGACGGAAGTCACTGAAAAACCTCACCTGTAGCACAACGCCTACACTGAGAGCAATGGGCCAAGGAAACTCCAATCTGTCAAACTAGTGGGTTAATACTTTGCAGATTGCCAAACATTTGAGTTATCTTCAATCTTACAACAGTACAGATGCCGATATTGTATGTATTTTTCTTCTAGAACTGTTATTGTACATTCCCCAGACTCGCTCAGAGACCGACTGGTATTCAAATTACTCAGACTGGCTGGTATTTTGGATTCTATTGGCACTAATTGGAGAGGCTGGCCGATATTTCTAATTATCCTGGCATTAATAGCCTGGAAATAGCCTCTCCTCTCCTTCTCTCCCAAGATTTATGAAAGCACTAATGCTGGCATAATTATAGACAGGAACAACTGGCAGGCTGGTACTGGCTGCCACCCAAGAGTCTCACAGCTTTCCCAGAATCCTTCTCCCATTCTTTGTACACTCGGCATCCAAGTTTTAATCCTACAAATAATGTTTTGTAAGTTGCTTAAAATATACTGTATCATTTCCACAAATATTTCTAATCCACAAGTTTCAGAGGGAGAGCAGACACTGATTTCTTCACTAGCCTGGGTTTCTCCACCCTGTATTCCCTATTCTTCGTGAGGACAAGCCATACTGTGATGCTCACCAGGGTCTGTCTGAGGAAAGAGCAATTCAGCTTCACAAATCCATTAGAACTTGCGCAATACTGTCACATAACATTTTAACACAATTTTTAAGAGTTTTGCCTTTCAAGCTACACACTTAAACCAGGATGCTTAAGTTTCTCTTGGAGATGGTGTTTACTGAAACAAGGGGTTTAAGATTTTTAGATGGGTTTTGTTGATCGCATTCCCTGCAGCATACTTAGTAAATAAACACGAAAGGACGAAGGGGCCACTGCAGGTACCGTGGATGCAGAAATAGAGCACAGCCCTTCACAAGACCTCACTGCAACAGGCTGAATAAAAGCTGCCGGCCTCAGCTCTGCAACCAGGAGCCAAGGTGGCAATCTGCTGCAGGCCATGCCAGCGTGAGCTTCTGTTTTGGGCTCACACTAGCTGTAAAAAGCAGCAGATTGATATTCAATCTGACACTGTCAATGATTACACCCTAGTATCTCTGCAAAGCATTTATTGTGCAGGCTTTTATAGAAGGGATTAATTTTTCTATATATACAAACGTTTAGAAGACAGAACATGACCTATAAACATCCCTAAAATACACACAAAACCCAACTGCATCAACGACTCTCCTCTTGTGTGTCTCACAGGAGTGTGAATAGCCACAGACAGATCCAGAGGGTAGGAAGGTGAACACAATCCCAAGCACAGAGCTCCATGTATCCAAATTCTGGTGGAGCATCACTATGATGCATGGACCAGATTAACAGCTCGTATAAATGAGCACATCTCTGCTAGCCTCGAGAAGTTGAAAACTTTGTGGCAGAACAAAATTATCCCCATTTGTCTCTATATAAACTTAAATATGAACTATCCATCACCAAATCATTAAATAGTGTTGTATTGTATCTGTCTCTTGAGCAAATTAAATGAGATTCTTAGCGGATGAGAATTAAAGCTGCTTCTGAGTTACATACAGAACAGGGACACACACTGTCCCTGTGGAGAGGGATGAGAAGGATGTCCTTGTCGCTGGCCCAGGAACAGCCTTCCACTTTCCCGCAGAGAATGAATAGGATACTCTTGCTATCCCTATGCACAAGAGAAACATTTATTTGCTACCACTTAATCACAGAACGATCATTTCACATCTAATTAGTAACAAAGGCCTGATTCTTACACCAGCACCAGTGGCATTTTTCAATGCAGTTACAGTTTACTGAGTCTGATGAACGCTGGCATCAGGAGAAAGCATCACCTCCTTTACAGTGATGTTCTCTGTACGCTATTTTTTCTGATCAGCCTTTTGCTTATCCCTAATAATCAATCCTGGCACAAAGTCATCAATTGACTAGTTCAGGTTTGTAAGTTCAGAGGGTTCAGGTTTGTAAAGTTAAAGAGCCAGAGGGTGGAGTTTGCCTTAATTATGAATTTTAAGGGGTTTTATTGCCAGATTGCTATTGCCAAACCCAGCACCGGAGGTGCAGGCATGTTCGGATCCTACTGAATTTCAAAATACCTGATAAGAGGGGTTGATCCTAACGCCTTTGAAGTCATGGAAACTTTGCTAGTGTACATCCAATGGAAACGAGGGATAATTCGCTGAATTCATCTTTTACTTTAAGAAGATCACCCTCCATAGTTGTTCAGGCATTTAGTGGGGTTTATTAGCAAGGGATCCCAACTATAATTCAAAGACCTCTCTCAGTACTGAGAAAGGAGTATTTGTGTTTTCTAATTGTGTTTAGCCTCACCTAATCCTAGGGCTGTAAAACATGCTGCTTCTGCTGTTGTTTTAGAGCAACAATTTGGGTTTTGCATATGCAAGTGATGTCACCTACACTCCTGGCTGCATTTTAGATGCTACAAACTATGCCTCTGCCCTGTAAAACAGCTGGAACTAGTTGAGATACTGTTAAGCATCTGACACTCTCCAAGATCTGAACTGCCCCAGAGAGAGACAACCTTCTACCCACCACGTGAGAGCACAAAGCAGCTGCTGGGGCCCTTCCCTTGGTGGGAGCGTGTAGCACAGCTGGAGCTGGAGGAACACACCAGCGTGTCTGGGATACAGCCAGACGCGCTCGCCTGACCACCTCCACCACTCCTCATGTCACCCGTGGCTGATGACAGTTTTCTTTCTTTAGTCTGCGGCTGCAGCCTTTGCATGACAGCTTTCCAGGACCTGCATGGGTGTTGCGAGGGCTTTCCACGGCTCACTCACATGCTGTCCTTCCTGAGGAAGGGACCTGAGACTTCTCAAGGCCGACTGTCATTTTAGGGTGTTTTCCTAACTTTATCATTGGATAGATCCCTTGTTGTCCACTCAAGCAAAGCCCCCTCTGCTTTGCAGCCACAATTTAATTTCCTTCTGATCGCTGATTCTCCCATGTTTATAGTTCATTCTGTGCCCTGTAGCTAATGAATGTTGCTCTAGCTGAGATCTGGCAGAGCACTCTTGCCTGGCAAGCGTTCTCCTCTTCCCTGATGTATTTATTTCTTGATTTCGCCAGGACACAGTGTGGCACTGTAACAAAGTCGGTGCTTCTGCTTACGTGGAGTTTACACAACCAAGTGTGCGGGTACGGGGCACTGCAAGTGAATTCTCTTTTGTACTTGGGTGCCATATCTCCAGTAGCTAACTGCACCCTGTGTGAGAGGCACAGCTTGCAATGGCACGTGAAAAAGTGAGTGGGACAGCTTGCCAAGCTCGCCTCACAGGTAGATGAGGCTCCTGCAGATGCAGGAGCACCCAGCCTGTATTATCAGACTTTTTTTTTTTTTCAATAAGCCTTAATAGCAAGTTTTAATTCAGTATTTGTGTCTCATATCAGAGGAACAAAATTTTCAGAGAAGCTACACCTCTGGCATTAACTTCCTCACAACCAGACAACTACACTTCAGTCAGTAGTCACGCTGAACCACAGGACAGGTCCCAAGTTAATTTATGCAGGGCCATTATTCTTTCATCTTTGAGGGACAGCTCTCCACTGGGGTTTCGCACTTCAGGATTGTTACTGAGGGAACAAGGAAATTAAAATAGACTAAGGGAATCAGGACGCTTCATTTTTCCCCACTGGTACATGAGCTAGCCTAAACCAAACTACTTTTGTCCTGTGAAAAGCAGACATCACAACAATCCTTTCTGAAGGCAAAACTCCAGGTACATACTCAGTATTAAAGGGTTTAAAGGACAAGAGCATGTTAAAACTGCCTCAGGTACATCCAAAATTATGACTAGGCTCCAGGCGGACAAAATTCTCATCGTAAGTATTTGCACTCTATTAACAGTCTGTTGTTGGTCTTTCTTCTGACGGGCCCTTCTCTTGCTTCCCTTCCCTTCGCAGACTGGAATCATTCATGTTTCCACCACTTCACTGCTCGGTGCTGTTACATTCCCATGGCTCCACGTCACTGGAAGCTTTGTAAGAGATCACAACCGCACAGTCAAGGTGTCACAGAAGATGTAATGGGATCATCCTGGCCCATCCTTTTGGAGAAATGCCTTTCTAATCTCCTTTTCCCTGACCTCACGCTCTCATTTCCTCTTCACTGATAACCTTTCCTCTTCCATCACACAGAGAGGGGCAGCCAGCCATTCTGGAATTATCGTTTCATTTCCGTTCAGTGGGTTTCTCATCGTGTAGACCCTGCTAGCTGTGATACTGCTTACAATAAATGTTTGCATAGCAAGTGGTTCCAAACACCCAACATGTAGCAGAATCACCTGGGAACACCTTACCAGTGAAATGAACAAAACAAATTCACAACAGAATATTCCCTTCAGGATATTATTTTTGAATTACTAAAACGCTCAAGAGATTTTTCTCAGACTGTACAACTAAACATCCCTTCACACTCTTCATTTCCTGACACATCATTTTTTTCTGTATGTGTTGCCCAAGCCTTTTCTGTACCTGATACGTATTTTTTCTGAGGAAGATGATATTCAGTGACTCACACTTTCTGCAGAACTATGGCTTGCACAATGGAAAGGAGGCAGAAAGGGAGGAGGGAGGTCTCGCAGCCAGACCCCACACCCCAGCAAATCTTGCTTTTGGCATTCCCCCCGATAGCAGGACGCTCACTAACACTGTCAGATCTTTGGGACAGAGACCTTAGTTCCTTTTGGGTCTGGAAGGAGCCTAACTGTCACTAGGTAAAGGACACCCTGAATACATTCTCTGTAGCAATGCTGCAAGATGAGGCGTCTTCTCCCTTGAGGCAGGAGAGGCAGGAGCAGGTATTCTTCTGCACTCAGACAGCATCCAGAAGAGAGAGATCACAAACAGATACATCTCTAGTAATTAAATAATAAGCAATGCTAATTAACAAATGAAGTACACCAAATGTGCACTAAAAACTTACATTTCAAGAGTAGAGAAGCAGAACATTGTCTCTGTGCAAAATACACTGAATTAAAAGCTTTCCCCCCACTGCCCCTTTCACCTTTCCAACTCTCTACCTAACACCATCAGGATTTCATTTGCGTACTTCTACTTTCTCCTGTATTTAATTATTTTTCTTTACTCGGCAAATCCTCGCAAAGTCTGAGTGTCATTTATCTGTGTATTTATTTCAGCTAGTTCCTCCTTACCTCATCCCACTCTAGAAGGTAGCTGGTGATTTTCGAACCATTATCAACGGGTGCCTATGAACAAAAATAAACACAAGGTGATTTAGGGAATAAGAGAAAACTACTTCGCCCCCCAGGCAAATGTGAAACCAAAGCTCGGGGTTTGCACATAGCTTGGCAACCTCTTAACGAATACCGAGAAGAAGCTGGACGTAATGAAACACATACATTTTAAAAGTCAAGTCAGTGCACGAGGAGGGATTTGTCAGACTACAGCAAGTTCAAGTCTCTTACTGAAAATGACTGTCTCAGCTTTCAATTATTTTCAACGGTTATGCTCACTGCCAGTAAACTATATTTTTCGCTGCTTTCTCACCCAACCAAAGCACTACCTACCTTCCACTGTAAGGTTAAGGAGCTTTTGGTCCTGTGCGAGGGTTTGGGTGGGAAGGGACACTCTGGTGCTGAGCTGTGAGTGGTGAAGCTGACTGGCTCTGAGCAGGATCCCTTTACTGAGTTGTACATTGCATATACCCTGGGAACAATATTCAAAAGGGTTATAAATCTGCTGACAGTTACAAGATGAGACAGCATGGGCTCTGCCACAATATTTGACTACCAAAGCACCCACGATACCATCCCTTAATGACAGATTTCTCACAGACCAGTGGCTATCATTATTATACTTCACTCGATACAAGTATGGTAAAAAAAAAAAAAAAAAAATCACAGAAGAGGAATATTACAGTGATATGTGCAAATACTCCCATAGACCACTGAGTTATCATCATCATCTTTTCTTTCCACCACTGCTTCCTTGCCTATTGCCAGACTTTCACACACTCTGCTACAATCATCTTTGCAATACAACAGAAAGTATGAACTCCTGAGAAAATGGTATAAACTGTAACGTCTCGTTTACACTTGATTCACATGTGCCATGTCGAGTGCTGGAAGCTGCTGGTCTCCTTCCATGGGTACAAGCTTCTCCTACACAGCTCAGGCATCATCACTTGGTGGACCTCCATGAATTAGAACTAATACAGCTCAGGAACGTTACTTCGATAAAATAAAAATCTCCAAAGCAAATTCAATTTCGGGCAAATCCTCTACATCTCAGCAGAGAGGGGGATACACAATACCAAATAATGTGGGGAAGCAAATACAATATAATTGAGCACTTCCTCACGAGCTGCTTTTCTCTGAAAAATTAATGATGTTATTTTTTCCCTTCATATTTTCCACGTGGCAAAAGAAAAGTGCAAATTGGAAGTCTTCTACTCAAAAAACTGTTCAAACCGTGACCAGACGATGACCTCGGAGCTGGCTGTAGCTATTGTGTACTTGAATGCACAGTTTAAGAAAGGGCAATTTCTAAATTTCTTTTCAGCAGATAAGAGTAATTTATGTACAATGCCCACCTACGCAGAATCAAACCTTTTGGGAGAGGTTCACCAGAACTCTACAGTGCTGCTTTACCAATCACCTGTTAGCAGTCAGGAGTGAAAACAAATGCAATTAATTAATGGAGTCTGCATCTGGCAAATAGTGTGTACGTGTGCCGGACATCAGCGTAGCCAAGATCGAACACATACCGGGGGGGAACACAACCATGCGAAAATGAGCTTAACGAGCACCTTCTGCAAGTCACTGAAACGCTGAGCGTAACCATCTCAGAAGGTATGAAAAAACTACTACTAGAAGAAACGCAGGAGGTAGGTTCAGAGCGAACCAGGTTCTCCTGGGTGCCCAGGGCCCAGCAGGGCACGAGCAAATGCAAGCAGCTTGTCTCTGTGGACACGCAGCCCTGAGAGATGCTGCCAAGGCTAAGGAGACCCAGGGCGATCTGCCGAGTAACTCTTGGCCCCATAAATTTCTTTACTTAACAGATTTATTTCTTCATAGTCATTAATATGTGGAGAAAAAAGTTGTCGTGGAAAGCAAACAGCCAGCCCCTTCAGTGTCGGCTCCCCCCACTACAAACACATGCTGCTGCTTTTTAAGCCTGACTGCTGTATTTAGCCATCACTTTTTAAAGTAGAAGTTATTGCTAACTGTTCACAAACATTTATATTATGGCAAACCTACAGGAAGGTGGAGGGAGCTGCAGGTAGGGAGAGAGAAACCACCCGGGACATGGGGCAAATACCCACAACACCCCTAAAGTTCGCCCAGGACCTCAGCTCCATGCTGTGTGTGGGGACTGCCCCGCTGCCCGAAGCTGGCTTTAGAAGGGATTCGCAATTGCTTACAGCAGGAGGCTCAGCAGTTTTTTTACAGCTTGCTCCTCCTCGCTGCCACCCGTTTGCTGCCAGGGCTGCGATTACTGCCCAACCCGGGAGCCTGCGTCTTTTACTCGTTTACAAGAAGTTACTTCTGGTCTTGTGCTTCTACTTGAAAAGTTCACTTTAGGACTCCACTAGAAATTATCCTTAAAAAAAAAAGCTACAGTATCAGAGCAAGACAGACACGTTTTGGTGTTGGGTCTGTTTTAGAGCTCTGAGGCAAAGTGTTTGTTCTTTAAATTTCACAAGCAGAAGCAGCCTTGATGTGAATAAGCATGCCAAACCTAGCCCTTGTCTGGAAAAACAGAAGGAAACAATAGACAGCAGTGAAAGGATTTTTTTTTTTTTTAAAGGATATTGAGCATAAGTGAACAGGACGTGAATTTGAAGCCTTGGTTCACAAGTAAAGGCTGTAAAAGAAATGCAATACGAGCAGACAACACCACTGTGTTAAAAACATCAGGGAGAAAAACTGAGAATGTGTTAACAGTTCATGATGGTAAAACACATTTTTAGATTCAAGGAGAAATACGTCCTGATGATGTCAAGACAGGCCAGTGTGAATCCCATTTTTTGGGTGGTGTTTTTTTTTTTTAATAAATGCTGAATTGCCATGGTCAGATGGACCTGTAATCAGCAGCTTGCCTTCACCAAGCAAGGAGCATCTATGAAGCAACTGTGCTGGAGTACTGTCAGTGCTAGCACACCTCTGTTACAGCAACGGAAGAAACACCAGGTGCTTGAGTCCATTTTTCAAGAAGCTTGAGGTACCCCACTTTCATACACAAGCACTTCCAGGACTCCGATACATATAGACAGAGATATAGATACATAGATGTCTTTTCTTCCTCTTACTATAGCAACGACGACAACATGACAGAGAACATATTGCTCAAAAAGCACTCCTGTAACTTACAGTCCAAGATAAAATCTACCAGAAAAATATCTAGAAGCTACTGAAAACACACCTACAGAGGTGACCGTGAAACTCTTGAGGTACAGCGTATAGTTAGATAAAAAACTTTCACGTTTATTCGCATATAATTACAGAGTTTGTATTTCAGTGCCATTCATAGTCATGCTAACTCACCTGACGTGATAATCTGTTGCTGGCCTAAGGTCTTTCAGGTTATATTCTAATTCTTCTCCACTGTAGGAAAAAAGCACAAACACAACAGATGAATAAATTATGAAAAGCAGTATCACACCTAGCACAGACAGTGATTTTTCCAGAGACTAGCAACCCCCTCATACTGTGATTTGAAAGATGAAAAATAAACCCACCACAGAAAACCAGTAGTAAACAATAAGGCAACAATTTGTCACCACACTTCGTGTTTCCTGAGAACTTCACAAAGCCCTGTACCCACAGAAGAAAAGTAGTTATCATCCCAAATTATAGAGCAAACGGGCTATGTGGGTTTATTTCAATGCTACCCTTACATTTTGTTGATATCTGCATAAATCTCATTGTGTTTTTCAACCTTCACAGAGCTGAAAAGAGCAGAATTGATACATCACTTCTGTACTTTCTGCACATTCACTGTTTCAAAATACTTTATAAAGAGTGAGAGTCACTGAGCTTCAAAGGAAAAAGCACAGTTTCTTGCACAACCATTTCAGTTATTTGCTTTCTCTTCCAGAACCACACTCTGTGAGGACCACGGTAAGGAGATGTTTGATTAATGCCCTAACAGCTGGACTCAGTTCTGTGAAGGTACGGTCAGTGATTAAAAAGTAAGAGCCATCTCCGTTCATTATTAAAAAAATCAAAATTCTCAATTTAGCATAAAGAAATATTTCATAGTGGGAAAAATACAGGGAGATGTCTCAAAATGAAGAGAACAAAATCAACCAGAAAGCACACGCCTGCTGGATTGCCAGAAATCCACCAAAACCCCTTCTTTTTTTCTTATAATCCAACACACTGCAAATTCAGTTTTTTCCCCCTGAAATGAGTGCACCTCCTTGCAAAGACAATGCATTCAACATATTGCAGAATTTTGCCTACAGTAATAATGATTACTGCTGCTCGTGATGGAATGTACCACCTTAAGCTAATGGTTGTACACTGGCCAGCAGCACGAGACAGATTACTATGAGCAGCTTTAAAACAGATGCACAACATTTCATAACCCAGAGAAAATGTGCAGCCATCACACCAGTAAGCACAAGAAGTACTAGGCAGTGTCCTTTCCATTTTAAGAGCTCAGCAGCACACGTTAACCTATAGAGATGCTCACACTGGCTCACAAATAGCTAATGTAAACACCAGAAAAAAAAATCAGGCAGGATTTCCCTCATTAATATGCTCTTTTTATATTACCTGAGACAGTTCATGTGGGCATAAACTGCCTCTAGCATATCCCAGAAATACCCTATTTCACAGGACATCTTAAGAAAGGAGATGGTTTGGTCTCAGGAGGTAATTCCATCTATGCTGTATCACCTGGACTTTATTTAATGAGATTTGGGGAGGATTAGCTATTTCACAATAGCCAAGGTCACATCTCAGAATTTTCTTTCCTAGACGTTATTAGTGGGGAAAAAGAAAAGCATAACACCATATGCACTTCATCACAGCATGAGCTCAGAGGATCACTGGAAGGAGAGACAGAGAAATCCCTCAGAATTTTTACTGAAGGCTGCTGAGAACCAAGTATTTGGGTTTTTCTGGGGAGCCTACACCAGCTCCTGATTGGTGTGCTCCCTCCTCTGCTCATCTAAGATGCTACGAAGCGGTAAAGCCCTCCAAGTTTTGCTCGTTAGCTCAAAAAGCAAGCTTTACTGTTCCGAATTCTGCAAGCCCACACAAATTTTGCCCATTAGGAAGGCAGCTATCTTTTCTGTATGGTGTACACAAAAGGATCTGACATTTAGCATAAAAGTAACCTTTTCACTGGCAGCAGGAGAGACAGCATCGCATGGTCTGCCACGTCCTGGGGAGCTGGGAGGGGAGGGAAACTGGGGACCTCATGACACGCACTCAGCCAGGTCCCTACAAGCTGCTGCAGCAAGGGGAGTTGGTGGGACACCGGGGGGCAATTACTTGGTGTTCAAATGTACCTTTTTTCTGTGACTGATGGGCACGCCAAAATATACCATAAAAAGCTCACAGAATTTATTCCTAATGAAAACCCCAGCGTAAAAATGATGCTGTTACCTGTAAATTATCTTGTATTTTCCATCCCTCCCTTTATCCGATAAGGCAACCTCGTAGGTACAGGTGTAAGGCAAACCGTTGTTGTGTCTATCTGCATTTAGAAGGCCAGTGGGAGGTGACCAGGAAAGTAAAACTGTTCTTGCTTGAATATTTGTAACCTAAAAAAGAAATACCAGTTACTCTGAATTCCAAGAAAAACAGTATCCTCTAAGTATTTGCTTTTTGCTTGCATTTTCACAATCAATTTCTCATAAAAAGTAAATTTCAGAGCTAGAGGTGCAAAGTAAAGGGTCATGAACAGTCAACAAGACAAAATTACAGATTCACGGCATAAACTAAGCTCCAACAGATGAGGAATACAGAGAGATGTCCCCCTGCAGTGAACTGTCTGAGCATCCAGCCAAGGATGCCTCGCACCACTCTGGAGATACCTGCTGCCGTGGCCACCACCAGAACAGCGGTGGAACTAAGTGGGACACGGACTTTATCTTATAGTAGTTTGCAACTACTTTTTCTAAAGCTTTTGTTACAGAGATTCTCTAATAAAACTCTGGCAGCTTTTTCAGTCGTCCTGTTCCTTCTTGTAATTTGAAACCGTAATAATTCAACCGCAAATAAGTTAAAAAAACCCAATTCAATCTGCAAGGTTACGCTGAGTCACAAGTATAAGGGAAAGTCATAACAAAAACTCAATTTGTCAATGAAAAATTAGATTGCAAATCCCTCACTTTGTGTCCCCAGGAGACTGCACTGTATGATGTGACACCTCAATGGCAGAGGGATGAGGGTTCTCTTTCAATAAAACACAGAAAAAATACCTCAAACCCTTGCACCGCAACAGCTTTATCACCCCACTGGTGCAGCTGTACTCTTCTAGAAACACCGGTCCACTCGGTCTGGACCAGCCGAGCGTACACAACTAGTATCACCTTTCTCACCAGCAGAGCCCACTGGCAGAGTGCCGCAGGCATCCTTCATCAGCTGCACGTACCGAGCAGCAGCTTCCCAGGGAACAGCCTTCTGTTATCAAGCCAAGAAAGAGAAAAAATATCCCCTCCTGCCACTGTCTCAAAAGAAAGCGAAATAAAAAACAAGAGTTGCACTGGCTATCTGAAAAAAGCCCAGGGAAGCCTCAAAGCCTCAAGCTCTCTGCCACACTCTCTCCACTTTCTGTAATGAAAACGACTGTTTTTCTTTCTTAATTGTAGTGAAAATGTAAATAATATTTTTTTTAGATTTTTTTTTTTTAGCTAGCGTCCATGAGGAGGAATCAAAGTATGACATTTTATATTCTTCATTCATTTCTCCTATGCATCAAATTTCACTGGTTCTATCCTTCTAACAGATTTTTCCAACACACAGAGCAAAATGTTGTTATTTCAGAAAGTGTAAGATGAATGACGCAGGTGCTTAGTGACACATTTCCTACCCTTTTCTCGAGACAACTGAAACCCATAAATGATTTGGTAATGAAATACTAGCAATGAGCTTTTAGGGGTGTTTGTTTACAAACCCTCCTTCTGGGTATCTTTACGTAATGGAGAACATTTAACTTCTCACGTGAAAACACATTGCCTCCAGCTGAAGAGCACTGCAACTCTTCCGTGCAATACCCACATATCAAGCAGATTCTGAGAAAGTCACAAATCTGGTTTTAACAGACGGACAACTAGGTAACACCACAAAACATCTCATCTTAAACTTCATGCTCTCAAAAGCTCAAGATTTTAATTTACAGCAGCACAGTTCAGTCTTGCCAAAAAGAAAACCTCTGTTCAACCTAACGTGAAAAACAAGTTGTGAGGCAAGAAGTTTTAAGTAGTGTGGAGTTTTTTTGTAACAAATATGAACATGCAAATAATTCTATGAATTTTCATGGGTTGTCTTGCTCTAGTCACGTATTTCTGATGCTATGAAATCCACATTTGCTTCAAGAACTCAGACCGGTGAACCCTGATACTGGGTTAGAGAGCTTATAAGAATCTTGAAGGATTCAAGTAAGACAGATAAGTTACATTTTTGAGACATATATACACACACACGCATGTGAATGAAACCGTGACAAAGATATTTAGAGCTGGAAGTCTGTATTTTAAATAATATTTTGTTCGGAAAACTGGATAGTAAGATCCAAATAACTTTTTTTTAAACATACATTACTACCGTGCCAGCTCAGCCCATCAACACACAGTTTCTTTTATTATGGAAATATGCTTGCATAATTGTTTTTCATAAATTCAGACAGACTTGGAGCTGGAGCCGTGATATCCTGCCAATGTTCTATTGAAATGTTTTTCTCTATGGCTAGTCACAAGGACACACGTATATATACTGTGTATGGCAAAAACTCCGGCCTTCCACGAACTTTAGCGATCTGTAAGATGTTAGGTCTTGTAGAGATCCTTAAAATAAGACAAAGTATCTTACGGTCTCAGCGGCTAGAACCTCTTAGACTATTAGTCTGAAGTCAGTGGGCAGACATTTCCATGCAGAGGATAAAAGTCCAAACCCAGCTGCTAAGCTGCTCCAGCTACACCATTAACTTCTTCCTGACCCAGCGCTGAGAGCAGCTGCTGGCCTGCCCTGGTGGTGTTCAGTACACAGGAACTGCTGGTGGGGGGTTAAAAATAAACACCAGAAATCGTTCAACACGGCTCTTCTCTGCACCAAGTACGCAGGGCAAGCGTAGGAAAGCAAGTGAGGGGTCACTGTCTGCACGGTGAAGTCAGAAAAGGCAAATCTATACACTCTGGGTATAGAAAGCAGCACAGTCCTGTGCACGTCAGCGCGAGCACTGGGAACGGATTTATTTGCACGGCTAGAGATAAACCTATCTGCTGCTCACCGACTATCAGGCTTGATACCGTATCACGTTTACCAGCCAAAGGCGTATCTCTTCAGTATCTGATTCCGTGGCCAAAGCCAACACTGAACTTTACCAAGGAACTCCTATGTGGAGCAGGAGGCACCAGCTTTGCTGTGAAAAAGGGTAAGTTAAATAAATGGGGCTACGATATGCTGAGAATAACAGGCAGGCACTCACGAAACAGCTCAGGTGCTTTAACCCCAACTTTTCTCCCTTACACCTGGGAAAACAAGCACCTTCCTAGAGATACCGAGGAGCTGAACAGATCTGGACCAGCCCTTCCCACGCTGCAAGGAACAGCACAGCTAGCATCACCGTGGTGGGCTCAGCGTCACTGCTGAACTCGCAGACAGAAATACTCAGCTGTGAGCAAAAAACAGTTTATCGTTCATTAATGGTGCCTCAATTTCACCCGTCCAAAATAAAAGCAGCCAGAGCACCTCTTCGCAGGCTGGGCCGGTAAACTCTGTGCTGCTTTCTAGTTAGCTCAGCCTGTCTCATCTGTCCCCAGAATTGCTGCGCTCGCTTTGAACTGGCTTGGCCTTTTAGCTGAGACCTAACAAAAGATTCTCCCAGAAGGAGTTTTGTATGTCTGCTGAAAGGCACAGTTAATTAGTTTCTGAAAAGCTCTAGGTTTACACAGTAAATGTCTGCTTTCTACACTATCAAAACTCGGCGGTGTAAATAATTATTTTATAAAAGCTGCTGGGAAAGAATCCCAGCTCCTGCACCACTTTAATAAGGTTACAAGACTGATGAATATCGGTCCTTCCCGTCTTTCAGGTAACGAACAATGTTTCTGTACAACTTTCATTATCTTCCAAATTCCGGGTTAGCATTCACAGGCATCGTGTGGCTCGGGGTTTTATTGTACGTGTGAGAACTACACTGCAAGCAGCATTCATTTACTCCCTCGAGGGCAATATCTGAAAGACTTGGGGGTCAAATAAATTCATGGTTATTACTGGGTCGAGATTTTGCTTTTAAACTATGGCTCTAATCCCGCAATTTTAGGCAAAAATCCCAATGATTAAATATGAGTTTTGCTACAGAGCAAGTCAGCGGGAGCAGGCTGCCTTTTGGAAAGGCAAACTCCTGTCTGAGCAGCCCTGTGGCATTTCCCCGCGGGAGGTGACGTCCCCCAAGCCGCACAGCACCCATGCCAGACGCAGCCACGCTGCCCCCCCGCCACTTCGGAAACCCAGAATCAAGTTTCCCTTCCCTCACCAAGGTATTTGCTGTAAAGAATGATTACTTTGTGATAATGTAAATTAAAAATATCTTTCAGCTTAAATAAAAACATGGAGGGAAAAAGCAAAAGGCTTATTTTAAAATTGGTGCTGTCGAAGGAATGAAACTGTGATTAAATTTCAGTTTGGTTGCACGTCTCAAACAGGTAACACCTCTATTATCAAAACCAGACTGTTAATAAATGAATAATTTTTAAAGTGTGTGTGTTTTGTACTCAGAAAGGTGGAAGAGACTTTGTCACACAGAGGTACCTGGATGTGGTAGATTAAAGACCCCCCCCAGGCGATACCGTGGCTGCGGAGTCTCCTGCAGGAGCTGCTCGGAGGGCTGATCCCTTCAGATGGCCTCCCCACCGCTGAGGGTGGAGAGAGTGGCTTGCTTGGACATACCAACACCGCAGACGGAGCGTCACGCCACGTGCCACTGACTTACTGCTCTGTGCCCACTGGGTCATTTCCTTCCACACAATTGTTTTGCTATACGTCGTTCTCTTTTTCATTCATATACCCGTAACATGGCCCAGCTGACCGTTTACACATAATACGATCTATTTCTATCAGACTAACACGACTGCACACACAATCATTCGTAGCAATTGCTGCTTTGTGAGACTCCTGTATTTATTTACTCACAAATGTCAAAGTTACAGAGAGACAGATGATCCTCACCATCTTCTCACTGAATGTCATTACTGAACTAGCATTGCTCACGGGTGAGATTTTTATTTTTCTAAAAAAAGTCTTATTTTTGAAATTATTCAAGGAAAATTATTTCTGTCTATTGTTAGGTTTTTGCTCCCCTCTGCTCTAAATGCTCTGGTTACCTTCCATAAATCTAACTGCACAGAGCTCAGAATCCTGCAAAGGGCTCAAATAGCTTCTCTCTTTACCTCGAGAGAACGAAGCATGAAATAACACGTTTTTCATATCAGCTCTCCGGATCTCTGTAAAAGGCATTTTACCAACATGCAGGTGGTCGTTGGTACAGAAACTCTTCTCTCAAGTCTTCAGCTTAGCATTGTCCCTTGTTTACATAAAATAAAGCAACTTTCCTTCTTGCAAACAGAAACTCGGGTCCCCTGGTACGTAACATCTCCGCAGGTCTGATTTAGATTCTGCCTGGCTTTGAACCTGCTCTTGTAGATGCCATGACACCAGGATCCAGCACCTACTGACTGAGCAATTTAAGACCTAGCACCTTTTGTATTTATTCAGAACAAAAGCATCCAAGAGAACAGAGCCTAAAAATAAAACTCAGCCTGGGCTCATGCCTCTCCCCAAGCTCTGCCACTCGTTTATCCAAGGAACAGCCACCTCTTCATGCTCCCACTGCTGAATTTCTTTATCTCAGCCTCCATCAGCTACTGCTGAACCCAGTCTTTTGAGCAACTTTCCAACTGCTATTATTTTATTTGCTTATTTGTTTACTAGCTTTCCAGCTGGACAGAGACAGCTGAGTCCTGACAGAGAAAGGAGATAAAGCTCCCAAAGCACAGCCACTTCCCTCTGCCTTGGGACTCCTCCTTCCAGCGCTCGTTTGGACCGTTCACAATACCATTCTGGTTTTCATTTGACATACCAAACTAGAAAAACATCCCATTCAAAGGGCTTACAATGAGACTTATTAATAACCTTACCTGACTGCGGTCACACCCACCATTACGGCTATTTACAGGGTGATTCAATTCCATTACAATTCACATGCTTTTATGGCTCAGGCAAATGTACAATATAGTAATTGCCATTAAATAACAGAATTATCTTAATTTAATCATGATTACAGACATAAATTGCTTATGACAAATAAAATTAAACCCAGAGTAGAGCGGGTAGGAGCTATGTAAATCACCCCAGTGCACTGGGTTCCCCATCACAGTATGAGTACTGGCAGTTGTCCTCTGGAAACAGGCTACTGGTGTGATTCCTGCAGCGGGCAGAGCCCACAAACACCCACGAGCACAAAACATGCTTCAAAACTTTATATCCTGGCAAAATGAGTTAGATACATATAGTGGCAAGAGTCAAAAGGAAAAACTTCAGGGGTGTTGCCCTGTGAAATCACCAGTACGCTGTGACAATCTACCTATCACATTTGCTCTTTTTCGTGTCTATGTAGTAATTCAGGATCACCTACCTGTGGTTTCTCCATTCCAGAAAGAATGTCTTGAACCCTTTTTGTTTCTGAATCAAATTCTGTAAAACAGAGAATGTGGAAAGAGGAAGTAAAATAAATGACCGGAATTAAACAAAAATGTCAGCTATGTCAATAATCTTTTAGAAATTTGTAAATAAGAGAGAGACATTACCTGCAGACGAGCATCAACTGTTTTGCCCTTGTAAATTTAAAGGTTATGTGGTTATATGGATTAATGTTAAACAAAAATGTAAAAGAGAAAAAGAAGGGAATGAAACTGCCAGTAATTGCAGATATTCAGAAAGGTGGGATTATCTGTAGACATGTCCTCCACAAACAATGTTGTTAATTGGGATTTGCTTTCATGGAGCAAAACTACCCTGTTCCCAAAGCTTGGCCGTGCAAGCAGCGCAGGGTTTTCTACAGCTCAGTTACAGCTGAACCTATCCTGGGTTGTTAACCAAACACATCCTTACCCCACTGGCTGCAGAGCTGGGCTACCCGCCTGCTCACCAGAGCACTGGGCTACTGGAGTGCATGAGCATCCTTGCCACTTGTGAGGAAAGCCCAGCCGAGCTGCCCAGGGCGCCTGCTTTGAGCCCCAGCACCCACCCAACAGATTCCTGCCCTTAAATGCTGTTATTGTGTAATGCTCAAAGTCTTTTAACAGCCACCTCTCACCTATGGAGGTCATAAAGTCATGCCAGGCTCATTTGGATGCCTGACTGGCAGCAGTCCGTCATCCCTCCCCGAGCCTTGTGCCCAGTACAGCAGCTCTTGAAGGGGCTACACCCAGCGTTATCGCAGGGCAGAGTGTGAAATACTGGCCATAAATTAGATAGATTAATTGAGCACAGAAGGTGCTGCAGAGGCGATCATCTGAGCAGTGGAATCAGCCTTTCCCCTATCCTCCCCTCTCAAAAAAGTCTTGAGGTAAAACATCAGCTTGGAGTAATGAGGTGACACAAAGCAGCTTTATTCCTTTTGGACCGCAGCGCAGGGAGGCCTCACTTTCCACTACAGTATTCTCTAATGGAAAACTAGGAACATATTTTTTCTGTGGGTTTTTTTGCCCGTTTTTTTTCCTAAATGTTAATGTAAAAAGTTCGCTCACCAAAGCAGAATAATACATCACACCTAAAGCAAAACGAGCAGGACCTCTTTATGAAAAGCAAACAAATTTGGCATAGGAAGCCAAAAATATTAATAAGGAATTGGTAAGATCAGATCAACAGCTTTCACAAATGACTTCCCCAAAGCCTGACCTACTTCTTGTAGCTCAAGAATGTGTCTTTATTTTTGTCTGTGACCTGCTTTAAAAAAAAGTACATCATCTTCTCAAAAATTCCACGTGCTCAGCTGCCAAAAAAGTAGAATTGGCTGAATGCTGATGGCCCAGCTCCAGTGTAAATGCCCATCCTTCCCTACAAGAATGCACCTTGGTGTGGAGTGGGAATGACAGATCTCCTGCTCCATGCATTCCTGGATTCACTTTAGTCCCAGCCGCTTGGAAAAGAAGGGAGTAGTAATAATTCATGAGCAGAGGACAATAGCATGACTGTTTTTTTCCATAGCAGATAACCCTTAGAGTGCGTTAGGATTTAGCCAGCGTAATACTGACTTGAAAATTACACTGATGGACTAAAATGGCTGATCCAAGTGAAAATATTATCAAAGTTTGGGTTGTTTCAGAATTCAGGGTTCCCTTCAGCATCAGTACAGAACTGGGACTGCGTCAGAAAAGCCCAGATCCAGAACTGGAAACTGGGGAGGTCCTGGAGGCTTATCTTGAAGGGATGTTAATCAGAAGCAGCTCCTGCAGCTACGGAGTGTAACAAAAATGCTGCTACTATTTTATTGAAGGTTTATGGTCATTATGTCACCCCTAATTACAACCCCCAGAAGCTAAGCGTGAATCATTCTCAACCTTAAATCCCAAACATGTGGACTGAATTTTCTTTCTTCTCTCTGCTTTCTAGCAAGGATGCTATCTGTGTCACACTAACCAGGAGAGGAAAATAAACCCTGCAGCCCAAAGAAATCTCACTTCCCTCTCCTGTGAAAAACGATCGCTTTGTACAGTTACTAAGTCCTCTGACCCGTGCAGGTCAGGGCTGAAGGTTCAAACTGCTCCAAATACAGGAACTGACTAAGACCTAAGGCAGTTGGGTATACCCAGCAAATAAATAATAGTAAAAAAAGTGCATTAGACTTCTCAGTGAAGAGTCCTACTGCGGAAATTTTTTATATTAGCTCCTCAGATACTTAGCTTGTTCACAGGGAGAAAGCCAGATCCCCTGAGTACCAGATCCACTGGCCAGATACACTGAGTACCAGACACACTGTAGTTTTGAGTTATTAAGGATATGTGGATATTTATGTCTCCAGCAGTTTATACAGATGAGCTAGTGGTGGAAGAAGAGAAATCCTCAAAGATTATGGGGAGAGAGGAAATGGGACAAAAAGAAAGAATTTCATTTAAAATACGATGAATAATACATATATGAATGGGCACTGCATCACACGTTCTAAAGAATAAGCTACATCAGATGATGCATATGTGCTGACCAACTATGTCAGCTATAGCCCACGCTGAACCTCCTGAGTGTTCGCGCACGAGACTGAGCAGATGCAGGTGACCACTTGCACACACCCCAACCACTTCACGGGCAGAGTCGATGTATCCCGTGTCGTGGATTTGCTAACGCCCTGAGTCATTTTACAAGAACAACAGTAAAGAAAGAAAAGTCTATGGTAAGAAGTGCCCTTTCACCAAATCACTTTGAAATCACTGTACTGCATGCCAAGGGCAGCATGTGCCTTAGAGCCCTGCACTGAACTGCAACCAAAAAAACCCAGGAACTACAGGTAATGCCCTGGGAAAATCAGGCAAAAGTAAAATTAAAGACAGAAAGCAATAAACATGCACAAGTGATGTCTATAGCAACATCACAGAACAGCTTACGTCGGAAGGGGACCTCAGGAGAGGTCATCAAGCCCAACCTCTGTCTGAAAGCTAGAAATAAGCGCAAAAATGCCCCATGGAAATATTTTTAATAAAACTGGGAGAGAGAAGGTAGCTCACAGAACTGTCACCCTCTCATAGTATTTAAAATCCATAGTTCCTCATTTCAAAAGCCATAAAAAATTCTCAGGCTTCTATGGATGGTTGATCTCCTTCCAGTAATAAACATGATTATTCACCGTCTCCTGAGGTAGACTAAGCTAGGGAAAATGAGACCTGCCCTGAATCCCTCCCTCAGTAGGGAAGTTGGTCTAGGCTAGTAACCTGTCTCATAACACGTTAAGTATCAATCTCAAAATCTTTCTCCCAAGCCAACAAAGCCCAAAGAGCGGAAATCCTTCTGAAAGAGAAATAATAGAGAAGAAAAAAACCATCTTATATGTTCTACGCTTATAATACAGAATTGGTGAAAAAGCTTTTTTTCCTGACTCACTGTTTGCTACTCATCAGCCACCGAGGACTCTTCTACCAGATTAGCTCACTGAAGCATTTAGGGATGAGGAACATGAACATCTCCCAGACATCACAGATGCAGTGGTGGAAAGGTGGGGAAGAACAGGAGGAAGGAAAGGGGAAGCCTTCAGCTAAAACAGGAGACTAAAATGCAGAAAAATTACCTACAGCTGCTCAGGAAAGGTGGTGGGTGGCTGAGCATGATTCACCCACTTAGCACTAAGTGACCTTGAGTAACAGGCACCTGATTTGCTTTTAAATCTTTGTCCCTTCCTCTCTCCTCCTCAGCTAACTGAGCACTGTGTCTGCCACACACACATAAAAGTTTTATAAGTCAACCCCCTGACTTTAACCCTGGGGCTTGCAGAGACCGGCAGCAGATGCATGCTGCTTTCCTCCCTTGCCGTCGGGAACAGAAGTTCAGTCACGCTGAGGAAGAGCCCAACTAACACTTCAGGTCATTGTCCCATTATAACTTTTCTTCTCCACATCTGTTCCCCACATCTGCTGTAGCAAAACTCTTCCTCTTAGGAGGAAGCTGGGGGTGGGGATGAATTCCTTGTGAATGCTCAATGGGGTCCTCTGAGGGACACTACAAAAATCTGAGTTATCCTGCAGATCTCAGTGTCTAAGAGATATTATAGCTGGCCCAAGCTACAGCATTAGGTTCTCATCCCCAAGCTGTGGGTTATTTGGATCCAGTGTTTCAGACTAACCTTTCATAGCCGAGAAGCCAGCTGTAAGACCTGGACGACATCTAAGCTTGTATTTTGGTCATCTCTCTTTTTTCAGAATTTTGGGTCATAACAAAATCTCCACAAATACAAACAAGAGTAAATACCCCTAAAAATGAAATTCTTTCCCAGGAGCTGTTTGGTGCTAACAGGGTTTCAACATTAAGTCTTGCTGAACTAAACCCTTTTATTATATGCTTCTGTTAGCCTGCATCTATGTTCCTTTCTGCACGTACAGTACAAATATAAATTTCAGAACTTTCCAACCATACTTTTGAACACCAAGCATGGCTTTACAAAACAGGAAAAAAAATACTTGTCATTTCAAGGTAAGTTTGAAGTTTCCATGAAGAGTTTTCATGTTTGCATGAAGAGCAGCTGTGTATGCAAATGGTTTGAAATAGCTAAAAGCTCTAAACTAATTAAGATTTTCCCATTGCAAATACACATTTTAGGTTTGTTCTGCATTCTTTCCTTCGCAGGGAGGAAAAGGTCCAGCTCAAGACTTAGCTGCTGGCCACAGAAAGTATTTACTGTTTCAACAGCCCTTCCATTCCAAGGCAATGACATCAGCACCAGCACTTTGCAAACTTAGTCTAATTCTCAAGCAGAGCTCCGTGCTCACAGATACGCCAGTCATAACATGACATGCTTTCTCAGAATTTGTTCCAGATTTATTGGGGCTGTGACCAGCTTTAATGCTGGGAAAGATCTTTTATCAGTCACGTACAGCGCAACCTACAACCTGCGAGAAAATGAACTCTTCAAAACACAGCCCAGCTCCTTTGTGAACCGCGTGCCGCTGTCGAAGCTGAGACACAAAGAACAACACACACAGACTTTTTCATTTCAGAGAATTGTAGAAATATACATTAAAAAATCTCCTCGCACAAGAACAAACCCAAAACTGCAGAAGCCGGGCTGCAGCTGAGCCACAGAAAGCAGGACCGGAGGAGGTGTGACACAGTCACTGAGGCCATCCTCCTGCACAGAGACACGATCGCCCAAACCTAAACCACTCCTGACACCTCTGCCTAGCCCGTTTTTTAAAAAATAAATAAAAATTCAGTAAATAACCTCCCGCCCTGTGATCATGGCACTCTTTAAACTTCCTCGGCTGGGCAATGTACCACAGGACCTAACTCTCCTCATCATTGGGAAAATCATCTCCTCAACTTGCCCTGCTGCACCTTACCGCATGACTTCTTCCCTGCTCACCCTCCGCAGGTGAGCTCATCACCCCTGTCTTTGTTCCCACCTTTCACATACTTGAAGACATTTTTTTCTCTTTAAATGAAGCAAGCTCATTTCTTCCGTAGTTGTATTTACCCAATCACAGATCCCACTTACTACCACCCTCTGGAACGTTTTTACGTTGGTCTCCACCCTTCTGAAGATGCGGTAGCAGCCCTTGCCACCCCACTCCGGCCGAGGCCGTAGCAGCACCAACTAAGGACCCACATACCCATGTACAGAGCTCGCTCTGACGCTTCTTCTTCTCTTTGTCTATAGAGCAACCCGACTCTGGGGTTTTGTAGCGTACTGAACATTCCAGAACTACTGTGTAGAACTACCACATATTTAAAAAAAAAATAAAAAGCAGGCCTGGCTGAAGTGTGGCACTTTGTTCTTGACTTCAAACTTCCCCCCTGCCCCCAGCCCACCAAGCACTCTCAACCCTATCAAAGCCTGATATGGACTATAATTTAATAAGCATCAATCCTTACTCCATCCTTCAAGTCCTTAATGAAAATATTGAATAAAATCAGACCTAGGACAGATTCCTGCCTAATCCAATTTGATGCGTCTTTCCAGTGTGTCAGGGAGGCAGTCCGGCGCAGGGCAGGGTCACGAGTAAACTGCAGGGCTATGTGCAGGCTCGCAGCTGTAATACTGAGAAGAGCAAACCCAGAGTCACCCTGAACACACAGTGCTTTATGCAGCCACTTCTACGATGGGCAAAATGAGGAGCCCCTTAGAACAAAAAACTGGTGAAATAAATATTTATATTTGAAACAGTCAATGACACCATGCTAAGATATAATACACCAAGGAAGATTCTTAATTAAGCCTACAAATATCTGGATGAGATTTCTAAATATTAAATATTTCAAATTTCTGCTAATTACATGAGCGCTAATAAAAACACTAGCGATAAAACACAAGGGCAGCTCCCATGTCCAAGGTAGAGATCAATGTTACCCAACTTCAAGAAAAGATTGAATCGTTGAAACCTGTTCTAATTCCTAAAAAATTGCTGTGCATGAGCATCTCATGAGTTTCCAATTTCTAAGAGCCTCCTCACTGTTGCTATCTCAATTCTCCTGCTAAAATGCCTTACTTGATGTCTATGAGCTTATCTTTCAGTATCTGACCTTCAAGACCATTCAGTCCTCTCTGTCCCCCAACGTTGTTTTGATGTGTATTTTTTGTTGGGATGGAGGAAGGAAAATAAGATCAGCAGTAACCTACAAGGGAAATGAAATGCTGGATGCAAGGGACAAACGGAGTCTAAGTGCCATGTTGGGTTTGTTTTTCTGTGCTTCTTTGCTGTTACTGCTAGAAGACAGCAATAACAACTCCTACTTTATTGGCTAAAGATCTGAGTGAATTCCTACTGTGAACACGCAGTTGGTCCATTAGAAGGCAGAAAAGGGCTTACTTAGTAAAACAGAGCACCCCCCGTCTCTATCACATACATTTCACATCTTAAGAAAGGGCTTTGTACCTCTCTTGAAGAAGATAAGAGAGGCAACGCGCCGCATATGGCTGCAGCTGGCTGGTTTTGAAGGAACACCAATCTAAACAATGACATAACCCACAGAAACAGAGAAAGCCCAAGCTGAATCTGCTGGAACAGCAAACCACTGACACACAGGACCTCTTCTTGGAGAGCTCTCCTTCGTACTTTTGACTTGCTTTGGATTATTTTCTGTGGCAAAACACTATTTTTTGTTTTCGGCAGCCTCTCTTTTACTATTGTGTAACAGCAGCCGGCAACACTACGTGGGTTTGAGAAGCCAGCAAAAGCTTTGCAGATAAACAAGGGCTGACTAACAGGCTACCACAGGCAGTGGCCACCCCTCTGTCTTTCTGCCAAGCCCATGTTTCAAAATGGCACAGCTAATTCATAGAGAAGTAGCCAACCAGGAATGACTATTTAAAATTCTCCTGATTTTTACTAGCATTATTTCAACGCTACAGGCTGCAAGTTCAAAGTGCTCTTCTAAGTTGGTTGGCATAGGCAAAAACTCCTGTTTGAGCTGACAGACAGGCATCCATGTGTGCGAGACAGGTGGAGATACACTACATTGCAATGCCTCCTCGTTCTGGCAAACCCTCATACATGTGACAGCTATTGACATGATTGAATCTCTGCAGCTAAAAAAATCTTAAGCCTTTCCAGCTTGATCTAGAGCCCTACCCTTCTCACCCCAGAGATGCAGCACTGCTCAATGGGTTGCATGCTGAATCTGTACCAGAAAGAGCAGCAGCTCAATGCTGTAACTCACTAGTCAGATCATTCAGACAGACTTTGGAAGTAAGTTTTTCTTCTCTCGTTTTGTCCCTTTTATATGAGCATTAGATACCACTACCCTGTAGCCCGCTGCAGTTTACCAAGTGTGCTACTATGAGACTGAAGTAAACGGTTAAAAAAAATCCATACACCATCAATCCTTTCCAATTAAGGTATTAATTTAATCAATCACTGTCCCTTCCCACACCTCTCTTAAGGACTCATGAGAGAGCTGTTATAACGTGAGTGAAATTATGTGTGTGTATCTGTTTTTTAAAAAAGCATTACCTCTCTTCTTTCTTGACTTTCTTCCTTTTCTCTGTCAGTTCTGATTTGGTTGGATTTATAGATGCTATGTATGTTTGATATGTCTTTGCAAAACATTTTTCTACCTATCCTTCCAGGAGTTTGTAAGTTGTCTACCTGGAGTTGCCATTGAAGTCTTTCATTGCTAACAACAAGAAATTGTTTTGGATTTGACAAGGAGACTGTAAAGTCCTCCTAAAATTTTCCTGGCGCTCCTGATTTCCACTTTCCAGGTAAAAATCTGATGTTTCATTCCCGCTACAAACTTTGCCAGGAAACACTAATCTTTTCCTAGATACAATGAAGTTCTGCAAACCTCTCATATTTTCTACGATAGCTGGGATGCATGGCATTGCCTTGCCCTTAATTCCTTTCATGGATCTGTGTACTGTTCCATGCTTCCCCCCTCTCTGTTCTCCTCATTCCCTGTCGCTTTAGCCCGTGACTGCCTGCCTGTCCGACCTTCATTAGTATTCAAGAGCCAGGGTATGACCTGGCGCGGCAGCCTCCGGCAGCCCTCCAAGATGAACCAAGCCGTCATTCAGAAGGAGAAGTAACTTCTGCAAAGATCACCACCTTACTATTATTATGATGCTGGGCTGCCACAAGTGACACGGCCATAAAAGCCCCACAGGTTTCTCCAGCCCAAGGCCGGAGGAGGAGGGCAGGGACAACAGCACGGCCAAGATACCCACGCTTCTTAAAATGTGAAAGGCCTCAATAGCGACTCAAAAGGACGCCTGATGCCAGCTGTGAAATGACGTTATCTGGCATTTACAGAGGCAAGATTTCCTCTTGGAAAGAAAAGGCTCCCTTCAATCATGGCAACTGACTCTCAGCTGCCAGGCGACCCACCACAAATATAAACAGTGAAAGCACTCTCACGAATTCTCCTTGAACTGATGAAAAGCACAAGTTTGACAGCACTAAAAATTACTGTCTTCTCTTCCCAACCAGGTCACTGATGGCTCTGCTGCATCCCTCCTCCAGCTCGAGAAGCAGCAGAACACAGGTATGTCTCTACCACTCTTTGGTGTCCCTGCTGAGACAGCCACAGCAGGTCCTCCCATGGCAGATGTGACCGCACCCTCTGAGGTGGAAAGCACAATCTCCACCAAACGCAGACTTTTACAAGTCTCCAGTGACACCAGACCAGGGCTTTAAATCCTGTGACTGCTGCCCATGTCAATCAGGAAATATTTTTCTCTGAAATACTATCTCCAATGCAGGGGAACAATGGCATCAGTATTGAACCCAAAATAAAACTTACTTTTTCTTGACCTTCAAAAATATGACTATACAAAAAAAGCCAATAAAAGCCTTTGATAATCTGCCCGTTACCCACAATAACAGCATTTTCCTGATCAAACGCAAAATAGCAAAATAACCTGAAAAACTGTGCATATTTGCACAGGAAAACAATCAGACACAGCAGAGCCAAAACAGACTCCGCAGGAGCTCCAAACTTGTCAGGATTAAACGGAGCTCCTCCGCCAAAATTAACAACCTCCTTGGCAATGAACCTTGTAAAGCCACTGAGTTTGCGACAACAATGTGAAGGCAGCAGAGCACTTCCCCGATGCAAAGGCACAATGCTGCCATTATAATCTAAAACTTTTAAGGAACTAACCACAAGCCAAATTTTGCCCTGGGTCACAATTCCTCTGCCTCGCTTGAATCAAAGAAGAAATCACTGGAGGAATGTCTTTAGGTTTCATGGTGCGCAATGAGAAGTGCTTTGGGGTGGTAAGTTTTAGCCACAACCCTTATGCCACTCAAAAAGAGAGGGAGCTAGTCATCCTTTACGGGGCAGTAAACAGGGGAAACTTTCTCTAAGAGGAAAAAAGCAGAAAATGTGTTGTCTTTTCACTCTTCTTGATTTTGTCTTAATGTTTACATTCGAGCAAAAGTGCTATTTCTACGCACTACTTACACAATTTACATGTTTTTAAAAGAGGTTAGATTTCACCGGAAAGGTCTGTTTTTAAGAAAAAAAGCATTCCAAATTATAATGCTTGAAATACAAAGATTTTTCATGGAGCCTGCACTGGGATTTTCCACTGTCAACCCAGTGAATGGCTGCAGAGTCACGGTATTTTTTGAATGAACCCCAGCCTAGCTTTTCTGTCACCAACATAAATTATTGCCCTCTTTTTCCAGATGAAAACTGAGATAATCAAATTGCAGTGAGTGGTGGTGGAGGTTGCAGTAATCCAGGAAATCAAAGAACAATTTTTTCTTTTCACTCAGCCCAGGCACTTCAGCTCAGAGATGGGGAGAGGAAGAGCTCCTGCTCCCATCTTAAAATCAACCCAAACACCTATAGATTGACAGAAATAAGTTATCTTCCGTGTGACAAGTGACAATCAACTTACCTAATTCCAGCCTAAATTGTTTTGCAGTCAAGACTGAATGAACTATGACTGCATGAGCTAGAATTATATTAAACAGAATATTTCGAAGATCAGGTGCTAAATTCCTACACTGCCAAAGTAAAAAAAAAAGGCTGATGCGATGTTATCCCTCCCACACCTGCAATGTGAAGAGTGCACTCAAGAACATTTAAAAACCCCGATCTATAATGTCTGTATCAATTAATGACGGTGAGCTGTAAGAACTGCCTGTGCCACGAGCAGTTCTGTATGCGATGAGGGCAATATACAGCCTCAGATATTTGCACAACCCGTTTCACCACTGAGAATCTTTCAAAACGTTTAAAATATTTCACAGAAATCTCCACCTGATTACAGCTCACTGGGAAGGCTTCAACAAAGCTACAGGAATTTCGACTCGATCTGGATTTCATTGCCGAGATGAAATTCAGGCAAAAGTCACGTGAATCACAGTAAATCAAAGCAGCTGCCTCTGAGCACAGCTCCTTACAGGGAAAAAAAAAAAAAAAAGCCAAAAAACCAAGAAAACAAGCTCAAGCTTCAGGACAAAATATTTTATAATAAACCTGGGAGAAGATATAATAAACCTGAAGAATATTTTAGAAGAACATCTATCCGTTCCGTTAATTGCAATACTCAAAGCATTCCCCTAAGCATTTTTAAAAGAAAAGGTTTTTTTCCCCCCATGTAGAAGAAAATACACTGAAGGTCACAAGAACACTTGAAATCAAGTTCCACCTTTGCTCAGAAAAGGAAAACTAGCTGATGGGTTTTGAAGCACAGCCTAAGTGAGTTCGGTAAACATACCCATGAACTTCAGTGGGACGTGAAAATGCGTTTCACTGCCTTTGCACATCCAGGTGAACACACAGACATTGTTCAGACCATCTGGGTATACAAATAAGGGTTGCTCATTAAATTATTAGGCTTAAAGGTGTTGTATTTTTCATACTGCAGAGGGAGAAAATGCTCTACCTCTTCCCTGTAAATACCCTCTCCCTTCTGGCTCAGTGTTCCAGATATTGCCAAATAAGGGAAACACGGCTCCCTTTCTTTGTCGGTGGTCCACGTTATCTCCTCTTAACTGGTGAGAATAGTGTGTTTATCTTGCTCTGAAGCTCTGAGACCTTTGTGTAACTCTTCTCCCCAGCCTGGGGATTTAACCGCGGAGCATTTAAGCGGGATGAAAATGTACTTGATGTGTTTTTTCTGTTGGTTGGATATCTATAAATTACGTAAACTCCCAGGAAAGAGACTCGGATTTCAGTCTTCTGGATTTGACTGTCAGTTGCAGCAGAAGCTGCGAATTCTTGAGATAATACGAAGACCCTCTGGGGGAAGAGCTTGTGCCTTACATCATCAGCGCTGACTTCCTGATAAATCATGGAGTAGAAAGCTTATCCAGCTTCCCCCTGGCAAAGAGATCCTGCTGGCCAACAAGACAAGCAGATAAGAAGAATATGAGAGTCTGCAGGAGTTGATCAGGATTGGGAAAAACTGCCCTGGGGAAAAACTCCAGCCACCATCAAAAGGGTTTTTAAGTCACCAGTAAGGTCAATGAGACCTCAGGACCACCACTCTACTAGATATGCCCTACACTTTCCTAGGTGGACTTTGAGCAGTGTTTCTAGCAGGCTAGCACACTGACAAAGATTGGGGAGCTCTGACTGAGGTTTACTTAGTCTGAGCTTCTGTGAGGAGAATGAAAAATGTAACCAGAATCATGGTTACCCACTCTGCCCCACTGGTGCCTGAAAGCTGTGGATGCCCAGGAGACCAACGCTCAGAGCAGCTTATACCCATGCTGGATCACAGGTATCCACTGCTACCCCGATGTTTCGTTTGCATTTCCAGTTACAAACAAATCTCGCTGAAACCAAGACTGACACATTCACGTTCGCTTGTTAAAGTAGCTGACACTGAAGATGGGAGAATATTGTGCCATTAAATTAAGAGGTGATGCTCCCACTTGGCTGATGTAGAGAATCTCTTATCGACAACTTCCGGTGCCTAAATTATGAAGCTGGTCTTTCAAGATAAGTGCATAAAATTAGAGTGAGTATCCTCTTTTCCTGCACCAGCTCCATCCCAGTTTGCAGGACTCTGCGCTAATGAAGCCCCAACCAGCCTTCTGCCGGAATGAAGCAATGTGGTGTGAAAGAAGGTCAGACTGCCATGGCATTCAGGCTTCCCATGAACTATGATTTTGTTCCTGCAGTATGGATACAGCAAGAGAATACCTCCATGCTCGTGACATTTCACATGCAGACAAACTTTCACAGGCTTGTGAATTCCTGGAAATTATTCTGCAAGTAGTGGACTTCTGGGGAAGAGTTGGTCAAGATGAACTAGAACAAACTACCCACAGACAGCTCCTAGCAAAATGCTGCTGGGGCTGGGCAAAACAACGGCTGAGGGAGGGAGTACGTTAGCACTGGGCACGGATTTGCTTTGCTGGTCTACTTGTCATCTTTAGCTTTTACCTTTCTCCATCAAAGCCGCAGGATGTCAAGTCTCAAGACAGCAGAGGAAACAGAGATTTGTTTCCCTCTCTCAATACAGTTTCCTTCTTGGTGATGCTGGATAAACATTTTAGCAATTCTTTTTGCTGAAGAGAAGTCATAAATTAAGCCTGATCTGGATAAATTCTTCCATGCATATAGACTGCCATGAACTTGGGGACGAACTTTGCCTGAACCTGCATAACGTCAATGTTTCTGATATATTCATCAGTTTATATAGAGCTCGCTGGAGTGGTTACTCTATGTGACTATGAGGTAAATACTCTTTGGTAAAGAATCTGCACGGCCCAGCTAATGGAGTGTGTCTCTGGTACACAAAGGTGTGCTCTCAGCATGTTAATGTCAGAAGTATCTGAAACTCATGACCGTTTTGTTTTCTGCCTGGACATCCAACTTCACAGCCCATTCTTTCAGGGAAAAGACAAAAGATAAAGAATGTTCAAGAAGTAGGCATATTTCCAAATAGAAACAAACAAAACCTCAAGCACGGTAACCACGTGAAAGATAAGGTCAAGGCACAAGAATATCACACTGGAAACTCCCTGGTGTCACAAGTCAGCTGGGGTTTCTCAAGTTCAGACCAGTGCCCTAATTAATGCATCCTATTTCCTCTCACTTATGAAAACTTAAAGGAAACCAGCACGCACACAACACACGATATGTAGTTCTAGTCAGATAGAAGTCTGAACAACTCAGCCAAGTAGAATTATTTGCTCCAACTATTTAAAAAAATGCAGTAGGAACAGTAATACTATTCAGATTTTATAGGTGATGCTGATCTATGCTCACAAGATCCAACATGTCTCCGTTTCCACTAAATATTGTTTCACATTTCATTTCTTGGTACAACATTAAAATTCACACAGCCTGACAGATGTATTTTATTCTTCAGAGTGCTTTTTTCCATGTTACTAATAAAATCATTGTGTCAGTTTTGACGGGTTGTCTTCAGGAGACAATCTTGTTAAATCTTCATATTTCACAGAAGCAAATACATTTAGGGAAACCAGGGAAGCTGCACTGACATAGGGCTATTTTGTATGTCAGCAGAAGAATTATTTATGAGAAATTTTGTCCTCAGAACATTTCTACATTGATATAACAAAGGTCTTTATTAGAATGTACCAAATCATCAGATCCTGGCTAAAAGAAAATAAAAGTTACATATACTGCCATAGTGTTCCTCAGTCTCTCTGCTTACACGGACCAAAAGTGATGAAACTACTCTTTTAAGCATTTAAATCTACAGGATATACAGGTACAGATACATATACAGCCCAATAATCTTGCAAAACAGATTCAGGTCCAAAATAGAAAAGAATTGACAGGATCTAGAATGAGTAAGTAGAGGAACTCTGCCTGGTTCCTGTCGGCATTGAATCACAGCTCCCTCAATTTCCCTTTAATTCACAGGCTCTGGATTAAAAAAAAAAAACAACACCTTAATTAAAAAACAAAAATAGAAAAAATCCAAACCCAACACTTTTCCTAAATATATGTAAATGTTATAAAGAAGAGAGAGAGACACAACAGGATAGGGTTGTCCTAAGAAAGCGTCAGCCCTGTTTTTTCATACATCCTGCCCAAGGTACTCACAGCTCGCAGAGCGTGTCCCACACCGCCCAGGGATACTTGCTGGCACTAGTTCTTGCTAGCACCAGCCCAGCCAACCATACCAGGCAACTTCACTACTTCATCTCAAAACTTCTGTTTTGCTGAGTTCAGCACTTCTACAATGTCTTCCAATTAAAACCACGGTAGTTAGAAAG
This sequence comes from Bucorvus abyssinicus, assembly GCA_009769605.1. Taxonomy (NCBI): domain Eukaryota; kingdom Metazoa; phylum Chordata; class Aves; order Bucerotiformes; family Bucorvidae; genus Bucorvus; species Bucorvus abyssinicus. The sequence continues at coordinate 5,527,862 of CM020035.1, read as the reverse complement.
TTCTCTTGCTAAGCCCATTTTCCATGTGTTCCTGACACATTTACCTCAAAGAAATGAGCACACAGAGATTAACAGATGTGACAGCCACATCTCCTGAGCGGTGGCCACCAGCAATGCAGGAATATGAAGCATCTAAGGCAATGGTTTTCACCTTTGGGAGCACCTGCAGGCTGCTTCAGCGCACAAAATCAAATTTAGAAAACCTCAATGACAGGAAAGTAAAACCTTTGATTTTTTAAGCTGGGTGTACACATACGACAATGGTACTAAAAGATGGTCATGAACTCTTTGTAATCCTTGAACTATTTTTGAACTATTAAATAATGCCATTCTTTTTTTCTCCCCTCTCTATATGCAAAGCACACCAAAGCCACGTGCAAGAAACCAGCTGCTCTGAGCAGTGGACACCAAGTCAGTGTTCCTCGCTTTAGGCAGCTGAAAAGCAAGTCTGCTTTTCAAAAAAAAGTTAGGCAAGTTCACAAAGAGGTCGACAAGAAGGTACCCAAAGAACTAGGCAGGACTAAACCCTCTAGGGTCTAGGTCTGGATGCTGGTGGAGGAGCAGGGGCTGGTACCCAGGACAAGGCTGGGCTCGCAGGCACTTCCTCAACAGCATCTCCATCATGACTGCTGAAGATGGACCACTGGGCTAGATGAACCCTTGCTCTGACCCAGTAGGGCTGAATCTTCTCAAATCACCACCAAAAAGTATTTTTTACACCACACTTACATAAAGGCTCAGGCGACCCCCACAGAGTTGCCTCCCTGCCAGGGCGAGGTCTGTTTATTCTGGCACCCAGCTCCCAGCACCCACGCAGTCCCGGACAGGATGCACATACCGATCAGTCACCCACCTTCTACTTTTCCCCATTTGAAGTATTTTGGTTTTGGCTATCTTAAATTCTTCAAACTTCAGTGAGGATTTGAAAAAAAAAAAAACTGATTTGAAGGGGAAAAAAAAAAGTTTTATTAGCAAATGGGCGAAAGCACTGTAAGAATGCTCAAAAGTGCTTATGTTCCCACAGGACTTGGAGCCACACACAAAACTTCTCAAACTACCAGATCACTCCATGACCATGAAGTGAACCACGGAGTGCATGAGAAGGAAGTGACTCAGACTGAAATTCATAAAGGACAGTATGAATGGGACAGGATTTCCGCTTACAGCTCTTTTTACACGGCAAGGCTCCTTTATAAAAAAAAAAAACCACCCCAAAACACAAAAAAACCCCACCAACCTTGCTCCCTCCTTTCCCATTCAGCTTTTAAAACAGCGCTGCAGAGAAGCTACATCAGAACCCCTGCATCATACCTCCAAGTCTTCTGCCTGTACAAGACACCATCATCCATCCTACCACAACAAATGCCCAGAACAGTTGCTAACTTTTCAGACACCCATAAACCATCGCCTTAAACTGGCCTACTTCCAGCATCCAGCAAAACTAGAAATCCTTCTGCCCTTCCTGACATGATGACATAATGCTGTCACTGGAAAAGGCCAGAGGAATTGCACTGATATCCCCAGTCTGAAACTGTGATTTCCCTACTAACAAGAGGTCCCAATACTATGTTACAGGGCCTAATACAAGCACTAATGTATTTTTAACATACTACCACACTGTACAGAGCACAGTGGCAGAGAGCAGCACGTGCTGGATCCACAGTTGAAGAGGTGACTGAACCAAATGTACTCCGGAGTCATTTACTTTATTTTAGTACTATCGGTGATGCTCTCACCCCATCTTCTACCAGTGTTGAACTAGCTTTTTGGAAAACAAAAATCTTTTAATATTGGAAGGTTATATTCCTTGACTTCCCTTCCTCAAGTGTCATAGGCAGAATACATGCAATGAGTGTGTATTTTGATGGAATAGCACATTGGGAACTTAAATATCTCATGTCTTGTGTTTTCTGTCATACCTTTTCAAGAAAAAAAAAGTAGAGGTGTCCCTGCATCGCACACTGAACATTTCCTTCACTGTTATTCTTACAGTACTCTGTACCGACCTCAGCAGTCGCAGCAGAGACTCCCTGGAGGTGCTTGGTAAGGAGCAACACACTCCTCCAAGAAATAACTACCAAGAAACAAGGAGCAGGACAAGCAGTTACTTCAACACAGAGGCAGCAGATCCAAGAACAGAAACGCCTATCTCCCGCTTCCCCGTCACAAACGTGATCTGCCACCGTGCAGATTATGCTGCTCCACTGATTAAAACAGGCACTCAAATTGCCCTTCAAAGCATCGGCTTTGGAGCAGCTGGGACCACCGGCACGCACCCAGCGCTGGGTGAGACAGAGCGAGCAACCAGCGCCCAGGCAGCTTCCAGTGCTTGCTCCGAAAAGTGCAGTCCCCGAGGAGCGCACTCGCTATGTCACGCTGTAGCACTGTGGACTACACACCGTCTTCTGCAGCTACCAGGATTTTGGCTGTGGAAGCGTCCGCTCCAGCTGCGTGCAGGGCTCCCACAGCCGCGCTCCCTGGCCAGCAGCGCGGCAGCACGACCGTTTCGGTGACAGCAGCTTGCCAGAAGCTGGCTCACTGGATCGCTCCGACAGCCAAACACCCAGACAGCCCTCGTCAGCTCCCATTGCACATGCACACACCCCAACTAGATACGAAATGATGGGCTAGAAAACACACCACGATCTCAGTTAAGAAATTAATGTAAATGAACTCATCAGCTCCAGCTCTCCTTCACCTTAAAGTTTCACTCTAAATCCATACATTCCTGCCTGCCTCTTAGGGGTTTTTTGGCTAAGTGGTTTTCTAAATAAAGACTCTTATTCTCTACATATTTTATATATACATAGTTTATAGCTTTTTCCAGGCAATCCTGAAATTTTGGAAGCAGCCACACAGCACCATCAAATTTTTAACTATTAGCAGGCCTGAACTGATACACATCTACAAAATGTGTAGGTTTAAATGGCTTTGCTCCCTGTTGCTTCTGACACAATCTTTTTCTCAACTATTCAAAACACACTGTCATCTTAGCAGTACGAATCAAAATTATCAGCTGTTCCCAGACTGCTTTTACCTCTCACTCTAAATACCTGCACGGCCTCATTTGTCAGGTATGGCTGTGTTAGTCAGGTATCAATCAATAAATCCCCCAATAATTCAAGAAGAATCAGAGAAAGTGAATATAAATCAGCAGCTATGACTAGAAGCTTATAAATATCAAGTGGAAAATTATTTTAGGGCTTTGTCTGGTGAGTTGGCTTTATCAGGAGGGTGGGACAACCGATGTTTATTTGCATGATCTCCTGTTATGGAATTTTTCACAGTTCGGGAAAAGACTCCATCATTTGCAGTTCCCAGTTTTAAGGCACTCTCTGGCTGACAGACACGCCACAGCCCTGACCTCACTGATTTTCTTGGCGTTTTTAAGAGTGCTCATGCTCTTCAGCTGGAGCATAGCAGACTACTCCAAGGGAAAAAAATTAGACAAGCACAAGGGCTGCAGGAAACCCTTAAATTAGATGTTTTCAAATTAAATCTAGATTATTTTACACGAGATCATCCAGGCTGACTCAGTACCCACTGAAGCTACATTGTGCAGTTCAGCTGTTAAGATCACACCTTAGTCCAGGTCTTTCACAAGGTGCTTCCACACACCTCATGGATTCCACCACAGACTAGAGTGAAAAAAAATACAGCTAAGCATAAGTAAAAATATTAAAGGTTGTATAAGCTGACTGACAAGAAATAATTAGGAAGTCTAATGCAGTGATTCATTTTCTTGGATTAAAGCATTCCCAAATAGAGCTCCTTGCTAATTCTAAAGACCCTGAAGCACGGCTGCAAATCCTCATTCTTTACCATGTCAGCAGCATTTTTTCCCCTTCGGCTATCAATTAAGTTACTTTTCACAAGTACTTATTCCAGTTACCTCTCACAAGTAAAAGTACACAGTCAACTAAATATATACAATAAATAGGTAATTGAAAGCTTATGTTGTATGAACAAATTCACAAAGTGCTCTACATCATAAATAACTCGGACGTGCTGGGAACAAGCTTGCTTACTAGAGAAAGTTAGTTCAGCTAGCTGCAGGTGTAGCAGTCAAAGAGACAGGCAGAGAAGAGAACGGCTGAAAGGTGTCATGGGTTATAGCAAGTTACTGAGATAAATTCAGGTAGAACTGGCAATGAGCAGAATAGCTCGGGATAAATGAGATTTGATTAGATGAATAACCTAATGTTTTATTGTAGTTTCAGTTTTTGAAATAAGAAGCCTCTGAAAATGTTGAAGACAATGATTTCAAAAGCAGCCAGATTTGACCACTTATTCCAACGGCTAAGAGTAAGCAATTTCTACTCCAATTTCTTCTGTTTCTACTAATCATACTTCCACATGGCTTTTCAGCAGCTGCCTCTAAACTTTCTAATACGTTTACTACATGTACCCAGAGACGCAAAGGAGTGGCACCTAATAGTCAGCTTTTGGTTATAGCTCAATTGTCCGTAAGGATTTTTGTGAAGTGCCAAGACACCTGTATGAAAAGCAGAAGAAAAATCAAGAACTTGCCCACAAAATGCATTTCTGTTTCCAACAGTTAAAAAAAGAACAATGCTGCATCTACCAGAGAGTAACCATGAAGGACAGGGAGGCAACTGGTTCATCTTACAAAACAAATACAGTATAGCCAGCTCAACATTTAGATCACGGTTCACGCTGTATTAACGCTGTCTTTATGTGCGGGTGGTAGTGTTCCTTGGCATAGTTACTAAGACCATACGCAGACGGTTGTAAGCCGGGAAGGTGCAATAAAAAGAAATTAAAAATAATTAAAGCTATCTTTACCATGTGGGTCTTGTTCACTTGACTTTGGGCTGCTCCTTGCTCTACGCTCTGGTTTTTTCACTGCTGGAGCCCCTCCGCCACCGCCGCCGCCTCCGCTGCTTGCTCCATTGTGGCTCTTCGCATAACCGTTGTACACAGTTGTGCAGCTGCCTATATGGCTTTTGTAGATGGATGAAGGAGGACTGTTCAGACGGTTTTGGCGATCGATTTGCCTGTCTTTGAGTTTTTTGTGCTGTGGTTTGCTGTACTGATCTTCCCTGGTAATATAGCTGGACATCCCATATAGTGGTATGATTTCTGAAACGAAAGAATTCACCCATGTTAGCTCAGAACAACAAAAATCACAGCAAACCAAACTCCTGACCATCTCCAAATTAAATTTCTCCAGATTTCCCTGAAGACAGATATTACAACAAATCTTTTTTTTTCTTTTTTGTTAGGAAAGTTTTTCTGCAGGACTGATAGGGTTTTTTTGTATTACGTGTGCTCCTTTGCTGACAGGATTTCGTAACTCTTTGCATTAAGTGGGTAAAATACAGCAATTAGGCTGACAGATTTTCCCCTCCTTTTCAGTCGTTGTGCTTCAGGGACACAGACTTCAAGGAAAAATCCAGGGAGACTCATACTTTGGAACAAGCCTTCATAAGTTCACAGCAATTTATCAGTCTCTTCCCCAGGGCCTGACTGGACAGAATAAGCTGAGATGCCCTGGTTTCAAGCTGCCATTGCTGACAACATGCAATTTAATTTCCCAGTATAAATAGACTTTACAATGGTGTCAACTGTGGCTGCCTAAGGAGAGAAGCGCGGCATGAACCGGAAGCTTTGGCTTAAAAAGCTTGAGAAATATCATCAATATGATACGTACGTTTCAGATACACTTCACTGAATACAACCCTCTTCCCCCGCTCCAGGAATGACTATCTCTAACCTAAGGCAGGTCAGCTCGAGTATATCAGAATATATTCTGCTTTGCTCTGTAGTTCAATCCTCCTTTTTGTGCTCCACTGTGAGTCTGAAGCTTTAATAAATTCATGCCCAAAACAACAGTTTTGCCTTTGTTAGCAAAATAACAATTGATATTCAATATGTTGTTCTTATTTTTGCTACATCCCTTCAGAAGTTATTGTACGAACTTCTGAAGCAAAGGAACACCCTATCCAGCCGTTTGAAGCCTTGTTTGTCAGTGCAGGTTGCCAGGTACACGGGATTACAATGTTCCAACTTGTTTTCCACTAGCCAGATTTTCTTTCTTTGCTATTTCAGTGCGTCTTGGCGTTCATCTCTCCGGATCTAGCTACGTGATCCTATCTGTATTCTCACAGCAGCTAGCTGCCTAAAACCAGCATGCTACAAATAAATGCCATTTTTGTTGAAAATGCAAGCCATTGTACAGCAAATGGGAAGCACTGGGTTGATACTCACCGGTACAATGTTCACCACTTCAATTAATTCAGTGTTACAGCTATAGGTCATTCCAGTAAAGCAACCAACGATGTTTTGAATTTTGTTTTTAAGTTGAATCAGTTTCTTGATATCTCCAGGCTACAGAAACACTCAACGTCTACTTAACCAGCAGCTCAATGTTCACTTAGTACACAACCAGGTTTGCACGCAACACTTTGTCAAGCAACCTGACAAACCGTGCTGTTCCCTCTTCAAGGGAAAAGTCCCTCCCTATGTATCTGCCTGGCTACACCATCCTGCCGGTTGCCTGAGCTTCCCACTTCCTGCTCCCCAGAACAATGAAGTTAAATGTCAGCTCTAAGGGTCCATTCCTCACTAGAAAATGAGGTCTATTGGTCAACAGAAACTTCAAGAGGTAGTGTCAATAGATACCTCCCTCTGCCTCTTCCTTCTCACTCCAGCAGAACCTCATCTCTGGTGATAGGGCTTAAACAGACTCTTTAGAAAGGGTCTTCCGTGCAGGTAGCTCAGCAGCAACGTAAACCCACGAATCCTGAACTGATTTCCATGTTAAACATCTCAAGCAGCTTTGTGGATTACTTTCTTGGTTAACGCCCTCTCTCAGATTACACAAAGACTTATCTCCAGGGTGGCAGAGACACAACAGGGCACAGTTCAGACAGAAATATGCCCCTTTCACTCCTTTTCTTGCGGTTATTTACTCATGGCCTGATTAGGGTTGCCATGCTACCCTTTGGTATCAGACAATGCTTTTCAGTGACTTACTGCACAGTCTCAACTGGAATAACAATGAGAAAACGCCTGTTATTTCTTGGAAAACCACGGCTGGGGGGCAGAAAGCACATTACGGCCAACAGGAAGCGGTATCCGGCTTTTCCCACTGGAAATGACTGTGGCAAGCTGTGCTCGAGCCCAGCCCTCCGTATCCACCCTCGTTCCCAAGCCAGGACCAGCACATTTCGTCTCTTGGTTTTCTATACAATGCTGCATCGTGACGCAGCAAGAGCAACCGGCATGACTCATGTCCGTAGTTTGAAGCATGGGATGAGACATTTTTTCCCCACTGTATTTACAATTTGAGTTAAAATTGGTTTTATTTCTGCAACCTAGTGTTGCAACGTAGGATTGCCCTGTGTTGCTGCACTCGGATGGCTACAGCCCGCTGCTCTGGATGTTAAAGAAGGAGGCTCCATCCGTGTAGACAAAGCCACTCCCCAAGTTCTCCGATTCACTTCTACTCTTGGTTTCACTAGCCCTTACAACTTGCTGCACACAGGTGTGAGATGCCAGTACCTTCCTTCCAGCTCACCTTGTTCTCCATATATTGTTGGGGGAAGATGATGCTGTGGAAAAAACTGTGGTGGTATGTCCCCAGGTCCAGTGACAGGAGGGTAAAAAGCTGTATGAGAGTTGTGAATAAAATGGGGATGGTGCGTCAGGTATGGAGGTAAGTGATGGGTTGGAGAAATGGCCGAAGGATAACTAGGAGGGTAACACTCCGGAGACTGGGGGGTAACCACCACCCTCCGAACGCCGGTGTTGTCTTCTATCACCTGGAAGGGAAGGCAGGGAAATGAGCAGGTTATGCAGCATCTGAACCAAACATATTTTTAAACCAGCACTGTTTACAGTTTGTTCTCCTGTTAGAAAACGGTTGGTCTTTAGGGTTTATTCATAAACTACTTCTAAAATTAATATCAGCAGAAGTAGTCATAGTGGTGACATGGCTTTTCTTGGAGACTCAGTCACACTAATCACTGGGAGACTTACTGCTGCTTGTGATAACTATGTGGGTAAGAGACAAAATAAATAACCTGTATTTAGGGAGTAAAACAATTAAGAAAGGAACACAAAGCACCAAAATAAGAGCATTCATTGAGACCAACCCTATGTTCTGCCCATAAAATTTCTGCCACCGGTTTTCACAGCATTCAGAGTGAGTTCAGAGTTAGTAACACTTGGAAATTAGCTGGCACTGCTACAGCAGAGAAGCTGCATGTGTGCACAGAGACATGTACTCTGCAGGAACCAATTGTGTTGACCACGTTTTCCAAAGAATTGCTGCGTTCTCCACAGGTATCTGTTCAAGACAACTCAGAGGACAGAAGGTTTTTTTACTGCTACAGAGCTGGTCTATATGTCCGTGCAAATCAGCTCTGGAATACGCATAACTTGGCCCCAAATGCCATAGTCGAAGCATGTAAAAGCAGATGTAGGAAGGTGGAAATGTGCTTAGGCTGAAAAGTTTTTCAGCTTATAATTTTTCCAGAGCTATATTTCTGGAGAAGAGTCAACCAGACAAATTTCAGTCCAGACTGAGGAGCCAAGCTTTTCTTGACACTTATTCAAAAAGCTTCTGCCATTTCTGGAACTCGAAAATACAACTAAGAACAATTACCATCCCTTTGATTCTGAACATTGACTTGCATAGGTAGAAAACCTCAAAGGAAGCCAAAATTTAGTTTCATACAACAGGCCATTAAAAACGTATTTTTTTCTAAACTGACTGATGACACACAGATGGAATAATACATGTGATGTGTTGTACGAGACAAGTGAATGTGCATCAAGGGCACCTGCTATAAGGCGCTGCTGCTCTCAGCTGATTACCACCAACAATAGCTGGAGTTATCTACCCTATAGCAGCATCAGCAGAAGAGCCCCTGCAACGGACCCCCATGCTCCAGAGACAATCGTCACATCACGGTGTCTTCACCTAAACCACAAAGAAAAATTTGTTTACGCTGATACATCCTGAAGTGAAGCAACTGCATGGGCACCCGGCTGTTTCTGTTGACTCTGCTGCAGACGGACAAGCCCCGGCAAAGAGGCCATGCCCACAGCCGTGAGTGGTAATGTTCCAGCAAACACACGTCCCAGCCTCAGACACCACCTGAGCAAGGTTGCACAGTGTAAGGTTTAAGCAGTATCAGCTGGCCCAATTCCTTCTCTAGGCCATGTGCGTCCTAAGGTTATAGGAATTCACGCCTGTTAGCTACAGGCTGTGACCACGGACAATTTCTGTCGATTGGCTGGCCTCCTGTGGAAGAAAATTTTTCATAGAACTGCGCTGCTTGTTATTCCGAGTAACCAGAATGGGAATTGTTTAGCTTAACATAATTCATCCTGACCTCTAAATTTACAACTTCATCTAGCAATTTCTTATCTGCTAGCTTTAAATTTCAAAGACATTACAGAATCCTCAAGAGATGGCTGAACCTCAGAGTTTTAGACTATCATGTCATTGTAAGTGCTGCACTTTCAGGCTTCCCATCTCTGCTACCGGTTCTACTCAACCTCCACAGCATCTCTTATCCTGGCGCCAGGTTTCAAACCTGCACTCTGAAACCTGGAGAAGAGGAAAATCCTTTTTCCCCTTAGCATGTATTTGAAGAACAGAGCTACATATTTAGGACTGTGCACAGAAATGCTGGACTTAACTCTCTTCGATCATGCTCTAATTTAATTGAAGTAGCAAGTTCCTACATCCCAATGTGAAAAGTTTTCATCGTAGCTTTAACAAGTCTAAGTCTCAAAATCAACTTCCGTCCTCCAGGTGGGTACATGCTCTTACCTGTGCATCTCAAGCAGACTACACGTGTGTTTTGTGCTCTAGTGAAAGATGAATACGTTGAGGAACAGACGTAGACAGAAAGTTTATACCCTGTAGCAGCAGATAATGTAAACCATATTTAAAATTACTGGGGTTCCTCTTCCTGAACTATCTTCTAGAGAGCAGGGAGGAAAGCTCAGAGTCCTGTCAAATTATCCTACTAGAGGAAACTATAAAACATCAGCAGTCATGAGAGAAAAGCCAGAGATGAGGGGGCAGAATAGAATATTTCAGTTGGAAAAGACTACAACGATCATCTAGTCCAACTCAAAGGATGAGCCAGCCTTCCTAATGACTTTTATCTAAAAAGCTAACAGAATAATAACTTTTATTTGTTTCCTCCCAGGTCACAACTGCTGACAGCATTCTTGTTACTTCATGTGCCCGTGTTCCGAATGAATGCACAACCACAGGGGACCTTGCAAAAAACCACTTTATTTCCCTATCCTACAGGGCATTTTCTCCCTAAACTAGGAATTATACATGTAAGTTTCTGAAGCTGCACATGCAATGTTTAAATACACTATTCTGTCCTATAAAAGAACATAAAATTGGTAATCTGATGTATTATGTATGATATGTATATCAGGTAGCTATAAAAGCAGCACAGGCTAAAACTGGACATAAGTCTTGATTTGTAAAACTTGCAGTGGGTAGATCGTAGTAGCGTCATTCTGGGAGACGACACTTGTAATCCATCAAAGACAGAGCAAATTAGTTTTGATCCATTAATGTAATAACATAACTTAGTGGAGAGGTAAAACCTTGCTATTTAAAGAAGAAATCTGCAATTCTTTGTATCTGCTTGAAGCCATTTGTCACAAAGATCATAAATTCATCGGGAAACACACTGTCTGCTAAAGTGTCTCTACATCAACGCCAAGAAGCAATGAAACCCTAATCCCTGTTGAGGTCTCTAGATGCAACTGGAATACTGAAAGTAATTGCTCTTACTAATCTTAGCAGTTGATATTTAAAGCAAGCAAGTATCTCTGGCCATCTGTCATCCTGAGCTAAACCTTCAGTAGTCTGTGTTTTTCAAACAGTGACTAGGTAAATTGTCTTTTGTCGGGTTTTTTTTTGTGCTCGCTGGTGTAACTGGCATGCCATCTCAATAACAATATTATTATAGCATAGTTCTGTGTGGGTTTTTCCATATTTTAGGGAGCTTAATTTCTGAGTGAGATAGGTCAGTGATCTTTCAGGGGAATCTGGATGAACATCACTCATCCACAACAAAACACAATAAACCCATCGGTTGCCACATTTTGAGAATACCATTTTAAATGTTATTTCTTTTACATTAAAGATGTGACTGTAGCAGTGAAAACTCAGTCTAACTAGAGATAATTCAAGTATTCAGAGTACAGCACTACTCCATAGTCTCTCATTTTTCTCCACTGATATTTACTACTACACCCCCAGGAAAAAGACCGACAAGTTAGTCCTGCACAGGTAAACTGCATCTGTATTTTGTGAGTTCCAGTCAAAATAATACATTCACTCTCATTCTGTAATGTGTATGTTTACTGAATGGGAATACTGTGGTAATATGAAATTAATTTCCACTTGCTTTCAAAGAAAATTAAATTCTTATTTCTCTTAAATTGGATGTTCTATATTCAGCAAGGACATCTGGAGCAAGGCCACTGGGTGCACCACAACCAATAGGTTGGGAACTTAATAAACTAATTTGAGACTTCATTCATAAATCAATCTGCACCAGAAAACAGTACAGAATGAGTTCATCCACAAGGAACTTGGATGTCGACATTTTATTTGTTCATAGTTCATGCCAGCCCTGGCAAGTTTGCATCACTGTCTTTGCCATCCATCACACACAAACACCAGTATTAAATCTGTACCTTTAACCTGGAAAATAGACAAATGAACATCTATAATGCTGGCAAGAATGTGGGGCGTTTTAAATCCGGAATGATACGGATCTTCAGAACCAATGCTCAAGAACTTGAAAGGATCATCACAAGGCTTGCTCCACAGGAGTATGAGATCTGCACAACCTTCCTTGTGTTCAGAGCATTAGCGAGGATCATCCCGTTAAAGGATGACTTGACCGACTGCAGCCTACAAAACACACAGAGAAGCTCTGTGAGCAGCAAGCCCTACAAAACCAAAGAGTTTGTGGCTAAAAGGTTATGCTAGCCAAACACGGGTTTGGAGGAGAACGCTGCTCTTCGGGTAAAGGATGTGGCCAAGACCAAAATCCTGATTCCTGAGGACGTGATAAGATTTTCTACAACTTCAGATGTCATTTAAAGACTTTTTCTAGAAGTTACGCTTTAGTTCTGTCAAATGCTATGTACTTGATGCAGGATCGCTGAACTGCAGGACTACGCCTTGAGTTGCATAGTCCAGACTATATGACCCCAACATCACCTCCCAACAAAAGGTGTCTTATCAACACTATGCGTACATCGTGCTCCAACCAGTAAATCAGTCCTTTAGCCTTAAAATATCCATAACAGAGACCACATATTAACAACTCTGTCATTAAAATCAGAAGTGGAGTTTCACGCCAACTTTTCATGTCCAACTACACATGAGTAATTCCTCAAACTCCAGTGGAATTGCTCCAGATTTATTTTAGAGAGAACAGTCCTCAGCCAACAGCCCTAAGCAAACTACGATCGTGTTTTCTGATATTTCCATTTCTCTAGTTTCTCCTCATTAGAACATCCCAAATTCATCTTCCCTTCTCCCAAACTGGGAAAAGCATAAACAACCACCCATAAGGATGTCCCCAATTTTAGTATGTTAGCATCCAAATCATGATCTTTAGTTTTCAGACTATCCTGACACCAAGGCACTAGAGTGATCTGGGAGCCAGGAAAAGGCATTGGGACCACAGACTCTGATGGCAAGAAGTCTCCAGTGGACAATCCAGCAGAGCATAAGCTCCCAGCCTGCCCTGTGGGACTCGTGAGGCAGGGAAGCAGCTCCGTCACAGCTCGGAACCGGAATGGGCATTAACAGCTTGTGCCCAGCTCCTGACAAGTCGCAGGAGCCGCTCCTTCAACATTCAACAGTTGAAGCCAAAATTGTTGATGTCACATGCTTTTAATACAGATTTCTCTACCATGCCACCTTCCACAACTAACTCTTACAGGAGCAACAGTGTCCACTGAGAGCACGACAAGGAACTTCTTCCTCTCTTTTATATTTAACTAATGCTTAGCCAACAAAGAATTGCAGAGACATGAACTCTGATCTGACAGTTCAGAGGCGCACAGAGGTTTGTCTGCTGAAAGGGAAATGCAAAATAACCGGCTGTATTGAACCGGTCTTTGAAAGCAAAACCATAGCATGGAAGATCTGAACTGGTGATGTGTATTTGTCTTCTATTATTTTCCTGGATTTTCTCCCTACCCTGGCTAAGCCTCATCATTGGGAGCATCTCCTTAACATCAACAAACCTGGCTTCCAGTCATGACTACTAAGATGGTCCCTGAAGTCTAGAAATAGAGTCTAACTACTTTTCCACTGCTTCCAGTGGGGCTGATTTTACAGGGCACAGAACCTCCTGCCAATTTTTTGCTGATCAGTTCAGAAGAGGTAATGAAGCATCATTTTAATCCAGGGTTGCAATCACTGGATAACTAATGCAATACTTAAGGCGAATACAGATCTAACAGGCTTGGCATAACAAAATGGAAAAAAAAGATTTCATGCCTTTTTTTAATGGACACAGTTACTTCTCCACAGGGATATCTGCTTTCTGCCTGACTCTTCAATGTACACTTTGGGGACAAGGCAAACCAAAAATCAAATATATTTTGATTCATTTCTCTGAGTGCATTAATTCACTTTACAGCCTTTCCCTTGCCATTCTAAATCTGTGTTCGCATTGTTTACCATAAAATAGAGTTTTTAACAATGAGGTAATACATAAAAGCAAGAGCAAATAAGGCAGGGGCATTTATTACGTTAAGAACTAATTTGATTACTACACCCTTTCAACTACTATTTAATACGAAGTAATCTGGAAGGGAAGAGGCTCGCTCACCGCACCACAGAACACACACTCTGCTGCCGAAAAGTTTTACCCTAAAACTTTACAAGTTATTTCCAGCTCCTTGGAAAAATTTCTTCAGAAGAGTGTTTTTGAGTCAGGACTTTTTGGTTAAGAAACTACTTAAAGGCTTCTTTAGTGGAATTATTATGGTGCCCCACAAAAAGCATTAAAGAGGATCTGGGTTCAGACAGAGATACAACTGGAAGAGTTTCATCCCTCTGGTTTGGAAAGCGTTTCAATTATACTCCATCATTTATCTCAGTACAGGGGCTGAAAGGTATGAACTTTTTAACAATAAAAAGCTGTCAAAGTTATTTCAAAAAAAAGAGTAAATCTTTAAAAATTTCCTCTGCATGATAGGGGCCAGTTTATTAAACTAGGTGAGTGCATGAGGAGTGTTAAACAGCACTGCAAATGCGGTCCTAAAGAGTGCCCCAACCACCCACCTGGGGATGCTTGCGGAGCAGGAGGAACCTGGACCACCCTGCCGTCCTGTCCGTCTCTCCTAGGCTGGCTGACAACAACCCCCATACTTGAAGCATGTTTTCACTCTGTTCAGAAGTTAAAATACCACAGAGCGATTGCAGTATTTTGTGGGATTTAAGTATGACGCCATCCACAATTTTTCAGAATTACACAAGCTCACATGTTTCCTGGGGACGGGGGAAGGGATTCCAGGACATTGTCTATTTTCTGCTTAACAAGATGCCAAAATATATGTATCAAAAGTTCTTATGCTATTCATGAAGGATACTTGAAATACGTCGTATATTTTTAATAAAGCTTTTGGTCCAGTCCAGGTCTCAATGGAAGTGGTGAAATGATTTGATTTATTGTATTGTTCACAGCTATTCTGCCTTACATCAACCTTTCATTTTTTTCTTTTTCTTTTTTTCTTTCTTACTTCAGAACTAGTCTAAGCTTTGCAAGAGATGGAAGGAACACAAACAATCTGGTAATCTGAACTGGTTATTTACCTAGAAGAGCAGTAGCTGTTCAAGAGTTCCAAAACCTAACAGCTTTGTGAAAAGCTTTTTCCATTTTTTCCCTAACTAAAATTAGATATTTCCATAAATAACATTAAATCACATTAACTCTTGAAAACAAATCAAAACCCCCAGTTCTTGATGTGCTGTAGGATTTCTTTTGGGAAGATACTGAGGATCGACAGCATATTTTATAGCTACAGTGGCTCCTTCTCTCATTTCCACCGGTCTCCTACCCCTTCTGACTGTCACACTAGAACTTAAGGCACCACCTAACAATGGGGGACTCCTCTCCCTCCCACAAAGGGAGAGAAGTTGCACCTATAGGGCTCCATCTTTATGCACAGCTTTTGTCAGTTCTAAAAACCTCCCACAGCTGGTATACAGTGAGTGAAGGGGCTCACACATGCTCACTTCTGTGTGCTGCCAGGGAAGAAGAGGAGTATGAACTTCAACCAAGAATACTTCTCTATACAGATCAACGTTGCTGTTTTTACATACAGTTTAACTCTTCGAGAAGCATACCTGTGAGATATAACCAGGAGGCACGTGAATAGGGGGAATGGATCCATTGGGTGACATCATGGGAACCTCTGCTGGTCCTAACAGAAAGAGAGAAAGAAGATAGTAGTTTGTTCAGTTTAAAAAGAACTGTTCAATTGCTCAGAAAAGGCTAAAAATAGCTTTATTTTTGAAGCCTGCAATAACAAAATGAGCAGCTCTACTAATTTCGGGTGTATGGAAAACGCTTTGTACCATCATTCTGAAAATAAGATCATTGTTCAATGACTTTACCATATATTCCATTAAAATAATATTTTCATCATAAACCAGCTAAAACATAGACTTTATATTACCCATTGATCAACTTATACACCATTAAGCAGTAACACAATATGTCCTTTAGCAGCCCACAACTCCTATATTGAAATCTGGTTAAGTTATTTTTGTCGAAGGCATGGGAGCAGAGAACAAAGCAGAAACTGTGCAGCCTGGAATTAGGCAGCTCCCAAGGAAAGCGTCCAATTGTAGAAAAAAAAAAAAAAAAAAAAAATCACATATGTGAAAATCTATCTATCTATTTAAGAATGCACAAAGACCAAATTCATTATCTCAGCTATTCAGACTAACCTTGGAATGTGGTTATACAAGCAAGAAGCTTATGGTTTCCACTCTCAAATCCAGCCCTGAACATGCAAGTTCCATTTTGAGGCACTGAGTACAAGTATAACAAAGCAAGTGCCATAACCATTCAACTTTTGCAAACAGAGCCTCACAGCTAAAAGAACGTGTCGAGATAAAATGGAAGCAGTTTGCTCAATTGCTCCTTGATTCAGCCGTTAAAACCGGGAACATCACACAGAGCAGTCAATAAAATGAACCCCCTCGCCATCAGACAGATGTTTGCAACGAGTGTTTACTAGTTCAAAAAATAACATTTATTTCATTACTTCCTTATTACATATTAAAACGTTTACACTACGCTGTAATGGGCTAAGACAATAGTCATGCTTAAAGTCTTGAGATGAGCTCAGACAGAACTCTGCTTCTTGTTATTGCAAACTGAATTTTCGCTTTGACTCACAATACAAAGGGTAACCTCGCAACCTTTGCTGATGGAGAAGCCATCTAACACTGCCAAACTGTATCACATTCTAGGTAAGGAAGCTGAACGCTAAAACAGATGAAGGACTTCAGGCACAGATGGGATGTAATGGCCTTGAGGAGTTGCTGCTCCTAAAGCTTAGAGAAAGCTAATGAGATCCCCAACAGTGAGCCACAAGCTGTTGTCTGGTGTCAGCAAAACCAGTCCCTATTAAATTATCAAAAAAGTAACTCCCTATCCATCTACAGTTTTATACTCCTCAGACCGCTTATCGTACAATAAGCAGGACTTTCCAACCTCTCAAAATCCAAGTTACACACAGCAAACCATCCGAGTTACTTATATCTCCTCTGATCTTGGTTTGGTTTCTCTGTCCAATTACTTACAGGCTAATCAGCACATACAGTTTTTACCAGTCACATCTGAGTTGAAATACGGTAATTTATCATCAAGTGTACTGAGCACACGGAAACTCTGAAGTTTAAATTAAAAGAAGTTGTTTTAGGTGTGTGGTTCCGCTGCTCTTCATACTTCCCTATACTTACCTATGTATGGAACTTTACCTGTACTACAGCACCAATAAAGTCATTATTAGATCTCCTTATTCAGGTCATATGGGTTCCTCCCTCACCTTATTCTATAGCCCTTCCAACATTATTTGTCTCCCCAGAAAGTCAATTATTTTAGTGTGAATGGAAAAAAATTCAACATGAGGACTAAGCAATTATTGGGGGGTAGTCGCCACCTAAATGGCTCTATTTAAACCCATCAAAAATATGAAGTGACAATTGGTTCAGAAGGAACTTCACTGCAAGAGAAAAGTCTTTATAAAATAAAAAAACCTGAGTTCACCATTTAAGTAGACAATAACTTAAATGTTACGTATAAGTGTGGCTTAATAACACAAAGCTTTAATGTTTAACCTGTTTCGGCCCCTCACCAAAATGCCATCTACTTATTGTCGTATTGGCCCTGGCCAGCGTTTCTCAAATGCAGACACTCTGGCTTGAAAATAAATTTTAAAATGGAACAATTTTGGAGTTTCTACATACAGATCAGACCGTCTCTGTACCATGAAGGAGAAACACTTTGCTCAGCACGCCCCATCTCTGTCCTCCTAAACCTTGTGCCAGTTGCCCACATGGACTAGCGATCTACTTGCAGGAAGAAATCAAACTCCCACATCGATACTGTTGACTGTAACACTTCCATTCCAATAAAAAAAAAAGTTGTGTTTTATCATCAAAACGTGCACCGTGAAAGATGATTCTTCACCTTGTGTATGACCCTCAAACTGTTCAAGTCATTTGGATAACAGGTTTTAAAAGAATGACAGCCCAGTGATTTGCAGCTAGGTTTTGTTTCCAGCGCTTTGATTTCAAGGCCGGCCAAACGACTTTAGCACACATTATTTCATCTCTCTCAACAATGGTATCAAAACAACTTCAAGCCTTAGTGAGTCAAATACAGACCACATCTCCACAGCACGACGAGTCCCGGGAATTATTAAAGACTGTTCTTGCAGTGAAAGCGTTCCCCAATTAACACTAAAGAAAAACCATGCCTTTTGGGTTTGGGGTTTATTTTTCTTAGTACTTTTGGTTATGTCAAATATTTTTGAACTGTTAAAAAGTAAACATTTAGAGAAGGACGTTCCTCAGTTGCTTGTACCCACAGGATGGATGGATGTGTCCTCCAGGGAATTAGAACTTTGCAAGTTTTAATTGAAGCTCGTGGTTCAATACAAAATTTAATTTAAGTGAGAACAAGTCAGTCCATTCTAACACAGGCACTCTGCACTGAAATGAGCTCGCTTTAATACTTTTCGAACCCATTAACAAACCGAGGCTGTCTCCTGGGTTCATAATGAAACCCAGCCAGAACAGCTTTGGCTACCTCTGCTGAAAAAGCAAGTGGCCAAATTCCACTCCGAGCTCCAACATCATAAATACAGAGCACCTCCATCAGCTTCTGGAGAGCTGCCCCAAAGCGCTGGGGCTGGCTCCATCCAAAATGCAGGTGCAAGGAAATGATTCCTCCTCCTCCGAACTGAGAGGGAACAGCAGAGAGAGGAGCCACCAGGCTGAAGGCACCAGTCCATCAGCCAAGCAGGTGACAGATCACACTTGTCCCCAGCTGCAAGAGCACAAAGCTTTCATATTTCTAACACATGTTAAGAATATTAAGGGACACTAAAAGAAGCAACTCAGGCTCATATTGTGGCAGAGCTAATTAACAGCTTGACACCCCAGTACGAGCCTGTCCTCCTCTTCCAAGCCACATGCTCTGTCTTCTGTGCTGCTCTGTCACTCCTCTGATGCCGTGGAAGCTAGTTAGTTTAATCACTTCAGATAGCAAAAAAGGTTTCACAAATCTATTGTCTTTTTTAAAAACATCTGCACATGTAGTCTGACGAAAATGACAACAATTACTCTACTCTTTCTTGTACCATGGTGTGAAGCTCCAGACAAAAGCCAGTCTGCTCCCCATCTCTGCATTGCACCTCCCTGCCAAGAGGATGCTTTTGTCACAGAGGGACTGTCAGCTCTTCTGGCCATTATTATTCCTTTGGAAATCATGTCACAACCTACTTGAGAAACTTCTGTGCCAAGGTTTTCAAGGCTAATTAGAGCTTTGGTTGCAATCCATGACACCTTCAAAATTCTTGCATAAAACCAGTTTTGGAAAAAGTGTGGTTTTTTCTTGTTCCCAAGTGACCTTGTATGCATGCATTAAAGATCGCTTTAGTGGAAGTAAGATGTTTTCCCCCTAAATTACAGAAGCCAAAATCTGGCACTTCAGTTCCTCCAGCTATAGCAATGCAACTTTCCTACTTCCTTCTTTCCACACAGCATTATAGAGCAAAGTAGTAACTTTACTACACTATTTTCCTTTCCTCAGTGCTTATAGAGCATTGCTTTTTTCTCTTTATTACTAAATTATGTCCACTGTAGAATATTTTTCACATCCAGCTCAAGCACATGGGCATATGTTTTACTCCATGTTTCTACTGACCGTTTTGGGTAGATTACAAAGTCCACACCCTACCAGGCTTCGTTGTAAAGTTCCCATTCTGAGAGCAGTTACTGGAAACTCTCTGGAGCTCAGGAATTTCTCAGCCCTGTTTCTAGCAAACGCGTACCAACTTATCCTTTCACACTGCAACACCTGCATTAGCAGGGAAACAATAGGAAAATTTAGTGATTTGGGCACTTTCGCTTTGGAATTTAAGACCTCTGTACATTCTAATAACCAGAAACTACTGCACTAGCTAAGTAGAAAATTAAATCCAGCCAGTTAAATGTCTTGTATTTTATAAAGCTTAACAGTTATTAAGTAATCTCTGAAAAAAATGTTATGCCTCCCTCTGATTCACAACAAAACTGTTATCTCTTCTTCCACTATGTAGGGTGCTTCTCAGGAAGTAAATCTATGGAGTAAGAGGTGTGACTGAATGAAAAAGCTAGATAATTGAAGGGCGAATTGGCCTGCTTTGCTAAAAACAAATGACCCAGGGCTTGCTGACCTTGGCCGGGACCCAACAGTTTGCATTTTCACATGGATGAGCAGCTGTTCCGGAACAATTTCCTCAATGAAATAAGCACAAACAGGCTCCCTGTCGCTCTCAGGCACACGTGTCTTCTCCCTGAACTTAGTTATTCTCAAAGCAGCTTATGGACCAAGCAAGGTGATGAAAAGGAAAACAAAACCAAAACCACCCTGGATCCTTCCCTTCATCTTTCCTGTTGCAGCAGAGCTGTGGTGTTTTCCCCAGCCTTCCAGCCACAGCCTAAAACTGCTTGTTAGCACAAGCCACGATGAGCATGTCAGACCACTTGATAAAAACCTTCAAAGTGGGATGTAAAGAGCTTTCATGTATAAATATCACCACAATTCTGAGGTGCAATCTGTCCTAGACAAGAGCTAATTCAGATGTTAAACCTCAACTCTGCTCGTATATGGCAGAAGACAGAGGAAGAGTCAACTCCCAGGTGTTTACTTAAGTTAGTCTACTAGGACAAAGGATCTTAAATTTGTTGCTGACCAAGATTTGAATACTTTATCCTTAGAGGAGTATAAATTTGTAGATTAAAGCAACTGCACACTAGGGATAAAAAGTGCAGCTTTTACAATATTAAGTGCTTGAGGGAGTAAAACGACGGCTTTAAAAAACACCTTTGGAGAGGTCTGAAATGTCAGAAAAAATCCCACCTATGCTGCATTCAACCTGCCATAGGCAGGGTCGTGAAAGGTGCAAAAATAACGTTATCAATACAGCTTGCCAAGGCAGAGGGTTAACAAAAGCATCCAGCACTTGGCCATCCCCATGGCACCAGCTCATGCCTGAAGAAGGCAGTACATGGAGCTTTAACCTGCTGATCCACAGACATTTGTCAACTTTGACAACCTTATCTACCCATAAGGATGTGCATAAACAATGTCCACCACACATCCATTCACGTTGTCTGGCACCTCAACTGCTTCTTTTCTATCCCACAGTTTAGTAATACAAAGTAATCCCTTCACGGCAGTGCAAAAACATTACCAAACCCCTTAAGTTTAGTAGAAATGGCTCCATGGCTTTCAAACAATCTTGGATCCCACATCGAATGACTAAAATGCAAGTGAAACATCCCCCTGAAGTCTCCTGCACCTGCATGGATTAACCATGGCACACAGCTACCTCGAACTGTATAGGCAAACCCAGGGTCTGAAAGCAGCGGATGAAGCACTTTTGATGTAGCTAAAATGCGCTGCTTAAACTCCATTGCAACTTCTACGACCACTTTGTTTTTTCACTATCTTTTCCAAATCCTGTGACTTCATTAGGTTACAAATTTTAACAGTCCTTTACTCACTCTCCTGGATTATCAAGTTAATTTGACATAAATATATTAAAAATCAGATGTAAAAATAATTAGTTATAAAAATCACATTGTTCTCTCAGTTTCAGTGCATCATCAACATTCAGCTGCAGATCACGTACATGATTTGCATGTTCAGTACTTGGACCTTAGAGCCACAGGCCCTACAATAACATCCAGTCTCGAGTCTGGGTTGGACTGATGTTTTCAACATGTGCAGACAAACTCACTCAACCAAACATCAAATCAAAATACTCAGAAATCTGTGCCAAATGCGTCAAGCAGACAGCTCCCGGAGTGTTTTCTGGCTTATTTACACGACAGCACCTTTGTTGTTTGCACCAGAGACTCTTGAAAGCAGTTTATTTTACCTGTGTTTGCTACTTGACCCACTACACACAGCAGGAGGCTCAAGTATGTTCAGTCTGGAGTCAAACAACAGCGCTCTACGCTTTAATGTTAAGAACCAAGAGATTCCAACTCAGCAGCGTGCTATTTTGCAGTGTGTGTCTCCCAGATGTTGTATTCTGGTTTGGGGCATATTCTAGACATAATACAGTAACCCATAAAAACAGGAAATGAACTCAAATATATCATTGCACTGAACATGCCCTGCCCAAAGCTATCGTAGTTCTACAAGCAGTGGAATTCAACACAGCAGCAGTATGGCACGTGAGTTTGAAGAGGGAGCTACGTCAAATACTCATTCCTATCCCCCCCAGAGCTATGAATTAATAAACTTTCAAACCTCCAACGTCGGACATTTCAAACATGAAGTGCATTGCATTTTAATATACTTATCCTGAAAGCATAAAGAGTTGTCCTGCTCCTCACCTGCAGACCTCCCATGCCACCCTGCTCCTTCGTTTTGGGATTCATTATACTTCACTAATTTACTAAGTAGAGGAGTGTCCAGACAGGGTCCACAGGCTGCTTTAGTAGCCTGGCACATTGTCCACTCGTGCATCAACAGCTTCTCCTCCTGCCATGGGGCTGGAATGGGAACAGGACATGCCTGGGGACAAGGACCTGGTCCCACAGCATAGGGCCATCCTGCGCCAGGGACGGTGCACCAGTAACCACCATCTGCAGCAGGGATGATTGAGCTTACATGTCATGAGAAACTTTGGCAATGCAAAGCTCACTGACGTCTTCAGAAAAGGTTAGACAAGTCTACTTGTTCCACCAGAGAGAATGGAGATGAACAAGATGGATTTTTCAGGTCTCTTGCTGTTCTTCTACATTCCCAGGTGGGTTTTGTTCCTTTTTTAAACTAGGCCCATATATTACTCTAGAGTTTCAATTTACGGGCAACATTTTAGAATGGAACATTTTATTATTGTTATTTTGGAGTATTTTTCTGCCCTAATCCGAACAAACAAGTTGGATTCTTCTGCTAAAATAAACCTTTTCTGATGGTTGGCTCATCAGCTGCTACTGCAAAAACACTTGCAAAGAGCATGTTGCAATACTTCAAGCATTGAAAATAAGCATAATCCCATTGCGATTCACCAGATGGGCTACAGATTGTAAATCATAGATGTCTAGACTAAAACACCAGAGACAAACATCTGTCTAAAATCAGTTGACTTGAATGGCAAATACTGTTAAATAAATTAGGACTACTTCGGAAACAAAGAGAACAACCAACTACGTTGAAAACATCTGAAATTAATCCATTAGCACACAAGCCACCACACAATAACCTGAAACTGGAGAGGCATTCATTTCATGATGAATATTAGCCCAAGACAACATCCTGACATTTGAGGGAGGAGCACAAAAGCATTGCTATGACCCAAGACCACGCTACCCCGCAAGAACTCACGAATCCGTCCCCAGAACATCTGGCTGGAGCAGGGTTGTTATTCTCCTCACTGCACAAGTGAAACTGTGGGACAACGAAATGAAATGCCTGATGCAGGGTCACACAGGAAGCTTGTGGGAACCTAACTGGACACAAACCCAGAAGAGAATTTAGGTCATAAGACAACACTTAAGCCTGAATAAATCTTCAAACTGTTAAAGAATTGCAAAGAAAAATATTCTGTTTTGAAATGTTCCTCCTATCTACTAACTTTTGTTTTTTTTCCTTTGCCTAACCCTTTGTTTCATGATAGAAATACACCAGAAAGCCCGTGGATGAAGAGAGAACAGCACTACCACAAAAGGTGAGACAGACAAGATGGAAAAAATGCAGCCTGTGCTTTGCAGGATGCTCCAAGAGAGAAAAGACTATAACGCTGAATTCAGAAACGGGAGAAACTTGTAACTCATGCATCGAGTTTTTACACTGCTAAAGCTCTGAGCAGCACCACAAGGATTAGCATCCTCCCCCTGAGCTTCCCACCAGAGCTATATAACCACTGCACTAACCTTGAACCAGAACTCACATTTTAGGGGAAACAGATGTCATGAAATGAGAATTATTTTATTTTTGCACCAGTTATTAACAGCATTATCATTTACATACAATATGACACTACTTACATGATATCAATAGAGGTTATTTATCTCTACAAAGACAATGAACATTGTAAGGATGGAAATTCAACTACGGACGTTATTTTGCCTTTGCAATTGAGACAGCTCTTCAACAGATTCTAGTGACGTAAATGCTTTTGGGGAGCGTGTGTGCACACGCTGGCTTTCTGGCACATGTATAAAATGGCATTTGCTTGCAAAAAGTCTTGTTCTCTGCAACAGGTTTATACAAATGCTAAACAATCGCCTTTGAGCACAACTTCCTTTAAAGGTAGCGATAATTATACAACACCACTTTTCTGCTGCAGTAAAAGAAAATGCTCCAATTATTCATAATATAATTATTGCATTCCCATGGCAACACCAAAAGGACCATACAATTAGCAACAGACCCAAAACCCAGCCAACAATAAAGTTACGCAGTACGTTCTCTTCCACCTGCCCCAAAGGAGGCAGCAATTAGGTGATGGCTATTCTTTACCTGTCCACCCACAGCGAGAAACATCATCCAGCCAGCAGAAACCAAAGCCAACTTTCAATCCTACCACCTGCCTGGCACTGACAAGAGTGCCACCAGCCATCATTGCAGGGGCTGATGAGTTTTGTGCATGACACGTTTGGATCCCGGACGTCAGCGAATCATCTAAAACTCTTTATTTGAATGTGCTCATCAAGAACATAGCAATTAATATCCACTTGTCACAACAAAGCGCTCTGTCACATGGGGGTGGGGAGGGAACGAGAATCATCACCAACACTGATGGGACTCAGGTACGTGCTGGGTTATTTTGTGAGGCCATGGTAAACTGCCATCTCCCTGGAGTAGAAGCACTGGTTTATATACGTATGTATTAAAAATATACACATATTTTTATATGTACATATAGATATACTCAGTACATATGTATTAAGAGCAAATCTCAAGATGTTTAGATTTTCTGTCCCTCTGTTAGGAGTTTTATTACAATATTGCACTTACACCACAATAACTTGGAAAAAACCCTCAAGCTGTAGTTTTAAGCGTGACAATTGGTGCAGTGCTCAGAGATGCCCTCGGTGAGGCCAGGGGTTTCCCAGCTGAGCTTTGCTCACACCACTGTAACAGCCATCTCCTCCTTCCTTCACAGTGGGTCGATAATCCCTGGAACAGCTCGTGAAGAATTAAAAGATAAGAAGCAGCATCTTAAGCAGAGAAGCCTCAACCAGAATATCATTCTTCTGGATCAGTGAGTGCAGGAGACAAATGAAATACTTCCCTGGAAGAGGGAGCAGCTGGAGTGCAGCTCTCCCCTCTCCAGAGAAAGCCAACTCTGCATGAGCCTCTCCTGACTGATGTTGCTTCTTCAGCATCTCCAGTGACCAAAGCTCCGTGAAGTCCCCAGCTACCATCTTCCACTGCCTACCTGCCTTTGCATTGGAAATGTAGCCAACTTGAATTTCTTTCCTTTACATTTTTTGATTGTTCATTCTCCACCCACAACAGTGGACAGAGGAGCCTTCTATTCTTTTCTAACAACCTTTTATGAAACCCCCTCCTGTCCCCCTTTGCTTCACATTATGTCCCTTGAGCTGCTCTTCCACAGACCAAATAAAAAACATCTTTCAAGCTTTTCTCACAGCTCACACTTACAGATCCTTGATTCTCTTTGGTGCTGTTCTCTCAACCTCTTGCAGCCACGCCAAACCAAATGGAAGGTGCTCAAATGCCACCTCAAAGATCAGCAGAGGCACCTGAATGCCAGGGAGGCACAAAAAGCTGCTTACACTGACTTTGGTTCCTTCTCACCTCTTGTACTCCAGCAGACGCTTTCTGCAGCTCTCAGCTACACTGTGGCTGTCCCAGAGAAGGCACTAACTTGCTTTTTCACAGCCTGCTTTCAGTAATAAACACTAAAAGGTGAGGAGGAAGGCTGTGACTCACCAGGTTACGTTTGAAGGGCTCCGTCATCCTCCCCTCGTTTTCACTTCATTTCTCATATTTCTGAGCTGCACCACTGCAAGGAGCACGTTCATTGAGTTGTGTTTAAAATGTGCCTCTTGGCTAATGACAGCATTACAGCCGTCAAAAAATAAACCATAAATTCTTATTTTCCTGTGTCCCCAAGATAATGTCTCTGCTCATGGCAGAGGGATTGGACTAGGTAACCTTTAAAGGTCCTTTCCAACCCAAAGCATTCTATGGGTCTATGACTAACAGTTCAATCACATCGCGTGACATAGCAGGGGAGAACTAGACTCTTCCCTTTCTACCTTAATTAACTACTGATGAGAAACAAATATTGCATGGTTAACTAAATTCTTCTAATTATTAAAATAACACTTCTAATTTAAAAAAGAACAGATCTAGGACAGCTTCTCCATAGCACATCTGAAATATTCTGAATTTTCAAATCCAATAAAGGGAGTTTCTTGTTGGCTACAGCAACTGTGAAAATAATTTACTATCCCAAAATTCACCATGCAGTTTGATAGAGATTTAAAGCCCCCTATCCCCTCTAGGGAGTCAGCGTTTCAACTGGCCATCACTCTTCAGGTATTTATCGTTGAGAAGTTTTTAGGGGAACAACATACAGCTTGGTATAACACAGCAGTTATTAAAAAGTTCTCAAACATATGAGCAAAATGTTTTCCTTTCAGTGGTTCCCGGGTCCTTCAGCGTGTCCACCCCAGCACAGAAAAGCCCTGCCGTGCAGGGGAGCAGGCTGACGTGGCCGCCTCTGCTCAGCAGGCTTCATGGGTGCTGTTGGGTTGGAATAATCCCATTGCTGGGGCCCTTCCCAGGCTAACGAGGTTCCCAGAGGGATTACCAGGGCACAACAGAGCCCACCATGACAACTCCACCCGCAGGGTCTGGAATTTGCAGTAAGCAAGTGGGGTGCGGGGAGAAGGGATTTAGCCACTTTGCAGCTATTCAAGGAATGCTCTTGATTTCCTCTTAACAACCTTAGGTTGAAAAACTATCTTCTGCGTTACTTGATTTTCTTGATACTTCAGTTCTGTTGTTGGGATCTAACATTTCAGTTAGTAAAGTAAGTGAAGAGTCCAAATTCAGTGTTACGGCATTCCTCCTTACAAAGCGAGGGGAGGGAGGGGAAGTGGCAGTTCAGAAAATATATATAGTGCATTATTTTAAAAAAATTCAAAAGGTAAAATTCTGAGTCCTAGCTTTGGTCCCTGTGGCTGCAGAAATGCATTGGCTAACAAGGGCAAGGACTGTGTGTGCCCAGACAGAAATGGAGAGCACAGCAGCCTTGATTTAATCTGAATAAAACATCAATCTCACCCACCTTCTTTCATTTAAATCACTGAGCACTAAAAAAATAAAGAAAAGCACTCTTCCTAGCATTTCTGTACCTAAACAACCATCAAATGTTCATGTTCTAAGGTAGAAACCATCATTTCTGTTCAAAATCTCTCTTAAGTTTGAACAGTACTTCTACACCCCAAAACCTGCATGCAGATACAACTGAGCAACTTGTATGCTGCACCCACAACCAAAGGGCTTCTCTAGCAAAAGGAGGACAAAACCCACAGGCATATTATTCCTTTTCTTGCTTGCCACTCCCACCCGAGCCACTCCTGGAAAGCTCCTCCAGCCTAGTGAAAGGATAAGCTAAAACACATAAAATGCGTTTGGAGTCAGGTCTATACAGCACATACTGTCCTAACACCTCGCCTGGGGGAGGCTGCAATGGCCCAGCCTCCAGGTCAGCCCTGGGGACTCACACCACGGTCAGGCTGATGGTGCCTTTGGTAGAGCCCACAGCACGAGGTGTTCCTCCACCTGAACCCCCTCCCAATCCTTTATGCTGCTCCACACCACACTGCTTCTGAGGTCAAGCAGTGAACAGCATCTTTTTTTATCTCTCAACTGTTTCAGTGATCCCATCAATCAGGCAGCACTGCTGACAATGATGAGGGGACAGGAATACCTGGAGTCAGTACTGCTGCACATCCAACAGCATTTGTCTAGCGGTGAGCAAAACAACTCACTGGGTCATAGGAGTTTGTGCATTAGCCCTCCCAGGACACAATTAAAAAATAATAATAATGAAAACAATTTGTCCTGGTGACTCAGAATCTCCACAGCTTGAAGAAAGCCCTGCTTCTGTAACACTGCGTCGCTCTGGCTTCAGATCTATTCTCATGGGGCTCAGGCTCATGACTCAACTATTCTCCCCTGCATTTGCTCATGCAATTACCCATCAAGAAGTTACTGCAATTTGCATGCATCAGAGGGTCTGGCTAAAGAGCAAATAACCTTGAGAAATTAGTATCACTGGAGAACATAAAGAAAATTAACACTGTTCTTTTCCTTGAAAGTCTGCAGCAATTACAACTCATCAGCCTTTCCAGTTAAAGACTGCGTTGTTTACCACAAGCCTTTCTGACGTTAAGATTGCAACGATGTTCAGCAACTGTTTTGGAAATGTCAGAGAAAAGCATCCTGGAGAAACACACCTCATGCACTAGCAACTTCATTTGCTCTGAGTGTTTAACAGTTAATTTCATTATGTTAAACTCAAAGCAGTTTTACTCCTCTCTCACTTTGAAGACTGCCGCTTTCATTTCAGACCTAGAAATGGGTTTCTGTCCCAAAAAGATGATACATTCATGCCACAGACATGTCTGTCTTCAATAAACTGGTCTTTATTTGCAGCATCCCTGACGACCTAATGCAGTGGTATTTCCTAAAGCCAAGGATTCAAGTTTTGACCATGAGCTCCTCACCTCCCTCCCTTTCTGCTGAAAAACCAGGCAACCACTGAAGTCTATGCTGCATACTCTCTGCATCACATCCCTTGACTCTGACTGTTAAGTCTAGGTTAGCCCAGCCTAGGAAGGCAAGTTAGCCTGGGATTTGTAGGCAACACCACCATCTGCCATTAGTTCTAGCCAGAGAAACTCAACGTGCAACGTTGAATATTTTAAGTTGAACCCCAGCCATGAGCTAGTGGAACAGCCGGGCACAACACAATTACAGTCACCTCATCTATTTGCCAGGAGAAAGCTTAGCATCAAAAATTACATCTTGCACACAGCAGCATTAGAAAGCCTCTAAACCCCATCGTGCATTATCTTCTAAGCCATAACATCCCTTTTTATAGGAGAGCTCAACAATGAAGAGAGACTACCAGATACTGCCACATCAACAGCAAGAGAAAAAAATCAGGAAAAGAAAGAAATTGTAGCGATGCTTAGCTCTCTAACCCCTAAATCACTCTCCCTCAATACCTAAGATTCAAAAGCCCATATAACAATCCAACACCACAGCGAAAGAAAACAACTTCACAAGAATTCTCTGAAAAATGCGGCTTGTCACTCCACATTTTGTCCTGCACCTGAGTTGCATTAAATCCATACAGTTTTCATTAGGGAAATTACCTTTTCTAAAAACTTTGCTGTGTCAGCATAATAGAAATATTGTTCCACACCACATGTTTCAGGGATTTACCTCCTTTCTCTCATTTCTATATGTCTGTGCACAGATATACATGTACTTGTATACACTCATACCGGCATAGGCGAGATAAAATAAATAATTCTGAAAAATTAAGAACAGCAAAATTTCAACCCATTCATTTGTGGTCATAAAAGATTTTCATCTGTTCCATGTGATAGTACTCCAGCCACACCTAAGTGAAATTCTGGAGGATGTAAAACGCCCTACAATGATCCATTCAAAAATATTTTTTACAGTGATTGGATGCACAGCAAAATTTTCACTTTTCTAACATTCACCCAGAACAACAGATGCCAAATCACTAACCCAAGCAGTGACTTTCAAGCAAGTTGAAAGTTTCCCAAGAAAAGGTTTTCCTATAGAAAACACAAGTTTGACAGAATCAAAATAATTCACGGGAAAACTCTGATGAGAACTTGGCAGGCTTTCAAGCACCACTTGCTACCTGTCACGCCAGCTCTCCCTCTGGCTACCAGGAATTTAAAAGACCCGACAAGCTAAAGACACTTGTCAGGATCTTCTTCCTCGGCTACAGCAAACTCATGGCCAAGAGGTAGGAACCAGTTGCCTTCTGGAGGTGAGTCTGAGCTGCACTGCCCCTGGCTACGAGTCCTCTGAAAAAAACCACATTATGTTCTGAAGTGCCAAGTGGAGAAACTCGCTCTGCTTTAAAATTGGGCTTCTGATTATCAAGACATGTACGATAACAGATAAGGGATCATCTGGTAAAAACCTGCTGCTGCAATTTAACCCTTCCCCATATAAAATAAACAGAAGCTTCTTAAAATCACACGCTTGTGGATATTTTATACCCCAATATACTACACTGAACCCATTATTTCAGGGCTACTAACAGGTATTTTATAGAACCGTGCACCACATCAGGATGTTTCATCAGCATCTTATAGTAGAGTAAGCTACACAAACCTCAGAGAGCAAATTAACTTTTACATACAATTTATAATATACTTTGAAGAGCTTATAAACACTCAGACGTGGTTAATTTTTTCTTTTAAGTTTTCTCACTACAAATGATTCACTATAGTTTATGTCAATACCGCCTGGAGAATGAGCTGTCACTATGGAAACAGTGCCAGCAGCAAAGTCCTTCCTCCCTCTCCTGCACACAAAAGTCCAGGAACAAACACATTCTTGTTATTTCTTAGATAGTGTGTGCACACTGTAAAGCCCTGAGCAGAGCTCAGAGAGGTCAACGTTTTTCATTTGGTTTTAAAATGCATTTTTTTACTTCCAGCAATTCGAGCTCCTCACATCAGCTTTTCCTTCCACGTAAAAAGCTCTCTAACTTTGGAATTGCTTGTGAAGCATTCTGAAAACAAAAATAGATGAGCAGTGCACTTAAAGGAATTATAATCCATGTTTATTTAAGTTAGATATAAATATAGTTAGGGAACGGGAGAACATTTCTTGGTGGAGGGAAGGGAACGAGGGTGAAATTTTACTTGTGCTGCAAAGAGCCTCAAGATACTGAACTGCGTATTACAGCTTTCAGGCTGACCCACCAAAATCGTATCAAGCTGTCTGTACTATACAGCTGAGTGTCAGATGCATGGAATTAGGCTTGTACGAAACCCTCTACCATCAGCGCTCGCACAGGTAACGGAGCGGTTAACACAGAAGCTGCTGCAGAACCAGCCATTACTATGGTAATTTTCCAACACAGAACTGAAGTCTTAGAAGATGAAAACAGTTATTTTACAGGCAGTATTTTTGTCACTTAAAAGAGTTATGGTGAACTTGTTAGTGACAGCAAATATTATTTCAAAATAAAACGAATGGTATGTCACAAATGTACATTTACAATTTTATTTTTTCTCCATGAAGAAGTAGGTAGAGCAACTGTGAAAAAAAGTTTTCATCTAAAAATGTAGCAACAAACGGTAACAATCCCATCCCTTCTTTTTAACTTCCTTCCCTTTCTGAACCCCTGCATTAAGGCAGTGCTCTCAGACAGTCACTAAAGGTTTTTTGACGTTGCAGAAGGCTGAAAGGAATATTTCTCTCTCTCTCTTGCATTCAGAAAGCCTGAGCACAAGAGGAGCTATTCAAGCCGTGATGGAGTGCCTCACAGAGACTGCAATATGTTCCCAGTTGGCAAGCAGGGATCTGTTTGGACAGTGAGCCCAGCCATCCCCTCCGCAAACAGCAGCATTCCTGCGACTCCGTGGCAAGGAGCACTGCGGGCCCTTGTCGAGGGCTCCCGCAACCCATCAGGTTAGGGCTCCAGAACAAGCACCTCTTTGTGCCGTGCTTACAATTCAAAGGGCTTTACAGAAAATAGCTGTCTCCCTCCAGTCAGCAATAGGTTGGGATCCAAAAAAATATTCAAAAGCTGAAAAAACAGGGAGGAAATACCACGGAATTATATTTAAGTGTATCTTTAGTAGCTTAAACTTTTGGACAATATTACAAATCTGTCTTTGGATATTTACCTGGTTCTAATGCTAGAGCTTTTTGAATGTTTCTACAGCAACAAATAAAAAAACAAGCAACAAACAGATTTGTAGTGGCACTGCAAGTTAGCAGTGGGCATTAAAAACTAAAATATCACCCTCGGCCGAAGGAACAGCAAACTGCAGTTTTTATGCAGTATGACCAGCCCGTGGTGGGAGCCTTCCCTAGACCTACAAATGCACACAGAGCTTCTGCCTCTCCTGATCGCGTCTGCTCTGCAATCCAGCCGAGGGGTAAATACACACACCAGCCAGTCTCCTGCCAGCCGGGTTAGGAGCACCCGTCCTGGCAGGGGTGAGGGCACAAGGACTGCATCTTCAACCTCTTCCCTTCGCTACACCTCACTGCATCCCTGCAGGAACAAACCAGGGCTTCATCCCGATCTCTGGTGATAACCTCAGCTCTTGCTGCAGGGAGCTGAGAAGTCTCTCAAATACAATGAGACTCTGACATAAAGCACCAGGCCTCCAAGCAATCAATGGAAGTAATTAGCTTTCTCGGCCTCATGTGTGCTCCATCTCAACTATTGCCATTTTACACTTGTGGAATTCATTAACACAACCCTAACAGAGACACCTGCAACTCCTACATACTTAACCAAACATCCTGCTTCAAATAGACTCACATGGTGGCAGATTCAGTTAGAGCAAGAAAACCAAAGCTACAAAATTACACAAGAAAAGCACTATTTGAACACACTGGGTTATGCTACAATGCCAAACGGGCATAGTTCTTGCCTCACCTTATTTCCACCTCCTGTCCCGAGTCTGATGGTTGTTCCAAGTGCATTTAGTAGATGGGCTGCAGGTGGGTTTTTTGGTTTTGTGATTTGTCTGTTGTTGGGATTTGAGCAGGGTAGAAGTGCAGAGATTAAAAGCAGGAGAGGTTTTCTACCCCAGTTCAAGATCAGCCACCAGGCTTGACACAACTATGTTTGGTCCTATGGCCAGTGTCACTTGGTATGAGATTAATCAAGCAAAACTATTCTTTGATATCTCTGGGTTTATGAATTTCTAGGTTTCCTC
The DNA here is from genome assembly GCA_009769605.1 of Bucorvus abyssinicus. NCBI lineage: Eukaryota > Metazoa > Chordata > Aves > Bucerotiformes > Bucorvidae > Bucorvus > Bucorvus abyssinicus. The sequence continues at coordinate 5,495,077 of CM020035.1, read as the reverse complement.
CTCTATTCTACCTGGGCAACATTAAATCAGACCTCTGCTTCTGCTTCCAGGTCATAGCCCACTGTTGACTTCCATCAACCATGACCAGCAAAGTTCATTCATCTTTCACACTCTTCAGCTGGGGTACATTCAGCACACAGAGTTTTTGGAGTACTGAACTGTCAAAAGTACAAATTCCTCAAGCTCAGAAATGGTTAAGGTATCCCCCACTGCCACCATGCCTGGGTGGAGTGAGATACAGCCTCTCTGCAAGTGTGATGGATCTTTGCAAGGAGAAGGGACCGCAAGGACTTGGAGAGGAGATGGAGACAGTGCTGCACAAGAGAGGAGGAGGAGGAGGAGAAGTTGGGGATGGAAACAAAGACCCAGCAGAAGCAGAGAGGACTTGAAGGCAAGCACACACAGTCTGGGGCACCTTCTAATGAACTCCTGGACGCACTCATTCAGTGAAGAGGGGTAAATTCCTTCTCTGAAGCTTCAAAAGGCATCGTGCAGAGTAAGGAGGAGCAGGACGAAAAGGGTAAGTGGGAACCCAGAAACTCATGGGATTTTTTTCATTTGCCTCTGAATTTCCAAGGTTGCTGGCTGGCAGCACTGCCTCTCTCAGGTTCAGCCCTCCAACCCTCAGCAGAGCTTCATCAGTGTTAGGAGAGCTGGTACGGATGGAAAAAGAAGTCTATATTTACACTGCAATAATACACCACTCACTGTAAGCCTAAAAATGAAGCCCAACCAAAGGGCTCTCTCTCTAGATGAGGGGGAAGGGGGTCTCTTTAAACATAAAGTGCAACAAAATTATACCATGGAAACCCTGGGACATTATTCAAACCATCCGCATGAATAAAACATCCCACTTTTGCCAAGTTCTGTTCAAGCTGACTTCAGCTTTCTGCTTAAACAAACCTCAGGCAATACTGACATCATTTGTAGCAGAGGCAGCATTTTATTTAAGCTTGAAATCTGAGGGTGTTGGGTAGATTACCAAATAAAGGGTTGATTTTTCATCTAAAGAATCTCAAATGACCTGACTTCAAAGGCTGGATTTAGACTTACTAAGCCAACGGAAAACAAACATCTTTAATCTCCATACTGACATGAAACTCCAACAGAAAATAACTCTGGGAAAAGCCCTTTGTCATCAGACTACTGTGTAGAAATTGAGGAAAGGTGGGGAAAAAATTGCTAAGTTATTCTACCTGAATAGCCCGCCTCACAGGCAAGGTTACCTTTTTCCCCTCTCTTCCTGCTATCGTTTTCCATCCCGTTTTACTCACCTCTTCTTCAAATGTTAAGTTATGCAGGGCATTGAGCCTAGACTAACACACCTGAACACCAAGAATTCACTCTCGGGCAAAGGCAGACATTTAGATGCATATGCGAACACCTAAATTATCTGTTGTCTGAAGTGCTACTTCACTTTAAGACAGAAGCTTTGCACATGAAAGAAGAGAAGTCTGGCAGCACCAAGTGATCATTTTTGGCCCTGAAGATGTCAAGTTATTAGACTTGAAGCTTGCTTTCTAGCACAGGATTCAACAGTGCTTGTTCCTCCTCTTTGAAAACACACCGTGAGAGTAGAAACCACATGCCCGGCTAAAAAGGACATGTTAAGATCGAGTATCTTCTTCCCCGTCTACAAAATAACAACTTTCAAAAGCTGCCCAGAAACCCAAAATACATACTAGTCCCCAAAAAAAGAGAGAAGGTGGAGGAGGAAACCATGTCCTTTACCACAGGAATACTGCCACCAAACGATGTGTGGTCCAGGCATACACAGGTGACCATCTGCCACCGAGATGAAACAGGCCCTGGGTCTAAGGGCAGGAGCCGTTTAACAATGAACAACAGGAAAATAATATTCAAAGCAAGAAAGATACCGTAAATTGTTTGAAATTACTAGATGAAATTTATTTGGGGGAACTCCAACCCAGAACGCAGGACAGCATAGACATCCTTCGCTCGGCCACCAGGGGTAAGCGATCTGAAGAAAGCTGGTGCAAGCTCCACGACTCAGACTTCTAAAAACATACCCACAAGTAATAACACGCCACCACAGTTCTTTTTTAAACAGAATCATCGCCCTTCTTTTGAAAAGGAATATCAAGTTTCCTGCTGAATAAATTGAGAGAGCTTCATTATTTTTAGCATGCCAAGTCAACCTGTCAGTCTACTTAGAGAAACACAATCAGTCTGATCCAGCAAGATGCTTAACACATGTAATTCTCAGACTTCGGAAACCTGAGTGACTCCAAGGGCACACACAGTGTCTCACAAGGATGGAGACATTATGTGTAGCTTAAAAATACGAAGTGACAGAAATACAGCCTTAAACCGGGATGTCCAAGTGCTCCCTTTCACATAGGCACTAAGACACTCATCCCAGTCTGGTTTTACCATTCCAGTGTTGTCATATATGAAGACACACATGCTGATGTGCAAAACCAGATCACCCCCAAAGAGCGGAGTGCAAGGCCATGCTTTTGACCGAAAGAATGGTATGTTCTCTTGAAAAGCATGTGACATTTGGTGAAGCTCTGGAAACATTCTTCACCTTTCAACTGTACTTGCAAAGAACACTAGTCTCCGTAGGGCAGAACAACACAGAGAAGCCATTACTGACCAAATGCAATCTGCTTGTCCAAGTGACTCCACAATGCACTGGGAAGATGCCTCAGCAGCACCCAGCAAGAGCTTCTGCTAGATCATTACACCTTAATTTAATCTGCAGGCTTGTGAACAATGCTGGGTAGATGTCTGAATCTGACATGCCAAATTAAGAGTTTGAGAACACAAAACACACAATGCTGCCAGGTGGAAAGCACTTAAAAACATTATTGAATGGAATTTTTGAATATTTACGGACAGCAGTAGATCAGCTGTAACTGGAATGGAAAACCACCCACGTGTCAATCCCCTCCTTTAAAACATCAAGCTGGGAATTTGTGATGTAGACTTTCAGAAAAGTCTTCAAGGAAATACAGCCCAGGGTTCAACTACAAACTGTGCCTTTGTCCACATGTATAAACCAGCTTTTGTAACCAAAGGAAAATCCATTACTACAGAGAATACCGAGGATACGGAGTAGATGGAGTCAGATTCTTTTCAGAGGTTCACAGCAAGATGATGGGAGGCAACAGACATGAATTGGAACATGGGAAATGGTAATCAGATATAACAAGATAATATTTTTTTCCTTTCTTTTTCCTTTTTATTATATTGTACCATGAGGGTGATCAAATGCTAGAACAGTTTGCCCAAAGAGGTTGTGGAATCTCCATCCTTGGAGGTGTTCACAACTCAGCTGGAGAAGTCCCTGAGCAACCTGCTGTTTGACTGGCTTTACGTAGCTCGTTGGACTGGATGGCCTTTGCAGACCCATCTAACTATATTATTCTCTGACTTAACTCTGCAGTAAAAATCACTTAGTTTTAATGCTGAAGATAAGCCTTGCAAGTGCTATTATAAAGGCTTCTTAAAGACACAAAAATTAAAAACCAGACATTCAAGCAGTATGAAATGTAACATAATAATAACAATCAGGAAAGTTTACATAACACAAGTTTTCTACTCATGTCTGTTAAGTGAGTTATGGTCTGTTAATTACTCCACTTCATGGCAGCCTCTTTTTAGGAACCCACCAAGCATGAAAAGAATGCAAAGACTATCAGGTAGAAAACACCTGGAAACGTCTTCTGCCACAATTTGTTTCAACACTTACTAATACTCTGTGAATTATTTATTAAAAAAAAAAAAAGATAGAATTGCATGAGAATACCAAGCAAAGTCTTGTGAAAATAATTGAGACATTTCATTTTTGGAGACTTAATCCTGCTCCGTATTAAGTTTTCCTCCAATGAAGGCAACACTGAGGGTAAAGCAGCTTCTCTCTTGAAAGCATTGCTTTTCAATACTCAATGTCATCAACAAGAGCTCCTAAACCTGGCAGGTCACTGCCGATACGATCAAAGAGCACACAATTATTTAAGGAAGTCCATTGGATAAAAATTACCCGCCCTGCATTCACCTTTGAACACACAAATTAGTTTGGCTTTATTACATTTTAAGACTGCTGTTGAGAAAGCCTATTAAGAAAGATCTTTCTAAGCTCTCAACAGTATAGCTGGATACTTTGTACCACTGCTACTCATGATCAGCATTAAAATCATTATAATCAGATAATTTCAGGGCTTTAGGGAACCATGCTCTACCATCCGGGGACTGACCACGCTGGAGTAAATCAGGTGCAACTCCACTGATGTTGTAGGAATTAGCATTATAAAATTATTGAAACTAATCTTACAGGCCGTATTTTGTTACATTCTAATTTGAAAATATATCAGATGTCTTTATTTTCAATAACAAATAGGAGCTAAATTATGAAAAAGCTCTTAAACAACAGATGATCACCAGAAAGAGCTTGCAGGCAGTGGCAGTATCACAGGAGTGGGATCCGCTGCCTGTCGGGGCTGGAAGTCTTTCCCGAGGAGCTCTGCCCCATCAGGCAGGCACGTCAACCGTGTCCATCCTTTTCTGCCTAAGCATTGCTGGGAGCACCCACGCTCCAGGCAGCTGGTAGAGAAACCAGCCTACAAGGCTGGGGAGAAGTGGGCCTTTGCAAAGGTCTACCAGTGAACCTTTGTTGAAGGGGTCTATTCATTCATTTCTGCAACCCCTAAAAGAAGGGGATTTTCTCTGTCAGCTTCACACAAATATCTATCGTTCCTCAGACATACTCTGCTGTTTATGGAGGTCCTCAACAGCTGCATCAACCAAAAGGTCTGCCAACATGTACTACAAGAAAAATGAGATTTCATGAGATGGAGAGACCAGTTTAAGAAGATCCAGAGGGATCTTAAGAGTTTGGCATTACCAATTATCTGTAAAACCAACCCCCTTGAGATGGATCCAAATAACACTTGTTCCATACAAAGATGTATTTTTCTAGACTCAAGATTTCTAATGCTTGGGCCCTATTTCCAACACAAGCAATTCATTTCCGTGGAAGAATGCATTAATTACCCTCAACTTAACTTTTCTCAACATTTACTTTCATGATAATACTGTGAGGACCATAACTCTAGAAGAAGAGGTGCACTAGGTGCTTCCAGGCTTCAAAAACCAATCACACTCCAAACGCCACAAGTGTGCTGACTGGATTGAGGAATCTTCTACTCAGAAGAAAACATTACAGTCCCAGTGATATACGGTAACACAGACAAAACCGGGTTAAGCCAGAAGAAGAGGCATGTATATGCTTCTTTTAGTATTATGAATGCTAAGTAGGTCAGTGGTTACTAAATAAATGAGGCATTCAGACCTCCAGCCACACCGACAAACCAACCCCATCCTCAAGAGTCAGGATACAAGCGCAGCTCAGAAAAAAGCTGGGAAATCAGTCTTTGATCAGCAGTTGCTCTCCGAGTTCAAGATTATCCTGATTTGTGTCTAGGGCTAGCACAAGAAGCTGATTTTGGACTTTTATTACTCTTATTTTTAATGATGCATCATAAACATGTATGAAGTCAATTGTCTGTCCTGGTTTTGCACTACTCAGCGCTCTGTGCATCCAGCTCGGACAGCCCTGCCAATGACAGCTCAGCAACAGTGTTCAAGACACGCGAAAAATATTCAGGTTCTTATAAAACACTTCCGTGACTTTCCTGGGTTTTACTGAGCCATGGGAGAGGATGATTCGCAATCATCTTGCTCAGGCAGCAGCAGGCACATTTCCAAAGCAAACTGGCAAAGGAAACGGGCAAATCAGAGGAGCTGCGGAAGCTGGTAGACATCGAAGTCACCACTGTGATAAAGCTGCTTGCAACGGGCAAAACAGAAGGGCTGAATATCCGGCAGATGCAGTTTTACAGCAGGGTTGCAAGTTGCCTCCATCCTGCCACTGGCCCCTGGGCAGGGCATTTTAGCAGGAAAAAAAAAATTAAAAAGTAGAAATAATCACCCAAGGACCAAGCCACAGAAATTAGTTAGAACTGATTATGTTTTTTTCAAACATTAAAAAAAAAAACCCCAAACAATAAAATCAGCTGTATTTTCAGTCCTCTCCTAAGCAGTTCTCTTCCTGCAAGTGATACCAAAGCATACATAAACTATTTTCATATAGGAAAATTATTTAAGGCTAAATTATTCCCTTATATTCTATTTATATTAATTCACTGCTACTTTGTAAAAATGGGAGTAAGTATACAAACACTTTTGCACGACACAACCATTTACTTTTGCACTAATACACACTGGAGAGAAAATTATCTACACATTTTTAAAAATAACTAAAGGCTTTTCCTCTGGTATTTCAAAATTAATCGTTGTTTATTAACTACTGCCTATTGAATGAGCAAAGCTTTTAGTTGTCAGAGTTATTAACAGTGACAGTTGCACATTAAACAAATTAAATATTCAGCAATCTCATTGCAACGCCCTTCTGTAACTCTGCAGAACGTTTACCAACCACCTTGTCTCTTTTGTAAATAAAAGGGTATTTCTGCATTTATTGTAAAAGCCAGCTAATTTCAGATTTCAGTAGAGGTTTATGCAAATATTTATGGCAGTTAGGTAAATATCCATGGAATTTTTGCTGGTACAGGAAATCACGCCAAGACTATGTAGTTCCTAGGAACCGGCCCCACTCCATGTTTAGAATTCCTTGGATGCTTGAGAACCATCATTTTGGCATCAGGGCAACAGCAACTCGAGTCCCAGTTCAGGTTGTCTAAAATGTCTTTGCAAGAATTGATATGTGACCATTTTGAAGATAAAACATGATGATATGAGGTCTGAAGGGATTTGAAATCAACAGATTCTGTTTCACAGCCACATAACAGAGAACATTAAGAGGAAAGCCCTCCTCTGTTAATAAAAGCTTGAATGTGCATTAACTCTCATGTTTGCTAGTAATTGTGGGGAAAAACCACATGTACCTTATTTTCCACTGGGACCAGGGACCCATCCAGAAACAGAAAGGAGCAGCAATTTCTCTGCTACTCACTTTCTTGCTATAGCAGAGCATTATCTCTGATCAACCCCTGGCTGCACCTATTTCACCTGTTTTCTTCAATATAGTTGGCTCAGTCTCACCGAACTGCTCCCAAGAAGGAAGAAGGTGCTGTTATAGCACCTTTTCCTACAATTTACTCCATTATACCCTCGGGCAGTGAAACACTTGAGGTCAGCTCCATGCCAGGAAGCCCTGAGAGCTCCCATCAGCTCAGACCCACCTTACACAAAGGAGCCCTCTCTGCTGGAGATTAGTGCCCCAATATCACACACTGGTGAACACGAGGTTGAACACTGCCTAAATTATATTTAAAAGGTCTGAGGGACACAAAGAAATCAAGAGGGGCTGCTCTGGGCACAAGTGCTGTTACAGCTCCAGTATTTTGAAGAACCAAAACCTGCTGATTTTCATTCACTCTCTCTCCAATTCAAGGTGGAGATTGCAATATTGGCCTTTTCCAGCCCTGTTCTGCTGCCCAAAGATGACTTCACGAACCTACAGACAAGCAGCACAGCCTACTGCACATTGTCCCCCCAGCTGAAGCAGTCAGTGGGGTGCAACACCAAACTGGAGAGCGAGGGAAATAGCAAGCTGGTCCCAGTTGGCATTCAGTATGCACTGCTTGCGAGTGAGGTTTACCAAACTACTAGGGGGAAAAAATTATCCATAAACATACATGAGCTGTTCTAAGGCACAGTGGATTGTGTTTTACACATTAGTACTTACAGGCAGCAGTGTTTAACGGAAGAAAGAAAATTTAAAGTCTTACAGGGTTCAATAGGTGCTCACGCTGCCTTTGGTATTAATTAGCATGGTGTAATATTTTCTGACTTCCTAAATATATATCTGTGCATACACACTCTATATGTATTGGAATGATATACATATTTCATACCATGTGCGGAGTGAGAAAATCAAAAGCGCTGTCCCAAACTTAAACATGACGAGATGAAGAAAAGCTATAGAAAAGATGCTACATGCAGAACACAAAGACAACATGGAAAAGCAGTAAGAGCCCATGATTTTAGACGAGTGTTTCTGGGTTACATCCTGTTACAGCAGCAGCTAAGATTATATTTTAACCCGACTTGTCTTGCAGTATCTAATAATCAGCTTGAATTTCAGGTAATGGGACCCAGCCTGCTCAGGCACCTTCACAGTAAGTCCTTCAAGACAACACACCCATTGAAAGAGATGCCGTCATTTCTGTGACGATTTCACGGGCTCTCCAAAGGTGAGCTGCAAGACCAATTGCAAGCAGTCTGTGACATCTACACCAGCAGTGCGCATGCAAATCGGTGTGCTAGCATGCAGACGGGACGTATGTACTAATTTTGGAGTCATCCTCAGCAGACATAAACAAGTTTTTAAGCATTTTATAAGCAACCTCCCCAGGGATCCCACAGATGAAAAGCTGATACCCTGAATTCTCACTGTTGACCCCAAGGGATTGGAAAGCGAGAAGATAATTCTATACAGCACTGTCACGAAACTCAAAAGAACAGCCTGAGGTTGAAAGCAGATTTGAAGATTAAAAATTAACAGGATTAATACACAAAGGAAGTGGAGAAGCCACTGAAACTTCTAGTACTATTTCTAATTTTTTTTAATTATGAAAGGCTGAATCTTTCTACCGATTAGTCCTCAAAGAGCCTGCACATGAGTCTAGCAACTTCTCATTCAACTAAACGGATTACTGAAGATAGAAGGGTTTAATACACGAGTCACATTTGTAAATCTTTTAATTCCACAAACAAAAGATACAAAAAACTTGCACTTCCCTCTTCTCCAGGAGGGTGAATCCCCACAGGCATCAAAATCACTTGGCACAAGTGTAAGCAAACAAGGGATGGTTTTTAGGTACAGCGATTAGGGTCTACGACATGGGAATCTTCATTAGCATAACAGAATATGCTAATATACACACATGTATGCAGACTAGGTATGTGAAATTGTGAAGATATCTTTCTGTTGCCTAAGACACCGTGAAGCAGCTCAACATAACATCCATTTCCTGCACGATCAACTGTTGCAGGGAAAACAGAGCTATCACCCCAAGATCTCTTGCAAGTCTGTTACCCTGGCTGGTTTGGGACAGTAAAAGGAGATTTTCTATGTCTTGAACATATATAACTGACCTTGTGGCATGCTCACCCACCCCACATACTGCACGCAGAGCCTTATAAATGTTGCTCTGTTCTCTCTTTTCATCCTGTCACAACACACGAGACATCTTGAACCAAGAAGAGAATCAACGCCTACAAGCTCATTTTCCACTCTAGTGGTCTAATGGTTTAGGTCGGTCTCTAACAAAGGAATTGTCAGCAAAATATTTATTGTTTATTTTTTAAGGTTATAACAAGTTGCTCAAGGAAAAGAAAAATCAAAAGTGTAAATAAAACCACAAATGTTAAGTCAATGTCTGGTATTCCGAAGTTGGACTTAACCAAATGCATTTCTCTTTCAGTGTAAACCATGATCCTTGAATTTTAATACCTGCTTGAATCTCTAAGTATGCATTCAAGGCTTCCACTTTGTGTTCTGAACCAACTCCACATCAGAGATACAAATCACAATCCACTATCAGGTTATAGTTTCAAGAAGATGTGAAGGAGTTGTAGAAACCAACCTCATACAACTTTTTGAAGAAACTAGTTTCAGAGATGTATTTAAGGAATCCCACACTCTTAACACAAGGAAACACCAGGTAAGTAATAAAATAAAAGGAGTTAAATGCTGCAGCCTAACATTCTTATTTTTTAATATTATTATTAAAAAAAATCTAATTACCAGCTTATGCTCCAAGTCAAAAAACTGTTATTGTTTAAATTCTTATATTATACTTCAAAAGGAAATGAACGTAAAGTTTGGCACAACAAAGTAAAACCCAAATTTGCTGGTTCCTATCTGTATATATTAAAAACACAAATTTTTTTTGAGTTTGTTCTAAAAGCATTGTTCTAGAACAGTTAAAACATTAAAGTTAAATAATCTTATTAGTAAGGCTGAAACAAAACCACAGGCAGCAGACGAAACCCTGAAAAATTCTGGAAAAGCACATGCAAGGAACAACTATGCTTTTAAAGAAAAATCAAGTCTTCAAGCTCTCAAGGGCTCTTATGGATAATGATGGGAAGACAACCATCGCTACACATTTTTTTGCATCAGCAAGAGGCCAGAGGAACACTAGAGCATCGCAGACATGTTGCTTTCCAGTTGCACGCACTCGCCCATTACAACTTTCATCATATTCAACATGTTGACAGCACAGCCAAGGAGGGCAGCTCCAACAGAAATGGGTTAATCCCAGCACCTCCGAGAACGCAGGATATCGCCTGCAGTATGGATTTACCATGACAGCTGGCCCAGCTTACTCACACTTCTTGAAAACAGAGGTCTCTAAACCAAAACATGAAAGACCACCTGCAGACTTCCCCTATTTTCTCCTGCTAACTTTTAAATGAATGGTTCGTTTGATATTGTCCTGTTTTGAAACGACATAGTCTTGTCTCGCCAGTCGTGTTTATGAAGCCCTGGTTCAGTTAACAAGTTTGAAAGACACATTTTTACCGCATTACTGAAGGAACGCAGCAAGTTATCCTGGCAACCTGAACACAAAAATAATTTAAATTATAAACCCTGCAAGCAGGAATAACCAGAATAGTATTTTCACACAATTTTTATTCCAAGTATCAAGTCGGGGGTTTTTATTACCAAATATTTGAATTAAGACTTTATTAACATCTGCTGAAAAAGTTCAAGGTAAGGGAAAAATGATTGTGCTGAAAGACGGTTTCTTTCACCCTCCCTTCTGACAAGGCTTTTGACATTCCTCTGCCAACTGCGTGTCTGACTAACGATAGCTATCTTGGCTGCTGCGATGAAAGCAGGCATCACATTTGATCTGCTGAGAGCTTTGCCTGGGTATTGTCCTATTGATCTCAGCGGAGTCGCTGGAGCAGTTACCCACGGTGTTCCCCAGCATCCCACCAGCCATTTCCCATGCATCATTTGTAGGTTGCAACATGACTCCAGACCTTGTTTGCCTGAAACCGCCACCTTTGTAACCAGAATATATGTGCTCCAGCAAGAGTTGGGCTACCAAACAGCCCATGTTAGAAAGCTCTTCGGTTTTCCACTGGTTTGCACTCTCAAAATTTTATAAGCTACTAAGAGATTTTATTTAGACCACGTGCCACCAAAGACCCCCAAAATTATCAGCCCATGAAACAAAAAAATGTTCTTACACCTCAGCTGTGTTGTATTTAATTGATAGAGTATCATCATAGAAAATGAAGTGCCTACTTCAAAACGGGGTAATCAGAGCAGCAGTTGCACCCCCTTCCCAAGATACTCCCTCAGGCAGTGCCCCCAGCTCACACCAAAAGAGCCCCTGTTAGAGGAGCTGAGCTAGGACGGAGCATCTTGACCAGGTTCACATGAAGTCAGACTTTGTAAACGCCTTAATCCAGATCCATCCCACCAAATTTTCGGTGCTGAGGCGCCCACCAACACCCTTGCCCACGTCTCTGATGTCCAACGCACCCTCTGGGATGGCCTTATCATTATGGAGGGAAGGAAGGTGGCTGGATGTCAACTTTGGCTGTGTCCAGTGACTGCCTGAAGTTACCTGAAATGCTGAAATTCTTTGCTCATTCATCAGGCTAACAAGTGAACCAGAAGCAAAACTGTCTCACGGTTATTTCATTTTAGGTTTCCTGGAGCCCACGGGATTTTTCAGATTCTTTGGATTTCTTACCTTCTGTGCTCTTCAGTTCTTTCCCAGAAATACACTCCTAGTGAGAAGTTTAGTGACAACAACTGGTAGCCTAACACAAAAACAGGGTCTTAAAGCATTTGCTTCTATGGCATAGAGACCAAATATTTGAGAAATCTCTCAGAAAAACAAAAATCCGAGAAATTGAGCAAGCATCAGGCTGTTAGTCAGCTGAGAAACACATCACTGCAGGGACACTGGACACAAATTTACTGTCTCTGCGCTTTGATGTGGAGAGAAAACTATCCTCCTGCCTCCTAAAAAAGCAGCTATGATCACACTCTGCTATTCGATACCTTCTATTTCAACAAGGGGTACTCTGTTATTTTTAACAAATAACAGAAATAAATCAAAGCTCTATTTCTGAAGTGTTTGAAGACATGTGCCTCCCCCAGCTCCCCTTCTCCTCTCCTTACTTCAAAGGCCAATGACCTCCCGAAAGCAATATTCTGCCTGATTCTATGTAATATATTTAGGTGGCCTCCATTATGCACTCTTAATTGTAAACACGTTACTGTAATCACAGAAGATTCTACTGACAGGGAATAACAAACTGACTGATGTAGGTGGAGAAAAAAGGGAAGCGGATTCTCACTGTCCAGAACCGCATGCTGGTTTGCTGTACCGTACGTATTTTCCCGTATAGAGGTTAAGCACCAGTTACACTGTTCTCGGGGAGAACCTGGGAGCGGTATAGGGAACCACAAATCCTTTACCGCCTGTTCAGCAGCCAGCAGTAAGAAATAAAAGGAGTTTAGATGTGCTCGGCATGTCTTGGGAAGCTAAGATACATTTGCATCCACAAAACATTATTATTAAGCAATAACGAGGCAAAAACATTTTCTTCCAAATTGTTAACATTTTCCAGCCGATGGATCCCAGTTAGTCACAACAGAACTACTTCATCACACAGTTAAAATAAACGGCCCGCTCTGGCAGGCCGTGCGGCAACGCCGCACCTCGGAGCGTGACGTGAGGCGCAGATGCTGGCGGTCTGGGGAGGGGTGTCAGCCTGTTCCACACATCTGTTATTGTGGGAAAAAGTCGTGTTGGTGCTTTGACAAATTGCTCTATTAGTAAGGAATACAGCTGTTTCCCGTCGGATAATGTGTGTTGCAACCCTCCGCTAAGTGACTGCGCACAGAACTGTGCCCTGCTCTTCAGGCTCAGCTGTGATTCTCATTATCGAGGGAGATGCCACCGTTGCTTTTCAAAAAAACTAAAATGTTGAACGCAGCTGTTTCTGCTTCAAGGGATGTCAGAAGAAATCGTTTCTCCCTGCCATGCATGTATTTTTCACTGTAAATCAAAACGTGTCCTGGCATTAAGGCAACTGCCCGCTGGCAAAACACAAAGAGGTGCCAAGTGTTTATTCAGCCTAAGCTGAGCACAAGGCTAGTGCTGACTGAGGTTTTAGCACAGAGACATGCAAGGCTGAGAAGATATCACCAACGGCAGGGTTCACCTTCAGCCCCAGGTAAAGGAAAATACGATCACCCTCCTCCCCGCTCCCCTTGATAAATCCCTGCATGGAAATACATGATTATCGGTGCTCACAGACTCTAACTGAAAGTCAGTGGAACATCTCAGCGCTCAGGGTTACACCAACTATGTGCCCTCTTAGGAAGTCATTTTGAACACAAAATACTAAGTCCTCAGTCTACCGAGATGGTAACTATATGAGAACACCTTAAACCAGGCTGCAGGTGCACCACTGCTCCCTTTAAAACACCCGACTCACAATGGAACGTGGCAGTTGTGTCGCCTTTCCCCACAGAGCTCAGCTTTCAGACTTTGTAAAGCTACAGAAAAACCTCAAGACAGAGACCCTTTGTACAGGAGCCCAGGTGGAGAGCCGGGTCCTGCTGCTGGCAGACGCCTCGAAGGAGCCTCTCTTTGTCTACAGGTAACCAAACCCTCAGCTTCCAGCAGATGCAGTATAGCAGTTATCATGATAGGAAAGGATGTGCACCAGTGGAACAATGGTGATTCCTTATACTGGAAAAACCCATCAGCTTCAAGATGACACTTACAGGTCAACAAGAAGATTTCCAGCTTTGAAGCAGTAGCAGAAATGTAAAGAGAGGAAAGGGAAAACAGCCAGCTGGAGAGGAAAATTAACTCACGGCTACGCAGAACTTCTATCTGGATGTATATTTTTGCCTCTCTGTCATTCATGGACAAATAGAAACATCTGATGGACAAATTTTCACCTTTACAAATGCAAGTGAAGCTCTTGGGTAAAAATTCACATGTGCATAGATAGTGGGTGTGTTTATACCTAACCACCGATTTAGTTGTTTCTCTGCTTCATGTACAGACCAAGAAAAAAGCAGATTTAAAGCCTTCATATCCATACAGCACCCAGGCATCACTCAGCACCAGTGCAGTGGCAGTGCAGGATGTCCATCACAGCTTCCACTGCAAGCCTTTAGCCAAGAGGTGCAGCTGCAAGCACCACATCAGCGTAGAACCCCAGTGCCATGAACAAGGTGCCACCTCTCTTGCTCCTCAGGAAGTAACTGGCTCCTGCAGCCAGGAGAACGTGCTCGCGCAGCCAGGAGAACGTGCTCGCGCAGCCAGGAGAACGTGCTCGCGCAGCCAGGAGAACGTGCTCGCGCAGCCAGGCTCACTGCTCTGCTCAACAGACACTGGTAGGTGAATAAATATGGGGTCCATTGCAAATGATCCTGCTAGTTTTAAGAAAATAGAGCATAACTATGGGTGCAAACCTCGTTTTTATTTTAATGAGAATGCCAGACAGGGTGCTTCAAGGTGAGAAAGGTTCTGTGAACATGCGTGCAGAGCCAACACCAGCATCAGACTGAGCCATTAACGATCTAATAGACTAATGACCGGTCAATTAGAGATAATTCCAGTCAGCCTGCATACAATACATCAAAATCTTTCCTAGGATGAATCCACTAGCAAAGAATTTCTCACAGCTTTTAAAGCCATGGCAACACAGGTAACACTTAGTAATTGTACCAAAAAGTACATGGAAGAGAAAAAAAATCTTATTTTAGCAATCGAAATAAGGTCAGGCTGGACTGTGCTCTGAGCAACTTGATCTAGTTGAAGATGTCCCTGCAGGGAGGCTGGACTAGCTGACCTTTAAAGGTTCCTGCCAACCGAAAGCATTCTGTGATTCTGTGAGGATTCCCTGCCTGAACATACAGTGACTTGAGACAGATACTTATTTCCACTCCAGAAACAATAGTGAAGACACACGTCTTCAGCTCCTTTACCCATTCAAGACATCAGGTTTTATCAAGGTCCTCTGCAGCAAAAAAGACCATGGCACGAATACTCACTGATGCTATACTGTACACAGCAGCTCACTTTCTGCAAGGGATTTGGTTACCTTTTCCTTCTGACAACTCCAGCATTAACAGGGTAACAGAGGTCTGGATGCTTACAGGTTATTTGAAGAAGACACCCCTGACAAACCAAGCACCAGATACAGATAATTCTCTAAAGGAAAAATTTTCAAGATTAAATTATGGCCATTAAAGACAAACGCTGATAACCGATAAGCAGATTTCAAGTATCTTAATTCTTGAACTTATAGAATAAAAAACCTCAAAGGCACTTAGCAGAATTAGATCAATTTGTTCAAAATCCAAGCAGAATATCTGGCAATGCGACTTAACACAGAAGCCGTATGGATGATCTGTTTCCATCTCATTCGTCATCAAAAACACATTTTGGAGAACAACTGAAAAGTTATCTTGTATCTTGATAAAGCATTGGTTCAGGAAGATAATGCCAAGTACTTCACTTTAGTGAAAATTGGCTATTTCAAGAGGCTTTGGAGGCTGCCCAGAAACAACCATGTCTTTAGGAAAAACAGTACATGGTCAGTTGTGTTTGAATGCAACTCCACCCATCACATGGATGCAGATGACCACATTAGGAAAAAGAAAACCAAGAAAATCCCTCCCAAAAGCCCACACCGTTCAGTACTATGGCATCTCAGGAATCCTAAAAATTCTAATTATTTGAGTTGATGAGAAGAATTTCTGCTTATTGAACTCCAGCCGCAGCATGGTGAAGAGCTCAGAAATAAAAAACATGCCATCTGAAATGGTGAGGAAGAAGTTCTCCTCAACTAATCGAGCTACTCTCAGTTACAGCTGCCAAAGCTGACGTTTAGTGTGTAAAAATGCTACAGGTACAGAAGTCACAAGTGTTTCCTGTAGAGTGAGTGCAGTGGAACAGCAAAATAGAAAACATGCAGATCGAGTTGCAAGCGAGTCAGGAAGATGTAGAGCAGGGCAAAGCAACGTTCCTCTTCTGAGTTTGAAATAAGATGTACCAAGCTCTCTGAAGTCCAAAAGGAGTTGTTATTCTCCCGGTACTGGGACAGAAGAAAAACAACAGAAAGAGAGACCACTGCTTGTGAACTGAAGAATTTCTATCGCTCTGAAATCAGGGAGGAATTTCCTCTTGACACAGCATCCTTTAGCGAAAATGCTTCTAAGTCAGGACCAGGTAGAAGCAGGGACTCGCCGGACAGTCTCTTTGTGCACCTCTTATGATTTACTGGTGCATGACAAGTCTGTTCAATTTTCCTTGACAATAATTTAAAGTGTTCAGATAACTCAAAGAAGTTCTCCACTCGACCAAAGCAACAGCTGACTGTCCGGCACCTCCTTTGCTCAAGCTCCCCTCGGGCATCTGAAGTTTCCACCTCCTTCTGCATGGTTCAGCAGATCTTCAGTGTGGTTCACACTAGAAAGAAGCCTGAAGTGACCTCAAGTGTAATGGATAGTTTCTTTACGGGCAGGGTTTCAAAAGCCCCGCAGTAAGAATGTGTGCAGAAGAAACAATAAAAAGGATCTGAAAGACTGGGGGGTCCCAGTCTGCTCTTGCGGGGTGCCCAAGGGCTGATGCCCTGCTACTGGCTAAAGCCTGCAGCACACGCACCCAACAAGCAGTGTAAGCAGGTGCTTAAAAGGATACACAAGCCAAACAAAATAATTCAACAAGCGGCGTTCTTGAATTCAAACCCTCATAACATGTAGCTCATATTCCTAAGTCACATCATTTTCCTACCAGGGTGCGTAATTAGTGACTGGGTAAATAGGTTTGCGAGCTAGTGCCACCAAAGTGGCAATCTCACTTTCTTCCTCCTCCTTACCTCCACCTCTTCTTTTCTGCTCCTGAAACACGGGAGCTGAGACCAAAGAGCAGAAAAACTATTCGCTTTAAAAAAAAAAAAGGATCAATTTTCCCTTCCTGACCAGTCTAACAGGTCAGGCAAACGTCAGCATCAAGCAGAGGAAACAGTGGGAGATGACGCAAGGGGTGGAGAGAACATCAGAAGGTCATGTCTTTCAGCAGCAGTTATCCATCAGGTCAGGTCGCTTGTATCAAACCACCACTTTTCCAAAGTCCAAAACAGCTGCAGTTTTTAATCAGTAAAGGTCTTCTCTCTTCTACCCGTACCAAAAGGACAAGGGACAGAACTGCTTTAGAGCTGTAGAAAACAGAGGAACCATTAAACTGAGCTGGGAGCTGTGTGCGTAGCACCACATCCACAATTACGGGAAGACACAAGAATCATCACCCAGCTTCTGAGACAATTAAGAGAAAGGTCTGAATGTAGGTTAGAGATCCTGGAAGATCAAGTAATTTGCAGGTAAAGTACAAAAGAGAAAGAATCAGAGAGGGGGCCGAAAGGACTTAGAGCTCTTTCGTACAATGAAACAGCATAAGTGGATGCCAGCAAACCAAATAATATGAAGTTAGGGAATAAAATACTATTTTCACTGTTATCTCTGCCTAGAAATTCAGCACAGGAAAATACAACTACCATTTTCAAGCATGATTCTCTACAGTCTCTTATCTTCCGAGCAAGTTATTTCAGCTACCAAACAGCTGAAGCTTTTTAATATTTGTAGCATCTAGTTTTCCCTATTTAGCCAAAAATAGGTTTTAAAAAAACAACGATTCAGAGCAAGAACCTCACTTAGGTGCTCTGAAACCCCTTCTGAAGGGGGCCAGTGTGCACCACCAGCTGTTCAGAGACTTGAGGGACCTTTGGCCTCCCTGAAGGTGGGCAAGGCTCTCTCACCGCTGCATCCACGACTATTCTGTCCATGTTTCAAGAGGGAGAAGCACTGGCTGTCCCCAGAGGGAGCCAAAATGTCAGCTCCACAAGCGGCAACTACAACCACATACAATAGACTCGTTTTTACTTGGGGGGTGGAAAGCATGTGGGGAGAGCAACCCCTGCTATAAACTGTTGAAAACACGAACAGCTCTGATGACAGCAATGTGGAAGCATGCACAGCTTAAAAAGAGACCTGTGTTCCATGCAACGTTCCACGCTGTCAGCTTTTAAGGGCTATCTGGTTCAAAAGGCATTTTTTCAGTCTCTAACTGCATTTGTATTTAGAACTGAATTACTGCTGCTTTAATAACTCTCATTATGTTTTTTAATTATAAAAAGTTCCATTTAAAATTGCACAAACTACACTCAGCAACTCGCTAAACCCGGGCAGATACGACTAACCACTCCACCTGCCTGGACACATCCCTCTTCACGTGAGACTAAAGCAAGACAAATAAATGCTCCAAACTGGATATTCAAAATGGGCCTTGCAATATACCTCCTAAAACGATGAAAAAGAGGCGTTAAAAGGCTGCAAGCAGAAGAGACAGTAGGACTGAAGAAATATTGCAACTACACAGCTTGATGTTAGAAAATAGCTATAGATCTATTTTGAGCAAAGCAGCTGGCTCAAATCACTGCCTAATTCACTTAACCCATCTTGTGCATATGCTTTTTTAGCTATATATAGAATGGAAATAACTGTGCAAATGAGCAGCCATTGGTAAATGCCAGATATTGGCCTGGAAACCTCTATTTCTTTCCCGCTGTGTGTATGATGCAATACAAAAGAGAGCACCCAAACGGGATGCTCAGGTATCCAGGATGGCCTTAAAACTGAAATTCAGTCTAATTTGTTTAATTTGCTGTGCTTGTCAGCAACACGATTTTGGTCTTAGGTTCAATCTGAGGAAAATGTAAGGTTATGCTATTTGGACACAAAGACAAAGCATCAATAAATAGAACTGCAAAGCCTTTGAACACACCCCACCGTTCCAAAGAGTTTCAACCCCCCTTGCAGAGGGACTTTTGAAACAGAAGAGAAAAATTCAGCTTCTGACAGCGGGACTGAGACAGCAGACCCAGCAGAACAAAAGGTTTCTCTGGATACTCTTCTGGTCATAAACAAAAGCCCGCACCACCACCCATTCACAGCCTCAGTGAGAGAGATGATGCTCCAAAGTGTTTATCATCACGACTGGCTTCAAAATAGCCTGGGGTTAGGTGTTTCAGGAGGTGTTTACAAACAGCAGCATGAAGCGGGGGCTTCATCTGGAAACTGCAGCTGGCATCGCACTACCAGGGAAGTAACGAGGTGGTTGTGACAGGTTTGTTTAAATGCGATTTTAACTGGCATACTAATTAATTCAGCACTTAAAACCCTCTGAAGAAACTTACTGCACACCCTATATGCAGGAAGGGGAGAACCCCTTTACACAGTAACTGTACCCTCCCCAAAAGCGTTTTTCAAGCCAAGACTCCTTGGCTGGGAAACTGTCAGGAAAACATATTCAAATCATGTACGAACTAACGTCACTGCTGAACAAGGGGCAGGGGCTCGCTGAGGAGCTGGGTAGCCAGGCTGCATGCTGCACAGGCCGCCTGTAAGAAGTAAATTCCAATAAAACCCAAACTGAAATCTTGTACCCTGGCAGAGCAGAGGGTTTCTAGAAATGCAGGTAATAAAAAAGATACTGAATATCCCTTACAAGGATTCTGGGGTGGGTGAGCTTTTACAAAGACATGAAGAGTTTTAAAGCGTAGAGAGAACCATAGAATGGTTTGGGTTGGAAGGGACCTTAAAGATCATTTAGTTCCCACCCCCTGCCATGGGCAGGGACACCTGCCACTAGACCAGGTTGCTCAAAGCCCCGTCCAACCTGGCCTTGAACACTGCCAGGGAGGGGGCATCCACAACCTCTCTGGGCAACCTGGGCCAGTGTCTCACCACCCTCACAGTGAGGAACTTCTTCCTAACACCTACTCTCAATCTATCCGCTTTCCATTTGAAGCCGTTACCCCTCGTCCTATCACCACACTCCCTGATAAAGAGTCATTCCCCATCTTTCCTGTAACCCCCTTTAAGTACTGGAAGGCCATTAGAAAGTTTCCCTTATATCTATGTAATATTTTCCACAGGCTCCAAGCAGTTCCCGTGGGCACATTGATACATGCGATGCACACAGAAATAGAGTCTTTTAAAAAAACCCAAAATATACAGAATTAAAATAAACAGAAAAAAGGATGAAAAGAATCAGACAGTACAGTTTCCCACTGCTTTCCATGTACATTGATATATATAGAAGCTGTAGGTGTGCTCCAGGACAGCCTCCCAGCTTAATTGGGGCAGGCAAGTAACTCCGCAGACAACCAGATGGGCAAAGCCCAGCTAACTGCCCTGCAGCCCCTCGTCCTGCCCCCAGCAGAAGGGAGCAGGGCCATGGCCCCAGCACTCCGGGCTCACCAGCCTGGGCAGCCAGCAGCACGCACGGAGGGGCTGCACCTGCTCCCGTCTCCAACCCACAGGTACCCTCAGCATCGCATTATCCGGGGACAGGCCTTGGCCACCTTTCCGGAGACAGGTCAAACCTCACATTTGGAGCTATCCCAGTAATCTGAAGCTGTTAAAGCATTTCACAAAGTACAGAAATCCATATACTGACACTTCTGCCCATAATGGACAGACATCCAAGTGACCTTGGAATGATAACCTGGAACATTCACATGCACATTCGTCTTCCAGTCAACAAATTCTCTCTCCTACCTAGTCTATTCTGACACAGTAGTTATTTGAGAAGCTCACAAGAACACAGAATATCCCTAAAGAGGACTTCAGGAGAAGTTTAATTAAATAACCGATTATTCTTCACATTTAAAAAATAAATACATGCACATCCAGTTCCATGTGACAAGCTCCCAAGGGAAAATTTTGTAAAATAAGCATAAAGTGTTTATTTAACTCAGAGAAGCAATTAAATCATTAAGAACAGCTCCAAATAGGCATTATGCTGATTATCCCCTAATTGAATGCATTCACAGCAGTGACATACAAACTGCAACAACTATGTTACACACTAACTTTTTCCTGACCTGGGCGCACTGCACAACAAATCCACCATCACATCGGCAACGCGTTTTCAACAAAAAGCCGATTTAAGTGTGCTGGTCCGTAAACACTTGAGTTTTTCCCTACCAGCATGGAGGTATCTACGACTACCATTCCTAAGACCAATTCAAATATGCTTAAGTTTGCTTAAATACAACTAGATGAAGCTATTTATTTTACACATTTTTCATGAACACTACGTAATATTAATGGGAATCGGATTGCAATACCCATCTCCTCTATCCATCTGCCCTAACTGCAGTCACTTGTCCACTGGCAGTCTCTGACAGTGTCTCCTGAAGGGTCCTCTCCTACGCTCCTTGGTGGTTACCACGGGACAGAGCGCAGAGGTTCGTGCATGCTGCTGAGGCAGGACAGGCAGCCATTGGTAGGAAAGCTGCCACCCGAGGAGCTCCCTCAGTGAAACTCCTGTTGGCGATCTGGACCTTTAAGAAACACCTCTGAGGAGTCCCAAACCTCCTGTTTTCCTCAGCTTGCAGATAGGGCTTTAAGCTGCCCTTACCACATACGAACACAGCCTGCAAAATTGCACTGTGACCACAACCAAGTAGCTGAAATGCAGGACTTGGAGCTCTTTTTCCACTTGACGGCAGTGGCATCTCCTGCGTCCCACAGTAAACAGTAATTTTACAATTCCCTCGGCAGCAGTGGCAGAAGGCACCGCCGACGGGAACGCGCTCTGCTCCAACCGCACTGGAAGAGGAAAGCGGCTGCCAAAGCATCCAGTCGCCAAGAAAATTACAATATGATAGTCTTAATTATACTAATTGCGTTTCCTGGTATTGAGGCAGGATTAATATAGTATTTCTTATGCTAGATTTCATAAACACAATCAGCTTCAGCTTAACTCTTCGTAATTACATTTCACAGTTCTTGCAAACAATTAGCCACCAATTATGCTCATTCCATTCTGCAGATGAATGATAAACACTCCAAATATCAGAATTCTCCCTCAAGGGAGGCAAATTACTTCTAACTTAAGCAATCTCAATGAGCCCTCTGGGAAAATCCTGCAGGCACATCACCCAGCAGCACTTGCTTGCCGCCTTCTTGTCTTTGGTGTCAGCATGGAAATGGACAAGAAAAACTTAGCCAAGCGGACAGCCATGCTTGGACCAGCTTTGGTAACAGTCTCAAAGCAATGAAATAACTGTATACAAATATAAACACAAATAGATACATTTATATTGGTATATATTTACATGTATTTGTTTATACTTTCATATATAAGGGTATATACTCACACAGATGTACATACACACTCATGCACAAATACTTGTTCTAGAAATTAAAGTCTCAAGGATTTAGAAATCAATTTAGAAACTTCTATTTAGAAATTAAGTCTCAAGGCAATAGGTGCTGGGAACTGGGCTGAAAGGAGCTGATTAGTTTCTCACTCCCACCCTACTCGCCACAGCCCCGTCACCAAACTCAAAGGCTGTGGCTCACACAATTGAGAATGGCGGGCATTGTGTTTCAGTCCCCTCTCCAGGCAAAGCTCCAATACTCAAAACAATTCCGCTAGAAATGTTAAAAAATGTTATGATGAGATAATATCGTCTGCTGCGATAAAAATAGTATTTGATACTGTAAGGCTGAGGTCAGCTGCAGCGACCCTGCCAAGATGGCATTTGAAGTGACTGACCCTTAGCAGCAGCAGGCGTGACCATCAAAAGCATCTGAGTTTCTAGGAATTTTAGCCTGGATTTTTACAGATAACATAGAATAGCCATGCTTAACATACACATCATTCAAACGTGAAGTTTGGATAAATAGGACACTGATAGTTACACACAGTTACTTACTAAACTTTGCTTGGAAGCTGTATGGACAAAAAAAAAACCCAAGTATTTTGAGCTAAAATAAAATGAAGCCTCTTGCTCAGCCAGCGTTGGCAATAGTGAAGCCTTCCCATAACACAGCAACAAGAATATCCTTTGCTGACAAAGCCTTACACCAGGGTTTCTGCACAGGTTACTCAGCTTCCTTCTTCCGTACCTGCAGGGTCACGAGCCCTTCACTTGCCAGGAGAAGAAAAAATAAACCTTGCTGATGAATAACTTGCAATACTTCATGCACGCACTGAGTTAACATGTTTTTGTGCTACTAAATATTTTTTAAACCTCCTACGGAGGGGATTGACAGAGAATTAACGGCAGCCCAGAGGAGAAGGCACTGCTTTTGACATGTTGTCTACACTCAAACGTTCCACCCCAACAAGAGATGGGTTTACAAAAAACAGCAAGAAAACAAACAAAAAACCAAAAAAACTCCCAGGACCAAAACTGTTGTTAATAATATAATCAAGAGGTCAAGCAGCTGTAAGAAATAACCAAGCACAGCTTCTAAACAAAGCATTTGCAGAACCCTGCAGCTTTACGTTATAACACACAGGGGATATGTTAATAAAAATAAATTGTTCAGATTATGACACAAGACCAAATTCTGGTCTTGTGCTGAATATTGAGAAAAACAAACATATTAAAAAAGCACTCATTTCCAGGAGTAGCTTGATTTTAAGTAGTATTTGATGCTCTCTGACCCACAAAGGAGCAAAAAATTAAAATTCAGTTTTGTGGTGAGTAAATCACTGTGTAGGTTTATTTGTTTCTATTATAATTGCCTTAAATATTTTAGAACACGAATTCAGATTCTACATGCACTTTACAGCTAACTCTCACCAATCCTACCAGATGGCAGACTCCAGCCCTCGGGGCTGTCCAGAGTCACGCAGTTTCCAACAGGATCATGTGGGTGAGTGGGCTTTTCTCTTCCCTCTTCGTTTTGAAGCCTTTTTGCTTTCCTTACAAAGCTGACTCAGCAACTTGTTTCTTTTCACAACATCTGTTCTTCAAACCTATGTTCGTGATACAGGAAATGATCTATTGATGCCACAGCCACAGAACCCACCGTACTGCAGTGACTACGAGAAAACCCTGGTGCAGAAGGAACACACAAGACTCTTAAGGATATGATCACACATCCTGTATCTAAATATAGACGAGGTTAGACTTTCAGAGAGTGGAAGCTACCCAGCCCAAGAAATCGGACAACAGCAGAATCAACAGCTGATTCAGACACAGCTTCCAACAATCAGATTTCATTTTTATGGGGGGGAATAAATACAATTTAAAATTCAGCAAAGCCAACAAACGATCCAATTTACATTCTTTACCATCAAGACATTCAAAGTCAATTCATTATTATTACTTACTCAAGTTGAGAATTGTTGTAAAATTAGAAATGAGAAGCATAACAAATAATAAAAGCCCTGTAATGATTGTGACAATGTGCGTCATCCACATCTCCTATCTTAGTTTCACAATTAATTGATAGACAACCTGCCTTGCTGCTACATATGTGAACACAGAATATCTTCAGCCTCCCTCGGGAAGGGAATTTCATCTGTAGATCCCTAAGTGAAGTTCCAGGTACAAGTATTTGATAATTGATACCAAATTTCTTTCTATTTCCCCCCTTCATCCCTCAAATGGGCATCTTAAAAAAAAGTCTGCACTTAGAGTCTGCTGCTTAATGTCTGCTTTCCTGGGTTAACAGTCTGACCACGCAGAAGGAAAGGCCCACCTTAGCCTTTTTATAAACATCATAAAAATATTCGCTATACCAATTGCAGGCAGTCACAATGGAGCATATGAAGTTAATAAAAGTCATAAAACTGACAGAACCTGCTTGGTGGAGAGTAAAATATTTCTTTCCTGCAAGGAAATGGTTCTTCCTACGTTCAAATACAGAAGGTGTCTCACTGGAGGCAGAAGGAGCACTGCTATGCACAGCACGATGGGTTCCCAGCCTCAGACACTTGTGTTTGAAGAACTCATCTGCCAAATACCCCCCTTGAGTCCTTACAAGGCAGCAGAATCTGGGAAAAACCATGATCAAACAGAGATAACACCTTCTCCACTGGGAAGTCCGAACTGAAGAATAGGTTAAACATAACAAGTTTATACTGCTCCAGCTTGAGGTCCTTCCTCCAAGTGATCTGCGGGTATTAAGTCCATTCATGTGGACAGCCAGCAATACGATGCACAAGCTTTGTACATGGAGACAATGGCAGAGCTGATCTGGAGGGTTAACTGTTCCTCTCACTTGGACAACATATTCTCTTTAAGTCAAGGCTAATGCTATGTGCCACACCAGTTACTTCTGGTTTTAGCAAAAGGAACAGGAAGGCTTTCAATTACCAGAATTCACTTCACATCCTCTTAAGAGGAATGTCCCACCACGTGTGACACCAAAGGCGTGAAGGCTTCTCAGATCTGCTATCTGAGGAAAAAACTTGCACTAAAATAAATCCAGGATACCTGGACATTTGTCAGCCTTCTAGGTGTCTGTCCCTGCTTGTATTTTTTTCCTCTCTGTGAGGCTGAAAAACCGGGTAAGACTTTTCCAATGAAACTACACAAAGAGCTACTTCTGGTTGTAATGGCTCGTGCTGGCTTCAGTTTGTCGATGCTAACCTTTATCTAACACTGCAAATCACATTGCACCAGGAAGAGTTTTCATTGCATGTACAAAACAAACAGAACCAAAATAAAAGAGGATAAGGAATAAAAACCACAGGAAACCAAACATTTGCCTGCGAGGAGGAGTAATGGAATTTAATAAGGCTGATAGAGTAATTGCTCGACTCTTCTGGCCAGCAAATATACTTGCTTCAGCTTAAGAAAGCTGAATATAATTGCTTTACTAAGAACTATAGCTGCACTAATATACTTTAGAAAGACTAAAAGGTCTGACTAATGTGTTTGCAACGTCTGTAGTTCGAGTTGACTGGGTAAAGAATGCGGATCTTGGATTTTAACAGCCTGACACCATTGACTGCAAGGTCCACACGCAGAGGACCAACACCAACAACTCAAGTGCTCCTGCAGGTACCAATACGCTCACTCAGGTCCTCTGTGTTTTGGGGAGAGATCCATAGATATCGGGAGCCATTTAAAAACACTGGTATGAAACGTTGCCTTTCCAAGAGCCCTTCCAATTTACTTCAACGTACCACAATTACTGATCCTTTCAGACATACATATATATACACACACATATATATACAGACACACCAGTAAAATAAGGACAGACACAAACCCAAACAGAAGTCCTACATATTTACAAAACCAAAGAAAGTTTGAAATTACAGGCCAGACCATATGTTCTAACATTTCTCTTTAAAGTCTGTTGTCCTAATTCTAGAGATAAATGCATTTCCCAGCAGCAGATTCCTGGGCATTCCAAAAATATCCAAAAAGCTTCATTTTACCAAAGGACAAACTGTATGAACTACTCCTCTGCCTATTTACGTGTTACTCTGCTGTGAAGCGGGATTCTTCACTTACATACTTGCAAACTGGAATAGCTGGAGTCTCAGTTCATTTCTCCTCCCGCTGATGATTCAGCCGCTGCCCCTCTCTCCTCTGCCGGGAGGCCACGTCAGCAGGACGCAGTGCTGGCTGCCAGGTCACATCCCGGGCTGGCTGGAGCAGAGGCACGCCGAGAGGGAGGCAGCACAGCCCTGCTACCCCAGGGAAGAGGCTGCAGGGTCGGGAAAGACTGCAGCCATCCCTCCGAGCCCATGTGCACACAGACCGTGAGCAAGGCTCTTACAAAACACTGAGAGCTTCTACAGCTCCCAATGTCTCAGAAACATTTCCTGTTTCAGCAGTATTTCTCTCCCTTTCTCTCCTCACAGTGGGTACTGTAAAATATTCAAACTTCAGGATCTGGAAAGATTAAGCCAAATCAAAATTCAGTTATGTGTCAAGTGCCTTCTTTATTCTTTTGGTTTTTTTATCAAGCGAGTTATATTAAATACCAGCTACCAATTCACTATATTTTAATCAGAAGGGATTTTTAAAGGACTAGATATTCTACACAGCGAATCTACTAGTGCAGACACATCTTATTCAAGGTATAATTCACACACAAGAAAAAAATGCATGATTATTTTTAGCATTATCAGATTTCAAATGGAGAGGCTAAGATTACTCACACAGTAAACAAAGCATCCTATTGTTTACTTCTGGCCTCTAAACGGTTTCCTATACTTTATTGTAGCGCTAAAAGCACAACCTGTGAGATGAAAGCAGGACGGTGCTGCAAACTCACTGACAGTAACAAGGGAAAAGTCTCCGAGTCAGCATCCCTTTGCTCTCTCTTCTCTCAGAAGCTTCCAATACAAGTCTCACAAAGGTATGGAAATATGAAAATTATTTATTGCATGTAGAAGGAATAAATAACGCCCAGTCAGGACCTTAATCTTCTAAGGTGACCAAACACTAAATGGCCAAAGGGTCCCTATCTAAAATACAGACAAAGTCACCAAAAATAACAGAGGGTAAAAGGCTCCACTGCAAATTCTGATATTTTCTGGTTAAGATCAGGGTAACAACAAGAAAATAAGCAGAAGCGACTAAACTAACACAACCTGTTATGATTATATGGTTAGGCATTAAGAACTGGTGGTTTGCAGCTATGCCTTTGAAAAACTGTGGAGTGTACCATGGATAATATCCCAACAGGAGGGACATGACTGAACCCAGGTCTGGGGACAGGCCAGCGCTAGGGCTGAGCTTGTCAGCAGACCAAAGTGACCAAAGCTAGAAGATGGTGACAATGCCTCTAGAGGATGATAACGACTGCACTGATGGAAGAAACGTGTATTTTGGCCAATACAGCAAAGGTTGGTTACACTGGAATTAAAAACAAGTATGTGATTCTCCCAGATTCCAGCCCTCCACAACAGTTTTGTTCTGGAGGACGCTTGTGCAGATAATCCCTCATTTGTCCATTACTAGAGAGGAACTTCAATACACCAAAAGCTGAAACACATTGATATACCAGGGAGGCCAACGGGTACTGGAAGCCTGACTTTTGTATCAAATATTAAATCTCAACATCAAGTACCATGAATGAAGTAGGACACTGTAAATGAACAGGGAGAATTATTTTTTAGGGCCCTTACTGTAAAAGAAAAAGAAATTGAGTCAGAATTTAACAAAATGTAAACAAAAGCTATTTAATGCCAAAACAAGAGCTGTATTTTAAAGCACCACCACACACAGACTCTTTTGCTCCAAACCCTAGTGACCAAAACAACATTTCCTGTGGAAGTTTTCCATGCCGTGTAACCAGTCTGCGCACCAGCACGTAGGTGGAAAGAGCCGAAACACTTTGGAGAAGCAAGCGGAAACAAAATCAGAGCTCACCCTGCACTTCACCTCTTCCTTCCCGTGCCAAGGCATGTCCACCCCGTCTCAGTCCCGGGCACCCTGACAGAGGCATCCCCGGGGCCCTTCCTGCGTGCCAGGAGAGCGCCTGGCATCCCGCAGACACCCAGCTAGCGCCAGACAGAGGACACACGTGCTGAAGAGGATGCTGGTTCTTCCTGCTCTGCAGAACTTTGCTCTGATCACTGCAATGCTTTGCAGCGTAGTTTGAAAACAGCCATAGATTAATTTCTGTAAATGTAACTGAGGACCATATCCTGAGAATTCAGCGGGTAATTATGGAAAGAAAGCAGATGCTACGGGCCACCCCTGTGCTGCTGCTCCAGCCTGGACCCCGCTGCCCCCAGCTCTCACCAGTGCACAGGCAGTGGCTGCCCTGAAGTGCCCAATGCATCTTCCCCCCTCAGATTTCACAAGCTGCCCTTTGATTAAAGCGCATTCCCAGCCTTCTGGAAACCTCTCCAAAGCTGCGTCATTTCAGGTGCTGCTACTCCTTCCCCTCAGACTGACAAGAAGCCAGGGACATGGATGAGCAACCCCTCGGCTGCCTCTGCACCCACAGGGCGATGGAGACATTCTCAGCAGCTGATGCAACAAGTACACTTCCAGCAGTATAAAAATAACCAGCTACCTGAACCTGTAGATTTTTATTCCATCTCCTTAGGCTTCTTTCATCCCCAATCTTTGATCTAACATCCACCAGGTCCCTCATGTGTGCCCTTCACCCCTCTCATCTCGGTGCCTTCATCCCCACCCAGCCACACATCACAGTTATCCCTCATTTGCTTACATGACATCCCACCTATTTTCAACCCTTCCCTCCTAGAAAGTCACTTCCTCATTTCCAGTCTCATGCTAAAGGGCGGGGGGGGGGAAATACAGACTTTTTTTGGTTTGCTTAGACAAGACTGAACAGCCTTATTCCACTGAAACACCCGCTTTTTCTACAAAGACCTACAGCTATTCAGCCTTTAATATTATCCATTCCTTCGCATTACCACACCAAACCACACCCGCCCACCAAATTAAAGGAATAATAATTCCAGGAAATCTTTCATTTGAGAAACCACTGCTAGATTTTTAGCATACTTCTGGCCTTTCTCCCAAGTTACTCGCTTTTAGAGCCATGGAAAAAGCAGCACTGAAATTTAATTCTTGCATTCTTTATTTTACAAGATAAGACCAAGCAAGGAAGGGCCCTGCAGTGCTTCAAGTTCAGCGTCAACAGCAAAATATTTGAAAGGATCACTTGAAACAAATGCAAGTATTAATAAACCATGTATGTTTGTATCCTGTTTTCATTTCAACATGTAACCACCCAAAGGCAAGTTAGGTCCTTGACTACTACACAGATATTCAGGCTTAAATGTAGCTACAACCCCTCCGTGCCATTGCACATCTGTAACTTGTCCTTGAAAAAGCGACAGAACAAAAGCCCATTTAAGGCAGAGCCTTGATCCCCTGCGCAATGCTAGAATTAAAGCACAATTTCTTTTCGTTAGCATATTTGTTTGCTTTGCTTGCAAATTTTGTGCTTTGCTATTCCAAACCGAGTGCTGTGATACTGAACAAAGATGAGAGAAGTTTCGAGAGGGTATTTTCAACAGCATGGGCTAAGACAGAATATACTAGGAATGGCAATTTTGATCACTCCAGGTGCTTTTCTGCTACCTGTCCTTTCTTCTGCCTTTGTTACAGGCTTTTCACATAACATACAGAAAAATACAGAACAGAAAACTCAGATTGCTTGTGGGTGTCATTTAGGTGTCTAGCAAACAACGTACAATTAGTACAGTTACAATAATTGAGCAATTCTGTGTGATCAATGGATAGAAGCGTTCTGCAGTCTGCAAGCTCTCTGCATATGTATTTTCAGCATCTGGGTGAAAAGCAAGTTCAAGTGGCACCAGAATCATCATTTTGCCCATGTTATTCATACCACAGGGCACATGACAGCTTGGCATTACTGCCTTCCAGGATGAATGGATTCTTGGGTACACCTCCACTGCCCCAAACCAGGCACAAATGGCTGTATTTTTAAGGAATTTAGCATATGACACAATTCTCATGCAGCAACAGAAGTTCCTATCAAAGACCTTAAGATTCTGGCTAAAAACATCAGCCTTCAGTCATTCCCTAGGCAAAGGCAAATTTCCTGAGCACATCAGATTCACACAGAATCTATTTATTCTAAAATCCAGAAAGCAGAATAGCTATTTTTCAAGTACAGGGGGGCTGCTCCGGTTCCATTCTGCAGCTGGTCAGATCCACACTATCCCCCTCTTCCATTTTTCATTTGGTGTGGTTACTCCAAAGCACTGGCTAGAAGCAATCTTTCATATAAAGGGAATACAAGGTCTGCAGTTAGAGCCGAGCAAAGAAATGGGTGAGGATATGCCTTGTCCTTTCCTTGCAGAGCTAACAAGGGTCAAGTCCTGAGTTTGTGAAAAATTAAGTGGAAAAATGCAAAAAGGAAATGAAGTATTTAAAATATTGACATATTTATGAAGTATTTATTATCTGTCAAAAGCATGCAAAGAGAGCAGCGTTTGAAATACCGACGATACAGCACATGTACACATTTCATCCCTCACAAATACTGAGTTACGGTTCTAAATCAGTCTCACTTTAACCACCCACAGAGGTACAGCTTTGCAGTTAGAGCCCAAAACCCAGCCAGGGTGGTTGGCAGCACAGCACAAGCAGGGCTTTCCTTCCCTGCTCCCCAGGGATACCAGGACTTTTGCAGGAAGGATACCAGTACTTTGTCACTAATTCACATATGGCTTAAGAGGAACAAAAATTGCTCATCTAATCACACACAAATAAAGGATGTGCTTTAATGTCTCCACTTTTAACTCAGGCCAGGTGGGCAGCCTCAGTGCTCAGCAAGCACTGAAGGGTTTCACAGCTGAGGCGGGCAGGCGAGCATGCCTCCTGCTTGCACAGGCGGCATCACATCCCACTCTTCTACCTGACTCAGCTTATAGCAACTATTAAAAAAAGATTATCCTCAATTCATCCCCAACATCCCCTTTCTTCATTCCTTTATGTGGTTGTAATAAAAGCTATAAAAGTCACACACCACAGCATCTCTTTTATTAGGTGCGACAGAGAAGGCAAACCCTTAGAAAGTCAGACGATAACACAAGTCCTGGTGAGAGCACCTGGAACTGCTCAGATGCTTCCCTAAATAACCTGACTATGCCATACAGTCCTAGACTCCAGGGATGGAGTTCTCCAAAACACCAGATTTATCAATCTCTTTAAGTCCATCCTCTCAAGGAAACCACAGGCCCTGACCAGCTAAACTTCTCCTAGCCACCATCGTTTGCGTGAGCTGCTTAATGCAGCCCCTCACTGTGATCTATGGGGTTTATAAATCAGTGTCTTGAACAAGACACCTCTGGCTACATGCAAAGAGAAAACAGGAACAAAGAGAGCACTTGCTGTTACACATCGCACATTTAATTAAAAAACCACATTTATTCCACTTTTACAGTATTTTAGGGGGGTATTTGGGGGTATTTTTATTTTTAAAGTTTTCACGGATTGCCTTACTGGTGAAACTGGAAAAAGCTTTTGTATTTAGGATTTCTCTACTATTCCAAAACATTGGAGACCTTCAAACGTGCATGTATTCTTTCTGGGTTTAAACAGCGATTACTCAATTAGCAGCTAATTATACTGCAGCGTGTTTAAAGCAGAAGATATTCCACAGAGGTTTTCTTCAAAGGAGTGTATGTCTTCCAATCTTGAGAAGGCAAACGAAGATTGATTACGTCGTCTTTTTCTCTGCTATTTTCATGTGAGCTCTAACACACACTACTCGCACCCATCCCCAGATACACCATAGCCATGGAGCCAGAGGGAGTGTGAAGTTTTCTGCCCTTGCAGAATAGATACATACCAAAGCAAAGAGCAGCTTTCGTATAACCTGAAGAATTTGGTGTAACCAAGTCATGACATCAAGTTTTTAATAACAGCGTTCAGTCCCCAAACTCAGGAGAATCACATAGTTTATAGTAAAGTGGTCCTTTGCACCGTGAATACATGCAAACCCTATTGCCAAGCACGTCTTATGTCGTAACAGTGACTACGTGGCACTGAGGAAAAAGTGAGTATCATCCGTCCAGTGAGGAGCTACCAGCTCAGACACATGCACTGCCCAAAAAGAGACAGAGAACTAAAATTATTGCACAGCTTGCTAATCATAGTGCAATGTGGGAGCAAAGGAAAGAGCATCATTATTGTCTGAGTGCTGCCCCGCATATAGGGAATACATTAACCTTTAAACACACTAAATACTCTATCACAGGAAAAAAAAAAAACATTCTAAGTTTTGTGGAGGAAAGGGACGTGTAATTTCCAAAAACATCGCACACAAAATAAGCCTTTTACAAGAACCGCAGAGCACAGGAAAAACAGAACTGTCACGAATCCTAATCTTCACGTATTGGCTGGCTGCTTACAGTTTCTTCCACAATAGACTCCTAGGAACACGATCTAAATTCCACAATTCCACTGTGACCACGGCTTTACCAAAAGAAAAAGCACCAGCAATAGAGTCAGGTGCTATTCCATTGTTTGAAGCATAGACTTATTTCAGGAATATAAATAATCCACAATAAAGTAGGTGTTGAAGCTGTAGCATGACAAGAACATCAGAATTTTCGGACCAATCTTAGAGAGTATACCAATAAACGTATGTGCTTTGGCAGTCAGTGCTGCAGCTCTACCAAAAAAAGGAGACAATCTTATGCCACAAATTCTAAATTAATTTTATGAAAGACGGCTGACAAGTACCAAATGGGCCACATTAGCACAAACATGTTAAATTACTGGGAATACAGAACCAGGAGGTTTCAAGTTGCTTTCATTTAAATACACTGTCTGGAGAACACTTTGAGCATGAAGAAGAATTATAAATAAACGGTATCATAGTTACATTTGTAATGGAATTTTTAAACATAAAGCACCCATTTCAAATAAAAGGAGTAGCCACCTTTACTCCTCCGTTAATTGCCACATGGACCAATTTCTTACCACATATCATGTGGGCTATAAATCCTAACACGCAGTTTTATATTGCTGCTGTTATTGCTCATCAAGACTGAATAATCCCGGGTGGTGTCCAGGGAAGCTTCTGCAACAGCTATCCCAAGCAACTATTAATTCCTCATTTCCATGGGGACGAAATTTCAAGCACCAACCACCAACTTCTCTGCTGTTTAAATGCAGGGCCACAGGAAAAATGCAGAGACAGAAACATGGGAAATGTCAAGTATTTCAAAGGACAAACTCTTCCCTGTGGGAGCAGGGCACTACCGGAACAGTTTGCCCAGGAAGCAACCTCCATCCTCAGAGAGCTTCACAACTCAGGAGGTGGTGGACAACCCAATGCACTTCTGACACTAGCAGTGCTTTCAGCAGAAGGTTGGGTAAGGTGACCTCCATGGGTCCCTTCTAATCCAAATTTTAATAAAAAGCAGAGTTATCCCTGAGCAGTATGATTTTACTATTTGACGCAGTTTAAGAAAGTCTTTCTTGTGTAGATTTAAAATTCACAGTCAAAACACAGGCACAATTCACTAGCTAGACAATTCTTATTAAACTGACTCACACTCCCCCCAAACCTTACAATTATTTTTTAGGAAAGGCTTTTGAATGAATTGCCCTGAGATTGCTGCTTAATGCTGTCAGATCTGGAAAGGACGGGGGAGGCAACACCACCTACCTCCCTTCTCAAAACAACATGATAATGGCATAAGCTCAAAAATCATCACAGAAAACAGTATTAGCAGTAGAGCTATGCAAGGTCTATTTCATTTAAATTTTGGTTTCACCTTCCTGTATTTACTGTAGGCAGGGTTACACCTAGGGAAAGAGCTGCTTCGCTTCAAAGCTGGATTTGCCTCTAGCTAGAAACCGTCTTCACAGTACAACCTGAAAGGTCTTTTGTTGCTTCTCCCTTCAGACCTGTTAGAAGATTTTGTGTGGGCTCTCTCTTATAAAAAACACAAGCATTATTTATCATATTTGCACAATTTCACCGAGAGGTAGAACAGCAGTCAGAGGACTGATTACGTGCTTTCATTCAATACTTCATAATTAACCAGCTCTGCTTCTAAAGAACCAATTTAAAATTTTCCTCAAATCCAGTCTGACTTGTCCAAGCACTCTGCAGTGCCTGCACTTCTCTGTTCATTTTCTAGCCTTCCGATGCCTGTATGAAAAATAAGAGTTTTTCCATAGATATCCACTTAATTTGAT
This sequence comes from Bucorvus abyssinicus, assembly GCA_009769605.1. Lineage (NCBI taxonomy): Eukaryota > Metazoa > Chordata > Aves > Bucerotiformes > Bucorvidae > Bucorvus > Bucorvus abyssinicus. Next base: position 5,460,532 of record CM020035.1, on the reverse strand, counting down.
ACTAGTTGTCAAATCTCTCGTTTGTATTTACTATTTGGTTATAAGGAAATATGCACCTCCATAAAATAAAAATGCTGATAAATGACTAAACAGAGAGAAAAATCTCCTGGACTTGCAACAATTTCATGACACATTTGGAGATATTAAAGTCCTATAACATGTGCAGCAGCCACGTCTGCATCTTCTCACTCTCAAGCGCTTCACTCTATTTTCAGAGTTGCCTGGCAGGTATTTGCAGAGAAAGAGTATTCCATAATTCACGTAATGCTCATCCGAACATCCGCGTATCCTCTTACCTTGGATGCACTGCAGGGTTCCATCCTCAGCCCTTATTGTAAAGGTTTCACCTGGATTAACTTGAACCAAAAAGACCTGCTGAAAGAAAAAAAAAAAACAAACAATTTGTTTCACTGTGATCTTCAGAACATTGAGTTTCCCAAAGCCAACAACTGTTATTATCTGTACTCTGGAATAGGTATGAGGGACAGGGCGGGAACAGACTGGTATCCTACATCTCTGGGTACCAGCAAGGTCCAAGAGCCAGGAGAGGTTTAAAGCTGACCTATTCATCTACATCTTAAGAGCTGAAATAAAGATGTAACTCGGTTGTGTGCAGGTGAGAATTATGGCTTTGGGTTCCACCACCAAACTCTCAGGTGTGTTTAACTTGGCCAAATGCTGATAGCTAAGGACATAAATCTTTAGACCACTGGCAAAGGAAAGCAGAGAACAAACCCCAGCAGCACAAAGCCACACCAGGATTTCAAGTTCACAGGGATAAAAGTTTTTTACAGTGTAAGGGGAGTTGATCCATTACATCTTTAAAAATTTATCCTTCTAGTCCTACACATAACAGACCTCATTTAAACAAAATCCATAGACACACACACAGTTCAATAGTTGCATTCAGAACCAGTAATAAATATTTAAATAATCAAAATATCACCCCAGTTCTCCCATCGCTGAATTCTCCAGGTGATGGGAATGCTACAAAGACCACAAAGCACCAAAACTCATCCCAGTTTCCCAGTTCAGTGTACAGTTCATCTTTACTAATAATTTTCAGGTGACTAAAGTGATGGTTTTAAAACTCATGATTTAGGTGTATTTCTTTAATGGAGAGTTTCACTGGGATCTACTGATCATTTATTCCATGCTCTTGCTGCCTGTGAAACTTTTACTCAAATACTTAAAACACACTTCTGTTAACTTCACACTGCTAGAAATTCAATCAAAATCTGGATTAATCTTAGTATAAACTGAAAATTTCTATTTAATTCTTTGTGAAAACTCTCTTTAAATTTAGGTCTGGTCTCTATATTCTGGGACACCTGCAGGCAGAATTTAATCATTCAATCTGGAAAGACAGAATTTGAATTAATGTTGCGTTTCTGAATTCCTTAAGCTAAATGCATAAGATAATTATTACCTAGATGACCTTTTGAATTACAGTAACTGTACAGAAACCCATTATTCCAGCAACATTTTTAAAGCACAAGCTGGAAATCAGTAAAAATGACACATGAAAGCCATTATTTTGTCTGCAACAATAATTTCTCGGGGAGCGCAGATCAGGGTGGATCTGATCCAGCAAACAGAGCACAGTAAATGGTTCAGAAAAGAGGCACAAAGCCATTTCATCCCTAATCTCTGAACAATCAACATTTAAGTGACTGCATTTAAGTGCTCTTTTGCTATGAATAAGCATGGATTATCCACAACAGGATACGGGCATCAGCTCAAAAGAAACTCAGAGCAAAGCAGTGCCATTCAGCTTCAAAACCACCACCACCAAACCAGAAACCTCAACACAGAGAGGCAGAGAATCATAAAAATATTTCATTAGCTCATTTGCACTATATCTCTAAACCAACAGCTCTAAGGCTGGTTATTTATTAACACGCTTGATTAACATCCACCAGATGCCCTAGCACACCATCGCACCTTCGGAAGAACTTGGTCCAACTCCTCAAAATATGCAGCCTAACTAGACTGATGTCTCAGATATGAAAAGCTCAACCTTCTCCCTAAAGCGGGGAGCTGAGTTTAACGGCAGATTTAAGCCTGATTGTGAGGCATTGCTCTTACTACATGCGGCATGTGTCTACCCCAGAGTTATCAGAAGGGCACGATTTAAAAATTCCTTTTCAAGGAGTCATGGCAAAAGGTCCATGATACCCAGCTATCTGCACTCGCACATCTGCAGTTGTGCTTTGAAAATAATTCCTTGGGTTTCCACATTTAAAAAGATTGTATCCCCAATAACAGCTGTTGCTTACAATGGTCAAAATGAAGTAGCATCTTCCTTGCCTCATTACGCAAGTCGCGACTAACGAGCTGCAGAGTTGAGGTCAAACCATTAAGGTCAGTGCACGACCAGTATCTCATACTTGACATCTTCCAGCCAACATCCCTGATTTGTCCCAATTGCCTGGGACAAACAGTATCAAGGCACACTGTGATTTCTTTTGTTTATACAAAGTATGTCAAACTAATTCAAATATTTTTTCCCATATGTCCTCCTAAAACACAAAACCATTTCCTGCAGCCTGGAATGCAGCTTTTCTCTTTCTACACACGAGATCTTCACAAGAACACCTTTTTTCTAAAGTTTTTAATTAAAAATCTTGGGAAAACAATAAAAGAGTCTAAAGATAATGTCTTTGCTTTAATGAAAACAAACACAGATGATTTTTAATCACCCTATGTCTCTTCCAATAGTCATCATCCCAAGTATGCATGTCTGAGATGGCAAGAAGAGGAGAAACAACTTCAGCAGTCCCTTTGAGCTCATGCTGCTGCCTAGCAGCATCACAACAGTGCGGTCCGATGTCCGAGGACTCTTCAGCCCAGTGTCAGACCTTCAGCCTCCACATCCAAAGAGCTGGAGGTTGTGACAGGTGCAGGCAGGGTGTCAGCAGCACAATCCCAAAGGCTTTTTCTTTTCCCTAAAAAGTACTCAGATGTTTCGTTTAGCAGTTTAGACCACTGCTGAAGCCCAGCCTTGCCTGCTGCATCCTCAGAGAAAACTTGCTATCTCCATAAGACACTATTTTTTGCATCTATTTTGCATTTAAGAATGTTATTAGATTTTATTTACAGTACTGTTTAAGACAGATTAATGTTACTAAGTTGCATAGTTACTATAAATATTTATCATCACACACACACACCCAATTTGGCAATAATTGCTCTATGGCCAGACTAAGTTTTCATGACGAGCCAAACGCACGTCACTCGTGTCCCTCTCGTGCCTGCTATCTGACTCTCGTGCCTACGGGGAGCAGGGGAAGAGACTAACGGACCTGCCAGCAAAGCCTAGCACCGGCTTAAAGCTCAGGTTGAGGAATACAAAACTATACTTTGTGGGTAAACATACAAAATCAGAAAACGCTGCCTGCTATGGCCCAAGGGCATAAGCTGTCCTCTGTTTTGTATAGTATTGGTTTACCTGTAGGCACACGGAAGAAAATTCACATTCGGAACAGGCCATTGCCTCCAAACCTGTTCTGCTGCTGCTCACCCGTGAGCACGGGCACAGCAGCGAGCAGGAAGACAGTCACCCGCATCCAGGTGATGCAATATAACCCAATGCTTGCTTTAAAATATTCCCACTTCGTGAGAAGCTTTTCCTTGCTCAGGTCAAACAGCCACTTGCTTCGGCTTACTAAAACCCTGCCTGAAGTGTTTTCCAATGCAGCGAATTTTCCCCTCCCTGTTGAGATATACCGTGCTTCAAACAGTTGGGGGTCAAGGCACAAACCACCACCAAAATCCTCAACTCCAGAATAATCCCTTGTGTCCATTTTCTCCTTACTTTAAAAGACTGTGCCCCAAATCCTGATGAATTTCCAGCTCCGTCCCACGGGAAGAACCAGAGAGTTCACACCATTTTGCATGCAATATTCTCCTCAGAAATGCATTCCTCCTCAGCCATGTGGGAGCAGGTAGGATAGACACTTTCAACCTCTTAAGTAAGAGATAATGAGGGAATGTTACCTCTTTAACAATAAAGCAGAGGCTTTTAAAAATTAACACGTTGATAATAGCGTTCTGGGCTTAACTATCCTTTTTTCCACAGGACAGAAAATAGAGGCATGAAGCGATTCCATCAGTTTACGACGGATGCTAACAAGCGATGAAAGTCCACCAGTGACAGATCCTGAACCCCCTAATTTATCACAAGTCAAACAGACTCCCAAACAAGCAGTGCAAAAAGCCTAAAAATAATAAAATGACTACATCTGCATAACAAATTCCTCTGATAAACAAGAAATTTTAAAATTCATGAAGTTTTAGCAAACTACGTGCTTCACTGCGTTCACAAGCATATCTGTGAGAGCAGTCTCAGTGTTTGCCCACCACACCCTTCAGCTGAAACACCTTCAGAAAATTTCATTCTAGAGACTGCCCACGGGCTAATCCATCGGTTCCCGTCTAAATGCCTTCTCTAAGACTATGGAATCTGCTTTAAAAGACGGTATATTTAAAGAGAAGGAAACTTGAGCCTTTATCCAATAGCCCTTTTTCATGGACTGATGCTTCTCAACTCATCTTAGACGAACCTATTTGTTTCCTTGACACAAGCCTCCATAAGAAACTGTCTCTTGCATCTCCAAGAACATTTCTGCAAGTATATATAAAAAAATTTCAAGAAAGTATGAAGCAACTCTCAATTTTGGCACAAAGTTCATTCCCTCAGCTCAGCTGCTGCTGTTCAGGTACAGTACAAAACCCAGCTAAACGCTTTCGAGCTCCTGAAAGCTGCTCGGACTTCTCGCTACAGGAAGGTACCAAACCTTGCTCCTCAATCAATGTACTCTCATCTCCCTTATTCCAAGTGTGTGACCTAAAAGACAATAATAAGCACACAGAGCACTACGAACAGTGCCTGGGCTCGAGCCACAGAGTGAAAGAACAGGGTTGGTAAACACACCTCTACAAAGAGCGGGCAAGCAGAAAACGTGCTGCTCCACTGCAGGTGTAGCGAGTGAACCGAGGTGAAGTAAAACCTCCCAAACTAAACTGCCCCAGCACTCTGTACAGATGGGCTACGGCACAGCAAGCTGCCCCTCCACTTCATACTCCAAGCTTTTAAGAGCTTGCAGTGGAGAGCCTACAGGAAACCATCGAAACTCTTGGACCAAAAGGTTAATTATGCCTCCTTGAATCCCCACAGGAGTTACAAGTGGATTAGAAACAGAAACAGAGTAAGCAGCAGCTCTGGAAGGGCCATGAAAGCATTAAATACAGTCAGCAGTAGTGGAAATTAAGTGTGGGAAAGTGAAGAAAAAAAACAACTGAAAAAGCCAGTGCTAGAAATGCCTTTTGGGTAGTCTAGAGAAGAGGGATTACTGTCGAGCAGGCAGAGGCATTCTGAGTGCTGCCCTGTACAGCCCTGCAGCACTCATCCCCAGGAAGAATAAAACAACTGAGTGTTCCTATGGAACTGCCTTACACCGCAGGACTGGTTACCGGCAGAACTGCTTTTTGCATGGCTCTCCATCTGGCTGCTGGTAAAGCAAAGGTGTTTTACCAGTTCCAGGCTGCTCTTTCCTACATATGTAAGAACTGGTCTTTTGAGAAAAGCCTTTTCTGTGAAGATCAGTGTTTCCAGGTACATGTTGTATCACAGCTGTACCACACATACCCAGGAACACCTAAGAGTGAGCAACAGCAAGCGCACCCAGAGCATCTCAGCAGCAGCAAGTCTGTCAGCTCCAGGGCACGAGGCGCTGATCTGTGCACTGGCCCCGCCGCAGCCTGCAGAACTCTCCACGCCTCGTCTCCTACCGGCTGAGCTGTGATGCCTTCTTACCACCAGCTTCTAACAGAATTACACCCTGAAAAAGCACATGTCCTTATAAAACTAACACCTATTTGTGGAGTAATACAAACCACCTTTAAGGAAGTCATTCTCATGTGAATCAATTCTGAAGGCAAATCTCTTACATCAAACACATAATATTTGCTTCTACATCACATAACAAGTCATATTAAGAGCAATTAACGTGGTCCATTTGCTGCTACTATATGAAAAGAGCAAACAAAGCATTTATTCCATCTTAAAACTGTACTTTTAAAAAGTGACGACATCAACTAAAGCTTCAGGAATAGGATGAAAACGATGAAGCATAAAGGCAGCTCAGCTTTGTGACATATGAGGGCACGTCCAGACGAGAGGGCAAAACAAGTCTCTCAGAAACCTGGTATTCCAGCTGAGGCTACTTAAAGAGATAAGGTGATAAGGTCTACAAGCATCACCTAACAAACATCTGTGCAGAAACTGTTCTGCTGAGTCACAGTTGCACAGCACAAGCAGGAAGTACTGCACTTCCCATATGGCAGCAATTCTTCTGACTCCAAAACGTTAGCTGAGAAGCCAGTTTAAAGGCAGTGGAGGCATCCGCCCAGCAAGGCTGCTGAATCATCGCCCACGGGGAAATTCAAAGATTGACTTCGAGCCCCGTATCAGAGAAGGGCTCAGAAGGCTTCAATTAGTCTTTCTGTAATAAAAGACCATCCCCTGGACAGCCTGACTTGAGAAATGGTTTCCAGGAAGCAGAAAAGGGGATATTTAAAGAATAACCACTAAGACTGCTCATTCACTTAAGCACATTAATATTGGACTTGGTAAATAGGGCCATTAAGAGCTTGCTTTTCCATTTTTTCAAGTTGAAGCACACTATGCATAAATTACTTTAAAAAAAAAATCACAGCAATGAAAACCTGTATCATACTGAGAACCCTGATAAGCAAACAGATTTAGAAGCTTACAAGGAAAGCGGAAATTACTCTTCCTCTCAAGGTTGGTGTAGCTCAAAATACAGCTTGGAGGGAAGAACAAAAGATCAAAGGAAGAATTAACAGAATGATATTTTGCATTGATTCATGAAGGACAACATATGTACACCTTGGTTAAAAGAGGGAATCAAACTGAGTAACACAGAAAAATTGCTATAGTAGATGTTTTACAAAGAGAACCAACCCAAGGTGACAGGTTTGGAAATCTACCATCCGCTTGAACCTCCAGGCTGTATCCTGACATGACATCATCACTGTGGTCTTGTAATCATTCTACCTACCTCTGATCAAGCTTATTGGAGAGCATCTCCTACAAAAATATGGAGGCAACTATAAACTTGCCTTCCTTCAAAAGCCCACCCAAAATTCCGTTCTGCCCCTCTCATGCTTACAGTGAAGCACAGTACACTTAGCAAGGACAATGACTCTCATCTTCAATACACCATTTCTTTCCTTCATGTCTTTTATTTTTTTTTTTTTTTTTTTTTTTTTTTTTTTTTTTTACAATTTCAGTATCTTTAAGTTCTTAATCTCACCACAGATACTAACAAAATGTCTGGACAACAGCTAGTACAAATCTCTAACTTTCTGCAAAGCCCCCAGATAAGTAGCATTTATAGCTGTTATTTCAAACCCATTGTTTTAACTTCAATGAACACACAGGCAAATAATCACATCAAATTCAACGGTACGCTTAAAGCATTGCTTTTAACGTCTTTCCGGTGTAAAGGCAGATCTTTCTCATCTTCAAAATTCCTTGGTGGCTCAGAAATTCTTTATTTAAACCCGCCATTTTCTGCAAAGTTCACTGACCTGCTGTGACCCATCGCCATTCACAATGTGAGGCATCATGGCTACCTCCCCGTTCAGCAACGGCGGCAGCTCCAGCGGAATTTGGTCGGTCATCATCATTGTGACGTACATTCATGGAGAATTTTCCTCAACGGGCTTCCTGCAAGAGAAGCATCAATTAAAGACCCTGGAAAACCCATCTGTACTTTAGAAGGTCACCAGCATCCACAAGGATTTTGCCATTGAGGTCGCATCCTAAGCAGGACACCTGCTTTTGTAATGGGCTGCGTATGAGAACTTGAGGCACTGAACAGAGGTTTTAACTGTTAGATCAAGAGCATGGAAAGCCAAGTTTCCACACAAGACTTCCAAAAACCAGCTAGCCAGATTTCCACTCTTTCCCACCATGGTAATCCCCAGCTCTCATCACACCACTGAAACAGAGAAGTTCCAAGACACTTTGAGGGAGATGTGCTCTATTTCTGAAAATCAGCATCCTGCCTGCTACCACAGCTCTTGGAACATCAACCATACATCAATTTCACTCGATAGCCACAGTTCAAAGCCAAACACCTTTAGTTTCTTTCTAGAGTCCTGTAAGAGTGTTAACTGCCACCTATAACACAAAGGGCAGGCGCCTGACTTCCACTTAATCATGATCCAAAGGATTAAGGTTTCTGCAGGACCAGGAGGGTCAGCACATCTCCTCGCTTTGAACATCTTGTGCTGTACAGAGGTCAACAAAAAATTATCTCCCTTAAGGATTTGTGAAGAATCACATATTGTTTCCAGGGCACCCTCCCCTTTTGATGAGCTACTTCATGCGATATGTAAGTATCACTAAAACCACGTGGAGATTGCTTTGTAAAACCAGGTCTTAATTCAGCATCAAGGGTACCATCATACTGTTCTATGGGGCAATAATCCAGAACTTTAATTCATTAAACAAGTAACTATCGGTTCAGTTGTTAATTGTTTAAGTTGAAATACACCCTCTTCATTTTCATCAACCTCTTCCATCGCAATCCCATCACCTGCAGAGGGACTTGATGATCAGAAACAGCCTGACCAGGAGCTGGTTCTCCAGCTCCTGAACAGGACCACTGTTAGAGATTTAAAAGTGATGGTTGTGCCCACATGGACCAAATCACATCTATCATTCAATTCTTATCACCCAGGCCCCCTACACATCTAAGCAGTACGGGAAGACTAAAAGTGTGGGGTTTTTTTCAGATGTGCAAACTTAGATATGTATCTATGGCTGAAATTTCCAGCCATACATCTCAAGACAGTGTTTTAATTTAACTCAGTACCAAATGTAGCACAACTCACAGCTCTTTCCAATGTTCTTATCCACGTGAAAACATCTTTCTTCTAATCATCACTTCACTGAGATATAAACAGAGGCAATCTGTTTTCATCCACCTTTAAATGAAATCCCTCCTTTTACTTGAATCTTAACTAGAGGACAGAAGTTCTCAAGAAGCTTGAGAGACAGTTGTCAAGAGGCTGGTACATCCACAGGCGAGTTTCAAGCCCCATCCCCTGCCTGCATCAACTGCTTTGTCCCAGAGTCCGGTAGTTTTTCAGCCTTACTGTCACCACTAGCCTGAATAATCTGCCCTGCAATGCATGGCATAAGCACTCCTGTAGCCCACAGGACCAAGCTCTCTGATCTAGCACATCTATTGGTGACCAAAGCCTCCCTGGCTCAGTCAGTCAAAGCTCTGACCCAACCGTGAGCTACAGCAATCTGTCCGACAGCCCAACATATTTTTATCTGCTCAACATATTTTCTCCCTGAAATTTTGCAATATTTGGAACTTCTTCCTAAACCTTTTGCTTCTCATTACTTCAGGACTGAGAAAGATTCAAGTCCACAACCAGTATTAATAAGTGTTGGGTTTGGGGAGTGGAGGGGAAGTAGCAGGGTAGTATCATTTGGGTTTTAGTTTGTTTAAAATTATGAGGAAGAAGAGAACAGGTGAGGTTTTGAACCATTTCTTGAATGCTTGGGATTAAAAAAAGGACTGACAAAGCCTAATAAGTACTAACCATCTTCTGATGTTCTATGTCACCAGAAATGGACTGATTTAGTCAGTAGTCAGTTATACCTGGAACAACGTTGGTTATACATGTAGTTATGTATCCATGTTTTGTTTGTGTATACATATATATTCATAAGTAAAGATTATTTTTGAAGACTGTCATGTACGTAGGAACTATTTTAAACCCATGTAAAACAATACCATCCCTCCCTCAAATAAATGACACCTTCATCTGGTCCGAATCTGAAAGCCCCGGTTTTAATGGAGTTTAAGCATCATGCCGATGCTATTTTCTTAAGCAAAAAAGCCAGACTGTAGCTTCAAGCTACATATTTTCCTAGTAATATTTCCATTCCAGGCACAACAACCAAAATGTTGACATTTATTTGCTACATGTCATTATTTAAAGTTTTACAGCTGCATTCCTTTTGCTTTATTAATGGTTTGTCACTACAGCCGTGTCTACACTTGCCTCACTTTAAAGAGAAATAAAAAAGAAAAAGAAATAAAAAAGGGCTTCCTTTATTTGTCAGGTCTGGTATGACCCTGCCAGAGGTAACACCAGCAACAGCACCGGCTGCAGGGCACAGCTGGCCACAGGCATTTTGGGTTTTAGCAGTATTTCTGTGCTCCGTGCAGAGTTAGATGAGCTGGAGTGAGACTGGCAAGCTTCGCACCAAAGCCAAAACCTTTGGAAAAGGCTTCATGCACTTTTTTAGCATATTTGCTCATCCATCCTACTTAGAACAGATTTATTCACCCCTACCTCAGGGGATGCTTATATAAGCAGACTTGAGTAATACAAAGAAGGTGAGGTTTGAACACAAGCACTTTATTTTTCCTGTAAATTCAGGAGCATCGCTGGAAGAAAACACCAGACAAGGACTCAAAGAGCCAGGTCACATTTCAGGATATGAGAACTCTTCCTTAGCTAAAATATGAACTGCCAAATACTAACCCACAGCTTTTTTTTTTTTTCCAGGTAGTAACTCAAATTTGGGGTTTTGTCTAGAAAGCTGACTATATCTAAATTTAAAAAAGATATTTCCTGTGCGTCTACATTCCCTAGGTTTGGCTGGGACAGACAACAGCAACGCCAGCATGGAGTGAGAAGCTGCATCTTCCAGCTTAGCTACCTCCAGGACTACAGGAAATCACAGCTTCCCATCTCGCTGTAGAGCAAGGAAGAACAACCAACCATCCAATTTTGATGTTTCTCTCACCAAACCAACCTTCCAAACCTTTTGATGTTTGCAAGTTACTACTACAGACCTGATTTCCAATTTGGCGCTGCAGTCTTCTACTGATGACCCAGATGACTCTATTTCACATACTGAATTAATTTAAGGAATTAGTAATACATAAATTAGTTGCACATGGCTCTAGAGAGAAAATTAAAACGCACAGAACACAGTGTAACTATCTAAAAACCAATGTCTATGTATGGTGAATTAATATGACCCAACTGGTTACGTCAGAGTCCTCCTGAAATTCCAAAAGCAGTGTGAACCACATCAAGATACCCAAATCCTACTTTTCCTAGAAGGCTTTACCCATGCTATTAATGGGGCTATAAGCCAAGAACATTTTTCTTCTTGTGATTTTTTTTCCACCTTCTCTCTTTTACAAAGCCAAAGAACCTCTTCCAGCTATGGCAGACAAATTCAGAGAACCTGGCAAAAGCAAGAGGAGTTCTGAATATTCAGTCCTGTGACCGCTCTCTGCAAAGCCTTATTTTTTATTTCCCTTCAATAGACCATTAAAAGCTACTGAACAAAGTGTTCTGCTTTTTTATCAGAATCATCTGGAATTACAAAAGCTGTACTACAAAGATGACAGACAGCTTTCCGGTACCTAGCAGAGCCACGTATCCTGGTTTATTTAACATACAGCAGAAATCCAGTACTAAGCGCACACTTGCACTTGTGCAGTGTTTACGAGGGTCATTCTACCTGATTAGAAAAGAACACACTGCACAGAGAAGCCACACCACCTTCAATCCTACCGTTGCTACAGAAGAGATTTGAACCACACACAGTATAAAACTTTAAAAGGAAGAATTTTCTCTTTCCAGTCTAAAGAAGAGCCTGATGAAGTTCATACGTAGATGGTGCATGCACAAACACGAGCCCAAACAGTGCATGCAGCAATTAACAAACAAGCAAACAAAATCTCCTCAGATTTTCTACAAGATTTGTCCTCAGGCATGATGAGCAGTTTGTCCATGCCCCAGCCATGTCCCGAGCCAGCTGTGACCACAGCCCCTCCTGGCCACCAGCCACATCAGTGAACGAGACCATCTGTTCGTCGAACTGCCTTCCATGAGATTAAGTTCAAATGCCCTTCAGCAACGCCACAAATGGATAAAGTCTAATTGCGAAGATCAGTAACCATAAGCTCTCCTGCCTTTACAACAAATCTCAGAAATCACATGGTATCGCCATGTATGGTACACACGTGTCCAGACCCCGCCTTGGAGAAAATTAACCTAAAGCATTTCTTGTAAGGACAACTCGGACATTGAGAGTGGCTTCAAAGATGACAGCATCTACTACCCAAGAAAAAGTAGTTTTCTTGAAATGGACATTTTCTCTACTAATTCTCCAAAATGGTTACACACATTCCATTGAGGTTGAGGAGAGAAGGAGAAGCTTGTGTCAGAACCATGTATTTTCATTTTTTTTAGTATCAGGCTATACAGTGTAATATGAGCTCCTTTCTACCATTATATATATTTTATATATATATATATATGTGTGTGTGTGTGTATTATATAAGCTCCTCTTCTACCATTCTGCATGTAATGGGTGATCTTCCCTTGCATAGCGGTTGATGCAGTGATCAGAGCAGTAATTCAACACAACAGGGACTTCCTTGGTAGTTTACAACGATGTGAAAAGCTAGTTTAGGTGTGGTATCAAAAGTCAAAGTCTTTTGGTGATATAATTGATCTCATGACCAGCAGTCACGTAAAAGGCAACGATTTCCCTCCCACCCAACCCCAATGCCATTTTCCCTGGCTTGTCCTAGTTCTGCAACAAGGGTGTTTAGAAATTGGCAGCTCTCTGACCACAGAAGGGAAGTACTCGTGTTATCTGATGTGCATCCTCCAAACCACATCCTAATAGCACGACCAGCCCAAGCCCTCCACCGCAATCTGCTCAGTCCGTCTGAACGCAGATGGGCTTCCCCATCCACTGCGCTACTCTGACCCTCAAGTACTTGTGTTGTTATAACCGGGACAAGAGGAAGTAGGAGCTGGTTAAAATGGGTTTGCCATGGTTAAAAAATGTGTGGAATCATGGGCTCACGTCAGAGGGAGTCCCACCTAGCAAAACTGAGAAGTCAAATGTGGCTTTAGAAACATAGACCTCAAAAACAGGGAAGACTAAAATATTTAGAGAAGAAATTTCACTTTTGGAAAGAGAGTGAAATGTGAAGAATAAAAAAATCCTTTTGCATTCGCAGCAGCCATTACCTGCAGCATGTCTTATTCTTCTTCCATAAAAAGAAATATTCTTGGAACCATTTGCTATTTCCTAGGAGTTTGTACGCAGAATTGAAGAACCACAACAGTGTCTGCTACGGCAAATCAGGTCACTGCTGATCATTACACAGTTGAAGAAATGATGCTTTTTCCATATTTTGAACCAATACAACAAAGATATTTTGAACAAACTGAAAAAAAACTAGAGAGGAAAATAATTAGGAAAAAAATTGCTAGTATGTACAGAGTATGTATAAATACCTCCCCGGACGTATTTGTACACACACACACTCAGACACTAAGAATTTAAAGTGAGTGCGTGACCCGCTAGGAAGGCTCCAAATGAGAAGTGCTGCTTCTGCATGTTACTGCTGATGCTGGTGTTTGCAGGCAAGTGAGGAAAGAGCTCGCATGCAGCGCTGCTCTCCCACTGTATTTTGTACCGCACACGCTGAAATTCAAGATTAATTAAAACCTACATAACACAATTATATTTTCACTGAAGAGCAGAGCGGTAAATATAGCCGCTTTCAAGAGGCTCTTGCCATGGCTTGCCACTTGAATTCAAAAAGGAGTGGTAATAATTGTCCACGTAAAGCCTCTTGAGACATGAGCAGTACCTGGAGGTATGTGCACAGATGGCTGGTCAAGGCACAAACAGTCTGGAATTTGTCTTGTCTGATGTGCGTTCATTAGTTGAGTTAAATCACATCCGTCTGAAGAGCAATTGAAACCTGAAAGCATTCTTTCTCTGTTTAATTGCAAACACGGTAGATTAATTTTAAAGCATCCAAACAGACGTGCTTTTTCATAATCATTTTGCAGAAATAAATGCAATTTTAATAATCTGTTGCGACAAAAAACAGATTAGAGGGAACGCATACCTACAAAGCTGGCTGGCAGTTTATGAAGATGTAGTAAAATTCCTGCTGCTTGCTCTCTGTGCTGTTTGCACAGACAGTAAAGCTACCAGTAGCTGGATCCTATCTCTAGCAAGCTGAAAACATAAACATCCTCTCAAAATTTAACCACTGGAATTAATCAGTGGGTTTATTCCCCTGCAGTTTATTTTTATTTTAAATAACAACACATTTCAATGTCCAGGGTGTGTTCCATCTCTAAAGATGGAATTATCAACAATATTCAATTCTACAGGGGAAAGTTAACAGTGTTTTTCCCCACAGTGGTGAAAGATTATAAAGGAAGCTATCCAAAGGGTAATGTAAAATATGATGATTTTCCGTAGTTTGCATTTATTAGGACCTAAAACCTGACCTCAAACTCCATTATTTTAAAGAAGAACAATTTTGCAATGCAACCAGCTGCAGACCCCTCATAGGAAATGTTTGGAGTTTAGGAACAGGCTGTTAAAAAAAAAAAATCCCTAACAAACAACAAGTATTGGAACAACCAAATGACTTCAAGCACGTACCAGAACCAAGCATCAGGAATGGGGAGATCAGGTCAAACAGCATCACGAAGGAGTGTCTTATTTCACAGGGCAAGTACAACTAATCAGCATATAATAGCGCTGATGAAACACCAGGATAAAGCAAGCTGGTGCACAAAGGAGTCTTTCACCAACGGAAAACTTCACGCCACTAAGGTTTTTTTCCCCCGCTAGTTTTCTGGAGAGGAACCTTGTGAAGACTCGGGTAGGAGAAGCCAGCCCACCCTCCTCCCACCATTGTGCACATCGGCAGTGCGCTTGTGCCCCAAAGGCAGTCATGTTCGGGTGAAAACGTAATGGCACTAGGTTTAAGGAAATAAAATACACCAGAAGTGAAATAGAGCTCCTAAAATTTTATTAGGTTTGTATTAGCTACAGCTGAGCAGAAAGCCACAGGCAGACGAGCTAATCCAATGGGCTCCACAGCCTTCTCACTTCTGCAAATAGCATTAGAGCAGCAAATTCATCTGCTGCTCAAAATCCATTCGAAAACATGCAAACACACCGTGCTGTAACCAGCGGCTACAGCCTGAACTGCTGGTGTAACAGCAAGCTACACACAGACAAAACTTGTCTACAACTCCCTCTCACCATTTGGGTGTTTCTGTGCTTTTTCTTCAGTCTAAAAATCAAGTTAGTCACTTTTGCTATTTATATTCCTTTCGTGTCTTCACACCTTTCTTCACTCATCTTCCTCCATATTAATCACAACAGATAATGGGGACTCACAAGGGATATAACTGCAAAAATAAAGAGTTTTCAGGCACACAATTCTCACAGTATTTCAGAGCATTTCTTCTGAGCTGCAAGAGGCTGAGGTTAGCTCTTCTTGCACAATAGTGACCAACTGATTTTTTCAATGATTTTTTGGTATTGTTGTTTCTCTGCATAATTAGTTTGAACTTCTTACATTTAAAAACTGTCTAATTATAAAATTTGCTCTGGCACAACTTGCTTTAAGTAGCAGCTACTTTAAACATTTATTTTTTAAAAGGGAAACTAATGTATGCAATTCCAAAAATACAAGTAATAATCTACATTTCAAACTAATTTGTTCCTGCTTGTCCACCCTTGCAGAAATATTTGAGTACGAGTTCTGTGTGCGGATCAATCGACAGCTGTACAATACACTTCCAACTGCACGCAGCATCTCTGTGCTGTTCTAGAAGACCACAAGCCACATCAAACAGGCTGGGCTCAAAGCAGGACCTTCTGTGTCCCAGACGTCCTCCTCTCCACTGGTCAGCAGAAGATGGAGCTCTTCCAGCTGCGGTCCCCCCGTGCCAGGGCAGGGCATGGAGGATGACAGTGCCCCACAGATCTCCATCCCACAGCACACACTGGTCCCTGAATGGCAAAGAGCCATTTTGTCCAGTAGAGACAACTTTGCTTGTTTCCTAATTAAACGATAATCCTTTTCATGTTCTCTACACTCCATATTGCCTCTGACAACAGTAATTTGTGAAAGAAATTCACATCCCGATGGGTACTCAGTAAGCTTAAACACTGTTTCCAGCAAACACCAAGTTATTCCAACTATTTGCTTGAGGAGGAACAAATCCCTTCAATCCAGACTACCCCAGTCTACAGTCTCGGCCCCAGTCCTGCAGACATTTGCACTAGGGTACATCTGAACTCCCCCCGCTCAGGGCTGTGACCCCATGCACATGCCCAGGGACACAAGCAAAACCTTGACACGAAGAGAAGTTCCTCCACAAAGGTGCAAGTCAAGGCATATGCTTCATCTCTTTGCTTTCTTCGTCCATTTAATAGCCAAAGAATTAATCACAGTCAGAGGTTGATAAGCACAGCATTTGGTGATAAATACCCTCCCCTTCAACTCGGCGCTCTCAAATAATAATCCTTCTGCAGTAATATCACAAAGACCTCGGTTATCTCTTCTAGAGTTCCTATGCAGTGGAGAAGCTACTGAAATCAACGGGGCGGGTTGCCAGGGGTTTTTTCACCACTAATTAAACTATGAACAGGAAAAAAAGGCTATCATATCAATCTGCAGTGTTTGAAAAGCACACAGACCAAATTCCATTTACGACAAGGTTTCAGCACACCTTTGTCCAAGGCAAACTTTTTTTTGTTGTCGCCATTCACCGCTAACCTGACTCCGGGCTGACGCTGCGCTGACAAAGTGGCTCATTGTGTTATTGTGGGAAACCACTTCGGAGAGATCTCCCATTCAGCCCTGGGATTCGAGAACAGGCATTCACACGGGGCAGTCACTGCAAGGGAGCACCTCTGGATGGCTGCCGGAGAAGTTTCTCATGTAGAAGGAAAGCCGAACCCATTATTATCATGTTTACAGGATCTAAGCGCTTAACTGCACGATTAGAAAAAAATAAAAAAAAAAAAAACCCAACAACCCAAAACCCACGACCCAAACCCCATCACTTTAGAACTTTTCAGCATCAGGACAAAAAGTTACAAGTCTTGTCTCACCAACCCTCACTTTCACAGAACATAAAGTAACATTTGCAAGGTGTTTGTTGGTTTTTTGGGTTTGTTTTGTTTTTTTTTAACTTTTCTGAACTGCTTCATGAAAATGAATACAGTATGCTACCTAAGAAGGTTTCTCTTAATTTGAGATAGACAGGAATACATAAAAAAACCACCAAACCACCAACCCAAAACCCAATACAAAAAAGAAACCACGCGAAAAAAAATCATCCAATCATTGTTCCATTTTCGATTGAGTAGTTTTGGTATCCAGCACCTACACAGGAAAGAGGCCTCTCCTACTCCAGGTATCTGATCTTTATCTCCGATGATAATAAAAGCACTGAGGAACCAAAACCACTTAATCTTTAAATGCAGAGTACTAGGGGGGTTATTGTATAAGGTGGGAAGACACAGGCTCTCTGTTTATCTAGACAGAAAATACTGAATCTCCATCACGCTCAATATGCCAAGCAATGCAGCTATAAAGCTCAAGTTACCTATTAAATGTTTTAAAACCTTTGGGGTTTGTTACCTGTCTGAAATGGGGCAAAGTTTGGAACACAGACTGGAGGAGAAATGAAGTTCTGTTGATACAGCAGGAGACAGCCCCACGGCGTTACCACCGCTCAGGTTGTCCATACCCAATTTAATGCTGAATCCTCAACCTTCTAACTAAGTGAAATCCCACTCTCTGCCAATTCATTCAGGCAATGGAAGGCTGAATGTTATTCTCAATAAAGATAAATTGGTTCTTTGACAATAAACCACATAGGAAGTGCTGGACAGCTTGTATTTTGAATTAGGAAACCAGCATCACTTAAAAGAAGTTGCCCCAAACTCGGCAGTGTTGGTTGAAAGACAACCACGTGGCATGGCGCCAGGGGGACAGACGCTCTCCCTCCCCCTGCCCTGGGTGCAACCAAAACGCAACAAGGCTCATCCTATAACTCCTAGTTATAGAGTTACCCATTACTAAATTGTAAGTCTCGGTTAATTAAAATTTCCTAATATCTCAGCTATTGACTTTGATACTACAGCTTTCAGTGCTAGCAGAACACAAAGAAGGTAATATCAGTACTGAAAGGTTATTAACACACCTCACGCTAATTATTTCTCATATAATGAAAAACGTCTGAAGGTTGATGAGAATTCTCCTAAACCCTACAACAAGCAGCACATGCCTTCCAGTTCACAGCACACTGCGAGCCAGGCTCCTTCGGGAATAACCCCTGGAAGAGTGAACAAAAGCAACCCATCATTTCTTGTTCTAGGGGGTTTTTTTTATAATAAAATCTAATTTAAAATACCCTACCCTAGTGCTTTTATCTCCAGAACAGGAGAATACATCGTGGCAGCTTGCTGTTACTGTGAGCTTAGGCTGAAAGGTAGGAGAATAGAGGCAAAGAGGGATGAAAAAGCAGCAAGAAAACAATGTGCTCTTACTCCAGGTCTGCAGATGGATACCCAGAGTCTCTTGTTTCCTAACAAGTTGGAGGATTTAACCATGACCATCCAAGCCTCCACCAACCCTGTTTAGGATAAAACAGTTAGCCTTAACCTGCAGACTCCTGTTAAAGAACCTCGACAGAAGGCAGCTCAGCTGCTTTGAGATCCAGCTGGACACCCACTGCTGTGAGCTGGGGACAGGCCTCCATATGCTGGGAAGTTCCCACAACTCTGGAGAAAATGAATCTTAAAAAGTAATTAAGGAGCCCCAAAGAAAGCAATATAAAGTTCTTTTGGGAGAGCCCAGAGGCACATATAACCAGACAGTAACAAGAAACAAGTTGAGCAAGATGAAGGAAGGTAGATTACTCCACAAACAGCAATAAAATTTTAAAGTAAACTTAATATTTAATCAAAAAGAGGAGTCTTGCTTTTTTGTGTTTCCCTATTGATACAACCACACACAGCTCCAGCTAAGTCACATAAACCCCTGAAACTAAGTTAGCTTTCTGCATCCTTCAGACGACACGATTCTAGTCAAGCAAAACTCTTAAATGGACAAGCAGCAGAAAGCAAACCACCTTTCAAGCTCCATGCAACATACAACTCCCATTTCATTTTCCCTCGTTACACTTGGGGAGAGGTTCAAGAGTCCAGAGTCGATACTCAAACACATTGAAGAAATCCACGGAAAGGCAGAAGCTGTACTCTGTCTAGGTGAGCCATGGGAAGATTGGACTTGCCGAACACCAGTGCGGTTTTGAGTGAGAGAAAAACAAGTTTCTGACTTAGTAAGATAAATGCATTTTTAATTCTGCTCTCTAAGTGAGTTACCCGAGTACATCCTTCCCTCTCCCTGGCTGCGTAGCAGCATCCCTAGCCCCATGGACACACGCGCTATCCCAGCGAAACAGCAGGGAACCGTAAACTTCCTGGCCTGGCTGTTGCCAAGAGCAGCTGCTGTCAGACCTCATGCCGAGAGCCCTTCCAGCCCCGAATGCTACCAAAAATTATTTAGTCTGTGTTTGTCCCAGGAGCATTTCACACCACCTCTACCAACACATGTGGCCGGGACAAAGAGGGACATGCCTTGCATGGGCTGAGCGAAGGCACGTAGAAGCCCACAGAGCCGTGAGGTGGGATCACTCCTCTTCCCCAGCCAGCCCAGAGCCCTGCCACTGGAAGTCTGGACCACTGAACCCATCCAAAACACCTCTTTTCTTTCTTTGCTCCACTGGTTACCAGAAGGTAATCTTCATTTGCTTCCCAGGCTGACTTATTCAACAAGCTTGCTGTTTATAAACGTGGGGTAGATCCACTGTACAAGCCTTGGAGCAGACTAGCAACAAGTATTGAAAAAGAAAATCATCACTAAAAAGAAAATCATCACTAAAAAAGTGGAGTTTATCTTTGGGTCCTTTTGAACAACATCGTTTTGACAGTGATAAACCTCTAACAACCACCACTCACAGGACTTCAGCTTTCTGGAAAGAAGCATTAAAAACCCCCACATTGTCCCAAAAATGTTTCATTTATAATTGTAACTAGAATTAAAAAATTAAAGTATTTTGCAAAGGCAGAGGAAAAAACTACCTTTGCATCTTAAAATATGCAGACCCAGATTTCAAGAAATGGACTTAGACTTGATTAGCATATTGGAGTGGGGAAAAAGACCTTGAAAAAGTCAGGCAGTTTTGCAGGCTTGAGAAGAAGGTACAAATAATACACAGTTCATCCATGAATTCCAATAAACAGATGAGAACAAAACATGCAAGTCCTTCCAAAGTAAGAAACTCCCCCTTAAAACTCAAGTTGGAGGAATCCAAGCAAGCAAAAGACTGAACCTACAGGAAAAGTTAATTCTTTAAGAACATGTTCTACAGTATCTACAGCATAAATACCAAGCACTTCACCACCACCACCATGTCCTGACAGTCCTCAGCATTCAGCTCTTCCCAGACATGCACCTCACTTTGTTTATCGCAAGAGAAATTCAGAGAAATTCTGATGGAGCAAAGATTGCTACATAAAGTTTATGTCCTTTTTTAGAATGAGTTCCACATCTAATATAGAAATACAGAATATATGTAAATCAATAAATTTTAAAAATTAAAATGGGGGTTGACAGCAGCTTATCTTTGACAGTGGAAGCAGAAACTTCAGAACAACAGCAAAACCAGGAGCTGGCCTGCAGGCAGCCTGATGGCATTAGCACAGGACTCGAGCAAGGAACAACTTTCCCAGAGAAATTTAGTTGCGCTCAGTTTTATCTGAATGATATAACTGACACCACTCAAAAAGATTTTATACCACTGCCCTGGGAGCGCTGTCGAGGCACACGTAGTTTGTGTGAGTAAGCTGGAACACCTAGGTGCTATCACCAAAAGTACGGCACAATCTCGATTCTTTACTATTTATATTCTGACCCAGCTCAGTCACATTTTGGCAGCAGAGCCGAGCCCATGTGGATACCCACCCTAACAGTACGGTACAGCTAACCAGTGACAAAAGCCTACCCACTAACCCCAGGGGTTCTTCCAGCAAAAAGCTTCACAGGTTCAAGTGGGTTGCATTTGCTTCCTCATTTCTAGGGAGAGGGTACATATTTTTCCATCATTTTTACATACTTGGTTCAAATAAAATAAGTAAAACTAACTGCTATTATTCTCTCCCTACAACATGGCATACTCTCTTGGGGCAGGGGAGGAAGATGACACATCCATGAAACAATTTTAATAAAGATTCTCAATGATAATGGACCCATGCGGAAAAAAGCACTCCTGCTCTCATGTGAACATATTCCTCCTCCTGCTTTGCTTTCTAGTCCCTAACCATAACTCCAGGATGGTGCAGAAAGACAGTCGGGGTGTTCAGAGTTGTTTTAACCTGCTGATGAGTACATATTCAATGGAGCATGCTGCAGGAAAAGCCCCCCAACACCAAACAGCTGTTCGGCACTTCATCCTTCTCCTGATGCTAAGGAAGTTCCCTCATCCTTACTGAATGCTGATTAACTTTTTCTGTTGCCCCAGATGAAACTTCAGACCGTAAGATTTTTCTCCAATCTTGTTCTGTGTAGCCAGACATTGCTGCATCAAGCCCTGTTCTGAAAAACCTGAACCACAGACTGCTGGGTGGACCTCCTCGCCATCCCATAGCTGCCAGAGACACTTTACACTTCATAAACAACTGCTTAGAGCACAACATATATAGGCGAGTGCTACAGCGCTACACCAAAAAGTAATCATTGCCCATTACTGTTCTAAATACTCAGAAACTAGTACTATGAACTTTGGCACCATTACAAGTCACTTCAGCCTCAGTGTCTTCTCTGTTCGAGGAGGAGTAGAACGAGATTTATTATCATTTCAATCAGAAGCTCAACCTGCTACAGCTCTTGTCTTTAAATTTGTAGCTGAAGAGATGATGGATGCTCCCGTGTTCCTCCTTCTCATCCATACACATTAGAGGTGCAGAAATCTCAGAAGAGCATTTGGTCAGAAGTAATGAATGAGATACTCTCACCTAGACTGAGCAGACTATAAAATGTTTATTATTAAGAACACACTGAGGTACATTAGTCTTAGAGGATTTTTTTTAATACTTTTTAAATTGATTAAATTAGGAAAGTCACTTTGTTACTAGTAATTCTTCTTGTGACAAATAGGAGCGCTTTGAGCCTCCTAGCTGTTAAATATGGAGAAAGTACTCACATTAATAATAAAGAGAAAGCAGTAGCACAATCACTGACTGCATTCTGCTTATAGTGTGAATGCTGAAGCACCACTGAGTTGTAGAAGGATTAAGAATACCTGAAGAATAACAGAAAACTGATCAAAACTGCAGAAATGTGGCAGTATCTAACAGCAGAGCTACTCAGCTGGTAAACCAACGGAGTTTTTCAACTAGCTAACAGACTGGAAATACACTCTCGGAAGTCACCCTCCCCTCTCTAGGCAAGGGTCGCTATGGGAAAAAACTATGATTTAGTGCAGTTTAACACAATATACCACTGTCAGATCTATAGCTGATACAGTTAGAGGGATCTACACTTGTCATCAAGCTACTTAGTTGCTGGGAAACTGGTAATGTAGAACCAAAGCAAGCAAGCTCCCTATCACACATATAAATAGGTATGGCAGACAGAAAGATAAAGTCTTTATTTTAGACTTTAAGTTAAATTTAGTATAACACATAGTCAAACACATGGCAGAAGTCACAAAAAGCCTTTTAAAAAATATCCCGAAAAACTAATCAGTGGCAAGAAGATACCAAGATGTAGAACAGATGCAGAAAACTCACTGCTGGATCCAAACTTCAGCATTTAAAGGCATGACAGTAGCCCCAAAAACTAAAGAGGCGGGTTCTGTTTCGTACAGTAGTGTCAGGCCACTGCTCATCAGATCAGTAGTCTGATAATTGCTTTTACAGCTTCCCTTGGCTGCTTTATCCCCGTAGTCTACATTCAGGGTCTTACTCTCCCCATACCTAATCACAGAGGTTTGAGGTCATCACAGAAGTCACAAAATATAGATATATACACACACATATGTGTTTATCTACATAATGGGTATAATTACCTTCATTTATCTTAAGATCCTTAGAACATTTAAACCATGTTTGGAAATAAGTAAGCTCAAAGAATTACTAAAGACTATAAAGCCAAGGGATGAAGAGAAAAATCTCAATTTCTCCCTCTCATTTTCTGGGCTTTAACCTGCTACAAAAGCCTGTGGGCTGACAGTGTGTCCTTCAGCCACGAAGCACAGTGTGCCTGTACCCCAAAGCCTTACACACGCTCACTCCAAGAGAGCAGCGCACTGGGGAATGCAGCTCCTGCCGCTGGCACATACCAAAGATTCCAGATCATTTTTGCACCACGACTAAAATGTTCTCATCAACTTGGATCTCTGTTATAACATGTTATTCCAGCCTCAAAAAGTGCAATCTCAGTGTGGTAAGTTCGCTGTTCTTTTAGGTAGCCTTCTCTTGGGTGCTGGGGATGCAGAGAAAATGGGTTTAAAGGAAGTTGAACACAGACATAACCCTTGTATTTCCAAAAATAAACTTCAGCTATAAACCCTAAAAACACCACACACCTACCAAATTCTTTTCTTATTAGCGCAGGGAAGATAGGAACGGAACACTTCATTAACGCCTCCCCTCTTCACTATACTGCCTCCTTCTGTAAAATTTACTAAATTGCTAAATATATTTTATGATGGGGACAATCATTTCAGCAGAGCCTGCTGTGACAGGATAAGGGGTGATGGTTTTAAACCAGAAGAGGAGAGATTCAGACTAGATACAAGGAAGAAGTGGTTTATGCCGAGGGTGGTGAGACACTGGCACAGGTTGCCCAGAGAGATGGTAGAAGGCCCATCCCAGGAACCATTCCAGATCAGGTTGGTCAGAGCAACCTGATCTGAGTTGAAGATGATCTGAGCAACCTGCTCTAGTTGAAGATGTCCCTGCTCGCTGCAGGGGGTTGTACTAGATCACCTTGAAAGGTCCCTTCCAACCCAAACCATTCTATGATTCTGTTGCTAACAGGCAAATGAATCCATTATCCAAACACTTGTTGCTAGAAACACACAAGAAAACACAAAAAAAAATTAGGGTAAACAATAAATTCTCATTGTATTTAATAACTGTAAGTCTTTGTCAGAAACAGCTACCCCAGAGTAGGCAGCCACATTCATGAGATCGAGTGAATTCTATCTGAAGTTTACAGAAGGAAGCAAATACAAACAATCTTACAAAGGTATTTTCATAGCAGGAAGCTACAAGCACTTCTCTGCTGCTCGGGCTGCTGCTGACCCGGCCGCACTGCCAGCAAACCCTGCCGTCCGTGGGGGAGCCGGCAGCAGCCGCGCCAAGTACACTGTACTTTCACTACAGGATTTACCAGATCACAAATCACCTATTAAATCCTGCTTTATGATTTAGGCTTTAATTCATTAGGAACGCAAAGGCAAAACAGGCAGCAGAGCCTGGTGGAAGTCAGTCTGGAAGTGCTCTGCTCCGGCTACCCCTGTCCCAGGGCTCAGCCCTCCTTGGAAGCACGTGTCTTTTTAATCATGATGTATAGAAGTACCTTTTTTAAAGAATCTAACGGTTAATTGTTGTACATCATTGACAGCGATAAATACTGAATATTCAATGTGCAGCTAGGCATGCTGATGGTTTACCACTACATAAAGGGTGTGAATTTTTCCGTTCTCCAAAGTCTTCCTATTTCTTAGTTTAAGATTGGAAAACTAAAAGCTTCTCTTCTGCAATGCCAAGTTTCCCTCCCCCCCCCTTCCATTTGGTGGATTTTCTGCCAATAACATTGTTGAAAAATAAATTCTTGTGGACAGGAAATATCCTGCGCAAAGGATATCCAGCTTTATGACACTTAAAATATTGTGCATTCCTCCACATCTGTCCCTCCGCAGGGCAGTTGTCAGCGTGCAGGTGGGTGTGTGACACCTTCGGTCACTGGTAAGGGCCCCGCACACCCTGAGCAGCGGATGCAGCCCCACACCTTCGGATACACCAGCTCCTTCAGAGTTCCTTAAGATTTCCCTTTCCTCCGCACTCAAGCCCAGCCATCACACTGCGGTTCAAAGAGAAGAGACACCACACAGGTCTCCAAGCAATGCTGGCTATCAAGAGCATGTCCTCACCAACCTCTCCTGATAAGGCGCTCCACATTATGTCCACAACCCTCATCTTAACAGGCTAATCTGACGTAGGTGGCTCAGCCTTTCAAGAGATCCCTTCGTTTAATTTCCTCAACAACTGCACTCCACAAAAAGCAAACATCCTGTCCTGTTTGCAGAGCCAGATCCCAGTTGCAGCAGACAGCTGCCAACAGCACTGGCCGGAGGGGAGCAGGGACAAGCAGCATGGCTCCAGCCCACGCTGGGGAGCTCTGCTGACCACCCTCATGATGGAGCCAGTTCATTCACTGGAATGGACCAAAAGTTATGGTAATAGACACGTGGTTGTAGAAGAAAGTTTGTTTGACAGGTCTTGAAGCAGCTGGCAGGGCGGTAGTGCTGCAGCTCCTGGCACCTATCCCACGTCAAAGTTGGGCTCTCCATGAAACCAGCTAGGAACCAAACATACATGTTCCTAACTGGGCTTTTGGGGTAAGAGAGACTGTAGAGAAATCATAGAATGACAGAATGGTTTGGGTTGGAAGGGACCTTAAAGATCATCTGGTTCCAACCCCCTGCCATGGGCAGGGACACCTGCCACTAGACCAGGTTGCTCAAAGCCCCGTCCAACCTGGCCTTGAACACTGCCAGGGATGGGGCATCCACAACCTCTCTGGGCAACCTGTGCCAGTGTCTCACCACCCTCACAGTGAGGAACTTCTTCCTTATATCTAACCTATCCTCCTTCAGTTTCAGTGATCTTACACTTTTAATGAAGTCACCTAAATAACATACTGTAGATACAGGGGGACAGTCACATCATAACCTACTACATGACTCTTCCCTGCTTGACCAGCTTTGAGCCCCATGAAACAATATCCCAGGTGGTGAGTCACATCTAACATTCTCTCAGCAGTCAGTAGCTGACATTTCTTAACCAAAAGCCGACAAATCTTTAAAAATCACTTGTATTAAAATCACGATTCAGTCCCTCTAAGGCACTCTGACACTTCAGGAGTTTGCTGTCTCTTCCTGTGAGGAGGACAGTCAACATCCAAAGTTAAATGAGGAGAAGCAGCTGAAGTAAAGCCAGTGTTTCCAGCTCTGGAATGAGAGCGGCTGCTCAACGAAAGAAAGCAAGCATTTCCAGAAAGAAAAGCAAAAGATTCTGACAGCACAAAACTGCAGCCATAACGCTTGGATCTTTTTAAAATACATTTCTCTCAAGGTTTTTAAGTGCCATTTATTATTCTTCTAATAAACAGACATCCCAATCTAGCCTCAGCAATACACAGTACTGCCACTTTACATCTTTGTTAGTCTATTTAAATATCTATTTTCCTTGTAAGAACAACTCACTGTGGTTTTACTGGAGACAACTGAGGGCTAATGTTCCTTTTGTAGAAGACTTCAAAATAACACCAGCTACCATTTTCGGTACCCCATTAAACCCAGAGTGGTTTAACACAGCCTTAGCCAAAACACATTCTCATTTCAGTCAATTATACTTACAACATTTGACAAGCTTATGGCCGCAGAAGACCCATCACAAGCTAAGGTCCCCACGTGTCCCAATAGCAGGTATACACCAGCACACTCTCACAACCCTGGCTGTTTCAGTGCAACGCTGTCACTACCATGACTCCACCCTTAACACAAACTCACAGGTACGTAGATCAGAGGGGATTTTATCAATACAGTCCATGTAGAATCATACAGGTAAGCGTTTTACACAGCCATGCAGGACTGAAAGAGAAATCAGCACTTTCACAAGAGAAACTTCCTGCACCTCCTCTTGTAGGAAAGGACCCCTAAAGGTATTTATGCAACTGTGGCCACAGTCAGCTTTTGTAAGAGTAAGTATTTCCTTTGAAAAACAGCTGTACTGAAAGAAGTATCTTGTCCGATCACCAGATGCTTGGACAAACTCAGGCTTCGGCCAGTAATGCGGCAACAAAAATAAAATGGTGGTGGTTTTCCTCATTTCTGGTGGTCTCACCTTGTCAGCTGGCACAGGTGAGGTCCTACTCAATGCCTCACATTAACAACTGATGTTCAAAGCAAAATCCAAACAAATTATGTCTTTATCTGCTCACAAATCAGAGCAAGCACTTGATAATAACGTCATGTTTACTCCAGAGCACGCAATGCCGGGGGAAACATGCTTCTAGAAATATTACACTCAAATACTTTACAGTCACAGCATTATTTCTCTGATGTTCAATACCCACAATCACAATTCACTCAAATCCGCACCACAGAGCATCACAACTCCCACTCACCTCATGACAGGTCCCGGTTGAAGCCTATTGGTTTCCAGGCATAATTCACACCATTGACTACTTGATATCTTTGGATCTCCACTCCTTCGAGATCATCCTGCTGTCCCACCACCAAACCTCCAAACTCACTGAACTAATGCGTCTGAACATTTAAAAGCTGCAATCACGCTGTTTCTGACGGCAAGTACCTACATTACACACTGCCAACAAGCTTTGACTGGATTGCAGGAGCGAAAAGAGAATTTGGAGAGCGTCTGCTCTGACACGTCTGCCCTCGGGGCACAGAGGGAAGGGAGCCAGCAATGTGAAGTCTTTGTCCTTAGGTGACATGGAGGCAATCTACAGAGGCCAAAACTGTTGTGCAATTAGTATGTTCTTAATTTTGTACCCTTAGAGAAGTGTACTTAATCAACTGAAAATACAGTAATGCAAAATAAAGCAAGTCAAGTAACTAATTAGTTAAAAGATGTCGAATGGAAGCAAAATAAGTGTCTAATTCTATACCATCAGTTCAAGTGTACGACACAATACAGATCTATAAAAAAACATGCCAATTGCTAATTTAATCTAAACAATCCAACTAATCACCACTGCTGAATAACACTGAAGAGAAAAAAATAAGGAAACTAACACAATGGTAAAGATCTTTCTGGTGAGGTCCAATGAGGTCTTTTCAGTCCACTGAAGTGACAAACTTGAACCAAATTCTCAAGATTCAAGTCTTCCTCCAAGACAATTTTATGCAACAAAACTCATTTAAAGACATGACATCAAAAAATGAAGATATTTGAGTGTTCTCCAATATTCATATAAATTATCCTTTTCTGTATCCTGAGCTTGTGCTCTCAAAGCAGCATCTCAATTTGCAACATCATTAAGCCTACTGAGAAACTGGTGGAGACAGGTATTCATTCATCAGGGGGAAGTTTCTCCCAGAACCTCCATCCCCACTACTGCATTTCTGTGCCCCTCAAACAGTTCTCTAACTATCAGTTGTCATTATCAGTCTCGACTCTAAACACAAGCCACTGAAGCTTATCAGATCACTGGCAATGTCATTTTAACAGCTTAAAAACATAACAGTTTTAGGGACAAATACCTTGGAAGACAACAAAGCTGTGTTGATGTGGAGAGAAAAGGCCACCTACATGCTTGTCAAATTTCCGTTTTTATTCTAACCTGAATAATCTCTACAGAAATTAAGCATCTGTAGGAAGGTGAGGGAAAGGGAAAAGATAACGGAGCATTTCAGAGGATACAAACTCCCCTCAGACCTTTTTCCAAACTCAGTTTCATAGGGCCTAAAGGCCAAATGATGTCTGCAATGTCCATTTCTGACAAGGTGGGTTGGTTTGTTTGCTTTTTAATTATAAGTCGCCATCACTACTTCAGTAACAAAACCCAAACAGGCACAACCCTTCTGTTTGTCCTGGGAATAGCAGCACTACCTTTTGCAGAGGAATGTTGCTGTAGCGTTTGCAATATTACGGAAATATGATTTTCCTTATAAAATCAAACCAATTGTTAGGAAAATTAAGGTGTTTTCAGTACAGTATAC
Source organism: Bucorvus abyssinicus (assembly GCA_009769605.1). Taxonomy (NCBI): domain Eukaryota; kingdom Metazoa; phylum Chordata; class Aves; order Bucerotiformes; family Bucorvidae; genus Bucorvus; species Bucorvus abyssinicus. The sequence goes on along the minus strand of CM020035.1, from coordinate 5,431,564 downwards.
CAAGCACAGTAAAATTCATCCTTGAGTAGGAAAGCATAAATTGAATTGAATCAGATGGGATCAGGGCTTCTTTTCATTAGCATTAAAAGAGATCAAAAGTTGAAGTATTTCCCAAGGTATTATCAGTTGTTTCATGAAAATAATAAAGGTAAAAATATTGGGCTTTATTGACTTGTTCTGTCTTAATTATTGGCAATTCAAGAAGATTTTTTTAGAAAACCATTTTTAGAAGTAATGCAGAAACCCCAAGCTGCACTCAACATGCACGTTCCCATCAAGCCACATTAGCAGTCCTCAAAAAAAAAAAAAAAAAAATCAACCAAAAAGATGCTTGTAATTCTTTCTGCATTACACAGACCTTCCCATTCCACGTCCAGCATCCCAGCACTCTCTCTCATGTCCACACTTAAATCATTCACCCACGCTTCAGCAAAACAAAGCGTACTGCTGAAACCAAGTCCCGATGATGCAAGTGAAGAACAGTGAGTGCAAGTGGAGCTATAGTGAATGTGAACCTACATAAACCCAGCTGAACTCAAGTTAAGCCCATTGCTTTAAGGGCAGACCTCTCTCTCTCTCTATATATATATATGTATATATTTATACACACCCACATCAATATAGAGAAACATGACCCGAGAGCTACATTCTTGGGTGGAAAAACCAAACAAGCTTCATTAAGTGTTGCTCCATATCTCAGCATGCTTCTTTGTGGATGATTCTAGTCGCAGAGATTTCCAACCAGGGTATTACTAAAGGGAGAAGCTCATAGTTCTTTACACCGCCTGGAATTCCACACACAATAGGGATACCTCTGTTACAGAGTCCTTTCTGTTATTCATTCACATCTTGGTAATTCAGCAATAGAGCTGTGCTTGTGCTTCAAAGCTCGCTTCCCCTTCCCCCACAGGGACAGAAGTCAAAGATCCGTGGACAAGCCCTTCAAGTCAAATATACCCTTTGCTATTTCAGTCTTCCACATAAGCAGATTACAGCTCAGCTGTGTTCTGCCTGAACTTTTGTTTATCTCTTACCAATGCTGCACTAATTATCCTTGACAAAAGACAGACTTTAATTAACAAGCAATGACCAACCTTTATCTATAAACTCTTTTCTCCCATATAAATTCTGCCTCTAAGTAGCTATCAAATACCAGTAATTAGGAGATATTCTTACCACGCAGCGTTAATGCAGAATTCAAACAACACAGGAGAGACACAGGTTGTGGGGGCTGCCAGGGACGCCCTGTCCATGGGAGAAGCCGAGATGCACCTCTGCCTGTAGGAAAGCCTTTCTACAGATCCGAGATATTTGTGCTCTTGCAGCACACGCTGTTCCAGGAAGGCGAGGTGGCTGCTGTTAGAGCAACGTGCTTCACAATGGGTAAATATAAAGAAAGACAAGATCTCCGCCTCAAGACATTCAGAAGAGAAAGAGAAGATCTTTCCTGACACCCTTTCATACAGAGGATGTGAAAGCCCATCCCTTCAAACATGAGAAACGAAAAGCAGGGAGTTTTAAAGCGGGAAAAAATTAAGATACCGGGAGAGGTAGCTAAAATGAACGCTGAAGGAGAACAAGTAATTTAAATCAAAACCAGGGAGTCACACTGTTCTCTAACTGGCACATCGCTTGTGAAGGTGTGCTACAAGAGCTCTAAGAGAGAGGTGCCCCATTGAAAGCCACAGCTGGCTGGTTTAAGGACGGGTTCAGGGAAGACTGAAACAAGCCCAATGCCAGGCCAGTACCAGCAGAGCCACAGCAGACCTCTGCTCCTGCCCCTCTGCCTACACCAGGACAGCACTTGCCCAGCAGCACAGCAACTCAGATCTATGGTCAACTTCCAGATCAACCCAGGATCTAACTCGCTGAGCCAAAATAGGAGAAGCAAGAGGAATTGTTTAGCCTGGAGGAGGCTGAGGGGAGATCTTATTGCTCTCTACAACTACCTGAAAGGAGGTTGTAGAGAGATCGGGGTCAGACTCCTCTCCCATGTGACAAGTGACAGGACGAGAGGAAATGCCCTCAAGTTGCACCAGAGGAGGTTTAGGCTGGATATTAAGAAGAATGTCTTTATAGAAAGGAAGTGAAGCATTGGAACAGGATGCCCTGGGAGGTGGCGGAGTCCCCATCCCTGGAAGTGTTTAAAAGATGTGTAGATGTGGCACTGAGGGACATGGTTCAGGGACCCTGGTAGTGCAGGATGAACAGTTGGATTCAATCTTAAAGGTCTCTTCCAACCAGAGGATTCTGTAATAGAGGGAGCTGGAGGCAGGACTGACCTCTCAGTAGCAGCACTAACTTAGAGCTGTGTAATCACGAACCTACACTTTGATGTATATCTGTAGTATTTTACCTATCAATATACACACAGAGTTGGATCACAGCACCTGTTTTTTTAATATCATGATGTTTAACTACTTAACCAGGTGATCTGTCAAGTTCTGTACAGCAAACACTTGTGAAACCATTTCCTTTCCCCATTGCCTACAATGTATTTAGAGAACTATTTGATTTACACCACAAAGGGAATTCAAACACAGCTCAAGAGCAAACAGCTTCCCACACCACACATACACAATCTATGTAAGATGTGTGAAAAAAAACCTCAGTGTTTTCCTATCCTTCTGGCTTCTGCACACTCAACATCCAACAGCTGGAAGTTTCATCTTTGCAGAACCAGTCAGGATCATCCCGTGAGAGCTGCTGAATCGCCAGAGCAATCAAACATTATTAGAAGGAGATTAATTTGAGTTAGTACATGCAGTTTAGGTTGAAAACAAAAAATGCCAATTTCCCAAAACTGGTAAAAATTGAGAGGAAAAACTGATTTGAAGGAAAATTTGCGTACATTATAATTGTAAGCTCAACTATTTATCAGACAACTATGAAAGAAATTAGCATCCCCTCATCTGAGAAGGAAGGAAACTGGCTAAAAACCTATCCTGATTCCATGGGAAAAAGAAGAAAGTATAAACAAAATGCAGTATAAAAATGGGTAAAGGAGGGAAAGAAATTAGCTGCTTTTTAAAATACGTTAGGAAGGACTGAAATCTAATGGTGGTATAACCCTACTGCAAACCAGAAGTGAAAAATAGGGGCAATGATGCAAGAAAAAAGCATTTCATACATTTTTCCACTCAGTATTTGGAAAGAGGCAAAAAATGCACTTGCATCAAACTGACTGATGAATTGCCTCAGCAGCCAAGTCAGCCCCAAAAATCTTTCAATTAAGTTTTGAGTGGAGCCTTTGAGGAAATACCTGACCTACTGTCAACACCAGGATGCACCAACGTGGCAGGATGGAGGGGAGATCGCATCGATCCAGCGCCAGTAGCTGAGAGGGAAGCAGGATGACCAGTGCAATTACACCCCATTAATAAGGCACAGCTCTCGGATAAAACAAAAGTCAATGTAGGATTCCAGTGATAAGGAATTCAAAGATACGAACAAAATCAGGGTTGTTGTTCTTTATGAAACAGGTCTTGTCAAACAAATCCAAGCACACTTTCCGACGAGATTACACCTTTGGTTGGAAAGATAATCTGTGTTAGTGTGCGTATATCTTTCAGCAAGTGTTTGACTTAGTACCACGTCACACTGATAAGAGTTAGCACTGCACAATCAAAATGAAATATCTTCAATGTACTAAGAGCCGGCCAGCTAACTGACCACCGTTTAACCTGTGAGCTGGGCAAAGCAGAGTTGGGCACAACATTAAAAACAAAAAACCAAAGATTAGCTACTGGAGCAGATGGAATCAGCCAAGGGAAGTGAGCAGTTACTTACTCCTCTTCTGGAAATATGACTTCATGTGCTCACCAGAAATAAAAGTTACAAGCAAGCCAGGGTAACGTTATCCTTTCTAAAAAAAAAGACCTTTAGCCTTACTAAATTAGGCCTATGTTGTACTGCTCACCAACAATTTTACTAGCTTGCAAAAACGTACCTGGCATTTGTAAGAAAACCATTTTCACTGCGCCTACCTGTAACAAGTCACCCTTTGACAAAGATTTCCTACAGATACAATATACCAAAAGAAGGCAAATGGTTACTGCTCTCTTGCCACATTAAGCTGTCAGCATTCCTCATCTGGGAGAGCCTTTCGGAGGTACTCAAACCACACACAGGCGCTGCCGGGAGGCTTGTCAAGTCTTGTGCTGGGGAGGGAAACCCCCAGACACACACGCAGACCACTAATAGGATTTCTAGTCCAGCCTCAACTGGAGCAAGCCCCAACAAACGAGTATCTCCAGTTATTTCACCTCTGTCTTGTTTTCTCAGCTGTAAAATGGGGATAATGAAATACACCTCTGTTAGGTGCTCTGGTATCTCCCGAGAGCAAAGGAACCATCACACTGGCTACTCACAAACAATTATTTAATGATTTCCTACTAACACTGACAGTCTGTCCTGGCCAGTAACGCTAATTAAAATTATCAGTTCACAGGATCTGTCCGCATTAACAACTACAACTTGACACCTCAAATTTTTTCAAATGGACCTTCTTAAATCAGGAAATGCTTAGAAGTCTGTGGGTGGGTCTGAAACTAAACCACACAACCCAGCTACCCACATGCAGCCACCATTAAATAAAACCCCACGCACTACTGCTGCTGCCTGTGCTCCTGGCCACGCCAGCCTGCCCGCAGGTCCCCTGCCCAGACCAGGGATGCTCCCTCTGCCCCATCTCCCCCAGTCCCAGCCAGGCCCTGCTCTCCCACCACCACTTTCATCCCTTGTAGTTGAGTTAGTTCCTACTGCCAGCGTTAACTCTTCCTTTGCCATACTGGGCAGAAATCCCATCAGAACAATAAAATCAACTCCGACATACTTTGCACCAACTCAACCACGATCCAGCAACTGGCCACAATGGGAGAGATGCTGTTCCCAGTCGTTTCATTAACTCCCCAGCCAGAGACTTTTTTAAATAAAAAAAAAAAAACCCACAACTTTTAAATGCACTGCCTTACTGTGATTTTTAATTAGTGATCGGGTTTCAGATAGTGCACACCCAGAGTCCCAAAAGGGGGGTGAGGAGAGTACGTGTGCATGCTTGTGAAACTGTTGTTCCTCAGTCAACACAGCTCATCCTCCAGACCATCCAAGTTCTCAGTTGCCCAGTCATATAGCTTTAAAAGTCAACAGCTGGGTGTTTTATAACCCTAGAGAACTCGCAAGCCAATCCTTACGTTGCTGGCGAGGAGATTTGGCCAAAGCCTGAGGACCCCGCGGGGACCGTTCCAGTCCCACCACACTGCTTCACCTTCCTCCTTCAACCGGCTGCTAAGGCAGGCGAAGCTCGAGCTCACCAGCCGGGCAGACGGCTGTTTTGTAACCAGTTAAATAGAGGCAGGCGCGCTGAATTGCGCTGGGCAGTGGCTGGGATCCAGGATCTGCAACCATCTGGAAGCTTGCTTGGCTTTTGTTTCAAGTCTCCAGCACTGATGGACGGAAACAAGCTCTCAGTCCTCCTGCATTAACATAAGGACAATTAAAACAGTTTTCCCCTCCAAGCAGCTCAGAAATGAAAGGACATCACACAATCTTAAATGAGACACTGTTGATAAATATATTTAAGTAAAACCTGACTCTTTGTAACAGAAAAAAAAAAACCCAAAACCTCAGTTCAATCACAGAAAACAGCTTTGTCAACAAGCTCCTGCGAACTCCTTGTAAGAGGGAAACACTCAGATGAAAGACTGCAGGAGGACTCACTGTGTCCTCCTCTCTCCAGAAACATTAACTGCTGCCTGACAAGAGCAGTTCTGCTGCGAAAGTGAACACCACGGGCCAGTATTAAAGCTAGTTCAGTGTAGCTACCAAGCAATTAGCTGGATAATACCTTCACGACATGATGATTTTTCCTTTTCCAGAGTACTGGGACAAACGGAACCAGTCATTCATTGTTTGTTCAGCCTCTTCTGAAGTTGCAGGTTACCTAATTTAGATCTTCCTTTCTATAGCACTGAAAATATTTCTACTTTGGCATTGCACTTCTGTTCTCTAATTTTTTTTAAGCTTTTTACACTGTATTTCAGGATAACTTCCACCTTATATCAGCAAATATAAATTCAGACATTTTGCTGTTTAAATATTCAAACTCCCATTTGTGAAACACTGATCTTGTTACCTTTTTTTTCCCCCCCTAAGCTAAAGGATAAACCAAGCTTATCTTGTATTCTGATTTTGCTTTGAAGCTTGTGATTATCCTGAATATAACACACTCCTTCCTAGACATCATCATTAGTAAAGTTTGGATACAAACCTCTGGGCTTTACTCCGAGGAGTGTTCAACCACTTTTACAAAGTGGGTTTGGAAAGCAATTCACTGTTTGACCTGATGTTCAAGCTCTTTGAAAGCTGCCTATCTCCTTTCCTGAATTCATTCCTTTATTCTACCTATGAAAGTGAGTATCAGTAACAGGATATAGGAATGAAATTCCACCACGATCGCAGCCACATCACTTTCAGCACCAACACCATACAGCTCTGCACATACATGACTTCAAGTGCCAGCACACTTGAAAAAAAATATTTTTATTATGTCAATTCCTTAAAAAAATAAGGATTAGGTTTATAAATTTTGCAGTTGCAATGAATGCCTCAAGTATTTTCATCACACAACACTCCAGGACAGAAGGTCCTTTTCTGTTCTCCCACTTCCCTCAAACCAGTCTGACACTGGTACGCTCCTTATTCATACACGAAAACACTACAGCCCTGGATCCTGCTGTAGCCTTGCATAAAGCTCTATACACTAAAATCAGTTCGGTCTTCCCGCTTCCTGCCATAAGACGTCTTCTGTTCGGATAGCTGGACTGGATTGGGACTAAGCTGGTTGATCAAATTCTGAAGTTTTTATTCACTGCCAGCTTGCATCCATGCGCTCATTCTGCTGATACTGGGTTTTCGCTTCAACAGGCCTGCATACCTTCGCAGTGTTTACATCGCTGATAAATTCAGAGATCGCAAAGCTCACTGGAACTTCTTTCCTGTTAAATATTTTTCCATCTCATCTCACCAGAAAGGCTTTCTACACTCACGCTTATAACCCTCTCCCACACCCCTACCACTTCAAATTCATCCATCATTCACTAACATAGGGGATTAGAAGGTATAAATTTTCCAGAAGAAGTCCCAGAAGGGGACCTCACTTACTCTACAGAGCCAGGACAGTGATACCTAATTAAGACGCTTTAAAAAAAAAAGATATATATATATAATCAATGTAAAATAACTCTCCTGAGGACAGAAGAGTAGGAAAGCCGACAGATCCAACCTGCCATCCCTATAAACTTTTTAACTTGAGTACAAAACCTCTTCTCACCATCTGAGGCTAGTCCAGGCACCAGGCCAAAGCTTTGCATTTTCCTCCCAAAGCGAAAGGACAGATCTCCCACTGCCACGTCGCTCACTCACAGCCTGAAAGCAGCCCCTCAGCCCCACCCTGCACTGCATACAGTAAAACCACGTTACTGCCTATTATCAGGATAGATCAAATTTTCTCAAAAGTGGTATTATCACTGTTCCTGTAAACTCAATCACCTAAGAGAGCATATTATTCTATTTGCTTATAGTTCATTTAGAGAACACCACAGAATCTCAACTGACAGCAGGGCCACAAATATACTTTACCCACTGGCAAACTATTCCCTTCATTATTATTTTCACTGTCTTCACATACCTGTACTTTCCACTTCCCAACTCTCAGAAGATACTACATCTATTCACTCACCTTTGTCTCCTCAGACTAACCCAACAATTCAGGATGCATTGAACCGAATACGTTGTAGTCTAGAAAAATCTAAGGAAGGAAGAAGGGAGTAGAGCAATAAGGATTTATTAAGTCAGATGAGAAAAGATCTGCTAGCAGGATTGACACAGTAATAGTCTAAAAGGTCTGACAACCTGAAGAACTTTTTACAGCCATTTTTCAGAGCATAGTATCGTCCTGTTTAACTGCATGATCAAGAAATACCAAAAGGAAGTGAAACTGTTGATGTCTGACTTTAGTGTGTATATCCACAAACATTGCCTTTACAGTATCACACTGGCTCTCACACATCCACTGAAGCAACCTATTCAGACCCATACGAACTAAAGCGTAGCCATCTTGTACGTTAAATAGATTGTGGTTACAGAAGTATCTGAATGACTTGACCCTTATGTTTTACCCAGAAGGGGCTGCTGTGGAAGAGATCAGAGACCAATTTGGTTGCGCTCGGAAGGATTGCCTAATTTCCACCCCATCGCCATATCCTGCCCACTGAACAACGCGGCTGGAACATCTGGACCAGCATGTCCAGCCCCGCTAACCGAGAGGGGAAAGGGTAAAGATAAAATGCCTCTGGAGGCTCTTATGCGTGCAAAGATACCTAAATTAGGTAACAAGACCATTCCTCTCCATTTCAGATATCCTGGCAGTCATGGGTATACAGCAATGCACGCTGACCTGATGAAAGGGCTTCAAATTAGCAACAAGAAGTTTGTCTCTAACCAAGTCACAGAGGATGTTTATCTTTTGTGCGGTCATTAGAAACATCCATGAAGTTAATATGCAATAATAAAGATCTGTTAGAGCAGCATATGGAGTTGTAAAAATAAATATGTGCGGAGCAGAAGCAAACAATTTTGCAACCAGCTGACATATAAGAATCAAGGACTAGGGCTGACTATGTCAGTGTGAGCCACGTTAACAACTCACATCACCTCTGTCCAACTTTGCAACAAGACCTATGGAACTTCTGCTTTGTTGAAAATCTCAGAATTTTACTTCTTTCCTCTTTAGCCATAAGATTTTCAGTGTGCCAGTTACAGTCTGCTTTTTCCGTACCATGTCCTGTAAGTGTAGTTCTAGACCTTCATGAAGCAAACCTGGAACACACGATATAGCAGCAAAAAGCCCAACGAGCCATGAGCTGCTACCTTGTCACGGCACTTCACCTTCTCAGCATGGCAGGAACAGCTTAGTGCTGCACAGTACTCTGCAAGAGTCACGCAACAAGACATTACCCGTGTCTCTGGAGAAATCCACAGACTATTTCTGACTTCTGAACATAACACACCACTATAACCTCAACAGCATATGAAGTAACCAGAATGTGAAATACGAAGTCATTTTGGTTTGGTCCTTTAAGGCTTTTGTTTGTTTGTTGGGCTTCTGTTGTTGTTTTGAGGTCCTGCTGAACTAAAATGTAATGTAGTTTTGTAACAAATAAACCCAAAGGACAACATACAAACAGAAAGTTACATAGCGAGGAACCACGGGTGGGAGCTACCTACCTGCCTGAGCATGAGTGAAACACAGAAGTGTCTGAAAACTATGCTTCACTTTTGCTTATTCTGAGAATTACTTTTATCAGTATCACCTGAGACCTGGAGAGCATCCACAGTGACCTAAACCACTATATTTCTGATCAGGGAACAGTGCGAAAATGGTGGTGTCAAACAGGCTAAACTTATGAATATATCACCAAATTCATTGAATTGCCATAAAATTAACCCTTTATCCTCAGAACACCTAACATACATTTCTGCCAGTACAACACAGGCTTGAACTCTTCTGAGCAGAGCTGACAGCCCACGGGGTCCCGGTGTGCAGAGCGAGCAGCGGATCCCTCTTCCAGCCACCCAGGCATTTCGCACTGATCCAGAATCTGACAAGCTTTTAGACTCCAGAGTTTATACAGGGGATACTTGTGACACTGGTGCCGTTTCTCTCTTCTCCAAACCATAAAAGGTCACTCACTTACAAGGAGACAATGTATGTGCATGCTCAGATATCCACACAAACATAGCGAAAGCACCATTCTCTAATGGACCAACAGCTGAGACTGAAAGTTATGATTTATTTTGAATTCAAAGGTTTTGTTTTGCCATCCCAATCTCTTGCCCATAAACACCACCGACCTTCCTACAGCTCAGCCTGCTTCTGGGTTAGTCTCCAAGTCCAAGCTCTCCACAGACCATACATCTCTGGCAAGCCGCTCGCAGCTTAACTCCTTCCAACACTGCCACCTCTGTGCCTTTAACATTACCTCTTCTACATGACAGCCAAAACATGAGGCCACATCACTATGTTTCCAATTTCTCATTTCCTTCCCTATTATCTTTCTTCATCCATGAACGCCCTTCAAATTCCAAGCCATTCCTCAAAACCAGCTTTTGAAGACGCCTGTGGGTTTTCTCTCCGTGCATGCCTGGCTGGCAGGTACCATCAACAATGATCCTAAAGCTGTGCCCTATGGTCCTGCCAGATCAGACCACTTGCATTCCTCTGAAGTACTCGGGGACTACGTACCACATCCTTCCTGTGTCATTTGTACCCACCTCGGAGCCAAGACACAGCCACCTTGGCTGTAACGCAGGGCACACCCCCACTATACGTGTGGATGGACACGTTGCTCCCATACAACAGCCTCACGTCCACATGCCTGCATTTTTAGTCATGCAAAGGCCACACGTCACACCCATTCCGTGAACAAGAGCATGAAGCAAAAGGGAAGAGCACAGCAGGGAAGGCAGTGTGCCACAAACACAGCTCTGCAGCCCCTCCCTCGCCCACATCTAAAGCATTCAAGAAAAGCCAGCAAAGAGCAAACATTGTGCCCAATTAAGTCTTGTGTATCTAGTTGCTCAGTTCCCCAGACACACAGATTGTCAGATGGCATTGGCTGCTCAGGAGGGACACTTCTTCTGCAACACCAAATGCTGCACCCTGAGCCGCCGGTCTGGAATGCGAGAGCAGAACTAACCTCGCTGCATGGCTGAGGATCACCTTCAATAACCGCACATCCGACAGAAGAACATAAATCATATGGAGGTAAAATCGGAAGGAAAACCCTATCTCAGTGTTGGAAACCATGGGCGGCTAATGAACAAGAGAGGATGAGCGAGTGGGAGACTGAGAAAAGCAGAAATCCTAGGAATAAGAAAACTCATTAAAGCAGAAGCCAATTCTGTGAAAATCCAGTTAAGAAACAGTTGTTTCCTTTCATTTGCTTTTCTTTGAGATGCCACATCTTCTAATGCTTTCCAGCACTACAAACAAAGACTTGTAGCTCTCCCCTCCCCAAGGCCGGCTTTGAAAACAAATTTCCTAGTTAACCTGCCAAAGCAGAAGGTTTGACAGCAGCTGTGTGCCCCTCTGCCCAGCTCAGGGGATGACTCAGTGGAAACCAGCCCTCAAAAAGTGTGTTGTCATCCTTCAGTCAGTGCAACTGAATAGGAACAAACTTCTCACCTTAAAAGCCACAGCTTCCAAGGTAGCCACAGTTAAAGGCAGCATTGTAATACCAGAGGAACAGCACCGACACGTCTGGGTGAAAAATGACAGCTTATTTTCTACTCTTTTTTTCAATTTTTAATATCATTAATAAAAATGGATCTACTGGAATTAGACTATAAAGTAAGTTTCTTGGAGCTTTAGAGGATCTCACAAAACAACAGGATATTAATACATGTTAAGTAAAGTGGATTAAGAACTAGAGGAAAACAAGACCAGCATTTTAACTGTTCAAGCCAACCAAACACCCAACTCAAAGCCACAAGAACAGCGGAACACACACATGCACGTATTCAGCTGGGTCTCAAACTTGCATCCAGTTGAAACAGATCTGGAAGAATCAGGTACATGGTATACCCCAATCTGCCTTATCTTGTCACAAAAGCAGGAATTTTTTCCACTTTCCACTTCAGTCTAAGCCATTATTCCTGATACTGAATCATGAGGTGAAAGGGAAAACACGAAGTCCCACAGTACAGCACCACACTTCATGAAGGAAGTCAAGCCCAAGCTGTGCTTTTGCTTTTCAACCCCACCACCTCTATCAGTCCTTGCAGACAAAAGCCACTATTCAGGCTGTTGAGTTCAGGCATTACACACCCCAAATAATCCCCAGCCTCTGCAGTTCCGACTGCGCTGCTTGTGCTCTGTTAATTTGTTCTAACAAAGCGACGCTTCTGTTTGCCGTACGTTTGCTCGTAACAAGACTCTGAAAGCAATTCTTTCTCCTCTGTGAGTTGACATGAGTCTGCAAGAAATACCAGCTGACCATAAGGAAACCTATTCAACACTCTCATCGTCCACTAATGCCATCATCCTTTTTCCTCTGCTGCATTATTCCACATCAATAAATAAACAGCAAGCAAAGAGCAATACATAGGACTTAATAACACACTACACCAGCTCACGTGTCAGCAAGCAGAAGGTCACTTGTGTTGGAAGAATTGCCATTCAACAGGCATATACTTCCATATTAAAGGAAACGTATACAGTGGAATAAATTCTAGCAGCTGACTAATCTTACACTAAAGAAAAACAGTAAGAGGATCCTGAAATAAATCAGGACAGCTCTACTCCCACGCTGTTTCTGCTACCAAGGTCCAAAATAATCACACCACCTTTCTTCACTACAGTGTTGGGCTTGACTGACGAATCATACAGAAATACTTGGGGCAAAAGATAACAGGGGGATTCAGATTGTAAGTGTCAGTATTTTATTAGTGGGTGAGTGGGGAACAGGGAGCAACCATGTAAAATTGACACAGCTGTGCAGAGAACTAGCTACAAACTGAGCAGAAAATACTTGGTATTTTGCTAGTGGAGATTAAAAGCGTGGGGTAATGTGCCCACAATCACGCCCAGGATCTTTGAGGGTGGCGAGGGTCATTTAAAATTGTTGCTTATTGCAGTTTTTATTAACAGCCTCTGGAGAGCAATTTCTTTTTTCTTTGTTCAAACACTCCATATGAAACATTCCTGAACGCATGAAGTATATTTTTTAAACACATATATACACACATATACACATTCTATTATTAGAGTCCTTTGCAAGGACCTATTAATAGGAATGTCCATAATTAAGTATGAGGCAATTATGAGACATACATGTAAAGCATGCTTTAAGGTATGTGCACTGCTGCTACAGAACAGCGATACACCAAGTCAACAGAGAGAAACCAGACAAGACTATCGTCTTCAGCTCCAGAGAATTCACATGTTTGATTCTGGTTATCCTAAATCTAAAAAAAAAAAAAAAAAAAAAGAAAGAAAAACCAAACAAAACACAACAGCAGAAACTCCACTCCCGAATCCATCTTGTTGCTCCGAGTAGCTTCTAGAGGAGCTACAAGCAGCTGCCAGAACAAGCAAATGCCACATATCAGCATTAGTAGCAATCCTTGTCCTTTTCAAAAAATAATATAAAATATATACTTAATTACTTAGGAATTGTTTGTTGCTTGCTATGACACAAATAACATCGCACACAGCTGCGGCTTAATAAGCAGAGTATCCAAGTAGTAACTCTCAGTACACACCACCATGACAAACTGTCACCACTAGAAATACAAACAAACAATGTTTCTTATACAGTTGGTGTTGTAGTTGGCTTTTCCTCTGTTATCTGCTAACAACCAACTCAATTTACTTGCACACAAAGGATTCCTCAGATCAAAGGCAGAAAGCCTGTCACTGGAGAAGGCCTGCATTTCGACCTCTAAGCTCAAGGCACGCCACCCTTTCCCAACTAAAAGCACCGTGAAGATTCGCTCTGAGCCACACTACCTGGGACCTCCAGGGAATACTTCCGCTCAGGAACAGACTTTAACCCAGGCAACGCTTTTCTCGTGTGCTTGCTCAACAATATCGTCATTTTTCCTCCACAGCAGAGCACAGATTTAACATCCGCAGCAGCATTTCTGAAAGGCAACTCATCTCTCCAACAATGCTACGAATTCCACAATACATCATGTTTAATTAGTTTGTGGGTTTTCTCCTGGCTGTCTGTAATCCAACAGAGAGGGGGCTTCCGACCTGAATTTCGCAAAGAGGTGCCTAGAATAAATTGGTAAAAATGCAAACCACCGCATCCCCGCTGGAAACTGCTTGGAGAGTTATCTGCTTGCTGACACACCAACATTCCTGCCTGTAGATGGCCTGTTACCGTTGTGTACCCAGCATCTCCTATTTCCACTGCCTTGTTTGAAGAACTTCCCTCTTCCCACATACCTTCCATCTCCAGGGACAGATCACACAGGGACACTAAACCTTGGCCGTAAACAACGTGACTTTTGATATTCCTGTTTCTAAAGGATCCTCCACCGCTCCTCTGCTGCCGTTCAGCCGCGCAGAGATCACCTAGGCACGAGTCCTCTGTGCGACATGACTGATCAACTCTGCCTCGCTGGTAGTCTGCACGGCTGAGACTCACACAGGCGTCTGCTGGCTTCCTCTGCCACTTCTTTTATTTGCTGTATGCTAAAGGCTATTGCAGAAAAATGGGACTTGGGTAACTTGCAGCATGCTGCACAAAAAACACTCCGATGCATTGGGACACTCGGTCTCCAGACTTAACTCCCGCTACCACGGCATCCTTGGTGGAGAAAGGGGGATGCCCTCCCAGGGCATCCCAAACTGCCAGTCGCTCCATCTTCCCTACAACCTCCCTTTTGAGAGGGGTGGCAAAATACACTGAGAAGAAAAGCACTGTGGAGAGTAATGGGTTTTATTCAGCTGTACACAGGCTCTGGGACTTTGAGGTAACTATATGCATTTTGTAGGAATTAAAATCCTCACACTACAAACATTTATTCATGCTGCAAACTTCGCTTCTGCGCTAGCCCTCACCAGACTGACAACCTGCATTTTTGAGGAAAAAGCCAATTATACTAATTAGAAAGTTCATTAATACAACCCCACACATGCAGAAGTTTGCTGCATGTTCTGTATCTATTTTCTGGCACATATGTATGAACTACAGAAGTTTAACAGCCCTTAACTGCTTTTCCTTCTCATCAGAGGACTTAAAGTGGAAAAAAAAAAAAAAAAAAAAACCACAACACCTCTCTGCTAAGAAAGAGGTACAATGCAGAAATCATGTTTCAATTCACTAGATACCATATGTAGGAAAAAAAAAGTGCCAGAATAAACACACTTCAGATTGGAAGTGACAAACTTTTGAGAGAAAAGATAAGATGCTTGTGGTATGGAGTTACAGCTCCAAGCTTCTTGGCTAGAGCAGAATATCAGCTTATTTCACATGCTAATTTCTTCCTTTTTTACCCTTTGGGCATGAAAAACCCCTCTCATCACTGTCCCAGCAGTGATCTCAAACCCAAATCAGGTGAGTCCTGACGGTTCAAAAAGAAAAAGTAAAATACATCAACTTCCACACAGACTCATCTCTGAGCTACACTATGAGCATAAACTAGCCAAAAGGTACTGAACCGGGAAGAACAACATGATATTTCTGAGGCTGCAGATGTTTCTGCCACAGCAGAATCCTGACACAAGCACAAAGCACAACGGCTTGAAAACTAACGAGAGGGAACCACAAAGTGCTGAAGATCAGGAGAAAAGCACTAACAGACTGCTTCTGTGCAAGACCCAAAATGACCCCAGGAACACCGCCAAGAATCATTTTCTTACTGGTAGCACCAGCAGCATCTTCTCTTACTGCTGAGACAGATCATGGGTGAGACCACGGGTGGACGGGGAGAGAGGAGCAAGATGCCTCCACTCAGAAGGCAGCCCACCACCAGTTCCTGAGGTTTATGTTAGTGATGCCTTTACCTGCCTTTCCAGCCAAGCACACATCGTGTCACCCATGTCCAGACCAGCTGTTCCCCATTGGAAAGGAGCAGAGCCCCAGACCAATACAGGCCTGGCAGTCTCTATCTTTTTTAAGTGAGCTCAGCTGCAAAAAAGGTTGAGAAATAGTGTTCTAGACTTAAAAACGTGTGTGAGTTTGCAATCCCATTACCTAGCACATTGTTAAGCTCGAGTTAGACTGGTTTGGCACCTTTCAGGAACGTACTAGCTGAGCCTTGGGTTCTGCAGGGTAAGCGATTAGGGGATACAGCAAACGCGGTTAGGGCACAGGGAACTGGGACATGTGAATTCCATTCTCACAAATCTAGCACGGAGTTCAACTGAAAAAAAAAAATTCATAAAACACAACAACTAAAATAAAAAAACACCAAAAAAGAAACTTCCATTTTTCCATATCCCATCTGTGATGGAGTAACTACCGCTTTAAGGAGTCAGGCCAGTACTTTTAGGTACTCACACAAAGAAATGCAAATGAAATACAAAATTACTAATATGGAGAGAGGCAGGCTTGCCCCCCGCCTTTTATTCTACAAATATAGATGGGATAAAGAGTTCATTACATTTAAGTCCAAGCCGCGCTACCTGAGCCAAAACCTTATTTAAATAGAACATTTCTGAGAACCGGGAAGGGGGGACAGCAGAGGGAAGGGATGCAGACGTGGTCTTAACCTAAGAGAGGTTCAGCTTTTAAAAGGCTTTTTCTTTTTTCATCCCGTCTCCTGGTACCATGCCATTTTTAAAAGGTGTCTGGCAAGCAAAAGAAAAAGTTTCCAGGGTTTTCCTTCCCAAAGCCGCCTCAGCCAAGAGCCGGGCGGGGAGGACGGGGCCCGGGGAAGTCGCTCTCGCCTTTCTCCAGCTTTTTCTCCAACATGCCCCCTGGATCCAGACATTTTGGGAGGCAGCTGCAGACGAGGAGGAGCCCCGGGTTCTTCACCTGCCTGGCATCCCCCGGCCGGACAACGGGGCCGCTCTCCCCGCCGGCTCCCGAGCACGGCCAGAGGGCGCGGAACTGCCTCCTCCCGCTCCACGGGCACGGCTCCTCCAGGGGTGGCCAAGGGCAGGGCTGGGGCAGCCACCGGCCCCCCCACACACGGACACGGGCGTCAGCACCGACCTCTCCCCAGATTTTTCCCCCCTGGAGCCGCACCGGCCGTACCCGCGGCGCGACGCGGAGCCGGGCGGAGACGATGACAGCAGCCGAGCCGGCAGCCCCTCGGGATTACCGGGTGGTGCTGGAGGGCCTGTCCCGCCGCCAGCTGCTCGCAGGGCCGCTCCCGTCTGCCTGCACGGCGCCGCCCGCCGCCGAGCTCCCCGCCGAGGGCGAGAGCCGGCGGGACCCGGGCCACCACGACACGGACCGGGCGGGGAGAGGAGGAGCGGGGGGTGGGGGGGTAACAGCGAGAGAAACTTTCCACCAAGTGCGGCCGCGTCCCGCCGCCGCCCCGCCGCCGAACAAAAGAGCCGGGACCGGCGCCTCGGGGCGGAGGACGCGGCTTCCCGGGACTGCCCGCCGAGCCCGCCCGGGACCCTCTTCCCCCAGCGCGCCAGCGCGTCCTTACCTGGCAGAGAGCTGGTGCGGGGCGGCGGGCCGGGCCGGGCCGGGCGCGGCGGTGAGTCTCGGCTAGCTGGAGCGAGTGCCAGGAGGGCTCGGCGGGGATTCCGCCATGTCAGTGATGTCGGCACCACATGGGGCCCGCGGACGGCCCACGCTACCGCGCACTCTGGAGTAGAGGCTCCCGCCGAAAAGCCGGCTGAGGCGGGCGGTGGCGGCGCCGGGGCGCGCCGGCCCTCCTGCCCCCGCCCCGCCGAGCAGCCGCTCCGCCCCGCCCCGGGCCGGGCCGGCCCCGCGCCGCCGCCTCCGCCCCGTCCCCGGGCGCCGGGCCGCGGGGAGCCGCGAGGGGCCGCCAGGAGTGGGGAGGGGGTCGGGGCGGCGCCCGGCCGCGGCCCAGTCAGGCTCCGCCGCTTGGCAGGCGCCCGGCCCGGCCGCCGTTGCCCTCGCCGAGCTCCCGTTTCGCCTCGTCCGCCCACAGTTCCTCCCAATTCCTCCGTCGTTACTTATTCCCAGATGTCACCCCCGGAACATAAATCACCCCCCGAGCCTTCCTCCTGCCCAGTGAGCGGCCTCCGCCGTCGTGGCAGAGGTCGGTCGCTGTTGTCACAAAAATGCCATTTCTGGCTGGCGGAGTCAGTCTCTCGCCCACATCGTTGAAGGGCGGGATCTGTGTAAGTCTCCTGTGCTCTTGTGGATGTCCTTCCCTAGGCATCTGCTGCGGGTGGCTGCAGAGACAGGACCCCCGAGTCGAGGAACCCTTGGTCCCCTCGGTGTGGTCCTGGCTACAGTTCCATCGGTTGGGAGCGAGGAGGAGAAGCTTTAGACGATGCTTTTCAGAGCTTAACCAATGCTCTGACTGACTTAAATTGCTGCAGCCCAAAAGAAGAGAAGTTTATCCCCTGGCTCTGGAAGAGAGCCCCAAGGAACCACGGCAGACATTGACCTCTCAGCACCGCATCCGAGCAGTGTGGCAATCATGACTAGAGCTTTAATCTGGTTACAGGGGAAGCTTAAAACAGGACTCAGCCTCCCCCACAGCACAGACCACAGCCGTGCTATGAAGGGTCTTTTGATTTGGCCTTAGTCCTTCGGGCAGCTACCTTCCTCCACAAAAGCTCATCACCTCTCGCGCTCTGCCTTCTCTCCATCACCATATTCTTCAGTGTTCCTTTTGCTGACAGCTTTTCTCAGCAGTCGATGTATTTTATCCAGCAGAGCAAGGTTTCCTTGCAGAACCCTGTGGAGTCTTAGGCAGCCCAGGTGTATTTTCATCACTTCCATTAAAATATCAACAGAAACATTTTTCCCATAGGACTCCTCCATGTTCTACTTCTTGTTGAAACTCACACCAAAGAAAAATCAGTGTTAATAAAAGTTCGGTAAAACCAAAACATCATGCCCAACTAAGCGGGGCTTTTTTTAATTATTTTTTTAAGTGACCAAAACACACAAAAAAATGAAAATAAAGTTATCTGAGATAGAAAATTCCTACGAAAATAACAAATCAGCACTTTCCCATGGGAAAGATTTTTCCATGTAAAATGGTCAGTCAGCACTAAGTATTGTTCATCGTTAATTGCAAAAATTTTTGTCATGACTAAATCTGAAAGTAGAAAAATCTTTTTTTAGTGACCCAAAACACGCAGATTTTTTGATGATCCTGGATTGAGTTACAGAGTCAGATGAGATTAATTATTCACTAGGGTGGTAAAGCCTTTTCTTGGTCTTGCAGACTGTTTTGTGAAGGGAAAGACAGAGAAAAGGGACAGAAGGAGGGAAGGAAGGTGTTGGTTTAGAAAGGAAAAAAATCATTGACCTGAGTTGGAAAATGACCAAAAAAAGATAAAATTTAAATTGAAGCATAAACAAAATCAAACCTGAAGAAAGCAAAATGAAGAGAAATAAAGAAGAGGAAGGAAGTGAAACCACAGGAGTGATTTGTAGCTTTTCTACCCGATGGGCTACCAGAGGAAGGACGGGTCCTCCTCTGGAGAGTCAAAGCAGAGGGACATTTCCAGTCTCACCTGGGACTGCAACAGTGGCCAGACTCACAAAAAATAGCCTGGGCTTGGAGCAAACATGTACCTTCTCCTTGGAGCACCTATTCAGGCGCGCTGCCCCGATGGACTGGAAGAACAGATGTCGGTAACAGCAACTGCAAAGCGTTTCCGTGGCACTGGACATGGCTTGAACGCTGAGGAAGGGGGCAGAGGAAAGGGAAGCAAGGACCGCTTTTCCTCAGCAAGTTCCTACATCAATAACAGATAAAACTATTTCTTTAATGGTTTACTCCCCAGGAAGTAGGGCAGAGTATTAATCAGGTCAGGAGGAAACGTCTTTTGCCCCTGAAGAAGGAAAAGGATTAGGTTAAGTGGTGACACAGCAGGGACAGACAAATTATGCTGGAGAAAATGACTGACCTAAACTATCATCCAAAAAATACAGACCAAAGGCATGAACTTAACTGTTCTGTTTTGGTGAGTCTGGGTGTTTTTTTCAATAACATGCATATTTTTCGTTTATCACAGCAAGATCTTTCTGTTTATACAGGAAGCAAGTGATACCAGAAATGCAATAGCGTATCTCTTCCGTCTCCCTTCCCACATGTGCCTGTTGCAGAGGAGCGGGATGAAGGGACAATGCCACCTCCTTCTTCAGCCTTGCTCTTGGATCCACGTCCCCAGGACAGTCCTTCCCAAGGTGCAGATGCACCGGGACCAGACAGAAACCCCTAACTCCTTTCAAGCAGGAATTGTTTAGCCATCACACAGCAACACTTTAGGCACCAAACCAATTCTAAATCCTGTATTCTGCCATCATCCCCGTCAGCCACCCCCTCCTGTTTGGTGACAAATCCCAGAGAGGGGCCTTATGGAAACTCTCTCCGTACAATCAGGATGTGGCCTTGGAGATCAGACACCGCTGTAAAGGCTGTGAAGACAGCCTTTATTCTCACAGGATACTTTCCCTCACATTTCAGGTGGGATTCGAGTTAAACTATTACTATTCCCACAAGCTGCTGCTTCTGTATTCTGGAGGGCAGGCAGGCTGAGAACTTGGCCTTGGTACTGTTTGACAGGATACAGAGAATGCTTTGACTGAGTTATTTGCTGAATACCGGGGGTTTTTCCTACCTGGGGTGTACTGCCCCCAGTCATTTTTAATTCCACAAAACACATAAGGTGGATGGTTCTGCTCAAACACTGGCCAGACTGCAGCCACAGGAGTTCTCTCCACGTGCGTTGTTACATCTCTCAGCAGCTGCAGGGTGGGCTGGCTTGGGACTTGGTGTCTGACAGGTTACATTCACCCACAGCAAGAGCTCTGGGTTCAGACTCTTACTCTTGGGGCCAGCAGCAATTTGGATGGAGAAAAAGAGACGTACTCAGCAAGAAACACCTTAGGTGGCCTCTCAGCAGGCTGAGAGCAGTCACTGCCACATCCCTCCCTCAGACCTCGCTCCTCCTGGGAAAGGGCTCTGCAAGGTGGGAAGAGGATGCTCAGAGCAAACAACTGGATGATCTCTTTATGAAAACACCCAGAACAAAATGATGTAGCACTTCTCCTCCCTCCCCCTCGTGATCATGTAACTTACTTCTTCCACAGAATAAAGATAGGACCATATAATCTGCTTTTTTCTTGTTAATAAACCGTTTTAGGGGCCCTTGTCTTTATGTATCACAAACCATTAAACTTAGTGCAATTTAAACTGTTGGGTACTCAAAATCCTACAGTACTATCTGGCCATGGTGGCCTTCTCTCATTCTTTAATCTGAAAAAAATTAAAGCTAAAGACAGATTAGATTGTACAGACTAAAATATAGTCAATTCCTTCAATCTGGTTTTTTTTTTTTTCAAGATAGTGCCCATAATGACTGGCACAAGCAAGATCTGGGTAAGCATATGTAGTTTATAATGGTCACTTTTACTGCAGGGAATCCAAAATTCTGCAGGACGCTCTTTTTAAATAACTAGGGCATGTAAACATTAGCATGAACCAGGATTTCTATCTGTACCTCTCTATTCAGAGGAAATGAATGCCAGTTATTCACTGAGCATATATTCATGGGTTTGCATTCATGAACTGACCGAGTTTGGTGAGGAGTTTGTATTCACAGTATTAATTAACAGATTCTTCCCTTTTTAGGACACAGGTCAATATTTCTCATGCTCAATAACACGTGCAGAAATTAAGCCCCCAAAATTGTCTTCTTGGGATAAGATCAAAGGACCAACCACCGTAAGATTCTGAAATAAAAATTATCTGCCTCTCTTGTTAGCAGGGTGCACGGTAACTTCGCATTGCGTATCGGTCTGTGATAACAGCCGTTAGCGACTGGACATCCTTTTATTACATTTAATGGGCAAGCCCTTAATTTGGGCTTCAAATCTCTCCAACTACTAAGCAATAAATATGCCAAATCAAATTCTACTAGAAGTCACGAAAGACCCAGACTTACACCAGCAGCCAGAAGAGGCCCTTTAACTGCCAGCACCCTTATTCTAAAGATGTGATTTCTGACAGCCCAGGAGTTGTTGTTTGTCAGGGGTCTTATCCCATTAGTTGTTTCTTAAGCTTTAAAAAGGCATCATGGAAAGAAAGTGTTCCCGTTGCCCTCTCTTCCACGAGAAGCACCATTGTCTTCATTATTTGTCTGCTTGCAAGCTGAGGACTTAAGGCATTTTTCACATTTTTTCGTCTACGTTGGTTTTGTAAGTTTAAATAAGTTTCCATCTGCCAAGAGCTTCCAAAGAGCACGGGCACTTAACCAATGCAAGAAGCTTGCCGTGAAGATTACACACCAGTTGTGCTTATTCAAAACAATAACTTCTGACCACTGCACCAGAAGAAAATACTCTCGTTTATTGTCTCATAATCACGCATCTCCGCAGTGTTAGTTCCACTTTTGCCAATGAAAAGGACGTTCCTTTTGATATTTTACAGCTATTTCAGCTAAATCTCCTTAACACTGTGCAGTTCTTTGGCTCATTTGGTTTGCTTTGGGTTTGTTTTGTTGAAAGCTCTTGTTTCAGTGCAGGCTCTAAAGAAAACAAAACAGTATTGCTTGCATTGTTATAGCCAAAAGTAGGGCCATGGAAAAAAAAAAAAAATGTTCTTGGAAGATGTTTGTAGATTGGTATTCATGAAACAGCTGGAGATGAAACATAGAGCACTAATCCTGTCCAGTTGCTCCTGGTCATGTTGCACATTCAGGAAATTCATAATTAGGTGGTTATATCCCCAGTGTTTCCCCTGCAGCACTCTTTACAACTAGCAATTTATCTTCTTTCTTGTCGTTAAAAAAAAACAACAAAAAAACCCAACTACAAAGGAAGAAGTGGGGGAGAAAACACAAGCAGGAATGACTCAAAATATGCTTAATAGTTTCTTCTCACTGTAAAAAAGAAAAAACACAACCCGATGCACATACTAGCAAACTTCTGCTGATCCATTGCCCTTTTCTATCGCAGTACTTTTCCTCTGCGCTGCATCTCCTTCCTTTTCACGGTATTTATTTTGCCAGTTAATTTTTTCTTTTTCCTTGCCAGTTGTGCACCCGCTTTCCTGTAAAGCGCAGCCACACCTGGCAATTTAGAAATAAACGCTTCAGTAAGTAAACGTTTCTTTTTCTTGCCAAATGGAAGCCCTGGACATGGGGGTTTTATTCCTAGGCTCCCTCCAAGGTTTCTAGTGAACTCCTAAGTGGTTTCTGCTCTGTATTTTGACTTCTCCAGTGGTATCATGAAAGCTTTGCCTGCACTCTGGGAATCTTCATACTGCATGCTACCAAAATTCATATTCATTTTAAATCAGTCAGGGTACAACTTGAAGGATTTTTTCCTTCTTTTCATAGCCTTTAAATAGAACAGCCTTATCTACTGCTAATTACATGCATTGGCAGCGTGGAGATCTTTGGGTACAGGGCAATCGATGAGAAGCGTTGCCGGCTTTGGAATTAAACTGTTACCAGTGACTCAGCAGGTTTGCTCTGCGATAGCAAAGCATCAAATATAAGCTTTTAAAACAAGCATTATTACTGACTTCTGCCCCAAGTAATTTAATAAAAGCACCTGGAAACAAACAAAAAAAGAAGACTACTTAGATAACGCTGCCAGTTAAAGTTCAAGAGGTTTCATGCCTGTGATTAGGAAGCATCACGGGTGGCTCCTAAGTCTGGCTTCTCAGAGATAAAAAAACCCACAGCAATTTCATAATGTGAACAGTGAATGCACAAATAACATGAAAACAACAAGAGAGTCATAAACCCCTCTGGTGCTGGAATGGCAGTTCCAGCCCCTGGATCACAAGATTGCCATAAATCCCAGCAAGAGAGTAGGGAAGAGCCAGCCCTCATCCCAGCCTTCCCCCCGACGCTTCTTATCCAGGGGAGCCTCGGCCCCGTTGCTGTGTGCTTGTGATTTCCTCCTCCTTCCAGAATTTTGCCAAGTGTATTTTTAGTCACAAACGCAGCAGAAAGACACAAATACAACGTTTGGGTTTTTTTTTTCTTCCTCTAGCCATCGATCAGCATCTCCGATGCCCTGGCAGTGTGGAAGCAGAAGGCTCACTGCTTTTGAATGGAGATGCGCAGTCATGCCCACGTACAAATCCTCCTTGAAAACATCATGGAAAAGCATGAGGATTTCCAGAGAAGTGAGACAGATCTCCTCAAAACTCTATATATCTGCAATAAAACAAGATCCTTTATCCAGGTGGGATCCCTTATTAAAAAAAAAAAGTATCACCAAGTTTCAAGATTTTATGTCAAAGAAGGACAAAAAAGCATTGAACAATTTAAGGAAATTTCACGTCAGATTCCTCTCCATCAATGACTTTTCCAAGAGCTTCCCTGAAAACGCAGGGAAATACATAAAGCACTCCTTTGAAAAGCAGTCATGTTTGAAAATTATTTACCAAGCTGCTAAGGTTTCCAGCCTTAAAAGGTGATGCCTAAGATAAGGTACCTATTTCATGTTGATAAATAATTGAGTCTGCAATATAAATGTTTTGGTACGGCCTTGGAAAAAACGCTTTGGCTCGCTGTGCCTCAGGCTGGAATGGTTTAAAAAATAATGCTGCTTTTACAATTCTATTACTTCTTTTATCTGTGATAAATAGCCAGGCTTAACCTCTCCATCGTGCTGTGTCACACACACTGTCATGCCCAAATTCTAACCACCTTTAACATTTTTGTTAAAAATGAAGATCTAGCAGCACGCCCTAAAGGTTAACAAAACCTGGAATTATTTTTGACTAAGGGAAAAGCCGCGAGTACCAACAAGGTGGTACAGACAGCAGCGGTCTCAGCTCCTGCCTCGTTGTGTGCGCCCTGGCAGAGCACAGCTGAGACACGCAGTGATGTGACGTGGTGTTCACGGAGGTCCCAAGAGATTCCATGGCTGATAGGTCAGAGATGAACTTCCATCTCACTTGAAGGCTGACCGCAGAGCTGGAGGAAGGATTGTAGCACGTTAAGATACGAGGGCAGGTGGATTCTTTACAGGTTTCTGCTGCTTTGAGGATTTGTCCGATTTAAACAAATCTTAAAGTGACAGAAAAAACAAATAGAAAAGCTTTCATTACTCACACAACAATTATGTGAGGCTTAATTGACGCGAGTGTATAAATATGCTTTGTGATCTCCAAAAGTTTGTTACAGAGGAAAGATGCCGTGAAAACGCCAGTATCCCTGTTATAATATAAATCTTATGCCATACGCAATAAAGATTAAATAAATGTAACAGATGTTTTAGAAGGATTGACAAAGCTCTCATATGTGTTTCAGATGTTTCACATTCCCCTCTCCCCACAGTAGTTCAGCTCTCGAAATGGAGTTGTGAAACAAAGAGCAGTCTTTGGGTTACGCTCTTCCCCAGTTCCTCACCATGGAGCGTGTATTTCTGTTTCCCCTGAGCTCAATTATCTGCCGGGTTTGCAGAGCTGACTCCCAGCACCCACAGCTAGTCCACATTTAAAGGGGAGTGCAGTGGTCCCTCTCTCATCCCCGAGCCCCAGCCCAGAGCCCCGGCACAGCTCGCAGCTGGAGGCAGGGCAATGCTGGAGGCTCAGCCCTGCCGCAGCAGTAGGTGTGCCTAACACTTCTCCTGTCCCTTGACTCAACTCGGTGCCATCCCACGCATCGAAGCAGGAGACTTAAATCTCAAGTGAAGTTTCTACCCTCCCCTATGAAATTTGTTAAATGTCTCTGTTGAAAATAGCTGAAGCAGGCAGCAGACAAGGAGGTGGCTGTGTGTGTGGTTAACGCTGCCTCGCCTGTGACAGCCACCCGTCTCTCAGGACAGTTTTGCAGCTCCCACAACTGTCAGCCCCCAGACGAGGTCTCAGCCTCGCTGCAGCCAGGCAGCACTAGAGTGCCTGGGTCTCAGTCAGGCTTTAGACTGTTCAGCGCTTGGAAATGCCAGTAAGAGACCCAAATGAAGGGATTATCTCAAGATTCCCCACAGAGTCGAGTCTTCTCTGCAGTCCCGTGCCACCTGATTCTGCCTCCCATACCACCTAACACATCTTTTTTCAAGCTGCCTTGGTTTCCCTCCCCATGCTTTCAGCAATTCACTTTCGTTCCCCTGGTCCATTTTTACAACCAAACCTTTTTTACTGTCCCAAATTCACAAACATCTTCAGGGACCACAGTCTGTGGTCCATCGTGTTTCTAACTTCTCTGGTTCCTCCCAGCTGTGCTTGCTGCTGGATGAGGATGGGAAAGGGCAAAGATACCCCAAGAGCCATGGTGACCCTTACCACAGACCAAGGCTGTAAAGGCACAGTTACATGAGCAGTAATTCCGGATCTGTGTACTCCCAGGTTTCTTCTCAGTGTATTTATCCCAGAGCAGGCATGTCTGGTGAACTTGTCAGAGTGCACAATACAGCTCATGGCAATGCGACACCTTTATCTAACCCTGTATCTGCTCTGGGACTCTGTATAGTTGGGTGATGGACAGTGCCTGGTCTGGTAAAGCCTGGCTGTTCCAAGTTAATCCATCAGAATTATTAAAAATATACTGGAAGTGGCAGGAAGAGCCTAAACCACAGAAATACTTGGTCTCATATGGCAGTTTTTAATCCTGTCTTGTCCAAAAAATAAATGTATAGTGTCATCCCTTAGGCCTTCGGTGTTTTGGTTCTTCTGTAACTGTTAACAGTAGGGGTCCCAGCATTTCTATAATGGGATTCTTATAAATTCCTCATGAAAGTGTGCACCTACTTGGAAGCAATATGGAACTGATATTGATTATTTCTTCTGAATGGCACTAAAATCCTCAGAGATTAACCTGAAAATGCATCAATCCTTCAGAGTGCTGAGGGCATGCACTTATCTTTAACTTTACTTGAGATTAACATATTCAAAATAGACTTGGCAGTTCATTCTATAAGAGTACTCTGAAGAATTCAGAGTAATCAAGTAAGCACATGCAGGATCAGGGTCCAAGATGGAGTTATTTGGAAGAAAGCATAGTTCTGTGGCACAGAGAAAATCCAGCGATGAACAGAATGCTAATTTCAAATACTCAAGATATGCCTGAAACTTGCTTTACATTTCTTGTAAAAGGGCAAAATAAAAATTGTGAAATAATATTTGGAAAAGAGAGAAAGAGAGCTACAGTTATTCTTGTTGGAGAAAGATTTGAGCTTCAGAGAATTTTTTTAACTCTTTGTAATTCACCTCTTTTTACAAGCTTGAACTTGATCCTGAAAATTCTATTTTTGGTTCTATTCATCAATTGGCTTTGAGTCCATTTTGTTATTTTAAACATAATTCACTGAATTTAAAAGAGAAAACTCTTGCCATCTGTAAATTATGCATCCAAAACTTACAAAATCCTGTTAATCAGGGAATGAGAAAAACACATTTAAAGTGAGCTGTCGCAAATGCTACATTTCAAAAAGCCAAAAGATTTTGCAGAAGGAGGAAAAAAAGTACTTTTTTTTTTTTTTGAGATAAATCAAATAAATGCTCAGGTGTTTTTTGACTTGGGACCCAGGTTAAGAGAATGAAAGCCAAGAAAGTGAGAGCAGAAGAAATTTTAGGCAGGTGAACTTTAAGATAAGCTTGTTACCACTTGATTGCTTCCACAGGCTATCAGACATTATTGGTGGGGTTTCTTTAACGAAGCAGGATTGCTGTCACCTATAGCTGACAATAAGAGACCACGCGCTGCCCAGAACACGCCACATGTGGGAGAGCCTTGACAGGCCAGAGACGAGCAGTCGAATGGGGTTTGAACTCTGGGGTGAAACCAAAGATCTTTTGCCATCTCCTGATTAATTACATTGGCAGAACACCAAGCTGCTTAATGAGGCTTCTTTGGGTGAAAGATGTAAACCGAAATTCATGCCCCTTAATTCAAAGGCAGAGGTAAAAACCAGCTAAACCTGTGGTAATTCTGCATTGTTCGGAATACAAATGGGGTTAGGCTGAGCTTTGTTTCCCGAACTGCAGCTCCAGCAGGAGGTTCACCATGCAAGGTCTTTGGCAGCAATTTGGACTTCAGCTCTTGCCGCCGCTCGCTGCTAGTTGGTACCCCCTGTGCTCTGCCCTTCAGTCAGGCTGGTCCTCCTGGTTTTTGCATCAGTGCCGGGAAACTGATCTGGCTGAAAAACAGCATTCCTGAAAATGTTTGGGTTTATGTTTTTGCTTCCAACCAGGTACTCTATGACCGGTTTCAGACAGCTCAAGCGGCCCAAAGACAGCAAGGTGGTGGGCTGCAGTACCGAGGCAGGCATGGTTGGAAGAGGAGGACTGACATTAAGCCAGTATTGCTGCTGAGCACACGCAGCAACATGACTTTGAACCACGTCTCATCCAGGCACATCTCACATACCGAATTCCACGAAGGGAGACAGTTCTCCTTCAGTTCAAATGCAAGGGCCTTGTGGTTTAGAACAGAAAAAGGTATATTATTTCCTTTCTTGCTAAATACTTCTGAGCAGCTACAGTGTTCATCCTGTTGACAGGGGTGAAACCCTACTTAGTCGCTAATCCCTTACCTGCTCCCATGGATAATTGACTACTAAGCATAGATGTTGCCTGCAGCATTTTCTGTTGGGAGGTAGCCCAGATGCTGCAGAATGAAGATCCAAACTTGCTGATAGCCCCAGTATTGCTGGTTTATATAACCAGTCTTGCACACACCCTGAGTCATGTGTCTGCTGCCTCAGTTCCTTCTTTTTGCTTCCCTGATGAGCACATGCGTGTACTCACATGCATATGTGCACAAACCACAGGCTGAGGGGTTCAGGAAGGCTTCCTGCATTCAGATTTATGCAGCCCAAATTCCACCTAAAGGAGTTTTCAAAGGTTTAAAAGCTTCTGGATGGTGGGATGCAGCTAAAATAAAACAATGCGCCAGGGATCTCAGTGGAGTCTAAACAAGAAGAATCTGGTCATGGGGGTCGAACTTTTTGTAGGCAAACAGAAAGTACAAATAGTGCTCCCTTTACAGCTCAAGAGTTGTGTATTTTTTGTGTAGTTCATAGAATGGTTTGTGTTGGAAGGGACCTTTAAAGGTCATCTAGTCCAACCCCCGCTGCAGTGAGCAGGGACATCTTCAACTAGATCAGGTTGCTCAGAGCCCCATCCAGCCTGACCTTGAATGTTTCCACCTCTTTACCACCTCTCAGGACAACCTGTTCCAGTTCCTCGTTGTCTTTACTGGCTCTAGCCATTATTTGCCATTTTTTGAGGAGAACTCTGCTAGTTCCTCTGCTGCTGTTAGCCCTCTGCTCAACTTCTTTATCCTGATCCTTGGCGAATTCTCCAAGGATCTGTTATTCACTGTGTCCCCAAACTCTCCCTCATAGATGAAGAGTCAAGTCTAATTATGACTCTGATACCATCAATGGTGCAGCTATTTTACATTAACTGTCTTACTATATATTTGTGACCCATACTGCACCTGGTAAGCTGATGGTAGCACCAACTGGTGACAGAGTGGTGCCACAGCCACTGCTCTGGGGTACAGTTGTGACCTCAGAGGGAGGGGTCCCAATTCTACTGCTGTGAGCCAGCCCTTTCCCACCATCTCCTGCTCTGGAAGTTTAGTACTTCTGTCGCTTGGTATTGGGCTCTTGCTATCATGATCCTTATAACCAGGTCTTTTTAGGGTATGTTAAAATATTTGCTTTCCACTGCTGTTTTCAGGAACACTCATTTGCATTTGCTTGCTTTTTCTGCATGCTGACATGCAAATATCCAGAACACTCCAACAGATCTCCATTCAGAAACACTCATGTTAGTGTCTGAGAAGTAGCTGAGCATCCTTCACTTTGTATACAGTTTTCTTTCTTCTGCAAATAAAGCTGGAATTAATTCTTCATCAGGATAAAGCCTTTGCAGGTAAAAGCTTTTCAGAACATGTGAAAAAAATTACTACAGCAGCTTCTCTAAACATCTCAAAATCTTCAAGAAGAGTAAAGATGAAGAAAAAAACCACTGAGAACAGCCAACAACTGTGAAAGAAAGCTGGAATTGTTTGGAAGGGAGACTTCCCTAGGGTGAAGAGTGTTGCTTAACTGCAGGACTGTTTGAAACAACCTGTCTGTGCTTAAACTCCGGGTTCAGTTCAGTGCTGTTCACCCAGGCATGTTCAGCCTGAGCCAGCGTACTGACTTCTCAAGAACTATTATTTTCATCTTTTCCTTTTAATTTTGGAACTAATTCAGACTAAGTTGTGTACTTAGAACTTGAATTAGAAATGACTGACAGTGATAAGGGACATGCCTTGCTTCTCCAATACACATGCCTGGTAGAGCTATTTCCCTCTGGGTATTGCCCTAATCAAAGTTCTCCTCCACGTCCAGGTCTGAGTTACTTGTTTATATGTCTCAGAGAGGGTAGAATCTGGCTACGTTGTTTTTCTGTGCTTTGTAAGAAAGCACAGAAAGAAAAGAAGATTTTTATTTTCCTCAGATTGTATCAGTGCTAGTTGCAGACTAGGTCATATTATATTTCTTTGGTGGGCCCTCTGGTCTTGCTTTGGCTTCCTCATTGCATAACTAAACTCCTTTCTCACACACATGACTTTTCAGAGGACTTCAGTGATCCCAGCTGGAGAATGAAGTAGGACAGGTCAGTGTTTTGGAATGACCCTTCAAGGCATCCCTTGGAGACCAGTAGGCTGTCAGGAGACAGCAAGCAACCTCAGCTCACTCTCTCTGTTAGGATTTACAGAAGACAAAGCAAGCGTGTGAAGCAGGACAGTGGCAATGTGATGAAGAGGATGTGATTGCTTTGTAGAGTTATCAAACAATGGATGTTTTTATCAGCTGGACAAGGAACTACTTTGGTGGGCAAGAGTCAGTAAGCTTAGCTATGAAGGTAAAGAGATGGGCCAAAACTGAGTCTCTCCTTTGTCTTTATTTTGTGGAATCTGAAGCAGAAACCTTCCTGGAAATGGGAGTTTCTTCTCCCTGCTCCAGAGGGTGGTTTGACAGAGGAGCTTTCCTACAGAGCAAAGACATCCTCCTAGGCCTCCCTCCTCCTTTCATTTTCAGCTTTTCTGACATTACAGAGTTTTTTGCAATTCAAGAAACCAAAAAGAAAAAAAAAAAAGACCTACAAAAACCTGCTTTTTTACCCTTCCTTCCAAGCTCTGCTGGGTTAATTTTGCTGTTCGTGTTTTCACTGTGGTATTTTCTTTCAGGTTTCATAGATGCTAGAAGCCCCTTTACGTACCAGGATTTTGGATATCCAGAGCAGACATCTTTGATCTATTCTACCTACTACAAGGAGCAACACACCCAAATCACTGGTGGTGTTTAGACTCCCACTGACTTGTTTGGGTGCCCCAATTCAAGGAAAATCTGCAAAAGCAAAGACAGCATTAGCCTAGTTCCTCTTGACCTTCCCTTATCTGTAGACAGAGACATGGGTCCATAAACTCAGTGTTTAGTTAAAACATAACTGCTGGTACTGTTAAGTTCATAATGAGGAAAATGAAGCAGAGATCAAAAGATTCGCTTTTTGTGGATTTAATTTTCCTCCTCATCTTTGCACTTTGGTTGTAAACACTGCCATTCCCCCTCTGCCCTCCCGTTCCATATACTGAAGATTAGGTTGGGAAATATTTTTAGAGAAGACATGAGTATACAGAAGGGAGTATTAGACTGTGACCTTATAGCTGCTTTTGAAGTTTTTGAAGGCTGCATGGCAAACATTCTCAGTATTTCCAAATTCTCAGAAAAAGGAGATTCATAGATTGCTCTTCATTAATTTAAGTGTACTAACTAATTGGCCACATGTATGTTTATTCCCACTCTCTCATGCATGCGCGGTCAGAGCAAAGCCAACACATATATTCCAAGATGCCTGAAACAAATAATGGACCCACAGTATTGCCTCAATAGCTACTGGCATGGAAAGAAAAGTAAACAGCAAAACAGGAAAAGGAAAGCTAAAACTAGATTAAACAGATTGCTACATTCAAGAGTGTGCAGTCATCTGGGAACTTAATGAAAAAGGTTGAAAGAAAAAGTTAAAACAAATAACATACAAGCTCCTCTTGTACTTCTGAAAATCCCTTCACCAGCTGTGTGGTAAAATGCCTTTAACAAACCAGCATGCAGTATAAAACTTCGATGTACAGAATTAACCTTTCATTCACTAAGGTAAGCAAAATATCAGGTTATTCCTCATCACTGGAATTCAGATTAGGCCCAGATTGTATGACAGGAGCTAGAAGGAAAATGTCAGGGATCAAAAAAAAGGAGCTTCTTTGTCTGAGTTACAAGGGAAAAAAATATAATTTCTCAGGATAAAGAGATGTCACCAATAGAAATGTATGCTGCATATATGTAACACAATATGGCTTATGGCTTCAATTATCTGTGAGAGTAGGTGTTCAAAAATCAAGGTGATTTAAAAACCTGGCCTATCACAAAAGCCAGCTAGATCTCTCGCTGTTTCTGTCATTTGAAGCCAAAATCTCCTGCTGAATACTCTAGTCCTTTTTAATCCTGATTTGGATTTGAACTTAAACCCTAGGCTTTAGAATAAATCAAACCCAGATCTTAACACGGTCTTTCCAGACCATTTCTGATAACACAGCCACTATGGAAATAACCTGGCTTTGCATCTGCAGCGATTTCCAAGAGATATAACCATGAATTTTGCTACTTTTCTGACTGACTTCACAGACAGGTTAGCCGATTGAGCCAAAAAAGAAATCCTAACCTCCTTCACCACTGTTTTAGGTTTTTACATTTGGAAATACAAAAACTGTCTGAGAATAAAGCCTCTCTTGGGACAACCCATCATGTCAGTTCAGCAGTACTTTTCCTTCTTGTCTGCTCTTCAAGAGAGCATAATCAATTTGCCTGCAATACTTCTGAGTTTGGCTGTAGCCCCATAAACTGAAAGAACTTTTTAATTTAATGCATTGCTGCCCACCAGACAGGAGGCACAGAAAGAGATTTTTCAGCTAAGTTAAGCAGAAATGCATCTGTTGCTGCCCTGATAGGAATACCTGTAACCAATCCTACAGACAATTTTCACCATGAAGTCCAAAAGAGAGACATTCTCCTATTATGCTCCCAAGGGTATTACGTTTGGGCAAGTGCTGTCTGTCTGATGGATTGTGTAACATGGGCCATTTCTTCCTTAATCACAAAGTCTTCTGGTCCAGGCCAGAAAAGATCTTTTCATTTGGTTATCCCAGCCTGGGCTAGTGACTCCCACAGGTTCATCTGCAAGTAGGAATGACTAAAGTTATTTGAGAGTCAGATGCCTCTCATGAATTCAAACCCAGGTGGCTAAACCTCTATTTCCAATTATATTTTACAGAAGGCATTACTTTTTGTTTATCCTTAACCAACATCCTGCAGCAAGCACTGAGCTAACTTGTTTCTAAAATTAGCTCTATTTCCAAGCGATGGAGATACAAACTACATGGTCTCCAGTTCTAAATTAGAAGTGTTATCCCAAAACACAAATAGAATCTGAAAGGCAATGACAATTGTTATTTGTACTACTAGCATCCGTAGTTGTTAAGATAGAGGGAGGTTACTGGTAAAAGTCACTACTTCTAACATGCCAGTCTTACTGTTCTTACACAAGAAAACATTTCTTCTATAAAATGACCTCTTCATATATCCATCTATATTAGTGCTTTCATTGCTGAAAGCTGTTTACAACATAACTCTTGGTAGAAGACGCTAGTAAAGCAGGAAGCAGAATTTAGAACTCCCATGGAGCTCTGGGTTGAGCAGGACCTCCCGCTACACCAAGAAAGCCCCAACTCCTGTGGACGACTTAGACTTGTATTAGCCCAGACTCCATTGAACTGGATCATGGTTGGGAGCACTGAGAAGCTAAGATCAGTGCTAGGGTAGTTTGTGCTGTAGGTGTCTGACCTATATCTGACCTGTGAACAAACAGATTTGAAGTTTAGGACAGCAATGTCTTAAACTTCATCTGTATAAATACTTGTCCTGAGCAGTAGAATATTTTGGAAGAAATATACAGTATAAATAAATGTTCATGTTGTATTACCACCTGTATAAGCCATAGACACCAAAGATCATTTCACAGAACTGGAAACACCCTTACTAGATATGAAACCATAACACAGAGGACATATATATAGAGAGAAGTAGGGCAGTGGCTCCCTGGTTGCTGTAATTTTTCTGGAGATTCCAGGTACTGGTACCATAGAAACAACATTAAGATACTAGAACTCCAAGATGTTCAGCTCATCGCTGTCTCTGATGTTAGATATCAGCCTTCGTGCTTCACTGGTAATGCAGGGAACTGTGGCTGCTTTAGCAGCCACATCAGAGGATGAGTTTGCAGCCAGACTTGCCCCTTTCCCCCAGCTGCAGCCGCTGGTGCCTGATGGGTTTTCAGCCCCTGGTTCATGGACCACCCCCACATTCCCGGCTCCATAAATGCCAAAAGATCTGGAGGAGGATATTTCTCCTTGCACTCGCTGCTGAGCCTTCAGCTGCAATCCCTGTGCCCGGTGGAATGCAGGTGGTAGACAGCATCAGTAATCACCTCAAGGACTGCAAATAAAGGGGAAAAAAGTACTCACAGAGATGAAACCCAGTCCAAATGGAATCAGAAGGAATTTAGCTGTTTACATGAATGGAGCCAGGATTACCCCTCTAGCCAAGATGATAAGACCCTGAAGTTTATCTATACATTTACTCTTGTTTTCTGCCAGCAATAAACAGAGTAAAAAGGAAGATAAAGATGTATCAAAGCAGCTGACTGTGCTACAAGGGATGTTTCTCCTAGCTTCAGGCCACCAGATTATCTTGCACAAAGCAGTAAGTATGAAAGCGGTTGTGCAAACACTACACACCATTGTTTATTTTGTCATAGCGCAGCTAATCATAACCCTTTCAAAACACTGAGCAGGTATTATGGAACACACTGCACTGTCATTGCTGGGGAAGGTAATTGCTGCTGGATTGGAGAGTTGACTCGAGCCACTTCAGCTGTGGTTGCATTGTACAGGACTTTGCAACTCCTCTGCTCTTGAGAATGAAAATTGATTAGGGGCAAGAACTGCCCTGAACATGAACTTCAATGTACTCCAGGATCTGACTTACTACCTACACTGTACATAACACTACCATAGGTTTGATATAATGTTTCTCCAAACTTCAGCAAGGGAAAAGGTGTAAACACCATTAACGCTGCTGTTCTACGGGAGGGCTCTGTCAGAAAAACTGGTCATTTGAAGAGATTCCTGGTCACAGTTGTCTGTCCTGCTTAGGACAAACTTACACTGTCACAGCGGTCAGGTGTATCCCAGATGTATACAACTCACTGCTTATGAGGCAATGTATAGATGAAGGATTCATTTGTTTGAGGCTTTCTTCTACCTGGGACCATCCCAGCTCTGACTGTCTATCACCTAGAAATCCCCAAGAAATTACTTTTGACCTCAACCAACCATTGATGGTTTACTGATCAAGGACTTGTGCTACCTTGCTGCTGAAGGCTCTGCTTTTCCCACAGAGCTAGCAGCTCTCCCATCTGCACTGCCACAGGTCTGGCACTTTAACCGAGACCATCCTGAGGCTGCAGTGAGACATCACACCAAACCACACAGCAGGATTCTGGCAAGGGACAGCTGGCAACAGCAGGACCAGGATGGACAGAAGAGCAGCTAGAGATTGCAGCCCGTTTTCCTTCACAGGTATGACACATGGACCAGTGATTGGGTTTGTGTTCCTTCTCTAGAAGGATGCTGACACAGGGGTTTTTTCCCCCCCCTTTTTTTTGTCCCCATAAAAAACCACATTGAAAGGTAAGGCTCTTTCAAAAACTTCCTCCATAACAAGAGATGTAAACCATGCATTATTTCTTTCCAATATTGATTTCTGCTTGTTGCAAGCACCACAGATTCAAAGCACCGAGAATAATCATAGATTTATTTAGGTCAGAAAAGACCTTTCAGACCATCAAGTCCAGCTGTAAGCCTAACACTGCCAAGTCCAGAGGCTAAAAGGGCATCAGCTTTCCTAGCCCTGATGGACATGACATGTTGCAGGGTTCTTCCTTTCCATCATGTGGCCTGACAAGGGGAAGAGACAGAATTACTCATCTCTCCTCCTCCTCCTTCCCCTGCATCCTCCTGGAGACCTCTCCCATGGAGACAGTGCAC
Organism: Bucorvus abyssinicus; assembly: GCA_009769605.1. NCBI lineage: Eukaryota > Metazoa > Chordata > Aves > Bucerotiformes > Bucorvidae > Bucorvus > Bucorvus abyssinicus. The sequence goes on along the minus strand of CM020035.1, from coordinate 5,395,761 downwards.
CGGACACAGCCTGTGTGTCAGCAGGAGCCAGCCCCATTTCCCTTCTCCTCCTTGCAGTGAATAATCTCCAGCTCATACCAGGGAGCAGTAGCTAAATGGAAAAATTTACCTCTTTGTTTATCCACCACCAGTAACATAAGGTTTAATCTCATATCCCCAGTCATTTATGTGCCGAGATTGGCACCTGAAATTGTAGTACAAGTTCAAGACAGTTGTCATCAGCATCAATTGATTTTATGAAGTTCAGGAGCAGGAGCAGCCCAGCTGGTGGAAGCCGGGTCACGTTTCAGCTCTTGCACTGTTCTTTGAGCCAGTCACTGCCCTTGCTTTTACAGCTCCAGGCATCAGTGTGTAAATCAGCCCACTTCTGTCTCAGTCTGCTAGACAAACTCCCAGCAGAGGTGTGAACTTCCCCAATTAATCTTAATGAAGTGTTAACTTCAAAGCTGAGCTGCAACATTTTATAGGTTAGCAGAACCTTACAGAAAAAACCTCCCAGCTTGACTCATTAAAAAACAGCTCCAAGGGGACAGGATTGGTCAAATTTGGGGGTTATTCCAGGATCTGGAAAAAATCCCACCTCACTGGCAGCCTTTGCTTGTGCACCACTTCCATTGCAGCTGCGTTAAGAGACCAAAGGGTCAGGCAGCCAGACTGGAAAAACTATACAGTGAATGCAGGCTAAAAATATCACTGAGTGGAGCAGATGGAGCAAGATAAGGAGGCCTGGATGATAAAGGCTGTATGGGACTGGGTGAACTTATCAAGCCAAGCAATGACCTTGCTCATACCATCTTTTACCTTATTCAGGTCAGTGAGGTGCAGAGCTGAATTCGAGTCCCGAGCACAGATTTATTCTCTGTATTTCCAGGCTCCTCAGTTACAGATGCAGATCTCTTACTCTGAAAACAAGAAAGTGTGTGCTTCAAATTGGTCTGCAGATTCCTGCAGCATTACTATTAGTTCTGCGACCATTTTCAGCCATTCCTGTATTAGTGCATTTGCAAGTGTGAATCCACATCACAGACGCTAAATATAGGACTCCTGGAACAAGTCCTTTATTTTGAAGAGTCATTAACCTTATTTTCCTGATACAATGCCGCAGAAGTTGAACCTTTGCAAGGAAATCTCCTCTGACCCATCTCTGCCTGACTGGCAGCCAAGGAGCCCACCAAAGAACTAGGAAGAGGATGTAGTTTGTAGAATCATGCTCTGACCCATGACTATATATTAACTTCCTATTCCCAACATGAACTGGTTGATCTTTGTGCTCATTTGTTGCTCTGAAATAGGACAAATATACCAAGCTGGTCCAATTGTAGGAATCCTATAAACAAACTGGTAGCACCCTCTGTGGGGGCAAGTGTCAGCAGGTCAGACTTGCATGACTTACGCACTCAGGTACCTCATTTTTCACTGCCAAAGGCAATAGGAAAAGCATCTCCTTTGAAACAATGGCGTGGATCTGTTTGATATAGCCCCAAAAGGCAAAGCCGCTGTGCTGAGCCATGCGGATTGCATTCCGGATACAAGAACTTAAATGTAAAAGAGGAAGATCCTTCATGACAAGCTCCCTTGAAGGCCTCTGACTCAGCTGATTATTAATTGCCAGAACATGCTCACATTTGCCTGTGTAAGCTTTTAAAATACAAAAACTGAAGAAAAAGGTTAAATTCATTATTCCTGTTTTGAGCAGTTTAAGAGTAAACGGCTCTGTTGTCATGGATGCAGGTTTGTTTATAGGACTGTTTTATCTTCATTAGCAGCTACTATTAACTCACAGGAAAGAGGAGCTCACTTCCAGCCCCATAACATGGCTCTGACCTCCAGCATACTGCCAGGGTAGTAGTGGGGCACAACACTCACAAAGCTCTAGTTTGGCTAGAAAAGGGATGTAGGTCAGATGATGCAGAAGCAAGCAATAGCTCTTCCAGACCCACAAGTTTTTCTGCAGAATACCATAAAGCCAGATATGCTCACCAGCATCAGGAAGCAGTTATTGTCACATTGCACAGTTATTTCATGCTAGCAGTTACTGTGGGTTCTCCTCTCTCTGAAGTGTCTCAGAGAGGACAGATGAGTAGTCTGAGCTCAGCAACTGTAGACAGTCAATAGGGGAGCAGGGTGAGAGGTCCCTCTCCTTTTAGGAGCCACGGGCCATCACTGACAGGCAGAGGAATCAGTTATTTTAACTTACACATTTAAAGTAACTGGGGAAAAAAGGGTCTTTCAGCAGCCTCAGGGTGTGAGATCCGTTGAGCTGCTGTGAAACCAGGTCTGCAGCTGCCAGTAAGTTCTTTCCTAAGCCAGAGAGACTTTTTTCCCAATTGGAAAGTAAATGTCCACTAACATTCCCAATGAGACACAAGCTGCACAGGCTGACCAAGCTCTGCACTGCCTCTCCTTGTTCCATGCCAGCAGGAAAAGTGGCATTTGTCCCCACCAGGAACAACACACTGCTGATTGCTGACCCATCTCCCATCACCTCCTTCCCAAACAGTCCAGGCTGCACAGATTACACTGCCATTAATCCCTTCAGGACAAGCTCCAACAAGAGCTAGGCATACCGCAGCTCTCAGTACAAGAATTTTCCCAACCAATTCAGTATTGCTGCATTCTCCAAAACCTGCCCTTGATGTAAATATGGGGACACAGTGGAATAGCTGTACTTGTGCTTGATTTGTCAGATACAGGCTAGACCCTTCTTAGTTTTAATTGCATACCCAGTATGTTCTTCACTTAGACTTTGTAGAGATCAGAAACCAATTGCTAGCAAAAATAATGTTTCTACATTGTGCAGACCAATTATTAATGTTGAAAAACTTTGTGCTGTTCCTTCTCTAACAGGAGGAAGGAACAATGCATCTCATCGCAGCAGCCCTACTGACTGGGGAGAAACAGGTGCTTCCCTGAGTGTGCTCTGCAGGGCTGCCAGGACATCTGTAACCAAGTCGTGCTGTTGCACTTCTCTCAGTCAGGTTTGCATAACCGAGCTTGCAGATAGCAAATCACTACAGCTGTGGAGGCACAAGTTCTTAGATCCCCATCTCCTAATAAACTCAGTACTAATTAACATCCACACTACATCACATCAAGAAGTGATGGATGTCATACAAAACTAGCAGATACCAGGTTCAAACTGAAGAGGATTTTGTTCTTCATGTCATATATTATGTCATTAAATGACTTGCTGCAGGACTGTGTGGATGCTAAAGCTTTGCATAGGTTCAAGGGAAGACTTGAGAAATTCAGATAAGAGAATTCCATTAACAGTTATTAAATGTAAAGGCACCAACTCTGATTCACTGGGCTGTAAATGGTCAGATATTAAAGGAATATTTTGGGGAAATACCACTTCACCATCAGACTATGCCCACTCAACTACTCTTACACTCTTCCTTTAACATTTGCTTTTGACAACTTGTCAGAGAGAAGCAAGGGCCTAGTCCTGAAGGGATGGACACCAAGGGGCACAACATGGCCAGCAGAACAAGAGGACCACTCCAGCCACAGCCCATTCCCACAGTACCTGAGCAAGGTGAGTAGGGCAGGTTCAACCAAGAGTCCACATCATGGTGATGAGACATGTCCAAGGTCAAGAAGTCAATCCATGTGTCAGGGCTACAGTCAGGTCCAATGGTTGCCAGGTAGGTCCATGACAGCAAGACAGGATTGAAGTCAAATCAGGAGATCAACCTGCAGGTTGGAGTCTGAACTAGTGAACACCACAGAGAGACTCACACCCCTCCAACACAGCTAAGGCAGGAGCTGAGGGTCCCCAGGGTGAGCTTAAATAGAGCTGCTGGGGCCATGAGTGTGGGTGGAGGTCCCAGGTGAGGCCAATCAGGGCCAACAAAGCTTACTAACGCATTCATACCCCTGTCACCACTGCTGGAGAGTAGGATCTCTGCTCTTATCATATGCTATTTTACTGTATCATGTAAACCCATATCTAAGGGTTTACATTAACAACTTACTGGCAGCGTTAAGCATCAACCTCACCAACTATTTCAACTGGAGGGATAGTGATATAATGAGGTCATTAATCTTTAAGTAGATGAGGACCAAGCCCTGAAGATGGGCTAGATCAGTAGGCTGCAGTCATAGCACCTGTAGAAGACAAAGTCACTCATTAGCCCTTGGCGCATGTCCACACGTTCATGCTTCTGGGATCCAATAAGAGACTAATGCTTTGGCCTAAGTTATGCTCTACAGTCTTAACCTCTTCCCGAACAGAAAATTTCCAAAAGACCCAATATCCTTTTTCTCCCATTGGTATGTTTCATGTTACATTGAAAAGGATGGAAAATATTGCATGATTTTAACATAGAGACTCATGGAGAGGAGCCTGAGTTGCCTGTTACAGTTATAAAATACGTATTATATTAATGGTTCTCATCCGTCCTTAATGTGGCCTAGATCTTACCGACTATGGAAAGCCAGTCTTAATGTGAATCAGGGACAATCATGTGAATCCCTTCCTCTTGCATCTCTCACCACACGACGTGTTGTTGTCCCTGCCAGAGAATGTGTATGTTAATTATGAAAAAACAGTGGCAGTTATATCCTTAATGTGTTAAGCTGCTGAAAATAAGAACACCAACACCAAACTATCCGTTCTTTCTCCATGGACCACTAATGATGTATTTACTAAGGTGGCTGAGCCATGGGAACATGCAGTCCTGTACCTAATAAGGTGAATCATTCAGATGGAAATCTTCTGTTCTGAAATTTTATGACTCTGATTAAGATTATTTAAAAAATATATACTTGCTTTATGCTTTTTTGTAACATCTTTGTTTTGAGTATTGTCTTTATGATATTTCCATTTATAGAATCATAGAGGGTAAATGAAATAAGAGTTCCACTTGCAAAAAAATGAAAGTTTATGGGGCTATTGGCCACACCACATATCAATCAAGAAAACAAGTCTTTTTCTTCTTTCCTACTGATGCAGTAGTTAATTCTCTTCTTACTTAGAAGTGCTGTTGCCATAAAGGCAGTCCAGGAGATTTTTGTTGAGATTTTTGTTGTATTATTTAGTTGGGTAAATAAAGTGCACAGAAGGGACTGAGGATTGAGCATTCAAAGAAACGCCGGGTTTCTGTCATACTCAACGGAAGTAATGGCAGTTGTGACACTGTGAAGCCTCCCATGACAAGCTGTCTGTAAGATTTGGCCCATCAAATCCAGCACTTCATCTCCGTTCTGAAAAGTCTCTCGGAATGGGAAAGGAAAAAATGGAAGCAATGGCCTGCAAGTGACAAACTGCAGAGGCAGTAATGACAGGGAGTTTAAAATATGCTGCAGAAGACATTGCTGTGTTAGCAGCTCTTAGATGGAAATGGCAAGGCCACCAGCTAGCTGCAAGCGGAACACTCGTCTGGACAGAAAGAGAAATGACCTGAACTTCTACCCGCAATCTGACCTGCAGCCAAAGCAAAAGATATGGTTTGTGTTCTGGACAGTCAGTGCTGGTACTTCATCTGGTTTGCTGTCCTCTGGGCTTTGCTTCCAGGCTGATGTTCTATTTCCACAGAAAAATCAGTGTTACCTCTACAGACAGTGAACTCCATGAAACGGTAGTTATGAAGGAGCATGGCCATGGACCACCTGTCATTCAACAGCTTCTTCTTAACTTGCATGCTTGATTATTGCAGCTTCCTCCCCAGCCTGCCTTGGTTCCTGGCAGAATGCAATGAAGTGCAGTCAAGGTTTTTATCCCAGGTAGTTTTCAGCCCTCATCTCGTTACCACCAGCTCACTCCTGCAGGCTTGAACATCTCACCTTACCTTCCTAATTCTGTACCAAACTGTCTGCACAGGGGGAAAAAAAAAGTGTCTTATTTTCATGATTATTGTATATTCATAATTTTATAATTATTCCAGTCCTTTTTCTTAATGACACGCTCTACATCCAGACAGCTTTCATGGGACAGCGTAACTGAAGACAGACATGGTGGATCAGTGGGTGTGGGTGCTGTGGTGTATTGGCTGTGCAGTTAGTGATGGTAAGACTATGAATAGCTCCCCATACACACCATACTGCACCTTACATAGTGTCCAAGCCCACTCTTTCTGTCAATCAATAGTTCAATACTCTCTAGTACCAGTTCAGTCAATACTTTTTCTGACAATAGTTTTATACGCCGCGATAATGTCCCACTCCTACATCTCTTCCATGTTTCCTCCACCATTTCCAGTCACCAACTCAGTGTTTTCTTTAAGACCCAATAGTTTCATAGACATTCAAACTCCTGCTGCCATACCATGTTCAAACAACATAAACCTAGAGCGACTCTGGTCTGGCTTTCCCAAACTGACCCTTTTCTGGCTTTCCTAATACACCTCGTTTAACTGCACAAATCTTGCAGCTACTGAGTTCATCAAGGAGCTGTCTTCTCGTTTCCGTGTGATTTAATCTCTGTGTCTTGGAGAGTGTCTCGAGGGCTCCTTAGGTTTGTGGCTGAGACAAGAGGTTTAGCGGGGATTATTGCGGTCGGATGGGAAGAGATCTGGGGCAAAGTGGCAGAGGATTAGAAACTGGGTTTTATCATGTTAAATTGTGCTGCAAATATTAAAAAATAAAACTTCCTTGTTTTTACCATTTTTGCCCTTGTATTAGATTTGGTCTAAATTAAAGACATATAATACATGGTATACATAAATATAAAATACTATAATCTTGGTTTATCATTTAAATATAGAATCATCCAATGAATCAAGTTCTGAAAGGGACCTCTTATTTCCCTGCTGAGAACTGAGTCCTTCTTCCAATTTAAAGTCTTTTTATAGGTTAGCTGCTACAGAAGCCGTTCTACAGGAGAGCTCGTCAGCTCAGCGGCACCGCTCACATAGAGCATCCCACATGCATGCTCTTTTTGTTCACCGCATTTCACTGAACACCAGACAATGGAAAAAGTCTTTGCTTTCACCCCTTGCTGTTTGATCTCAGCCTCCCATAACACCACCTTTGTTTCACCAGAGCTCAGGTCAAGTCAAGAATAAAACATATCCTTTACAGGAACATTTTTCAAGGAAAGTGATAATTGTATCTAGAAGGCTTACTGAAAGAGATTAAATTAACTCTGAATTTTGTCACCTGCAAACACAGCTCAGCTGCTTCTGCTTCGTGTTTTCTTACTGTTTTACAAAATTATCTACAGCGCTAACCCTTGATTTCAGGAGATGATGAGCCTGATTCAAGTACCTGAGTCTGGGGCGAGATCATTAGAAACTCCTCAGCCCCAGCTCTGAGGTGCAAGCGGCAGGGCTGTCCGGAGTGAATAACTGGAATTTACATCAGGGTGATGGTGATGTAATTTGTACAGCTGGGACATCGCACGAAAGCCAAAGAAAAATAAGAAACAACACATCCACAAACACAGACACACACAGATAAGTGGGAAGTTTCACCTCAGGGAATCATTGGGGCTCTCTGTTCCTGTCAGTAACGTGTCTGCAAATGTCACCCAGCAGCAATGCATCACTCCACAAGCAGCCCCAGAACACAGAGGCAACCCAAAGGGTGATGAGAAAGAGGTTGCCAAATACTTTTGAAACAAGTCAGAGATTGGACCCATCGGGAGAAAAATTACGCAATAAAATAAACAACTTTTGCCAAGAAACCCAAGACTCAGGGAGGAAGTTGCCTGTGCCAGTCCTGGTCACAGAGGAGAAAGCTATTTCTCTGGGAAGGACAGTGAAGTCAGATTCAATATTTGCTTCTCCTCCTTGTCAATGTCCTTCTCTACTTAACGTCTCGGACATCTAAGTGTGTCCAAGCTGGTGCTCAGACCCAAGGCTTCCCCTGTGAGCCTGTCCGGCTGCACACAGGCTGCACCTCTGTGTGAAACCACTGAGCTGCGTTTCAACAGCTATGCCTGGCATGGGAGAAAGTTCTCTGCTCCAGAGGAGCCCCATTTTCTTCTTTGACCTCACTTTACAGCAGAGCTCTGTGGTCAGCCATTGGAAAAAAAGACCTCTCTTTATTACAGCCCAGCAATTAGAGAAGGAAAACTCATTGGTCCAGGAAAATCTAATTCCGTTCTCTGCTCCTTGGGAGCACACCTTCGCTGCAGGTTGGTAGACCAAGCCAAAGGGCACACCTTTAGATACACAGAACAGAAGACACAGAGATGGATGTCTCTCCTATGAGAAGTGAGAGCCTCCATGGACCCATGGTGTCCTGAAGTTTGTGTCCTGACCTGGAGCCTTCATGCTGGAGCGCCTGCTTCACTTCTGTGGCCCGCTCAGCCGCAGACGCTCTGCTGGCATTACCAGCCAATTTGCCAATCACGACGGTAATCACAAGTCTACGAGGAAATGAAGTCACAACAGTAACTGGAATAACTTCAGAAAAGCCTTCCACGAGGCAGCAGGGACTGAAAACCATTACCGACGAGGGGCGAATTAGAAACAGTGGAAAACTCTGTATCTCATTACAAGTTGCCACAATATACGGATTAAAAGGATTAATCTGGTTTGGTGGTGCCATATGCTGCTTCAGGAGGGCTGAAGAAGGACTTGGCTCAGCAGAGCACTCAGAGAGTTTTAACAGGTTAATACTGGCAAGTTTATTTAATACACTGAGCTCAGTTCCTGTTGGCTAATGTTAGTGTTGGCACAATTAGGCTGATGAAAACACTGTGCAGATGTCCTCTGGTGATCCAGTCCCTCCCCAACACTTGTAACCATCAGATAATAAACTCTTCTTCCATGGTTGCTCTGGTTGGTGATTCACTGAAGATTACTTACACCAGTTCTCCGCTTCCTTTCGTAATGTGTCTGGGCTTCTTAACCTAATTCAGTGCTTTCTTCACGGTCGCTCCCCTTACTGGCCCGTCACAGCTCCTCCGGGATTTCTGGCTGCTTGCAGACAGTAGGATGGCCTCTGCCCCCCCAGCCGGGGCAGGGCTGCTCCAGGAGCGCGGCAGGTGAGCTCCAGGGCAGCAGCGGTGACTGGCATCCTTCTCATCTCACTAATGCATTTTAAATCGCTACAAATACTTCAGCTTCCTGGATTTTTCTTTTCTTCTATTTTCTTTCTTTTTTAGTTCTTTAGGAGCTTTTTGTCCTAACTAAACCTGTCTCCGTAGCTACTTCCCCGTTAAAATTTATTAAATGAGACATTGAAACACAATTGTAAATTTAAGCTCCTGCCTTATTTAAACCTTCATTTAGAATATTCAGAGCAAGTAACAGTTTTCCTATTGGAGTTTAATTAATTATTGTCCGTTGATTTTGCTTCTAACATGTACATTTTACTGTCTGACTCCGGCTTTTAATGACGCTCACCTCTCCTATGATCATTGCCAGTGAAAAACAGAAAAAGAGGGAGGTGTTGAAAAAACAGTGGGTCCTTACAGGTGCCTGTTGTTCAATATTCAAGTGGAAGCATGAAAAAAGCAATCCTGGAACAACTACTGGCTGTAAGACCTTGAAGGCATGAGGAACAAAGACGAATCTTTGTTCCCTGAAGAGTGGTGGCATCACGTGGTAGGATGACTCTTCCTACAGATTTTAGTTGCCCTGCTTGTCCCCATTCCTGCTCTTTTCCAGCTCAGAAAGGAGCTCTGACATTCCGGAGCAGCATTTTAGCACTGTTTTGCAGAGGCCTCTATCTACGGGGTGGAGAGCAGGCTGTAAAAGGGTGTGTTGGAAGCAGTTTTAGTCCCCTGACTGGGTCTGGAAGGAGGAACGTGGGCTTCGTAGCGTGCAGACAGCTCCTCAGCCTGGGTGTGTTGCCTGTTCAGTGCCCAAGTTCCAGCCTTTTCTCTGTATTTTCCTTTTTATGGGAAAGAAATTTGTATGTGTGGGCCAGATTAAGGTCACTCTGTGGTACGCTTCGATTCTGGGGCAGGATAATCAAGGACCGAGACCCCGGGACATCCAGTGGCATGTCCCCACGGCTCAGCTGAATTGTCACCTGGTAGCAGTCCTTATCGCCTGTGGGGGACGAAGCCCTTGATGTGATCTGCAGAAACCAGGCTGCTCCTGTGGTGCTGACTTCTCTCTTATTTTCAGCTGCTAGAGCATATTAAATAAGCCTTTTCTCAGTATTATTCTTCCATGCAAGCCCCTGCTTTAGTTGCCATAGGGATGGCTTGTGACTGCGACTGGCAGGGATCTCGAGGCCATCTCTCTGGTGATGTGATGTCTGCTGTCAGTGAGTGAAAGCCCTGACTCATTTGCATTTCACAGCTACAGTGATGCTTATTGCCAGCATCAGAGCAGAAGAAAAGAATGATTTGTTTTACTTAATTTATTTTTTCTTGCAGGCCAGTTACAATTCCATTCTATATTCTCTTTTGATAGAAGTCGACATGAATCAAGCCTCGAAGCTCATCATCCGAGGCAAGTAACACGGTGTTGACCTTATCTCCAATCTGAAGATGTCATACAGATTTTCAAGAAACATAAAGCCTCCGGAATTGATCTGTGCGTGGCGGGAATCAGAACTGATCTGTGCATGGAGGGTGGCAGTGGTCGACGGGGCTCTTCAGAAGGCATTCTCACAGAACGGCGTTAGTCATTTATATGCAGCAGAAAATGAGGAAGCAGCTTTTCTTCCACCGCATTGGTTTAGTTTGCAAAAGAGTATGTTGACGGCATTGTTTCTTAATTAAAAGTATTTTGAGTGCGAGATGTGATAAATACGAACATCTAAGAAGAGAAATAAAGTGAATATTCTCAGAATAATCCAAACTACTTGGGACTTGTGTTTCAGCAAACAGTTCTGCGGAATTTGCCCTTATTTGTTAAACAATACTATCTAGATAAAAACATAAATGAAATATCCCGCTTTGCTGTAACACTTTTCACTACAATAACTCACTAGTGCTGCATCTGGACCTACAAGAGCCAGGTACTTTCCCAAGGATCTCTGCTGTCTTCTCTTGCAGCAGGATGGGAAACAGGAGGTTTTGTTTCGGCAGTCTTGAGGAAGGGAATGAATTTCCCATTGACGCCTCCTCCCCAAAAGTTAGCAGTTACGCAGCATTTCCTTCTGCAGAGCCGCTGCACACAGGAAGGGCAGGGACTGGGGACCAGATTGTGAGTCTGAAAAAGAAAAACCAGGGATCAGCTGTTTCAGCGTGCCGTGACCCTTCTTCACAGGATGAGGGAAAGGACAGTGGGCACAAGCCTGTACGCCCCGTGGCATCCCCCCAACACTGATTTTCTAGGCATTATGAATGTGGATGTGGGAGAAATTAATGGATCTTAATAATGCCTAGTCCAGGGAAGGCCGAATGAGTGTTGTAGTCGAGTGGTTTTAGCTGAGCTCTTCCTGGAGGAAAAGGAGTGCAAATTCACATACACTCGTGACTGGGAGTTTGTCTTCCTCATGAGACTTGGAGATAATGGAGAGGACAAAGTGTAACTGGGAGAAACGATGTTATTAGTGACCTCTGAGAAAAAACTTCTTTCAGATGAACTCTCCAAATTAGCTTGGTAGATAGTAGGGTTGCCCTCCATTTCTTGTCCATCTGAGGGTATTTGAGGCAGACCACAGCCTGTCTAAACTACAGGACTAGCAGCGCTTTCGAGTTGTGGATTACATCCAAGCGTGCAACTTTCTACTCTCTTCCCCTGTGTTCTGGTCTCCGTGGGAAGGAAATGCAGGCAGTTACTCTCCATGCAGCCTTCCAATTGAGCAAGACTGCGAGAAAAATCTGTAAAGAATATCTCGTATGTTATAGAACTGCCCCATCCTCTTGTGAAAACAGTTGGTGTAATCTCTCTGTCACTCCCTCACGGTCTTAATCGTTGTATTTCCCTTGTATCTTTTCACTGCTTTCCTACTCCATTGCTATCTTTGCTTTTTCCTCTTCCCCATCTCATTTCACCTCCTGCTCCACCCTTCTTCTTCCTTTGCTTCACTCAGTCTTTACCATGTTACTCCTCAGGGTCCTGCCAAATAGGGGGGTAGGACTGACCGAGAATAACTGGATGTACAGACAACTGCAGCCGCTGACAGTGGCTCCTGTCAGCAAGCGGCAGACAAACAGAGGCTGCAGTGCATGGCAGAGCAGAAGAATGATGCTGTACGAGAGAACCCAGCACCAAGACTGCTAAGGGTGAATTAAAGAGCTTTGAAACACCCACACTATCAGAAATGGGTTCCACTGATTGATTTAGGAAGGCAAAAAGCTTTCAGGCTTGACAAATCACAATGTAACAGCTACATCTGTGAGAAATGACGCGGCTGAGTACAGTATATGAAACTGCACGAGACTTGCTCGTCCTGCTCCTGGTACGTCTGTGCGCGTCACATCCTTGAGGACTGTGAGGTCCTTGTGAGGCAGGAGACACGCCGCAGAGTAAACGTTTGTGGAGCGTGTGGCTCACATCGAAACAAAACTGCTCTTGCCATTAAAGCCCAGGAAAGAACCCCTTTGACTTAAGTATCCTAGGACACCCAGTATATGCCCAGTAACCCATACACAGCTCGCAACCGCAGCCGCTGGGCTGTTTTCTGAATCCAGCTTGCCCGGTGTTTGAACAGAAAACTTGGTGAAGGCATTACAACTTTCCACTGAGAGACTTCGTGTCTGGCTGAGAGGTCGATTTACATTTTTAACCCTACTGACTCTTGACGTATTTGCTCTAATAGCCTTCGCAGACAAACCTGGGAAGCTCCGTGGCTGAGAGTGCCTCCTGATTTCACGTGGATCGCTGGTGCTTTGAGTAGACAGCTACCAGCAGCTGGGAGCTTGGAGATTACAGCAGCTATTCTTTCCTTTCACGTTTGCCTACAGAGCTGTAAATGTCAAAGCCTTTCAAGTGCCCCTCAAACAAAACGAGTTAGTAAATCAGCAAATGTGGCGCTGCACCCACTCACGCGGTGCATGTTAAGCTACTGTACTTCATTCACTTCTTTATCCGATGGCTCCGTGAGAAAAGAGAGCCCGCTGAGGCGCCGAGGTGCCGTAGTCATTTTGTTTGTTTTTTTCACATGGCTACTGTTCTTGTTTGGTTTTTTTTTCCCAAAAACTGCATCCGATGTGCTTAGCATGCAGCTCAACTAGATACATCGGATGAAAAGTCTATTTTCTCTTCACTGATGAAATATAATTGAACCCCCTTATAATGAACTCACAAACCAAATAATGAAACTCCGTTTGTGTGACCGAGGCTCGTTTCCGAACCCCACAATTCCCATTCCCCTAAGGGAATGTTTTATGTGCGTTTCCACCAGTTCAACTGAGATCACAATTTGGCACATCAGCTTTCCTTGAAAATGCGAGTTCTTCCTAGTCTTTATACCAGAGAGAAGCAAATTTGCAAAAGAAAATATCAAGTGTAGGAGCAGTTTAATTAGCAATCAGTGTTGTTTGCAAAAAGCCCCAGTCTGGCTTTGCCAAAGAAACCATTTCTTTAGCACACAGTTTTTCCCAGTCTTCTCTCCTCTTTTATTACCCCATTCACTCAGACTCATGGTTTACTGGGTGCCTCCTTTACCTTCAACCTGTTTAAAGTTATCTACTGCAAATTCTTCAGGAAGCTGCCAGTTTTGGCACAGCCCTGCAACCTCTTCCCTTGAAAGCTGTAAGGACCTTGTTAGGGAGCGAAACAGCCTAAAGCAAACATTTGTATTGTGTCTTTGGGGCTCCCGCGGAGATCAAACTCTCCCTTTGGTTCAAATATGGGAAGATGTCCCCAACCTCCTTTATGTAGAAGCATTGTGGATAAGCAGGGTACTTAGCCAAAAAGTCTCTGCGTGACCTCATGTGCGTATCTGGAGAATGTCAGAACTACTCGCCGAAGATAAGGAAGAAGACTCGGCCCCAGACAGGGAACATGTGGAAGGAAGGGTGGGCTGTACTGTCTATTCATGCTGGATTTTAGGAAAAATAAAATTATCATTCACTTATTCAAATCTGACTGCCTAAAGACAGGCATTTCTGTTCCTCTGAGCCCTGCCCCAAGGGAGCTGGTGTGCAACGAAGTCAAACCAGACTGAAGGAGGCTTCGTTTTTAAACTGAGTGATGTGCTTTTTTCTGAGGTGGCATTAACCTCGGAAACTTGGGAACTCATGGGGGAAAAAAATCACTTAAATTTGACCACACTGCCACTGCCTGCTACCAGCCCAGCACTTTCATCAGCCAGGGTGAGATCCAAGCTGGGAATGGGCTGCTTACAATCAGAGACTCATGGTACATCAGAGCCACAGGGCTTCATTATGGGATCATTTGGGGAGAGGTTCTGCCACATGACTCTTGTCTGCTTTTGGAATAAATCAGTATGGCTTCACGCACCACATTTAAACTGAAAATCATCAGCAGGTATATGTGTCAGGGCCTCAAGTGGACTTAATGGCCCTGAGCAGCCTCACCTGGGACCTCACCCACACCCTGACCATGAGCCCTGGACCCTATTTAAGCTCAGCCCAGAGCTCTTACTGCTTGTTTGAGCTATGCTGCAGGGTGGTGGTCTGCAGCCTTGTTGCTGCTTGGACTGATGGTGTAAGTAGCTGCCTTCTGGATGGCCCCTTGCATGTGCATTTCTGCTCATCTGGTCCTCTCTCTTTTTTTCTCCTTGGGTGGCCCCTGGACCTGTTTATCCCTTGGTGGGTCTGGTTGCTGTGCTCAGGCTCTGTGGGAGTGAGGCAGTGCCCTCACTGGGGCTGCCCTTGGATCTTTTCCCTCAGGGAGCAGCTGGAGCCTTTGCTGTAACAGAACTAAACCATCTTATGTGTTGTTTATGTGCATTGCCTTTTCAGGAGGCAAAGGAAAAATGCACTTCTTTCTTCATGAGCCGGGAGATGAATTGTTTAAATCAGTGAGGAGTTCCCCCAGACTGTCATGTTGATGGTAGCCCTACTTCTGCAAGAACATCTCTTCACCCATGTGAGTAAGAGCACATTATAAAATTACAGTCAGCAAATATCTGTCTTGGATTTTAACTTTTGGAGTGGAGAGTAATTCTAGTCACAGGAAATTACCATCTTACCAACCAAAGCAGAGAGCTATACGAGCAAATTCTTAGCCACTCATTAAAACTGCACTGTGGGTCTAGCTGGTGACAAACCACATCTGTCAGCCTAAAGAAAAAGTGGCTGCACCTTTGTTAAAGCACTGTGTAGGCTGAGGAGTGTGGCTGCTAGTCTGTCTGTGCTGATCTGAGAATGAAATTGAGATGGAGACAAAGGCTGGGAAGGTGTCTGGGAACCCCTCACCCTTTCTGGCTACTGTCTGGGGAAGTGCATGGGTTGTGGGATGCTGCTTCCTCCAGTGCCTGTAACCAAAGGGGTGGCAGCTCTAGGGGAGACCTGCAAGACTCACCTAACTTGTTTTTCTAACTTGTTTTTCTGAAGTATCAATTTATTGGTGCTGGTTTCTGATTGATCCCTCATCACACTGGGTTTCTGGTCAGGTTGAGGCACATCAAGCCCCTTATTACTCCTGTCTTCCTTTGGAGATTCCTTGGAGGTTACACTAGGTGAGCTAATACCCTGGTTGTATTAACTCTGCTGGGTGATTTATTACTAATATCCAGGGAAGGAGCATTTTGGAGGGCCTGCAGGGAGGATATGAATGTAAACGTTGTACAAAAAAGATGGAAGATAGTAGCAATGCGTAGCAGTAAGCTGTCACCTCTGAGCAATATTTCAGTGAGGTCTATGCTGAGAGTTTCCTTGTTTCAGCCTTTCACTGCAGTTAAATAGAGCTGAGAGTAAAATCCTGAGAGTAGCTAGTCTAGCTTTGGGCAAGAGCAAGACTGGGCTTCTTTAAAGGAGTACAAAAAAGGGATATCAGCTGCTGCTTACAATCAGCAAAGAATTACAGTGTGAGGGTGAATACATCTTGCTTGTCTCTTAAGATGAGTTAAGTGCCATGTCCTGCAGCCTGGCTTCTGAGACTGCGGGTTTCCCTGCAGACCTGCAGCTCTCCTCATGCCTCTGCAGGGGCTGGGAATTCAAGTGACAGCTCTCACTTGAGTTTCAAAGAAAATTACACAGCACTTCAAGCTAAGTGCTGTGAGCGAGGATGAAGGGCTGTTAGTTATTGCCATGATGAAGCTAATCCAGTCCTAAGGAGGATAAAAGGTTGCTTAGCAATACTTTAGTAGTGACTAACAATGCTTTACCAGGCTTTTACTGTTTACTAAGACATTAATACTGGCTCAGTGGGTTTTTTAGTGGAATGTTTTTACTATTTCTGTAATGGTCTCTCCTCTTGAGAAACTGTCAAACTTATCACATATAATGAACAGGCAGCAGTCAGCAAGCATTTGATTGCTCATCATGTGTTGATTTTTGGCCTGACCTCATTAAGATTCCTTATCTCTACCTTCTCTTTCCCTAGGAGATCTTAAATTAGCTACAGATATTTAAGTGCTTTTCATATAAATGTGTCTTAGTCTCCTTATTTTTCCTAAACCACCCCTTTCCCATGTGGAAGCTCATTTCTGGTACTTACAGGAGAGGTGTACTGGGGAGGAGATGGTCTGAACCAGTCCAGAGTCACATCTCACAGAAAAGTTTATTATGCTCTTCTGTAAAGCCCTATAAATGCCAAGGTGTATATTGCTCCACTTACTATCCCTTAGTAGCAGGACTACTAAGAAAAGTCTTGATGGCAAGAGGCCACTGTGTACGATGCAATATTTTAATATAACTTCAATAAAATTATATATTAAAGGCCAAGTGCTGTACTTGTGTGTTTTGGTGTTCAGCTGAAAGATACAGGCGCATGCACCAAATACACTGGTCCTCTTCTGTGCTGGGGCAGCTGAGTCATGGCTGTTGCTGTAGAAAATGTATAGTAATATTTGGAGGAAAGGAAAACACATTAAAGCTGAGGAGTGCATCTGGATTCTTTAAGCATTCCCCTTGGCCATATCTACCCTTTGGTGCTGATGCTATCAGGGGAACCAGTAGCACCATGGTAATCCTCAGCAAAACACAGCTCATATTTTACCTGTGTCCAGAGACTACTGTGTGAGCAAGTGCCTCTGCGGGACTTCATCACGCAGTGTCGAGGAGCCCTGTATGTCTCACCATGCAGGCAGCCAGACCCCATGAGCTCCCCTGCTTAAGAGCCAGAGCCTTTCTGCTCCAGCCGGGAGCAGGGATCCCATTTAATCAGCAGTGTGTGCGGTGAAGGGCTTGTGGGTTTCCATATGTCTTCATCCAGTAACAGCTGAATATGAGTTTTCACCTCAGGAGCTCTACAGACAAGAGTACTGGGGGCTTTACCATCCCCACCTAGGTGGGATACAGCAGCCCTGCAGAGGATGTGAAATTCTAAACGTGTATCTCTTGCTTTGCCTCCATTCTGCAGTTACAGCATTGATCACTGAGGTGGATGTGCCTCTGGTCCTGTGAGCACCAGTACCACTTCCAAGGCTCTGCAGGATGCCATGTCCCTCAGCTCCCTTATCTGTGCAAGTGGGAGAGGAGAGAAACTGAACACACTGCTAGAAGCTCCTGGTGCTTGCTCTGTGCTGAGATTCTGGTTTTAATTGTCACAGGACTTCACTTACCTCGGGTTATTCTGGGGGCATCCTGATTTCTTTCAGCACTGCTAATTCCACGGATTTCTTAGATTTCAGCGTACTTGGGAAAAGAGCTGAACTGAGAGAAGCCATCACAGGGTAGTCACCTTGGTTTGAGGTGTGGGGCGCAGCCTGGTGTGGGTTTGTAAACTGAGGAGGGCACCAGGGACAAGTCCTTCCCCTCTGATTCAGTGAGCTGTGCTGAGGGCGCTCGGTGTCCCCAGCGCAGTGCCAGCTGCCCTGTCACCTGTTTGTCATCACACTGAGTTGCCTGGGGAAGGGTTGGTGGCTGGATGCTGTGGAGCACAGAGTCACCTCTGCTCTTTGATGTTCCTGGAGGGGGAATGAAGAAAACTCTTTGGAATTTTCTCCCTGTTTGTAGTCTAGCTGTAATCTCAATAGGGCTGACACGGAAAGGGAAAATGGGAATTGAGCTTTAAGTGAAAATACAGGTTTCCCCCTGTATTATGAGTATTACCCTCAAATCCAGTTCCAAACCCTTCTGAATTTAGCAGACATCACTTGATCTGAATGTTATTGTCTAGTCATGGTTTTAGAGGACAAAAGTGACTTAGATAAATGTTGTCTTTGGTCCTTCATCAATGATGTCAGTCAGAGCCTGGAGCACAGCAGAGAATTAGTGATGACATTTCCAGTGAGCTGTTAGTATCTGCATCTCCTTAAGAGTCCTTCAGGCTTCTTAAAATTGGAAAGACCTCTTCTAGTTAAGATTTAAACAGGCGAATCACTTTACCTCTAGCCTTGTAGCCCTGCTAGTTAATGGTGTGAGCTCAGTGCACCAACACAGCCATTTCACTTGTATCTTATTGCTGCTATTTTTCTAAGGTATTCATCTAACTATCTGTGAGACTCCAACACAGCTATTTCTGCATCATGAAATCAATATTTTGGTGTTGTCTTGGTATATGTAGACTAAATATTTGATAATTAATCTTTTCCACTCACTTTTTCCAAGCCTGTCTTCCTCAGTGGCCCTCGGTGGGTCCAGATGTCTAGCACCGAAGGTTTATCTGAGGCTTTTCTAATACTCTCTGTATCTGACTGCAATCAGGCTGTAATATTTATTACCCGAATGGAAGGCTTCCTGAGCTTAGTAGCTGCAGGAGGAATGGAAGACCCCACAATAACAGCAACATGCGTGAGACCTACCCCACTCCCTGCAAAAACAAACCTCCTCTTGGGAAGAGAGATGGCAGTGGCACACCCCATAAAACACCACCAAATTTGGGGTAGGTTTTCTGGTATGAGCCTTCTGTGATCATTTGGGAAGTCTCACTTGGCAGAGCTCAAGGGTTGTCTGCAGCTCTATCAGGTGCAAGCTCTGTTTGGGTTCTGGGCTTGTTTTTCTCTGCTGTGTTTGCCTGCCCTAGAAATGTAAAGAGAAACATCTGCACCCAGCACAGAGATAACAAACATCACTAAACTTTGGCGATTTGCCTGGGTGGGGTACCCAGAGACAGTGTTGGAGGCTACCTGAGCTTTATATAAGGGTGCCTGATGCTCCTCGTTCAAGCTCACTGGCAAAAGGGTTGGCAAGTTGATTTTTACAGTAAAAATACTTGGGAGAAACTCCCTTTTTAGGGAAGGGGGTGGGGGGGATGTGATCTTTTCAAGAGAAGCAGGTAGGTGAGGGAGGAAGAGACATGATTGCTCTCATAATAATGTATTCCCTTTTTATAGGGTTCTCCTGCCTACACAGAGAGAAACAAGCTTCAGAGCAGAGGACTAGACTTGCGGGGAGGGATTTTAATCCCACAGAGGTAGGAAAATGTGCTTGGGGTATGTGTTTGTCTAGCATTTTCTATTCCTTGTGCTAGCCAAGCTGCGTTTGTTTTGGAGCTGGTCCACGGGCTGTGCGCGTGTCGCATACCTTTGCCCTGCAACTCGGAGCGTGGGCAGGGCAGGAGCCCTCCAGAAGCACAGCACTGAATAGTTGGGATGGTTTAGCGAGCTGAATCATCACGCCAGGGGGTCAGACAGGCAAGGTGCAAGGAAATTGGTAGGAATATTTGGTTGGGACCAGCGCTGCCTCTTTTGGGGACACTGAGCTGTTAATGTGACTCAGGTACTTCATGACACCTCACTTTTAGACACCAGTGCTGGGGTGAGAACAGAGCGGGAAGGCTACAATGCTAGAGGTGCGGTCTGACTCAGACCAAGACAGTATTTAGTCTCAAAACATCAGACTTGTCGGGAAGTTACTGCATGGCACTGGTTTATCCAGTCCCTTATGACCTGCGCAGCTCTAGGCATGCTTCAGTTGTATTTGATGTTTTTCCGTTCCACCATGCAACCGTTTTGGGAATTTTACAGTCAGTGAGGTAATCCAAGTTAAACTGTGCTACCTTCCACCCTTGTTTTGAGGCTTTTTCCTGAGGGTTTTCTGACTGGAGCATTTCCGTATCGGCAGCCCAGACAGCTGTGGGCTGTGGCAGAAATCATTAAATGGCCTTTGCACTGGAGAAACCATTCTGTGTAATTATATTCTGGTTATAAAATGGAGCTGGGACACATCTGCTGATGTTAACTCTAAGTTCTACCAGGGCAGACATTCCAGCCAGAGGAATTTTCCTAGAGCTTCGGTTCCCCTGTCCCCCCAGTCAGCTGGGAGGCGGATCCCTTCAGGGGTCAGCACACCCGAGTTGTGGGTATAAATGGGATTACTGAGGGCTTATTCAACCTAGCTAGTCACTGGGCTGCCTGTAGGAAAACAGAGAGCTTGGGTTAGTCCCACAGGGCTAGACCAGCCCAGGGGACACCAACAGCAAGGCTGGTGTTGGTCTTGTGGAAAAGCTTCTGCGTGTCTCCTTCCCTGTTGAAGCAATCCTGTAATGATTTATTTAAGCCCTCTGAGATGGGCCTCGAGGTAGTCCTCCCACAGTAGAGTTTTTTTACTTACAGTTCTTGTTCCTGCTTGCCACCAGGCGTCTTGTGATAAGAGCAGTGCCATGGTTCAAGGTGGAAAACTTCTTGCCTTGCACCATTCTTACGCTGAAGGTAGTAATTACTGAGGCTGAGGGGAGGTTTCCAGTAAGGACAGAGGTACCAGTGTCCCAAAATAGCCTTGCCTCCCTCCTCTAGAAACAGAACTCAGCTGCTGCTGGCACCCTCTCCCTCTGAGAATTTGAGGCTGTAAGAGTTGTGTTTTTCAGATTCTTCGCTTTGCTCTCTAGCTTGTGGCAAACCTCATCAGTCCCTCCCCCGGCAATTAGGAGTTAAAAGAGGAGTAAGATGTGCTTAGCCCTCCCCAGAGCAGCTGCAAACACCCATCCAGTGTGGGTGCTGGCCTCTGTTTTCAGCCAGTGCCACCCTAAAGCCTCAGTCCAGGTCTTACAGCCCCGGAAAGAGCCAGCATTTCAGACTCTTCCATCCTGTACCTGCTTTCTCCTCCTTTGTTCTTGCTTCTGTCTGTCACCTAGCTCAACATCAGGGGCTTTGGGCCTTCGATGGCTCCTGCCATGTATGGAGACTCCAGTAATTTAGTGTTTCTGGTGGGAATGGGAATTTTCCCTGGGAGGCAGACAACTAAAAGCCAGGCACTTTGGTATCAGCTCTGTGGGCATCTTAGTTTTCTGCGGGGCCTGAGCACCCATAAATGGGCCAATCATTAGTTCAACTGAAGTCAAAATAGCAAATTTCAGTAGGATTGAGATAAATCTCGTATCTGGTAACTTGGAGGAAAAAACTGTTGTACCAGCTTTGCTATCAGACTTTAATCTGGGGGGTAGGTGCATGTTTTCTCCTTTAAGGCTATTCACGCAATAGAAGTTAATGTAACTAAAAGAGTTTTCAGAATCATGCAGATTAATGCCAGTGCTTTGAAATTATTTTCTTTCTGAGGGTGTATGTGTGCCTTGTTTCAAAGGAACTTTACAAGGATCAGCTTCATCAGATTCTTATTTGTCAGCTGTTGCCTTCAAAGGAAGGGCTTCTTGTTTTAAGAAAATACGGCTGTTAACTAATGCCTTTACTTTGATCTTTGGCAGCCAAATTTTGTTCTTTAATTTCTTCTGTGTTTTCTTCCATATAAAGTTTGTGGCAAGCTTTACTTATTTGTTCTTGGATTGGTTTCCAATTAATTATCAGAGCCAGTTACAGACATTTCCATCCAAGATGATAAAAAGGCAGGTTTTGTAGAGCTGTAAAATCGGGCAAACACTGTCTCCTTTCATGTGGCTTGACTTTAACCTAAACTGCCCCGCAGGTAAAAGATGAGGAGATGAACTGCTCCTTACTCCTACGGGCATTTGCAGTCGGATGTTAACTCAAAGCAGGAAGCACTTTGTCAATAATAAATCAGGTGTCCTGAGGAGGAAAAGGTTGATGGGGGCTTTAATGGTGTTTTCTTCTCTGTTATTAGTACCTGCACAGTAGGATTAGTGTCCGACGTTTTGAGGCGAGTCAAACATAAAAGCTTGAACTTGGATGGATGTGCTGGGATTCGCTCAGAAGCAGGTGCTGTAGTGAGGTGGGCAGTGTGGTGTGGGGGCGAATCGCCTGCATGTCTCCCCCCAGCAGCACCAGACATGCTTTTAGTCGGGGAATGTGGACTCATATCCCCCCGGTGCACAAAGAAACACAATTGCACTTCACGTGCTTGAAAATACGTCCCTTAACTGCTAGTTTGTCAAGCCTGTGTTTCCAAGTGTTCAGTAAAATCTGTTAAGCACTGCACATTTTGTAACCACAGCTTCCTTAGTGTTTTTCCTGTATAAGGATTATTTGGCTTCGCTTATTTACATGATGTACTAAACCCTTCCATCTGTGTGAGGAGCAAGTGGTCTCAGGTCAGTCTTCCACACTGAACATGTCCTGGCAGTTGGATCCAGCCCTTCCCTTCACTGTTATCACCCTTCCTGCTCTACCATTTGCAGCCATACAGTAGCTGGGATATTTTAGTAGGCTGCTTGATCTCCTTTGCTCTGGTCAAAGCAAGAGTTGACATCACTTACTTTTTGCTTTCCTGGTTGCTACCAGCAGTGGAGCTGCATTGGGTGACAGTGGTGGCAAGGTGTCCATGAAGAACCACCTAAAGCAAACACCACCCAGAGACACGAGGGCAGCCTGTGGAACACTGGGGTGCTGTTAGTAATGATTTCATCCTGACTTAAGCAGAGGATTTTATTGGCTAGAGTGACACATCTAGTGCTAAAGTTATTTTTTTAAACAAGCAAAATAACCTGTGTGTGAGTGCTGTGGCACTACTTAGATCCTGATTTGTCCTGCTAAGGAGGCATCGTATTTTTGAAGAGATAGAAGTGGGTGGCAGACCGGTAATGAGAGCTGGAGCTGCTGTAGCAGAATCTTATGTGGCATCTTCATTAGAGCCCCTGCAGTATTAATTACTTAAACTCATTTGTGGGCAGTGACAGTTCAGTAGGGAAGGTGCTGAACCGAAATAGAAATTATATCACTTGCAGAGGAAACAGCGTTTCTATGTGTGCTGCCCCCATGAGCAGGACTGCTGACTAGAAGCCCAGGAGATCAAAAAGGTTATCAGGCAGGAGTGTGCTGATAACCTGCCATAAAGCACTTGGTTCAGCTGAGCAGACCAATACCTGCCATCATTTTGCCTGACTGATTATAGGTTTAGGCTTTAATTCTGCTGTCTGCTCTGGGTGCAGATGGACACCTGCCCTGTCTGCAGCCAGATGAGGAGGAACCTGCACTCGGGAGGGATTTTGTTTTCTGCAATACCTCATCAATTCCTCCTTTGTTTTGGTAGAAATGTCTCTAAGCATCCCTCAGCTTTATCAAGCAAGTATGATACTTCAAGACTATTGTTAACCAAGACCACTGAAAGCACTGTTTCTGTTTACAAGATCTAAGTAACACGAATGCTTCCACAAATACCGTATAGCATTTCCACACAGTTTAGAAACTGTAGTCGAATTATATAAAGTGAAATTGGAACAGGCTTACGTAGGTCATTAGCTATCAGAGTTGCCAGACTTCCCTTGTCTGGAAGAGATAGTATCTTGGCTTGAACCATAGTTATTGTCTCTCTGGGCAAAAAGACCTTCGGAGGTTAGGTTGGCTGAAGCTGCAAGGAACTTTCCATTTCTCATTAGGAGCTAGTGGATGAAAAATGTAAGCAGCAGAATAAAGCATTGAAGGATGATGCTGGCCCTGAGTCACAGGTTGAAGAGTGGGGAGTAGAGTCAGGGAAAGGACAGCGATGGTTGTGTAGAGGTGGTGGGCTGTTTAACAGAAACTGAGCCAAAGTCAGGAGTGACCCATCATCAGGAACAATGTTTGGAGCAATGCTGTGAGTTGCAAGAGTCAAGGACACAAGTCCGTGGTCTCATGCCTGGAACATCAGTGCTCAAATCTGTAGAAGAATCAAATGTGGGTCAGTGAGCTGGGACTCGAGTGCAAGTGCCAGCCTGACATACAAAGATAAAGGTTTTCTTCTTAAATGTAATGCAACAACCCAAATAACCTTCCTACTTTGCTTTTGTCAATTAAGTTGTTTTCTGGAGTATAAATATGGGCCAGTGTCTGAGCAGGCAATGGAAGGACTATCACTGTACAGGTGATGTACTGACATTCACAGATAAAAACCGCATAGTACAGCACAGTTGTATTTCAGCTGCCATCCAGCTTGTGAGGAATCCTGATCACCGCAGTACTGGGTACAGCACTTGTGTCACGGTGAGTTCCAGAGCACCCTCTGCCTGTCTGCTGCTGGGTACATGCTATGGTAGTTTGAGTCAGGGCCCTTATCCTTCTGGGTTTTTTGATCAAGCATCTCATTTTAGGTAGGTGTCTTACCTTCCACTTTTACCTTTGCATATACGCATGATGTAAGTTTGATACTCAGTAAAATAGGTACCACCTATGGCCACATTTAATTGCAGTGACATCAAGGCAATGCTGAGGCTTAATAGCAGCTTAGACGTCTTTGTTCCTTGAGGGCTGCTAAGAACCCTTTACAACAGGGTGAGATAACACCTCGTGTGCAGCCTCACACCATCCATTTTGCATCAGATTCAACTGGAAGGATGTGTAGGATCTAGAGAAGCTTTGCTGCTGGACGACATGGTGGAGACAAGTAGCAAAGCCCGTATCCAAAGGTTATATCAACTAGTACGACTTTGATTTGAATGTTTTCTCCTTGTCGCAGGCAGTTTCTTTAAATGTGTGCCTTGTACAGAGGTCCCAACAGACAGTGCTGTCCTGTGCAGGTGTTAATGCTGACATTGGAGACTTGCTTGATTGCTCAGCAGTACATCTTCTGCCATATCTTTCTGATGCAACCATTAAATTAAGTGTGCTGGAGGTTAACAGGATGTCAATACATAAAACAAATCTTCTTCATGTTACCACAGAGCCTTTGTTATCCCTATTAGTCACAGTGCCAAAACCAGAAAGGTGTTTCTGCTCACAGGGGATTCCATCCCCAAACTGGTGTAACTGGTCAACACCCTTCCACTGATTCCTGTGGCTTTGGGGTCAGCCCTTGAGCATGGAACAGTTTGATCCTCCTCAATCATATTTGGAAAAGTGCTGTGTAGAGCTACTACAATATTTTTTCCTGGTGTTTAATATTTACCAGTATTAATCTGCTCAATACCTATAAATAGGGTCATCTGGAAAGGGATAAGCTCTCTAGCTTTTCCCAACAAACCACTTAAGCACCTGCCTAGAGATAAGCATGTATATTAAGGTAAATAGAGTTACTCATAGGCTTGGTGTTTAGTGCTTCTGGATTGGGAGAAACTCATTGCTTGAAATCATCTTTTATCCTTAACAAACAAATTAGATTCTAGTATGAGAATTTATTTTGATTAAACAAAACCTGAAAATACTAAAAGGTAAAATCAGGGTGGAAAAGGAAATAATCTAATTTGAATGCCATAAAATGGAAAGAACATAATTTCAAGAAACATTCCAAAGTTTATTTCCCATCTTCCAATCTGTTTTAAAACTTATTCAGGCCCCCGGATTGCCTGGCAGGGTCAGCTTGGTGCCTTGGGGAG
This sequence comes from Bucorvus abyssinicus, assembly GCA_009769605.1. NCBI lineage: Eukaryota > Metazoa > Chordata > Aves > Bucerotiformes > Bucorvidae > Bucorvus > Bucorvus abyssinicus. The sequence goes on along the minus strand of CM020035.1, from coordinate 5,370,256 downwards.
CAGACTGCTGTGCTTGATGTCTCCAGTATAGCTGGTGAGTGCCATGCTCAGGTCTGGCCAGCCCAGGGGAGGACCATGCAGGAGCAGGAGGTGGGAAGGGCTCTCCCCTTGCTGAACTGGCCTGAATAAGGTAAAAATAAGGTTAAAGCTTCTCTATGCAAATCCTTAGAGCAATGCCATGCTTTAGGAAGGAACGATCTGCACATAGTGAGCAGTTACTGCATGTGCGCTTCAGAAGTCTTAGCTGGAGCTTAAAGTATCCAAGTTTGGAATCACAGACCTGCTTTGGGTGTTACAAAACAACATTTGGAGAGACAACAACTCCCACTAAAGCACATCTGACCCTCTCCTGCCTGGAATACTGCAGGACTGAGCAGAAGCTGATATGAAGAGAGCTCCTGGGTTAGTGAACATGCCTTTGTCCTGAAGAGCAGGATAAATAAAATGCAAGAAACACTCTGAATCCTGCTTTCCCCATTGAAAATTTGCTGCTGTGCTGAAGTGTATCAGCATCAGAATGGCAGGAAGATTTTTCAAGAGAAGTCCAGCACAAACTAGGAATTTCCACTGCACTCAATTGGAAAAGGTATAATCCTGGCCCTTTGTTTTTCAGGTGTTTGATTTTGTCATAGGATGGAGGCTCCTCAGCTGGGGGAACAGCTGGTGCACCCCAGCACTTCCCCATCACACCAAACTGGTGTAAAGAGAGGGAAAGTAAATGATTGTCAGATCTTGGATGTGAATTCTTCTTCACATGAGAAATGGATAGAACTGTGCTCTTGAGAGGAAGGCAGAGGAGGGAAGGGCTGAGCCTGCGATGGGCTGAGAAGCACTCCGGTTCATAGCCATCTGCAGCATCAGGCTTTTAACCAACTCATTAAAAGCTTGATCTTTTGCTGTGCCTGGTGAAGTGCCTCCTGTTTACCTACCCTGGGAGGGGGGGGGCTTTGCCCTGCTCCCGCAAGCAGATGAGCATTTCTACAGCTAGAGCTGAAACATTTCGCAAGTGAGTGCATGAAATCTAAGGTTACCTGTAGGCAGCTGTTGCTCACCCCGTGGGTGTTTTATATGGCTATTTAATTGCATGTTGCTCAGTACCAAAGGAGTACGACTTACATGAATAACCACAGCCACGTGAATGCTGCTCCTCCGAGATAAAGAACCTTATTTGAGAAACAAATGCCTAACTAATAATACTGTAGCCTCATGCGCTTTTTAGAGTGTAGTTGATCTCTGATAAAAAGGAAATAAATAGTCTAGTTCTTAAAAAATAAACCCAAAAGCATTTTAAAGACTGCCCCCCCACCCCTTCCTATTCTTTTCCCAGGTTGCAGAAATAACATCCAATAATGAAATGAAAACAAGCCGAATAGTTGCGTTCAGTGGAGGAGGGAAGAGGTAGTCGCAGACAGCTGGAGCGTGTCTGGGCCAGTGTCTCGGTTCCTTTCTTTCTGCTAGTTTAGTGCCACTCCAAGAATGCAGACAATGCTGGCTATGACTGTTTCATATTTGATTTCCACACTTAAATCTGTGCTTGTTAAAAGAAACCCCATTGTCAGGCTGGCAGGGATCCACGCTGCCTCCTCAGGTCCCGCTCCAGAGCTTGCTCTCTGTGTTTGAGTGTCCTGCTCGTATCCCTCCAGTGAGGATCAGGAACGCAAAGAGCATTTTGCTGGTTTTGTGTTGCTTGTGGCATTGCAACAAAAGCTTTTTGGATTTTTCCTGCAATAGCATCCATGGATAACCCTCATAAATCTTGGTTTGAGGGCAGACAGAAGTGCTGCAGGGAAGGGACAGGGTTTTGGAACAGTCTCAAGAGCAGTGGTTCAACTGGGCACTCAGCTGGAGCCAGTCTCTGGGTAAGGTACTGGCTTTGCCCGTGGGAGAAAATACTTGTGCAAGCAGGGCTGGCTCTCCAAAGGGCAGGTATCCTGCCTGACTCAAGGACAGGATGCATCTGGGGATGCTTTTGGTCTTGGTGGGGGCCTTTTCATGCTTTGCGGAGACGAGAGAGTCCAGCAGGCAGCTGCAGTGCTTTGCTGAAGGGGGCAGGAGAAATACTGTGTCTTGGAAGCAAAGCAGAGACAGTGAGTAACAAAGGACCATCTCACATCTTCCGTAAAATACCAGGGAGGACAAGAAAATTATGAATCTTATTAATAAAGCTTAGGGGGTTACAAAGTACAGCAGCTGTCCAGTCCTTTAGACTGCAGACCCTCTTGGCTTGCTCCTACCCCACAGGCTGGGACCATGGTCTGATACCTGCTCATACATCGCTTGTGTAATATGACTTAGTCATGACAAGGCAGATGGACCTCTGCCTACAGTACTTTGCCATCTACTTCAGTGTGGGTGGAGAGAGAGGGGATGGGATGGTGCCATGGGGTGTGATGCTGGAGCAGGAGGAAGCACTGGCCATGTTTTGATCCTTCGGATGCCCCAGAGGAATCTGCTGCTGGACTGTTATCATGGAAACACTGTTATTTTGGGGGATTCAAGACTGGCTCCGAACAAAGGTTAAAGGGAAGAAGAAAACCAGAGGGATTGTGTGCATAGCAGGTGCAAAGCAAAACTTGCAAATGTCTGAACCAGCAGCGGCTCCTCCAAGGCATGTGGGCTGGAGGTATGTCAGGGCTGGAGGTCAATGCTGCGCCTCATGCGGGAGCTGTCTGGGAACATGGTGCTTGGCTCTGGGTCACCCAAAGGGCTGCTCCTCCTCCTGCCCTCACTTCTTATTCTCCCACACTGTTGAGGTGCTGCTGCCTAAGGCTCTGCCTGGAGTGGAGGTGATATGTGCTGGGTATTGGTTATTTTTCATGCCTCTTTTGCTGTTGAAGTAACAGCCCTAGGTCCATGCAGGTTTTAATGGCTCCGTGCATTAATGGCAGTGCAGCGTTCACAGTCGTAAGGAAGAGCAGAAAGGCAAATCTTCAGGTTCTGCTTTCTGTAAAGTCAAAAGAGAATTGTATCATACCCATAAAGCTTTGACCAGCTTTTAAATTCAGAGGCTCAGGCTGCGTATGCTAAAGGTGTGTCCCTTTAGTTGAAGTGGTACTGGGATGTAATGGGTAGGAAGGGCCAAATTACTGGTTCATAAAGTGATTTAAAGAGATGATGCACATGGCTTCAGGGGCACTGCTGGTCCCAGCAATCCCAACAAGCAAGAAGGAGTGGTACGGGCCAAGAAGAAGAGATGCAATGGCAGCAGCAAATTGCTCTGAAGCACCCATGATGCTCACCATGCTGAAGGCGAAAGTAGCCTCCCACTGAAATGGAGAAAAAAGCATTATATCACTTTTCTGACCTGCTCAGAGAATTCAAACTTTAAAACTAAAGAGCTCGGTATTTTTTTTATTTCTTCATTTCCAACTTTGAAAGAAAAAAAAACTGGTTGTTTTATTTTTAAGTTCCATCTCCTTTATTCTGTGCCCAAAAAGGGATGTGAAGGTAAGGAAAATTAGTAGCATGAATGTCATGGACTTATTAAAGAAAAATGAGGGTTTTTTGCAGGAAGACAAAGTCATTGAAAGCATGTTTTACTAAAAATCCTAGAAGAACAAACTGGAACAGATACACTTAAGCAGTTTGTCATATAGCATATAAGTACGGTGGGTGGCCTTTAAAATTTAAACTGCGGACTCGAATGCTAGCAAGTTCCTCATTATAAAACAGAAAATGCGATAGGAACTGGCAGAAGTGCTGTGCTAGTGGGATATTCAACGGGCGCTCTCTGTAAGCCCTGCACAGCACACTTGATCCACAATATTAGCAAGGAAAAGGCTTTTCCCTTCGAATGCGTCGTCCAGATTAACTCTGCTGCTCCCTTGCTGCCTCCTGCATGTGACCCCACGTAGACTCCTGGACTTGTCACCCTGGCTGATGGCTCCTTGCACTGAGTTACTGCCTACCCCTGCCCTCAGCAGCAGGGTTTTGGTGTGGTTGAGCTCAGCTCTGGGGTAGGTGGGTGAAAAGCTTTGCTGCTCGAGCCCGTGAAGGCTGGCTGGGTGCTGGGTGCTCAGCCCTTGGCGCTTGCTCCCTGGTTCTCGTGCCTCCCCCTTGTTCTGGCATGTCCCTGCCCCAGAGGGGTTTGCTAAGGAGCCAGCTCCATCCTTTGTGCCAGCTGAGAGGCTTTTCCATGCTGGGGGAAGCCTTAGAAGAGCTTTTAGGAATAATTTAGGTTTCCTTTGATCCAAGAACTCTGCAGGTAAAGAACTAATGCTGTTAGAGCAAGCAATAACTAGCTGCTGCACTTGAGCCTCTTGGAGAGTGGAACAGGCTCTTCTCTATGAGGCTGGAATAACTGCTCCGTGTTTCTGCTTGGTCCAGTGCACAGAGAGTGGCTTTAACAGGGGTTGGATCGTGCACAGCAGAGGCAGGACCAGGGGTGGCTGGTGTGCACGTGAGGCCACTCAGGAGCGTCCTGGAGGAAAAGCTGAAACTTACCTTTTGTGGACTCAAGCACAACATCGTGTCCTTTTTGTGCACAGCGTGGCTACAGATGATGTTTACTGTTTGTTGCCAAAAGGCCAAGGAAAACTCTTCTGTGTGTCTCCTGTGTTCGCTATTCTTGTGCTCCTGAGCTGCCTTGGGGCTCTTGGAAGGACATGGCCATCCCCAGCAGGGGACACCATCCAAGTCACCACGCTGACACCGACCACCATTCCACAGCAGCTTTAATCAGGATTCTCACCCTGACAAAGGGGCGATGCCACAAATGGGAGTGCCTGAGGGAAACCCCGACAGTGCAGAAAAGAAGGTTATTAAGGTTATTTTAATGTCTACTTCACGCTGCTTTTGTCACTCTGGACTAGAAATGAGTTTGGGTTTGGTTGTCCTTCCCAAGTGCTGTCAAAGGCGCAGCAGACACTGGTGTTATTTACTCACCAGGTTCCCATCAGGGCAGGGTACATTTCACCACTGCCCTTATTTCAGAACCAGTTTTGACTGGGGAGAGTGTCTGCGTTGCTGACGGGGAGCTGACACACGCAGGCGCGTTTACGTTCATTTACACACACCAGCAGTGACTCTGGCTTGCAGGGAGAAATCTTTTTTTTTCCGGTGTAAGCATCTTGGACCCACATGTATCTTTGCTCCTAACATCAGACTGGTGAATGGGAAGAAGAGCTGGAGATGTGCTGAAGGAAAGAACCTGTGTCTGAGAAGACAGAAAATAGCACAATCTGGGCTGTAACTTCTGGTGTGACGTAGGAGACCGTATCAACACAGACCCAGAACCTTGAGCAATATTGTCCTGCCGTTTGATTTCCATTCTGGCATGCTAAATGCAGTAAGGCCCAGGTTTTTCATGGCATTTTCCATTTTTGATTTAGGGAATTTGAAAAATAGATATCTTGAGGCTGAGCCTGAAGTTACAATCTTGGCATATTCATACTATAAAAATCCCATGGATAAAAGCAGAAACATCTGGATTCATGAGTGGATGTTGGCTAAACCCATAAGAAAAAAAAAAAAGCCTTTAAGGGATCCTAGAGGGTTCTAGCCAGAATAAATAATACAACAAAATAAGACTGTTATTAAGAGTAATTGTAATACTGAAGCCAAATTATAAGATGAGGGCCAAGCCCTTTTCACAAACTGCTTTTCCAGCTAAGAGCACTTCAATTTACACTTAACACACATGTGGCTGATGGAACAAAGAAAAAAGGATGAAAGCTGCGCAGAGATTATTCAGCCTTGCTGGTTTAGCTCCAGGCACGTCATTTAAATGAGTGGATGATCAGTTTCCAGTTTGTTTTAAATTCTCTGGCAAGAAATTATACGCTCTATCCCAAAGTTGGATGTGCTTAAAACTTTTGGTTTTTTTAAGGCTCTGCCATTTTGTTTTATTTCTTAGGGCAAGACTCTGAAAGTGCTCTGCAGGAGACACCTGAGTGCTGGGACTGGAGGGGCAGCCTGGCTGTGTCACTGAGGTGGCCGTGTCCCTGCTCCCAACCCACGGAGACCCTGTGACTGGGGAATAGCTGCTCTTTGTCTCCCTCACCTCTGGGAGGCTAAGCCCTGCCTTGCTCAGCCAGATGCTATACCCAAGCTCAGCAGCACCCAAAGTCAAGTGGCCAAAACTGCTGTGTCCTACATACTTGTGCCTCTGGCTGCACCCTTTTGTAGCAGCACTGCTTGGCTGGTTTAAAGCTGGTGGAAGGGGAAGGGTTTGTAATGCCTGCCCCTTGCATCTCCTCTTGATGTTTTCAGGGTTGAGAGGCTGAACAGCACATTCTCTCACCACCCAGCCCCTCCTTCATGGCCCCCTTCCTTGTGTCAGGTCTCCAAAGCTTCCACAAGCACCAGGTCATGCAGCAAATCTTCTCCTGCTGTGACAGGGTGACTACACCCATGGTCGGGTGATTAGAAAGTAAGTTGTATGTTGCTAAAAATGCCCCTAACACACCATCCCTCCCTGACCAAGGTAGTCAGCATTTCTCATGACTTGTACTTTGTTCCTTCAGATCTTACTGGACCTCACTAACCTTGCACGTTGCCCTTCCTGATTCCTGGAAAGCCTTGGGCATTTGCCCACTCTGTATGTGACCTTCAACCAGCGCAGCTGGGGGTGAGTTTCTTCCTTGTGGAATGGAAACCATATCAGCCAGACCTGGTCCTGTTTTCTTCCTTTGTTGCCCTCTCTTCCCTGTTTTCCGTACCACAGCTGACCAGTTTAAAAGCTCCTGAGGGAGCTGATCTGTTGGTACCACTCTAGTAGTTCTTCCTCCCTGGAGAGACTTTAGGTTGTCCTCCATGGAGATGCTTCCTCTGTACTGTCAATGATGAATGCTCTCTAAAGACTGCCACTAGGCTCTGAATGGTGGGATATATGTTCGGAGCGAAGCCAATACTTGAAGCATGGCTGGAAATACCAGTGATAGACAAACAGTGCCGTTTGCGCTGCCTTGTGTTCCATACAAGGAATAATCCTGTTTATACTGTAAGGAGTGGGAGTTCAGTCAGCCTTAAAATAGCCTCAGCACATCTAGGAAATCCATAAAAAGGATGTCCCAGTATTTCTTAGGACGTTATTTTCAGCAGTTCTTGTTATTTAACTGGCTGCCAACGTCTGTTGTTTCCTCTGCTGTGCATTGCCCAGCACCCACGGCCCGGGACTGAACCAAAAGCTGACAGGACCTAATGCAAAGACCTGAGTGCTGCTTTCCATGAGCGTAGCATCTCGACTGTCAAAGCGAAACAAGGAAATGCATCTGCTGATAGACGTTACAAAATATTTGGTTTAGATTAGCTGTTATCGCTGCCACTGTCCACATTGGCAGTCGTGTTCTTCCACCCAACCTGAAGGCAATAGGAGGAGCTGCTGCAACTGCGGGGCTCTCGGTTAGGAACAAATAGCTTGAGAAGCTGAGGAATGAGAGACGAAGCAGAGCTAAATTTAGAATCTGAGATAAGAAAATATCTGTGTCTTCAGTGCTCTATGGTTTATTTTGCTCCACACAAAGCACACCTTGGTTTTGCATGGCTGTTTGCAGACTGTACCAGCTCACAGAAGGCTTGTGGAAAAAAAAAGGCTTTGATGTCTTCAGTAAACAAATAGCAGTGTTAAAAGATCTCCAGTTCTTGTTAGCATGCTGCAAACAGCTAGGTTAAAGAAAAATAAACATCCCAAGGTTGATGGACGGGTAGGGAAGCCATAAAGTGCTGTAGTCAAATCCTTAGTATGAGGACATCAGAAATGACAGTGCTCTAAAAAAATCCTTTTGGGTTAAAAAGAAAAGAACAAACTGGTTCGTGGCTTTACCAGCTATGTGGTGGGTAAAAACCCCCATGGCTAAACCATTACCACCCAAACCACAAGAATGCTACCAAGTCCACTGGAAAACCAAGGGTAGGAGTCCCCTGGAGATCTTCCCCTCCAACCGTTGGGGTGAGGGAGACAAGACTCACCCTTCCTCCAACCCCCATTTTGACTCTGCTTCCTCAGTGCTTCATCTGCTGCCTCCGGGCCACAGCACCTTTTAACCCCCTCAGCTACAGGACCTCATCCCCCCCAAGAAACCTCATTGGCTTTTACATTGTGCAACCAGCTGGTTTCCATGGGGAGGCACCAGGTACCCATCGTGCTCTCGGTGAGGAGGATGAGGATTTCACGCAGTGCTTACCTGAGCTTTCTACTCTGTAAAGCTTGTCTCATTGCATCACACACAACTTCCCTTCAGAAATGCAAAAGCTTAGGAAATAAACCAAAGAGAAGAGCTAAACAATGATCTCAATTACACCAGCATAACCCTGGGGATGTTAATTTACCTTTTAACATTCTAAACTAGGTTCAGAAAGAGAAAGCTTGGGGTTTCTCTGAAAAGAGAAATTAAAATTCAGCAGGTCATGATAATAATCAATACACCAATATTTATAGCAAATGTAAATCTTACCAAGAGCCTCCAGGGAGCCTCTTGCTTTTAGTTTCAGGTAATTCCAAGCATTTATCTGTTTAAAGATAGTTCATAAATGCTAGGAAATAAATAATTCAGACATAGTTGACTTTTTAAAGTCTCTGTAGCATCACTGACATCTTCCCTTTGATAACGCTTTTGTTCTGCCTACCAGAGCTCCACTCCAAGTGGGACTGACGAGGCAAACCCTCCATCCAAAGAACCAGGGCTTACAAGAAAACAGGGGAAAAGGCAAAAATTCCAGGAAAAAAAGTGCTTATAATCCCAAAGGTAATGAGGATCCCTCTGGCAATGTCATACAAACTCTTCACTTTCATTGTGAGCCTCTCCCTGCTGGATTTACAGCCAGCGTTTGTAGCTAAAGCTGAGGCAGAGATGGTTCATAATAAACAGAAGCTCCTTAGAGACCGTAGCCATGGCATGGGAGAGCTGTTTACCTGGCACGATGAAGCACTATTCTGTTTATCTTCAGATGTTCCTACAGAAACAGGGAGTATTACAGTGTGGTAAATAAGGCCCCTTCACCCCGGGAATGTTTTGGGTTTTTTTTTTCCAGACTCGTTGCCCTTCACTTTCGGCTGCAGAAAGCCCATCCTGTGATTTCTGAATTACTCCTTCATCCGCCTTCCCAAGAGGACAGACCGCTTCCCGGTGCAGAGAAAGCCAGAAACTTGCTGACAGCAACGGAGCTGCTTGTTTCCAGTGCTGACCCGCCCGTCGCAGCCAGCATCAATCCAGCCCTCCGGTGCCAGCAGCCTCGGCAGGACACAGATGTGTCCTCCAGAGCAGGACCACCTTCTCCCCAGGGAGAGAGTTATTGTTGATGTAACGTGTTTTAGCAAGGAAATTTGGAGGGAAGAGGCTCTAGCTTGTAACTGAAAACAGGGGAATCGCACAGCTAATGCTGTTGGTGTCTTCGATTGCCCCGAATGCGAAAGATAAGGGCACCGAGAGCTTTGAGGTGTGCTTTGGAGGCTGGAGGTCACTCCTAGGATCTGCTCCTGGACACGGTGGGGAAAGGCCTTTGACTTCAAAGGGATTAGGGCTGGGTCCCTGCCACTGCTCATCAGACCGGAGCCCTGTTTCTCCCTACCTGCCACAGCAAATATTTTGATTGCAAGAGCCAAAGCACTTGTGCTGTGTATTTTATCATATTGCAATCCCTGAGGCATGCTGCTGATAACCATCAAACTCATTTCAGACCTGTGGCTCCCCCCACCCCGGCTGGAGCGCTGTCACCAGCCAGGGCAGCGTTTGGTACCACCACGTGCCTCAGGGCACATCCCAGTCCTCCTAAAGGAGACTCAAATGGGACAGTTGCACTTTGGGGTAAGCCAGCTTGCATGGTGGTGGCTTCTTGGGCTGCTGCGACGACAATGTCCTCCCCTCCACACGATGAGGGAAAGCAGTGACAAACATAACAAGTGGTAATTTTAGCATTGATCTTACTGCTCTGAAGATTCTATAACACCCAGTTCACCCCATCGGGTGGGACTCGGCACTGAACTGATTTATGGGGTAGTGCAGCGGGCTGAGTGGACTGTGTTTATTCAGGTATCATCAGCCCTCTTTGCCAAGCGCTATTCCGCTTCTAGTTTAATTAAAACACAATTAGCAGGGCTTGCAATTTTCTTAAATGTGCTCAATCTCTGATGAAATTAATATTAAGCTCTGTTTGATGTGCAAGTCAGTAAAATGAGACATGGAAAATTACACGTTCTTGACATAGGAATGCAACTCGGAGGATGACTTCATGTTCCTGAACGAGGAGATCGGCATGCCAGATGCGCCTAGTGCCTGACCCCTTGAAAGGCTCTGAAAGATCACACATAACGTTAAAATGTCGTTACATGCATGCACAAGAGGGCGAGCCTGATGGCTTTCTGTCAGTGAGCTTCCCAGTTAATTTGGTTAGAGCGGTGTGTCTGTCTTGATAACATGAAGCAGAGCTCTGATCTCTGTTCTGCCTGCGCGTTTCCAGTAGACACCCTAATGCCTTTCTCGTGGCTGGAGTGGTTAACAACCCGTATCTCCTCGCTATTAATTAGAAGTTGTATTTCATTTTCTGATGAAGAGCGAGCCTCGCAGTGTAGCTGATGAGTTTGCAGTCCTCCCTTTCAGTCATGCATTGAATTTTACTGAATTGTTTTGTCTGGGGGCAAAAGCAACAAACGTGAGTATAGAACGAATTCCTTTGTAAAATTGAAGTTGTATTTTTAAGTCACAAAAATCAGGTGGCAGTCTGTCTTTCCTGCTCTTGACCCTTTCCTCTACTATAGACTTGCATGTCCTTTCTTTTTCCTTGCCCAACTGCTCGCTCCCAAAATCCTGCTGGAAAGTATCTGGAGAGCGATCCAGGGCTCTGTCTGTAACAAACGTGTCCCCATAGCGAATTGTATAACAGTGCACTTGTACTTTTCCTCTCCCCAGCGCATTCCACGCACCTACACACTCATGCTAATTAGATCATGTAATAAACGTAAACGTGGCAAAAAATCTGTTCACAGGGTGTTGCAAGACAGAGCTGGATTTGGAAAGCAGCCATTCATGGATTTTTTTGTTTGAGAAAACCCAAAGGATGTTTTTTTAACTGAAGATGAAGCAAACCCCATGTAACAGGAGCTGTAATCTAAAGAGATGAATTATTTTATTGAAGTAGTCCTCAGTGAACCCTGATGTAAGGGCTTAGTTATATGAAAAAAACTGCGGGAGTTTAACAAGGCCGTTAAAAATAATTAAGCCTAAACTAAAAAGCTAAACTTGTTAAGTTAAACTTGATTAGTTTAGTTAAGTAATTAAAACTAAACTAATGTTAAACCATGATATATACCTATAAGGGAGCTAAGTAGTGAGAAACTTGGAGCATCCGGTGTCTTTTAACTGGAGAGAAGTGTCTATGTGGGATGTGGTGCCGCACCTCAATCAATTTTTCTATGGATAGTCTTAAACTGTGCATAATCCCTGCATGCGTGGGGTATTACGGGAGAGGGAAACCATAGCCTTCCCTGCACACCCCTGAGCGCTGCGACCTTACACTCCCGTGCTCCTGTCTAGGGAGAGGAGTGATTTGGAGTGCTCTCCCAATCCAACAGCAGTGTTTAACTGGTCCTGGGTTTTATGACGCAGTCGGTAACGTGATCAGCTGTCGGGTAGGAATTGCTTGCTTAATTTCAGTTCAGATGCTAAAAATTCCAGCGCTGAATCACAGCTAAACCTGTAGATCTATTGAGCGGCTCTTAAATATAACCACAGTGATTTTCGTAACGATCTAGACAGCCAGAGAGCGTTACCAGCTGACCGCACTTCTGCAAAGCTTAACGAAGGCGGTGACTGGAAGCGTGAAAAAATGACCTGTTATGAACCACAGGGGAGAAGGAGCTGAGGAGGTGGCTGGGTGGTGGGGTGGTGGTCCAGGAAAAGGCATCCTGCAGTTTCATCAAAGTGCCGTTAATGAAGTATGCCGATAACTTGCAGCTATATCCCTGATCAACACTAGATGTTGCTGTGCTGCTACTCGTATAAGCTATATGTTAGTGAGGCTTTTAAAGGGTATTTACTGCAATTTCCTCCTTCCTGTTTCTGTTATAACCTATATTCTGAATGCTGCATGAGCTGCTACTTTAATTTACTTCTTTTTGAAGTTTCAGTTTTATTTGTGCAATACCAAGTTTACGATCTCCTCAAACGTACACATAAATCTTTACAAGCAATGGAGACTCTTCAAGTGATACCATGAAACAACTCCTATATGAATGTCAAATATTTACTTAAACTCTGCTTCTGGATTTTTTGCAATCCAAGGGGAATGACATTGTTAACCGGACGATTCCGGGAACAGAGTGGCAGCTGCAAGGCCATGGCGGGGAGTTTGTTTATCAGGGGGGGAAAAAAAAAATTCAAAAATTAAAAAAAAACTGTTTAGCCCTGCTAGGTTTCAGGCGTCCTCCTCCCACGTGTTTGAGTGGGAGAAAGGACAAATCTTAGGACGTTGATTTCCCCATGGCAACAGAAAACGGAAATTACTTTAACCCCATCTAGTGACAGCTGACTCATTGCTCAGCCTGCTGCTATTTTCCAAGCACTACAACAATACAGCTGCAAAGAAAAGGCCAGCCTATATTATCTCACAGCCTGGGCGCTGGGGCTCCTGGGAGACGGCACTTCTCTGGCTGCCTTTTTATCAAAGACAGACAGCGCCAGAGCCTTTTGGTAATTCTTTTCTTGTGCGAGGCAAACGTGCCCATGTGCTGTCCATCCCCGTGCTGCTAGGAGGCAAACCGGAGGGGTCCCCGGCATGGAGGTGATGAAGTGCCCATGGGGTGAGCTGCTGGTGGGTGTCCTACTGCTTGGTCCTCCTTGCCCTCCATCCAGTGGTCCAATAGGGCACTCCCATGCTTCTAGTTTAAACAGCTCCCTCCCTTGAACTACTTGCAATGAACTGTGCGTGCAATAGAATCATGGAACCGTCTAGGCTGGAAAAGACCTTTAAGATTATTGAGTCCAACTGTTAACCCAGCACTGCCAGGTCACCACTAAACCGTCTTGCTAAGCACCACATCTACACATTTTAAACCCCTCCAGGGATGGGGACTCCACCACTGCACTGCACAGCCTGGGCCAGGGCTTCACAACCCTTTTGGTGAAGGAGTTTTTCCTAATGTCCAGCCTAAACGTCCTCTGGCGCAACTTGAGGCTGTTTCCTCTTGTCCTATTGCTTGCTCCTTGGGAGAACAGACTGATCCCCACTTTGCTCCAACCTCCTGTCAGGTAGTTGTAGAGAGGGATAAGGCCTCCCCTGAGCCTCCTTTTCTCCAAGCTAAACACCCCCAGGTCTTTCAGCTGCTCCTCATACGACTTGTTCTCTAGACTCTTCAACAGCCTCATTGTTCTTTTTGGATGCGCTCCAGCACCTCAGTGTCTGTCTTGTAGTGAGGGGCCCCAGACTGAACACGTATATATAACTGAACACAATAGAGGAACAATTCATTCACAAATGCAGCCCGGTGAGGGGACAGCAGGTATGAGCAGGGTTTCCAGGCCCCTACATATGAAAAAGATATCTGATGGCAGAATTGCATTGCTGTATTGCTGGGGAAGTCATCACAGGATCCCACAGAGGTGGCCGAAATAGAAATATTCAGCTTTGAAAGCTTAATTATCCTGGGTGAAAGGGTAATTAGGGAGAGCAGTTTCTGAGCAAGCACAGTGGAACCATTATCACTTGGAGTCCTTCAACACAGATGAGGTGTTGCTGTGGAAGCCAAGCTTCAGTCCAACATGTAGGACAAAGAGGTAAGCTCAGGAGATCAGCCTTTATGGCCAAATCTGTCTTCTTGCACCTTAGACCCCTTGCATCAAAGCTGCACAGAGCTACCAGCTCATCTGAGGAGCATCTCAGTTGAACACCTCCACATCTGGACAACTCTTGCACATCACCTTCTGGACATGGCAGAGAAGGGCTGTTTTAGAGAGGAGATGGCTCGAGCTCATTGGATACTTCATCTGCTTCTTTCCACCAGGATCTCAGTGCAGGATGTACCCTCTCTAGAAATGCTGGTTCTCCCAAATCCTGGTGAGGATTTAATATGGTTCAGATGTAAGGCTGGTAAGGCTTCCTGAGCCTCAGGTGCATTTTGCACATAAAATGTTACACCACTAAACAGGGAAGGCATTAATGCTACCACTGAGATGATATACTGAGTAATTCGTCAGTCAGCATCACTTTATTCAGCACAGACTGCGGACAGATAGACATCACAGTGTTGGGAAATTCATGAAACCAGGAAAACTACACGACAGGATGGTGTCATGGGATATACGGAACATTTTCTTTCCAGGAAAGAGGCTGAACTGCTGGTACAAAGGCTGAGTCTTTACTCAACCTTGTCATTTGTATGCTGGTATCGTTAATTTAATTTTCGTCTTCCTGACAGCAGCAGATCAGGTCCATAAGTTTCTATTTGGCTAGTGCAATTAACAAAAAGAAAACCTCTGTTACCAGGATGTTCTGGAAACCAGACGCTGGGCTGCATGAATGGCACAAAGATTTACCTTCGTGCAGAACTCAACGCATACCGACACGAACTGAGGGCTTTCCGGGCTCACATCCAGACCTTGAACAGGGTGCTCTGGGCTGCGCAGTGCACTGCTGTCTGTGCCTCCATGCGGGTTTGTTATCTGGGAACACCCAGGGGCTGGCTACAGCCATCCCATAGCCATGATTGCAACAGCAGCTTAAGCAGGGGGCTCAGAGCTGCTGCCTCACCTCACCTTGCCCCTCTTGGCAGCTGCTTCAGCCCAAACCCTTTATGGCCAGCTCAGATTTCCAGAGAAAGAAAAGGGGTGGTTCGATCAGGAGGTGCTTTTGGGCTTCTGTTATCATACTGCTCTTCCTTCTTCTGATCCTCTCCTTACAGTTTTGTTCAGCGGTCCGCTATAACACAAAATGTCCCCCTGCCAAAAGTGCGAGAGCTCTGTGAAGCTGCCAGCTGTGGGGCAGGAGAGCCAGAGATCTCAACAGCTTATTCTTGAAAAACAAAATACGACGGTTACCGTCTAAACTTATGCCAGCCTAAACTCATGCCAGATCCGGGGAAAGATGAGGGGATTCAGATTAAACTCCATCTTTCAAGAATTCAGCCATCAGCATGCTGGTTTAGAAGCCCATGAATTACAGCACTAAACAAAAAGATTGTTTCTTTCAGAAAAGATGCAATTACCAGAGTGTCCATGTAGAAAAGTAGAGCAACAGTTTTAATTTAGGTGTGCTTTTTCTCTTTAACGTTCTCTTCACTTCTTTAACTAGAAAATGGCTACATCACCTGGAAAAATACTTTTGTGTTGAGCTGCTTGAGAGGGAAAGAGCTAATTAAATCTGTAAAAGTGGAAAATAATATCTAAGCCGTTTTTGTAAGGCTGTTACCCTGACTGCTGGTGTCAGCTTTACTGCCAGTATGTGCAGATGGTAACGGATGAGCTACCATCAACCAAATGTATTGTCCTATGGTCCCACTTAGCTCATGAGGGTCTTCCCTGGTTATTATGTCCAGTTATTTAGTGTTCAGTTTGTAAGGGCGATACTCCCATTGATGCTGTACCCCAAACCGAGAGAGCAGGGTAAGTATCAGCAGTTTCTCAAACAGCTCTGTGCGTACGGAACCCTCTAACCAAGCCCAGGGAGGCTGCAGAGGATGTGCAGCAAACCAGTGTCAGGACTGAAACCAAGACCTTCATAGCTGAGTTGCTTGCACGTAAATACGGCTTTCCAGCAAGAGCCTGGTCTGCTGGGACCTGTACAGCAGGGGGCCAAGACCAGGCATGGACCAGGGGCTCTGGGTTTGCAGGGCTGGTGGCTATGCAGGTGAGTTGGAGCAGGGTAACAAAAGATGGTTAGGCTTCCAGCACTTCTAGATAACGCATCCAGACTTTCCGCAGAATGTCTTGTACTGAATTTTACATAGCCAGAGGACAGCATTTCTCCTTGCAAACAAGGACATAATAGTCTTTTCCAGAACAAGAACATAAACCACTTTTTCAAAAACAGTATTGGAAGCTTTGGGCAATCGTGGCGTCCACTCGTTGACTGATGAGCCTGACGCCCGCGCGGTGCTCGGCTCTTCACAGCCGTCCTTAGAAACACTTCCTGCCCCTCTTTCAGCACACAAACACTGCGGTAACTTACGTAAACCACAAACAGCTGCTGCACGTTTTTTGTCAGTATTTCTCAGTTCATACCAACCGATTCTTCTTTGAGCAGTATCTGCAGGCTCTGTTTTACAGCTCTGCAGCGTGCGTTGCCCTGAAGCCTCATCCCTAGGCAAAAGCAGCAAGCAGAGGAGCTCCTCTCCTCAAGCCATGAGGGCTTAGCTGTGCCTGGATCTCTGGCCAGCCAACACTCTCTCTTCAAGCAGCCTTTACACCTCCTAGTGACCCCCCAGGCTAGTTTCCACCACCCCTTTCCAATTCTCGCCAAGGCAGAAACAGTTTCTTCCTTGGTGTCTAATTCTTCTAAGCACGTTTGGGTTTTCCTATTGCAGTCTGCTAATTTCCTAGCAGAGCTGCCTATAAAAATTTCCCTCTCTCAATTTCAACATGTTTTTCCGTGCACTGGAGCCATGGAAAGGGTCGCAGGCTGCTGACTTTTCTGGCTTGCCTTTCGAGGCAGGCTGCAAATTCCTGTTTCCCAGGAACTACAGTTCCCAGAAGACATCTTATCTTCCCTCAAACCAGGAACCGGGGCTCGCTGGCTCTGCCACATCTTTCCAAAGGCTTCCTCCTCCCTACGCAGCGATGACCAAGGAAGGGATGAGGCCTCCTGGAGCAAGGGCAGGGTGGGCAGCAGGGCAGCACGCAGGGGGCAAGGCAGGTCCTGTCGCTGCTGTTGCACATCTGTCTCAGCACAGCCTCTGTCTGTTCAGAGCTCTGTGCAAACTCGGGGGAGAGCATCATACGGTCGCTGTCTAAAGGCATTGCCCCCACCTATCTACACAACTACAAAATCCCGAGTGAAGCGTGGTGTTTAAAGGGCTGGCCGCTGTTAAATGAAGGGGTTTAGGGACGGAGTGAGAATGGAAGAAATGCCCTCCCCAGCCGTGTGTCTCCACTGAAGTAATATCTCAGCACGTCTGTTCTTAGGAGTCCACAAAATCCTTTTCTGTAGCCTCTGATCAGACACATTCGTGGTACCGCTTGAACAGCGCGCTGTGATGCCAAACGCCTCGCTGGCTTCCTCTTCCCCGGGGAACAGTTCAGGAAAGATTTTAAAAGGCAGAACTTAACTCCATGGCCCTAAGCAGGGTCCGTACCGTTTCATGGGATGTGACTCAGTACCATACTCGGTCACTTAGTGCTCCCAATTAAAGCCAGTCCTCGCCCAGACTATTGCTGTGTGAGTGTCACCTCAGTCTCTGAAGTCACTAATAGCAGTACCACCCTAAACAAACCTATCTGTGCGGGGCTGTAATCTCCTCGAGTGACCTCTGCTTTCTGCAATCAGTCAAAGGTGACCAGTCAAAGGTGTTCCTTTTATGGCAGGCTTCTAAAGTCTGTTTTTCAAACCGCTGAACACTCGCAACTGTGTCGGGAGTCACGAGGAGCCTTCCAGAAATCAGATAGCGGAGTAGTCACCGGCACCTTGAAAGGTCCGAGGCTCCGTTTCCAGCAAGCCAAAGGAGTTGGGTCATGAGCAGCATCGAGTCTTCAGTGCTTTAAAAATGCAGTGGGACTGCAAACGTGAAAAGTCAGGCTGGTGTTTTAAGAACAGCACGCTTTTCCCCTTCTAAGCAAGTCGGGAGGACTCAGCTGCTCACTGATAGCTATGGTTTACTGAACACATGCTGACCTTCCAACAGGGTCTAGTGCTAAGATAAATACTAACCTAACTACAATAAACCTGACCCTTGCCTGTCTATTTTTTTCCCCACTGGAACATACTCTGTTTCCAGGGGGCTTTTGTTCACATCTCTCCTGGGGAATCTCAGCACCCCTCTTCACTGCTAAATGAAGCTTCAGGAGTGCTTGGCCCTGCAGGTCAGTCTGAACCACCAGTCTGACAAGAGCTGCTGTGTCAGGAGCTAGAAGAGGGGAAAGAAAAGCGGTTCAGAGAAAAGATGAGACAGCCTTTCCAAACCCTTGAATCGAGCACTTCCAAAGAGCTTACAAGAAATATCCCCACTTGTCAAGAGTCAATCTGTGACAGGTATCGCACCCCCACGACTTACAGCATTTCCCTGTCCCTCATAGGAGGACCAAAGCGATCAGGTAATGCTCATCTCTAATTGCTGCTGGCTCGGTGTGCTCCAATTTCAGTGAAGCAAGTATTAGTTGCTGAAGTTCAGTCACTAACAGCTCACAAGCCTTTGCTGCCTCCTCCCCGAAAGGCAGTAATTTCAGTGAACATCGTGAGTATTTATATGAAATAATTAGTATGTATATAAAATAATTAGCCAGCCGGCTAGTAGCTGTGCACCGTGGCATGTGATGGCTGGGTGAGATGCACCCACGGAACTGCACCTGGAGGGGCCATGCAATTGCTGGCTGTTTGCAAGAAAAGCAGTATTTGGACACCCAAATATGCCACAAACATACTGCTCCGCGATCGTGGGGAAGGAGCGTGTTCCTTCCCCAGTTTGTTCTTAGAAAGGCTCCTGGGGCTGGCTCTGTCCCTGCGGGACCAGGGTGCTGTATGCACATGGCTACCCCGAGACTGGATGGGTGCCAGAGGAAAAGCAGAGCTCCCCTGACAAGATATTTTATCAAATTTGAAATAGCCGAGTGGTTTCATACCCAACGAGCACGTTGATCGGGGACAGGGTGTTTTGAGCCAGAACTCGCAATCCTGAAGCACCTTTTCCCCTGCTGTCACCGTGCAGCCCCTCAATTCCCCACCTGTGTTCACCCACTTTCAAAGTAGTGCGAATACCCTCGCAGCACAGATCTGTTAAAGATGATGATGAGGGTGGCTGGCCAGAGTCCCAGTTTTGCCTGCTTTTTGGAAAACTGCAGGGGTCTTTTCCTTTCCATTTAATATGATCAGATGCAGGAACGAGATGCAATTTTTTCCACACTGCTCTGAGATAAAAAAATCACTTCTTCTTACCTTTACAACAATAAAAATGAACTAGTTATTTTAAAAAAAAGAAGGAAAAAAAGGCCATGAGCTGCTTGCTTTTTGGTCAGAAAGAGGAAGCACCTGCGAGCTGGCATGGCCATCCCACGCTGCTGCTGGCATATCTCCACCAGCTTATCTCTTAACTTCACCCATCTCAAAGGTCAGCTGCCTCCCAGAGCAGAGGCACTACGGTCTCTCTGCAGGCTCCAGAAGGGGTCCAGGAATAGCTGTGTTCATGGTGTGGTGCCAGGATTTCACGCTGCTGGACGTGTCCCATGGATTAATGCCCAAGCATGGCGTGTCACATCATTTCTGGGGATTTTGCAGTGAGTTGGGTTCAGACCCAGGTAAGTGCCAGCTGGCTGAAGTGGGAGTTTGCTGGGGCTGGCTCAGTGGGGCACTCGTGGGCATAAGGTTTAATTTTGGCAATTCCATTAACAGCAGGAGAAAGCGGTGTGAAATTGTCCTCTCCCTCGTTGCCTTAACTCCATTCCTGACTCCAAAGTGCAATTTTGCTTTAAATGCAGGAGGAATGGTGCTGCCAACAGATAAGGGTGTTTGGCTCTGGGATGGGCAGTTTGCTCAGTTTACTTAAGTCAATACTGAATACAGATGGGCAGCTCTGAATCACACCCAGCTGCAACCTTCACCGTTTGGTTATGGGGGGAACCCAAAGGTTTGGAAACAGGTGCCTTTTGAAGCAGCTTTTCAGTTCAGCATTAATGCAAATTCCAAGTAAATGCTGGTCTTTTGCATAAGAACCTGCCTGGAGCGATGACAGGAATGGTGCCATGACCCCAAATAAATGCCGGTCCTTCTTGTATGAGAACAGAAACCTTCAGTGTCCTCAGCTGGAAATTGTGGAGCAGGTGCCCTCCAAACACCTCACATTCATGTCATTCATCTGCATGCGGGAGAGCCAGAGAACTCCCAGCAATGACCTTCCTCTGGCTTGTCTGAGAGAACTGGGTATCCAGGTATCCATTAGGGACTGGCAGAATGTTAAAAAGTAAGTTATAAACCAATCTCTGGCCCATCTCTGGGTGCGTGTTACAGGCTGCTGTACATGATATAACGAAATTGCTGAAGAACCAGTTCTGGTTTAGGTTCCTGTTCCCTCAGGAAGTGTGACAGAGGGTAAAACGGGGTGATCTGGCTCTTGACAGCCACTTTCATTGAAAGGTTTAATAATGACTGACACCTCTCAGAGGCTGTATGATACCGGTTTGTCTGTTTGTTAGAGTGTTCTTTATCTATTTGCTAATGTAACACCTATAATGGGACACTGACCGCCAGCTGAGAAAGTGCAAAAACTGGATGAAATGCAAAAATTTCCAGTGCTTTTCCTTTTAACGTCTTCCTCTGTCAAAAGAGGACCTGACGGCTTAGCCAGGCAAACGGGCGTTGCAGGACAGGCAGGTAAACGCTGTGCTGCTCAGCACGCTGGTCCCAACCTCAGGTAAACACTCGTGTCCAGTTACTTCCTTCAGAAAGACTCCCACGTGCAGGCGACTCTCCCTGGGTTGCAGACTCGGGTATCTGTCTAACGAGCGCGCTGGGAGCTGCAATACTCTGGTTTTCCCAGATTTATGGCTGGCATTAAAGGAAGGTGAGAATATACCCCCAGCCGTGCTGGTTTGAGGTCTGAGCAGCTCGTGTGTGGTGAGTGTGAAGGGAAACGATTGCATGGACCCTGCCGGGGTTTTGTACGTAAGGTTTTGTGTTTCTTTAATTGTTGGGGTTTTTTTTTTTTCCCCACTTGTTCTTCCTTTTTCAGTTTTCATCCTGGGGCAAAGCCTGGTTTTACATGTTTTACTTGGACTGTGCAAAATGACTGGGAGTTCAGGGGGAAAAAAGGAATAGAGAATTATGGTACTGGTCTTAGTGGGGGCTTGAGCAAACTGGGAGCAGAGTGCTGGGGAACCGGGGCTGATGGAAGCTTTGAGCGTGGTCTAAACTCCGGAAAGGCAGCTCACAGCATTTCTTATTGCCTTTTGGCCTGTGTGCTTGTCAAAAAGTAAAGTAACTCTTTTGAATCTAGCTTTATGCTTCCTGCTGGCTTTCCTGAGGGAACAATAAACCCGTTTCTGTGTGCCTGCTATTGTGGGGTGCCGTCTGCTCCGGCCTGTGCTCCCCCTGTGTGTCTGCACGCCTTTGCTATGTGGTGCCACGGGGGTTCTGGTCCTTCCCGGGGGACTTGCTGGTCACCTCAAACCGCTGCATTCGGCTGTGCTGGCCGCTGCTCCTCCAGCCTCCCTGGCAGAGCCTGGGGGGTTTTCCAGCTTATGATGTCTTGAAACTGTCACGATTCATTCAACCCCATTTTTTTCCCTCTTGTGATCCATCCAATTGGCTGTGACATAAATCCCCTCTTTCCTCCAGCCACCCTGCCCGTTGGCTACCAGTGAGGTGACAGAGAGCATGCAGGAGCCAGGTTGGTGGCAGGAGGGGACGGAGCCAGCCTGGCTGCTAAGCTACATGGCCCCTGCACAGTGACTTCAGAAGAAGCACTCGCTACCGAGCACGTTAAGGAGCAAAGTCTGAGAGGTGCCTGCTCTCCTTGGCATGGTCTCCTCTTCTCCAGAGCAGAGAGCAAACTCCTCTGAGGGAGTCACCTTCTGGTTTACATGAGTCCGAAACCGGGGAGACACCAATGCAGCAATAATCGTGGTAAACACTGGCTCTCCGTCGCCAGGAAGACAGAGGTGAAATGGTTTAAGCTGTATTAGGCCAGTTTTCTAACAAAGTTTTGAACAGGAAAGTTTTGAAAGTTAGAGCTCAGATAGGAAGCAAACCAGGTAAAAGCAGCAGGGCTTGCAGCGGCTGTGGGAGAAGCAGGTGTCTCAGCAGGACCGGAGGCGAATTCAGAGCATTTAAGATCAGAAGCAGCAACTCCCTTATCTCATCTGACCATCTCTCTACCAGTTTGCCTGGATATTTGTAAGTTTTAAAGTGTGAATGCCAGGATAAACTCTTCTGACCATCTGGTCTGACCTGCAGTGTCGGGCAAGCCACAGGAGTTACAGTTTCCTTGAACAAGTGCAGCCTTTGGGAGGAAAAATCCTCCAGTGTTTAATAAAGGTATTTTTAATGATGATGATTCTACTTCACCCGATGATGGACTGTTTCACTGGCTGGACTTGCGCCAAATCCAGCTGTGGCTGGTTCAGATTCTGACATTCAGGTGACATCCAAGAGAGCATTTTCACATCACAAGAGTAACTTCCCAATAGCATAAACAAAGATCTGGGGAACCAGGAAAGTAGCATATTGCAAAAGCATGCAAGAAAAAGCTGATCCATGTGATAAGCAAAAATCGAAGCGATGAGCTAATTCTGAGCATTTTGATAGCGTGAGTGAACGATGCCAGGGTTTAAATGAAAATATTCATAAGGAATACTGCCAGGAGCTATAGGCACATGTAAGCCTGACAGAGTTGTTTTAGATAGAATACACAGAGCTAGCACCAAGCAAAAATGAGAATATAGAGAAAAATACCCTATTTTTAAAAAGGCACCTATAGAAAAATAATATATGTGTGCTGTAGCTAGAGGTTTTATAGTGCCCTCTCTGTATGGGATCATATGCAGCCGGAACGGCAATAAAGAGAAAATGGTGTTTACTGAAGATAACAAGGAAAAGAAACTCAGGAGAAACAGTACAGAACGTTGTGAAAGAAGAAAAACAGCGGCTCAGAGAAAGAGATTTTTGCATATACTTAATTAAAACTGAGGGGGAAAAGAAAATAAAGTGGGAAGGTTAGAGCAGTGCTGGATCCAGAGGCACGAGAGCAAGGCAGAGCTGGTGGCAGCACAGGCTATCTCAGCGCTGTACAAGAAAAGAACTTGAGATCTACATCAGATAAAATCAACTTACAATTACGCAATGAGCAGCATACTTCCTATCCGCCCCTGGCAGCCTACCTCAAAAATACAACATCAGGAGGAACTTCAACTCCGAAACAGTTGCTTTTAATTTCAACAAGTGAACACGTGCACCTGGAGATATAAAACCAGGGGGAAATTATTTGGAAAATAGACACACAAGCACATCAATGTTGTGTCCGGAATAGATAAAGAACTTGCACTAAAACTGGAAAAAATAGTCGCTTTAGCTACAGCACGTCCACCTGGCCCTGCAGGGAGTAAATCGCTTGTTGCAGAGGTGTCAACCAGCCTCACCGCTGGCAGATCCATCCTCAGCTGGGCAGAGACACAGCTGTAAATGCCAGCAAAGAGCTCGGCTGGAGAGATGGGTGGTGGTGTCTCCTTGGCTGAGGGGGTGGAGACGGGTGCAGGAAGCTCGTAGGCTTTAGGGGAAGGAAGCCTGGGGACAAGTGACTGGGGGATCTATGCGAAAGCAAGAAGATGTTGTGGAGGAAGGGCTGGCTGAGACCTGGAAGTTGGTTTTGGTGAAGAAACGGTCTGGCGGGCTGCGAAAGGGGAAGGATGTGCTGGCCGTGTGGCGATGGCACTGTGAGCTGGGCTGGCACCGTGAGTATCTGCTGTCGGGGAGTGAGGCTGATGGAGCCAGCTTGGGCGGTGTGGGGTGGGAGAGACAGGTTGTGCCCTATGCAGAACTCAGGGGCTTCAATGCAGCCCCGGGAAGGGGGTCCCTGACACCCAGCTGGGAGTTACTTTCAGTTTCCCAAGTGCTAAACCGTTCTCAGAGCTTGAGGGGCGAAGGTGCAAACTGGCGGGACCCAGGCTCTGTGGAGGAGACTCGGTGCGGCTGGCAGGATGCAGCACGAAGGGTGCTGGGGTGATGGCCGCTGGTGCTGATGCCTGCCTGCAAGGGGCAGGGAAGAAAGAGCCGGGGCTGAGCTGAAGAGGCATTAGGCGAAGTCGTGGCAGGGTGTAAGGCTGTGCAGGAGCCTTTGCTGCTCTCCTGAGGATGGAGACCTCGCTGTGGGGACCGTCTGAAGGAGGTTTCTTTGGCTGAGGAGCTGGTGACAAGATCCTATTAAACATGTGAGATCCTGGGATGCCAAATGATGAAAAGCACAGTCCCGTCCCTCAGAGCAGTGCATCGGGGTGGAACCACGCACGCGGGGTGGTGGTGGGGCACAGACCCCTACCCCAGCAAGGCAGGAGGCCTGTCCAAGAGGGGAGATGCCCAAAGCCTTCTGTTATCAAGAAGATAAAGATCTTTCAGGCTTATGCTAAGATTATTTATTTCCTCAAGGAAAATCCTGTATCCCAAAATAATCCTAAGAGTTGTCTTAAGATTTTTCTGAAAGAGGTAGTGTTCCCCTATGATAACACCAGGAAAAACCCCCAATGAGCATCCCGCAGCTCAGCAAGCAGGGTACGTCTGGTGTGGGTTGAGTCCCACAGGAACAGAGAGTTTTGACATTGCTAGGAGAAAACCCGTAAGGGTGCATACCGATCACTGTCACAAGGACAGACGCACTCCTTTTAGCGGCTCGGTGCTGCAAAATACACTTTATCCAAGACAAAGGACTCTTCTCGGGAGTTTGAATGGCTGTTCTTTGCTATTGACAAGCTTGGAGTTAGCAAAATAGGCTCTCCTTTCTTTTCTGTAAGAATAATAAATATAAATGTACTATGATAAAGAGTCGATGGAATATAATACAAGTGAATTTGTTTAATTTTGTTCCCAGACAACAGTGACAAAGGGATGCTGCAGCAATTACCTCGCAGCGATAGAGTTTGAGTAGGGAGAGGAAATTAGATCCTGTTTCTGAACAAGGAGAGAGAGCGAGGCTTTTTGACTGAAGAACAAACCTGAAAGGTGCTGCTGCTTCCCTCTGTTTATGCCCAGATACCGCACAGGGAACAGTGGGAGCTGCAGCTGGAGAGGGCACTAGGGGTCACCACTGCCTCACCTATGTCATCTGGATTTAATTCTGAAGTAAGATAAATAGCATGATAGAAACCAGAGCCGGGCTATTCTGATTTATTTTTCTTTTTTGTGGGCCAGACAGTTTGCATTTAATTTCTTCGTTTTCTCCTTTTGCCTGCCTCCTGTCTGTCTCTCTCTTAAAACAAACCCCGGGGAAGCCTGTGGGATCCAGCCAGGGAGGATGCTCTAGAAGCAGAGGAGTTGCATCCAAACTCCCTCCGTGCATCCAAATTCTCTCCCTGCAGCTCCCATTTATTTTAAGGTTAGGCAAACCACAACCGCTCAGGCAGGCAGAATCACGGAACAGCCCTGGCATGTTTCTGCAAGTACCGCAGAGCAAATGGATTAGTGTCATGAATAGCACCCTTGTAGTCCGGCCAGTCTCTCCTGATACGCTTTGCTCTGCCTGGCCAACAGTCAATCACGTGTCTGGAGATCTTTCTCCCTCTGCTTTCCCCCACAACCAGACAAATAGCCCTGACTTCTCATGAAGCTGCATCTGATATCTGTATTAGGAGGAGGGTTGGGTGTCTGGGTTGTGAAGAGAACTGCAAATCCTCTGAGACTTTTTTTGACCTCGTGTCTGGGAAGTAACCGTTGGTGTGGGCTGAGTCCCTTGTCTGAGTGCTGGAACAGTGCATTTGAAGGTGGGATGCAAGAGAAAAATTATTTCTTTACTGAGGTGGATGATTTGTCTCGAGACAGACAGGATTTCAGGCATACAAGACCTGATGACGAGGTTGCACCCCTGCCAGCCTGCCTTTTTCAGCTATATGAGTTATCTTGAGAGATCTTGAGTCCCTTTGCTCCGCAGATAAATTGTGATAAATTGTGGTGGGTTTTGCCACACAATATTGAGGAAGTTGAAAGTTCATGTGAACTCGAAACCTGACTGGACAATTTATTGAAAGAAATAGCTGCCAGGCACTGTAAAATGGCAAAGATAGCACTTCTGGCTGGGGATGTCCCCTGGAGACAAGGAGGGTCCCAGAGCAGGTTCCCCATAACCATGCCCCATTTGCATGCTTCTTCCTCAGCACCATTCCCTTGGGATGGCACCTTGGGATGAGATGGTGTTTCCCATGACCTGGCACACAGGAGGACGCAAGAACGGCTATATATCCTTTGATCATTGCAGCAATGATAAAGCTGCTTGGAGCATGTTAACTGTTTCTGGAGAAGTGTGAGGGCAAATCCAGACTCGTAGCCCAGGCTACGCTCGGGGCTGGTGTAAGCACAAGTAGGACACGTCTGTCCATGCTGCTTGCTTCTGCCCGCTCCAGGCCTGGCCATCAGCTGCCTGTCAGCTCAGAGCTAGTTCAGGTATAGGTGGGCTGCAGCCGCGCTCTCATCCAAAGGTGGAGGAGTTCTCCGGCTCCCTATTTTAGGATTTTATATAACACCCAGCTTATATAAGCCTTTGTCTGTTAACAAAATGGGTGGAGCTTGTCTTGCTTGGATTCCTCACTAAAGAAACGCTCCTTACTTAGTTCTTACTCAAGTGCTCATTGCATACTTTAAGAATATTTTAGTTAGTGCCTTTCCTGTTGCTAATAATAACGTATCGACTTGACAACCTGTTATGGACAAATGATAAAATGTGCAGTTCACCGTTTAATGAGCTGCATCTTAGAATACATTAGGAACAGTGCTGGTGAGGTAGACAAGGGAAAAACGAGACATACCCCAAACTCTGGCCCTGGGTTGTGTCCTGCTTCCTTCTTGCTCCCTCCTGGCAGGAGAGAGTTTAGGGGTGCTGGTGGTAGAGGAATCATGGAATCACAGAATGGTTTGGGTTGGAAGGGACCTTAAAGATCATGTAGTCCAACCCCCCTGCCATGGACAGGGACTCCTGCCACTAGACCAGGTTGCTCAAAGCCCCGTCCAACCTGGCCTTGAACACTGCCAGGGAGGGGGCATCCAGAACCTCTCTGGGCAACCTGTGCCAGTGCCTCACCACCCTCATGGTGAAGAATTTCTTCCTAATATCTAATCTAAACCTACCCTTCTTCAGTTTAAAGCCATTACCCTTTGTCCTATCACAACATGACCTTGTAAAAAGTCCCTCTCCACTTTCCTGTAGCCCCCTTTAGGTTCTGGAAGGCTGCAATAAGGTCTCCCCGGAGCCTCCTCTTCTCTAGGCTGAACAACCCCAACTCTCTCAGCCTGTCTTTATAGAAGAGGTGCTCCAGTCCCCTGATCATCTTTGTGGCCTCCTCTGGACTTGCTCCAACAGGTCCATGTCCTTCTAATGTTGGAGACCCCACATTACTCCAGGTGGGGTTTCACCAAACCAGAGTAGAGGGGGAAAATCCCCTCCCTTGACCTGCTGGCCACGCTGCTTTTGATGCAACCCGGGATATGGTTGGTTTCTGGGCTGTGAGCGCACATTGCCAGGTCATGGTGAGCTTCTCATCAGCCAACACCCTCAAGTCCTCCCCCATAGGGCTGCTCTCAGTCCATTGGAAGGAAGGATGGCTTGGCCTGCAGGGCATGCCTGGGTGCCCAGTGTTGGTAGCAAATCCGTCGTCTTCGGCACAGCCGGAGTTGCACCCAGCATTGGTTCCCAGATGGAGGGAAAGGGAAGCGGGGCAGCAGCACTGAGCACCCTGTGGGCTGGTGTCCCCATCCCAAGGCTGCTCTGGACTCCAGGGTTGCCACACTAGTCTCTGTGGTTAACTAAATGCCTTCCAGATCCAGGCTTCAGTTCTCCAGCAGGTAAAGGTGGGTGGTAGCCCGCTGTGTGGGAATGGTAAGGCATTAAAAGCTGCCAGGTGCCCAGATCCTGCGATAGAGAGGACCATGTAAACTGTTTTCAGATGAACTTGTTGAGCTCCCTCAAACCTGGCATTCATGTAGAGCTTTAAATAGAAAGACAAGTGTGTGTCTTAGCTCAACACCATAAGGAGACGCTTTGCACTCTCTCCTTCCTGCAGATACTGTGCTTCATATTCTGATGTGCTTGGCATTCCTTTCAAATTTTGTGAATTGCTGCAAAAAACCCTCCTTATTATTTTTTTCCTCCCTTTTTTTCCTTAAAGCTGTGCATTGCCCTGCAGCCCTGCCCCTCCACCGCTGCGTGGGGCAGCTGCCACACGGTGGCATCCAGGTATCTGCAGAATGATGTGCCAGGGAGGGAATGGGTGGGAGGGTTTGGGTTTGGGTTTTTTCCTGCCCAAAAGCAAGTTTGCGATACAAGTCATAACGTATTATTTTAGCTCTGAGGCTCATTTCTGTCCCCCGAGGCTCTTAAGGGGTGACACAGATCGGAGTCGCGCTGCTGCAGGGAAGATCAAGCTAGAAGTGGCATCTCATGTTTTATTCCATACATATATTTTTTATATATATATATTTAGCTTTTCATTTACCAATTTCATTCACACACAACCCCCTCGAGAGGAGGAAAAAAAAAATCCTCCAAACCCAAACAGCGAGAGCTTTGTTTTTGTTTCCATGGGAATTCTGCGAGAGGGGGGAGGGTGTGAAAGAAAACTGAAATATTCTGGCCAAACCCAATAAGATTTGGATCCTGAGCAGCCCCCGGGGTCCCGCTGTTCCCTGGCCTTGCAGGCGGGGAGGTCTGGGGCAGGGCTGCTGCTGTGTTATTGCTGTGCTGTGGAGCTGCGCCAGAAAAAGCCGTTTGGGTGGAAGAAGATAAGACTACAGCTCCCAGGAGGCACCGTGGCCAAGTCAGGCCCTCATGTTTAAGTGCCTTTTGCCAAAACTTCCTCCTCTGCCTCTTCCTCCAAAGGACAACTGAGGTCCTTGAAGCGGGGAGGAAAACAAAAATAGGACTTGACAAGGTGATTTCCACACAGACATCCTCCCTTTTCCTTTTCGGTTACTGGTCTGATGGGACAAAAGAATAAAGGTCACGTTTTTGTGCATGTATGTGGCTTAATGCCAGTTGGCCCATATGAAGTGGTCTCTGGGCTGCTCCATTCCTGGCAGCATCCCCAGTGGCTGCCCCAGCGTGGACCCTGTTGGGTTTTCTCAGGGTGTCTGGTGCACACATCCATGGGGCTTCATCCACCCACTGTGGGTGTTGTGGTGGTCCTGCCAGTTGGAGCTGAGCACCGTTCTGCCTCAATCCTCCGTGCACCTCATGGGAGCATGTTCAGGCCCTTTTTCATTGTGCTGCTTCAAAATGACTACAGCAAAACACATTTCCGTTTCCTAGTGAGGTGACGCGCAGGTATGCAGGGTACAACAGCCCTGTTGTCCTGAAGAGCTGCAGAGTCAATGTGTAATGGGGCAAGTGATCAACCATTTGGAAACCCGGCAGAGGAGAGGTAGGTCCACCACCATGCACAGATCTGTTGCTCTACAGGCAGTACGACTTCAGCAGAGGTTGGGGACAGGGTGCAGGAGCAGGTGGCACAGTCCTGTCCCAATCTGGTGCTTGCAAGCCACGTGCAATGCTAGAACCAACCCGCGTCTCACCGCTGGGCAATGCAGCCAGTTCCTCCCTCCCCAAGGGGCTCTGCAGGCTCCTTCCCAAAAGGAGCTCAGCTGGGGGAGGAGGTTTTTCCTCTGATTCCCTTCTCATCCCCATGGCTTTGCAGAGGCACCAGCATCACCCACGCTTGGGGCCAGAGAGCATCTGTGTGGCTGAAGGGGAAAACGAGGAAAGAGGTCCCGCAGGTTGTCTGCAGACGTGAAGGACAGGGAGAATAGTGCTCAGCTCAAGCAATTGGTGGTTGGTTGGCTTTGCCATTTTTGACACTTTGTGCTAGAACGTGTTGGTTGCTGTGACCGGTGTCAGCTGAAGTGCTGTGGTGCAGCAGCACCGGGCTGGGGAATAGCCTGTTATTTGTAGCGCTGTAAACAACACGGCGCTGGAGTTTGTATGAGTGTGGCTGCGCTCACTGAACAAGGGGAAAGCAACCTGGTGAGAAAACACTGAACAGGAGAACCTCTGCATTTAGGTGACATCTCTGTTCAGTACGTCAGATGGTCGTCTGCCACGGCGCCGCTGAAACCTCTGAGGGCTCTCCTGTGATCCAGCCCCTGGGCAAAACTGCTCTTTGCCATGGAGCCAACGGGGAGAGTCTGTTTCTGGGTGCGAGAAAATGATTTGACAGGCTTGGAGAAGTCGATGGCTTCTTCGTGCTGTCGCATGCTCGCTCCCACCTGCTCTGAGGCCATAATTTGGTGTTTTTCTAGTGTCTAACAGCCGCCGTCCTTCTGCTCCTCCCCTCTCCCTGTGTTTGTGATGCCAGCTGGTGACCAAGGTTGGGGACGAGGTCTGTATTGAAAAACATAAAATTCCTTTTTCTCTTCCCGTGTTATCTTTGAGCTGGCGGATTGGGTTTGGTGTGCAGCAGAATAGGCTCACGGTCCTCAAAGACCCCTCTGCAGATGTCTGGGTATGCCTCACGCACCCCCACTTTTGGCCAGTTCATTAGGCACGGCAATGAGAATTTTTAAGAAGAAAAGCCAAGAATGAAGTGCAACTAAATAATAATTTAAAAATGAGATTCCTAATATTAGCACCTTGGTTTTACAGACTGCAGCGGCATCGATCCCTGTGTGAATGCCCCGCAGCACGCTCTTCACACCAGCATCTCGCGTTAAAAAAGAAAACTTCACACCCTCTGTGACAGCAGTAAGTGTCCTCCAAGGGACGTGTACAAGTTCCTGAGGATCGAAAAGCAGGTGGAAACAGAGAACCCAAGAAACGCCCAACAGACAGTACTGTGTTTCATCAGAACTCGAGGTGGTTTTGGAGGTATGTGCCAAGTATCCACTTTATGAACTGCCTCTGGGACAGGGCAGTTACGGGAAATGTAGAGAATCGTTAAAGAACGTGGGCACAGTGGCGTGTCTCCTGGAAGAGACAATAACTGCGGGTGGAGAACCTCCTTCGTTGTGGTGCTCAGGAGAGAGGAATTGTGCTACGCAGATGCCAAAATGCTCTCCTCTGCTGCAGGTCTAGTCCTGCTCCCAGCGGCTGCCTAAATAAACTTAGCAGCAGAGGAATTAAATATGCATTAACTGAGCTAAGGGTTATGGATTTGTAAAGATTGGTCAGAATTCAGCCAGCCAGTTGCATAGGTGATGAGCACTGAAATGAGCACTGGGCTGGTGGGCGGGGGTTTGTCTGCAGAGAGAGTCATTCTTCTCTGTGTCTGGGATGTCCCCACTCTGCACCAACGTGCGTGGAGAGGTGTGCAGAGATGGGAGATGGCAGAGGTCCCCTGCAGCCCACTGGCCTCCTGCTCAGGGAAGTGTGGGGTTAGCAGAGGTGGGGCTGGAGAGGATGGCAGAGACGGGGCATCCTGGGCAGGCGGGTGCCCTGAAGGATGCTCCCTGTGCCGTGTGTCCACCAATTCCCACCCCATGTGTTTGCATTAGCACGAAACCTCTCTGCCGTGTGAGGTAACGTGTCCCTCTCAAGCACGACTTCACCCACTCCTTGGGGCGGAAAGGGGTTGCCAGTGATACAGGGTGACTTCCCATATTTCCCACTGCCCCTGTGCTTTGCTGCAGAGCCCCACCCTGCTTTTCTCTCTCATGACACTGAGTGTTACACACGTCTGTGCTGTCTTTTTCCTTGCTCAATACACACGGTCCTGGTGAGCCATCCTGACTCACAGCTCTCCAGAGACGCCGAGTGCAGCAGTGTTTGAGCTCAACACTGCGAGTTGAAGGGAGCCAAGCTGCAATGCTATTGGGAACCCACCTTAGATTCCCAAGTTTGATTTTAAACATGAAGCACATCACTCACACTGTTTTAAGGCATTGGTGAACCGAGTCACGGTAAACCCAGTGTAAACGAGCTGGGCAGATGTGCTGCAGGAATGCCCATAACCATAGCAGGTACCGTTCTGGTGGAGAACGTGGAGATGCTTCAATATTGCGCTGCCAGGTCAGGGCTAGAGTCTGTCTGTGTTAGCAGTGACCAAAGCGGGGTTATTTATCTCATGTAGATTTGAGGACCATGGTTCAATTCCTCACTAAAGAAAAAATGTCATAACCACTATATTGCTGTAGAGACAGAAGAAGGAACACTGAATTCCCCAGGAAAAGTCACCAAGATGTCCCCTGTACAGCTGCGGCGGTGGAAGCTTTAGTTCTGCAGACAGGTTTCAGGCATTTTACCAGCACGCAAGTAGGCAGGATTGTGTTATAGCTGCTTAACGTATGGAGGATTTTTGCTTCTTCGCTTGACAGTTCAATGCTTCTATAAGCACAAAAACCTTCTCTCCCTCTCGCTAAAAAATCTGCTTCTTTGCATATTAAAAAGGGCGTATGCGAAGTGACGTGAAAAACGCAGACAAGTACCGCTCAGATACAAACAATATGTGACCATAATTATTAGGTTGTCTTATGCTAAAAATAACATTGCATGTGTACTTAAGGCATTGTTAATTGGCGCTGACTTTTTCGCTTGTCCTCCTTTCCGAATGTAGTTCCTCGGCGGCGGTAGGGGAGGGCTGTCTGCTCCCTGTTGGGGTAACTGGCTTTTGTGAGAAGAGCACACAAAAAGGGGAAAAATTTCTGCGCCCTGTGAAAGCTGCATTTACAGGAGCGTGGAGCAAACCCCTTCCAGTCCCTCTACTTGCGGGGCTGTGAAGTTGAAATAAATAAAAAAAGCAGACTTTCATCTCACCTTTCACAGATCATTTCTGGGTTTTTTTCCTCCCTAACAAGCAGCGTCCATCATAAAGCAGAGTCGGAACCCTCCAAACCACCCTGCCCTTTCTCTCCACCCTTCCTCCCAATCTTCTCCTTAACTGGCGGGGAGTGGTTTTCCCTTAATTAGCAAGTGCTCATAGGCTAGAGAGCCCTGGGGGCTGGCTCGCTCTTCCCTTTGCCAGTGGAGGAAGCGGGGGGAGCCTGCCTGGATGCTGGAGCCGCGGGGCCGGGCGGGCGGTGCTGCGCTGCGGGGCGGCTCCGGGCTGCGGGGCGGCTCCTCGCTGCGGCTCCTCGGGCTGCGGGGCCGCCGCTCCCTCGAAGGAAAAACCGTCGTGTTTGGCTGAGACGGCACCATGAGGCACCCGCTGCCGCGGGGGCTGGAGGTTGGTCGGAGAAGAGCCGGAGTTGCGGGGTGTTTGCGGGGCGGGTCGGTTCCCGTCGGCGGGGGGAAGGGGGCTTGGTGGGCTGCCCCGGGCCGCGGCAGGGGTGGACGCCTGGCTTCGGGACGGTTTTTTTGCGGGGGAAATGTGGTTACTTAAGCACAGGACGCTTATTTTCAAGTTACGTCCCTGCTCGGGCTCCTCCCTGGGGCTGGGCAGCAAACTTCGCCGACGGGAGGTGTCCGTCAGCCCCGGCGGACACATACTTGGGATGGTTTGCTGGTTTTTCATGCTTTGAAATGGGTGGGTTGGGATCCAGCGAGGCCGAGGAGCCCCGTGCCGGGCTGCAGCCAGCGCTGGGGCTCCGGAGCGGCGAGTTGGAAGGTGGTGGCTTTGGATCCGCGGTGAACTTCAGCGCTGGTGCCGTGCGTTCGGCCGGGGAAGGGGCGTCTGCCCCGACCCCTCCAGCCGCTGCCGTTTCGAGCACGGGAAGAACCTGAGAGTTGCCCAACAGGTTGGCAGCTGCCTGACACAACCTGTTCTGCCGAGCTGCCGTCTCGCTTTCTTGCAGCGAAACCCTTTCTGCCGGTGCTGTTTCCCTTTCTTTGGCGTGATGCTCTCTCTGGGTGCAGGAGGCTGCTCTTGGGAGCCTTCAGCCCCCAGGTGCCTCCTCTGGCCTGGGCAGTGCTTGCAGCCCGTGCAGCTCCGTTGGCTCTGCGAGCGTTTGGCTGACACGGGCTCTCTGTACACAGCAGGACAATGTGTATTATGTGCCCAGGTCTGCATGGTCTCCAGATCCCTCCTCGAAGTAAATCTGAGCGATGCCGCTGAAGCCGTTGGAGTTACGTGGCTGTTTGCTGGGCAGACCCTGGTGGTTTACCCGGGTGGATGAAGCTCTGTTCGTTCGATGTTTGGTTGAAGATTGGAAGTGGTGGGATGTCGTGGTGAGGCTGGCGTGGCCGCTGGGACGAATACCTGTTTGTGTGCGGCGTTGTTTTGCCGCTGTGTTTGCAGCCCAGGTGTGGGAACTCTTGTTTCGAGCGCCTTTAATCGCTCAAGAATTCGTGCTTTCCCCCCTGAGCCATCTCTGGCACTTGATGGTGTGAGCTCATGCCAGAGGCTCGCAGGTAACCAGGGAACTTCATTTCTGACCGCCTCTTGTCGTGGTGCTCGCAGGAGTGTTAGCTCTGTGGCTTGGGTCTTGCGGCCAAATTCTGCCCAGCTTTGCCAGAAGTTGGAAGGCTCCGAGTTTAAGCCCTCAGGCCCTGGGCTGCCCTTCCTTTTCAGCGTGTCACCAGCCCACGCTGTATTTACTGTGACCATGCAGAAACACTTCCTTCAGAGGAAGCGTTCCTGCGCAGTGCCGAGTGCTGTGCAGCGATGCTGGGAGCCCCTGCCTGGGGACGGGCCCTGAGCACTGGTGTGGGATGGTGGCTGCCAGCCCCTCTTGCACAAGTCCGCTGTGCTCACCTGAGGCTGAAAGGGGCCCTTTCTCCCGTCCTTTTGCTGTGAGATACCACCAAACCTGTAAAATCAGGGGGTTTTGTCAGTGGGAAAGTGTCTGGCTTTCCCCAGGGCTGGGGGCGTAAGCGTAGGGGAGAGCTGTGGTGCCCACACCACCGTGGTGTCCCCATCACCCGTCTTTGTGCAGGGTTTGGCTGGCTGGGGAGGTCTGAGCCCTGGCGCTGCCCTACGCTGTGGCCCCAGGCTTGGGAAGAGGGTTGAGGGTTATCAGAATTGACTGGGGAGAAACCCAGATCCCCCTGAAAAGACCTGTTACGATTTACGGATTCCTGTAGGTTATGGTTCACCAGTTAAGTTAAAGTTTATTGAAAGGTACATCTGCTTAATTTTTTTTTTGCCAAGATTCAACTTTCCTGCTCAGAAAGGATCGAAGGGCCTCACCTAAATACACATTTGCACATTTAATTGTGTCCAGATACATAATATCCTCCTCTTCAGGGTTATTGAAAATCAGCATTGAGGATCTGGTCTTACTGGAAAAGATTTAATAAAGTGACTTCTCCTGGGGGCTGTGATGCTTTTTTTTAATTATTTTGAGAGCTTGAACTCCTGCCATGAATAATGCTGTTGCTGGCAGGTGTCTCCTGAGCTCTTGCAGCTGAGCAAGAGTTTGCTGGACTCAGAATGGCAGCTTCTTTATACTGCTGAAGATACTGTTTTACATACATATAAATAAAATTACAAGCGTTAGGTAGATAGTCTGTGCTGGCGAAATCGTTCTCTCCTGAAGCAGGCTGAAATCCTGTGCCTCACCTAGAAACTTTTACTGCTTTTCTTAATAGTAGCAAAGTGTAAAGGCTTGTGTCAACTTGACGTTGTTATCCCTTCTAATTTATGAAGCGCTCTTTAGACCGCGGGTGTGTCTGCAGTGAAGATCCCGTGTTTCACCGTGGGTCTGCTCTCCAGCAGTGATTTGAGAAATCTCTGCCTTCACAAACCATGCAGAGAAGTGTAGTTGTCTCCTCGCTCTGTTAGTTATGAGCTGAACTTGGGCTTGCAGAGTTATTCCTTCCCTGGTAATTGATTTAAAGCAAGTTGGCAAATCTTCAGGGAAGGAAGTGTCGGGGAATACACTTCACTGCCAGCGTTGCCACAAGTTTTATTTCCTTGAAATGAACTCGTGAAGAAGGTATGAGTTATTAATGTTCATACAGGCTTCTAGATTTATCTTCTCTGTCTCTAACGCACACACCAAAGGAGAAACTCTGCACTAACTAAAGCCCCGGAGCGCTGCAGCAAGCTCTCACGCTCTGTTAGGGCAAGCACATTCTGCTGCCTTTGGAGCAAACAGGTGGTTCCTTAATTTCACATGGAAACAGCTTGTAGCAAGTCATTTTAAAAATAAAAGGTCAAGTGGGAACGAGCATTGTACAGTGGCCCTAAATCTGTGTGTAATAGAGTGGAGGAAGCAATTTGATTTTTCTTCTGGGTGTTGAGTCGCTGGAGGGTCTAATGGCTGTAAGCACCTGGTCTTACTCAGGCTGAGGAGGGTGAGGGCAAATACCTCATGCCTTTTCCTCCTATTGTCTGGCTCACAATCGGTGATATGTTTTTCACTTGCTCTCACATGCCCTGTACTCTGGAAACTCTCCTGCAGGGACCTGGAGAAATTCAGTCATGACCATGAGTCTGATGGTACTTATGGTTGGGTTCTTTTTTCTTTCTCTTCACAAAACCTTGCCCCTCTTTTTTTCACACACACACACACACCCCCCCCCCCCCCCCCCAAAAGTAGGGGGTTTTTGTTCTTCTTCAGGTGCTGCTTGCTGTGCTTCTGCATTCTGAGGCGTGGGATGTGTGAGTAGCTGGCATGCAGCCTGGCTTCTTTGCAGCCAGCTATGTGGGGCCGGACCTCGGCCCTGCTGAGCTGCAGGATGAAGATGTGTATATTATATTACTCCTTTTTTTATTGTTTATATATACATATAAATAACTTCTAACAGATATTTAGCCAGGTGCCCACTGCCCTGCCACTCACTTTCATGAACTCATGTGCCAGCTGCACATACCAGCTCCATATGTGCAGACACCCTGGAAAGCAGAGGGTGGTGGAGGGATTGGGGGAAAATAAAGCTCTGTTTGCCAGCTTCTCGTGACAAAATATTTGCTGTGCTGCTCCCCAGCCTGCTTGGCAAAGGGTGTTCAGGGTGGCAGGATGCAGCTGTGGCCCTTGGGGCAAGGGACATGTGCCCTTACCCTGGCTCCTGTGCCCAGGAGGAGCAAACATGAGGGAAATGTGGATTTGTAGATCGTGAATTTATGTATATATATTTGTGTCTTCAGGATTCAGTTTTCTCTGTTTCCGTGCAGTAATAGTGAGAGGTATCTAATTGCAGGGGTCGGCAT
This sequence comes from Bucorvus abyssinicus, assembly GCA_009769605.1. Taxonomy (NCBI): domain Eukaryota; kingdom Metazoa; phylum Chordata; class Aves; order Bucerotiformes; family Bucorvidae; genus Bucorvus; species Bucorvus abyssinicus. The sequence goes on along the minus strand of CM020035.1, from coordinate 5,333,477 downwards.
CATGTGCCATCACCACTGCCCTGAGCGCCTTGCGCATCCCTCGCTCCTCATGCCCACGCGCTGCGGTGGCATTTAGTGCTTTCTAGATTCTTAAAGCAGATAAACACCCAAACCTGGGGGTTTACGTAACGAAGCGGGAGCGGTGTTTGTGTCTGTCAGACAGCTCGCCTGCGCTGGGGTGCCACGTTCCCCGGGCACCCATCTGCTGGCGCGGGGATGGGGGGGAGGAGAAGCATCTGATGGCTGCTGCTCCCACATTGGAGAGCCGGGACCCCAAAAGGAGCTGGGATGGTGCCAGGCATCCCCCTGGCACGTGCTGCCTGCTCACCAGGGAAGGAGAGGAAGTTGTGCACCCCGGCAGGGAGGCGAGCTTTGCCTCCGAGAATAAAAAATTGTCATTTAAAAACAGCTTCGACTTGCAAATAGACACCGGTGAGGGAAAACTTGATCAAAAGGGGTCAGGGAAGGGAATGGAGCAACTGCCAGAAGGACCTGGTGCTGCTCTGGCAGTGACAATGCAGCGTGTGGTCAGGGTTTATTACCGAAGAGGGGTGCGGGATTTTGATATTGAGATAATCACCTCGAGATAGCAATCTTATCGGGATGATGTGCTTGCTTTGTTAAGAAAAGGTGTCTGAAAGTGGGGCTGGATGGGAATGAGCCCATCAGCGTCTCCTTGGCACGTGTCTGGTTGTCTGTGCTGAGTTGGCACTGAAGCTGGCGGTGGCTGCATGCAGCGTTTGTGCTCTTTGGTTGACGGTGTTTCTGCAAGTGTTTTCTCTTACAACCTCCCCTTTGCATGCTGGGGATGCAGTGCTGACTGTATCGAGCACCAGAAGATAAAGTTGTGCTTCACGTCTAGTGGGATTTGACAGCGAAGCAGCCAGTTTGCTGTAGTTACCTGAGTGTAATCGCATTGTTTCTCCCTCTTCAATCTCTGTTTTCTGGCAGAGAGGGCATGGGTAAAAAGAAGTGGCCTTCTGCCCTAAGGAACTGACTCTTTAGGGAGAAAGGCTGTAATAAAGGTGGGGTGGACAGTGGTGTGGAGAAGAAAGAGCATCCCTCCATTTCTCACCCTGGGCAAGCTGGGGTGGGGTACGGAAAACCTCTGAGAGAGGAGGTGCAGAGCTGAGAGCTGGAGAGGAGGGACAACCTCACCACTATTTGCAGGTTTAATCAGTGGAAAGACCCTTTTTCCCTGGGTGTGGAGTCCTCTTCATGCTATACTGACAGCAGTGGCTATTCAGAATATTCATGGCATGGGGAGTTATTTTTCTGGCTTATACCTCTGTTGGTGGAAAAAGAATTAAACTGTAAATTTTTTTGATTGCTTTTCTCAAGTCAAACTATGAATGGACCTGATTCCTGCCTCAGATTTTTATTTCTGCCAGTGCAATGAGCCCTCATGTGGGCATCCATCACAAGGGCTTTTTTGGTGAAGTAAGATAAACCCTCCTATAAAAGCCTGGTGCTTTCCTGGGCTCCCCCAGGGCTGGCAGCGGGCGCAGGGGGATCCCAGTGCTGCTCCTCAGCTTTGGGGCTGTGTACGGCTCGCTCCCCATGGCCAGGGAGGACGGTCCAGGCACAGAGGAACCGCTCTTCTCCGGGGCGAGCGTTCCAGCTCAGGGACAAAAGGCAGTGTCAGACGGACAATGTCGCACAGAGCAGAGCTCTGACAGTCTCTGTGCAAGCGGGTGATTCACAGCCAGTTGGTGTTTCTGGGTGTCTCGCCGTGCAGGAACTTGCTTCTTGGCCCTTCTCCCATCAGGGTCCTGCCCGTGGTGTGCCCTGGGGCTTCTCCGTGCCACCATCCCTGGTGCGTCACCGAGCCACTTCCCAGAAACTTAGTCCATTTTATCAGATGGGCTTCTGGGAGGACTTTTAAAATCAGAATTCCTCATTTCTTGTTCTTCCCCACGTGCCCAGTCGTTATTTCCCACCGCCAGAACACAGCCCTCTCGTGAATGCGCGTTGCTGGCTGCTCTTGGGTCAGATGCTGCACGGGCTCCTCTCGCCATCAGCCAGGCTGACTCCTGCTCGCAGCCTGCCAGGATCCCTGGGGTAAAAAAACCTGCAGGAGTAATTAATTGCACATTTCCAACACTTCCAGTAACCTGGGGTGTTGTGGCCATGGCCCTAACTGTGTCCTGCTACCTGGCTAAAGGCAACCTCGCTGCTTTGTTTGGTTTTTCTTTTTAATTTGAAAAATAAAAGTTTCTCTCAACAAACTTTGAGTGTGACACACAAGGTAAAACAAGTGGATGTTTCGGGCGTGCGTTTTCTCGTTTGATCGAGTAAGATGCAGGGACACGATGCAGTTGACTTTTCCGTCCGAAGAACACAAGTCTGCCTCGCGTGGTGTTTTCTCAGGTGTGGTGAGGAGCACCCGTGGGTGCGGGGGTCTCCCAGGAAGCTCAGCTATCCTCTCCCTGTCACAGCTGAAGGGCTGCTGAAACAACCCAGGGAGCAGGCAGCGCCTCGTAGTCCTTACAGGAATAAATGCTTTGGCCTCTCATTCCTCTTTTTCTAAATGGCTATTTATGTGGTTCCCATGAGATGGTCTGAAGTGTATTTTTCCATGACAGAGGTTTCCTGCAAATGGATTGTTTTTGTAAGCGTCCCACCCAGCGTTAAGTCTTACCAAGAAAGAATAGTAGATGACTCACGGTGGCTTTGAAATGTCTGTGGTTAGACCTGATCCTGCCGAATTTTGGCAGCAGTTATGGTGAACGAGACATTTTGTTCACTGGGAGAAAGATCTGGCAAAATGGGAGCTGCTGTATGAGCCTGTTCAGGGTTTTTTCTCTTCCAAAGCATTGCTTTTCTTTCTGCCAAACAGCATTTTTTTTTTTTTGTAGATGGAGAAAACTGTCTGCAAGCACCTTTCTGAGAAGCACTGCTCCAGAAGGTCATGGCAGTTGAGGGAAAAATAATATTTAATTTTTGTCTCATCTTGTGCTGAGGTCTGTTAAGTCGTAACCTTAATGCTCCGATTGTCTCTAGGAACATGGTGGAAAAATACTGTACAGGAGTTTTCACAAGACGAGAAAGAGCTGCGCGATGTCCATGGCTTGTCCAGGCACCCGCATTGCTTGTAAGGTGCTGGAGGTCTGGGTACGTGGGTAAGGGAGAGGAATGAGGAGGCAGCTGAGGCTCAGTGTGAGTCCAGACATGAGCATCATCTTTCAATCCCTGCCATCAGCGGGCTTCTGCACTGGCTTGTTAGAGGCATTTTTCTTTTCCCCCCGCTGGGGAAAAAGAGGCATCTCTGAGGCATCTCTTGCTTTAAGGAAGCTGTCAGTATGGCCAATGCGTGTAAATGAGCTACTTTGCATAAATGTGCCGGTGTTTACTTTTATTTAAGCAAGAAACATAGGGGAGCTATTCTGTTTCTGCAAGTTACTTTATAATGAGCAATTTTCTACTTAATTTGCCTGGGTTTGATTTTAGTTCAGCAGGTGCTGATCTGAAACCTCAGCCATTGTTCCAGAGTTATTTGTGAAATCAGAACCAAACTTCTGTAATTACTTACTCATCCTTAATTCTGATAATGAGTAAAACACTTCAAGGGATAGAAAAACTAACTTTTCAGTAACTCAAGTACCTTCTGTGTCCTGAGTGCTGTTACAATCCTGTGGAGGGTCTCGTTGGGAGAGGCTGATTCAAAAAGCCACCTGAAGCCCTCCGTAATGTCTTGGGGACAACGTCACCTTTGCCTTCTGAGCTCAGCTCACAGCTTCTCTTACAATTACCTCCGAGACTTCCCCAAGCCAACTGTCCTCTTGTAATCTGGACGTTCTCCAGTACTTGTTTTAGCAGGCCAGGGAGACGGCAAGTTCAGTTCTTGGGAGGCCTTAATATTATCCTAGATCACAGATGAAGCTGTTCGTGAACTGGTAGGAGATTTCTGGGTGTGAAAGGAAGGCTGAGGGCTCATGCTTGCCTGAGTCGATGCTTGGTGTTGGCTGTGGCCGAGGATAAGCAGCTGCTTTTGGAAACACAGAACAGGAGCAGACGTGCGCCAGCCTGTTGTCTCCTCTTGCACGTGTTGCTGTTGGCTCTTTGGGCACGATGCCTTATGGTGTGATGGGCACGTGGTACTGAGTGTCGTGGCTCGATGGTGGGAGCTGAGGCCATTGGGTGCTGTAGCTTTAGGGGTGGACTAAAGAATCAAAGTTGGCCAAGAATGGAGACATCAAGTTATTATGGAGTGTATTAGCCAGAATGCTTGACGTGTCTTTAAAAGGCATTGCTAAACAAAATCATTAGGGATCTTCAGTTTGGAAAGGTGCTAAATCCAGGTTTGTGGCCAGGGGTATGGGAGCGTTTCAGGACAATGTGAGTGTCATGGGGCTTTGCAATGGTGGCTCCTGCCTGGGCAAGGACAGTGGGTGACAGCACTCCTGAGGTGATGCTGGGTCCCATTTGGGATGGGGAGGCAGCAGGATGCTGGCTGAGGAGCTGTGACATACCCTCACTGGGATGACTGGTGACGCGTGGTGTCCTCAGGGTGCCGCAGCTCCTCCCACTGCCATGAACCTGATGTTCATCCCGTGCTTCGAGTTTACCGAAGCACATCCCTGACACCCTGCATGCTCAGTAAGCAAACAGCTTGTCAGAGGTTAATGTTCACCATGCGTGGTGGCAGGGTTGGTTCAGGCCACCAGGAAGCACCAGCATGGGACAGCACCATGCAACCACCTCCACAGATCCAGGAACTGCGTGTGGGTCCCAGCCACACACCCTGCACTTGGGGGCTTTAAGAGGGACAAAAGCAGCAACAAAACCTGGGTGGTGGTCACCCAGCAGTGGCTGTCATTGAAGCTGGTGGTGCCCTGGGGAAGTCACTCTGGGAGATGAGCCTGTGCCTTGAAAACCTCCCCACTACGCAGGGAAGGAAGCTGAACTTTGTTGCTTGCATGGAATGTTCAGAGTCCTGCCCTGTGGTGCTACCTTCCTGCTCCATCATGGCCTTCTGCTCATGCCTACTGATTTTTTTTTTTCCCCAATTAAAATTATTTGAGGACTTTGATTAAAACAAACAAACCCCTCAAAAATCAAGACAACGGAAATGGCATTTTATTAAAGCAATAAACGGTTAGTAAAAATGCATGGTCTCAATCTGCTGTTCCTCGTTGCTGTGATACCCACAAATTTCTCATTTCTTTGAGCAAGTCATGTAAAAGGTCAACAAAAAGTTAACGCCTTCGTGTGCTTTTGCATGTGGTTTTTAACAATGGGAAGGAAAAAAAAAAAATCATGTTCCCACTTAACGAAAGCTTGGCAATAGCAGCAGAGTTGCAGCTGGAGGGAGGATGGTGACCTCCTGACACGTGCCTGCACTATCTGCCTGGATAGAGAGCGGGGCTGGGGAGCGATGGTTGAGAGTCACCCAAATCCCTCCCTGACCGCAGGCTGCAGCACGTTCCCCGGGTTTAGCTTGGCTGGTGGGGGATATGTGCAGATTGATGTTTGCATTTATCAGCTGCCACCTAACCCTGCCGTGGGATGGAGGCGCTGGGCTGCTTTCCAGCATGCCTGCTCGGCTTTGAGCAGCCAAAATCCCCCGAGGAAATGTGGCTTGGCAGGTGACGGTCGTCGCAGCAGACGTGGCACTGGGAGATACCAGAATAGCACTGGGTGATGTACAGGACATCAGTGCATAGACTTCTATACATTATGTCGTGAAAATATGGCCGGTATTTATATGACGTGTTCTACTATATATAAGAGCGGCAGCAATGCCTACCATCCCGTGAGCGCTGCGGTCGTCCTTGTCGCCTCTGATCGGTGTGGAGTTGGTTATTCCAAGAGTCCTCTGCATTATGCTATCGCCCCATCAAGCTCCTTGCCTTTAGGATTTTATCTAAAGCTTTCGTGATCTCCGCCTCATGCCAAGCTCTGTGTGTCTGTCAGTGCATCCTTTGACCTTCCTGCTGTTTGCACTCTTTGAAGCGGGTATTTTTTCCAGCAGCCCAGGCCACTCCCTGTTGCAGGGTTTGGGGATGCTGAGATGGTGCTGATATCCAGGGTGGTGTCACCCGCTTCCCTTTGCCCACCTGCAGCTACAGTGCTAGTGGGTCTCTGGGGCTGGGTAATGGGGTGCTGGAGGCTCTGGGCACTCCCTGTCCTGGCTTTCAGGGGGTGTTGTGTGCAGTGCCTCTGGGTTTAGGGGGGCAGAGCATGTGCTGTGACCGCAGTAGAGAGTTACAGAACGAACAAATGGTTTGGGGTGGAAGGACCTTTCAAGCTCATCTAGTCCAGCCCCACTGCAGTGAGCAGGGACATCTTCAACTAGAGCAGGTTGCTCGGACCAACCTGACTTGGAATGGTTCCAGGGATGGGGTTTCTACCACCCTTCTTTCCTCTCTGGGAAACTTGTGCCAGTGTTTCACCACCGTCTCTATAAAAAATGCCTTCCTTATCTAATCTGAATCTCCCTTTTAGTTCAAAACCATCACCCCTTGTCCTGTCACAACAGGTCCCGCTGCAAAGAGCGGAGGATTCTGCGGTGATCCAGGGGTTGAGCACAGCTCCCCCAAGGATGCACGGCGTGAAGAGTGAGCACTGTGCTTGGACACTCTCATCTGTGCCTGAGGAATCCTGAACAGGGCGATGGATAAGTATGTGAAAGGCCGGCATTAATCGCTGATTAATATCTGATGATCAGCTTCCCGTGGCAGCCTGGGGAGCAGGGGCTGTGCTCGGGGTGCCCTGCTGGGCAGGGGGACTGGGAGCCCTGGGCTGGGGGAACAGGAGCCAGAGCAACCAGCATGTCGGCATGAGATCAGCAGCCACTGCTCATCTATGGACGTTTGTTTTCCTTCCACTGTTCTGTAAAGCAAATAAACTGAGTCCTTGGGAAGTGCCTGACGCTTAGGCTGGTCCTGGGCGTGGGGAAAAACAGCGCGGAGGGGTTTTCTGACTGCCGCGGGGGTTAGTCACCGCGTAATGACAGCGCTGCCCGCCGAGGTGACCGGTGCCTTACCTCATCGTCTCCCTTGACCTGCCTGGTTTTTCTGTTCCCTTTTCCGCAGCAGAAGCGCTGCGGGGTGGGTGGCACAGGACCCAGTCCCGGGGCAGCAGGGGCTCTGCCCCAGCGCGGTGGGGACTGCCATAGATTTACCTGTCACTTCCAGGCGATCCCAGTCTTGAAGCATCCTGTCTCCAGTTGCACACAGGCTGCGTGGATCCCCGTGACTTCACTGTTCCTCCTTCCTCACATGGAAAGGGCTGTGGGAATCAATAAAGCAGGACCGGGGAGCTGCGCTGCAGTGGTTAAAGTGGGAGGCACTAACTGGTGCCTGCTTTTAGAGATATTGCTATTAAACATAGGAACTCTGTGATAGTCGTTGTTTTGGAAACAGCGCTTTAAAATATTTTGGTCTTGTCAGGATTGGGCCACAGGTAAGGGATTTAGGTCAGCAGGATGTCTGAACATGTTTGTTGTTGATTTGGATTCGTATTTCAGTGCTCTTCCAGCTTCAGACCTTTCCAGGGTGGCAGTAATGCTTTGGTTCTTATTCAAGGGTTGTTGTGTGTGTTTTTTAAAAAATAAACCCTAATCCTCTTGTGCTGCCCCTGAGCATCCAGGAGGGCAGATTTTCAGGAGGCATCTCCACGTTCCATGCTGGCCACTTGCTCATCTGGCTAAATGGCTTCTACGTCCTGAACTTAAGCACAGGGTTAAGCCATTGCTGAGCACTTTTGAGCCCCTTGTCTTTTAATTTCATACTTAGAGAACGTAACCTGCTACCTACAAGAGCCCTGGGATTTTGATTAAGTGATGGGGTTTAGTGAAAAATAAAACCCGTGGGTATCTTTTGTGCTTTGTATGGGTATGTGGTTTTCCTGGGCTGGAAAAGTGGGATTCTCTTCGCAGGTGCTGGCAGGGACCCTGAGCCTGGAGAACATTTCCTGGCTGCTTGGTGGAGGTCTGGCACCTGCCAAGGACTGTGGAAGGAAGATGTGCCAGGGTGTAAATCTGGGGGTGGTGACAAGCCCGGCTTCTCCTGGGAGATGCAAATAACTCCTCAAAAAGGCCCTTTCAGCCTTCAGCTCCATGAAGGAGTAGTCCAAAGCTAATTTTAGGTTTAAAATGTGATGAATTAAGAAATACATACATGGAAAATCTTTATCACCACCAGGCAAGGCAAGTAGCTGTTGAGGGCATGGTGTGTAGGATTCCCTTGGCATCTCGTCTGGGCTCCCAGTGCCTGTATGGCACCCGGGATCCTGGCAGCAGCGGGGGGAGAGAGGAGATTAATGGCTAAAGTCTTCTGGGGTTTAGTTTGGGTTGGTTTTGGTTTTTTTTCTTTTTAACAATGCTGTCTCATTGGCCTGTCTTAGCCCGAGCCCGTCTGTCTTGCTCCATGCAGCCAGGGAAGCTTGTGTGGGTCCCACCACCGATGCTGCCTGCGGGACAAAACCAAGTATGGGAACAGAGGTTGTTTGTCAGAGCCCTTGCCAAAAGGTCACTGTGCTGGGAGAGATGTCATGAGAACTGGAATGACGGTAACCGTCAGGGATTATGGTGTTTCCCGCCGTGGGGATGGGAGTTGATGTAGAACATCGAATCCTGGGAGGCGTTAGCAGGAAATGCCTGGTTTTTACTGGGTGTATTTTCTCTTCCTTCCTCCCCTCTTTCCCAAACGAAGGTTTTCTTGGTTTCCTCGTCAGCATCATAACCTCGTTAAGGAGCAGTGATTATCTGAGCTTGTTGCAGATCTGCCGCGATCTGTATAAGAGAATAAACTTGGGCTGACCAAATCTTAGGTAGTCTGAGCTATGACCAGCTGCATCAGGACTTGAATGTTCTTCAAAACACAGAACTATTCATGAATATTTACTAAAATATGCATTTTCTGCCTTCTAGTTTCCATGCCTTTAAAGCCGTGCTTTTGTTGTCCTGTGCAACATGTAGAAACCCAGTGTTTCTTTAGCAGAGGCTGAGGTTGTCACATCATCACCGAAGTGATGACCTGGGGTTAAAGCATAACCAAAATGGGAAATGACAAAAATAGATATTGGGGCTTGCAAAGCCGCGGCGTTGAGCTAAGGGTTTGCAACACATTCACAAGGACTTAGGGATTAATATAGTTTATTTTGATTTTTTTTCACTCATTTTTCCTGTAGTTGAAACCTTGATTCTTGGTGCAGTTGCTACTTCCAATGTATATATTTTACTGGTTCGAGAGGCTTGGTGCCTGCGTGCTGGGGGGAAACGCCTGGCGAAGGAGACAGAGAGCTTGTCCTTGGAAGAGGAAATAATTAATCTGAAAACTGGGCTGGACAAACGTGGTGTCAGCACTTTTTTGGGGTTTTTTAGTATCTTTTTTCTCTCTTTCAATTTTTTACCCTCTATTTTTACCCTTTTTCCTTGTTCGTTCATTCTTTCCAAAGTTTTCCTTTACCACAGACTGTTTTTTTCGCTCTTTTGCCCAGGCAGACTTTGAGCCAGATAAAGGCAGAGCAGCACCTTCGCTCTGTTACTGCGCAGGTGCCTGTCCCGGCTCCTGTACCAGGTTTGGGTGTGTGGGTCCTGGGGTCTCCGGAGAGAGCCGGGGTGGCTGTTCCTCCTCTCCTGCCCCGGGAAGGTCAATGTGGACAGCCTGCCCTTCCAGACCTCCAGCCCTGGGGACTCTGCAAACCCCTCCTCTGGCAGTCTGCCATCAGACGGGGTTTTTCTCCCTAGTCTCTGGCTTAAACCTAAGCAGTTATTTCTTGTCCACGGCAGCAGTCGTCTTCAGGCTTGCGGGCTGCTGTCCCATTTCCTCCAAGTCTCTTCCTTCTCTCAGTCCTGACGCTGGTTCAAGTGCTTTAGATTTGACTCATCCCATCTCCTGCACCCTATCTTCCTTTTGGCTCGCAGGCAGGAGCCCTGTTTGTGCCTCTTGGGACAGTTTTTGCCGTTGTTCGGATTGATGGTTCTTAATCCACTGAAACCCTGGTCTCCTTTTGGTTTTTTCAATTTTTTTTTTTTTCCTTAACAAACTGCTGCTGATTTTCTACTCTAGATGACAACGGCCAAATACTGAAATGTAGCACGTGTCTCTCATAAATTTCATGCTGTTATTTCCACCCTCCTGCCGTTTGCCACTATCAGTGGAGTTCTCTATCCTTCACGTCATTGCAGCCTCCGAAGCTGACAGTATCAGCACGTTTCATACGCCTGTTCTCTGGTCCGTATTTAGTGCCAGCAGCGGGTGGCACTGAGTAGACAGGGCCTCCTTGATGCAGCCCTTCTGTTTTGCTGCTGAATCACGGATAACCGTCCTTGGCACGTGTTTGCACCCAGCCTGGTGCAGATTAACCCAGGCACATTCCTCAGCTTGCCTGGGGAATGCAGGCAGTGTCCGCATGGAAACTCTGGCCAAGAGGTTAAATAGCTCTTACCGAGCAGAGCCCTATACAGAAGATTTCGGAGGGATGTGGTACGTCCCGTCTTTCCAGCTGACCCCTGTGCCGCACTCCCTGCTTGGGGCTGCGTTTGTCCCTTGCCCAGGGAGCTCAGCCGCTTGCCTGGGTTTGTGGGGCTTCTGGCAGGGCTGGAGGCAAGTCACGTTTTCTCTCTCGAGCCCATAATCTGGCTCTAATCTTGCTGCTGGGACTGACTCGGGTCCAGCTGAGCTTGCGCTCTGCTTTATCCCAGGACTTGTCTGTGCCAGCTGTGAAAACAGCTTTAGTCTTACAAAAAAAGTGAGTTATGCAGCCCTCCTTAGCAAATAGTAGTTGCATACGCTGGTTAATTGTTTATCCATTAACCAACTGCATCAATTAATCTGACAAGAGGAGCTGGCTGTACCTGGTACAGCGAGGAGGAGAGGAGGGGGATTGGGGAGAAGGTCCCTTCCAGCCCCAACTGTCTGAGGATTGTGTGATGCACATCCTGTCTGCGCTGGCTCCTGTCTGCGGGCTCTTCCTCCAGCCCTGCTGATGTGGTGTTTGTCTGCTGCTTTCCTTCAAGCGCGACTGCAGGAATGGTATCTACAAAGTGTGTTTGGTCTTGTGTTCTCTTTGACCATGCAAACCTCTCCGGTTGGAAAGTGCACTAAGATTTTCCATGAAGCAAGAGCATCTCTTTGTGCTAAAAAAAAAAAATAACCAACCCAACAAACTGTGTTTTGTTTCTAAATGTGAATACAGACAGAAGAAATGCAAAGCAAGATGCTGCTTTATTTCCAGCTGGAGATGGCCAAAAAAATCCTTAGCATGGGGTGCTGAGTGGGATAAAAAATTGGATGTTATTGTACATGTCAGTGCAGAGTGGGGCAGCCCTGGGCTCCCTTCTGCCACCCCCTGGGGTTATTGGGAAAGCCTGGCAGTCTGGCCTCCCTCCTGGGATTGCTGTTTATTTATGCCTGCTTTCTAGGGAGAAAATCAAACATCTGAAGCCAGGCTATATTTGGTGGAATGACTTCACTGCTAGGAGAAAATAAGAACATTCCTCATGCTCTCCAAGGAATTAAAGTCCCTGCAGTATATTGTTAGCAATAGGTAAATGTAAAGCTTCTGACAGCGAGAGCTGGCACTGGTGGAAGGTGGCGGAGCCACCAAGACCCTCGCACCCCTCACTCCCAAGATGATTCTGCATTTACTTTGGGGTGAGAGAAGAGATTGACTCAATTCTTCTGGATTCAAATCTGTGTGCAAATGGATTTTTTTTTTCTGAAGGCAGCTGATTTTAACATGTTTTTGAACTTAGATGGCACCAGCCTTATGTACTAATAAAATTATGTACCTGTTTCAAGAGGAAACGATAATAAAGAATGTTCTTTCAAAAGCAGCTAAACATATGAATTATTAAAATGTTAAATTATTTCCAAATTACAGCATATCCAGCTCTTTCTATGGAGCTCACTCAAGAATAATTGCACAGTGTTCTTTGCAGAATTTAACATCAGAAATGTCACACTCTTTTTTTTAATCATTCTTTCACATAACACAAGAGCTTCCACGGTATAAATGGGCAGCCTTGTGTTGGCTTCTGTAAAATGTTGCCTGTTTGTCCCATCCATATTTTTTCAGTGTAGCTGTTGAGCTGTGACATTTATTGCAGAGCAGAACAGAGACTGAAGAGACTTTTTACCAGGGAGATGCCCAGGAGCTGGAGCTTGGCTGCGTGCAGGGACCAGCAGACGTGTCCACAGTCCCACAGAGAGTTGCAGAACCTGGAGCAGGAAGTTTTGCCAGTGCTTATGAGCACTGCAAGCTTCCACTCACATCCTGGGGTGTTTTTTTCCAATTTTAAAATTTTTTTCTTCCCTCCCGGTTTTTGTTGTGGCTCAGGCTCCTGGCATGGGTGAGTGGGGATGAAGGTGGGAAGTGCTGCAGTCATCAGTGCCCAAACGTCTCCAAGTGCCACTGCCTGGCTGCCCTTAGCAGGCAACAGCCTTCCTGCTGCCCCCATCATGAAGGGGCAGTGAACTGGTCCCTTGCAGCTGCCTGGGCTGTATAAGGGGTGCGAGTTCCCTGGGAGGGCTGTTGGAGGGGTGAGCACAAGGATTTAGCTGCAGCATCCGCTCGTGTTGCTGCCAGGCTTTCTGTGGGCACTGGGCTGTCCCCAACCCCACTCTGCTCCCCGAACAGGAACCCTTGTGGCTGTGACTTTTGAGCCCACTGAGAGGATGGAGCCGTGGGAGAGCATGGGACGTGCAGATAGCACAGGCAGCTGTGTAAGGTGCATAGAAATAAAGGAAATCTTAGTAATGCCAGGAGTTTATATCACTAGTTCAATCAAAGGAAGAACACGTAACAAAAATGCCTACTGATTTTCTGAGTGAGTTTTTCCTCCGTGTAGCCCAGTCTGGGAAACACAGGGTCGTGTGGGTTCAGTCTAGGATTGGGCCAGGCATTAATAAGGTTTGTGCATCGTCCTTATTGGAGAGCTAGCTGAGATGCTCAGGTGCATTGATGTAGAAGCTTCCTTGCTTTCTCTTTGAAATCAACATGTCAAGGTACTCCTAAGCCACAACAAACCCCCTGCAGGTTTTTTGTAGCTGGGGAGTGGAAGATTTTCTATTTTAAAGTACAGCTGGAGTGTATGAGTCCCGTGGCCACTGGCATCAGGGGAAATTTTCTCTGGTAAGCTGAAGCTACCTGTGCTTTTTCACTGCTCCTGCCACTCTGGGCAGCAGTTCCCGTAGCTGCTGAGCTGGGCCTTTTGTGTTGGATGTGTAGGATGGGGATAGTTGGGGTAAGTGGTTGGAGGGACCCCAGGGCCACATGCTGCCGGGGTTTCACTTGGCCCCGCTGTGCTAAAGGCGTTGCAGAGGAGATGACGACAGTTGTGCTCCTTCCTCCTCCCCAGCACCCCGTGGCTCCAGAAGGCAGGTCCCTGAGATGTCACTGAAGGCTGAAAGCCATGCAGCTACGTCGACGCTGAAGAAGATCGCTGCAGACATGAGCAACATCATTGAGAGCCTGGACACCAGGGATCTCCACTTTGAGGGAGAGGAGGTCGACTCAGAGGTGCTAAATGACCCGAAAGGCCCTGGTGAGTTGATGCCCATATGTTCTCACTCCATGTCCTTCCTGGTTTTAATAACCAATGATCTGTCGACAGGTAGGGTACAACCTCAGTGGTTTTACCAAGCCCAGCCCAGCATTGACCCTGGTTTAGGACCAGGAGGCGTTCATTTCTTTTAGCACTTGAGCTCTTCAAGTCAAGTCCCTTCTGTGAAAGCTTGTCTTTAAGCTCTCTTAAATAGAACCTGGTGCATTTTAGTGGAATTAATGGTGCTGTGAAAATGCTCCCATGTCAGTAGTGCAGCTATCTGCTGGCTTTCATGCCCTCGTTGATTATTACAAGGTCTTTGAACTAATGGGGTTTGTGGTCTTTCCAGTGTGCATTCCCTTCTCTGCCATCTATCACACCCGTGGGTTCAAAGAGCCAGGCACGCAGACGTACCTCACGGGATGTCCTATTCGAGTGCGTGTGTTGGAGGTTGAACGTTTTACTTCCACAAAGAAGGTCAGAACTTCAACAAATTTCATTTAATTTCTGTAGAACTGTATTAAAGTGCTTTGTGGCTTAATTTTGCAATAATCTCGTTCGTGGGCTGAGGGAGCACAAATGCCTGTGTCTCAGGAAACGCTTGGGAGAAGGTTACCTGTCTATTTATAAAACCTAATAAAGCAGAACAAGAAATGGCGAGACAGAATGATCCTGAAGTAAAATTGAATGAGGGCCCTTTTGATTGAGCAGCTGCAGGAAAATGCCTTGTTTCAAAGCTGCATCCCTTGTGCTGGTGGTGGTCTCCTCTGCAGGTACCAAGCCCCAACGTTTACACCATCGAGCTGACCCATGGAGAGTTCACCTGGCAGGTGAAAAGGAAGTTCAAGCACTTCCAGGAGTTTCACAGGGAGCTGCTGAGGTACAAAGCCTTCGTGCGCATCCCTATCCCTACCAGGAGGTGAGTGTGCAGCCCTGCAGATGCAGTGGGCTTTGGGGAGATGTGATCTTTTCTCTCGATAGCGTGTCGGGTTGGCTTTGCTAATCCTATTTCCTTTGCTGTAAGGGTGAGAGGGCAGAATAATTTCGTCTCTACAAATATTTAGCAGCTATAATAAAAATATTTAATCTCCACTTATTTATCAGCTGTAATCTAAGTGTTGCATACCTTTGCCTTGAACCTGGGGAAGGGTTGTGCTAATGCTAATAGAAATGGTTGGTGCCCTGTGGCTTTCTGCCAGTGTAAGCTGGATGTGGGAGGTACAGGGGTCCCTGGTATGGATGGTCAGCCCTGCCCAGGCTGGCCTTGGTGCTCAGGGTGGAAGTGTAAGAGAAAAGAGAAGAGGTGTAGGTCAGGAAGAGGCTCCTGATGTGGAGAAATGTGGGGAGATATTAGGAAAGGTAAAATTATGAGGGGAACATAATGTCATAAAAATAGGGTTTAGGCTTCCTTTCCCTACTAAGGGCAAAAGGGAACCCTAAAGATCGAACTCTGATATTTCTGTGTTGTACTTTTGTTTGTGAGCCAGTTGGAGCACACTGGCTTCTTAAATAAATCCACCCTTGTGGGTTTTATCTCTTGCTTTCCTGCCCACCCATCTTGGTTTGTAAGAGCTCAGATAGGAGAAATAAAAGCACTGCAGAAGAAGGGTTACGCGTTGAGGCACGCACGCACTCACAGCACTTCGACTTAATGTCAAGGTTTGTTTTCCCTCCCAGTCACACAGTGAGAAGACAATCCATCAAAAGGGGAGAACCGAGGCAGATGCCGAGCCTGCCGCACACCGCGGAGAGCACGGTGCGGGAGGAGCACTTCTCCAGCAGGAGGGTGAGTGCCCGGCTCGGAGTGTGGGGGCCGAGGGATGCGCGAGGGGAGCTGCTGAGGTGTAGAGGTGCCCAGCAGGTGCTTGCAAAGCCAAATGCTATCAAAGCCCTTTAACCTCGTCTAGTGGCAGGTGTCCCTGCCCATGGCAGGGGGAGTTGGAACGAGGTGGTCTTTAAGGTCTCTTCCAACCCAAACCATTCTTGAGATTTTAATATCATTAAAGCCTGCTGCTTGACAAACTTTGCCTTTGCCAAGACCAGCTTTAACGCCAAATTCTCCACCGCGCAAAGAGGAGGGTGCTGCTTCCAGGTTCATACAGGCAAACTTTTCCTCTGCGGTTGAGGAACACTACGATGCTGAGAGTGGTGGTTCCCTTCCTCCCACCTGCTCTCCTTTAGAGATAGGAGAGGCAGTTCGCAGAGTCAGCTTGTGTGCTGGAGGCAGCCCCGCGGCCATCAGATTCTGAGAGATTTCAGTCCTCTCCCCCTCTGAAAGAGGAGATGACAGTCAGGCTCTTGATGCTGAAGTGGGTAATTTTAGCCAATGCACACGTGTTCGGTGTAACTTCATCAGATGTTAACAGATGGGCCCTTCTGTGAAGAGGGTGGATGTCTTCCTACCTCTTCATTGCAGCTTTGCTGTGTGCAAAAAAAAAAAAAAACCATAGTCTATAAAAACTCATGTTTGTTCACCCTGTGCTTATCCTTCTCCTTCTGCTGTTCACTCCCTCCCTGGGCTTTCTGCCGCTGAAGCCTCAAGTCCCAAAAGGTGGTGCCTCGTGGCTGTGCAGTGCACATAACCCTCCCTGCTGTGCACGGCTTTGCTGCTGTGTGGGAAGTTTCAGGAGAGAGAGGTTGGCTTAAAATAGGAAGAAAAATGTTTTCTAGATGGTTTTTTTTTTTTTTTTTTTACCTCTTGGTTTCCTTCTGGGATCTCACAGCTTTCACCATGGGTGGGTACATCAGCTGTGATGTTAACCCTGAGAAGGACGAAGGTCCCAATGGCATTTGTTTCTTTTTGGTCTGTTTTGTGTCCTATATGACTGCCTGGTTTCCGGTGCCCAAACAGCTTAATCTCTTCTTTGCCCAGTTACCGTGGGGATGGGAAGAGATTATCTCTCCTGTAATGGTTTCTTCTCTTCTCCCCTCATGGCTGGGGAGAACAGGCTCTCCAGCGAGCAGTGGCCTGGCCGCTGCCCTCTCCGTGGCTTTGGGACAGGGCAGCGTGGTTGCCGGGCTCCTCACCCTGTGAACCTGGTCTTTTGGATAGATAGGTTCTGTCGGCGGTGTCTTTTCTCACAGAGCTGATTTGTGTGGGTCAGAAACAGCAGGGATTGATTTTGTGTTTGAACTTGTTCTGAAACTTGGACTCAGTCAAGAAAGTTGACCTCTAAAAGTGACGGTGCCAAGGAACAGGTCTGCTGGTGGAAGGTACAAACATGGGTCTGTGAACAGTAAACAACTTGCGATCAAACTGTTCATGCTGCTGAGCTATAACCTTCCATGAGAACATAATAACGTATTTATTTATCCATGCAGCCTGAACAGTGTGTCTGATTTCTTGATTGCTTCCGAATGCCAGACGGTTGGACTGTGGAGTTTTTTCCTGAAAATCCCGGCGTCTTCTCTAAAGTTTCAATGTTTCAATTGCAGAAACAGCTGGAAGACTACTTGACAGTGCTCCTTAAAATGCCCATGTACAGGAACTACCATGGAACGGTAAGTAGAAATTTCTTTGCTTGAATGCCTAAAGAATATTTGCTTTCCAAGTGTTGAATTCATTGGAAGAAGACTTGCAGCTTATATAAGAAACAGCTGTTTTGGAAGCATTTTGGCTTAGCTGACTTCTCCAACACAGCTGTAATGTGATCAAAACCAAAGGAAGAGAGCGAATGGCTCAGTCTTGGAAGTTGCTGTTACAACACAGTGATACCTCCTCAAGGTATAGTGGGTTTCTGTTTAATTCTGGAGAGTGTTTTAGATGTTAAATTGAAGTTTAAAATACTTAAACAATTGGAGCCCAACCTATATTTCTCATTGCCTCTCTAGTTTGGGCTTTGCGTGTGGTCCTGGGTGCAGGTTTGTCTTGGGTTCCTATTCTGTGCAGTTTCACTGGACGACAGTGAGTTTGTGTGAGCGATACCTGCTCACCTCTGCGCGTATTTCGTGACTTCCAAAGGGAGATGGTAATTGGCTTGTTTCCCCGAGCTGATAGTCCTGTTGAAATGTCAAATCCAAGCTTGAGGCCTGTTTTGAGCAAAAATATTTCCTTTGCAAGCCATCCCGGAATGTTTCTTCAGTAGTCCTCGCCTGTCAGCTGCAGCTGTAGCAGCTCCCTGGGACGGTAATTTATTTCCTCTTTTCTTGGCTGCATAATGGCTGTGTTACTCCATCTTCTGCAACACCAGCAAAACCTGATGCGTGCGTTGAGTAGCTGCAGAGGTCAGTGACGTTTCTGAGCAAGGGCTGAGAACTGGGAACGCTTGGTTTTCAAGCAAACCCGAGACGTAGACTGAACTTAAGGTTCCTCCAGCAGCCAGTGCTTCTCTTTGACTTCTGTTGTTGTGCTTTGGTAGGTATTCTGCTCTCCTGCAAGACTTCAGTTGTGGAGCGATGTTGGGCAGCTCGTAACTGGATGTCGTGCCTGAAAGCTGCGTTGCTCGTTGCATTGCTCGGTGCGTTGAGCAGCGCTTGTTGTCCGGTCAGAGTGCCCATCCGGTGTTGGCCGTCGTGCTTTGGGTTGCAAAATATCTTCAGAGTCGGGCTGAGGGAACTGTGTTCCTTGCAGAGTGGTTCTGTTGGAGACAGGCTGTGGAGCGTAAATCAAATGCAGTCAAGAGCTGTGTTAGTCTGCGCGTGGAAAATAGTCGTCTTTTGTTCTAAAGGCAAGATCGGGATAACTTGGCAATTTTGATCAGTAGCATATGCAAAGCGGAGGAGAGTTGTTTTACAGCGCGGCTCTATCTTGTCACTCTTAGGCAGGCACTGCTTTTTTCACGTAGTTTGAAGAATTTCTGCTCGTGTAAGAATGTGGGGCATCTTTTGACCAGGCTGTGTTCCAGGCGGGCTGGGGCGGTGGGGGCCGGGCGAGGAGATGGGCGGTCCTGCCTTGTCCGGGCAGCTGTGGGGTGCTCCCCTCCTCCTGCGCTGAATTGCCCTTCTGTCCCCGACCCCCAGAGCCAGATGTCACTTTGCAAATAAATTCTCAGTGTATTGTTGGCTTTCGCTGGGCTTGGCTGCAGCGCAGCATTCAGTGAGGACTCTGCTGCTAACGGTGGCGCCGGTGCCAAGTGCGGTGGGTCCTGCAGGCAGAAAGCACAGGGAGAAAAATGTTTCCTTTAAAAAAAAACCCACCAAAACAACCCTCTCCAGACTAGAAACTAAAGTGAGGATTTCTGGCATCTTCCTTGGGAACTGTGTCCTCCTCAGAGCAAAATGAGGGCTTTGCTCTTCCTGTGGTTGAGAAGCCTTTTGTCTGGACACTGACAAATGCTGTAACTGTCTTTAATCCTGGAGCACATTTTGTCTCCTGCGTGTTCCTCTAATCAAATCTGTACCCCAAGGTGTGTGGTTTTTGTTTTTTTTTTTTAAATCCTAAGTTCTTTGGAAATTCAAGACGTGGGGTTGCAATGGCAAGCTGTGACCCGCCTGCTGTGTCACCCTTGGTCCTTGTGAAGAGCCTTCCTGGCTCCTTCCTTCCTCAGAGATGCTTTTACATCTGAACTGCACAATTTAATTTGCTTTTTCACTACTTATATTTTGCATTTGTGGTTAATTTATTATTTCTCAGTGAGAGGATCACCACTTTATACATTGTCTGGAGCACGTGCCGTGCACTGGGAAAATTGAGCCTCCAAGTTGTAGTTTGTACCTCTTCTAGCCTTTCTAGGTGACGCTCCTGCAGGCTGTGGAAATAACCTGCTGAAGCATCATCATTTAGAGATGTACCAAGTGTCCTTTGCTTTGGGTAGCTCTGATAAAACTCACAGCCACCTCACACTTCCCTGAATTCTCAGCATTCATCATAACAGTATTTTGTGTGAAGTTCGCAAGCAGGCTGGTAGATGTGTTGGATTTTGTGATCAGACCCCAGACTCCATAGCCTTTCACTATCCTTTTTTTTTTTTACCTTTTGGCTATGTGACTTGTGATTAAATCTCGTGTCTTCTATTCCAAACCTTTTTATACTACTGCTGGGCTGAAGTTTTTGCGAGACAATAACCATTAAAATGAATCTCAGTGTGTTAATTGTCCACACTGTTTGCTGGGGAATGGGAATTGGGGTAATATCGCCCCAAAACATTAGGAAATGGGGCCTCTAGGCTTCATTATATTTCATATAAAAACATTATTAATTGGACCTCTGCGTCATTTTTTCGTATGGGCTAAATTAGTTGAAAGATGCCTAAGCAAAATAAATATTGGGTTGGACCAGAGCACGTGTGTCTGTAACATTTTGCATGGGTTTAAGTGAGAGTAAAAACCTCACCTTAAGTGAAAGCAGCACAATATGAGAACGACTCAGATATAGGAGAGCGGCTCCTGCTTTGCCCCGGGATCTGCAGACCGTGGCAAAGGTCCCTGCCCAACCCTTCAGTGTTTTTAGTTATTGCACTTGAACTTTAGCATGTTTAATATTTTTTTTAAATTTGGCTTTAGTATAAGCTGGTTTTTTGTGTAAGAAATAGCTGGCACCTGTTGCTGAACAATTATTCTGAAGAGTGGTATAATTTCATTTTATTGCTGCTAATCAACTCTTCACGGGTTTTTTTTAACCCACTTAATTAAAAGCAAGAGTCGAAATGAAAACAGCGTGGGGCTGCTGAGCCCTTGCTGAAATGCGGATGCTCTGTGAAATTTTTGCTTAAATACATCATGCGTGCTCGGCATTGCTGATGGAACGGGACGCTTTAAAACCATGGCTCGTGCACCTTGCAGCTGGTTCTCCACCTTGCACAGCTTGTCTTTCTGCAGCTGATCGCTCCCGTCTGTTTGGGTTGGTTTTTTTTTATTGCTACGACAATGTCATCGCAACTGCGTTCTCTAGGTCTGTATCTCATCCTTAAACTATGCTGCTGCGGGTCGCCCTGAAACCAGAGCGGGATGCCGGCTCCCTGGGGAGGCAGCTGGGCAGCGCAGGAATCCCGACGTGGAGGGGATGAAAGCGCCTCGCTGCTCAGCGTTCCCCTCGGTTCTCTGTGAATGACGAGCACCTCGGACGAGAGGCACCGTAACAATAGTTAGTGCAGCAATAATAATACATCATCTGATCAGCTATTTTCCACTTCGCTTGAGGAATTTTCCCTCTAACTGGTGGAGTTTATTTATGTCTGTTTTTTACAAACCAACTCTCCTAACTGGCGCCGTTTGGACAATGTATTCGATGGGCTCCGGTCACCGCTGTTGCCGTTTCAAAGACTCCTTGGCTGAAGAGCAGGTTGCTGTGCTGCCAGACAACCTTCCTTTCATTATAGTAGTAATAGTTCTGTTTCTGCACATTTTTCCTCTTGGTTTTTCTCTTTGCTTCTCTGGGTACAATTATCTCTCTGCATGCAGAGCTCCCCGAATTGCTGCCAGCGATTGCTGGCTGCAGCCAACGTTGTCAAAGGTTTTTGACATTCCTGTGTGGTTTTTTGTGCGTGCCTACTGCGAGAGAGATGTCTGGGTTTTCTCATTCTTCTCATGCGGAATGCTGGCCGTTTTCTGAAGAAATGAAGATGGGATCCAGGGCAAAGAGCTGGCCTGAGACTTCACTTGGGACCTCTAAGTGCTTGTAGGATATGTTGAGTTTTCAGATGCTCCCATCCCGCTCTGAGTGTCGCTGCAGAAACAGCCGAAATGTTGGTAGGTCGCACGTGGTGCCGTTCCAGGATGGGTAGCGAGAGCAGTGGTAGCAAGATTGTTAGTAAAAGCATGGAAGAGCTTGTTCTAGCCACTTTCTGAAAACAGGCTGAAATCTCCCCAAAATGAGGGCATTAAATTGCCTCTACTGAATAGAGGTTACTTTATGTCCTTGAGCTACTCAGAGGAGAACAACAGGTCCTTTTCTTCTTTTCTGTGGCCTTATTGATGTGAGAAGTTTGGGGAGGTCCCAGGAGCAGCAGGGCGTGAGGAGGAGGGGAAGGATCTTCTGTGCTACTGCCGCTTCTGTGGGACACAAAAATGGTGGTATTGGGAAGGGAGCCTGTGCCAGCCTCTCCGTAACTGCAAGACAGACTTTTGCCCCAAATTTACTGATACTCTTTGTTATACTTGGTGTTTGAAACTATCTCTGAGACTTGTGGGTCCACCTACGTAATTCCTGTACAAAACTGGATTTTGCCGAGGAGGTCCCTGAGGTTGGTTTGCCAAAGAGCAGGTGACAGTGGCCACCTTGGAGGAGAGCCCTTCCTTGGGTGCTGGCACTTGAGCTGCTGTGGGGCGTGGGTGGGCATGGCCTGAAGCTGGCCCTGGGGCTGTCTCATGCCCTGGCTGCGGTCAGGAGCGTGCGTGGAGTCCTGGGCTTCTGTCCCACCAGGCTTCATTGCCAAAGCATGTGGTTAGAGGGTTCCCTCCGGCTTGCTGCCCGACCAAAGGAGAGGGCAGCTCCTGCCCTGAGCACCTTCCTGCACCTGGACAATTTTCTGTGGTAAGAAGTTAAAAGTGCCTGGGTGCAGACAAGCCTCTGCCGTGCAAGGCAGCTCCTTCGCAGGGCTGCTCCTGGGACGGGACACCCGGGGAGGCGTTTCTCCCTGCTAACGGGGCCCAGGGCTAATAACCAGCGGACTGTCAGGAATGTCCCACTGTGCCAAGTAAAGCCTGCTTGGTTGAAATCGCCCAGTGTCCTATTTTTAGATGTAGTTGCGCTGTTCTTTCTCACCGGCTTTGCTTGTCGTTATGTTCCTCTGCAATCTCCGCTGAAGCAGGAGGAGCCGTGAGGATGCAGGTTGCTTGAGTTTGAGATTTGCTAGTAAACCTGATGGCACGGCATGTGGGTTCCCTGGGCTGTGGCTCTTGTGGAGCTCTGTGCAGACCAGCAGAACTCACGGAGAGGGCACTTGAACCTGCTCTCCTCGTGCCCCACTGTGGCTTTCCTGCAGGTTTCCAGTTTCTGGGGCCAGATGGGGCAGTGGCATATGTACAGTGCTGAGCGGGAGCGACCTGCTGCGATGGTCTTGGAGGATGCTTGTGGGTTGAGGGGCTGAACCCCCGTGTGGTGTGTGGCAGTATGGTGCTCCCGGCCCTGGGGATATATGCCTTTCTAGCCTTTCTGTGAGGGTCACTGAAGGAAGGAGAGAATTCAGGCAGCAAGCCAGGTTCACACAGACCCCCAGACAGCGGCAAACTTGAGTCGTCCTTTCAGCCAGTGATTCAGAAGGGAGAATACTGGTGGGTCCCTATGATACATTTGATCCTGGTTGCCTGATGTGTGTCCTCTAAAGCATATTTAAAATATCAAGCAAACAACCCAACCAAACTACTGTTCTTAGTCATCTTGAAGATGCTTAAGAGATGGTGTGTATCTTCGGCTCAGGATCTGTTGGAGGTTCTGTCTTTATGACAAGTCACTTCAATGAAGCACAGTATTCTGTAGATTTCAGAGTATGAAAGATGGGGGGAAACTTTTTCTTTCCCCAGATGGAGTTCATTGGAGTAAACCAGCTGTCGTTCATCCATGACCTGGGACCGAAGGGCATGTGAGTTGTGAGCTGTGTCTTTGAGTTATGATTCACCAAGAGCATGGCTTTATAAATAAAAATTGTTCAAATTAATATCTTTCCTTCCTCACCAATAAGTGACTGGGGAATATTTTGCTATCCAGATTAAAAAAATAATGTTCAAACAGTAATACTACAACTTTGGGAGAGAGCAGGCTGCTTCACGAGACATGGGCTGTAGCTCACGGGCTGGCTTGCAGGGTTTCTTCCCTCCTTGCGACCTGTAGACCCACTTGTTCTTCTGCTTGTTCTATAAAACGTGGCCCTGCGTTTCTTTAAATCTATGCATTTTCCTTCTGGGGGGGTTATTTTTGCCCTTCTTCCAGCTTTTGGGGCATGGTGCAGAGGCTGCTCAGGCATGGCTGGAGATGGTAGGAGCCATCCCTGGGCACAGGGGCTGAGGTGTTCAGCAAGCATCCTCTACCCAAGACACCCCTGCACCTCCAGGTGAGCCATGCCTCCGGTCCTGACCGTGTTTCTGTCCTTGCAGAGAAGGGTTCATCATGAAGCGCTCTGGGGGCCACCGCATCCCTGGTCTGAACTGCTGCGGCCAAGGAAGGATGTGCTACCGATGGTCCAAGAGGTACTGCTGGGACGGGCGAAGGTGGCGATGCTGTGTACTGCCCAGGCACGCATACAAAACCACTCATTTGTCTTTTTCTCCCCAAAAAATCTGTGATGTTGATTCTGGCTTTTGTGACCAAAGCCACAGATTTTCAGGTGAAAAGGGTCCGTAGGCTATTTCTCCCCTCAGTCTCCTGTGTGGAGCATGGTGGGGTTTTTTCTTCTGCTTTAGAGGTCGTAGAAGGGACATGTTGTTCCAGAGGAAAACTGGGATTTGCTACAGCCCCCAGCTGGCAGAAAGGGCAATAATCCCCCGGTTTGTGCACGGCTTTCCCTGCTGCAGGAGCACCCGGGGCTTCTGTGCCTTGGGGATGGAATGTGGCCGGTGGCAATGCCCCGGCCAGATTTCAGCCCAGTTTCCTGAGCTTCCCTTCCTCAATTTACACAAAGAAAATCAATTACTTGAAACACTGTCTGAACTGCTTCGGAGCTGGAGTAAATCAGATGTGACCTGCAGCTCTGTTTGGTGCGGTTAACCTTGGAATGAACCACATCGCCGCTTCCTTATTACTGCGCGTGTTTAAATGCCGGTGTTTTCATGGGAGTTTTCCCAAGCCACCCTGTTTCCACGTCCCTTCCTGCTGCAGACAGATGTAACTTACTGTCCCCGTCCCTTTCCCTTCTGTGTCGGATCTCGGTGAGTCCTGGGGCTGCAGCACAGGGAGGAGGAGTGTGCTGTGGAGGGGGGGGGTGTGGTGCCAGCGAGCATCCCAAAACCACAGCAGGTATTTCCTGGAGCTTGCCCTTCCTGGGGAAATCTTTCATTTTGAAAATCCACATAGCATGTACCTGTCTTAAAGCAACAATTTCTTGGTCTGTAAGAGCTTCCCCAGGCATTATCCACCTTTGGATTTTCGCATTGTCAGTGGGCTGTCATTAGTTTTATCTTAAAAAATGATGTTTTCCAGCAAAATCTTTCTGCACTCTTGTGAAGAAAAGGTCCGGTTTCTTTGTAGTCTTTCCAGCATTTCTTAGTGTGATTTTACAGAAGATCTGAGTGCAGAAGGAGAGGAAGATGTGATGTTCTTTTAGATTCAAATCATTAAATTGTCTCCATTTTTTTTCTCTCCTATGGGGGAAAAAAGTCTTTTCCTCTTGGTACCCCTCAGTTTACTCTTCCCTATGTTATGTAGAGCTCAAGCTTTAGCAGGGACAGTAGCACATTCAGCTCTGATGGATCTCAATTTGTCCTTTAAAGCCTAAAAAGGTGATTTGGAAGTGTTTGAGTGGGATTGTGTGCAGACTAATGCAAGAGGGGCACCAAATCCCCACCATGGCCCACCAGGACTGACAGCATATGCATCAATAATTGAGCAAATAACAGTAATATTTCCCAGAGAGGGTTATTTAAGTGAAGGGTTTTAGGACACATCAAGCTGGGGCCAGAGCTCCGCCTGAGCGTGTGGCAGACTGTGGCCAGCCTTTGCTCACAGCAGCTTTGCTGCAGGTGTTGGGTTTTCTATACCCCAAATCATTTTCAGTTATTGTAGTAGGTTGGGTGTGATATGGCCACGGGGGCTGTGGAGAGGGATGTGGAGGAGGAGGACAGCGGGGTGATGCGGTGAATGGGCACAGGCATGCAGAGCTGCCTGGGAAAAACCAAGGGGAACGCATGAAAATGTATCCCGTGGGATGTTTGGGAGTGAAATTATGGGCCAAATAGGGATGGGAGGTATTCTGACACCAATTGAGAGGTGTTGCTGGGGTAACTCTTCCAGCGCCCTGGAAGAGAAGAAAAAATTGTGGGATCTAGAGGTAGGTGAGGAGCTGAGGCTGTTACTAAAGATACAAGAATGAACAGATTTTTGCGGTATTTTCTGTTGCTTTGTGTGTTTCTGAGTGTGCAGAAGAATGAGGCAAAGGTCTGATGGCGGAGACCTGTGTGGGACTGAAGGGGTTGGTTACCCCAGCTACGCGGCAGGGGGAGAAAAAATTAGAAATGCCACTCACAGTAAAAAATGTGTGTTTCCCAGAGTTGCCTTCAGGCTACGGTATTTATGTAAAACCTGCCGGTCATCTCTCCACGTGTGTTTCTAACAGGGTGCCTGTTGCTTGGCAATAAAAGCTTTCCATAATGCCTCGTTCGTGTATTTTGATAGGAGTGAAAGTGATCCTGGCATTATAATTAATGGTAGAAGTGGCAAGTAACTCCTGTATAGCATAAAAGCTGAATAAAAACCTGGGATGGAAGAGCCGTTGTTGCACCTTGCCTGGTTGTGGGGCACCTGGCTGGGAGGTTTGTGGGCGAGGAGGTTCTCATTGATTTTTGTTAGACAAGGACGCCTGTATTTTCAAAGACTTCTGTAAAAAGGAGTCAGGCAAATAGCTCTAGAAGTCTTATATTGAATTCAAACTCATCCCCCAAGTTCATAAAACAGGTGCTTTTCTGCTCAAGAAAATAATACACCCGACTAGCTCCTGAAAAGAAGTTTTACTCCTTAGCTGAACGCTTTTCTTTCCCTGATAAATGATTTGCACTTGTTTTGAAGGAAACTTTTCCATTTTATTAGCTTACTTTACGGCTCGTGTTTTGAAGACTGGCACGGCTGACATACTCGTTACCCGGTGGTTGTGCCCGTACAGGTGGCTGGTGGTGAAGGACTCTTTCCTGCTGTACATGAAGCCAGACTCGGGGGCCATCGCCTTTGTCCTGCTGGTGGATAAGGAATTCAACATCAAGATAGGCCAGAAAGAGACAGAAACTAAACACGGCTTGCAGATCGACAATCTCTCTAGGTAAGAAACACAGACTTGATTTAGACCCTTCTGCTGTTGGAAGGAGGAATCGGTGCTCCTCTCCAGGAGGGGTTAACAAGGTGCCCTGGGCTGACTGTGCAGCTCAGCTTCCCGCAGGGCTGAGTGCCTGGGCGGCTGCTGCTGGCTTTATACCCGCTGGGCACTGGCCTGTAATACTGATCATTTCCCATGGCTTAATGAGGCGCTTGGAGCCTCAGCTGCTGTTTGTCCATCCCTGCGGTTATGGCTGGGGCCTGGGGGCACAGCGCACGTGGAGTTGCACAGTCTGTTTTTGCAGCAATTTGCTTACGGTAATTTTCTCGGCGCTTTGTTCCTTTATGTTGCAAGCAGAGACGTGTTCTACATCCCAGCCTGTATATTACCCAGAAGACGTGCTGGTTGGGATAAAGAGATGTTACATATTTTTATGGTAGCGTACAGTATAAATTCATCTTCTAAAATATACAGCATTAGCTAGGTCCAACTCTCCGCCGAGTTAAGCTGACGCTACAAATTTAAGTCTGAGGTATTTTTTATAAAATAAAATATTTGTTCTAAGCAGCTCAGTGCTGACGTATTCTGCGAACAAAGCAACGTCCTTACTGTTTGCTTATATAAAATGTGGCTGGTAGAGGTGCCCTTATCAACACGTACAGACAGCGAGGAGCAGCCCAATTAAATGTTCAGCATCCTGCCCCGTGCGTTGTCTGTTTTACAGGTCGCTGATTTTGAAGTGTACCAGCTACAGACATGCCCAGTGGTTGAGGCAGGGCATAGACGAGTTCATTCAGAAGCACGGCAAGGACTTCCTCACCGAGCACCGCTTCGGCTCGTACGCCGCCGTGCAGGAGAACACGCTGGCGAAGTGGTGAGGACCGCGGCGAGGCTGCGACCGACTCCCGGCTTTGGGTGCTGTTACCTGCAGCAGCATCAGCACGCGCCTGCCTGCGTTACCCCGGCTCTGATGGGTAGAGCTGGTTGTGTTCAGTAGCTGGAGGGACTGGTGATAATTAGAGAAGTTGCAAAAAACGAGGCTTTCTTCACCAGGAATGGAATAGCAGTACTGGTTGACCCTGTTACGGCTTTGCATCGCAGCTAATAGCATTTTGAAACATCAAGTTTCACGTGAATTTGAGCACGTCGGGTATTTGTTGTTGCAATGATAAAAACGGTATTTTGATGCACGTATAATAGGCAGGATGCTTATGAGTTAAACTGAGAACTGCTCTTTCATTAAGATGTTCCTGGCTTTAATTTTATCCCGGTCTCTGATTCTGGAAATGCTGATTCCTAAGGGGTTGGTTTTTTCACCTCTGGGTTGTAAGCCCATGGTAACGCAGGTGCTCTGGACAATGTCTGCTTCTAGCTACTCCCTTCTCCATAGCTACCTCCCAAAGCAGCTCTGCTGCAGCCTGTCCTGCCTGTGCTCCTCTACGACCAGACATCTGGTCACGTTCTTCATGCCCTGAAATGCAAGATATGTCCGGCTCACCGGGTTCACAAGGCTGATTCCCATTCTGTAAGGCAGTGTTGCCCTTCCAGGCACCACGGATGTGTTCGGATGCAAATGTCGCTCAGCGCGTTGAAGAGCAGCATCAGATTCGGAATTGCAGACTGGCTCTGCAATGCAAGAGAATCGGCGAATGCAAATTTGGGTCTAGTGTAAGGGTGGCTGAGCTTTATGTGCACGGCAGTCCCATGAGAAATCCTCCTGTCTGCGTGTGACCTGATCGCACTAAGCCTTTTCCAGAAGCATGTCAAAAGAATTATTCTAGCTGGAAGCAAACCCTCGCAGTGCTCTCACTGCCACTTCCACCTTGCAGCAACCGCTGCCCAAGCAGTTTCCGTAAATCAAAGCAAACACCATTCCGCCAGCCTTTCCCGAGAGCCAGACCTAGCTCGCACATCACACAAAACCCAAGAATATTGCCTGCGGTTGGCAGAAATACCAAGTGGCACTTAATAATCTCTTATTGTGCTGTTTCATTAAGCTAATAATATCAGCGTGAAACTCGCCCTGCGTGTTTGTCCTAATTCTTGAAATTAGGTTTTTGTTTGCTTTGGGGAAGAGAATGTAAATGGCAGTAACAGAGAACCCATCAGTCTTCAGCTGTGGACTGTGTTTAGGTGAAGGGGGATGAAACCTAAATCTGTGCGCTGTGTTTGCTTTCACAGGTATGTCAATGCTAAGTGGTACTTTGAAGATGTCGCGAATGCCATGGAAGCTGCTAAGGAAGAAATTTTCATCACAGATTGGTGGTTCGTACTTACATATTTGGATGTTGACCAGCCGTCTCCCTGGGGACGTTCCCAACAATGCGGCGCTGTTCGGAGGCCCTACAGCATGGCAGCTAGCCGTGAGGCCAGATGGTTTGGCAGCTCACCCAAACACCTCCTTGTGTCGTATTCGAAGGCCTTTTCAGGAGGGTTGGCAGCAGAAGCGCGTGCTTGAGATCAACAGCTTGGTTGCCTCCTTCCAAGGAAAGGCCTGAAATTCCGTGAAGGCACCACCTGAATTGCAAATGTGATGGCTCGAGGTGCTCATCAGGGAGTGTAAATCGCTGCCAACCAAGGGGGCACAGTTGTCATTCAGTGTGTAAGGGAACGTGGACCCCAGACACCTCTGACGGTGCCCTTCCCACGTGATCCTGCATGGGAACCTCCTTTCAGCTCCTCCTTGCTGTCTTGGGAAGCCTCATGCCAGCAGTGAGAACATCTTGGCGGGGGTGGTTTTGCTCTGCGCTTAAGAGTGGTGTTGTCCCTTCCCCAAGCTGCTTGGCTGCTGAAGGACCTGGCTCTGCCCTCTCCTTGACTAGTCATTCAGTATGTTTACACAGTGCTCTGGTTCCTGTTTGAGGCAGAAAAAGGTGCTCTCTCAGTCTTGGGGCCGAGTTCCTTGGCTGGACGCTGGCTGCAGCTGCCTGCTTCTTGCCTTTGCGGAGGTTAACCTGGCTGGGCCAGTCTGGACCCTGGGGATGGGATGGTAGGGCAGGCTCCCAAGCCGCAGCTCAGGCGTCCTCTTTAACCTTGGGCACATCTCTGTGCTCCTATTTCTCCATCTGTAAAACGAACCTCTCACTACTAAACCTCTACCCCTAGGAACTGGGAGGATTAGTTCTTAGGTTGCAATTATTATGAGAAAACTAAATATGGTTTTAGTATTTGCTGGGGTAAACCCGTTTCCTAACATGACCACAGATAAATCCGATGCTCCCTTGGATCCCCATGTGCAACACCAGGTAGCAATGAAGAGCATCAGATTTCAGACCCGTCGTCTCTTAAAGTTTTATTCAGACAATTGTTAACATACCTTGGAATTCCAAAACTTGTCTGAAGCTTGGAGTTTCAGATTAAAATGCTGGTTGTCAGAAGCGTGCGATACAGCAGTGTGCTTTATCCAAGCCCTGGTTCCCATGCTCCATACAAAAGTAAAGGAATGAAATTCTGTCACTGTGCTCTGCGGGAGTTAGACGAGATGGCTAATTACTCCTTGTCATCCTTAAAGCTGTGAATCAATAGAACGTCCTGTTGAGAGATGGTGTTGCTTTGTCTTTAGGCAGCAAGGAAAATGCAGCACAAACCTAGCCAAAGTACCAGGAGAGCTAAAAATCCCCCTCTTATTATTTATGTCTACACATTTCTTTCAAATCTAGCTTGGGGTTTTATTTTGTTGCATCTTTCTTCCATAGATAGAGCCCAAGTTTCCCCGTTTATACATCACTGTAAAAGTTGGTCTCATGGGTTGTTGAGTACGGAGATGAACGTACTGGATGCATCCCCTGCCCTCTGTAATGCTCCGTTATTAAAAAACAGAGCGTGGCGTTGGAGGGACATGAGCCTTCACGTCCACTTTATAGAAAGTTTGATGTCTTTGCTTCCCAGGTTGATTATTTAGGCCAATGCTTTGTTTGCAGATTATATAATGCTGTGGGTTTTTTCCACCCCTTTATTTTCTTAGGCTGAGCCCAGAAATCTTTATGAAACGACCTGTTGTGGAAGGAAATCGCTGGCGGCTGGACTGCATCCTCAAGCGGAAAGCAGTAAGTGAGCTCCAGCTGCGACCTTCACCCTGCAGAAACCCCTGTGTGCCCACCCAGTTAGAGAGTCATACTAGAACTGGAGCCTTTGCACCGTTTATTTCAGTAGGGATGAGGGGTAAAGCTGGCCAAGCCTCATTTCAGATGGCCTCAGAAAACTACATGTTTTGATTTGCTCCCCCTATTTTGGTTTGGAAGAGCTTTGAGACAGAAGGGTAGATCCTCTGATAACCCCTTCGAGTCCTCAGTGTGTGACCAGCGTCTGCCAGGGTTTGGGAAGTACCTTAGCAGTTTCGAGAGCGCTTTAACAAGTGTTCTTAGAAACCCTCCCGTGGATACCAAGGAGCACTGCTCATTGCATTCCAGGAGCTTGTTTAGCTCTACCAGCAGAACAATGTGTTTGCTGGTGCTAACTTAGTTGCATCCCCTTTAGGAGAGGGATGTCCATATGACCACACTGGTATCGCTGACTTGCAGAGGCTTTTAACTGTAGGCAAACCTCAAGGCAATATGAAGCAGCAGAAAACTGAACTTCAGGGGATGTGTAATGAATCACATTTGCAAAATCTTACCTCAAAGGATATTTAAAAGGAAGGATGACCTGTTGATGGGCTTTGGTGTAGCTTTGGTGTAGCTCTTCACACCTGAGTCCAGGTCCTGAGGCCTCCTCTGGAAGCCGAAGAGCTTTCCTGAGCAGTGCTGTGGGTCACCATGGTGGATCTGGAAGAGCATAATCAAGAACAAGTAACTTCAGCCTTCATTTCCATCTGAACTTACTGCCTCTTAGCTTCTCCTCACTTCGTACCTGTTGACATACCTGTGTACCATGTGTTTCTTCTTCCTGACAGCAACAAGGAGTGAGGATTTTTGTTATGCTGTATAAAGAAGTGGAGCTTGCCCTAGGGATCAACAGTGAATATAGCAAGAGGACGCTCATGCGCCTCCATCCAAACATCAAGGTAATTGACCATCGGGCAGTCGTATGAAGGACGTTTGCCTTCTTGTGTTCTCGATAGCCGGTGCTGACCCTCGGGGTGTTCAGGTGTGAACTGGAAGAACAGTTCCCACCACTGCAGTAGGAATAGTCTGAGACTATGAGAATCACCCATACGGGGATTAACCACAGGTGGCAACTTCATTTCTTTGGGTTATAACTGAACACGAAACGGCTTAGTTTAGACTTGCCAAAGCAACTATTCATCTAATTCACAAGAAACATATTTTGTGTGACAAGTTAATGGGGTTACCTCAAATGGAAAATTACCATTTGTGACTGTTGTCTCCTTTCAGCATTTCTGTTCATGTACAGATGACAAGAGTCAACACGGGATGTTTATGTTCCCATCGTAAACGAACGGTGCTGTACTATCCTGTGCTGTGTCACTGCTGCTCTTCGCTAAGCAGAAAACAAGCAGTGGCACGGGAACCAGTAGATAAGGCTAGACTCAGTCTCTTGAAATTAGAGACATATATATTTTAATGAGCAGTAAGATATGTTGTGCACGAGGGTGACTAACAAACAGGTAGAATAATAGATTTGTTGTCACAGTGGAGGGAAGCATCCGTTCTCCATCTATGCAGCCAGACTGGAAGATGTAGCTGGAAGATACGTGCTAGCTGTGTAACTGGCTCTAGGAGTGACCAGGTGATGCTCTGTACCTTTTTCCCCAGGACGCTGGTCTAATGGCACTCCTTTAAAATTAAAAGATAAAACTATATACTGCATGCTTAGAGAAATTACTTTGCTGTAAATACATCAAAAAATCTCATAAACGCCGAACAACTTGCCGATTTTAAATGGGGAATAAACCAGCCAACTCCTCATTTCACTCACGTAGTGGCAACAACCAAAGAAGTGAGTCAGATCGCCAATATGTTGTTTTCTTTCGGAGCAGGCTCTGTGTTTGAAAGCTCAGCTATTATAGCTCTACTGAAAGCGTGATTTTATTTGTTGAAACAGTTTCCTTGACTATGGTGCTATTACGAACGCTGTTGTTGTAATCATGACCTAACCCAACATCAATAACTTGCTGCTGGGGAGTACCTGTGCCCTGGGGAGGCACCTGCCTGCCGGTAAGGCTGAGCCCAGCTCAGGGAAGTCCTGGAGCTTCAGTAATTTCAGCAGTCTGTGTGGAGGCATCTTCTAAAAACTTCAGGGTTTCCCCATCATCCCAAGCACCCAAAAACTGGGCAGTTTTTTGGCTGGAGCGATGTAAACTGGGCAATGACGTTGAGTCTGCTGGTTTTCTCCGCAGGTGATGAGACACCCAGACCACGTGTCCTCCTCTGTGTACCTCTGGGCCCACCACGAGAAGCTCGTCATTGTTGACCAGTCCGTGGCGTTTGTGGGCGGCATTGACTTAGCGTACGGCAGGTGGGATGACGACGAGCACCGCCTGACCGACGTGGGCAGCGTGAAACGAACGGCCGTGAAGTCGGTGTCAACAACCAACCTGGCAGTAAGTGAGCTTTGGCAGCAAGGGAGCTCGCTCCAGCTGGTGGCCACGTTAAACGTCCGCGCGTTGGGTTTGCGGTGGGGATGAACGAGCTTTGTCCGACTCTAAGCACAGGGCTGGGTTTAGGAGGTTTAAAGAGGAATAGTAATGGGAAGGAGGAAGTAGCTGAGCATCAGATGACTCTTTGGGGCTAGGTCCTGGCCCGCCCTTGCTAGGACACGCAGATAGAGAGCTGTTTTCCCCTGGAGCTTGGAGCGGTGGTCACAATATGGAGGCTCTGTTCTTAATAAAACAGCTAGAACTAAGTAGGTGCTTGGAAGTGCTCTGAACTTATGGATACTCGGGCCCTCAGAGGTGCCTTGCTTGCTGAGCTTCCTGCTGACCTGGGTCTGTATGCATCCAGACCTCTCTAAAAAATTTGAAGAGGTCTAAATTTATAAGAATTTCAAGGGGAGTAATAATCCAGAGTACGTTTATGAGATGGAAGAGTGTACTGCTGGGATTAAGGGGATTTTCTGTCAGATGCCTCCTGAGTACAGACTCTCTCCCTCAAAAGCATTCATAGTTCCCACCAAAGTGTGCCTTTGTCATGAGGCAAAGTTTGGCTCCTGGTTGTTTCTGGGCACTGATATGCAAATTAAAGAGGAACCCGTCTGTACATCCACTTCAGCAATGTCCTGTGTCTTTTAAGTCTGCAGCAGAGTCGTCTGAATGTGTCCCATTGCAGTCTCAAGATCTGTCCCCAGAAAGCCCCTTGTTCCAGAGAAATGCTGAAGATGCCCCAGACATATCAAAAATGAAAGGAGTAGGAAAACCCAAAAAGTTTTCCAGGTTCAGTATTTACAAGCATCTCCATAAACACGGCATGCACCACGCTGACAGCATCAGCAGCATCGATAGTGAATCAAGTAAGTCCTGTTTGTCATCTAAACAACATCTATGAAGTGTGTGTGGAGGTGGGTGGGTGTAGGTGCAGATTCACACGATTTCTAGGGTAATGTGTTCTTTGTGAGGAAGGAAAGTTGACGAATTTCTGAACTATCAGAATAATAACTGTGTAGTCAATATGTAAATTTGTGTCTCTGGAAAACAGGCAAGAAAAGTTTTGAGTGGGTTTGCATTTAGTTAATTAGTAATTGTCATAAGCCATCAGGTGACGTGATACAGTGTACGTGATACCTAATGTTTATATTGTTGGAAAAACTTTGTTCCTGCAAGGGAGAATTGGCTTTTTAATTTTTCGACTTGTGTTTATTATAACAAGCAAAACAGCTTCTGAATGTGATGATCCCCTCTGAGGCTGGTGTTACCTAGGTTTAAATCGGTTCACGCCGATCGAAATATTCCCAATTTACCTACTCGCTAGAGAGGAGACACTATTCAAGTTGAATATTCAAATGCAGCTTTTAATTCCACACATTAAAAACAGCTTCAAAGCTAAAATGAAAAGGATCAGTTTGACATTTGTATCACAGAGTCCTTCCTGAAATCTGTTCTTCAGCTCCTGAAGCTGTATATTGCTCATGATGAGAACTTACTGGAGTTCCATCGCTCCCTGCAGGTCTTTCTCCTGCCTCTGGCCAGAGCAAGCCTTGCTGGAGCATCGTTTTGCCCTGGTTGCAGTCAGCTCAGGACATAGGCATGGCTTTGCTACTTCCATGTATCTGTTTGGTTTAAAACCAGACAGGTCTTGAATTTGGTCCTTTGCTTGTTGGTCACTTGCAGTTTCAGCAAATGGACATCTCTTTGAGCTCCTGTTATGCAAGGTGTCATCAGACAGGATCAGGCACCAGGGTAGCAGAGGTGGACATGTGGTTTTGCCATGTATAGATCATCTTGACTTTCTGCAGGCTACTGTAGCCCCACTAGAAGTCAACCGAATATAATCCAGAGTTTAAAGCCCCATCTGAAAATGTTCCATCACCACGCCGAGTGCAAACAGGGGCTCGCTGAGCCTCACGAGGGTAAGTGGAGGAAGACAGAGGTGCAGACCCCTTCAGGCTTTAGCTGCCAATGTTTTTGCATTCTAACAATGGTGAGAGTTAGGTTGGGTGCCAGGATTAGCCTTTGCTGCGTGGTGTTCTCCCAGCATCCTCAGTACCCCTCTGAGGACACCCTGGCAGAAGAGCCTTTTCCAGAAGCTTCAAAACCTGCAGCATAAATAAATTAAAAAAGAAAAACAAACCCCACCACCACAACAAAAAAAAACCCAAAACCAAAATAAAAAACAAAGAAATTTGCCATTTCAGTGGTAGGGAGCTGTTGAGGAAATAGCTCTGGTTCTGGCTTATGATTATTTCAGCAGTTCTCTTCCTGTAAAGGAAGGGGCTCAGTACTGGAATTGAGAACTTCTGCACTGGATATTTTAAAATAAGCCTGATGCAGGAAGACAAATGCAAAGAGCGGGAGGAAACAGCGAAGTGGCTGCTGCCAGACCTGTGTTTGGATGAAGACTTGGG
This sequence comes from Bucorvus abyssinicus, assembly GCA_009769605.1. NCBI lineage: Eukaryota > Metazoa > Chordata > Aves > Bucerotiformes > Bucorvidae > Bucorvus > Bucorvus abyssinicus. Next base: position 5,298,191 of record CM020035.1, on the reverse strand, counting down.
GGGGCCCCCTTTTGCCCCTTAATAAAATCAAAGAAAACATACTTGATTGAGGAAGGAGTCAGGTGGTTGAGAGTACTGAGCTGTTCTGATCTCTGGAGTGATGTTCAAAGTGCCTGTTTCACTATGGTGCCTTATTGAGATGCTTTTTGAGTTCTGGTATGGGGTGAGGAACAGTTCTTCAACATCTTCCTCTAGGCATTAATTGCCGATGATAAAATATTGGTGACAAAGTAGTGGCAGGTAACAAGGCAGAGATACATTTGCTTCATGGAAATGAAGTGTGGTCTCCCCTGTGGTCACCTCATGCTCATTCATGAGTCGGTGTGCAGCCATCGAAGCTCAGTACGTGAAGCATGGTGTGGCCGGGCAGTGTGTCCCTTCATTCCCATTCGACCATGCCCAGTCAGCGATTCCCCACCTCCACCTGGACTCTCACTAGAAGCTCAAGCTTCCCAAGGCTGCCCTGGTGCATGCCTGCTGCATGGCGTTTTTGGCATGGCTTGGTTCGGCTCGGCTTGGTGGGGTTACAGCACTGCTGGCAGGGCTTGCTTTGGGTAACCTGGTCTTGTTGCACTGCTGCTGATGTATTTTGTTGACCATTGAAAGGGTTGGGGGTGTTTTTGTGCTAAGGGGATTTCATGGTTCCCTGGTGATGTGGTTGGGTTAGGAGAAGGCTTCTGCTGTTGGCATGTTACTGTGAATTGTCACACTGGTATTTGGTACAGTAGGTGAAGGCTGCTCTCAGGGTCAGGAAATAATGCTAGTTCAAAGTTTATGGTCTAGACCAACATTCTTGGTTTCCTTAGAACAGAGTTCACTCTGCACCCAAATTGCATGCTCTAGAAAAGGGATCCTGCTAGCAGGGAATGTCCCTGACTGCAATATCTTAGACCATTTTAAATCACTATCAATTTGGAATCCATTTGTTCAACATGTAAAACTGCATCAAAAGATGACATTATTACTTGGAAAAACAAAATCAAACAAAGGAAAACCACAATACTTAATGCAGGAACATGAGCTTTTTAATCATCTCATTCCTGTTAATAAAGGGTAGCTTTTGTTAGAGGCGATACACCCTCCTAGAGAGGCAAAATAAACCCTCTAGCAGAGATGTTGGAATGAGTTCATTAGTACTGTAAAGTATCTGTAATAAGCAGATGTTATAAGTGATGTTCCTGTATGTATCTCCACTCAGGTCAGTCACAGCTGGGAGTGAACTGCCACGTGGTAGTATTTAGGTGTCATAGGACTCTGGGAAGATTATAAGGTGTTTGAGACCAGCGTAGGGAGAATTCAGGATCTGCTTCCTGTTTCCATAACAGACTCCTATATATTACCTGTCCTGATTGTGTAACAAATACTAAAATAGGGAAGAAAAAATACTCATACTCACCTTTGGGAGCAACAGGAAGACTGGGGAGAAAACAGCTTTAGCCAACCAGGATTGGCAAGTCCCACCGATGCTTTTCCGTGGCATTGAGTCTCTCAGCAGCTGTGTGCGATGGACAGCTGTGACTTTGGAGTATGTGTTTTTGTTGTCTTCTTTGCCTGTGACAGATAAAGGATCCATCCGCAGCTTGAAGACAGGTGTTGGCGAGCTGTTTGGGGAAACCAGGTTCTGGCATGGCAAAGACTACTGCAACTTCGTATTTAAAGACTGGGTTCAACTTGACAAACCTTTTGCTGGTAAGCGCCTTTGCACCCTGGAAGTCATTACGATTCCCTCAAACCCTCCTCCACATCTATTCAGTCTCAAACTAATTTTTCCAGCTTCTTAGCCAGAGATAATGAGGCTATTTTGGTTTGGCTGCTAGGGAGACACAGCAAAACTCCTTTGAGAGGTTCTAGGGCCAATTATGCTGTTACGGTCCATGGACTTGGACTGCGGGCGATGGCGTGAGTTTAAATTCATCTGGACAGCCCTTGGTGCCGTGCCCAAAAAACTTCAGTGTGATGAGGGGCATGCTGTGCTTTCCCACATTCGCATCCTTTGTCTGAGGAGGTCCAAACGTGCTTTCCTGTCCTGTAGACTTCATTGACAGATACACCACCCCAAGGATGCCCTGGCACGACATCTCCTCTGTGGTACACGGCAAAGCAGCGCGCGATGTTGCCCGACATTTCATCCAGCGCTGGAACTTCACCAAGGTGGGGTGCAGGCATTGCTGCTGAGGGCACAGAAGTAAACCTCATCCACGTGCCTCTGTAGGCACGTGGTTTGTTTTTTTTTAATGTTGATCTGCTATGTTGCCATCTCTTCAAGGACTTTTTTTTTTCTTTTTTTCCCCTGGGCAGATTATGAAGCCCAAATATCGATCCCTGTCCTACCCGTTCCTGTTGCCAAAATCTCAGCAAACTGCTAACGAGTTGAAGTATCAGGTGCCTGAGGCTGTTCATGCCACAGTCCAGGTAAGTGGTGATGGTCTCCTGCTCACCTGCTCCTGAGAGAGCTGTTTTGGATCTCTCCAGTAGGAAGTTTTGATGCTTGGCAGAACTTGAAATTATAAAATGAAAAACTCTTACGTAACTCACAGCATAGGTGGTTAGATCCTCAATTCCAATAAAATAACACAGGTCTTTCAGTGGAGGTGCATTAATTTATATCTCTGTCTTTGAGCTACGAGGACCAAGTTGTGGGAACACCATGACTTTGTACAGCTGTGTAATATTTTGATTTGTTTTCTGCTGCTCTAACACCGAACAGTTGGATTTTGTACGATTTGAGAAGGCCTGATGGGTTGAGGTTGCCCTCTGAATATTTGTCTCGTATCTTAGAGCACTCTACCAGGCCCCCGACACCTCGCTCAGATGGGTAATGGTCAGCTAGAGCCCGGCATTAGGTGAAGACTCGGGGTTGTTGCTTCCTGCCTTGAACTTCCTCTGCACTTTATGCAGCCACTCAGCCCTGTGGGTCCTTTGCAGAGTCAGCCCAAGTCTCGTTTGTGACCATCATCCTCGCAGTCATAGTTGCCACCATACCTGTATTTAAAAACCCGTGGAGCTATACTGAGTGCAGATATCGAATGCTGCTGTTACCCAGCAGAAACACAGACTTGTTGAAGAGTACAAAGTCAAAATAGTTGTGCTGAAATGGCAAAACTATTGTGTCTCTGGATGAAAGATCTATGAAACAAGAGCAATTAGACCCAAACCAGGAGAAACACATGCCTTTGCTCTTCATAAGGAGTGGTCCACCCAGATGACAGCAGTGGTTGGGGAAGCTTAGTGTGACAATATGCCTTTTTCTGGGTTTGTGGGTTGCCAGGGCATTGTCTGCTCCTCCCCATGTGGTGTGAGCGATGGCCAGCATGGGGATCTCGTGTCTTGGATCTCGGGTGTTTTACATCAGTCTCCAAAACAGTGCTCGCAGCTTCTTGAGAAATAGTCTCACTTCAGGCATCATCATGCTTCCCTGTGGCTGTAAATGCCTCCCCGGCAGTGTCTGCGGCACCAGCTTTTTGGGAAACTCTGCTCTCATGGGAGTGAGTGGGACTCCTGTCCCCAGAGCGTGCTCTAACCACAGAATAAGCCTCAACCTCTAAGTCATGGGGTTTAGCAAAAAGTTAAGCTCTACTGATGACAGAACTGGAAGCAGTTGCCCAAGGAGGAACTAAGCTGAGCGCAGTCTACGTCCAGCTTTCCTTCAGTCCGTACTGCAGAGCTCCTGGCTCAGGGTGCCAGCCCATGCGGGAGGAGGATGAAGCTCAAATGGTGACTGCTAAACGCCGCATACACCAGTGCTGAGTGGTGGGTGAGCTGGTTGAAAACTAGCCTGTTGGCGTGTTGCAAATCACTGATAGGTTCCAGGAAATGAGAGGCTGTTCTCAGTGATGCCATCAACAGCAAAAAGAGAGCAGGTTTGTCTTGTAAATTATTCATTTGAAACTACCTTGCTCATTTCTAATTTATGTCAAATTGCAGCTTTTAAAAACCTGTCGGGGTAGCCCAGCCCTGCATATAGCCAGATAAATAAAACTACATGATATGAGGCTGAAAACATGTTGCCCTGCAATGTACCAGCGTTCCCAGTATGAAGGAGGATTGTGGGGGAAGAGTGTTTGCAGCCCCAAGCACAGTGGAAGCTGGGCTCCTCTGCCCAGGCTGGTACACCCTCCCTGGGTGCAGCTCCCTTGGCCCCAGGCTGCTTGCAGCTGAGGTGTGATCCCTGGATGATCTCCTCGGGCTCCGAGGCATGGTTTTGCATGTACGTACTGTAATTTCGGCTGTCTCCTTCATAATGCTCATACTGGTCTGGTTTCCATGGATCCCCGCATGACACAAGTGCCCTGAGCATCCCTGAAGCCCTCATGGTGGGTCAACATGTGGCTCAGGCTCTCCTCCTGATGAGGGTTTCAGGTTTGGCTGATGCAATGAGATGGGAAGAGGGGAGGACACATGCAGCCTGGATCTGAACCTCCCCTCCTCTTGGTTGCTTTTTTCTCAGCACTCCCAGGGTGTGCGTTGGGGCATCCCTGCAGGGTTTTTCCTTTCCTGCAGTCACAGGAACATCAACCTCTCGCCCGTCCAATATGTTAGTCTTGGGCCAGAGGGCTGCAGGGGCTCACATCTCCTTTCAGCGGTACAGTGCAGTGCAGAAATAAGCAGATACCCTAAAATCTTCAACTTTTTTATCCAGAAAATTTAGAGCAATATTCTTCTTCATGAAGGACAACAGCCAAACCCATGTTATTCCCGTTTTGCTGCTGGGTACAGGCAGAAGTTACTGCCCTGAGGTAAAATCCATCATCCAGCGACTGTTCTTGGCTGCAGGATGATTGTAGAAAGTCTGGCTGCCAGTTTTTTTTTGTTTCTGAGCTTGTGTGCAAATCTGTCTTCAATTGTGGGCAGATGAGAGGAAGGGAAAACACAAAGGATCCGTGGGGATTGCAGTGTTGCTGCGAGCCTGAGCCCCTGACCCGCCAGCAGCAGATTTTGACCTCATCGTGCCATCTGGTTTTGCTCTCCTTTGTCAGAGAAGCAGGAAAGCATTTTCAGGAGGGTGGCGATAGCAGGAGCGGCACTGATGGGCTTTTCCGCTGGACGGGGAGGATGAATGCAGTGTGCACGGGAAATGATGCGGAGGTGCAGGCTGAGAGGGAAGAAAGGAGCCTGCCAGCTCCATGGGTTACTTGGACACGGTCTCTCGTCATCTTTGGTTTGAACTTCTGGGCTTTGCTCGCAGTAGCATGTTGATTTTTTTTTTTTTTTTGCAAGAGTCAAATAGCCGTCGCCAAAGGCAGTGCCAGGATTTTTGCATCTCTCCATCGCAGAGTTTGCAGTTATCGGCCAAAGCCAGCGCTGCAGAGGAGGTGACGTGGTGAGGCAATATCCGGTTCCTGATGTAAATGCAATGAAAACTTAATGCTCTGGCAACGGCTAATTCCCTTTCCTCTTTGAAGTCTGCGTGAGAGCATTGTTCTGGAGTTATGCGCTAGCCCAGAGCAAACATCAGATTTATTACTGTTGTATCTGTTCAAGAAGATAAAGGGATGACAAGCCTGGCCCTGCACTCAGTGCTGCTATTGAGAGGTGTGAGGGAGAGGAGAGGAAGGAGCACGGAGACACCAGCCCTGGTTGGTAGGGTGTGTGCTGGGCAGCACGTGGCCTTTTCTCCATCGGAAAATTGGCTGGGTTTGAATGAGCTCCCTTTAAATACCTTGACAGGAAAGCAGAGATGTCCAGAAGCATGAGATGAAACATCAGTGATGAGGGAAGGCCTGTCTAGGAAACTTCAAGGGGCGTATTTGAGTGCCACAGTTGCAGCTTCGTTTTCTCGGGGTGCGTGCTGCATCCATGTGATGCTGCTGGACGTGACTGCATAGCCACCGACATTGGTGACCTTGTCTTGCCACCTCCTCACCTGTCACTGTGGCTGTGGAGCTGTGCCGTGATCAGTGCTGGCTGCTGAAGTGGTCCAGGTTAAAAGTCACTTCATTTTGAGGAGGTCCAAGCTGAAAGACCTTCTACCTGTTCTGCTCCTCCAGCCAGCATCTTCTGACACCTCCCTTCCACACGGGGATTCGAGGTTGTACCTGATGTGTGCTTTTTGGGTGGTGCTGAGCCAGCTTTTCAGGACGAGCCATGACACGTCGTGGGGTGAGGTCCTGTAAAAGCAGTCAGTCTGGGGTGCCAGCATGTGGAGGGGTGAAGAGGAAGGCAGGAGGATAATGTGCTGGGAAGCTGTGGTGCTGGAAAGGGATGGTCCTGAGTGATGGTTCTGTCGCATCATCTGGCATCCCTGGTTTGGAATAGACTTGTTTCCCGGCAGTAAAGTTGTCTTTCAAAGCGAGGGGCTTTGGTGCTGTCACGCTGCCAGTTCAGAAAAGGACATTTATTCCTTGTGCCCAGCAGTTTCGGCTGTTGCTGCTGTAAACGAGGGTGTGGAAGTTACTTTGCTCAGTGCAGGGCTCAGCAGCTTATCTTGAAAAGAGAAGCAGCTCTTTGGATCGTGGACAAAGTTAACGAGAGAAAAAGAATTCAGTATCAGTACTTTGTACACCAGAAAGCTACAGTCTGCAGCTTCCTGAAGTGCACTTCCAGACTGCGTTTGGAGGTCCCCAGCCCACAGGGACGTGCTTTGTGGCCCCAGGCTTTTTCTGCAGCAGGACAAAAGGCAGCATGGGTCTGATCGGTGGCTGTGCCTGTGAAGGTGGAAGGGCTGCGAGCTCCTGGCCGGCCTGCAGCCTGAGCTGTGGGTATGGAAGGATTAGCCTGTTTTCTACCTAGAGAAGCTGTTTTTTCTGTCCTTATTCATGCAGATGGTGGAATTTTGTTCAGGAGCTCCGTCCGCCATTGTGCTTGGTGCAGTTTCAGCAGTGCCCGTCTTGGGGCACGTGGAAGCACGCTGTTGGCTTTGCAAACCAAATGGGCAATTAAAACCCCACGGGCATGAGCAGCATCACCTTGAGAAGGTTTATGAAAGCAAAGGGTGGCTATTTGAGACCATTAGAGGCTATGGTGGCCCAGAGGCTATGATGGCCCTTGTGTTCATGCTGGTTCCCTCACTCGGGCATCTGTGACCCTGACACTCAGTTTGGAAGGCTGCAGAGTGCTCCCTCCTGTTGGCCAAGTAAGCAGCCAAATAGGAGAGTTGCAGGATCAATTTTTCAGTGACCTGTGGGAGAAAGCTCCTTGTCCAGCTCAGGAGTCATGTGCTATTTAACAGCAGTGCTCCTCAGGTCACCCCCAGGCATGCTCTTGGGGACGAGAGGATTGGTTAGGTGGAGTCTTTGAGCAACCTGGTTTAGTGGAAGGTGTCACTGCACGTGGCAGGGGGGTTGGAACTGGATGATCTTTGAGGTCCCTTTCAAACCAAACCATTCAATAATTCTATGGTTCAGGTATGCAGCACCTGGATTGAAGGGCCAAATCCTTATCTACTGGTATGCTACTGGTAATTTATTAGCCCTCAAAAGTCCTCATCCATGCCATGGCCAGCAGCCTGCTTCGATAGCGGATGTGATGACAATGTGGCAGCAGAGCTCAGGGTACCAGGGATGTCAGGGGCACAGGAAGAATAACATGGAGCAAAACAGAAGCTGGACACAGACAATTAAAAGAAATTCATGGGAGGGATTTCCAGGGAGAAATGTTGTTGATCCCCAAAAGAGGTCAGGATTTTGCACGTACCGACACACACGTTTCACTGATACGGATGTGTGTGTGACTGACCCCAAGTGCTGCTATAACGGCTGTACTGGGGTATTTTAAGGCTATTGTTTCAATGGTTTTGTCTTGACAATGTTTAAAGACAGAGGCTAATCATGAGTAATTATGTCCCCTGAGCATGTACCCCGCCTCCACTTAATTAAAAACTAGGAACATCTAGGAAAATGTCGCTCAGGGACACTCGTCGGGGACGGGAAGCTGTCTGCTGTGGGGCTTGCTCAGCCTGGCCGAGAGCACGAGCAAAGGTTCTTCCTCATATTGGTTTGGCTCTTTTGTGCAAGAGCTGCGAGAGGCAGGGGAGAATGTGCCCCGGGGATCTCGCAGTATCTGCTTTAAAAGTGGGTTTCCAGTAAAAATTAATAACTGTGTGGGCAGCTGAACTGCTATGGATTTTAAAAGTCGTGTCACCACAAATTGGATGGTTTATGCAAGAATTTGGCAGAAGAAATAAGTGACCTCAAGTGTTCAGGGCAAAGACGTGGCCTGTGTTACCAGAGTGACCGTGCAATTACGTACCACATGCTTGTGGGAAAAACACATTGCCCCAGCTGGAGACCAGCTTTAAATGTTGCTGGAGCGGAGATCACGGACTGCATCTGCACCCCTAAAGCTTGGAAATCTGGGTTGTTTTAAAAGCAGTTTATCGTAAGACCTTAAGCAAGAACAGAACTGCGCTGCTTCTATCGCATCCAAAACTGCTCAGGTGGGAGAGGGCAGTAATGCAGAAACGGGACAGAGCACTCTACACTTTTAATCAAAACGTTATTAAGCATTAATACTATTTTTGAGCATCCTTTCTCCTTATTACAAACTCGGTATAAATGGTGACTGTTGCACTTACTACCTTATTTAGCGAAGTCCTGACAGGCCAACGGTGCCATGGGAGGGAATTGCCTCTGAAATAAGTCGGTGGCAAAGCTGTGCCATGCTGGGTGGGAGAGAGCTGAAGGTGTTCATCTCTTGCTTTCCAGGTGATCCGCTCCGCTGCTGACTGGTCAGCCGGCATTAAATACCACGAGGAGTCCATCCACAACGCCTACGTCAGCGTGATAGAAAACAGCAAACACTACATTTATATCGAAGTGAGTGGCAACGGGAAAGCAGGACAGTCCTGATGCTCCGAGCGTGGCTCGTGGCCATCAGGAGGGTAGTTCTTCTTGAGGTTTGGTCTTAACTTTTTTTTAATGACTTTAGACACACATGGAGATTAATACAGCATCTGCTCTGAATTTTGGGGCTGTTTCCATTGATTTCAGTTGTCTTTGGACAAGGTTGATGGGTATGTACCCTGACAGCCTACCGACCGCAGGGCGGAAGAAAGCAGATCTCTCCATTATAAGCCTCTTTGCAAAATTGCCAGCAACTTTTCGTGGCCTGTGCAATAGTCTTCCTGTCTCCTCCACGGCTTCACAGTGTCCCCCGTGCATGTCTGAACCTCCCCCTCACAGGGCTGGTCTCACATCCGTACAGCTGGAGCTGCAGGAATCTCCTGTGTCAGAGTGACTCTCTGCTGCCTGAATGGAGACGCTTATTCTCCTTTTGGTTTTTTAGCCTCCTGTTAGGATGTTCTTTATGCGAACTTTCTAAGGAGTGTGATTAATAAGGACTAATTAATTCCCTAGGCAAGCACAGACCCATCATTTAATAATAAAAAAGTATCAGCTCAAACAGCCCAGCTATCTTTAGCTGCTCTTGGTCTGAAAGAAAGCATGCAAATATTTTTTTGTTTGTTGCTGGCAGTGTCTGACAGCACCTTCTCTTGCTTTTCCTGCAGAACCAGTTTTTTATTAGCTGCGCTGATGACAAAGTTGTCTGGAACAAGATCGGTGATGCAATTGCTCAGAGGATTCTTAAAGCTCACAGGTAACCTGTTCTTAACAAAGCAACAGAAGACTTCTAGGTGCATTTTTATGGTGCGGTGTAAAATAATACCATAATGAACACAGCTGTACGATGGCTTTTCCAATGCAGGACCGATGCAGTCGAACATCTGCCTGTGTTCGCAGCAGTGAGACTCTTTAGTGGCTTCTTTGCAGCTGGAAAGTAATTTTCTGGACTTACCCTGATGCAAATGTGTTTTTAACCATGGAACTCGTTTAAGATCAAGTTATTTTCCAGCTCAGTGACACCTTTGCTCCATATCCAGCCAGTCTTGAACTGCGTGGTAAGGCAAGATAATGGGTGGGCACTAGGGATAATGGATTTGTGGTTTATTTAAATTATCTATAGAGAGGATTGGCTTCAAATAGGGACAGCAAACCCATTTGGAGGATTTGGCTGCAGGGTTCAGCTATTGTTTGAACAACTTTTTCTAGTAAGTGCTGAAGTAACGTTAATACCACAGGTAGTGGCTTGTCTTTGCTTTGATCCGGGACAGCCTTGCTCCAGGTCACTGCTCTGGAGTCTCTTTAAGATACATATCTGTCATAGTCGAAAAATGAATCCTGCTCTTGCTGGGCTGATATACAGAAAACTTTCTGAACTTCTTCCTTTGACCTCTCGTGTCCTTTTTTGCCATGCATGGAGAAGTTCCTTGCAACGACTGTTTCTTCCATGTTGTACTTGTCCAGAGCTATGCAGGGGCTGCTTTCCCAGGGGTCATTGAAATTTCTCTCTCTCTTTGGCACTTCATTTTGGAAATTCCTGCTTGGGTAAAGACAACCAAGCCAACACAGACAGACAGATGCTGGGCTATGGGCAGTATCTGCCAGGCCACAGGAGCTGCCATGAGACAGGCTTTGTTCAGAGGCACCGTGGAAAGAGGAGCACTGTTGCAGTGGGCAGAGCATGGATGTCATCTGCTGGGCCGTTAACTGCAGAGCAGAGTGACAGGGTGGGGTTGCTGGTAATCTGTGAGCTGCAACTGCATAGCCCAAACAACTGAAATTAGCTAAGGATGAAGAGATGGGCTGGATTTTCTCGCCCACGGTAAATGAGGAGTGGTGCCAGTGCTGCTGGAAATGGCATTACTGGTGTTCAGTTTGCAGCCTCAAGGCTTGCAGGCAGCTGGACACGGCACCTCTGTGCCGCTTGGCGTCCCCTTGGGCCGTTTGGGCCCTTTTAGCAGTGCTGCTGAGATAGCAGAAAATTCGGAACATGAGACACAGATTCTGCACGCTCCAGAGTTCTTGGCATTGCCTAAGATTAAAAGTAAATTCAGACCTAAATGGTTTATATTAAGTACTCATGTTCCAAACTGCCCCAGGACAACAGCGTAGGTGACACACAGATGTTTAATTATAAATTAAGGTCTTGTACACTTCTCACTCTTCTAGACTAAATATTTTCTAGTAACATAATTAATAATGTTCTTTGCTTGGTTTCCTTTTTTTATTTTCATGGGTGGCTCTCTAACTAGTTTAATAAATACTGGGCTTAGACAAACAAGCTGCTTTTGGGGAATGCTTTTCTTGGTAGATCTTTTTCATGATATAAACAGGCTTGGTTTCCAGGTCTCTCATGGTGTGTGGGTAAAACCTCATTAACTGTTTCGGAGGTCTGCTGCCAAACTAAAGCTAATTCCCCTCCCAGCTCAGACAAGACCCCAGTGCTCCACAATTCCCCTGCCCTTACATTCACAAACACGACTTGCCTGAGGAAGGAATAGTTTTAATAAAAACTGCAGAGTGACTCAACTTCAGACTGCTCCTGAAATGGTTTTGTCCTGATTAAACTGTGTTTGCCATCTAGTGGCAGCACCCCAAAGGAGCATCCTCCTCTTCCTCCTCCGGGGCACAGGGCTGGGGATGGCCCACACCCAGGGGTACCTGGAAAGCACTGGCGGAGCAAATGCATCTGACTTATGTCAGTGAAGAAAACCCGCAGGTGGGCTTTAAGAAAAGTGCCATAATTGTAGGTTTTATTCTGAATCGGGTCTCAGCTGGGCGTAGTTTAGTCTGGGTGAACTCTGGAACTGAGTTGTGGGTTGTGAAGTGTGAGTGAAATACTTGCCTGCCTGGAATCGTCAATGTTTTGCTTGTGCTCTGAGCTTTTTCCACCTTTTGTGATCCTTCTGACTTCTAAAAGTCAGAAATGTAGTGGGAAGGTCAGGTTAGATTTGGTTTTCTGCCTGCGATAGCTCTGTAATCTTTGCTGTGCTCTGCCAGGCAGTGGTACGCACCAGTCTGCACCAGTATTGGTCTGACAGAGCTGTTGGGATGCTCAAACAAACTTTTACAGTGGCAAACACAGTCTGCAAAATAATGAACCTGTCCTTGAACTTCAGTGAAAACGTGTTTCTTTTCCTTTAGCTTCTTTTGTCGTCTGCTGAGGGGAAATTATTCCTTCTCCTCCTGAAGGTCCGAGTGCTGGCTGAAGTACTGGTGACAGGTGATAAAAACCTGACACTGGAAATACACCTCACGCTTTGCTCCCTTAAATTTGTGCAGTAGCCGTGGATAGAAACCGAGCTGGTCAGCCCAGGGAAAGTGAAATCGAGGGGACTTCACCTTCTACAAAGCTGCAACGTTTTTGGGGGCTAATATTCCCCCGAACTATCGTTTCAGGGAAAACAAGCGTTTCCGAGTGTACGTGGTGATCCCGCTGCTGCCTGGGTTTGAAGGAGACATTTCGACGGGTGGTGGGAACGCGCTGCAGGCCATAATGCACTTCAACTACAGGTACCGCAGGCAGCCCCACCGTGGGCAGGGCTGCCGGAGACCTTCCCGGCCACCTCCGCCTGCTGCGGGTGGTCCCCAGGGCTCCAGCTGCCATCGGCGTGGCGTGGTGTGGCCAGGGAGGAAGCGTGCAGCTCTGCGGGTTCGTTAGCTGGGCTTTGGCTCCAAATTTGCTCTTTGGCTGGTGCTTTGCCTGTTGGCCACGTGAAGGCAACGGCATCTTCCCCAATGTGATCCCTCTGCTCCGCGATGGATGTTTTTGGAGGCACCTTCAGCACAGCAGGTCTCACGGGAAGGGCTGAGGTGCTTTCCCTGCACTGGGAACGGGCTGTAGACGAAGGCAAAATGGCCCAAGGCAAGATGGTTTTGCTGGAAAGCTGCTGTGTTATGGTATGGCTAGGGCACAGTCAGTCTGCGGAGACCACCGCTACCTCTGGAGCGAAATCTCCTTTGTCTGCTGGTCTGTAGGGCTCCTACTGCACCTCCAGAAGGATGAGCTGGGCAGGAGACACAAGCAGAAGGAAACATCTTGTCTCCCTAACCAGGCCCTTCTGCCTGAGCTTCCTTCTGCAAAGGCAACCATAGGTTGTGACAAATGGCCCATGGGTTGGTTTTTTCCAATGAGATGCTGGCTGTGGCTTTTCCAGCCCAGCCATAATCACGTGAACTCCCTGACTGGGTGTTCTGCACGTGTTGACTATTTCGTGGTGTGATTTCACGCCCAGACCCATGTCACAGATGGTAGCAGCCCTGTTTGTAACATGTTTATTGTCATTGTGGTGTGCTCTAGAAGCCACAAGCACTCCCCAGCTCCTATGTGGATTGGTCCGAGCTCCTTTAGGAAATGAGCAGTCCTTGCTACGTCAACAGTCATTTGGGGAAAAATGTGTGCTCTGGAAGCACCGTTTCTTCTGCTTGCACGGGGTATTTAAAAGGCATCTGTTGCAATTTACTTCACCTGGTTCTGCTTCAGCATATGCTGTTGCCTCAAGTGGTGGTGGTGCTAACGGCTGCCTACCTTTTTTCCAGGACCATGTGCCGAGGAGAGAACTCCATCCTGGGCCAGCTGAAGACAGAGGGTAAGAGCTTTATTCCTCTCCTCTGTGTTGCTTAGTCTTGGGATGCTGCTGTTCGATGGATATGTCTATAACACATAAATCGGATTCTCCAGCTTCTTATGAACGTGGGCTTGCTGTGGCTGAGGGGTTCGGGCATGGACTTGAGGTATCTCACAGCAGCATGTGCTACAGGCTCACGGGGCTGGCGAGCAACCTGCCCATTGAGAGGTCTGTTGGGTCACACGAGCCGTGGCTGGTTGTCAGATTTTGTCCTTGGATGCAGCATGGATCCGGAGGAGGGGAGGACCCCAGGGAGGAGCACAGCGCAGTTGCAGCTGCTCAGAATCATGTTATTTGGAAAACCTCCTGAGTGGGGTCATGCTTCTGGGAGCGACGAGCCCTCAGCCTCCCCCATGAATCCCACCCTGGGTTTGTTTCTGGCTGTTGTCGAATGGGGGGAGGAAGAGCCTGTGTAAGCAAGACACTGTTTGAGTTGCTTTCCTCACCGTGAGGATGTCTGCTTGAATTTGCTCGGCTGGGAATGGGAGCACCGTGAAAACCCTCATACCACAAATACTAGGGGCGTACGTCACGCCTCGTTCGTTCTAGATCTTTGTGTAAATCTGAACTGCAGACAGGTGCATTAGGACGTATTTTCCATACTGTCCATGGACAAAACACCTGCTTCCAGCCTCCTTTCTGCAGAAGAGCAGTCACATAGTCTGGCTGTTTTAAGATGTTCAGTTATGAGCACTTGTGGGCTGCACGAGGAGATTGGGGTCATTTCTCACCAAAGTGGAAATGTCTGAGCAGGCAGCGGGTCAGAGCAGCGCAGAGAGCCCCCAGGCAGCTTTAAAGCCTGTTTCTAAAGACACTTGTTTCCATTATCTGCTTATTATTTTTTAAAAAGTCAAAAGCAAAGCATTATTCATACGGCTCTTTATACAAAGAGGGCCTTTTATCTATCTTTTCTCTTCCACCTCCCTCATCCCGCCAGTTTTGTTCTCTTTTAATTTTCAGTTGGAGATAAGTGGATAAACTACATATCCTTCTGTGGACTTCGAACATATGCAGAGCTGGAAGGAAAACTAGTCACGGAGCTCATCTATGTTCACAGCAAACTGCTTATCGCTGATGACAACACCGTTATAATCGGTGAGCAGGGGGCTTGCGGGAGGGGTTTGGACCCCTCGATCACGTCTGGATTGGTCCCTTCACTTCTCTGTTTTCTTTATTGTGAAATATTTTGCTGGTTAAAAACAAACAAACAAAAAAACCCAAAAAACCCAAACTCATAAATTTATATCAGGAGGGTAGGAAGGAGGGAGGAAAGGATTTGGAGGGCTATCACTTAATTTGTTGTTCCAAAATGGCTCTAAATCTCTGCGTAACAGTGAGGAGAATCCCAGTGCAGGGAATATTGTCCATCTGTCTTGTATCAAACTCTGCTGTAGCGGGAACACTTGTGAGACTTGTCATCTGTTCCTTAAAGAACAGAATGTGCCGTAAAATTTGGAAGCTTTGGACAACATGTGTCATTTATCAGCTCCATTTCCTAAGAATGGGGAAATTTGTTATAACAAGTAATAGATATTTCAGCCGTCTCTCTTACCATATTTATTATGAGATCACGAAGCAAAGACAAGGGACTTCAGGCTCAGAGATCTACGTTGCAGCAGAAAAGCAGCATTCTAGCCTGTTTCTTTAAAGAAACCCTTTTCGATCTGTTACATCAGCACCGAAAACTTTGCCAAAGAATAACTTCATACCAGGTTTTGCAAGACCCAAAATCCTCCCCTCCCTCAAAGCAGCGGTTCAGTCTGTAGTCTCGGGTGACCTCTGGTTAGGTTTGCTCCTCTGTCCCCCTCTCAGGGGTCAGGTCCTGTCTCCAGTACGCAGAGCAGCCCAGAGGTGGTTTTAGTATTACAGCAGGAGCAGCGTTGTTGCCACTGTGGTGGTCTGGGGGGCTGAGGCAGCTCTTAATTTCTATTTTCTCCACCTCTAAGCCTGGGGATGGATTATTATCCAGCATGTGCATCCGTGCTGGCTGGTGAGGCAGTGGGGAGGCAGTGTGTCACCCCTTTTCCACCCAAGAAAGAGACAGCACATGGAAATTAAATGCTAATGGGGCCACTGTGCAGGACAGGGAGGTGAAATGACAGCTAGGGGCTTGGCTCATTTTACCTCTGGATGTATCAGCTCCCATTGAGTTAATTCACAGCTTGGATGAGTGTGCTCTTCTCGGGGTAAAAATCTGGCTGGATGGCCGGGCCCAGTGAGTGGTGGTGAATGGAGTTCAATCCAGCTGGCAGCCGGTCACCAGTGGTGTTCCCCAGGGCTCAGCGATGGGGCCCGTTCTCTTCAACATCTCCTTTGAAAGCTGTGACATCCTTCACCAAAAGCATCTGGGAAGTTACAGAGAGAGTAAACTTCTGAAAATGTTGGCCTGGGCTTGGCTATGATTTAACCTTCTTCCAAGCTTGGAGCTTTTGAAGCCTGCAAAAATTAGGGTGTGGGGTTTTCTTTCCCTTCCCCAAATCGTGGCTCTCAGGGTCTGTGTTTCCATGGGGGAGCCCTCTGGTCCGGGTTCTACCTAGCAAAGCCACAGATGGTCCCTCATGGAGATGAGGGATGTGGAGGGCCTGGGGGGCGGTGGAGGTGGTGATGGAGGGTGTGCAGGAGCATCTCATGCAGTGGAGATGCATTGCTGGTGTTTCCTTTTCCCTTTCACCAGGCTCTGCCAACATCAACGACCGCAGCATGCTGGGGAAGCGGGACAGTGAGATGGCCATCATCGTGCAGGACACCGAGACCGTGCCCTCCGTGATGGACGGGGAACACTACAGCGCTGGGAAGTTTGCCCAGTCCCTCCGGCTGCGGTGCTTCAGGTGGGATGCGCAGGGCTGACCAAGTATGGGCAGCAAGCGGGGATGCAGGCAGGGCTTGGTCAGGCTTACACCCGCCCGCAGCCTTTCAAACCAACGGGGCTGCTGCTGCCTGCTCAGGTTTAGTGTTGCCTGGCCTGGATTTAGCTCAGAGCTCTGCTGCTGTTTCGCTGGTATTAGCTTTTCTCACGCTGCTCCTGTCCTCAGGTCGGCAGCTTGACTTACAAATTGTTTTGCTCCAGGATTTCACTAGGAGAGCTCATAAACAAGACAGTGATATTGTGCCTCCAGATCCTGTTTTCACACTCCCTCAATTTTGATGTCAGTGTCTCTTTCTAAGGGAAGTTTCTTCACTCGGAGCAGCCATCTGGCCCACAACACAGACGTTTTTTCATTAAGACCTTCTTCTTTTTCCCATTTTTTTTTCCCCCTCACCCTGTTTCCCATCTGGACAGTTATTGCATAGAAAAAAAAAGAGGAGGAGAAAATCAAGTAGTGTAATGGCTGACAGACTGTTGCAGGGGATGGGAGCAGGAGGGCACTGGGAGCCCACAGGGTTTGGCAAGTCCCAGTGAAACTTCTCCTGGCATTTCTGAAGAGGGGGAGCACCCAGTGCTCCAGCCTCCTTGAGCATCACTCCCTTTGTCTTCACAGGGTTGTCCTTGGTGGCTCCGATCTCAGCCCGGAACACCAGGATCCTGTCTGTGACAAATTCTTCAAGGAGGTGTGGATTTCTACGGCAGCTCGCAATGCCACCATCTTTGATAAGGTGAGGAACGTGTCGCCTTCCCCCTCCCTCCTTCCACACAGCAGTGGTAGATGCCAATGGGAGAAGCTGCATGGGGAGGGCGAGGGCAACAGGTCCCTGCTCCTGGGTCTGGACCTTCAGAGGTGCTTTGAAGGGATGAATAGCGTCAGATGCAAGAGCTGAGAAAAAGAAACTGGAGTTTGTGCATCCTCAAAGTGTGACATCAGCCAAGAAGGCAGCAGTTCTGATTTCTCCCGTTATTTGTATCAGCTGTAGCTCCAGGGAATGGCCATGGTGTACTTACTACTTCTAGCTGGCCACAGTGTAGCTGGAGAAGTAGTAAATTTTACTTCTGGTTTTTAAAGAGCTTGTGCAGTGATCACAAAAAGCCCTGGAGCTTCCCCTCTGCCTGCTCCAGCCGTACCACAGATACACACGTGCCTCTTCCCTCCCTGTTCTCTAGGCTGTTAATGCAGTCACTCCCATCCCAGGGAATTTGTCGTGGATGTTTTGGTCGCTCTCGGGAGCTCTGTGTTGCATCATTTCCCCCGCACTGATATGCCACTTCTTTTTGTTTTGATCAGGTTTTTCGATGCCTTCCCAGTGATGAGGTGAATAATTTAACCCAACTGCGTGATTTCATCAACAAGCCCAAATTAGCGAATGATGATCCTGCGAAAGCAGCAGAAGAATTAAAAAAGATTCGTGGGTTTTTAGTACAATTCCCCTTTCGTTTTCTGGAGGAAGAGTACTTGCTTCCCTCCGTCGGCACGAAGGAGTCCATGGTACCCATGGAGGTTTGGACTTAAGAAGATGCAGACGGCTTTATGTTGTAAACTCTGGTTCTCTAAAGACAAGTTGGTGAACGATATGGGATTTTGGAAAGCTTTTTATTGCTAAGGGACACAAAAAAGATCTCCACGAAGCTCATGTGCCTTCCTTAAGGGTTTGGGTGGAGGAACTTGAAGCAAATTGACACTAGCAAAGGAGAGGAGCAAAAAGACTTGGAAATTACGGCAAATGAGAAGCTTAACTTCTGGAGGAGTCACTTAAGACATCTTCTGAGCCCCTAAAGGATGCAGGCCACTTCCTAGGACAGGAAACAAATGCCGGTTGATGTTACCACTGCCAGCCGTATATTGTGGTTGCACGCGTGCTGTGATCCTGCTGGGGCTGCGCAGGAGCTGTGGGCTGCGTGTGCTTCTAAGGCTTTCGGGTATCCCCACCTTGGCTTGCTGGAGTTTCCCCATCTCAGCCCTTTGTGCGCCGTCGGGGCACATCACGCATATCCGGTGCTGTCGGGAAGTGCGGCTTGCTGCTGCTTTGGGCTGTCCTACAGCTTGCCAAGTGTAGGTGTTTCACTTCTTGAATGGAAACGGACTAACAATCCCGTACCAGAATCAGCATTTCGGTCTCTTCTCCCCTCTGGGGGAAGATCACCCTGTTTCTACCACAGCTTGAGCAATCAGCGGTCCTCACGCAGCACGACTGCTGAGGTCTTGGCAAAGGGCAGCCTCGATGGAGCCAGAGGTGCTGGAAATCACCGAGTTCGCTGGCCTTTGCAGACAGCAACAGATCAGTTTGTTCATGCTGTGTGTGAAGGTGTTCTTCAGGAGAGGATCAAGGTTGAATCTCAAGCCTTACTTCTTTGGAGCTGAAGCAAGGCACTATGTGTAATGGGACAAACTCAAAAGGCAGCATGGACCGAACTAAGCTCCATGCTCTGGGTCCTCCATTTGTGCATTTCTATGGGCAGACATTTCTACCCATCCCTTTCCTCCCTATTTAAAGGAAACAAGAGGCTGTTAGGCTGATGCCATGCTCAAACTGAGCTGATGTGTCGCTTTGTAGATGGGGTCGAATGCAAGGGGGAAGGGGAGCAGTTAGCAAAGCCTTGCCTCTGGTCTCCTTTGTTATCAGACCAGCCACCATCTTGAGCTCAGTCATGCAGGACGTGTCTTCCCAAGCACAGCTAACACTCAGCATGCCCAGTCCTGTGTTCCATTTCTGTAAGACAGTTTCCAAAGCTATTTTGCATCTCACTGTGCAGTGAAGCAGCAATTCTGTTCAGCATCCCTGGGCAAAACACTATCACCCTTGGGTCAGGACCTTGGCTGGGGGCTGTCATCCTGGCTCTACATTCCGTCTTGAAATGAGCCATGTCTCCCAATTTCCTGTCCAGCTCCAGCTGCAGTCGCAGGAGAGATGTTCCCCCGTGATCAGCAGTGCCGTGTCGAACACTAAGAGACCAGACCATTGGAAATGCCTAACGAGTCAGATCTGGAGAAGTGGGAGGCGGAGCTCCTCTGCCACCACTGTGTCCGGGGGGATCCCTTTGCTAGCTGGGTTTAACCCTGTGCCCAGATCTCCTTAGTCAAAAGACCAGGTGAACTGGCATTTAATTTAGTTCCCAAGCAAGTTTATTTTTTCCTTTTCTAGCTCTTCCAACAGTCTCACCTGTTTTTAACTGGAAAAGAATCACACTGGTCACTAAGCTATCCCAGAACGTAGCTGGCACCACGTTTTAGCTGATGGCCTTCTGTGTCTTCTGTAAATAGGCACCAGGTCATTCTGTACCTGCTGCATCACCCGAGTAAGTCACAATCCCAGACATTCTTCCAGGGCAGCCGCTTCCTACAGCTTCAACTGGTTCTCGCTCAAGTTTTGTCGATGCAGTTGCCTGTCGATGGCTGGTGCATCGGTGGTCTGGTCAGCCTGTTGCAAGTGCTCATGCAGCATTTTATGTGCTGATCTTTTGTCCAGGAGGTTGATGCTTTTAGCTGACAGGCTGTAAGCAGATCAGTATGTTCCCTTGATTTTTCTTTTTCCCTTAATAATTGACCTGGGGTCACCCCCTGCAGAGCCAGAGCAGTGCGTGCCCCAGCCATTTGCAATCAAGATCAAAGGTGTCTTTTTATTTCACGTCAGCACTAGTTCAGAGCTTTTCTCTCCCGATATGTTTTTTAGCTGTTTTAGTTTGAACAAAGCTGCTCACTTTAAACAATTGCAGCCTGTCAGAGACTCGCTGTAAGTCACACAGATCTGTATTTGTAGTTGAAAAGGAAGCATTCAACCCTGCCACCCATACATGTGAACTCCTGTCATCTTCAAAGTGCTCTTATTGTCCCCGTCCTCATCAGCAAAGATTCTTGTAATCATTAAATTATCCTTATATTGTCTTTTAAGGTGGGAGGTAGCTAATTACTGGGACTTCATGACTCCAGTGGTGTTAAGTCCCCCTCTGCCAGGCTGCTTTGGGGAAAAACCACCCAGGTTCTGCACCACTCAGCCCAGCTTGTCATGGCTGCTGGTCCCAATCGACCCAGCAGAGCCACAGCGATATCTAATCGACTGATGCTGTATGAAGAGGTGCTAATGAAGAAGGTCTTTCATTATTAAAGCAGCAGACGGGCCTCACACTGGCGCTCTGTGGGAACAGAGGGGCTGTGCTGAACATCCCTTCCCTGTGCTGGTGCTAAATTCCTGCTACCAGGAATTTAGTAATGACTCAACACAAACAAGGTGTGCAAGGCAGCCTCAGCGCGGTGTAGAGAGCCCTGTATTCCCAGGGGCCACCAAACCCCTCCGAGTGCAGCAAACAGATGATGGGGCTGGAGCCACCTGCAGTGAAGGCACAACTCTTGTCGGTGTCCGTGGGCTGTGCTGCTTGGAGCTGGCTCCTCAGGTCCTGGCAACAGGAGGTTTATTTCTTATATTAAGAAGCCTGTGAGGTTGAACACCTTGAAAGAGTTAATTTCTGCACCTGAACAATCACAGTTTCTCAGTCCACACTACCAGTGTGCGTTTATTTTTAATACCTTCGAACTGGAGAGGATTGCTGGCAGATAGAGTACTGTAACAAGTGATGTAGATTCAAGCACTAGCGAAGCTGGAAACACAAACTGTTTCTCGTGGCATTTATTTGTTAGAACTGTAGGAAATGAGAACTTTGCCCAGGCTCAGACTTTATTTTGCAGTTCAATGTGACTAGAGCACTTTTTTCTTTAATTTATTCCTTAACACGTGCCACTTTGAGAACTCGCCTTCTTTACCATATCTTAATAGTCTGATATTTTAAAATACGTGGTTTGTTGTATAGATTTTAGAGTGGATAAATGTTTCACTGTAAAGTTAATGCATGGTTTTAAAAAAATGAGAGATAAAATGTCAACCCATGTAAGACATTGACTAACAATTTATGGGAGAACTACTCCAGTGCTCCATGGCAGATGCAAAGTGCTCAGCTCAGTTTCTGGTCTCTCGGTCTCAGTTTGTCACCTGACTTGATGTGACCTTTGCTGGATTAAACCCCAAACCCTCTGTTTTCATTTCTTTTGATCAGATTTCACAATCCTGCTGCTGTGCATGGGGAAGACCTCTGTGCAGGTTTTGCCTAGCTGGGATCCTGACATCAATAATTTACACTATCTTTATCCCTTCCAAGGAAGCATCCGTGTACAATCAAGCTCAGATGTGGTTTGCTGGTGTTATTTCATCTTTTGTGCACGTGCAGTTAGGTCAGTCGGGGGGTTGTAATTCGTGCAGAAAGGCTGCGTTTGGGGTGGACATTCAAATGAACGGTCCTTCAGGTTTATGCTATTTCTTCCTCCTGCCGAATGTAAAAACCCAAATCCACACTGGTCTGAACTGACAGACCTCCATCAGCTGCAGAGCTGCTGTGCTGGCTTTCTGGCAGGAAGGGCTTGGTCTGCGGATGCAGTGGTGGCCAAGGTGATGAAAGTGAGTGGTCTGCAGACCAGGTACAGGGGCAGAGGTTGGCGTCTCCCGGGTGACCCACAAGATGTGAATACGCTCTCATGTTTAGTGGCAGTCCTTCTGCAGATTGTTTCAACAGGCCATCCCTTCTGCACAGCCGAGAGCCTGCTGGAACCAGGAGCTGCAGAATCGAGGTTTCCACCAGGAGCGTAACGCCGTGGCAGTGAATCAAATTAAGCTTGTAAAACTAAGGTGTGTCAAAGTGGAGCAGACACACAAACTGTCCATCGACCACTGAATGCAATGATCCTCTTGGGGGTTCTCTTTTTTAATTTCCCTGCCTGCTTTCTTGTTGTATATTCCAGTATTTGTGATTCTTCTATTTTTAACCTCCCAGTGTGTTTTCATAAAATCTCTTCCATGTAAATAATTCCAACCTAACTTTTTCCTGACACTCGGGAAATGAGAAAAAGGGTCGAAAGTCACAGTTCTGGGAATGTTGTTTTCCCTAAATCATGTCTCCAGCTAAACTAATCAGCAAAAGGAGAGCTCCCACTTTGGGTGTGAGCGCGGGTCTCCGTGTGTCTCTACCTGCTGACGGTGCAGTTGTGAACACTGAATATCCCTTCTGTGAAGGCTGCTGGAATTGAGTTTTGTTTCCTTGTTTCTGCTATCGATCGCTTTCCTTTCCGCTCCGTTTGTATCTGGTAAATGAATGTGTATTAATGGACTGAAAATACAACTGATGATCACGTCGAAACGTTTGGCTTTGGTATTATTTCTGCTCGTTTGGGGCACTGTGGCCGCATCCTGTTTGTGGGCTGAGTTCTGCCCTTGCCTTGCGTTGGCAGTGCTGCCCCAGCAGCTGAGACATGATGGGAAAAGGTCCAGGGTCATGATAAAAAGGGCTAGACTTGAGTCATTTGGGTTTTCCTCGGAGACAGAAATTGCTGAAGCAAAACAGCATAGAAAGAGAAAATTGGACTTCTTAAAATACATTAGTTAAAAAATCCTGGTTTAAAGGAGTTTTAATAATCCAAAGGCATTAGAAAAGGCGAATAGAAATAGAATTAACTTGCCACTGTCCCTTTTAACTTGCAGTAAAGGCAATTCAGCACAGAGAGAGGAAAAAGCAGATGCCTGTTGTCCTCCAGGGAGAGGAGATGAATAAAGCAGCAGTGGCATTTCCAAGCGCTCTTCCAAACTGAAAACATATTAACTTCTCTGTTTCTTAGGTTTCATCTCCTTCCTTAAATGCCAAAGGGCTCTCTGCATCTTCAGAACTTCCACATCCAGTCTGTGCCCTTGATGAGCACAATAAACCAAGATAAGGGAGCTCCAAGGCACAGGTGTGTGGTACAAGGCAGGCACCTGCTGCTTGACACCATCAGCTTCTGGTGCCGCTCCACAGCTCACAGCTAATTGTGTGCTTGGTGCCTCACCCTTAGGAGGTCTTTCAAGCAGAGATAACAGCAAGTAGGAGCAATGCAGAGAGCTGCCAGTCCTGGCCGGACACAGAGGTGCTGGCTGGCAGCAGTGCAGGCATATGAGGGTCACGCAGGGTTGGCTGCAGCAGGGGCTGGCAGCCGTCGCTGGTTCCATCTCACTGGTGTCCGTTGGTTTCTGTGCTGGCAGTGCAGGAGAGCCATGGTATCTCAGTGTGAAAGGAACGTGGAACTAGAAGAGTTCAGCTATCAGTTTGTAGGAATGGTCCTTTTCCACATGATGTAGGGACCCAACTTGAGGGCACTGATGCTGCTTTTGTGGTTTTCCCTCCCCTCCACGTAAGCACATGATGCTTTCATTGGGCACAACTTCATCCACATCCATCAGCCCATTAAGAGCACAAGCAAACACCAGCTTACGGGCTATAGCTGGCACAAGCTGCGCAGGGGAGGCAGGAACCAGCACCAGTGATGGCAAAACTCCCCTTCACTCTCCTACAGCCAAAGTGTTTGCTTGATGAATGACTTGCAAAGCCTCTAGTGTGATGGCTCCTGGCTGAGCCGAAACACAGCCCACACATACCCTGAACACGAAGCACTATCTCTAGTATGTTTAGTAGACTTGTTCTTTCCAGGATGGATTTCTCCAGCCACTTCTGTACTGAGTAGGCTGCTGCTGCCTCTTGCAGGTCAGCTCCTCCATCATCAAGTCCACAGGCATCCCATGCCAAAGGCTGGAGAAGTCCTCTCCTCCAGCCCAGCACCAAGCAGGTCTGCTCTTTGGGCCTTCATTAGCCATGCATTTATGCACTGAACTCTCAATGTGTCAACTTTGTAATTAGTGGCAGCCTTCTGCGTCTATATAATTACTAATACTCCTTCCTGCCTCTTTTAGAAGTAGGGAAGAAAGAGAGAAGAGGTTTTGTGAGACAGGTCTGAAGGCCCGTGAAGGAACGGGTTTCTTCTCGCTGCTAAAAATCAATCTGTTACAGTTTCTTCGCTCTCCAGATTTTCAAGTACATCTCCGAAGCGCTGATGCGGCGGAGCGAAGATTTTAAGAGCTTGAATCACAACAGCACTGTGAGTGAAATGCTCAATTTTTTTTTTATTGGAAAAATTAAAAGTGACAGCTCCAAAATTGGTTCCACGGGTTTGATTGATTACTCAGAATATTTAGCTCAAAATGATCATGGCAAGATTTTCTACCGAGGCTCGTGGCTGGGATGGAATTAATTTAGAGAAAGGGTGGGGGAGGAGTTCTTAAAAAAGAAACTATTCTGCAAAGGAAACTGTTTATCCCCAGAATCAGTGATGGGTAATCTCTTCATATTCAGCTTGATCTCGACAATTGAACATCCTGTGAGTTCCCGTTTGAGGACAAAAGAGAGGAGGCCCAGGAGATGTTACCATGGCTTCACAGGTTTTTCTTAGCTGGAGATTACTGGTGCCCAGTGGAAGTGGGGGAGCTGTCTCCATGCTGCTCAGGAGCTTTGGAGTGCTCTGTTGATGGTCCATAGAGTACATCTCTACTGGGAAACCTGCCCTGGGCTGAGGGTTGTGAGGTTAATGAGGCAGAGGAGTACTGGAGTCCTGCTAGGGTAGGTGCACTGGAAGTCACCCCTTGGGGAGGGAAGCTGAGGGATGCTGAAGGTGGTGTGGGCACAAGAGAAGTTCAGGTAAGAGCTGGACCCACCTCTTCAGCTGGAGAAACCACCAGGGCCAAGCTGTGCGGTGGTTGCATCAGGATTTTGGCACCCCTGGGTGCACCACACTGCCCAGGCATCTGCCATCCCACCACCTTGGTCTTCAGCTTGTCTTATCCTTGCCAGGTCCTTAAATGCTCCCTTACATTCCTGCAAAAGACATGGCTTAAAAGCAGCCGTGTCACACAGATGCTGTGGTGTCTCCGGACAGACAGCTGCTCTCTCGTTTTAGGTCCTACCTGGGATGGGAGAGCTGGGACCAGCTGGGAGAGAGTGGACAGGCAGGCGGGCTGTCACCCAGAGACACACCAGCCTTCCTGGCTCACTCCTGTCCACAGCCTGGGAGCTTCGTCCTGCTCCTGGGGTGCTGCCTTCAGCATTTATCTGATTCCTCCAGTTTATCTCACAAAACAGGCAGAAAAGTATTTACATTCTGGTCTCCCGGGGACCTTCCTTATTTCATTCTTTTCCGACCAAGCACATGTTAAAGGACCCCAACCAAGCCTCGTGGGCTGGAACATGCACCCTGCACGTCCAAGACAGAAACAGAAAATGTGTCCTTCAGGAGGCAGCTCGGTCTGTTTGCCCGGCATTTTTTAATCTCGACTTGAAAGATGGGTTTGAGACTTCAGATTTTGGTGGGGTTTTTTACGTTTTAGGATTTCCTGTTTCAGACACGCTTCCTTTTGAAATAGATACATGGCTTATGAAATAAAGCACTGTAATTTCAGAAACATGAACTAGACACTGTATACAGAATTAAATTTGGGTAGAGTTAATGGCTTGCTTCATATAGAAAAGCCCTATTTTGACCAGTATCCGATGCGGAACCGGGGAAACTCCAGAAACGAAGGCAGCTGCAGCTGCAAGCCACGGACCAGCACAGCAGAGCAGTCAGAGGATGTTTGTCCTTGGGTATCTCACATCACTTTACAGCAAATCCCAGGTGAACCCCATATGTCTGTTAAAACTGTGTGTCGACCAGCACAGGCTGACTGGAGACAGTATAGCGGATACTGGTAATAGAATTACATTGTCTGGATGTAACCTGTGTGTTTAATTACACGTAGGAATTTAAGCTATGCTTCCAAGGGGCCATGCTAAAGTGTGATTTCACTGACAAGTCACTTGTAGGTGACATCCAACTTAACTCCTCTTGCTCCTGCTACAGCCCTAGGAGAGCAGCCGCCCTGTTGAGGTGAGCGGAGGGATGCTGTTGGGCTGAACTGAGCTGCATCCTGCAGCCCTCTGGGGACCCGCATGATGGGAGTGAAGTGTCCGTCTCCACACCTGCTGGGATTCGACTTCCACTTTGGGTTAAACCTGCCACCAAGAGGATTCTGGCTGTGGCTGGGGACACCCCGGGGACCTGGAGCCTTGCAAAGCAGGAGCTTGGAGGACTTTTCCCTGGGTGCTGCTCCCCGACGGAGCGGGGAGCCCCTGCTCCACCTTGCCCGCTCCATCCCAGCCCTTGCCTGCAGACTGCCCATGTCCATCCCCTCCAGCACTAGGAGGGACAAGCTGGAGGCCTGACGCTGCACAGGGCACTGATACCTCCCTAAGACGAGCCGGTGCACAGCGATGGCTTAAACTACCCTGAGAAACCACTGCTGGAGAGAGCTGCTTTTCAGTGCACCCCCATCCTCGCTGGAAACAAGGGCTGGGTGGCTGCGGTCCTCTAGAGGGTGCTGCGGGCTCAACGTCCTCACCCACAGGAAAGGTGGGGGCTGGCTTCACTGGGGGGCTGCGAGCCCCGACCCGGGGTGCAGGGTCTGGCAGTGCCCGCTGGCCACTAAAGCCCCAGCGCTGCGGCAGGAGGAGGTTACAGCCACATCGCGCAACCCCGCTGGGCTCCGGAACGCCCGCGGGAGCCTCTCGCAGAGGGAGGCAAAGCTCCCGGGGTGCACCCTGCACCGAAGGCAGGCTGCTGGGGGGGGCTCGCAGGTCAGCGCCTCCTCCCTTCCCCTGGCCGTGGTCACGCTGAGCCATTTTAAAATGAAATACTACCTGGTCCTTAAGTGCTTGGGCTTAAACCCATCCCTCCCGGGAGCTGCGTTCGCTCTCTCTGTGCCTCCACGCTGCTTCCTCGCAGACCGCGGCTGTGTGACATCAATTGTGCTGGCTAGGAATGCTCACAAACCTATTTCCTGCTGCAGGAGGATCACATTATACACAATTACACACTCTAGGAATTTCTCCTGAGATCCAGCTGGGTACAGGCTGCAGTGGCAGAGGAGCTGGAGCGTGTGGGGAATAATGGATCACTCATTCAAACCTCCGCGCTGGCTTCAAGCTCTGGGGTTGTGCGAGTGCGTGGTGAGCTGCACTAGCTGCTTATTACCCTAAAAAAAAGCCTGAATCATCTAAATCATTCCAAATTTGCTTTCCGCTCTGTCTGTGTGCTTTCTGTGCCTTGCCATTTTGTTATTGTTATTTCTACTGTATCAGGAAAGTTTATGCAGAATTTATTCAAAATACCTCAGCAGGAGAAGTAGCCTGAGCCAAGATGTGTTTTTTCAAACAGAGACTTTCTCAGCAGGAGCCAAGTTCAGTTGTCCATGTCCACAAGCTTCCTGTCCTCAGAGCAGACTCAGACCAGCATCGCTTGTCCTGCGTTACTGGCGGTGATGGCAGCAGCAGCAGCACTATCACACATGAGCATTGCAGCGCTGTAGTGCATGCACCTTTCCAGGATCCTGTGATGCTAAGGGACCTAAAACCACAGCATTTCTCTGCCCTGGAAAACTGACAGCCCTATACAGGGCCAAGTGGAAACGTGGAGAAGCTGCTTGTCCTCAAGATGGGTCAGGATGACGCGTGCACAGGTTTTTTCTATAAACAATAATCCGATCATTTTCCTTGAGCCACTACTGAGTCCCTCTAGCAAAACCATGTGTTGTAGTGTCATGGGAAGGACGTGGAGATGATGTATGGACAGCAGGAAACCCCTGGTGAGGAGCACAAAGCCCATCAGGCCACGGTGACCATCCCCAAGTGCAAGGGACTGGTGCAGCCACAGAGCGGGGGCTGCAGCACAGCATGTTGCAACACCCCACAAAACTGAACTGCCACCTTCCTCTTCCTCTTCGTGGCCAAGTCACACCAGAAACAGCTCTCCTGCTCTGCCTCACTCGCTCCAGCCTGGTGAAGCAGCCCCCTGAACCGCTTCCCTGAAATCCAGCTATATTGTATTCTCTGTTTCATCACTATGTGCCAGCAAAAAAGGCTGGAGCATGTTTGTTAGCTAAAGATTTCCTATTCGGGAGCTGGCAGCAAGGTATCCTGGCTGATTCTGACGATGTGTAATCTAAACTGTCACTCACATATCCATTATGGTACTTCTGGAAAGGCTACAGCAACGCTGGAATGGAGTCAAGGTGCCCAGGGAGCCGTCCTCACACAGGATGGGATGGTGTCTGGGACCTCACAGATCGCATCACCTCCACCCTCAGGTCACCTGAACTTTTCTGCAGTTTCTTTAACCCTCTCAACAATCCTATTCTATTGCTTTCCTCGGACTATAACTTCCAGTTGTTTCTTTCTTTCTAAAGTATACTATGTGGTTCTAGCATGCGCCAAGTGCTGGAAATAGTGAGAGCTGGGGCCAAAATCAAGCGGAGTGGCCCCATCCCTCCGCAGGACAACACCCAGACACGCTGCTGGGAAGAACCATCCCTTCTGAACAGGCCTGTGCATTCTCCTTTTGATCGTTACAACTGCAGTAACACCGTGTTTGCATTAACTTCTACCGAAAGAAGCTACTATGGGATTCACAGGAACGCAGGCTTTTCGCTGGTTTTCTGATTTCACCGTCTGGATATGTTTAGCAGCATCTCGTTGATAAAATGGAAGGGGCCACTTTGACCTCGCACCCTTTCCTTTCTGATTAAACGGCTGCTGCTGTTGGTGGCTTTACTGTGCTTAATGTGAACTCGGTATTAGGCTGACGCGCTCATTATGTTCCAAAATTATTTAATGTGCCATGTCAGGACCTGAAACAAAGCACAGGCAACACCAGTAAGGGTGAACTCGGCTGTTTTGCATGCCTGGAAGCCATTGGTGCCTAACAGTTGTCTTACAGGTTTTTTTCATTATTTTAATGGGTAATTTCAGGTCAGCTGCATCTCAGCCCTTACACTAGCTCAAGTAAGAGACAGGAAAGAAAGGGAAAACAAGGCTGAAAGAGGGCCTGCACGTTTCAGGAGCTCAAGTCCTGTTTTCCAGAAGCAACCTGGGCTTTTAGCAGCCTAGTTGCCATTGGCTGGCAGACGACTCCCTCTTAATGCTCAGTTTTGCAGAGGAAAATGCTAATTCCCTTGCAGCAAACAGCCTGTGTCAGCTACAGCACCTGCAAATCTCGTACTTTGCTGTACGTGTCATTTGGTGCTTCTGAGAGCGTGATTGCTCGTGAAGTGCTAAATCCACCACCTCCCTTTAGAGAGGAGAGCGCATTTTCAGTTAGGAAATGTCTAACTTGCTTCTTAAGGTATTGTGTAAGGCCTGATATCTCCTTTTAAAACTAAATAATCCCGGGAAATTTTGCAGAGAGGTCTCTTGAGGGGCTGTCGCCCCCTCCCCTCCGTGCATTTTGGTGAGGTGCTGTGGTACAGAGGGAATTTATCCCTCTGGAGATGTCTGCAGCTTGCTGTGGTCTTAAGGCTTGAGTACTTCACTAAGGAGTTTTAGCAGTGAGTGTCTTTGGTTCGGTCCTGCCACTGACGACTGGCTGAAATCAGGGCAAGCATTGCTTGCAGGAGATGAGCTCTAGTATTTAATCCTACGAGTGTATCTTTCTGACCAACACTCAGCTTCTACGGATGTCTCTCCAGGTGGAAATCTCCAGATAAGTATCTGTTAATTCACCCCCATCTGGGATCTGGAGGTGGTGGAGGGGGAGCAGGGCGAGTGGGGCAGGAGAGTGAGGTGAGGGCAGGGGATGGAGGCAGCAGGGCAGGAGGGGCTGGCGATGGGACCAGAGTGGACGGCAGTGGCGGGCTCATTGCATCTGGCCACCATGTGCCAAGTGACCTCTGGGCAGTGCTGCTCAACAGAGTCTGGACAAACATCGTGTTAATACAACAGAATCAAAGAAGTGGTCCTACCTCCAAACTAAACTGTAAGCCAGACATTTAAATGATGCATATTAAACTTGATGTGACTTTCCAAAGAGTTTTCTGTGAACAGAGCAATGAGAGAAGCTCCTGGTAGAGGTCGTGTCTCAGGTCTGCAGAGCCTTGCACTGGACATGGCTGGAGCACCACTTTGACAGTGTCAGACAGTAACAATGGACAAAGAGAAGTCACTCTCTGGTTGCCGTCATCTGTGGTGTGTCTCTTCCCGCTCATCACCACATGCTTTCAAGGGCTGTCTTGTAACCATTCAGGGTGCAAAGCTCTCGGTAACCTCAGCGCAAGCTACAGCACTGCGGTGCCAGGAGCCACAATCTTGAGAATCACAAACTTCAGAAGCACCAAGATTAATTGAATATCTATAACGTCTCTTTTAAAAGCGTCTCTAATACGCTGGCTGCTTTGAGCCTGTAGGGGCCAGAATTTCGAAGGCACTTTTCCAGTTCATCCTTCCCACTCAGCACTGGCGCACAGGGGAAATGGGGCTCTGTCACATCTTTGTCCTTTGGGGCTGATCTACCTTTCTTGCCAAGGTTTTTCTGAGTGTCCTATTTAGTTCCCAGCTGATGGCTTCCTTGTTGTATCTACTTGTGAGAGCCCAGACTGCGGGCTCAGCTGTGGGCAGGGTTTTCCCCTGCTCCGAGGATCAGCCCACTCTTTTCTGCTTTCCTAACTGAAGATGGAGTCATTCCCCTGAACATGCAGCATGACTTTCATAGATATTTTCAAACCCACCTCGTTTCCTGCCTGGTGTTTTAGTAGTTTCTCAGAAGTCACGTGTTAACACTAAAATCATCCACTTGTTTAACTATACCTGTTTTCTTTTGCTCTATACATCCCTGAGCTGAACCAAGTGCTGACCATGCTTTTCCCATCCTGGATGTCACTTAATTTCCAGGTCTCCGTTGACCAGTGGGATGCTGCACAGTTGAGTGAACCCTTCTCCCTTCTTCATGGCTTTGCCCCCTAATACTACCCGACACTTGCGTTTCAAGGACTTTTTCCCCGCTCTGATTACCCGGCGTCCTGTTTGTCTGTTTTGTGGCTTTCTGGAGGTATTTCTCAGTGGTGTGGTGCAATCTTCACGGCCTTGGAGGGGTTAGCCATCCTTTCACGGTACGTTTGCAGTTGCATTAACAGCATTAATCATTAGGCCAAACGGCAGTGGTGAGGACATGGTCATATTGGCCAGGGCCCTTGTCTGGTTCTTCACCCTTTTGGAGACTTTTCCGTCGGTAGATGACGTTAATGATTTTAGCTGGGATCTGTAGGAGTGAAGGCTGTTCCATATTGCAGGCTGAAAAATGCCTCCTGAGGGTCACAAAACTGATGGTGAAGGAAGTCTGCTGTTCCTGCCGTGCTTTCTGATGCAATCTGTATATCAGCGTATCTAAACTCCACAGGATCTCCTGGGCCTGAAGCCAGCCTGCCTCCACATCGCTGCCAAGCAGCAGCACACTGCAGAAGACCTTCTATACATAAAACTCAGACCCAAGCAGCTCCCTTCTGAGATGGTGAAGTGATGTTTTTGGATGCTCTGATGATGATTTTGTCTTTCAGCACACCAGAAAGTCCCTTGCCTTTGAAATTCTCCACCCATAAGAGTGCAGCAAGTCTTGCCTTCAGTGAACATTTGGGTTAGCTTTTTTAAGCTTTTCCCTGTTATGACAGGACCTAGAAACCCTCCTTTTTTTAAAAAAAAAAAAACCAAACCATTTTCATCTAATTCCAGGAGGAGGCTTTCATAGACTGCCACATCTCCGTGAAGGCATGAGGAAGTAAACACCTCTGAGCGAAGCCTCCACAGAAAGGCAACAGCAGTTGGCGCAAACCCTGTCTTCCTACTCAGACGCTCACACTTTAAGCACTACTCAGACGATTAGTTTAAGTTGCTTCAAGTACCTCCAGTTTTTTTTCTGACTTGCTTCTGCTCTGGTCATTGACTCTGAGTGGAAAGCCTGAAATAGCAGACTTGAGAAGTCTATTCTGTGGTATAACCTTTCTTTTTTTTTTTTTGGGTTTGTTTTTTTTTTTTGGGGGGGGGTTGTTTTGTTTTGTTTGGGGTTTTTTTTGCATATAAAAGACTTTTGTCTCTTGCAGGGTGAAACTATGAGTATTCGACGTGGTACCAAAAAGCAGCAGTGTCGTGCCTTTGTGGCTCTACCTTCTTTGCAGACCAACACATCTCACAAGCCATGGTGAAGACATGGATTGTTAAAAGTAAATGAAAATCTGAAAAAATACATATGCCGAGGAGGTTTTGGACCTGGATTGCCTCCAATCTCACCGGTGTCTGAACATCCTGTGTGCTTGGCCACGCCGAAGCCCTGTGGGACGTTCGTTGTCAGCACCTTTGCTAACTTGAGTGCGCAGTTCCAGTTCTGTAACCCCTTTCCTGATGAGAGATGTCGAAGCCTACCTACCCCTCAGGACAGATTATCCTTTAAAAAAAACAGCCTCACTGTTCCTGAAATGTGTCTTAATTAACTCTCAGCAATTTGCATTTGACAAAAGATAGAGCCAGTTCCTCTTGTTCTACTGATCTACGCTTAATGCCAGATGGGGGTGGCTTTGGGTCAGGTGTTTCCCAGGCCTGGGGCTGCCTTTGTTCTGCAAGGCAAGCCAGAAAAGAAGAGGGAAAGAGAGAATATAAACACTGGTTGTCTTAGGGTAGCTCAGCTCCAGACTGATCGGCATAAAAAACATACTTAATTTTGATAAAAGGCCCTTGAAAAACAGAGCAGCTGTGGTGCCCCATGGACAGGGCTGTAAAGCAGGTATCTATGGGCAGAGGACTTTGCTGCTGTGGCAGGTGGGTTCTGGAGAACGTGTCTGATCCAGCAGCTCCTGTGTTCTGGGCCTCGTGCATACCGATGTTATCCTTGAGATCTCGGCACAGGGAGGAGAGAAATTAGTATTCCTCCGTGGGGCTGTGGGAACATGGTTTGCTGGGGGCAAGGCCGCCTTGGGTTTTCTGCAAGCTGTGCAAAAATGGCATTTTGATTGGTTTCTAACCAGTCACAATTGGCACATTTTAAAGGACTATAAAAGACTTGACACCCTCCTGAAGAGCAGGGTTGCCCTTTGATGGATTTTTTTTTCTTTGCAGAAGAGGCACAAAGGGAAGAGGTTAATTGATAAACCAGGACGCTGCATTGCTGGTGTAGCACATTCCCAAATAGTGATGGGGAAACCTATTGGCCAAGTCAACAATGCGTTAGGTCTCCGATGCCGTAGCCAGGCTGATGGGAGACCAACAAAGGCATCAACGTCTGCGTGCATCTGCACACGCGTGGTTATGTATGAGTCTGTGTTATCTCAGAATTGCAACTTGATATTTAAATTTTAGTATTCTGGTAAATAATACAGTGGTGCTTCAAAGGGTGTGAGTGCTTGCTACCCTAGAAACACCTCCTTTAACTCCTGCAAGGCACATAGTGAGTCTGATCTACATAAACCAGGGAAGGGCACAGCAAGCAGTCCTGCTGCTTTTAGCACCTTGCTGGCCTTGCTGGGGGGAGGCTTCTAAGCTGTTGTCTCCTGGGTGACTTTGGCCCATGGTGGCAGCCCTCAAGAGAAGGCAAATGCAACGGCAGTGGAAAGGGCATGAAGGAAACCCTGCGCTGGTCCTCGGTGCCAAACATTTTGGGGAAGAACGGCAGCTTGGAGGGGTGCTGTGGATGAGTTAAGCTCCTGGAATTGTACCATCTAACATCTTTTTCTCTTGGTGCCCCAGGACTTTGCTGTTTAAACGCACTGTGCTGTTCCCTGGATATGAATCCGCGGAGGAAGGCTTTTTTCAAAGAGCCCTTGCTGATTTTCCATTTATTCCCCCACTGCAGTGATTACAGGGGGTTGTAGCTGAACAATGCTTAAGTGAGGGAGTGCTTAACTATTGACAAGGGTGTGGGATTTTTGTATACGGCTATAGGAAAAATCCTGGCAGTGGGACTCACACACGTAGTCCTGCTCAGCTCCAAGGATGCAATGGAAAAACACTTCTCTCCCTGGAGAAGAACCCATATCAGCAGAAAGACGAGCAATCAGTAAGTGATAATGAATCACTTAAAGTGCATTTGAGAAGATCAATAGATGCAGGTTAGGACACATGTAGCCATTCATTTCTGAGGTCTTCTATCACAGCCCCATGTTATTGTCTTAGCTAAAACCTCATTATTCCGCATTTCTCAGGGTATTAATTTCTCAGCATCCTCCATTCAGTTTGGACAGACCCAGGCAAACAATGGAGTAAACCAGCCTGGACCTGGGGAACCAGAAAAATTACACTGGCACCAGCCATGGGTCTGAGTGATCACAGAATTATTGGGAACAAATGATCCACATGTGCTGGTGGAATAAATCATGTGTCAGGGCCCAAAACAGGGCTCCAAGGTACTTTCTTGTTTGCTTCGTTCCTTTACTTGCTAATCTTTTGGAGAATGATCCAAAGCCTGGAACACCTGCAGGTCTTGCTAATTGGACAAGGTCTTATGTGTCATTTAGATTTACTCATTCTACATGTACCCCTCACGATATAATTAACAGTGGTGGCACTGTTAGGTAATTAAATTTAGTTTTACGCAGAGGTCAAATGACCTGCATAGTTTATATGTGAGCCGATGCCCTTCAATGAATAAATCAAAAATACTGACCCTGACATACGCCCCTGACATCTGCCAGCAGCCGAGCTTTGGTTCATTAAGGTGCTCGTTGCTCACCGGGGCTGACCAAGGCTGGGCACTGCCACTCTGTAGGAAAAACTGACATTTTCACATTTCTCCACCTTCTGAATGGGGATGAAATGGCAAAAACGATGACTTGCCACAAAACGGCCCCAGCTTCTGCGGCAGTAGAAATGCCAGGTACGGAGCTGACGAGAGCCGCGGGGACCTGAGCGAGGAGGAGCTGTTCTCTCCTTCCATGGCTCTTGCTCCATGAAGGATGGGATGTGGCAGCTGAACGCCCTCGTTTGGCTCGGCAGAGCCCTGCCCACGCTGCGGCTCACGTATAGTCATGCCAGCACTGCGACAGCCAGGCTGGCTGGAGCACAGGGCAGTGTGTGGCGAGAGGCACCACGGTGAGACACTATAGGGTCCAGCCGCCATTCCCAGGGTGACCTGCCAGGTGGAAACACAACTTCATGCTGAACTGACTTGCAGAAAAAAAAAATATTTGGGGCCAATTCAGCTGAATACTCTGTTTTGAGTCACAGTGACTCCAGCTGCGAGGTTTTGTTTAGATGGTCCTGGCAGAAAAACAGTATACAGAGAGACACAGATACACACCACAGAGAGACACTTCATTATTATAATAATGATAAAACAACACTTCAGAAACTTAATTTTCTAGAGAAAAAGATTCCTGCAGAAAATGACTGCCCAGCTCTAGCTCTTCCTACATCCTGGTTGGGCACTGGCACAGCCCTGCGCAGCATCCCCAGCATCCCAGGAGGTCACCGGGCGCACACCTCCCCACTGAGGCTGCTCCTTTCCCTCCAGCAGCCTGGAAACAGCAGCCCTCCCCCGGATTTTCCTTTCACCCCCCGCTATCACTTCATGCATTTCTTATGTCAGTGCTAACAGAAGGATCCTCTACATTTTTACCATCTTGATAGACAGGGGATAGATCATAATTAAATCACAGTTTAGCTTGGGACTTGGCATTCATGCTGAGGATCAGGGCAATCTGTTCATTTGCAGGACTGGGAGTATATATATATATATATTTAAATCCTTATGTGTTTCACAAATAATCACATGCATTCTTGGATAGAAAGCACGTTAAAGCAAGTCAGTGTCCTCTCTCATCCTGTTTGTTCTTCCCTTCCCTCCCTGAGAACAATGAAAGCAGGAGGAAGTCTCGCATTGGTTTGCTACTAGTTTCCAGGCAGCTTTGCTTCCAGCTCCACAACTATGAGCGATCCATTGCAATACCTGGGTTTGAACAGAGACAGGCAACATCTGGTTTAAAAACCACCCCAGCACCACGAAACAGTCAGGGGGGTGCTCAGATGGTGTTTATTTTATTGAGTTTCGCATTTTGATCAGACTTGCCTCTTGAAATGCGAGCGAGGACTAATAACTGTGCAAGATATCGAGGAGGGATGATTTGTGGCTTGGAAATAAGGGGATAAATCCAGGCAGGCTGCCATCGCTGCGGGCTCTGCGCAGCCCTGCGCGCCTCACCCACGGCAGGCGACTTCCACTACCTGCCACTTCAGCACTTCATAACCCCCCAAAATCACATCTCGCTGCACCCTCGCAGCCCTGCGAGCCGAAACGCCGGCGCTGCCATCCCCAGCCCCTGTCAGCCCTGCTGCCATCAGGACTAATAACACTAATAAGCCGTTAATGCGGTCCCTCAGCTGCAGGCTACCCAGCGAGCGGAGGGCGGAGGCACCGGCGGCACTGGCGGCACCGGCTTCTGCAACCGCCTCGATGGATCCTGTTGCTCCTGGGGAAGGTTTCGGCAGCTCCTTCTGGCCTTTTGTCCGTCTGTCTGTGCCCCCGCAGCCCAGCCCAGGGAGGCTGCACCTCCCGCACCCGCTGCAGCACGCAGCCTCCCCGCAACTGCACGGTTGTTCGTAATGCGACTGATTTATTTATTTATTTTAAGCACATCCCCAACCAGAAAGCGTAAGAAAATCCCATCCGCCTGCCAATTGACTCATGTGTAGGGTTTCCGCTTCCCAGATCTGCCTATTGTAAGCTCCTGACACAAGTTGATGTTGTAAGTACAGCTTCCATACGGTTCTCTCAAAGGCAACAGATTTTTTAACATATATATTTATATACGGCACCTGGTTTGGCAGAAACCACATCCGGAAAAGGGAAATAAGGAAAACAGTAAAAGCTGAATCTACCTAGTTATTGCTGGCTTTGGAGGGGTTTTGGCCAATTCCAGAGAGAAGAAATCTCTTGCTCTTTCTCAGGAGCAGCACGGGAGTCGGTAGGGGCAGGATGGCTTCCGAGAGCAAAGGGAACAGGTCACAAACCCAGATCTGACACCTGGATCCAGCTGGAGAAGGGCCATTTCTTGACCCGAGCATCCTGAGGTGCATAACGCAGACAGATGGTACCAAGCGAGCCCAGGCCCTGGTGCTTCCCAACCCGGCAGAATTTGGGTTCCACACCTGAAGTTTGGCAGCTTTTCCCACCACGCTTGACGGGCACAACGGCTCTGGCACTGGGGTGTGGACCCAGGTACGCTGGATTTTTCTGCCTGTGACTCGTCATGGGGCTCTCTGTGCTAAACAAATCCATTTGTGGTCTTTGCCATGAGGCGCACCAGGGCTGGAAGCCTGCAGGGCACACAGTACGGTTCTGACAGGTGTTTCCCTTCGTGCACAACATCTGGACCCGAACTGGAGCATCCCTCCGGAGGGTCCTGATGCCATGAGCAACTGGCAGGCACTGCTGGGCCCTTCCCCAGCCTCAAGCCTTGTCACCCCGGCTGGTCGGGGACCACGGCAGATGCGACGGCAGGGCAATGGAGCCCACCCTGGCAGGCGGCAGGGGAGGGGCAGAGGACCGAGCCCTCTCGGAGCAGGCAGCAGCGCCTGCGGGGCGGCGGTCGCAGCCCCCTCGGGGCGGGCAGCGGGGCGGGCGGGGCGGAGATCGGAGACCCCTCGGGGTGGACAGCGGGGAGGGCGCAGCGGGGGTCGCAGCCCCCTCGGAGCGAGCAGCGCGGCGGGCGGGGCGGGGGCCGGAGCCCCCTCGGGGCGGACGCGTCGCTGGGCGCGGCCGCGGGTCCGTGCCCGCCGGGCTGCCCGCCCCCTGCCCGCCCCCTGGCGGCAGGGAGCGGCACCGCCCCCGCCCCGCGCCGCCGCCGCTGCCGCCGCCGCCGCCCCCTCCGCCCCGCGCCGTGACAGACAGCTCCGGCGGCGCGCTCGGCCGGGGAGGCGGCGAGGCGATGCGCCGCCGCCGCCGCCATCCCGGCGCAGCCCGCGGCGTGCCCTGCCTGCCGGCAGCCCGCGGCCGGCCCTAGCCGCGCTGCAAGGCGGAAGGGCAGGGGCAGGGGCGGCGGCGGCGGGAGCGGCAGCTGCAGCGGCTTCTCCTTCCCGGCGCCCCGCATGAGGAGAGGCGTTAAATAGCGCCAGCGCCGCGGCGGCCGCCACTGCCCGCTCGGTGGCGGCGGGGCCGCCTGGCTGGCGGCGGAAACATGGCGAGCGACTCGCCGGCGCGGAGCCTGGACGAGATCGACCTCTCTGCGCTGCGGGTGAGGCGCGACGCCGGGTCGGGGCCCAGGGCGGGAGGTTGGGGTGCGGGATCGACCCCCCCTCATCCATCCGTTCCTCATCCCCGGTGTGTGTGTGTGTGTGGGGGGTGTGGGGGGTTGCGGGGGCTGCGTGTGTGCGCGCGCGCGCGGATGTATATATGTGTGTGTGCGCTGCACGTATGTAAATCCCGGTGCAGAAGCGTGTGCGCGTGCATGTGCGTGCCCCGAGCCGTGCGTACGCGCGCGCGTGTGTGTGTGTAGATGTATGTATGTATGTATGTATGTGCATGTGCGCCCGCCCGCACAGCGCCCGTACGCGCCCCCGTGTCCCCACGCGTGCTCGCAGGTGCGTGTGTGCACACACGCGCCTGGCAGAGTGCGTACGCGGGTGCGCGCGGCCGGGGTGCGGTGGGGGACGCGGGGCCGGACCCCTCCCCTGCAGCCGGCGCTTGGTGTGGGAGCGCCCCCCCCGCCGGAGCCCCGCGTTGGGCGGCGGGGCTGGGCAGTGGCTGCGCTGCGCGCCGGCACCGCGCGGCACCCACGGGCAGACGGAGCCGCGGCTCCTCCGGGCTGCGGGAGCGGGGCTGCACCCCAGACCCGGCTTCCCCACCCCGGCACGGACCCCGCGGCCTCCCCATCCATCAGCTCCCGCCGTGCCCCTTCGCTCTGCCTCCTCCTCGCCTCCCCCCCGGGAAATGCGGCTCATCGCGTACCCTTGAAATGTCGGGCTCGTCAAAACGTGTCAGCCTTTGCGTGGGCTGTGGCCTGATGTCCCCCGCGGTCTATTTTTCCTGTAACTTTCTTCCTCCCCCCCCCCCCCCCCTTCTTCATCCTTTTGGTCATAAGAGCAGCTGGTTGGTAACGAGCACGGGGAGGCATTTGGAGAAGCAGCATTTATTTGGAAGGCAGCAGCGAGGCTGCTTCTCTCAACCTGCTGGCATAGATAAATAAAATTAAGCAGAATTCGCTGAGGACTTGCACAAGTGTATTTTTAGAAATATTATTTGCTTCAATGCAAAAAGAAAAAAAAAAAGGGAGAAAGCAGCCTATCTTTATTCGCTCGCCCTACTTTCTTCCTGGTGAGT
The DNA here is from genome assembly GCA_009769605.1 of Bucorvus abyssinicus. NCBI lineage: Eukaryota > Metazoa > Chordata > Aves > Bucerotiformes > Bucorvidae > Bucorvus > Bucorvus abyssinicus. The sequence goes on along the minus strand of CM020035.1, from coordinate 5,258,918 downwards.
TTCGGGCTGATCAGTAGTGTAAACGATGGCTCAGCAATACACCGTGTGGACTGGGTGGGAACCGGGGGACCACCCAGCTTCAAACCAGACCTGGAGCTCTTGTTTCCCCTCTTAGGTGGAAAGTGCCTCGGCAGGGCGGTTGCTGAAGCTGGTGGAGTTGGCAAAGCAGGATAATTTGGGAGGGGAAGGGGGCCCTCTTCTTCTCCCCCACCCCCTGAAAATCAGATTTTTTTTTTTTTTTTAACGTCTGTTAGGTTTATTTGAACTAGGGCACCGTTTCTTTTTAAAACTGTATCCACACATGCTTAGCTTTTTTTTTTTCCCCTCTGTTTTTGCAGCTTTTTAATAGCAATGTGCACCAGATACAGTCAGGGTTTTGTTTTCGCTTTAGGAGGAAAGGTATATTCCCTCCCTCCCCCTCGAGACCTGCGAGCAGAGTGGTGCTGGGGTTTCAGGGCAACCGGAGACAGGGGGACCCGAAACCCCAGTTAACAGTGGGGTGGGAGTACCCAGCCGTGTGTCCCCCCCTGCCCAGCCGTGTGTCCCCCCCTGCCCAGCCGTGTGTCCCCCCCTGCCCAGCCGTGTGTCCCCCCCTGCCCAGCCGTGTGTCCCCCCCTGCCCAGCCGTGTGTCCCCGGGCAGGACCCAAGGGATGGTGCTGCTGCTGCTTTGGGCCTCTGCCACCTCTCAAGGGGAGCGTCCTGCTACGGTGCTTTCCCGTAAAGGACGAGAGACGTGTTGGTTTGTAAGCGAGACAAGAACGGGAGCTTAATTTGCCAAGGAATAGATCTTCTTCTAAACTAAACTCTTTTAGCACTTCGAATAATTGTTAAAGGTCATAAATTCAGCGGAGAGGCCAAGGAGCGTGAATCACGCCACGAGGTCTGAATCAGAAATCAATAGTGAATTTGCTGCCGGAGCACAAAACATGGCAGGGAGGAGTCATTCCCCAAGCCTTGCAAAATTTCGTTTATTTGGAAAAGAAGCATCACGTTGCTGCGGGTTTGGAGATGAGGCTGGATGGAGGAGACGTTGCTCTGCGCCCACGACCTGAAGGGGTGAGGGGTGGCTGTGTGCAACGCCAGGAGCAGGTAGTGACTCAAAACCTGGCGGAGGGGATGATCTGTTCCCAGCAGCGGGGAAGGGAAGCGCTCGGGCCGCTTATCTCTGAGTTTGAGTCACTGGAACGCTCCAGGAGGCTGGGTTTTATGAGCAGCAAGCAAACGCGTATCAAAAAAGGTGGACCTTTGACTGTCGGTTGGCCCCGTCCTTTGCTTTGGCTTCGCCCCTTCTGTCTCGAGGGAGGAAGGTGGATCTGCAGGACGAGGGAGCTGGCGAAGGCACACGCAGAGCCCTGCACGCCGTCCTTCGGGTCAGCCCCCCTCTGCCCGGCAGCTCGCGGAGCAGGATTTGTGAAGCTGGGCTGAAAGGTGACACAGGAGGTAGCAGGCGCTTCTGTTCTTGCCGCGCTGGAGTTTATCTTGGCCACGCAGTCGAGCTCCACCGCAGCAGAGCATCTGCTTGACGCGCTGGCGGCTGGGCCAGGAACAAAGCCCTGAATTCTGATTAAAATGCACGGCTTGGTGCATCGAGTAAAGCACACTTCGGGCTCGCTCCTGCCGCCTTTACGACGCGTCTCTATCCATCACTGTGCACCGTGCTCATTGCCGTGGTACCCGAGTGTCCCTGTGGCGGTGCAGAGGGCTGAGTATGTAAGGATGGGCAGGGTGAAGCCTTCCACACCAAAAGGCTGCTTAAAATCGAGATCTTCCGGTGGTGGTACTGGTAACGAGCGTTGTTAATGTGCGGAAAACTGTAATTTGAGATGACGAGGCCATTGGACAGGTAGTGCTGCCTATTACGCTGACAAGGGGATAAGATAAACTACAGTATAATGTTCTTTTGTACCGGCTGGGAGATATTTTTGCTAGTCCACTCAGCGTGTTTAATAGCCAAATGACCTGACAGGGCTGTTAGCAGAATAATGATTAACGCGGGGCTTCACACGGGCTGTTGACAGGCGGGTTTGAGGAGCAGATTTTTGCCATAAAAGCAGAATGAGGATGAGGAGGGATGCAGTGGGCCATGGTCTCTGGTGGTAAACTCACAGCTAGTCCCAGTACGGGGAAAAGATGGGGCTGGGTTTTGGGGGTTTTTCCACCTTTTTTTTTTTTTTTTTGGTCTCGGCAAATGCAAGAGCCTGTCATCTTGCTGAAGGCAGTGGCCTTGATCCTTCTAAAATATTCAGGTCAATAGCTTTCCCTCTGCTGCCTCCGCCTGCGGGGCCGGGCTGCCGGCTGATGGACCGGCGGTGGCAGTGGGCTCTTCTGCAGTGGCTGCCACAGCGGGGTGCACTTGGGGTGCCTCGCAAGGTGTGTGGGAGGTGAGAAAAGTGCTCTGGGAGGAAAACCTTTCTCAGGGAGCAGATAACCCCCTGGCAGGACGAGCCAACGCCCCCTGCTCACAGCTGCTCCATGTCTGCTTGGTGAGGTTCTCGCCCTGGGCACGGGTCCCAGCTGAAGGCTGAGAGCTCGCAAGGCTCACCTGGGCTGTGTGCCTTGGCTGAGGGTTTCCTGCAAGCCTGGAAATTTAAAAAGAGCCTTTCTGGGGCGGGAGTAATTGTTTCCTTCACGTACCTGGATGTTGCTTTTGTTTTGAACTCATTAACAAAGCTTTTGTTAGTTACTTTAGCAAAGTGCTGACCGTGCACTCTCTGGAAACTGGATCCTAAAATCGTTAGTTGTTTTGGAAATGCCTGGCCCTTATTGCTGGGGCTTGGAGAGGAGACAGCACGGAATTCAGGAGCCGGTGGGTATTAGCTGTTGCTGGGAAGAATTGGATGAAACCCAAAAATGTCACTACTCTTCCTTTAGCTTTGCTTTGTGTGGAAGTGAAGTTTCAGGGGCCATTCGTTTGCATTAGTTGATCATTGTCAATGAAGATAAAAGCTCTCATATTAAAAAACCCACAAAACCCAACCAAACCTACCAGTGTTGTCCTGTTTCCAGAACTTCATCAGTTTATGGCATATTTCAGCATCATTAAAGATTTAGGAGAAGTTCTAATGGAGGATAAGCACTGCAAGTCACCACTCAGGAGCATTATTCTGGCAGCTCTATGTTCAGTTTCTTCTTCCAGCACCTTTTAAAAAAACCCTCTGTAGCTCAACAGAATTCGGGCAGCTTTTGCAAAGGTCACCTTCTTCCTAAATGGAAAGAGGAACAAATTTGACTAGCAATGACTTCTGGAGATTAAAAAAAAGATATGGAAATCTTACTTATTTGTGCTGTGTTTTATGTTATGTGCTACCATGCAAAATTTGAGATGTATCTTCAACAAATATCGATTTATAGCCACAGTCCCTGAGGATAGACGCTCTCAGGAGTCTTCCATCAGCGGCTTCATCTGTCCTCTTCCAGCGTGATTCAGTGCACGTGTAAGCTGTGGACCATGACCGCGTCCATGTACGTGGTATATATGTATATTGTTTTAACCATAAAACCTTGGCAGCGCAGTACTGGTCTCTGAATCATCCCAAAGGGATGACAGTGTCCAACTCTAAACCTTTTTACCTGCATCTCACTTCCATTCCTTGATCCAGGAACGCCGATTGCGGTGCAGATATTTCTATGTGCACACGCGTGTTCTTGTGTGTGTGCTCATGAAAAGGTGCAGCAGAAACAAGACTGTCTTCTGTGTCATTTGGGTTGGTTTTTGGGTTTGGGTGGTTTTTTTCACCTTTTGGAGTGGTGTCCTTCAGCACTGGCTCTGTGGTTCCTCTTCCTCGTCTTTGGAGATCTTCCACAACAAAAAAGGCATGCAGAGTCTCTCTGTTCTCACTAGTGTCTTGTGCTGGTCAGCCATAAAAATTTATAATTTGGAGTGAATTTATAGCAGTACATGTGCTTGAGCAGGTTGAAGTTTGAGCACAAGCATTTTCTTGAATCAAGGCTTGAGGCCACAAAGAGTTTTTGATTGGTGTGCGTATTTAAAAATGAAGTGTCTGATTTTTAATCCATCCAAAAAGAAGTAGTTAGAGGAGGCTTTTATCCTTGCTATGTGAAGGTAGTTTTTATCAGCCCGGCTCTAGCAGATGTTGTGGTACAGTTGGTATGGGGCGAGGGGGGAAGTGGTTTCCATTTGATCTGTATGTAAATCTGCACAAATGAATCACCAGCTAAGGAAGAGGTGTCCATGGAAGTCGTCATTCTCATGGGGCCAGGTCACACAAAAGCTGCTGTTACCTCCTGGTCTCGGTCCCGACCCGCTCTCTGCAAACCCTTGCCTGACTTCTAATGCAACCCCAGTCAATTTGCAAGGGTGATTAGAGACATCAGGGGAAGTTCGCTGCCTCTGACCTGCAGAGCAAGGACGGAGTATTGATCCCCGTCTCATTTCTTCATGCCTCAAATATAAACGGGGAGAATCCTGTCAGATTTCCAATGCTTCCCCGGTGAGAAGCTACCAACGGGCAAAAGGATGCACGACATGGAGGAACAGCATTGGTAAAAGCTGTAGTGTCATGGGGTGGGGAAGATGGTGTTGAGGGTTCAGGACCTACCTCCTGAAGGCCGCTTCGCACCCAGTGGTACCTGGGGAGCGTACATGCCATTTTCCCCTTTCCCCCAGCTGCAGAAGAGACCAGGAGCGTTGCGGGGTGAAGCACAGCCCCACAGCAGAGCTGTGCTGGCAGTCAGCACTCTTCCCTCTCCTGGGTCTTTGGCTGACTCTTCCTCCCCACCGGCAGTGGTTTTGGCCTCAGCTGCTCTGCAGGTGCCCTGCTCACCCATGGGAAGCGTACAGCCTCTGTTACACGAGATTCCATTTGCTGATGCTCAGGCACCTCCTCTGTTACCTGTCACGCAGCCATTGAAGCAGGCTGCGGGTCGAAAACCACTAGCCTAAGTCATTGATAGCTCCGTTAAATGAGGGGTTATATTTCACACTTATAAAGCCAGTAGCTTTGATTTTCTTCCCCTCCTCTTGCCCCTTTTTGTCACTTTGAGCTGTGGCTGCGCATGGAGGCTGATGGGCTGTCTGATCTGAGCTCAGGAAAACAATTTATGCAAGCAAGATTCGACATTCTCCATGTAAATTGCTCATGATTTCTCAAGGAGGATTGTCTTTGGGAAACGGAGATTCCCCTTCTCTCTGCGTTCCTCTGCCATGGAGGTTTCAAGATGAGTCCTGTGAGGGGCCGAGCAGCCCCTTCCCACAGAGGGACGAGGATGCTCAGCCCTAGGGCCCAAGCGCTTGGGTCTTCCTGCAATGGCTCGCTGGTGAAAGGAGAGGAAAAGCCACCAAGGTTGGAAAACACTGATAAGAAGTTTAGTAGGAACTCAGTTATATCTCTCTGCACGCCTGATTTTATTTTGTAATGGCAAATCATAAAACCTTCTTCCCCTTTGATTGAGAATGTTGCTTTTCCATGTTAATTTTCTGCCGTGCTTGCCAGCAGTTCCAGATTGTGTGTTGGTAGTAAATGAGGGATGACTGTAATCAGGCGGGCAGCACTGAAGCATCCAGATGCGTCTTGCGTAGCTGAGAACTGACATTTCCTCCTTCCCTGCTAGGTGAGAAAACTGTGTGTGCTGCCCCGTGCTCAGCTGCTGGTTACCCCGCGTGCAGCAGAACGCACACGCTTTCCTCTACTGTGGATAACCAGCTCTTCCCACAGCTCTCCTCTGCTGCAGAAGCCCTATTAGATATTAATGGCTTGGTGCAAACAACACCCAAGTGAGAGCGGAGCGGCTGACATGGTCCCATCCTCCCTCCAGACCCACTCAGGCTGAAAACAGCCGTGGCCTCTGGCAAGCGCAGTGGTTGCTTAGTTTGTGCAGCGGGCTGTGAACAGCCAGTTGCTCTTCTGAGTAAAGCCTTAGTACTGCAAATTTACCATCCGCTTGGTTTTAAGTGCTGTCGCTGCAGCGAGGGTGGGTGAACGTGTTTCTGTTCATGTGAGCGCACGTGTGGTTTTCAGCTTCAGAGTGCATGAAACCTTTCGTTACGGTTTTCGCTTGCTTCCTCCAGCAACGGCGTTTCGGGGTGCGAAAGAAGTAAGTTGTTCTGAACGCAACACTTCTTAGAAGCTATACGTAGAAGGATGTGTATTCTTTTATAAACTAACAAAGAATAGAAAATGGAATTGAGGTGGCTGACACTTCCCCCCCCTTTTCCTTTTAAAAACTCTCTTTGCTCCTAATTTTGAAAATCAGCAGGAAGAAGCCTACTGCCAGCTGAGTCATGTGTTTAGTGCATGACAGGAGTGACTGTTTGGGACCGTGTCCTTAATCTGCTGGATGGGGACTTTAGGATGCATCGGGGGCCGTAGAGCCTTTGCCGAGGAAGAGATCACACAGCCTGAACCTAATAAAATGTGTCAAATAACCGCTGCAGCGTGCTGCAGAAATACAAGAGATCAAAGCTCTGGGGGCATTTATTTCCATAATTTGTGGGTCAGATCCTTGCAGGACTAATTGGGTGCTGTTTGATGTCCAGGCAACAATAGAAATCTGCCTGTAAATCAGAGTATATTTGCCTCTTCCTTTCTCTTTCATGCACGAGCATAAAAGCTTAGTATGATTTTGAGATAAACTGGCAAAAGCAAAGGTGCAGACCTCCTCCCTACCACCTTTCTTTGATGTGTTAACACACTGTGGGCCATGGAGCTGATACAGTGACCAAAACAGCTGCATTTACCCAGTGGCTGGTGACCCTCCTAACGTTGGTGCCCCAGGAGCACTAAGCCTGCTGGTTATTGCCGACCAGGCTTCTGCTCCCCAGAGCATGTACTGAGATGGAACCGGGGAACGAGCTTGGTTGGTGCAGTTTGTAGCATCTCAATAGTTGTGATACCCAGGTGGCATCTCAGCTTTGCAGGTGGTCACCCTCAAAACACAGCAAGTCAGATGGACTGTGTGCTTAGTGGAGGCTTACAAAGTTCTTATACACATGTATTTTTATCTATATATATATATTTATGTATAAGTGAAGATCTAACTATTCCCTCTTGAGTGGAGTAGGACAGCATGGTGGTCTAGTGGGCCTATGAATGGCATAGCTGTGCCCCTTGTACCTGGCACATAGACCTTGCTCAAAACACAGGCCAAAATTTTCCAAGCTACTCGCTTAGGTGGAAGATGTCGAATTAGCTGTAGACCTGTTATCGCACGTAAAACCTGGCTTGAGAGGCAGGGGCCCTGCCCCTAAACTTGTGGGTTTTGTGTTATATCCTCCCCCGGAATATTTAGGGTAGGTGTTCGTGGGGGTGTTCTCTTGAGCATCTGCAGGTGCCACCATTCTGGGAGGAAAGAAGGATGGGTGTGCAAGGAAACTCTGTTCTTGGAGCAAACCCAGAGGCTAAGGCAACCAAATTAAAAGGGCTTTGAATGCATTTTCTGGCTCTGCAGACAGGCTGTCTTCACTGCAATAAATCTTCAGCCTTTACGTATTGATTAGCTTCAGTAAATAGCTTGATGACTCTGCTCTTCCTATTGCTGTTCTGTGGGGATCCGTGTGGTGGTATGGCTGAAGGGGCTCTAATAGCTAAATGGGATGCCAGTAGTTCTACAGAAGCTCTCCAAAGGGAACCTCACAGCCAGTGTGACTATGTTTGACTGCTATAAATACAAACAGAGAGCGCTCCACTGGTGACCTGGCTGGTAATAGACATGTTTTCTAATGGGAAAAACCATGTTCCCCAAGCCAAGCGCTCTTCAGTGACTGTGCCCTGTCCTGGCAGGGATGCTGTCTTCTCCGAGTTCACTGGTTGGGAAGCTGTGATGGGTATGCTGTGTGATGGGTGAATGAAGGGAGCAGGAGTGGAGAGGCTGGAGTCCTGTTGAAATCTGAAAATGACTTCTTTTCTACCTGCCCTGCTCAAGGCTCGTAACAGTTTCTTCAACATTCATGTGTCAATGAACATAGTTGAAAGTGATTTTGTTTGTTGGGCTTTGTCCCTTCTCTTGGAGGCAATGATGTGGTGGGGGGATGCCTGAATGTGGTTGTGTTTGAGCACTGGGCAAGCCCGGGATCACTGGAAAATCGTCATGGTAAAGTGTGAGCAGAGCAGGAAGGTGGCAGGGACAGCAGCTTGTTATCCCTGTGGAAGAGCAGTGGAGGAGCAATGGGGAGCTGCTTTAAGTATTAGATGCTGTAGCTGAAAATCCGTCCAGAAGACTTCCCATGGGTGTGCCCGCGTTTTGTGACAATCTGTAACTGCATCGTGGTGGAAAAGCTCTTCCAGAGACAGATTAGACCATGAGGTGAAACCCCAGGTTGCTCCGGGGACAGTGGATGGAAAGATAGGATGTAGCTGATATAAAATTAGCATAACAATATACCTTTAATTCAACTTGAAGCAGATAATTGAAGACTCGTTGTCACTTATGACGATGACCTCTGCCAAGATGACTCATGTTGCAATATGATATGAGTCCCTTGCTAACGGTGGCCCGTTAAGGAGAAAGTGCCAAATGCCCGTAACTTCTTCAGTGTGCGATATAAAAGCCGGGTGTTCAGGATATTCTTGCCTAAAAATAGCTGATTCTTAAGAGTGCTGAAGCATCTTTACTTGGCTCTGGGGGACTCTAGCATGAGAAGACAAAGGCCCTGAGCAGAAATGGTACTTCTTCTTTGGCCTGGGTGTAGAAGAGCCTCACGACACACTTTGCACCTCACCTCCCCAGCCTTCTGTGTTGACGTGGTGTTGCCTGAGGGTGGGGACCCTGATAGCTCTTCTTCCTGCTCAGCTGGCCAGAGGGCAAGCACCGGCTGGTAGGAGGGAGTTGGGTAGGTGCTAAGTTGTGCACCTTCCTTTTCTATGGAAAGCTGTGGCCACCTTTGCAAAGGCTGCCAAGCAAGGGCTTAGCGTGGGGAGGAGGTCTTGGGGGCAGCCTGGCTGATGGAGAGCAGGAAGATAGGAACAAGATCCTCCATGGAAATGTCCCTGGGGTGCTACTGGTGGGGAGCCCTGGGCTGGAACCCTACGGTTAGGAGGCTGGGGGAGAGGGAGGCAAAGATCTAACAGGCTGTGGCTGTGTCATTCCCTACCGAGGCCTTTGCTAGGCACAGTCTCTCCGTGAAGTCCTTGCCTCTGATGTCTGCCAAATGGGTGCGGGATGGGAGGTTTTTTTTTATGGCTGTAAGGAACCTTGGTGTGCCTGTAGCAATTGACACAAGTACTCACTTGTTAATCATCTACTCGCTGTGTTAAATGCTTCCTTGTATTGAACTACTGCTTTTTCCTGAAAAAGTGAGGTTTTGCAATCCACAGAAGAAAGTGAGAGCTTTGCTTGAAGGCACTTGGGACCCAGGAGCTCACCAAGAAGCAACTGGTAGACTAGCTGATGGCCTCAGCCTGGGGTTCAGTGCCCCAGGCATGCTCTTCTGTGCCCTTTCACATAGCAGAGGGGCTCCTTGCTCCTGGGGAAGGGTTTCCAATTTGTGAAGAGCCTGATGATTTTGTCTGTGGTCATGAAATCCTGTGAAGTCCTGACACCAGAAGTTAGCTTGAGAGGGGAGTATTTTTTCTTAGATCTCATAATTGTAGAGAAATGTGTGTGTGGGAAAAAGCCTTCTCAAAAGATCATAATCTGAAGAGCAAATAAAAGATTCCCAAGTAGTTTATTGACATTTCAGAAGGAAAAATGGTGATAAATACGTGAGGCGCTGCCTTCGTTCTTCCCTGAGTGAGGTACCACACCAGCTGGAGATCCCTGGGCTGCTTCTGCCATGCTCACCAGGCCTGGGAAGGCCAAATGTCTTATGTGGAGACCTGCACTTCCAAGGTGTACCAGCTCGCATCCTCTGAGAAGCGGGTGGAGTGAAAGCGTTAATGCTTTTGAATAGGCAAAGGCTTTATCCTGTGGTTCAAAGGGAGGGACATCTTGTAGGTCGACAGACCATATCCCCCAAAAAACGAAGCAATGTGCTTAACCAGGGAGATGGGGCGTAAGTTCAAACAAAGCTGGGGTCGGTTTCTCAAGACCCTTTCACAATAAGTCGTGGTTTTGCTTTCGCTGGTTGATGTGAGCTCTTCCGTGCTGCTGGTGTAAAGCAAAGTGCCTGCACAGAGGAAACGTCCTCGAGAGAAGATGCAAGAGCCCTGTTCATTATCAGAACCGAGTAAAACTGCTCCAAGCTAATCTTGCTGCTTAAAAATAGAAGTGGTGGGGGGGGAGGGGCTGTCTTCTGTTCGTTTGCCCTTGATTTTCCTGACATTTTGCTGCCCTATATTATGTAGGGGAGACTGCGTGTCCTGGTCACACTGGAGCAATTCATGAGAGCACGTGTTCATGTCAAAATCCGCCGGGGAAGAGGGCCGAGAAGCTCATTCTGGGTCTAGCAGTTAACTCGCGAAGTGCAGTTATTCAGGTTCACTCCCTCACTCTCCTGCTCCTCGCTGGTTCACAGGCTCTCCCCGGGTGTGCTCTGGAAGCCTCCCCTGCGGCAGGTCTGAAGAAGCGATGTGGCTGGCGGCAAGGCTGTGGGGTGGGATGGATCCCTGGTGCTGCAGGGTGATGGGAGCAGAGGACATCCATCATGTGTGCACTGCCAGAGAGAGTCATGCCTCAGCTTGAAGGCTGCAGCATTTATTTTGCATTTAAGGAGGAAAAAAAAGAAAAAGAAAAAATAACTTATGACACTTAATTACTATGTTATTGTTACTCAGCATTTAAAACCTAAGTTTCATAACTGCCTTGTGATATCAGCGTTTATGTTCTTTGTCAGTATTATGCAAGCAGCGCACCTTGTGATCCTGAAATGCTGAAATGTACTTTCAAATGCTCACCCTCTGTTTCTCAATAAGTCCATAAAACCTCTTCTGCTTTCTGTTAATTATGGAACAATAGGACATTCTCTCCTCCTTCGCCCCTCTCTCCTCCTTCGCCCCTCTCTCCTCCTTCGCCCCTCTCTCCTCCTTCGCCCCTCTCTCCTCCTTCGCCCCTCTCTCCTCCTTCGCCCCTCTCTCCTCCTTCGCCCCTCTCTCCTCCTTCGCCCCTCTCTCCTCCTTCGCCCCTCTCTCCTCCTTCGCCCCTCTCTCCTCCTTCGCCCCTCTCTCTTTTTTTTTTCGAGTTCTTGGGCCAGCTGCTCCTCTGACACCTTTCGGTTCCATGTGGCTAGACCAGGGTGGGCATACCTTCTGTCCTTCACTGTACTGTCTTTTGCCACTCAGGAGGAAGCAAAAGATTTGTGGATCCATCTAGGAGCAAAGATGTTACTGTAGTGGAGCAGTTCCAGCTGGTGCAGCGACTGTTGCTGGCACTGGTGATGAGTTCTACCTACAAGGTTAGCTGAGGGAACTGGGAAAGACAAGAACGGGTTGGGATGGAGTGACTTTCTTTCCTCCCCAGAAGAGCTGAAATATTACCTTGCTTGTTGATATTCAGTTGTTTTCCAACTGGAAGTGTCTGTTATCACCAGAAGAAGCCTTTCCTGCATCCCACCAGAAGTGCTTGGAGTGCCCCAAAGGCTGCAGTGCCAGTGCAAAGCAGAGCAGGAGCTGTGCTGTAAGAGTTCCCCGTGAGCTGGGCTCTGCTCTTACCTGCGGGAGCCTGTGTGCTGGGTCTGGATTTTCCCCATCTCCACATCCAGCTTTTGTAGGATTGTAAGAGTAGACTTTTAGTTTTAATTCTTATCAGTCCAGTTCTGCCACTCAGTGGCATCCACAGCAAGGGGGAGAAAGGGAAGGTGGTTTTGTTTTGTGGTGGTGTTACCTATGGGGTGGTTCTGCAGGTGACTAGCTAGAGGTGGTGGGGTCTCTCGATACTTTGTTGGAAGAATCTTACGTGATTTTATTGACTTAGAAATTCAGAATTTAGTCTTTCCTCTGAGCTTTCTCCATAAAGAAATTGTTGGGTTTTTTCCCTTCTCTGTAGACGGAAAGAATGAAAATGTTTCTCTCAGCACCAATGTGGAGTGCAGCGTGGTTCAGATTGTCTGAAGAGGATGTGTCTCCAGGCTCTGTGGCCAGGGCTGCTTCTCCACTCTCTCATACTTTGCTTTACATACCCATCCGGAGATGTGTACCTCTCTTCAGATGCTAATGAGGAGCTTATAAATAAGATTCCCCGTGAGGACAGGAATGCCAGGATAGTCTCCTAGCAGGGAACTCAAGGTGAGGAGAGGTCAAGCATCTTCCCTGGATTCACTTACAAGCGATGCAGCCCTGTCAGAGTTCAGAATGGAAGTTGAACCCTCTGGCCTCTCATCCCGTGCTGTGGCCATTAAACTGTGCTCTCCTAAGATTAGATAACGTTTATTTTTGGTGTCTGCGAGACTTGATGAGCAAATTCCTTTGAATAAATGCTTTTCTTGTATACTTGCCAACACAGAGTGAGGTTTGGGACATGAGGGAAGGGAAATAACTTGCAGGTGTAGTTTTCAGGAGGGAGATCAGATGGGGAGATAATACCCAACAGGTTAGAGTTCTTGGAAGGACTTGGTGAGGATCATGTCCTTCATCGCTGTTTTAGTGTAAGTGATGTGGGGAATCCAAGGTGTGACTGTGCTGCCAGCAGCCTGCCGCATGTTTCAGTATTACTGAAGGATCTGGATCTCTGACAACGGCGAGATGTGGCACTGGAGTTGGTTTGGGCCCTGGGCTAGATGCTAAAGGTAAAAGGGTTAACTTTATGCCTGAGCGTTGGGGTTCTTGATGGATCCACATTGCAGAACTCTGAATTTCCTTACGGTGTGAATTGTAGTAGTACGGTGCTCAGTGTCACCCTCACCAGTAAGTCCATTCTGGCTTCAGAGTGCTTGCAGCTGGGGAGACGCTGGGAGCTGAACTGGCTTCCCAGGGTAGTGAAATACTCCTTTCCAATACATCAGGTCTTCAGAGGAGGAAAGGATTACAAGGGCATCTTGGTCTCATAGTTATTTATCTTTCATGCTGTAGCAGGGGGCTGTGAGGTCGACCGGAGCTCAGCTGAGCTTACAATAAAACTGCTGCAGCTGCCCTTTCCTCTGACCAGGAGAGGTGGTGATGGGCCAGCCAGGTCTGCTCGGTGGGGGGAAGTGATGCTTTCTGCTGGCTGATAGCTCTCTGAGGATTTAGGATGGCCTGACAGAGTTTGTGCTATTTATTTCCCTTTGAGACAGTGTGTTGTGGCCAAAACTCTTGCATGGATTTGATTTCTGGTTATGAGCACCCTTATCTGCTGCTGTAGCCATTAGCTCTTTGTCTTGCCCACGTGGGAAGTTGGAAGGTACTTCATCCGATAAGGCTTTGCTTATCAGCTCTGACGTTTATTGTGTAGAATTGAAATTATTCTAAGAACTATAAAAAAGGGGATGGAGCCTGGGAATTACAGCTGAGAAGCTGTGTTCGTCTTCCCTGCGCATGCTGGCGAGGTGTCAATGGGAAGGATGAATCTCTCCATGCGTTCTTGGTCGTGTATCGTGTCTAGAAAGAAGCACATGTCCCGAGATTTCTTTCCCTTTTCTTCCTTACTTTGTGCAGCATCATCAAAATGCTCCTTTTGGCCTTTTCAACTCATCAGCCTGCTTGTGAAATATGCAGAAAAGCTGGGGCTGAGTTTGCATCACTGTCAGTGGGTTGCCTCCTCTTGGAGTGGCTTTGATCTTGCTTACTCTGTGCTGAGTAATTTACACTCCTCTCACATGAGCAGCAGCTTCAATGGATCTGCCGCCCTCTGAGAGTCTGGCCCTTGCAAGCTCTCTCTGTTTGTCCTAATGGTAAGATTTAAATGGAATTAAAGCTGCTTATCTGAGGTTTGTGCTTTTTTAGAGCCATTAACACCTCTGCAAAGAGAGTGTCAAACTCTAGTAAGTCAGCCGGTGGCACTTTGCAATGGTTTGAATGGTTATCCAGAGTGCGAGGAACAGAGGGCTGGGCTTCCTGTGCCGGTGAGGGTGTTCAGGAAGGGGGCTGGGGGTCCCATGCGTGGTGGGGATCACTACTGGGAGGTGGTGTTCTGCTTCCGCTGGGCATTGGGGCTTCCTTTTGCGTGTGGGATCAGGCAACTCAAGTTTTTACTGATTTCCACACCCTCTGTGATTCCCCAGGGGTCAGAAATGTCCCTTTTGCTGTGTTTGCTCTATCTAGTTTAGTGGTATGTTTGAAGTGACGTTAGCAATTTTCTTTTAAGGAATCTGTGCTACTCTGTTATCTTTACAAGGAGACGTGATGTTCAGGGGTGATCCTGCCGTGAAGTTATCCCCAAAAAAATGAAGCTGGTTTTGTTGTTCACCTTGGACGTTGTCCTGTGACAACGGTGCTACAGTGGTTTGGTCTTCCTCATGGCTACTCTGAGGTCCCATTCTGGCCCTCGATGCTTGGTCTGTTGAGCCAGTTGAGCTCTGCAGTGAATAACAGGAAATTATAATAGCTAACGTTAGGCTGGTAGAAAAACCAATAGAGGTGAATAATAGTACAAGATACATGGAAATCAACATTCTTCTCCTTGGAGGCTGTCAATGTAATCCACTTAATATTCTGTGGAACACAAGATTAATTTTCTTCAGCATAATGTATGTGAGGGCTTTTCTCTTTAGTTTTCTGGCAGAGGCATCACTGTGTTGCTAAAGCTGCGGGCAGGGGATTAGGAGGGGGGGCAAGGATGCTGACCCAACTTCTGGAGGATTCTGGAACAGCAAAATCTGGCTAGAGGAGATTAAACTTCTCCCTCACTGGCAGGACTTTTCTCCAAGAAGTACGGCTGGGACTCGGTGTCTCACACTGGGATGGCCCCTGTTGTGTTCACCCTGTGTGTAGGGTATCTGTCAACTCTCTGGATGCTTAAAATATGGGGGAATATATCTGATTTGCCTGGACTGTGTGGTGAGACTCTCCTGGTTGGCTCCCAGTGCAGAGCAGTGCATGGAAACCAGCTCCAGCCTTGCACTTGTCCTCCTTCACAGCATAGCTTTGCTGTGATTTAAACTCGCAGAACTGCTAAGCTGGTTCCTTTAAAATAACAATAAAGCAAACTCTCTGTTGGATGGAAAGAATGCAGTGACTTGCCAAGCTTAAAGAGGAGTAGATATAGCAGAAATAAATAAATCAAGTCCATTTATTTTAAGGTGATTAATCTGATTCGTTCATAGTTTTCTAAAATAAAATCTGGCCCTGGTGAGTTTAGCAAATCAAATAACAATAATGACAATTAATTTAGAAGCAGTTACAAATGTTTCCCATCCACTTCTCGCATCCCTACACCCACATGATTAATCTCACCACTTATGGCTGTGGCCAAATCCTGCTTGGGGATGTGCAGTTGGCTCTTTTGGGTTGGAGAAGGTGGGCCTGAAGACCTTCCTCCATGCCTGAGCATGGGGAAGGACCATGGGAAAGGGTGAGATGGGTTTCTGGTGAATGCTGGGCTCTTGTGATCTGCTGCCAGGTGTGATTTGTCTTTTGAAAACCCAAGTATTACGGACTTCTCATAGAATCACAGAATCGTTTTAGGTGGAAAAGTCCTTTAAGATCATCAAGTCCAACTGTTAACCCAGCACTGCCAGGTCACCACTAAACCACGTCCCTCAGCACCACAACTACACATCCTTTAAAACCCTCCAGGGATGGGGACTCCACCACTGCCCTGGGCAGCCTCTTCCACGGCTTCACAACACTTTCAGTCAAGAAATTTTTCCTAATGTCCAAACCAAATCTCTCCTGGTGCAACTTGAGGCCATTTCCTCTTGTTGTGTCACTTTGTTTTCCCATTTTGTACCAGTCTTCAGCAGGATGGTACCGTGGTCTTACAGGGCTTGCTTTGCTGCTGTGTGCATGTTGTGTTAATGTGTCCAGCCTGCTTGTGTGAGCCAATAAAAAAAAGCCTGGAGCTCTAGCAAAGGGTGTTTTGCTCGGCAGAGGCCAGGTAATGTGGTGGCTGGCTCCAGCGGCCAGAGGTAGCCAAGAGCTCCCAAGGCAGGGAGGTGTCATGGGGCTGTAATTTGACAGGGAGCTCAACTGATCCTGTAAAGCAAAAGGTGGTGGTGGGATTTGGGGGGCATCCTGGTGACTTGCAAAGCAAAACCAGCACATCTTCGTGGGATGCCTGTGTGAGAAAGGTCCCTTTGCTTTGTCTTGGCTGAAGTGCTGTTGTAATGCGTATGTCAAATGAACATAATCCTTGCCTCCCACCCCGAGTTTAGTATCTTGGGGCATTAGAATTTGAAATAAAAAGCATCTTCCTGAATTTACAGGAGTGTTTCACGGTGTAAGCAGCCACCAAGAAATACAGAAGTCTTGCTATGGGAAATACTTTACAATCTGGCAAAAAATCATTGCAAATCTTTTCAGCGACTGTGGATCATCTTGACTTTCAGGCCAGTTTTTCTTGGCATGCGTCAAGCAGGAGCTTGCTCTTTGCTGTGGGACCTTGTTTTACCCGCAGTTTCAGTGAGTCTGTGAAGACCAAACCTTCAGACTCCCCGCTGAGTCTGGCATTACTGGAGGCAACCTGTGAAATGTAGGAGAAAGGTAAGAAACCTTCACTCCCTCTTCCCTGCAAGTCGTTAACTCTTGGGTGAGAAAGGTCTTTCCAGATAGGAAACACACAAATTAACGTGGATTTGATATTATTCTAAATAATTTTGCTGCTTTGTCAAGACAATTCTATATAAAAAGGCATTTATTGTGCATGGTGCTTGTTGAGTGTAGCCATGGTTTTACAGTCTGTCTTGCGGAGTTCTGCAGCCAGTTGAATGCTCAATACTTCCGTGTGATTTGCTCCCCATGTTGTCCTTTCTTGAAATTATTGCTACCAGAGAGTTGTCTGATCCTCTCCTGCTAACCAGCCCTTGCAGTGCCAAACGCAAGGAGCTGATGACAAGTGACAGGCAGTGGGTAAACTCTTTGTGTAGCACTGAACCAGCAGATAACTCCATCTCCAGATCTGTGAAAATTGGACTGGTGTGAGAAACCCGACGGAATCCAGTAGGGAGGTGATGATTCTCCAGATATGTGTGTAGGGACTCTGCCTTGTTTTCCACAGAATACTAAAAAGCAGTGGCAATCACTTTAAACTGGGATGTAGTGGTTTCTTATGGGCAAGGCTCTCTACCCACATTGTCTGTCTTAAGACCAACGTGTAACTCCTGCTCTGTCCAGGTGGCATGAAGGGTTCCCAGCAGCTCCACAAGACCAGACCCTCTCATGTGCTGTATCTTTGGCTATAAGCTCATCTGCTGCTGCTGGGTGAACGTGAATGGTCGCAGCTCTGGCCTGGATGCCTTCCCAGTTCTCCCTGGCTTTAAGCCTCTTTGAGGCTCCGTGGCATACCTGCCCAGGGTGTGTGTTGGTTGTTCCACAGATCTTTGCTGCTGAAGGCTGTGGTCCGTAGGTTATTGGTGCCACAATGACACAACTGTTTCATCCCTTTCAACTTTTCCCTGGCCAGCTCAGCCCATGTCCTCAACCGTAACTTAAAAACAGACACGGAGGTGCAAAACCATCCTGCTTTTCAAAAGCAGAGGGTTTTAAGATTGCTTTGTGCTTTTTTTGCTCTAAATGCAGTCTGAAAGTGAGATGATCTCCCACTTTAAGGCATTCCTTTGGCCACAACTCTCAGTACAAAGAAGGAGCAAGCCTGTTTTTTCTTGACAAAGGCAGCCCCAGATGGCTGCCCTCAGCCGTCTCCTGTGAGGGTGGCAGAAGCTGGGGCGTTCAGTCTGCAGTGGCTTGGAAAGGTGCAAACTGGTTTCTGAGCTGTCACCCCTACAGACATCCACAGACCAAACCACAAGCATGACCTGCTGTTGGAGGCTCAATTTTTGCCTGCATGCGAGAGAGGGCTCTGCTTTTGGTGTGACCTTGGCAGCAGCCTCGCTTTTCAGAGTGTGCCTCAAGGAGTGGCATGTTAAGAGGCTGTAGTTCCCGAAACAGCTGCTGTGGTAAGTAATTAAACCAACTCCTCTGAGGGCCCATAAACCTCTGACAGCATTTACTAGTAGGTAGTGATTTCAGCTTGATGCAAACATTTGCTGGCCGAGGTGAAGCTCTTTATTTCTCAGAGGGATGAGATCTAAACATGTAGGAATAATATCTTACTGGTCTGAAACTGCAGATAAGTGACTTCCAGTGAGAAGAGCGTCCGGCCGCTGTGCTCTAATTGATGTCTGCGTTCGAAGGAGTGTGGTACAATACTAGTGGTGACTTTAGATCTTCTGGGGACTATAGATGTGATTTATAATTGGCACTGTAGCTTTTTAGAGACACTGAGCTTAGCCAAGCCTTTTATATATTGTCCCGTTGAAGCTGTGTCCTTGAATTAGGCATGTGTTGAAGTGGCTGATTGTAGTGGGGCTGCATTCATCTAACACGGCGTTGAAAACCTCAGGGTTCACTTAGCTTTTGCTGGTGCTTCTGCACTGATTGACTTCTAACTCTTCTACATGAACAGTCTTCTGTGCACTGGAAGGAGGGCTTAGCGTACAACTGCAAACAATTTGTGGAGTCCATCCTGGGGATCTGTGAGGTGTGCTGCAGAGCTTTAAAAATGAGAGGAGTGTCTAATGGGGAGGGAATCGAACTTAAAATGAAGAACAAGTAGAATTGTGTTGTCTTAAAGGGTGTTGAATATCTCAGTCAGCATCTTGCTAATGTGCAGAGATGGAGGCCAGATGTTGATCTTCATTAGCTCCAAATCAAAACTCATTGTCTCTTGTTTGAGTGACATCAGAGTGGAATGGAGTCACCTTGTTGCTAGTGATGCTCAGGTCAGGCTTTTGAGGGAATGGAGAAGAGGCTTGGAGCCTTTTTGTTTTGATTAGTGCAAGCGTGTAGCTTGTGAATGGCTTTTCCTTAGACTGGGCTGTTCCAGCATGCCCTGTTGGGGCAAGATTAGCTTCATATCTGTCCGTGAAGTCACTGTTGTCCTCTTCTGGTATCACTACTCCATCTTGGGCTGTAGGACTCACTGTCTGCAGTGGTACAAATGCATTATCTTGGTTTGGTAAATCTTTGTTTCCAGATCTCTATGTGTTCCTTACTGGATCTCCTGTGTTTTGTGTTTGTGGAGGGTGCTTTTTCTATTGACATAATGGGAAGGAGAAACTAGCTCAGAAGAACTGCAATTTTATGTGTACGAGTGCTAGTCTGTGAGCAGGAAATCTGGAAAAGGTCAATATATCGTAGCTTCAGTGGCTTGGCCTCAGCAGGAGCAAGTGGGACTGGGCTGCCTATGTCCATGGGGGTTTTTTTTCTTTTTCATCCTTCAGTCGCGGTGTTGGCTCTGCCTTTGCTGGCTGGTGGCTACAAATCCACACTTACATCTTAAATTGAATAGGTAATAGTTGAAGAAGTAATCCAGCTTTATTAACTGAAAAGCCCAATGTGATGGTTAGTTCTTATTTAATTTTGCTGTTGCCAACTATTGGCAGGTCTTCACATTTTGGAAAGGAAGGAGATGCTTGTGTGGTGCCTGGAGCTTTACTGCAGCAAGAAGCTAGGAAGTGGAGTGTTGGAGACCCAAGAGAGCTGATTTATGGTTTAGGAAGCACAGAAGTGGCTCTCAGTAGTGGCTGAGGAACGGCTTCTTGTGAGGTGCTGAAGAGGGATGGTTCAAATAGATTTGTAAATGGGCTTCTCTCAGCTGTCAAGTGGGGAAATATTTCTCCTGTCAGTAATTCCGCCTTGACAACAGTTTTTCTTACGCTGTATAGGAGTGTTGTTTCTTGACTGACATCTTCGTTTAAGATATGGAGCTGGGTGTTTGGGGGTGAGGGAGGACAAACTGCTTCTTCAAAATGAAAACAAAACCCTCGGCAAGTTCCTTATTACTCTTCCAAGTAGAGCAGCTTGTATTGCTTGAGTAGGCAGGAGGTGCAGTGGTGGATGCCATTGATGATAGCTCGTCTTGTGAGTCTCTGGATGGGTGGGCGAAGGAGGGGAGAAGTACCAAAGCTGGGAGGAGAAGACATGAGATTAAGCAATCCCCGTGAGAGCTGAATAGCATCCAGGGGTCCGGCATAGTTCTGCTTCGTTACCTGGCTTATAACCAAAGCAAAGTATCTCAAAAAAAAAAAAAAACCCAAACCTGTGCAGCCTGTTGAGGTTTTTTTGCTCTGCTTTAATTTAATGGGCAGGCTTAGGGCTGTGTCTGTGTGACGGGAAGGCAGTGCTTGAAGCTGAAAGATTTCATGTCCCCAACCTCTTTTTCTGGAAGTTCCCAGTAACTTGATCAATATTTTGTTGCTGTGGCCTTTGCCTTCCTGCTTTGCTTGCTGTTGTCTGCAGCTTTATTAGCAATCCTCTCCAAGCTTGTGCAGTCCATCTTCATGCTACTCCCAGGGCTGTTAACTGGAAGTGCCTTGGAGATGACGACAGCTAGCAGATTACTAAAAAGCAACGGTGTCTTCAAGTACCCTTCAAACCCTCCATTTTTTTTTTTTTTTCTCCGATTACAAGCCGTTTGGGGCAGCATCTCCAAGGTGATCTGGACCATGTTCTGTCAAATCATACAAGAGCTTCAATTCCTGCTGTAGAAGCCAGTGTAAAAAGTATGGCAAAAAGGGTGAGTTGATGTGTCTTTGGAGGGAGTAGCGGTTGGTTTCTTAGAGCTTGAGATTGCTCGGGTCCTGATGCTTGGGAAATGTGCATGGCTGTTTACAGAGCTTCTCACTCTGCTGACATGAAGAGTGGCTTCACAGAGCATGGCCCAGCTCAGACATTTGGCCTTGGGAAACAAAATTTGGGCAAGTACGTAGTATGTAAACTAAAGGCTTGGTTCTTATACTCGTTCCTCATAGTGGTATTTTGAATAGTCAGGAATACATTATTACCCTAACGACAATTCTACGCATTGAACTGAATTGCTGAAGGGCCTTTCACTCTCCCCTGCGTTCCTCGTGCGGGCTTTTCTCACGCTCTGAATTAGTGATCTTCCTCTCCTGCCTGGAGCCTGCTGGGGTAAGAAGACTCAACTCTCTCCAGGCAGTGGCATACGTACACTGTGTCTTAAAACAATCACTTGTGCTGAGAGTGCTGCCCGCTGCTGTCACGCCAAGCTGTGTGATGCTGGGTGGAATTAATGGCTCTCCTGTGCACGCCAGCTTTCTGCGTGCTGTGGCATGGCCATTAATTTACAAGAGCCAACTGCTGGTGTGGAGAATGACCCTTTGGTGCTTCCTAGTGCCAAAAAACTGTCCTTGAGACTGCCAGCACTTGTCTAAGCAGAGGCATCTGCACACAGGCAGAGCTCACTGTGTTGAGGGTCATGAGTAAATGGCTTTGTAAGCCTGTGTTGGTTCTTGAGGATGCCTGATCAGTTTAATGGGATCTCCCGTTGAGGTTGTTTTATTACAGAGCTGTAAGGCAGAGGCTCATAAAGTCCTGATGTTTGGGAACGTTTGTTGCACAGGGTTTATTCTTAGTGGAGATTAAAAAAACCTCTCCTAGTGCCATGGAGTTGCTTCAGCTAACTAGTGCCTGGGGATGCTCCTCCGTTACTGACCCATAACCGTGTGCTGCCTCCAGTTACGCAGTGCTTTTCCCTTCTCTAGGGTTATAACATTTACTTAATGACTGGTTATCTCCATGATATTTGGCTGGAAGTTGTCATTAGCTGCTCTGAATTGGGGGATTAAGTGCACAATGATTACAGAGGCTCTGATCTCTTGTTTTCCCTCCCGTGCGTTCACAGCAATCGTGGTTTAATTGGTGTGCCCCTGGGTTCCTCCTGAGCATCTCTCCACTGTCTCCTCATGTAACCCTGTTACACATGTTTTGTCTGGGCTAGAAGGGAGAAAAAGGAGGCTCCTTCAAGGAAAACAAGCGAGTCTGGGGTACACACTGTGTATAACTGCTTCTTGTGTTTGTGGACATCTGCCTGGCTGTATCACCAGCAGACTGATCTACTAACTCCATGGTCACCACAGCCGACACCGATAAACACTGACACCCTGAGCCGACTTAGCCCTGGATATGGTTACTACTCTCTAAATAGTGTCTCCTCAAGCAGAATGTTGGCTCATTGATGCCTTGGAGTCATTGAGATGTCTTGGTGTAGGTGCAGATGTCTTCAGTTCTGCGGGGTCTGGACTGGGCAGAGTAGAGCGGTTTGAACCAGGAGCGTGCTCCTACTGCGAGCCCCACTGCTGCATGCTCCGTGGTGATAAGCCCTTCAAAAGGGATGCCTGGTTTGTCGCTGAAATTCGGGTACGTCCTGCTTTATCATCCATGTACAGAAGTCCCTTTTCTGATAATGCAGCAACTTTAAATACACTGTTTATTGAAATAAAGTGGACTTTTTTTTCCCCGTGATGTTGGTGGAAATGATGATGTTCCTGCCTTGTTGTGTGTCTCGGACTGGTTTTAGTCACTGAGACTTTAGTACCACTGATTTTCCTGGGAGGTGAGTGAGAAGCGTCACAATTTCCCACTTGACTTTGAGCCTGTCCTGGCTGCAGCTGTGGAAGCAGGCTCAGATCCTGGCACGGGAGAGCTCTGGTGACATCCTGTCCCTGTCCAGGGGACCACCAGGCCTGCACAGTCCTTGCCATGGGTGCCACTATGTAAAGCATTTCTCATCCCATGAGCAACTGAAAAATCTTCTTGTTGGGTGTTTTGTGGCTTTATGAAGAGCCCCTTGCCTGAGTTTGCTTCTGTGTCTTCTGGCACAAATTATGGGTAACTCATCCTCCGCAATGAGGCTTTCTGTGTCCTGGCGGTTGAGCGGCCACGCTGGGGTGGGTGGCACCTTCCTATGAAGAAAGCTACAACTGGGCTCTTCTGCAGGTCTAAAATGGGAATAGCTGGTAGTTAGTGATGTGCATCCCTGCAGCTCTGGAACCCCTGCCTGGGTTTGTGGGGCTGCCCCTGCCCTGCCCGGCTCTCCTGGAGCTGGCCTGGGGATGGTGGGTGCCGCTGACCCGTATGGACCCAGGATGAGGTTAACCTGGTCTGAAACCAGCCCTGCCTTGCTGTGGCATGTGGGTGTCAGGTCTCCTGAGCACGGACCTGGCTGGTGCTGGGTTTTGCCTGTGCCTTTCTGCTCCCTTCCTCTGCTCAGGGCGGTGGGAAGGACTGTGCCTTGGTATAAGGACTTTTGGCAGAGCCCTGGTGCTACTACAACCATACCAATCCTTTTCTGTGTGAAGATAACATAGAGATGAAAATTAGCTGTGGTTTTCTCTTAAATGCTGGTTCTTTCCTCACGCTTTAAACAGCTCATCTTCTTTTCCTAAACTAACGGATCACCTCATTTTTTTCCTTTTATTTGTGTGCTTGTTATTTAGTCCAGATGTTTTCAGCTATAAAGTACAGTAGTGTTTGTGAGGTCAGTCTGGGGGGTGGGAAGAGGTGGCTGCTGTAGCAGGAGGGTCACAACCTTGCCGACCGCGTGTCCCTGTGCAGTGGGGGAGCGGACATCGGCAGAAGGTGGTGGGTGCCAGCCTGGAAGCGGCTGTGTGTAATGAGCTTTGAGGCCACCCCCAGCCAAGTGCAACCCAGCCCACTGCTGTGAGCCCTGATCTGCAGCACAGGCTATATTTGGTCTGAGATTACTCTCTGCTTGGCCTGGGTTGGTCCCCGTCGGGGCTCTGCGGGGTGGATTTCTACTCCCCTGGCTAGCATAAAAGCCCCCATGCAGTGTGCTTCTGTATTTTCCTCCCTCACTGCCCACTCCAGCCTGCCCAAGCTGCTGTTGCTGCTCTCTGGTACACTCCTGAGGCATCTCAGCTGGGGCTTTGCGATGTGCAAGGTGAAGAATGTGCCTCTGGTACCAGGGACAGCCTATTCCCCAGCAGCCATTAAGATGCAAAGCTCTCCTCTATGTAGGAACCAGTCCAGGGGAGGCCAGTGGAAGGAAGGGGTTCCCCCTGCCCGCCGTCTGTCCCATCCTCTGCTGTGTATTTTCTAGAAGGGTCATTAACAATACTGGGCGCTAACGGTGGCTGCTGGGGAGAAGTGCTGTCCCTTCAGCTGCCTACTGCATGGGAAGAAGCAAGGCTGAGGAGGCAAAAGTGAGGCTGGGAGGAGAGATCAGCCCCTCTGCTTGCTGAGGACACATTGCCAGCATTCCCAGTGTGTTGCCATGGCTATGCTGAGATGGAGCTGCCTGTGCCAGCAGTCAGGGGAGAAGTGTCACTCAGCACCTCAAGATGCCCAGTTCCCTTGGCGATGCTTCTGGGAAAAATGCAGAGAGGAAGCAGGATGGAGGGGGGACATGCAGCAGAGAAATTGTTTGGCAGGTGGGAGCTGGAGCTGTGGATGGTGGAAGTGGTGGGGAAAGCCTTCCTGGGGCACAAGCTGCCCCTGGCCAACACAAAGCTGCCTCGGTCAAAGTGAGGTGGTAGCAGTGGAAAAAGGCATGGGCCTCGCAGGTCTGCCACCAAGTGATGGATGGACTTGGAGCTGCACCCTGTCTACATTTGCAGAGTGAGAAGTGTCCTGGGGTGGTAGAAGGGGGTACTCTTTGGTCTGAGGATTTGTGGAAAGAGGTTGGAAAACATGTTGTGAAGAGCAGCTAGCTGCACCCCTGGATGTTTCTCCAAACCTCCCAATCGTTTGCCCTAGGCATAGCTTTCTTCTCCCTTAATCTCCTAGAGAATATTCAAAAATAGATATACTTGTAGCACTGGAAAAGCCTCTTTCCGAGTTGTTTCAGCACTGCAGAGAACAACCCTTAGGAAAGAAACTCAAAAAATAAAGAGCAGCTGCTGCCATGTTTTACCTGCTCCTTTCTGATGCAGTTTGTGGAAACCCGGCATACTGCCGGTTCCCTTTCCCATCCATTTGTAACATTCCCCTGCGCTGTCCCAAGGCATGGGTTGTCCACCATGGGATGTCTGCACCCGGCCAAGATGCTGCATGCTAGAAACCTGTTGGGTTGTAGCTTTACCTGTGATGCCTGAGTGTCGGGTTGAAGGTTAGTTGGGGTATATTTGCATGACGGCAGACATGTCTTCAATGGTCTTCAAGCCTTCTCCAGTGCAGCTTCCCCACTCCTTGCTGCAGATGGGCCCACCAAAGGCTGAGCTGGGCCTCCCACCCATGGTGTTCCCCAGGGCTTCCCACATGGCAGCCTGATGGAGAAACAGGCAGATGTGGGATGTGGCATTTTTAAACGTGTGGGGTGATCGGAGGGGTTGCCATGCCCCTGCCGTGGACGTGTGCTGAAACCCAGCAAGTACGTGGCAGCCCACATTCTGAGCTGGGGGGAAAGCTGCCTCAGTCATGTCAAGACTCGATTAATGTACTTGTAGCATTATTAATATGTTGAACCTCGCATCTCAGCTGTTCACAAAGACCTAGTGTTTGACTTCTGGACCCAGAAGTCCTCTTGAGCCCATGCGGGCTTTGTAGTGAATGAAACCTCTATGTCCATAGCGCTGGTGGGTGTCCCTCTCTCCTGTCTGCCAAGGAGTGCTGCTGGCTGATCTTCATTTGCCTGTTAGAGCCGTTAATCGACCCGTCTGCATCCTCTCGGATCGCAGCTGGCAGCCCTCTGCTCACTGGGGTGCCAAGTCGTTCGATAGCTCAAGTGACTCAAAATGCAGGGTGGGTGGGTGCTGGTGTGGGAGCCAAGGTCACCCAGGCTGGGGGGGGGCTGCAGACCTCTGGGGTGCCAGGATGCCTCCTCATCCACCAGCTTCCGGGGGATCACACTATCCAAAATTGGAGCGATGAGTACGGGAGAAGGAGGAGGAGTGGAAGAGTATAAATAAAGCTTCTGGAAGAGGAAAACCCACCGAGAGGAGAAAATAGCAGCACTGGTTTATTCTTTCCCCACCCTCCCTCGTACCTCTCAGCTTGTATCATCGTTTAACTGTGTCGGCGAGTGTGCTCCGGCTTCCGCACGTGTGCGTGCTTGTGTGTGACAGCCCTTCCCCCAGCTGGGGACACTGCGGGTGGAGGTGGGTCTGGGGATGTGTTTTGGTGCTTCAGTGCCACCTTCCAAATCACTGTGTCCTCACGTAGCACTGCCCTACATCTGCTCATCTCATTGTCAAACCAGAATGTGAATGGCCAGGATGCGCCAAACGAGAAGTGAGGTTTAGGGCAAGTAACACTAATGCTGCTGACCTCAGCAGTAGATCTGGAAAATGCTGTTTTGAGCCCTAAAGTGTCATTCTGCCAGTTAGTTTGTTTTATTCCAAAGCTGCTACGTAAGGAAAACTGAATTTTAATAGCAGGTAACTGTTGTTGCATTTAAAACATCCACTGAGCGTTCACACTTCAAGCGGATGACAGTCAAACAGGTCAGTGCTCGCTCCCAGGCACCAGCCAGGGATCTCTCAGCCCAGTTGCTGGAGGTGGGCAGCACTGGGCAGAGCCGTGCTCGGCAGTGCTGTGGCTGCCTATGCCGGGAGGGCTCGGTAGAGCTGCCACCGCGGCCGTGCCACACCTCTGCTCGTAGTCACTGTAATGCTAATCCCAGGGCTTCCTGAAAAGATTAAAACGCTCAGAACGCTTGCCAGTGGAATGTTGATCTGCCTTTGTCAAATGGTTATTTTTGCAGAAATCTGTAAATATTGTTCATTAAATATATAATTTTTTTTTCTTCCTTTTCTGCTAGGATCCTGCAGGAATCTTTGAACTGGTGGAGCTTGTTGGCAATGGTACCTATGGGCAGGTCTATAAGGTAAGGGCTTTTCCCGAAGTGATCCCATTTGCCTCAGCCGCGTGTGGAGCATGGAGCATCCCAGCACATTATCTTGGCTAGGTTTGACCTGTTTCAGCCTTGCTGAACTCCGGCTTTTTGGTCTTGTGTGCAAGTACCGTGTAGCGCTCAGAGCTCTTGTACTAAGCAATTCATATTCTTTCTGAACCTGTCACTAAAAAAACAAATCGCTTCTCTTTTTTCTCTTCCCCCAGTTGCTTTTTATTGATTATATGATGAGGAGGGAGTGAAAAGTGTGCGCTTTAATAGATAAATCTCGATCTCTTCTAAGAGCTGAGTTTACGGCTGCAATAGCCTGCCAAATGGGTTTGCTACAGTCTAGTGCTCTGCTCGCACGTGGGCTGGCTGCCGCCCGTTCCACTGGCGGAAGCTTGCTGCAGGAGAACCAACACTACAGTCAATTTCTATAATTGCTTTAAATTTCTATAAGCATCTGGAATCAGCTCTCCAGATGAGAATAGTGGGGAGACTGTGGAGGACAGGACTTCAAACTCATGAACTTCTTTACAGGAATGTTTAAAACCTCCGTCCTCTGCTAAGTTACATCACTTATCCCAAACGCCAATTAACTTGAGGCGTTTCCAGAACTTGTCATCTTGGTGGGGTTTTTTTTTTTGTGGATGGTTCTTGTGGGGTCAGGGAGGGATTGAATTATTTCAAAGTCTGGGTTTACCTACACTTAATGTATGATGGAGAGATGTTTCTGGGCACGGTTGTATGAGGAATTTGCCAAATGTTTTGGATCTGCTGGGAGACAATAGCTCCCCTGGGCCCCATTCTCCAAAAACTTCTACGTGCGTGGGCACGAGTTCTGTATGTACGCGTACTCGTGCGTGTGTGTGCACACAGAGACCTTGTTTACCTGTCATGCCCATATTATCTTTTGACTATAGAAAAGAATGTATTCCTGTGCTCTTACTCCATTGCTTTGGAGGCACAGCTCTTGCCTATCGTGGTAAAAGACAGTGATGTGTCCCTGCTGAAGAGGAGAAGAGAAAAAAGCTGCCTGTCAGGAAGCATTTGTTCTGAAGTCTGGTTCCCCCAGCCTCCTCCTGCTGTAGGCTAATCCCATCAGCACAAGGACGGAGGGACCGGGGTGAACCAAAGATGAACTGGAACTTCTGGAGTTTGAAAGGTGTGAATTTTTGAACTGGGAATAAGGTTGTTGTGCGTGTTTTTTTTTTTTGTTGTTTTTTTTTTTTTTTAAATAAAACAAAAGGAAAAAGAAAACTTCCACACCAAAACTGCTCTTATCAAGGTTATGTTCCAGGGAGCCTTCCCCTCTGGTACTAGTTGTTTTTCCCTGCTGTGGGAGCTCCCTTCTGAACTGTTTTTCTTCTCAGCTGCTGAAATAATGGTAGAGGGTGACCTAATTTTAACTGGTGCATATTCCTAACAATCAGTGGAAACTATGTGCCTTTAACGGCCTTTTGAAAGCGTCATGTTTTTGTGGAGAGCAGAAAAGGGAAACGCACTGGCTGGGGCTGGCACTGCTGGCTGCACGGCTCTGCTGATCGGGTTTCCTCTTGCCGTGTTTGATTCTTTTGGTGTGTCTGTGTGTTACCTCAAAGCTGAGGATAAAGCCACCCAAGTGTAGGCTTTCTGGGAGGTGAACACTTCTGTGTTCCCTTTTTCTCCTGCTGTACAAGGAAAAAAATCCGCCTCTTCAGTGTTTTTAACTTGCTGGAGTAATTGGATTGTCCTCGGTGTGAATCACTTGGTACTGGTGCCAGACAGGATGGTGATGGGGGTGGAGGGGAGAATGCTGCTGTCCCAACCAAATTAGTCAGTATTGGGGTATGAATTCAGGCTAAGACTGACTTCAGAACTCTCTGAAACTGGTAGCACCCACTCTGTAAACAAAAGGAGACTTTGATATAGAGCATACATAACTGTTTATGGTGTCCCACCATAAAACCCAGCACGGAAATAAGATCTCTGCGATTCTTTTCCTGTAGATACCACCGCTGTATTTATCTCTTACAGCAAAACAAATAGATCAGCTTTCAAGACACACAGACCTTCTGGCTGCCTTCTAAAACAGCCTTGAGAAGCAGTCCATACCTAGGAGCAGTGTCCTCTCTAACTAGATGCTTCTTCCACTGCCATTTCAAACCCATCTCAGTCAGGGCTGGGGTATTCCCACCCCTCTGCTGCCCTCTTAGAGGCTGCGCATGCCTCTAGTTGTGTTTTTAGATGTGGAATGAGTAATTAATTGTGGTGACCGCTCTGGTGCTGGCCTGCTAGCCCAGGCTTTGCAGGTCCAACCCCTGTGCACCCTGCCAGGAGCAGTCACCTGGTGAGCATCACCTCCCCTTTGCAGGGCTGGTCCCTCTCTGAAGCGAGCAGAGCAGCTCTGCCACTGGGAGGAGGTGGCAGGGAGATCCTTATTCTAGGCAGGGGAAAGCTGCAGCCCTGACGTTTCTCCCAGAAAACCTGACCTAGCAGCTAGCTCTAACACTGCCCACAGCCATATTTGTGTTGGAGACTCCCGGTGGCCTGGTGGTAATCAGCTGCCCAGGACCTGGAGGGAGATGTGCAGGGTGCAAACCCCCCATTGATCCCATGGGATCAAGTGCATGGTTACGTTGTTCTGACGACTGACGGGGTGGGAGCCTGAGAAATGTCTGGTGGTGCACAGTAACAGGAGCCATCCTAGGAGCAGCGGTTCATGGAGCCAACCTCAGGATCCACTGTGGTGGGAAGCCCCTGCCACGGCATGTCTTCTGCTTGCTCGTAGGAGCAAAGTCCTATTGGCCAAGTCTGGTGCACATTAAGAACTCCCAAAGGGAGTGCACCCCTCTGCCGAACAGTGGGCGATGGGATGAACCTCCCTGCACAGGTTGCTCTGATCCCGCTTTCTGGGTGATGATGTGAAGGTCCTTTCAGGTGCGACACGGTACTGCTGTGAATCAAAGCCTTGTTCTCTGAGGCTTGTGCTCCAGAGGCAAAGGTAACTTGTCCAGACTGAACTCTGTATTTTCAAGGGAAGGCCTTTCTTTGCTCAGGACTGCAGGTTAAAACAGCACTTGGGGGCTTCCCGGCTCTGGCCGTACCCCAAGGCCGTGTGGACGCTGCAGGAGCCCGCAGCAGTGACCTCCTCTCTCCTCTAACCTCTAACTCCTGGCTCTCTCTCCTCTAACCCCAACCACAAGCTCGTCACTTTGGATAATTGCAGAGGGAAATAACATTCCTTGTTCGCTGCTTAACAATCTCTTCTGAATAGCTTGATTTTTATTTTAATGAGGGACCGCACTGGTGATGGTTTATCTCTCTAATTGAATCGGAAGCTTTTCTTTATTTTCTAATAATCCTGCGTCTAGTGTTACAGATTGTAAACGGGTTTGGATAAAAGGCTGAGAGCTTGCTAGCTCCTGTGCCAGGCATCGTTGCAGTAGTGGATTTTTGTGTCCTTGGATTATCTTTTTTTTTGTTAAAGGTGTTTAAATAGATGGCTAACAGGAATGCAGCGAGTTGCACTTGGGGAAGGAGCCGTTGCCACACGGGTTTCTAGCTGCGGGCTGATGGCCGAAAGATAAACCGTAAACACAAAAGTCACTAAGACCCTTCAGAGCATTATCTAAAGTGTAAGGAAATGCTTCTGGCTTTTACGTGCCAGAATATTATTATTATTATTGTTTATCTCTACTTTGTATTAGAGGGCAAGCAAGAAGTCCTTAAAATACCGTGTATGCCCAGATTGCCTGGAGGAATCCCAGCACCAGGGCCACAACTGCTGGTGCGTCACACCCGGATGAATACGTCGCTTAAAAGTAAAGAACACTCAGAAATACCTTTCCAAAAGATCGTTAAAAAGCTGGGAAGACATGCAGTGGGCTACCAGTTGTGCACTGAGTATGTTAGGAACCAGGGCACTCCCCCGGCGTTTTTAGACCTGCTTAGCCATGGTCGTTCGCTCGCTGGCCCGTGCACAGTGTCACCAAAGCCGGGTTTTGATGCCAGCCTTTGCAACAGCGAAAAAATCAGCAAGTAGGTCAGATGGTGACCTTTGCCTCTCTCAGCTTGTGTAGTTTTATGACATGGAACAGGGAAATAAATGATGTTGAGATTACACGCTCGTGTGCTTCTTCCCAACCATACCAGGAGGACAACAGTCATTAATGCCAAGTGCTGCTTTGCCGGGTGCCCTGGGGATGTGGCTCTCCGTTTACAGCTGTAGCAAGGCTTTATCTTACAAAGTACAAGATACAGTACTGTGGGCTGACTCCATAACTGCACAACAACTATTGATTGTTTAATTAGCTGGTAAATGCCATATAATTGCTAAGCCATTACGTAGCATTATTCTCTGCTTTAATTTGGTGTGTGTGCGATCCATGAGCCGTGAGTTTCATGTCTGCGGCCCCCCCTTGGGAGCTCCTGCACCATCATCTCAGGATGGGGCAGAGCAAGGGTCACCCCTCAGGATCCACCTTGGGGTGCCACCAGCCATCTCCAGGCAGGGCATCTGGCCACGGTCTGTCCCTGTTCCCTGCCAGCCTAACCCAGGCAGCCATTTGAAGAGGACACGGGTTTTGCAATTGCTCTTTGCACTGTGTCGTGTCTGTCTGGGGTAAAATACGTGGGGGAAAAGGACGAAGAAATGCATCCCAAGGTCTTTTGTCAGGATTTATTTATTTATTACCCAGCTGGCATTTGCCAGAAGCCAGGACTGATCCACCTGGAGGCAGACCCCCAGGTTTGACCCAGTAGACGAAGATGTTGAGGTGTGTAGGTATGAGAAAGTCAATAAAACGTTTGAAATCCACGGTCATCTGTTGCTGGAGAGCTGGGAGCAGCAGTGCTGCTGGGCCACTTTGGTCCCCAAGTCAAACCCCTGAGAATGTCCTGGGCACAAGCCTGTTCTTGGTAGCGTAGTCCCAGAGTTTGCAGATGCCGAGTGAAGAGGGATAACACGTGTCCTGCCCCACTGGGTGCAGTTTGTGGGCTCCCCTGCACAGCAGCATCCTTCCTTGTGGCACCCCTGGGCATCCCACCACTGTGGGTGGGTGGGGCAGCAGGTGAATATGCTCAAGAAAGGCTTTTAGAAGACTTCTCTTATACTTCTTTAGAGGGGAGGTGTGAGAAAATAACTCATGTGCAGTCTGTGCCATGTTTAGCCTGCCCAAAGTCCAGCTCAGCCTGGTATCAGCCCTGGTGAGAACAGACGCTGCAGGTTCCTGGGTCATTATTAGTAGTTCAGATAATTAGCCTGAATCAAGAGTGACATTAATTGTTTTTAATAATCAGTTGTTTTATTGTCTCTCTTTCCAAAAGGCTGATGGTCAATAGTTTGGTAATTAATCACTGCTGCTTTTGGCTGCGTGGAAGAAGTTACCGTGCTGCACACAATTAATATTTCCTGGGGATTGTTGCCGAAAAGAATTAATCTTAGTTTACATACACAGCTTTTGTAGCTGAAGACTGACTGCTGTGCTGTGCTCGAGAGCCGGGGTTGGATGCACGCAGCCGAGGAGCACTGCCTGCGAACCGGGTCCTGCTGCTGCCCACCCCTCATCCTAACACCCATCCTGCGGCAGTGGCTGCACTGTGGTGGTCCTGGGCATGCTGAGGGCCCCCGGTGCTTGCATTCACGGGCCACTGAAGGAGTTCAGAGCCCTGTCGGCTTGCCGTCGGAACAACCAGCTCTAACCCTGTTCAGGCAGCTACTGCATTTGAAGGTGCATTGTAAGCATTTCCCTTCTCCCACCTTCTTGTTTACAACATGAACTGTGGTGATGTAAGGTTGGCTGTGACTGGAGCCAGATGGGTTCTTCCAGCGTTTTATCTTTGGCTCTGGGTCCTTTTTGCTGGTAATTTCTTCAGAGATTGCTTTTGCTGCATGGCAGGCCAGGCTGAGCATAACCATGTGCGTGTGTACGCGTACAGCCGTCCCTTGCCGTGGGCTGACAGTCGCTGCAGACTGAGGCAAACACACGAGGGGCTGGTCCCCTCTGATGTGGGAAGCTCCCTGGCTTTCCCCATGACGTGGTGCTGTGCCAAGAGCCTATTCCATCGGGCTGAGACAGGGAAGCACCTTGTCTTTGCCGCACTGGGGCAAGCTGATGTGCCTCAGCCAGGGCTCTTCGTTCTGCTGGGACAGTTTTGGTGGTGGCTGGGACCGCTCACATCCACGTCCCGATATGGGCTCATGTGGGCGGGCACCGGCTGCCTGGCATCTTCAAGGTCACCTAAAGGCCGTGTGAGTGTGAATGGATTTACAAGACTTACCAGCTGCTTTATAATCCTTCCGTATTACCAGCACAGTATTAACTGTTAAGCCATTGTTTCCGCTGGGATGGCTCCCAGTGCCACCCTGTGAGGATGCTCCAGGGATGGGGGTCCCTGCTGCTCCCATAGGCATCCGTTCGTGGGTGGTGCTGGGCCTTTATCAGCTCTTACTGGGTTGTGGGAAGGGCTGGGCTGGCATACTGGTGTGCGATAACACACGCTAGCGTTATCAGAACGAAAATGGGCGACCTCAATTTATCAACTTCCCTACGATGTTATCTAGAAAAGAAGGTTCTTTCCTTGCTGACTCAAATGGGGTGTGTGTGTTACTGAAACGGGGACTTGTTTTTGCCATACAGGCAAGGACGTCTTAACTGGAAAATGCTTAAAATGATGTTTCACTCTTTAAAAAAAGAGGAAAAAAAAAAAAAAAAGGCTTTGTTACCAGAGCAACTAGTACATCTTGTGCTGCTTCATTTCTCTGAAACACAGAGCGAGCCCTCAGCCCTCCCTCCCTCCCCGCAAGAAACCAGCCTACACACACCTACATGCCAATATGTCACATTAACTTCACTGCTTTCTGGATAAAATAAGGGAAAGGTGCTTTTTACATTTCAATCCTAGAGAACGCAGGTTATAAAAGGTGATTAAATGTCTTCCGGTATTGCTCCCCTTTTAATCTCTACTCCCTTCCCCCTCCTCTGGAGTTTGTGATGGGAAGGGGCAGGGTGAAGGTCAGGAGCAGACCAATGTGTCTGTGAAGCATCATTTGTCTGCTGTCCCTGGCGTTGCTGGATGCTCCGCTCCTGTAAATACCGCACGCTTCTGCCGGACAGGAAAATATCTGCAATGGCATGGAGGAAGAAAGCTGCCTTTGAAGATGCTGAGTAATGTCGACAGCGTGATGCAAAGCATGGGGAATGTGGTGGTGGGTCTTACAGCACTGTTTGTGTGGGTGCTGGGCATGCATAAGGATGGAGG
The DNA here is from genome assembly GCA_009769605.1 of Bucorvus abyssinicus. Lineage (NCBI taxonomy): Eukaryota > Metazoa > Chordata > Aves > Bucerotiformes > Bucorvidae > Bucorvus > Bucorvus abyssinicus. Next base: position 5,225,116 of record CM020035.1, on the reverse strand, counting down.
GAGAGCCCTCTCCTTGACTTGTGGGGATTAGAAGGTGCTCCGTGGAAGCACCTGCTCTGCAGAGGACGTGAGCCAGCACCATGTCCAGCACCATCTTCTCCTATCCCGTAGGAATGACTGGACTGGGAACTCAGATCTGTCTTTTCTCAGGTTTTCTGTGAGGATGCTTAAAGCGGCCAGCTCGGTGGTTGGCTGTACAGCCTCAGTATCCATAGGTGTCATGGTTGTTGACCAGTGCTGCTGAATGTGTGGCTTGCTTTATTCAAGCAGAGCTGCAGCAGGACAGTCTGGGAAGGTGAGGATGTGGATGCTCGTAGGTGTATTTAATACTGAGGTCTGAGAAGACTTGCTGCCTAGAGGCCTTCAAACTTCAAGGAGAAATTGGTCCACATGAGTTGTCAGGCTGGTTTGTGCTTGTGCACTGCTCTTGTTGTTGCTCAAAGCCCATTGGCTTTGGTCAGCCTTTTGGGTCTGTTCATGGTGATGTACCTGGGTATCCAGCTGCCGAACCTGGGAGATGGGGCTGGAGGGGGGTGTGTGTGTGTGAGTGTGAACAGCCAGCTTTCAGAATCGGGATTACTGCATGTGAAAGCCTCGTTCTCCCTTTCAGGAGGTCCTCCTGAAGCTTTCATTGCTCTGCGCACTGTAATATCTTGCAGTGGTGTGTTGTATGTTTTAAGGAGGTGGTTGTGGCCAGAGAGTGAGATGTGGATGCTGTAAGGCTACGAAAACCGTTTGCTGTTAGGATATATCAATCTAATTGGTAATCCAGGGCTGCAATGCAGCAGCTGAGGAGCATCTTGCTCTAAATAGAAGCTGGTACCTGCTGATCATTGTTATTGTTGACTTGTTTATAGTATTTAAAGAGTATCAGATTAGTCTAGTGAGTTGGAGCCTAGTACAGTGTACAGGAAGCTCCTGCCAAGTCCCCACTATTGTGGACTTCTCTGGTGTCCTTTGCTAAATGGACTCCTAGTCTCCTTGCCCATCGCTGTCATCACTGCTTTCCCCATAAAATCAGAAACGGGGCAATACTGAGGTGATCTGGGGGCAGAGACCTGGGAGCTGCTTGGTGGTACCAGCATTGGAAAGCCATCTACGAGGAGATAGTGTGCTGGGTGCCCCCGCACCGATGTTTTGAAAACCAAAGGTTGGGGGTGAGGCTGGTTCCAGAGGAGCAAAGTACAGCAGCAGTTAGCTGCTCTCAGCTAAAAAAACAGGTGAGGACTTTTTGGAAGGTTTAGAGAGGGGATGGGGGAGCAGTAGCCGGTAAACATTGGTCGAGGCTCTGTATTCACAGATGCTGGAGTGTCGTCTTCAGTGACATTTCTTGCTTGTCTTTTTTTTTTTATATCTTTTCAAATTTTGATGCAGCTTGACTTGCGGCTAACCCTGAAGGCTTGAGGGAAAGCGATGCCTATGGGGAGCCAGCTGGAGCTCTGCATCTTCTTCTGGTTACGCTTTGAAGGCTTGCTGCAGAGAAAAGTGTGTTTCTCTCGAACTCTGTAGTTTATTCTTAGGTTTACCTGGGAAGCCCTTTACACTAATTACCTAAAGATGGAACGTGCTAAGCAAACACAGCCTGCTTCCAAATGTGGGGTTTTTTCCCTCCACATAAGAATGGCAGATGGGCGCAATTTTTTGTTTTGTTTAGGTCTTGAAATTTTTTTCTTTTGTGTGTTTAGGTCTCTAAATTCTTGTGTTCCAACGTGCTCATGGAAGTGTGTGGCTAGGAGCCCAACTCCAACCCCACATCCCTACTATGCTGTACTTGTCCCCCAGCCCCTGTCTTTCTGGGCTTCCTGCATAGGTGGCTGAGAAGGAGGTCAAATAAAGCTTCGAAAGCACTGCAGTCAGCTGAAGTGGATGCCGGGAACGTCCATCTTTGTTAGCATGTGGTGATCCAGCCCAGGGAATCTGGTGTGGTGCCAGGAGCAAGGCGAGGTGCCGTGCCACCCCTCTCCCAGTGGCCCGGTGGGGTTGCAGGACTCAGAGCTTGCCTGTGAGCGCAGAGCATCCCTGCCTGTGTGCTCAGTGCACGTCCCAGAGCTCACTAGTCCCTGCCAGCAGTCATCTAGCTTGGGCTGGGCTGAGCTATGGACCTGTGTGTTGATGTCCCAGGGATTACTTGTCTTTTCAAACTTCCCCCCAAGAATTTTTGCTTTCCAGTGGGGCAGAGCAGATCACTTTAAGAATTGCTGTTGGTACATGCTCCTTTGTCATGTGTTGCTTTAGTTTTTCCCAGCAGAGAGGATGTGAAGTACGGGATGCATCCAGGAGATTCAGCCGTGGCCTGGGGATCTGCAAGAGGATGAGAAATCTAGGTGTTAGGTTGGGGTTGGTGGGCTTTCTCTTGGTGTGAGACTCTGCTGGAGTCTGGCAGTTGGACTCCAGGGCTGTAGGAACCACCTGGCTTCTTGGGTTGCATCAGTCACATGGACTAGGAGCTTTGCCACAGCAGCATCAGCAGCAGGAGCACCCAGGGATGGGAGGGATGCTGCTCTTCCCTGGTTTTGGCTGTTTTACAGGATTGCTTGCAACCCCTGGCAGTGAGCTTCCAAAATGAGTAGCCTTCTGCAGATCATTTCTTTGTTTGTTTAATCCGATGTAAAGCTGAAAATAACCTGGACATACAGGGACAGGGAGGTAATCCAGCCCAGTGTGTTTAAAACTGGGTGCCATGCAGGGAAGAAAGTTGCATAAAGGATATGGTTGGATTTCAGATGTCCATAGCTAATTTGACAGAGCTACCCACAAGCCCAGACTGGAAGCTGTGCTGGCTTTGTTGGCTCCCAATGGGCACTAAAGATCAAGAGGCAGAAGCAGTTTATCTGGGCAAGACTCATTAGCACAACATGCTTCTTGCACTGGAGGTGATGCTTCACCTCAGCTGCAGGGAGCGGGCGATGCACCATGCTCCTGCCCGATCGCGTTGCAGTGAATGTTGCCTTAACTTGATGTAATTTTTTTTTACCCCAGCTAGTGCTGGGTAGGGATATTTTTTTCAGTAAGTCTAGCTATTGAGTTTCAAATAAACAACTAGTGTTAGCTCGTTACAGTTGTTCTACTCCCGCGAGAAGTCGTTATTAACGGGGTCAGTGTGAAGAAACGTATTTTATGTCTGCGTGTTATCTAGATCAAGTGAGATCAGGCTTACACAGCAAAACAGCTACATTAAAAAAATTTAACTTGTGGGTGCCTCCTTAAGAGTTAAAAGATGTGATTCGTCCCTCACAGGTTGGCATTGCGTATTCCTTGAAATAACTGTTGGTGTGTGAACTTCAGGGTGGTTCCTCCATCTGGGCAAGCAACCCTGGGGTGTCTGCAGGGATTCCTGGTGGAGGCCCCAAGATGATGGGATGGGATGGGAGTCTCTGCTGCTGAGCTCTCACCCGAGCTCCTCCTCTAGAAACCCAGTTGTAATAGTAAGTAATGGCTGATGTGCCAGACAGAGGGTCGGAAAGGAAAGGTTGGAGCTTGTTGGTGGGGCTGCGTGGTGCCTGCGGTTGGGTCAGTGTTTTGTGTGGCAGTGCTGGTTTGCATTTTAGAAAACCCTATACTTGTACGAAGGGTTGAGGAAGGGTTGAACATGTTAACCTCAGTGACAAAAGAAAAATCAGCCTAAATTTGTTTTCTTTAAACTCCACATGATAGATCTGTCCTCACAGAGCCAGGACTGAGGCATGGCCATGGAGAGCAGTACTGCACTTATCTCTGCTGTGAATTAAGCTGGCTTGCTTCACCCCAAGGAGCAGAAAGACAACCCGTTGCAGTGGGTTGTTCCTGGTAGCAGTCCCATTCTTCAGGAATTGCTCAGATCTCTGCCCACCTTTTCCAACACCTATATATCCACATTCGGATCTCCTAGGTTTAATCCTAATATTTCACCACTTCTGTATGACAAAGAAAAAATCCCTACAAAGTGTCGTGAGGAGTTGAGCCTTCAATTTGTGGCGTGGTCTTCCAAGTGCTGAGCAGCTGCTGGCGTCTGTGGGAGTCGGCAGCACAGCGTGTCATCCCTGCACTCTGGCACCAGCATACCTGGGCTCTGGCACGCTGCTGGTGCCAGTGCTGAGGTCCAGCGAGCAGAGAGGACATGCTGGGGGAGACCCTTCTGCCAGGGTCTCTGGGGCCAGCTCCATGTTGTCAGCAGTGAGATGTAGACAGGGAGCTGTTACATCCTCCCAGCTTAATCTTTTTTTCCTGCTTTGCATCCCCTTTTGAAAAGATGGGACACTTCTGCTCTGGTACATCTTGCGGTTGGTAAGTCTTTATGCTGATACCTTACTTGGTGTTGCAGTTTGTCCTTGAGCAAAACCATTAGTTGGGAATGTGATGCCTCATTAAGTGTCTAACTTGAGCACTGAGAAGCCTTCAGCCAACATCCCCCCTCCCTGCCTGGTACGTAAAAACCTCTTTAGAGTTTGAAGCTCTTACGGACAGTGCGAAGGGCTAGAAACACAGCTTTATCTTTTACAGAGGTAGAAATTCACATGTAAGCAGCGATCAGGGCTTAAGAAAAATGGGAAATACCACTGGAGCTGCCATTAGTCTCTTGTTTTGTGAGAGCAATGATGGTTATAGCGAAGTGGGCAGTGCTGCTGGTGTGCAGTGGAAATGCCTTCATGTTTCTCTGCTTTGGAGATTTTCTCTCTCACACTTCAATTCAGCAGGTCCAGGATTGAGGCCAAATGGATCTAATAGAAAGACAGCCAATTCAGCAGAATTTCTGTGAATAGCCTGTTCCCCATGAATTGCGAATTGTGTGTCTGAATGCCAGTAGGGCTAACGCGAGGGGTAGATCGCAAATGAAAATGGAATTCTTGTGTTAGAAGCAAGTTTCTGAAACGCAACGTAAAATTGCGGTTTGGGGCTCTGCAAAAATAGTGTTTGCTGTAGTCATGAAGCTGCCCAAAATGCAGAAAACCAAAGTCTTGATCCCTGGTGCTGAAGGGCAGCATCCAGTGGGTGAATCCTTCCAAACACTCAGCATCTGCTTAAAACCCCAGAGCAGCCACGCAACGAGCTGGTCCCGCAAGTATCTACCGCAAGAGCTCCTCCGGTACTTCTTTTTTAGTTGACAAAGAACAGCATCTGTCGGGGTAGAAGAGCTGTGTCAGTCGTAGTGTGGTTTGGGGAGATTCAGGTGACAGCTTTCTGCTTGAGGAAGCGCACTGGGGACAGGGAGAGGCTTGCTCTCGAGCTCTGGCTGTCTCTGGCCTGGGCTGACTTGGGCTCTGTGAATCATTTTCATTTAGCTTTGGTGTGGAGTACATACAGCGTGTTTGTTCGCCCCGGTTGAGCACTACAGCACTGTGCTGGGGCTGTGCCTCCAACTCGCAGCTTTCTCTCCCTTACAGCTAACTTGGGGTGGTTTGGTTTTGGTTTTAATTTGCCTCTGCCTGTATTAGCTGAGATTTGGCATGGCCAAAGAAAATCAGTGCCTTTCCCATGCTGTTCTGCAGCAGGCAGAAGCCTGCCTGCAGAGTGGTGCCAGCAGCCAGCAAGGACACATAGCAAGGGATGTGGATTAGCCAAAGGGCTAATAGGAAGAGCACAATTTCGGGCTAGCCCGTGTGACAAAGATGAGCCTTCATCCTTCAAATCTGTCACCTTTCTTCTAGGAAGAGCCCTAAAGCTGTTATACCGTGCCCATGGTTGTGTTTAGCAAGGACTCAGCATGTCACCAGTTGGATTTAAACAGCATGGGAGCCCTGTCCTGGTGCTGGCTGAGCCCCCAGCAGCGGGATGTACCCACTGGTGAGGGTCTGAGAAGCCTCAGCTGGGCTGCAAGGATCAGCCTGAGTCCCTGGGGGAGGGATGCAGCTCCCAGCATAGCTGCGGCCATGTGTGTCTTAACCTCTGCTCATTACTGCCTTCAGCCCCGTTCCAATATTAGGGAATGTCGCTTGGGATGCCTGAGCCCGCAGGTGAGTTGGCGTGGGGAGAAATCCAAGGATGGGCCAGAGCAAAAGCTCTTGAAAGCTCCAGCATACACTCCAAGCGTTAGTTTTTTGTTCCCATGTTGGTGACCATTCACAAGCTATTTGGGAAGGCGCTTGAGAAGAAATAAGCTAATTACATAATTTAATAAAAGACGGAGAGCGCCGATCCAGGCATGCCAGCAGTGCGGAGGAGCTGGGGTGGCAGAACGTGACTTGTCTCGCACGGGAGAGATGAATCACGTCGACTCCTGGGAGACAGGTCTCTTAGAAAGGTGGTTATGTTGGATGCGCTGTTTGTACAGTTAAAATTAGGCTGTGTACAAGAACTAATAAAAGCAGAAGAAAGGATTTCTAGCAGAAGAGATCAATAACTTGAGAGCATTTTAATTCAAAATTAGAAAAATGAGCACAGTTATGGGCAAGGAGAGTGTATTAATAAAGGAAAATGAGTATTTGTTGCTGCTGGTGTGAAATGAGGTAATTTAAGAGCAATGCGCTAAGTGCCTTTTGTCACAGCTAATGCCTTTTGTTAGATTTCCAGGCAAAATGGAGCCTGTGACTTCCAATTTCAGGGTCCTCAGATGATCAAAATACCGTGGGGCAGTCTGATCATCCCATACTTTACTGGAATGAGGTCATCAATAACTTTTGCCTGGGTGTGATTTACACAGTTGTCAGTGTCTGAATTGCCATAATATGTCTCTGCCTGGGAAAAATGCTGCATTTGGAGGGAAAAAAAAAACCAACCAAACAACCCTAAAGCAGGAGCTCTCTGGGTAGCTGGTTCACTGCTGGTAATGGATACAGAAAAGTGATTACTTGTGATCCATTCAAATAGAAAAGCTCAGCCTCTAGAGCTGGAGGCATGGAAGCTGTTACAAGGTCAAGCAGTGTCCTTTAAGGAGAAATAGGTGGCGAATGCTGTCAGCTGCAGATAACACATCTGCACCATCGTGAAAAGCACATCTGAAATGAAGATTAAAGGTGCTTTGCACTCATACGGAGAGGGGGAAAAGAGAAGATAGAGGTGAAATCAGAAAAAAGAGGATTAGGTTTTGGTGGGTGACAAGAGAGAGCTGTGGTCAGGGGGAGGTTGAAGCAGCAAAGTGCTCAGTAACCTGGGGAATTGTCAGATGTTTCTGCAGCTGCTGCCAGCTGATGTTCTTCAACAGCCCAGAGTTCTTTGTGTTTGAACCTCTCTCTCACCCCATGCCTATGTGTGTACGTGCACGTGCAAAATCTCGTCTGCAGCCCCACGTGAAAACCAGAGGCCCTGGTCATCCACGCTCGCAGAATTGTGCTTTAGTTTTAGATGCCTTAGTTTACATTGAGGCCAAAGCGGACTTGACTCTCAGCTGTGGTGGTAGACCTCTTTTGTTGACATACGCTGCAGGTCAGGGCTGCAAGAGCTTCTGAAAACAAAGTCCTCATGTCTTGGCAGGTGTTTTCAGGTCTTGGCTTTGGTAAGTGGGGCTAGGAAGCTTTGCTGAAGGTCCTGCAAGAGAAGCTGGATCTCCTGACTGATGGATATGAGCCAAGATTATTAGCATTTCTTTGTATACTGTAAGTTTTGTCAGTCCCACCATGCTGAGAAACCCCCGTTTTTGTGAAAATGGGTTTTGGCTACAGCCTCTCCAAGGAGTGGAAGGACTTGACCCTTTAGAACCATGGTGGTGGCTTCACAGGTGGGAAACCAGGATTTGTCTTCCCAGCTTAGAGTGATCCCAAAGGAAGATACCTCCCCTGAAGCAGAATAAGCAAAGTCCAAGGGATCTAATGTGCTTTTCCGCCACCTTGGGAAAACACCACAGCCAAACAAAACCAATGGATTTTTCATCCAAATAAGAGCCTTTGATGCAAATCCCGTTCTTGCAAAAGCTTCCAAAAGGTTTGGGTTTTATTCCATAGTGGAAGAAAAAGAAAAATCTCGAGCATTTTGGGGAACCAGTGGCGGTGTCTTGTGTGGTCCTGGGTACCGCTGACCCCATCTGCTTGCTTCCTCTGTGGCAAGATGCTTGCTGACACCTGATTCATCAGGTCTGTTAATACCCGGCCATCTGGGAGACCTTACTGGTGTCTGGTCTGTAGCTGACCTTTCATTCTGCTAGCAGAAAACAGAGATTAACCTTGAGATCAGCATACTACAGTGAAGATTGCGCACCCGTGCTATAGGATAAAAATAGACGTGGACACTGGAAAGGGGGAATATCGTGTGTGTGTGTGTGTGTGTGTGTGTGTGTGTTAAAGATCATCTGTGTGCTATTAACGTAGCAGTGACCAGTCCTGAGCTTGTGGGAGCTTTACCCCCATAAGGACATTGTGTGTTAACTGTAACGACCTCCCAGGTATGTGTCCTTCTCATACACGCATGGATCACACATGGATCTTGTCGTCCCCATTTTCTTATCTGTCCAAACCAGTCTTATCAAAGGAGCGTAGTGTTTAATCCGAGGTGAGCGTCAGCAGAATAAGCTACTATGGTTTTCGGTAGTCTGGTACAAAATTCTTTCTGCATTTCTTGGCGCTTAGTTATTAATGAGGCATTTGTTCTGTTTGCTTAAAACCCTCCCAGCAGCTAGCACATGTGTGCTATGCAGATCATCTGTGGTCTGATTAAATACTGTTTTTTCTAGGAAGGGGAATAACTGAAATTAGTAAAGGAAAAATAAGTAATGTTAACCCTCTGTAGGTTGTTCCGTCATTAATTATTTTGATTATTTAGCTCTCGTGGTGGAACCGAGTGTGTCGCAGTCGCTAACAGTGATTTGGGACCTTGCCTTGAATAGTCACATACCCGTGAGTGCTTGCTTTGGGTGGCAGTGGTCCAGAAAACTGCCAGCATCATAATTAGCACACTTTTTTCAATGGACAATATTAATATTCATACTATTATACTGTAAAATGAATAATTTGAATAGATAGAAAGTCTTGCACTCTCCTGATCTCTTGTGGATTAACCTACAAAAGGCCATTGGCACTTGTTCTTTCAGGCCTTAATGGGTACAAAGGCTTCTAATAGAACTGTGGAGCAGAGGTACCTAAAAATATGTAGCAAATACAATGGATGTGATAGGGATGTTAAAAGTCCGTTAGAGCGGCAAAGGAAAATGTGAAGGGAAATGTTTGTAATAGGTGAGCAGCTCTGAATGATGGAGGAGTAAGGCAGCTCTTGGGGACAACTGGTCCCACAACATCCATCTAAATAATGTCAGGCCAGCAGCAGTGATGCAGAAGTCTCTCAGCTGAGCTAGTGCTTAGAGGAAAATAGTACTGAAAGAGGGAAAGCAAATAAAGGTTTGACTGGAAAACAAAAGACTTGGAAGGCTGGTCATGTTTTTTTGATGCCCACTATTAGGGGCTACCACAAGATACACAACTAATTTTAGCAAAAGGAATGGAAGTGTGGAGAATACTGTGAAAGAACAGAGATTTGGCTGGAGGAGAAAACAGAGGTGCCACTGAGGCGGAAAACACTGTATTTAGCGAGCAGGTTAAGAGACATGAGGGTTGCAGGATATGTTCGGGTAAGCACCTACTCATTTACTAAAGTATCTGGATTGCTTCGGTCACCTGAGATAGTGCCCCATATGTGCACACAGCATCCTGTAGCAGATGGCCTCTGCCTCTCCCAAGGTCCCACTGACCTTGAGTCCTCAAGGAAGGAGAAACTGGCTTTGGGGTCAGTATTGAGGGGAAACCGCTGCTGAAAAAAAAGGCGACTCTCAGCATATCTTTGAGTCAACGTTCAGTACAGAGCAGGCTGTTAGTTGGAGAGAAGGGGCTTTCCAGTTGCTCCATCCTCTGAAGAGCCTTTGCTGGCGCAAGCAGTGCAAAGAATGGAGGTCCTTTTGGTAGCTGCAGATTTGGCTGGGGTCCCTACGAGACCTGAGATCCTGCAGAGATGTTGGTCTGTCTTCAGCAGTAGAGGAGAAAGCCTGCCTGAGTGCAGAACTGATGCTAACAAATTCTGTTTGACTGGCTTGGCACAGGAACGAGATCCCATTTAACAGAATCGGACAATACTTTGGAGAGTTATTAAAAGGGAGCTGAGCGAGAAGGCAGCTGTGGACATCAATTACCTGGAGCCAGGATGGTTTCTGGTGGCACCACACGCAGTCTGTGCATTCACAGGTAGGTCCTGGCACCAGCTGTGGTCTTTTGTGGAGGATGCAAACATATCTTAGATCTCAACAAGCAGAAGGCATCTGTGAAGAGAAGCATTTTTCTGAAGAGGAAGGTGACTTTTAGTGCTTCAGGGTTCACTGTTTAAAACTGATTTAGCTCACTTTATATGCAGGTAGCTTTGACTTCTGGATGAAAGCTTAACCATGGAAGTGGTAGCTGCAGTCAGAGCAGCAAATGTCTTTCTGCAGAGCCTGGCCTGACTCTGCTCTGCTGGTGGCACCTTTGTCTCTGTGGTCTGTATAGGCTGTTGAAATGGGACAAACCTTTTTCTGAAGGTAACTCATCAACCCCTCTGCCAGTGGCTGAGATGGGGAGACAAGACTGAATCGCCCATCTGACCTTAGGTGCTGCCTGTCAGCTGGAGGTGAGACCTAAAGCGTTGGTGTGTCTGTCTAGGCTGCATCTGTCAGATGTTCAAAGATGGGTGGCATCTGCTCTTTTCAGAGGGCTTCAAATGCCTCTTTTTATGGTGTGTTCCCAATGAACTCTTACCTTTGGTACCAGCCTTGAGCTCTTTCCATAAGCTGGGACACGGTCGGTCCTGTGAAAACACTGAGCATGGATGATGTACATGCCTTTGCCCTTTCAAACCCCATCACATTTGTGCATCCAACCACAACACCGTTGGCCGTGTTAGCTGGCACTTGATCCAACATGTTGCAGCCGGAGCATATCCCCAGCCTGCGTCTTCATCAGATCTCATCCTGAGAAATGGTCTCATAGCACAAAGATTTGCACTGAGCTCCGGTGTCTGGAGAGCAACGCTGTCAACCTGTTCCCATCAACTTCTGGGTAGGCACAATCCCGTAAGTATCAGCAGGAGTGCCACAGCGGGAGCTCTTAGTGTTCCTGGCTCTGTGAACTTGGTTTAATAATAAAAATTAAAATAAATCTATAATAATTAAGGTGAATGGCGAAGAAAAAGAATGTCTTTAGCCTGTTCCAGGCTCCCTGCACAAAGGACCCCGCTGGTGAGATGGGAGACATCCTGTTAACTTGGGAGCTAATGGAGAAATTAAAGGCTTTTAGAGCCTGAGTCAGTGTCGTGAATCAAATGTTGAAAACCTGCTTTGTTATTGCGGCCTTAAGAGAACTAGCAAATTCCCTTCAAGGGGCTTCTGTGATTGAATGAGTGGAAAATTAAACGTCCCCATCCCACATGCTTCTCCACTGCGGCCGTGGGGGCTGGCTGGGGCTTTCGCTCTCCGCACAAGTTCCCTCCCTTGAGCAGAAGGTATTTTGGCTGGCACTGAAACTGCCAGTGAGTCGAAAAAGGAGGAAGAAAAACCCAAAGAACGGAGAGAGGAATAATAGTAAAAATAATAACTCGAGGCAGTGAGAAGGGGAGGGCAGCGGGCAGCGAGTGGTGCAGAGCTGTGACTCACAGGCAGCTCCACTCCCGACGCATGCCGAGCCAAGTGAACGCAGTACTGCAGCATCTCCGCGGACGGGCTTGGCAGCTTCCCGCAGCCGGGCAGGCAGCGAGGCCAGCGGGCTGCACCGCCTTCCCCAGCTCCTTCATCCCTAATCCGCTCTGGTTTCCAGCCCGGTGTCTGCTGCCAGCCCTGCGGGTCTGCCCGCATCAGCCCCTGCCTGCGCACAGAGTTCGCCCTTCACTCCGGCCGCGGGGAGATCGAGGAACGGTACTTGCGGCACTGAAGCGGGATGCCCAGTGCTGGGTGGCACCACAGGTACCCTCCTGCTGGGTCCGTGCACATGATAAGCTGAGCTGATCGCCCTCGCTGCTTCATCCATCTGCCCATGTCTTTGCTGCCAGGATTCATAGAAGTTCCGAACTCGACTTTGCTGTCCTTATGTGTCCTCCTTTTGTGGAGCACTTTCGTTTTAACTAAATCTTTTTTGCAACTCCTGGAAAAAGTCCCAAAGAAGGCCTTAAAATAGAGAAATCATGTAGGTTTAAATATTTCTGAGGAAGGCTGGGAAAATGTTCTGCAGGCTGTTCTGTGACCTTTTCGTGGCTCCTAGGAGGCCGATAGCAACTTATTTTTAAATAATCCCCCAATTGCATTCAAAATACGGAAAATACTCATTTGTACAGCTGCGTATTTTTCTTGGAGGTGACAGAAGGAAGTTAAGTCTTAAATGTACTGAGTGTTGGCGTCAGCCCTGGCTTGCCAGGGCGGTGTTCTTGTCCATCAGAACACCAAGGGTACAGGGCATGATTTTTCGTTTTTATTTAATCTCCCTCACGACAAGGCTGGGGTTAGCCAGGCCAGGCCTGAAGGTCAGGCTGAGCTCTGCCTAAAACTTGCATGACATTTTATTTGGTTGAGCTTTAGAAGGTTTATTGCTTCATTCTCTAGGCTCAACCAGGAAATTATTTCCCCCCTTTTTGCAGGAAGGACCGTTTCTCCCAGATTCTTTGCTTTGGTGATGGGGGAAGGAAACGCTTCTGACCCAAAATATTCAAATGATGGTTTCCTTGTAGAAAAAATTTAATTCTTTTCCCTCTCTTACCATCTCTTTCTTTTCCCAGAAGGTGTATATAATGTAATATCTGTCTGGGAAATGTGCACAAATTTAGAGCTTGGTTCCCATTCTGATGTTTTGCTTTGGTGTTAGTGTCTCTGCAGCGGGAGCTGCTGCTGTTCCAGCTCACTCTCCTCGCTCGACATGGAGACAGTTAGCGAGAGGTCTTCCAAGGCTTTCCTTTCTCAGCCACGTGCCTTTCCCTGGGTCGAGGTTAAGTGTTTCAGCTCCTCGAGGAATGCAGGCTCACCCTTTGCGGGAGCAGCTAATTGCCGTGGCTGCAGAGGTGACGGTGCCCTTCATCTGCCAGCCGGAGCAAAGCTGTTACCCAGCAGTGTGAGAGCACAGAAATGAACTGTTTGTGTTCTAATTACTATTATTTTGGCAGATTCGTCTGAAGGGCTTGTAACTGATCTCTGACACGGTGGCTTTGGTGAGCAGGGGCTCACTCCAGCCTTGCCTCAGAGCCGTGTTGTCTCACTGCAGCGTTCACAGCCTTTGTCAAAATACTGTTTCTTGCTAATTTTCTGTAATGCTGTTGGAGGTACTTGAAGCTGGGACTGAGCAGCCACTGAAAACTGCGGCGGAGGATCCATGCATTCATCCATCCTTCCTTGCCCCGTGGGTAGCATAGGGATGCTACCCTGGAATAGCAACCCTAATGTCAGGGTTGACCTGTGAAAAATGGTTGTTTAACAAGAACTGGCTCAATCTTGTCCGTATTAATTCCTGATGTGATTATTTAGGACAAGAGGAAATGGCCTCAAGTTGGACATGAGGAAAAATTCTTTCCCCAAAAGGGTTGTGAAGCCCTGGCCCAGGCTGCCCAGGGCAGTGGTGGAGTCCCCATCTCTGGAGGGGTTTAACAGACTGTCAAGGTGGTGCTGAGGGACAGGGGTTAGTGGTGACCTGGCAGTGCTGGGGGAACAGTTGGACTCGATGATCTTAAAGGTCTTTTCCAACCTAAATGTAAATAGAATCATAGACACATGCTCAGCCCAGGCGTATGAGCAGCCCTTTTGAAATCAAATGGGGCTGCTTGGGTGTCTAAGGGTGAATGTTGCGAGAGTGTTTTGTGCCTACGAGCCTGATCCGAGTTAACCATGTCCCTCTTTATTTGACTGCACTGCACATGGTCAGGAGATGAAATGATGATGTGGTTTCTTCTCCTGTAAGACTGTACGGGTATATAAGCCAGGGACAAAGCAAAGCAGAAAGCCTTCTCCTTGGGCAGAGGTGGTGGTTGAGGGGACCATGCAAACACCCCTGCTGCGGCACGGAGGGGGAGAATATGCTCAAGTCAAAATGGAAAATTACTTTCCACAGCATTTTGTGTAAGATCCAGTCCAGTTACTGCTCCAGGACTAGGTTGGTGTGATGAACAACTAAGAGCCAGAGGATAATTTCAAATTCCATTTTTTCTCTGGAGACAGGGGGGAAAAAAAAGTAATTTCTAAGCTGTCAAGGCTGTATCAATTATCCAAGAGTGAGAGGATGGGAGGGAGAGCTGCATGGAAGCCCCAAGAGGTTTCCTACTGCCAGAGTGGTGTTATGGGGTCCTGGCCCTGCGCCTTGGGGTCACATTCTGCCCTGTCAGGGCTCCAGTGTTGTTGTTCCTTTGTAGGTCAGGCAGAGATCCATGGTGCTGGGCACCCTGTGAGGCAGCAACGGAGTCCCGGCTGCAGCAAGGGGATGCTCGGGGAGCGGGGACTGTCACCCTGGTCCCCCACCACGCATCCCTGCCTGCCCTGCAGGGCTTTGGGAGGGAACCAGTGGATGTTTGAGGATGGGGAGTGGGGGGGCATTGCCTCCAGCTGTCAGCCTTTCTTCATTCCCATCGGCTTTCAGTTCTGAAGTAGCATTTACATTCATATCCATCTATTCCCTGGCTGCCACAAGATTTGTGCTGAGGGGACCTTTTTGGAGAATGCCTCTGACAGAAATGTGTTTTCTTTTCCCTTGAAGCTGAAAACCATAAAGAAAAGAATGACTTTAATGAACAGACCTTGCCGAATCACCACCTCGAAGCTCTAGCCACTCATGTGAATCAAAACCTGCCGAAAGTAGGTCATATAGTAAAAATGAATTAGGTTTACTGCACATTTTATTGACTCTGCCAGTTTTTCATTCATAGAAGCTTATAGTTAGGGATGTATCTTGTCTTTTTAGTGCTAGGCTGGGGTAAACGGGGAAAATACTGTTTTTTATTCGCTCCCTTTTAGCTTGCGTGCTTTGGGTGGTCAAGTATATGATGGATGTGCTTTTTCTTTACCCTGTTTATTTATCCTTCTATTGTTCTGCACTGAAGAACTGCTTAAGTGATGATTGTACGGGGGAATTCAGCCTGGTCCCAAAAGTTTGAGCAACACCTAAGTTAATCTTAAAACTTTGGTGAAGTGTTGAAGAGTTGGAGTGCAGGCAGATGGATTACATTGTGTCTCCTCCTTAGTGCTCTGCTGAACCAGGGAAACACGCTTGGACCGAGGATGTTTGGGATCTCCAACCCTATTTATCTTGTTGTAATGTTGAGAAGATCCTGGGTGGCTGCATCAAGATGGGCTGCAGGTTCAGAGGCCCAGAGGGTGCCAGGTTTTTTTCAGAAGGAAGATTTTCTTGTTGCCCCTCATTTATATGATTCATTTTAATTATCAGGAGAGAAGCACAAATAAAAGTCATCATAGAAGCTTGCTGGATAGAGCTGCAGGCTGGACTCTGCTGCATGCGAGGGAGGAAGAGGGACCCAGCTGTGCAGCCACATCTGTGAAGGTTTTGTCACCAACACAGCAGCCTGTTGTGATCCTGGGAGTTAACCTGGAGTTTTTAATTCATGTTTGGGACGCGTTTGTTATGCTATCGCTGATTTAGCCCCTTAGTTTGTTTTGGCTGTGTGGGGCTACAGCAGCAGCATGCAGCTTCCCAGAAAGCTCTGTGGACGGGGTGGGCAGGAGTTGGCGGTTTCGGGCACTGAATAGCCGAGTGTTTGGGAATGTGAGGAGCAACTCTGTGTTAATTTTGCTAAAATATGGGACTTTTAAGACCAGTCAAGCTGGGTTTGGGATTGAATGCTGTCACTGTCCCTGTTGGGTTGATAGGACAAACCGGGCCGGTGCAGGCTTGGTGTGGGAGGTGTGTGCTTGGTGGGTTTCAGGTAACCTCTGGGCCCTCTGTTTCATAGTCACGGGATCAGATGAACCATCTTTTATTTGTAATGTAAAATGTAAGTCAGTGTGGCTGGCTTACAGCAGAGCAGACCAAGGCCAGTGGGTAACAGGGGTGGGATAACCACATGCAAGTGTGGCTGTGGGACCCGCAAGTGAGTCACTGTAGCTCAGACCCCGTTTAGATGAATTCAGAAGAACTTTCTATGAGGCTGGTTGGCAGGATACATATATAAAATAGCAGATAAAATGGCAAATAAATCCTGGAAACGTCTAGATCTGACATTTCTAAATGATCCAGGACCAAACCCTGGATTTCGGAGGAGTTTGCACCATATTCCCGTAGCAGAGCACGGAAAAGGGAGGGATAGGAGTCAGGCTGGAGGAGAGGGGATGCAGTGGGGAGGATTTGAGCATCCAAGCACCGGAGTCATGACTACTGAGCTTTGTTAGCATATTGCAGGTCAGGTACTTGCACTCAGGGTGAACTGGCCATATTCCTCCCCAAACAGTCCAGTTGGTTGAGTCTTTGTCCTTATCACCATGGGGCTGTTGCTCCTCAGACATGACTGCGAGGGGACGGTCATGGACCAAGGCAGGAGATCTGGTGAGGCACTTCAGTGGAAAGTACTTAAATTGGGGTGTCTTTGGGATGCGCTGATAGGGGGACTGAAAACCATGGCACAGTAACTAATTCTTCAGGAGACTCAGCCAGCATTCCAGATGACATGCAGTACATCTTGGAGAATGTGAGGGATGGGTTCGAATGGCCAAGGCTGCTGCTGAACAAATGGCAGCAAGGACAAAAACTCTGTGCCTGATACCTGTTGCCAGTAGGGCTTGGGGCTGATTATGCTGGTCATTTCTATCCCTTTTTAGAAGGTTAGAATTCATTTCTGTATTTTAAGGATGATGATGGAGGGCTTCAGTGACGTGGCGGGTGCTGTAGCCCCGAGATACTCCAGTGGAGATGAGGTGAGGTTGGTCTCAGCCTTCAGTGCCAGTGTAGTGACAGGGTGTGTCCGGGGCTTTTTAACTTTTTAATGCACTAACCAGGATTCAGGAATGTAAAGAAGGGGGTGCAGCTCCATAACTTCATTTGACCATTGGGTTACAGCCTGCAGCAGCTGCTTTCGACAGTGCTTGCTGCATGCAGGGAGGATTTTTTTCTGGTGGGAAGCAGATAAAAGGGAACCGTAGGCCAGATGCTCACCTGTCATAAGCAAGGGCAGTTGTGCTGGGTGGTGCCTGTCTGCTGTCCTGCGCCTGGGGAGCTTGCTGCTTAAAACCTGAAGGTGTGAGAGCTCACCTACACACTCATCTACCCCAGGCCAGGCAGCAGGGCAGCATCGTGTGGCTTAGCACAGAGAGAGTCTGGTCCTGCTCCCGGCCTCTGCCCTGGTGGGGTTGCTGCCTTCTGAAATAGTGTTTTTGTGAAATCCTGGCTTTTGGGGAGGTCAGACCTACCTTGTCATCTGGCAGATGATGGATTCCACCCGTTAATTGCTGTGGCATGGGCACAACTGCAGGTTGGGCACCTCATTCAGATCAAACTTTCAATTTTGGTGTAAAGCCTTCAAGCATCAGCAGTTCCACTGTTCCTCCATTAATCCCTGCTGGTGATTAATTACTCTCACTTAAAAATGATGTGCTTTATTTCCCATTAGACTTTGTCCATCTTCATTTTTTAGATGCTGGATCTTGCGATCCTTGTCTGTCAGATTCTGCTTCTGTCTGGTAGTTTTGCTGGAGTTAAACAATCTGGTGTCAGCTTTAGCAAGAAGCTGGGAGGAAGAGGAGGGAGAGAAGGCAGGAACATTGCAGCGGTGGGATCCCGTGGCTTCATGCATGCGGTGTTCTTTTAAAAGATGTTTTTTAAGGGAGACATGTAATAACACACAGTACAGAGATTTTTATCTTAACATTTAGGATTTCTGTTGTAGCTAATGGCAAAACGGTGAATGAGAGCAGCTTCTCTAATGATTGATGATTTTTTCTCCTGCCTTCCTATCTCTTCTGCCTGCTGGAGATAGTACATTCTTTCAGGGGGTGAAAAATCCCTAGTGATAAATTAGGATTCGTTTTGCAACCTTCTCTCTGCAATTCTAGCTAACTGCTTTGATCTCAGCTGAAGACCTTTATCCAATGGCAGAATATAAATCTTTTCTACCTGTGGTTTCATAACTTGAAGAAATACAGCCAGAAACTGTCTGGGTAGGAGGAGAGTCCCCACTGGTACCAGGCTGCCTGGGGAGGGCACAGCAGAGAGTACAAGTAGCCTCTGTCCTTTTAATTACTACTGGAGAATCCACACATTACCTAAAATCACAGCTTGAAAAAATTAAACTGTTCAATCTTGCATAACGCAGTGTGACATACAGACGAAGGCTTGTAAGTAAACCACTATTCTGCTCCAGAAAAGACCTTCATTGACTATTATGTGAATAATAAATCTTTCATTTTCTTTAAGAAACGGTAATTACAGAATCTTCAGCTGCAATGGGTGTCTCCTGCTGACAATAAATGTCTGTCCTTCAGCACACCATCGGTATCTCGGTGATGGATGCTGGTGTGGACTACATACTGTCTGTAGTACGTACTGGCAGCCCCTGATTTTTTTTAAGCCTTGTGAGTACAGATTGGGATGGTGCTCGGTGTATCCAGGAAAGCTTCTTGTCACACTTCCTTTTTTTAACAGTTCCAAGATATTTTTGCATCTGGCTCTTGGTTACTAGCTAGGAGCTCCAAGGAGATAAGCTCCACTCTTTGGTAGGTAGGAAGCTGCCTCAGCAGTTGCAGCAGAGAGGGATGACCTCTTTCACTGCTTCCCTAGCAAAATCGAAGTGGAAAACCAAGTGGATCAATGGGAGCTGTAATCCGGTTTTGCAGCCTGGAACTGGGTCACGGGGAAACACAGGCAGGCGGGTTGGAGGCTTCGCTGCTGCCTGCCTGCGGGTTCAGCTCCAGCGCCCAGAGCCAGCTCAAGGTCACGTTTGACTGCCATGATGGGCACCGACTGTCCTACAGCAGGGATTGGTATGTGTAGCAGAAGAGGAGATCAAAAAGGAACTGTCTTCAGTACACATCTTCATTAGGGCTAACATGAATGTTGCTGCAAGGCAAATGTGAAGTCTCTGGCATAGGACTTACAGCTGGAGGCTTCAGCTCTGCTGCCCGAGCGATCCCCAGGGATGACGGCTCGGCCGCATGATGGCATGTATTTGGTTGCTGGTTACAGGAGATCTTGACTAGATATCATGGACCTAGCAGGACAACTGAGAGTACCTGGCATCAGCCCGGTGTCAGGGAATCTGCGCAGTGTGACCGTCTCTCTGTAGTAACAGCCAAGAGCTGAACTTCTGCGCGCGCCGTAGAAGGGCTTCTGTTATCGAGTGTCTGCAATTTTAATACACAGTGTTGGTTAGATTTTTTTTAAGCCACTCCAGGCAGTGTCCAGGTGGTGAGCTGTGCCGGCCTCTGGGGAGGATCCCCTCTCTCTCTCTCTCCTGGAGGAACAGAAGTTCTCCCATGACA
Organism: Bucorvus abyssinicus; assembly: GCA_009769605.1. Lineage (NCBI taxonomy): Eukaryota > Metazoa > Chordata > Aves > Bucerotiformes > Bucorvidae > Bucorvus > Bucorvus abyssinicus. The sequence goes on along the minus strand of CM020035.1, from coordinate 5,205,804 downwards.
ATGCTTGGCACTTCCAAAAGTTGTCTTTGGGTTTAGTGCCTGATGGATATTGTTGTGATGAGCTGGTCGTGAGCAGAAATGGAAAAATAATTGTGACGAGATCTGGACAAAAAAGGAAATTTTGCCAAAACCTTGGAAAACACAGGTTTTAGAAATAGACTCCTCCGCCCTAACTTGTTGACCACCAGGCTTCAGCCCTGCTTCCAAACCATCCACATACACCAAGGGCTCTCTGGCTTTACAACTGGCTTCCTTTTTTTGGAAGGAAAAAAGAAAATAATATTTCTGGACATAGAATGCATCTATCTTTAACTCCTGAATGTACATGCCTTTGAAGACAAACACAAAACCAGAAGAAGCAGTGAGTTCCTCTTGGGCGCTCAGCTGGGTACCCTGAAGAACAGGGGCCAAGCCTCGGTGACTGCCTGAGCTGGACTCTGAATTTACCACTGAGAAAGATGAAAGGATAAAGGGCTGGAGCTAGGTGGATTCAGAATCTATTTTTAATTCTGAGACTGGTTCGTGAGAAAATATTTCTTGAAAGGAATCACTTTATTAAATGTCTGAAGGTCTAAATTTACTGACAATTCTGAATTTTTTTTATTTTAGATTTTTTCCCCTTGGCTTAATATTCTATAATCCTACGGGAATTTGGTGGCAACAGAGAGGCTTGGCCTCTGTTTTGGAGAATGCTCAGGTTGATCCGATTTTCTCATTGTCTCATTAATTACAGAACCTCTTTGAATCGCCTAGAATTCAGAGCAAATGGGGCTGAGGGGGTCGGGTTGTTGCCTGCTTTGGCTCTCCTGTTGCAGCACAGAGTTTCTGTGTGTAGGGTTCACACGCTTGAGACTTGAAAGCATCTCGATGAACATAGGGAGGTAGGTGTGTGCCTCCGTCAGTGCGGCTGGGGGCTTTGGCCAAGTCGTACCTGTACAGGTTCTGTAACGTTCTAAAAGACTGCAGTTGGGGAAGCACACACTGTGTTTTCAGCCAAGGGTTTTATCTTTTCTCTTGCCTCTCCTCCAGGCTCCTCTTAAACAGCCGTGCAGCGGCCACGCAAGGAACGCGATATTGGATCGAAGAGAACGTCGAAATAGGCAAATAGCCAACTTTTGTCTTAAGTGGTAGCCGCATTTCTTGCTTCCCTTTCCTCTTGTGCTGTATAGCGTCTCTGTTTTTCTCTTTTCTCCTTTTCTTTATTTTTATCTTTCCCTAACTGACATTGCCCTAGTTTCAGCTGTCAGATTCCAGCTTCGTGATGGTCTGATTTGGCAGCCCTGTTCCCTCTTAAAACTTGCAGACAAATGATGACGTTTAACTTGCAGCATCCTCTGATTGCTGCAGACTGTCACAACAAGGTTAGAGTAATTCACGTGAATGTAGGAAACCCAACTATCTTCCAGGAGGAAAGCCGTATGGAATATGAAGGTGGAGCAGGTTTTGCTGGAGAGCCAGAGCTCCTCCGCTTGCATCTCCATGTTTAAGCCACACCAATGCATGCTGCTTCCTTGGGTATTAGTGGTGGTTTCATGGTGTTCTGTTTTCCTCCTTGTTTTCTGGAGGTGGAGTCAACTGGGCACCATTTCATTGCTGCTGGTTTAAATCCCAGATTGAGCCATATTGTTCCTCGGAAATGAGCGGAAGTAACTTGCTGAGATGACTGCCTAAATAATTTAGTCTTGGAGGAGCATTCTTTGTGCGCTCTCTGAAACGGTGATGAGGAAGGAAGTAGGACGCTTGTCCTACAGAGCAGCATGTTGAAAAGCATCTCCCAATTCTTTTTCAGTGACCCAAACAAATTTTGCAGGCTATCTTAATGTTGTACTGCCTCATGTCCATGACTGGTGTGGTCCGTTTCATATTATCCGGTGTTTTTCTTCCTGTCTGGAGCAAAAACTGGCCTTGCCTTTGTGGTGACGGAGGAGCTCTTGGCATTTCCTGAGCTGACTCATCTCTTGCCGTGTTGATGCATTTGGGATGACTTTGGACTCTCTGGTGGCTTGGTAATTAACCGGGCATCTTTCTGAAAGGGCTTTCAATAGCGACTCCTTGTGACTTTTTTTGCTGTTTAAGTCATTGAACTGCAGTGATGAGAAACTTTTGTGGAAAAAGGGAGCTTTTGGGTTTTTCTTGCTGCAGGATTAGTCAGATAATGCCCAGTGGTCTACAGCTTGAGAAGGGACAGTATGTGGTTAAAGCACAGGATTAAGATTGAGGAGCTGAATGTTTCTGCAGTGCCGTGTGTTTTCGGTATGGTCTGGGCTACTGACCTTTATGTGGCTCCCCTGGCTCATCAGTACCATCAACCAACAGGGGCATTGCTCACTTTATTGCATTTCTTGGGTAAGTGTTGCCAAGACTGCATTTTCCAGTCTGTCCTCCTGTCTCCCTAGGGAGCTGCTGAATGGGCTTGTCAGCCTTGCAAGGCTCTGGGTGGGTCCTTGGTGCGGCAGGTAGGGTCTGGGTAAGAAAGGAGTCGTGGGGGACCCGGTTTCTCAGCTGCAGGAGGGCTCTGCTGGCATCGTTCCCTGCAGCCATCGGTCCCTGCAGATGTGCCTCAGTGTAGAGCACTGTGCCTGCAGCTGAGGAGGAGCTTCACAGCCTTCCCGGAGCTGTTGACAGCTCTGAGCGCTGGCCCTGGCTCTGCATTTCAGCACTGTTTGGGGGAGATCTCTCTCCTCATGGAGAAGACTCAGTCGTGGACCTGGTTTTGGCTGTGCAGATGGAAGGGTCAGGTCTAGCACACGAGCGTACTTATTCCTGTGAGGGAGCAGAGACTGCTCCTGCTCTTGTAGATTTATGGCGTGCATCCCATTATGGGAGCAGGTTTTAAAACCTGGGAAGCATGGCAGGTTGTTGTTTGGGATCACACTTGGTTATGAGATCAGCCTTGTGCTCTTCTGTGAACCATGCTGTAGAGGAAAGGGTCTGTCTCTGTGATGAAACACCTTGATCTGGGTACTGGTGCTGCACTAATTACAATATGTTATACTCTATTAGGGACCACATTACTCAGCCTTGCCGTGGCCCTGCAGGGAGACCATGGGAGAGGACGAGCAGGTAATAGATGACTGCGGCAGGAGCATGGTGAATTTAGCTGGAGGTGATCTGGGGAGCACCCTTTAAGCAATACTGGTGTGGATAGAAAATCCCTGCACTGGTTTTAAATGAAGAGGGGTCAGATCTGTCCCCGTGCTCTCCACAGCTTGTGGCATACATGTGTTACCAGGCCGGCTCCTACTCCGTTCGTACCTGTCTGCATCACTGTAAGAAAAACCGAGTCCTTTTTCAGCGCAGCATTGGAAGATGCTCTTTATTTGACCGAATACCCAAGACTTAGCTGTGATCTTCACAGAACGGCTTTTGTACAGACGGTTTGATGTGAACCTTGGCTGCACCTCTATAAAAAAGGTGTGATTTTGAACAAAGGCTGGAGTTCGTGGAAATAATATGAAAGTTCTATTTGTTGTTAGTACATGAAAACCCGTGCTGAAGGTGAAAACTTATCTTACAAACTGCTCTTTAAATTGTGCCCACATGGTGTTTGAAACCTTCTGCTCGACCCTTTTAATTAAAGACTAAACTCTATGAGGCAACTGCTTTGCATCCCTCCCTTCATCCCCCCTTCGCTTTCTTGACTGTTTGCTTAAACACGTTCCCTCTGTTGGGAGGAATGACTGAATTCTGCTGCTCCTTCATCTCCCAAATGTCCAGAACCGTGTTATTTTCTGGAGAGATCATATGTGGTGGTATGGGTTTGCTATAGAAGCAGCAGAACTTCTGAGCCCTTTTTCTCAGAGAGCAGCAAAACCCAGCAGAAACCATGCTCTGACCCTGACCCACGGGTGGATTCAGCCGTCGCCAGGTAAGGCATCACCAAAAAGCTTGTCCTGCTTTTGCTGGCAAAGTGGTCGCTTTTAGGCCGGGAGGAGCTGGTAGTGACCTCAGGGAAGACCATCACTGGGTTGTAGTGCCCCTGTTGTGGCAAAACCATCCTCCTCTTCGGTAAGCATCACTCTTTGTAGGGTTTTTTCCTCGTCATTGGTAACTGTAGGGTCGTTGGTAGCGTTGTACGTTGTGGTGCTTCTCCAAGTGCTGTCAGCATTGCTGCAGCGGGGTTCTTGCTGTCAGCGCTTGGAAAGCAGTCAAAGGCTTTGATGTGTCAGGTCAGCTGAGCTCAGTATAGCCTGAGGGTTCATTTGTGCCACCTAAATAAACAGCGTTTCATCCAGTCAGCTTTGCTTTTCCTGCCTGCTCTGAGCACAATTAGGGACAGTGTCCCTGAGAACAAAAAGGCAGCAGTGATGTGAAGAGATGAATGAGTGACTTCTCTGATAGACAAGTGACCCATCACAGAAGGACCTGGTGATGGACCCTGCGCATTGCTGGTGCCCATCTCTGGTGCAAGTGGCAAAGCCCTGTCTTAATCCCTTAATACCTGTTTTCTTCTTGATACCTTGGGAATGAATGGCATCAGTCCCAGGACTGAGATTCAGACAAGAGCCTCCTGTAAGATTGAGACCATTTTCTCCTATGAGCATTGTGCATGTACACTGATGCCTGTAGGAGTCAGGGAGCAAGCGTCTGTAATGAAAAAAATTGCTCTGATGAACCACTGTGTTCGCACACACTGTTAGAGGAGAATCCCAGAGCGTGTTCAGTTGTGCATTGCAAGAAATAGATGGGCAGGAGGGACCATAAGTGGATGGGTGCTCTTGTATCACACTGAAGGAGATAGTCTTATACTCGCTGTTCAGAGAAGCGTATGGGATGCACCTGTATTACAGCGGCAAATTGAAAAGTGGTGGGTAGATAATGAGGTTCACCAGCCTGGAGAATCCCTGCTGGAATTCAGAGACAGTCGTGCTGATACTAGAGCATCACAGTTGGCTAGCTCGGTTTTGTTGAAAGTCTGAATTTAGAGCTAGTTGCCAGAGCGCACTGTTGACCTGGCAGAGGTGGTGGAGGGTCACTGCGGTGGCTGGTAGAGTGTCCACCAGCATCTCTGTGCTGCAGCCTTGCTCTGTCCCGTGGGTCGGCTCCGGCACAGAGGTGGTCATCATCCATGGTGGCCCTGCCTTGGGTTGGGATTGGACCAGATGGATGTCCCTTCCAACCTATTCCTTTACATGTTTAAAAAAGAAAAACATGAGGGCATTGGTTTTGTCCGTGAAGTCAGCAGTAACTGGCTGAGCAGAGAAAGTCTGCTGCTTTCTCACCATCCCCATATCTGAGGTGGGTTACCACCAGCCAGGCCCAGGGGTTGTGTGAATTGAATGGCCAGGCAAACGTCCCATTTCTGCACCACTGGTGCATGTTCCCCATGTCATCCCTTCACCTGTGGACAGTGGGCGGCTGCTGGGAAGAGAAGGGAAGATCTGCATGTCAAGCTGAGCACCGTGACCTTTCACTGGCAGCACTGGCCCTGGTTCAAGCTGCTGGTGTTTCCCAGGCGGGGCTGGAGGTGGAACAGCAGAGCTGACCAGGCACGCCGCGTGCCTGCTCAGCACAGATCATCCGACTGCTGGCTTCGGAGGGTTTATTATTTTTAGACGAAGCAGGAGATGGGAATGTGCTGAGCTGGCTCCTAAGACCTGCCAAAAAAAGAACATCTTTCAGGACTTACTTCAGCTTCCAGCCCTGTCTTGACAGGAGAGCGATCTACCTGGAATTGATAAGTGATATTGTGTGGGGCCAATAAGGCTTTTGTAACACGTCCGTTAAGGTATGAAATAAATTACGTGACTGTTGGAGGAAATCTGTCGGGGCAAACATCAGGCTTAAAAAATAAAGCAGACATTTTAGACCCAAACCCCCTAAGTACTAGATCTTTAATACTAGTACTAAGTAAATCTAAGGTACTTCTGATCGTTCAGGGGCAAGTTATGGCAGCTGTATTGGCACTGGGGTTATTGGTGCTCAGTGCATGGCTGGAAGGTGCCCAGCCCTCTGGGTGAGAAGAGCAGTGGAAAAAGCCAGAGTCCTGGTGCAAGGATAGGCAGAGCTGCTGGCTCTTATGTTCATAAGGTTGGGTTTTATTTCATCAGTGCTTCCCTCAGCTTCACGAGTTCCTCAGCTTTCCAAGACCTGGTGATGCCCTGAAGTGGTCCCCGGTACCACCGAGCGGTGGGAGCTCTGGGGGGACATGCAGGCAACGGGTCCTTGCTGCTGCCCTGCTGTGTGCTGCAGCCAGCAGCAACTGGGAAGCGGTTTCTGTGACCTGAGGAATGCGAGGCTTCCCTGGCGAGCAGGGCTCGGCATGACGCAAACCTTCAAATATGCTCTTTTATTCTTGGCCCTTGCGAGCAGAAGATAAACTCGTGACTTATAGGGTCAGAAGCACATCCTTGAGTTATCTTGTGTGACATTATTGCTGTGGTGAAGTACCTTGCAAGGACTTTATCGCATCGTTTTGGTCAGTTGTAAGGACAGCAATAAAGGGCTGAGGAGAGATACAGCATTTTGATATGGCACAGCGAGCTTCACAGGGATAACCAATTTATTTCCCAGACTGATAAGTTGCCTTAAAAGTTTTCAAGACCTGTAAAATTAGGAGTAAATTTAAAATGTCTGGAGTAGAGGCAGCTTTTCTACATAAACTTTTCTGTGTACTTAATAAGCAAAGCATTTAATAGTGCTCTTTGTAGCCATGATGAACCAGGGACAGAAGAAAAGCCGGGTTTGTAGTGAGAGGTAATGTCTTTTATTAGGACAGAGTTGGAGATGCTGCCTGAGCTTTAGGGCATGCTCAGTCCTTTCCTCAGTCTGGGAAAAGATGATGAAAATATTTTAAGCAGACTGATGACTATGTTAAGCAGCATCTAAATGAGTGTCCCAGGGCGGTGATTCAGTTAGGGTGGGAAAGGCTGGTCCGTCTCCATGCAGGATAGGTGGCATTTGTGTACCTCCATAAGGAGAGCTGAGATCCTTGGGTCGGTGGCTGGTGTGAAACCCACCGCGATCAACTGGGAAGGTGTTAGCGACTGCCTGGGTTTGGGGACAGAACATGGACAGCCTTATTTATGTCCCTGTCTGGCTGTTCCCACAGAAGACAACTTGCAGGTGTCCCTGGGATGGGGAGAAGCTGGCTCAGCGAGCGCAGCTTTCTCCTTGGCTATCAGTGCTTTGCTTCCATGAGTGAATGTTTTCTGCCAGAAAAATGTTCCCAGCTATAATTTTTTTTTTTCCACTGGCTTTATGGAAACACTGTGCCTTTCTTCTCCTGGCCTCCCAGCTGGTGCCTGCCCTTCCTGCACATACCAAGTCCTCCCGTCGTTACTGATAGGGGCTGCTCAGATGTTCTTGGTCAAAACTGGTTTGCGTTAAAAAAAAAAAAAAAAAGAACTTCTATGCAAATTAAAAGTTTGTGTTCCGTGAAGAGGCTTGACTTTGTTTTCATGTAGTTTCTTGCAAAGGAGGGTGGGGAGCAAGTGTGTGCAGCTGAAACCCAGGACCTGTAGGTGCCACCCGGGTGGGATGTGTCCCTCAGCCCACCAGGGAGGATGACCCCCTGGCCCCCGGCAGCCCTTGACTCCAGAATGAAATATTCAGAATATTTTTAGTGAAATGTTCCAGGATTTAAATTTTCTTGGGGAAAAAAATTCCATAGGAACATTTTGGGGTGGTTTTTTTTATGGGTTTTGGTTTTTTTGTTTTAAGCCATCTTTACTCGGTGCCAGCCTGGAATTGAGCATGAAAGCGATGATACACTTTTTAGCTGAATTTCGTAAAGAAATGAAGCTGCTGCAACTTGCATGGCTATCAGTGAGACTCCTCTGTCTCCGAGTCAGGGAGATTTCCAGCCTTCTGGCTGATCCCAGCCAGATTTGACAAAAGAGTAGAGGTCTCCGAGACGGGCAGTTCCAGCAGATTTCCCAAGGGCAGGTAATGAGAATAAACAAGAGACCCTCCGTGCTGCTGAGGGAACAGCTGCAAACGCTATACTCACGTTATTGAACATCAAAGAATTTATATTTACGAGTGACAGAAAATAGGTTTCCTAACCTGTGGTGCTTGTTTCTCTTCACCTTTTTAATGAATAGAATCACTCATTTATAAAAGACTCCTAAAGGACCCTGCGTGCACCACTTATTTAAGGGCTTGTAGTGAGCCTTGATGGGAAAGTGACCTAGTTCAAGTCCCCGGAGGCTACTGCAATAAAAATGATTGTGAATAAGACTACTTTTATCACCATATGGCAGTTTCAGGCATTGCGCACATACATGGTCTGCGACTGTTTTGTCCAGAAATGGTGAGCTTTCTCTTCAATAAATCTATCTAGCGAAAGCAGGAGAGGAGGGGTTGCTGTTATTAGTATTCTTCCCTGTGAACCGGCTGCAAAATCCTCTGTGGCTGGAGCGGGGAGGATGGGTTTTGTTCTGCAGGCTGCCCTGGATAATGTGCTTTGGGGAGCTGCAATCCTCTGATGGAACAGAATCCGTTTTGCAGGTGCAGAGCACTTTACTTTTTCCTTATAAGCCCAAGCAGAGATTTAATTGCTGCTCTTCAGAAGTGCAAAACAAGAGAATGTAATAATTAGAGCTGTCAGGGTGTCCTTTCTTTTATGCTGATGCTGACATTAGCTGGTTCAAAGCCTATTTTTAACCTCTGCTGCGTTGAAGACTTAGTGTGTAGTTTCAGTCTGGCTTTATTTGTTTCAAACTTTGTAAATTTTAAGTAATGTAAACTGGAGGAGAGGGGGGAGAAAGAGGATAAAACTGGATGAAAATAGGAAGGAAGGAAGAAAAATTAATCAAATTAAGTGATAAAATATGTTGGTAAATTGTGTCCACCTTACAGTGAGGTTTTTTCTTTTATGAGCCAGCAAAATTCCTTCTAAGTAGAAGCTAAAAAATCTCAAAACGTAAAGCACAGAGCGCCTGGTAAGATAAATACTGTGTTTAACATACCTTCAGCCGGTGCCCTGGATACTGCAGCCAGCAAGAGGAACGTTTTTCTGCTTAAATAGTCACGGTTTTATCAAACTTCACCCCTGACCCCTCTGGGGCTCATCCTGCTGAGCCAGCAGCAATGAGATGACTGATGGAAACCAGATAGGATGTGCTGTGCTGATTCCACACTCAGTATATGTTATATACATGTACATATATGTATGTACGTAGAGGGATATATATGTATATATACGCATGGTAATCTGCTCCCCTGCAGCTTTACTGTGGTAACGGGGAACCACTGTTTTTTATTGGAGGCTGGAGAAGGCTGAGCTGGGTGAGATGTTCCAGTGCAGGGTGCTGCAGACTTTGCCATGATATAGTGAAGAGTTCCTCCTTAATCGTGGATGGATAAACACATAGGGCACACTGAAGCTGGGAATTTCTGGGGTGTCAGAAAGCTCACAGTCTTTTGGGGCTGGCTAAGTATCTCATGTAAACTGAGGCAGGGATGAAGAATAGCAATGTGGTTGCGTGGTCTTGGTCTCACTAAATTAATGCTGGGATGGGATGTTCGGACAGTCTCACCACGTGGCTTCGCATGTGTAGATATAGATTAGAGAAAGAAATTGTTCACTGTGGGGGTGGTGAGGCACTGGCACAGGTTGCTCAGAGAGGTTGTGGTGCCCCATCCCTGGAAATGTTCAAGGACAGGTTGGACGGGGCTTTGAGCAACCTGGTCTAGTGGCAGGTGTCCCTGTCCATGGCAGGGGGGTTGGACTAGAAGATCTTTAAGGTCCCTTCCAACACAAACCGTTCTATGATTCCATGATACATTTTTTTTTTTCTCTATCTGGCATTTAGTTTGGGTAGTCAGTGCTGTCAGTAGTACCTGGAGGCTGCAAGGAGAGATGTGGGGATGGTTAGCCAGTGGAGGACTTCTCTTGGACCCATCTGATGGTAGGGTGGACTCTGCCACATTGTTAGGTAGGTGCGCAAATCTTGTGGCTGTAGCTGGAGAATCACGGGGAAGGCAGTGGGAATCTGCATGGAGGTGCACGTTAGCTCACCCCTTGTTGCAGGAGGACACAGGAGGTGGTGTTTGCAGCAGATTCGTGATACTTTTTGAGAGTTTCTTGACATGGACAGCTCATTCTCTGCTTGCCCTGTTGGTTCCTCGCAGATGGATTAGAGTGTTGTCATACCACTGACTGTGACCTTTTTCTCATGCAAGGTATTGACGTCCAAAATACAGTTTTCTAATCCTAAAATTACAACCTGCCCTTTCGTAACACAAAATTGGTGAGTTAATCTCCAAATAGTTCCCCAGCCCCTCATTAGTTATTATGGTCTAAGCAAAACCTTTATCTAGGCATTAAAGCATGAATGTTAAATGTAAAATGTTCTGAACCTGCAGACCCCAAACGAGGATGGGGTAGGAGAGGACGGAGCTTTCTGCAGATGGAGTGAGTGCCAGTGGGCTCAGCGCTGCTGTGGGTAGTTGCTGGCTTCACTTTCCCTTTCTCAAAGCCTGTTGGTGTGTGTTGTTACACCCAGTGATCCTGACTTTCCACTTGCGTGGGGGAAAGTGAGATGTCGGAGTCGCTGAGAAGCGCTGACGTGAATCTGACCTGAGAACCGGGATCGAAAGCTCCTTCCCGTGAGGCTGGCCCAGCTGTAGTTTGTATTTTGTAACCACGGTTAAGGCAGAACCAGGCTCCCCCCGTAATGAGCTCAGTTACTTGCCTGTTAGGAGCACTGTGTTTCTAGAAGCTCTTGAGTTTTGGTTGGTTTTGTTATTAACTTTTTCTGGAAGAGCAAACTAGGACTGTGCTATTATGATTACTGATTTTTTTTTGTAATGCCTCCCCCAGTAATCAGGAATGAAATGGGCACTTCTGCAAGCACCAGAACTAATAAACCTGGTTTTCTTTGTATTTATGTCTCTTGCTTGATTGAGTACTTCCTTAATTAAATCAGGATTCTATTATATCTGCTTATACCTATAGTCTCTCCCTCCCATTGCTTTTCTGGCAACACAGAGGCTGCTGTAATTGACTGGAGAAAGGGGCCGACGGGATTAAAAGCTGTTGGAGATAAACCTCGCGAACGGCTGCATCCAGCATCCTTCACCACCCAGCTGCCTGCTTGCATGAAGTTGGTAGAAAATAATTATCTTTGATGCCTTTGAAGTTAGCTAATAGCATTAAAACTCGCAAGTGCGCACACATCCGTGCACCCACGTAGAGTCGGATCTCTGGGTCAGCTTGCTCCTGAGGAAGCTGGGATGAAATGGTGGAGAGACAGTATCTTTTTAGTCCCAGCCAAGCACTGAGGATTTGGGGTTGCGTGCTTTGCTTCAGAAGGTAAAGAATGTGTGGGGTCAGCGTGTTGAAGCGCGGTTTGGCAGTTGTAAGTGGTGCGGTGCTTTGTGCTCTTGTGCTGTGGTAGCACCGTGCGTAAGGGAGAGCTAAACAAGTGAGCGCCGGGGTTGTTTGTGTAAGCACCAGCTTCCCAAATCTAGTCTGTACCCAAAAAATCAGGATCTGCCTTGAAAATTGAGTGCGTGAGCATGGGGTAAACCACACTGATTTTGGGGCAGGCGGGAGGTGCTTGAGCCCATGTGAAAGCAGAGCCTCTTCTCTGGGCGTGCCACAGTGTGGACATCAGTGGGAATAAATAGCGTCTAATAGCCCCACGGAAGGCGATTTGTTTGTAAGCATCACTGCCTGGGAAGGGGTGACACCCTACGAGCAGGAGACCCTCCAAGCTGAGCCTCCTGGATGGCTCCACGTTGGACCATCAGGGGTCCTGGTGTGCATTTCGAGAGCCCTTACCGCGAGGAGCGTTGCGAAAGCTTTCAGTAGAAATGTGCTAACGCAAGACGGAGGGAGCTCCGTCCTGTAACAGGGTTGAGAAAGCAAGTTAGGGGGATGAAAGGTGGCATGAGATCTTCCTCCAAACGTTACAGCGATCCTGGAAGGATTGTAATTCTTGCTGAAAATCAATCTTCAGTCTGAAATGCTGGGTCAGGCTTCCCGCCAGAAAAGATGGGAAAATTGAGACCTTGCATGGCGGATGCCCACGTGTGTATAATGATCCGGCTTAAGAGACGGCAGCAATGCTCAGTTAACCTGTTTTTTTAAAAAAATGAAAGAAACGAAACTCAGGGATGCGGAGACAACCTGAGGACTGCAGTAAAAAGTGAGTTACCTGAGAAATGTTAATCTTTGTATTTGCAGATACGGCGAGAAGGGAGGATTGCATAATACTGGTACGGCAGCACAGCCGGTATTTGAACAAGCGTTTGTAGCTAACTACAAAAGTAATGCATAAATGGAAAATGTTCTCAGCCCACCTTTTTGCCCTTTCTTGAGTATGTATGTTCTTCTACAGCATGGGATAATTTTACAGCCTTGGAATTGCCGTTTGTTCATTTTGCATTAACTAAATTAGATGTACAGTTGCTTTTCTGAATTACTCTGTTTTATTCTGCGTGCTTTTAGTTCTAATTTGTGTTGTGCCCAGGTGCCAAAATCTGGGCGGTGTGGGTGGGAAAAGGAGAAATCCTCCCATCAGTCCCGTCCCAGCACCCTCCTTGAGATGAAACAACGAGGCGAGTGGCTTTGACCAAGTCCTCCAAAGTCCTCATCAGATGGATACCGGGTATCAGATGAAAACCTCACCATCCTTACCAGGACCACAGTGGAAAATGAAACGAGGAAAAGCGAGCTGTGAGAAGGGGAGGAAAATAGAGTGAAAATCAAGGGGAGGGAAGAGGGAGGCAGTGAGGAAGCAGTGGGCACTCATGGGGCTTCGAAGCTGGAGACAAGCAGCTCTCAGACAATGCCACAGGAAGCCTGAACATGTAATTTTAGGGACACTTGGTTTGATACTTCACTGTAAATAATGGGTTTGGGGGGGGAGGAGGAGAGAAATGACTGCTCCTCCTGCCGCCTGCTCCGCTAGGCTTTGTTTCACTTCTGGTTTCCTTCCTCCTGACCTCAGCGTTTGCAAAGCAAGAGGTGCTAGCATCCTCCCACCCCACCACTCATAGAACCACAGAACCGTTTTGGGTGGAAGAGAGCTTTAAGATCCTCAAGTCCAACCATTAACCCAGCAATGTAGCTCACTCCCAGCACTTGTCCCCAGCACGACAGAGCGTTTCCAGGTGGCTCGTGAGCTGAGAAGCCACCATGTACTGTGTGGGGTAGGCAAGGACCCAGCCTGTCTCCTGGAAGTCTAGTTTATTCCGTCAGTAGTTTAATAGCAATTTACCAAATTGGCAACCTCTGGTCACCCAGGACAGGTTTGCTGTATGTCACAAGACTTGCCCTTACATTTCTATGTAAACGTTTGCATTCCAAGCAGCTCTCAGCGCAGAGCAGAAGAGCAAGGGCCGGTTAATCCAACTCTGCGTGAAATTGTTCAGGAAAACAGGGCGCTCTTGTGCGGAAGGACAGCTGTAATTTTAACCTGTCCACTAAGCTCTCAGAAGGAGAAATGATTTCAGGTTTCCTCGAAATGATTTCAAGCTCTCCAGGAGTTTCAGGGGAGACCAAGATCTTTTTTTGTTGTCACATCGGGTGTTTTTCACTTCTGCTTTCTGACTTACTTTTTAGCAGAACTGGGACTCATTTACATTAAATTGCAACGTGGTGCGTTACTGATAGTTCTGTTGAGGCGGGTTTTCAGAGACCTTTTAAAAGACTCTTCCCCCATCAGCATTTAAGACAGGACTACAAGGATGACTTTCATGTGTCATCAGCATAAGCCTTTTCAGGAGGGCTGGGAATCATTTCAGAGCATGTTAAGAGGCTGGCGCAGATGGCGTGTCCTGAGCAGGGATAAGGAGCTTTGCCCAGTCTGCAAGTGCTGCTGAAATCTCTTCTTCTTAACAGCTATCCTCCACGACTGTGAAACCCAGCTCCCCGTCAGACTTTCCTGCAGAGGACAGCGTGTCGTGGACATCATTCAGTTCAACCTGGTGGTGGCTGATCTCTTCAGGTGGCTCTAACATCTACATGGAGGCAGTTTATCCCCTCTATATTGCCATTTATTTTCAGAGTAGGTTTTATTTGCTGAGTCCCATTCCTTTTTGGTCCAGCAGATGAATTCTTTGAGATCCTGAGGTGTCAAGGAAAGATACTGCAACAGAAATTTTAGGGTGTATGCGAGGGGTGAATAGAGACTAGATCTATTGAAATCTCTGCTGCTTCTTGATCTGAAAGGTACTGGGAACAGCAGCCTTCAGGGAATACTTCAGCTTATGTCTTTCAGAGATGGGTAGGAATTTGGAAATCTGGAGGAGGGAAACAAAATGTGAAAAGCTTAAGAATGAAGAAAAAAAAGAAGGAGGCTTGTAGCACAGGTACCTAATCCAGTTCGGAGATTTGTGTTTCAGAGGTTTTGATGAGGGCTCACTCTTTTGTCTCAAATTACTCATCTTCTTTCTTTGTTTAAAGCACTGGAGGCTCACGTCTTGTAGGCAGCGCTGATGAGTTGTGGCTTCTCCAGTCATCTCCTGTGCAGTCACTGGGCTGTTGGCACTGCCAGTGACTTCAGTCCTCGGTCACATCACCACTGTGAACATTAACCACAATGATTCACTTGTAATTAAACAGCCAGGACGGATTTGTAATGGCGTTGCAGGCTTTCTGGAGTGAGCTTGGCTGGAGGCAACATCTAGAGAAGTTATGGTAGGGTCAGCAATCCTAACCTGAGTGAAAGGCAGGAGCAGGGGGCTGCAAAGGAGGGCCTGAATCAGGGGAAATGTCTGACCTAGGTGTGCTTTTTCCCAGCTAAAAGATTTTTCTCTGTACTTCCGTGTTTCATTTGTGAGAATTAGCGTGTGCAACTTTTAAATCCCCAAACAGTGGGAAGGGAAGGGAGGAGGTTTAAGGGCCAGGCTGGTGGGTCTGAAGCCAAGCGCTAACATCTACCCTGAGGGGACTCTGAAAACAGTTTTGTTCAGGAACAGTGATGGTGGTACCATAAACATCTGCAGGTGAGGAGACTGCTGCATCACCCACACAGAAAGTGACTCAAAACTTTGCAGTGGCATTAATCTAAGCTGTACTGACCTGAGAGCTGTCAGCCTGAGGAAGAGGTGTGAAGACCCAGTGCTCGGTAGAGGGGCTGGTTACCGCATCCCACGTGCTTCTCATTTGCTTTTGTATCAATTTCCATCAGGAAATGCTTGATTGAGAAGTCTTCCTCCTAGTGTCTTGCCTCTTCAGGGTGATGACCTGAATGCAGATGAGTTGAGCATTGGAAGGGAACAAAAATGATCTGTCACGTTTGTTTTGTTGTCCGTGTCCTCCACTGTCTAATCTTCCATTTTCTTAGGATTGACTGAATGGCAGATGGACTTCAGGGGGTTCGTGGGTCTTCTCTACCGTACCCTGAATGCAGGTTCTCTCTTGCAAGTCTGATACTCGAACGGCACTTGGACCTGACTCTGTTTGGGCACAGCTCTGTGCTACTTGCATCGTGACAGAAATCTACCTCCGCCAATTTGCCTGGCTGCACTTTGTGAAAAACATGTATTCCTCTTCAGCATGGACTCATCTTTGTGATAGGAAATATGCCTCTCTTGGAGGAGCTGTTTTGTTCAAAGGAATCTGTGGTTTTGTGAGGTGAGGGAAGGAACGTCTTTCATGTCTCGTGAGGACCCAGGTTGTACAAGCGCACCCTGGAGAATGGGAGAAGAATGACCCAATGTAGAGACACATCCAGAGGTTTAAGTTCACAGCCTCGCGGTGCCTTTGCTGTAAACGTCCTCTGCTTCTCACAGCACTGCTCCTGTCTAAGCAAATGCAGCCCCGGCATTTGATTACCCTCTTGGAGTCTCCAAGCTGCCTTCACCCACCCAGGAGTCCCCGTTGGAGGTTCACCTCTTGCAGAAGCCATCACTGTGAGGAACACCAGGACACACCATCTCTGCCCCATCCCAGCTCTTCACCTGCATCATTACTGAAACAACAACAAAAACAAAAAGGTCCAGGCACATCTTGTAGCTCTCTCTGGGAAACGTTATGCCCATGGAAATGTTAGACATTAAATCCCAGGGTGGTATTTCTGAGGCCAGTGTGTCCTGCTGAGCTACAGCAGTGGGAGGAATGGGAAATACCAGGTGGTCTGACAAGTCAGTTTTCTGCTCTGAAGACAAAGGGGCAGGTTGCATTTATGGTGGTATTTATAAAGAAAACACATGTGTCGATGGGCTTCATGCCATTTTTATGGGCATTTTAATGCCACTTTTGAAGGCTAAAAACACAGTTCGGGTCCTGGTTGTTTTTAAGGGCCTGACAGTTTGGTTACAGCTGACACGGTGGTTTCATATGACCAGAGAGGTCCTCAGCAGTGGTTCATTGGCTGGTTGTGAGGTGGTTCCTATCTCTTGTCATCTTTTGCAGTTGTCTTGAGTTGATCTTTGGATCCCCTTGGATTTGGGAAGGCACCCTGGAAACAAAGGTGCCTTGGATTACCCCTCCCCAATCCCCTCTCTGCCTCCAGCTTGGTGTCTCTGATCCCTTCTGCAGGCAGGGGCCCTTGCTCGCTGGTTTCTTTGGGGATGCTGAAGACCTGGTGGTCCTTGTGTCTAAACGGGAAGGAACCAAATCTCTTGTATTCAGCCCAGCGCTGGCACGCTTTGCTGGGCTTACCGTCTGTTTGCATTGAGGGTTTTAACCTGACCCTTGCCAGGTCCTGTGGGAAAATCATTTCAGTCCGTGACGAGGATTCTCTGATTAAAATCATTAGCAAAAACATTATTTGCAGAGCCACCTCCTCCAGCACCAGAGAGGGGTTTGGTCCTTTGCCCTCATGGGCTGCTCGTTTCCCCTCCGATGCCACACAGAAATTAGGTGATAATAACTTCATTTTATCTTTTGCCCTTCGTATTTAAGCAAACCTTCCCCTAAATGCTGGCAGCTCACCCCGTGCCGTTAGGAAACAGTCCTCCACTGGCAGAGCTGCCTGAGCCCTGAGTCATCTCATAAAGATGATCAGCTTTTTATTGCAATTTCCAGCGCACTTTTTAAGCAGTCTTGTGAAAATGCTGTGTAGGAATATTTGAATTACAATTTCTTTTGCAATTTCACTTGTGCCTTTCAATTTCACTTGTGCTGGGAAAATGAAAGCCCTCTGCTATAGAGAAAAAAAAAAAAAGAATTCATAGAGCTCTATTGTTTGAAGGTGCAAATCAGAGCCCTAATTCAGAGTATGGCTGCTCGAGGAACAGCTTTGATTCTCAAATGCGCCAGTAGGTCTGGGCAAGGCTTTGGAGGCTTTTTGCAATAGAGCGTCAAGTGTTGCATCATCTTTATGGTGTAGCTGCAGTATTATTTTACGCCTTTTACTGGGGGGCAAAGTTGAGCAGCAGAGAGCCCAGCCTCTCGCCCAAGGTCGAGGGCAGCTGGTGGGGATCCAGGAATAGTGCCCAGCTGCTCGGCTCAGCCTCGTCCCCGCTTCCCCGGAGGTCAGCCCACGCTGCGCATTGCCGGCTGCGCTTTCCCTCCTTCCTGCAAGTTTAAGACTCCACGTTGTACTTAATCAATCTTAACTTCATCAAAGCTCTAATAGAAAGGGCATTTATACATCCTGTTAAGTGTATCAAAACTTGTCCCCATTGGTGGACGTTCGAAGGAGCGGGCAAATCGGTGGTTGGTTGGGGTTTTTTCCCCTGGAAAAATGCAGGGAGGTCTTTCCCCACTCCTGTGTGTTGGTGGACTTTGACATATCACCTTTGCCTGCTCCGTTACAGATGCCCAGACCCTGAATACCAAGCAGCAAAACCAAACTGGTTTTGTCCTGCAGCCAGCTCTCGCTGCTGGGCAAGATCTTGAATTTTTAATATGAATCCACCACTAACATTGGCAGCTTTTAGTGTTTTAGCCAGCATTGATCCTGCTGGGAAAGGGTTAAAAGCCTGTGGTGGTCCTGGAGGGGTGGCATGTTGTCCTGGCTGTAGGGTCTGGGGTGAGTGGGTGGCCTGAGCTGCCACTGAGGAGCACGAAGCAGCTGGTCCAGAAGGGATGCTTATAAAGCAGTACCTTACCATTTTCTTTCTCTTAGCACAGCTGAAATGGCAGGTTTGTGGCGTGATTCGATGCAGCCCCTGGCCTTGGGTCCTTCCTGACGTGCCTACAGCGTGGCATAGTCCCTGTGGATTAGCCGTGGATGAGGTTTCACGCCGAGCCTTTCAGATTTCCGCTAAGATCTTTATCCGGTCGAATAAAAGGCCATCACCCCCTGCCCATCTGTGTTCTCCCCGCAGAGCTGCCGGCAGCCCGAGCTGCCCACATTCCGGCAGGCTCCCTGCTGCAGGCAGC
The DNA here is from genome assembly GCA_009769605.1 of Bucorvus abyssinicus. NCBI lineage: Eukaryota > Metazoa > Chordata > Aves > Bucerotiformes > Bucorvidae > Bucorvus > Bucorvus abyssinicus. The sequence continues at coordinate 5,187,575 of CM020035.1, read as the reverse complement.
TTCTCGGGCTGCTTTGAGAGCTTTCCTGTCTGCTTTTCTTGCACTTTGCAAATAACAGTGGGTGAAATCCGTAGCCTTCAGACGGTGCCTTTAAACTGTACACCATTGATTTGTGTCTGTACGTGTTATTTCTCTGTGAATAGAGCCCTGAATGGCTCGATGGCCCCCTGCCTTCATAACCGTGTCGGGCAGTGGCCGAGTCCCGTAATTACCAGACTGCGACGTGCTGCGCCGGTGCCGGTCCCTCGTGTCCCTAAGTGCCAGAGGTAGCAGGGACACTCTGTCCTTTCTGGCCTCCTCTCACTCGTTCCTGAGCTGTATTGTTCCCCTGCAATCCCTGGTACTGGTTTAACCTTCCCCTACTAATCCCAAATCCTCCTCCTCTCCTCCCTGCTTTCAAATCTGGCTAAAGCGCCTGCCTCGGCTGTGCTGCCTGCTGTGAGGCTGGGGGGGTGGCTTTGCCCTTTTGAAGTCCTTTAGGGCTCCCTCCTTTCCTAGAGGAGCCCTCACACCCCAGTTTCTCTATTTTGCAGAGAAATGAGGAACGCTGAGCTCTGGGTGTCCCGGGAGGAGGGTCCTCTGCCAAGCAAGGGCAGCACGGCGTTGTCCTGCGGTGCAGCGTGGTCCACTTCACAGGTCTGGAGGGGAAGGCAGGGAAAAGCAGTGATCTGGCTGCCTGATTTCTTAATAGAAAAGCTTGTCCTAGCCAGTGCAAGGGTAAATTCCTGCTTGAGAGGGGAGGCTTGAAAATTGAGAAGCTACAAAAGCAATGCACTTTAATGTGCTGATCAACTCTGTTGGTCCTGACCTGCAAGGCTGGCTTAGGAGGTGAGCCACAGTGGGGGCTGTTGGGCAGCAGAGTCAGGAATCCCAGCTTTATCTCAGACAAAGCAGTGAGTGCACGTGTGACGTACAGAAAGCAAATATAAGGATAAAGGGTCCACATGTCATTTCTCGGGCTCCTTTTTCCAATAAGCTGTTCTAAAATTTTGCTACCCAATACCTGTCTTGCTTAAAGCAGTGGCCATCAAAGTCTTGCCGTAGCCCTGCACAGCCGGATTAGTATGTATATCACATAGTATCGCTGTAGGCACAGCGAGGTCTTTAAATCACTAGAACACAGGCACTGCAGAATGTTTATTGACTACTGACAGGAGGGGACTTGGAGTAGGACAGGATGGACAGTAAGTTATCAAGGCTGCTGAGGGCAGACAAAAACCCTGGAGGCAACTCTGGATAAACCAGAGTGTGATGCCCATCTGCCTTCAAGTATGTGAGGTCTAAATTTGATATTTGAGCTGACATAGATAGAAACGTGCAACACGGGGTCTGCAGTGTCTTGAGTTACAAAGTCATTTGGCTTAGGAGAGCACCTCAGCCCTCCATAGCACTAGATGTGGGGTGGCCTGGGTCATTCTTACACTTATTGTGGTAGTGCCAAGATGTTAGTCACCCCAGGAGATACACGTGAAAGCTTCTGGCAGCTGTGGCATTCTATCCTAAGCCTCATGAAACATAAGCACCTTTATCAGCTTGGTTCTGTTATGTCTACCACTCTGAGGCAGGGACTTGGAGTCTTGCTTATGAGTGGTGAATGTATGAGCCTGAACGTACAAATTGGCTCAGATGCCGGTCAGCCTTGCCACGTGGTCAGGAGTCAAGGTGGTTAGACCTGAACTGATCCAAGTGTTAGCAGGACTGGAGAGACTCAAGGAGCGAGGCAGTGGAAGGGTTGTAAGGATGGCTTGGTTAGAAATTGGTTCAAGGTACCAGGAAAATGTCCTGGCTCCTGCTGTGCAGGTTCAGCCATTGCTAGCAATGGGACTGGACATCAGAAGTTCAGCCCCAATCTCTCCTGGATTTGGGGTGTTGGGGTTGGTGCGCAGAAGAATCTGTTGGCTTTGTGTTCAGGCTCCTTTCTGAAGCTGAAAGACATTGGGGCAGCTGGGGGTGAACTGCCTTGATAAACCACTGCTGAAATGTCTGGTTATGAAATCTGGAGAGATCCAGGAGCTCATCCTGGGTCATGGTGTCTGCAGAGAAATGTGGGGATGTGGGACAGCACGCACAGCTATACCGTGCTTCTGTGAGCTGAGGTGAAAGAAATATTGCCCTGCACTTATATGGGGAAACAGCAGGAATGGGAAAAACTTGGGCTGGGAAAGCAGGCTGGGCTGCTACATTAGCTTGGGTAGTTCACATGAACATGGACACGGACACGGTCACTTTATGCCATTGGCAATTCAGCGAAATGAAGTGGAAGCCCTTCATGGAAAACCATCGACAGCCATAGACTTAAATTTCTTGGATTAAATGGTTGGGAAATCACCAAGAATAGATTTGGGCTTTCCTTCCTACTCAGTTTTCCTTACACAGGGACAAAAAAATAAAATACAAATATCTCAGCCAGCTTTAGATAACGGATACCTCTGTGTTACCTGGCTCCCCCGTGGCTGTCTCCTGTTCCTGGGGCCACCCGTCCTTGCTGCTGGAGGGGTTGCTGAGCACTCGGTTTCCTGGGAGGTGGCTCTCCCCGCTGTTTGTTGGTTGAACAACCACCTTGCACTTTACATGCCACTTCCAAAATTGGATCTTGCTACTATGAAACTAGAGCCGAAGTCAAACAGATGGCACTGAAGAGGTGTTTCAGGAAGCCACGTTTCCATCAGCATGTGTAGTGGTGTTTCCACAAGGACCATGTTGTTAACTCAGCTGCGGTTTGCAAGACAGTTATTGATGTGGGACGTGGGTTAAAGAGCAGGTGAAACTTCACATGTTGAAATGCAGCCATTTAGTACGTGGCATAGATAAATGGGGTGCCAAACGCCTGAGGAGACTCAGCGGTACCTACATCTGTCCGGTGTTCTGGGATGAAAGGCCATGGGAGGCAGCAGCACCCATTTGCAGGTGGTAAGACCTGTCTGCCCTGCATCAGGGAGCGCGTTAGGAGTGATCTGGTTTGAAGGGACTGTTTTTTCTACAAATGCAGAAGAAACAGTAGCAGCCCTGCCAAAGCACGTTGTGTTGTGGAGACTTTGGTGACTGAACTCTGGACACAGCGGCTTGCTCTCATCTTAAAGCATACGGTCTGAGGTCTTGAGCACATCCAGTAATTACAGAGAAGAGCTTAGAGCTCTGTGGTGCCCTGGGACATCTGCTTCTGTATCCTGTGCACAGCCAGCTTCACATGTGATGGGAACTGGTGCCCTGAAGTTGGTAGGCTCATCCTGGAGTTTGGATTTGAACATCAAAACCAGTGTGGTTGTGGCCACAGTAAAGCCAAGGTGCCCTGGGACCATGCAGAAGTGGTTGGCTGTTGGGCAAACTGGGTTGCAAACAGCAAAAGCACATGGAAATGGGGGGCTGCCTGGTGTGTGCAGATGGGAAAGCTCCCTGCCACAGTCCAGACCTGGCCAGGTTTGTGGTGGTCCCCCTCTACATGTTATATGTGTTTTTATATTAGAAATAGCGTGGCCAGCAGGACCAGGGCAGTGATGGACCCCCTGCACTTGGCACTGGTGAGACCATACTTTGAATACTGGATTCAGTTTTGGCCCCTCACTCCAAGAAGGACATTGAGGTGCTAGAGTGTGTCCAGAGAAGGACAACAAAGCTGGAGCAGGGTCTGGAGCACAAGTTTTAGGAGGAGCGGCTGAGGGACCTGGGGGTGTTTAGCCTGGAGAAAAGGAGCCTCAGGGGAGACCTTCTCGCTCTCAACAGCTCCCCAACAGGAGGTTGGAGCAAGGTGGGGGTTGATTGCTTCTCCTAAGGAACAAGCAATAGGATGAGAGGAAATGGCCTCAAGTTGTGCCAGTGGAGGTTTAGGTTGGACATGAGGAAAAATTCCTTCTCCAGAAGGGCTGTGAAGCCCTGGCCCAGGCTGCCCAGGGCAGTGGTGGAGTCCCCATCCCTGGAGGGGTTTAAAACACGTGTCGATGTGATGCTGAGGTGACCTGGCAGTGCTGGGTGAATGGTTGGACTCGATCTTAAAGGTCTTTTCCAACCTAAACAAAGTGGTTCTATGTCAAGCAGCAAGGACCTGGAGGAAGATGTCAGCTGGTGGGATAGCCTGGCCCATCAGAAGGGGGTTGTGTCTGTCTTGGGCCACCCTTGAGAGCCAAGTTTCTCTCTTCAGAGAGGACCAGTGTTCCCAGCACACATGGGCAGCACTGTTCCCTCAGTGCTTCCTGCTGGAAGGAACAACCTGGTGCTGCTGTCAGAGACGTGGCCTGTGTGAAGCGGTGCCTTGTGGGTCTCCTAAGCAGAGATTTAATTTTAGTTATGAACAGTGCAGTGTTGAATAGGCAGTGATGTGAAACAGAAGCGCAGTGGGGGTGTTAAAGGGTGCTAATAACATGGCTGTCATGAACTCATGTTATTGGGAACAGACTGTGCTGCCGCCTTAGAGCTGCAAAAACGTGCTCTTGCAGAGAAGCAGAGCAGCTGGGGGCAAAGGGGTGATGGGCTGTGCTGGGGGAATAAGCACCCCCAGGGACCAGCCACTGCTCTCCCCGCCCTGCAGGGCTGCAGCCTGCATGCTGGGAGCTGCTGGATCGGACCCGTGTGTTCTGGGCGTGCTGGCACAAAGCTCGCAGAGGGCATGGGAAAGTTGCAAGGGGTCCAGTGGTAACCAGCAGCATCCCCCATCCCACTGGTGTGGGACGCTGCGAATATTTTCCTAAGGCACTGTTTGTCCTTCATGGTTTTTTGTACATTGCTCTTTGTCAGGGATGTCTCTCCTTAGACCTTTGGTGCCTCAGGATTCTGTAGGCTGCTCCTTAAATGCTTTTTCGGTGTATTTATTGTCTGTTGATCTCTGTCTTCGTCTGCTCCATGCTGTTGTGCTTGGTCTACTCATCTTTCAACCTAGACCCGCTCTTGGTGAGGCTTTGACCTCCCTTTGGGAGAGCGATGTTGGGTCCTGTGTCCTGGGAAAGCACTGCCAGATGCAGAAACATCTTGAAATCTCATCTACAGCAAGGTTTCCTGTGACCATGAAGCTCTTCAAAACCTACAGCTTCAAACACTAGTGGGCAAATCTCTGCACTGCCCTTTGTGTGAGCGAGAGGCAGATCCACAGCCCCTCGTTGCCAGTTTGCTGGTGTTAAATGCTGGCAGTGTCACAGAGGGAGGCAAAGTGCTCTCTAACCAGTGGTTTTCCTTTGGTGGGAATTAGAAGGGGTGCAAGCCACATCTGGAGGAACTATCTACAGGAACTTCTGGAAGGATTTGGGATCTCTGATGCTGTTTTAGGACCTCTTACGCTGGTGGTTTTGTCCATGGAAGAAGGAAACCTCTCGGTTCTTCCTGAGCTGGAGAAGGGCTGCTGTCTCTGCTCTTAGAACTAAGAGAGGTGGGGGACACCGTAAGTGCAAGCATTGGTGTAAGGGATGTGTTTCCCTTACAGATAAGGGAATATAAGATTATAGTCTTGCTCACCTACGTGCTATAGTGAGTGTTATTTCTGGAGATGAATAATATGCTAATTTAACAATTTAGCTTGTTAATCTAATAATCCTGCCTTCTTTACTTAACGTCAGGCCTATTGTGGAGCTGCAGTAATGGAATTGCAGCTCTCCCGGCTGCACGGCCCCGATCAGAGCTTGGATGGATACAGAGCATTAGAAATACTTCAGACCAAAGGTCAGCTTTGTTCGGTCAACACAGAGCATCAGCTTGGCCCTGCGCAATTAGAGACGACTGTGCTGGGAGAGGATTTACGCCTTTCCAAGGGGAAGCTCTGGTTGTTCAATCCCAACTGAAGTATTAATGAAAATGCCTGGCTGAGGAGAGTTGAAGTGTTGGACTTCCGGGGATGCTGATTGCAGAGAGCGAGTTGAAGCCTGGGTGGAACGGAGGACCTTTTAGGCAGCCCCGTGAGCAAGAGGAGTTTGCCCTAAGTCAAAAGAAACTGCATGGAGTCAGTGGTGTCCTTCAGTGCCTCGAGGCGGTGGGGTTGCTCTGAAGCTCTTGCAAAGCCGTTTGTGAACCCAAGGAGTGATGGGGAGTTGGAAATGTGTGCTGTGGGCGGAAAACATGCTGCCATCGTGGTCTTGCTTTAAAGGGCAGCACGAGCTCTCGCTGGAGAGGGTGGAGGTTTTGCTGCAGCATTTGGCTGAAAAACCATGAGATGAGGCATGAGGCTGAGTCCCTGGCCAGGGTGAGGAGCTGGTCCCCAGTCTGCAGGGTTGTCCTGAGTCCCCACTGGCTTGAAATCCCTCTGCCAGTAGCTGGGGATAAGTGCAGGCAGGAACAATAAGGTTTGGCCCGTGATCGCTCTGTTTTAATCAACCAGCTATTTTTCTCTTTGTTAAAATAAACATTTTTCTCATCCTGTCCTATGACTCACTTTTTCTTACGCTGACCTGATATTTAGCGTATCTGATGTTTTAATTACCTTCTCAGAGACACGGATTTATTTCAGAGATGTTTGAAAAGATGTGTAAACCAAGCTCAAAGCTAGAGAACATCATTTATAAAACAGCTTCTTTTGGAGACTGTTGAATTTTCACACTAGAATAAGCCTGGTTTTCCATCAGTAAGTATTTTAGTCCCTTAAACTAGTTGGAGGGAGGGGGCCTGGCACCCTCAAGATTGTTTTCAATGCTAAACAAAGTACATAAATGTGCCTATACTCTTTAAAAGCCGAGAACAAATCACACCAGGGGCTATAAAATGGTCTAATTTACTGCAGGATGGCAGTTCTGATGCACAACTCCTGTTGGAAGGCAGAGTTCCTTCTCCCAGGAAAAATTGGATGCAATTTTTGGTATGTTAGTGCTAAAGTGCTTTCCTGCTAAAAAGCTTGGACTGAGTCCCTGAATCACCTTGAACTACAGGAAAACAAGGAACTGGCAGAACCTGGACCAGGGACCTGTGTAAAGTTGTGGCCCAGGCCAGCAGAGCTTCGCTGCAGAAGGTCTGGGATGTAGAAACAGAGTCTGGAGGAGATGAGACTCACCAGGGAACACCTAGGCAGTGTGCCTACAGAAATAGCGCTTGACAAAGAGTTCGTTGTGGGTAGCACATATCAGAAATGGTATGTTAACAAAGAAAAATGGTTCCTCACCTGGCAAAATCTCACGCCGTTCCTGTTGCAGGAAGAATACATGTGTGCTGGAGTTGGTAGTGTTGAGGACGTGCTGTCCAATGGCACAGTTTAGAGGCAAGAGTTGGCCAGGACCAATCCAGTTGGGTTGCTGGCATCAGTTTGGTGTTTTAACTGCAGCAAAAATGTAATGGAAGAAGATTAGTTGGGAGGTTTCTGTCATGCCAAAGGGGCAGTATTTGGACTTTTAAGAGACTTTTTGTTATTTGTCACAGTTTACTGAGGTATCTGTACGAAACAGTGTGTTCCTTGGGTTGTAGCTCCCCAGTGATGAGACGCGGTGGTCTCGTCCCAGCACGGCTGTTCCTGTCAAAATTTCCGCAGTACCTTGCCAGAGCACCCTAATCCCACTTGTTTTAATATTTTCATGTTACATGACTAAGCGCAGTGCAAAATGGCTGAATGCCGAGGGTTCTGCTTTAAAGTATCGGACATGCGACAGGGTTACTCCATTGAGTGGCTGCTATGGAGATTACGTATGGCAGGTTGGAGGCTGGGTGCCCTGTCTGGAAGGTATAGGAGGGATGCTCTGGGATGCAGGAAGTGGGAGCTCTGCCTGTCTCAAGAGAGCGACAGTGTGGTTGTGTCCCGGTCATGGTTTTTGTTGAATGAATAGGAACAGACAGCAGAAATTAAGTAAATATGGGGGGATAGATTTCTGGATACAGAAACTGCAGTTTTTGCTTGATGGTGGAGTCCATGCTTGTGCAAGCAAAATTTTCAAAAGCAAGAGTCAATCCATCTTCTTTCTGTCCTGAAAATGTGGACTTGAATTTTTGGCCACGGTATGCTTTTTTGTCTACAAAGGCTGATGTTGAGGCCAGGGTTTATTTATTTAGTAAATATAATGCCTGAATGCATCTATTGATGTTTAAAAGCATTTACCAGTGTTCCCGTCATGTGCCGGTCCATTACGCTTTATGGAGTGTGAGGACCACAACCTTTGAAGAAAAAAACCTGCAGTGCCTGCTTCATTTGCAGAAATTAGTCTTAATACTTGACATTAGCAAGTTAGTGATAGTTAATATAACATTTTGAGAGTAATTAGGAGCATGAATTTATGCTTGGATGGATGTTTAATTAAAAACTGTGGCAGCTTTGAAGTTCATGCTTGGCTAATCCTGAGGCTGAAATGTGGGTTTATACCCAAGTGAACCTGGACAGCAAATCTGGAGAGAGGAAAAACACTTTAGTAGCTCAGATTTCCTCCGATTTGTTTTATATTGTAGCCCTGACAGCATGTAATGGTGATGAATTTATGAAGACGAAAGCAGATTGAGCAGTTCAGCCAGGACATCACATACCCAGATGCAGAACTTGCTTCGGGGAAAGGAGCAGGGAGGATGTTGGGGTGTGTGAGACCTCCAGGAACTGCACCCCAGGTGCTGCTGGCCGGGATCCTTCCAACCTTGCAGTGCTTACTGTGAACAGCCAACATGGGGTGGTGAAAGTTACCTCCTGGAGATCTCCTCTCCTTCCTCGAACTTCTGGGGGTTCAATCACTGCCCTGTGTGAGTGGGAAGGGGGAGGTGGGTGAACCCACGCTAACGTCCAAAGCAAAGACCATGCCATGCAGGAGTTTGAGCCCTGTGGCAGGATGGGGGCTGGTGGTGGGATGTCATGGCAGCTTGTGCTTGTATCTCTCCCTCTTATGTACGGGCATCTGGAAGCAGCTCACCCGCCACTGAGAAGCAGAAAAATCCTGAGCAATGCCAGGAGACAAAGGCGGTGAGAAGACAAAATGTTACAGATTGCTAAAGAGCAGATCAGCCCCTTCTCCGCAGGCAGATGGATGACCAAGGGCTGTTGGCACAGATTATTGAGCAGGCAGGAGGCAAGGAGAGCTCAGGGAACAAGGATGGCTGCAATGATTGGAGCTCTCCTTTGGTTTCCTTCACTCCTGTCACCAAAAGTGGTGGTGGTGGTGGTGTGGTCTGAAGGCTCAGAAGTGACTGCCTTACCCTGGAAGGGTCCCATTCTCCTGAAGGTTTTCCCTCTAGGCAGCTGCACCCTTTCCAGCATCCCCAGGGTGAGCTCCAAGCACAGGGGCACCAAAAAAAAGGAGCTTTGAAAAAACAGAATTTCTGCTGCACTTCAGTGAAGGCACTTACAGTTTTACCTGTTTTGTCCCACAGCTTTGCTGTTGGGGGAACAGAGGCAACCCCAGGAGGAGCTGGGCTGGGTCGTTCTGTGATTTTCTAGGGGAGGTCTCTACTCTGCTGTTGGTTTAAAGGAAAAAGTCAACAAGTTTTGATGTGTGAAGGACACGCAGGAGGTAAAAGCATATGGCAATAGGGGCTTTCTGGTGTTTTTCTTGGTCTTGTTACACCAATCCCCACTTGGAGCTTCCTAACAGCAGTGCAGGGTTCACAATGGAGAATTTAGCACTTGCCACACATTAACTAACAATTTCATCTTGCTTTGGCTCTGTCAGAAATGGCTCCGCTGCCCGGTCCAGCTGCAGACTTTGGCAAGGCTGCAGGAGCTTTACTTCTGCACGGCCGATGTGCAGGAGGTGGCTGGTGGCTAATGCCATCGAAAGGGTTTGTTGCTGCCGTGACATCTCATAATGGGTGTGTTGAATTAAAAGGGACAGTTAACTGGTGAGGAAATGCCTGGTTTCCCTGGGTGGAGGTGGAAATCTGCTGGGATGAAGCTCAACCATCCATTGCTGTGAACAAACTATGCAAAAAACAACTCTTTGTTCTAAAGGTCCAAGGCTAAATACGTATCGGTTCTGCTTCGCCTGGTTTTCCCATGACTAAGTGTCCCTCATGGCTTACATTGACACAAGCATTTCATTGTTTTGGTAAATTCTTACACAATATTAAGATCTTACCTTCATCTGTAAATACTCGGGAGGTGTATGAGGTGGTTGTAGATCCCTGGGAGAAGGTGGATGTGCAGGGCTCCTTTTCCCCTTGGCGGTACTGGAGGTAGGCAGCAGCACTCCACCCCAGCAGAGCTGGGGCATTTTCTTAGAATGCAAGATGAGGTGGTGATACCTCAGATGAAGGCAGGTATAACTAGCAAGTACGGGGCTCGAAGTGCCTCGTCTCCCTCCTCCGTTTCATGGAAGATGCAGCGTGCTTTGGTTGTGTCCAAGCGCATCCCTTGCTGGTGCTTTGTTGGCTTTAATTAAAGGGTCGGTACATGTGGGGTTTCCTGGCCGAGCGAACAAGGATGAATTTAGGAAAGGGAGGATTTGTTTTTGCACATCACACTGTCTAAATAGATGGTGTCTAGCGGAGTGCCCTTCCTGCCCAACGGCTGCATCCAGGGGATGCTTCAGCCACAGCCCAGTGCTGCTGGGCTGTGCTTTGTTTTATTATTTTTCATGTTGCCCATTTTAAAATAAAGCTCTTTTTCCCTTGTTAGAACACACGGTTGCTCAGGACATATAAATTGCGTTAATAAATGAGTGAGGAGCCTTGGTGGGCAAATTGGCTTCCTGGTGAGGTCATAAATTTGGAGAGGATGGTGCCGCCTTGCTCCACAGCCAGCGTGTGGGTTTGCTTCCCAGAGCCGTGCCTGGAAATCCGGGGGGCCGGTGAGAGGTCCCCGTGTCTGGTGTTCAGGGTTCTTGCTGGGAAACCTGGGCACACATCCCAGCTCATCAACAGGCACTCTGGTGAGGGGCGGCACGGCCGGAGGACCCTGCAGTCTAGGACGATCTCCTATTTTTCTCTGTTCCCGCCATGCTGCAGCTTGTCTCCTCTCAGCTCTGCTCCTCCTTGTGTCCTTGGTGCGTTAATTATCAACGCTGCAAGGCAGGAGCTGCCGTTCCCTGTATGTCCTCCATGCCATATCTCATGTGACGGGGCTTTGGGCTGCTCCGGTAGTAGGAAGTGGCTGGGAAGCAGGGATACTTCCCTTTGCCTCCCAGCAGTCCTGCCAGCGCCAGGGTTTTCCGGGAGAAGCATCTTTGTCTCTGTCCAGTTTCTAAGCAGAGCACATGCCCAGATGGAGGGGGAGTGATTTGTTACGAGTGATTTTGATGTGATGCTGGGTGATAATTCCTCAGGAGAGGAGGGATGGCTGGGAACTGGCCAGCTTGGTAGCCGTTGTGTTGGTTTTAAGACCCCTTCAACAGTTTGGGCTCTCTCATAGTTTTCCAGGCGTTTTTCCATTAGGGTTAATGCAGTCGAGCACTACGTGACAAGCAGTTCACGGCAGCAATTTGCTCGTTTTTCGGTTGCTGAAAACCGAGGAGGCCACGTGTGTCAAGAGGCTTCTGTGTCCACGCTGGCTCTCGAGCATCTCCTCTAGCTGCACCCTCCCCGCTTGTGCCAGTGCTGAAGATGGGGCCGGTTCTACAGCCAAGAAGCAAATCCTATTTTAAAAACCTCTCTACGCTGCTAACTGAGGCTTTTGCACAATAAATACGTTAGCGAACAGGGTGTATGACAGTGCCCTGCAGGCTTGGCGTCCCTGATGCAGCCCCAGCTCTGTGAGAGCTGGGGCTTGGACACGAGCGGACCCGAGTCGGGACCCAGCCAGCACATTGCCATCACCACAGCTCCCAGCAGACCGCTTCCAGCCACGTCATGCTCTGCTCAGCAGAGGCCTCGAGCTGGTTGTTTTTTGCATGGCTGAGCATTAAAGGATATTTCCAGCACTTGTTTGCCAGGAAAATACAGCGTTGAAGGCCCTTTACTAATTAATTGTAATGGCAGAAGGGAGGGGAGGGAATTGCTTTCCCATCATGGCTGCTGTGAAGATGCTCTTGAAAAAGCAAAAAAAAAAAAGTGTGGATGCTGCCAGGATGAGGACATTGTTTAAGGATTTTTTTTTGCTGTGAGGAAAACATTGCCACCAAGCAAAACAAACAAAGCTTCTCTCTTTTCTTTTGCAGGGTCGTCATGTCAAAACAGGCCAGCTTGCTGCTATTAAGGTTATGGACGTCACCGGGGTAATGTATCCTCCTCCTCCTGCATCCTTAAATGACAGATAAGAGGGGAAAGGGGACAGGGTGTGATAACTTGGGGTGGTGGTGGAAGGTTCACATTCCTGGAAAGCAAATCCCCTTTGCCTTAATATGAAACATGCCATTAAGAGGTTTTGGTTTTAATAAATGTGTGTGAGAAAAATAAATCTGGAAGAGTTTGGGAGATTGGAGTAATGTTATGCTGAAACAAAGCAGCATCCAGTGCCAGCAGTGGCTCTTTTAAATGCGTTAATAAAATCTGAAGAAAATTGTAGCACCAGGATCGTGTGTTAATATTACATTTCAGTTTCTCCACATCCCTGTTTTTCACCAAAAAGCTCTTGTTCACCAAAACTACATGCAGGTATTGTGACGATTATCTTGGCTTGGCAAGTTAAATTACTCCTGTGCATCCTACTGATACAGAGAGAAAAATGCACCCCCCGGCCTCAGAAATGTGGCTCTTTTGAAATATGTATCAGGCTAAAAGAACCAAGTTATTAAATGAATAACAGGATTTAGGGGAAAGAATGGTTTCACCATTTCCCAGTGGCCACAAAAGAAAATTGAGTGTAATTGCTATGATCCCTGAAAACCTAAACAGAGCATTTAGGAGGGTGACGTGAAAGTGCTTTTTCTTGAGTAATTGTTTTTTTTAAGTGCAGTATTATCTCTCCCAAAGTTCCTGCCTACATAAGCAGCGTCAGGTTTGGGAGTAAGAATGTGTTTTGTGGTGTTTTGTCTTTTTTCTTACTAGAATAACACATTTCAAAATTTGGGCCTCGATCCCAGTCTACCCACCTTATTTTTTTGAATTAATGTTTTTAATTAGCTTTCAGGAGTTCAGCACATACCGAATTAACTCGCAGCGAAAGCAGTCAGCTGGCCTCAGGAGTATGCTTGGAAATACCTTAGGTGGTGTGGTATTAATATCTACAGGACCTTCATCCCGGTTCTTTTTTGTGCTAACGGGTGAAATGGTGCACGGAAATAAATGTGAATGAGGTTTGTTGCTGTTTGCTTTCAATAGTTACAAGTGCCATTTATCTCGTTCTCCTGGGAAACAAGCTAAGGGAATGGACAGACCCTCCAAACATAACCCCGTGGCTTAAAGAGCAGTGAGATTCCCATGGGACGAAGTCTGAGGTTACCACACATTTAAGCTGAGAAATCAGACAGGGGTTTAAATTTGAGTCCACAGTTTTAAAACGTTGCTTCCAAGGAAAGATGTTGGAGAAAAGTACCCCAAATCTGATCGTGCCCATATTTTCAGCCAGGTCTTTAAGTAGATGTTCCTGATCTGAACCTTCATCTTCCAAAGCAGGGTCTCAGGTAGGGTCTCTGAATGTCCAAGGTAGTAAATCAGATCTTTGACCTGGGCTGTGGTGTTTGGATATTTCATTATTTTCCCCTTAAGCTGCTTTTAGCCATATTAAAACGTCAGCTATTTTTCTTTGTTATATATTGCACAAACTTTTAAAGCCGGTTGTGTGAAAAAAAACCCCTACCTGAACTTCTGCTCTCTTCTGCTTCTTCTACCCTTCTGAATACCCCATGAGGAGGCTTCTCAGCCTCTGGTGACCCCAGTATTGCATGAGTGGAGAAGTAGCTGTCTAGCAGGTGGTAGTGGGATCAGCTGAGGTGCTGAGGTGAGACCTCCATGCCCTCTGAAAGGTTGCCACCAGCCCATAGTCACCGACAGAAAACTGCATATGGAGTAGGACCGGGCTTGGGCAGGACTCGAGATAAATCCTTGGACCAAGCGTCCTTATGACTTATCTCCATTTTCCCTAGAGAGCCAGGCATGAGCTGGAGGTAGAGTGTCTTGCCCTTTGCCCATTTTTAAAACTGAGGTCAGGATGAAGCGAGTGAGGGACACAAGGGTAATGAAGAAGAATAAAGAAGTAACAGCCCTTCTGGTCCTTTCATAATAAAGCTCATTGACATCAAGGCACCACCTGCTGCTCCACTGCCTGTGGAATTACAGTGGGCTGGAATTCGGTCAGCTTAAAATAAAACCAGGGCATGTTTGATGGTCATGAAAGTGAAGAGGTAGGATATCAAAACAGGCATTGGTGCAGTTCCTCTGCTTTGGCTGCTTCAGCTATTGGTGCTTTGCAGGCAGGACAGAGAGAGGCTGTGACAGCCCACAGGAATGGTACTTATCACCACGACCAAGTTAGTCTGGCAGAGTCTGTGGACAGGCAGCATCCTGTGCCACCACACCACTCACAACACCTGATGGCCTCAAACACCTTGTGCTGCATCCAGGGTGGGCAGGAGTGGTATGTCAGATGTCTGGGATGCACAGTGCAGGAGCACTTCTGCCATGCGATGGTTTCTAGAAAAAAACCATCTTCTTGGGCCTTTGGGTCTAGGAGGGTGTTCTGATGCGTTACTGGGGTAGTGCAAGTATGGTTGAGCTTCAGAGCAATGTGAGGCTGATGTAAATTATGATATCAGTTATAAAGGAATGAGTTTAAAGACATTGAGGAATGTCTGTAAACTGCTGGAAACATATAATTTGGCTGTGATGCCAAAGTCTGGCACTGGTGCACCTCTGGATGGAGAGCGCATCTCCATGTGAGGGCTCAGTTCCTGGGAAGCCCTTGCTTTGCTTGGCCAGCCCCTCCTGGTGGGTACTTACTCCTGCAGGTATTCAGCTGCTCAGAAGCTTCGCAGGGCTCTCTGCTCCCACCCATGCTGCAGATTTTGAAGCAGCACATGGGGATGGCGGGTCATAACCCATGCAAGAGGGCTGCTGCCCACCTTAAACTCTGCCAGCACCTTCAGGATCCTGTTCTGGAGGAGATGCCGTGATATGAACCGCTTGGGAACAACCTGTTTTTCACACTGCCTGAAGATCTTGTCCAGTTCAGGGTTCAGAAATCCAATAGGCGATGTGGCAAAGCATGTATTTTCTTCTTAGCTTTTTTCCTCAAGGAGCAACCCCTTGGTTTCCGTTCCAGACCTCAGGGTCCCAGGGCTCTGCTGCAAAAAGCAGCTGTAAAACATGGTGCAAGGAAACTTGGGAGAGGTCGGTCAGAAATGGAGTGATGGAAGTTTACCCACGTGAAAAGAGAACTGAGAGCCTGTGAAGTACAGTCTCTTAGTGCCCCTGGTTTTGTTTTTTCTTTTCTTTGTGCCTCATCCCAGGATGAAGAGGAAGAGATCAAACAAGAAATTAACATGCTGAAGAAGTATTCTCACCACCGAAATATTGCTACGTATTATGGTGCTTTTATTAAAAAGAACCCGCCAGGAATGGATGATCAGCTTTGGGTAAGTTGCTTTCTTTTCTTTAGAATAAGAGGGTTTTGACACAAGTTATTTACTCCGTGTTGTCCTTTTAGCATGATCTGTTTGGGACAAAAAGCCTTATTTTGCATCCATCTTTTTTGAAGTTATGGCTTTGAAAAGGTTCTTCCTGCACTGCAAAATGCTTCTCCATTTTTCCATAAAATCTCTGCAGACTGGTGATAAAAACATTTTTATTCTGAATCGTCATTAACAACATCATTGTTACAGTATTCAATTGCAAATGACTCCGTCCTATGAAAATAAATGCATCAAAAAAAAACCCAAAGCAGTTGGAGGGAGCCAGGAGCATTGCTGGGAAGATGGAGGCTGGAGAGGGGGGTGCTGAGCGCACGTGATTCCTGCCTTCTCTCGGCGCTGCTTCTCCTGCTTAATGTTTCGTGGAGCCAGTGCGGGTGAATAAAGAGGAGGGGGATGGCGAAAGGAGGGCAGGAAGGTCTGTGGCTCTTCAGCTGTTTTGGTGAAGATGCCCCTTGTGGCTGAGGGGCTGCAAGCTGCTTTGCCTCTCCATAAATCCTTGCCTGCTTCCTCCCACTGCGTCCCTTGTCAGTGGCTTCTTGCTTATTAATTTGGCATTCCCAGACTGCAGAGGATGGCGTTTAAATCTGCCATCTACTTCCAGAGACAGCCAGAGTGTTGGAGCCCACCTCCTCGCCAAGGCTGGGCAGAGCAGCGGGCACCTCAGGTCAGGGCTGCGGGCGCCGCTGTAGGGGGGTGAAAAATTAATTAAAGTTATTGCGCTGTATTCTGAGCTCGGCTGAGCTGATCTGAATCTGTGGAGCAACAGCCTGCAGTGCCCATGGGCGTCTGACCAGCTGTTTGACACCCTGTTCTTGTTGGGGCAGCGTTGAAGGGAAGGCTGCCTTTGAGTGACCTTAAATCTAATGAGCTGGATGTTGTCCTGGAGCCTAAATAGCCTTTATTTCCTCGCAATCTTGTAAATCCACTCAGTTCTGGGTTATCTACGGGTGGTTTCCAAAGTTTTTCTGTGCCTGAACAAGATTGCTGGAGCCCAATTTTTCAGGGGTATCAAACGCCCATGGTTCATCCGGGAGGCTGTGCAGATGCTGAAGAGCAACAGAACACTTGTTCCTTTAGTTTCTCTATAAACTAGGCTTTATTTTAGCAAAAGGTTCAGTAGTTTCAACTGTTTGCCCCTGTGTCCACGTGTCAGAGCATGGCTGTGGGAACCAGGGGGGTTTGGAGGACATTCCTCCCTGTTACCTAGGATGGAAGTGGAGCCGATGGGCTCCTGCGCTGCTTTGTTACCCAAGACTTTCTGGTACACTGAATTATTGGGAAGACTTGGGTGCTTGGACTCCAGGGACTCTTCCTGCTTGGGCATTGGGATTATTTTTGGTGGGAACTCTTAAAAAACATGTACTTTGCAGCTGGCCTGGGATTCAGTGAGGAGAAAACTGTTCAAGCTGAGAAATGCCTTTTCATCCCGTGCAATTCCATTTGGCTTTAGCTGGTTTATAATGTGTTTCAAACAACCAAAAAAAAAAAAAAGGTAAAATAGAAAACCAACCCACAGCATTTCTCCGTGTGCTGCTGGAGTGCCTGGGGAGAAAAAGAACCCCACCAGCTGTGCGCCAAAACCTTCAATAGAGAATGAAGCCTTCCCCGGAGCTGGGCTCTGCTCAGTGCCTTTATGCTGCTGGGGTCTGGAGTTAGCACGGTCTGACCACAGAAGAGGGTTTGGTTTTTTTCTTTCTTCCAGCTCCAGTGCAAAGAGCTCTTGGCCTAGACAAGTGTTAATAAAATAATGTTTTTTAAATAATTTGCTCAGCCAGAACAACCCAAATTTCCGAAAAGAAAAGCTCAATAGAAAACACTTTTAGTTGAGAGCTCTTTCATCAATCCCCATGATCACGAAGCAGCGGAGGATGCTGTACGTGCTGTATCACCTTCAAGTGCCCCAAGTCAGGGGGAGAGCCTGGGTTTTCCCTCATGGGTCACCCAGCTGTGCAAGGGGAGAAGGTGTTCGTCACCCAGCTGTGCTGCTTGTCTCTTGCTCCCTGGGAAAGGCAGACCAGGTAATCTGAAGTCCCTTCCAGCCTCTCAATTTTGGAGCCTTTCTCATGAGCTAGTGAAAAAAAACTGCTGCAAAAGCTGCTTTTCTTGCACCAGACAGTGCTGGGGTGTGAGCGTTTTTAGGTTTATGCCCAGTGCTGGTGGAGGTGTCCCCAGGAAAGCGCCCTGGCTGTGGAGGAGAGGTGTCGCTGTGTTAAACAGCCGTTGTTTCAGGATCTGATTGAATTAGGACTGGCACAAACTCTATCAGTCTCGCCGCACAGATAAAGGCTTGTTTATTTTTCATTGGTCCTTTGTTGAAATAAAACGGTTTCTGATAATGCCCAAGTAATTCTTTTTATCGACAGTCAGGAGGCTGATACGGAAATAAAAACCAGGGAGCTCTTTCAGTGGAGATTAAGATCTCTCGGAAATACATCAGGCTTCTGACATGAAGTATCGTCATTGCTTCTGCTGCCGTGATGAGCAGGTCTTTGGGTGCTGCTGCTCCATTCGATAGCAGCCGCTCGCCCTGAAAGACGAGCTTACTAAACTACCGAGTTTTCCTGAAAACACATGGAGGATGTTTTAGCAGATAACAGTGGAGATGTGCATCACAAACCTGATCTATCAGGAAAAATAGGAAGTAAATGTCCCAGGGACAACCTTTATGGATCAGTTTTAAGAAATTAGAAAATAGGAGGTAGGCTTATTCCTGTCTTGGATGAAGCGTTGCTTTCTCGGGGTGCTGTGGACCTTCAGGAGGATTGTGCCTGTCTCTAATCGAGACAAGGGGGTTCTACCTGGGGGAGCCTGTGGTGCAAGGGGGCAAAGAGAGGGTGGGCCACAGAAACAGGGGAAGTGACCCAGGGGATGGTGAGGACCCAGTTAATCAGTTAACAGCTGCTTCTCAGCCTTAAACTCATTAAATTCCCCTCTCTTGACTCAGATCTAAGGTATGGGTTACCAGGCTGTGCGTAACGTGGGGGGCGGTTGTTTTGATGTATCTTGGTGGGTTTTCTGGTGCTGGGAGATGGGGCATTCATTAGGAAGTGTGAACTTGATGGGGGACATGACCCCATCTCAAAGGACACCTCTCCCCAGCACGTCACCCACCCCAACAGCTGCTGGCAGCTGCAGGCTCTCTGCTTCATTCCCATACGTTACCACACTGTATAGATCACAGGGGAGCAGAGGTGTCACTCAGCTGAGTGGTTGTCACCTGCCGTTGCTGTCCACGGTGCACTGAAACCACGGACGAAGAAGCTCAGCCATGCATGGGCGGAGGGGGGTTCGCAGAGCAAGGGGCTGAGTGGTGGCTGCCAGCCACCCGGCAGCGTGGTCCCCGGGGGCCGGCGGTGCTGGCAGCCGATGGATGATGGATGGCTGCCATGGCAACTCTGCCTGTGCCTGGAGCAGCATCTGTCACTAATTGGGGAAAAATTGCTAACAGGCAGGTTGCCTGCAGCAGGTGATCTGGGGCAGGTTTGGGGAAGGAGGTATTGGGGTGATTTAGGGCTGGAGGCCAAGTCAGGATGGAACGCTCAGGGCTGTCACCGCAGAGTTGCAATGCGCCTTCTTGCTGTGTTGAGCTGCAGGGGCCCGTCGAATCACCGCAGGGTGGTAAGAGTGGAGTCACGCCGGATCTGGAGAGCAAAACTGGAGCAGTGAGGGGCCACTGAAAGTGGAGCACAAGCCATCGAAGCACTTCGTTGTACCTGTGCAGCTCAGAGCAGGATTGCTCTTAATTTGTTTGTAGGCACTGAAGAATAGTTTTGGGCGGTTACTGATACCTTGGGTCACAGGAATTAAATCATTAAACATTTGAGAGGGGGTGGTTTTCACATGAGCTCTAGTCCTGCAGTCCCAGGGAGGTGTGGGGGGAGCGGAACTGCTCCTCTGGTCCCCACCCGAGAGCCCTGGGTTAGCAGAGAGGTTTTCTGCTGCTGTCTAGCTGAGTAAGCCAACGCTATTTCATTCTCACTCCTCTTCAAAGCGATGTCAGTGCTGTAAACACTGCCAGACTGTGAGCCCAGCTCCTTTCGCTGCCATCCGTAAGCCCAAAGCTTTCAGCCTGCTCAGGACGTGTGGCGGCAGCTGCCTACCGGCTCCCCAAGGGACACGAATTGCTTGGCCAGCCTCGAAGTGCAGGGAGGTGCAGGCAGGGCACAGCCACGCAAGTCCTTCATTTATGAACATGTGGAAGAGAAGAGGGAAGAGCAGAGCAGCGCTGCCCCCACCGAGGCATCCTGCTGCAGCACCGACACAGGGAATTAAAGCAGGGCTTGTCTTCCTGCAGGATGTTTTAGTTGCTGCTTGATACCAATCCAATCGATATTTCTGTTTCTGAAATGGGTGTCAGCTTTTCTGCTGATCCAGGTGAAGGTCTCGGTGGTTTTTTTATGGCTCTCAGGTGCCACAGTGTGTGTGCTGAGTGAGGGACCGTTTGGCAAGAAGGGCTGTGGGATGGGATGGAAGGTTGGGTGGCCTGGGCACAGTGGACCACATTGCACCCAGGTTCTGTTTATACACGGGAAGGATTTCCAGCAGCCTTTAGCCTGGGGGTGTTGTGTGCTTGTTTCCTGTAAAAGAGGTCGAATTCTTTATGGTGTGAGGAACAGGAGCACAGAAAGATTTGGCTTGCAGAGTAAAGGAATTGGGTTATTTTGGGGGGTTCCTCTGGACAAGCTGGAGAGGTTCACCATCAGCTGGGTTGGGGTTTCCATGCTGGGGATAGTCAGGTTTGAGCCATTCTAGCAACAATGGGAGCAGAGGTCTTACTGGCCACTCCCAAACTGGGGAAGGCAGTGGTTGATTTGAAAGCTACAAAGGCTCTTCAAACAAGAAATTCATGAGACAGCAGGACACAGAGATTTACAGCTGCTGCTTCTGAATTTGCCTTGCTTATGAAGTTTGCTGTCACTCTGATATAAAGAGCTAAGTAAATGCTAAATGAACTGTATTTAAAAATACTTCCTCCATAAATGGCCTTGCAAATTAAATTTCAGATGTTCTTACCTTTAGCCTATCTTGATGATAATTTTAATTGCAGTTAATAAAAGTTCAATCTACGTTTTAAGTTTTTTGTCTTACCCCATCGTGCCTTCATCCTTGATTGGTAATGATGCCAGTGTGTGCAGGGCAAAGCACTCACTTGGAGACATGGAACTGGTGAGAAAGTACCTCAGAAAGTGAAAGTGCCATTAGAAGCCTTTCCTGAGTATACTAAGCTCTACCCTGGAATCAGCTGGAACTTTTGTTACCTTTTCTTTCCTCCTGGAAGGCTGTTTGTTGGTTTCCAACTTAAATATACCCACAGGGAGCTAGTGAATTGATGTTATGCCAGTATCTGTCTTATTCTTCTCCCTTTCTGGTGCTTTCTGGTCCATACTGTTGACAGCATCCACTCATATCTCCCATAGCCAAACATCCCCTGGCTGGCTGAACAAGTCCTCAGGTCCTCTGAGAAGATGTGATCATCTTCCCGTACCTGCTCCAGTATGTATTTATATCATTCTTGGGCTCCATTGCCCAGCAGGACACGCAGTGCTGTGGGTGATGTCTCACCTGGTGGTGTGACTCCTTAGCCGTCATCTGTTTCCTCTTTGGAGGCTGCATTGTATGAGCTGTGGTTGGGACTTCTGTAGCATCCTTCTATGTGAGGAGCCAAGCCATAAAATCATAAGGGGATCACAGTGCCAGTAAGCGCCACAGCAGCCAGCCTTCCTCCCGTTCCATCCAAACCTTCTGGAAGTGGTGGTGTTTCATGTGGGCGTCATCAGCTCTTCATCGCAGACAGGGATACTCAGGCAGCCTTGTCACCTTTTTGCTGCTCATTTTCTTGGAGAACTCGTGGCAGAGCCTTCAGGAAGTGCCTCACTGTTAGCAACATATCCCTGGTGCTGCCAGAGATCTGCTGGTGCTGGATATTTTCCTATGGATGTTACGGGACTGTGCAGCTTTTAAAAAGCCAGGTTGGAAACACTCCCCCTGGGAGCTTCTCTTTCCCTCCCACTGTTTTTTTTTCTTTAATCTCCAGGAGATTTCACAATTACAGATTTGAGATACATCAGCAGGTGGCCGTATTATTCACCTCCTGGTGCAAAACTAATCTTTGTTTTGTGGAAATCAAGGACAGCGTAGAGGACTGCGTGAACTGCCAGCTCCATAGAGATAACCTGGCAAATTAATGGATGCACCGTGTGCTTTTAATGGGATTTCTTCCGTCTTCTTTTAAGCATTGTGATGGTTGCACATCGCATAGCATGCCCTTCCTCCTGCTCCAAAGCCTGGTGAGAGCCTGTGGATGTATTTCCGTGGAAGGGGACTGGAGTGGGCAGCCTGTTGGGTTGGAAAGCATTTGTGGCTGGCTCCGCTGTCCAGGATTTTCCGTTCTGAGCTTGCTGCTGTGGTATCCCAAACGTTCATTTAATCAGAAACACGTGCATACCCTGATATTCCCCACATGGCAATTGTTCCAAGAGAAGAAAGAGAGGAAAAGCGACTCTGAAACCAGTTGTTCCATTATTCCCCGTCCAGTGAGCAATGAGTAACCCATGACTTAGGCTGTGTCCCAGTGACCCAGCTGGACTGCTGGTCTCCTGCTGGGGTGGAAGCGGGACAAGCACTGCAGCAGCGTTCCTCGCCTTTGCACAGGGCAGACTTTGGCCAGTCACGCATCTGTTTCTTGAAGCCAGTTTCCTGATGTAACAGGGATAAACAGAATTTTTCAGCTGTCAGTTTAAGAAGAGAAACTTAATATCAAAGCTAAAGATAGGAGCATGGTCAAAACCAAGTAAGGTATAGTCTGCTTAAGTATTTTATTTAACCTGAAGGCTTATAGCGGTTCTGTGTCTGGATTTTATGATAGTTTATTTACAATAGTCTTTTAAAATCACTGCATTTGAGCAATTTGATTAGGAGTAACCCTTTTGCAGTTTCTCCTCTCCTCTTGGACTGTGCTTTTAATAAATTGATGTCACTTGCTTGGAGAACGTGTAAGCTTCATGTGATGAGAAACTTGAAACATGTGCATTGAAGAATCCGGCAAGGCACAACTTGAAAGGGAGTATCTTTTAGTAGCAAGCTGGTCTAATCGGAAAACATGGTTTCACATCTGAGAGAATTAACTTTGGGCCTGGGTTAGATCATTGTACTTCTGTATTTGATATTATGAACCTTCAGAAGTGGTACGAGCGGTGGTGCCCGGTCTCATTTGAACCAACCTGAGCAGCAGGAAACCACCTCTCCCCCGGAGAGCCTGAAGTTGCATGGCAAGCTTCCCCTCAAGGCAGGTTTCCTGTTCAAAAAGGTGATCAAAAATAAAGACCTTCTGGTAAAAAAAAAAGTTGAAAAGTATAGCTGGTTTCTAAGATTATAGGAAGCCTTCAAACATCCCTCTTGTTGTCTTCACACTTTCAGAGCTGACGGACTTACATGCAAGAGGTATAGTTCTGCTTATATTGCCGTTGATACTAAACGTTGATTGTAAGTACAAAGTAGGGTGTGGGGTGGTGGGTCTGACATCTCAAGGTTTCCCGTTTTGTCTGCTGATTTTCAGCACTGGACTGATTGCTGTTTCTTGTTCCCAACTTTCTGGAGAGCAACAAGTCTTTCAAGCCTTCCAACCTTCTATTGTTTCATTCTTATAACAAAACCACATGGATTACAAGCTGATAGGTTCAAGGTGATGTCCTGGTGGCTGCGTAGCACTGCGGTGGCCCCACAGCTGTGTTGCCAGCACTGGGGCCCTGCCCTGGGGTCGAGGAGCCTGACGATGCTGTCGGTGTCATTGCAGTAATTGCATTTTTGTTCCAACTGGCAGCTGGTGATGGAGTTCTGCGGCGCGGGCTCCGTCACCGACCTCATCAAGAACACAAAGGGGAACACCTTGAAGGAGGAGTGGATCGCCTACATCTGCAGAGAGATTTTACGGGTACGTGTCCAGAGGGAGCGAAATGTCGGGGGGTGTTGGAGTGTTGCTGGGGGGACTCGGGATGCCTTTGGCTCTGCAGGCTTTGGGGCCGCCACACTGCCATGGGCTGGAGCCTCTTCGGTGCTGGTAGGCATGAGCGATTCCTGTGCTTGTCTGATGCATAATAAATAAGCCCTGTTTAATGCCCTTTAGCTCTGTTAGTTCCCTGACTTTTAACCTTCTTTTTCCTTCAAAAAAACTATTATTTCCTTTAGTATTAAAAGAGCAAAGATTTCTTTATATTAGAATTATATTTTCAATTAATACAAGGGTGAGGATTAATAAAGTCTGTGGAAGGAATCTTCATGATTAAAAAGCACTCTACATTTTATTAAATCCACATGTTTCTGGCTTTAATGAAGATGCTGCAGCTTTTATGCCCACCAGATAAATGTTTGGCTGGAATGTCTTAAAATGGGCAGTGCCAGAGCTTCATGTGCTGGGAGATGGCAGCTTCAGCAAAGGCTTGCTTCCATTTCGCACAGCTAAGGTCAGATGATGTGATTGTAATGGTTGCCCACCGCTAAAATATATCACTCCGTGAACCGAGGTTTTGTTCAAGAGGCAACAGAAATGTTTGGCATGTGAGGGAAACCTGTAGAAGAGCCATTTAAGGGATGGGATGAGAGGAACTGGTTTCAAGTTGTGCCAGAGGAGGTTTAGGTTGAACATTAGGAAAAAATTATTTACAGAAAGGGTTGTGAAGCCCTGGCCCAGGCTGCCCAGGGCAGTGGTGGAGTCCCCATCCGTGGGGGGGTTTAAAAGACATGTAGATGTGGTGCTGAGGGACAGGGGTTAGTGGTGACGTGAGAGTGCTGGGGGAACGGTTGGACTTGATGATCTTGAAGGTCTTTTCCAACCAAAACGATCCTGTGATTCTATGAAAGGAAACAAAGAACAATGACTGCTCAGAAAGGAGGTGTCTGACACTGCTGCTGAGGCTGCCGGTGGTGTCCGGAGGTGACACAGCACTTCCCTGTTGACCCTGAATGCCACTGCCTGCACCAGCATGGTGTGCAGAAGGTGCTGGCACTGTAGCTAATCAGTTGTTGGACAGACACTACTTTCAGTGCCAGGAAACCACAGTTACACAGGCTGTTTGCAGTGTGTGAGCTCTGTGAGATTACTTCTTAAAATAGTCCCTGGCAGTGAGTCAGAACGCAGCCACTGACTTATGTCCCAGGGCCACCATCCAGGGTCATCGCTTGCATTTTGGCTGCGCGTTGGGGCGGTTGGTTGGTGACCTCCGTAAGGTTTCAGGTGGTGAAAGGCTCCCAGCTTCGTGCTGCAGAAGGTGGCTCAGTCTTGGTTCAGACGTTGACGGCCAGCTGTAATTCTTAACACGAAGCTCAAACCCGTGGTGTTAAAGGTGTTATTGAAGTTCAGTGAAATTTTTGTTTTGCTTCCAATGCACAAAGGCACCTCTAACCAGGTGTAACATGGCTAGGAAAGGGCTCCTGTAGAGAGATATAATCTATTCCACGGTGTTGTCCCAAGGTAACGAGCATAAAATGACTAATAACTAACCGGTAGTGACAGCAGAAATTATTTTCCTCCTCAAATATGAATGTTTAATGTGAAATGTAAATCTAATGCAGAATGAGTTTCTGAGGTAATCTATATTTTTCCTAAGCTAGCAATATAGGTGGAGGTTACTTTGAAACTGAAATAATAAATGAATGAAATAAAAATCTAGGTGGCAAAAAGAAATTAATGAGCCAATAAAAAAGCACAACAGAACAGCTAATTTACCTTTAGCCTTTGAGACAGGGTTTTAATTTGAGCTATGTCTCTATTAGGGATATGTGCAAGTTATGACATTTGTATTTGCATGGTAGCTTTTTTAATACAAGCTTTTCGGTGTATTGAAGTCCAGTTTATTGGACCAATATAACAAGAGAATTGTTTTCTTCGGCGTCTGGTTGATGGAAATACAGAAAGGAGACATATTCTGCCACAGAAATGGCTCCCTGAGGCAAGGGAGCACACGGGGGAAAATATGTCTAGAGCTGCGGAGGAATTGGGGTTAATACGTGTTCCTGCAGGAATGGAAAGGTTGGGTTTAATCCCTATAGAACTGTCGGTTCTGCTGCAATGGGGAGCACCCACCGCAGCACATACAGCCCGTTGGTGGGCGTCTCGCTTGCCGGGCATGTCCTCCCAGCATGTGACATAGGGCAGCATTCAGAACACACGATAAACAAAAGCGTTCTCAAGCGCTTAACTCCAACTGTGAATCTTTCATTTCTGGAGCGTAACTGGTTGAGGAGGAATGTCAGAAAATAACAGGCTTTGAACTTGGACTCCTCTAACCTTTCTCTGAATTCTCTAGGGTCTGAGTCATCTACACCAGCACAAAGTAATTCATCGAGACATCAAGGGACAGAACGTGTTGCTGACGGAAAATGCAGAGGTTAAACTAGGTAAGAGTGGGTTAGAGCTCTTGGAAACTGCAGATGGGCTGGCTGGAGAGAAGCAGCAAAGCTGACTTGCACACCACTTGGAGAAAGGGCATGGGTACTACACACTAATTCTGTGTTTTTTCTTGTGCCAGCCTCAATATCATGACCTTGGGTGTTGACCAAGTGCCGTGCATTAAACTGCCAGTGGTTGATGTACTTGCAGTGCTGTTTCTGTTCAGACAGGTGGTTTGGGCAGCTCTGCCATCAGATACAGATTAAGCAATCAGGACCATTTTTTCTTGCCCATGTGTTCATCACCAGCCGTTATCAAAGGCTTCCCCCACAGCTTCATAGTGTGTCCTACAGGATCATAATCCATTTGGTTTAGTGTGGCATAATCCAGACTTGGTTTCTAAGCTTACCTGTTGGTGAGAGCTTAATTTTGGATTTCATAGGGAGTTAGTCACCCTGGAGAAGACCAGCCGCTCACGTGAAGATTGTGCGGATCCACACAGGTGATGTGCTAATATCCTCAGTTGTCCAGCACCAGTGGCTGGACAACTTCAAGCCTGTCTTTTCATGTTTTAATTTACGCTGGTGATGGAAGATCCCTTACACTGGTAAAGTGCGGAGCAAGCCCCGTTTTCTCATGTCTCTCTTTACAGCAGAATAAAACCCCAGTTTAACAGATGGCACCACCAGCTTGTTGGGCTTCATGCTGGTGAAGATTCCCCTCCAAGGGGAAATTCTCCAGGGCAAATCTCCAACCGCTGTGTTGCGCAAAGTGAACTTAGTGGACCATAGAGTATTCTCTCACTGATTTGATTTCATCAGTTTTTGCTTCATTTTGCAGCTCTCTGCTTGACATTTCCCTATGGGTCTTTGTCTTTGGCCCTTAGTTCCTTAAGTATTTTGCATTTCTGCCATTTCCAGCAAGAATTTAGATAGAAAAATGAGGCTTTTACCAATATTTGGCAGGCTTTAATTCAAATGAGAAAGCCTAGAACAAAGGCTGCTGCTTATTCATGTTGCTGTCTGTTTCTCATTAGTATGAGGAGCCGTGATTTCTTTTCATTGCCTCCTGGCACGGAGGAAAAGGCACAGGGTTTCGTACAAAACCTGGATGTTAGCTGATCAGGTTTGTCCTTGATTGACCTCTGTAGGTCCCAGCAGGGATCAAACAGGAATGTCTCTGACAACATCTTTCTTCCCTGAATCAGTTCAGTCTTTTGCATTCAGTAGAGGAGTGTTGCTCAGGTTCATCTCTGATCTCACCATGCCCTGTTGTCTCTGATCCGCAGTGGATTTTGGTGTCAGCGCTCAGCTGGACAGAACGGTGGGCAGGAGAAACACCTTCATTGGAACGCCTTACTGGATGGCTCCCGAGGTCATAGCCTGTGATGAAAATCCTGATGCCACTTACGACTTCAAGGTACCTACACGAGCATCTTCCTACTCTGTTACACGTCGTCACAGATGTAGTCTTTGCAGAGTCTGGCAAGTATCTAATAGGGCTGGGAAGGAATTAAAGCAGCACTTACTGGTGTTTGCAATGAGAGTTGCGATCATAAGCTTCTGAAGAAGGTGCTTGGTGTGATCTCAGATTTTACGCTCCAGTACCATGAACCTGAGCACTCAGGAATTTAGTATATTCTTGCAGCTTTGAAAATATGTTGACAAGCAGCGCGGTCTCCTCCTGCTCTCTCTGGGTGTTGGATTTTGAGATGCGAATTCAGGTCCAACGTGAATCTTTGTTGTGCTGTTCACATATCCAGGTTTTCTGTGAAGAAGTCTTTCCCTGTGCCGAGAAAGGTGTCAGACTGAGGCTTCCTACCTGCTAGCCTGCTTTTCAGTGCCGCGTGTTTAAATACTACAGTCAAACGTGCTCTATTTGCTCTGTTTACTCTGGAGAGAAGTCAGGTCAGGTTTAGAAAGGGCAAACTCACATCTTCTGGCCTGCAGGCTGGTATTCGCGGGGAGATCTGAAGGCTGCCACACAATCAGACGTTTGGGGGGCTGACCTACTTTTCACATGTCTCTCCAGCCTGCTTGAAGTTTATTTTTGGATCAATGGCAGCGCAACATTGCTGCTGAGTTATAACCGGGCACAGAACCCTGTGCCACACAGCGGGTCCTCGGGAGGGTTTTGAGTCCTACCTGCCTGTTCAAACTACAGCAAGGTCTGATGTTTAAAGCAGGGAGAGCTTAATATATTTTACCCTGTTTCTGTCTCATGGATACACGTCTGTAGAAATGTCCCTTGGATTTTTGTCACTGGTTTTTCTGAAGCATCCAGAACTTGAATTTCTAGCTCCAGACCCCCTAAGGTCCACTGAATTTGTCCAGAGAGGAGAGCAGGACACTGACACGTGAACTCTGGGGTGGGAGAAGCTCAGGCATGCATAAAGCTCGCTGTAGCTCTGTTCTTGCATATGCTGAGAGGTCACTTTACAAGGTAATGTTTAAAAAGGACTTTGAGACCCTGCGGTGTGGAGCTGCTTTCTAACAGCAGGACACTACAGTGTAATGGTGCGACAACCCGCCATCGCGGTACGATTTGGGGTGCAATTACCAATCGCTCCGAGAAATTTTTGAGAGGTGAAGGATTTTAAAGCAGCCAAGCGATGCTTTGGTATTGCAGCTATTTCAGTGCATCAGTCAACTTCTGAAGTGATCATTTTCCGGAGAGCAGCTCTCCAGTGTGAGTTCAGACTCCGGGTTACATAAATCGTTAATGAAAAGGACATGTAGAAATAGTTTAATCTGCAATTACTTAATACTCTTTGATTAACCAATTACAACAGGCGTTTCCTCGGCTCTGCTGATGGCAGCACTGCATAGCGGGGCTGCAGCCTGTGCTAGCTGCTCTCGCCGCTTCTCCACTGACAGCTGCCTGGTCAACGCTCTTAATTTTTTTTTTTTTTTTTTTTTTAAAAAAAGACTGATATTTTCATAGGCTACTTTCTACCCTCAGAAATCCCTGAGGTTTTTCCTCTTTCCAGAATAACTAGGGCACTTAATATGCCGTTGACTGATGCCCAAGCGCTGGGACCAGAATCCCGCTATTGTCTCCGAGGATCAAACGCTCGTAGCGAGCCGGGCGCTCACGTCTCTGAAGTTGGCATTGACCGTTTTCCCCTGGCTGGGGGTATGAAGCAGAAGGCTGATTGCTGCTGACACACTCACTGCAGGGTGTTTTTGGAGCTTGTGGTGATGTGGGGGCCACTGGACATTAGTCCATACCCCGGATCACATCCCTGCACCTGATGCTCTTGCTTTGAAGTGGGGGAGAAAAAATGAGAATGGCGATTTTTTTTTTTTTTTTTTTTTTTTTTTTAAGAGATGCAAATCAGGCAGTCACAGGTTTAGCCAACTGGCTTAAAATAGTGAATACAAAAGATGAGATTTATAGGGTGAAAAAAGGAATCCTTTCAGGCTTAATCTGTTGGACAAAAAGCCTCTGATCTCGCAGTTTTCTTAGCCAGAAAGAGATGCCTGTGTAATCTGTGGAAGGAGGCAGTAAATACCTCCTCACAAATATAAACCACTTTAAAAAAGCACAAGTAGAAGCCCCACACTGTCGAGGTTGTTTATTGGTTTTTCCCCCAGCCGTTTTTCCTTTTTTCTTTAGAGATATCTCGTCAATAGGCTTAGAATCAAAGCGGGGGGGAAGGAAGCTCGCTTCCCTTCCCAAGTCAAGACAATGCAAATGTAGTAGCACAGTGTCTTTTTGCTGGGTGGACTGAAAAGCTTTTCAGACTCAAAAATAAAATAAAACCCACGAAAAAAAGCCCCCTGAATTCCAGATTATAAAATGTGTGCTTCCCGCTGAGTCTTCTGCTTTCTCTGAGACTTAGGGAGGCGATAATCCCTTTCTATAATGCTCCAGCTTTAAGATCACTTGGCATCTCCCGTATAACACTGGGCACCTCGATGTGGAAAGACACACTAGGAATTTGGAAGGAGTTCAGCGGCAACCCAAAGGGAAGGGGTCATGTGTGCTGAGTCGTGTGGACAGACTGTGATAATTAAGCATGCGGCACAAATCCCAGCTGACCAGCAACAAAGAACGGATGAGACTGTCCTGTGAAAGGGCTGGAAACAAGATTTGAGAGAGAATTTTTAAGCAGGTACAAAGATGTGTAGCAAGGAAGGCATTTGTTAGGGAAGGACTTGAGTTAAAAATGAGGAAAAGTGCCTTGAAATTGAAAATCCAAGTTGTCTTTCCTTGTTGGTGTACATGAGAAGGTGTTTGTGGTCCCTAGAGATTCTCTCTAGTTCTGGCTGAGCTTTTGGGGCTCTGTGCTGGAAAAAACAACCTTTCTGGGATTTACTTGATAAATTGCAGGTTTAGAGGCTTGAGATGGTTTGGAAACGGCAGCTCTTGAAATAGAGGGGAGAAGACTGAAGTGGGACTGCAGGGATGTGGCAGAGGTCAGGGAGAAGGGAAAGCAAGACATGAGAGCTGGAGGCAGGCTGGAAGGCAGAGTCTGTCCTTTCCGCCCTGAGGTGTACCTGTTTACAACATTTACTGGTTTTGATGTGCTAACGGGAGTTTAGCTGGTCTCCAGAAAACATCAGCTGCAGCTACATAGCATCAGGCTTGTGCTGGTCCCCTGGGCCCATGAAGCTTTTGCTCTTGCTCTTGCCACCCCCCTCCTCAGGCGGGTCTCTCCACCCCCTTGGAGATGTGTCAGAGGCTGTGCTTGAGATGAAGGCACCAAAATTAGTCTGGGTCCTGTTCCCGATGCAGCGGGTGCGGGGTTGTGAATCATTAGCAGCCCAATACACGGTGTCCAGAATAATGAATTAGCCATCTTCTGCCAAAAAAACAAGTTGCAGCAGTGCCATCAGGGAAGGTGCTCGTTTTCTTTCACCAGGCCCGTACTGTCTCTGCCTCAGCTGCTGCCAGGAGAGCTGAGCCATCTTCTGGGGCTCGTTACCAGATCTAGAGGTGCAGCCACAGCTTGTGAGGGATGCTGGGATGGGGTGGAGGTGCTGGAGGGGAGCTCACCGCTGCTCTCTGGCAGGGAGCTGGGGATACAAATGTCCCCGTTTGCAAGGGAGAAAATGGAAGGAAGAGTGATACAAGTATGAAATCAAAGAGTTTTCCAAACAGGTGCATTCTCTGGGCTCTGATGATTCGGGAGACTCAACCAACCACGTGCGCTGAGCAGGGCTGGGGAACGAGGTGAACAAAAGTGTCTATTTCTCCTTGCCCTGGTGAAACACTGCTTTTCAGGCTTCCATTCAGCAAGCAGTCCACGAGACGAGAGCCTCCTGAGGTATCTCAAGATACTTCATGTTTTTAATCTATTCCAGGCAGCCTGTTTTCTGTGGAGCTCTATCAGATCCATGGATGGCTATCACTCAGCTTTAAGCAGGGAGCTGGCAGCCAGGTTTGCTGCTTACCCCAGCCTTGAAGCCAGGGAGTGACATGTCAGCAGCTCATCCAGGAGCTGGGAGGTTGGTTGTTAGTGCACAGAACTTGTTCAGATGCCCCCACCATGGAACCTTCAGGTCATCAGCATCCGCCCAGGCAGTGTCCTCTCCACGGCTACTGGGAGTGGTGCCCCAGCAAGGTGGCCGTATCCCACGCTGAAAATGCCTTGAAGGTTTTGAAATAAATCTTGAGATATACAGCGGGGTTGGGAGCCTCTTCTAAAGCCTCCAACACATGGCAGGAGGATGAGACAAGCTCCTGAAGCATGAGCCCAGGGGCTTGCAGAGGACACAGAGACCTGGTTCCCCCCTGGACTGGGGAGAGCCACTCTTCCACCCCCACCCGGTGCCTGCTGCTGTGACAATGCTTTCCTGTGTCACGTATCTCCCTCTGCTTTCTTCTGCAGAGCGACTTGTGGTCTTTGGGAATAACGGCCATCGAGATGGCAGAAGGCGCTCCCCGTAAGTAGATGCACTGCTCTGCTCTAATTATCCGTGGGTTGTTATGTGCTGGGGTTTGCTGAGCACCAGCCAGCGCTCGGTTCTCTGCAAGAAACACCATGCAAAGGTTTTCCCAAGCAACCTGAGCTTGCTGAGACAGAGCTCACAGGGTCTGCAGGGACAAAGCTGCCAGGCAGTGTGGCCCAGCAGACAGGATGGGCAGTGAGCAAAGGTGCACGACCCTGTATGACTCCTGAGCACTCTGGGACCTGTAGACACACGCAGGTGTCTCCAACCAGCCGCTGCTGCTGACCCCGGCAATGCTGGGGACACGCACATGGCTTGGCTGGGGACATCAGCCCTCACCTAAGCTCCGGGCAGGGGTTGTCTGTAGGGGGTTGTCACTGCAAATCCTCCTGCCCCATGGGTCTTGTAGCTTCAGAGGAAAAGTGGGCCCCCCCAGCTGGGTGCGTAGACTCTCTTTAGGAATCCCGGGGAGGTCTGTGAGACGCTGTGCCATGTTTAATGCCTCTCCTTGCACATTGCAGCTCTCTGTGACATGCATCCCATGAGAGCCCTCTTCCTCATCCCCCGCAACCCGGCCCCGAGGTTGAAATCAAAGAAGTGGTGAGTCTCTTTCTCAGTCTTAATGACTGTAAAAGTGTTTCTGGAGCAACTTGTTTCTTGTCCCCAGGTGCGCTGGGGACTTGGTGTTATGTTCACATAGCTTCAGGGGTTGGTGATGGTCTCCAGCGTCACTCTGGTGAGTGCAGGTTTAGGTCTTGATCTCCTGTGGAGAGGGAGTTTGGTGTGAAGGAGTCTCTCACCATGGGCTTGAGGGCTTCCTAGGCAGGCAGAGGGGAATGCTCTCTAACATTGCCATTTCACAGCGCCCAGTCGGCTTTTCCAAAGCGGTTTGTGCTGCCTGAAGCCAGATGACACTTCACTTGGCTCCTGTTTCTTTCCAGTCAGGTTCCGTTTTCAAGTGGAAACATGTATCCAGGCCAAAAAAAGAATAGTTTATCTTGAAGGCCTAGGAATGCGGAGATTTGTACTTAGTTTGGGCTTTATTTTAAAATTTTGTAGGAAAAAATACATCACTGTTCTGAAAAAAAAATCAGAGCATGCCAGTAAAAACCCGTTGGAAAAATATTCCTGAAGCCCAGCAGATGTTGTTTTGATACTGTATGTTCTGTACCGATGGAACTGGAGTCCTTAAAAACACTCATCTTCGTTTCATGCTGTTTGCCTGCCCCTGGTTCAGCAATAGTTTGGTCAGGAAAGATCTGCCAGATGTTAGAAAGACAGCACTGCCCCGTGCTCCAAGATAGGCTGGGCTCGTGGAGGGGAGTTTTGCCTTACTCCTAGAAATTATGCTCATTATCTTGCTGAAGACACACCAAAAAAAAGAGAAGAGCAATTGGTAGGTGCCACAGCAGCAGGTATTTTGTTGCTGGAAGAGAAGCAAGAGGGGCTTGGAGTCCTCTGCATTGCATGCGTGGTGGTGGGGTCTTAGGATGAGCCCCTAAAAACTCACCCAGACTTTGGCAGGAGACATCTTAATTTTGTCAGCCCATCATTAACTGCTCCAGTACCAAACCAGAAGGAGAGGAACCTTTCCCACCTGCTTCTGCAGAGGGTGTCAAAGATGCTCACTGTCCTTGCACAGCCTTTTGAGGATACATTAGTCAGCTGAGAAAATAGTTTAAGTACTTGCTTTCTGCCAGATCACCAGTCTCCTACTTCATTATTTTCGCTGCTACAGCTCAAAATGGATTGTACGGCTTCAGAGTTTATTTTTCATACAAAAGTGCTGTTTATTCAGCAAAGGCTTCCTCAGCCTCCAGGCAGAGGGAAGCTGACAAAAGCAAGTTTTGAGCAGAAGATTTCCCCATCTCCTTAAGGTAAAAACAGGGCTGGGGTGGCAGTTGTGTTTAGTCCCTGCTCTGCGATACCAGGATGTGCTTTATGCAAGCTGAGGTG
The DNA here is from genome assembly GCA_009769605.1 of Bucorvus abyssinicus. Lineage (NCBI taxonomy): Eukaryota > Metazoa > Chordata > Aves > Bucerotiformes > Bucorvidae > Bucorvus > Bucorvus abyssinicus. The sequence continues at coordinate 5,153,964 of CM020035.1, read as the reverse complement.
TTTCTTGGCACCACCTTCCCCTTGCATGGCTGGTGGCTGTCTCAGATTTGCCCGTCTCCTGGTGGTGAACTGTGGTGGTATCTGCCCGGGGTTGGCTGGTCTGTCCAGGGCTGTGCTCTGCCCACGCCAGGGATGGCATCCTGGGTGCTTTGAGAGAAGGATCCCCTGGGAAGTCATCGTGTAATGCAACTCCAGCTTCAACCCCTCCAGGGTTGAGGATAAGTCAGGGAAAGTCAAGAGGGAACAGAGGCATGGGAGCTGCCCTGAGTTGAAAATCCCAGGGAGGAAAATACTTTTGTACTTACTAAATCCTTGAACTCGCTTTTAAAATAGTGTTCCTATGAAATAAAAGTCTTGGGCATCATTTTCTTTCCCAATTAAAGCCAGCCAGCAACAAAGCTTTATTTCTTTCTTTCTACATTCTGCAGGTAAAATGAACTCGAAATTTAGTGATGTTGTTCCCATAAACACTCCCTGGCTCTGCCTTATAAGAGATGACAAACCCTCTCTGTTAATGAGGTGCTATTTGCACTGTGATACCACATTTCACCAAGCAGCTGCAAAGACTTTGCAAACATAGATTTAAGCTTTACAAACCCCAGGAGCTGGAGGAGTGCGTGTTTTGTGAAGGTGGGCTGACCTGTGCCAGGGGAGGGGAAGGGTGGTGTGACTATGTCCTCCTGGATCAGAGCCAGGGAGAAAGCCCTTGTCTTCTGCTCCAGCAAGGGCTGAACTGTGCCACTGGACAGGCTTTTTTGGAGAGGAAGATTTGGGGAAGACCAGAGGCCTGAGCTGGTCCCTGTCCATAGCTGCTCAGCCAGCTCAAGGATGCAAAGGTGTTTTAGGGCATCGCAGGGCTCTGGGACCCCCATCCCCAAGAGTTGGGCAAACCCATCACTTACTAGGGGATAACTTTTTAGCTACTTCACCTCAACGGTGGGTGCTCTGGACCGCACATTCAGGGCTGGAGTCTCTCCAGCTTCACCCCACCAGGGGAGAATCATGTTTTGGAAACAGATTTGTTTTGAGCATCATATGGATGCTTCCCTCCTGGATACACTGAGACACTGGGTTTCTTGAGGCAAGGTGGGGAAGGAAGATTTGCTCGTTAATAAAGCTGGAGGGAGGATTTAATTGGATCCAGTAGTGTATTTTATTTTTGCATCTCAATTTGTATGGATTAGCACTTAAAAGGTAAATCACTTCTAGTCTGACAGCTTAAGAGTAAAATCCCTGAAAGCTTATTGTTTTACTTCTAATGCAATTCTGTTGTATCTGTTGGCTTCTGACATTAATTTACACTCATTTTCCTATTTGCTTGTCGGGGTTCAACCCTGACCAGCCGCTAAGCACCACGTGGCCGCTCGCTCATTCCTCCCCTCCCCACTGGTGGTGTGGGGAGGAGATTCGAAAACAAGTGAAACTTGTAGTTTGAGATAAGAACAGTTTAATAACTGAAATAAAAATAAAATATAGCAGTAATAATAATTGTAATGAAAGGGAAGATAACAAAAAGAGTGTGGAGAAAAAAAAAACCAAGAAAGCGATGCTCAGTGCCGTTGCTCACCACCCGCTGATGGACGCTCAGCCAGTCCCCCAGCAGCGATCCACCCTTCCCCAGTTTACATACTGAGCATGACGTCCTGTGGTGTGGAATATTCCGTTGGCCGGTTGGGGTCAGCTGTCTTGGCTGTGTCCCTTCCCAACTTCTTGTGTCCCTCCAGCCTTCTCACTGTCAGGGCATGAGAAGCTGAAAATCCTTTGACTTAGTATAAACACCTACTTAGCAACAACCGAAAACATCAGTGTGTTATCAACATGATTCTCATACTAAATCCAAAACACAGCGCTGCACCAGCTACTGGGAAGAAAATTAACTCTATCCCAGCCAAAACCAGGACACTGCTAAAGCAATACAGAGCCTAGTGGCCTGTCAACATCTTTCTTGCAAATCCCTGTTCTCTTGGGTTTATAATGTGGTGAAATTAGTTCCAAGAGAACTGGATATGTAACACTTGAGACTAAGAGGAAATAGTGTATTAAAAATTTGGCTGAAATTCTTTTAGCTAAGATAGAATTTTAATTGTTTGCGGGAAGGCAGGCTGTGATGAGGGGCTAGGCTCTGCCACCTGCAGCCACGTTCCCACCCCACCTCTGCCCAAGCCGTGCTGCCTGAAGAGCATGTCCCATTCGCCTGGATCTGGGATCAGGGAGGCCGGGCTGTGGTGGCCCCCAGGACCTGATGGGTCTCCCTGAGAGACCAAGGAGGGGCTGCAGGCAGCGCACATGGCCCAGAGGTTGTCTGAGCTTTAACAAGCTATATAGTGTCAAGGGGTTAAATCTGAAAAAAACCATCAACCTAACTTGTCCCACTCGTCTTCAGAAAGGTGCATCTCTTGAAACACTGCCCAGGGCCATCAAATATGAGAAACAATCCGTAAGGGAATTGCATTTAGATCTGTATGTGTTTGTCTCTCATTTCTACCTGTAGTTTCACAGGGCAGAAGGAAGGGAGGAGGAACACTGCCTTGCATTTTCTCTGTTGCCATTGATGGCTTTGGTGATTCCTCAGTCATACTGACCGCTCCCACCTTTCTCCAGACTCATCTAAATGGTGTTTTCTCCTAATTCCATGAGGATAGGAGCATGTGTAGAAAGAGTAGGAGAGGATGAGATGATGGAGGGCACATGTGATGGTGCAACTTTGAGACAGTGCCAAGCATCAACAGAGAGGTCTTGGGAATCCTCTTGGAAGAGTGCATGTGAACAAGAACTGTGTAGCAGCCAAACGATCTTCTCAAATACCCGCAGGTTTCTCACTTTCTAATATGAGAATTGATATATTTAGCTGTTTTTTCTGTACCTTCCCTTTCTGTCCTTGGCCAGGTCTAAAAAGTTTCAGTCCTTCATTGAGAGCTGCCTAGTGAAGAACCACAGCCAGAGACCAACCACAGAGCAGCTGATGAAGCACCCCTTCATCCGAGACCAGCCTAATGAAAGGCAGGTCCGCATCCAGCTCAAGGACCACATCGACAGGACTAAAAAGAAGCGAGGCGAGAAAGGTTAGTGGAGAAGCAAGAAGGGTTAGTGGAGCAGCAGCACTCTGGGTAATCCTTGACCTCTGCCGTGTGCGTGGTGTAGACCAAGGCACACCCGCGCGGGTGAAGCATATGGGTAGAAGGAGGAAGGCAAAGAGGAGTGGGTCTTCATGGTCCCAGTACCAGTTTCCCTTACTGAGATGGGTGAGTTTGTTCACGAACTGGTTGAATTAAATAGGTTTGGTCCTTCTGTGTGACCACGCTTCTTCTGGGTTTGAGAGCAGATTATTTTGTTTGATTTGATTCCTCTCAGTCATTGAAACCAGAATAAATATCCATACCGAAACATTGCTGTTCATAAAAAGCCAATGGGTGACAGTCACTGAAGCTAATCAGTGTTTTAGAATCTTTTTTTTTCCTGATGAAAAATGATGTGGGTTTTTTGTCCAGGTGCTAATTTCCACGTGGAACATTTAAGCTTTGATTTATTCAAATGTGTGTATAAAATTTACGTCTGCTTATATACGCACTGGGGTGTGGGAGGGAGAAGCTGCTAAGCTGGATTTGTCCCAGCTCACTTATTTCATGCCAAGTCTGTTGATCTATGTGACATTCATGCTGCACCAGCGATGAGCAGAGTTGTGCAAATGAGCGTCTAGATAAGACCCTTGCCCCAAGCATTCCATTGACTGGGAATAACCTATTAAACTGGATGTTTCCAGTGAACTCTCCAGGCCCTATCGAAGTCCTCTGAAAGGAAGATCAGATAGCTGAAGAAACTTGTTAAAGTATTCAGCTGTTTGTGAAACAAATTTTAATTTTGAAAGTGCATTTGTAGAATCCAGCGTATTAATACCTCGCTATTTCTCTTATTGGTAGCGGTATTAATTTTTCATGCATACCTCCCAGCCCCTTGTAATAGATTTCACTACCATCAAAACAATAAAACAGGATCCCAGTGAAGCATTAAATGTGTTTGTCTGGCAAATGAAGGTTGGACCCTGGAGATGGAGGGTAATTGGATAAATGCAAGCCTTTCTCTTCATATCATTCCCTTCATCTGATAAAGATGATATCCCAATAGAAATCACAGTATGGAGCACAACAGTGCAGTGGGGCTTTTATGTAGATGTCTTCATTGCCTGGAAAATACATGGATTTGCATAGGAAGAGCATGTGTTTAGGGAGAGAGGAGTTGGTGCCTTCAGAGCCGTGGTTAAATCCCACGTTCCAGTGCTTGTGGCTTCAAGAGCTTGTGGTGCACCTCCCTTTGAAGAACCCTCCTGAAGAAGGAGGTCACTCACTCTTTGATCCATTCTTAGTTTATGGACACCCCCCATCTTTGCATTGAGTGTCATTGGTTGGTGAGGCTGTTGCTCGCTGTGCTGCACCACCCACGAGGCGCCAGCACCCGGGGAGACCACCCCTGCTTCCCTAGCCTCACAGCCCCCTGTGAAAGCAGAAAATGCGGAGAAATAAAGCTGCTTATTCTTTGTCACACAAGAAAAAAAAGAGTTGTCTGCTCTGCCTTCAGAGCTCTGGGGTTTGCAACCACTGGAAAAACAAATGAGTCCAGCAAAAGGCACTGATGAACAATTCTGTTCCTAGATGAGACAGAGTACGAGTACAGTGGAAGTGAGGAGGAGGAGGAAGAAAATGACTCTGGAGAACCCAGGTAAGAACCAGCACTTCATTTCTGCCCTTATGTCTCTTCAGCTCTGTGTAAAATCAGCTTGGATTACAGGCTCCTATGAACTAGAAATAGAAAAAGGACAGTTTGAGCACTGAGTGCCATTCCCTGGCAGAACAGAGTATGTTCTCTGCTAGATGGTGCGTGGGTATAAACTGATAATATTGATCACCTTCTGAGGAAGAGGACCCAAGTACCTCATCACCTGTGGGATCTGCAGCGCAGTGTGGTGCCGTCATGGGAATGTGGGCGTTTAGATACGGAAAAAATGTGAGATAAATTAAAGACAGTATCACAGAATCGTTGTGGTTGGAAGAGACCTTTAAGATCATTGAGTCCAACGATTAACCCAGCACTGCCAGGTCACCACTAAACCATGTCCCTCAGCACCACATCTATAAATTCCTCCAGGAATGGGGACTCCACCACAGCCCTGGGCAGCCTGGGCCAGAGCTTGACAACCTCAGCCTTTTCCTCATCCTTGCTCACTGTGTTTCCCCCTGCATCCAGTAAAGGATGGGGATTCTCCTTAGCCCTTCTTTTGCTGTCAGTGTATTTATAGAAACATTTTTTATTGTCTTTCGTGGCAGTGGCCAGATTAAGTTCTAGTTGGGTTTTGGCCTTTCTGATTTTCTCACTGCACAGCCTCACAAGATCTTTGTAGTCTTCATGCATATTCTGCCTCTTCTTCCAAAAGCCATAGACTTTCCTTTTCTTCCTGAGTTACAGCCAAAGCTCTCTGTTTAGCCACGCCAGTCTTCTACCCCACCAGCTCGTCTTTCGGCACGTGGGGACGGCTTGTTCTTGCACCTTAAAGATTTCCCTCTTAAAGAATGTCCAGCCTTCCTGGACTCCTTGGCCCCTCAGGACTGCCTCCCAAGGGACTCTGTCAACCAGTCTCCTAAACAGGCCAAAAAGATGAATTTTTTAAATGCGGTTCCTGACATCCAAGAGTTACTCCCTATTTCCACGTAACTCTCGCCATGAAACCTCCCTGGTGCTGCTGCAAGCACGGTAGGGCTGGAACTTTCTTTCTATGGTGACATTTTTCAGAGCCGTTGTAATTAGTATCAGGTTATTCCATTATTTCACTGAGATAATGTAGTATTTTAATAGCTGGCAGTGATTCATGCTGAATGTGCTTTGTGAACAGCTAAATATAGTGTGTGCCACTGCAGCACAAGAGGCTTTGGCTAGAAACTTAATGTAAAGGCAACCTTTAGCAAATAAATTACCGCTGAGCCATGGACAGCGTTCAGATGCTGTTGGGATGAAGGGGAGAGGGCCTACACTGGAAAACCACTCCTAACTCCCCCTGGCAAGAGGTTTAAGGATGCGGGGAGGAGAACCTTCTCTGATGCTTCTCTCCTATGCAGCTCCATCCTAAACCTGCCCGGGGAGTCGACGCTGAGACGGGATTTCTTGAGGCTGCAGCTGGCGAACAAGGAGCGGTCAGAGGCTCTGCGCCGGCAGCAGCTGGAGCAGCAGCAGCGGGAGAACGAGGAGCACAAGCGGCAGTTGCTGGCCGAGCGGCAGAAGCGGATCGAGGAGCAGAAGGAGCAGAGGCGAAGGCTGGAGGAGGTAACTGGCCAGATCCAAGCAAAGGGCTGGCAAAGACTGGTTTTGGGTGGAACAGCGGGATTTCTGGCAGCAGGTCCTAAGTGACTGTTCTCAGCCTGGTTTAAGATGATCGTGTCCTAACCTCTCTAGCTGGTAACCCCAAACGTTTTGTTACGCTGGTCAAAGCCCCCTGCTCATCCTTTTTGCGTACCCACCTCCAGCCACTCTCCTCCCCACAGGAAGTGTTGCCAACTCTTGTGAAGGTGACGGAGCCAGTTTGCTATAAATAAACCCTTGAAATACCAAACTTAAAGGGATCCCTGGAACTCCTGAGCAGAGTTAGCCCGTTATTGGGGTGATGGCTGTATTCCATTGAGGTGGGCAAAACTCATACTGGTCCAGGCATCTGTCAAGTTCATTACTGTTATTTGCTACTGTGGAATCTCATAGCTGAGAAGAAGCTGAAAAGGTCCATTTGCCCTCTCCCCAGATCCATGTGCCACTTGTGTCCCCTTTAGTCCCTAAATTCAGCTCCAGTCCTTCCAGTCCCTGCCAATTACAATTTCTCATACAGGGGAGGGACAGATGCCTGCCTGACTTGTGCAATGATCCATATGTGCCCCGAAGCATAAGATTTCATTACCCTTGTCTTAACATACCAGCTACAAATACAATCGGTCATGAAATTATCCACTCCATTTAAAATCCAGCTGCAGGATTTGACCGGGTGACTTTGGGTGTCCCTGAGCTGCTCAGTGTGGCCGCATGCTCCATAAGAAGCGCTCACTTTTGGTTTAGCTTCTGGGTCGTGGGTTGCCAAGTCCACCAGAAAACCCAGGAGCTTTTCCCCTGCTCTTGGGTTTTTTGATGGGATTTTGCACAAAAAGCCACCGATTGCCTCACACTGAGCTCATCCCAAGTGTCTGATTGAAGGGTTCACATGTTAAGGGTAATTAAATTAGCTTCCTGAAGAGGTCACAAGTATGTATGGGAAAGGGACTTGTGGTAAATAGACTGTCAGAGCAGCCACCCCCTTAATTTGCACGAGTCTGCTAACTTTAACCTGATTCTCCCTGGGTAATGCCCCCAGGCCAGAGGCACAGACAGGAAGGAATTTCAGGCAGCTGATGGTGGTGATGATGGTGATGGTACAGCCTCTCCTTGAGGTAGTCCTCTGAGCCCCCCTGGGGCGAAAACCAACACAGGCAAATCCAAGGCAAAGCATTTTTTCAGTCTGGTAAATAGGTAGGTCTGTAAATACATTGTCAGAGCACAGAGCACTGCGTGTTCCATACGTTGTAGGTCAGGCTCTGCTTGCCTCCTGCACCCTTGCCAAAGCTGGCGAGCTGCTTTGAGAGAGGACAACGTTTGCACATGGATGCATCCCAAAATCCCCTGCCCCAGTGGATGTTTATCTGATGGTAAGGAAGCCTGGCTCTGCCTTTGTCCCAGTCTGCTTGCTGCAAGCAGTGCAGGAGCAGAACAAGGGCAGAATAAAAGCAGACACCAGATTAGCTGCAATCCTGTAATGAATACAATGCCTGCCGCTGTATTAATATGTTCTCTTCACGTAGAAGAAAATTGTTCTCTCTCTCTGCCACTTCCCAGGCGGGGTTTGAATGGAGGACTAATCCCCTTGCTAAGCTGGAGAGCTCTGCCCTGAGCTAGGGAGCCTTGTGGGGCTGGGCTCTGCCAGTCACCCCCCACCACCCCCCGGTTCTTTTCCTCACATCATTAAAAGCTAATACCATAGGCAGGATTTAAAATCAATGCCTCTGTTTCTGGTGGCTCTAACAGTCCCCCTGGGCTCTTCACCCATTGCCTTCCACCCAGCTGCCTTACAGTTTCCGGACCTACATGGAAAGGGAGTGATCTGCTGGAGCAAAGCCAGCAAAGGCGTTTTCACGCTCCTGCCACGTTGGTGAAGTGTGGGACTGTAACCAAGGGCCATCCTCGCCTATCCTGGTGTAGGACTGCTGGCATGATCAGACCCATGGGCTCAGCGAGGGTTAAGGGAGAGCAGGTAGCTGTGGTGGCCCCAGCATCTTCTGGGGTGCCCATCTTCTCAGGTCTGTCTAGCCAGGTTTAGCTGCACCTGCATCTCCAGCCACTGAGTAAAATGAGCTCTCCTCTCTATTAGACACCGTTTGTGTGGTGAGCGAGAAACGTTGCTGAGTTGCTATGGTGAGGATTAAAGCAGGAGTCCTTGAAGAGGTACAGACCTTCTGTTGCAAACGCGGTGGGTTGAGGCAGGGACACTCTTCAGCACAGCTGGCTGCAGCTTTACAAGCTGCAAGGTGGTGTATATCAGCTGTCGGCTGCTATAGGGAAACCAGAAAAATAGTAGCGTGGAGATGAGCGAAGAGAAAGTTCCATCACTCTTGCAGGGAGTGGGGTAGTGGAGCAGCAAGCAGCTTTGAGCATCCTCCCCTCGAACTTCCTGCTCCCAGAGGAGTCCCAGCGTCTGCCCTGGGGATGGATGCTGCCTCAGCTCGCGGATGGGGAAAGAGGGTTGTACCCCCAGGCTGTCCCACTATTTTGAGCACAGCCAGCCTGTGGTGGGTGTAGTTTGGTCTTTGTCCTTCACAGACATTTTGGGGCAGGAAGCACCTGATGGCTAGCCAGAGGTACTACACAGCGGCTGTCACGGCTGCGCCAGCACACCCCACCTATGTCACGACAGTTCTGCTCCAGAAAGCAGTGCTGCTTCAGCTCTCCTACCCACCCCAGCAGCACCCAAACCCTTCAGCAGCAGCCACGCTGTTGCCTTTTGCCCTCTGCTTTTTCGTTCTCCAGCTTTGCACTAACTTCAGTTGCTGACTCTTGGCTCTGGATTTATTTTGGTTGACGGAAACAGGGTTTTTTCTGTGCTGCTTTATGGTCTGACTAAGATGGGGTGTGACTCCAGCGGGCAGCACTGTACCAGCAGATCTCTGGGAGGAGAGACCAGTGGAAGACTCAGATTACCGTGTTTTCAAAGTGAAGTTGGCCTTTGAAACTCAACAGAGCATCCAGGACAAGTAAACACTTGTAGCTGGTGGCTTTTGGGACTTGTAAGTCAGCCTGGGTAGTACTGCCAGGCACGTGACTGTGCTTGTAGACAGAGCTCCGACTCGTTATAAGATGCCGTGAAGGTGCCAGGCTGAGCGAGTGCATCACCTGGGCCCAACTGCGGCACCCAGAGGATTGACTTAGGAGGATGCCAAGCTCAAAAATGCCTGGAGTGAATTGGTACTGGAGGTCCACAGCGGAGGAGCCAGAGAAAGGCCTGTTGGTGGGATAACTGATCCATTCCTCTGTCAGTGCAGACCTTCAGCAGATTTTTTTTTTTTTTTTTTTTTTGTAGTTTTCCAATCTTGTCTTAAAATACTGCCAGGGACAGAGCTCCTACCATTTCTGTTTCCTCACCCAGGGATGCTTGAAATGGAAGAATGTCAGTTTTTCTGCCACCTTGCTCTTCCTAACCCAAGGTTTCTGAACCTCTCACAAAGTACCTCTCGTTTTAGGGCCTTTTGGGGAAAATCCACCATCTCATAATGTTGCTCCGACAGTAACATCAAAGGCATATATAAAAAAGTTGAGTGAGGAGGTTGTCTGGTGGTCTCTTGATGCGCTTCATGCTGCTGCTGAGACCTGCTGCCATCCTTCGCATGCCTCCTTGCATCTGTTGGACACTTGGGTCTCCTTTTTCAACAGCTGACCAGTTTCCTCCTTTAAGGCTGAATCTTCTTCCAGCAGCTGGAGAGGTTTGGCTTTGCAGCTGTCTTTAATTGTAAGAATCCCCAAGGCAGCTTTGAAACCCAGACCTTCACCGGAGTAGAGTTGCAGCTTTGTTTTCCCTCGTGCCGAGAGTTGGTCTTGTGAATTCAAAACGTGCACCAGAATTAACCCCACCAAGAAAAATCAAATTAGAGATTTAAGTATCAATAGATCAAATAGCACTAAGGGAAATATTTATGTGATGCAGAAGGGTGAATAGACTTGAATATATTTTATTTTTCCCGGTGTATACATATGTTAGATTATATATAGTTCCCTCATAAGCCCTCCGTTTGTTGTTGGCATGGAATGAGCCTTGCTGGACCAGTTTAACCACTGTAACTCCAGCTGAGCTGTAGGTATAACACATCTCCCAGTCAGGAGCGTTAGGCATCCTGTGAGTCAAACCTCTGTGCAGACCCCTTGGCAGCAGTGAGCAGATGTAGTCAGGGAGGGCTTTACATAACCTCATTTGTCCACCCTGTTGTGGATTTTTTTTTCCTTTCTAGGTATAAAGCGAAGGTCAAATCTTTATAGGGAACATACAAGGCACATCTCAGCATCTCGCTCTTTGCATGTGAGGCTTCACTCAGTGCAGGGTTTTCAGGGGATAGTCAGTTGCTGCAGCTCCTTTATGTGTTAACCAGCAGAAGACCATCTACCGGAAGCTCTTGTAAAGCAATGTGAAAAAATTCCAGCAATTAATTATAGCTACATTTCGGTTAGCTAAAATGGTGTTCGTTATTTCCTTCTGCATACGCAGATGTTACGTATCTCGTAGGAAGGTTTTCATTAAAATGACAGCCGCCTCGCAGTAGTGTGGTACCTGGGGATGCTGCAGTGGTCCCAGCAGCAGTCCCGTACCCATTTCCAAGGAGAGCTGCGTTACAGCAGCTCCTGTAGCACAGGTGTGGGCTAAGCGTCACATCTCGCTGGTTTGCCTTTCGTTAGAAAACACACAGAACTCATAGATCCTGAGGCATGAGCCTTCTCCTGCATGGAGCATCCCTTCATGACGATCCCAGCTAAAAGCTCCTGCGATAGTTCAGAGCATATCAGATGCCTGTTTGCCGTGGTGGGAAGGTCTGACCCAGTTTCTCTACCAGTGGGAAACACCTCTCCATGCTCCAGTGCTTGGTGTGTCAGGAAAGATGATGTTCCAGCCAGAGTCACTCTTTCCCTGGTGGCTCAGATAAATGAGCCTGTCACAATAACGCAACCACCTGGAATATTTGTTTTCGTTTGACACTTGGAACTTCCCTTCCACATTTTTTCTGGCTCATCCTCATGTTTGGGAGCAGCAGCCAAGGTATCCAGGAGCCTCTTCTTGTGAGTGTCGGTGCCTCTCTGAGCTCACCAGGGTCACAGAGCGGCTGCAGTTCGCCGATCGCTCGTAGTCCTGAAAGTGTCTGATCTAGCAAAGCGAGCTTGCTCCTTTGAAGTCCTTGTTTCATGCCAGGCCTCCAAGGGCCTTCCCACCAGAGGTTTTGCCTTCATGTGTCTTCCTTCATAAATATTTAAAACCTGTCATTTCTAGCGCAGCACAAATAAGGTCCCATTCTGGCTTACAAGCAGTTACATAGAGCTTTACCTGCAGAGTTATATAAACGCAGTCCTAATTAATTGGCGCTCTTGCCTTGCATGAATAATAGATCTGGATAGTGTAAATACACACAGTAGTTTCAGGCTTGGAGAAACGTGGGAAGTGTGCCTTCACAGTGGGAGAGGGAGGGCAGAAAACAGGGAGGAAAAGAGGCACATAAAGAGAGATCTTTGAATCTCTCCCTTTTTTTTTTATCCTTTCTACATGCACTTTTCCCATGCAGTTTTCAGCTGCATCTTCCTGAGCTCAATCACTGCTTTAAACAGAGTTCCCATCATCCCGGCACTGCTCCGCACCGAGCAGAGGTGGAGGAGAGATGGGGGCATTGCTGGAGGCTTTGCCCACTGCAGTGCCAGGTCCTCTCCAGATGTTTGCCAGCTGCTGAAGCAGGGCCATACTGGGAAGGCAGTTGAGCACGCCGGGAGGCTGTGCCGCTGCCGATTCAGTCTGACTCTGCTCAGGCGGCAGTGCAGTGTTGAGCTGAAGGTGCTTGTAATGCGACCGTGACAAATGACTTGCTTATAATGTGACCTGACAGAAACGCTGCTGAGCTGGAGGGAAGCACTATACTCCTGGCCTCGATAAATGTATATATTGCATCCCACTCACGGCCTCAGCCCGAAGAGCCATGGCAGGATGCAGAGGTCCTTTAAATGTCCAGAAAAGCATCAGGCCTGGCTTTGAAAGAAAACTGTGCCTGGGGAGCTCCTGGGGTTAAATGGGCTTTTGGGTGTGGAGAAGGCTGGGGGGTTACATGCTGCCTTGCAGGAGAGAGGCTGGAAGTGGGGCAAGCTCGCCAGTGCTGCTGGGCACATGGTACCCTGGAAGGATGGTGGTATGCTGCTCCCTCCATGGAAGAAACCACTTTTTTCTCTTTCCTTGGAGGGGTTTGGCTTTGTTCACCTGCTGGATTGGGAATAGAGACCAGCTGGGTGATTTTTATTTAAGAAATAGCTGTGGCATTCAAGGCCTTGCCTCCTGCCAGCCCAGCCCAGCCTACACATGCATTAGGTGCTTTATTCAGCAGCGTGCTATTTTAACTGAAAAAAAACCCCATTAACACACACACCCCCCGCCAAAGCCAATGTGATATCCACTGTGATTGGAAGCTCAGGGTAACGTGTATTCACCCCATTAGTCAAAAGATTTCGTGTTCCTGAGAGCACGGGAGCAGTGACTGTCACTGACAGCACTCAGGTAAGGAGGTCAGCGAGCGCTGGTGAAGCCAAGAAATCCCATGTATTGCCATTACTGCTGCAGACTTACCACGTCCCGGTGACATATCCTCTGCAGTTTCTAGTACAGAGTCCAAAAAACTACAAACAGCCCTACGTTCGCGTTGCGCTCGGCGAGGACAGTCATACGCACGGAGTAACACATGCATCCCCAGCTTACGTGGGCAGTGCGAGTGACTGCGCCTGGCGTGGGACACGCCGGAGTCTGGAGCTGGCAGGTTATTTCAGGTTGGATGCGATTTTTCCTTCCCCGAGGCGAGTGGAGCTGCGCTGATAAATATGGCTATAGGCGGCACTAAAGCTGTGCTGCAGCTCCAACGTTAAGCTGGAGGAAATGAGCGGAGTCCCTGTGCAGGGTGGTGGTGGATGTTACCTGTGGATGAGGAGATAGCAGCAAGACTGGCAATGGCTCCTCTGTGCATTTGAAACGTGGGGGTGTCTTTAAATCTCTGTTAAAATATCTGTATATCTGTCTACAGAGATGTCTGTAGGTATCTGTCTACAGAGATATAGAATTGTTTGGGTTGGAAGGAAGCTTTAAAGGCCATCTAGTCCAACCCCCCAATATATAATATTTATCTCTGAGATAGAGATATAATAGACTAAAGAGTATAATATATTCTAATGTATATTATATTGATATATTAATATCTATAATAGATACCTAATAACATAGATGTAGTAGATATCTATGATAAATATTGGAATGGATCTATTGTATTAGATATCTATTATATAGATCTCTATAACATATAAAATCTATCTAATATTTCTGTAGATAGATATCTGTCATATGTATAGATATCTATATAGAAGGTATCTATCTAGATACCTGTCTCCAGACAGATGCAGATTTCCAACCCATCTGTATATAGAGTGCAGCTTTACTGCAGAGCAGCAGTTCTGAGTAGATGCATCTTTGTCTCGGGAGAGCTCCGCCAGCTCCTTGGGCAGAGCCGCCGCCGTCAGCTGCCGGCTCCAGAACCTCCACGTGATTTAGCGAACGCATGGTGCTGCCAGCCCCTCCAGTGCCTGCCTCGCAGCTGTGTGCCAGCAACAGGAACGGAAATAAAAAAGGAAAAAAAGGGAGAAGACAGGCCCAGGTTGATGCCCCAGCGGGTTGTCTCCCCGTTGCTGCAGCCAGCGATGCAGCGACATGGGGTTATGGCGGGCTGCAGAGCCCCGGTAGCCAGCGCTGGCTTCTGAGTGCCCTCTCCCGATGCACGGGCTGTGGCCGCAGCAGCCTGCAGCCCCTCTGCTCCCGTGGCAGAGGATTGCAGCAGCGAGCCCCTGCTCCCCAGGAGCAGAGCGCGGGGCAGCACGGGTGGCTGGGGGAGTTAAAAACTCAAGGTGTGGGTGTCACCGGGGTGCCCAGGGCACCCTGCTCGGCTCATAGCAGGCTGTAAGTCATCATCACCCCAAAACGCCCTGGATTGCTCTCAGCAAAGATGCCACAGAGCGGAGCAAGCAGGGGTGTGACCCAGGAGGGAGGGAAGCTCCGTTTTGTGCTCATTTTGTGTTTCAGAAAGGAAGAACCCTCGGATTTTGGGTCTTCTGTGCTAGCTTCTGGTCTCAGCAAATGATAAGAGGGATGCGTTCCCCTCTAGGCAGGCAGCAGCTCCCCCAGCACCCTCCCTCACCCTCACTGGTGGGTTAGGGGCTGAGGTATGAGTTCCCCATTACCAGAGGGCTCGTGCAGCTCCCGGGACTCTGAGGCGTGACTGACCCACCGGTTGTGCATGCTGGTAGGTCGGGACCATGCACTGCCCACGTGGCTTCGAGCGGGAGAAGAAACGGGATTATGTGTATGGTCCGGTGCTGGCTGGGAGGATGCTGTGGGTTCTGTGTAGCCGGTGCCAGGCACCGGGATGCGTGAGGATGGGGTGGGATCGACAAGCCCATCTACCGCCCCAAACGGACCTGCCTGCAGGCCGGGCATCTCCTCAGGTGGGTGGGAGTGTTGTGGGTTGCTGGGTGAGATGGCTCCCCAAAAATCATGAGAAAAAGTACTTTGATCTCCTGGGGAGAGGAGTGGAGCTGCTGACCTGTGCCTCCTGTCCCCACAGCAACAGAGGCGGGAGAAGGAGCTGCGGAAGCAGCAGGAGCGGGAGCAGCGGCGGCACTACGAGGAGCAGATGCGACGGGAGGAGGAGCGGCGGCGTGCGGAGCACGAGCAGGTAACCTGGCGAGAGTGGGGCGATTGCAGATTCCTCCTCCTCTAATCAGAGATTTTGCTGTAAACACTCGGATTTTTGCTACTTGAGAGCAAATTGCTTAATTGTTAACACCGCGTGTGTCGCTTTCCACTGCCATTGTTTATTTCCATGTGGATCCACTTGCTGGCCCGAAGGTTTGGAGACACTTGATGCAGGCTTTTCTCACCAGCTTGTTCCTGGGGTGGGGTTTTGCGGTGGTCCCAGTTAACGTTTGCAATTGCCCAGTGGTTTTCAGTCTCTCCCCTCAGGGATCCCTTGTAGCCCAGTGGACACCCTGGGCTCTTTGGGCAGGGACAGAGGGTGCCCTGGCAGACTGATGGGTGCCAGCTCTTGGGTGGGGTGGATGTGGGTGCCCACCTCATTCTCATTCCTCTCGGGAAATACTGGCTCTTTTATCTTCTCTCTCTTTTTCCTTTGATCCTTGCTGCCCATGCCTCCAGGAGTACATCAGGCGACAGTTAGAGGAGGAGCAGAGACAGTTAGAGATCCTGCAGCAGCAGTTGTTGCAGGAGCAAGCGCTACTTCTGGTAAATGGGAGGCCCCGGCCACGCTTGCCGCTTTCTGCCCGTGTCGCGTCTGCATGTGCCTGCGTGCACCTATGTCCCCTGAGAGCCTCCTGCCATGCCGAGATGTGGGGGACGCTACTGTCACCACTGGACCCAGAGCCTCCTGTCCCACTCCACAGCCACAAGCATGCCTTGATTCCCCCGCCGCCGCTTCGGGCTGGGTCCCCTCGCGGTGCACAGCGCTCTCGTTCCATCCCTTCCGCAGAACTGGCATGCTTGTACCTTCCTGAGAGGAGCAGTCCTCTTTGTTGCTGTGTACTTTTGAAGGGTGCAGCATGTTGGCATGTCGTTGAGCTGTTGTGTGTCTGCGCCCAGCAAACCCACCCTGCCATGTGGGTTTTCGTATTTTGAGTGGAGGCTTTTTTTAATTTCCTCGCAGGCACACTGTATATTCCCTCTGTGCTGTTTGCATTCTAGATGTCCTCTTTTTTATTTAATTTGTTTGAGTCACCCTTTTTAATGCTGGTAGCTGTTACTCTCTCACTGCCTTTTCTTTTAATCCACAGGGATTATTCTTTTTTACTCTTGGTATTAATTTTATGTAGGGAAAAGAAAAACCCTCACACAAGCCCTCACCTTTTAAAAAGGCCCTTTCGCAATGATTTACTCATTAAACCTCACAGAGCCGTAGGGATCCAGAAAGATCATACAGTTGGCTCTGTTGTGCTGCCTTTCCCACAAACAATGAATTGGTCCTACAGAGAAGTTGGCTTCAGTTGTGTTTTGCTTGACCCGGTGATGTTTGGCACCTCATTGGATTGATCCTTTGTTCTTCCCATCCAGAAAAAATCTGGGCAAAGTCACTGGTAACTCCTAAGCAGGCGTCAGCCCTTGGGGTGTCTCGCAGGGTTTCCCCAGTGAGGCAGCGCTGGCTTCCCCCATTCCTAGCAGCTGTCTCTGTCTTCCCAACCTTCTCTCGTCCTGGATGTTTCAAAGCTCGGTCTCCAAAATCTTTCAAATCAACGAGCTTTGCCAGACAGCAGCCCTTCAGATACTCAGGCCCCATTTTCCACCCAAACAGATAGATCTGCAGGTTGCAGCCCTGCGATCACAGGCTGGCCAGGCACCCATGTCACTGTGTTCTCTTCTGGGTAGGAGTATAAGCGCAAGCAGCTGGAGGAGCAGCGGCAAGCGGAGAGGCTGCAGAGGCAGCTCCAGCAGGAGCGGGACTACCTGGTCTCCCTGCAGCAACAGCAGCAGCAGCAGCGGCAGGACCAGAGGCCGGCAGAGAAGAAACCCCTCTACCATTACAAAGAAGGGATAAATGCCAGCGAGAAACCAGCGTGGGCCAAGGAGGTAGGCGAGAGCGAGGAGCGTGGCGCTGCTTGTCTGCATCCGCAGGGCTGGGCATGCGGTTTGGTCCAAAATCCATACAGCGGGTTGTGCTCTGCTGGGTCGTCCTCCAGCAGATGCCATTAGCTCTGCTGGAAACACTCCCAGTTCAATGCTGCCTATACGTTCATGAAAGCAAAGTCAGTGGAGGAAGGAGGTTTTTCCCATGAGGGCATGCAAGGAAGGAGGATGGATCCCTCCTGGAGGGGTTCAGCCAGAGCTGGGGACTCAGGGACATTCCAGGAGCTCCTGATGCTCCTTCCTGGCATGTCCACAAGTCTGCTGGGGGTCAGGGGCGAATGCAGAGGGTGGTTGTGGCAGAGTTCCTTTCTGAGTGCTAATTCAGTTCCCCAAAGTCAGACAGGGATCGGACAGCTTTTCCTCCCATGCTCAGGGCTGTATCTCTTGGGGTTGCTCTTTTTTCTGGTTTTCAGGAAGACAAGCCACATGGCTGTGACTTTTTTCCTCTCCAGCAAAAGAGGGTATTGTTGTAACAATTGTGAGATCTTGAATATTAATTATTGCCTGGCTGAATAGTTTTGAACAGATGAAGACATGCATTGTCTGCAGTGTGGTTTCAGATCCTGTACAAACTCTTTCGCTGTAATCTCTTTGTGGTGGCTCCAGTAAGACTGGTGCCCACTCTCACTATTATTTTTCTGAAGTTCTTTGTGTTTAGTTGGTTTAGTTTTGTAACCCTGCTGCTGGGCAGAAAGATCTTTTAATAACTCGCCTATTCTTCCTCCTAAGCAGGATCACTGCTCTGCTGCCAGATGTCTGGCACCCTTTATTCCTGGCAGAGATGTGATGTGCATCCAGCACGTAGCTGTCTCCTGGTCTTTCCTCTTGACAGCCCTTAGCTGCATCCACAATACCTGCAAGCATCAGATGCTCAAGAATTCAACCAGCTGCCCATCGCCAAGCAAAGGCCAATAATACAAACAGTTCTTAGCCTTTCTAAACCATCACAGAGACAGATGTGGGTGACAAAAGCTCTTTTCACCTCTTTATACTCTCTTGGGTTTCTCCTTCGTTCCCTTCTGATTTAATCTTCAGAATCTTGCAGTGGCAGTGAGCCAGATGACATATTTTCATGGAGTCGCAGCATCATTCTCCAGCCCTTCCAGTGGAAGAAGAGGTTTGGTAAGTGGGTCTGCAGATGAGACAGCTATTCCAGATGTGCTGAGCCATCTCTGACAAGAGAGACTTCCACCTGGGTTGTGGCTCTGTGCAGAACTGGGTCTCTCTTGTCCATCTGCAGAAGTGCTGAGAGTAGTGAGCAGACAGGAAAAAGGGAGTAAACTCTGCCTTTCATTGCCTGGTATTAAATAAGTCCTCTAGAATATTGCTGAAGTATCTCTGGCACTGTCTTCAAAATTGTAACAAAGGTATATAAAAAGGGATCTTATTCTTTATCTGGGGTGAAGGAGGAAAGTGCTGGATTTAATTTTCCATTTCAAAGACAAAGGCTCATCTCTTCTGTTCCGTGGGGGAGGCATCTGGGTTTGATGCCATCTCTGGAAGGAGGGCATTGGGAACTGCACACTGTGAATAAGAGCAGCAGAATGTGGCCTTACACGCCTTGCTGAAATCATAGGGGAAGATGAGGTTCCCTGTTGTTGGGGAACGTCTCCATCTTCCACCAATTAGCTCTCCAAGCCATTTATTCTTCACCCATGTCACTCTGGTTTCTGATAAAATGCTCAAAGCAGCAACTGTGGCATTTTTCTGCTCTTGGGAGGAGTAGTTTGATGTACAGCCTTGACACAACGCCCATGGGAACTTCCCAAAACTACTCCTCTTGCCTCCATTCCCTGGTTTATCTACTGCATAGTCCCACTTTCAGCACAATTCAGCTACTTTGGTGCATATATTGAAGTACCATCTTGTCAGCTATACAGACAGACCTGTGCTGGTGCTTGATCAGCCTACCATGGTTCTTGCTGTAGTTTAGCAATTTCCATACCTAACCCATGCATGCTGATTTAACAGATGTATTGAGACTTGGTTTTCCTTTGGGAACAAGGAAAAGACAAGTCTGGTGCTCAGCCTACAGTTTCTGGAAGCTGTGCAGAGTTTATTGGGATATTTTCTGAGGATTTTGCATGATATCCCATAACATCCTTCTTTTTATGCTCTTTGATCTCAAGTCTCCTCTCTCAGGATCCTCGTCACCACAGCGGATCTCTCCTCATGCCATGTACTTCTCTGCTTTTCGTACCTCTCCTTTATGCACGTCTTTTTGCACCTCACTTGTCTTCACATAGTGACTCCAAGACCCTGCAGATGTGGGGTTGTGTCCCCTTGTTAAAGGACTGGCCTGTTGGTGAAGACAAAGCTCTGGGTTAGGAACCAGGCTGTACTACATCTTCCATAGCTTCCCCAGAGCACAGTCAAGGGTTTCTCTTTTTTATGCTAAACAAAACTGTCTGATCAAAGTCATAGAAAGGTTTGGGTTGGAAGGGACCTTAAAGATCATCTGGTTCCAACCCACCTGCAATGGGCAGGGACACCTGCCACTAGACCAGGCTTCTCAAAGACCGTCCAACACGCATGGAAGCACATCCCTATTTGACGTCCTCATCTTCTTGTGTCCCCACATGCTTCTACTCATCTTCTTGTGACTGAAGGGTTATCCACCTGAAGTCAACTTGTGCTGTAGCTTGGGTCCTCTCCCAGACCTGCCCTGTTCACCCAGGTGCATCTCTTCTTATAATCAAGGACTAGCTGGGGCTTTTTTTGGACTCTGATGATCCAGTGAGGGCATTAGCACTCTAAGTAGTAGTACTGTTATTAGCAGCTCTCTCCATTACTGACTATTCTGCTATGGACCAGTGTTTGCCAATCGAAGTGATGCAGATAGCCAGGTCTAACTTCTTGGTGGTCAACTGAAGGACGGCTTTGAGCAGGTATATGCCGTACATGACCATGCATAAAGGAGGGGACAGGTTTAATTGGATGTTTTCCACGCTGTGGCTGGGCCCTGCAGTGTTCCCCCGCAGCTCAGAGCTTCCCAGGAGCTTGGCTGTGCGTCATGAGCCATGCTGTTCTCTGCAGGAGCCAATGTGCACATCAGGTCCTCCTTCAGTCCCTGTGGCTTTTATCCTTCTCTCGCTTTGATGTATTGAAACATCAGTAGTCTTCCACTGGGACCTGCACAGAAGCTGCGAAGGACGTTTCCCATTTGAGGGGACTCTTGAATTCAGTTAGAGATGGCTTGAACCAGAGCGATGATGAACTCCTGCAGGGTTTTCCTGCTTTTTCCCTCTCCCTGCCTGCTGGTGGAGTCAGTAAAGCTCCATGAAGTACAGCTGGAGAGTCCCCAAGTCATCCTCTGCTATGCTGGTGCAACAAAGTGCTAGTGAGGAGATGCTGGCGGTGGGAAACCAAGCGCCTTTCTCCTACCCAGTACACAGACATCCCCATTTCATCACGCTCCTGCCTTCTTTTCCTCACAAGCCTTGAAGTCCTCCATAATTAGCAGCACATTACGGCTTGGCGGCATGCCAGAGAGTGCCTGCAAACAGCCGGAGGACTTGGCGGTGGCACCGTCTCTGTCTGCTGTCCTTCATGCCAAGGCTTGGCTGATGAGGAGAGGTACTGGACCAGGCCTGCACCCAGTGCTCGTGCTGCTGCTTCCTTCTTCAGAGGGAGTTCTCCTTCCCATCCTTGCGTCCACACCTGTGGACGTCACTGAACCGAGCTCTGCACGGCCTCTGCTAGTGTGTGGGCAGTGTCTGGGGAGGTTGTGATGACCCCTGAGGACACAGCAGTGGCCCGATTGGTCCCTCGTGAACTGGAAAGGAAAGAGTCCATAACACAAATCTCTTACCTAAATTTTACTCTGACTTCTGCTCAGTATCTGAAAGAGGAAAAGATTCATTTTTATTCATGTAGTGGCTCTCTTGTTTTCATGAGCACTTAGTTACTTAAAGAAGAGCTGTGGTTCTTTCCCGGAGAGCCTGTTTTAAACCTTGCCTTTAACATGGCATTGTACGTGGTGGAATCAAGCCATGCTAAGGGTATTTAACACGTTAACAATGCGTAAATGAAAACATACATCAGATCTCGAGGTATCAAGAATCTGCACAGCATATGCTGCGTGAATATCAATGTCTAACTGCAGGAGCACCCAGATCCCACGTCTGGCTTAGCTAAAACCACTCTATTTTGATCAAGGGTGATGGAAAGCGGTGGGCTTTGGGTTTATTTCTCCGTCAGTAGTAGTTTTTTCCCTTCCATACATGGCAAGGTGCCAGATTCACCGAATCTAGATCAAAGCCTGCCGTTTTCAGGCTGCCATGGTTATGCTTTTATTCACATCAACCAAAACCACTCCTCATGGTCTTTATAGCAGTGAAGAAAATGGGTCCCCTTGCTTAGAGATGCCTTTGAGAAGAAGCAAGAGCTTCTCAGGAGTCATCTTCTAGAAACACCTCTCTGAGGCATGTTGTCTTTTCTTTATTTTTCCATTTCATATTCAGAAATGAATTATGTCCATAAATACAAATAGTCCTTTCGGTGTCTTTAAAAAGGCATTTATTACACTGAGTGCAATATTATATTTTATGTTATCTACTGGGTGACTTGATTTCCATGATCATACATTTTATATGATATACCTAAAGAGAAAAGAGCTTCCTCTCTCTCCCTCTCTCTCTCTATATATGCATACCTCAGGTTTCAATTGGAAATGGCTTTTTATGGGGCATTCACTTGCTCTCCCCGTCTCACCACAGGTGGAGGAGCGTTCCCGGCTCAATCGCCAGAGCTCGCCGGCCATGCCCCATAAGGTGGCCAACAGGATTTCTGACCCCAACCTGCCTCCTCGGTCGGAGTCGTTCAGCATTAGCGGTGTGCAGCCGGCCCGGACCCCACCCCTGCTCCGACCTGTGGACCCACAGGTAATGGTGCTTCCCCCGGCAGGCTCACCTACGGAGCCAGGATGCTGGGGGTGCTGGTAAGGTAACAAGAAAAAGAGCGGATTAATGGGAAATTGTGACTTGCTCCCTGGTGTCTCATCCTTAAGCATATCAGTAAGAGCAGCATCTACATTCATGAATGGATTCTTCTTGTCACCTCCATGTGTTTAGAAACATCACGCTGGTTTATACCTTCCTTTGAAGCATCACGTACTAGTTTACTGCCAGAAACAAGTGGGAGGACCGAGAGGAACCGCTGGTCTGGTCCAGTGCAGCAGTTGCTCTGTTCCTCTTTGGACCTGGTTTATGTGAAGGACTAAAACCACAGCACCTGGTACAGAAGATCCAGGATGCTTTGGTGCTGAGGATCATCAGAAAGAGGTTTGCTTTCTTTGACACTTACATTCAAAGTTTTGGGTTTTGTTCTTTTTTCCATTGAGTTGACATCAGTCACAAACACATCTGGAGAGGGCATAGATCACCATGACCGTCACAGAGGAGGGGCATCGTTAGTTTAGAAGTTCCTCCCAGTCATGAAGTCTGTAAGACTCTGCCACAAAAGCTGTAGGAGTGCTCTTGGTGCTGGCTCTGGTCCAGCCCCAGCATTGCTCCCGCAGATCCATAGGCTCCAGCAGGGATTTCAGAGGGACATATAAAAGCCTTTGCTCCATGTCCAGCTGGGCTTTCTATGGGAAAATGGGCCAACTAAGTGCCGTCCACATGTGGTACGCGCACCTTTAGACAGCAGTACAATGCCAGCTTTAAACAAAACCATGCAGGAAGCCCTTCAACATACATCTCTTTTTGCGCGATGCGCATGGTCTACGTATGTGGGAAGTGGGTAAAAACCCCACTTCACTGTAATCTCTCTGATTGACCAGGTATTTTTCAGTGACCTTTTTGGCAACCTGTATCATCAACAGCTACTAAGACTTTTGTTTGGCAACCAAATACTAATGAAAAAGCTGCTTAAAAGCCACAGACCCATGTAACTGTATACGTACATGCACATGGACACATGGTATGTGTATGTGTGTACGTAGACACGTATGTAGAAACGTTGAGTAAAAGCTGCAACCCCATTGTATCAAAGAAGTGCAGCTTTGCCGGGTCCTGGGAAGAAGCTCTGATATCACAACCCCTAACTTTGTGCGTTTCCCAGATTTCCCAAAACAGATGTCTGTAATCCTTTTCCACTATGATCTTATCCAGCGAAACAGGGGCTACATAGACCCATAGAAACTCATGCCTCAAGATTTTTTTTTAAGCCATCTATGCCTCAGAATTCCTGACTATTTTTTTAATTAATTATTATTTATTATGATTTTCTTTTTTTTTTTTTTTCCATTTTTAACAGGGAAAATCCATGCCAAACCTCATTAGCACAACCTTAGAGGTGCAGGCGTAAGAGCTGGGGCGGGCACGGTGCGTTTGGGAGCTGGCAGGAGGGAGCAGCCTGCCCCTGCTCCCGGGGCGGTACCCACGGAGCGAGCGGCGCGGGGCCGGCGTACGAGCCGTAGCACCGTGCTCACGCAGCAGTGCTCAGGCCTGAAGCATGACATTGCCTGATTTTAAAAGGCTGAGCTGTGCGAGCGTGATTTTTTAATAGATCTTGCGTTGAAGCGGTGTAAGTCAGAAGTTCCTGAAACCAAGGCAGTGCTGATCTCAAACCGAGGGGGCTTTTTAATGCATCTGAAGGGCTAATCAAAATTTTTTTTTTTAATCAAATTTTTAAATCTCTTTTTGATTCCTTCTTTTTTTTTTTCCATTTGTACTGATAGTTGTGTTTTGACTTGGTGCTTAGATTCCACATCTGGTCACTGTGAAATCCCAAGGAAGCTCCTTGTCTGGGTCTCAGTCACTGCATGAACAGCCTGCAAAGGGACTGGCTGGGTTTCAGGAGGCTCTGACGGTGACCTCTCACCGCACTGAGATGCCAAGGCAGAACTCGGACCCCACCTCAGAAAACCCTCCTCTGCCCCCTCGCATTGAAAAGTTTGACCGAAGTTCTTGGTTACGGCAGGAGGAAGACATTCCACCAAAGGTAACACTATCGCTCCTCACTTCAGCTCGTCAAAGAGGCAATCCCAGAGCTAAGTCCCTGGTGCTGCATTCAGCACCTCCAGCAAGGCAGAGCGGGCAGGAGCCCATCCTTGTGGCTGCGTGGCGGGTACCGACCTGCCCCAGGGCTCCATTTCCTGAGGCAGGTTTTGCACAAGATGCTGGGAGCTGCTCTCGGGTGCACACGCAGCACTGCAGAATAGCATTGCCCTCCAGCAAAGAAAGTTCTTGAGCCTGGACAGAGGCCAAAATAAATTTGTATCTGCTTTCCCTCGGATGAAAACAACCTTCTGCTTAAATAGAATTATAGGAACATAAAATTTATCATACTCGATAAGACAGGTCCTTTTTATTCCAGTACCGTGCTTCCAGTTGCAATCAATATTTGATGGAAGACTTGTAAGGGCTGCAGCAGCTTTATACATTCACTGACATTTTGGCAGCGTCTGGCAGTACCTCTTTAATTAAGACTTTTCTGGACCAGTATTCGATGGCATTGTTTATACACCTTCATTTTGGAAGCATTATAACTTGGCCATTAAAGTTCCCCTTGCAGTGAATCAGTGCTGAGCCTGGGAGGATTTTTATGGGGGAAAAATGATTCCAAATTGGTTAGTGACAGCGACGCAGTATTTGTCCCTGATTGAGAGGCAGTTTTTCTATGTCTTAACGAAGTAAGTGACTTGTCTTTTTAAGAGCAAAATACCAGCTACCAGGTTAGCCTCCCTGTGCAAGGTTCTGTGGTGGCCAGTCACCTGTGTTAATAATGTTCCTGTTTCTGCTTCCACCAAGCAAGAGGAGACATCAGCACTCACCTAAGACGAAAAGCAAGCCAACAGCTCCTGGAGCTGTTTGTGTGCTTCACTCCTCGGTAGCGCAGGAGGGTGGCTGCCTGGTTTGAATCCAAGTGTGAAAAACCCCTTTGCAAGGCTTTCGCCTCAAGTCCTTTGAGAAGGGCATCTCCTCACCGCAGTGATGCGCTGCGTGGTGAGACCACAGGACCTGCTCCTTGGAAAAAAAAGTGGTTTTTCAGAACTATGGGGGTTTTTCCCCTTGGCTGAGGGAACATGAGCTCTGGAAGGGATCCCCACCAGATCACGTTTTAAGGCTGTTGTGGCTGCAGTAATGCCATGAGGAGTCTGACTTCACACTTTACTGCCTGAAGAGGGTTTGATGTGTTTGTAAGTGGGAACGGAAGGACTGCCCCATGAGGCAGGGCTGGCTGTCTCTGTGGTCCGGGGTCTTGTTTCTGCCAGTGCTTACGGCTGGATGCTTCAGAGGAAGGTTAAAAAATTCCCCAAGTCCCGACTGCAGAGTACCCTACCCCAAGGGGAGATTGCTTCTTAATGAGACAACCTGTTAGCTGGCAACGCCGCAGAATACGAAGCTCGCTCTCTCTCTCAAAATCTTTTTATCTTGCCTAACATGACTACGGTGTTATTCTCAAAAAAAAAAAAGCCTAATCCATTTCTTGCTAATCCCACTGAGCCCTCTGTTACATGGTGTAAGTGTTTGCACGGTGAGTATGTCATGCCTCTCCATGGGGGATGAGACCGCCGCGCCTCTGGCCCCACGGTGATGCCGGTGCTCCAGCGGGACGAGGCAGGGCTCTGGCATTACCTGCTGTGGCGCCCGTAGGCTGCAGTTTGGCTTTGGGTTTCTGCTGGCAGCATTGGTGGTGAGCTCTCCTGCTGGCAGCAGGGTGTTGGCAGCAACATCGAAAGCTCAATGAAGGTCATAGGGTTTTGAGTGCAAGTGTTAGGTGGATCAGCCTGGACCTTCCCACTAGCAACTCTCTTGTTTGTCCACCGGTCAATGCCTTGTCTCTGGGCTGTGTGTGCTATAGCTGAACTAGAGGTGCTAAAAACACACTGTGGCTGCTGAAACACACTTCAGTCTGGATTTTACCTTAAAAATTTGTTTCTGGGTTTAATTGGATTTATAGGACATACGTGTGTGTGTGTGTGATATATACTTATGTCATATATATACACATATGTAACGCACACACATAGAATATATATGTGTGTCCATTTTTTGTGAAAGTAAATGCCCCCTCTGATGGTGGCCGGGCTGCTCTGTGTGCTGCTGGGGCTCCTCTGCCCGGAGGCATCCCTGACTGCACCTTTGCAGCTCGTTTCTGTCTCACACTCAGGCGATTCCTTCTAAAAGCCGAGAGCTTTGTGTTCTGTATTGCTGTAAATGTTGCCTGTCTCTCAGTGGGAAATCAAGTGTAAATCAAGTCTTAAGGCAAGTGCTGAAAGGTGACCTCTCAGAGGTGCAAACAGCTGCCTGGGTGGCTCATGGTGGATCGGACTGGGTGACGGTGAATGTCTCCGTTCTTTTCCAGGTGCCTCAACGAACCACTTCCCTATCCCCTGCACTGGCGAGGAAGAACTCCCCAGGCAACGGCAGTGCCCTGGGGCCGCCGGCTGGGCTCCCAGCCCATTCGGGCAAGGTACGGACACCGAGGGGGACGGGCAGGGGTGATCCTGGCATGCCACCGCCCGTTGTACCGACACCGAAGGCTGTGAGCACGTGGATCCGCGGGCTGAGTGCATTCCTGGGCACTGGAGGGTTTTGGAAGTGGATGCTGTATTCGCTGCCTGTGGGTCAAACAGGAATGTGGGTGCTCCCTTTAATAGAATTAGGTTTTGGTTCTCCCAGTGTCACCTGTTGCGTATAAGGGGATCCATATAAGTCTGTGAGGAGATCTTAGTGATGCATACCATATATTCCTATGCAGCTGAGCAGCTTTTCACAGATCATGACTGAGGAATGTGCTGGGTGATACTCATTGATCAGCTTGGTGACTTCTTCTTAGATGTAGATGAAGGATTAAATTCCTTTCATCTTCCTAGGACTAGGGCTTTCAGCTTAGCTAGACCCAGCTCTCTGGCACGGTGCTGTGCAGGGCACACTCATTGCACCCTGAGGAAGGACGCTGCAGACAGCAGCAGTCTGATCTCTGCCATGTCAGAGCTATCCCTGGGCATGTTCAAAACAAACAGGGAGTTGACAGGCTCTGCTCAGAGCTGGATGGTAAAAACATGGCTTAGGTCATGTGAGAGCTTCTCTCTGGTTTGCAGAGCATCCTGGGCAGATCTGGACCTCAGGCAGGCAGGTCTCAGGTAAATATGTGTTCCACGTAGATTGCGTGATGGAGCTCCTTGGTTTCTTCTTCCTGCCTTGTCCTTTCAGGGTGAGGTCAAAAAGCAAATGGCTGGGATGTTCATAGCTGCATGCTGACCCCAGTTTCAGCATACACCTTTCTTCCCAAGCTCTGTGCCCCAACATGCATCAGCAACTCGTTACAGTGGGCAGCAGCAGGAGGAGGAATCCTTTGTTGTTGTTTTTGTTTTTTTAAAATTAGACAAAACCATTCATATCATGGCTGGTTACTTCTTATTGCTCAAGGCTGAAGTGTCTGAATTCTTGAAAATGTTCTTTTAATTAGCAGTTGTTTGCAGGGCAGTTTAAATCACGGAGGGGTTATTGGGCTGTGTGGTGCTGGAAAGCGATGGTATTGGAAGTGAAAAGGGTAATGGGAGGTCTGTGGGATTGAAGTTGAAGGTTGCCCAGTGTTTCCTTGGTGAAGACTGGAACGATTAGGGTGCCACCATGCCCATTACGTATTCAGTGAAATGATTTAATATTTCATTCTCTCACAGTAGTGTAACATTTCTCCAATTTTTCCTTTTTACCACTTTTCCTATGGGTTCTTGATTCTGCCCATGCATAAATGTAAATATTATTAAAACACGCTTTCTTTTTATTTGTCACCCTATTGAAGGAAATGCGGGGATGTTTCCTTGCACACAGAAAGTTACTGTCGTGCTCTCAACAATTTTCATCCCCATGTCAATGCAGATACACAGGCAGGGATTTTATATAATACCCATCTTGGGCAGCGTCCGAACGATTCTGCCAGCGAGCCCGTTGTGGCAAGGGGCCTTTGCATGGACTGGCACCATCGTGGTTGCTCTCCGAGGGACACCCCACGTGTTATAGCACATGGCACTACCACCACATCGTTTTTGTGTACGCAAAGTCCTAACTGGGCTTGGTGGGGAAAGGTTTCCATACGTTTTGAACAGGACTTTGGGTAGTAAGATCGCTTACATACTGTATAAAACTCTGCGTGAACATGTCCTCCTGGTGTCATTTAAGCACCAAATAAGGATTAATTTCCTACAAGGCATCTGATACCCAGAGATCTTTGTCAACTCTTGTGTATCCAGTGGCACTTGTTATTCTAGTTTTATGTAAGTTTACAAGGTGAGAGGAAGAAAAGCGGATATCTTTGCAAGTTTGAAGTGAAGCCATGAAAACTGGGAAATGTGAATAAGTGGTACAATGATCTGCAGCCTTGTCGCAAACTGAGATCCTTTCTCCACTGAAATACTCTCTAACAAAGATACGCAAATTCCTGCTTTTATGATGAATATTGCTGGTTAATTAACTCCAGCATTGCACATCTACAGAGTGAAAGGGAAGTTCTGAGCAAAGAATCCTTTAATTTTTGCCAAATTTGGCCGAATATGAGTAGAAAGCTTCCTAGCCAGTATTCATGGTTGTGGTGCATCTCCATAAAGATCTTTAGGTGCCTAGTTCTACATAGTCTCTCTACATAGTAGGGCTTGCAGGCTCAGAAGAGCTTCTGAAGAGAAGACCTCAGCCGAGATCTCTCCAGCAGCCGAGATCATCTTGTCACCTCTGCAGCCATCACTGTGGGAAGGATCTGAAGTGCATGTGACACCAGCTGATGATGCTCCTCTGTTTTGTGCTCCACAGCAACCCGGATCTGAGGAGGACAGAGCCCATCGTGGAGAGCCCTCTGCAGAGGACCAGCAGCGGCAGCTCCTCCAGTTTCCAGCACTCCCCAGCTCCCAGCCCAGCTCCCAGTGCGGGTCCCAGCCTGGCTCCCAGGCTGGCTCCAGCGAGCGTAACAGAGTCAGAGGTGAGCTTCTTGACACCGCTTAGGGCCGGCCATGCTTTCTGAGGCTTGTTTGATAAGCAGGAAAGGCAAGAGGTCTGTGATCTCATGTGTGGTTTTAAAAAACTTAAAATAATGAAGGGTTCATCATTTCTGATGTGCTTCTGTGACCAGCTGGCCTCCTGCAAAGAGAGATACCAACGCTCCCTTTTGCCTGGATGCTGTGTAGGATGCCCACGGCAGCAGGCACTGCTCCTGCACTTGGCATTGCAGTGACAAGTAGCTTGTGCAAAAGAGATGGGGCTTATGCTTTAGGGTAATAAAAATAAAATACCAGTGTGCTTCCTGTCTTCATCGACACAAACTCACTTCTTCTGTGATGGTTTCTTTAGGAGTTTGTTGCACTTTTGGTGTGGTGTGTTTTGTTTTGTTTTTTTTTCTTGGAGCTGCGTCTTTGCACAGAGCCTGAGTTAGGAACAGAGGAGTGAATTAGCCCCTAAGAATCTTCCTGCAAAATGTTTCTGCCAGGCAGCCATGCTGACACTGGGTTTGTGTTCCTAGCCAGATTGTTCCCTCTCATTTAGAGCAGCTCTTAAAGATATTCCATTCCCCGCTTTAATCGCAGCAGGAGTTGCTAAAGCACATACAGCCCATACATCCCCATTTCTGGCACAGCCCCGCAGCATAAATCCCCAGGGCTGAAGCGCATTAAAACAAAGGCTGCCTCCATGCTTTGAATTTTTTATGACTTGGCTGTAAGACGACGTGTCGGTTGTTAAAATCATTGCTCCTCTAGGTAGTCAATAAAAGGACTTTATCACCAATTGTCCTTTTGGTTTGGGTTTGGTTTTACTAATGAGGAATCCTCTGACAAATAATGTCCTAGCAATGTCAGATGCTGCTAAGCTTCTAATTTATCACGTGCCTCGCTCTTTTGCTAAGCGAATTTGTTTCTTTAGTAGAAAAAAGGGCAGTAGCGCTGCGAGAGGGCTGTCAGTGGAGGCTGGGCTGGATTATGGCTTCTGTTGCCGTATTGATGGAGACTTGTGGCAGTGACGGTCAAGCAGAGAGGAGCAGGAGGGGTATTCGAGACAACAGAAGCAAAATGACGATGAAGCCCCAGCACCAACCTGTCCCAGGCGACAGGGTGCAGCGACAGCTTTCAGCAGCATTTTAATTCCTGCTCTCCTCCACTTGCTTTTTGCCCAGGGAACGCCAAGCCCGAAGGGTCCCCTGTGCTCTCCCACGAGCCTGCCAAGGTAAAGCAGGAGGACAACAGGGACGTGACGCGACCGAGCCGACCCGCTGTGAGTCCTAAATTATTTCCCATGGGAATGTTGCTAGCCAGCTTGGCCACGTTTCCCTTCGGTGCGGTAGCACAGCTGCTAGGACCCCAAAAAAGAGGCTAGTACTGTTGCTCCTCCAGCAGAGAGACTGGAAAGCGGTGGTATGGTGAGGGCCCGTGGGAGATTCGAATGCTTAAGAGAGTGCATGACTTTCTATCAGGAGCCCAAGCCTAGGGAAAAGCACTTAAGCCTGTGTTTTCACATGAAGCAGATGCTTAAGGCTTTGCTAGCTTGGGCGTGGTGGTTGCCGATGGCACATTGTTGTGTTCCGTGCTGCATGTGCCCCCGCAGCAGCCGGCGGAGGGATGCTCTGCTCGGGAAGGCTGGGCGACCGGCCCCCGACAGCCTTCACAGCTCAAACCAGACCTGGTCGTGGTCTCTGTACGCTCCCTGAGCAAAATCTCATCCGAAGTGTTTCCTCCTGGTTTAATGCTGTTGACATTTGTATGTTAAAACTGCAGAGTCGGCCTAATAACGAAATGAATTTCAACTGCTTCTCTTTTTTACTGTGTGTTATGTTTTGTTGATGATGTTGTTTTTTTCTCTACACTCCACAGCGGTTGAGCTAACAATTCTAATTTTATTTCTAACCTGCTTGCCCTTCCTCTGGCTTTTTCCTGTCCGATCTGTTTCCTCTGATGCTGATTATTCTTCCTGTACCCACAGAGCTATAAGAAAGCTATAGATGAGGTTAGTGATATCTTTTCTCAGTGGGTCATGCCTATGCAAGGTCGACTAGTTAGCACTTATATGCGAACCGGGTTTTCTCGGTGCTGACATTGACAAAGGTGGCGATGCAGTCGTGGTCAGCCGGCAGCCCGAGCGATTGCATTTCGGCCCGCGGGGAGGGGAGCAGCGCTGCCGGTGTGTTCTGCTCAGCCGTGGGCTGCCTGAAACCCGCTGGCCACGCCACTTGCATGGAGGCTGTGGCAAGAAGCACCCCCGACGTTCACACGCGGAGCAACGGTGCTGCCGTTGTTTGGTGTGTTCGAAAGAGAAAGAGCGAGAGTGGAGGTTTCCTGTGCCAGTGGAGGTGGTCCGGGCAGCCTGCACCGCTCAGCGCATTCTGCTCTCAGCTACAGCCCCGGCCACCCGCTGATTTCAGTGGGACCGTCAAGCGCTGTTTGAAATGTATTGTCAGCCTAATTCGAATGAAGGCGCTTGGTAAACGAGGGAAAAAGAGTGGTGGGATACAGCGGGTAATTCTTTCTCATGGGCCAGACCATCAGCTGTAAAGCCAGAATCAGCAGAGCCGTCTGCGATGATGATGGGCAATGCTGGTCTTCGTCCATCCTCTAAAAAGTATAAAGAGTTCTGAATGGCACCTCTTTCACCATGGGATAACGTTTGAAATAGCGTGTGCATCTGGCGATGGTGAATGTTGAAATGTTCATGGGGAAAGACAAAACACTCCTGATTTTGCATTTAACTTGCCTCACACACGCATGGCTGTGCACGCTCTGCTGATACTGGGGAACTGCGGGGCTGTAATGGAAAGCACCGGTATCGGCAGCCTCTCTCCTCTAAATATAAAAGATAGGAAAGAAGGGAAGATGTGCTGGTTAGTTAACTTGTTCTCTTGGATAAAACATGAGTGATGCGTTTTGTTTAATGAGGTGCGTTGTAAGAAGAAAGCACATAAATCAGTGTCTAAACGGAGGGCAGCGTGTGTGCTAATTCAAGCTCAATGAGGGATGTGATTTTGGAAACCAATCTGACTTGATTCCAGCAAATATTAAATCTAAAGAAGCCTTTGTAATTAAAAGTAATTAAAGAGCGCTGCTACTGCTAACTTATGTATTATGTCACCCTCAGTAATAACATTTCCTACCACTGTGGAACTACAGAGCGCTTTCTTTTGGTTGTCAGATTGGTTTTGGTCCAAGAGCAACTCAGTGGAGCCGTTTAATCCTACAAGTGCTCATTGCTTAGAGAAGATGATAGCATCAAAGAATTAACCATCCTGAGGCAAAGCTGCCGCTAGGAAATCCAGTGGTATGTCTGCAGCATTACTGCTCTTAGAACTTCCAAATTGGGCATTAAAAACTAATCAAGCTGATTTTTAAAATACATGAGTATCTTCTAGAGGGGACCAGGGTGCCTTGAAGCACGTTAGGATTGGAAGGTGCAAAAAAGAAGCAATTTCCTTCCAGCTGTTGCTGTGATGGGTTCAGTCCTAGTCCTGCACCGCAGGAAGTCCAGCTGCAGTTTTAAGAGGCTGTCACGCAGTCCTAAAGTCCTTTTTAAAGCTGAGAGGCTCTGATCCAACTCAAAGGCAAGTGCTCAGTAAAGAGCATATTTGAAGCTCCAAATGGGAAGCGTTGTTGAAATCGTCATTGATCCTGATTTAGGAAAAGAAACAATCACACCATAGAAGCTGCTACAGCCCTAATTAAAATAATTAGTTGTCGTGACTGCCAGATTTGACTGTATTTCCAATCCCAAACATGTTGGCATCAAAAATAAACTCCTGAAATACCACTTTCTCCCTTTAACCACGCTCAAGAGCCCCCTTTCTTTAAAGGTACAGAGAGCGTTTGGAGAGGGATATTTCACACCCATGGCACGCTCCTGCTGTGAAGCAGGGATTGATCCTCATTGAAAAAAAAATAAACTAGTTTTTTTTTGGTACACTAATACGGTGCAAAGCTGTTTGACGTCCATGGGATGTCACAGGCCAGGCAGGGCAGACCTGGGAGCAGAATGTGGGGCTGCCCACCGGTGGGAGCCCGCCGGGAGGGTGTGGGTCATCAACAACCAAGTACAAATTGCTCGCAAAATGTTCCTGCCTCACGGTTAAAAACAACCGGGTTTGCATCTCAGCCAGTGAGGTTTTCCATCATTTCTTCACGTGTCGACGGGATAGATTTTAAGAGCTCCCTTTGCAACCATAATTAATGTTGCCGTAGCGCCCTGCTGGAACGGTAAACTGGAAATGCCAGTAAATGAGAGTATGGCCATAAGACAATTGTGGAATTTAGTCTTTTTCAATGAGTTTCTTTCTCCCTAAATCCTTTATCTCTGACCGAATGCGCTGATGCCTACCTCGGTCACTAATATAGGGAGAAATGGTAAGACTGACACTTGCGATGCTTTGTTCGTCATGTGCATGTCTTGTGCAACAGAGTTCTCTAACCCATTCTAATTCGAGCTCTCATGCTTTTCTGCCCTACTGCTTCCCCCTGCATTGCTATAAAAGCATGTAAGATAACAAAAAGTCTCTTTTCTACACGGTGCCTGCCATGTTCCTTGTTTTGAAATAGCAGTGTCTATCTTATATGACTGTTGGGTCTGAGACCTCATCAAAGTCATGGTAAACTGAAAAATTATTACTAGGCTTTGGGACTGCTCCGATTTTTTCTCGTTTCAAGGCTTTTTATTTTTGTTTTTTTGCCCTTAGCTTGTAGGCTGCCACATTTCACATAAAGTGCTTAATGGGTCCCGCTGAGGGATTTTTTTTGTTTTGTTATTTTTATTATTTTTTGATCATGTGGCTGACTCAGAGCTGTGACTCCAAAGTCTGGCTGAGCTGGGCGCTTCTCCTCGTGCTCCTCATCGCCTCTCGGCAGCCGCCCGACAGCGGAGACTCACCACGGAAGCAGCTCTCGACGTGGGGATTGCACCACTCCATGGGAGATGCTGTCATTGCTTCCTTCCCAAATGCATTTATTACAGAATAAATACAATTACGGGGTCTCTTTGAGAAGTTTGAAAGAAGAGAAAACCCTGCAGGAGAAATTCTCCAAGCCAATCTTTGAGATGACGTTGTTTTCCAGTTTACTATGATGGTGACTGAACTTCACCTTTTCCAACAAATATGATTTTGTCGTGTATATACATATAAGTGTGTGTGTATATATGCACATACATGTTCCAAACAGAAAAAGAAGAGGTTGGCTATTGATTCTTCAGTGAGCGTAAATTAGTTTTGTTTTGTTTAATAAATGCTACATGCTACAAACATTGTCTTACGTTCGTCTCATGTTTGTAACAACTCTGTAAAGCTATTTCTTGTTGCTCGTGCTGTTAGCATTGGCTTTTGAAGAGATGTACGTGACGTTCTCCTCGCTTTAAATATAATAGCCATCGCTTTCTTGTTCTCTTGCCCCCATCCCCTTTAGGATCTGACGGCCTTAGCCAAAGAGTTGAGGGAGCTGCGCATCGAAGAAACCAATCGCCCCTGAAGAAGGTGACGGACTACTCCTCCTCCAGCGAGGAGTCAGAAAGCAGCGAGGAGGAGAGGAAGGGGGGAAAACGAGACACATGATGGGACGGTGCCTGTCAGTGACATCCCACGGCTTATGTAAGAAGCGCTTTTTTTTGGCGGGGGGCAAACTGTGAAACACGGTGTGTCTTGATCTGGAGGAGCAGTAGCTGTGATAACGGACACATCCAAAGCACGTCGGTGTTTGGTGGCTGGTGCTGGAAATGGTGTCACGGTCGCAGGTGATAATTTACTCAGATGAGTCTTTTCCTGGTCCAAACTAGAGATACTTAATGGGAAAACCTGAATTATTTCCACTGCACGTTTCGTGCACTTGGACCCCAAGCTGATGGACCTGTTCCTGCAGGTTTTTGGCCAGAGTGGATGCATCTGACCTCATGCACACCTTTGGTTCTGCTCTCGGGGTTGGCATGTTGAAGCTCTGCCAGCTCTTGAGCCTGGTCTTGCCCCAGATCAAGCCATGCTGAAGTGCAGGACTTGGTGGCCTGCCCGGCACCAACTGGGAGAGCCAGGATTAATAATAATCCTGAATCTTTTTGGGTTTTGTCCTTGGCTCAGTTACTGTGCAGGCAGCAAAACATTGTGGGCTTTGGGTGTGACAGTGAAT
This sequence comes from Bucorvus abyssinicus, assembly GCA_009769605.1. Lineage (NCBI taxonomy): Eukaryota > Metazoa > Chordata > Aves > Bucerotiformes > Bucorvidae > Bucorvus > Bucorvus abyssinicus. The sequence continues at coordinate 5,118,868 of CM020035.1, read as the reverse complement.
TATTAGTCGATAGAGGTGAACCGGGTTTCATAGTGGGGTGTGGGGCGGCAGGGAAGCTCTCCGCGAGGGCAGGAGACCTAGGAGGTCCATATTATGCAGAGTGCCAAGCTCCTGGGGTGGAGCTTTCTTCCAGCAGAAGGAGAAAAATCAGAGCTCTTGGAAATTATTGGAGGAAGTCAGGAGCCAGAGTTACGAATATGCAGCAGTTGGATGGGCAGTCACGCGTGCAAGAAGGGACCTCAGGCTGCTCATGGAAGAGGAGTTTAATCATGAGTGGTTAATCGGTCCTGACATCCTTCCACCAAACACCTTGGGTTTGACACAGTGGATAAAATATCTCCTGAATGCTTTTGCAGCCAGAGTGTGGAACGACAGGCGTGGCAGTGAAGTGGATGCCCCTAAACCCCTGCCAGCCCAACGCCGCTGGTCCGTAACATCCTGTCATGAACGTGCCCCAGAAACTGAACATGGCTGAGAGAGAGAATCTCATCTTCTCCTGCACCTTCCAAGTGATCTCTGTATAACCTGTTGTTAAACTTCCCTGTTCATCTTCCCTGAGCTCTGGGCTGCTCTTCATTCCAGCTCTGTGCAGGTCTCTCCTGCTGCGGGATAAGCCCATCCATCGCTTTGTGTCCCAGTGGAGAGGAGGGATTCTGCTCTGCAGATACCTTTTCTCCATCTGAAGGCTATGATGACTCCCTTCAGCCCCCTCTCTGAGCTGTGCAAGCCAGCATTTGCCCATGTCCAGGGATTTCTTGCAGGGTGACGTGGAAGATGTGTGCCGATGACATTTGGGACCTCGGAGCTACCACAGCCATTCGTTCACTCACTGCATGGCCTCAAAATTAACATAACAGAGAGCAGAGGCAAAGGAGGTGATTTCTAAAACTGGAATAATGGTGTTATTTCCTCATCCTTTGGCGGTGTTGCAGAGCTAATGGTAGGATGATGTGAGCTCCTCACGTGAAAGGTGCCACACAAGTACAGCACACTGTTGTTTGGAGTGCTTTGGTGATGCCTGTCCCATCGTACATTCGATACCATGCTGGCCAGGATCCATCATCAAGCCAGTCCCACCGTGAGGACCCCAGGGCTCACATCTCACGTTGGACCAGTGACCCCCATGATTAACACAGGCATGCCTTGGCTTTTCCTGCTGCCAGGCTCCCTCGTGAGCCTCTGGGCATGGACAAGTGGCTGTGCCCAGGGATGGCGTGTTAAAGGGTGAATTACTTCACACCAATGGAAAGCAACAGGGGCTGTGTGGCTTTTAAATGCAGAGTAACAGGTCTCAGCGATGTCTTCATAACCACCATCGGCATCTTCCAGCGCACAGGCAGGGCTGGGTAGTCCAGAGGCACTTTGTCATTTGCTTTTGGTTTTGTTCAAGTTCTATTTAAGCAGATGATCTGCTAAGAACACAGTAATACAGCAACGGTGGCTGCCCATTGCCTGTGACATCCCCTCTCAGACAGTCCTAAAATTTAATGTGTGTGAGGATGAATTCCAGCCTCTCTCCTAAGATAGGAGTACAGAAACAAACTCAAGGCAAAATCATGGGTTAGGGCTACATTTTCACCTGGAAAACAGCAGAGAGCTACAGGACACGACTTGTACTTCTGCCCACACCTCCTCCCAGCCCCATCCCCTCCCTTGCTATCCTTTGTCATTGGATGCTCTGATGCACTGTTCCCTTTTCAGGGGTTCACATGGGGAATAAAGGGAGTGAATTATTTTTTTAAAAACTTCTTAAGTAGGAAGCATGATGTAAGGTAGAGCAGGACTGCAGCTCCTCGTTACCTCGTCAGTGCTCCTCTCAGGGCACCTCGGGACGAGAAAAGCCCTTCTCTTTGGTGCTGTGTCTGTAGCGTATCAATCTGACCCTGCTCCTGTATTTCTAAAAATAATTTCCCCATACATTTACATGGATCCATTTTCTAATTTTTCTTTCTGTGAGATAGAAAGCCTTACCCTGATTGAAATTATACTGTACTAGGGGATTTTTCATCTAGCTGAGCCAAGGAAATATTCATCATTAATGGTTTTCCATTCTGTCCTCAGACCAACAGGAATTCCTGGAAGCAATGAGCCGTACAACCTGGGGATGGTGACAAGCCACGGGCTAGAGACTTCCCATGCAGATACGTTTAGCAATATTTCAAGGGAAGGGACTTTAATGGTGAGGGAGGTAAGTTGTAAAACAAGTATTTCCGTGGAGCATCTTCAGGAGGTTTTGCCCATGTAAGCACAAACACTAACAGTGCTGTGTGTCCGGAACACCAAATGACTCAGTAAATTGTGCTCGTTAGCGCTCTCATTAATACAATTTACACTTTGAGCAAATGTGACAAGTGCAAATGTTTCTCAGATCTACAAACAGCAGTGAATAGTAATGCTGGGGCATGGTGGGAGGATGCTCCTACAAATGGCTCTGCCATAATCCCACAACAGCTCCAGGCCACAGAAGTTATCTTCAGTTTACAGCATGTGGTCAATACACTTGGAACCTGGCCCAAAGTTTCCCCTATTCTTCCCAACATTTGCCACCCTGTAACTGTCAGAGGCATGTGGTATTTGTGGAGCATGTGGAGGCTCTTACCAGGGACTAGTTCTGCTCAGGGAGGACCAAGCCCGCCTTCCCACCAGCCAGCCATCCTGCGCTAGCTCAGCGAGCTGGCTGCAGGGGCACTGGGCATTCCACCCAGATGCGTGCCCCTGGCTGCAGAGGTCAGGATGCGGTGGGAACAGTCCTGATGGATGTGGCCAGCCGTATCCTGGGCTGCATCAAAAGAATCGTGGCCAGCAGGTTGAGAGAGGAGATTCTCCCCCTTTACTCAGTTCTCATGAGTGCTGTGTCCAGCTCTGGGGCTCCCAGCGGAAGACAGATACAGACCTGTTGGAATGAGTCCAGGGGAGGCTACAAAGATGATCAGAGAGAGGGCTGGAGCACCTCTGCTGTGAGGACAGGCTGAGAGAGTTGGGGTTGTTCAGCCTGGGGAAGAGAAGGCTCCAGGGAGACCTTACTGCAGCCTTCCAGTACCTAAAGGGGGCTACAGGAAAGATGGGGAGGGACGTTTTACAAGGATGTAGTGACAGGACGAGGGGTGATGGCTTTAAACTAAAAGAGGGTAGATTCAGATTAGGTGTAAGAAAGAAGTTCTTCACTGTGAGTGTGGCGAGGCACTGGCCCAGGTTGCCCAGAGAGGTTGTGATGCCCCCTCCCTGGCAGTGTTCAAGGCCAGGTTGGACGGGGCTTTGAGCACCCTGGTCTAGTGGAAGGTGTCCCTGCCTGTGGCAGGAGGTTGGGACTAGATGAGCTTTAAGGTCCCTTCCAGCCCAAACCATTCTGTGATTCCGTAATAGTGCTGCAGCACTGAGGCAGAGGATGCACGTTCAGTTGGCTGTGGAAGAGTTCCCCAAGTGCTTCTTGGTTTCCAGGATGGTGGAACGTTCTGGCAATGCTGCTGGAAATGCAGGCGGGTAGCAGGTCTGCTGGTGGCGGGGCAGGAGGCTCTGGCAGTTAGTAGAACAGGGGAGTCACTCTCCTGACACGTAAAGGAGGTGGATGGGAGAGGAGGAGGGAGGGGAGTTTGGAGTCATCAATCATAAAGGAGGAATGTTCAGATCAAATGCAGACTAGACTTGAGCAGCATATTAATCTTCATTCCATTTATATAAAATATTCACATAGGAAGGGGGAAAATAATGAATGCGACTTTAAAAGAGAGGAAGGCGCTAGCCAAAGAAGTCACAGTGTGTTTGCTGCCCTTCTCCATGAGTCTTGGAGGTTGGCAGCAATGCAGAGCCCACCTCCCCCCTCAGTGGCGTGGAGCTGTTCAGAGCAGGGGTCCACTCAGCCCCGTAGCCGGAAGAGTGATGCAGGAGAGCAAGTCACTGCTGTTACAGGCAGCCGTTTCTGAAACAAGCTCGGTGTTAAGCATCACAACTGCAGCACAGCCGTGTGAGAAAACCAGTGATGCAGGAAGGTTTAAAAGCCGTGGGCAAGACAAGCTTTGAGAGGAGAGAGCACGATAAGAAACCCGAACTGCAGCCTGGTGCTGGGTGCTTACTGTTTGCTCCCCACCGCTGCCGCGGCCATCAGAGGACAGGCTCACTGGGGCCAGTGGGCTTTGGGCAAAGGGCTTTCTGCTCTTTGGCAGGGTAACAAGGTGCTTGAAGGTGATGGTGACAAATGATGAAAAGATAAATGTTGTCAGGATTGGTCAGAAACTTGGTGAGGCTGTTCAGAGGGAGTTTTCCACTAATCCCAGTAAACGGGCAAGTCTCTGCAATGACCTCATTGATGTGCCTCAGGTAGGTGGGGTTCATCAAAATGGCAAATATCTCAAACTGATAAGCAGGGAGGGGAGAAACTTCCCAGGACCTGCCTTGCAGGAGGTGGGGCTGGAGAGGAAGGGAAGCCCCGGGAGGCTTGTGTGCAGAGCGGGATGCTGGTCATTGTGCCGATGTCCTGCTGATGCTGCCGCTGTTCACTGCTGTTTTGGGTTACAGAAACATGCGACGGGAGCTGCGTTGGCATTTGCAGTCGGGCTACTCGCTGCCGTAGCTGTGCAAAGCAGTTCAGGCAAACGCTGATCGAGGGGCCAGATTCTGCCATCACCAGTGGCTGGTGGCCTGTGAGAGGGGAGCTGACCATGGGGTTTGCACCCATGGTGGCAAGAGCAGAATCTGCCCTACGTTCCTTGTCTCAAAAGGATGGTGACCAGGCTTCTCTCGCTGTATCGTGGCTAATTACTCTGTATTGACTTTGTGATTAATCCTCTTTATTTCTCCTGGGGTGGGGGGTTGGTTTGCTGCTTGCCAAATTGCATGGGGATGGGAACAGAGAGGGTCCTTCTCCTGTGCTTGCTCTGGGAACAGGGGGACTGCCAACGACTTGGTTTTGTTGTTTTTTTTCTCTTCTTTTCTCTTTTTTTCCCCCCCTTCTCTTTCTTCCTCATGCCTTGTGTCTCTGCAGACCTCTGGTGAAAAAAAGCGTTCTGGCCACGCAGCCAGCAATGGCTTTGCAGGTCACATCAATCTCCCTGACCTGGTGCAGCAAAGCCACTCGCCTGCGGGCACGCCGACCGAGGCCCTGGGGCGAGTCTCCACGCATGCGCAGGACATGGACTCGGTGCCTGAAGTAGGTGGTGGGGGGCTCCCCTTTCTCCTTGGCATTGCTTTAAACAAGTATTAACATCTCTGCCCCATAAAGGGGTTTTCCTGCTTTTCTCCCTTTCTTGGCTCTACTCTCTCTCTGTTTCTGGTCCACGTGGGTGAGTGTAGTGGAAATACAAGGGAATCTGATGGGTTGTTGTTAGTGGGTCTACGGCTGATGGTAGAAATCAAGCCCACCAGCCGAGTTTTGGTGGTGATGGCTTGAATGCTGCCAATTGATGTGAAAATCCCATTTTTTTTTTGACACTTGGAAATAAAGGAAAATTACAAGAGTCAGTGATGCCATTAACTTCAACAGGGCCCAGCTTCCACCTCTGCAATCCCTGATACTCAATGTGACTCAAAAGTTTAAAAAAACAAAGGAGACAAAATTCTGGTTAGCTTTTCAGACTAGGACAAATCTGCACACCTTTAAAATTGTGTGTTTCCCTGTTGTGGCAGAGCATTTCTCTGGTGGCTGTTTTACAGGGACACCATTGAACATTAACGTTGGAAAAAGTCCCAGAAAGTGTAAGATGTGACACATAAGGCAAGGCATGTCCTGCTTACCATCACCAGCTGTGGGAACCAGGCACGGTTCTTTGTTTTCCCATGAAAAACCAACATATTTGGTGCTAAATAAGCTTTTATTTATTTTTTAGTTCTGTTGTTTATGCATCAGAAGCTCTGTCATTGTATTCTCTCACATTGAGATGATGGACCCATTTCACTAGCAGTATAAAAATAAAAACTGCTTGAAACTGGGCATGATAAAACATAGTAACAGATGGTGCGTGGCTCGACCTCAAGGTTTTCTCCATTTCCTCATCACTTTTAAGAGCAGTGAAGAGAGTCAGTCTTGAAAGTAACACCCTCCATGGTCATCCTGGGACAGCTTAAACGCGGGCAAGGATTGGGTTTAAACATATTCATTTGTAAAACACCAACCAAGAAGATCTTCTACATTTCCAAAACTGCATTTTTAGGGCTGACCGAGCCAGGAGTGGGTGTAAGTGGACGCTAGGGTATTTAGTTCACAGGCTTCCAGTGGACTCATGGTGCTGCGAGCAAAAAGAAAGGAGGCGAGCACCACCTCACCCTGCAGCTTGATGCTGTTTCTAAGCCACCACGGAGGTTCGTAGGTGGTTGAATAGGACCTGGAGGGAGATGAGGTCTTAGTGATGGACTTGGAAGTTATGAAAATGGCAATTTCTGAGGAGAATAGATGGCTCTGAGCCAAGAGAAGAATGCTCGGTGCACTGGGGTGGGGGGTTTGGTCGTAATTCATGTGTGGAAAGCGCCTGGGCTCTCAGCTAGGAAAGTGTCTCTGTATACACTGGATTTTCTCCTCCTTAATTGTTGGTGTTTTATGGAAAAGACATCCAGCCCAGGGAACAAAATGTGTATTTCTTGGGTATGAAAGAAGAACAAAGTAGCGAGCGTATCTTCCACACACACACATATGTCCTACGCTGTATGCAAATGTGGTGCCTGTTCCCGCAGCGTTCCCTGCCGCAGGCTGTTAACTCCTTCCATGGGGTTACCCTGTCCTTTTTGGAAATCCATCCCGTTTCTATGGAAACAAGCGGGCTGTCAGGGGGATGGAGACAGGATGCACAGCATGGGTTTGGCAGGCACAGGGCATGGACGCTGGCTCACCCATGGATGCCAGCCCCAAATGCTTGGAAAGCCCCAAGCTCCAGCACCCAGGGTGTTTTGCCCTTAAATTTTTTTGTGTCCTGCTGGTCCAAGCCCACCCAGTTTTGGTACAGATGTTGCTGCTCAACAGGGCGGAAAATCTTGTCACTTCAACTCCCAAGGCAAGGATTTCCTTTTGCTTGGGAGAAGGTGTTTGCCTCATTTTCTGCCTTAACAAAGCAATGGCATTGGCCACCTCGTCCAGCTCTCTGAATTACTCTGGTGGTCACTGGTCTGTGTGAGCTGCCCCATGCCAGGGCGTTCCGGGGGCCCCCAGTGCCGTCCTGCCAAGCTTGGCTGCACGATGGGGGCGTGGGAGAAGCAAACCCTCGCCTGCCTGACATCCCAGAGCGCGCTTTTGAAGGCCTGGTCTTTCTTTTCCTGGAGGTTTGTTTCATGTGACAGTTGGTTTTCCACCGCATGACTTTGCCTTGGCCCTGCGGCTTCTCCGCTAACCGGTCTCGTGGCTGTGCGTGTCTGGCTGCGAGAAGAGAGCCCAGAGCCAGGCCTGCTCCCTTGTGTTCTGTTGCTCATGGACACTCAGAAATCCAATTTATATTTTCCTGATTAGGTGGAGGAGGGGAGCAGATGATCGTAGAGGGCTTTGAAAAGGGGCAGGCACTGTGTTGCTAATGGAAAGGACAGTCACACATACACAAAGTATTGTGATTTCTGTGCTCTGAGCTCTCTTTGCTGTTATTTCCAGTACGGCATGGAAGTAGCACCAAAGCTCTTAACCCCTTTGGTGGACACCAGAGTGTATCAGACCTCACCTATGATGAAGATGAAGAGAGGATGAAGAGTCTCTGCGACTGGTAGGAGGCAGTGTGGCCAGTTGGAGAAGCGAGGGCCTGGTGTAAACCAGGCATGGACTCTGAATAACACCACACTGAACCTTTTTACATTTCACTTACTCTTGTCCAAACGTGACTCATGTCTGCATCCTTGTGCCCTCCAGTTCCATCCAACTGCTTTCTCCCTACAGTGAATGCCACCAGAAAGGTGGGAGAAAATGGGGAGCATCAGCAATCCACCCACCCATCTGCCAGAGCAGCCAGAGAAATGCTCCTGGCAGAACTGGGAGGTGATAATTGCTCCAGCAGGCTGGCAGTTGCTATGAAGTCATTGAAATGGCCCGATGTGGGCAGGCAGGCAGCGAATTGGCTCGTCAGCTCAGTAGGCGGGGTTGGAGGTCTGGGCTTCAACTGCTGACAGGTTTGGATTTGGTTCCAACTCACGAGAAAATCCTGATGGTTCTTTCTCCAGACTAGTAGCTTGTAACATAGTGATGACTCCCATCAGGAAAAAACCAAGTATTCTTCCTGTCCCAAAAAAAATAGTGACAGAAGAGTTAATCCATCACACCTCTCTGTGTGTTTCCTTGCAAGCCCTCTTCACCAGCGAGTTACTCAGACAGGAGCAGGCCAAGCTGAACGAAGCCCGGAAGATCTCAAGTGATTGCTGAACGTCAACCCCACCAACATCCGTCCCCCACAGCGACACCCCAGAGATCCGGAAATACAAGAAGCGCTTCAACTCGGAGATACTCTGTGCTGCTCTATGGGGTAAGCCCTGAGCACGCCGTGCCCTCAGCAAAGCTCATCAGAGCCTGTGGCTGGTGGTGAAACGTGAATGTGTCATCACAGAGCCAAAACCATGCCTCTGGTGTCCCCTTGTCATCCCAGGCAAGGCTCATGTCCCCAAGTCCCTGTGCTGTAAGAGTGACCCTTTATGTCCATGGGAAGATCATAGCCTTAGCTGGGATCAGTCACTCTTGCAGATGATAGCAGAGATGAGCTCAGGGTGTCATCCTGGGAAGCAGCCATGACTCCTGGTGCCCATTGCCCTCTCCCCATCAGGTGTGAATCTGCTGGTGGGCACAGAAAATGGCCTGATGCTGCTGGATCGGAGTGGGCAAGGGAAGGTCTACAACCTCATCAACAGACGGCGATTTCAACAGATGGACGTACTTGAGGGCCTTAATGTCCTCGTGACAATATCAGGTATGCATCTTGTGGTCCCACCCCATCATTCACCATCTCAGCCATATGCCCCAAGCAGTTCCTGCTCAGACACAACGCGTGCACTGGTGTCAGAGGGAAGCTCCCAGGTGATTTATTCCAGAACCAAAGGTGTTAGTTCTGCAAGAGTGCCTCAAAGAGCAGTTTGCTGTCATTGCCTGCTGGCTCCACTTCATCTGCAACTCTCCATCCTCATTTAGCAGGGAAGGGAAGGTGCAGAATACACGCAGGGTACAGGCAGATACCCCAGCGAGGGCAGGTAGTCACGGCTTGAGGGGGCAGCGAGCTCACTTTTGGGTCTGTTTGGCTCTAGCCAAGGGAGCCATGAACCATGGCTTCACAGCTCCAGCTCAGACCATGACCTATACTCGGGGTGCTGAGCATCAGGAGGGCCATGGGCTTGTCTGGGCCATGGGATTGTCACTGTCCCTGGTTCAGCAGGAACTCTGGAGCTCTCAAACCAGGCTCATGGGTGATTCCTGGCAAAAACCCAAAAACTCTGTAGTCCAGTCTCCAGGAGAGTGCCCAGCATCCTCCTGCAGAGCAGCCCATGAAGCAAACGGGTGGCGGAGCTGGGCAGAGCATCCTCTGCTGATAACTGCCCCGCAAAGCTCACAGAGGACAGCAAGAGAATGCTCGTTAGGGAAATTGCTGTTCAGCAGCCCCCTGGGCTCACTCTGCATTCGCCTGCAAATTCCTGCTCCCTCCATTTAGACAGAATCACAGAAGGTTTGGTTGGAGGGACCTTAAAGATCGTCTAGTTGCCACCCCCTGCCATGGCAGGGACACCTTCCACTAGACCAGGTTGACTCAAAGCCCGTCCAACTGGCCTTGAACCCCTGCCAGGGATGGGGCATCCACAACCTCTCTGGGCAACCTGGCCAGTGTCTCGCCACCCTCACAGTGAAGAATTTCTTCCTGACATCTAATCTAAATCTACCTTACTTCAGTTTAAAACTGTTAACCCTCGTCCTGTCACTACATCCTTGTAAAAAGTCCCTCCTCATCTTTCCTGTAGCCCCCTTTAGGTACTGGAAGGCTGCAGGTCTCACCAGAGCCTTCTCCAGGCTGAAGACCCCCCAACTCTCTCAGCCTGTCCTCACAGCAGAGGTGCTCCAGCCCTCTCTCTGATCATTTTTGTAGTCTCCTCTGGACTCACTCGAACAGGTCCATGTCCTTCTTATGTGGGAACCCCCAGAGCTGGACACAGCACTCTAGGTGGGGTCTCACCAGAGCAGAGTAGAGGGGGAGAATCACCTCCTTCAACCTGCTGGCCATTGCTTCCTTTGCAGCCCAGGATACAGTGGCCTTCTGGGCTGTGAGCACACATTGCCGGGTCATGTTGAGCTTCTCATCAACCAAAACCTCCAGGGTCCTTCTCCTCAGGGCTGCTCTCAATCCACTCATCACCCACCCTGTATTTGTGCTTGGGATTGCCCCAGCCCAGGTTCAGAGTCTTGCGCTTGGCCTTGTTGAACCTCATGAGGTTCGCACAGGCCCACCTCTCAAGCTGTCACAGTCTTGTTTGGGTCCTCTCCCACGGAGTATGAGCTGTTGTCCTGCCCCTGTAGCAGGGGCTTTGCAGCAGCATGGAGGTTCACGGCCAGACTGCAGGTGTCCAGGAGTGGGCAGGCGTGCAGAACTTTGGCAGCCCCGCACTGCAAGCCCAGCAGTGGGCTTGTTGGCAAATAGCTGTACCTGTCACAGGCTGAGGAGCTCATGGCTCAGCTCCAGCGTGGAATTAATGTTGTATGAAGGAGAAGAGAGGAAGAAACCAGGTAGTTGGTTGGATAAGCCTGAGCCATAAGAGAGCTGGGGTCACGGCCCGCTGTGCTCAACCATCTCTCCATGAACGCTGATTTATAGGAAGAGGAATCATTCCAGCATGCAGGAAGCAAGAGCTCGGCTCTTCCAGTATCCACCTGCAGTCCAGGAGACAGAGGTTGGGCTCTGCTTTCCATTGTTTTTTTTTCCCAAGAAAAAAAAAAAACAACACAAGTCAATCACTGTTTTTAACTTCATTGTGAACACACTTTAATTTTATCATCTTGGGAACACAAATCTTAAGGACCAAAATCTTAAGGTCTCCTGTGCACGCGTGTTCTGCTCTGAGAAGGAAGTTTCCTTGCCAACAGGAAAGAGAACAAGCTGGTGTATACTATCTCTCTGGCTGAGAAACAGGATTCTACACAACGACCCTGAGGTGGAGAGAAGCAGGGCTGGATCACGGTCGGGGACCTGGAGGGATGCATCCACTACAAAGTTGGTGAGTGGCCTTTCTGGAAAAAAACATCTGAAGAGATGCATTTTTGTTCTCCAGTCTCAGACCTGAGCTGACAATTGCTCTTAAAAAGTATGAGTAGACCATAGTCACAACTAAATCTGGAATTCCTCTCTAGGTATTAGGCAGACGCTTTACCAAATGAGAACCAACAGAGAGACAGCGTGAGACGCTGCTCCTGGAGATGAGTTGTTCGGTCTTGTTGGAAAGAAATGAATGTTCTTAAATGCAATTTTATTTTCATTTTAGTGAAATATGAAAGAATCAAGTTCCTGGTGATTGCCTTAAAGAATGCTGTAGAGATCTATGCTTGGGCTCCTAAACCATATCACAAGTTTATGGCTTAAGTATGTTGATCTTTTAACCAAAATACACCCTGTAACTGTAAATACACGAGATTTCTGTACTGTGCCGAGCAGAAGAGCGTCTGCCACATAGCTGAGCTCCTCGGATACCTGGAAGTCATGGGAGGTGGGATGCGTTCTGGCTGAAGAGATTGGATATGTTTCTTCTATGGCTAACAATGCGTGACAGGTTTTACCTGGGAAGTTGGCAGAAAGCTGACCGAATGCCCATGAGAAATGGAGTGGGGTTTTTTTGTTTGTTTGTTGTTTGTTTTTTTGACCTCTGACTCACTTTTCACATATAGTGTAAGAACAGGTTGGCATCTTATTATCCATTTTCATTTTGCAAGGTCCTCTCCCTTCTGCAATGCAGGTTCTGTTTCAAGACAGAAGTCCAGGAGAATGACCTGCTCTTTCTTGCTCTTTCTTTCCTTTTCTCTCCCTTTTCACTATACCTCAGTTTCCTTGAGTGAGACCTTTCCCCTCTGTAACCTGCCCACGGGTCTTTTGTACTTTAGTCCTTGAAAGCATTTTCACCTAAGCTCTGTGCAGAGACAAGTCACAAGGGCAATGCTTCTGGAGACGTTCATGCTGAGTAATCTCATTTTGCATCCTTCCAGCACAAATGGGCTTATTCAGTATTAGGTCACATTTGCTTTTCTGAACAAAAGCCAGAGTAAGTGGCTCAGTGACATGGAGAGCTCAGCAGCGTTCAGCTGGCCTGGATCCAGCCTCCACTGGGCTCTGCTGAGGATGCTGCTCATGGTGCTGCTTCTCCAGTCTGCAGGAGGCTGAGCATCCTTTTCTTGACTTATAGGCAGGGATCTGTTGGGAGAGTGGGAAGTACCACCCACTGATTTTCCCTGTCAGAGTCAGAGTGGTCCTTGCACAGAGCACCAGGAGCTCTTTTTCTCTCCCTGGGTGCGTCTCATCCTTCTGCTGAGGACCTAAGCCATGGGGAGATGCTCTGTCCTGGTCGGTCCATGCCAGGGAGCTGGTCCCAGCCTGCATCCAGCAGATTAGATTGAACAGAGCGAAGTAGGTCTTTACTAACCTGACTCACTTCAGCTGCCCAAGCTGGAATGGTGATCCCTGCCAAGAGCGGAGGTGGGTGGTCACAGCTCTTCACAGATTTTTGCTTCTGTTACCTGGAAAGCAGCACCATCACAGGGTCCCCATGTGCTGGCCGTACACGTGCTCATGTAAAACCAAGCTGTCTCCTTCCTTTAGACACCAAAATCCTCAGGCTGGCCTCAGGCTCCTGGGGAGAAAGAACTTGGCAAGGGTGAGCACTTATCTGCTGGGATGGCTGCAGTGAGTGGGTAATACCCTCTGAGGCATCTAACTAGGAACAGAGAGACAGGAATATAAATAACCACTTATTTAGTAAGAAACACAGTCAAACAAATCTGATTTCAAAACCATATCAGGCTGCTGCTGTGGGGATTGCTGGTTTTCTGTGATACTCACTGAAGGATTATAAAAGTCTTTGCAGATCTCCAGCACAAGCCGTTGCTCGTGATCTCACTGTAGAGGAGGTCAGAGACTCAAGGTTATCTTTGGATCACACACTGGTTTCCATGTGATTGATGTAGAATTCCGGGAACTCTTACGATATCTATATACCATCTCACGTGAGTACACGGGGGAGCGCTGCTGCGTGACTAACACAGGTCACCAGCAAGGTTCACACAGGCTCTCGGTGGTTCAGAAATTGTGACCATTCAGGTGATGTCTTGCCGTGGGCATGACATTCTCCGGTGCCATCCTCATCCTCCTTAAAGAGGACGCGGAGGTATCACATACTTCATTATTCCACAGACTATTTCTGTCCTAGTGCCTGGGCACACAGGTTTAAGGTTGCCATGTCCCACAGAAAGGAGAATCTGTCTGTTCACTGCATGGGGCAGTAATGGAGCTCTCTGGAGGGCAAGATACTGTGAAACCAGGTTCTTGGTTGCTGGACAATATAGACCCACCAAGAGCTGGTTGCCGGCGCACTGTCCCATTGCATGGTGTCCCAGACATGCTCACCACCAACACTTGTTCCTGCTGAGGCAGCACGGTTTGCCCAGGGGAAGGTTGCAGGGCTAGGGTAGCCCAAATCTCAGTAAGCCTGCTGCTCACACCCAAAAAATGGGACTATTCCTCCCTAAGGCCACCTGTAAAATTCTGGGTTTATTTACCTTAGTGTGAATGGGAGATGGAGTCATCAAGTCAGCAGTCACTTATTTGTGTTGCAGGCAAGTGTCAGCCATCAGTCTTGGGACACGTATGTTGTGATCTCTCTGTAACTGCTGAACCTGTTCATCCTTAACATACCAGACAGTTTGATGGTGGGGTAAACAGGACAATTTATTCCCCTTCAAGGTTATCTCTGAAAGCCAATGCCTGTTCTGGGAATGGAGGGAGGGTTTTGCTCTTGGTGTGGTTTGGGGTTTTGTTTTTCTAGGGCTTTGCTCCCTCCCCCCGACCCATTCCTCCATTCAATGCAATTCTGACTTGTAGGGTTTGTTTTAACTGCAGATTCAGGGCAACATCACTCCTCACGCCATTGTCATCCTGCCTAAAACAGACGGGATGGAGATGCTTGTGTGCTATGAGGATGAAGGCGTGTATGTGAACACCTACGGACGGATAACTAAAGACGTGGTGCTCCAGTGGGGAGAAATGCCTACTTCTGTGGGTAGGGTCCAAACCCTTCCTCTTCACCTGCTTAAGTAAGAGGAGTGGAGAATGCTGAGATGGAGCTGTTTGGGCTTTTGTTTATCCAAAGAGATTTCTCGCAGCCAGAGAAGAGATGGTTTGTTAAGTCTCTACAGTTTGGTCCTCCGTAATAAGAGCAAGTGACTTCTTGAAGATTTGCGCCCTGGTTTGTCTTAAGTATAAGCAACATAAGCTGTTGCACTGCTGGGATACTGTGTTGAGTGGAAGAGGGGCTGGGTGCGGAGCTAGGAGCGCTTAGGTTGCTCTTCTGGCTGAGCTGTTGCTCAGCTCCACGACCCGTGGAATCAAGCCACTGCCCAGCTCCTCTCTCACAGAAGTTGGAAGTAGCGATACAACTTCTGTTTAAATTACTCAGCAATTTCTGCATGAAAAGTGCTCTTTAAAGGCTACTATCCCTGTAGGCACTGCCTGGCTGCCCATGCCTGCGGCAGAGTCCGAGCTCTGCCATTGATCCACGTAGGCTTGAGGTAACAGCTGATGAGAGCTTTTCTGCCTGTCGCATAATATTTAGCTCAGCACACATTTAACACCTCCCCAATGCTTCCTTTTGACAGCCTACATTCATTCCAATCAATAATGGGCTGGGGAGAGAAAGCTATTGAGATCCGGTCAGTGGAGACGGGACATTTGGATGGAGTATTTATGCACAAGCGAGCTCAAAGGTTTAAAGTTTCTATGTGAAAGAAATGATAAGGTAAGTCCACTTCAAAGCTTGTACTGTGCTTTAAGCTACAAGGCACTTTTAGGCTTTTAAGTCTGGTTTATCTTGAGGTTAATAATTAATCTGAAGGTCCTGTTTAATAAGCAGTGCCCATAAACCCACTCCCAATTAATTCTCTCCGGTGGATGCAGACCTCAGCCTGTGGTGGGAAGATCTGCAAGATCTCTTCCACCTCTAACTGAGATCTGCGTTGACTTGGCTTGACTTTCTCCCAGGTCTTGCATCGGAACGTTAACTATTGACCTGCCAAGTAACTCTCCAGAAGCTGAGAACTGGTAGCAGGAAGTGACCCTGATGGGAGCTCTGGTGCAGAAACATTCTGATGCGTTTTTAGATGCATTTTGATGCATCTGAAACTATTTTCTTCAGGGAGCCCCATCTTTTTCTGTGGACAGCACTGATAAATACTGCTCTGGAGGTCACCAGAGTTGTATGGGGAATGCAGCTGTTGTGCAGATGACCCCTGCCATGGGTGCTGCTGATGGGCAAGGGGTGCAGGGAATGAAGGAAGGAGAAATTGCTGGAAGAAAAGGGATATTTGCATGGAAGAGATGGTTGAATGCTGAGGTCTGCTGCTGCTGTTGGTATGTCCTCATCTCACAAGGTTTCACCTTTCAGAACCAGGCAGCAGGGAGTTCTTGCGTAACACGCACGATCACGTAACACGTGAAGAAACTGCTGTGTCCCCAGAGCAGGGTTTAATAACATGCAATAATAAGGTTTGAGGCCAGGAGAGTCTAGTGAGCAGCTGCTCATTAGTCGAGCGCTGCCCTCCCTGGTGTGAGGAGTTAGGCTGGAACTCTGCAGGAAAACCGTATCCAAACCCTGCGGTGGAGCATGCCATGGGAACCTGCCCGAGAAGCTGAATTCAGGTGGCCCAAATACCCCTACTTTGCTGTTTTCCTCACTTTTGAGTACTTGACTCTGCTGGTTTTATACTGTTTTTTTAAAAGAGTTCTTTTTCTGGTTTGCTCCTGTTGGGATTTTACTCCGGTTTTCGTAAAAAAGAAAAAAAACCACCTCAATCTTTCTAAAATACTGGAACTAGCTGATCACTGGTGGGTTTGAAATAGTGAAACCTGATGTGTCTCTTTCTGGAGAAATGGTTAATGGTGAAGTCATGTGCAGATTCAATAATTTTGGGGTTTAAAAAGGACAGAGGCTCCAGATTGTCCTCTTCAATATTAGCTAATTGTAACTTAATTATTTTTTAAGACTTCCATTGGGGTCAAATGCTGGTGGATCCTGACAGAAGCACCAAAAATCATCTTTCCTACAGAGTTTCTGTGCTTTGAGCATATTGAAGGAGTTTTCCCCAGCTTTACTTTCAGGAAGAGCTGGAATACCAGGACTAACTTTTCTGTAGAAAACCCACTTCAAGCCGAGGCAGATGCTGACCCACGTGGTTAACGCTAGCAAGATCCAAACCACTGACTTATTAATATTGCATAATAATTGGTGTCGTGGCAGTAAAATGTGATGGACTTGGTATTTTTGATCACTTTAGTAGTGATAGCAAGGGAGGTTTTATTACTGTGTTTGCTCACAGTGGTTTGATTAGATCCGAGTCTGGCCCCAGAGCTCCGCAGAAAACTGAGAACTGGGCAATGGTTCACACAACAGTTCTGCCGTCAGCCAGAGAAAAGGAGCAGGGGGGAGGATGAGGCAGAGGGATCCACAGGGCATGGGGCAGCTCCTGCTTTCCTGGCTCACCGAGACAATTAACAGACTTTTTCTTAATAAAAATTATTAATACCTTTTTTTTTTTTTTGCTTCAACAGGTATTTTTTGCATCGGTGAGATCTGGAGGAAGCAGCCAAGTGTTTTTCATGACCCTCAACAGAAACTCCATGATGAACTGGTAACGGAGGAGCACTTGGCACTCACCGCCATGGCATTATTTCTAATTTAAAGGACATTAAACACGTGGACTAACACTGTAGAGGCAGATGCGGAGGGCCCCGAGGAACGCCGCTCCCCTGGCGCCGTCAGCCCCGCGGCGGGGGCTGCGGGCAGGGATGGACTTTCGCGCTTGGACCCCCCGAGGTCTCCTGATTACGCTGTGTTATAGTGGGTTATGAGTTTTCCTTTATTTTATTTTATTTTTAATTTTACTTTTTCTTTGTCCCCTACTTTGTAAGAACGGGGAAAGAAACAGTGTCAAAAAGTCTGTTTTTAATCCTGTCTGCCTGCTAGCATCAACTATATAGTATGTTGTAAAGTTACCAATTAAATCTGGTGAGAGACAGCACAATAAATGTACCTTTTATCTTTGTGATGAAGGCCATAACCATATAGCTGGGTAATTTTAGGAATCTTTTGCCTTCACCACCATTTACATGTTGCTTTTGGCAGCAACGGCTTAACGGATTTTTAAAGAAGAGAAAAAAATAATTTTTTTTTCCCCTCTTTTGGGAAATGGATTTTAAATGGCTAAACTACTAGCCTTAGACTAATAAAAATCAGCTACCATTTTTGTCAAGTCTGTCCATCCATATTTCTATATGGATCTTCACATAATGGTGTGTCTTGATAGGGACAGAGGTGCCATTTGTTGTTGCTCCAGAGGTGCCCGCCTGCCCCGGGCTTGGCTGTGGGTGCCGGGATAGGGAATTGGAGGAGGAGAGGACAGCAGAGAGGTCGGAGCAGCCCCATGCTCATGGGATTTGCGGCCGCAGACGGCTCCCGGGATGCTGTGGGTGCCAGACCCCGAAGCCGAAGCTGGGAGGAGCCGCGGGCACTCGTCTTCCTTCAAGCCCGGAGCCGGGTGCTGGCATGCAGAGGCAGCTGGCGCGGGGATGGGGACCACAGAACGAGCTGCCTGTCCCCCGCGTTGCTGGATTGGGCTTGTAAAGAGCTTAAAAAAATATATATGTGTGTGGTTTCTTTGGCCGAGGGTCTGAATCTACTCATTTTCCGCCCCCTCCGCTCCCTAGGAATTACCCGACATACAGTGGAAGAGAACATCTGTGCCGAACCGTGTGTGTGTGTTTAGTTCGGGTTGAATCGTGTCCTTATAAACTCTGCTCAGTTGATTTCCGTTCTCGGTGCGTATCTGGGGTTTTCTTTCTCAGTAGCTGCAAGCATGGCCGCCTGTGGTGTTGGGGTGTCGCATAACAAGGTCTGTGTTGCTGGTTTTAACCTACCTCGTTTTGGTTGGGGTTTGTTTTTTGGTTTTGGTTTTTTTTTTTTAATTATTTTTTTTTCTTCCGTTCCGCTGTCGATCACAGCGCTGTTACCTCCAGCGACATATAGAGAGCTTAACTGGCAATCTTGGTGTACTCAGTAACGATGGCTTTATTAAAAAATGATTAAATCAACAGGACTTGGTCAAACTTGAATCTTTACGGAGGGTAAGAGGCGTTGCGGGGTGGTGGGGATGGGATGGGCCACTCCCCTCACCCGGAGCATCCCGTGGGCATGGAGCATCACAGGTCCTGGAGGTAAAGTGGCTTTTCAGGGCTCCGAGTCACGATGCCCTTTGACTGGAGAGTCTTGGGAAAGCGGCGGTTTTGGGCAGGATGAGTGCGGGGGTACAAGACATGTCCCCTGCGATGCTGCCCAACAGCAGGCAGCAGCTGAGGGACGTCTCCATGGACCATCACCACCTGAAAAGTTCTGCTCCTCTATAAAATCAACCCATGGTTGTTGTAAAGACATGCCTTCCCCTCCAGACGTTCCTGACTTTGCTTGTTGTACGTAAAATTGTGGTTGATCGATGGTTGTGTTTGACCAATGCTATCAGAAACTACTTAATTTCAGTGTTTCAAGAAATAAAACCTGGGGCTCCTTTTAAAACGCTGTTTCTGGGAGTTTCTGCCCAGGAATGGAAACTTCTTTGTTCAGCTGAGCGGTGCTGCAGGAGGAAAAGGAGAAATAATGTGTGTGAGTGCAGGAGTCGCTTGAGCCTGTCACAGATTCAATTATTGACAGAGTTGCTGTGAAATACTGCATGAACCTCGGGGACGAGTCGTAACCTCTGTGGTAAAGGAAAGAAAAGCTCTGAGAGCTGGTGCGAGGCCGCTGGGGAGGTGCTGGGTGCCATTCCCAAGGTGAAGGGTGCTCAGAGGTGAGGCTGTAGCAGCTGCTTTTGTTGGAATTGAATGGTTTCAAACCTGTTTGATGATCAAATGGCATTTTTCTTGTTGCAAGATGCTTTTGGGGTTGATCATATTATGTATTTTGGGGCAGAAGTGGGATGCTCCAGGTGACCCTGGTGCCGGCCCTGGAGCTCGGCTGGTTGCTGGGAATGGTTGAAGTTCTCATGCTGCAGGTCCTTGTCTCGCTCTCAGCCCACGCAGGTCCTTTCCTGCTCGGGCAACAAGGTGCACATTGACGCTGCGTAACCAGGGCCAACATGAGCTTCGCATAGTGAGCAGCAGTGGGGACTGAATCAGCCTGTTCTGAAGGTGAGGGTGGACCTCCACACCATACCGTGCCTGTGCCCAGGATGAAAAGCCACCCGCCTGGCTGCTCTGAGGAGACCCAGCAGAGAAGTTCTCAGCAGCAAGGCTGCAGTTCAGGGCGCAGGATGCCTGTCGCAACCGCCGCGTCCCCACGGCAGCTCTTTGCTGCCCTGCAGAGCTGCCGCTTCTCTTGACTGTCATGACCTGCTGCAGAAGAGGTTTGCTGGGTTTGCTTCCCCATTTCCCTTGTTCCAGGAGATGCTGCACCACCCAGAGCTGAGGAGGTGGGAAGGGACCCATTAACTCCCCTGGTTTATACCACTGGTTTTTGCTGGGAGGGTGCAAGGCCAGCACACCGGTATCTTTACAACTGTGCTGTAAATGCCCCAAATTCTCCACCTCGAATGCATTGTGTCAGGCTGAAGCGCTGTCCCATGGGTGGCCCCAGCACTGCTGCCTGTCCCGGCTGCTGTGCACATATAGAGAAAAAATGAACCTCTAGCATGTTCTTGTGCCTCTGATCAGCCTGTTCTTACCTGGAGAACCACAACCTCATGGTCTGGATCTGGCCCTTTTTTTTCTTCTTGTTTTGGTTTGTGTTTTCTTTCTCTTTTTTCCTTTTTTTGTGTTTTTTCCAAATGACCCAAAGGCAGTAAAACTGGTGTGCAAATTACCCCGACCACAGGGAAAGCCTTGCTGCCCTTCTGGAACCTTTGAATTCCTTTCACTGATGTGACAGCATGGTTAAGTGTTCAAAAGCAAAGCCCAGCCCTAAACTTCAACCCCTTGCTTTTATCACAGAGCATTAGATTTAACAACCCTGCCAGTCCCAGCAGACGCAACACGCCGCGGGCAGTAGGCATGGTGATTCTGCCTAACCCTAACGTGACACATAGTCCTTACACTTTATTATTAAAGTAAAGCATTAGCAGTAATGCAAGCACTGTTGTTTGCAAATAATCTGAATGATGCCATCGTGAATCGTTCAGATTCGTGCTACAAGGTGCAGTCACCCAGGGGAAGGTGCTGGCTGCTGTTGGGGATTCCTGGCATTGACCCCTTTTGCATTCTCAGGCAATCAGAAGCTGTGAGAGCGGTTTGGAGCAGCATCTTGCTGGAGGTCATGCAGAAAAGCCACAAAGCTCTGCAGCGCTGGCCAAAGCGCTAACCGGGGCTGTGGGGTGTGCTGCTGGCCTGAAAATGGTGAAATGGTGGTTGGTCACAGCTGCCTGAATGAGCCAGCAGAGTGCCCGGGTGGCCAAGAAGGCCAATGGCATCCTGCCTTGTATCAGCACTAGTGTGGCCAGCAAGACCAGGACAGGGATCATCCCCCTGTACTGGGCAGCGATGAGGCCACACCTCAAACACTGGGTCCAGTTTTGGGCCCCTCACTCTTAAGAAGGACATTGAGGTGCTGGAACGCGTCCAGAGAAGGGCAACAAAGCTGGAGCAGGGTCTGGAGCACAAGTCTAATGAGGAGCGGCTGAGGGACTTGTGTTTAGTCTGGAGAAAAGAAGCCTCAGGGGAGACCTCGCTCTCAACAGCTCCCTGACAGGAGGTTGGAACAAGGTGGCAGTTGGTCTCTTCTCCCAAGTAACAAGTGACAGGATGAGAGGAAATGCCCTTAAGTTGTGCCAGGGGAGGTTTAGGTTGGACATGAGGAAACATTTCTTCCCTGAAATGGTTGTGAAGCCCTGGCCCAGGCTGCCCAGGGCAGTGGTGGAGTCCCCATCCCTGGAAGGGTTTAAAAGACATGTTAATACGGTGCTGAGGGACATGGTTTAGTGGTGACCTGGCAGTGCTGGGTTAATGGTTGGACCTGATGAGCTTAAAGGTCTTTTCCAAACTTAACTGATGATGCTAAGTTGGTGTTTCTACAGCACTTTCCCTGGGAAGGGCAGTGATGCCTCAGTCTGGGGTTCCCTGGACCCACAGCAGTGCTCAGCCTCATGCCTGGAGACCCACTTTTGTCATCTGCTTGCTTCACCTCTGCACCACACCACGCTCCCTGAATAACTGTGGGATGAATCTCTCTGGCTGAGGATGAGGATGGCAGGGCTGTCCCCACAGGGAAGATGCCACCTCCCCTTTGTCCTTTTGGTCTCTGTGCCCGTGGCCAAATCTCTTAACCACTGTCTGGTGAGGTTCTCCAGCCATGGGACGGGTCGGTGCTGCTCCTGTGCAGCCCTGTGCTGGTATCTGCACCCTATGGCCTGTGGGCCCACAACCAGCTGTCATGTGCAGGAGATCTGATGGGCTGATCGTCCACCCTGGAGAAGTCAGGCTCGGCGCTCTACCATGTAGGAATATTGTGCTTCAGTTTTCCAAGCAAACAGTCAAGGTGTGATGCTTTGACGAGCCCCTTTGGGCAGTGATTGCAGCTGGAAGCAGATTTACACACTGACCTTTCCCATCCCTGAGCCTCAGGGCCAGCTCGAGCTCATCAGCACGTCCACATCCAGACCCCTGTTCAGAAAAACACAGGGGCTTGGATCCGTTGGTGTCACTGAGAGCTAAATACGTGCTTTAACTGTCTGGGGCCAAGGCTCTGGCATCATCGGGGGACTGAACACAAGAGACAAGGCAGCCCTGGGAACCAGCTCGCAGCATCCAGCCCTGCAGGGAGGGTAAGAGGGGCCAGGAAGGGATGGGAGAGCCCGGGGATAACTTCATGCCTTTTGCCAGCAGATCTGGCCAAGGGAGGCTGGTGGCTATGGGGCTTCCAGCCTTTGGCATCCGGGTTTCCATGGAAGTTGCCTCCCCAGCCGCTCTGCACCCCTTTCCCGGGAAGCTGGATTAAGGGAGGGTTCTGGTCTTTAAGCAGCAGCAAGGAGGGCACAACAGGCTACAAGTCACAGGAAGGCCCCCCTGCCCTCTCTTTTTGTTTGGAGATGGCCTTCATCCCCCCAAACTGCCTCCGATAGGCTGGGAAGAGTAGAGGGGGAAAGCATCATCTTCCCTCAGCCGGGTACCCGTGATGGGATGGGGATGCCGGAGAGGGATATCGGAGCTGGCCAGGAGTTTCACAGCGCCCGAGAGTTTCTGATTTGGGATATTGGGTCAGCGGTCTCATTCGTTTTCCCAGTCAAACTTGAGCAGCCTGTTAATTGTCTAACGCTGCCAGCCCCTGGCGTGGAGGCATTTAACCACAGTGCAAAGAAACGGTACTCATAAATGCCTGGGTAGCCACCCACAGCGAGCAAACAAACGCGGTGGGCAAAGATCTCACCTGGGAGGATAAATATTGGGGAAAACTTCAAAAAGCTTGGCCTCAGGGTCCTCCCTTGGGGCCCTCCCCAGCTACACCAACCCAAGAGCGGAATGCAGGTGCTGTGGCTGGAATCAATGCCTGCATTAATGCAATGAACTTTTCTCCTCCAGTTAAAGTTTTACTTTGCTGGAGGAGACCAGTGCAAAGATTAGTGGTCTTAGCTCATCTGTTTTTTTTTGCTCTTCCTCTGTAAAAAGTACATTTTGTGCCCATTTGAAGCCTGGCTGACTGAGAGCATCATCCAGCTTGGCCGCTGACCCATCAGGGGCTTATTGGGAAGGTAATGGCATTAATCAGCATTAATCACCTTCTCGGTGAGACCAGTTCAGACCAGCTTTAGCCCCCGTGCAAAGTTCGAGCGAGCCCAGCCAAAGGGCTGCGATGTTTGGCAGCATCGGTCGTGTTCGATAGCACCGGCAGAATCTGCCAGCATCAGCAGTAGCTGACAGCACGGCGATTCGGCGGCTCAGCCTTCACGCCGCGGTGGGCTCTTCAGCGAACACATCTCTTAGTGTAACGTTCTGGGTCATTTTGTACCTTCCCATCCACGCAGAGCCGTCTCTGGACGCTCACGTACAGGTACGTGGCGTTACAGCTGCGTGCTGAGGGGGCTGTGCGCGGGCAGGTGTGTTTGTACACACGGAGCGGCGTACAGCTGTATTTATGTGTGTTTGCTGGGGATGTTAGACACACACATCGACATATTTTAAAGCCGATGCCAAGTGCTATCTCAATAAAACAGCCTGAGTCATTTTCTAGCTGCTTTGCTCTGTGTGCTGGAAGGGTTTTTTCGTGCTAATTCAGCGGGATGTTTGTAACGTAGCCCATGAACCCAGCGCAGAAGCCAAGAAAGGTGTCGAACAACTCCAAAGAGGCTGTAGCGTGTTCCCAAGTCCCTGGCAGGTCACACTGCAGACTGGTCACCAGCCCCAAACCAGCCTTTCAGCTGAATCGTTTGAATTGCCCAGCCCCACTCTGTGTCTTTGCGGGTCTCCCGTTGTTTCGTTTGTCACCCCAAATACAGGGATTGGTGGTGGCTGCTCTGAGCCGAGCGGTGGCCAAATAATGCGTGGAAGGCTTGGTTTCTCATTAACTCCAGAGGTGATATAGTCCCATCTCCTGGAGCACCAGCCAGTTTTGCTGCCTCCATCCCAGCTCCTTCCCTGCCCAAGCTCCCACCTTGCTCAGCAGCCCAGGACAGTGACCACTCCTGGGAGGACAAGCTGCGGGATGGACAAGAAAAGCAAAATGCAAGCAGAGAAGGTAATAGTGGCTGGGAGGTATTTTTTGCCCTAGAATTTCTGCAGGATGCCAGCTCTGAGCTGTGACATTTATTGCTTGCCAAGACCAAACCCAACAGAACCCAAAACCCCCTCCCCTAATCACCTGCTTTTTGATGTCTGCATACTGAGTGCAAGGACAAAGGGGTCAAGGGATTATTTTTTGATTTTTAAGAGCTCCGTCAGCTCATCGAATAGTTTTAACTGCAATGGAAGGAAATCATACTTGAAACAGCTCTGCTGAAAAACACATTTTTGGTAATTTTTTTTTTCCCTAGCTCCTCTGCTTCTGCCCATGGGCTGGGGCTGGGGCAGGGCAGATGCTGTACCGGGCAGAGCTCCCACGTGCCACGAGCACTGGGGAGAGAAGGGGCACCGCAGCAGGGGGATTGCTTGTTGTGGGGCAACGCCGCTCTGCTCTGGGGTCCTGATCCTGCTCATGCCCAGGATCTCTGAAGGAGACGGGAACCTTCAGAGCCGGCCAAAGTGCCTGTGCTGCTGCCGCAGCATCCCTGGGTGCTGCTGTCCTGGGCAGTGGGGCCCTCGGGACAGTGCTGGGGTGCAGCCCCCCAGGTTTGGGCAGGGCTAGGACAGCGGGATGAGGCTGTTCTCTGCTTCCTCCCCCAGCACCTCACAGGAACGCTGGTCCTCTCCGTCTTCACCGCAGTGTTGGGCTTCTTCCAGTATGGCTACAGCCTGGGTGTCATTAACGCCCCCCAGAAGGTAAGCTGAGCCCCCCCGCCAAGCTGTGCACAGGGACAAGGGATTCAGGGCAGCCAGGGCTGGTTTCTCCCTTGCAGGGACCCTCAGGAGGGCTCTGTCCCTTCCCCAGTAGTACTGCTATTTCCTGCAGTACAAAGCTCCCCCAAAATAAAGCAGCGAGGTGCCATGCCCCCAGTGAAAGGAGCGGGGCTCTGGACATCGTGGTGCCCTCCCCACTGCAACGTGGTCCCTGTGACCAGAGCAAGGGACGGCACCTCTCTGTGGGTGCCAAATGCAGACACTGCACTCGCCCTGTGCCCAGGAGCTGGTGCTGGATGAGGGGGGGATGCTCCATGCCTGCCCTCACAGTTCCTTCCTGCTGGGGTCCGTGTGCTGGAGAGCTGCGGGGGACCCCACCGCTGCGGAGCCTGTGATGAAAAGCTTTTCCTGGGACATTAAAAAAAAAAACAAAACAGGGATTGGGAGTGGTTATAGATTTGAGCTGATAGCATTTTTCCTTTTTGCCTGTCACAGGTGATAGAAGCCCACTACGGGCGTGTGCTGGGCATCGCCCCCCTGGACAGATATGCCACCAACGCCTCCGAGGAGAATGGCACCGTCCCCATCCCTGGCACGGAGCCCTGGGGTGGCACCGAGGGCACGCTGGCAGCCCCGGCCGACTCTGGCGAGGACCTCGCCCTCTCCATGCACATCCTCACCATGTACTGGTCCCTCTCCGTCTCCGTGTTCGCCGTCGGTGGCATGGTCTCCTCCTTCACCGTGGGCTGGATCGGCGACCGGCTGGGGAGGTGAGAGGACCTGGCATGCTGGGAATCGCATGCCGCAGTCCAAGCCTTTGCGTTTGATTTCTCCCCTAGAACTGATTCCTTCCTGTAGAAATATGATTTGTGTTATTTTCCTCATTTTAATGAAAAACCCCTCTCAAACCTCCAAAATACTGTCCCAATTGTCAGAGAGATCTCGCTTATTAAAATCTTCAGTTATAAATCAGTCGGTTTATTGCAACTTTTGGCACTTCAGACGAGCAGCTGATTAATCTACATATTCCCCGCCTCTTCTTTCCATGGCAAAAGGCAGAGAACAGCGTTTGCACAGGATGTATAATACACTTTAACTACTCCGACTGCACCCCTGCCCGATACTCCGCAGTGCCTACGAGCGTTATTTTTTCCCCTGTGGTGCTGATTAAGTCATTCCATAGCTCTGAGCGTGAGTCGCGATGGCTGCTGTGGCTGAGAGGTGCCAGAACAAGCTGTGCTGCTGCCTTGCAGGGTGAAGGCCATGCTGATGGTGAACGTCCTCTCCATTGTGGGGAACCTCCTCATGGGGCTGGCGAAATTTGGGCCGTCTCACACGCTCATCATCGCCGGGAGGGCAGTCACGGGGCTGTACTGCGGTGAGTCCAGGCAGGCTCAAGCACTGCAATCCAGCCCCTTGGTGGGGTGGGTGCTCCAGGGCTGCAGTTCAGAGTTTCCTCTGTTTTTTAATCCTTTTTGTTAGTTCAGAAGGGTTTCACAGGTGGGAGTTTCCCCCTTCTCCTTATGTCTGTCCTTCTCGATCCAGGATCTTTCCCAGAAGTATTAGGGTTGGCTCTGTTGTGAAATCAGTTTATTTTAAGTATCCTAGAAAGGAGCGAGTCCCTCCTCTGCATCTCAAGGCTCGATCTCGGTGGTGGCAGTTGTAACTGTATGTGATTAGCCGCGCTGTTCAACAGGTTCCCTAGACAACAGTCCTGTCTAGCAGAGAGTACAGGAGCACTCTATGTGGTGAGGATAAGATAGCAGGCAAATAATCTGGGATTACATTAGAATTATCTTAGAATAACAGCTCACAATCGCTGTTGCTGTTAAGCAAATACAATACTCTGCACAATACTCTGCTCTGAACGTTCAAGGCAAGCTTTAAGGAAACTCTTTGCTCTGTGATAACTTCTCCCTGTGGTCGATCTCTGCTCCAGGCTCGTATGTGTATGTTCAACTGCAAAGGGTTCCCGGGTCAGGGCTCTGAACCCAGGGGTATCCGAGCACCGTTGCAAGGTGCAGGTGGTTCCCAGGCAGGCACGAGGGGCTTGGTGGGATGTGGGATGCAGTGCAGGGGCTCTGTCCTTCTTTCCCATTTGGAAAGTGGTTTCTGCTGCTTGCGGAGCTGTGGTCTAGAAGAGGTGACACCCGCCTGTGCTCGGTGCAGGGCTCTCCTCTGGACTCGTGCCCATGTACGTCAGTGAAGTCTCTCCCACGGCCCTTCGAGGAGCGCTGGGGACGTTGCACCAGCTTGCTATCGTCACGGGTATCCTCATCAGCCAGGTAAGAAGGAAAGCGCATGAGTCCAGAGAGGGTATTTCAGAGCTTACGGATATCCCAGTGATACGCTGGGCTGTCACTCACCATTCCACCCCAAAACTGAAGGAGAAAGCGAAGCAATCTGCTCTGATGGGCTTAAAGTCCCACCTTGAGTCAGAGGTGTCTTAACAGAAACAACTTTTCATGAAATAAAAGGTACTTCTACAAACAATTTCTTCCGTTCAAAGTTTTTGTAAGCATCTCCTTGGAGTCAGGCTGGATCCTGAACAGGAGATCCCTGATATTCAGGTGCTCAAAAATGGCTTCATCAGAGAAGCAAGGAGTCCAACATCCCCATCAGCAATTCCCACCACACAGGAGTCCCAGCTACGTGACAGGCTGGCACTGAAATATACCAAGAACCAACACATCCAGAAAAGCTTCACCACAAAGTTCATGTAATCTGATTTAGCCAAAAACTATGAACAGACCATGGGGGGAAGAAAGCTCACAATGTGGGTCCTGCCGGTCTCACAGGCCGTGGGAATACAGAACTTGTGCTGTGGCCCCAGTGCTCAGACCATACTGGTTAGCAGTCAGGCAGATGGGGCATCCCACACTGCGTAGAGCTCCATCCATGCTCTGCACCTCTATGGAGTCGGTGGGACACATATGCCCATAAAACCCCATAACCTAAAAAGCCAGGAAGAGCAAGTCTGAGGAGACAACATTTCATTGCCATGCCCGTATTGGCTGAGCTGTTCTCACAGCAGTTCTGGCCAGGCATGGGTCCCCTGCTGGTGACACAGCCCAAGGAGGACTGAGTCACCCCAGGGTGGGGAACAGGCTTGCAGAGGTTTGTCCCACAGCACCCGTAAGCCAAAGTCTCACTCGTGACATTTCACACCATCTGTTCATTCCCTCCTGGTAAAAGTGCATCGTAACTGAAGAAATCAAACTGTTAGGGCTGAGAAATGGTATTTGCTTCTAGTTTTCCTCCAGGCTGTCACTTCAAAATGCCATCGTGGTCAATTGCCTTCTTTTTCTAAGGTGCAAAATAAGCCATTCACTCATGCCTCAATTATTCCAGATCCTTGGACTAGACTTTCTCCTGGGCAATGACGAGATGTGGCCCCTGCTCCTCGGTCTGTCCGGTGTGGCCGCCCTCCTGCAGTTCTTCCTGCTCTTGCTGTGCCCTGAGAGCCCCCGATACCTTTACATCAAACTGGGGAAGGTGGAGGAAGCTAAAAAAAGTAAAGACATGCAATGTGGTCTTGTCTGGAGTTGTTTTTACCCTATACGTAGTGTTAAACACAGAAGGGAAAGCCCAGCTGAGGGCTCAGACATGTAACTGGGTGGAGTTGCTCCATCCCACGCAGCACATGTGCAGGTGGGATTTTGGATATACAGTGACTAAGGCACGCTTGCTTTTGTGTCGCTGCGGGCAGTGTGAGCCTCAGCGTGTCACTCCCGACAGAGATCGCGTCTGAGAGATCAGACCAGATCCCTTGGCAAGCAGACATGCTTTTGGGGCTTAGTGGGCCATAGTAGTCCTCAGAGCAAGAGGACATTACAATCCATGTGGTCGGCTTACCCTGAGTTTTGGCTAGAGAGGTTCTTGTCCTTACTCTAGCCTTTACTGAAAATAAAATGTCCATCTTCTTTTTTCTTAAGGTTTGAAAAGGCTGAGAGGAAACTGTGACCCGATGAAAGAGATTGCCGAGATGGAAAAGGAAAAGCAAGAAGCTTTTAGTGAAAAGAAAGTCTCCATAAAGCAGCTTTTCACCTCTTCGAAGTACAGGCAGGCTGTCATCGTGGCACTGATGGTGCAGATATCTCAGCAGTTCTCGGGAATCAACGCGGTGAGTCTCCCAAAAGCGTTTGCCTTTAAAAAAATCCACACTGAGCATGAAAAGGCACTGCTGGCTCTGTCCAAGCCGTGTAGGGGTGAAGAGAAGGCTTCCCCATGACTGCAAGAGGCTCGTCAGCCACCACCATCAGCCAAGCTGGGCTGCGAGAGGGTGGAAGGGGACAAGGGTACAAAGGAGTTCTGCATGAAACCAGCTGGAACAAGCAGAGCCACGCCGAGTTCTCCCGTGACCCTCCTCACACCTGAGTTCGTCAGCGGTTCGCTCTCTTTAATGACTACCTGCTGACCACAGGACCCACATAAGCACCGTGTTCCAGCTATTTTTAGCTAAACAGTTTTTGCAGCACCTCCTGGGATACCAGAAATCCCCACTTTACCCCCAGGAGCATGGAGCTTCCTTTTCAAAACCAGTGAAGACTTGCATTTTTGAAAGTCTGGTGGCAACTTTGCAAAGTTTGAGGCCTCTGTCCCACCAGCTCTCAAAACTCTGAGAGCGTTTCCCCATCGCGAGGCGGAGCAGCATGCTGGGATGTCCATCCCCATGGGGCTGAGCCAGGGATGAACACCCCATGGAGCCCAGCTGCCCCGGCTCGAGGCTATGCCCAGCCCTATCCACCAGCCACAGGGTCAGCCACCCATTCAACCCTTGCCCTTAACTTCTGCCAGACAGGAATTACCTTTTTCTGGGAGAGATGGGAGAGACTGAGCCATTCCAATATAGTGAGAATATTTTAAAATTCCTGTAAAACTTGGCCACATTAAATGTTTGTCTCCAGTGGCTGGTGTTGGTGACCTGGCTTTTAAGATCAAACACAGGACTACATGGAAGAAAACAGTTTTAAATGTGCAAATGCGGTAGCTCAGGAGGGCAGTTTCAATGGGATTTTTAACTCCCTCAGGCTCCTTTGAAAGTTTCAGCTTTAATTATTATAACAAGCCATTAAAAGTTGAGAAACTAATCATAATTAAATTACTTCACATCTCAGCCAAGCAAATGCAACTCTCCCCTCAAGAGAACAAAGTTTCACCAGCCCGGTTGCCTAATCCTTCTTCCTAATGTATTTTGATAGATCTTTTACTACTCGACAAACATTTTCGAGAGAGCTGGAGTTGACCAACCCGTTTACGCAACCATTGGTGTTGGCGTGGTGAATACAGTCTTCACTGTTATCTCCGTGAGTAAACATTTCTGCCTGAAAGATGACAAAATCACATAAGCTACAATGTGGTTTTGAAACACGATTTTACCCTGGAACTGGGATTTGCAGGGGTTTTTTCGCAGCCTTTCCCTTCCTTTGTCTCTCTCCTGAGGGTATTAACACAACTCCTATCAGCAGGCAATTAATGGCCCATTAATAGAAGAAGATCAGGAAACACCAAGCCCGTTTTCCTCACATCTCTAGAGAGACTTAGGGAGCAAAGGACTTTTACCCACCACGAAGCAGGACCAGCAAGGCAGAAATAACACAGCTCTAAGAGGTCTTATTCCAACATGCATGAGATAGGAGGTCTTGGCGTGAACCTGCTTTAGAAGAAGTCCATCATGGGTCCCATACAGAGGAGAAAATGTGATGTTTATTGTGAAATGAGGCACGGAGGTGTGCAGCTGGAAGAGATCTTTCTCCAGCTTGCAGGGTCTCCTGCAGTTCAATCTCCACCCCAGGGCTGTGGTACTTGCAGCCTGGAGAATTTGCTCTTTGCTTGTTTTGGCCACAAGCACTTAAAAATGACCTGCATTTGTCAATAAATGACAGACCCTGATCAAAAGGCACTGGCAGCCAGGTGGACCTTGGCAAGGGGAGAGGGGAGTGCAGAGGCTTGCCCTTTGCAACTGCATGAGTTAGCAGGATGAACTGCCTCTAGCAAAAGAGACGGACTCTTGGAAGCATAAATCACTTGGGGTAATAGCAGGAAAGGTTGAGCTGATGGCCAAGGGTGTCCTTTCAAGCAGAGGGGAAGGAACAGGCAGGCTCAGAGGTATCTTAGGGCAGGCCAGATGCACTGTCCTCTGGAGTTACCTACGTTTCCTCATTGGGTGAAGTGATTGGTACAGACTTGGATGTCAAAAGTTGGGTGAGGTGACTGGAGTTCCACCAAGAGGAGCTGAGAAGAAGCAAGCTAAGCCTTGTAGCTACCAGGGAAGTAAAGGGAGTCTGGGAGCAACTGGAGGAAAAATCCTGACTCCAGCTGCTACACAAATGTCCCCGCCCTAGGACAGGCAAGGTGCAGTGACTTGTGATATGAATTGAATCATCCTACATTTTGAAGGGTGCTTCTAAACTAGTGCGGACCTAGTAAGTTTATTCTTCCAGGGGAAAAAAAAGAAAAAAAAAAAAAAGAGGAAAAAAGTCCACAATCAGCAATACATGTGTAGGAGCGGTGGGCAGTCCTGGGAGCTTGGAGATGCATGAGCTCCAAGTATTTGTGGTTTTTCCTTGCCCTTGGCAAGGTGGCTGTTCAGTCTGGCTCCCTAACAGCCACCAGCAGAGCTTCTGACCCTTGGAAACCAGCACATAGATCTCTACCACGAGAGCCAAAAAAGCAGGAGTGTGATGTGGTGGGGGTAACAGGTTGCTCATTGCTAATGGACCTGATGGAAACTCCTGAGAGTGGCAGTGCTGGAAACTGAGCTGCTGCATGTGTTTCTACAGGTCTTTCTGGTGGAAAAGGCAGGCAGGCGGTCCTTGTTCCTGGCCGGTTTGATGGGCATGTTAATAAGCGCCATGGCCATGACAGTTGGACTTGTGCTCCTGGTAAGGATTTCTCTCCATTTTTTCTCCATGGTTTGCAAACGAGAGAAGAAAAACCACCCTTGAAAGTGAATGTTTTGCATTTTCATCTCAAAGAAGTTCAGAAAACATTTGTCCTTAGAAGGGACGGTTCCAAGTGGCCATAGCTGGAGCCATCTCTGGTTACAGCAGTGCCTGAGTTCGTTGCGCTCTTTGGTCTCTGAGATACCCCAGTGCTACTAGAAAGGACATGTATCTCCTGTCCCCTCCCTGAGCCCACTGACAACCTCGGCTCCTTACACAGCACATGCGCTATTCCCATGGCAAATCCCATGCCTGCCAAGAAAACCAGGGCATACCTCCATGTGCCAACAGTGTGTGCCTAAACCCGCAACCTGCATCTCCCTGGCTTGGCGCAGGGATGCTGGACTAGCATCTTGTCCTAAAGAAAGGCACAAATTATTCCTTCTGACACCTAGGAGAGGGGTCAGGCTGCGAGTCATGGGTCAGAACAGGCAGATCCTCCGGTCCCCAGGAGCTGGTCCCCATCAAAGTCAGTCCAAACCACTGGTGCAAGCCCCTGTCAAGATGTAAAACCAAATGAGGGGTGGCCTCCTTTACTGAACACACTGGTTATTAAAGACAGCCCCATTTCACAACCTCCTGGCCATGCTGCAAGCAAGGAGCAGCTCAAAGGTACAGCTGAGCTGACAACCATGAGCTCCAACATCCCTCTGCAAGCGGCAACGCTGGCACCACATGCCCAGCCGGCACCTGGCACAAGAGTTTAGAGCTTTAATTATTCATGTCCAGTCCCCACTTGCCTGAATAGAAAGAAATTTCTGAAGAAGAAGTGTCATTAAAGTAATTAGTGATAATTAATGAGAGTTGTGTTGAGACTGTAACACTGAGTGTACCCTCCCGCAGAGCCAGTTTGCCTGGATGAGCTATGTCAGCATGGTCGCGATCTTCCTCTTCGTCATCTTCTTTGAAGTCGGGCCTGGGCCCATCCCCTGGTTTATCGTTGCCGAACTGTTCAGCCAAGGCCCACGCCCTGCTGCCATCGCTGTCGCTGGCTTCTGCAACTGGGCCTGCAACTTCATCGTGGGAATGTGTTTCCAGTACATAGCGGTAAGAAATCCCTCTAAAGACAAATGGCAGCCCAGTGGGACGTGGATTTTCTCCCAGATCTCCACGCCCCAGCCCCTCCGGGTACCTCAGCCACCTCGGGTAGGATGGAGAAGCCATCCCTGCAGTGCTTGATGGTGGTGTCCCCTGTTCTCACTTCCCCTGCTGCAGGATCTGTGTGGACCGTATGTGTTTGTGATCTTCGCGGCTCTGCTTCTAGTCTTCTTTCTGTTTGCGTACTTCAAAGTACCGGAGACAAAAGGGAAGTCCTTTGAGGAGATCGCAGCTGTGTTCCGCCGCAAGAAGCATCCAGCCAAAGCCATGACTGAGCTGGAAGAGCTGCAACGCAGCGAGAAGGCATAGACATTGCCATCCAGAAAGGAGGGACTGATCATGGACCTCCTTCAGGCACCACAGGAAGAACATTGGGCAAAAGTCTCATTTCACACAAACCTTGCAGCTGGTAGACCAGGAGGACCCGTCCATCAGTTTCCTTCTGACTGCTGTGGTTCACATCTCCGAGCCACAGGTGCTAACTTGGTGTTTTACTCTGAAATACTCGATACAGCTGGGCTGCGGGACGAGCCGGGAAAAGGACGGGAGGAATATGTTACACGTGTGTCTCCATGCCCCACTGGAAGAGCCTGGTGGGATGATGATCTTACTAGTTGGCAAGGCATTACATCGAGCAGGGTCATCACTCAGCTGGGATGAAGGAAAGAGGGGTCAGCTGATGCTGTAGCCTCATGTTTTCACCTTTTTGCGCTACGCTTGCTGCTTCCTCTGCTGAGTGATCTGACACCTTGAGAAACCAAGTACTAGTGCAGTTATGCCACCAGCACGCAGCACCAATCACCCGATGTGTTAAGGAAAACAGGCTGAGCAAACTCCCCCTTACGCTGGCCTGTGCAGAGGAGGAAGGTGGATCCCACCTGAAATGGTGGGGATGACCTTGCTCGCTCTTCTATCCATGCATTACAGAAATGCTGTCCAATCTCATAAGAATTTCTTGAGTCACAATATTTTTTAGGAGAATCTTAGGAACTCTGGCTGGGCTGATGTGCATTTTTGTTGTTGTTTCAGCCAGACCATTTGCCTCCTCTTTCCCCCTTGGAATCCTCTCCTCCCTCCCATATCTCTGCTGCAACACAAGACACAGCACATTACTGACCACACAACCAGCCTGGGCACTCCTGGCCTCCAGGTTGGGGGACTCAAGTCTGGCTGCCATCCGTCCCATGGTGTGACCATCACCAAGTCACCTCTCTCGCTGCGCCCCCTTCCCCACCCTCTGTGTCTGCCTTCCCTTCCTTTTGTACGATGCTTAGAGCCACATTTTTCTTGCCTTTGCGGGGGAGATGTTGGAATCGTTGTAAAAGCCTGCTCATCGTTTGCTTGACTTTTAAGATGTGTACGTTCCTTGTTGTGATACCAGGCTACTTTCTAGCAACTTTCTCAGGATAGAAACCCGTTATTTATTTAGAGATGAACCACCAGCGTTTTTTTCGTCTTGACTGCCGGTGAAGCAGTGACCATAATGTAACAGAGGATGAAACACAACGAAAAGAATGAGAAAAGATGGGCCAAGAAGGACCATCGGCTGCTGCTGTGGGTTTGGTTTTAGGGAAGGTTCATGTGCCTTTTCATGTGCCTGAACTTCTTTCCTTTGTAGACCTTACTCTCATGGTATTAAGACCCTAAAGCAAATTCTGGTCCTTTCCAAGTGACTGCAAGTGTAGTCGTAAGATCCACTGGGATGAGTGTCTGGCCCTGGTATGTGCACTGGAGCAGTAAGATTGCACCAAAGGCTTTCCTGGAGTGACCACTGGGATTTAACTAGAGGAGAACTGGGTCGGAGCTGTCCTGTGCTGCAGCGGTGGGGGACCTGGGGCATGCAGGGAGTGTGGGAACCAGGGCCCAGGCTGGGTGCACAGAAGAGAGCAGCGGAGCTGGGGTGCAGGCTCTGGGTCGAGCAGTCTGTGTGCTGCAAACAGGTCTCCCCAGGTGAGGCTACCTGAGGCGGCAGGCTCAGAAGCTCTCCATGGTGTCTACTGCAGTGAGTTCATATAATGGATTGTCTGAATGTAAAGAGAAGAGATGAGTTTTTGCTTCCTGCAATGTTATCTATGTCTGTTACATAAAAGTGACAATGAACAACATCTACGGCATGTGTTGGCTTGCACTGTGGTGGTTTTTCCCCTCTGTACATCTCAGACATGTCCAGCTCCAGATGGGAGGTATTTTCCTGGCAGAACCACACCCACATGGGTGGTGGTTGCTGTGCAAGCCCTCAGCTCAATCCCTTTGGCATGCATGGTCCAGAAGTGAGACTGCGGGGCTGCTGGAGCTGGTGGGAGCTGGCTCAGTGTTGGGAGGAACCCTCACCAGAGGTGTGCCAGCACCTCACCCCAGCCGTTCCCACTGCCCACCAGTAAAAGCCCACTGTAGAACACCCATCTGCTTCCATGGACACTGGTGCAGCTTTGAACTTGGTGCTGGGGCCTCTCTAGGCACGACAGGAAGGAGGAGCATTAGGGGAGAGACAGGGTTCGAAGAAGCTTTGCCTCTGCTCTGAGGGCAGAGCCAGGCCAGGTTCCCTCCAGGAATGGGAGGGTGGGACAGCGGAGGCAGGGAAGGTGCTGGATAACCCTGCTTAGTCGCGGTGAGCTGGCCAGTCTGTACAAACAGAATGGCTCAAGCTACAGCCACACAACAGTCATACAGGTGGCTTGACATATCCAAAACGGCTTCGCTAAACTTCTGCAGAGCTTCATCCTGATGCCTGAGGGGCATCAGTCAGGGACAGTGTCAGTAACTCATTTATTCAGCACCAACCTGAGCAGCCAGTCTTTGTTCTCCTGTGTGTTGCCAGGCAAATGGTGACAGAAAGCCTGATCCCATCACTGCAGCGCTGCACACACCTTACTTTAACAAAGCCCACAACACTAACGTTACCCACAGCCACAGCCCTGAACTTCCCAGAAGATCTGCCTGGAGGTTCAGTGGCACTTAAGTAAAATGACTCTGTAAAAACCTGTGTGGATATTGTGGATATTTCATCCCGCACCACTGTGAAGCTTTAGGCTGAGCTATAGTAAAGACCACGCAGATTGAAGTGGGAGTCTCAGAGACAGCAGACTTCACATGCCAATAATTCATTTTTTCCCGATCTGCTGCCCGCAGGCTGTGAACCCTGTGGGCTAACAAGATGGACCCTGCACTTTGTCGGTGCCGAGTTTCAGGCTGTGCTTGCTGGCAGCAGCTGCTGCATGGAGAAGTCAGTCTTCTCCTTCCAGGCTGGGACCTCCTACCAGGGACACTCTCTGACCTTCTTGGGCCACAACCAGACAACGTGCCTTCCTGTTATCATTTATTTGTGTATTTCCCTGGAGAAGGTGCTTTGCTCATCCTAGGATGTTTCAAATCAATTCCGCTCATGGTTGCTCGAGGCTGCAGCAATCTGTGTCCTCAGCAGGGCTGATTCGCTGGGCTGGACTATCACAAGTGCCCTTTTACCATGTACGACGATGCAGGAGGGGTCACACGAGTTGGTTACATCTGCAGCTACGTTTACTTTTGTCATTTTGTCATTACTTGGTAATTAGGACTGTACACTTTATCTGTCCTTGCCACACGCAAGTTCCAGTTCAGACTTGTTCTTGAGAATCATTATTTTTATCTCTCAGCGTAACAGTTTGACTAAGTTGCTAATCATTAAGAATATTTAAGAGACCAAGTCATGCTTATTAGCTAAATGGTCTTTGCACTTTAGTTAACATGTGAAATGTGTTCCCATGCTGTGGTTAGCTAATCAAGCAATAGAATTAATAATCCCTGAGAAAGCATCTTGTCAGCAAGAGCTCTGACAGTGTTTTCCTAATGTGCCGCGATGACAGCCGTTAAGAGTGTTCTGTTGTGTCAGACAAACGGCAAAGGATACCTCGCTTCCCACTCTCTAGGCACAATTTTAAAATTAGTTTGACTTCCCTAATCCAATAAACTCGGGACATTTGGCCCCATTAACAGTTTCCACACTAATTTATCACAGATTTTCTGCCTCACTTCAACTTGTTTTTCATCACAGAGAAGCGCTGCCCTCCACCTCCCGAGTCAAACCAGCTGACGAGGATGAAGCATTGTACTGCACCATCGTTGAGGTACAGTGCATTTCCCAAGGTGCTCCGTGTCCTCTTCTCTCACTGAAATCTATGGGAGCTGAGGAATCAGAAGGCAGGACGTCAGGTCTGGATCCAGCACTACGTGTAAGCATAAGATTTAATTTAAGGTAACTGTGCTCAAGTGTTTCACTAAATCCTGAACCAACACCAGTAAATTTTACCCAGAGGCACCACTGGAATAGGTGTGCTGAAAGGGAAGGAGTGTCCTCCATGGCAGGTCACAATAAATCCTGGCTGTAGATCAGCTGTCCTGAAGTTTTACAGGCTGTGGATAGAACCGCAGAGCCAAGGTTTGGGTAGTGCCCTGTGGTTTTGCCTCCCTGTATTTGCTTCAGGAGAGCAACTGGCTCTATGACTATGAAAAGCATCAGGGCCCCTCAGGTCCAGGTGGGATTTCACTGTACCAGCACCACGGCAGCCCCAGAGGAGGGAACAGCCAGGGGGACTACATGCTTTCCCTCTCCCAAGTGGGAGTTACGGGTGGTGCCCGCCAGCTCCATGTCCTGCACTGTCATTGCTTGCCTCTGTTCCCCACTGTGTGCCCAGGGTAATCCCCGGGGTAATTCAGACAGCGCAGCTGTGTACGCACATCTCACCCAACCACATCTGCTGCCTGGGCCCTTGAGTGGACCACGGGAAGGCAGGAGCGACCCCGGAGCAGGCAGCAGCAGTGCTGTGGTGGTTTCTAAACATCCCAGGGCATGGAGCCCCTCATAATGGTAAGAACCATCCCAGACTCCCTTTCTCAAGGCCGATGCAAATGCAAGGTGAGTCACTGGAGCTGCGCTAAGCAGAAGGTGAAGGGTAGGATTACAGCAGTGCCTGGGGCACAGTGGGGAGCCTGTGGTAAGGTGACTGCAGAGGCTCCTTAATCTGGTTCATGCTGCACAGCGACTGTAGGTGGGAGCTGAGCAGAGCACTGTGCTGCAGAAGTGGGGATTATCAGTCCCCACCCTCTGTCACGTCTCTTGTGTCCTCCTGCTCAAGGCTGTGCCCAGAAGGCAGTGTGAACCCTCATCTCAGTCAGGACACCTCGGTGGGCTCCCAGGTAAGACAGCTCAGCAGTTGTGACAGAGACACTGCTCACGTTGCAGTAGGGCTGTTTACACCGCTTTGGTCATGACCCGGTATTTCTAACCTTGTGACCTGAACCATGAGGGTGAAGGAGCCTCCCTCTACCTTCCCATGGTGCTCACCGTGGGAGCAGGGCTGGGTCAACTGCTCACAACTCGGCCACCGGCCCTCTCTCGGCTAGCCTGCAGGGCTTTCCTCCAACACCCTCTTCTACCTCTGGGCACGCCTGGGTGTCCCAGGAATGGCTGTCAGATGTGTGTGTGACCCAGCTGTGCAACACTGGAAGAGAAATGCATTTAAATGCGAAAGGCCATGGCATTTACAAAGAGGCTTTGAAATCAAATTGCTATTGTTGTACAGAAAAGTGGGACAATCACGTAAGTACTATCAAGAAACACACGTGAGACAATAACTTGATCCAGACAAAAGAACGATGCCAGCAAGCAATGACTGCTGGAGCTGATTTACTGTTTTCTTATTGAATCTCAAATAAAGACTGCCTTGGAATACTTGTTTTGTCTCTCAGAAATAAATATCTACAGCTGCACTTCAGTAAAAAGACTTGATTTAGTCCAGAAGATTTCTCAGATCATCCAAAATGAACCTGTTAATTGTGGAAAATCAACCAAATTTATAATCTGATACTTGAGGAGAAAAAATTTTCAGTAGTGCTTAGCCCCAGCCTGCTCCAGTCTGGGTTCAGAACAGTTGATAGTTCTTCCACGCAGTATTTTGTTGGAAAAAAATAAAGCACTAGAGCATGCGCAGCTAGTCATACACTTGCAGGTAAATGAACACATGTAAAAACACTTAACAGAATGCCCCAGACTCTCCTTATCAACTGGCACAGAAGAAAAACGGGCAGCTCCCCTGGGTGAAGCGTATCATCTCGAGAGCGGGCTGGGTGAGGCAGCATCCATGGGAACAGAAGTGAGCCACCTTCTCAACCCACAGGAGCATTATAAATGGCCCCATGTAAGTGAGAGCCAGACCTATCTCCCTGGGTACAGGCTGTAGGATTTGGAGAGGGATCTACAGAACCAAGGGTGGGACCACAGGCAAACAGATCACACAGATTAACACAAAGTAAATAAAATGAACGATTTAAAAATGTGACATTAATTCTGACTCACGTAGCAACCCCCTCAGAACACAGATGACAAACTCGGGATCTCGGGGCAGAAAGCATAGGACAGTGCATT
The DNA here is from genome assembly GCA_009769605.1 of Bucorvus abyssinicus. NCBI lineage: Eukaryota > Metazoa > Chordata > Aves > Bucerotiformes > Bucorvidae > Bucorvus > Bucorvus abyssinicus. The sequence continues at coordinate 5,079,779 of CM020035.1, read as the reverse complement.
GCAGCGCTTAGTGCGGATGGCAGAGGCCAGAGCTCTGACAATGCTGCCACATGCCACCGAATTTCTGCGGTTTTTTGTTTGTTGGTGCAGGGCTGGGCCCCACCCACTGGCAGCTCCATAGAACAGTCTGCAGGGGAATTCGGTCAAACAGCTAAAAGTCTTGTGGCATCTGACCTGGAGAGTTTTAACAAAAATAAGCATTTGGCTTCATTTTGCTGAGGATCCATCTGCTTCGTGGCTGCGTTCATGGCCACATGCCTCTCCTCAGACAGCGCAGGGGTGGGTGCCGGGGGCTCGCGAGGGCTGCATCGTTGGCGTCACTGGTAATGGGTAGGACGTGGAGCCACCTGAGCTTCGTGTCCATCCATGAGACCAAGCTTTCGTCATGGCTTCTTGGCCAAGATCAAGTCCTTCTGACTGATCACTGCAAAACGCTCTTGCTTCTCATTATTCTGAAACACGAAGCAGACAAATGAGGTTTGTGTGGACGGTTAAGCACATCTCATGAGGAGTCACAGAATCGCAGGTTGGGACCTCAATAACCATCCAGTCCAACCTTTCTTGGGAAACGCACCGTCTAGACCAAACCAGGGGCGTAAAGGTAAACGAGGGTTGTGAAGCCCTGGCCCAGGCTGCCCAGGGCAATGGTGGAGTCCCCGTCCCTGGAGGGGTTTAACAGACCTGTCGAGGTGGCGTTGACAGGGGTTAGTGGTGACCTGGCAGTGCTGGGGGAGTGGTTGGACTCGATCTGGGAAGTCTATTCCCACCACAACGGCTCTGTGACTCTAAGACAGCCTAGCGCCCAGTCCGAAAGGGACACAGGAAGCCGCATCCCGCCGGGCTCTTCCCCAGCTCGTTTACACCACGGCTCTCTGGCTGGGCCACTGGGCCGCGGCCGCCAGAGACATCCCAGCGCCAAGATGGCGGCTGGGGCGGGGGTGGTTCGGGAGAGGCGCGCGGCGCCGCCTGGCGGCCGAGGGGCGGCCCCGCGCACGCGCCACCGGGGAAGAGGCGGGGAGTTGGCGGGGGGGTGGGGTCGCCGCGATAGTCGGCGCCGCGCGACAGGCGCGCGGGCGCCCTGGGCCCAACTGCGCTCCGTAGGCGCCGGCGAGGGGCGGGGCGAGCGCGCGGGGTGGGCGAACGAGGGGAACGCCCCCTAGCACGTGGTCAGGCGGAGGGCGGAGGGGGCGAGGAGGCCTGGCCACGCCCCGTGAGCGTGAACCGGGGGCTCGGGCAAGGGCCAATGAGCGCGGCGGCCGGCGGAAGCGGGAGGGCGGGGTTGGGCGGTGCGCGGTGCGCGCGCTCCCCGCCGCTCGCCGCCCCTTCCCGCCGGCCGCCGCAGTGGTCGGGCGCGTGTGCGCGGCGCCGTGCCTCGCCGTGCCCCCGCCCCGCCCGGCCCCGGCCCCGGTCCCGGTCCGCTCGGCCTCCCCGACCGTCCTCGCAAGGTAAGAGGGGCCGCGGCGCCGCTCGGGGCTATCGCCTGCGGCTGCTGCGTGGTTGGCCGCGGCGCTGAGGGGACGAGGAAGTGGAATTGAGGTGAGACCGGGGGCGGGCGCCGCCAGCGCTGGGGAGGGAGGGAGGGAGGGAGGGAGGGAGGGAGGGAGGGAGGGAGGGAGGGTGGAGGCTGGAGACCTCGGCACGTGGCGGGCTCTCAGCCCGCCGGGCACGTGTGGCGGAGCGAGGCGGGCCCGGCCCGCCCTGCCCGGCCCGCCCCGGCGCGCCGCCATCGCGCAGCCCTCGCCAGGGAGAGGTGGTTGGGTGTTCCCTCTCCCCGGTCCCTGCTCGGCCGTTCCCGCCGCCGAGGCTCCGAGCCCGACGCTCTCGTTTACGTGCAGCCCCCGCCGCCAACCCTCCACCGCCATGGCCGACGAGCTCGACTTCACCACGGGCGATGCCGGCGCCTCCTTCACGTACCCCATGCAATGCTCGGCGCTGCGGAAAAACGGCTTCGTGGTGCTCAAGGGCCGCCCCTGCAAGATCGTGGAGATGTCTACCTCCAAGACGGGCAAGCACGGCCACGCCAAGGTGAGTGGCCCCGGTCGGTTGCACAGCCCTGCAGTGGGTGTTCCTGCGGCTCCTGGCCCTCGGTTGCTGCTTGGCCGGCCGGGAGGGACGGGTGTAGCATTTCATTTGGCACAATGTCCTGTACCCTGGAGCCTTTGCTTTTCTCACAGCTATGTCTCATGTGTCTCTTCACTCCACGGCTTTCCAGTAGTGTAACGCAGGAAGGATTGAGGACAGGGGGTTGGGTTTTTTCCTCCCAATTGTTAAAAAGTTCTAACAGTGATAGAGATAAAACCTGTTTCTGGAGTAAGGGTCGAGCAAGGTCGGGAAGGGGGATGGTGAAGTCACTAGGGCGTGGTTGGATTGTGCTGTCACTACCCACCAAAGCACCTCTGTGGCTGCTGGTGCCAGCAGACTTTCACTATCGCAGCACTCGACTTGAGCGCTTACTAGAAGTGCCCGTGTTCCGTTACGTAATCCAGAAGAGCTCAGCGGACAGTCGTTACCTCTGTGGGCCTGCTCTGGCCCTATTTTGCTGCCTTCCCTCGCTGCTGCTTTCTTTTTTTCAGTGCTGAGTGAGGAGTACCTTCCCCTTCCTGCGTCCCAGCAGGGATGTTCTTAGGCTGCTGGCTGAGGCTGCAGAATTGCTGCCTGAGCAGTTGGCTTGCACAGCCGTCCAGAGCTTGGACCAAGGCTAGACCCACCCCCCTTCAGTCATTCAGCAAGTCTTTATGCTGGGTATGCTGTAGTTTAGAGACAGATCTGTTACAAGCACGGACTACGGAGTTGTAAGTTTCCACAACCTTGTATAATAAATAAAAGTGGGTAAAGTATTTAGGATTTGTCAAAGCTGCCAAGCCCTTGCCAGTTTTTTCTTTTCTCCCCTCACTTTTTTTTGTAGCTTGTTGTATTAGACAGATCCAGTGTTAAATACTGAAACAGTTGTGGGAGTGAAAGGACCTGAGAAGAGCAGCTCTGAGCTGGTAGCCCAAGTGCGAGCTGCAGTGGACAGCTGCTGCTGGCATAAAGGGAGGTGGGAGCTGCTTTAAGCTCTGTGCAGGACCACCTCTTCTCTTCCCCTTCACCTTTGGGGTGTCACCAACACTGGTGTGTGCCTCAGAACACTTAGAACTTAAGGAAATGTTTTCTTAACTGCTGCACACTTGCAGCTCTAACTTCCTGCTGTAAAACTGCAGAAGGCTGTGGGAGATAACAGGCTGATCTGCGTTCTCGTGTTGTTTCTATTCATATCGCAAGCAAAGGGTCTAGGCAGAACCTGGTATTACAGTGATCTCTTAAAAACTTCGTGGAACCAGCAACGCTGATGGCAATGGCATCTTGCTTCTCTAGGACCAACAGTAACTGATGTTTTCTTCTCTTATAGGTCCACTTGGTTGGTATTGATATCTTCACCGGTAAAAAATACGAAGATATTTGCCCATCAACTCATAACATGGATGTTCCAAATATCAAGAGGAACGATTACCAGGTGAGTTAACAGTCCCTGTGTCCTCCCACACATTAAGAGGTTTTATCCTCCTAAAACACCACTCGTAACCTCACTTCATCCCCAACTTGCCTCTCAATTAATAAAGTACTGTTGTCAGAATTAATGGCACTCGCCTATCTAGACGTGACATTGCTGAACTTGAAGCACTTACGTAGTTGTTAAAGCTGTCAGAGCTCACTGATGGGGAGATTCTTACCGTGCTGACAACCTCCTGTTACAGCAGCAGTCTTCAGAAATGACAGATAACACATAATTCAGGACCGCATTTTTTCTAGCTCATGTTGTAAGGTCGCTTCATTCTCTGATACTGGCATCATTTATAACCTGGAGAGAGGTTATCCCTGCTGCAATTTATTATTAGTTAGAGGAGAATCAAGATCTCACTTGAGGCAAATTTGAATCTGAGCATATATTGTCATTTATAATTTCACCCTTACATAACATAGATGAATCAACAAGATGGTCTTAAACTGGGTCTGATGCCAACTCTAACTTGCTATAGTCCTTTCCGCTCCTTGTGTGGAAGGTGGCTTTAACTCATCTCAAGTAATTTTGGTGCTCTGAAATGTATGTATGGAGGGGACTTGGCGGGCTTCTGTAACTTCTGCAGTGCCTTCTGCAATAGGGACAGAGAGCTCTTAAAAGCAGCACAGTTCAGGTTCTGAGCTGTAATGTGTCAGCTGTCTCCCCATTGTCCTGGGAGTAGTTCAGGGCAGGAACTGGTCCAGGTCAGTTGGAAAGCTGCAGTTGCCTGACAGAGCCCCAGTTCAGGGTATCAGCAGCTCCTCAGGACAGCTGAGGCTGTCCAGGTTAAAGAGCTGAACCAGTGACCTGGAAGCAGTACGTTTTCTAAGTCACAAGGGTGGGTTTTGCAGTGCCCCACACGGAAATATCCAGCAGAGTTCTCACAGTTCTTGATAGCAGACTGGCGCTTGCTGCAGTTGCCCTAACTGTCATCCTGCTAAACTGCTGTAAAAAATTGACTTAAATTGGGTTCTTAACTGTTACAGACACAGTACTAAAGAATTAACGTAACAGGTAGCGTTCACTGCCCTGTGCCTGTCTTCAGCTACTGCCAACTAGTGATACTGGTGTTAAACTTCCTGAAAGTGAGCTTCTCTTCGCAGCTGATCGGTATTCAGGATGGGTACCTCTCTCTGCTGACAGAAAGTGGTGAAGTTCGTGAGGATCTAAAGTTGCCGGAAGGGGATCTTGGCAAAGAAATAGAAGGGAAATTCAATGCCAATGAAGATGTGCAGGTAAGAATACAGGCAGACATGACGAATTATGGTTAATTCCATGTGATTGTACAATGAAGAAGTCTTACTCAGATACAGATCATTCATATCTCTCTGTGAAGAGTGGGTTAGAGGCATGAAAATTGGTCCTTTGAGATGTAGAAGGACTCGGTGTGGCACTGAAGCTCAGCTCAGCTGACAGTAAGGTGATACGGGTGTCTCTCAGTGTCTCGGTAAATTCTATCAGTGCTGTCTGCACAGTGTGGAGTGGAGCCTCCAGAATTTTGTAATCGGGACCAAGTGATGCAGTCTGAGCAGTTGAATTTGCTTTGTCCATGTTAGCAAACCTGCCTGCTGGTAGCTCTGCAGTCTGTACTGGGCCAGATCAGTTGCTAAAAGGGCATTAATGTTCCTCTTCGGTTGTACAAACCTCCAGCTGCCAGCCAAGGCAATATGGCAAAGAGGAGGCAACAGAAAAGCAAATTGGTGAGAAGGGGGCAGATACTGTGGAAATTCTTCTAGTGAGTGAATTTTACCTTTTTTCAACTTCCTTTTTTCTTCTGAAGAGAGATGGGATATTAAAATGTGGAAGTCTGTAACTTGTGGGAGTGCTTCCTCTGGCATGGGCGGGAGCTCATCTGTCTGTCTTCTCTTGCAGATATCCGTCATAAGTGCAATGAATGAAGAATGTGCTGTAGCCATAAAGCCTTGCAAATAAGGAGGATCGCCAGGCTCGGGCAGCCGCTCAGGTCTGGACAAACCACAGATCTATAAATTTGGTTCTTACTGTCACCAAAGCTCTGGCCTTCACAAGCAACCTCATTTCTTTTTTGAATTGTTAAAAAGCAGTGCTGGATTCGGGATTAACATTGCAGGCTAACTGGCAGTTTTCAAAATCACTGAGGTTTTAATTCCTTAATTGTAACTATTTTAACATTCCTGTGGGTTTCAGCTACGGATCTAAGAAACTGGTCAGGTGTTACTAGTGGATATATTTTTATTTGCTTGAGCAAAACAGTGTTTGTCTGTATGAACAGACAAAATACAGTATTCAGGGGCTTTTAGATAAGCTGGTAGGTATCTAGGATTATAAAGTGACCTAGAGCACAAACAGTATTTTTCTTGACATGTTTAGGTAGAACTGACAATAAAAGTAGCTTTTTTTTTTTTAAAGCTTAAGTATTTTGTGGATTGGGACTCTTGCAGAACTGTAGGTGCCAATCTCAACTTTTAGACCAAGAAACTCAAGTGATCAAAAATGCCAGCTGGCTTGACCAAGCCCCAGTGGCCATGTGCAACTTAACTGTATTACCTCTGTATTCTTCTTTGCCAACTTGTTGGCTTATTGTAACGATAAAAGGGTGTCAAAGCCTACCTGTGGTTTAGGCGGGCAGTTGGAATTTTGGGTAGATAAGGCATAGATAGGTCAAGGGGACACAAAGGTGAGAATGGATGTTAAAGCTATAGACTTTCACTCGAGGCCTTTGTCAGACTTGAAAAATAAAATAGAAAAATGCAGTTTAATTGCTTTCCTTTATTGTATTTATCCTAAGCTATAGAAGGGTGACAAACTCCAGGGGAATCTGTTGCAGTGCTTCCAGCTTTAGGTTCAGACCATATTTTTGTAGCACAGGGACCACGTTTTTCAGGAAGTGGGACAAACTGTAGCATTGAGCCTAAACTAAATGCATGTGATTCTTTTTTAAAAAAATAGAACTATCATATTTTCAAAATACAGACTTGATAGACAATACTGAACAACCATGGCTTAACTATACAGTAAATAAATTGCTACGTAGTGAGGAAAGCTAGCTCCTACCCAAGGGAGTTCCAAGTCATCGAAACACACGTGCATGCCTCTAACTAGTTAGTAGCTTAACGGGCAAACAAGGCTTCACAGCAATAGCTCTGGAAGGATAACTGCCCTGCCTCTGTTTAAGGCGGTCAACTTGAATTTGAAGACTTGGTGGCTCTTCATGAGTGGGAAACTTCCTTAGTCCGTGGCTCAGAGCTCTCTTCACACTTGATAAATTGAACCCTGAACTTGCCTTAAGCTTCAGTGGCTGTTGGCTGATGGGGGACAACTCATAAATGTGTGGCATGCTGCCTGGGCAGCATGCACCATTCACACTCTTGGCAGCGAGAGTCAGACTTACTTGCTTAAAGCGCTTGCAGCTTAGTTGTGAGTACTCTCTAATCCCCAAAGGGCTTGTAGCGAAGCGGCCCTCGTACGTACTGTGGCAGGGCTTAGCGAATCTCAGAGCTCTAACATAGGTGGCAAAACCAAGTGTTTTCTGCAGGCTTCTCCTGACAGGGAGAGCGGTGAAGGTAGAGACAGCAATAAAGACTCTTATGGTAATAAAGCACAGTCACCTGGGACACCCGGCAGAAGCAAGATGCTGCCACACGCTCTTGCCTAGCGCAGACATTGCAGGCAAATCTATAGATAGCACCTTGACTAAAATGGCAAAACCGCTTTCAAGAAAAAAGCTGTGGATGCAGGAGACTGAAAGGCATTTGGAGTAGTTTTGGAGCGCATGCTGGATAGTTCGAGCTAGTTTGTGTTATGCTCCCTTCTGCCTCTCCATTGACCTGGTCCCTGGAAGACAGGCATTGGCTTTGGAGGTGACTGTGGAACCACTGACAATGGTCTTGACAGACGTGTGGTGTCACAGGTCACTATGTCAAACTAATGCAGTTCTAATGCTATCACCGCAGTATAAACACTTCTAATATGCTTGAAAACTGCATGACTTGGATTTGTCCTTGTTTTGGTAGCGCTTTAGTCTACTTTCAGATGCCTGTCTGTCTTCCAAAACCTTGCTGGCAGACAGGCGTTCGATGTCCATGGCCCACAGTCTAGGTATTTACACAGACTGTAAGCTCTCTGGGACGAGGGCTGTGTTTAGTCCTGTTTCCACAAGTGGGGTCCTGGTCCAGCTGGAGATTTCAGGCACTACAGCAATCTAAAGATACAGGTTTTATGACCTCCAGCTTGCTGGAAGAGCCCTCCTTGGGACACACCAATGTCCTTCATTGCAACCTTCAGTTCTGCAAGATTTAAATGATTAAGTACTTCATTATAGGTTTGTTCTTATATACTTAAGTTATCTGTTGTGGAGCACTTCAAACATTATGGAAGTGCAGAGCATTGGCTCGTCATGCATGAAGTTACCCATAGGTAATACCTAAGCATGAGTCTTAAGCATAATCTCCAAGTTTCAGTAAGATTAAAAGTTGCTTCTAAATTAGAACATGTATTTGAGGCTTTTTTTTTCAAAGTAAGATGTTTACGTTTACTGTCGAGAATCTTTTGCGACAAACTTTGTGATCAATAGTCCATATAGATGCGTAGGGTAATTCTCCTTTCATGGCTTTACTTTAAAACAAATCTTAACCAATGTACTTGTTCTGTAGTATTGTCTTAACACTTAAACTGTGTCAAAACCGAAAACTAGAAATTTCTAATAGCCGATGGCGGTTGTTCAGAGTGAAGGCTGTGGAAACTATAGGGTGAAGAAAAGCATTTCCACTCCAGACAATGCATTTTTTTTATGGCTCCAATTCATTGAGTTTCTCTTACTACTTTACAGCGTTGGAAAGACTGCAGTGTTTCCTGCCTCAAATGTTGGCAAATAATACTTTAAGATTTCAATAGATCCTTCTAATTTTTGCTTATAATGGTGGTTTTTCAACTAGGCTCTTGCTAGTTGAGCCATGTTCTCAGGGCTGTTTTTTTTAAGAAGTTAGCTGAATTTCATTGTTTTAACGTAACCACTTTCAAGCCTCTTGCAGGTTTTTCTAATCCATAATGCACCAGAAATGGTGCACAGTCTGTACTTTCACAATACAGGTAATTTTACATAATCTGTAAAGAAGTCAAATTTATTGACAGTTCAAACTTATGGTTACTGCAGGTCAGTCTCACAGAATTCAAAATTCAATAAATCCCACTTTTTTTTTTTTTGGTTGAGTAATTTAGAATGTAGTTTGTTACAGTAGAACTAAGCTTCAGGAGAAAAAAAAGACCTTGTTAAGGATATTTTGAGTATCTCGCTTGTACACTGAGAATGTTAACGAAGGCGTAGACTCGGAGGGGCTGAGCGTGGTGGAGAGATGGTTGGACGTCTCTGCAGCATCTGTGGTCTGACCTTACAGTATTTGGCATCTGAGAGTAACTTGGTTTGTGAACTGAAACCGAACTGTTTGCCGTGTGTTGCTGTATCACAGAAACCCCTGTTGTCCTGTGCTCTGTGTTGTAAGCGTTAGCTATTGTTTGGTGCGGCTTTCAGAACACGGGGGAAAGAGGAACGATGGCCATGACTCGTTTTACTGATCACAGCAAAACTCGAGCCCTGTCAATCGTGTGCCCCGGGCAGCCCTTGCGGTTCAGATCTGTACCTGTTCTGGAAGTTGCAATGTTTTCAACACCACGCAAATGATCGGGAGAAAGATGTATGTGTGGTTTTTTTTCCCCAGAAATAATAAAGATGTCAGTGGTGTGGGGAGCTGGGTGCTGGTTATGATTACAGGGACCTGGGGAGAGTCTAGAACGCCTCGGTGAGGTTGTCAATGGCTCTGCAGGCCCGCAGCAGCCTGTTCCCCAGTACTGGGTCCCTGCTGTCAGCCAGCACCCTCAGCCTCCCGGAGGAGAAACACGTCACCGCCGGACCGGCGCGGCCTGCGGCTTGTACGAGAAACGCTTGCGTTCCTGTTCGACAGAAATAAAAACATACAATTAAATAAAACGGTGACTCGTTCTTGCTCCAGCCGTGCGGCGCCTCCTCGTGCCCCGGGGAAAACATGGCGGCGGCGGGAGCGCCGCCGGCCTCCCAGCATGCCCCAGGCCGCTCTGCCCCGCCCAGCGTGGCTGCGTGATGGCGTAACGGCGGGGTATAAAAGCGTGGCGTGCCGCATGTCTCTCCTTTTCTGCGGGAGAGGGGTAGAGGAGCATGGCGCCGGTGAGCGGGGACGGGGAAGGCCGGGGCGGTCGCGACCGGGGCACCTGTGAGGCCGCTTTGGGTGGAGGGGAGCAGGCGGCCTTCCCGCCGATGTGGGCCTCTCTCCGAGCGGGCCTCGAGGGAGTTTGGCCGGCCGGGCCCGGGGTCCGAGGCCTGCAGTGAGCCCCGCTCTCCAGGCGGTGTCGGCCTGGGATTGCACTCGCCGCACGCCGCCGAGGGAGCAGCCTTTGCCCCGTCTCCCCATTCGCGCTGATAAAAGCTTTTTGGGTGTGGGTTGTTATTAATACTCATCGGTTTTGGCTTTTTAGCAAAAGGACAGAAAATCTAAAAAGTCAACCTGGAAGTTTTGCCTTGACTTGACCCATCCTGTGGAAGATGGAATCTTTGATTCGGGGAATTTTGTAAGTCGTGGTTTTGCTCATCCTAATGGTGCACGGTCTAGTAAACGCCTTGGTACAGTATAACTGAGTTACAGCTGAAATGTTACATTCTTGAGTAAATTAGTGAGATGAACAGTTGTTCTTTAAGAGTAGTTCTGGGGTTGTATGTGTGGTTTTATAGGCACTTTTTAATAGTTCCTTGGGTTCAGATGTCTTTTATAGACAAGGTGGTTCATACCTGTCCATGAATAGAACTGTTTGAATCCTGTTATAGCACAGACATCTTGGGGGGAGTGGCGGGTGGTGGTGTTTGTTGCTGTTTTTATGGGGTTGGTGTTTGGTTGGTTTTTTTTTAAATTAAAATCTTACTACATTGTAAATTCTTGCTATCAGGACAACATTAAACAGTGATTTTTAATCCTACTGTGTGACTAGGGTCCCTTCCCTAGTTCATACCTAGGGTGCCATTCCCTAGTGTTCTATTTCGTTAATGTTGAAACAGGAACAGTTCCTAAAGGAGAAGGTTAAGGTCAACGGAAAAACTGGAAACTTGGGCAACACTGTTCACATTGAACGCCTGAAGAACAAGATCACAGTGACATCTGAGAAGCAGTTTTCAAAAAGGTTGGTGTAGATTTCCTTTTGTATTTGTGGTGGTGGATTTTCCACAGTGGTTTGTTGACCACGATGCAGAGAAGGTGTTAGGTCCGACCTTCATAGCACTCGTAAACAAGGTGTGCAGCAGATGAGTATGCTGATTGGAGGTGCGGTTCCTTCCCTGCATCTCCCCTTTCTTTTGCTGATACAGATGTGCCAGTGCCTGTTATGTCAGGCTAAGGTTTAGAACCACTCTGCAGTGCTTTGGAGTTGGGCTGTGTAGTTATTGTAGTTTAGGCCCAGCCAGCAGCTAAGCTTCCCCCTCCCATGCGATGGAGAGGAGAATCGAACACAAGTAAAACTCGTGGGTTGAGGTAGGAACGGTTTAATAATTGAAATAATAGTATTAATAGTAATGAAAAGGAAGATAACAAAAACAGAGAAGTAAAACCCAAGAGTGACAACTGATGCACAGTGCATTTGCTCACCACCCACTGACGGATGCTCAGCAGTCCACCCCTCCCAGCCAATTTCCCCCAATTTACATACCGGGCATGACATCCTGTGGTGTGGAATGCTCCTTTGGCCAGTTGGGGTGAGCTGTCCTGGCTGTGTCCCCTCCCAATTTCTTGTGCACTTCCTCCCTGGCAGAGCATGGGAAACTGAAAAGTCCTTCACTAGGAATAAGCGCTACTTGGCAACAACTAAAACACCAGTGTGTTACCAACATTGTTCTTGCCTGCACCAGCTGCTAGAAGAAAATAATCTCAGCCAAACCCATGACACTAGTCAAAAAGCATCAAATAATTCTTACCTATCTGGAAGGAAAATACACATTTAGTGTCTCTTACATGTGATCATTTTTTATTTCTGAATATAACTGGTGTGTGGCTGCGCTGCTGGAGCCATGTCTTGGGTGGAGCGCAGGCAGCACCACGGGTTGTTAAATGAGGAAGTTCTAACGTGTAATTACTGTGTTGAAGGTACCTAAAATACCTCACAAAGAAGTACCTCAAGAAGAACAATCTGCGCGACTGGCTTCGTGTCGTGGCGTCCGACAAGGAGACGTATGAACTGCGCTACTTCCAAATCAGTCAAGATGAAGAAGGGTCGGAGTCGGAGGAGTAGTTGAAGTCTGGCTTCATACTCCCTGCAGCGTACAAAAGACTAGAACATCTATTTATAAGAACACTTAACTTATTGGTGAATAAAGCTTTTGTACCCTGTTTGACAGAGCATGGTTAGTTTTCTGGCCTTTTCCTTAAATTCCAGTTAAGAACCAGCATGGGGAGTGGCTTGATTTGCAGGTTTCCTTCCTTTGCTAGAAGTCAGCTGTTGAACGTGGGGTCAGTGCACGTCCAAGTGGAAAAGGACTGAGCCCTGAGCCCAGGGCAAATGTGGGACGGTTACATCAGTGTTCCATCGTACTGGTACAAAGGACACTAGAGCTTCTGGTGACTAAAAGTGCCAGCGCCTTCTCCTAATTTATGTGGAATTAATAGAATATTTCATACCAGTTTACTTTTAATTATTTTAGTTACAAAACAGGCTTATAAATTTTAAAAGATTGCACTTCTGTGCAATTTCTTTAAATCATTAAATGGTTGTGTTACTCCTCTGTGTAACCACAAGTCAAACTGGAGTGAAACAAAGATTTGTTGGCTGGGTTTATATTACATTGTCAAGGAGATGGGGATGAGTCTCGTTGCCAGCATCTGGCTAAAGCAACTTGAAGGAAGCAGCGAGTTATACTTCAGTGTTGACAGGGATTGAATCCCCTCAAGTCCGTGCAGATGTTTCTGCTTGTACGATGGGGTGTTTTATGCTGCTTGTATTTGACTTCTGGGCTTACTTCTTTAGTAGAAAAGTATTTATTTAGTACAAGTTTCTTCACTGAAACACAAATCACTCCAGATCTTCATGTAATACAGAGAGAAATCTGATGTTCTCACTATGAAAACATCGTTATTTATAAGCCTGCAGTTGCATCTTGGTGCCCTGTTCTGTCACTGATCGTGTGCTCTGCATGTGATTGATCAGGATGTTTACTTGGGTTCCAGTGCCCTGGTGAACTCTGGAATTAGTAATGCTGTATTTGTGTGATGTCCTAAAACAGGGGGGCTTGTATCCCTTGACACTGAAGTTTGTGCTTAAATCTGCTAGTTTAGGCTGGACTACATTGTTTAATTTCCCAAGGATTTTTTTAATTATTATTTCAGCATTGTTTTTGCTGGCAATCCTCTGAGACAGACTGTTTAGAGAGTTGCCAAAGCACAAAGCATTGCTTTGAGAGTCTCATGACACCCACTAGTGCTGCCTAAATCTAAATGAAAAGTACAGAAGGGGAGATGAACATTGTCAGCAGCCCTGGGGTCTCGTCTGTTGTTTTTCAGTGTGCTTGAGCAGCTGTTCCTGAGATGGATGTGAGAGGAAGGAGCAGTGGAACAGCAGTTACGTGTGTAATCTCTGCCTTGGTGGTTTGGTTCATTTTGCTGATCCAGAGCTAGCACAAGGTTGGGAGCAGCGTGTGTAACTGGCTGCAAGGCTGGTGGTTATTTCCTAGCTCGGGTCTGTTGAGCTTTTTGTGCTTGTGTGGAAATAATGTAGAGAACATCCACAGTCCTGCCCCCTGACCTGGGGTAACACCAGAGTGCTGCTGCCTGGGAATTTCCTATCTGAGAAAAATCGGACAGTTTTGAAGCAACCATTAGAGGTGGCTTTGTTCTTCCTTTTCTGGAAATCCAAAAGATTGCTAATGGTTTTGAAAAGTTGTTAGAGCACTGGTGTGTTGAACAAGCAATGTTTTTCAGGATAAAGCTGCAAATATCTGAAAACCTCTGGTCTGTTTTCTTTGCTGCACTAAGTTAAGCAACGAAGGGCATGATTAACAGTTTTATTTCAAAATACATCCCCACTTGTGTTTTCAGAGTTGGGCTTTCACGTGACAACACATCCTTCACACTAGATTGACACAACAAAATTGTTCTGATTAAATGGAACAAGCAAAAGCACCATCAGAGCTGATAGGATAGTGCTGCCTTGTGCTTTTAAAGCAGGCTGCCAGCTCTGGTGTGTTGTACAGTCTGGCAGATACAGTCTGTCATTAGTCAGAAGATGGGAAAACAAGGCCTGGGGTTTCAGCAAAAGCAACTTCTTTCATAGCTGGGTTTGGAGGAAAACAGCCAAAGGGCTTGTGTGAGCTCTGTTGCTTACTGAGCTTCGCTGCGGGGAGGGTGGAGTCTAGGAATTCCTTTCCCTGATGTTTGAAAACATGGTGAAAGTTGAAAAACCAAAATTCCACGTTTCTCATAACTAAGTGTGGATCTAGAGTGCTTGATAAATATAGGAAAATTTTCCTTCCTCTTTGGATAGCAGCCAGACATGTTTGCTTTGTCCCTGCCCAGGCTCTGCTGGACATTCCCAGAGCCTCCCGTCCAACTGTGCTCTTCAGACCCCGTGGGCTGCTGCAGCTCTCAGGCAGCTGGGGTCGGTCAAGGTGCGTGTATGTGGGTTACACAGAGAGGAGGTTTGGAATTTAAATGGAGTGTTTATGGTATGCTGGTTAATATATAATATATATTAATATTATGTATATATTATATATGTTAATATATTCCCAACTGACACCTGAAATTGTAATTAACTTTGATTCATCGGAGTGCTGGGCAGCTTTGTAATAAATCTGCCATTTTCGGGTGGCTGCAGCTGTCTGTTTTGTGGGTGCCTCCGTGACACTTGACAACCCTTTCAGAGAAGAGAATTTTCATAATATCTCATGTAAACCTCCCCTGGCACAGCTTGAGGCCATTTCCTTGCATCCTGTCGCTTATTACTTGGGAGAACAGACCGACTCCTGCCTCATTCCAGCCTCCTGTCAGGGAGTTGTCGAGAGCGAGGAGATCTCCCCTGAGCCTCCTTGTCTCCAGGCTCAACATCCTCAGGTCCCTCAGCCTCTCCTCCATGCACTTGTGGTCCAGACCCTGCACCAGCTTCGTTGCCCTTCTGTGGACGTCCTCCAGACCCTCAAGGTCCTTAGAGTGAGTGGCCTGAAAATGAGCACCAGTGCCCAGTGCAGGGTGACAATCACTGCCCCAGACCTGATGGCCATACTACTGCTGATAGAGGCCAACATGGGTGACAGATTGGGCACCCAACAAGGGCGTGAGGGGAGCTTGATGACCAGAACCCTCAAAGTCTTTTGGTAGGAGTTAATAATGTTGGAAATAGGCAGGGAAGGCATCAGAGTAAGGTGTGACAGGAGAATGAACACACAGCAGCAGCATCTCTCCTGCTGACCAGGACAGTGCACTGAGCTGAGCCTGAGCCCCAGCTGAGCCTGCCCTGAGCCGTTCTGAGCCTGCCTCA
Organism: Bucorvus abyssinicus; assembly: GCA_009769605.1. Classification (NCBI taxonomy): domain Eukaryota; kingdom Metazoa; phylum Chordata; class Aves; order Bucerotiformes; family Bucorvidae; genus Bucorvus; species Bucorvus abyssinicus. The sequence goes on along the minus strand of CM020035.1, from coordinate 5,064,724 downwards.
AGCCCCCTCCCCACACATCCGGCTCATCCTTTAAGGAGTTGCTAAGGATCAGTCCCTGCCTGGTTCAGCCGGTACCAGTTAAGCATGAGTTTGGCGGCGTCACCTTCATTCACCCTGATGGAGGCCCTGGCCCCTTAGACCCCCCCTCCAAGCTTCCTTCGCTCAACAAAGCGTTTATCACCAAGGTCACTCCTCACAGCGCTTTGTGTCCCTCCTGCACAGATCAGAACCGTTGCTGTGCCAGCCAGGCGGTGTGTCCGGGAGTGGCGATTCCAGCCCACAGATAGCACGGACACATCCACCTCTGTCCCCTGGGAAAGCTGCTGGTGGGAGAGATGGTCTCACACGGGGGAGCTGCTGCTTGTGGCCGTTCAGACCGATGTTGCTGATGCTTTGACATGAGGCGGTATGGGCCAGGCTGGCTTTCCCAGGGTGCAGGGCAGACTGCGTGGAGTCAGCATTGTGTATTGCTACTCGCAGGGTTTATTTAAGGCAAAGGCACCAAGGACGGGCTGCAGACACAGTGCGTACGGCGGCAGGAGAAGAGCCAAGCACCATGATATCATAAAATGCTCCGAGTCATTAGCTATGACTCGTATCTTTGCTCGGGCTGAAGAGACGAGGGGTTGCAATTAGATGCCATGGATAAATGCCAGGGGAAAAAGAGTTTCAATTCTGCTGATGAGGCTCTTACTGATTAACTACCTTGCAGTTTGGCCTGTACTGAGGGCTAGGTCTGGCCAAAAAAAATCCTTAAATTGTTTCTGCTTCAAGTGTGAGCAGCCAGGGAACCAGAAACGCACAGCAGAGACCTCGTCCTCCTCCGGGTCCATAGTGCCAGAAGATGGCCAGAGTCAGGGCTGGGACGGAGTGGTTAGAGACATGCACACTGCACTAGGTAAAGACACACATTACATGTTGACAAGAGCCAGTTAGTGCCGTAAATCCAGCCTCCTTCTGAAGAGACCTGAACTGGCAAGTGATTTTTCATAGTTAAATGGTTTTTCAAGATAATGAAGATCTGTTTAACTAAGGAGTAAATATGAGGATCTAAGGACAGAGGAGCGAGGATGCATCTTCGAGATGAGCTCCTCTGCAAACTGAAAACCTGAACGTTCCAGAATCCAAGTAATGAACAATAAAGGAGTAAATAAGAAAAGTAATAATCCATAGAGCAAAATGCTGCACTTTGTCTCCAAAACAGCCCTGGCACCCAGCTTGCCGTGCTACGGTACCTGAACACCCTTTCTGCTAACACACAGTCCCACCCGCCTTTCTCTCCAAATCATTTTTAAAAGGTGTTGGAGCAGGAAATGCCAGAATAATTCCCTCCCTTGCTGATGGAATCGCGGGCTGCCAAATGAGATTGCTCTGACTGATGCCCCCAACCAGCCCTGGGTGCTGGGGCAGCACCCTGCCCTGCCTGCAGAAGGTCCCCCACCCCTGAGGAAGGTCTGCATATAGACTGCCACACGGGCTGCTGCCTTTTTCCATGCTACAGCTTGTCATTAATTAACATGCACACGCAAATTATGCTGGAGACTTGCGTGAGAAGGGACTGTCATCCAAAAGAGAAGGAAAAGCGGGAGATGTCTCTAGCTGCCACGCATCGAATGGTGCTTCTGGTCAGCTCATGAACTGCAAAGAGCCGCTCAGGCTGCAGTCGAATATTCAGAGGTTTCCAATGGCTGATGCCGCCTTGTGCCAGAGGAATATTTCAGCTCCTGCATCACTCTCTCTTTCACCTTCCTCATCACTGCCACAATGACGAGGCCCTTTCCATGGCTCATAGCACCTTGCCAGGTTCCTCAGGCAGAAACTTCTCTTTCTGAGTCACTGCAGAATATCGCAGGCTGCGGCACAGCCAAAGCCTCCCCCCTGCTTTCCAACCTGCTGTACAGTTTTACAAAATTTTGCCCCAGCCTGAGGACAGAACTGCAGCCCCATAAATAGCTTAAACATCAGGAGATGTCTGCTAAACCCTGCACTTGGCAAGTTACAGGGGATTTTATCGACATGCTGCTGGTCGGAAGTGTGGTATCTGCATGGGCAAAGGCAGGACATGAGCGCTGTGGCCTCAGCTACCGAGTTAAGGAGCCCATATGATGAGGTACATCTTATTTATGTGGCCTGAAGGTGAACATGTGTGGAGGTCACAATTGTGGCTCCAGACAGACCAAATGTTGAATTTCAGGCTGGATCTAGGGTCCTCCAAAACATGAAAAGACCCTGAAACAGCCCCTTTCCATCCAGAACCTCAACTTCGCTGAAGCTCAGAGTTTGCACACAAACTCAATGCTAAAATTTTATTTTACTGGGACAAACAGATAAAACCAAACAAGCCCTACTTATTTTTGATTGACCCTGCCTGAAACCCACAGGGTTGTAGTAGATGAAGCCTGACTTTCCTGGGCAGGAAGGTCATAGCATCAAGCAAGCAAAGGCTATCTCAGCACCACTGTCTAGTTCAGGTTGTGTGACCCTGCTCCAGGCTGGGCAGTCTCAGCATCAGACAGGGAACCAGTGCCGGGCTATGCAATAATTGCTTATTGTTTAATGCAAAACCAGAGGCACCCAGCTGATGAAATAACACTGGGAGCTTCCGCACAGCCCAGCATTGCCCATGACTTGGGTGATTAATGCTAGATATTTCCTTCCTGTGCATGATCTGGGTCCACTGTGGTGTTAAAATCAGCATATAACCCGAAAGGGTGGGTGGGGGGACTTGGCAACACAGCAGGGACCCTCCGCAGGACAGTTGCACTCCAACACCAGCAGCTGCTGATACTTCCCTGCCTTGACCTGGACCACTGTTCGGTGGAGTGTGATTCCGAGGCAGGATCTGCTGTGCACTACTTGTACAGTCTGCAGCAAATGACTTGGTTTTCTTGTTTCCGCCAGCCTGTAACACCAGCTTCTTGTCTCTGTCACAGAGCTGTTTTGAAGGCAAGAGAAAGGACTCTCAGGGCATACAAGAAGGGTTTTGGTACCCACCTCCCATTGATCCTCAAGCATAGTGGCATCTGGAGATAGCAGAGCAGAGGAAAATAATGGAAATAAAGTAAATATTTTTCCTTTGAATGAAATCCTTCTTTGTCTTTTTGTCTGTTTTGGTTTTGCACATGGAATTTAAAGAAGGTGGTGAGCAGCACAACATCAAACTCTTGTATGTACCCACCTGACTGTGTGCATGTACCTTGCAGCAGTGACTGCATTATCCCAGCTGTCCGCGAGAGACGGGTCTGGTCCAGGTTACAAAGACAAATCCCCAGAGAAGAAGGCTGAAATACGGGTAGGAAGCTGCAGCCATTCGGTGAGTAGCTGCAGTTTGCAGTTGTTTCACTAAGACAATTGTAATCTTCATGATGACTGGTCCAAAAATAGGTTATGATTTTGGAGAGAGACAAAAAGCATCCACCCTGCTTCTGGGGTCGTTGCCTGCCCCGCAGCTTTGCTCTGCTTTCCAAAATCACGAGCTTTGCTGGTAATGCATGGCTGCAAATGCTCAGCTCGAAGGTAATTAGGGCAGGAGATAAATATTCATGGTGGCTGCTGGTCCCTCGCCATCAGGGGCATCTTGGGACAACACATCTTTTAGTGTAAAGATACTACTGCAGTCTCTCCAGTCTGCAGCTTAATGTAATAAAGTCTCTCTCGAGCAGAGCACTGGCAGACATGCAGCAGATAAATGGATTTTGCAGGCTCAACCACCACCCAAACAGAGAGAGGTACAAGCAAAGCTTCCTCCAGCGTCACAGGACAGGTGGGGAAGCCAGCAGAGCCCAGCCTGGGAGGCTGGAGGTGCACGGGGAGCACCCTCGGATCCCCTGCCCCTCTGCAGCGCAGCGAGCCGGGAGCTGCCTCCCTGCGTTGGCTCATCTGCTTGGTGGCAGACAAAATAGGATGGAAATGCTTTGCCCTGATGCATTTCTTTTCAGTTTCTGCAGATTGAGTGAACTCCAGCAGGATAGAGAGTGTGAAACAAGCCCTGAGCGCTCAGGGTATTTCAGCATCACAGCGTTTCCTACGCGTGGAGAACCCAAACGCAGCCCCCCCGCACCCCAGCTGCCCTCCAGACCAGGCTCTCACCCTTCTCATTGCCTCAGGCTTGAAACGGCTTGTCCAGTTAAGGGCCAGAGGATTGCTGGAGGCTTTACGGCAAGCAAGGACTATCTTGGAGAGACTCCAAAGATACCAGTAACAGTGCTGTCCAAAAATGTTAAATTCATTAGCTAATTAACTCATACAATGAAGTGGTAATATATTTTAAATGTAAGCTGTAAGGCAGTGCCTGCATTCCCCGGTCAATACATCCTTTCCAGTCTCAAAACAAAACCTTTCTACAGCCGATACTGGCATCAGCACAGAACTTAAGACTATTGGAGCTGCTGTTAAGAGCCTCCTGTAGTTCCAACTCCCTCAGCCACTATCCAGCTTTTGCATTTTAATGGGGACCCGTCACCACGCAAGACTGATGTGTTTCACTTCTGATCTTCAAAGCAGGCACGCACTGTTCCGGCACCCAATGGAAAAGGAAACCTGAAAGCTGCCAATATTTCTAGACACTGAAATGAGCAAAGATCTCCAGAGAGGACAAAGAGCTACATCCCATGCAAAAAAAAAAAAATTAGCAAGAGCAGGAGCTGACAGTGGATCATGTAAAACGACGCTGGGAGCTGGTGCAGGGCACTGAGTAGAGAAGACACACTTCTGGCTGTGAACGGGAAACTCTTCCATCCCCTTTTCTCTTTTTCTCTAATAAAATTGTTTTCTCTGAGAACTGCAGAGGTTACAAACACAGCCACGTTTCAGTGTCAGTCCCTCACGTACCCAAGCACGGAGCAGCTCCTTGGCCAGTTAGTTTTTCAGATCCCTTTGTGAGTCTAATTAAAGCTTGCCATTTTTTGGATGCAAGTAGCCGAGCTGCTAATTAACTGCTGAAAATTATACCGCGGATCCAGTATCTGCTGTGCAGCTACCTCAGTGCTCATCAGCTTCCCAGGGTGACTGCGGTAGGGGTGAAGCGGCAGCAGAGATACAGAGTGGATGGGGAAAAAAAATCCAGCGACTTTTGGAAACAGTATTGGCTTGGGAGTGTCCCTAACCTGAACTTCACAGGAATGAATAAATACATAGAGAGATATACTTGCATATAAAAATTGGATATCTAAAGTAGAATGCAACCCAAACCTACCAACATTATCCTCTCTTTGCCTCTCTTTCTTGAAAATGAATATCACATGTGTTCCCTCTTCACTAAAAGCACTTCTAGTTCCCCCTCCTCTTCAACGTGCCGGCTCGCCATGATGTGTGAGAGAGGGGAACGCTTGTTTAGATGGACCTTTACATGCCTTGAGAGCCATCCTGTCTGCAAGTAATCCTGAAGACCTGGGACCAGGATCCTTTATTTCTGATGCAAGGGTCTGTTAGGAAATACACACCAAAGCCCCGTGGAGTACAGGAGAATGGGCAATGGCAACCGGCCCTGCAAAATGTGCTGCATTTGTATGATTTGTGTTAGTTTTTGTGATTTATGGTCTTAACTGGAGCTGGTCTCTCTCCAGGAGAGGAGAGGGGTCAGGGGTAGCTAATAGCTCTTCTTGATGAAATGCCAAAAGTTGGAGCAGTAGATAATGAAGCAAACGATTCAGGTGAGATGTCAGCATCTAACCAATGGAAATGACTTAATGAACTGCCCCTAACTCTTCAACAGAGCTACTGAGGGATCTGCAAGCAGGAAAGATGACGGCACAAAAATTCTGGGTTTTCTTTTCTCGTGGCTCTTATGACCTCCTGGAAACCCCAGTGTAGCCACCCCTGCAGCCTGAAGGACCAGGGCTGTCGACAAACCTCCTTCTTGCTCCTTGGAGACTGCCTCACCACTGGGCAGGCTGAGCCTTGCTGCCAGGGTGAAGCCTTGCCCGCTGGAGATACGATTCCTGATGCTCCTTCTGGGTTCTCAGAAGCTTTGAAGAAAAAAACCATTAGAAAATCTGACCATGGTTAATAAAATAGTATCTGCCTGAGCAGGAACATGAGTGCTCCCCCACACCCTGCCGTAACTCCAGAAGAAACCCAGATGCTGCAGATGAGTTCGTGCAGTGACACTTCCTAAGGGTCCTCCTCTGGGGACCCAGAGCTTCAAGATGGTCTTCTAAGGCCAAGGAAAGCCTTTTCCTCCACAGGGCTTAGCTGAACATTGTAAACAGCTCTTCCGCTGGCTGCAGTTGCTGTTGGTGAGCTGTTACGTGTTGTTTGTGCTTTGCCCACTAAGTGGAGCTGGGAACTCTCCCATGCTTCCCCTCTTGGGATGGTGCCAACTCATTCATTTGCCTGCCCGGACCAAGTGACAAGGTCATCTGCTGGCAGCGTGACCGCAGCTCACACAGACCAACGCTGGCCCACAGCTCGCCCATGGACAGGCAAGGGCGATGGTATGTCCCTTGCTTTCCTCCACAAATTTGAGGAATCTCCCCTGTTTCTATAGAGAGGACGTGGGTTTGAACCCAACCCTGCACAGGCGAGCACAGCAACGTCCCCACTTTTGGAGGGTGAGGAGGGCCAGAGGTTCCTGCTTTAACACTTTCCTGCTTCAGCTTTTTTCACAAATTCCATTAATTAACCTTTCCAGAATCTACAGGTATTGAAACAAATGTCTATTAACACAGAGACTTTTCAGGACCCTCCTCACAACTCGCTCCTCTGTTGTGTTTTTTAAATCTGCTTTATGTAAACCACCTAAAAACACCTACAGCATGATACGGCAGGTCAGCTACAAAAGTATTCCTGCTATCTGCCAGGAAGATCAGTTCAACCATTCAGGCAGACTCCGTGCTTTGCTAGAGACCATCCAACACCTGTACAAGTTCATACATTCCCAGCAACACTTCCCTGGGAATTCGGAAAGCAGCTGATGAAGAATTCATCCACACACCACCACCTTTCCTGCTGCCAAAGATCATGGCAGAAATAACCTCAGAGGAGAACAAAGTGTGTCTCTAGAGAAAATAAAGGACATGGAACCAAACCAGGATAAAATTACAGCTTTACAAAATTCATCACATTTCCCTGCAATGGAAAGATAATTAGGAAATTGGTTTTGTACTAATGATTCATATCTAGCTGGGCAGGAGCTACGTCAGGAATGTGACTTTAATTTAACCTAACACTGCAGTACTGAAACTTGCAATATTTTTATGCCCAGGAATCTGATACTCCACGTGTGCTGCCTCTCCCCTCCCCGCTCCTTCTTCCCCAAATCACCGACTCGGACAAGGGCATTGGAGATGACCTCCACTATGTGAGCAGCAGCTAATTGTCCTTAATGTTGTTTGTGACGGTGCAGGTTCAAACCAAAATAGTTGGGTGAGTGGGATTATTTCCCTGATTATGATTTTTGAGACTCAATCTGTTACAATATGATCTTCTAATCGGTGAGGCTGGATAAGATCCATAAGATCACTGAAACCTTATATGAGACTGGTCCACATGGTGCTCCTACCCGGAGCAGTCTCTGAAAAATAATCTCTGATGTTACTTCAGATGTTGGAGTTTCCTCCTGAATATCCCTTTCCTGGCAGTCAGGCTTGTGGCAAACATTCAAGCCTTTCTATCCAGTTATACCAAACCTTGCCCTATATTAAAGGAAATAATTGCACTCAAATTATGTCAGCACACTGACAGCGTTGGCTGAAATAATAATTTGTAAAACAAGTGTGTTTATGCGGCGTATATATCTTACAGTTTTCTCTATGAGGGTTTTCTTTGCAGACAAAATGGGTTGATGAAAATTTACAATTCCTCATGGAAAGGTTGCCCATGGAAACCATACTACTGGTATGCGATGAGACTGAAACACGTTACCCATCACCGCATAATAAGCTGTGGAAGAGCAGTACATGGGGTAGATTGATGAGCAGATATTGTTTATGAAACAAAGTCGACCTGGTTTTCAGTGATCGCTAGACAGTTACGTGGCAAACAGTGAGTTCTCGTCAGTGTGTAAGGAGTTGAATGAATTTAGAAGTATTTAATGAAGAGCAGATTTCATCTTTTCCCCTCCCTTCTCATTCCAGACTTTACAGCATATCAATATCTCTTCCAGACTTATACTGGGAGCGTCTTTCTCGATAGTGGTCTGGACCAACACAGGAGGCACAAGGATTGCCTTGGAGGAAAGCAAGTTCATCATAAAAGAGGTCCAGCCAAAAATATGATAGACATATAGTGAATATTATGTACTTAAGTAAACTAAAATGAGAAATATCCTCGTAGTCAGTTCCTTTTAATCCCAGAAAAGGGAAAACGATTTCATAGCATGGAAAATTTGCTCATCTATTGAAACATATTGTCGTTATTGCTTTACTGCCAGTTATCGCAGGGCTCTTATCAGCACATCCACTTGGTAACTGAATAAAGCCTTTCACAACGCTAACCGCAGGATGGGATGATTGAGCAGAGCTCCAGGAAAGGCAGGGGATGCCTGTCCTGCTCATCGGGGACCCACCAGCAGACATGCGTCCAGAACTGCTGTCCTTGGAGGCTTTACGCAAAGCAAAGGGATTTGGTGATTTAAAGACAAACAGGACCACATCGAACTGCTAAACCCTTGACCTTCCCATTCCAGCCATAATCGTGGCAGGAACTGGTGTCACAGCAGCCACTGCTGGGGTTGACTGACAGGGAACCCGCACCGCCGACTCTGCTCTCAGGGCACCGATGTGGCTCCTTGGTTGCAGCAGAGATGCACAAGTCCGTTAATGGGTAGGATTTGTCTTTAAGGGCTTAATTCAGTGAGTGCCTCACTCCTGAGCAGACTTTACGCCTTACCAAGACAAAGCACTTAACAAATAGTGATAAGAGGGTCACGGTATATAAACGCACTGCTGCTGGTGGTGGGCTGTATTTTGGTGAACATATGGGGGAAAGAAACATCTACGTGCACTCCCAAGACACCGAAAGGATCCTCCCAGTTCAACCTATGCCTCTCTCACGCGCACACACACATATAAAAAAATAACACCAGTCTAAACTTCCACTGTGACGCCAGTTCTGTGCCAAGTGACTGAGAAATCCCTCACTGCACCAATTTCCTAATTGTTTACACGCAGCCTGGTGCTACCTTTCCTGTTAGATAGGGTTCCCATAGCAACGATACTTTTATCACATAAGAGGATTCACCAGATTAAACCAGACGCCTTCAGGTAATTGCAGTACATGACATTTCTTTGTTATTTACAGTTCTGCTCGCGAGGAACCACAATACTCGATTCAAACCAGGATGCCGAGGATCTCTGCGACCGAACAAACAAGAAATAAAGCTGTCAGTGTTTGTCTAGTACAAAATGGGGACTAGCCAGCTGCAGGAGGCATTGCGCACAAAAAGCCTCCCAGTTTGGGGCATGCGATGTGGAGAAGGGCGGGCTGTGTAACCTGGGATTTGCGTTCGGAGAGGGTGCCAGAGGGTTGGGATGAATGGCCTGGTTTCTTTCCTGGAGAGGCAGTTTTCAAGAGAAGACACGATGCGTTGGATGCGTGAGAGGTTTAACCCTGGTGTCCTGGTCTGAATGATGGTGAGGGGTGGACTTGAACGTCGTCACTTGTTTCCCAAGGTGATTTCAGCTGGACACAACATCTGCCACCTCTGTTTGCGTGGCATCAAACCTCCTGTTTGCTAGAGGCTGTGCAAAACTCATTCTTCCCACTGAATTCCCATTAGAAGAGCTCGAAGATCCAAAACGATGCATCTAATCCCTGCCATCTTTGTCCAGAGGGTTTGCGTTTGGGATTTGCTTTGCCTCCTTAGCACTTCCAGAGGGAGGGTGCAGGGCCCACTCCCAGCTTTACCCTTGCGATGCTCGTGGCTGCCCCAGCCTGTCGCAGGTGAAGGCAAACGCAGGATTCAATCTCTCCGGTAAGGTGGCGGGGATCAGAGCAGCTCTGGGAGTGCTACTGCTGGAGTCGGAGCAAAAAACGAAATGTAGCAGGGAAAGCGGGATCTGGAAAAGCAGCCTTCTTCTGGGGCTGAAGGGTGTTCTCCACGGAGAGCGGGTTTCTTTACGCTGGTTGCTGTGGCCATCGGGTAAGAGCTGGACGTTGGAAGCAGGAGTTTGTCCTTGCCCTGAGTGAACAGAGGCTCCAAGCAGTAAGAGGACTTGGTTAGAGGGCTGAATTAAACAGCTCGTTCACATCCATGGTGGTAACAGCAAGGATGGGGTCATTCAGAAAGCCGGATCTCAAGCTGCTTCACAGCTTCAATGCCACAGCATTTTTGTACGGCTCCCAGTAAGCTGAAGTGCAGAAAGCCCTTCCCGAATTAATCTCTCCTCGGTGTATTTTAAGATCTTTGTTTCTAATTAACGTTTGATTTGAGTGGCTTCTATGGAAAGTTTTCTTGTTTGGAAGCGTGGGGAATATTGAACCCAAAGTTGTTCTGAACGCTGCGCCTAACTACACCACTTCTTATTTGCTCCACAGCCGGAGACTGGAGGAGTGGGGACGTAAGTCACACTGTGACTTAGAGGCAACTTACACTTTAACAGCAGAGACAGCTGGGTCTTCCAGCCTTCTTCATCCCTACTTTGAGATATAGTGTTTCAGCAGAGGTTTGTTGTCTAAGCCTTGGCTTGCCTTGACTCCTCCCAGCAGCTACCACTACACAGACCAGTGGTGGATGAAAGCAGAAAGACATTTAGATGCAGATAGGGGTGTCCTCATCCTTTCCTCCGAGCTTCATATCAGTTTCTCATGGAGATGAACAGAGCAGCTCACCCTGTCAGGAGTGAGGTTTTAGATATCCACAATCCATGAAGACCCACCATAGAGTCGCGTTTCAAGCTTCTTGGCGAGACGTTATAACCAGGAATTTTTTCTGAAGTTATGAAAGAAGAGCTGATTTCCATTATTTGGTATGAAACACCCTGTCCAACTTCTCATGACATTGAGCTGCAATTAAAACCTGACTGCTCTGGTGACAGACAGAAGAGAGTAACACGCAGCTGAAAGTACACCAGCCCCTGGCAGTCCAGCTTAGCCCCTGGAAGGCCAATCTAATGCTGTCACAGATATTTCCATTGTAAATGGCCAATGGAGTCCATATGTGACATCGCTGTGGCCTTGCAGTGCTCTTTTTAATGTCCTGGCATATCTTCAAAAAGATGCATTTGTTTTCGGGAAGATGAAATGGAAATAAATTTTAATGAAAAATGAGTACAGAAGTGATTACACCGAAGGAAATGAAACCAACACTGTTATGTCTGGCAAGTCTATTCCACATTTTGAATAAGCCAGTTATCTCTTGATTAAAAAACAGAACACAAAGAACTGGATGACAGGACAGCACCCATAAAACAAAGCTATAACCCCAGCCAACACCCTTTACTCAACTGGGAAAAATGTTGATTTGGGTTTATTTGGAGAAGATTTAGATGCTACCATGGAGTTTTAATGATGCTGACAGTGCAGACTAGCCCAGCGGGCTACTCAGCAGCTTTGCAAGGGCCTTGGCTTTGCACTGGCTGGTGAGCTCTTCATGGAGAAACTCCCTATTCCTTACTGCAGCCTGAGCTGCAGACTAAATCTAACTAACCTGAGAAGATGGCAGCTACAGGCTCAGCTGACCACCTGAATGTTGGTTTTGAACTCATAAAACATTTCTAAACGAACAGAAAGGAAAATGATACTCTGCATTTGGAGGACAATGACGATGCCAGGAACTGCATGTTCTGTTCCTCGCTGACCTAAGACCTTTGGCTCATCCGTAAATCCTCTGAGAAGGCTCTGACTTCTCACTCTCTTACAGCAGCATTACACAATCCTAATGCCCAGTAGCTCCATCCTATAGCTATCTCAAAAATAAGAAGATGCCTTCCTACAGACTTTGAGCACAGGATGCCCACAGACCCACTCACCCTCCCAAGAAGTGGTTACTCTCTGCTCTGGGTGGTAAATCAACCAGCTGACTCTGCGCAGAAGAACCCGTGTGTGTCCACGCAGCAGCGGTGACCTGTCCGTGGAGGCAGTAGCCCCATCAAAGGACACTGAACAGCCTCTGAGCTCCGAACCTCTTCTCGCTATTCCTAAAGCGTTAATCTGCCACAGGGCTCAGCCTTACCAATCTTTACAATGCAAACCTTACCTGCTTGAAGATACTTGGATTAAAACCCCAAACCACTTATTTTCTAGACATTCAATTTTAGCATGAAATTGTGAACCCTGTTGTGAAAACTACCTGTTCCCTTCAATAGCTGAGCAGCACACGCTAATGCTGCTGGCACACGTTCCTCCCAGGCTACACCTAATTATTGCACGCTGAGCTGCGGCGCAGCTACAAAAGCAGGAATTAACAAAGCTGTCGTAGATCATAACTTTGTTCTGCTGGGAACTTACTGAGAACAGCAGCCATAAAATGTACCATTGTCAGAGCATTTGAAAGAGGAGGTGCCTGTACGCTGGTGGTCCTCCAGCAGCACATTACCACTGCCTAGATGGTCTTTGGACTTCAGTACACTTTGCCGCAGCATCGCTCCCAGCCCTGTCACTGTGTTCATCTCACCAGCTTGGGGAAAGGGCAGATGTAGAATCATAGAATTATTTAGGTTGGACCTTTAAGATCGTCGAGTCCAACTATAAATCTAACACTGCAAGTTCACCAACTTCAGCGTGGCTTCCTGTCATAACATGCTGTGGCTGTGTGAAAGGCTCCTGTCTAGCCTAAGACCTCATCCAAGTTCTCCACAGCCAACGAGGGATGGCGGCGTTTCCCGAGGACAATGCATCTCACTTGCCCCAAACATCTGCCCTACACTGGCATGAGCTCCAGGGGTTTCCACAGAAATATCTTGGATTAGACATGACTCATGATTCAGGTACCTACGCATAAGTGACTAGTGACTCAGCTCTTAATGGACTACACCAGCCACAGCCTATCATCTGGTAAAAGAAGTTAACGAGAAGTTAATGTGAATGAAATGAAACAGGCATCTTCCTGAGGATGATTACTAGCCCTGACGCTTCCCTATAGATTTTCTCATTTCGGAAAATGCAGTGACAACACACAGTATCTTTGAAGCAAATCCTGACTCATTTATCCATAAAAACACGACGATCAGAGGCAGGGGTTTAAAACAGAGTAGTTTCTTATTCTGCCTTAGCATTTCCCTTGAGCTTAGGCATGGGCACTTTATTCCTGTTATCCTGCTTCCCATGCCCATGGTTCGTGTGCCTTCGTGCTCTCCTCTTTACTGCCTGCACAACAGCTGCCTTATTTAAATCCATCTTCCAATCATACAGCACCTCATCTTCCCTAGCAAGGGAGACTGTTCCCTGCCTGGAAAGAGATGTTTGTTATAAATTAAGCAACGGTGGAGAGGACGCCCCAGAATAATTTGGTGTTACCTTCCAGCAAGCATCATCATTGTCAGCAAGCAAAACACCACACAGTGGTCCTGAACATACGACAAATATTATTATTATTATTATTATTAAATCTGGACTCAAGCCATGAAAGCCCAAATTTTGCAAGAAGCCCATATAAAAAATAGTTCTACTGGGTCTCTGCTGAGACAGAACTCATTTTATGCTTCATCAGAAAGAACATATTTCACTCCCAAGAATAATTTTAATCCTGTTCATAGTTCACGTACATTAACACAGAGAAGTGATTAGAGTGGCACAACATGAAGTAATCAAGTTTAAGCACTGTACATAACACTGAGCAGCTTCTGCCCAAGGCAGTATATACCAGCCACAAATTTATTAGCAGGGTTGTCGTTTTGAGAGTATCTGTGGATTTTCTGTTGACAAAAACATTGCCTTTGTTGCCGTGGCATTTGCCCAGTGCATTCCCTGGCACACTAAAAGAAAGAGGACAATAAAGAGGTTGCCTTCATAACCCTTCATACACAACTTAAGGGTTCTATGAGGCTCTCTGAGCCTTTTTTCTTGGCTTTTCAACTCATCTGAACTGATTTACTTCGGGTCAAAGCCAGAAGTCTTTATTGAGGCAAAGATTCATTGCCTCCAAATGACCAAATCTTGAAAGAATCCTCAGTCCCCGGTAAGCAAATCGTCAATTCAATCAGGCTACCTCTCTGCTAATAAATTAAATATTCTTGGGACCATCCTCTCGGTTATTGGCCATCTGGCACAGGATGACCCATCTCCAGAATACTTCACTCTCTCAATCCGTAAAACAAAAACGATATGTGCAAATTGCCTACGGGAAGGGTTGACCCATGCTGACTTCTGCACCGTGCCCAGGAGTGCTGCCTAGCACAGGCCAAAAGCGTGCCAGGGGCGGCTCTGACAACTGAGTGGTATCAAGGACTGACCTCCTGTGCCAAGGAACACGACTCCAAATTCCTTGAACATGAGCGAAAAATGTAGCCTCAATGACCAACTTGGGTCAACATTTGCTGCTAAATTTGCACAGTCTTGTATCGATCAGGGAAAATATCACTGAGTCCAAATACAAAAAGTGAGCCAAGGCTTCTGAGTTTAGCAAAATATTACAATCTTGGAAGCTTGAATTTGCAAAGTTTTCCAGTTATAAAACCTTCTTGATGCAGTCGATAGGAAAACCTGATTAATTCTTGTACCACATTACTGTATTTCTTCACTTAATCCCTTACGGATAAGAGCGAGAGGAAGTATTAACAGAGTAGGATAAATTGACACTGACTATTGACAAAACAATGTTGTGAAATAATCCAGCTGACTCAGTCTGTTCTGTATTGAACATATTGCTGCCCCTGAGCGTCAGCAAGGGAGATCTGGGCTTTGGCACCACACAGAAACTGTGGCGTGGTGCCGTGCTCTGCTTGCGTCCTCCTCCTCAGGCACGGCTCTTGCTTGAGAAATGACTAATGCCATATTCAATTACCTTAATGTGATTTTGCCTTCTTTCCACTGCAATGGAAATTTATGTTTGAGTCTGAACAGGGAGAACCTGTACTGAAGAGATGAGAAGGACAGCCATATCCAGAGGGGCTCTTGGGCTCGCCACCAGCCACCCCGTAACCCACAGTTTGTATTTCTACAGGGTGTGGGGTGGTATGAAAGTGAAACCACATGATCAAAGAAAAAGTTCCAGGCTATTGTACAGCCACCTTGATTTTTCTTGGGTGCTGAGCTATTTTGCAGTGCCTGAAGACCTTTAACCTGCAAGCAGCGCTGCAGCAGCCTCAGCAGAGGAAATTGTGTGCATTAAACGCCCAGCCATGGCTTCACGCGTGTTCGGTGCCCTCCCACGCAGCCCACGGGCGTGTGCCCTGTGCGTGACACAGCTCTGAACATCCCGCAGGGATTGGAAAGGCCAACAGAAGGAGCACCCAGTCCTCCTGTCCCAAATCTGTGGTTACCTACCAGATTTCAGCTCCAGCGCTACCCAGCAAGTCGTCTTTACCTGCACGAAGTGACACTCAGCACAGCCCTGACGGGCTGAGGGATTCATTGAGCACAGAGCTGAACAGGGGTGGGAAGTAAAGCAATTGCATTAGACAAGAAAGACAGAAATTCTTCTTATTTTTTCAGTGCTCAATAAAAAAGGTAACTGGAAGGAGAGATGTGGATGAGTGATGGGTTAGCAGCTTAACAACATCTCCAGAAGAAATTCTGTATCATTTTCTTTTGCTCTTGAGGGCTGTGCTAGACGAACTCATCATTCATGTCTTCTCCCTGTTAAACTGAGCAAACTGTGACCAAGCTGGATTTGGCTTGCTCCCCGTTTGCCTTGACCTTTCGGGAAGGAAGAGGGTACATCCCCAAGGCTTTCAGAGCAGGCTATGCAATCAGACTCAGAGCTGCCAGTCTCTCCCCAAACAACCCACGATGAGGTCAGTGCAACCCAAGGGATGGTCCACAGTGCACCATCACCTGAAGTCACTGTCTGTCCCTCTGCAAGCAAGGTGGAACCCTCCAAAGTCACAGTCAGGGACTGCAGTTTTGCCCAATGGTCAGGAGGCCAGCGATCTTTTTCTAATACAGGAATATTCCATGGAAAAACAGAGCTGGCAAAAAATACCAGAGGAAGGAGAGCGTTAAAGACCCAGGCAAGAAAAAGCGACATGAAGCTCTTAGTCCCTAACACAAAACCTGAAAATGGGACAGAGCGTGTCCCAGCGCTCTGCTATGACACAGTGTGAATAAATTGTTTCTGCAAGAGAAATAGATTTTTCTTCAGCCACAAGAAAAGCAGAGCTGGGACTAATCAAATCCAGTGTTCTTCAGCAACATGCAGCTAATGTCTCCCACTCCCATGTCACTTCAATCACTTGAAAACAACACTGTAACCTTTAACACTTATTTTGCTTTTCTTGTAAATGTTTCAAAGACCAGAAGGGCTCGGTACATAGGTGTCACCCCACAAGCGTTACTGAGTTCATCTCCAAAAGCCTCTTGGAAGTAATGGAGTAACAGATCAGTCATGAAGGTGGATATTACCCGTGGTATGTCTCGCACGGACCGCTCAGACCTGACCTTAGCTCATCCACGGGCTGCTCGGGGGGGACTTCGGGGACAGCATTCATTAAACATTAAGAAAATAAAAGAAACTGCTCAGTGTCCTGGAAATGCTGAAGGAGAAATTTATAAAATTGAGTGTTACTTGCTCTGCTTGAAACTGACTCTCTTTGCCAGCTCTTCCTTGTAACTGGTGACCTCCTTCTTCCCAGGGAAACAAAGCGGTGATGGATAAAAGCACTGCAGATTTACCAGGAGAGTGAAGTCATCACAGAAAACAGGGTTATACACTCTAGACTTTGCCTTGAAAGCATCAAAGACATGCCTATTTACAGTATTTTTTTTTTAATATTTAAAAGAAATTTTCCATCTTGGACTAGATATGGCTTTTTAGAATGCAAATCAACCCTTGCACATGATGGTGCTGGGCTGGCACTGAGGAGGCTCTGACCTGGCCTTAGTGATGCCATAAATGGATCCCAACTCCCTCCTGTAGAGGGAAAATATCTGCTATTAAAAAAAAAAAAAGATAAGAAGAGTTGCTGAACCTCTGTCAAGTCCCTGAGTGCCAGCAAAAGTGCAAACTTGAGGCATTTCTTCAGGCGGATTTGATGATGGCAATACCTACCCCCTAGGAAAGTAGCTGAGCTGTCTTCCTTCCCGTAGCGCATCTCGTGCCGACCACCAAAGGGAACGTTTGCTTACAAAGCAATTGTTTTAAAGCCAGCTCCTGACTTTTTAATTTATTGAATATTTATTCCCCTTGACGGAAATTTCAGCAGTCTTTCTCTGCCAGAGCTAATATTTTAAATCGTGTATTTTAACATCATTTGCATAACGTCTTCAAAACATGTTATCGCCATCCACACCCTCCCATTTTGCATCCTGCCTGATCCCAAGGTCAAGGAACTCAATAGGAGCCCCTTAATTTTTCTGGGCTTTGAACAAGACCCAACAAGAGAAGGCGGCCAGTGACGTGCTGCATTCGCCACAGGCTCTCGCCTCTCTCCTGCGTACACTGGACGCTTGACAGCAGGACCGCTCTTGGTTTGTTTTTAATCGCTCCGTGCCATGTATTTTAAACTTTTATCCTTGCTCAAAAAGCCAATAACTATGCTTGCAGCATTCTTTTGTGAGGTCTTTTGCAGCTACAACAAAGTCTTCAGTCAAAACCTGAGTAACAGCTAAATTAGTCTTTTTAAAAACATTCTTTTCCACAGGAACAAAGATCTTAAGGAAAAGTTGTCTACAAGCACAACAGCCTTTCTCTCAAAAAAGCTGCAGGAAATTAAGACTATGCAAGCAGGAATCACTCACCTGTAAGCCGCAAAAATGTGAGACGTGCCAAGAGGGATTCTGACCTGAAGCTTGGTGGACTTAATGGCAATGCTCCGTCTGGCTTCTCTGAGCCAAAGCCCATCCTGGCTCAGAGCAAGATGGTCTCAACCTGATTGTGCTCTGCCAAAACCCAATGGGCTCCTCTGCGTCCATCCACACAACCTGGGCTTCCTCACCCTGCTTACCCAAGACTTTTGGACAAGAATACAGGTCCATTTCCCACCATATCTTTGCTAAGGTAGGTCAAGGTGAAAAGGCAAGGAGAACATGGTCATTTCGTGTGCTTCAAACCAACATCGCTTCCGCGTGGGCACTTCAGTATTGTCATTGTGAAAAAGGTTGGGTTTGGTGCACGTCTACTGTCCACACAACCCAAAGCAATATTTATCGAGATGTCAAACTGACTTATTTTGGGTTTATGAGGTGCTCTTTTACAATGTGTTCTATAAATAACACAGTTTTTAATTACGGATCTATAAGCAGGTCGTTGACAAGGGTAGTTACCGCTACTGGCAGGTATATATGAAGCTATTTTTTATACCATGTTACACAATGATGACAGACCTGTTGTATGTATACTACTATTATTCAACAGCTCTACTCTGTCCTTGTGCTCTCTCTGCACAAGTCTCTTGGTTTTCAGTTCTTGCTGGCAACAGGACTGAGACTGTTCCCCATCAGCAGCCAAATAGCCCATTTGACGATCAACCTGATACAAAGTTGATGGCAATTTTGCTTCTATATTAGTACATTAAAATAGATTTTCATTGGTGATAGGGTTTGGAGAGCTCATCCAGGGATTGTCTTCTGAGTGCCATCCCATCTCCCATCCAGGAAGGTGCTATGAGCCCAGCCCAAAGGGGAGCACACCTCTTCCTAGGTGCCTTTTGTTCAGGAGGGTCTCTAAGCTGTCTGAAGCAATTTCTCCAGCAGAGGAGTATTGACTCGGAGTTGCATCATCTGTGGGATGCAGCAATCTGACATGATTTAAAGATGGGAAGGAGAATACAGCACCCAGCTGAAAACGCAAGGAGAATTAAGGTGTGAGAGGACTAAGTACATTGAATGAACTGGAAACCAACAGCGACACTGGGGACCAAAAAAAAAAAAAAAGACATCCTCCTTATGATCTCAGTAAAACAACTGCAGCAATCCGTTTTCCCCACGTTTCTGACTGCCATCCTCACCTTTAACACTTACAGAGAAAATAAGTTTTATAGGAAGCATTTTTGTTCCTCTAAAGCAAGACATTTAGAATGGAAAAACAAGAGACTTGGTGCAAGCCCTCAGAGGCCCACACCTACTTCTCTGCTGGACAAGAGGACACTCCACATCCTGCTCGGTTGTCCCCTGCACACCTCTCTTGAGGTGGTACCTACAGCTGGGTGAAGCATCACCTCCTGACGGGGTAAGGTGCAATCCCAGCTAGCCCCAAGGCAACCAGCCACAAAGGCTAGCCAGGCTCTTACTTTCATGCCTGTCTCCTATTTAAGCACTGATCAGCCCAAATTCTGTTTCACTGGCTCGATTTGAAAAACTTGCAGCTCAGAGCTGTCAGGCTGTAGGCTGTGTGCTTGTACGCAGGGTGTCCGCATTTCCCCCGTGCTGCCTGGACGTACCCCCATGCCCTCGCTGCCGAGAGCCGCCGAGGGTTTTGCTAACACACAGAACTATTTCCCCCAGCCCTTTAGTTGAGCAGGAAGATGTTTTTTTTTTAATTTCTCTCCATCACAATCGACTCGATCATTCCTACCTCTCAGATCAGCTGCCCCATATTGATGGGCTTCACCCAGCAGAACCCATGGGTGGGTGGGATTGCTGTAGGTAGCCGTGGACCCTCCACCGGCCTGAATCAGCCCAGCTGAGCCAACTTGTGAGGCCGTGGGATGATTCCTGCCAGCTGAGCCTCTGCCTTCATCTCCTGTGACTCAGCCTCCTCCGGATTAAACAAAGAAAGAGCCCCCGAACCGCAGGCTGCGTCACACCGGCTTTGAAGGTGGGAGCGGAGTGGCTTTGTGTCACCCCCACTCCACCTCGGGAGGGAGTGTCAAGGAGGAGGTTGTTTCTGCAGCAGCGAACTTCGAGTCAGAGCTCTAAAAATAATAGCTGGAGGAACAAGAAAGGCCTCTGAGAACAAGACCCTCCTTTCAGCCACCTCCATGTAACTGCACTTCAATCCGCTTCTGCTGGGGCAAGGGGAGGGGGTGGGTGGGTTAGGACGGGCATCACCAAGCTCCCCAGGACTGTAATTACACAGGATTAAAATGCACAGCTCTGCAGTTAGGTTTTGACAGAAAATTACAACCTCAACAGGGGGAAAGGTCAGGAAAGGGCACCGGTACGGCAGAACAGGCAGGGCAAATGCAGCTCTGATTTAAACACATACAGCTCTGCTGCAGGATTTGGCCACTTGGCACCCCCTGACAGCTGTGTATCACCCAGTGGTCCTTCCCACCAGAGGAAAATCGCAGATTTCCTTAGAGATGGCATGACTCTGACTCAGAATTTCTGCTTCAGTGTGCAGAATGCATTTCTTCCCACAGCTATCTGCTGCTTGTCCTGTGGAGAGAAACCCATGATGGGTTTCCTGGCTGGGCACTGCCTGCCAGCGCTCCCCTCCTGCTCTCCCCTGATTAACAGCAACCTTGGCTGCCCGTCCCCTGCTGCCTGCCTTCCAAATCATTAATTATCATAAGGAAGAACATCTCCTTTAACTGCACAGTGTCAGATGACTCTTCAATTTAAGTGCTCGTTTGTTTTCATCAATCCAGAGCTGAGCTGCTGTGCAATGAGACTGACTGGTAGTATTCCACTTGTGAATGTGCTCAGACTTGGAAATACTCAGACAATCTGCTACCAGCAGGAAATAATCTCTTATAAGTCATGGGAAACCCCCCAAAAATTAGGATAGACTTGGATAAGTGCTACGAATGGGAAATTGGAGGAGTGGGTAGGGGCTGTCACTGATTATCTCTGAGGAACCCATTAAGCTGAACATCTGCGTTTTCACGTAGGACTAAACCATCCATCAGGAGATTGGATTTGCTCAAATGTTGCTTCAACGTTCAATTTATTCAGAGTAATTTAGCTTCATCTGGGGAGCTGCAAATGAACGGTTAGTTTCTCTGCATCAACAAAACACTGGAGTTTCTTGCTTAAAAAAATTTAAAAAAAAAGAAAGAAAAACAGACATCTTGTCAAGCCAATGTTCTTTGTGCACTGTTCCCCTCTCCGAACAACACCTGGTGGAGAGTGACCTGAGACAAGTCACCCAGCAGTGGCCGGTGATGCTCTGCAGCAACTGTGTTGAAGCACAGAATCAGAGAATCATAGAACGGGTTGGGTTGGAAGGGACCTTCAAAGCTCATCTAGTCCCACCTGCTGCAGTGAGCTGGGACATCTTCAACCAAACCAGGTTGCTCAGAGCCCCATTCAACCTGACCTTGAATTTCTAGGGATGGGGTTTCTACAAGATCTCTGGGCAACATGTGCCAGTGTTTCACCCCCTCATTGTAGAAAATTTCTTCCTTTTGTCTAGTCTAAATCTCCCCTCTTTTGGTTTAAACCATCACCCCCTGCCCTGTCACAACAGGCCCTGCTTCGGTAAATTTTTAAAGATATTGAAAGGCCACAATAATGTCGCTCACGTCCAGGCTGATGCCCAGCAGGAAAAGGGAAATGACCCTGCTAAACATTTATTTCAGAGTGAACAGTGAAAAGAGTGAAACATCCAGCGAACATCCTGCATCCCCTCCTGTAGGCATCCACAGCAGAAACTTCATCGAATCCCTGGGATAAACTGACTTTGTGATTTGGTGTGGGCACAAGGGGATAAAAGTTGCCTGCAGGTGTGACACCTATAACGTTTTTAAGGAGCTGGTGCTGTTGGGCACCCCGTGCCCTGTGTGCGGCACAGGGTGTCAGGCACCTCGTGTTCCCCAGTGAACAGGAAAAGAAAGCGGGAATTTAAGCTGGGTGAAGCCTGTCTATACATAGGTTAGTCAGCAAAGTGGGAGGGGGGTTAAATAACTGTTACTCCCTGAAACATGTGCTATCCTACAGCAAAGTTCCATTACGTACCGTGCTCCTTACTCCTGTCTGTGTAATAAAAACAGCCCAGGAAATTCTGCAATGCTAAAACTGGTGGCCAGGTCTCCGATCTAGATCTTGAACTAGAAATACTCCTGCGTCAGCCCAATAAAGTTGTTCAGATAAGACCAATTTTAATTTCTCCTGAAGCACAGATCTGCTGTGAAAAGTGTATTTGTTTTAACCCCTTCCTCTGCCGTTGGTTCTCCTGCTGCTCCTGCCTGAGCTCAGCCCCACCGTGGGGCTGCATCTGTGCAGGCAGCGGGGAGCAGTGAAAGCCGACCAGGTCTCCGCTATCCTCTGGGGTGACCGGTGCCACTGCAGAGGAGCAGCTCGTGGGACAGCATCAACCAGTTGCCGTTTCCATGTAGCACGAAGCACCTCTGTCCGTGGTGCCTCAGCTTGGTGCCTCCCAGCAGGAAGGACTGGTGGCCAGCCCCAGTTATCCAGGCTGCAGGGAAGCCAGCGCTGCACCCGTCAGCTCAGCACCTAGGGAATGGCAATAAGAGACTGGGGATTAAAACCATTTGTTATCAGGGGATGGGAAAACACTGAAGCATTAGTGGTTTTTAATTGCTTGTGGTGCTGCCTATGTAACAGATGAACGTGAAGGGGCTTCACCTCCTTCCCTTTGAAGTGCTACATGATCCCTCTGCTGCTGAGGTTGGTTTGCTTCCTCTTTCATGCTCTTGTATGGTTATAAACGACCTGCCATTAGCTTTGCCCACCCTGCCAAGCCCCCAGCACCAGCTGTGAGTCCTGAGCCTGGCTGGGGCACCTGGGGTCCCTGTTGTCCCCAGTGGAGGTCACTGAGCTGCGCCACATCTTCGTTCCCTGCAGCAAGGCAGTGAGCCCACAGCCCTGGCTCGTGGCTGGATGCAGATTGTCAAAATACCGTTCAAATATTGTATTTGCCACAGGCCAAGTCAAACACAATACCCCAATGAGAAGACTGTGGGTGAGGGCCACTGCGCTTGGTGGATCCAGGATGTAAATGCCGTCTCCAGCATTGGGTGGTGAGCACCACTGAGCTTACACCCTCCTGAAGAGCTGGAGAGTGGATGGAAGACGGGGCTTTCCCTGGCTTACAGAGATAATTTCATAACTAGCAGTTGTATAAGCCATGAGAAACATGATCAATTCATATGCTTCAGTCCTTGCTAATCTCTGTTCTCATAAACCAAGAGGGTAAATAGAGATCCGTTATTGCCTGGGTTTATCAGCGTATATTTGAGCAGAAGCCAGGCTGTTGATGCTTTATGTGGGCAGCAAGGATGCACCCCTAGCATTAATCTGGTTTGTCTAATTGATGTGTTCGTTGCTCTTTTGCTGACTGGATACATTAAGAAATTACTCATTCACTCCTGGTTTTTAATTGAAATCTACTTTAGTGTACCCAGAAGTAGGAAACAAAGCAAAACTCTTCATTTTCCCGTGTGCTCTGCATAGAGAAGGCGGCACCAGCTCTTTCCTCAACATTCATTTCCAGCTCCATTCAGTGCTGGTTTCATGGGACTGAAATCATCACCTCAGATTAGGTAAACCTTTTCATAAAAGCCATTAACTCCTCTGCGGAAAAGCCCAGCCGATTTTTCCATGAGCTGTAATTTCTAAAAGCCTGTCTTTATAAATGCGCAAAGTTAAGGGCTGGAAAAATAACAATACATTTTTAAAAAAAAAAAAAAAGCAGAATGGCTCAGTGTAAACTGTGCTTTTTTTATGTACAATCCACCTGATTTCAAGAGCTGCATCATGTCGATCCCCGGGCCACTCCAAACCCCATTCCTCAAAATGTGTATTTTTTAGCATCAGATCTAACTGAATTAGAAGCAATACTATTATTTGTTTTGCATTCTGGATCAACTTTTTTTTCTGTCTACAGACTAGTGGAAAAACTTCTTTTCTCCTCAACACTCCAATCCTTTCCCTGCGTTGTAAGAGCAGAATCTTTTCGCATACCAGCTGGCACATCAGTGATGAAAAACACGCTGTCCTAATATTCTCCCCCGGCACTGCAGAAGCTTGCTCGAAACCTATTTACTGCTAGGATGTGCATATTAATGTCTTATTTGCATCAACAAACAGAAAGAAGGCTATTTTAAGTTACTAGAAAATTCACAAACTAATCGAAACCCCAACCGTCATTTTCTAGAGAAGTCACCTGGTTCACGTTCCTTCTTTCACATTAGATTTAAAGCACGTCTGGAGTACTCTTATGGACAGCTCAGCCCCATGTATCCAAGGAGGGTTGTTAGACGGTTGTCCCAGTCCATGGGTACCTACACGAGACCCGGCACGTGGCAAGTTGTTGCACTAAAGCCAACGGGGTTTGCAGGCGCATGGCTCAAGATCCCGTCAGCAGCTCCTAAGCGAGCCGGGACCCTGATCACTGATAATGATATAATGAATACCAAATTAAAACCTAGAACTATGCTACCACAGGCTATGATTTTATCAACCTCCTCTGAAATCTGAGCTGCATCGGGCCCTGCGGTTCCTGAACAGGAGATTTCAACAAATATGCTGCAGGTAATTCAATCCATGCTACTCTGCTCTTTCCAGCTGCGCTCAGCCAAGGCTGCATTACGATATTAAATCCGTGGTGACTTCAGAGGTGTAGGCTTTGGCTCATCGTCCTTCAGCTGAGATGATACAAAATCAGATGGAACAGACCTGGAATGACCTAGCCGAAATATCTTGGCCGAGCTTCAGCTTTTAGTCCAAGGAAAGCTGCCCTGTGGTTTCATGTGGATTCTCCTTCAGTGCTGACCCTTCCCAGCACTGCCCTTTGGCTTTAGCAGAAAGAAATCATTGGGGAATACTAGATCAATAGAAACATCAATGACAACAAACTATCAAATCAATATAGCCCATTTTTTTTTCCGCAGTGCCACTGGTTTCAGAGCAGACGTGCAGTGCTCTCCTGCTGAATAGCTGATGCTGCTTAGCTTCAGCCCGTGTGGTGTTCACAGCCCTTTTCTTTGTTGCAAGGCCTGCTCCTGGGACAACAGCGGTTATTCTGGACACGCAAAAAGCTACACTTTTGTGAAAAACAGACAATAAACCCTCTTATTTGCATGCAAAGCAAATGCACTCGCACAAACAGCAGCCTCTCATCAAACCCTGGGATGGGCAAAGCCCTGTCTATTATTAGCTGCAAGATGGATAAATCAAGTGGCCAGTTAAAATGCCCAGGAATCATTCACATATTTTCCTTTTTTTTCCTCCTAGGAAAAAAATGTTTGATTTATTGAAGCAGAAATAGTTCGGTCTCTGGGTAAAATTTGACAAGTAAATGCTAAAATACTCTGAAGACCATTTTTTTTAACCTGGCGCTCTCAGCAGTAGCGAGCAAGCTATTTGTGTACAAAACCAAAACAAATATTGTGGCTTTATGCTGCATTTACCGAGAACAACAGAAGCAGCTTCTCCTGTGTGTGGGCAGCCCAAGAGAAAGTAAGCTGGACCTGTCACTGTAGTGTGTCACAGCGAGGACAAACAGCTCATGGATGCTCCCCAGCCCTGTGTGCAGCACAGGGGGTACCACTGCCCACCCAGAGCCCAGCCATGTACAGCAAGGTGCAGGTGATGGGGAGCTGAAATGAGTCCAGGATGGGGTCCATGAGAAGCAACAGGGGAAAGCGATGGAGATCAAGTACAGCCTGGTGTGTGCAACATCACAGCAGAGCCAGTCAGCCCCCTGATAGCCTCCCAGGACAAGAAGCCCTGCAGGAACACAGCTTTCCTGCCCCTTGCTCATTGGAGGTGAACCAGGCTGTGTCCTCTTGCCAAAGCCTTGCCTTCACAGCACTAGCACACTTTTAACAAAACCATTTACATCACCTGTTTCTACAGCAAAGAAAAAAATGTTCTCTCTGAGCTCTTTACCAACAGAATGAGTTTGTGCCTCAAAATTGCCAAGCATGGCTCCTGCCGGAACCACAGCTTTATTGAGCTGAGTAGATGGCTAAGCCAAGCAAATCTCTTCAGCTTCAGAGGCATCTCAGGGCGTGTGAGGAGTGGCATCACCAGGACCCACTGCTCTGGACTAAGCACTGAACCACCAGAACGGGTCAGTACTGATAGATACAGATTACATGTGGTACATGACGTCAAACCAAAGGTGGCTGGCAGCTTTTGGAGAGCTTCAAGACATCATGTAGGTGCTGCTTTTCTGGGGAGCACCCAACGGGAGTCAAACTCATGCCTAACACAGTCAGAGACGTTACCCTGTGGTGACTCTACACCCAAAGTCATGTCCTGCATGTGATCTGCCAACAAATCCATCAAATGCCCCCGTGCTGATATCATTTCTGTGCTATGGTACTTCACCTGTTACTCTCAGAATCATAGAAGAGAATCATAGGGTGATTTAGGATGAAAAGACCTTTAAAATCATTGAGTCCAACCGTTATAGAACTGATAATCAAGACCAAATCACACCACCAGCTGCACCCATGTTACTTTAACCAGGATCTAGAAGAGCTAAACCCACCTGCAGGACAGTGGGAACTGATACCTAGCAACGCATCAAGTTTCACTTGATTAACACATAATTATCACAGCACATGTGGTGTGACCTGGATGGATGGGTCACACTTATCGGCTACATGGTGGCCCAAAATATTAATGTTAAACCATGGGATGAAGAAAATGAGAAAGCATCAAACACAGTCCTGCTTGGTTTTGCTGTTAAAAGCAGTCATCTCTGGATAAGAAAAAATAGTGTGTGGTCCTTTAAATAACGCAGCAGCCTCCAAACACTGAATCATTTAATCCCCTCTCGCTGGCAGTTGCTTTATCACAGCCTCCCCCAAAGGCACGTCCGCAGCCCCCGTCCCACTGTGGGAAGGGGAGCCCCACAGGTGACTGCAGCTCCCTGTCCCCAAGTGGAGTATCCCTACATGTATCCCCACCTCATGCAACCTCCAGCACCATCACACCGGTCTTTATCTCCCCATGGATGAGGTTGACACAGCTGTTTTTGTGCCAGTAGGAGCTCTCCGTTGAGAACAGCGAGGGCACAACCAAAGGGCATCACTGCTTTTGCAGGCACCAGCAACAGCCTCCAGCCAGAGGAGAGGTGACGGCTCATGCTTGAACTAGACTTGAGCTGTACCTTCGCATACGGCTTTGAAAAGGATTTCTCTAATGCTCCGTCACCCCATCTCTATCTGAATGGGGAATGTGCCTGATGGATGCACTACCCGTCTTCTCCGCTCAACCTAGCATGGAGGATATGGATGGAGCAAGAAAGAAAGAGGCTGGCAGAAATCTTAGCTGGATAAAATCAAATGGCAAAGCTCCCCCAGGCTTCACCGTGCTGGGATTTTACCCCAATTTCTGTTTATACCCACACAACCACCGAGGCTCCTCTCCCATGCAGCGGAGAAGCACCCTGATATGGGTTTATGAGAAACATCCACACAGTTCCTTTCTTTTATCCTCTTCAAGATGCTGCTTAGCAGGGCAGAATAATAACCCTTTCCATTGCCCAAAGCAGAAATTAAGCCCATGGCCAGTTCCATTACAAACCAGTAAATTAAATAATGAAGAGGGTGCTCCATGAACACTGGGCTCACTCCATGCCTGGCTGTGTCAGAGCTGCAGTCACCCGTGCATCAGGGAAGACCTTCTGGGGTCAGGGAGGAGGGAGGTGCAGCTCCTCACTCCAGGCACTCTTTCATCTGCCCAGGTAATTGCATCTGCCCAGCTGAATTGTCCCAGGGAGGTCAGGATCCCATAAAGCACATAGAGACAGTCCCTCACCCAAAGAAATAATAGCCTATGCAGCCAACACACCCACTGAGAGTGGGCAATACCGTCACTATGATTTCACAGCGCTGGGACTGCAAAGAACAATGAAGTTTGCCCAGGAAACCTGTCACAGAGCCAGTAACTTGAGTGAGGTTTTCTAAGTCTCAAGTCAGGGCTTTAATTACAGGTCTCCCCTTCCTCAC
Source organism: Bucorvus abyssinicus (assembly GCA_009769605.1). Classification (NCBI taxonomy): domain Eukaryota; kingdom Metazoa; phylum Chordata; class Aves; order Bucerotiformes; family Bucorvidae; genus Bucorvus; species Bucorvus abyssinicus. The sequence continues at coordinate 5,036,879 of CM020035.1, read as the reverse complement.
CCTGGTATTCATCACAGCCTGGTAGTCATCATTCATGGTAGTCATCGACAGCAGATGAAACAGCAAGATTAATCCCTCTTCTTATCCTCCTACATTAATGCCTCCATCACTTTGAGCCCTGTAGGGCACTCACTGAGGTTCCAACTCATACAAAAGGAAGAAAAAGTGTGGCCAAGCATTCTTGCCACGTTTCTAAAAACACCGGCACTTGTGCAGGGCTCCACCTGGTCTCTGCCCAGAGACATCATCAAGTGAACTTTGCACTGGGTATCTAGGAGCCGCTGCCCATCAGCCAGTTAACTTGTGATGCCCCAGACCAATTCGGAGTGAGAAGGCTTGCCAAAGACGTGGCCATGAGGTATGAGACATGCAGAGCGAGCAGCTGGGGCTTAACCAGATCCCACCACTGCATCCCAGTGGCTGCTTAACAGGATGTTCCTGTGTCGCCTGGTGCTTGCAGAAGAAGGTAGCGCTTTTCTATGAAACATCAGCCTTTCCTAAGCCCAGCTGACACTCTCCAGCCACCTTCACTAAATGGTAAGTGTATGAGGGAGACTGTGCCTTCAGCCCTGTTTGTCTAACAGGAGATGCTAGAGGAACCACAGCCAGTGCCCATGACGCAGAATGGGCGAGGGAAAGATGCTGCAGCTTCTCCGTATTGGTGCCCAGTGGGGTTCAGAGCAAACATTTGAAAATCCACAATAATTTTCAATTCTCCTGCTGGTATAAAATGCAATTTCTGACTGGAATTTGATTGTATTTAAAAATATTTTTTCTTTTACTGCTTCCTTTGGTTCAAATAACTTTATCTTTGGAAACACACCCAATTCAGTGTGCCTTTGCAAACCAAGAAAAATGTGATGGGGTGACCCCAAGCACACACGTTGGGAGCCCAATGGAAACCCGAGGGGAACCCAAGCTATTTCTCTTGAACAGCCCATTAGTCAGTTTTGATGATGTCAAAATGTTTTGAGAAAAGCACTAAGAAAACCTCATCAAAATAAAGGAATTAGAATGAGCCTTTCCTTTCTGAGGAGGTTTTGTGAGGGAAAGAGGGCCCATGAGGTGAGGATGCTGAAGCCCTGGGGGGACTTGGAGGCCGGCAGGCCGAGAGTATGTTGATTGTCCTAATAAAAATCTCTGTAGACAAAGAAATACTCCAGAAAACAGCAGGAACCGTGGTATTTAAATGGCACAATTAATTAATCATGGATGAGACAAGGAAGAGGGGATTATGAGAGAGGTAAACAAACATTTTCATAAAAGGAAGAAAGAAAATCAATCGGGTGGCTTCTGCCTGTGTGTATTGAGAGTCAGGGAAAAGAAAGTTATGTCCCGTGAAATTGAAAAGGCCGCCGATAAGCTGAAGAGCTGAGATAACCAGATAGCAGCTCACGGAGATCCCTGCTATAGGTGTTACGGAGGCCAAAGCCTTGGCCAAATTCAAAGTAAGATTAGGCAGTTCAATGAGGAGTCAGACAGCCACTTGCTGTGACAGAAAAATGGGCAGAAATTATTTTGATCTAGAAACTGGGCAGTGCTTGGGGACAGAGGGAATTCTGCTGCAGAATCAAGCATGCTTGACTGCTGTGGGCAATTTCACCCTAATGTGATCTCACTGGTGGGACTTGTCCAGAGGGTACCTTGGCCTCCTTCAGATCTTTATCTAGATACCAGACTCGCCTTTAATCAACTTGAAGCGCACCATTAGAGGGGCATCTGTAGAAACTCATCTTCTTGCAAGACTGGAAGTTACAAATCTCATGAGAACAGGGTAAGGATTAATGAGAAAGAGCTTAAGTGAGCCTCTGACAAAACATTGGCGTCTCTTTTACTCGACGTCACTATCTTAAGGTAGCTTGAGCCGGTTGTTTGGGTAGATATCAGTAAGTACCGTTGGATAAAACAGAGGCAAACATCTAAAAAGGAGATCAAAGGGTGAGCTGCAGCAGGGTCTGTAAAACTATGATACAGCAAAGTCTGCCAGGGCCAGAGGTCTGAGCAGTCGAGGGAAGGTGAAAGGCAGGGATGATGTGGTGGTACCACAGCATGATTTCTACAAACTGGACTGCTGCAAGTGTTTGCTAAGCGGACACAAAAGCCCCTCTGCTCACAGCAACCAAACTGCAATGGGCCGGATGTGCTGACAGCACCAGCCTGCGGGTCAGTCCTCGGGGCGTGCAGTCCTGCACTGGCCCCAAAGAGTTAATATGACTCGAATGACTCTGGACCCACACACGTACATAAGCCTTGTGAAAATTTGGCCGCACTGACAATCTCTTCAGAAAGACGCACACACCTACCCCGTGCTCTTTACTCACACGCTCCACAACCTTGAAGGAGTCAGATGTGTGTGCGAAAGGCTGGCGGTGCTGTCAGCTAGAGCCCACCACGGTCTTAAAGTGCTGTGAAACAAGACGCAACAGCAAATGGAGAAGCTGTTCTTTCTTGCTCAGATTTAGTCAAAGGGAAGCTCCCGAGATCAGCCATCCACAGCTGCGTCCAGCATCCCCGGACAGAGCGAAAGCAGCTAGGGGAAGCCAGTGAATGAGAAGAGAAACAGCAACCAAATGGGAAGCACGGGGATGACAGAGAGGTGCAGGAGAGCAGCTGCAGCTCTGAGTGTTGCTTTCAGGCAATCAAAGAATAAAGGAAAGAATAAAAACAGAGGTTTCAAAACTGCTGGTTGTGAGGAGGGTAATCAGCTGGCTGCACTTTGGCTCCGGCGAGGGTTTTCCTGCTTTGTATTGTGTGGTGTGATGTGTGCTGGCCAGAGCAGCAGGAAGGGAAGGGAGCATCGTGTCATCCTGCAGTGACACCCTCTGCTGACCAGCAGTGACCTGGGAGGGGTCTTCTCTGTCCTTCTTTGGGAGGAGAGGGGTAGCAAAGAGACTGCTGCAAGTGAGGGAAGGGAAGGAGGTAAAGCTAAGGTGGAGAGAGGAAGGAGCCTGGTAAGAAACTGGGGAAATGATGGCACTCATCTGGAAAGCCACAAAAAATAGGACAGGAATCAGGCTGGAAAGGAAATCAGAGATGACATGTGGTCTGCTATCCTGCCCAAAGACGGATCGCGGACATCCTGGCCAGGTTTATCAGTGCAGCGCTGCTGTCTGCAGGTCCCCAGGAGGTCACTGCCATTGATGCAGTTCCTGTCAGGTCACTCACGTTAGGCAAACACTGAACGGGACTGAACTGAAGAATCACACCCTTCGTTCTTACCAGCAGATATTTATCTCAGTGTTCCAGGAATGTATGGCTTCTCTCCGCTCGAGGCACAGCCCGCAGACGGGAATGGGTCCTGTTAGAAGTTACAGTGTGAAGCTGTAACAGAGACTGAAATCTGGTCCCCACCAGACATCGCTGGAGACGAAACCATTTTGAAGTCAGAATGGTACAAATATAGATACAGAGAGGCAGGGCTTCTAGAGGGAACCAAACAGCAAGAATCAAGAAATAAATACGTAATATGGAATAATCTTGCGCATGGATTCCAGCTATCCTCAAAACCAGCTATAAAATATAAATAAAACACATCCCGCGCTTGCCGTCTAACTCCTCCCAGCCAGGCCATGCAGAGGGCTGGACCACACAGCACGCTGCAATACATGAGGGCATTATTTTAGTCCTAATTCTGCCCGTTCCAGGATTACAGTATTAGCACTCAAATCTCACAGTGCAGCTCAAGGGGGGGGTTCCCTCTGTCCCTAGGGTGTCCCTTTATTCCTCACCCTCTGTCCCTAGGGTGTCCCTTTATTCCTCACCCTCTGTCCCTGGCATGCGGCAAGCCCTGCTCTGGTGGAGGCAGCCAGAAGAGTTGCTTTTCAGCAGCCAGGCCATTTGGGGGAAGCCGCCTGCAGGCTGCAGGACACTTGGGCTGGCAGAGAGGACTCGATTGGTGGGAACGTGGCTGTGGGGGTGGCAGCCCCATGCGAGGAGGTCTCCCGGGACCGGCTCGGCTCGACCCGTGGGTATTGCCGGGTGGTCACAGGCGGCAGGCGGGGAGAGCGCAGAGAGGGGGAAGCGCTGAATAATTGAGGAGCTGCAGCGCCCTCCTCCCTCCCTCCCTCCCTCCCTCCTCCATCCCTCCTCCATCCCTCCTCCCTCCGCCCTGCGTGCGCGGCCGGGAGCCGGGGCCGCCGGTACCCAGCGCAGCCCCCCCCCGCCCCCCCGCCGGCTGCAGCAGAGCAGCCGCCCCCGCCGGGGAGCGCGCCCGGGGCCGCTCCGCAGCATCGTCCGCCCGCTGCCCTCTGCGCCCGGCGGTGAGTGCCCCGCGGCTCCGGGGACGGGAAGCGGGATGGAGGGACGGAAGGAGGAGAAGGGAAAGAGCGTCCCCGCGCTGCCACCCTCCTGCCCAGGGCCGGGCGGCTCGGAGCGACTCGGGTGCGGGGGGAGAGGTCTGGCCCGGCGCCCCGCGGGGGAGGGTGAGAGCGGCCGTGGGCAGCGCCCCCTTCCCCCCAACCACCCCCACACCCCGGGGCCGGCGCGGCGAGGGGAGCAGCCAGGCTCCTCCAGGCCCCGGGGACCGACCCCGGGGGGACCCCTGCCCGCTTGAGCATCCCCTTGCCCCAGTCAGGCTGCGGCAGCGTGTCGGGGCAGCAACCGGAGGGGAGGAGGTGGGGACGTCAGGGATGACGGCGCCAGATGAATCGGAAACGGGGAAAAAACAAGAGTGAGAGGAGAAATACCGGGTGGCCTGACCGAAGCGACGGCTCTGGCCACAGGTTACCGCACAAAACACCGGTGGCGGGGAAAGGTGGGGACGCTGCAGGCAGCGGGGCAAGAGGCAGAGAAGTACAATAAGACCCCAGGAGGGTGGCGGGAAGGACAGGCTGGACCCGCCGCGGAGGTGCTGGTGGCGGGCGGGGCCGGGTCACGCGTGGGTCCGGACGGGCGCTGTCCGCGGTGCTGAACCCCGCCGGGGCAGCCCCGAGCGCGGTGGTCCCCGCCGGGGTCTCCCCCCGCGGTCGCGGCTGGGCCGCGCACATGGAGCCAGTTTACGGCTCCGTCCTCCCGCCGGCGCCTGCAAAACTCCCTCCGACTTAGAGCCTGGTAATGGAGTTATCTTCCTTTTTACGTCACCCGCGACTCGGTGCTGTTTATCGATTCCATGGGGGTATTTTCGAAGTGCCTGGTGCCAGCCGCCTGCCCGCCTCAGCCCCGGGAAGGTGTGCTTGGGCATCGCTGTACTGAAAACCCTAATATCTTTTCTCCGACTTGCCTTCCAGCCCGGTTTTTGTGGCCTATTAAATGCTAGTTTATACAGATAGACTTAGTGCCTTCCTGTGACAGGGTGTACCGAGCATGCTGTAATATTGGGCTTCCTAAATCAACACGGGCTCTGGGGAGGTCTGGGAAGCAGCATCCCACTGGTCAGCTCCAGAGAAGACTTTCAGCTCAAAAGGGCCATGTTTGATTTAATCTAGCATATTAATTAATTAATCCTCCCGGTGTCCCTAAGTAGTAGGCAAGTACATTTTAGCATGCCAAGGCTATGCTTTTAATTGCCCAAAATCTGTCACGAGACTATAAGTCTGATTGCTGAAGATATTTACATGTGTTTGTTTTATTGGTGCACATTGCTAAGGCATAGGACTTACTGGATTTGAACAACATGTTGTAAACAAACAAAAACCCTCAAACAAGCCAAAAACAACACTAGAGTGAGAAGTTACCTAGATTAAACAGACTAGCTGTTCTTAAAATCTACTGCTCCATGGGGAATCCTTGTTGTGTGAGAACGGAGAATTAAGAAGTTCTTGAAGAGATCCAAGGCCCAAGTGCTATTTCCCATTTTCGTCTGTCAAAGCTGCTGAGCTTTGCCAGCAAAACAGAGACAGATGAGTAGTAAATGATACCAACAAAGAATCTTGGGTCATCTGAAAGTAAAGCCAGATGCACAGTACATATCTGAGAAGACCAGATGGAGACAATACCTGTGACAGGACAAGCAGCTGAACAAGACCAATAGAAAAAATCATGGTTCAACTGCTGCTCAGTAAGGGGAGATGTAGGAAAGAAATTTTACCTCAGCTCTTGGAAACTGAGACTGCTAGAATACAGTAGACATCAACAAAATTGACAATAAAATTGGAAATAAAAAAAAAATAATAAGAAAGGAAAACCAAAGCCTATCAAGGACCAGAGAAAGGCCTTTACGATGGAGGAACTACAGCACCTGAACAACTCTCTTCATTAAAAAGAAGGGTGGGATGTGACTTGGTTCTTGAATCTAAGAGCTGTTACCAAAAGAAATTACTAAGCACTGGGTTATTCTTCTGTCTGCCAAAGAAAAGTACAGCATGAACTAGTGCCAAGATGATAAAGCCAAAACATTCTGATTTAAGAGAGGGATCACATTTTTGAACAGTTGAGAGCTGATGACCTCATGAAGGAGCTATCAGAAAACCTGCTGGATTCTCCATCTGTTCCTTTCAAGACTCAATGTCCTCCCAAAAGAGGCAACTTAGCCAAAGCAAGTCATTGGGCTCCCTGCAGGAGTAATTGCCCAGCAGGGAACAGTCTACGATTCAGACAAAATGAACACAGTGGACTTAATGGTACCTTTGATTCTTAATTCCCTAAGTTAGGCACAGATTGCACAACTTTGGTCCCAAGTGCCCCAGCCTCACCCCTAAAGAGGTACACCATTCCCAGCAGGTGGGATTTTTGACCACATGCCAAAAGCAGAACAAAAGACTGACCAACTTATATTTTTAAACCCCTGATTTTCCAACTTGTTTCATTAATTATCTCTCCCTTAAAAGAATCTCTTTGTGCATATTGCAGTAAAGTGAAGCAATTTAAAACACACATCATTCTCCTTAGGGAGTCAGTCATGACTCCCAAGTCAAGTCATATCTTACGCTTCTCTAATTTTTCAGGATCATATGAAAATGATGAAAATTAATTCTTTATGGAACTTCAGAATCTCAGATGGGTTCATATCAGAAAATATTCCAGCCCAAAATATTTTAAAGGATATATTTATAGGCTTAGTTCCTTCTTGAGCACAAGACAGTCTGTTTTCTTGGTTCTGAAATCGCACACATATAATAAGACTTCATCCTTCTTCCCTCGAAGGCAACAGGAGTTTTTCTAGAAAATTCAATGAGAACAGAATAACCTCTCAATAGCTAAATTAATGGTTTTCCTACAAAGCCCTGCAACAGTCAAGCAAGTAGGATGGCAAGAACTTACACAAAGCTCTTCATGAAAACAACAACAACAAAGAGGAAAACAGAGCAGTCTGTAACAGAATATACTTAGTCCTTCAGATTTCTTAGCCCCCAAATAATAAAAACGTTGCTTTCAGAGCACCTGAGCTATAAAGACCGTCATAACGTGTAGGTTTAACTGACAAGTTGTTTGGATTATTAAGACATTTTCAAAATAAGAAGACAAGAATGCAAAAAGAATCAAATACTTCATCCGTGTGTGGTAGCAGGATCCCTATGTCACACAAAAAATCGTTAGCAGGTGGGCAGCATTTGTGTCTTTAACATAGATTAATAAAAAAATTTTTTTAAATCTCTCCCGCATTGGCATTCTCAATAAAATACAAAGCCATGGTTGGACCCAAACTCGTCAATCTTGTGAGAGACAGCAGATCTAGGGATGCAAAAGGATCCAGATTCAAAAGATGTAGTAGGCATTTTTAAGCTCTTTCTTATGGATATGAAAACCTGGCCAGAGTCTCACCTTGGCCCAGGGTCAGTCTGCTGAACTCATTGAGCCACCCGTGGTATAAGTGGGAGCAGATTCTAACTTAGATCCACAAGCCACAGAGATTCCTAAAACGTTTTTCATTTACAAGCAATGACATGTAGCTAAGCTGCGGTTGTCAACTAGAAACTGCCTCTAATACTGAGCAATTTTTCTCCTGCACACGTTTCCTTGTCTGATCGAGTAGCAGCCCTGCCTCTAGACTGTGCGGTCATCGGCGCAGGGCTGGGTGCTCCAGCGTTGACGCTACCACCACAGCCCATCCCTTTCTGACACCAGGCTGGAACATCCCTGGGAGAAAGCTACTTCTTCCCCACAATAAAACTGTCTGAGTGAAGCCCAGGCACTTATAAAACAAAACCAGTGAGGTGGAGCCACACAGCACGTGACTCTATTGTTTCTGTTCCTCTGCACAGCAACTATCAATAATTTACTGAAATACATGATACCATAAATTAAATCTACCGGGCAGGTGAACAGAAGAAGAGCTTTTACAGTGCAAGTTTTTCAAGCACCACATCCTAATTCTGAGGGGACAGAGTTACAGGACCAACTTTAGGTAAACCTCTATAAACCTCTATAGAATGTGTGGGTTTGAGGGCAGCCCCGCTCAGCAGCCACTGACCTTTGTTTCTTGGTGACCATGACATAAATTGGTGGTTTGGTTCACTCCTCCTGCAGGTCCTCAGCTCCCCGAGGTCTAACTCAACAAAGCATTTTAAACCTGAGGATGGGGTCACCCCCTTGTGCCAAGACTCCATTTGCGCATCTGGGCATGTTCCACCCACAGCAGCATGATTAAAACTTAGCTTTAAACGTGTGTTTGAAGCAAGTCTTAATGATGGACCTGTTGAGCCGTACTAAATGAGCAACTGCTCCCTGGTGCTCAGCAATGCCAGGGTGGCCTCCAGGTAGGATTTGGACACCCTAGGCTGGTAGAGAAGGAAAGGTATACTTCTCCTGCCTGTCCTTCATCCTTGGCTGGGAGCAGGCAGAAAGCATTGGCACAGGTCTCGTGCCGCTCCAGTCCCACAGCAAGATGCTCAGGAAGCATCTGGGTACGCCAGTGCCTTGTTTGAGGCACCTGGGCAAGAGCAGGTGTGTTCCAGTCATTAGCCAGCTGTGGAAGCAACAGGGACTGGGAGATGTGCATTTAATAACTAGGGTCATCAGCTCTGCACAAAGTAAATTAAGACAGAAAGAAAGAATGTGTCAGGTTGCTTTGACTGAGAGCTCTGACACAAACAAGTGCTACAGCAAAAGTGTTTCAGCAGCTCTACTTTCTGCTCTCACGGGCACACCAGTCGAGTTACACTTGCCAGGCAGGACAGCTCACCGTGGGGACACTCTGCTTACTCTAGCTGGGAGGCAAAATGTGCTGCTTCAGTGAAAGAGGTTGGGTTGGGGGGGCTCACCGGTAAGGGAGGCTAAGAGCAAACACGCAATTAGCTACCAGGGCTTCAATGGCAAGCAAGTTTTAAGCTATAGGCAGTCGTGTTGGCTTATGCTGATTCCCTTGCTACACAAGGACGTCCCCAAGCAGTATGTGTGCATCACTCAGGAATATTGTAACACCCTAATTTTTATGCTATTGGCATTTTTAAGGACACCTAATTCTTCATTTAATTCTGCTTCAGTAGTACCACCCTAGGTACTGCTTTAGTCTTAGACGTGCGTTCGTAACTGACTGACTGGCAGACGTCAAAAAGCCCTCGTGCTACAGCACCGGGTATTACTCACGCTACGCGCCGCTTTGGTGCGTTTGCCTGACTGATGATGATAAATGACTAAACACAGAAACCCTATTCTAAATCATCTTCTTTGATCAACATGCGCTCACATTACTCATATAATCGGCTGTGTTGAAATGCAGGAGGATTACTCATGTAAGACAGGATTTTTTTTTTTTCCTAGTGAATAATAAGAACAAGCAGCCAAACATGTAATAAAAGCAGCAGGAGCTGCTATTCACTTCCTTGGAAGTACGTTGACTCTACCTCACACTTCTGTGGAGGAATTTAGTAAGACAGGCTACAACCAGCCAAGTTACCCAGCAGCTCTAGGCTGCCTTTTTCATATGCAAAAAAGCCCCCGTTGATTTTCATATACTACTGTTGCTTCTTCTGGAGCCTTTAGTAGGCTCGGGATTGAAGAATGTGTCTTTCCAGCTTGTTCTGAGGAAAGTGCTTTGAGAACCTCTCCTGCATTAATTAGCCAATAGCCAAAATCATGGAAACAGGGCAGTGGGGCGTAATCAATTACACTTGTATAACTGCTGATGGAACACGATAACTAATTAATGAGACGGTGTACACACACAAAAGAGAAATGCATCTGAAAACTGGCAAGAGCTGAACTCTGTTTGTAAGCCTGATGTGTTCACAGTGTAAAAGACCAGTTCAGGCTCCTACTAAATTATTGCAGGAAGCTGGAACGACTGCTGGTGAGAGTCAGCGTGGAGAGGAGAAAAACCCCAGTTTCTTAGTGGGAAATAAAGAAACCTCTATAAAACCAACAATCTTCAAAACAAAAATAGATGCTTAAAAATAGGGAATTTTCAGATCCTGTATTTGATACCCAGGTAATTATTTTTTTTCTGGCTTGGACAATAAAGCCGAAGTGTGAAATCGATACTTTACCAAAAGATTTGTGTTTTTGCCACTGAAATTCAGAATGCTACCCAGAAATTAAATAAGTTGTCATAATGATACATCAGCCAGACTCTCGCAACAGTAAAAATCCATTTTGTTTAGAGAGCCTCACACAATAATAAATAACCCCTTCTGTGAATTATGTCAAATGAGAAAAGCTCTCATGGCTGGCCTAGAGCAAACCATAATGACTTCCATTCTGCAGTGTAAAAGTACGGGTCCACAGAGGAAGGGAAAAGAAAGCACAAGCCAGTAACTACAGAGATTTCCTCCTGCATGTTGTTAAAGCGAAGACGGTTTTTAAATGAGCATAATTGTAGAAAAGACTGTCTGGTAACCCAGGTCTAAACATGTCAGTGATACAAAGGAAGCCCTTGTCCATTCTGACAGTGAGAATCCTTACAGAAAACATATATCTCATCTCATCTCAGCAGTAAATACTGAAAGTACAACCCACTGCCCCAAGATAGGAAAAACCCAGAGCTGCAACCACAAGGCTGCAACCACCCCGCTGATGCCACCAGCGATCATACTGCTGGACCAGTATCCACCTAGCCCTGCAAACAGGTGGATACTGTCCCTGCTGTGGTCCCTACGACCCAGAGAAGACACCATACTATCACACTATACTATTTTCCTCTTGTGACTGCTCAGAGTCTGGAGCTGCTACCAGAGGGAAGGTTGCAGAAGTATGTGCCAGGGTATGAGATGAATCTTCGTTCCTGGGCATCCAGCTCATAGTATTCTAAATGCCTGAATTTCAGAGGTCAGCCCATCAGTCCTTGAAACAGCCTGAGGCCCCAGAGCTGTGAGCACAGCTTCCTTTAGCAGCTTCAGGTGTTCGACCGTGCTGTGGCTCATGACTGCAAAAGGATGGGGGAGGCTGTATCCGACAGCCATGAGCATCAGTATCAATAGCTGCACTCCCAGTGCAAAACCATGCTGCCACCACAAACGGGCATCTGAAGGTGTACAGAGCCACAAGGGTCCTTCTGCAGATGACCATGGGCAGGTACAAAAGCAATATCGTTTTCAACGAGGTATGGCTAGAGGAGCGTTAATAGTTTTTAGTATGGTTTCTCTTCCACCTCCTTAGAAAACCCAACTGAATTAGCCACTCATGCACTTCTGTAAGGTGGCTACTTTGTCCCTTTTACTGGTGGAGAAGAAAATTTACTAATTTCATAAAGGAAGCCTGTCAGAGAAGTTCCAAAATGTTCCTGGTTCCCCATCTCCTGCTCAGCTCACCCAGTTATTGATTTGTCATTTCCCTGCATTAGCAGTTTTGTTTTTTAAGGCTTCTACTTTGCCACCTCAAGCCCGCAATGATGAACTAGACCTTTTTGGAAATGTGCAAATGGATTATACCCCTCTCTCCATAATGATCTTCTTTTTTTTACTTCTGGTGATTAAATAGCTTATTTGCAAACACAAATGGAGCACTTCATGCATATTGCAATACTTTCAGCTCGGCACTCACAGACTGCTGTAGCTGACCTAAGTAGTCTGCACTCTACAGCGTGAGGAATGGTTGGTACCTGGGCAAAAAGGTCAGAAAACAAGCGGAAAACCGTAATGCCACACATAGGGCTGGTTTCTGTAGGCACAAGGGGAAAGGAGAGCAGAAAACCTGATCTCTTGGGAGGAGGATTTACTGTCTGCAGGGAGTGGATGCACCTGCAGAGGTGCCCATGAGCATCTTGGAAAGGATGAACTGTACGTTCGGGTTTCTATCCCCTGCAAGATGTAAGAGTTACAGGTGCTACCTCCAAACACACCCAGCCTCTAGGAAAGAGGAAAACACCGATCTCTCCGGCCCCAGAGCTGTTTCTCACTAGTCTGATGCTCCAGAGTATGCCAATGGACCCTGAGAACCTGGACCAACTGCTTGTGAGGTTGGCATGTAATTAACCCTGGCAAAGTTCAGAACAACCCAGTATCAAGGGATCTGTTGGCCTTCACCACAGCTGGCTCCTATTTCACCTCTGTTACTTCAGCTCCCACCTATTCCTCATCCAGGCAGGAAGACGAGCGCTCAGCCGCCTCAACCTCCTCATTGCTCACCTTCGCAAGCACACTGCTCAAAGATCAGTGCTCATACACCAAATCGACTATTTCTCTTAGGAATTGGGACCCACCAGCTGCAAGACAAAAAGGAGATTTGACATCTCTCCCTCCCTTCCCTCTGCCTTTTCCCTGGTTATTTAGGCAGCCCAGGTTCTCCCCAGAGACGACAGCAGTTCAACCAGCACACCGTGTCACCCCTCTGAAGGTCAGAGAGGGGCAAAAAGGATAATCTCTGTGTTCAAGCTATTTATTTTTCTGGATTACGTATCTATGCTCTTTTGATTCTTGCACTAGAAACTAAAATCCAAAGTTTAAGGACCCCTGGGGGCCGGGTCTGGATGCGTGACACCCTTCCCTTTGTTAAAATTAAATATTTTCTCTTTTATTTTGTTTTTTTGTCGAAAGAAGATCATGATGTTTAGCCATCTAACAGCAGTGCTAACATTGGTAAAGCGCTTAATGCAAGACAGATGGAAATAACGTAGAGAAGTTCTGTTCAACCCCTCCTCTTCCATTGTGCTATGAAGGCACACACAAAAAATCTCTGAATCTATTTTTTTTAGTTGATACAACATAGAGAATTGGTTTTAAACCTGAAATGTATCACTAGTTTAACTTAGCAATAATTTTAGTTTAAATGAACCACAGCTCCGCTTGAATTGCTCAAGCGGAGCTAAAAATGGAAAGATTAAAAAGAAAGAGCCCAAAATTAACAGCAAAGGCACAAGGCCAGATTGCTGAAGCCGGACCCACGTGAGCGGCGCCGGGACTGGCAGGGACCAGCCCTCACTCTCGGCAATGTGCCTGGCTTTTAAGCCCTTTAAGGAGGGCTGAGGATGGAGGCAGAGCCAGCTTTTACAGTGGCAGCCCAGCTGGGGATCAACGCTGTAACAACAAGCACATAAAACTCCAAATCCAATCGCGCTCGCAACGAAAACATTAACGTGAGGAGCAGCCCCAGCAGAAGGCATCCCTCTGGCCGGTGGCCGCCAGAGCTGCTGCCTGACTCCCGCATCGCGCCGCTGACGTCATTTCTCTCCTGCTGTAGGAGCTGTAATGAAATTCAGTATCTTGTGTCTCTTCATACAAGTCCGCCTCAGCGTTACCGAGATAGCAGTTAAAAGAAAAAAAAGGGAGAGGGAGCAGGCAAGTCAGGCTAGCACGTCTCTTCTTCTTTCTGTCATCCTTCATCTGGGATTGCTGTGGGTTTGCTGCCAGGAGATGCTTCTTGCATCATTTTGAGCCACCTCTCGCATTCCCTTTGTGGGCTCCCTTTCTCCACAGGGGATGCTGCAGCCCAGCTCTGCATGCAGACCCAGTGCAGAGTGGGAGGGGTTCTGGAGGCTGTTGCTCTTGCACTGTAAACATCTGTGTTACTATTTCTGAGGTCCACCGCACGCACTGCCTCCGGGTTTGATAAGAACCTGCTGGAGTGGGTCCAGAGAAGGTCATGGGAATGATTCGAGGGCTGGAACCCCTCTGCTGTGAGGACAGGAAAGAGAGTTGGGGTTGTTCAGCCTGGAGAGGAGAAGGCTCCAGGGAACCTTACAGCCACCTTTCAATACTTAAAGGTGTCCTATAAGAAAGATGGGGACAGTCTTTTCAGCAGGGGCTGTTGTGACAGGACAAGCGGTAATAGTTTTAAACTATGAGCAGAAATTCAGTCTAGATATAAGGAAGAAGGTTTTTTTTGCACTGAGGGTGGTGAGACACTGGTCTGGGTTGCCCAGAGAGGTGGTAGAAGCCCCATCCCTGGAAACATTCCAGGTCAGGCTGAACAGAGCTCTGGACAACCCGATCTAGTTGCAGATGTCCCAGCTCACTGCAGGGGGGTTGGACTAGATGAGCTTTAAAGGTTCTTCCAACCCCAAACCTTCTATGATTTCTGGGGCACATCTTCCCTGGGCAAGGAGGAAGGGGCTTTCCCCATAAAAACCGCTGCAGCAAACTGGTCACTGCTGTCCTGCGTGCCATGGCCAGGACATGCTGACCCAGCTGCTGCTGGGGCATCCAGCAAGTTTTTCCGTGTAATAATTACTTCTGTGACCCATGAAAACAGAGCAAATCCAACCTTTTCCTCTTCATGAGTACTCCTGCCTGGTTTTCCATCAATACCCCAACAGGAGCTCTCTTTTTTCATTTATCATCATCAATATTCTGTTTCATGCTGCATTCCCAGCATTTTTTAACAGAGGTCTTTGCTTAAGGACACCCCTATGTACCCTGGGATGGAGGGGAGTCATTAACAGAAAAATCCAGTAAGCCATCCCACAGCACAGATGAGTTACGGGGAAGCTGGAGCTGTGGGGGCTGATGAGGATGGTTGAAGCTGGGGGCACTGTGCTGCTCCTCACCAGCACAGGGCAACCAGCGGAAAGGAGTTTTACAGCAGGAACCATTCGGCACCAACCCAGACACTAAGGAAGATCCATGCCTGTAAATACCTAAGCCTCTCCTGACTTGATTGCTGTTTTAGCTAATTTACCCTAATGAAGAAGAGTGTTTCGGTACAAACAGCGGTTGCTAACAAGCGCGCGGTGGCAACAGCCAGCGCCAGCCGGCGAGGCAGCAGCCCGGGAAAACCGACCCAGACGGCCTGATGATGGAGAGCCGACAGGTCCAAACCCGGCTGCAGCTCCCCAGGTCCAGCTCGTCTCCTCTGAGCCACAACTCCATCATCCCACGTTTATGATGAGGAGAGCAGACAAAAAACCCCACAGAACTCTCTCTCCTTCTCGCTATGTGCTTCTAGCTAGCCAGGGTTAGTGGAGCAGAGCAGAAGCGGCTGTCTCTGCCCCATGTAAATGGTTGCCATCCATGAGATTTTTTTTTTTTTTTAATGGTTTCAAATCGAGTGAAAGGATGTTTTCCAAGCTACAGAGCACCAATATGCTGATCTTGCTTAAACATCTGGAACAGTTTCGAATGACTGCTTTAATTGAATATAGTAGCAATTATAGAGTTCTTTCATTTCAAATGTTTTAGAGGGTTTTGGTTTTTTGCCTTGGTGACTTAGGAGGGGCCATATGAATTGCAGGGCGACACTGGGCTGCCGTGCAGGAGAACCCTGTCCCAATCCAGCCCCAGGCAGGTGGAACAGCTCAGCAGCCTACATCTGACCACATCATGGATCCACCAGCCAGTTCCTGCTTTTAATTTAAAATGTTTGAAATATTTAAGGTTTTTTTATTATTTTGAGCAGTTTGAAATTATTCCTGGACAAGGCTGCCATGACTTCCCTTGAGGTTCTTTGCAATGTTGGTGAGAAATTAATTTCTGTACCCTGGTGTGCCTTGAGAGTGAACTGGGCTGTCTGATTCTTCGGTTTGGGGGACACACTCATTTTTCCAGCATGGATGTGGATCCCTCCAGCAGGACCTGAACATATGCTGCCCTTCAACAGCCACCCACAGACACCATAGACAAGATGAAGAGTAATTGCTGATTTCAAACCACGTCAGTCCTAGCCCCCTTAAAACATAGGGTGGGATTTTCCCATGCCAAAGCACAAAGCTGGTGATGGGACCAAGGACCAACCCGCAGCCTTGGTGTCTCCATCTCACAGCATCCAACCTCTTGTGGTGGCCAAGCAGCTACCCTGTGACAAGCACAGCCTTCGTAAAACATCCAGAAACAGAATAAAGACAGAGACACAAAACAGCTCTTCCCAGTTTCTTCTCTTCCCATAGTTAATCACCCAACTTTCATTTGTCCAGCCTCAGCTTCCAGCCATTTATTCTTGGTATGCTTTGCCTTGCAAGAGTTAAGAGCTGACTCTTCACTACCTGTTATTTTCACCTTGCAACAGGTTTTTGGCATGAGTAAACCAAGGATGGGTTCACTTGGGAAAGATATTTCCTTAGGGTACCAAGTAGATGGGAAAATTGCGCAGAGATAAGAACACCTAAGTTGTAACAGTTCAAAAAGCAGACAGGTACTTCTGCCCAGCTTCTTGGCCAGTTTAAGCCAATTTGGTGCACACCCAAGCATTTCTCAAACTCCACTAGCAGCATCCATGAAGTCCAAGGAAAATAATTGAATAAGGAATGGGAAGTGGTTGGGTGAAGTACAGCAAGACCTCTTTGCCAGCCTGTGCTCTGGATAGAAGGAGGATGAATTTTGGGTGGTGATCAATTTGTTTAGAGGAGTTGGTTTCTCTGTGGCTGAAACACAGCCCTGGCAAAGCAAAGCCACCCTGGAGGAGCCGGTACAAGGGCATGCTGCCCCAAGGACTGCTCTGCTTCATCCCAGCTGGCACAGACCCACTGAGCTCTGGCTCTAACACAAACCTTCATTTAAACCAGAAAATAAAACCTAACCTGAGATCCAGCCCATGCCATAAACCAGCTGACTCCCTGAGCGACCCAAAAGCCAAACCCACTTTTTAGTCTCAACGCAAAGATGCACATTTGATCCAGAACATGAACAATTTTTCCTTAGTATTATTCTTACGTAGAACATCCAACCTTTCAGCTTGTGGTTGCTCGAGGTAAAAAAAAAAAACCAACAACAACAAGACCCAGCACAATTTGATCTGTGATCAACCAAAACATGAAATGAATGCTGTGTTTTACTTAATAAACTCCAGCAACATAAGGCTGCCTGGTAGACACAATGTGATTTGTTTTGGATGTAGAGATGGAAAAGTAATTGTTTTGTCTTCAAGGCAATTAAAAAAAAAAAAAAGATTTCTGTATTAACAGGAAAGAAGGTGCCAGGCTAAAATTTGTATTTAATAAACTATTTTTTCCTGTTCCCTTATGTTGGCTATCAAAGATTGTCAATTCTTCTTTTGCTCAAAGTCAAGAAGTCATCACATGTCACTAGGATGTCGGTGCTGCTGGTATTAGAAGCTTGCCTGAGAACTACGCAGTTTGCTAAAAAATGAGCAGAAAGGGAGAGGGTGGGGAGTGGCAGCTGCTGAATAGTTCTTGAACATATGACCTAAGATGAAAAAGCACAGAGAAAGAGCAAAACAAGATAATTTAATGCTTTCTAATACAATCTCATGATTTGGAATCATAAGACAATTTTAACAGTCATAAAGCTGCTGCCAAGCTCCTCTCTCAGCTTGCCTTAACCACACAGAAGCTGGACCCCAAAGCTTGTTGCAGTTACTCCAGAAAAACAGCATCTCTTAATGAAAAAAAAAAGTATTCCTAAAAATTTAAATAAGTACAAAAATGAAGTGATAAACTGAATGAAGAAACCACACCAAGGGCTTTTTTTAACTGCCTGATTCATTGGGACCTGACCAAGCATCAGCTTTTAAACCTGTCTCCTTAAGGATTCACCACAAGGACGGTAGCATTGAAAAAGAAAAACCAAACAGTACAGCCAGGAGCTTCTATAGCACCAGAAACATCACCTGCCTTTGTAAGGGCCAGTTAATGGAGATCAAGCCCCACAGCCCGGCTCAGGCAGGCAAAGCCACAGTCCCAGACTCGTCATTTTTTTTCCCCTCAGCACAGGTAGAGCACAGTGATGACCCACAGAAGGTCCCTGCATGGCACGGCATGGCACTGGTGGGCTGACCTGTGGTTCCAGCAGAAGCATTTCCGCTGCCAGAACATACTGCAGTGCTGCCAAGCTTGGAGTTGGGCTTGGTCCCTAGTGTGTCATGGTGGCCACCAGCACCTCACCGTTATACGTAGCCATCATCGCTTTTGGTGGCAATTAAGCCACCTAATGGGCACTCGGAGGGTATTAGGTCCCTGCTGCTTATGGGGCTAAATAACCGGGGTTAAAACCATGCAGAAAAACGTAAAGAGGGACAGAGCATATCTATTTATACGAGAAATGGGAAGGAGAGAGGAGATTTCTCCAGAGCAGCAGCACTGGCAAAAGCAAAGCTCCCCTTGGCCCCCAGGGCTCTCCCAGGGCTGGAGACCAGCCAGAAACCAGCTCAGGGGCCCCTTGTGGTTCCTCCATGTGGAGCACACCCCTCTTTCTTCACTGTTCCGGTTTAAAACTGAGTTTCTGTCTCTTGCAGCCAGGCCGCCAGCGCAGGAGGGAGATGCAGCCACAGCCCTGAGCGGGTGCTGCCAAAACCTTCCGTGATCCACCTCTGCCGAGCCCAGCACCAGCCATGAGCAGCTTCTTCTCACGCCTGGACCCACGGCGGGTGCCGTGGGGGGCGGCAGGCCATGCTCTGCGCACCCGTGTCCTGCGTACCAAGCCCGTGGAGTCGATGCTGGAGGGTACAGGGACCGCTGGCACCCAGGGCTCCAGGCTGGCCAAGGTCCTCACCACCCTCGACCTCATCTCCCTCGGCGTTGGGAGCTGCGTGGGCACTGGTATGTATGTGGTGTCCGGCCTGGTGGCCAAGGAAATGGCGGGGCCCGGGGTCATCGTTTCCTTCATCATCGCTGCTGTTGCCTCCATCTTGTCAGGTGAGTCGTCGGGGAGGGATTTTGAGTAACATGACATCTCGTGCATCCTCTGGCTCCATTCATGGGCAGACAACTGGCAGGACCCACGCTCAGCAGCACCAGCTTTGAGGAGGTAGCAACTTCCCCATAGACTAAAAAGTCCTTCCAGACGGGGCTTACCCAGCTCATGGGGTGCACTGCCTCTCATCGCCCAAATACCAGAGCTAATCTTGCACTGGGAGCCAGCAGCCCAGTCCGAGTTACCCTGCTGAGCTGCTGACAGCTTCCCCAAGGATGGAGACTGTGGTCAATATATTTTGGAACATTTGAGGGTTTTGCAGTGCGTGTCCCAAGCGGAGAGTGCGGCCAAGCCACAGCACTGGAGCAAGAGTGCAGTGTGGCTTGTGGGAAACCCTGCACCCTTCAGGAGGGAGGATGTCGGTGGCTTGGGTAGCGCCAGGGACACATTCTTTTGTTGTGGACATGGCTAACAGTTAAAAAGTTCCTCAATTAGTTTTGGGGCTGATTTTATTGGCTCCTATTCATGCAGGATCACTCTTCGAATTTCCAAAGAAAAACCCAACAAATATGCAATGAGAGGAATTACATATTTTAGTGAATAGCCGGTGAATTCCATCTCCTCCATAGGAACCCAGCTGAGCATATGGCTCTGGCTGCGGTTTCCACATGAAGCCGGTACTGCTGGCATTTGTCCTTTCCAGATCAGTGCTAACACGATGATGTGATGTTCCTGCTCTCCCTGCTCAGAGGACTTTGCAGGCTGTGTCAGTCTGGTATCCAGCTTTTATCTGCAGGTTGGATAAAGAAAACTTGAGTAAATGGCAAAGGGTTTTGATAGAAGACAGGAACAGCAAACACAGCAGAATGACCCAGCTCAGCTTTTCAAGTCTCTTGATTTTTGCAGGAGGAGGTAGAAGCACATCACGCTCTTTCCCTGGTGGTTGCAGTGCTGCTCCATGGAGACGCCACCAAAGTCCCTGTGAGATTGAACCCCCTACACTCCTGCAGCCCAGAGGCAGGCACAGCATGTGGACGAGGGTCCCACTCTCCCCAGAGCCATGCCAGGGAAAGATCCCAGCCATGCTGGCTGAGGACCACCACACTGAGTCCTGCTTCCCAGCGACAAGCCAGCTCAGACACATTTAGCGCTGGTTCAGCACAGAACAAGAGCTGAGAGTGTGCAATGAGATCCGGTGCTTCTTTGAGATCCCAACACAACAAACGAACCAAGCCGCCCAATTTTTAACCGGGGCAGAAGATAGCATCAGTGTCTTTGTCCTGTCCCACTGCCTGCTTTCTCTCCTCTGCGAGGGTTTTGCTGACAGCGATGCGAACCAAGAGCAAACGGAGCTTGGGCGGGTCTCATCTAACAAAAACACACTGTCCTCCAAAAGGGTTTTTTCCACCCCAGACACAAGCCCTGCCCCGCAGCAGGGACCTCCTCCCGCCTTCGCCCACAGGAGCCTGTGCCGCTTCCCACTCGGCTTTCATCTCCCCTTGCTTGTGCAGCCCTGGGAAAGTGTTTTGATAGTCTCCTTGGCCGCTTCCTCGCTTCATGGCTGACACTGCTGTTGTTTGTAACAGCAACAGGTTTTTGACAAGTAAAACCGATCAAGGGTTCAGGAGCTGGACAGGCTATCAGGCTCACGGGGGACGTGGTTTCAGCTCTGACATCATGGTCACCCCTGGTGTGCTGGGCACTGAGCTCAGGCAAGCGTGCACGGACAGATTAAGGAGTTTCTCACAGTTTTGAGGCCAGATGGGGCCACCAGATCACCTGTACTGAAGATCACAGGGGCAGATCCCACTGCCTGCACAGTGCACCCAAGAGGGTTTTGACTAAAAAAAGACCCCTTCCAGAAAGCCTCCCCTGGGAGACAGCCACAGGGAAGCCCTGCCAGGCAGACCCCGCCAGCGAGAAACCCCTCCGCACTCTTTAGCCTGGTTTTAGACAGGTTTTTTTTTCCTAATTTAATCTACCTGACAAATTCCAGTTATGCCTTCCCCTAGGTTTAAACAACACGTGCCCCATCAGGGTACTTACAGACATAGCATAATCAGTTAGACTGATAAATTAAATTAAATCAATCTTTGTCATTCTCTCACTGGAAGGCCTTTTATTCAGCTCTCAAACAGAAGCACTTGCCCAACTTCCCTCCACAAAGCCTCCAGCACAGGGGACACCTCAGGTTCCCTCCACCAGCTGCGATCACCAGGATTCCCCGCTCATCCCTGTGTCTAGCCAAAACCTCTTCTTGGCAAAAAACCAGCAGTTTGCCTCTTTCCCAACCTCATTACCCTCTCTACAGCCTTTTCCAGGAGCCGTTCTGTGTCCCTGTGGTTATCTCCTTTTCTGAAGCAATACAGCCGTGTTGACGGCGTTGTGCAGACCCCTGACTGTGAGCTCAGGCAAAGGTCAGGTCCTCTCTCACAGTGCTTACTGCTGTGGGATAGTTTTGTCTGCCACACAGCCCTGCAGGCTTTGGTGTCAGGCTGTACAAGGAAAAAAAATACCTCTCTCTCCCACAGCAACTGCTCTGCAACCCCAGCAACCCTTGATGGGCATTTCAAGCCCTGAGCCACACGGTTTTGGAGCTCATTGCCATGCTCTTACCTGGTACCAAGGTGTGAGCAGGCTCAGCAACAGCCGGGGGGGATGATGGAGCAGGGGAGAGGTGAGCATGTGCATCAGCTGCTGTCTGGCTGCAGGATGAGGGCCAGGATGAGGGGCTGCAGCTGCAGCTGACCACGAGTTGCTTGGGTGGTGCTAGAGGTATGGGGTCCTTTTTCTAAGGAAGCCTTCTTTAAGGAGCTGCCTTTTGTATATCTGCACACAGTGATCCTCAAACACATTGGACTGGCCCAGTGGCTTGCTGAGAATAAGATTTTGCTGTATACCTGCCTCAATAAATTGGCTGCTCTTGGTTAATGAAGGATGGTCCCTCTGGATTTCTTGCATGGGAGCACGAATTAAATGATGTTACCTTCAGTGCTGCTGAAAGGCCCCTCGCTGAAGGCTTGTTTCACCTGAAACATCACTCTCCTTGTGCCAGGGCCCTGTGGGATGTCTCATGGTTCCTATGTGGCCTCATGCCAGGCAGCAGCATCAGCATCCACAATGCAAGGCAGTAGCCAAGAGGGTGCATTGAGCTGCAGTGCTTGTACCAGTTCCTTGTGCCACTGGTTGTGCTGCCCAGTGGCTGTTGCAGCACTGGGATATGGGGTTTGAAGCCAGTAGGGACCTCATGGTCTCTCCTCCTGCCCCGCTGAGGCACTGCCCACCACCAAAGTCCCCTCAGGGCAGGTCAGGTTGTCCAGTGTGACCCCAAGCCACCCCTAACACAGAAACGTCTAACCCATATGCATGTGCTCTCTGAAAAGCTGCCTCATCTCCAACCCCCAGAGAATGGATAAACCAGAGAACGGAGAGGTCAATTTAATCTGAAAAATGGGGTTCTGTAGATGGGATCTTGGAAGGGACAATGTCATGGGCCGAACCGCTCAGCTGTGTTTGTGTTGATAATGTCAATAACTGTATAATTACACCAGCCTGATGACTATCACACCAATTACACGGTGTAGCTGATAGTCCATGAAAAGAAATAGTCTTCTGTAAAAAGGCTGCTCTTCCAAACAACCACCGAGTTGGTTTGTTTTCTGCAGAATCTTGCCAACACTCTTGATTGGGGGGAAAAAAAATAGAAATCTGCCTCCAAATTCAAAGAGTCATAGTGGGGAGAGTGTGCCCAGCCTCTGCCTACAGCCCCAGAGCCGGGCTGGCTGCTCAGGGGCACCAGGAGAGCTGCATCTCTCCAGGTAACAGGGGACCAGGTGCCAAATAGCCAGGGCTGCTGAGGAGTAACTGAGCGACAAATTTGCATTATGCAGTTGTATTACAATAATAGTAGTAATAATAACAATTAATAATAATAAAAATACATTACTGATGCAGTGAGAGAAAATCTGCACCCTAATAAATGATATTACCTGCACCCAGATAAAATCTAATAAATTATGACATCCATAAATTTCATAAAAATTCATGACCCTTATAAATGATGACATTATCTTCCTTTCTAAGCAGAGAGGGAAGTGCTGTGAACCCCGTTTCTGACGGAGGACTTGCAGCACCACAAAGCGAAATGATCTGATTAATGCCACCGGGTATGGCCAGTGGCAGTCAGGGATGGACGGCAAAACTTGCATCTCATGCTCCTCCGGGCTGGATACTGCATGCTATGACAAAAAAGCAGTTTATTTTCATGATATATGCTGATCCCTAATGCAGATATCCACAACGTGTTGCTGTATGCAACGCATGGTGGAAGATGATTCTTCTATTCTGGGCTCCTCGAAGAGTAACTGAAACATTTTATACGTATTGATTCCTGTGCTGTTATCATTCTGCATCAATAACAATCCTCTTTAAGCCTTATCTTGTAACTGAATAAAAGTAGTGCTGCCTCCAAGAAAGATTATATGATTTTAAGGCCATCAAATAAAGAAACTAGAGACTTGTCCCCATCAGCCCACCTCTTTCATAAATCATTCAGGCCTGTCGTTATCGGTGAGTGTCTCACCTTTGCCGAGCACATGCATTTTTCATCAGCTTTGACTAATGACCGTCCGTAGGGCTGGATGATGGGGATGTCTTGCTGCTCCTGCAGCTGGGCCTGCTGTACAGAAATCAAGTTTTGAAGAGTCCCATTGCAAAGGGCTGCCAGCATCGTGCGTGCAAGTTAAACACAGAGTGGAATATAAAAATCCTCCAACGCCGAGAGAAAGAAGCAGCACCAAATTCAGCTGGGGGATTCAATAATTCTGTTTGCACTGTGTAAAAGCTGCACTTAGAGTAAGAGCAGTGAGTTCATGTTTTTATAAATTATTCATTCCCCTCTCTATACTAACCGGATTGCACATTTGAAGCAATAATTATCTTCTAAATAGAGAACAGTAGTTGATAAAGAACTCAGTAATTACTACATGTTTACACAATGATATTAATGGCCCTAACCCATTAGCCCCTACGAGCTGAACTGGGGTCTTCGGGGAAGGGGCTTACCCAGAGTTAAACACACAAGATGCACTGCGCCCTTCCAGCACTTCTTCTGACTAATATTGGGGGAATTTGTGACTAAGTCTATCCATTCCTGTTAAATAAAAGCTAATAGTTATTTTAAGACAGCAGGGTCAGGTTTGTATTGAAAAGTATCCTGACATAGTACGTACACAAGGAGTTTGGGAAGTATTAAAGTCCACCGAAATCTCCTCCCAAACGGTTCCAGTTAAATACTTCTTTTTGCTTTGCTTTTTTTCTTCTACAAAGTCAGTTTTACAACCGTTCTTCTGAATGAGACTTACATGCAACATTTTAAAGTGTTAAAATAACTTATGTTCTCTATGTAAGATGACTCCAAACTCCTCTTGTTTGGGTACGAATGAGAGCAGGGGTGATGAGGACAGTGCTCGTGCCTGGATCTGCATAGCAATAACCCAAGATAGGCGTTTGGAGATGGCGCAGTTGGGGCAGGGAGAGGTGTAGCCTTGTGTGAGCCCCCTTGTGGCATCTTGCTCCAGGGTGAGGCCAGGCAACACCAGTCCGGGATCCCATGCAACAAATAAAACCGTCAACAGCCTCCTCAAACCCAGCAGAGCTGTGAAGAAACCCAGACACTATCCTCTTGCAGGTCTCACAGTTACCACCTTTCCCTGGCAAACCTCAGGGCTGTGATAGTTTCTGCAGCCAAACGCACTGGGAGCTTGTCAGAATATTGATACCACCAATAAAACGTTTGATAAAATCCCAAGAAAAATGTCAAAAATCATATTATGGTGTTACTGTTGGATGGGGAAGAAGAGGTGTCCGTCACCATCAAAGCCCCTGCAGGGAAGCAGGGCTCCAAGGACTGCACCACCTGGGTTTCTGATGCTGACACCTCCCGGCACCTCCAGGCAGGTGAGACCAAAGGAATTTTACTTTTCTTTTTCTAAGCCTATTTTCCTTACGTTGCTTTGTATTTCTCTAAACAGGTGTTTGTTATGCTGAGTTTGGCGTGCGAGTCCCCAAGACCACGGGCTCTGCCTATACCTACAGCTATGTGACAGTGGGGGAGTTTGTGGCATTCTTCATCGGCTGGAACCTCATCCTGGAGTACCTGATTGGCACGGCTGCAGGCGCCAGTGCCCTCAGCAGCATGTTCGACTCGCTGGCCAACCACACCATCAGCCGCTGGATGATCAACAGTGTTGGGACGTTGAATGGCCTAGGTGCGTCACGCTGCACATAGCTACCTGCATTAATTAGGGCCCGAAGAGTAATTGGAAGCTCGTCAGAAGTCAGACATGGATATTAGGCTTCATTCATTATTTACCATCTGTCTGCCTCTGGTACTTTGCCTTTGCAGTCTCGTTCACAGACAGGATTCAGGGGGATGGGATACACGATGCTTTGCGCCCCTTTGGGATGAGCTGGCACTTAGCAGAAAAAGCACCCAGAAGAATTAGTCAAGTGTCAGGGGCTAATGGCAGTGCAGGAGCACTTCACCCAGCTCAAGCACCTGCTCGGTCCTCTTAAGGCACACGTAGAGCCTTGTTAGAAAGTACAAGCTGGTGTCTGCAGTCCTGCCATGCCAACTCAGGGCTGCGATGGTCCTATAGGACCAGCAGTTCCAGCAACAGTCCGTGGTTCCTACCCGTAAGCAGGACAGCTGGCTGTCCTGTACCCATGTCATGAAAACTTAGCCTTTGATTGATTTTTAATTAGTATTTGGTAGATACACATTATGCAAAGTGGGACCAGATCATTTGTTTGCTGCTCTCCCAAAACTCTTAACAGTGACCTGAGACATCAAAGTTATCTCCTTAAGAGAATAACTTTAGCTAGCAGAGGCATCTGGAGACCACCTTTGCAATGAGACCAAGGAGTTCTGTAAAGCCTCAGGGTCTGAAGAACATTTAAAAAAACTCCCACAGAGTTTCTGGAGATGCCATCCGCAGCGCTGGCTGGAGAGTTACACAACTCTTTTCTCTTACCCAGGGAAAGGAGAAGAGTCGTACCCTGACCTTCTTGCTCTGGTCATTGCTGTCATCGTCACCATCATCGTGGCCATGGGGGTGAAGAACTCGGTGGGGCTGAACAATGTGCTCAACGTCATCAACCTGGCAGTCTGGATCTTCATCATGATTGCTGGGCTCCTCTATGTCAAAGGTGACAACTGGTCTGAAGGGCAATTCTTGCCGTTTGGATGGCCAGGGGTAAGTTCTGGGTGCACGGAGGGACACACAGCACCTAAGTAGTGCCACCCACCCACCACACACTCAGGTTTGCTCATGGTATATGTACCCTACTTCCAGTGCACTCTTCAAATCTCAACCCTGCCAAACTCACCTGCACTTTGGCCAGGGACCTCCAACTTTCACCACAGCAGGCTTGGATCCAGACCTCCTCACTCTGCCAAACCCCAGGGGTAGGGCAATGCTTTACCCATATCTCCTGCCACCTCTTAGAATAACCCAGAACTTTTCCAAAATGTCCTCCTGGAGAACCAAACTCCACACTAGGAAACACCACTAAATGCCAGGCCGTGGAGCAAAATGCAGTGGCCATCTGAGACAGGAGACTCAGGAGGAGCTGGCCTAGCCTCTGCAGAGGGAAAGATGCTTGTGCTGGCTGGTTTTCAACAACGTTCTCAAGCATTTGTTTTGAGCACTTCATAATGCCACCTGCCAGTACTTATTTTATGGATGTTCCCTCAAAGCTTACTGAGAATTTGGACATATTTGGCTTTTTTACCTTGCTTGCACTGGTTTTTATCCAAGGATGAACAGAGACTGAAAATATCTCAGCTGGCCTAAACCCAAGATAATTTCTCAGATTTACACTGCTCGACTCCATCGGGGTTTTGTGCAGAAAAATAAGCAAGAAAGTAAAGTAAACCAAGAATCTTGATTATTGAAATGGTCCCAAGCTGTCATACAGTCCCTGTACCTCCCTTCAGTAAATCGATACCTCTCTGCCAGAGAACAACAGTGAGGAGAAGAGCACCAAGGCCCTTTGGAGAGCAGAAGTCATATTTACCTTTGGATTGTGCTTGGCTTTTTATGCTATACAACAGGAAAGAAAAATAGAAAATAGAAAATAGCTGATTTGCTCCGATTCAGCTAAAGACCTCCTGCCAAAAAAATACAGTTTTAGGAGATACCTAACCAAACCACACCAAAACTGATAGGATCTGCCCATCATTTTCAGCTGGCTGGTTGTCACCAAAATGTTTGTAAAAGTAAATCCACCCCAGCACAAGCATGATATGCCCAGGAGCACAGGGGACACTTTAAAAAGGTAATTACGGGTAGTCCCCTGGAAGAGGTGAGTTTACTGTGCTCTCTGTCACTAGACAGCTGAGATGATAGTGATGTGAAGGGCACATGGTACCCAGATAACTAGATGTATGTGAAGGTGTTACAACTGCCTGTTAGCTCACTCACAGCCACAGTCTTCAGCCTGCTTCAGCGTTCCAGTTATAAATGTCCTTGCTAATACTGTATATTTTTTAAAATCACATAAAAAAATAACCAAACAGTACAAATAACTCCCCATCCAAGTGCTCCAACGTGTGCTCCCGACCTGCCTGCACCTTCCAAGCAAAACAGGAGTTGTTTGGAAAGCGGCGCACATCTGACTGTTGCTGCTCTATTTTGCTTCCCCTGCTAGCGGATCTTGCTGCCACTTGAGACATCTTGCTAAGATGGAACATGTAAACACGCTCCAAATCCCTGCTAATATAAATGGATTTGGGGTGGAGGATCGTGAAAGCAAACCTGAAATTGGTTAATTGTCTCCTCTGCCGCTGCCAGGATCTCCCAGCAGATTCGGGCGCTTCGCAGGCACAGGTTCGTGGTGCACCAAGAGTGAGCTGTGGATGCCTCCAGCGACTCTGGCCTCGTGTTGAGATCCTTTTCCTAGACCAGATCACTAGGTTGTGGGTGCTCCCAGGATCAGTCCCCAGATGGGATTGCCCAGCTCTGTGTGTGCACCCCCTGATCTGCCCCCACTCACCCTTTAGCTCAGACAAGGCAGAACTGGGCTCCCTTGGTTTTGCTTAGTTCCCTCTCCCTGGTTGGGTGCCAGCCTCCCTCCTGACACCCAGATGCTTGTTCCTCCACACAGGTGCTCAAAGGGGCTGCGACCTGTTTCTATGCCTTCATCGGCTTTGACATCATTGCTACCACGGGAGAAGAAGCGAAGAATCCCAACACCTCCATCCCCTATGCCATCACAGCCTCACTCGTCACATGCTTGACAGCATATGTGTCCGTAAGTCCTAGCTATTCATACCTAAGAGTACGTAAATATATATGTGTGCATATAGATATCATAGAATCATCAAATCACAGAATGCTTTGGGCTGGAAGGGACCTTTAAAACTC
Organism: Bucorvus abyssinicus; assembly: GCA_009769605.1. Lineage (NCBI taxonomy): Eukaryota > Metazoa > Chordata > Aves > Bucerotiformes > Bucorvidae > Bucorvus > Bucorvus abyssinicus. Next base: position 5,008,621 of record CM020035.1, on the reverse strand, counting down.
ACCCAGTCCAACCTCCCTGCAAGGAGCAGGGACATCTGCAACTAGATCAGGCAGTTCAGAGCTCCAAGGTCCAATCTGACCTGGAATGTTTCCAGGGATGGGGCTTCTACCACCTCTCTGGGCCACACAGGCCAGTGTCTCACCACCCTCACTGTAAAAAAAAATTTCTTCCTTATCTCTAATCTGAATCTCCCTCTTTCAGTTTAAAACCATCACACCTTGTCCTGTCACAAAAGACCCTGATGAAAAGATTGTTCCCATCTTTCCTGTAGCCCCCTTTAAGTACTGGAAGGCTGCTATAAGGTCTCCCTGGAGCCTTCTCTTCTCCAGGCTGAACAACCCCAATGCTCTTCCCTGTCCTCACAGCAGAGGGTTCCAGCCCTCACATCATTTCTGTGACCTCCTCTGGCCGCGCTCCAACAGGTCCATGTCTCTCCTGAGCTGAGGACTCCAGAGCTGGACCCAGCACTGCAGGGGGGTCTCATCAGAGTGGAGCAGAGGGGCAGGATCACCTCCCTTGTCCTGCTGGACACACCAAAAAAAACCCCAAAAAACAACCTCAAAACCTAAAACAAAACAAACCAAAAAGCCCACATATCTAGTGTGTCCCTTCTGGGCATCTGCATGGTACCCCTCTTCATGAGCTGGAGTTCCAGCCTGACCCTCCACAAGGGCCCTTTCTTCAGTGGGAACTGAGAAACTGAGCCATCAGCTCTGTTCTGTGTCACCACAGTGTCCTGCTGTGTCTCCTCTCAGCCCCATCCCGGTTTGTCCCTCAGATCCCTCTGCTGGCTGCAGGGAGATGGTGGCACCATTTGTTCCTCACATCTTGTCCCCATCCACAGCTATTTTTGCATCCAGAAGTGCAGCAAAGCAGAAAGAGCAGAAGCATTCCATGTTTTGGGGCAAAGCAGCACTGCCTCTACTGGAGATATGGGACAGGGTTCAAGTGAGGAGGAGGATGGGCAGGGATGACCATGTGAGGGATATCCAGCTGCTCTGCACCCCGAAAAGTGCATGTCTGTACTCAGGCATTTTCCCTGTAAAAAAGCAAAATTGAGTCATGAATGAGAAAAAAACGTTGTTCTGATTGTTTCCAAGAAACTCACCCACTGCCCCTCCTGCAGCGTGATGGGCTTCCCTCAAAACCAGTTTCTCTGTGGCTCAGATGGGGTCAGAGCGTTGCCCCAACCAATACCATCTTGGGTTTTGGGTCCGTTCCACAGGGAGTGCATGACTCAGGCAGCACCGTCCCCACACAAGAACATGGCCAATGTGCATGTTACTGACCCCACCAAGTCCCACCAGCCTCCTGCATCACCACTGGAGCAAGGTTCAAGGTGTCACCTTGTTGCTTTGGAGGGCTTACCGCTAGCATTTCACAACCACTCCACAGGGGACACGGAGATACAATCCCAGTCAGACTTGACATTTTTGGCTTTCCACCCTTGAGAAACAACACCTCTGCCCTGCGATTTCCCAGCTGACACCCATGTCCTGTTCCTCTCACCTTCCCCAGGTGAGCATCATCCTCACTCTGATGGTGCCATATGATGCCATCGACACCGAGTCCCCACTGATGGAGATGTTTGTGGCCCGTGGCTTCTACGCGGCCAAGTTTGTCGTTGCCATCGGGTCCGTGGCCGGCCTGACCGTCAGCCTGCTGGGCTCCCTCTTCCCAATGCCGAGAGTTATTTATGCCATGGCTGGCGATGGGCTGCTCTTCAGGTCAGTCATGCCCATACTGGCATTTAATTTTTTCCCCTTGGGACCTGGAGGGGAAGTGTGCTGGGAGGGATGGGGACTGTCCTGCACTCCGACAGCCCAGTGCCATCGCCAGGGAGCAGCAGGCACGCACAGATTTGGTGCTTGTGGAGCAGGGCACAAACCAAAGCAAAATCCTGAGGGCAAAAAATCAGAGACATCTATGCAGAAGTTTCTCAGTTGGTGCTGGAACCTAGAGATTCAGCTTATGGGAGGACGAGCATTTAATTCAAAAGTTACTGGCAAAGGAGAGCAGCTTATATGCATAAAATCTTGACACATATTTGCGAGTGTCCAAGTGCCCATTTCGGAGTTGGTTAGACCTAGCTCTAGCTCCAGATCCAGTTTCAGCAGTATTTCCAGTCCCCAGGTGTCTGGAGTCTAAGCACCAAAAAGCAATGAGAGCTGAAGGGATCACAGCTCTGAGCCTGGCCCCTCCAGCCACCTAAAAGTTATCGCGACGTGGAACTGCTGCCATCTGCCATTTTAACCTTCTGCAACTGTTTCGCACTCCAGATTTTTGTCCCACGTCAGTTCTTACACGGAAACTCCCGTAGTGGCTTGCATCGTCTCTGGATTCCTCGCAGCGCTGCTCTCCTTGCTGGTCAGCCTGAGGGACCTGATAGAAATGATGTCCATCGGCACGCTGCTCGCCTACACTTTGGTCTCCGTCTGTGTCCTGCTTCTCCGATACCAGCCTGAGAGCGACATCGATGGCTTTGTCAAATTCCTCTCTGAGGAGCACACCAAGAAGAAGGAGGGCATCCTGGCTGACTGCGAGAAGGAAGCTTGCTCCCCAGGGAGTGAAGGAGAAGAGTTTGCTGGCCCACCGACCAACACGTGCGGGGCAAAAAATCTGCCGTCGCTGGGGGATAACGAGATGCTAATTGGGAAATCTGATAAATCCGCCTATAACGTGAATCACCCCAATTATGGCACGGTTGACATGACCTCGGGGATAGAGGCAGATGAGTCGGAGAACATCTACCTCATCAAGCTGAAGAAGTTGATTGGCCCTCGCTACTACACGATGAGGATCCACCTTGGACTGCCGGGGAAAATGGACCGTCCCACGGCTGCCACTGGCCACACAGTCACCACTTGCGTGCTCCTGCTCTTTGTCCTGATGTTCATCTTCTGCTCCTTCATCATTTTCGGATCAGACTACATCTACGAGCAGAGCTGGTGGGCTGTCCTCCTTGTCATACTGATGATCCTGCTCATCATTGTGCTGGTGTTTGTGATCTTGCAGCAGCCAGAAAATCCCAAGAAGCTGCCCTACATGGCACCTTGTCTGCCCTTCGTCCCCGCCTTTGCTATGCTAGTGAATATCTATCTCATGCTGAAGCTCTCCACAGTCACGTGGATCCGATTTGCCGTCTGGTGTTTTGTGGGTGAGTCCAGATTAATTTATTTTAATTTTTTAACTGACACTCTTTTAAAAGGATGTTAATAATTACTTACCTAATTAGAATGCTTAGGGTGATGCTTCTTCAGCTGGGACGTACCCAGTCCTTCGCGTTTGTCCCTTGACATCCTGAAGTTCTTAGAAACCTTGGTTAATCAAGCCCCCGAACCACAGCTAAATGGAAAACTACACCTCCAGAAAGTGTCAGTTTGATGGAAGTAAACTGCTCCGTGCAAAGGTGACTATTTTGATGAGCCTTTTGAGGCAAAGTAGGTGGGTTCTGGAAATTGCCTTGCAGGCAGGTTTCCTACAGAAATCTGCCTGCTTTCTTGCTATTTCACCCACTTGAGTTTTTCAGCAGCCCACACTAAAAGCTCAGCACTGAGTTTCCAAAGCCCAGAGCTGCCCAACCCCAACAGCCCCGGGAGGGACAGCGCCAAGGGATCTGTGGGCTCTATCCCCTTTTCTTGGTCTAAGTCCTTAACTTTGTGGCAGGAGGGTCTTGGGACTCATAGATTCTGTTGCGGACTTTTTTGCCAAATTTAGGGTTCCTGGCACATAGCCAAGAGCCTGGCATGTCCTTAGTTTTCCTTGTTTTACATTGCAACCCACTTACTCCACAAACCCAACAGAGAAAGAGTAGGTCTCATAGCTCCTCCTGAAAGCTCCCAAGTCTGGGCTATAGAGAACTGAAGCAACAAGATAAGATGAAAGCCAAGGACTCTTTACAGAGAATTAATAACCCTGTGGGTAAACGTATATGTTACAGTAGCCCACAGGAGCCCCAGTTGCAAACACCAGACCTTAAGCATGGTGCCAGCACCCGAAAAGACCATCCCTGGCCAAGTATCCCACAAGCAGCCCTTCTCTTAGGGAACAGGGTTCAGGATCCTGTGTTGAGAGGGCGAAAGTGGTGGTAAAGGAGAGTGAGGATTGATGCAGAGGTCATAGTCAGCAGAAGTCCACCCTCCTGGAAGAGGGGTGGGCAGGCACAGGCCACTACACTGGGGTCACGAGCCTTCACGGTTTTCTCAGATGCCTCCTGACTTTTGTAGATGTTTGAGCTTAGTTGGCAGAGCCAGGAGGTGATGTGAACAGACCTTGGATCTCTCTCTGGTGTCTCAGAGAGTTTAGAGTAGTCTCTCTCCCCCACTTTGGGCAGAAGCTGCTACCACGTTTTTGCTCCGTTTTGCCATTCACCCTTTAGCTCTGGGGTGTGGAATGCCATTATCCTGAGTCAGTCCTGCACGACTGAGATCCCACAGCAAAGCTCCATCTCTGAGAGTCCCCTAACCCCAAGCTGAGCTGTTGGGCAGTAGCCACGTGCACTTTTTGGGCTGGACAAGGCATGTTCTGTGCTTTTTTGGCCCTCAAAGGCAATAGGTGAAGCAGCAAATCCACGGAAAGCCCTTCTACCTGGAAGCAAAGATGACTCCAGGGCATCAATTTAATCTGCTGTGATTAAATACTTACCCCGTGAGTACATCAAACATCTCTTCAGCTGCCAGCAATGGCAACGAGTCAATTAAGCCACTCCATTAAGGTGTGATGGACTCCACCAGCCTCACCCACAGCTGCTGGTCTGTGGAGAGAGGCACATCCCATTTGTTTTCCCAGCAGAGATGTGCGGTCCTGCCACACGCACTCATCCTGATAACCCTGGGGCACACGTGGCCGCGAGCACCAGCGGGAGAGAGACTGACAGCACGAGGAAAGGGTAGCTGGGAGGGTAACAGGGTGGAGACATGGGTTGTTGGCACTTGGGAGCCTCCACACATCTGTCTGCTGGGAGCTGCTGTCCCACCGAAGCTGCAGATGGCACAATCACGTGGCTAGCAGTGATCCCAGCTGATGATTAAACCATAGAGCCCTCGGGTCACAGCTGGCAGCCCGAAAACACAAACTCAACAGCTTCAAAGAGCAGACATCGACCACTGCATACACTAGCTTAAAAAATATGGGTACATTTACTCACGCTTAACCCTCACTGGCTGGAACCAGCCTGGCGCTGGGTGGCAGCAGGCTGGCAGTGAGCTGGGCTGGATCCTCGACCCACCCTTGACATGGGGTTTGGGCGACAAGGTGCCATTTTGGGGCATTGCATGTTTATAGAGATATTTTATCTGGGGGCGTGGGGCTGATGTGAGTGGCTGGGGTTTGACCCTCTCCCTCTTGTCCCCCACAGGTCTGCTCATCTACTTTGGCTACGGGATGTGGAACAGCACGCTGGAGATCAGCGCCCGGGAGGAGGCCCTCCACCAGAGCACCTACCAGCGCTACGATGTGGATGTTGACCCCTTCTCCGTGGATGATGGATTCTCCTATGCCGGTGAGGGCGAGGGCTACCCAGGCTGGGGTCCCTCCGAGGACAAGGGCTTCTCGTACCAGCAAATGGCAGGAGCAAAGGAAAGCCATCGGACGAGTAGCAGGTCGAAAAGCAAAGGCAGGCACAAACCGCCGTCGGAGGCTCTCATCGCCAACGATGAGTTGGACTACTCGCCCGAGTAGCGGGGTGGGCAGCGGGGCGCCGCGCCGACCAGACAATGAGGAAGGGTCTCCGTGGCTCCCCCATCCTGTCCCATCTTCCCTGGGTCCTTCAGCACCACCCCGCCCACCTCTGGTCCTCGGGACACGCTCTGTGATTGCCGTTGACCCCGAACCAAACACACTCATGGCCCGTCCTGGCTCCACAGGTCGGGTCTCGCTCTGGTGAATGCCAGCTGGTCACCTGGCACCGGTTGATCTCCCGGAACCAGCTGCACTGGTGGAGGCAGTGGAGTGGGAGATGTGCCAAACTGGGAGGGCATTGAGAGGTGGAAGATGCCGCATGAGGGGAAGAGATGCGTTGTCCCTCGGGAATGTCCACCTGACAGCCACAGCACTGGGATGCCACTCTTACATTTTTGGCACTTTCTTAGCACATGTGTTTTTTTCTTTGAACCACCTGGAAGTAATAACTGAGCCAGAGGGACAGACGGGTAGGGAGGTACAAATGGAGATGGAGGAACCCCTTTCAAGGGAATGGTGGATCCAGGGATGTTGGTCCCATCACACAGCGTTTCCGAGGCCTGTTCTGGTGCACACAGCAGTGCTACCACATGTCCATCCCCACACCGTGAATCCAAGCGTCTCAAATACTGTGATTCAAAATTAGTCCATGTCTCTATCAAACCTTGAAGTCCCAGCACGGCCAAACATCCCAAATCTGAGGTTGGGAGCCTGGTCCTGTTTCTGGTCACAGCGGGGACTGTGACCTGCCCTTGGCTCAACCCATCTTGTGTGAATGGTCAACGAGGACCACATGGCATTTCTCTGAGCATCCCCAGCCTGAGTCTGGGCACTATTTCCACCACGTTGTGTCTTTTGCAGAAATGACTGTGCTGTAACTCCCTCACTGCGGTGGGCACATTTCAGCACTCGCTCTGGCCTCGGTGCTTCAGGGATGCGTCCACGCCCCTGCAAAATAGAAACGCCTGTGGGTCAGCTACATCTTGGCAGGGCTGGGCCACATGTGGCGAACAGAGAGGACTCAGCTGCTGAAGTTTCCCTCCCTGCTGCCGTCTCTACCTTGTATCATTTTCTGTTTCTGGCCCTGGCTGGGTGGATGCTGTATGAAAAAACACTGAAACGCTGCTCGTCCTGTACGTGCCCGTATTTCAGTCTGAAACCAAGCAGAGCTGGTGGCTCGCAGGGCAGAGGTGGTCAGCAAGTGGACATTTCTTATAGTTAGAGCCTCTGGTATGTCCCAAGCATGGCCTGGACTCCCAGCAGTGCCATCAGGTTCCCTGCCGCCAGTGTCCCCGCAGCACCGTCGGCAGTGATGGGGTTTGGTCACAGCCACCATCTCCCCCAGCACAGACTGCAGCTGCGCTGCTGAGTCAGCACTTAGCAGCAGGTCCGGTTCTGCAGCCCATCACCAACACGCTTAGTTTGAAACACTGCAACGGAGAAACAGCTTTTTGAATAAATAATATGTAAGGAAACACCCCATCAGACAGTGACACCCATCCTCCTCCTGGCTGCTGAAGGCTGCGGTCAGATCCATCTCTGGGGCTCCCCCGGAGCAGCCCAGACCAACCCCCAGTACCAGGGGCTGCTGCTGTGGCATTCCAGGGGACAATTTAACATCAATGGGGGCATGAGGCAGGATTTCCAACCTGTGATGCTGAGAACCATTAACACTTTGGTTCACCAGATGAGGCTCAGCCCCCTAAAACACGGTGCAGAGCCTGCCTGGCACCCTCTGCAGGCACGCAGGCTGCTGGGTGCAGAGGGTGCCTGGATCCACGCCTGTCCCCATCGCTCCCAGGGCTCAAGGGCTCAATGAAGATGCTCTGCCCACGGCTGCAAAAGTTTCCCTGCAGCTCCTGTCCCAAACAGTGACAAAGGAGTGGTAGATGCCCCATCCTTAGAAACATTCCAGGCCAGGTTGGACGGGGCTCTGAGCAACCTGATCTAGTTGCAGATGTCCCTGCTCACTGCAGGGGGTTTGGACTAGCTGACCTTTAAAGGTCCCTGCCAACCCGAACCATTCTTGATTCTATGAAACTACCGTCCTTTTCCCGGTGGAGAAGAACATCCGATTCTGCAGATCTTAACTCGGAGCGCTCCGGGCAAGCCAAGGCAAGTTTGGCCTCTACGAGGGCTTCAGGATGTGAGCAAGAATTTGGCAAAAGGACTTGTAAGCTTCGTTCTGGCATCCCCTGCCACTGCCCACGCCGACCACACTTCTACAAGCAGAAATCCTGAGCGTGTCCCACCGAAAAGCTCTTTGCAATGTACACACCACTCACGGGCCAGCTCGGGAAACCCTTCCGGTGGTGCTGAGCAAAGGTCACCTCTCACTCGCGCCTGGCTGCTCTCGTCCTCGATGCCTTAGAAGAACCCAAGAGAGATGGCATCTCGCAGGTCTGGCTTTGCATTTTCAGGGAGAAAGATTGATGCTATTTTCCTACCAGTTCTTGTACTATACCGTGTCCAAGGTAGTCGTCTTTGTCCTTTTTCCACATGGTATTTAGGCATCTGCTGGACCACAAACTCATGCCCAAGTACCCTGTCGAATCGAAGCCTGTTAATCCTTTCGCAGCCTTAATTCCTTGCTACAGAGCCGTTAGCAGTAGCAGTGTCTGTCCTCATGTGTGCTCTAGTCATGCCGTGTAATTTGATGAGGGCTTGATCCCTTGCTCTTCAGTGTCTGTAGGAACCTCTCCATTGGATCCATGCATTGAGGGAAGCCCTTTGGCTGCTCTTGTTCCCGTTCACTCACCCTCCTTCCCTTCCCGGGAAGTGCTGGGGCAGGATGGCTGCATTGTTTTCCCGGGACAACTGGGAAACGGCATGGGATGTCACGCACCATCTGATGCGGATGGGCTGCTCTCAGCCCTCGCTGTGCCAGGGAGTGGGAGCCATACCCTTCTCCCAAGCTCATCACATGCCACCTAATGGAGGTGCATAAGGAGAAGGCGGCTGAGCTGCATGTTGGGTCTTGGTGGCCAAGTAGCCAGTGCCCAAGAAGGCCAGTTTGCAGCGGGGTCCCCCCGCCCTGCTCCAATCAGCAGTGCCTGGCGAACAAGGGAGTCCAGCATTCTTTTGGGAGCTTGTGTGCTTTTCCTTGTAGCAGGTGTTGGGGTTTTCCATGGGCACAAGGAAAAGCTGCAAAGGCCAAGACGTTCAGGCATGTCCATCACCTCTGGGCACCGCTGGCCCCAGGGATGGTTTCAGATGCTGGGAGGAGGTGCAGGAGCTTGTTTTGCTGCAACCCCCAAATCCAGCCTTTCCTCCTGGGTGTTCACAGGGAGGTTCTCACACCCCCGACCCATCAGGAGGACACAGGCAGAGTGGTACCGTCCCGCTCCCACCACCGGTGAGAGGCACACAGCCCCTCCATGCCTGACCACCCTCCATGCCTGACCACCCTCCATGGGGCGCACACACCAGGGTGGCCAGTGCATGATACGGACAGAGCAGAAATACCTCAAATCTTCCAGAGCGACTCTCTGAGATTTCAGTCCCTCCACAAATTCACTCCGCACGGTTACAGCCACTCAGTGTGAAGCCCAGCACGCCGGCATTCTCCACACGGCAGAGAAATCACGCCCCGAACAACACGGGATGTTGTAAATCCAGCTTGTAAATGATCTTCACTTTGTTTTGTTCGGTCTTTCTGATGTATATCTTGCTCTTTTTTGCAGATGGTACTTTCTGGTGTAACAATTCTCTGCAGTTCTGGTATGAAATTGGTGTATTTGTTAAAAAAGGTTTGTTCTATTAATTTTTTTTGTGTGTGGTTTCCAAAAACCCATTGGTGCATTGTACAATGGGATCTTGTAGTGTGTCATGAGAAAGAAAAATATGCAGATATGTTATGGAGTGATTTTTATTTTCAAATGATTGTGTTGTTGACATCTATACATATAATATATATATATATTAACAAGATGCTAAGAAAAAAAAAAAATCTAAATTTACCAAAATCTGTATATTTTAATAAATGCATAAAGCTTTATTGCGTGCCTTTACATTTGAAAAATCAAACAGCAACTGATGGATTTTTAAAGAGAGCCAGACACAAATGTGTCTTAGTATCAGTTTCCATGGTAATGTAAACCTTTTAAATGAGAGACTAAACCAAAAAGTAAAAATAAAAAATTTTCCCGTATAAATTTTGTTAAGCCGATCAGTACCTGGAGGCCTGATATTTTTTCAATGCTAAATTGAAGCTAGGGATGAACAGATCTCGCCTTAAGTGCTGCAAAATTTCCTGTGTAGAAGATCCGTTTCCGTGGGCTGACTTTGGTGTTTACTTGCACTGTTGTGAAAAAAACATGGTTATTGGTTTACACAATAAAAAAAACAAAAGGAAAAAACCTAAAGCCAATGACCGCAGGTTGACTATTGCAGTGTGAAGCCCCAGGGAGCACCAATGTCTTCTCATCTGCTTGGGGTGCTACCAGCACCCACCTTTCGCTGGCATAACTCGAGTGTCACAGCACAGTCAACCCTCCCTCACCACCACCACAGGCACAGGGACCATGGGGAGGCACAGGGGCCACAACCGCCTCTCCCCTTCAAGGTGCTCAGGACCACCAGTGGTCCCCCATGGGGTCCTTCCTGTTATTCCTGGTATTTGGGGAATGGGGTGGCTGTCAGGCATGCTCCCTGTGATGGGGAGCTGTAGCTGGTCCTGGTGGAGCTGAGGAGGGCTCCACTGGGGCATCAGGTCCACCACCTCCACGGCAGGGTGACCGTCAGAGCTCACACCCACCACTCCACAGCTGGTAATAGGCATAGCATGGGGCAGTTTTTCCATTCAGAAGAGTTGTATTTGATTCTATTTTGAGGCTTTGGGTCAGCAAATGAGCACCAAAAGCCTTCAGGAGCCGACAGCACCGCAGCCAACCCAGCCCAGGAGAACCGATGGGGGACTGCGGTGTTTTGGGAGGGTGCAAAGCAGGTATTTCATCTTTGATCCTTTAAAAACTAGAAAACTTTAATGTTCTTTGTGCTTCCTCCAAACACTTCTCCTCTGCGGTGCCAGCACTAATATCCTGTCCCATTCTTGGCCCCATCTCCTCCCGCCCCACAGTTGCAGTTGTCCGCTTTCCCCGCGGCTACTCCAGGGTTGTTTTGCTTTGTTTAGATTTTAATTCTCTTCCCTGAAATAAAGCTTCTTCCTTCCTTCTAGAGCTTGCCCAGGGCCTTTTAAGGGTTGGATTTGAGATTGGCTGCCAGTAACCTGTGACGGTGGGGAGGGTGAGCAGAGCCCCACCACCAGCCCTTGTCGGGCGTGTCTGAAGATGTCAAGTTGCAGCCCAGTGATGTGGGCAGCAAAAAACCCACCAGCGCTGCCTGGCAGTGCTCATTTCCCGTGGGGTTATGCACTGGTCACGCCACCTAGGCACGACCAGCAATACCACCACCTTGCCAAAAAACCCATCTCAGACAGGTTTCCCTGGGCTTTTCCCTCCCAGTTTGCTCCAGGGCCATTTGGAGGGCAGCGTTCCAGCAGCTTTCTGCTGGGAGGTCTCCCACGCCGCCGTCAGTCCCGGGGTTAACCGGCGAAAGCCTCGGGCAGCAGCGCACAATCCACAATCCCCGGGCAGCCTGCACAAGCTGGCACGTCTGTGCGCCGCCCCTTCGCCCGTGGCACCCGCACATCAATGGCAGCACTTATCGCGTCTCTCCAGTGCGTACAACAACTGCCTGTGCCCGGCCTGTGATGTAATGGGCACAAGTGTCCTGCCGCCGGCCCCGTGAGGGTGCATTGTACAGGACGGCAGCGATGTGAAGTTCACCCAACAGAGACGCGTTGAAGACTGCTTGGTGTTAAAGGCAGATGCTAGGGCTGCTTGTCCATGCAGGCAAAGGGTTGTGGAGCACAACCATCCTCCTGTTGACTCCTTTTAAATGCTCTGGCCTCAGCTTCCCACACAGAGGAGGCAAGGGGCGGGGAGCTGCAGCATCCTTGCCCGCAGCCGTGTTACCCAGTTTGGATCACAGAATGGTGGTGGTTGGAAGGGACCTCTGGGGATCCATCTAGCCCAACACCCCTGCTAGAGGAGGTTCGCCAAAAGCAGGTTGCCCAGAATGGTGCCCAGGCGCAGTTTGAGTATCTCCAGAGAAGGCGACACCACAATCTCTCTGGGCAGCCTCAAAGAAAGTTTTATTTTCAAGTTCAGATGGAACTTGCTGTGTTCCAGTTTGTGCCCGTTGCCCCTTGTCCTGTCACTGGGCATCACTGAAAATAGCCTGGCCCCATCCTCTTGACACCCGCCCTTTAGCTGTGGATCAGCATGGATGAGCTCCCCTCTCGGCCTTCTCCTCTCCAGGTCTAACAGACCCAGGTCCCTCAGCCTTCCTCATACGAGAGATGCTCCAGACCCCGATGAAAGGACAGTCCCTAATCCACTGAGGCTTGACTAGCAGCCTTGTTTTCAAATTCTTCTCCACCACCCCAAACAGCTTGACTGGTCCTCTCCTCTGCTTGCTCAGTCCCCTCTCCTCACACACGCAACGCCTTGTCCACGCCTGAACAGCGGCTCCTCCTCCCTCCCTGCTCCTGAGGCCTGGCTCACGCGCGTTACGCGAGCTGAGTTAACATCTCCAGGAACAGATGGGGTTTTGTGCCGCCATAATTAAATTGCTGCAGCCTCTGGCGAAGGCAGAGTTACATCTTGATCCTACACGGTTTTAATCAGAGCGATGACCCCAGACCACACTCTTATTTCAGTTGAAAGCGCTTCCGGCAACATGACTGCTCAGCCTCAGCAGGCCCAGGAGGTGCTGGGGGTACATCTCCATCACCTCAGTGGGTTTCTAAGCCTCCCCGATGTGAAGAGCACCCCGAGGTGGTGCCACTGCTGCAAGCTGCTATGGGGAACGTTGAAAGAACAAATGGGTAAGACAGCAGGGAGATCACTCGTATTTTAAATATTCCCCAACAAAACAAAAGGGCCGCTTCATTCCACAGCAAAGCAGAATCGGTCATCCTGCTGTATGTAAAAAAAATAGCTTCAAAATCATCGGGAAACCCCCGTCATGGAAAAGCCAGCTATGGAAACACACAGGAAGGAAGGGAAAAAAATGAGGCCGGTGATTGCAGGTTGTCTGTTATTTATTGTACAGTATTTCGCTGGAAGTACAAAGGCATCATCAGTATTCACCAGAATTGTATTGCAACAGGTACATTACACCGCGGGTTAAAACGTGCTGCTTTAATGGTGCGAGAGAGAACACAAATTTAGAGGAAGAAAGCAAGGAGCTTCAAAAAATGTAAAACCGCATTTTTAGTAACTGATCTGTACAAACGAAAAAAAGAAACCGAACCAGCGTGGGGATTAGAGCCCCCAAAGTCATTTAAAACTATATAAAAAGGCACTGTTATCTATTGTGTAATCAGGACCTTCGGGTTCTTTTTCCTTCATACTGATGACTATGGGGGTGGGAGAAATACTGTTACTCAAATGATCGAACTCATACAAAAGTATTTACAGAAAGGCAGAAAAAATCCCCCTGCTCTTGTTCCAAAAGAGAAACATTTGCCCAGTTGGAGAGTGCAGCCTTCCTCCCTACCCTCTCGCCCAAACCGTGCCGGAGCGGTGACCTTGAACAGGGAAAGCAAATAGTGACGTGGTGGGAGAAGCTGTCAGAGTCCTTCTAAAAACAGGAAAGTGTCTCTTTTGTTTCTGTTTTATTGCTTTAAACTCTCCTATAATCAGGGGAGCTAGAAAATAAAATAAAAACCCTAAAACCCACATGACAACCCCAAACCATCTGAGTTCTCCGGGCTGCAAGAAGGTGGGGCAGCTGGTCAGGACAAAACAGGGAGGACCGAGAGGTAGGGCTGGTCGGAGCTTTCTTTCTAGAGAAGGGGGGAACAGATGGGGAGAATAACGCTTCAAACTACCAGACATTTGTGCTGCTTTTCTAAATCTTCCCCTGGGAGCCCGACAGCAGTGCGTGTCAGTAGAAGCAAACCCAGGGCACACAAACCCACCAGCCAAAGCATCCGACGGCAGCCGTGGGACGTCCCCAGGACGCTTACACGTGAGCGCTCTTCGCGTGGGTAGGGGAGCTGGATCCCGAGGCGTAGTAGAAGCGGTTTTCACCGAACGTCTGGGCATCTCCTGAGCAGCAGACGATGACGCAGCCGCCGAAAAGGCAGAGGGCAGAGCCGATCCAGCCGGTGTACAGGGAGTAGCCGAAGCTCATAATGGTGGTCTCGCGGTGGGCGCACACAGGAAACCAGATCGTCGCAACAACGCCGCACATGGCTGGGGAGAGATGGAAAGGAAAAGTAATTCTAGCGTGTGACCCCACCACAGGGACACCAAAAGGGAGGGGAGGCTCTGCAGGACAGGCGACAGAGGGGAAGCCCTTCCCTCCACCCTTGCAGTCCCACGGTGGGACCCAAGAGTATCAGCATCAGGCCTTGGTCCAAGATATCTCCAACAGGAGGCAGCGTAGGAGCCTCGTGGGAAGAGAGATCAAGGGAGAACAGCCATCTCTCTCAGGCGCCAACAAACAAAAAGGAAAAACAACTGCTGCTTGACACAATCTGATATATTTATTACAAGGGAAACAGATTTGTTCCCTAGAAATATTGTTAAGAGGGAGGGATAAAAGTCATCCCTGAAACTGATGCTCTGGAGAGCTGCAGAATTAGGAATAGATTAGATAGACCACGAAAGATGCATCAGTGAGACAGTAAAATCAGTGTTCCAGAGTCAACTGTTTTAAATCACTATTTCTGCATGAACTCACATGCTACATCCTCAGCCCTTGTCAATCAGCATCACTGCAGTCGCTCTACCGAATGGTCACATAAACATTAGCGAAATATCCCTTAGCAAGACAGAGTGAGGTTTACAAAATACAAACAAATAGGCACAGACAAAATAAGCAGCAGTACAGCATTGCTGGGCTCATTTTGGGTTTGGGTTTTTTTTTTTTTTTTTTGTGATGGAGCAGGAAATGTCCCAGAACTCTGCAAAGCAGATTCCACTTCCCTACGGAAAATTTCTCTATATGGAGTGACTGGGACAAACCCAGCAAGGCTCTCCAGAAACCTAATGAATTGGACAGAATTGGGACCTGAAGGTTCTGCAGAATCATAGAATGACAGAATGGTTTGGGTTGGAAGGGACCTTTAAAGGTCATTTAGCCCACCTGCACTGCAGTGAGCTGGGACATCTTCAGCTGCCTGGGCTCAGAGCACCGACCAACCTGACCTTGAAGAGAAAACAATATTCTACCTAGAGTCTACAGACGGCCAAACTTCAAATTTTGCTTGAAATTCCATAGCTTTTTTTTTCCATGAAAAGCAGGAAGGCTGTGGTGGTGGTGCTGGGAGGACTGCTAGGCAGGTGACGTGTGAAGAAGATCCCCTCAGGACAGCAAAGCAGGTTCAGATTCAGCACTTTGCAGGCAGCCAGGCTGGGGACCACAGTGTTTCAGCGTGCAGCACGCACGCATGGTTAGCCCCAAGCAGGGAGAAAACATGTGCCCCACGTTCTCCTTATGCGACACAAGGTCACGCTCACTACCCTCACTAAGGGTCCTACCTCCATCCTGCAAAGTCCCCACATGCACCAAGGGCAACAGGAGTTGATGGTGTTAATCACCTCACAGGAGCAGGTCCTAAAACAATACTCCTTTATGGCCTGTACATCTGAGAAGAATTAATCTGTCAATATTTACTCGCCTCCGGGACAAGCTGTGCAGGACTCCATCCTTGTGGCTATCAGAGAATCAGAGCAAAACAATAACAGGACCGTGGCAGCGTTACAGATTTCCACCGACAGCGTTAAAAGGTATCTGGAGGCAGTGTCAAAAAGTTAAAGTTGCAAAAGGAAGAAAAAAGGGGGTGAGATTAAAAATAAAATTGTTTAGTTAAAGCAGAGAACAAACCATAGCTCCTGGCCGGTACAGCAGAAAACCCATCCCCGATAGCTGGAGTTATTGTGAGAGAAAATATTTTCTTATGGAAAAGAGAAGAACATTGGAAGGATGCTGATAAAGCCAGTAATAATTGTGGGCCTCCTCAAAGCAAGGACCCCGCAGCCTTGGAAGGAATTCTTTGAGAAGGCAGGGAGGGGAGGACAGCATTTCTCCTGCATGGGGATCCGTCCTGCAAACAGCTCATGAGCTTCCAAAGCTTTACAACACAAACGTATCAGCTGGGAATCCACAAAGCATTCTAATGGGCTCCAGAAAAAAGCTGCTTTGTTGTCCAAAAAGACACAATCATCTTTTCTTCTTCTGTCAGCAGTAAATATACATATATATTTATGTCCATAGACTGTAAGAGCCTTATCTGCCCAGACCCTCCCCCACAACCGAAGAAAACACTTGCACTGGGGTGAGAAGAGCTCTCAGGGACGCTGACACAATGGCATCTCTTGTGCATGTGGCTCCACTACATGTAAAACCACCTTATTTTAATGCTGACAATACTAGAAAGCTGTGAAGCACAAGCCAAGGACTTTGCACGGCTTAGTTTGACCTCGCTGTCTTCGGAGGCCACCAGCTGCCGTCAGCCACCGGTGACCCCGTCGCTCAGCAAGAGGAACGCCCTGAAACAGGACTGGATTTCATCGCTCTGCATAGATTAGACTGGGCTGTAAATCCGCCGAGAGGGTGTGAAAAGGACAGCCTGCAATTGCAATATTTCTCAAATTTTGGTCTAGCTGTATCACAGAGAAAGGCTGGAAAAAAGCTGATTTCCCAGGAAACCCAAAGGGATGGGGAAAGGCTCTTTAGGGCAAGTTTCAAGTATAAAACAGCTGCCTGCAAGAAGCAACTCTCTGAACTGAAATTATCACTCCTCCTCTTTCGTGCTGATGCCAAAAGACCCTTTGCAGACAAGAAGCACAGGAGGTGCTTGGGGAGGTGGGGGAGATAGAGCAGAATCACTAACTCAAGGGACAGTGAGTGCCTGCCAAATTCCTTAACAGTAAGTTAAAAGTTTTCTGCAGAAGAAAGAATACTTTTCTTTCCCAGCTAAATTTAACCGTTCTGAGTTGCTGACTCAAAGTCACACAGATTTCTCTTTCAAAGCATTTGGGTGAAGTAATAAATACCCACGATACTTTTTTTCCCTATGTTCTATTTGTTTTCTATGTTCTACCTTGGTATCTATGGCTTTATAAGTAAATCCCAGGCAGTGTCCAGAAAAACTTATTACTATCCTTTATTTAGGTTACAGTAGCTAATATGGTCATTTTTGCAGCAGTAATTCCCAATAACTAACACATTTTTCACTTGTGTTGTCTCTAGCCCCTCGCTTGGTTACCAGCACGGGGTCCTCCGGATTCATATCAACATCACAGGATGGGCCAGGGTTTTTCCATCAACACCAGTGTATGAAATGTTTTCATACTGGCTCAGAGCAAACCTCTGCTGACGGTTGTTTTCGGCGATAAATCAGTTCCCTCGGACAGATAGGATCGAGCAAAGACATAAATACATCAGCAGGCAGGATAGGAGGGTGTGCACCCAGGTCGCACTCCGCAGCCTGCTATCATCAGCGGACAGAGAAATCAATGGAATATCTGAGCCCACGGGTTTCCTGGCAAGTTTTCAACGTTTTGTTTTGGGGTGGTTTTTTTTTTTGCTCCACGCTGTGTTTGAACCCCTGTTTTCCTTTCTAATAAATTTCAGTGACAAACTGCCATCCCTTTCCTGAGCAACAAGTGAAGTTTGCCGTGGGGCCAGCTCCCCTGCTGACATCTCCACTGCTATTTCTGCTCTGTTGGTGAGTGTTGGGGGGGTTGTTTTCTTCCAAGCAGAGCTCTAGGAGTTGGTCTCCACTTAGAGGTAAAGCTGGAGCCTGTGCGGTTGAGGAAAACCACAGAGGAGAGTTGAGTGGCCAGAGGGTCAATAAGAACAGTCCAGGGCATATTACTTGTAGAACATAATGGATTTTAAGTCAGCATTATGACTTTCAAGGCTTGATTCATGCTTACTAAATGCTCTGGGGTGGTAATACCTCATTTTGCAAATAACAGATCATTAATCAGCTTAAATAACGTCAAAGTCCCAAGCTCTGCACATTATTCTTCTTCCAAAGAGACTGTCTCACTGATCAGCCTCGAAAAATCTGGGGATTGTAAACATAAATGTGGGTTGGTTTCATATTTTTTAAAAAAACCCCAAACATTAGGAGCAAACGGAGCTTATTTATTCATTTGTGATCTAACAAAAAGAGCATTATTGTAATTGTGACTAAAACATTATTGTAATTGTGACTAAAACATTGTGACCAGGCTGCTGTTCCCAGTCCAGACCGTTCAGGACATCACCAACATGAGCAAACCACTTCGCCTGCAGATACTTCAACACTCACAGGGCTAAAAATCAGTGAGAAGTCCAAATCCAGCCAAAAGAGCGTTCGTCTGCTAATGTCTCTGTAAATACACATTTCCTTTGTTCACGGGATCTACTTAGTGGGAAAACCGTGTTCTGAAGCAGAGAGAAGACCGGCTTTTGGAGCACCACAACTCCTATCTCTTCTCCTCCCTGGTGTCACACCGCAGCAAGACCAGGATGGGCGAGGGACGCGTGAGACCCCAACCCCAGGTGCAATGCCGCAGGATACGGGATCTCATTTATTCTAATGCAGCGTTACCCAACACTGTCACTGCTGGTCCTGTAATCCTGTTGCCCTTCAGCAAAGCAGATTTAAGGGCAATATTCTCGTCTCCACATCCGCAGCCTTGCAAACAGGGCTGATCTACAGCACGGCTCCCCTTGACTGGAACCCAAACGCACGTTCGTTTGCCACAAAGTGCAGCTTTGCTGTGCCTCCCCCATCCTGGGCAGGGGAAATCCGGCAGAGCAGAATGCTCCAGCACTAAAATTTCATTCACGGGAAGAAAAAAACCCTTTTTCTTTCACTTTTCCAAGCCCAAACACGACTCAAGGATTTGAGACAGGGATGAAAGCCACGTTCTAACAGCTCTCTAAGGTGGCTGGTCAGGAGCAGGATGCACTAAGCAAGCCCTGTAAAGCTGATTTTAGGACTTCCAGCTGTGGGAACGTGCCCTTAAACCCCACAGGCATTGAAAAGGCCTCTCAGTCTCAGTCCCTGAGATTTTGGATGTACCGACTTGTACTAACTGCTTCTCACCAAGGCACTGGAGGAGTGACCACTTGCAAGGAAGGAGCATCCAGAGGACAGCCCCTCTGAGTGTGTGGCTATATCCAGTGTCCACTTGAGAAAAAATGAGGAGGAGAAGAAGAAGAAAGAAGACAGGCATGATGTCAGCACTGGCTGCCAGCGACCAGCAGAGCCACACAAAGAGGCCACTTTCCCTCACCCCTCCTCCCCTGCCGCACAGACGGGTAAAAACAAGGCACCGCAGCCTGTTGCTGAGATGACGAGGCTTCAGGAACATGCAGGTGTTGCACTGGGGACAATGAGCTCCACAGTGTGCGCTGCTCAAAACAATCTCCTCTGCAGGCACTGAGAATGGGAAGAAATTCCCAGGGGAACTTGTAGGCCAAGGGCAAGGCTGGCCAGAGGGGGTTGGGAGGCAGCGGGGACATGCCAGCCTTCTTTCCAGGTCCATGCCACCTCCTTGCTCCCTCCCCTGCTGTCCCCACACAACCAGCACTCCCTCAGCCACAGGCTTCCCTTCCCACACACCTCAGCTTACTTGGACCTGGCTGCAGCTGTGATGCCCGGGGAAAATTTGGAGGCTATCTGTTCCCTGTGAGCAGCTTGGGAGTTCAGACCCTTTTCCAAAAACAGCATCGCTTCCACAGTGAACCAGCAAAACCAGTGCCCAAGGCAGCTGTCCTCCCGCAGACACAGGCAGTGGCTGTGCCCGAGGACTCCACAAGACAATGCACAGAAGGGTTTCGCAGCCCTCCTTCACCCTCCTTCACTCCTCCTGGCTTTGTCCTCCCACTCCCATTCATGCTTTTTTATGGCCCCACAGACTGCAGTGATTCTGGAGAGATTCAGGGGCAGTCCAAGCTGGGCAACCACGCTTTCAGGTGAACATGCTCAACCAGCGTGCACCACACCATGCTGAACTGGAGGAAGACCTCCAGCTCTCCACACGCAGTAGCACCTTACCCAGGAGGATGATGAGGATCCCTCCCAGCTGGGACCGCCGGTACTTGGCAGCTCCAGGCTCGTGGCCCATCCGGATGCAGGGCAGGACCGTTATCAGCAAGAAGATAGCAGGAAGACCCAGGACGGAGGCGGCGATCATCAGTGCTCGACATGCTTGGACATACCCTGTTGGCAAGGCAAGGAAAGAAGATTTTGATTATTTGGCACCAGAGGAGGAGACCTTTGGACAAAGGTCCTGTTTGACGAGCTCCCAGCGCTTGCATGGGCTACGAGAGACAGGTTCAATCCTTCGCGTAAACATTGAATCTTCAGCAGGCACAAGACAGTGGGACTGCAGTACAGTGGGTGGTGCATGAACACGGGAGGTGCAGGCTCAAAATTTTCCAACAAACAAGTAGCACTGCCTGGAAAACACGAGCTCTTCCCAGCGAGACACTGAGAAATCATAGAGCTGGAAAATACGGGAAGGGAAAGTAGGAGAACAGCTAGGGAAGGGGTTTCCTGTATCTTTTCATAGAGAGAGCTTTGATTAAACAACAAGAATTTAAAGTCTTAAAGAGCAGCTTGCTGTGAGCAAAGGAGGACCACGATACCAGCGAAGAGGGGCCTCAAGCAAGTCCCGCTGACATACAGGTAAGACACAAGAACGAGGATTTTACCGTTCCTGGAAATGTAGACTCTGTGTATATGGAATATTTGCTTGATTTTTTTTCAAGAGGAAATATCCCAAAAAGAGTTGCCCGAGGAGTTCAGGGCAAAAAATTGAGACCCTAAACAAAGGAGATGGCAGTGCCCAGCGTGTTTTCTGTGCAATCAATCCCCATCAAACGAGATTGCATTCGTTTTAAAGACTTGACTTGGGTAATGAAAGACTCTAAATTCATTTCAGCTGTCAGGCACCTCAGGATAAATCCCCCTCTCCTGGAAAGCTGTGGGTGACAAATAGGTTACGAGCAGAAGCATCTTGTTTTGTGATGGTTTTCTGCTGGAGAAGCATTGCTCTCTGCTGTTGAAGACCTATCTACCTGTTTATTAAACTTATTCAATCACATTTCTTCGGGGCAAGCCTTTTCTCTGTCTTCTATGCTGGATCATATTGAACAAAAGTAACAATGAGGAGGGTAAAGCTACTAAAATCAAAGGAGACACACACAGAAAAAGGGAGAATAGGAGCTAGTCTGGGAGATTCGATACTGCTGAGCACTATGTGATACAGACTGTAACAGAGAGAAAGCCGGGAACAATCTTTCTAACCTCTTGTCAGTTATTTTCACATCAGTTTAAACAAATAAATACAGAAACATGAAAGGAAACTACAAGAAATGGTTATTTCTATGCTGTCAGCTTCAGAAGAGGCATTTCTGACACGCTGGAGGAGGTGCAATCTGACACACAGCAGAACGCAGCAGTGCTACAGCGTTCACGGTGACTGCAACAGGTAAAGTCGTTAACTAAACTTCCAGGGACAAGAGCACACAAGGCTTTGGCAGGTTTAATTAGCTCAAAAGCTGTATTAATACTGATGAAACACCCTGCTTAGTTTTTGCTTTGTAGTAAACTAGATGAAAATTACTATATAATCAGAAAAATACCAAGGTAAGTTAAATATAGTTACATCTGTTTGTTGTGTAAAGTCCCATCTTGCCTTAGAACAAGTGAGAAGCACAAGACCATCGAGACTAATGATCCTCCAGAAGATTAAAAGCCATAGCAGCATTAATAATAGATGCTGAAAGATTCATTATACTCAAAATCATTTTAAGGAATAGAACCTTAACACTTGTACTAGTTCATCACCCTCTCAAGGCAAACCTCGAACTGCTCTGTAATATCTCACAGTACTCTATAATACCTCATACACTGTGTAAGTTCTGCAATACAAACTAGATACAAGATGTGAAAAGAACAGCCAGCGTTTAAGGAGCAACGTTTAAACATTACCTGGACTTTAACAGCCACAGCTAACACAGGATACCTGGGTACAACTGAAACCAGGTGTAATTTAATGAGGATCCTGTTAGGAGCGGTCTTTCACACTCTTTGCATGGACCATCTCCTGCACTGATGAAGCTGAAGGAGCTTCATCAATTCCTCCTGAGCAGGACCTGCGCTGCTCAGAGCAAGGCTTCACTCCTCACCTCCAGCTGGGAAGGACGGGGCACACGTACCTGGCAGGATGAGGATGTCCACAAGGGGTTTGCAGTGATAGAGACCTGTTGCCATGACGCAGTCTGCCCACAGCCCCTTGGATCCCAGCTCATCCATTTTCCTGCAGGTGGTAATGGTATAGCCGCAAGTCACCACCCAGTCATTGGTGGCTGTTGCCACAACCACCCCTATCCACCCGATAAAGCTGCAGACAAATCCAGCCAGGTGCAGGCAGGTGGCCACCATGACGATCCCTTGGTGGGGCAAGCTGGACAGGAGAGCGCCCGCAGGGGTTCAGCAAAGCTCCTGGCTGCTGGGACCTACTGCAAGCTGCGAGCAGGAGAGACAAGCTTTGGTAGGACGAGGTCTCTGCTCAGGCAACTGCTGCAGGCGCTCGGCAGTCTCTGCCCAGCTTCCCTCCCTGGGAGGGGTTAGAGCTGCCTCCAGCCCCATAACACATGGGAGGAGCGAGCGGGAAGCCCCAACTTCTGCCAGTTCATCCAAAGAGTCGGAGGGGAAGGAGGGTGTGGAGAGGAGGAGACACAGAATTACACCCACCCGGCTCAAAAAACAAACCAGACCGCTTCATTCACACACAAACAGCCTGACCGTTCAAAACTCCCCATCAGGGAGGAAAAACTAAGGCAGCGTTTTCGAGCTGAAGACAAATGATCACACTGGCTCGTCTTCATGGAAAGACAGGGCACGAAATGTGGTGGGCAGAGTTAAGAGGTGGAACTGATCACCCCATCAAAGCCATCAGCACAGCTGCAGTCAAAGGACAAAATCAGTCTTGGGTCCTTCCTGATGTTTTCAGTAACTGCAAAAACAAGAGACCCATCAGCACATTCTCTGCTTGTACCTGGGTTTGCAGAAGTATTAAGTAACACTCACAGAGTCTTAAATGTGTGTTTAACAGCTCCTTACTTCTACTCTTTAATGCTAAAATTAAAATGAGCCGCTTTTTACTCGGACTCACTATGGGTGTAAATTTTAGTCGAGTTGCTGGAACAAGGATCAGCCGACTTCGACATGTTGAAAGAAGAGAAACTGTTCTGCATCAGAAAGAACGGGCAGGCAGCGTGTTTTCCTAACTTCGCATTGAATTTTCACAAACACAGAAATATGTTATCGGGTGCCAAGACATCCCTAGAGAAACCTCCTCCTCGTGCTGCTGATTTTGCCAAGGGAAGGGTTGGATCCAGGCAGATAAAACGTGGCTGGAGAGACCACTGCTGGAGAGCTGTCCACATTGCATGGGGAAGAGGAACCGGGCAAGAACTGTGCAACGCTGACTGATTCATTCCCAGAGCTGCTAGTGAGAAATAAATACTGGAAGCAACACTCAGGATTAAGGTCCTGAGAATTAAATAGATCCTGCTCTTCATCCAATAGTATTTTTCCCCCGTTCTATGGAAAATAAAGCATGAAAAACATGAACAAGACCATCCTAAACTTGATTTGTTACATGTTCCTTAGAATCAAAATTCAAGGACACGAGGACACAGTCACCTTTTGTCGAAGCTTTGTCTGAACACTGAATTTACTACATAAATAGTTAAAAATTATCTGTGAAGAGGAGCTTTTATAATCAATAGAAATTTAATAGCTGTTTTCACACTTGTTTTATGTGGTTGGTTACCTCTCAGTTTTTCTCTGTACCTGATTTGTGGTGTTTTTGTGAAACCATGATGCCGTTGACATTCCTGATGTGACTCCACCTTTCTATGTAGCTTGTTCTTCTACTGCACCTACTTCAGGTGGAGAAAGATGTTACTGACATCCAACCACCATTTTCATGCTGTCTAGGGTTTGGTTCTAGATGGATTTAAGCTTTCCCCAAACAATATTCCTGCTTATTTATTATTCAGGAGAGAAACTTGTCATCTCGAGTGACACTAGTGGTGTTCCAGTTTTTGGACGACACAACTGTGTTGGATGGGTCACCCATCGCCTCCTGAATTTGGACAGAGATGACCTTGCTGACTCCATTTGCATTTGTTCAGTCCAGCATTTCCTCCATCTAACTTTAAATCATTCTGTACATTAAACATCTGATCTGTCTGTATCATTTAATACTGGTTTTTGATTCATACCAGGCATAAGGATGCTTAACCACTTCGGAATGACCCTCCCCAACGTCCGTCGTCTAACAGTCCCATCACAACACAGCCCTTTGGAGTTTTAAACCCCTGCATCTTCTCTAAATCACGCTCATACTTAGACCCTAACATACTCCAAAGTATTTCATTTTTCTTCAAAATACCAGAATATTTTGCCACACCTTGACCTCCCACCTCAACCCAGAGCTGAGGTTAGAAGCATTTTACGTGGTGATAGAGCAGGCGCATCCTAATGCACAAAAAAAGGCGATACGAACTCGCAGGCTGTGGACACATCCTCCTGGACTCCAGTCTCCTACAGCTATGGTTTCCTAAACCTCAGAAGCTTCTCACACTGCCACGTCTTCCGTCACTAAGTTATTTGTCAAAGCCTGTGCAGCAGCTCAACAGGCAGGAAGTAAATTTTACACTTCAGTAACTAGAGCTGTTCAACAGTTCTTGATCTGGTGCCCACAGGGTACCGCTTGAATTACGTCATTAGTGTTGACAGAGACAGGAAGCGGTGTAAGTAACACCACCGATATTCAAATGAATTTGAGTTAGTACGTTACAAGCGAACAATGACTCGCAAGAGCAACCAAAGAAGAAACAAAGAACGACTTCCCAGCCATAACGCTAAATAAACCGATACCCTTAGGGCAATATTCCTAAAATTTGCCATTTTTAAAGCAAGTCCCACACACACATTTATTTCAGCAACCGTGAACACCTTAAAAATCAATCCTTTCCCTCTGTCACTCAAGCAGTTTCTCCTTGATGTGACTGTTTTCTCTAACAAACAACACTCATTGCAATTAGTCTCTTAAGCTATCAACACCCTTTAACTTTTTCCCATAAAAATGACTCACTTGAACTTGTTCTTTTCCGATTTTTCATCCCGATAGCTTCTCCCTCGGTTGGGAATGCAGCAGTACAAAACACAGGATGCAGAAATAAACAGGGTTAACTCTCTAAGCGGTGCAGACAGTTGTTTATTTTGTCCCATCCTAAAGGCTGAGCTCATCAAAATATTTACCAATGCCATCTTCATCCTGGCTCACAGCGCTCGTTTCTCTCTTCAGCTGTAAAATACAGGCAAGTACACGGCAGCATTAAGGGTTTGCATGATGGAAACAAAAATCAGCATTTCCTATATGCAACAGCAGTACCTTAAAACAAGGATGAAACATTTCTGCTCTGATTTGAGGGGAAAGGATCTAAGTGTGTGTATGTGGTTGGGCATATCTGTCAAAAAAACCTGCAACCCTTAGTAGGAATAAAATCACTTAGACAACCTCCAAAATATTATTTGTTGTACAAGTTATATTTTTTTACTACAATGTAGATTTTTGAGTGACCAGCAGACTATAGCCTATCGCTATAGTGGGGGAAACTCAACCTAAATAAATACAGCTTACAGGACAGCTCCCTCTCTCCTTCTGACCTCCTTCCCTTCCTATTCTGAATTTTCTGCTATTTAAGTTCCCTGATGGTACATAAAATTCTTAAGCAATGTCATCACATGATTTACAAAAACTACAAACCCTGAGAGTCACTGCAGGGAGTATTTCCCATCAGCAAAAAAGTCCAAATTCTCATTTCTGAATTTAACTTTTGATAAACCTCAGCATTTTACACGGTGATGTGAGACTATTACCTTGCTCGGTACTAAGCTATTAAGTTGTGAACAAATCAAACAGCGCTGAAGTGGCCACGGAGCACTGAAAGCTCGCACTAGAGAACATGCCAAACACACAAGTGGTTTGTATTTAGATGTATAAATACCAAATTTATGTTGGGATACATTGAAATCTTAGCGTCAATCCCTTCACAGGGCCCTAAGAGCTTTAGAAAACGGGCTCACAGTGAGGGAGGGCTACTGATCTTGTAGATTCTGCCAAAAATGGCCTTTAGAAACCTGGGGACCTGCTGCGGGCAGCGGGAGTTGCGCTAACAAGTTTCAGCGAAATCAGGGTTTAATTTCCCACAATCAAAGCCAGGAAAACTCTGTCCTCCGTAGAAAACCACCGTTGTTGAACACCTTCCAAAAAGCCAAGCTGAGAAGTCAGTATTCACAAATACTAAAGACGAGTGTTCCGACATTACAGTTCTTTATTTGTTTTTGAATCCACAGTCTATACAGGTATTTACAAGGCATGAAAATGGATAACAGCACAAAATACAATTGAGGTATAAGCTAAGAGCACAGTATGTCATGTTTCAATAAATAGAATTCAAAATTTGTAAACTAAGTGACCAGATAGATGCATCTTGTTTACTAAAACCATATAAAATATCTGTTAAATCTCACGTGAGGTAGAGGACAGTTTTGTGTGTCATGTAATGCAACCACAGCAACTCGAACGATAAGACTGTACATCATTGGCAAAGTATTAAAACTCGTCCTGATCGTTTCTCACAGGCTTTTACTATGGTTTCAGAACAGTCGTTCAAGCTGCTGCCTGGAGCTAACCCAGACTCTGGTGTTTCGCAGCTACTTTCTGTCACTGGAGATAATTATACTGGCATGTCAACATCGATAAATACTTTTGAGTATGAAAACACAAAAAAACAGATTTTGTCAATCACAGAAAGCAACATAATGGCAACAAAATATTTTAGACCAACTTGTTATTTCCCAGAACTCAGTTCAGTACAGTACAGCTGTGCTTTCCTTGAAGTGAGGTATCTGTATCCGAAGGAAAAAAATTCAATTGGTATTGTTACATTTGATCAATTTTCAAATAGCAAGATTTTATATCGTTTGTTTGCTGTGCTTGAGGAAGTGCTTAAAACTCATTTTTTCAAGCGTTTTCCAACTGAACCACTAACCCTGAAAGGAACAGATTTCTAAGGAACGGAGATGCGCAACGAAATGGTCGTGCGATAAGCAGTACCTGCTTGCACAAAGGCTGTAAAATGGATGTCTTTTTGAAATAGAAATATGCAAAAGAGAAAATCCTACAGGCTTTCTGTAATGAGAACTGACAAGCACACACTACAAACTAACGAGCAAAAAGAAAATTGAAATGTGCAGCTTTTGCTGCTCACTATTGACAGCTTAAATAAAATTACTGCAGTACTGCAAGCACAGATTAACAGGTAGGTGTGATCATGTCTCTTGTCGACTTCACCCTGTTATAGAAAACTCTGCTGTGCAGATTAATTACACAAATTAAGTGCAGAAAAAATACAAAGTTGTTTTACCGACAATCAAAATATATACTCTACAAACAAGTGAATTCTAGGAAGCTGACCGTGACAGCATCTCAGGGTCAACTTCACCACTAATGCTAGGAAAGTTTTCCCCAAATTTCCTAACACAACCTAGCTATGCCCTCCCCCGATACAAAACAAGAATGTGTGAATAAAACATTGTGACTTCTAAAATATGGCCCAAGACTTATTTCTTCAGGCCACCAGTAGCTTTATGCTCCCACTCAACTTTTCCTACTTCACTAACTGCATTATGCCTTTACTATATACAAATGATTTTACACCTAAGCTATCAATATATTAAATATAGAATAAAATTAAGGATGTGAAACATAACTACGTTTATCGATATACTCAAACTAAATGTATGCTTTACAAAAACTAAAACACAGACTTAGTTAAGTTTGGAGATTCAGATAAAAATCTCTTTCATCCAGGGATATGTGGCTCCGCTGCGAACGAGGGTGCTTTTGGACTGCCCAAATTACAAGAGTTTCACTCTCTAAGCTCTTACATTTTCTCATTGATTGGAGTACACAAAGTATGTGAAAATTCTGTTTAAAAATTACAGGAGCAAAGTGGAAATTCACCTTGAATCCTACTTACTTTGTTCCAAAAGGTGCACTAGGCAACTCTGACCTCGGTCTAGGTGTTTAATATTCCAACGTTCAAAATTACAGACACTTTCAGGGTTTCTTCCTAACGGCTTCACGTCACAACTAGCTGGGAAAGTTTCTTCCTGCCTGAAAGAGCAGCAAGCAGTAACTGAAGGCAGAACAAATAATAGCACACAAAAGGAGCATGCTGTGGCTGAAAGTGAGGACCTAACGACAGAGTTGGTGTCTACCAGTAAGTGTGCACTTACGTGAGGGCCCTTAAGTGTGCATTCCAAGTTCCTATATTAGGCTGTAAAATGAACCTTTCAGTCTAACTAGGGTAAGGTAGTGAAAAAAAGGTCAACATATATTTGTTCAGGAACTTACACAGGATTATTTACAATCTCCTAAAAAACTATCTTTCCAAGACTGTGAACACACAAAATCTATGGCACATTTATGTATACATTATTACTTAAAATCGGTATAAAATTAAGTCTACACATATGAAAATTATTTATGTAAAGAGCCTGAAAGTAATAGTTTAAGAGTTTTAAGAGGATTACAATAATTTAAAATGCGTTCTAACTTTAGATTAACTAAATGGAATATTTACAGAGCTACTTTTAAAGTAATTTTAATAAGTGTTCCATTCGCTTTTTCAGCCAGATGTTTTAAAACAATTCGGAGGCCTTATCTGCAGCTGGAATTGCTAAAACTTCACACAGCCGCTTGAGTTCTCGCAACAGTGAAAATATTAGTACAAACTATGGCCACCAGCACTTTAATAGTCTCCAGCACAAGCCAGTGAAGAGCTGGTGGAGGTGGCAGAGCGCTGGTTGAGGCACAGGAACCCGGGCTGTACTAGTGCTCCTCTGCAGCTGCCACTGCTGCCATCAGCCCGTGGCAAAAGGGGGAATTTGAGCAGAAGTCACCTAACATGGACAAGTCCCGAATGGAAATGGAATATACAGTATTCTAACATCATGATCCCAGGGGGGTTCCATACATTCAATGGCTAAGCTATAAATACTGTGGTAAATTAGTATTAAATGAGTCTGTATCTACAGACTGATGTATCTGTATCTAAATGAGCCTTATCTACACTGACAGTCGAACAAGTCTGGTTCAACACACTGATGCTGAAAAGCAACTAGAAACGGTGTCTTCTGTTCCTCTAATAACACTGGGACGACACTTCCCGGTTTCCCAGGTCGGTGTTTTCTCACTTGCCCCTCTAGCTAACCCAACGCAGACTCTGCCGATCACGCTGGACTACCTCAAGCTCCATCCCCTAATAACCATACTTGGATCAACATTCTTGCCCACTCTCCCTACACCCGTGTCCTCGGTGGTTGTTACAATAACACCTTCACCGTGTTTTTAAAGCAAGTGGTGCCTACACAACCAGCATGACTTACAGTCACCACCTTTCCTGCCAAACCGTGCTGCAAAGACAGGCTTTTGCCTTTTCGGGTTTTTTTAAAGCAAAAATTTGGAGATGGAGTTGAAGAAGGGAAAAACGTCATCTGGGTCTTTTTTACTGATCAACACTGACAAAGAAAATTGTTTGGTATTTTTTCATCTAACCTGCTTTAATTGTCAGTGTAAAGGCGACACAGAGTCTATAAACAAGACTGTACACAGCTAAAAAGAATCATCCTATGATTCCATGACATTTAATCTACCACCTCATGTCTCATTCAATTCAAAGATTTGTGCAAGTTTATTGTTCTTTGTGATATTCAGTCCTGTTAGACCACTAAAAGAGAAACAAAAAAGAACTCAAAACTTTTCAGTTTTACCAGTTCAGGAAAAAAAAAAACCCAATCAATGCAGACTTTTACTAGCGGTTTCATCCAAAAATAACTGAATTTTTCAGAGAATAATAAACCTACATACCTCAAAGCCAGAAGCTAAAGCACAAGTTAAAATTATGTAGTGAAATACTAGTACTAAAATATTCCTCCTCACTGACACGATCAGCTCACATCTGTCAGCGGTACCAAACCTTTTGGTGAGAAGTGCAAAACCTATTTCTTCATCCACCTTCGTAGTCATGCGTTTAACCCACTAGGAACCAGACTTCTGAAATACTCAAACATTACAGATACATAAAACAGCAATTCTGTACAACTACACACTTTCAAATGTTCTAGCTTAACAAACATGCTGTATTTCTTAATTCATGGCAACCTTACCATGCCACTCAAATACAGAGACTATCGAAATGAGTTTCAAAGTGCTGTGTCTCGGAGTTTTATTTTTTAAGCTATTATCGCAATGTCAGTTAAGGCTTGTTCTATGTAAAGAAAGAAAAACCCACTAAGTTGGCACGAAGCTCAGAGTGTGGAGGCTTAGGGTACTGCAGAAACCAATACCTATTTGGTAATAAATACGCTTTTTCTTGACAGCATTAGTAACTGAAGGCCAGTTAAGCCAAGCTTTCTCGGTTTCTATAAGGAAAAGCCCCACCTTTAAGCCTTTTATAAACGCTTCTTTCATACCTACCGTATAGAAGAAAACAAAAGAAAATACGTGAATTTTTAAATTCCAGAGATCCCATTGTGATCATACATTTTTTAATTTACAAAAAAAAAAAACCCCACCCTAATGTTTTCTTCTTCCAGCACTGCAGGCAAATGCCAGCTCCAAAACTCTTTAGATTGATAATGAGCTGTTAAATAGAAAATACTGAAAAGATCAGCTTGACTTCACACAATGAAATTAGGGAAAAAACTCACGCTGGTAAATCACTCGTAGTCATCGATCATTATCATTGTGGCGATCTGGAGTGTTACCTTACAGATGAAAAGCTGCCTCTACTTTCCTTGGTTCGAGAACACGTAATTCTCACTGAAACCCAAACTATTTTTGACCTTGAAGAATTCAGGATGTTTTTCATGTACTTTTAAAACTGGATGTGCAACTGAGAGCAAAATAAAGATCACCACATATATTTTAACAGATGGTGTTAAAAGGCAGAGAGTCCTCAAGACTGTATTAGAAATAGACAGAAACTGGTCACTCGAAACCAAGAGTTTCTTTTTTTTCGCTGTTTGAGAAAAACACCAGTACAAAGAAATGCAGATTTTCATTGGTTAGGAAAATCTAAAAATGTGTCTCTATCTATCTCTATTTATTTATATATAGGTCTCTCTTCTTCTGGACTCATCTGGGAAATAGAAATCTGTAGAGAACACTTTTTCTCATCACACAGAAATTCATTAAAAACCAAAACACCCTGTTTGAAGGACGCAGCCATGCTTCCTCTTCCAACTTCTATTTTCCTTTCCCATTTTTCGAAGATTTCAAGATCTGTAGCTTCAATTCCTTTATCATCATCTCTAGTTTTTCCCTTGCCTCTCGTTCCTGCCTCAGTTCATCCTGAAGCTCTTGTCTATCTGCCTCTGCGTGATCCAACCGCTGTCTCAATTCTGCCAGCTGTAAAATAGAAAGACAAGAGACAGAGCACACTTTAGAAAACTGATTTGTAAACGTCAGCTGTTCACTTCAAGATGCCACTGATGACCACCCCATGCCTCAGATAAAGATATTTCAGCTCACCAGTATTTATCAGCCCATCTTCTACTGTTACAGAGAATTAGAATTACCCACTGCACAGATGACATCAATATGCAAAGTTGCACAAACACCCACTATAATAAAAGAGGGAATGTCTGATTTTTAAATACATATAAATTGTAGTTTTATGAACACGTCAATAAGACATATCATCTGTTAGGAAGATTGTGATGATGTTTGCATCAGATGTTTCACAAATCCCAGAGAAATCAGCACTTTTGCATTTCCTGGATTAATTTCTCTTACCTGACAAAATATTACTGATTTATTTCAAAGTCTGAATGTGTTTCTAGAACAAACAAAACCACCAATGCTGTTTTCTGATACCCTTCAGTATAAATGAAACAGAATTACCAGAAATGACATTTGGAAAATCTTGAACACAACTGCCTGTGCACTTACGTGGGTGTTCATATATAAACATGACTCCACCCAAATTTTTTTGTGAAATTGCATGTTTAAACACAGAAATTAATTAATTTTTTCATCTTTGGAATTCAGTAAAACTCAAACTTGCTAGACTGTCTTCAAAACTTACTTACAGTGAGATCTGGAAAGGTCTCACGAATTTTTCAAGTGTGGGAAAGTCACTGTCAAATTGCTTACACTGCCAGCAGTGAAAACAAGGAGAAGACTGGAAACCAGTTATCTTCTCTGCCATTGATTTAAGGGGTTATTTCTCACTGAATCTAAAAAATTCCTCTGCCTTTACATCGGTATCTACCTGATTTAAATCTCCACTAAGCACACATCTCACTGAGATTGAGGAAGACAGCTCACGAGAATGAAAGAAGCAGGAGCACACAGGATCACTGGTGTTTGCTGGGTACCATAAAACATCCTGGGCAAAGGAACTGCTGCGCTGATTTTAGAGAAACACCACATTCAGTGGACTTCCGTCTCTTGTCTAAGCAGCTCTTAGACAGCAATAGGTGATTAATGCACATCTCCTGGCTCCACGGCTTTGGCAAGTGAACTGGTGCGGTACAGAAATGCCCGCTGCCTCCCTGCCGCAGCACGGGCTACATAAGCACCCCTCTGGTTGAGTTTTGATCTCCAGCTCTGAGGGAAGGTTATGCTGCCCTACTGTGACTGACAGGGTAACGCAACAATTAAACCAGACGATTCGATAAAGAAGTCAAAAAGGGGGAGAAGACACATAGTGCATCTTCAGACAGGCCTAGAAAGAAGAACAGACATTGAAGCAAGTTGCCAGTCGCACATTGTTAATTTTTCAATGTATAAAGAGGGTTCCTCCTCTATGGGTTTTACCCTCTAAAGGCAGTAAGCTACACAAGCCATATAAAACATGCTCTACACGATGATCGTAATAAATTAGAACATGTCGTTACTTGCAGTAATAGGGCTCGTACCAGATGTTTAGTAAATCAAGCCTTAGTCAGAGAGGATTATTTCTGGCAGCAAAGCCTAGGAATCTGTGGAGTAAGATGTCATGAAATTAAATTCATGAGAAGGATTTACGATGCTAGTCTCTGCCCTACACCCCGAAAACACCAAAACCTGTCTCACAAGTACTGCCTGTTTCCTACCCTGAGACAGGAAATACACACAGCTATGATCAGATGACCGCAAAGCTTTAGTGAGCTTAAGTTTCACATTTTGTTTACTTAAAAAAAAAAAAACACAAACCTGTGAAGACTAGTTTTCTGTCACACGGTACAAAATAGATCACTATACAGTTAATTGTAACTACACCTGATTTTGAAGAGGGGCATCCAAAGGCTCCCTTCGGCATTAACTGTATTTATCCCATTGGAATGAAATGATTAACCTTCAACATGAAGAAGCAACAGTAAAAGTTAAAAGGAAAGCAGGGGAAAAAAAAGAAAATTTCCATAGGTTCTGCGATATGAACCCAAGAGGCAGGAATGAGAGATAAAAACATGATATGAATTTCCAGGAGCACTCATGACCAAAACGCTTTGATAGAGCACAGAAGGGGCTCATCACATTGTGCAGAAGATGCTACCACCACGGAGCAGAAGGAGCAGCAAGGTTTGCTACTCAGCTGACGAAAAGATGGTTGAGGGGTTTATATTGGTTTTTGTTAACATAAAAAGAAGAAGAAAATGAGTAATTTACTTTTATAACTAAAATGGGAATGTTTAATTCTATACCATGGGCAGACCTATACATGTCAAAAACACAACTGATTTTAAATGAGGACGTAACAGACCTTATGTTTCACGTTCCATCAACAACATCACATATTTCTCTAAGTTGCATTCTACCCCAGTTTCTATCCAGGAACAGGGAAATAAATATTGCTGTCCCTGTGACACACTTTGGGATTGTCTACGGTATGAGAACTCACGGAGAAGACAAAACCTTAAGGTGGCTGAGCACCAGCTTCACAAATTCCTGATATGCTAAATTCAGTTTAGTTTGAAATACACTCTCCCTTCTCACCTGTGCTGCATATTCAGCTTCTTTGTCTTTTTCTAAATTGGAGTCACAGCTACACTTTTGCTTCATCACTTGGTCCAGCTTCTTCTCCAAGTCTCTCTGCTCAAAATAAAATTCTTCCATCCTTTGAGCATGCTCTGTTTGCAAACATTCAAGTTCCTTTTGTAAATTCTGCTGCTCTTCAGTTAGTTCCTTCATAGCTTTGGAGTTGTTTAACATTTCCACTTCCTGTCAAGAAAAATCAGGATCACATACACCTTGGTTCTAAGACCACAAAAGTAGAAAACTGAATTTAAATGTGTATCTGGAAACAATGAGCCCAAAAAGAGCACTTTTATCTACTGGTAACAATAGCCTGATAATGGTATTTATCTACTTATGACAGCCCGCAATTCTGCAGCGTTTCATTCTTAAGAAGTTTTGCTTCCAAGTTCATGGAGCTTCCAGAAACAGATTCACCACTTCCAGCAGTGAACCTCTGAAAGCAGCAGCACTGATTTACTAAAACATCCTTTGAAGATGTGAGGGCATCATCAGAAAAGAGAATAAATGTGCTGGATTTCCTTTTCCACTAGCATTTTGCTATTTTTTAAAGGCTTAATTTTGCTTTTAACTCATCCACAAGCTTTACCTCCAACAGCAGAACAACTTAAAAGTAGCAGCACTAGAGCCTTATTCTTCAAATAAACTAAACTAAAATATTAGATCTGGTCTATGAATGTAAGAAGCAAAGACAGTATTTATCTGAATTCAGAAAACAGAAATGAGGCAAAATCACAAGTGAACAGCAGCTTTTAGTGTCATCCATTATTAAAAGACTAGTAAGATCCCCCTTAAAACACGGGCTTATCAAACAGAAATAGGAAGGTGATATTCTTTTTTAAACAGGGCAGTGCTAAGACTATTCCTAGAATACTGGTGTCTGTATCTTCTAAAATCCTGAAAACTGAGACATTTTAGAGGACTATATTTGCCAAAATACCTAAATGTTTGGAAAAGATAAGTGAAAGAAGTAGTTTTCACTTGGATAAAATAAAAGAAGGAGCTACTTGAAGACAGTAGTTGCAAACTGAAAGGACACGCGTTATTGCCGACTCGAACCAATGAGCATAAAGGTATTAAAGATTTGGTGTCTGGATTCAAGCCGGGGGAAAATTCTGTGCGTGTTTTGGTGTTTCTGAATGAATGTAATCTGACATCTTGATTCTATACCCAACAAGCCAACATCAGCTTTCTGATGTCAAAAGTGAAATGCGCTCAGATCGACACAGTACCATTTGAAGCTGCTGTTTCCTCCGCAAAATGGTATTTAGTTTTTCTTGCTGTTTGATGTAGGTTTTCATCACTTCTTCCATGATCCTTCCCTTGTCATCTTCACAACTGATGTCCTTCATGAGAGTGGGGGATAAGGTTCGCACGTCGTTACCTGCTTCGACACGGCTAGAGTCTCTAGGGACTTTGGAAGAAACACGTTCAGATCTTCCACCTCTTGCAGAACGAGTTGACACAGGTGGGTCTGCAGAGAAAAGAAGAACTCAGCATAATAATTGCAGAAAATTCAACTTCCAGAGTGAAAAACATGCAAAGAAAGTGAAGATTATAAAGGCAAAATCATTTCTGGAGAGCTGAAGTGACATAACAAAATACTAGCTTGGTGATGAGCTTTCGAAAATTATATTCAATAAAAGTCAAAAAGACTTCGACACTTTTTCACTACTCACCTAAACGTTTACGCTGCTCCACGCCAGTTTTCAAGTCAATTTTTTCCTGTTCTTCAAGAGAAAGCTCTGGATAAGAGGCAGTTTTTTTGTGCTTTCCACCACTGAGCTTCTTCTCTGACTGTCCAGGTGAGGATTTAATTACTTCTGAAGCTTTGACTGCTGTTTTTGCAACATCCTTATATTGTGATGCAAGAGATACATTTGGGGCAACCACTTTATCACACATATAAAGGTAGTAACTGAAACAGTAGAACAGTAAAAGTAAGAATGAGAGAAGGCATAATAAACGATGATGTAGAAAGCAGTAAGTTTAATCTAATGTGATTTTGACCTGTAAAAGCCTAAATGAAAAATAAGCACATCCTTTGTAAATTTTTCCTATGCAAAAGGAAATCCTAACGATCCACTTAATCTTTACTGAGTAGATTATCTAGATAAGGCTTTGAGGCTGGAATCAAACAAGAGGATTTTTCAAACGTGGCTGATTAAAATAATCATATAGAAAATCATATGAAGTCTTAATTTAAATGCAGAAAGTGAAATTAGAATGCCATTAGAATCCAGGCTTTCCAGCATTGTCATAATCCTTATATTAGCAATGGAGGATGGGGGAAGCGATCAGGGCAGCAGGAAGGAGCATCTCACTCTTTAAATAGCAAAGCTGTGTAGTGACAGTGCTGGGGCATGTTTGAGAGCCATGCTGGACCTTCTTTCCCACATACACTGAGCAATCCATCTGGATTTTCACAGCTCCTGGACTCCTGGGAGCACCTTCTGTACCGCCCTACAGAGCCACTCAGCTTGTGTCTCGTACAGGGGGAAAAGAGCACCAGATGCACTAAGGTCAGTGCCAAGACCATCAGTGCCAGGAAGCTGGAGTTAACACTGCAGCGTTCAACACTTTCCTTTCTCTTAGTCCTGAAGGAAGGTACCAACAGAAGCAGCAAACCAAGGGACCATCACACAAGTTCTACCGTTCACGTGTTTGCCTGGGAACTGGTTCAATGGGTGTGCATTGCTTTGATGCACGCTGCTAGCCAGGAGTCTGGTCTCACCCAGACAGGCTGGTAAATGCACATCCACATGGGGACGAGGGTAAGAGGTATGTCAGGAAACACCTTTTCCCTCGCTGATGTCTATGACAAACTGTACTATGTTACGGAAAGGCACTTGGTTTCCAAAACCGGGAAACTATGCAACAGCCAGTTCAGCTGCAGCCATTGTGGTGTGGAAGAAAGCCTTCTAACACCTTTCACCAGTCCTTTTTGAAAGGAAATGAGGTTGCACTCGTGGAAAATAGCCCCTGCGCAGCTTTTCACATACAGGCATTGTATTATAATATGGAAAAGTAAAACTACCTTCTGTCATTTCTACTCTGAAAAGGGAAATTGTCATTACGTTTCACTCGCGTTGTCTACTGAAGAACATCACAGATCACAGCCTGAGTCCTGTACCAGAACCACCCATAAGCAGTTCTTTAGTATTTACACTAAGAAATGCATTAAAAGTTATGGTTCAATTATTCCTGTGTGATCCCTTATGAGTTTTCCCAATAGTTCAGGTGGTAAGCACATTTTTTTCAGTTTGAATTACCTTTAAATAGCCAAAAGCATTTAAGAACTTGTACATACGGCACTTCCAGTTCTACACAGGAAATTCAGTTACCTGGGATGGAAAAAGGAAGGCGGTTGAGGATCAGTTTCTGCTTCTTGCTTTATAATGGGATACCACTGCGGTAATTCCAGGTTCTGCTGTGAATCTGCCTAAAGAGAAGAAAATACACTGGTAACTGGAAGATGAGTACATGTTATTTACATTTCCATAAATGCTCCTCAGTGGAATGGCATTTACACCATTAATACATACATACCAGAGCAACTGGGATACTGGAAAATGGAGAGTGTTTGGCAGGGATGCAGCCACAGAAGTTTCTTCGATCTCCAATTCCCCATTATGGGCAAAGTAACAACAAAATTAAAAGAAAATCTCTTTACAAACCTATGTAAAAGCTCTGCTGAGTTTCCAGAACTCTGCCAGAGACATGCTAAAAATTCTTGGGAGAAACAGAAAGCAGAAACTAGGACTCCCGAAAGGTTGTAGGAGCCTTTTGCAATAAAGTATCTACATCATAGTAAGGACCTGCCAAATACTTTATTACAAAATAAAACCTGTGAATAAAATGGAACAATTACTGGTGTCCCAGAGATGGAAGTTTCTCCAGTTATCACAAGTTTTTATTACAGAAGTGGGCAAAGCTGCTGCAGTAACATGACAACTCCATTCCCGTGGCAGTAACAAACAAAATTAGTTCAGGTGCATGAGAATATATCATCTTAAAAAAACTTCTGCGTGATTTGTTTGTGTGTTTGGACGGCAATTCTTGTTCTGTTTGTCTCGAGAAATATGTTTGGAATCACTCTTTAGTCGAAGTTACTGGTGATACTTGGTGCTCCACTGTAAAGTTACTATCAATTTCAAGTGAAAGTTGTCTCGTCATGTATTTAAACAAGACTCGTAGCTAAGGAATTGGTTCTTAACTTCATTGTACTAACATAGCCTTGGGAAGCAGGTTTTGGGGTAAGGTGTGCTTGGTTGACCCCAACCAGCACTGAAGAACCCACACAGCTTCTCCCTCACCACCACCCCGAAGGGGATGGGGACAAAAGCAAGAAAGCTACTGGGTCAAGATCAAGACAGTTTAATAGGTGAAGGAAAGAGAAAAAAACAAATGAAGCAAAGGACATCGCTCACCACCTCCCACAGGCACACTGATGCCCAGCCAGTCTCCCAACAACCTCCACCTTGGATGCCCAAACCCCTTTCTTCTCCTTCTATCCCAGTTTTCATTGCTGGGGGTGACATTATAAAGCACTGAGTATCTCTTTGGCTCCTGCCAGTCTCTTGCCCACCCCCAGTCTGCTCACTGCAGGGGCTGAGCATGAAACAGAGAAAGCCTTGACGCTGCCCAAGCGCCGCCCAGCAGCGGCCAGAACACTGGACTGTTACCAGCACACCCAAAGCACAGCACCACTTGTCACGGAGGAAGTTACCACCATTCCAGCCAGCCCCACTATCTGGCACTCTGACACAATTCCTTGTGTATAAGACAGATCCTTAGAAAAGTTTGTATTTACACACCCTGAAATAAACTGCACACAAAACTTCATCTGTGGCAGTGAAGAGAGTACCCAGTTACACACATGTGGCTTGTTCCAAGATCTGCAGAACCAAATGCCACCGGACCACGACAGATACCAAATCCCATCTACAATATTCTGGTCAAAATCTCCTGCCCACTAAATTCAGCTCTAGTAAAGACACTGAAATTTAACCCACCCCCTGCAGTTCCTTAAATCTGTTCCAGTGCAGATAGAAAGGAGGGAGGGTAAAAGAAAGCTCAGCTCCAGAATAGTAAATTCATAATCAAGCCTCCAAATAATAAAGATTTGAAATGCAGCAAATAACCTTGAGAAAAATGGCCTCATCCAGACACTTGTCAAGCTTTTTCTACTTATTCAGATCATTCTAGTAATTTAAATAATACACATTTGTTCTTCTACTTACATTCCAGCTAGTACACAGGAATCCAATTTTAACTTCTGAACCACATCTTGTCCATGTTTTAGGACTCACATTTTATCATGTTTAGATATTTATGCATGAAATTATGTATCAGGCAACGTCTACTTTCAAGTTATTAGGTCAGATTTTTACATTCCCACCTATTTCAAATGGAAACCAACTCTACTGTCTACCCATTAGTGTGCATTTTGCAAATGAACTACATAATCTGCAATCGAATTTTTACTTAGGAAAGAAAATTAAAGGTTATTGTAAATAAACACTAAGTCTTTTTCCAACACGATGCCTTCCTCACATCATCCAGGTTAATAGAGATAAAACATCTACTTCAATATATACATGTGAATTTCACTACCTAACAATCTGTTTAGTTTAGATGCTTTTAAATAATTCCATAAACACAATATATCCAAGTAAACTTAAAATTGAAAGACTTCTACCTAAACTGCGTGAAAGGGCTGCATGAAAAATGTCTTATTTTTCTTCTAAAGCTTGTTGTACAAAGGTGTTCTTTAAGGGGGGGGAAAAAAAATTATATAGATAAGCAGTGGTTTCAGCCAAATCAGTAAGCCAGTAGTTTTAGCAGTGATGGGATTCATAAAAATACTCAGAAGAAATGTTAACTCTGCA
The DNA here is from genome assembly GCA_009769605.1 of Bucorvus abyssinicus. NCBI lineage: Eukaryota > Metazoa > Chordata > Aves > Bucerotiformes > Bucorvidae > Bucorvus > Bucorvus abyssinicus. Next base: position 4,968,860 of record CM020035.1, on the reverse strand, counting down.
CACTGTGGCTTTTCCCCATGCACGGTGATGAATCAAGACAAAGTTTTAGTGCAGAGTGATTATCAGAAACTGTCGCAAAGTCAAAGGGAACAAGGACCTGACAGCGCAGAGATTAGCAGAGGCTTAGTGACGGCTGCTCCACGAGAGCAGGTGGATGTTACACTGCAGAAGAACTCAACAGAGAATGAGAAACTCGGTGACAATCCAATATAGAGCTTACAGCTTTCTTATCAGCACAAAGAACAGACGAATTAACCCCGTGAGTACATTGTCTGCTCTTAAAATACTGAAAGCAAAAGTATATTTGTGAAGTGAATAAACCCGGCGTGAAACGCTCCGAAGACCGTGGGATTTAATTAATAATTTATTATTACTGGATGGACAAAGATCTGGCCCAGGGGACCGCTCTGCCTGGGCCCTCCAACATAACCTCCAAGATGCGTCAGCATTTCTGAGGACTGACTCAGCAAAGGTGGTAAGAAGCTGACAGCGTAACAAATGTCCCATCCTGCACATAGATTTCCCCAGGAGTGTAAGAAAAGAGGATGTCTACATGTCGTACCTAATCTCTCCTACACGTTGTACCTCACCTTCCTCTCACCACAGAAACGAGGGAATGAAAAGACGACTGAAACAGCACGAGCTTCCCCAGGACGAGGAAACAGAGGCTACAACGCTCCCCTATTAAACTTTTCTCATCTTTTGTACTTTCCAGATAAATATCCATGAGACAAAAAAAAAAAAAAAGAAACAGAACCCTGCCCCACTACTGCATCTTTGCTCAAGTTTTCCGTTTCTCTCTCGCTCTGATTTCATATGCTGCTTTGTAAGACAGAACTACACAGGTCTGCAACGGAAGACTCCAGAAAGTTTTTGTAGTTCATTTGCACCAGTCCAGTCCAAATTGCTGTTCCTGCTCGTTTCAGCTGTTTTTTTCATCTGCACGCATGAAACTGAAAGCTCTCGTGGTCTGAAATCTGCTGCTCTGGAAAGGGAAGCAGTATGATAGGTGTGACTATGGAAGAGTATTTCCACTGATGCGCCCACCACGCTATAGTGTGTGACCTACGCTGGCACTGCAAGAATAAAGGCTGCCATGCCCTTATCCGATGAAAAGCAAATCTCCTCGCTATGACCTTACCTGCACCTTCAGCTAATTCAGCATGTGGAAGCATGCCATGCTGCAGACTGCCACGGCAATTTTGTGCTCAAATCCCTTGCTGTAGGCTGGCACTACTGTAAAAACACCTGGTACTGCAGACAGCCTTTCTGCAGTACCATCTTCTCAAAAGTTTATGCTGTAAGGGGTCAACTTAGAGCACACTTTTTGGGCTCAACCATCTGGACTGCTCTTGCTGCTCTTTCAAAATCCACCACAAAACATCCAACAGGCAAAACAAATCCATAATCAAACCAGTAGCCACCAGACAGACACATAAATGTCAAATACACTGAAAAGAAACATAGTCATGGGGCAGGAACCATGGAAAAACAGCTTAACTTTACATTATACCCCCAAAATTGTACCCTGTAAGAATGACGCTGGGTATTTATCTGACGCTTGCCCTATTATTTAAAGCAGAAGCTCTCTAAGGGAAAAATAAGCTCTGTATTTCTGAACCACAGCGCAGACTTGCAGCAGTATTTTAGGAAAAAATATGTCTATTATTAACCACTGTAAAGATACCAGCCTCCAGCTCATTGCTCGGGCTGCTTAAAACCCCTCTTCTTGGCATCTTTCTCTATACAACGGGTTTAACCAGAAAGATACAGCTGAACAAGCTGACTTCGGGCTTTTAAACAGCAACTTATCAATGCCCCATTACCCTGCACGTGAAGAAGTCGTGAGCTGGGTGCTTAGCAAGTCAGGTCCTCACACCGCACGTGCGTGTGCTGGAGTAAAAGTAACAAATTAAGAATTAATTTGTAATATTTGATTTTCAAGCTCCTTTCTGCTTTGCTCAGCTGCTGCAACACACACCGCACAAAACACACTCGAAGGTCAAATGGGAGAATGAAAATCCGCACAAAAGCTCTGAATTTTCCAGAGACTGCAAGCCTTAGAACAGAACAAGAACCAACAAAGCCAAACCAGCTTGAATGCAGTTACTTAGAGCCCAAAGTCGAAAGAAATTACTGCACCTTTTAATGAGAAATGTATTTCCATGGTGAAGCTCTCACAGATTTAACTCAGGCTTGATCTGACAAGCATTCCCACTTACAAAAGGCAAGCAATGTGCTTCCAGAACAGGTATTTACATGTGAGCAGAAAGAGATTTGGGAGTTTTACAAGAGTAGGTGAACTTACTTTGGACCGAGTCCTTTTCTGATTTTTCTCGCTAAATTTCTCCTTCATTTCCTCCAAGAGGTGCTTCAGCTCCCGCTCCTCCGACGTTCCTAAGTATTTCTGGTTAATGTGCAGGTAGCAGTGCCACTTGGCCGATTCGAATCCCCAGTGGCAGGTCCTCTTGTCCGGGGATCTGTGTGAATGCATCACAAACGTCTGGGGCGAGAACATGCCGTAGCACTCCAAACACTGGATACACGGGTCATCCGGCGCAAGGTAGAACTGCGGTGCAAACAACCCCTGGCACTTGCCCAGGCATTCGTGCTCTACCTCAAAGGCACTGCCAGTCTCTTTCAGCTGGGCCAAGGTGTTCTTACCGGGGAGAAAACCGCCGTTTTGGGGAAAAGTGCGAGGACGTAGTAAAGCGTTGCATAGTCTCTGAGCATCGGTCAGCGTAATGAGCCCACAGGACGGAGCGTTAAACGGAAGAATTCCCAAAACCTTCAGAATATGAAGCTGGTCGGAAGTGCACCTTGAGCAGTAGATATACAGTTCGTCACACACCGTGTTGATCTGTTGCAGTGAAAAGTCTCGGAGCACTGAATTCAACACTTGAGGAAGGCAAAGTCTTTTTTCTCCTCCAACTTTAAAACAAGAGATAGACTCCCCCTCCAGTATGGTCTGGGTGAGCTCTGTGGAGCTGTCTGGAGGAATGAGCAGCGGACCGGAAAGGATTTGAGGCGACGGAAGAGGCAAGAAGACAGTGGGTGACATACTTTCCTGGGAATAACGAGCTGAGAAAGCTGCCGGTCCACCCAGTGAACTCTGGCTGCTCAGGTGGAACTGTGCCAGCGTGTGCTTCAAACCTGGATTTAAATTCAAAGGCTCAGATAGCGAAGCACTGCTCGGCTTGGTGGCTTCCCCATCAGCCTCCACAGGAGTTTCGTCATATTCATCCAAGTTTTCCTTCTTTATCGTTGGCAATTTATTTATTACGACTCGCACTTTGCTATTTACATGCACGTCTGTCATTGCTTTTTTTAACGGAGGGCTCCCATCCTCTTGGATCCCACTCCTTTTTTGGTCTGAAACTAGACCTAGAGGGAAGTTTATTTGTGGGCTTTCCATTGCTGAACACTAGAACTTTGATTGAGTCAGTCTTGAATGTGCATTTTCCTGCTCCTTCACACAAGAAACAATTTTGAAGGGTCTTGAAGACCTCAGGTACAGCGAGTTTTGCACTCCTTTCAGTAAAATGTTACTTATTCAGCCTACAGTAAAAACTGTAACCCATTTTGAATGTTATAACATAAAATTAATAACGGAGAGGTTACACAAATGTTTTTTATAGCTATCTGTTCAATTTTCTAATATAAATGCAATCACTGCAATATGTATACAAAAGCTTTTCTTCATACCCTACCCACTATTTTACACAAGTACAGCAATTCAGTAAAAAAAAAAATGCACTGATTGCAAAAGCATCCGTCCTTGATAATTTTTATCCTTTAAAAAATATACTGTCTTTTCAAATAAGTCTCTATTTAAATTTTAAAATAGAAAAATGGTCTCGGTTTGAAGAACATTGATCTTAACGCAACCAATCCAAAGCGTGGTTTAACTTGTATGAAAATTTTATTCAGCGCTTTGAGTTCCTGGAGATCAAACACAATCTTAAGGGCTTGCTTTACTGTGCTGCCAACTTTGTGATTTCACCTCCACCACGAGAGTTACTCTGGCAGTTCACAAACAAACCCCCAAATTAAGGGCTGAGACCCTGATATCCTGACCACCGGCAAAAACCCAACGTCCCCAGAGCGTCACCTTTCACACAGATGTCACTGGTGTGTGTCAGAATTTTCCCACCCCGAGTTATGAGTGATGGAGGTAGGATCCAGGCCATCGGCTAAAGTCATGCCTTGTGCTAGCACAGAGTTCTGTCAGTCCTTCCAGACAACCTGCGGAAAGAGAAAGAGGCCGGTCACCAGCAACCTCAAAATACGAGTTTCATATGTTTGATCGGTTTCCCAACGCATTACGAAACCCCGGCGCGCAGCGAGCTCTCCGCTAAGCCCCATGACAAGCCCTGGCAGATGGGGGAAGCTGGCAGGAGCAGCAGGCAGCTCTCGAAGCGCTGCGTTCGCCGCCCGGCGAGCCGCGGGCGGGCAGCGGGAGGGGGGCGGCCCCGGGGCGGCTCTCCCACGGCGCGCACGCCCCGGGAGGACGGGCTCTCCCCCATCCCCTCCGACCCGGCAACCGGCCCCTCGCCCCGCAGCCCCTTCCCGGAAGGGCCCGGGACGCCGCATCCCGCCGCTCGCACCCTCCCTCCTCCCTCCCTCGCCGTGACTCACCTCAGCCCCGCCGGCACCGCTCCGGGCAGGGCTCACCCCCGCACCCTCCCGTGCCCGCCGCCGCCGGTCTCGCCCCTCCGCCCTGCCCGGCTCCCCGGGGGCGCAGCGCGCCCCACACCGCCGTAGCCGAGCCTCTCCGCCGCCGCCACCTCGGTCCGTCCCCGTTCCCGTCCCCCTCTCCCCGCCGCCCCCGCCCTACGCCCGCCCGCAACCCCCCTTCCCCCAGCCCGCCGCCGCCGCCGCCGCCGCTCCCTCCCTCCCCCCGGGGCCGGCGCGCCCCTCCCCCCGGCTCAGCCCCATCCCCCCCTCGGGCGCTCCCGCCCCTCCTCCACCGCGGGGCCGCCCGCGCCCCCTCCCCCACAAGCCCCCTCCGCCCCCACCTCCCGCCGCCCGGTAACTCCCCCGGTAACTCCCCCGGCTCCTCACCCGGCGCCGCGGGGGCTCCGTCGGCCCGGGGAGCGGAACAGGCGCCGCGCACGCACCGCCCACCCGTGACCTCACTGCGGAGACGGCGGCGGCGGCGGAGACAGCCACGGAGACGGCGGCGGCGGCGGCGGCGCGCGGGCACGAACCCGCCGGCGGCGCGCGCCGCCGCCGCAGCCCCGCCCACTGTCTGGGGCAGCGGCGGGAGCGGCCGTTCTTCCCCCGCCAGCCGCCGCCGGGAAACCCTCCTTCAGCCCAGCCCCCCCCCTCCGACAGGAAAAGGCGGTGGGGGCAGAGAAACCCACGGCGGGCGGGGGGCGAAACTAACCCGACAGAAATAAAGTGTTGTTTCTGCCCGTCCTCCCGCCGCCGCCGGGCCAGAGGCAGCCCTGGGCCGCCCTGCCGCCGTCAGGGGCGTGCGGGGCCGGGAGCGCCCGGGCGGCGCCGCTGCTGGGGCCGGCGAGACGCTGAGCGGGGAGCGGGGAGAGCAGCCATAGCAGACAGGGCGAGGGAGCCAAGCGGGAGCGCGGCCGGCGGCCAGGGCGGGCGAGGAGGGAGCAGGCAGCAGGCCCCGGCGCTGGCAGAGCGCTGGCTGGGGCACCGCCACCCCGAGGCACCGCCACTCCGAGGCGTGGCAGCCGACAGCCAGCGACCTTCAGTGACTGTCCCTCTGCGGGGGTCCCTCCACGACCCGCCCTCGGTGAGGGTCCCTCTACGAGCATCTCGAGGAATGATAGACCCTCCCCTAAGTGAGAGTCCCTCAGTGAGGGTCCCTCAGTGACTGACCCTCAGCCAGCGCCTCCCAGTGAGGGTCCCCACACAAGGTGGGCTCTGCTGCGACACCCCATTGCTGGGGGACAGGGAGACGCGGGCAAGGTGGGTGAGTGCTGTCACCAAAGTGGTTTCACGGACCTCTCCTTCCAGTCGCGGGCTCACTGCGTGGCGATGCCCAAGCGCAGAAGATGTCACAGACGATCACAGAGACTGGCTGGGAAGCGGTAGGATAGCTCTGGGGAGAGACTTTATGTGAGGGGCTTCTGCTTCAGGCCTGGTGCTGGAAGGGGAAGATGCTCTTCAGGGACTGCTTGGTCTTTGTACAACTACGTTATGTATTACAAGTGGTTTCTGTCTGCAGGGAGCCTCAAGCTTTTTGGTTACACCTTCTCTGTAAAGGCAGCGTTTCAGCGACATTATGGCACAATCCAGTTTGCCGCTGCCTTTCATCCCGTGCAGTTCTGTATTTTTATGTAACGTGAGTGTAAAGCGTGGCTCAGGAAAGCAGGGCAGTCATACAACCACCTCGCACCGCGGAACGCCGGCCAGCACTGCCCACGGCGAGCGGGCTCCCTTCCGTGTCATCTCCTAACGCAAAGCTGCTTCGCCGGTCCGCTTCTGACTCTGTTTTAGAACTCCACTTGCAGTGTCTGTGACAGCATCTGCAGCATTTCCTCCTGACGACGGCTGCGCAGGGGGTGATCCGGGATCCTCCATGCTGGTTTTTTGTGCAGATTTTGCCCTCGATACCATAGATGGTGACATCGGCAGGTGGGAACTCTCCTACTCCGTGTTTGCACAGCAGCTGCTGCCATCTCTGGGACCCGTGGGGCTTTATATTGCAAAATAATAAATTTTTGACAGTTTAAGTAGTAGAATAGGGCTTAGATTAACTGTATAAATAGCAGCGCCCGGGCTTTTAATGATAACTCCATGATGACAAAGACAATAATTGTTATATTTATTTTTTAAAACCTAAAGAAAACCACTTGACCTTTCTATCACTGAAGGATTCATGCACAGATGAAGGAATCGTAAACCTGAAATAGAGCATGACCTTGGTTTTTATATTCAGCGGAAGCTGTTGTCACAACAAGGATCATTGTTTTCCTGTGGCCATATTGCAGCACCCTCGGGCAGGCGGCTTTCCTACAAAGAGGAACCGAAAAGAAACCTTAATTTTGTCAAGGGATGTAAAACCTCCAAATTACTTGAAATTACATGTGCTCTTTTTTGCAGCTGCTTGAAATAGACCTTTCTTAGAAAGCCTGGAGGAAAACATGACTTCTATTTTCACAGACTAGAGAAGACAGAGAAGGAAGGAGAGGCATAAATTCCTGCCATTCTGCCGTGGGTTCACCACAGCTGAAATGTTCAGGTACAAAACCATCAGGCTCTACGTGATTAGAGTTCCATGAACTGAAGGATGACCAGGACCAACACCCCTCTACTTTCCAGCTACTTGAGACTCACCACAAATAGGATTTGTGCATTAAAGGGAATTTCATGGATGTTGGACCATAAACCTACTCTTGGCTCATCTTGGCATCCAACAGCATTTTATCCAATTCAGCAACACGCAGTGGTTAATAACCACCGGTCATTCCGCCTCAGCGCTCACAAAAACCTGACAGGAGGTTGGAGCAAGGTGGGGGTCGGTCTGTTCTCTGAAGGAATAAGCGACAGGACAAGAGGAAATGGCCTCAAGTTGTGCCAGTGGAGGTTTAGGCTGGACATTAGGAAAAAATTAACCGAGAGAGAATGTGAAGAGAAACAGAAGAAACTACTGTGAGGGTGATGGTGCCCTGGCACAGGCTGCCCAGAGAGGTTGTGGAGTCTCCTTCTCTGGAGGGATTTTGAACCTGCCTGGATGCCATCCCGGGCACTCTGCTCTGGGGACCCTGCTTTAGCGGGGGGGTTGGTCTGGATGATCTCCAGGGGTCCCTTCCAGTTCTGTGTTTTTGTGAAAGGGTTGTGAAGCTCTGGCTCAGGCTGCCCAGGGCAGTGCTGGAGTCCCTGTCCCTGGAGGGATTTATAGATGTGGTGCTGAGGGACATGGTTTAGCAGTGACCTGGCAGTGCTGGGGGAACAGTTGGATTTGATGATCTTAGAGATCTTTTTGAAGCAAAATGATCCTGTGATTCTATGATTAATACACTGTTTTACATCTCAGCATACTGTCTGTACTGCTCACAGCAGGAAAGCGATATAAACCCGTTTAAATGATGCAGCAGTGTGGGGTAGGACCCTGGTGCTTTCCAGAAATGCTGTTCCTTTGCCTACAGCAACGCGATTACACAGAGCTGCGCGAGCATCGTCTCACCGGCTGCTACATCAAACGCTTCTGCAGCATTTCCAGCCTTAGAGAGAAGAGTGCTTCATGTAATGAGTGTGCAGCAGATTTTATAAATATTGGTATTTTCCCCCCATTTCCATTTAAGTAAACCTTGCGAGGCACAGCAGTTGCCACAGTCACTTGTCTCACACAAAACTGTGAACTGTGTTTGGGCAGGGCAGGGAGATGAGGAGAGTCACTGAGAACATGCTAAAGTGCATTTGTGTTTGATCTCCATTGTTATTGTTCTATATTAGAACGTTTCAGGGTAGGACCCTCTAGGAGTGTAGGATCCAGTAAACAGATTTCTCATCAAATACCATCAGTGAAACACACTATGTCATAATTCCATTTTACATTTACTGAAGCACATGCATGATGGGTAACACCAGAGCTGGGCCGAGCTGCGGCTGTCAGGAGAGCGGGGCTGGAGGCAGATATTCCGTCCTCTCTTAGACCTGCTGATGTCACGGAAGCTCAGCAGTTTGGTGCCATTGTTTCATTTGGGGTTTTCAAGTTCTGCTGCACATCTTCCCTTTCAGGGTGCAGATTCTGGTAACTGTTGTGCTGTAGCAAGGATGTTGCTATAGAGCTCCAATAATCAGGCAAGGGAAGACAAAGTTGGTGGGTAGAGGATTGTCTAAAAAAAGACGTTAACTTTGACTGTGGACTGGGAAAAGCAGCTCCACTGTGCAGCTAAAACCTGCGTTACAGACTGTTCCAAGATGTAATACATTGCACTAATGGGGCACAGGAGGAATCTTTCTTTTGTTACTAACGCCTCTGAATTTTTCAGAAGTGCTGAAGCTCTCTGGAAACTTAAAAAAAATTCACATTTAAGGTTGTCTTAAAATGTAATTCACAAATAGCACTTTCACAGCTTGGTTTCAACACCTTAGGTTTAACACTGAGGCCGCCTGTACAGAATTTTTGCCTTTACTCTTCAAAGTCAGCTCTAAGAAAAAAAAGTTACTTAAAAAACCCCAGGGTGTTCAAAAGAGTCAGTCCTGTCTCCCCAACACGTGCCCATTCCAGTATCTTGCAGGACACCTTCGACCGTTGCTGGGGTTGACACCTCTTTCTCTCACACATGGGGAAGAGGGGCAGCAACACCAACGCATCTGCATTTCTAAGCACAAATAAAAATCAATCCATTAAACTACTGCACACAAAGTGCCAAATATCATCTACAAAGTTGTTCCTCAAACTGTAAAGAACTTTGTCACACTTTTATGAGTAAGATTCAAGTTGTGTATTTATGAACAAAGGGGGTTTTCTACAGAAAGCAGCATGTTCCTGTACACGGTCTCTGAAGATGCTAAAAAGCATGATTTAACACTGAACAGAGAACAAAAATTGCACATTTTCTTCCCTGAAGAAGCAGTTGGTGCATTTTTAAGAAATAAAAATCCCTTTAGTGATGATTTTGAATGGTAAGTTCTAATACTGAAGGCCACTCTGGTGAAACCTCCTGTGACAGATCACCACAGACAAGACATTAATGTAGAACCCGAGCCATGACTTTGTACATCAAAAATCACAGACAAAAATCAGCTCCACCTCCCAGCCTCAGGGGGTGTAAGCCCAGACACTTTGTTCAAGTCAAATGTTACAAGTCAAATGCAGCTGCACAGATTTCTGGTTCTCTTTACGCCTGAAGAAGCCCTGCTCCTGCGAAAGCCAAACAGATCCAGAGGTCAACGCTTCTTTGCCTTTAACTGTTGGTGATTAAGATCATGCATTTCAAGTATGTCATTCAGATCCCTTTATCGTAATCAGGGGGAAAAAAAGTCTTAAAATAAACCCTAACAGAAGCCTTCTGAGAAAATGCAAGATATGATAAAGTCCCCTTTTTCTGGAAGGGGCTCAGCCCCCACCTCCCTCTTCCCAGGAAGACATCATTGATCTACAGGCAATTTCAGATGCTGTCTGCTTTAACCGTTTCTGCCGTCCATCACGAAGCGAGGCCACGCGCTTGACAGCTATCAAGTATATATATAGATTACACAAGCTATTAATTTCTTTTATAGTGTCTTAACACAAACAATTGCTCAGACTGAGGCGAGAGCAGTTGGCCACCAAACTGAGCAGAAACAAGGAGTGTGCGTGGGGGGAGGTTAAGCCTGTAAGAGATGCAGCCATCTGTAGCATTAGCCTAGCACTGGCGACACACACGTTCAGTAACAAACCAGATCGCAAGAGGAAATCTCGTTTAAAATACAGAGAGATCAGAACACTGCATCGGTAGCAGGGTACGAGGTAAGGGCCCTTGCCCTCCACAGCAGAAATCTAAGGGAACGCAGGGGAGGAGTCGAAGAAACAAAGAAAGAAATCATGCAGAAGTAAGCACAGCAGATGAGAGTTGCTCTGAACTCCACACCCCAGCTCCGGCAAGCTGAGACGATACCTTAGAAGTTCCAGCTGAAACAGGTCCTTGGTCAAGCAAGCTAGAACTGCATTTTGTATTTTACTTTCCACCTTCTGTATCTGCTCACCAGTTCCTTTTGTTTCATCACTGGTGCAGGAACCAAAGACAGAACCTACAAAGATGCTGTTTCTCCGTAAGACAAGATGAAGGTAGGGCTGGGGAAGCATGGTAGGGAGGGACCTCCACTCTAAGACGTGCCTGGGGACCGCAGGCTGAGGGAGGTGTTTCTTTGGGTGCCACGGTCTGTCCCAGCGCTATCTGCTAGAAGAAGTTGTAAGATTAGAACAATGCTCCTGAGGGACCTGGATATTTAAGGGTCAGACGACAGTCCCAAGCAAAACCCAGCGTGTCACAGGATCTGTTTTTACAGGTTAACACACAGAGGCCTAATATAAATGTTTTATTTAAAGTAAAAAGTGTGCACAAATAAAGGGAATGATTACACAACAACGCTGAAGACCATATTCTGTATGAAACAGGAAAACAGTAGTGACAATATTAACTAGCAGAGCACCCATAAGAAGACAACTCGTATACAAAAAGGAGGTAACTCCACATAAATACATCATGCTTCTGATGCAGCCGCTTTCTCCAGAAGACAAATCCTACAGCACTGGACTGATTACACCCAACGTCCCTTCTGAGTATTTCTGACAGTTGCTATATGCTTAACAATGAAAAAACCTATTAATATCATGGCACTTTGGAGAAAATTAAAGTTTAAAAATGGATTTATAGTCATTTAAGAAGTTTGTCACTTAGCAACATTCGTAATGGTTAGATATGTAAGTAGCAAAAGTATCTTTTCTGTGGCATTATCTAAAAAAAAAAAATTAACTTCTGCTTTAAGCCCAAAAGACAGCATTTTACTCCATCACTCTTCTGGATGACCTGCAGAAATGCCCTTCCTTACACAGAGCCATTTCACTTAACACTCCATATGAAATTACGCCACTGCAGAGACAAGGCTTTTCTTGCTTGCTCTACGTAACTTCCAGGTTTAATATCAGTTTTAAGTCCTGATGTTTGAACTAGTCATGCAGGTGGAGAAGTCAGAGGCTAAACAATTAATCTCCATTTTAAAACTGCACATAAGCAGCTCACTGGACATTAACTAAACGTGCTGAAGTCATTAGCTGCTCTTTAAAAGGTGGTTTACTCTGATATTTTACATTTGAAAATATACAACTTAAGTTGAAGGGAAGCTGATTTAACAGTGCACAGGTTCAATGCTTCCCTGAAGCTGAGGCCCCTCCAATCCCTTCACAGATCTGAAAACTCAGCCCCATACTTAAGAGTTTCCTATTCACGTTGCAAAGAAAAATATGAACTAAACACTGTACCATGACACCACTGTGTAAGTGAAAAGACGTACACCAGGAGATCTGTGCTATGAATTTACAGTGTCGCCCTACAAGGCTGTTCAAGAAGAGACACTGACCAAGCAGAAGTCTTATTAAAAGCTTCAGATCAGGTTTGCTAACTTGTGCTTACAGACACTTTGATCTGCTTCCAGTAAGGCTCACCGTGCCTTACAGCTCTCACAGATGCTTTTCTTCAATGTCACTTAATCCCTTTTCCCCAAAATAGTAATAAAAAAGTGGTACATTTGGCATTTCTTCAGCCTAAGACATTCAAAACTATTCCTTAAACAGTAAAAATAAGAATTATTGGTGCTGTATATTACACTGTTCACTAACATGAAATGTAGGAATCACCCCCCTCAAAAGTCCTAGTTTGAACCGTTCTTTCCATTTATTCCAACTGCTTTACTATTAACTTTGAGTCTACTACCAACATTTAAGGTCTGATTGTGATTACCAATCGCCACCTCTAAGCGAGAAGTTAAGGGAGTCATTGTGGACAGCACCTATTTTTTCCTAGATGTGCTTTTTCTACCAGCAAAGCCAAAGGCTTTCCCAGCAGTATGGCAGTGAGGTTAAAAAAAAGGAAATGAATGCCCTCATCGAGGCCATAGCTGTAACATATGCAGTTCTGATACTGTTAAGACAGTACATGTAAAAGCAATAAATAAGTCCCTATCAGCTGCACATTACTGCTAAATTACACTCTACAGATTTTAACTTTTCAAAGTATTAATTGAATTCCATATATTTAAACTGACTCTTTGTACCACGTGTGCCCCTCGCTGAAGGGACAGGCTCAGAAAGGCACTCTGTGTATCAACCCCCAAGTCCTACTTTTCCATTTTGGAGCAAAGCCTACTGTAGAATCAACAGCTGATCATCTCCTTTTGGACAGGTCAATAAACCCCATGAAAGCAGCCGTTCTTCACCTATTCACTTCAAAAACCTGCTCTTCTGGCTGTCATTTCCAGCTGAAGGGCAGTAACACAGCTCTAACTTGTAAGTCTAAGGAGAACAGGGAAATGGTATGTTCTGAGAGGAGAGATTTAGAACTACAGAAGTCGTAAGGTCTTACTTGTCTTGCTGGAAAAATGTCAAGTCCTTTAACGATATTTTATTACATCCCCTAATGCAATCTGTATTCTTAAAGCAATAAGAAAACTTTATCAGAACGCTGTAATTGGCAGATTATACAGCCAGGCCCCTTAGATCAGTCAGGAGCCCCCAAGACCAACTTCTATATTAACATGCAAGTTTGGCAAAGACCGTTGGGAAGTTTAATGTTTTCTATCTGGCAGCCAAAGGTTCACGCTTAACAACCGTCCTGGACGACAGTTAATACAACAAGAAAATTAGTGAGTAATTCACACCAGTGGCAAGGATAAGATGTTCTGTTACTCATTTTATGGACGTGAATCCAACTGAAGAGATGTTTATCCATGCAGAAACAGAGTAAGAATTGGCACAGTCCAGAAAGGGAGAATTCAGACACATTCCTCAGCTGACATCAAAAGAGGATTGATATATTCAAAGCCTTCAAATTCAGACTGGTCAATCTTCTTCACAATGTCACTATGAAGATTAAAAAACAGTCATTAGTCCAGCAAAATTAGAAAGGTAACAATATTAACTGATAGTTTGACTTAAAATTTAGACCTGTACACTGCACTGCAACTGAGAACACTTCCCTCCTCCCTTTTGTCCCTCTCTGTCCTCACAATTACCACTGGCTTAGCTTTTTTCAGCCTCTCTTCCAGTAACAGAACACACCACAACTGAGGAGCAGCAGTTGGGCTGCTCCCCACAAAGCAACCTGCAAGGTTTGCAGTGCTGAAACTTTCCCCAAACAGTCTGTTTTGTAAAAAGCTGAAAACGTGAGGATGTGATAGATGCTGCGCCTGAATCAGCAGCTTTCCTAAACTGTGTTTGTACATTACACATTTACAAAGGGATGTGGAAGGACATTGGATCTCATACCTAATTAGAGGGCATGGGTAACACGTAATAAGCACCATTTGTATTTACGACATGAACTTTATACAAAACCCCAGAAAAATTCCTGAACTGTGAACAGCAGTGGCTTGGTCAAACCAGAAGGGCCCTTCCCTCCCCATCCCAAACCAGGGTCCCTCAGGATTATGGAACCACAAATCCACTACCAAAATTAAACGCATTATCATGCATTTTATCAAGGCTTTTCAGCCAGGATAAACTCACTTGACCACTAACAATTTAAAATACCCAAACAAGCCAAACAAAGTGTCTTCTCTTGCTCAAAACACCCAAGATAAATTCCATCTAAGCCCAGCAGCCTAGAAAAATCATAGCTGAAAGTAATGCAAAAATAAACCACTCAACAAAACAGGTCTTTTCCTTCACATGTTCATTTCTTGCCGATGATACCACTAAAACTTGTAAACCTGAACTAAGATTCCTTACAGCAACTTCCCCATTGTTAGTTGATTTTTACATCATGCCAGAGAACAATACTTAATCCAGCCATACTAAGTCTACCATGAGGACACATAACAGAACTTCCTCCAAGCCAACTCAACAACACGTTATCTACTGCTCTGTGTACACTCTATGTACTACAACTACAGCTACTACCTGAAATTTTGTAAGTCTTTCGCTGACTTATCAGAACTTAAATTCTCCATTACTTACTCATCATCTGGAGTGAGCTGCACAGGTTCATTGGTGAACTGAGAATCAAAGTTATCCAGACCAAATTCTCCGGATATGTTTGGTTTAAATGGAGGCACCACTTGCTTTTGCTCCATCTAAGAATAAATGCACTTAGTGACACCAAGGATGAGTTACAACCTATTGAACTGTCTTTGAACATGGCTGAAAGTTACTGTTATGTTTCTTTTGTATACGTCCTGCAAACACTCTATTATAATCTACTGTACCTAGTGGGTGTAAAAGGGTTACAAGATTCTGTATTGTCATTATGGTACATCGTAAGTTAAGAACTTATTTTTTTTGAAGTTTTTACATCATCTTTCACACTCAAAAACTGTCAAACCATCACTGTATGCGAAGAAAACAAGCCCAGCCAGTGGGCATTCACATACCAGATCCCAATCGACGTTGCGGAAGAACGGATGTCCCTGGATATCTGCAAATCCCGTTTGGGGATGGCAGCCTAAACGCTCCTTCGGATCCTGCATAAGGAAGAAAATATTTCTAAACCATGGCCTACATGTGAATAAAATACAAACATTATGAATTCTGTGAGAATCGAAACACCAGAGTGACAAGGGACACTGAAGAACTCAGTCAGCATTATTTATTTTGGAAACTGTTCCAAAAAATGAAATCCTGCTTTTATGGCAGATAGCATATGTCTGCTACACATTGGATAGTCAACACGTTTAAAAAAAACAAAACAAAAAACCAACCACAAAACAGTTGCTTTCAAGATGTCCCGAATAGTCTCTTCTAGCTCTCACCTTATTAAGGAAACTCTTTAGAACACCCGCTGCTTTAACAGAAAGAGATCGAGGAATTCGGATCTGTTTTTCCAAAATTACTGCAAGACAATAAGGTTCATATCAGCCGTCTCATCTTAAAAGTTAGATTAAAGGTAAGTGGAAACAAAGCACTGGAACGTAGGAACACTTGTGGTACTTACCTTGGAAAAGATAGTCTTCTGTGTTCTGATCAGGATTGTCAGAACTGCCAACGATATCGAACGGTGACCGGCCTGCCATCATTTCAAACATAAGTACACCAAGTGCCCACCAGTCCACACTGAAGCCTAGAATTCAAAGGAGAAAACACCACTGGGGATATTGTGGACGAAAAATACCAACATTTCTGGGGCTAAAACCAGTCGTGTTTTGAGAAGAAAGAATTAGTTCAAGAATTTAAGTCTTTCTGATTCCCTGAGCAAAGGAGAGGTAAAAACTGTACGAGACATTACTTGGTTCATTACGTGCACTACTATCTCAGCCCTTTGCAATGCCTTTCTACGTAACACTGTCCTTGCTGCCAAATATACAGCTCCAAACCTGAACACTATTCAAGGCTGCAAAT
This sequence comes from Bucorvus abyssinicus, assembly GCA_009769605.1. Lineage (NCBI taxonomy): Eukaryota > Metazoa > Chordata > Aves > Bucerotiformes > Bucorvidae > Bucorvus > Bucorvus abyssinicus. The sequence continues at coordinate 4,952,851 of CM020035.1, read as the reverse complement.
ACCTCATTATAGTATCTAAAATACTTAAAAACAATCATAAATTTGGAAGACTCATGCTATGTAGCCTGGAGAGCAGGAGGCTCAGGGAAGACCTTATCACTCTCTACAACTCCTTGAAAGGAGGGTGTAGTGAGGTGGGGGTCAGTCTGTTCTCCCAGTGACAGGACAAGAGGAAATAGCCTCAGGTTGTACCAGGAGAAGTTTAGGTTGGACATTAGGAAAAATTTCTTTACAGGAAGTGTTGTCAAGGCCTGGCCCAGGCTGCCCAGGGGATTGGCAGAGTCCCCATCCCTGGAGGGGTTTAACAGACATGGTTTACTGGTAACCTGGGAACACTGGGTTAACAGTTGGACTCGATCTTAAAAGTCTCATCTAACCAAAACAATCCTGTGATTCTTCAAGCCTGATAAAAAAAAAATTTAAGACGTGGAAGGCAGGTATCTCATTTGCTTGGTGTGATGTTTTCTGCCTGCCCTTTGAAGGGTTTACTCACTTTTTCAGACAGGATACAGAATTAGACTGATGACGTGTCTAACAGAGATTTATACTTTCTACTGCTAAACAACTCGAGTAAGAAGTAGGAGACAAGGTGTAAGTTATATGGTAGCAGTGAAAAATTCAATTTACCATAATCTTCTCCCCGGAGAATTTCAGGTGCGATATAGTTTGGTGTCCCACAGAACGTGCTGGTTGTGTCACCAGGCCTCAGACCCTCCTTTTAGAAAAGATAGGAAGAAAATACATTACAATTAGCCAGGGATGCCACACTCCTTCTGCGCTAAGAACTTCACATTGAGTTAATTTAAGCTTATGTGACTGGGGTGTTGTGATGGACAGATACAAGCTTTTCAGAGAAGAGCATGGGATGCAGAACGGGGGGAGGCTAGACAAAGGACCTGTGCAGGCTTCATCCTTGGTAGTTCTCCAGACCAAACTGAATAAAGCCCTTAGTAACCTGGCCTGATCTTAGAGCTGCTTTGAGCAGGAGGGTGGATTAAACTTCCTGAGGCCCTTTCCGACCCATTTTATTTTATGCTTTTCAGTTGCTTAGCCAAAACTATAGCATTTCAAATAGTTCTAACAGATCAGCGTAATGGCAATTCCGCAGTAAAGTCGAACCTGAGCTCCTTTGTAGTCATTAAAGTTTTTCCTAGAGAATATGGGAAGTGTCATAGAATCGAAACAGGAGAAAGTGTGACCGACATATTTTGGCCTCTTGCTCTTTTTTAAGTTTCTGCATCTTTTAACTCATGACAATTCCTTAATTGTTGATTTTACGGGTTAGCAAGGAACTAGAGCTTACCTTGCACATGCCGTAATCTGTGAGTTTAATGTGCCCTTCAGAATCTAGTAGCACATTATCCAGTTTTAAATCTCTGTAGATTATCCCTCGTTCATGTAAATAGTTCAACGCTAGACTGATTTCAGCAGAATAAAACCTAGTGTAGAAAGATAAAAGTAACAAAAAGACCAAACCACAATAACATAGTCTTGGTAGCATGATAATTTTCTAACTATAATCCCATGTATTCTATTATTTTTCCTCAGAAGTTGTTTATAATCATACAAATGTGTCTGTCCACCGTCACTGCAAATCTTTTTAAACTAATATTAATGTCTACTGAAATCATCCTTTTCATCTCACCATCTGAGATGAAGCATATGCACCAAGAACTCAGCATTTGCCTGGACAGCTGGTAGTGGTTGTTGTAAGAGAAACACATCGATATCATTAGACAGTTAAAAAAAATACCACAATGGTGTTTTTCTAGAAAAAAAAAAAAAAGGAGAATCAGACTGAAGTTGTCTAGGGTAATGTTGTTACAAACAATACCTATTACAGTTCCTCCTTGGAACAAAACCAGGGTAGCTCACAGCATTAAAGTGAGGATGCAGTTTCACATTTATTAAATCCTTAACATCTGGAGAGGATTTGTGAGCTTATCATCATAATCCCTGCACTACTGCACTGTGTCAGAAAACCAACTGGCTTGATGTAGGAAATCTGGCTCAGGACATACCTGGCATGCTCCTCTGGCAGCTTTCTCTGTCTCTGCATGTGAAACATTAGATCTCCTCCATTTACATACTCTATAACAAAGAATAACCTGAAACACACCAGGAGTTTGTCAATTGAATACAAGGTTGAAAGAGGTTTGAGATGTTCCAGATCTGTTATCAAATAAATGTCCGTTCAACTCCTCTCAGCTCTCTGGTAATGTGGCTGGTTGCACTATTTTCCCTCCCTTTGAATAAACTCCCAAAGTTAAAAATCAAGTACACAAAGTTGCTCTAGAGAGTTCCTAACGGAAGGGAAGTCATGCTTCCCACATTCCTAATCTGTTACAGCTACTGCTTGTCACTATTACGTTTCTGATCACATCAGTTTCTATGCACACACCAGAAAAAAGAAATCTCATTTTCCTTCCTAATCCCTTTAATCTCCTTTGTTTGTGGTTAGTACTATTAGTATATGACAAATACTCTTTCTTCTCACTCTGTCCGCTAGCTTGTCACCTCTTCAAACAGCAAGGATGTTGGTTAACTAGACAATAACTGTATTTTATATATACTGAAAATTATTACTGTATGGAATGGTAATCTATTCATCTACTGCAATCTCTTCTATATATACATACACAGGAAAATAAGGCAGCTATCTCCTTACATTTACCTGCTTTCTGTCTGGAAGCAAGAGTGTAGTCCAACAAGAAAGGGATGATTTGAAGCCTGCTCAAAGACGTGTTTCTCCGTCTGAACCCAATCAATATCCTATTTATTTTAGAAAAGTGATATTCAGAAAAGCATTGTTGCACTTTTTAGGTCAAGTATTAATGACAAGTAGCAGAAAAATATTCAAGTGTTTTGCCATCCTTGTTTTACTTGCAATAAATTAAATAATATGCAGTTCTCCAAAGTGAAGTAAGACATTTAGGATCTCATTTTCTTTCTGTCTTGTGTGTCCCATACGTTAGTCTCATTGTGTAACTACACTCCTCTGTAGAGAATAAACTGGTGCAGACAAATGTAAAGTAGCATCAAGAAATGCCAAAGAAATCAATGGTAGATTGAGAAATAAATGCAAAAGGTCTTGTATAGCAAACCACAGTCACTCGAGTCTTTTCAGGGTGGCCTAAAGAAACACAAGGGAAATCTTCAGCAACAAGAGGTGTTTTGCAAATTCTGACAAGTTTCCACTAATTACTGTATAAGCTGCAAAGAAATTGTTACAATGGAGGTCTGATTTAAAGAGCAATTACAATAACATTGTGAGATCTCATTTGTGACAAAAAAAATCAAATCTGAACACACAAAAACCAGACTCCTCCCATTTCTTTCCTACTACGTCTGCTCGGTGGGCTGAGAGATGTGGAATATGCTCCAGAATAACGAAGCAACCCAGACTTATTCACTTGAATTCTGCAGGAGCACGGCTGCAGACAGTGGTGATCACATAAGGAGACATCAACAACAGAGGAATGAGGCTCACAACAGAGACCTCTGGCACAGGAGGGCAGCTGTGAGCTACCAGTCTGTCAGTGAAGACCTCAAAGTTGGTCACCTGTCTTGTGAGCCTTCTACAGTACAGTATGTGTAAGAAACCACATGTATAATTTCCCAGTAGTGTTGCAGACCCAGAAGCCTGGCTGCCACCTTATGGTAGACACTGAAGCTCTTTGGAAGAGTTGCCCAACTGATTGATAAAAATCCCACCTACCTCATCATCATTGACAAGCTCTTTCTTCACCACTTTCATTGCATAAATGCGTTCAGTTTTCTTCAGTCGAACGAGCAGTACTTTAGCATAACTGCCCCTTCCTATAACTCGCAGCAAATCAAAGTCCTGAAGACCCAGACTGGAGGAAGCTTTGCCACTTTCTCTAATGCTCATTGCCTTTTGATAAAGAGAATCTGAAATTAGTAAAGCAGCCTTCCCAATGGTAACAACTGCGGAAGTCAGCATTTCAAACAGAACAGCAAAATTAATATAAACAACCAACTCAATTAACACTTGTTTTTCTTAAAACTGCTCTGTCCTTGAAAGAATGTGAGGGGAAAGGAGGGAGGCAGAAGAAACTTGGCAGATAAAAACCAATAAAACCGGAGGAGTTTGGAATACTTTCGAAATCAAGGCACATCTCAACTCAAGCCATTAACGCATATACCTGAGTGAGCAACCCAAGTGTGCCTTAGGTACTAGTTGTCAGTTTGTGACAAATTACATTACTAAAATCTTGAAATTGAGGGACACGGGCTTTAGGACCAGTTAGCATGGTTAGATACTTTACCTCTTTTTCTTCACCAACATGGTCCAAGCTCTCATGACTTGAGGGATTGTAGGGAATCACTGGAGGTGCAAGAGACATTATTAGACCGATGCGACACAACAGTATTTTCTTTTGTCTTAAGATTTCCACACACAAGAGCTCGATCACAGCTAAATCACAGGATTTAAATGCATCTACTGCAAGCATTCAAAACTGTTGCATTTGCTGTTTTTCTTTTGCAAACCATCAGAATCATCCTTTTGGAATGCTACATTAATAATGTTATGGCTAACATAAACCCCTGTAATAGTATTTGGAGATCTCTTCAGATTAATCTTGACTCCACACACAGAGAATCCTGTGAAGAACAGTGGTTTGTTTGGTTTTTAAACTGATCATTGTCTATACCCAAATTCAAATGCTGGGACCACCACTCTGCTACAAGCATGAACCTGTTTGGCTACTGATCCAGGAGAAACCCTGCTAATTCTGTTAAGGGCTTTTTGTTTGTTTGTTTGGTCAAGACCATTAAAGTACACAGCTCGCTGATGGAAAACTGCAACTGATAGCCCAATTTCTTCCTTTTAACCAAGTTTCTTAAACTGGTAAGATATGGAAAAACTGAAGAATTTTTATATTTATATACCCCATAGCATTAAAAAGCTGCCTTATTTTTTTTGTTGTATAAAAAGAAGGGCTTAACAAATAAACTTATTTTGCTTCATTTTAAAATCCATGTTTCAGCAACTTATATTAATTTAAAGAAAAAATTATTGATCTTACCTGATTCTACATTATCTGGATGCACTGATGATGGATCCATAGGCATTATTGGTTCCTGCAAATATGGACAGGATTTTTGTAACTGACCGTCCAAGGGTAAAAAACATTATTTTAGAGACAATAAATGAAATAAATGATCACTGAGGAATATAATCTAGCTACTTTTTAACTTGATTAGTCGACAGTCGCTACTCTAATCCATACACAATGAAAGAAACCACTGCAGCCCTTATTTTGCCTAATTTCCAGAAGTTACAACATCTCCAGAAGTTGTTGAAGTGACAACTTAGTACAACAGAGAAAAGTACTCTAGCAGATGAGATATGAGACAGGAAAGCTCAAGTACTGCAGCAGCACATATATTAGTCAAATGAATTCACAAAATACAGACTTGTAGCTGTCTGCTTTTAATATTAAACCAGGAGCTGTAATAATCTGAATTTTTCTGGGGACTTAAGAACTAAAGATGATTGAATTTCTTGGGAGAAAAGTCAAAACTACTGCACTTCATATTCCCTTTCTGTAAAATGGGAAATAGTCTAATAATCCAACAGATATTTAGAGAATTTATTTTACTTGTACTTCACTTTGAAGAGTAAAATTTTGTGTGTGTATATATGCACTCTGTAACACCACAGTGAAGGATAAGATAAATATCACTTATACATTTATATTTGACAAAGGAAAAAAATATCAGATGTGAAAATTAAGACTCCTGTCTCACCATTCTGCTAAGGGAATCCCAAACTTTCTTGCAAAGTGTCACAGTAACCATAGAGAATGATGTTTCATCTGCTGTGATTATTTGGAGACTGTAGTTTGAAAACCATTAATATAAAATGGGGAGTTTTGGTTGGTTGGTTGCTCTTTTTTTCCAGACAACTTTTCAGAGAAGTTTTACTTACTGGCTGTAGCGTATGACGGCCACATTCAATACTGACAAGTTTGTGACACTTCTTGTGAACGAGGAGTTTGCAGTTGATGCATTTATATCCCTGGCGACCCAGGCCCCATATTCGGTCAGTGCAGATGGCACAATGAGCTCTCTAGAATAAAAAATCAACAAAACCGATTAAAGAGCCAAACCAAACAACAAAAACTATTCAGCCACATTTTCATTAACAAAAAACACAGGAGATCAGAGAGATCCCTGCTGAACTTGCCACTGTACCAAGAATCTCTATCTGAAAACTTCAAGAACAAACAGGCAGATACAATACAGAAGAGCTCAAAAATTATAAGTGAACAATAAGCATTCACTGCTGTACTGAAAGTGTCACCTACATGGGAAGGAGTAGGCACAGCCAGCCTCTTCTGCTGCACACAGACCCAGAGGGGCTTAAACCAACTCTACCTAGAGCACTGCAGCTGAATCAGCAGGATGCTGCTACCAAGCTGATTTGCTACATCCCTCCGTGTAGATGAGTCCTTACAAACAGCAGGAGAGCTTCAATGCATTAAACCACTAGTTAACAGGAAATGGGAAGATCACCACTCACTGAAGGACGCTGACAAAACAACAGATCCACGAAAACAGGGTGCCTACGAAAGCAAGTGGGAAGTGATTCAGCTATGGTGCCTTGACAGCCTTTGACCAGGAAGAGGTTAAAAAAAGGGCAAAAGTTAGGTATGAAGGATGCTCAAGATGATGTTTAGTGGAGACAATCTCAAGCATTAAGCACACAATACACTGAGCTCAGGAAAGAAGGGAAGATTGTTGACACTGTCAAGGAACCTGGCTTATTGAGTATTTGGGGTAATTATTTGCTGTTGCTTTTTCTAAATACAGCAGATGGCCTTCTTCGACCTTAGCTAATTGTATTTGACCATTGCTTTTCAAAAATATTATAAACTGTTTGTTATTTTTGGTCGATTACATGCCATCATAAGCAGGCTGTTTGGAGTAATGTCTCGGGTTTTTTGTTTAAAAGCCATGAAGTAAAAGCCTGTGCATTATTGAGTTCCGACGTTTTTACTCTCAGAACTTAAAAGAACTGAAAATGTATTTTCAGCTCACAGTCATCTAATGCCAGTGTTCAAGTTCGCCCTCTGGGAAGATTTTAAGGGAACATGGGAGCATTTATGTAGTTGATGTCATGGTTGCAGAGTATATGTAAAGTGAATTACAACTAATTTTTTTTCTCTATTTTAAGTTCCTGATAATTTAATAATTATTAAGTTTCCTGAAACTTCAGGGTTACCAAAGGTCTAGAGACAAAAAACAGAGAGAATAAAACTATCTTATAGTTTTTCAAGGCAGTGACATGGTAATAATGAAAGTCAGACATCCCTGTACCATGATTTTAAGTACCCAGCAAGAGTCTCACCCTGTTAAATCGTTTGGCTTGGAAAGTGTGGCCATTTGCACAATAGAGCTTTCGCCACCGGCGAGCGCCTCGGCGATAAATGGATTCTAAGAGGAAAAACATACGATTATATCCATAAAAATACAAACACAAAACTATAACATCTTCTTGTGGATGTTTCTGTGTAGAGTGACTTGCAGAGTAAAGTTTCACTCCTGCACCTTATGGAAACGCAGAGCAATGTTCTAAATATCTTTTCCACATTTTGAATTTTGGAGAAAATTTGAAGTACAATATCCTGATCAACTCAAAGTTAATTCTGTTTTTCCAAAGTTAAAAGGAACAGTGAGTCAAGAGAAGGAAAACTGCCCAAACACCACAAACGCTTGTGTGCAAAGAACGCATCTATCTTACCTACACTTGGAGAGGTGCTGAGAGGAAGGAGGAAAGAAGGTGAATTTCAGGAGCATGTCCTGATTTATAGGATTGCTTCCACACATCCTCCAGTGGTTTAGATCCACAGCTGCACTGTTTGGGTTTTTTTTTTTTATTTTTATCACTAGATTCTTGTCAGGAACCAGAATTGAAAACTAGAATATCTGAAACTCCACTGAGTCACAAAATCTCTCTCTGATTCATCCACAATCTCATTTTTTCAGAACAGCAGCATTACCCACACTGCCCAAGTTAATATTTAAACAGGCACATTTACATTTGTCGGAAGCTTGGATATCAAGCTGACTGCTGTGTGTGAGCATAATATACACATGCTCTTTTATAAAACTTTAAGACAGAGGAAAAAATTACTTCTTTAATGTCTAGCACATTCACTAATATAACTTGGAGGTTTTCAGAGAATGCTCCTGATAGTACCGAAACATCAATTTAAAATGAATTAACCACAATCTCTAAACGGTGAGACGACAAGTCATTACCATCGGTTACCACTGGTAACTGGCCTTTGTTCACATTACTCAGGCAACAATCTGGCAACTACCAAAAAGATGGGAATAGGATAAAAAAACCTCACGATAGAATAGGCAAAAGCAAGGAAAGCAGAGTGACATGGATAGTTAACAGGAATGTGGAATGCTTATTAACGATGATTCAGAAATGACAAATGACATTTAAGTTTAGCAAGACTTTCTATTCCTTTTAAATATTTAATTTGTAGAGATTTGCATTATTAACATTCATAAGTGTAGGATGCTAAACCATAGAATATCAAAACCTTCTAAAAGGAAATCTGAAATGCTGGTTTTCTGTACTTCTTAACTAAAATGCCTACTTACTGTCTTCTCCTGGACAGGGCATGCCAGGCCGTTCTGGTACACAAGGAAATACTGCAAGAAAAACATTAACTTCTGATTAATTTTTATTTTGGACAGGAAATAAATCTTTCATTTAAATAAAATGTTTCTGAAAGGCATTCAACCATGTAGGAAGAGAGCACAGACTGCATTTAACAAAACCTTGGGCAAGAGCAGGTGAGCTGAAAAGCTGCCACAAAACCCTTCTGATGGACATAACAGTAACATACATGAGAAATACAAGCAAAAGGCAGAATAAACCAAATTCTTTCCTAATGAAAGTAACCAGAAAAAAGTGATGAGTCTGGTTTCCCATGTGACAATCATCACAGTCAATATTTGGAAATCTACACTGCAGAAAATACACTGCAGAAGCTACCAAGAGGTATATAACCATGACAAATAAAAATTACACATTAAACAGGGGCCCGGTATTATTAGGTTCAAAACTGGTCTAAAGTACTTAATTTTAGAAAAGTCAAACTTTTGACTCATCTGGCATTGCAAATGGAGCTTATTACCTTTTTTCCTAATATAGATGGTGCTCTAAAGCACTTCTCATTAACAAAGAGTAGGACACTGTACTATGTATCTTGTTGTCAACAAGCGTGTGAAGGCACCTGGGATGAATGAACAAAAGAGACAGAGGCTGTCTCTCATTAATAAACTAACAGCAAAGTATTTTCTCCCCTCAGTTTAATAAAGTACATTGTCAAAGTGCTGACAGCTAAAACCGCTGTGCATGGTCTTCAGTGCTCTCTTGATAGGCTGCCACAACAGGCTTTACTGGAGGAGGCTGGAACAGTGCAAAAGACATGGATAATGCAAGGTAAAAATGCCACTTCTTCAGAGGTATGAACATGAGAAGTGATGTAGTAAAGTTCATCATACCATGGATTAGAAGCTCTGAATCCTTGTTTAGCTCATACAACCGAAAGGCCTCTTCTAACTCCAGCTGAGAAGAAACCGTACATGGATCTCCTGAAGAAAGCGGAGTGGACAATAATAAACTCAGTGCAATTAGTTCTGTGGCATTCAACAGTTCCCTCACTGATGGCTCTGTGATAATTATTGTAGCAGAACAGAACAATATTCTCAATATTTAACATTGTTCAGAGAGTACCTCTGAAGATACAGTCATATTGAATGCTTTCAGGGAAACTAAAGAGATGAGATCTTCCCAAGAGGCAAACAGATCCCAATCACAGAACACCACCGGTGTGGTCTGCTACAAGCACGGCTACAGATTGTTTCAGAACAGGAGGTGTAGGTCATCTTCCTGCACCTCAAATCCTGAGCTTCCATTTTATTTAATCTGTTTTTAATTAGAACTGAGTCAATTCTATTTTCACAGCTGCTTCAACATTGCCAAGACTTTAACCAAGATGTGCAAAAGCAGTAAGACCTCTGGTCTTTCCTCAAACAAGACACAGGAAAAATCATGTAACCTGAGTAAAAACACTCCATTGTTCCAATCTTCAACTACCACTTTCACACTCACAGGACTATTTGAAGTAAAATTCCTTAAAGAAAGGGCACCAGGGCAGGAAAAAAGTGTGGGTTTCTTCTTTTTTATAAAACAATTGCAGCTTTTGTTGACCACTCGAGATGGAGCTGATTATCACACAAGCACTTGGCACCTATTTTAAAGTTTCTCTGACAAGGCTGCATTGGATTGCTTTAACAAATCTGTTTCAGAAGTAACAGTTTAGGACTGACTAAGGTTTCTCTGTAGATACCTACTTTGTATTTCTAAATAAATAACATATATCCACAAAGGTACTTCAGAATCATTGAACAACACTTAATTATCAGGGCAATTTTGGCATATAGGTAGGTTCAAAACCGTAGGACATGGATGGGTGAGGAACAAAGGAAATCAAGCTAGAGATCTACTGCATTCAGGATCAGGAAGGACCTTCAAGTCCAGCTTTGCTTCATATTCCTTCAGACACACAGTCTGTACTTTACCTGGTTCTCAAGATTCACCTAAAGACTTATATCTGATATTTTAACTGATGACTGTGTCTGTCAGCCTTTGGAAACTGCTATAAAGACTGCAAAGAACAGCCATGCACAGAGTGTTTTCTTCGGTGTCTGAGGCAGATTCGTAACATTAAGAAACATTATCCCCCTAAAAGAAGAAACCTTGTTCAAAACAGTACTACAACTGAAACATTTTTAAAGTGATGTTGAATCTATCATGACTGCCCCAACCAAAGAAAAGACTTCTCATTACTGGTTGAACTTTTATTTTTTCCTTTCCATCTATACAAGATGTTCTATGCGAGAACATGGGATTTACTTCTGCTTGCTTATACCCCAGGATGTGAGCAGAACAAGTTTCTTTCTAGCCAAAATCCCATACAGCAAGCCTACTGCCATATAATATTTCCATTTTTAAACCGAAACACTACTTTCCACACCCTAAGTGATAAACTGGTTGCGGGTAACTGAATCAGAGGAAGGCAGAACAATTTCCATCTCAGCTGAACTCCATCTCATCTGAAGTTTTATTGCTTTGAGTCATGGTTTGAAAGCTAACTAGCAACAGTCTATTAACTGTTCTCTTTTTGTTTTGTACTACAAGATACTAAAATTAACACAGGCCTTGCTAAGGCTTTTCAGTAGAACCACACACCTAGCAGGCAGGGGCATATTTAAAACTCACCCTATGAAAGTTTTTCCAGTCAATTGGTTTTGTTTCTATCGTATCCTTTATTTTCTAGGTCTAAACTATCAGGAATAAATGCAAACTGTCCATTTGCAGCATTCTGTCTTTATTCTTTTCTGCGTGTCATAATCCTCAAAAGGATTTTTTGAAGACAGTTGTAGCAGTTTTTCACCACGCCGCCTCCCCTCACCCAGTTAGCCTGTCTGGACACCAGGCTGCCTACCCACTGCACAAACTTACAGTGCAGAGCATGAAGGGAGGAGAAGGAACAACTGTGTTTGTTCAGACTCACTATGAGAATCAACAAACCAGTTTTTCTTCATTTGTTTCTGACACCTGTGTAAACAGTTCCGTGTTTCCCTTTGGCAGAAGAAAAGGAGGTTCTTGAGAACTTACACCACACTTCAAACATGGAACAGAAGGTTTATAGACATCCCCTTTCAACGCATTCAGAGTAGTACAAGCATTGCAGCCAAAGACAACTGGGATAAGTGTCACAGAAAAATACTTACTTTTGAGTTATACAGCAAGAAACAACAGACTGAAGACAAATGTAAGGCTAGTGTCCACCCTACAGGACACTTCAGAAGACAGAGGTAAGACAAACTGACCACATCCAGATAAAATACAAATTTGTGTAAAGTCAAATCAAGCTCAGATTCCCAAGACCACACAATGTTCAACACGCTGCCTATACAGCACTTCTGAAAATCAGCTTTGGTCCATGTTTAGCTTTAAGCTGTGAATAAACTGGCACTCACCCAGTTTTGAATGGGAAGGCGTGAGAAGGAGAGGAAACAGTTCTATAAGCCCCATTTATGCTAATGATCGCATACAAATACTAATCACTGCCGGCAAATCACTGCACATTATGGCCTTTTATGTACTGCATCAAGTACTTGGCCTGCCAAAATCACTAAACAGCTATTTCATAATTTGGGCATCTCTTTGGGGTAGCTCAAAACCTATGTGTGGAACACGCCAATTCCACAAAGCAAACAGGAAAAACAAATAACCTCTTCCAAAAATGGCTGATGTATATGTACAGCTCAGCACTGAAAGACATCGTTAAGGAAAAGGGAGCACAAACTCTGAACTTATTTTCATCCAAGGTAAACTTTAACACGGGTAACGTAAGCGCTAGAGAAGACAAGAGTTCTCAGCCAAGGTTGTTCTACTACACTTCAATGAAAAGCCACTTGGAAAGTAATTTTTAATAGTTAGAAAAAGTTTTACTAATAGTTATGCGTTAATATACTTTAGGTTGCTGAAATAACAGCAAATACAAACTCAAAAATATAATGGTTTTGGTTACACACATATCTATAAAACTGCATCGATATGGTAGATAAATGCTGTAATTTGTATCATTCAAGGTTAGTTTTACTCTCATGATTTAAGAGGAACCACGCAGTTCTTCAGCAGTAAGGTGATACTTTCCATTCCCTTCCTAATAAATGCTAACATTGAATTCATATTTTGATAATCACCAAGTTTTAATTTATTTCTTGTGGTTAAAAAGAGTTCTCCACCCAAAGCTGTTTGAAACAATGACATTTCCATTAAGATATACTTACAAAGGCACTGGATAATCATTACTTTTAGAGTCAGATTTACTATTTCAAAAAACATACTTTGTAAGCTTATCTTACGAAGGCAGAGGGAAAGGAAAAGATAAAAGGGAACAGAGAGCTAGACAGCTGAGGAACATATTATCGAGTATTTGTCATAAGATGAAGAACCAAGCATCAACTTACCTTCTTCATCAATCCATTTCATAGTGAAAAGCTGTTCGTTGTCAAAGGAGCACATGTCTCGAACTTCATTGCACAGTCCCTCGAATGAGATGGAAGGGTCAAAGTATGTTATCATGATGTCCCTGACCAAGAGAAAAAGCAATTTGAGAAATTATACCATAATATGTAGTACTTGATCATCACCTCTAATGCCTTCCATGTACCGCTGATACGAAACCCAACCCTGCTGCAGCCCCCTATAAACTATTAAAGTAATCATGGCTTGGCTTCGCGGATGAAGATTTGGGAAGGGCTTTAAACGTGAGTACACCCTTCAAGCCTGCGCGGTGGATTTTTTAGGTGAGGCGCAGCGTGCGTGAGACTGGCCCCACCCTTTACACCTGAGGTTCATCTGCCAGGGCCTAGCGAGCTTGGACAGTGACAGCAAAGTCCTCAGGTCGTAGGTTTGGTTAGAGTATCCTTCTCTTAGACGGATGGCCTCACAGGGCTAAACGAGCTCCATCTGCCCGGGTTTGGAGTTAGAGTTGTCCTTCTCCTAGGATGGTTGCCCGAAGGCTAGTGAGCCCATCCTGCCCGTGGACACACTTTGTCTGACCCTTCAGTTGAGACCTGTCTGGCTTGGGAGACCCTACCGGAGGCATATGCCACCACCAGCATAGCTCTCAACTTCGCAAGGGCACGCAAGTTCTTTCCCCACGGCAAGGGGGTGCCCGTGAAAGAGATTAAAGTAATATTATGAAACCATTAGCACATAGGTTCCCTTCCTACAGCAAAGTCACGCTCCAAGAGATCTTTATTACCAAGTACTTGACATTTAAACCTCCAGAGATCTGCTTAAGAAAAATTAAGATTTAAATGCCCTAATAACTATGAAGTGAGTTGCAGCAGATATTAAATACACACAGAAATGAGCTCTATTATACCAGTGGAAACCAAAGAATGAAATGCTGCAACAGCTTTGAAGGACATTATTAATGTATTGCTGGTTTTGCTTGCTCTTTAATTGTTATTTTGTTATTAGTAGTACATTTTAAGTATATACTTTGTCCTCCTTCCCTGTCGCTGTGGTGAAGCATCACAGGTTTCTGTTTAAACACACTTTCAATATTTGGCACATACCCTCTAATCCACTAGGAAACCTGTGCAGTGTTTTTCATTAATGTTTCTTAACTTCTACACAATCAAAATTTTGTTGGGAAAGATGTATACCATCTTATAACATTTTGATTGTGTAGAGTTAAAATTTACTACTTTACTATTATGCAGAATGGGTATTTCTGTTATAATGAAGATTAAGATTTAGTTAACCCAGTGTTAACATATTTAAAACACTGTAGGTTAACTAAATGCTAACCCATTGTTGTGATATTTGCTGGACCTTAAACAGGAACAAGTGACTCAGTTGCTGTCCTTTAAACAGAGAATTTCAGAAATACAATTCAGAGGAAGGTGGAAGAAGAAAAAAAAGAGAGGGCTGTTTACAACGCTACTCTTCAAACATCTTGTATAAGCCCAATGTTTGAGCTATGAAACTAATCTTCCAGTAAAAACCTCAGCCAGTTGGGATTTGTTTCAGTTGTTGCCAGTCACTGGCAATATTTGGTGGGGAAAAAAAAAAATAATTGAAGCAACAGACAAAGTTGGTATCTGGTCAAAATTCACACTGATGTACCTACCAGACTGAAGGGTATATATGTAGCAAGTTAAAATCATCCTGTGCATGGGCAGAGTGGTATCAAGTAGGTGACTTGTGACATATTGAGATCACTGAACCTGAACCACTTTCAGGAGTGGCAGAGATCACACGTTATCAAGACACTTGCCTGAGGCTCCTTTAAGTTCAGCAGCATGAATAAAATAAAGTAGCAATTTCTAAGCACTCTAGAAGAGCAGCTAGTCTACTTTTGGATTGGTGAGCATGATCAGAGTTGGTTTAGTGAGGGAAAAGACTCCAGTAAGTGGTTAGGACAGTGAAGTGACACCTCTTTGATAATCTGAATAAAGCAGTCAAAAAGCTGACGCATTATTTGGTTGAGGAATTGCTCCTCTTCTTTCCACATGAGACAAAACACAACACAAAACTATATCTGGACCCTTGTATTTAGACACAGGACAGCACTTTGGGGCAAATGGGGCTTCGTTTGAAACACTCGATTGCGTCCACCCCACAAGGCAAACTGTTTGCTCTGATACAAAGGTCTCCCTGTGCATCCTCTCTCGAAATGTGTAAACTGAACTCAACGCCAGCGCTTGTCTCTACAAACTGAGGCAGATTTCACAGCACATTACTGTCACAGACGCACAGGCATCCACTAAAGAGAAACCCATGAGGCTCTATTAGGAGGCAAAGCCTTAACCTGTATTTCCTGTTTTTCAGGGACGGAAATAAGGCACTGCTTACCTGGCAGCTTCACTGATTTTGTGCTAAAGTTTACCATCCCTTCATTTACTCACATTTTAGGGGCAGATATATTCACTTTGCAATATTTTCTTAAACAAAAAGTTAAGTTCTGGAGGGCACTGAGAAGTCAGAGTTAAGTATTTCAATCATTGCAGTTTATTTTGTGACCGAATCAGTTAGTAATGGGAGAGGGTATGTTAAAAGAAGTGGTGACCACATGAGTATTACTGTCAGACAAGCAAAAAGAGTTAGGGGTCAGACCATAATACCGAGAGACTTTAATCACTGATGCTCGAGCAAAAACTAAAGAATAAAAAAAAAAAAGGAGCAAAATCCGTTCAGCAGGTTTTCAAAATGAATGATTCAATCTACTTAAAATAGATTCTGTACTACAGTGAACAGAAAGAGTCACAACATTACTACGTACTGAACAGCCCAGGAATCCCTCTGTATCTATAAAGTAAAAGCTGGTACCAATTGAAAAAAAAAACAAAACCTTCCTACTGGTTGCTACCTTTAAGTGGCAGAATAGTCACCCTTCAAATAAAAGGCAAGTTTAAATATTTTACAATTTAAGCCAGTTCTCTACATTACTTCTCTAATACCTCAAACAGGACATATATGAGACAGTTATAAAATACATTTGAGAGACCTTGCTGTCTCTGTTATAACAAACACCATCAGTCTTTTGGAGAAACCCAGCTAATAGCAATATATATACATATATACATAAAAATTCAGTATGAACAAGGTTCCACAAGCACCCTCTAGCAGGCTTCTCCTAGAGATGTGAAGCCAGCTTTACACAACAAGGAAACTCAAAGATTACAGGACTTCCTACAAGCTTTATTTTGCCATTTTAACTGTACTAGTGACACTAACATTTTCCTCCCCCGAGATGGGTCTCACTTCCAGAGTGGTTCTGATATCACACCTTTGCATCATATGGAGTTTTCCACACTTCTTGCACCTAACACCACGCTGACGATGCCTTCATTAGGACAAAGCTATCTTGACTTGAGCTAAGACAAAGTTAAGCTCTACTGAGAAGAAATCTGGCATTTTAAATAAAAATGTATAGGTAAAGTTAAGGAACAAAGGAACGGAAATGTGGACCACAGCCTGCTGCCTTGCATGAAAAAATACAAAATGCTTTCTCTCACTAAGACGTTGGAAAAGGTTTCTTGACAATAGCCCTTTCCCTCTGCTGAAGATTAGCTTGTGCGCTGCTTTTACTAAGTTTCTTTGTTCTAAAGCTATTCTAAGGCATAACATCCTTATTCATATCCTCTTGATGCACACAGGGAACTAGAAGAAAACCCGGTTCAAGCACACTCTTTGTACCACCACATTTGGATGTGCCAATTAACTGAACCGAGGGAAGCACCAGGGTTTTTAGAATTTTAGTACTATTACAAAAGGTCTTAATCAGGGACCTGTGAGAAGGAAATATGTAAATAAACAAGATGGTACTTGTCTTGAATTACTTTCAGTTAAAGTGTTGTCATTTATATCTTCCATAAATATTAACAGAGGATCCTTTTATTCATGCTAATAAGAGGCCTGTGCAAATCAGTACCCTGCAAATGTAAGAATCAGTAAAAGACAAACCATAGGAAGACTGAGAAAATGCAAATGGTAAATCTAAACACAAACACTAGAGAACAGATTTTAAATCTCTCTAGAAAACCATGAACTTCATCACTATCTTCGCCACCTCTTCTGAGATCAAACAGCTTTTCTCCTGCCTTTTCTTTTACAGATCATCCAACAGTCATAACATCCTTTAACAAAAAATAAACCAAACAACCAGACCCCAATGCCAAGAGTTAAAAGCAATTCACTACCCATATCTAGTTTTTCACTTCTGCGCACAAGCTTCTGTCAGAGGACAATCCACTGTAAGAACAAGGACTACCCTTTAGATTTTTCCCGTGGCAGCCTAATACAGCCACCACACACTATGTACGTGGAAATCCACAGATACAGTCACACATTATCTACATATCCACATATTTGTCACATACCTGGGTCAGTCATTAAGGCTTTTGATAAAGTCTCATTAAAGGTCACTGAAATAAACGCACACAAGACTCCTAGAGAACTCTGCTGTTTCAGGACGGTAAGATGCAGGCACTGCCATTCAGAACAATTTAAATCACCTCTTTCCCCAGTGGAAGTCTGAGCTCTCAAACTGCCTGCTCTGCAATCTGTTTTTCTGGGAAAAAAAAATGTATCACCAGAAAATTAACTCAATGTTGAAACAGCAAGAAGGGGTGAAAATGTGTTCATAGGCTTAGAGCAAAGCTTTCTTAAGGAGAACTCTCTCCTATGCGGAACTTGATCTTCAACAGACAACAAAAGACATTGAGCTGAAGAATTGATCAGAAAATGCTCAAGACAAAGAATAATATAAAGAAAGGGTGTGAAAACTCAAAAATTCTGAAGAAATTAATTTCCTGGAAGTATTTATGAAGGTACATTTTGACTTTACAAATAAAATGGAACTATTTTTTTCCAACTTCCTACTCACATAAATGTATTCAATAAGAAAAGAAGCAAGATTAACATGTATGAGAGGACTGTCAGGACTATTCTTTAATTCTTTATTTCTAGAGGATTCCTGGTGCACGAGCAGTGTGTTATTCCTACCTGTTCTCTGCTGCTACCCTGCAACCCTCCCATAGGTGTTAATGATATAATACCTTCTTGTGCTGAACCAAAACGCATCTGCAACTAATGAAGTAAGACAAAAGGTAAACTCTGAGTAGTATCAGAAAGCTGAAATGGGTGTAATTACAGATGCTGCTCATGAGACCTGTCTCAAGCTCCTACACTTCGTTACTGTATCCACAAAGCAGAATGTAAACACTTGGTGTAATAAATCCAATTCCTCAGAAGTCACTCAGGAACCTCTTTACATACCCTGCACAGACTATGGTAACTCTTAAAAATAGATAAGACTATTTTCAGCATTTTAAACAACAGCCCTATAGTACAGATAAGCTCAGGCTTACCGGAGAGTAGGGAACACCTGGATAAACTCAACCTAATGCCCTAATTCCCAAGTCTCCAGGAATTCCCACCCTCTTATTCTCATGATCTCTGTTCATTTACAGAAAATCTTCCTTCCTGGTTTTACATACATCATAAATTTAAGATAAAGAATTACCACTGCATGGTTGAATGAAGTAAAGATTCTTCAAAGAGTCCTTCATGAAAGCCTTTGTCTTGGCTGAGAAAAGCAACTAGGCAACAGGCCGCACAAAGTGATGTTTTGGGGATTCAGGTTCGGCTCTTTGCAGTGTCTCAAGCCCCAGGCGAGTATCCCAACTATCAGATTCCCAATCATCTCACGAATTAATCTGTGCTTCTGAGTCGCTGGGTTTCTTGATTTAACCAGAAACTCCTTCTGGAAGTTGAAAAGACGTTCCTAGCAAGACTTTCACAGCAACTTCTACAACCCACTTAAATGCTTCCATTAAAACAAAATTAAGAGAGATTAATATCTCCTGATTAACACTATTGCTCATTAAATCCTCTATCCAGCCCTAACCTTGAGACAGTTTATATGACAGAAGGGGAAAATGCTGCCTTCGATGTCAACGTTTGGATGCTCAGTCTTCAAGTTGTTTCAGTAAGTGCAGGTAAAGCATTTTGCTTCAACACCTGCTTCTTGATAGCACTACTCTGAGAAGTGGGTACTAGACCTTTTGTTTTAAGTAGTGAGAATAATTTGCTCTAGATTGGAAAACAAATCATGACTAAGGCATTCAGCCAGGCAGTTTGTTGGTATTCACAATGGTTAACCAACACCCTATAGGACTCAATGTCACTATTGAAAGTAAACCGATAATTGCAATAACAGATAAAGAGTTAATAGATGAGACAAAAAAACCCCAAACATTCCCGTGTCCGTGAAGTTATTACCTAATATTTAAAGCTGCTTTGTCTCTGTTCTTGCACCATAGCCACCCTGTGCTAAAGCAAGAATTCATGGGATTGCAAGTGCAAATGATCAAAACTGACCTAGCAGAAGAAAAATAAATGGTTTTAACCCAGAACAGTTCCCACTTCAGTTCACCGCCTGACCAAACCAACACTTCTGCCAGCTGATAGCCAGGGGCATCTCCGCATCCTGAAGAAATGGTGGATTAAAGGGGCTGTAGAATCAATAGCTTAGAATTTCACATACTGTTACTGTGACAGTGTTTCAGGGTCCTTTAAAGCCACTGATTGTGCCAGTCTCTACAGGACTTCCATAGGCTTTTGTCGTGAAAAGCCCCAAAACAGACACAAGCCACAAATGAAACACGATAGCAAATACCAAACACTCAGCATGGTTTCTATACCTCTCCTTAAAATTATAAAGCTGAAGATAACAGATAGTAAATACTGTAAATATAATAAATCTTTCCTTGTACTTGATTCAGCTAACTGGAAGGAAGCTGTCGCCAAAAACACAACCTACATTTTTTTCTGCTTAGATCACCTCCTCTTAAGCTTAATGGCCCAATGAACCACTGTCAACCCTTGCACTCAAACTTTCAAAGTGATGTCCTGTAACTGTTACTGTTTAATAGGGGGTTGTGAACCCAGAGCAGAACACTTCTTCTGTCTTATGTGTTACTGTTGGAGAGCCATTGAATTAGACCGGCAACACTCAGGTTTTCATGGCACAGACCTCTAGCATATATTTTTTTACAGCAGAAGCATAACTGACAGTAAACACGTCTTAGACTCCCTCAGAAGTTGCTCAGTCCCTGGGAAACAGTCAAACGATGAAATAGGCTTTCATCCAAACACCCTCTTCCTTTAGACCTACATGTCACATAACACGCAGAGAGACCAGGTCCAAAGCTGCACCCTAAACTTATTTTTTTAAGCAGGAATTTCGGCACGTGCCCCCCAAATAAAGCGCTGTGAAGGAATATGCCCTTATTACTGACAGCAGGTAAACAACCGGGGCCTCGGGGTGCGTGGGAAGCAGGGCGAGAAAGGCAGAGGAGGCCCCTCAGACTCATCCCTGTTTACCGGTGAGGCAACGGCAGGAGGACGGCGATCCGACAAGCCCTGACAAGGCAGCCAGCCGTGCTGGACTTCAGCCACCGGCGGAGAGCCGGGGCTGTCCTCGAACACTGCATCCCGGCTCGAGAGGGGAGCCTGTGCCGAGAGCCCCTTCAGACAGGAGGCCGGGCAGGCCCCGCTCCCAACATACCGGGCAGGACTGGGCAGGGCAGCGCGGCGCCAGCCCCACAGCCCTCCGCCGGGCCCGGCCGCGCCGCTCCGCCCCGGGCGCTGGCGAAAGCCTCTCCTCACACCGGCCACCGCCCCTCCGCCTGCCGTCCCCGCCGGGGCTCCGCGCTCTCACTCACCCCTTGTAGTAGGCTTTCACCCGGACCTGGTGGGCGCTGTCCCCGCCGAGGCCGCTCCCTCCGCCACCCAGAGTCGACATGGTGCTGTTGCCGCTGCTGTCCCGCTGCGTCGGCATCCCCCCCAACCCGCGGCGGGCAGGCGAGCGAGGCGAGGGGCGGGCTGGGGGAGCGGGAGGCGGCGGCGGCTGCGCGACCCCCGCCGCTCCCCGGCGCCTCGAGAGCGCCGCGCCGCCGTCCCTCGAGCGCGCCGCGGCTCCGCCCCCTCCTCACGGCGCCAGCCCGGGGCGGGCGGGACCACGGCGGGAGGGGTGGCGTGAGCACCGGGAAGGGGCAGGGGGAAAGCGCGATGCTGTGCGAGTCGGCGCAGGAGGGAAGCATGGGCCTGCCCCCAGCAAGAAGGGGGAGCCGCTGCGGGAGGGGCCAGTCAGCACCTCTGCAGTCCGGGGAAGGCGGGCGCCACGCCTCTTGAGTCGTCGTCCCCCGCGCAACGTGGGCTGTTCCCCGCGGGACTGAAGCGCACACACCTGTGGAGCGGAACGCCCCACCTCGAAGCGGAAGGGGGGAGGCGGCGGCGCAGAGGCAGCCGGGGTCCCGGTAACGAACCCGCCGTAGCGGGTCGATCCCGGCACCCGGATAGCCCCTCTTCTCCCGGATCGGCACCCGGAGCGGGACCGCGCACCACGGTCTCCCCGCCCCTTGGTACGGCCCGCCGCGAAGCACGCTGGGTCTGCGGGCGGCTGCAAGGCCCTGGCGCCGGCACAGCGGGAGTACTGGCCGGCCTCCGCGGGCCGGGTCTTGAGTGGAAGTGCAGCCTGTGGACCAGTTAGCTGTTAAGTAGAACCAAACCCATCTTTGCCATCGGAGCGTCAGGAAAATTAGTTTCGGGCACGGCTTAATTGCTCCTTCGCAATCGGTTCCATACCATGACTGTTCACCACCAACCTGACCTGAGGGGTGCCGGATTTTAACACAAAACCATGGCAGAGATAGTGCACTGCCCTACAGCCAGCACGGAGCTGGCGGGCAACTGGAGGTGAAGCTTTAATTACCATACATAAAATGGCTAAGGTATTTTTTAGGAGAATAACAGGAGGTATGCTCTGAAACTAAAGCAGGGTGAAGAGGAGTGGTTAATAAAAGGTATTTTCTAAAAACGGTTAATGATAAGCCACCTTATCACTGCATGTAGCATTTCCTTCCCACTTTGCCCATTTAACAATGCTTATTTGTATTTAACAATAGCTTATATTTAACAATATTTAACAATAGCTTCTTTGATAACACGTGTTTATGTTGCCCAGTGCTTCCCGAACAGATGGGTGCTTCCAGCAATCCTAAGAAATAGGGAACCTTGGTTTTCCTCTGTTATAGTAAAAACAATTCCTTTTTCCCTGCTGCCACCCCATCTGTAAGTCTGTGCTGCAGCACAGGCTACCACATGAGGTCAGCACTTTCCAGTCCACACCCCCTGCTCTTTCTCATACTAAATAAAATAAATGATAATTTAAGGCCTTATTTGCTGTTTCCCTTAGGCATGGTTACAAAGCACAGAACTTTCTTCGTGCTACCTGACCTTCCTGCAGAGGTTGTGTTTTTCTTAAGAATGAAGTTATTTGCTCCACCCAGCTTCCACACAGCCTCATATCCTTTTGGTACACCAGGAGGTACCTTGCTCTATCTGAACTCATCTATGTCCAGCATTGGGACTTCCAATGTGTTTTCTATTTCCTACTGGATCTCCCAAGGGTATTTCAACATGAGTCTTCATTTTCCCTTACACCTTCTTTCCTAACCTATAAAAAAAATCCTATTTTTCATTCACACAAGTGGTTCTCTTAAATCAAGTGTCATGAACCTGCACACCTGCCCAAAACAGCAGTTTTTCTTCAAATGCTGCACTGAGCGCCTTGCTTTCTGGGTCAATGGCAATACAAGCAACTCTGAAAATACCAGTATACCTGGCCTCTATGTAGTACTGTTACAGAACTCAGAGACACAGAAGGTATCTCTTCACCATAGGAAGACATTTCATGGAGAGGACAAGGTGATGAGTTTGTCAAGATGTCCCACATAAGATTTGAATTAGGTCTAGGTAGTATGGCAGCTACTTGCCTTTATGGAGGTTGGGCTTTGCTCATCTATGCCAGGTATCATGCAGCAGCTGCTAAATTCAGACAGGAATTATTGACATAATTCAACTCTGATCACAATTAGGATTAATTTAGAGGGAGAGGTGGTCTTCCCCTTAGCAGGGAAAGGGTCAGAGCCAACATTACACAGGAAGGAACTAAAAGCTAACAGGGCTAAAAGACTCTTCTGCTTTGTATTTCTCAGAGATCACCACCAGCATCCTGGATGAAGCTGCTAAGGTCCTTGAGCAGCCAACATGGAAAAGCACTAGCAGCAGGTATTCCCCTGACCTTAACCACCCAACAGCACTCTCAAAACAGCACATATCACATCCTTCATTTTCCTACTGTAGCTAAAGTACAAAATAAGTAAAGCTTATTTGCTACAGGTCCTACCAATGTGCAGCTCAATCCCACTCCTCCAAGGTGTCCCTGCTGCCATGCTCAGCTAAGCACACAGCACCCCACGCTACTGTAGGCCCTGAGGGAGCCAAGCCCCCTCATCTCAGCCACGCTACTACTTCCCGCCACAACCTTTCTGCCTTAACGTGATGCCAGTCGCTACCTCACCACGATTCGGGAGGCTCCGCAGAGACGCCCAGACCGGCTGCCAACAGCCCGAACCCCACCGCGGCACCTCAGGACGACGCCACCCTCCAACGATAATATGGCGGCGGGCGGGAGCCGTCACGTGCCCGGCGCCGGCGGCACCCAGCGCGCCTGCGCGGCGCCTCCCCCTGAGGGAGGCGAGAAGATGGCGGAAGCCGAGTGAGCGGCTTGTCTGAGGCAAGTCTCCCGGCGGGACGCGCGGAGGAGGGGAAGCGGCAGCGGCAGGCCCTGGCCAGGCCGCGGCGGGGCGGGGCGCGTAGGCGGGGACCCGCGCCCTGACAGCGCCCCGGTGGTGGCCCGGCCCGGCCCCGCGCGGGAAGCGGGTGCCTCCCCTCCCGCCCACCTTTCCTCCCTCCTCGGCGGGGCCGCTGGTTGTGGGGGGCGGTGGCGGCAGGCCGGAAAGTGGCTGTGGGTTGTGGCGGGGGCGCGGCTGGGCGAGGTGGCGGCCCGGTACAGGGGACGGAGAGGGAGGGTCAGCCCGCCAGGCCCGGCC
Organism: Bucorvus abyssinicus; assembly: GCA_009769605.1. Lineage (NCBI taxonomy): Eukaryota > Metazoa > Chordata > Aves > Bucerotiformes > Bucorvidae > Bucorvus > Bucorvus abyssinicus. The sequence goes on along the minus strand of CM020035.1, from coordinate 4,928,746 downwards.
TCTGCCGGCGGGGCAGCCCCAGGGCTCTCTCTCAGTGCGCCGGCGGGCCCGGCTGCCCGGCCCGGGCACCCCCCCGGCCTGGGTGCGTCCGTGCCGGTTCGCGGGCAAGTTGCACCACGTGGCGTAGGTTGTGTTTCTACAGAGCGTAGTTTTAAATTTTCTGGGTTTTTTTTACCCACAAAATCCCAAGGTTTGGGCAAGGTTGGCCTATACTGTGAGCTGGAGTGAAGGGGAAGAGAGGGTTTATTTCAGAGCCTTCAGTCACATACAAAAATGCCCACAGGGGTTAGTCTTGGAGGAAACTTTATTTTCCGTGGTTTGTACCTTTGGAGTTGTAAGGAGAGGTCGTGAATGGAAAGGATAAGAAGAAACCAAATCTGTTTAAAAACACCCAACAACCTATTTTCAAATAACAGTTATGGCTGCAGGTGTCAGCACTGGTTGTTATCACGAGATACACCCAAAGTCAAACTTTCTAAGACATGAGTAGTAACATTATCGGCTGTGAAGGTAATTTTAACATTATTGGTGTAGAACAGCAGTTACTTTTTTACTTTAGGTATTTGCTTTGACCAAAAAGGAGAACAAAACTTCTGAATATTTACATTATGCACAGTGTAATTTGAATTTCTGTGGTGTCTCATACTTTTACTAGTTGAATAAATACTAACTTTCAACATAGTTTTCTGTAGTGCTGTTGGAATGTGTGAATTGAAGACAGTGAATGAAAGTGATGTTGTTAAGGCAGCCTGATTTTAAATCTGTAACAGGTTTTATGCTTTCTGCCATAAAATATCCGTCCACTAAACTGAGATGGATTCTTGGTTTCCTTGCTAAAAACAACCACTTTTAATGTGTTTCTTTGTCCCTTAAACATTCTACTTTTTAAAGAAGATAACTTTCAGCGGAAGGATTAACAGCTCTCGCAGGGTGAACTCTGATGGAATAGCTGGTAGAGTGGGATACGTTGCTCATCTCACTAATACATCAAAAGCGTGGCTGAGAACGAAGGAAGTTAAACATCCAGTGTTGTTTTCTTAGGCTAATCTAACTGGTTGCATAACTCTGCTAAAACTAGCTAGGCAAGTTGGAGGTGTAAACATTTTCATGTGCTTTTAATGTCCTCTGGAGGGGACAGGGCTTTTTTCAAGGTACTTTTCATTAGCATTATACAAAATTGATGTAAAGTGGTTTTAGAAGTGATGCCGTTTTTATTGCAGTTGAAGTGGTTAACTGTGTATGTTAACTTGTGCTCTGATGTAGGTAGACAGTTGGCATCGATAATGCACAACTAATCTGAATTTTTAACACAAAGCCATATTTTTTCTTCGGTTCTAATAGTTGGGATCTCTCTTTCAAAGCATGCTTTATCACTGTGAATTTTCTTTGATGACAGAACATAATGCAAGTTTACAATACAATGATAGGTGTGAGGTCCTTAGGGGTCCATGTATCTGTCAAAGTGTAGTTATTCCAACCACTCAGGAGTTGTGGCATCCTGTGCAGTTCTCTACTTGCAAAGCAGTCGTGTTTGGAGAGGTGACAGTAACAGCCTGGCAGCTGCCTTCTGCTTTCAGCCCTGCCAGTCGAAACTCCTGATTATGTTCCTGTTTGATGCAGCATCCAATGGGCAGTTTGTTAAGCTTTTTTTTCTAGTACATTGTAGCTCTCTTGATGATTATGTATCTGAGCCCTTCTTTATTGTGAGAAAGAAACACATCTTCTACCCACTTGTTTTGGGTTTTTTTTAACATCCTTTTAAAAGCAATAAACAGCAACTATGCTTTTTCCTGTTAACTGTAATACTGAAAAAGAAACTAAACACCCCGGTATATTGAGATAAGTGATTCATTTCGGTTTTAAAGGTGACATTTGGGGAGAGAGGTTGTTCTCTGCAACAGAGGAAAGTCTCATAAGGCTAGGAAGGAATCATCAGAGGTGCTTAAGTAGATAATTTCCTCCTTGGCTGTTGCTGGATTTTGTAAGGTATTGCTGTAAAAAGCAAAAGCATTTTTCTCAATGTCCTTTCCATCTCTTTCCATGTAGAGGATGCCACTGGTGATTTTTGCCAAGAATGTGTTTTACTCAATGTACAGAATGGTCAGCTAGTAGTTGCTGTGCTGTGGGGAAGAGGGATCCAGCAGTACTCCTGTGTAGCTTGCTGGAAATCTTGTGTGTATTCTAAATTGGTCACCTATTGCTACTCTTGATGGATCTTAGAAGGTTGTAACCACATCTTTAAACAAATTCCATCAGGTAGTAGCAAACACTGCAAACTTGTCTGTTATTTGATCTTGATGAAGCTTAGATTTTTTTTTTTCTTTTAAAATCAGTGTGTACTGGCCTTCTGTTTGTGAACCACTTTTATTTCAATTCTGCCAGGCTGGACGAATGCTGCACAGCTATGGAGAATGAACCAAACACAACAACATGTTCTGCATCTACAACTACCATCACTACCACCTCCACTTCCCGGACCCAGCTACCACAGATCTCTGTCTACAGCGGCTCAGACAGGCATGCCGTCCAGGTACTGGGCTGGGACAGAGTCTGTCCTGTCCTCTGTAGCGCTCTCAACTACAGACATTACACAATACTTTACACAAGATTAACTTTCCATTCTTAATTGCTGTCTTCTTTCCCAATATCTGACTTACTTTCGGAAGATAGTGTTTACCAAAGGGAATTAAACCACTTAAGAACAGCGCACGGTACAGGCCTGCCTCCCAAATAAGGGAGGGGGAAATGCTATGCTAGGAAGTTTACTTTTTTTGCCATTCCTTATGGGTATGGATTCTTAACATAAGTCTTTACAAAGTAACCCAAAATAAAACTGCTTGTTTGACCAACATCGACTACAGGCATCCGGAGGTATCTGTGTGTGTGTAACCGCTGCTTTTGACCCAGCCCGCTCTTGCTGTTCTTTAAATTGGGTCTCCTGGAACTCTGTATCGTCCGTTCTGTTGGGTTTGATAATGGAGTCTCTCACACGCTGTCCAGAACATTATGTAGGACTTGTTGACGGGAACCTAAGAGGCTTCGATGATGTGTTATGAATGATGCTGTATTGTCAGGCTTGCCTTGAAAATATGACTATATGTTGACTATATTCTGTGACTTGGTTAAGAACAGTGGTGGAGCAAGTTCGGTATTATGTGGTTGTTGTGAAAAGAATTTATCTGGTGTTACTTCCTTGTAAAGCTAAATGTCAGCATCATGTCAGCATGGTGTGTACTTCATAATTTAATTAATGACCTACTGATTCCTCACAGGTTATTCAGCAGGCCTTGCACCGTCCTCCTAGCTCAGCTGCTCAGTACCTCCAGCAGATGTATGCAGCCCAGCAGCAGCATCTAATGCTGCAGACGGCTGCTTTGCAGCAGCAGCACTTAAGCAGTACCCAGTTTCAGAGCCTGGCAACTGTACCACAGGTGAGAGCGAAGGTTGCTGAGAAAGACTGGTGTGCTATTTTCTAGAGCAGGACTACAGTTCTAGAGCCTTGTCAAACATAATAACAGCTTAAGTGCCTGAGCTTAACACCTCACAATCATTCACTGTTATCTTTTAATGACTTTTGTTGCTTTAAATTGTATCTTTCTCCAAACTGTTTGGAGGATTTTGTCCAATGTTATAGATGCTCTAATAGGCGACCATTCCATGCTTTATTGCATACATTATAATGCATCATGTAAATCATTCAAGCAGTAATAAAATAAACATTAAAACCACAGTACTTCAGTCTTTATCCCATGATTTTCTCTAAAAGTTGATGGGAAAAGCAATGAATAGCAATGTATCTTAGTAAAATCAAATAAAAATAATGAACATCTGGTATCTAAACATGTTTTGCCACACATCTGGCTGCATTATAAGTAATGGCAAAATTCAATTTTAACTCTGAGTGTGGAAATGTAGGAAGTAAATAACGTTTCATTTCTGAAGCACAGCTTTTAACATTAGTGAACACTAGAGGACACCCATTTTGAAAACTCAAGGAGTGGAAAGATGTCCTTTGACCTCAGTTGACCTTGGATTGAGAGAGAGGTGGTCGTTAATGATTTTACACGTGGAAATGCTAATCCAGAGTTAAAGACTTCAGGGATATAGCTCTTTGTTGGCAGAACAGACTGACTCTCCTATCCTTATGGCTTTTTCTTCTATGCCTTTTCCATTAGATTGTGGTGATATATTGATTTGTCTTTTTTTATGACAGATTTATCTGTTCATATACAGATACTGAGACAGAGCAAAGAAAGTCAGATTGGGGAAAGCTGACAAGTTGGGGGATGCAGACACTTAAAACAGAAATCTGAATCCTTGTCCCTGTATTCATCTGAATGACTGGAATAGCATACTGTTACAGACACTAGAATATGAGAGAGTTCTTCACAGCATTTATAAAGTTTGTTTTATTTTTAGAGGATTCTAATCACAATAAGAATTCTGATATGAGTTTTAATAATGACAGTTTTTAATGATGTCACATTTTATGTTCTGAGCACCATAGGTAGAGAGCTGATGAGTTAGCTCCATCATTAACAGTGTGACAGGCTTTACCTCTGATAGTTTCTGTTCAAGTCTTGATCTGCAAGAGTCTGTGTGCCTGAAATTGGGTAGGAATTCAAGGCATTTAGCACCTCGCAGATAACATTCCATAGTGCAGAGTGCACTTTGCTGAAAACCAATTCCGCTGAGTAAAGCATTTTTACTGTTAACTCAGAGAAAAGGTGATGGTAGCGAGGGATGTTTCTGATGGTTTATGCAATAATATGAACATCACTTAAACCCTTTTCGATTTCAATATTTGACACATATTCTTGCTATTTAGGCAAGCCTGTCAGGTGGGAGGCAATGTACTTCCCCCACTGGGAGTGTCACTCAGCAGTCAAGCATGTCGCAGACCTCGGTACGTAACTGAACCAAGCCTTCCATCCATTCTCAACCCCTCTTGGTTATTATATCACTACTTGGAAATCCAGAGAAGATTTTAGTATTGAAAATTGTGTCGTTACAATTAGTATTACAGAAGCAGTAAATAGAAGTATGATGACTCTGTAGTAAGCGTTGGCTGCGCTTCTGGCATCCACCAGTCATCCTGATGAATGCTGCCAGCCGCTGTCGTTGCTGGCCAGCGTTGGAGGCTTCCCCGGTCCGAGCCCACTCTTGGTGCTCTGAGGGGCAGCTGCTCACTCCACAAGCACCAGTGACTGTTCAGACCACGGCAGGAGTCGCTCCCTGAGCTTTCATCTCTTATATGATTTCTTACGGGATTTTTCACGTTAGTTCCTTTCTTCAGGGCACTATTGTAGGTGAAAATCATAACTGTATCAGTGATTAAAGAACACCAAATTGCAAGAATCCAAGTCAATGCTTACATATATATATATCTCAAACTGATTAAATGTTTATAGCACTCATTCTTTTATTGATTATCATCTTTTATCGATTATCATCTTTTATCATGCACCCTTTATGCACTTTCAGTTATTTTATCCATATTCTAGGCACGTGCTCAGGTTTCAGCTATTAGCAGCTCTGTGTTCAGTTCATGCTGTATTTCTTTAAGCGGCATCTTCAGACATGTAATTCGCACAGTCTCTTATGTATGGTTCTACAGTTGTCTTGAGTAGGACTTTGTTAGTCCTGCAGACATCCTGCTTATTAATCACACCCTCGAGCTGTTCATGGCTTCAGTGCATAGCTTCAGTGATTTAACTGCCTAATTTTTTTAAGCTCTCATAGCATTGCTTTGGCTTACAGTTGTTAGAAGTAAAATTATTCATTCCCTAAATTTAGAAGGGAAATTCTTTAAAGCCATCTGATGTTAAACTAACAGAGTAATTGGGCTGGGATTTTTCAAGGAAATCTTTTGAGTAAGTGATGAAAAAGAGCTGGGCACTTAACTCTGTTAGACCAGTTAAAAAAAACCAAACCAAAACCACATCAGCTTTTGTTTGAGAAGATGCTAAAGAGCAATTGTTGAGGAGTATTTAATACGAAACTGTAGAAAGTTTTCATCTCCAGTCATTTTTATGTGTGCCTATGTAGAATGAGGAACCAAAGTCTGTATATGGTGGTACAAAGAGGAGTCCTCATCAGGTTGCATAACAGAAGATATCGCTTCAGTCAGATAGTACAAACGTTTAAAGATGCTTAAATATTAAAATTCAGGTATTTTTCTTAAAATATTACAAGCTTATGCTACATATTCTGTCAATGTGTAGCTCTATGAGGTGTATTTTTCAGACTTCATACTACCATTGTTTATACTCATAACTGCTTATTATCTACTGCAAAATGGTTGCTCACAGTTTAAGAAGGAAAACGTATGATCTTGCCAGAATCCAGTTTTGTGATGATTGGCTCTGTGTATTTTTGATATCTTCAGAGATTTCAACTGCCCCCACCATTTTTGTCAAAGGCTTTCTGTCTTTAGGCTGTAGGACGAATGAATTTCCATGACAGAAGCAATATTTTTGTTTCCTTAGATTAACCTCTCCACCTCTCCTACACCTGCACAGATAATAAGCCGCTCACAGACCTCCAACACCACCAGCAGCAGCATTACCCAACAGACTATGTTGCTGGGGAGCACCTCTCCAACCTTGAGTGCGAGCCAGGCTCAAATGTATCTACGAGCTCAAATGGTAAGTTATGATTATGATTCTTCGTCCTTGTCATCTCCACACCACACCCTGCAAAAAAACTCCAACACCTTAACTGTTTCAGATTTTATTTTGTTTCTATAAATTATTTACAAATATTTTTCTTTAGTTTCAGATAGCATTGAGAATTTTGTTTTTTATTTGTGAATCTGTATCTTCTGAAACACTGTATACATGAGAAGTGAAAGGATTGTAGTAGCTTAGTTCTCTGGTGAAGTTTGCTCAAGTGTTTTTAACCTAGTTATGCTACAATTATTAAATTGATCAAACATGGGGAAAATAGAAAAAGAGCACCTGTCTTTTCTGGCTGTGTAGGAGGCCATAAGGGTTATGTTCAAGGTAGATTATTTTTCCAGTGCACTGGTAACTGACTTCTGACTCTTGATTAAAATTTTCTTTTATTTAAGTAAAACTGTTATTTGCATGGATATCTCTAGAATGCAAGTTACACAGAGCTTTCATTCTCTTTGGATTCACGTGAAACTCATTAGATTTTTGAATTTCCTGTCACTATGCCATTTCCATTTCCTAATGGGTGACTGTGAAAATTCTGTTTAGTGATTTTTTTAATTATTATTATTTATTTTTAAATCTAATACTTTCTCTAGTGAGTTTCATATGAATTGAACCTTACAATCCATGTGGGATTTCATAGAAATTACTGAAGTTGTACGTGAACACTTAAGTACCAGTCAGTACTTGGAAAAGGCCAAAGGCTCTCTTATGGCTTGCGTGAGTTAATGACCAGAGCTTTCTAGTGTTATGTTCAACTAGGTGAAACAGGAAGAATCATGGTTACACTGCACAAATTCAGAGCCAGTGGTCCGTGACTGCAGTGGTATATAAAATTAGATGCAGGCATAAGTTCTTGCAGGAGTTGCCCCTATGAAGTATTTTTGGGAAAAGAGATCCTTTGTTCATTCTTTTTCTGAGATTTTTCCATAGGTGTGCACAGCAAAGTTGAGGGTTTTTCTTTGGCTATTGCTTTCCTACATGTTTATGGAAAAAGTAGCATAACTTGAAGATAAGGATTTAGAGATTAAATGCCCGTTTATCCATTTGCCAGCGAAAGGATTTCTGGAGTCTCTGGTTTGTAAGCAAAGCTGGACACTGAGTGCACCCAGTACTGTTTAACAGAACAGGAATGACCAATTCATTTCACGCAGCTGCCTTTCAATACATGTTAACATGTAACTTAGTAGCTGAAGCCATATGAAGATGCCACTGCTGGGCTGGGCAGGAGCAGTCTCTCTCAGTGACATGGATTGTTGATACCGTTTTCCTATTCATTTACACTAAATTTTCATCCAGACTCTCGATGTCACATCTGACGCTTATTTGAGTAACTGCTTTACACCCCAGTTGCAAGAACCGGGTAGTTTAGCATGGTGTTGCAAGATCATTTTGCCAGCCTCAGTAGTTCGGACGTCATACCTGTCTTTCAGTGTTTCTAGCTTACATACTAGAAGTCATGTATTCTTCTTCATCACCAAGGCCTTTCACTTTCTCTTTTACATTATTGTCTTTTAGTTTTATTTTCTTAAACTACCATGATAAGTTGTTCATCTAAAAGTAAAAAAGTAAATCTTAGAAGCAGTACATCACTACATGGAAGTTATGTATCTCTCTTTAAAATACTGCATTTCTTTCATGTATTTTCAAGGCTTCAGTCTGTTACCAGATTTTTTTTTTCTTGCTTAACAGCTTATTTTTACTCCTGCAACCACTGTGGCTGCTGTCCAGTCTGACATTCCTGTTGTCTCATCATCTTCCTCAGCTTCCTGTCAGTCGGCAGCTACTCAGGTGAGCTTGTGTACATTTATTAAAGGTATGTCCAGTAGAGTGGGCCAAAACTGAAAAGTAAGGAAACATTGTGCTTAAGTTTACTTGCTTATTAAAACTACTGATGGGTACTGGTGATGTACAACTTCAGTGTCTTCTCTTCACCATCACCACACATTTAGAGGTGATCATGTTATATGTAAAATTTAGATGCTGGATATGACATTTTAGGTCTTTGTAATTAACTGTCATCTTTATTACCTTGAATAACTTCATGTTATCAGCTGAATTCATATTGCTTTTTCACTGCTCAACGTACTTGTTTATCATCTGGAAAACATACATGTCATTGTACAGATCGCAACAGAACGTATTAGTAACAGTCTCCTGCTGTGAAAAGTGCACGTTTATCTAACAAATTTATGCTGTCATGAGAGATCTCTTCTATCTTCACAGTTTTTTTAAAAGCCTTTGATAAACAGACCTTGATTAGAAACCTTTTTGAATTTGAAGGAAATTATACCAGTGGAATGTTCTCTGACCTTATGTTTGAACCCTTCAGAAGTTTCTAATAGATTTGAAGACCTTAATGATGCATCACCGTTCTGAGATAACAGTACATCATTGAAGCTTGCCTTCCCTTTGCTCTTCCAATAGGTGTTTGACGTGGGCAGAGCGTGCTGGAATCCAGCTGTGTATTTCTGCAGGATGTTGTTGAGCAAGCTCACGGTGTTATGTTCATCAGTTGAGCCTTGGCTGAAAAGACAGTCTGCCTCTTCAGTCTTGGAGTTATCATACCTCATTATTCTTTATTGCAGCTGCCTCTCTTCCAGATCAAGTTTGATAGCACAGAGAGGTTACTGGACAGGCCAGCAGCTCTTTTTGCATTTGTACCTCTGTATTTTGTGTTCAAGGTAGAGATGTCAGTAAAGCAAATCACTTCACAGTCTTGGTCCTTCTGTACCGCAGGGTTTTAGATACCCACTGCACAAGTCTGCCCTGCTGTGTAACTCCCTGACTCAACAGTAGAATCTGACCCCAGACCCCAGAGCATTATTCAGTCAGATGAGCTGCTCTGGTGACCCTGCCAAGCTCAAGCTGTTCCTCTCCCTGCTCAGTGTTCAGTATTATTGAGCCAGGTGGTGTTAACCTATTGCCAGGTGGTGTTAACCTCGGTTGTCTGGTAGTTTCTATAGCAGCAGGGACTTCGCAAAGATCTGGTTTCATCCGTAGTCAGTGATGCAATGGGAAAGCTTTGACACCTGTACACTTTATTTCTCTTACCTTGTGATAAATACATCCTTGGGGTTTCAGTCAGCTGGGATTAGAGAAATGTCTGTTTACCATGTAAGCAAACCTGAGGAAGCAGGCAATGCTAGTTAATAAGAAAAAAATCATTTAATTATATACATAGATGTTTATATTCCACTTAGCCAAGATGTTTGTGAAGGTAGAGTGTAGTGATCTCGCAGTATCACATTCCATGTGGGAGTACCAGAGAAGCTCCAAAGTTCATCAGTGATCAGCAGCGTCTCAGTGGCACACCTAACATGGTCTGTGAGGTGAACTGACACTTCTCTCCTACTTTTCTTCCCTTCTGCTTTCATACTTCATTCTTTTCATTTTGTCTCCTTCATGTACAACCTGGACATCTCAGATTAGTTACCTGTTAAGGTGTGCTGAAGGGTGATTAGATTTGCAGTAAATGCCTCATGCATGTCAGTATGGAAACACTGTTGTCTTCAGAACAGGATGTGAATGCACCCTGTGGGTAGCACTGAGCAGTGAGAAGTAAAATGTAAACTAGCTGTTTCTTACACAAGTACTAACTGTTGAGTGAGGAAGAGATTATGTAATCAAAATAGTGGATGGTAATAATAATTAGTTGTCTTTTTCATGTAAAGTGTGATGTAAATTAGTGCTACAAGGGGAGTCTTCATCCTTCAAAATAGAATTATAGCGCAGCGTGTAGGATTGGAAAGGTGTGATCATATGTACAGAACCTGGCTGTGATATAACAGAGATTAGTGAAAATGATCCTGGCTGATTTACATTTCAGAGGGCAACCCTTTTGTTTCATGTGACATCGGAGGTACGTTAATATCGCTATAGAAGTAAAGGACTCAGGTGTGTTAAGACATGGATAATGTACAGCAGCTCTGGTTCCACTGACTACACAAGGCTCTGGTTTACGTCAGGCTCTGGGAGCACTCTTACAGACTACCACACTCCTGCAGCATCTGTATGAAAATAAAACTGCATTTGCTTGAGGTGCTTTGTCTCATTCACTTTGAAGGCACAATAAAGGAGAAAAAAATGCAAGTTTTAATTAAAATTAATGTAATGAGCACTTTCCATTTCTTTTAAAAGGTCAATAAGAAAAAAAGGCTTTCCTGTATTTTATCACTGAAGTAATTCAGGATCTCTATTCTTTAAATTTTGCGGCTTAAAAGATACTTTGATATGCAAATTTTTAACTTCTCTTGTATTTTGATCACATGGGATGAGCAGTATTATATAACATTTTTTTTTTTTGCTATTTTTGCCTGGAGGTTTGTTGTAGATGTTTATACGGTTTGGTTTTTTTCATGTTTTGCTCTTTTCCCAGGTTCAGAACTTGACACTGCGCAGTCAGAAGTTGGGTGTATTGTCAAGTTCACAGAATGGCCCACCAAAGAGCAGCAGTCAAACGCAGTCGTTGTCTCTGTGCCCTAATAAACCTGTGACCAGCTCCAAGAGCAGCCAACCAGATCCCTCAGAGAGCAATAGAAAAGGCGAGAGCCCAACTCCGGAGTGTCGGAGTACACCAGTCACACGGACATCGAGCATACACCACTTAATAACACCAGGTAGGATGGGAATGGAGCTATAAGAAAGTTACTTTAATTCGTGTATTACGGTTCTGTCAGAGCCCAGTGCTCTCTGACCGGGTTCTTCTAGACATGCCACATGAATAGAGTTTAATGCTTAATAGTAAATTTACTTATTGGTTGATTTTGGATGTTACTCAGGATTTTGATTTAGCAGAGTGATGCAGCAATGTTCTTAAATCACAGTACAAGCACAGTATAGCAATTGCAATACACAGTTGTGAATCCCAGTACAAAGACGATTCTCATTACTGGTCTCTCTGTATGCTCATTGTCAGGACATTTCATCCCCAGGACATGTCAAACCACCTCAAGCCTCTCGCTCTCATCAAAATCTATTTTGTTGGTGGTTCTTTTTCTTTCTTGTCTGTGTCATCAGCATGTTCTCAGATCAAGTATTTTATAAATACATAGATAATAGTGTCCTGGGCTTTTAGTATTTTGTATTAAGAGATAAAGCAAGATAAACATGCAATGTCTTTGCGTTTTAGCTTATTTTGAAGGAGTGAGGGTAGTCCAGATAATTGGTCTGAAGTCTGTGGAATTTAGCTTGGTTAATAGCAGTTTTTAGAGAAGGAGTGACTGTGAGGCAGACATTCTTGAGGTATTGAGCCCTGATGCTCTCAGAACTCACTTCTGTAAGGAAAAAAAAATCCATCTTCACTAGCAGAATAAATAATAAAAAAGACAACATAAAGAAGTTGCTTCCCAAGTGGAAAGGCAAAGCAAGACAAGGTTTGCATGTGAGGAAAATAAGTGTGCGTGAGCTGTAAGGAATTACTGGTGAGTCACTGGTTCACTGAAAGATGATGTGATGTCTCTGGAAGCTACACTATTTTTAGAGTCATACCTTTCTGTTTGTGGGTTCAAGTTCAGGCAAATACTTTGAAAGGTTTTAATTCATACTGAATTCTTGAAATCTTGTTTCATTGTGTCACCTGAACTTTACCTTAGCAGTTATCAACAAATCCTGTTGATTGACATGCGTATCTCTTCCATTCCAGTCTGCTTCAAAGCAAAGGTTAAATCCATTTAAAGTTGCATGAAATTCTTAAATAAGCAAAGGCTGGATCAGCAATATTCTTAAAACTAGCACCAAAAAGCTAAGTTCAGATACTTTTATATAGAAAGTACCCATATGTGTGTGTGTATATATATATGTAAAAAGCATGGCCAAGTTCCTTTTTATTGCTGCATTTTGCTTTGGAAATTGATGTATTGCCCTAATAAACTGTTCTTGTCTACTATATGCTGTCAAAGAAGATACTTCTAAACATAGATCTGAAGGGTTGAAAAAGTTGTGCTGGTCTTACTTTAAAGTAAAAACTTCCTTTCTTTAAATATTTTTATAATGTTCTCCGGACTTAAATACTAATTGTCACTTTTTTCCCCCCCTCACAGCTTCATATTCTCCATTGCAACCTCATTCTCTAGTAAAACATCAGCAGGTCCCACTTCACTCACCTCCTCCAAAGATTTCTCATCATCAGCTGATATTGCAACAGCAGCAGCAAGTCCAGCCGATTGCACTTCAGACTCCTTCGGGTCAGGAGCCCCCTCCGTCACAGCACTGTCTACCACTCCCAAGCCATGGTCTTCCTCCGGCTCCCAGCAGTGTCCAGTCTCATTGCTCACCTATTCACATCCATCCTCCACCTCTAACACTATCTCCTACTCCATCCCAGTCAGCTCAGCAGTCAGTAGTGGTATCTCCTCCACCTTCTCACTCCCCTAGTCAATCACCCACAATAATTATTCACCCTCAAGCACTTATTCAGTCGCAGGCAAACTCCCTTGTGCCAGCAGCTCTTCAGCCAGAGCAAACTGCTCCTCAGCAAACTACTACCAATCCAGTGCGACCAATTGCACAGCCACTTAATCTTCCGTCGCATCTTCCCCTTCCATCGTCCCCTGCTGTACATATCGGGTCAGTAGATCAGCCCAGCTTAGTTTCCTCTGGCCAACAGATTGTGTCCTCAACACCACACCAGCAATATTCAGCCTTGCAGTCCACACCTATCCCTCTTGCAGCTCCTCCTCAGCTGTCAACATCTTCAACCCAGATTCAACCACTGCCGTTGCAATCTGTGCAGTCTTTACAAGTGCAGCCTGAAATTCTGTCCCAGGGCCAGGTTTTGGTTCAAAACACTTTGGTTTCTGAGGAAGAACTTCCTGCTGCAGAAGCTTTGGTCCAGCTGCCTTTTCAAACTCTTCCACCACCACAGACTGTTGCAGTAAACCTTCAGGTGCAGCCTTCGGTACCAATTGAAACTCCAGTGGTAAGTGCTAATATTGGAGTCCTTTATCCTCAGCTTCTCTAAAAAGCTGTAGCTCTGGCCCATTGACTTCAGAGGAAGCTAAACCAGATGCTAGGCAGGACCAGAAGCAACCTATGGATTGCAGAAAAGTTTTGAGAAAACAATAGACATTTTCCTCTGATACTTTTTTCTTTTATGGCTTTTTGTAATCGATCATCAGTCAGGAATATCAAACAACAATCATGAAACTGCAACTTTTTGACCTAAAATCTTATCTCTTAATGAAATTGCAGCATATCTAAAGTTTAAAAAAAGCAAGTAAATATATGTCAACACTTAGTCAAAATGTCTTCTGATAAATATACCATATGGACTGTAAGCTTTTACCTCATTATGTTAATACACATTTAATATAGGCCATTGACATTTTGAGCAGGAGAATCACCTCTATACTAGGTGTGAAGGTGTGTAGCAGATTGTTAACAGAGTTCTGAATAATTAATATTGTACTAACACTGAAAAGATGCTATTCATGAAAGAATAGGGGAATTTTTGGTGCTTGGTGTTCCCCATCACTGCTATTTAATTTAGTTCAGTGTTAGTCTTGGACATCTGCAGTTTATAACTGAAGGTTTCGGCTTCACTCACACAGAGCTAAAATAGTGTACAGTGAAATGTCAGTGAAATAATATGCAAATAACGCTTTAAGATGGCATTGCTTGGCTTTAGTGGCAACGTGCTAATGAGAATAACGTGAGCAAAAGAATCAACAGCTCCTGCAGGCTCTTTTCAGGCTACCAGCAGGTTAAGGAGGAAGATGTGCTGTTTATTTTTATTAAGAGGATAATGATAATCTCAACTCTGATATTTCATGTACAAGTTGGATAAAATAGTAGAAGCCAGGTTTGCTTTGGACAAGGTGGTGTTTTACATCCTAATCTGCTAAACTGGAGGTCAGTAATTCACATACTTTTAATAGTTTTGAGGAAAATACCTTATAATCTCTTAAAACTACTAATGCTTGATGGTCTTGGTGTGCTCTTCCAAAATACTTGCTTTGATTACACTGCTGTATAAGAGAGAACAGTTTGCAGACTTGTCATTACAACACTTGTATTTTGCAGAAGCATTGAAATAGCTACAAATGTGTGTGTGAAAATACAGTAAACGATAGAGATAAGACATTGAAAAAGTCGGTTTTCTGGTCTGTTTGATAGGAGAGCTGTGCCTCTTTCTATTTGTAACAAATAATTATGCTCTCATAGACATTGCGATGACCTCCGGGTTCATTGTTTTGTATGCAGTTTAGAAACTAGTATTTTATTAGGAGATTAGTATGTTTTTAACATTTAACTGGTAATTTATTTTAAAAACTGTATTTATGCAACTCTTTCAAGGTATTAAGGTAGAATGGAAATCTCTCTAAAGCAATAGTTTGTTGGATGCAGATTTACCAAGTGGAGAATGTATGTGAAGAAGAGATGCCCGAGGAGTCAGATTGTGTCCATATGGCTAGAACACCTACGCCACCCACTTTGTCTCCACCAGCCATAACCTTGGGGAATGGAGAGGCACTTAATTCAGAGGATCCTTTGTCAGGTGAGAACAAATGTCAAACTAAGGCAGCTATTCTGCTTAGAAAGTTCTACTCGTTATTGATGTTTTAAAATAAATCTTAACAGGACTGTCAATCTCCAGTTCATCTTTAAGTGGTAGCTGTGCGATAGGGGCAAAATATGTTGGCTGGTCTGGTGTGAAGATTGATTTTGCAGAATCAGGGTCAGCAATCAGAAGTTGCTGTCAGAATGGTTGCCTACACTGAATGATGCTTTTTGGCACCATTTGTTTTTATATGCCACAGTAAGGAGCGGTTCTAACACAAAAGCTACTAAGGAGAACTGTTCTTCTGCAGTGAATTGTAAGACAGATACGCTTGTGTCAATTGTTGTCCTACAAACTAATGTAACTCCCCCAATGCACTAAAAATACAAATATATACTCCTTCTAGTACAGTGTGTGTGTATATGTAAATATATATGCTATACATATAACTGGGTGCTTAGTTAGTGCTTGTTGTTGTATACACTTGTGACCCTGCAGGTTACTGAGGCTCAAAGCATCCCTGAAAATAAATTCTCTCTTTAAATACCTCAGTTGCTTAGTCCTGAGAATCCAATGTTTGAAAATTTCTGCTTTTGACTTACGGATTTGTGTAGGTAATTGATGGCCAACTGTTCGTATAGATAGAAGGTACTGAATAAAGGAAAACATTTACATGAGAACTGTTCATTTGTGGAATAGTCTGTCAAGGAAAACCATCTTATTATCAAGGTAAAATCTATGAACCATAGGGAAAAGCCTGTGTTAGAGGATGATGGGTGCAGAGATGGGTTTATCACCTCTCATTTCCAGAATTCTGACCTAGTGATGGGATATAAGTGATAAAAACATTACGTATTTGTTATTTTTTTCAGAACATGGGGGACTGCCTTCAGTGACATCATCAGTCAGTGCCTCAGTAATTAAATCTCCGTCTGATCCTTCGCATGCCTCTATTCCACCACCACCTCTTTTGCTTCCAGCAGCAACAACAAGGAGCAACAGCACATCAATGCCCAATAGCATTCCCAGCCTGGAGAACAAACCTCCCCAGGCTATTGTTAAACCACAGATTTTGACCCATGTCATTGAAGGCTTTGTGATTCAGGAGGGGTTAGAGCCGTTCCCTGTAAGTGTAGAAGTTGCTAGTAATTACTACTAATTTTTGAAACCAGCTGTTTTTAAGGATGATGTTATTTGTGGTTAGTAGCAGTTTAGGTCTTGAATCATTTTTCAAATGTCCGTTTTGCCCTCTTTTCCACTGTTGGTGACCTGTTCCTCACAGCATTCAGTATGTGTGTGTACTGCTTGTGTTCTCTTATGTAGATAATCAGAATTCATGGTACTGTGTGGCTCGCCAGTGTCACTGGATGACAAGGTACTGCCTGAAAACAGACACAGCTGAGTAGACAGGCGATATCTGGAGATAACTACAGAGAGTGATTTTAGGCTGCCATTTGGAATAACTTTTACGTTTGACTCCTAGATACCTCAATTTAACTGGTCCCTTAATTTAAACCTCTGAGATGAGCCTGTGTTAAAATTGTGAAGTGTTAAAACTTTTGTGGTTTAAGTCACTGGCCAAGCCCCTTAGTGAGCTTGGTGTGATTAGCACTGTGTCTGGTGAGAATTGCTGTTGGAAATTTTAAATCCACAAACGGACAGTTTAAAAGCTATGAGCCTGCCTTATTAACTAATCTAATG
This sequence comes from Bucorvus abyssinicus, assembly GCA_009769605.1. Taxonomy (NCBI): domain Eukaryota; kingdom Metazoa; phylum Chordata; class Aves; order Bucerotiformes; family Bucorvidae; genus Bucorvus; species Bucorvus abyssinicus. Next base: position 4,911,868 of record CM020035.1, on the reverse strand, counting down.
TGTGTCTCATTTGCCCATTCCTCCATTTCTCTGGATAGAATGTGTTTCTTCCTTTTTTAAATGTAATTACAAACTCTGCAGATCAGGAGCGAGTCTTTGTATTTGTTAGAGAAACGGTACTTAGAGCTTTGGCACTATATAATAATGATTCATTGGTACAGAATAGAAACTGTGATTCTAGTCCCAGTTACAACTGCTAAGTCGCAAATCCTATTTTCCATTATTCATTGTTCAGTTAATCACTGTTGCTTTGCTTTTATTGCAATAGGTAAGTCGTTCATCTTTGCTGGTAGAACAGCCTGCAGAAAAAAGATTGCTAGTGGAGGGTCAAATCATGAGTGTTGTGTGTGTTGAATCAGACTTGCAGAATACAAAACATGCAGACAACTCATCGGACACAGAGATAGAGGATATGATTGCAGAAGGTTTGTAGTTTTTGTTTAAATATCCATTTTTTTCCCCTTCAGTTCTGTATGTATTACAGACTCCCACCTCGTCTGTACTTTTGGAATCTTTCTCCAGTCTTTTGACTATACCTAATAGAAACTATTTTCAAATGTTTTTTACTAGCTACACCTCATAGCAGCAGTTGCTGTAGATGAACACAGATGTCCAGAAACATTGCATCTGTCCTGCTTAGAATACAGTGGTGTCCAGCACAACTCATGAGCTAAATTGAATTCCCTGTGCAGTATCCAACGTCATCATCATCACGGGTTTTTTAAGAACTCAGTAATCAACTGTTTTGGATGTTACACCACTATTACTGATCAGGCCCAAATGTAGGTAGTCTCATGAGTGTTACGAAATGGAAATTAAACCATGGCCTGGCCCAGAAAAGCCAAGTTGTTCTTGAACTCACATTTTGTATAATTTCATCCAAGATTAGAAGGTCCAGGATTTTTCAGGCACTTCTGGATTTTCTCTTTGATAGCTTGAGCAATTGCACAGGAGCTGGTTTTGGTGATCTGTTTAAATTTGTCTTAATGCAACTCTTAAAATAGTTCTTTTCCCTCTTTCATATCAAAACTGTAGTGAGCAGGGTAAGAAGGGACAAATGCAGCATCTGCCACTGCCACAGGTCTGCATTGGGGAAGTGGCTGGAAGAAGTCAGGACAGCGTGTCCTGAGCAGTAGCAAGTGTCACCACAGCTGTGTGCTTCAGCTACTTCCCACTGCAGGCATTGTTAATTGTCACTTAATTAAACCAGTCCATCCCCTGACCTCTTCTCACAGGCACTTTCCAGATAGCAGTGCCAATGGTAGTTCCTTAGCCAATGATACTGAAGTGCAGGAGGGAAGTTGGCTGCATCCATTGTGTATCTCAGCAAACAAATTAGCTCAAAATTCAGTCTTTTAGATTATTAGATTCTGAACACGATGTTTTACCACAATGATTTATATCCATTACTGCTTATAAGAGTGTTGGGTCAGACCCAAGTCAAGGGTTGCGGGCAGGATAAAAACCTAGAAAGCATTCTGAATCCAAGAGGAGTATTTATTGGTAGTGAAGTCAAGTGAACACAGTTGGAACTCTTGCTCAAGGCTAATCTACTGCTCAGGCAGTATGTAGCTCTGCTTAAAACGAAGAATGCATTTTTAATTGTAGCACTGGTTTTTAGTAGCAGCTGGTTTAGCTTTCAAGCACAACACTGAAAGGAAATGTCAATGGGATGTAGTCCTCCCTGTTGATGTAACATCTGCGCAAAGAAGTCAGAAACTGTGGAAACAGGGCCCGAAAATAAAACATCAAACAAGATTTCCTGAATTGTGGCTGATTATCTGACTGCATTTACTCATGTATCTCAGAGCCCTTCTTCATTTTGCAGTAACAGCCTAGTTTAGGCAGTGGCAGATATTGAAGCACTTTGCTTTGTAACTGTAACTTCCTTTTGATTATGTTTTAATTAAGTTGTCTACGTAGAAAAATGAAGAATCAGTTTTCACTGAGTCCATTTTAAAAAAAAAAACATTACACAATATTCTACTGTGAAATAATTTGAGGCCCATACTGTATCCCTCACAAACCTTCCCGTAGGTATGGCAGGCTAAATTTTAGAAGGCATCTGGCATATAGTAGTGGAGGGTTGCAGCGTGACCAGAAGTTTTCTAAAGCTTTGTTCCAAACAAAAGAAACTTTTTGCCATCTGGGGTATCTTCTTGGCTCTTTGAAGCTCTGTTTGCAATAGTTACTTTGCCCTGACTTTGTTACACTAAGTCTTAATTCACTTTTCTTTTCAAGAGCATTCCCTAAGAACTTTTCAGTGTTAACACGATGTTGTTTCTCAGATGTCAAACGACTTGTCTCTTGTTTTATGGAATCATTCAAACATTAATGTTGTTTTTAGTTATTGTTCCTGACAGCGATTGTTAGGTTTATGTACATACTTTGCAACTACTCACTAGACGAGCTAGTAGGAAACATCCAGCACTGAGACACATCCACGCATGCAGAAGTTGAGCAAAGGAAGTTTTCTGACACTAAACCAGGCTGATTGCATATGTGGTGGAAATGTCTAATAGGCGGAAGAAAAGGCTCTTGGCATCAGTTTTTGCTTCACTCTTGTCGCTTTTTTCCACATAGCGTGACCTGGATTGGGAGTGAGGGGTTTTCAGAGAGAGAGTGATTTATTTGAAAGATTTGGAAGATCTCTGGTATTTAACTTCAGTTGCAAGGTTGGCCGAGGTTGGTTTGTTTCCAGTTTTTACTCCTTGTGTGATACCAACTTACTAAGTTGGAGACTTAGAACATGGTAATTTTTAGTCTGGTGCTGCCAGAGGATTTGTTGACTTCAGTTACGTGTTTGTGATACATCAAATGTTATTCAGATAACACTTCTCGGTATTTTCAGCTCTTTTCTGCACTAGTACAATAGTCAGTCAATAGTTGGAGTTAGTACGTAGTTTAGTGGGTTAACATCGCTATAACAGACTTTTAAAAATTCATAGTTAAAATCAAGTGAACTTTGATACCTGCATTTGCATTAGGTGGCATCAGAGTTTAACAAAGAGTTTACACAAAAAGCTAGTTTGTAATTTTTGCAACTAATCATGTAAAATTAAAAGTATGAATGTGGAAGGTAAATAGCAAGAGGCAAAGTATATGAGACTGTGACTTGAGTAAATTAGAAATGTGGGAGAGATGTGGTTTAGTCCTCTGAATTTTTGAGCAGTGTATTTTGTCCATAATTGCAGCCATGTGGCGTTATGCAGTTCTCTTACTGAACCTGAACAACCACAAAATGTTACGTTTTCGCTTGTGCCAGTTTCTTTCCTTATGATGCATTTCCTAGATGGTGCATGGACATAAGGAGTTGGGTTTTTTTCCATGCCAGAAGTCGAGTCAGTTTGCAGATATGGTGACATTATTCTAAAATACGTACAAACCATCCTCTACCCACAAAATACGCTTTCAGCAGAAGAGGGCATAGACATCCAGTATGCCACATGTGTGCTGCCTCGTTGCCTTGCACTGCCTTCTTTTGGGCTTTTCTACTCTTTCTTTAGTTCATCACAAGGAGCAGGAAAAGTGCCTCATCTCACCAATTACAGAAAAAGATTCTGTCACAGTAGATGGTGAATCAGCAGATGCTGTAATCCTTTTCTGTCTTAAATGCAGCTTCTCTTTTTCATAGAGAAGATTCAATGTTTTACTTGCTTTCGCAAGTGCCTTTGGTTATAGCTGTTGCTTATGCAAAGAAAATATTTTAAAAGGTGAATGCATTATTTTATTACAGGAGAGCTTGAATGTAGGCTATGGAATGCCCAGTTCTCTTAACCAACTCTTCATAAGCAGTTCATGAGGACTGTAGCACTTGTTTTTAATTGTTGGCTATGTTTGAGGGCACACTTGCTCATGGATGGCTTCAAATTCAACAAAAAATCTGATTAAGTTCATTGGAGAACTTAACTGAAGGTTCAGTAAGGTTCAGTTTGCTCAAGATCTTTTCTACAGAGAGTGAAATCTTGCTTAGCTTGGCATAATTTCCTGTTATTCAAAGTACTTAATTAAATGTGTTAGGTATTTGAAAATCTTCTGCCTGCTTGAGATGAGAAATTTTTGAATGTAATTTTGTGTCATTGAAACTGACTTCTTTATACCTCACTCCTTTCTCTAGAGGGACTGGATGAAATTGAAAATGATCTTCTGAAGTGTGAATTTTGTGGAAAAATGGGATACTCTAATAAGTTTCTACGGTCAAAAAGATTCTGCTCCACTTCTTGTGCCAAAAGGTACTCGGTCTAGTTATTGCTTGTCATTATCTGGTTAATGGAATAGCAGCTAAGCAGTATCTATCTGATGTGAAAAATAACGAAACCGTAAACCGTGACTGCCTTCTACTTGAATTGGCACACTATATGGGTACAAAGGACTGTGGTAAATTGTCATGTCTTTCAAGAAGACAGAAAAAGGAAATTACAGTAAAATTGTGGACCTCTTTTCAGAGAGTGCTGTGAATGTTCTTGGGCTTGTGGGAAGGTGATGGGTATCATGGAAGAGAAATCCATTAAGGTTACTAAGTGTTTGGAAATGGGTGCAGAGGTTCAGGGGCCACCAGTTGTCACGTATTTTATATTCCTGTTTTCTTCCCCTTCATGTTGGGCGGTGTCAGAGAAGGAATGCTGGACTAGGTGGGCTTTCTCACAGTTTTGGTTAGGTTAAGAGAGGAAGAATTCATAGTCAACAGCTGAATGTAAAATCTTCCATCGTCACAGCTGGGAAATTGATATTTAATTCCATGTTTCAGAAATGGGGAATAGTTTCCCATTTCTAATCACCACTTAGTTCTTTTTTTGCATCAGTGTGCTTAGAGACAACCTTCTCTTATGTCTTACTGCTTTTTAATCCCCGGTGTGAGTTATTTCCACTTTAAGTAGAGGGAATGTATGTTTGGTACACACATAGCAAAGGTGTATGTTTGGAACGTACAAATACATTGGGTACTTGTTGGGACACTGCTAGCAAAATAAACTTAAGGAGAGATTTGGCCCTTTTGCCTCCATCCTCCTTTGGGTGTCAGCTAGGTAGAGAAATGGAAGCAAAGGACATAATGTGACTTGAGGCTTTTAGTGGACGTTTTAGGGCTATGTGATAAAATGCAAAGGAGTGTCCATCAAGGAAGATTTTAAAGAATGGGAAAGGCTGACATCTTCCAGGGACGTTCGAGATGTATTTGACTTCACATCAAGACTAGGGGTTGAGTAAATGGCCTTGAAATGCCCTTCTCTTATATTTCTGTGACAGCTGTTGTTGTCTTCAATTAGGCAGCATTTCTGTAGACAATGATGTAATTTTATTGTTACTTGATTGAATTCAGTCCAAAACACTATTAGTGCATTGTTGAATATATCTTACTTCTTCAGGCACAGCCTTAGTTGCACTAAGAAATTTGGGCTGTTTACGTCAGACAAGACCAGTCGCTGGAATCGGAAGTCAGATAGCCAAAGTCTTGGGCGACGCGGGCGTCGACCGAGTGGCCCTGATGGGGCGTCGCGAGATCATTTTCTTAGACAGGTCTGTGGAATATTTGCTTAAAACTATGGCATTGTTTGGGGAATTACAAATAAAATATAATACTGTAGTGTATTTGTACTGCATTTTCCAGCTTCCAATTACTTATCCATCTGCAGAAGAAGATATGGCTTCTCATGAAGATGCTGTTCCAACTGCCATGACCACCCGTCTGCGACGACAGAGTGAAAGAGAGAGAGAACGTGAACTTAGGGAGCTGAGAATTAGGAAGATGCCAGAGAGCATTGACTTGTTACCAGTGGTGCAAGCTGACCCATCAGTATGGAGTGTTGATGAAGTTTGGGCCTTCATACATTCTCTGCCTGGTATGTGCAGTAACTTGTTCCATGTTGTTAACAGTAAAGCTCCTTGCTTTTAGCATCAGCGCGATGAGGAGGTGGTGTGGTAACGGTGCTAGTGTACTCATTAGCTAGTGAGAGAAACTGGAATGTGATTTCTTTCCTCTCACTTGTTCCTTCAGCACAAATCCCATCTTGATAGAACTATGTGGGATAGTCCCACTTCTGCTGTCGCACCCCAGCTGATGGAGATTAGAGCTGTTCCTCCCTTCAGTCTGAAGTCAGCAGAGAGATCAGACATGCTTCCTCCCTTTGACATTTCCTTCTTCTCTTCCCTTCTTATGTGCTGCTTAGTCAGAAGAAAAAGCAAGACAACAGTTATTTCCCTTTATACAACTGAAAAATTTGAAAGACCTGTCATGATATGTCATTAAAAAAGAGTAAGTTAGTTTCTTCTTTAAAGCTGAACTTTGTTTTGCAGAGCTTTGTGCAGTAACTGAAATGCAGAGAACTTCTGCGCACGGGTAGACACAGGCTGTTCTCAGAGAAAAAAAATTTCTCCTTATATACAACCCATTTCTTTACTTCAGTATTCACAGTTAACTTTGTATCATCTGCAGGTTAGATGACATTTATTGATCGTTTCCTCACTATAAGCTTTGAAGTTTCACTCCCCTCTCTTTCCCAAGGATGTCATTCTATCTGACCAGATACCCTTCCAGGTAACAAGGCAGGTCTCCATAACAACAGTCATACAAGAACTTTTGCTGCTCACCCCTGTAACTCACATGTCAAAACATTGAAAACTAGTTAAGTTTGTTCCTAGTTTTCTACCTTTCCTGGAACGCTAAACCATTTTTCTGTGTGTCCTCTGAGGCTAATAACCCGTAAGGAATATATCATCATTGCTAAGTCATACGCGTGGTACCTTTTATAAAGTCGGTCAGGCAAAGAATTGAGTAAGGGATGTCTTAAATCAGCAGAAGTCATCCTTGAAGCACCTTTTCTCTGATGGTTTATAAGTTGCGATTAAATTACAATATCTGCTTCTGAGAACCGCAGTGATGTCTGTCAAAACCAGCAAAGCTCCTTAGGGTTAAGACGTGGTCATTCGTGTTTCTGTACTTCAGCTGTGTCACTGGAATATCACTCTGTCAGTGCTGGTTTGAGCTGTCATTTTTGTAGATTTGAAGCTCTAGTTAATTCAGTAACTTGCTGATCTTATTTTCTGCAAAAGAATAAACAGTAGTTCCTGTCCTAGAAAACTTAAGTACCACATAAACACAATTCACTTGCAAGTATAAAAACAAAAATATTATTCTTAAAATGTGGTTTCTGTTTTGAAACTGTTATTTTTAGAATATTTCACCAGCTGCTGGATCTGGGGGTTTTTTTTTTTTGTACTCTATAAACAAGGTAACCTTTGATTTTAAGCAAACTTTATATTTCTCTGTAATACAAGAAATAATATAGTTGGCTTTCCTGCTATTTTTTTTGCACTATATAGTTGGTGCAGTCCATGCAGACCGTCTGACATGTTGGAGGAGACAGGGGTTTGTCAGCTTTTCATAAACACTAGGGTCATCTGGTTTGATGTATAGCTTTGCGCATAGAGCCTGCAGCTGAGATCGATCTGCTGAGTCAGGGGTCCTTGTCAGGCTTTTCTGAAATTCCTGTAGAGTCTTTTGGAGGAATGAAGATTGTAGGACACTTCTACTGTTAATTCTTCTGGGGAGGGAGAGACAACAACAGGTGAAGCCCCAGTGGAGTTGCTCCTCCTTCCTTCAGTTGCAAGATTAATTGCCTTTCACCCACTTCACATCCTTTTTTAGCTCAGTTATTGCACAACCACCAGTTGCGGAAGTGTTTGGATGAGGGAACAGAAATACAGTCAACTTTCATCCTTTGCTTTTTCAAAAAAAGTGATTTTTTGATAAAAGGTGTTTTAGGAGAAGTTGCATGTAAAGGCTTCATGTTCTGTTTAAAGAAAAAAGCCTGCAACACCAACCTATTAGGTATTTTAATAGGTCCAGTTGTGTTCCTAAAAGTAAAAACTTCTCTTGATCTCTCAGATTCTTTGTAAACGCTGTGATCTGACAATCACCACGTTCAGGTCTCAACAGTGATACCTTTCACAGAAATACTTGCTTTGTACTTGACATACAGACATTCTGTCTGTTGTCAACACGTAAATAAGAACCTTTATGATTATTTTAGAGCTCTTAAATCCTCCTGAGAACAGTTCATTGTCTTAAGATTCTTCTTCACGTCACTTGGCAGCATTATCTTCACTTGGTGGCTGGAATTGGCAGCACCATTCCAGGAGCTCTCTGACAACTCTGGACTCCTCAAGAATGTTCTCTTACTGATTGTGGTGCAGTATGCAGCTGGACTGCATTAGTGCATCGCTGTACCAGAAATACTAAAAGGAGATGTTATGGAATTACGTGGAAGCACTAAAACATTTCAATGGCTTCAGCGGCTATAGAAATACTGTTTGTGACAAACTCATTTGGGTTTTTTTCTCCAAAAGATATCACTCTAATTTCTTGTTATAATAAATAATGCCTAAGAAGTGGGCATTAAATCCTTAAGACCATCTTTGTCTTTTCAAATTATTTTTTGATTTTCCTCTTTCCTTAAGAAAGTGGCAACTAATTGTTGCATGAGGTCTAACAAATCATTAAGGAAAAAAGATCGTGCTTTGTTCTTTGCAAAAAGCTGACGTTTTCCAACCTTGAATATTACAGCCATTACGCAGTAATAATGCAAGTGAATTAAGCTTTGGATGCCAATACTTTGTTCCTTTTGGAAACTGTAGCTATGTGAGTTTTCTCATTGAGTTGTAGCACATGCATGCCTTTCTATTGTTGGAAAGAACCCACTCGAATTGCGCTCTTACTTGATTGCGATTTCAGTGGTATTTTGCCCGTCTCCTCCAATTGTGCAATGATGGCAGTTGTAATGAAATGAGAAGAATGTCTTTGCTAGGACCTGGAATTTCCAATGAGTAATTCTCCTCTAATTACAGTGTAATTAGAGGCTGTAGTAAAAATTAGTTTCCTATTATCTCAGAAGTTCCCGTTGTAATACTGAAGTCCTGCATATACTGTAGGTTCTACAAGTGCTGGAAATTCTGTGGCTGAAAAGCTCTAGCGTGGACAGAGTCATTGCATTGAAGAATGCACATTTCTAACCCAGTAATTCTTTATTCCCTTGCCTTGTAGGTTGTCAAGATATCGCAGATGAATTTAGAGCACAAGAAATTGATGGACAAGCTCTCCTCTTGTTGAAGGAGGATCACCTTATGAGTGCAATGAATATTAAGCTTGGACCTGCGTTGAAAATCTGTGCACGTATCAATTCGTTAAAAGAATCCTAGGAGGTGAACATGAAGGTTTTAATCAACAGTTTCTCAGTGACAGAACCGACAGTAATATGCCAACATCTTCACTGTGGCATGAGTGTTACTGTTATGTTTTGTTAAATATGGGGTTTTCCCCACATAAAGACTCAAAAATGTTCCTTTGATTATACCAGGTAGTCCTCTGTAGTTTCCAGCAATTTATAGGTTCATGGTACAGCCTGAGTAATATATAGGTTGAAGTGGGAGTTCATGAAAAAACATGAAGTGAAATATGCTGCGACAGGTTAAATATTCCCCATCATGTACTTTATAACACCCCAGCACCCACCTCAATCTAAGCACCGTTTAAATTGTGTTGCTGCATTCTGAAAGATTCCTCCCACCTACAGCAGTTTTTGGACTGAAGTAAGGAAAGTGTCCACAGACCCTGTGGAAGCACTAGGAACAGTTCAAATGCTATGCATTTAGTTGTGCTCTCTGAGTTTCTTTTAATCTTGAGTAAATCGTTTGTAAGGGGTAGGTTGGCATCCAGTTTTCCTTGTGTAGGCTTACCCTTGTCTCTGCCACTGTAGTATTTTCTCAAAGTCTGAAAATACTGTAAACCATGTAGACGTCTCACCACAATCCTCATCGTCAGGCTACTGAAACGCAATGGCGTGACGCTCCTGCCAGAGGTAACTGAAGCACATGTTACTTTACTCTTTGTATGCTGCTATGCACTAACAGGGCATTAAGTTGGTAGGTTTGTAGGCTCTCATGCTGCTAGTTAAACTAGACCAGCAGTTCTTGAACGGGGGTTCGGAAGGTAGCCTGAGAGGTGTGTGAATAGTCAGGGTTCAGGTTCCCAAATGCCTGGGTGTGGGGAGCTGAAAACTGCATCCAGAACTAGCTCATGTTGAGATGCGTGTACTTTAAAGACTGGAGGTAGGGAAGGAATAGCGTAGCTCAGATGCTCTTTTTCTTGATACCTCTTCTGACTTGTCTTTCCCTGTAGTGCATTCCCGTTTCCTCACTGTAAGTTTCCAAGCACCTTTTAGTTGTCCACTGGCTAGCACGAGCTGGGCTAGCAGTAGTCTGAGGAGAGAGTACGGTGTGTTGCTCGATGAGGTTCCTTCAGAGCTCAGTGTAGGAGCAGCTGCTGGTGCCGTTGAGGGATCCTGGAGCTGCAGCTGGCAGGAGGAGTGCTGCTGGTAGGCAGCTCCAGGAGGAATCTCTAGGGGCCCTGCTTTGTCCCTCGGACAGGAGATTTTGACCTGGATGTGGCAGACCCAGGCAGTAGCATTTTAGCATCTCCCTCTGTCTCCCTTCTCTCGTGCTCTTTGCGGAACCAACTCGTGTTTCCCCAGTTACTGGCACTCTATTAGGCTCTGCTTCCCATCGCCTTTGTGCGGGTGCTCTTGGATGTACTTTGTACCTTCTGTTCCCTCCCTTTTGCAGCTCCACTCCCCTTGTGTACAGACCCAGCTCCCTAAGCTCTCTTGTAGGGAAAGAAGGGCATGTGTGCTGATAGTCATTATGTATATTTGAATTAAATATGTGTATGTGTCTGCAAATAATGTATTTTGTATTTTATGCAAATGAATGCATAATATATGAGTATGTCGGGAGATATTCAGGGAGACTGTAAAGTATTCCTGAAGAGGAACGGATCTCAAGTTTGAGAACTGCTGACCTAGGTCAGAAGGAGTCAATGCACGTACACTGGCTGAAAGGAAGGTTCATGACAGGTAGATGAATATGTATGTTATTTAACTGGTGACCTTAAAGAGTAAATTTGGATTACAGGAGAATCGGTGCTTCTTTTTCCCTTAATTAGACTATTGCTTTGTTTCTACTAACACTCTTTCTACCATTACCTTCCTGAGATCAACATTAGAATTGTTGTTTTTAATTACGACTGTTTGAGCTTGCTAATAGCAGATGTTATTAATATTTTTTGCTAACCACTGAAGCTCCAAGTTAGGACAACCCATCGCTGTTACGTGTTAGTGTGTGGTGAGAGCCCTTCTCCCAATGGCACCAAAGGCTTTAGAGAATGAATCGAGGGCCGGGTTTATTTTGGAGGGAAGTTGCCAAGCACTTTCTAATTTGTTTTCTTCTGTCTTCAGTAACTGTTGTAAAATAAACTTCTTAGTCAAAGGGTCAATGTTTGGCAATGTTCATTTGAAAGATGTTCAAATGACGGAGACAGTAGGTTCCCATTTGTAGCATTTCTGTAAGATACACCCTGTAGCATATCTGTAACATATGTTCTAAAGGATACGTTCTGTTTTGATGAGCTAATTGAAGACTAAAGATATCTTAGATATTTATCCTTTGGCTTTTGTCTTAAAGTTTTATTATTTTTATACAGAAATTTCACTGGCTGATTTTTAATCCGTTCTGGTTGTATTGTCCTTTGGCAATGTAAAAAGCAGGTACACGTGACTGTGATTTGATAATGACATAAGGCATCTTTGAAAACGTGGACTTATGAGTCTGATTTAGACCTGCAGTTAATCACAGTGTTGTTATATGCATGAGACTTTCACGGCTGTTCTTGTTTTGCTTTATTAGTTTTCAGGAGACCTTCTACAGCTCGTGTTTATATACGATTCTTGGGCATGATCACTGCCAGCTGCCAGGAGCAGACCTGATTAACGCTCATCCGCTCCAATTCTTCTGGTGCGCTGCATTTTCTGTGGTTTTGGGAGAGCCACAGGTACTGAGTTAGGCTTTAAATATTCTTGAATGCAGCAACTAAGGATGTGGGCTGTATGCATTTTGAAAGTGTTTTCTCCTTCGCTGATCTTGGCATCAAGCAGGAACCTAGAAGCATGTTCAGCTGAGCTGACCTATGCTGACAGAAGTGCACAGGGATTGGAGTGTTTGCTGGTAGAGCTGTGTCAATAAAATCACTTTACGGAAAATCACTCCTGTATGTGGAAGTAGGCTGGAAAAGCTTCAAGTGCCACTGAAGATTACTTCAGAAGCTTTTGAATTTACTCCGAAAAGCAATATAATACTTAGTCATATTCCTCCAGAACATTTTGCATACCCGTTCCTTGTTCTGTTCAGACCAGGGAGGTTTTCCCAGGCTTATGCCACCATTTCTCATGGCTTTTCCCACAAATTAAACTAGACCCTCTTACAAAACAGGAAGCATTGTATTAACTGGTTTTTAACACTTGCTCTCACTGGATATATCTATGAGAAATCTTTTTCATTAGCTTTATTTCCTGGGGTTTTGTTTTCTATGTTCAGACTGCTGGGCTACATCTCATGGTAATCCCTGCAATATTTCAGTTCCTGTACAAGGGAATACCGGATGCCTTATGATCTTAGCTCAAAAGGGAAATATGTTGGAAGGCTTTTTCCCTTCGTTTTTCTCCACTAGTCTCCATCCTGCTCTATCCCTTAAAGCACGCTGGGCAGAGCACTGGGCTGAATGCGACTGTCAAGATTTCTCCCAGTAGAATTATACCTATTACTCTTGTCTTGGCGTCACAGTTTATTTGGGGTTTTAAAGAGGCGCACCTGAGCGGTCAGAATGGGTGTGCAGACTCCCCTGCTTCATCTGGCTTCTGTCACAAAGCTGCTGCCCTGCTTTGCAGCAGGGAGGACAACTCAGCAGGGAAGCTTGGCCACCTCCGCTGACTAAAGTGCTCTGGGAACTCTGGGCTGCTCCTTGGTCAAAACAACGAGTCGCTGGCTTTGCCCAGCCAACCCGTATTGCCTCACGTTTGGCACATTGATAAGACTTTTATCACCTGGCTTATAGAGAGAATAAAATATAACCGTCTTGTCAAGTTAAACTGCCAGTTGTCGTCAATCAGCAGAGAGTGTTTGAAGGGTTTTTAAGCAGGCTGCTTTGTAAATCTTTTACCTATTAATCCGTCCCATATTTTTCCAGAAATGAAGTCCTTGATGGAGGGTAAAACCTTTGCTAGATTTGTGCCAATGAGATACCTCAAATGGAAGGTTCATGTTCTGCAAACATCCACTTCCTCATTTCTTTCCTGAGAAAGCAGGGTTTTTTTTCCCCAAACTTCTTTTTGGACAAACCACAAGTGGGAATCCAGCCTTTGGGATAGAACAGACAGAGTCTCTTAAAACTGCAGCTGTGGCAGCAAGAGGAAAAGAATGGAATAAAACCAAGTATTTGAGGAGGTTTATGATAGCTTTTGCATCACTTCTTCATCTTGATCTTAGCTGTAAGGACAAGTTAGGGTATAAAAACATTTCCTAACTATAGTTTGAATGGAAGTTTATGTAGGGAGACACTGCTGAGTGTGGGTCTAAAAGCTTGCAGGGTTATTTTCCTACCAGTGTTGCACAGAGCTGGTCCGTTAGCATATATGTAGATACAGAGTTGTCGCTAATTAACCAAACTTCTACTCATCAGTTGTTCTAGGCCGCAGGTAATGACTTTGCAAAAGAATCAAGCTGGGATACTTTTTTTTTTTAACACTCACCCAAATTAGTTTAGAGCTGGAGGGAAACTAACATTTTAAAGTATTTTGTTTTAAATCTACTGTTTCTGTGGAATACTCATTGGAACAGGTATGAACAGAGCTATAAATGTGTCATTTCAATGTGAGGGGTTAATAGCTTATGGTGAATTAATTTTTAAGTCACTCTTGCACAGTGAGCTGTAGTTCGACAAGAAATATTATGAGGAGATTTAAACTCATTTAATGCTTAGTTCATTTAAGCTAAGCCTAAATTAATTTTAAAGGAATTTGCCTTTAGTCATGAGAATTTATTTAGACTCTCTCGGTTCCGTACGGTTACATCCCCTGGATGGCTTTGCCAAGAGTGATATTCAAAAGGAGATGGTAACGGTGGTGCAGGGAAGTGCCTGCTATGTAGGTGCTATAAACCGTATGAATCCGGCTGGTTTGCTTTGACTGCCTGCATAACTCCAGAGGAGCTCTGTCATGTGCCACTTCCTTCTCCACACAGATTTCTAAACGTGATTTTTGCCCGGTTGGGTGTCAGCTATGTTGGCTGGAGCATTTTGTGTCCCACTTGTCCCCGGCTCTCATGGTCAGCACTTCCACGTGTACTTACGGCCCCCATCCTGAGCTGCTGTGTGGGTTTGGGTAGTCTCTGCGGTAAAACTCACACACTCCTGCTCATGCACTTGAAGGTTGTGTGTATTATTTACTGATCTCTTGTAGTGAAGTGGAAGGCAAACTCAAAATTCAAAGATGTTGAATATGCTTGTAACTGAAGGTGTGTAGGAACCTCATAGTCAAGCTTTTGGAACGGTTGAGCCACACTTTCTGAAGCACAGTTCTGGGAGTCAGCGTTCTGAACACATTTCCAGTTAAAAATATTAAACTTTCAGCATGTATTAGCTCTCTGCTGAGTTATCCCAAGTGACTATAGACAGTAAGGAGCTAGAAAAAGGAGATCGAAAGATTTTTTTCCATCTAGAAAGAATTAGAGTTGGACCACAGTTGTACATTCATAATGATCATGACTTATTGTTTAAGTGCAATACATAACATTTGAGGAGCCTTTTAACTGCGTAAAAAGCACTGTATTGTTACATAGGGTTGTTGGGAGGGTTATAGTAATGTTCACAGGCACTAAAGCAGGGTCGTCTTGCTCATGACGGGATTAGGGTAGAAGCACAAATATCATAGGAGGCCTATCTGCTTTGTGGGTGAAGTCCAGTCAGCTTGTGGAAGACTGATGTCCTCCACTACCTGGCCGGTGTGTTGGCAGCTGGGACGTTGCTATCCACTGGCAGCTTGTTACAAAGTCCACGTTGGAAAGAACAATGAGATATTCCGCACACCCAGCTGCCTTTTTAAGAAGTCTTGGTGTTCCAGTGTTAGCAAACCGGTACTGGTCAGGGAAGAGGTGTGAAGGGTTTTGTTAACGAGTGCCAAATGATTCCACTGTGTTGAAAACGCATGGAGTATCTCATTAAAATCGATGTTCGTTTTTAAGGAATTCTTTATGTGAGGAAAGTACAGAATTTCTCATGAAGGGTTAACTTTAGCTGCTGTTACCATTAATATCAAATAATCCTCTAAGAGTTAAAGACTGTAAAGTATTTGGATGGTGTAAGGCCGTTAGGTGCTGGCACAGCACAAGAAGTGCAGTGTAGAGGAGATGCAGCAGCAGCTGTCTGTAGATCTTAACTGCTGCCGCTATCACCACCTTCCCAGCACAGCTTCTCTTCTCGTTCTGCCTGGCAGGTGAATTGTGATCCTGTCCTGCAGAGCAGTGGTTTATGTCTGCACTCAAGGTTCAGCGTTAGGATTGCCCAAAAGCACCAGATAAAATAAAGCACACAGAGGGTTTAGATTCAGTTGTTAGGAGGGTAATGGGATAAAGGTACAACTGGTATCTCCCTCCTTAGAAAGTCGATGGTAAAAGGGAGCTGACCAAGACAGCTACCGTTTATCTATTTTAAAATTCAGCGGGCTCAGAGGCCACAGCTGGAGGCTGTGTGGGGACCTGTAGTGCCCGTTACCCGCTCGGTGGGTGTAGCGACAGCCCCAAGGCTGGTGCTCTTTGGCACTCTTCCCCAAAGAGGTTGGGAGAACTAATTTGATTGTAACACAGTGATGTAACATCAGTACGTTAGTGCTTGCTTTGGCTGCCTGTTGTGGCATCCCTGTAAAAAATAAAATTTACCAAACTTTTAAAAAAGGCTTTAGAAGCACTGCAGCATCTGCAGGAATTCTGCTAGGTCAGGGTAGAGGGCGTTGTGTGAACTTCAGTTACACGTTGAGAAGCTGAACCATGCTGAGAAATAAAACATCAGCAGCCTTTCCCCACTCCTTGCCGGTCCAGTTCTGCGTGTGCTAACGAATCAGAAGGGTGAGACTAACCACACAGAACAGAGGCATCTCTTGTGTACTTTCTTGAAAGGAACTTTGCCTTTATCTGGTGTTATGTGAATTTTAAATTCGGAATTTTCCCTTCCCTGCCGAGGCTGTAGGGATTAGTTATTCTGCGATCTGAAATGCCTGGTGCATTGCTGTATTTGAGATACTTGCTGGTTTTTAAATGAAATTAGGTTTTGTAAATATTTTGTCAACCCCATTTCAATGGGCATCCAGTTTATATAAAACCTGAAGAAATGCTGTGTCAAAAAAAAAAAAAAAAAAGGCGTTTGGACGTGGTTTATCCTATAGCATCTCAAACACTAAATAGCAGTGATTACCATGGAGAGAGCAGGGGGTATTGCTTATGGCTGATTTTCAAGTGAATATTGTACATGCTTTCCTACTTTTAACATGGAAATAGAATTTCCTCCAAATACACTTTCCAGCATAAAGGATGAAATAATTTCTGGTGCCAAATGCTTTGTTGCTAAGCATTGCCTCCTCTTATTGCACTAGGGGTTTTTTGATCATTTACTGTCCTTTTGATGGCCTTTTTAACAGATTTTCCCCAAACTATTTTCTACTGCTTAAAAATGCTCGTGTCCTTTTGATTACATCACTGAAACCTACCACAGACTGTAGATGAAAGCAGCACTAGGTGGGGTGAAGTTATAACTCAGAGTGATAACTGGACTTTGGTACGTGGTGGAAATGTTAAGGATAACGTATGACCGAGAGGCGATCATGTATTCTTAGGGAGTGACATGCCGGAATATTCTTTTATAAGAAGTTTTACCCCACGCAGCATTAGATTCTGCAAGTAAACCTATGTCTGTAATTGATATATAATAATGTAAATGATAACCCAAAAAATTAAATTTTACAGTTGAAGAGCACACAGTGAACTATGTAAAAATACAATCTTCACTTTGTGAACCATTTTTTTAAACAAGCACTTTCCTATTGCCAACTCGCATGTGAATGAATTTTAGATTCTCTCCATTGTTATGATCTGTAGAAGTGAAATTTCTTTAATCTGTTAATGGCTAAATTCATCCCACAAACGCTGAAACAAAGCACCTTATTCTATGCTGCGTAAACTCGCTTGTAATTGCACCTGTCGTTATCTGCAGATTTTTCTTAATGAGTATTCTTGTGCGAGACCATCATTCCCTGTGGGGCTGGGAGAATGATTAACCAACCTACAGCATCATCTACTTACACAGTTGCTCTTTCAACACAGCGTTGTATTGTGAGTTCAGTGCTTCAGAAATAAATGCTACTTCCATTTGTCTGCTTGGGTTGTGTATCATTTATTTCTCTTCTCCAAAATTCAAAAAAAACCTTTGTAAAACTGGACAAATTTGAAAATTAAGTTGTTTTTTCTAGAAGCCTGACTAATTCTTCCCCTACTGAAGTAGTGCCACTTCAAATTTAACTATTTTTAAGTCATTTTGGCTTCAAAATAAATTCTGTTTTAATTTAAGCCCTTCTTTAACCTTGGGCATGTATTTGTGTAGCAACTACCCTTGTTGCTTACTGCTCTGACTGTAATGATTTAATTTTTCATATGTGCATATATGCATGAAGGGCACAAATAAATGCTGAAATGTCACCACCTCCCCTCTCCTGGAAGCTGCACATCCTGCACTGTTTTGTACGATGTAAACAAAGTTTATATTTCTGCAAGAGTTGTAGCTTTCATTCACTAAACCAATTTATTTCTCGTTAAACAGACAACAACCCTTAAACTGACAAAAAGTCACACTTTAACATGAAAATACATTTCAAAAAATGATGGGAGTGGTTTGAGCCTTGGAGAGCAGGTTCACCATGTACGTACTGGTAAAAGGCTGCCGCCAGCTTGGAGAAAAACTTTATTGCCTTTTGTACTGTAAAACCTGAGATCATTCCATTTAAACTGAGTGTAAAACTGTAGTCATAAGGTTTAACTGAACCCTTGGTTTTGTAAGTCGTGGTCTTTTCTTAAACCCGTACTTTCCAGGTACATTCTCTGAACTGGAGGTGCTGGCTGCCCGCTAGAACCCAGTGTGGAAGTGCACATCCCCACTCTGGTGCAATACCTGTTACCATGGTGGTGGGTGCTGGACTTTTTTCCATGGGTTGTAGCTCTGGAGATGTTTCCTTGTGTTATCTGTAAGGACAGGAGGTCAGCTGAGCACCCTTCTGTGGCACAAGCTTCTTTGCAGCCTTCTCAGTCAGCAGCTCATTAACAGATAACAATTACTGTGCCCAGCTTATCAGCTGGCTCTGTGTTTTCATTGTTAAACGGCATAAAGCAGAATTTCCAGCTGACAAATGGATCTGTAGCCCACACCTCCTCTGTCAATTCAACATCGTGACTCCGACACCAGTATGCAACTGCAATGAGAAAGCTGTTGATGAAGTACAGCCAGGGGACGTTCATCTCCATGTAGGATGGAATCTGAGCACCCACAACCAAAATGATAATTTGAAGAAGAACAAAAGGTGCCCAAGTGCCAAGAAAACAGATGAGGAGTCTAGTGAGGAGCTGCCACTTAAAGCAAGTGCCGCTGTTAGGCGTGTAGGAGAACATCAGAACGGGCTGACTGGCAAAGGACACTACTCTGACTGAGAGCAGCATGGTTTTCACTTCCTTCTGACACACCAGGAGAGCCAAGCCTATCAGCAGCACCATGGCACATGAGACTGAGTAGCTCTGCACGCTGGCATAGAGGGGACACTGATAAGGAGAAAAACGGTTCTGAATTTCCAGTTCTTCATAGACAGCAGGAACTTTCAGAATACCAAAAAATCCTGAAATCCATATAATAACCACAGCAAATACGTAAAGTAGTCTTTGCCCTCTTTTAGGAGACTGAGAGGTTTGGGCTATAGTCATGCAATAATCCAGAGCAGCCACAAGATACACCGGGTAATGCAAAATGCCGTAGGTAAGAGAAATTATCTGAGTGAAGAGGCAAATGTGGTATTTTGTGAATCTCACACCCCAGAGCGCAAAGTCCTCAAAACAGAAAATGAAAGATATACTCAGCAGCAGCACAAAGTCGAGAAGTGCCAGTGAAACACAGAAGTATCCCATAAAACTAACTTTCACATTTTTTTGCTTCACTTGCAACATGAAGAAATCAAGGAACACTTTCCCGAGCATAATCAGAGGCAACATGCGGCTGACGTCCAGAGGCTGGTTGACCTGGGTGGGGTGGTACTGACCAGAACAATTTTCACAGAGCACAGCAGCCATCCTCCAATGGAGAGAACCACCAAAGTAACTATCACAGGGCACAGTGCTTCATCTCTGAGAAGAAAAAAAATAAAAGCTTGTAAAAATTTATTTCTGGGTACTTCTACCAGTTAGTAAATTCTCCATCGCAACAACCACCAAACTTATGTCTGAATTTTCCAGGCTCCTTAAGTAAGAGTAAACAGCTTCACTAACACATCACTGAATTGTCAGGAGGTGCCCAAATGTTGTAGTCTTCGAATTACATTCTCAAGAGTTAAAAGGTCAACACAGACCTAAGTTACTTTTCTAGCTACTGTCCTCAGGAAAGTTCAGGAAACAAGGCTGACCGCGCTCCTTTCCCCGCCGAGCTCCGCGGGCAGCCCTCGGCCCTCCCCACCTCCGCCAGGTTCCTGCTCTTCCCGCCCAGCTGAGGGAAGCAGCGGCCGGGGGCGGCTCCCGCAGCCGGTTCCCGTCTGGGCCGAGCCGGCCCTCCCCGTCCAGACACCCACCTGCTGCGGCTGCCGCCGCCCCGCGCTCCTCCTCGGCGTGTGCTGCGGCCACCTTCCCCAGCCTCCCGCGCCGCCGCGGCCACCTCAGCCGGCGGCCATCCCCGCCCCTCCGCATCGCACGGGGACCCGGGCGGGATGGGGCAGGGACGGGCTCGGCTCGCCGCGCCGGTCGGGTGGGGTGGGGCCGGGCCTGCCCTGCCCTGCCCTGCCCGCCCCTCACTGCGCCGAGCCGGCCGCCCGGCGCCCTCTGAGGAGTGTGGTGCCGCCTCCGAAGCGGCTCAGCGCCCAGCCTCGGCGGCGCCCGGCCCTTCCTCACGGCGGGCGGCTGGGGAACGGCGGTGAGCCGAGTGAAAAATAACCGGTTCGAGGAGCGGGGTTAACTGTGTTGTGGTCATTCGCTCCCTCCACACACGCCCGCCGAGACCGAGGGAGGTGAGGGGAGGCGAAGCGCTGTCGCTACCTGCGCGGCGAGGGCAGGGCGGAGCAGAGCGGCCTCTGGGGCCGCCGAAACCCCGACCGGCGGCGGGGGGTGACGGTTTTCTGTGCTAAATGTGTGTGGAAAAAAGGCAACGGGGCGATGGCGGGGCGCTGCGGCGGGTGCTGCGAGAGCCCGGGCCCTCGGGGCTCGCTGGCAGTGCCGTGTGGCGGAGGCCGCCAGGCGCCCCGCTCCAGCCCCGCGTGTGCACACGGGCGCTGGGCTCCGCCCTGCGGGTGAACGGGCACCGGTTTCACCCGCGCGTGGTTAGGGGTGCCCATCCCCGCCCAGAGATGGCCCTGACGGTACCCAGAGCACCTGGGGAAAACTGATTTCCGTCTCTTGTCTGGTTTTGCGGCTAGAAGGACTCTCGGTGCACGGCTGACCTCCCCCACGGAGGCCTCCGCGGGGAAGCGTGTGGGTTACCCGGAGGCGTGAGCGCATGTGAACTGCCCTGGGTTTGTGGACTTCCACCCCGTACTGAACGCAGCGCGCCTCTAAATACGTGACAGGTCTCCTTTTGGCAGCATATCTCTACTTTTACTGTTGATTGAACCATCGAATCCATCTGACTATTGCAGCAGTCAGCCATTTGCAACACCACTGTGTTAAAATGTTGTACATCATGTAAAACCGTACATAAAATCATGTGTGGTTTTATAGAACGCTCCTGAAGGACAAAACAAAATTGTACAACCCCCTTAATACTGTGTATTTATGCTTTTTCTCAGGGAAACTGAATATTTAACTGGAAACCACATTCTGGTAATGACAGAGTTAAAGGGCTGCACAGTGAAGATTAAGGAATATTCTACTGTGAATGTTATCTTGGCAAAAAGGTTTTTTGACAAATGGCTGTCTCATTCTGTCTTCCTCAGAGATTCTTAACAATTAAGAAAAGTTTAGGAGAGAGGTTAGGGAATACCCATCATTTGTTCTAAGATAATGATGAATTAAAGTAGATAATCCTGAAATTACATCTAAAACCTTCTAAATGGGTTGGCTTTTTAGCTTGGCCATCTCGCAGAAATCTACTTAATAGAATTTAGAAATTCACAGTAACACCTTTTCGCCTCTTCCAGATCAAAATACTGATTCTGTTTCCCATTAGTTGTTTTAATTCCCAGCTACGCACAGGTGTAGGGTCGGAGCACACCCCGATGCAGGAGCGGCTTGCTGAGAGACCTGAGCTGTGCTTCTCCAGTCCCTTGGCTTCCTGATCGACGCATGTACGCCATACAGCTGCAACACTACCACATCTTCGTTTTTTCTCTTTATGCTTTTGGTAATTCAGGGCTAATTCTAACGAGCCGCTCGGAAGCCTGTGAGTTCAGTGCTGCAGCACCTGCTCTGCGCTGAGCGGTCCGGAGCGCAGCTACTGCCGCTCCTCTGCCTCCACAGGATGCTCGTCCAAACTGGTTCACTGCGCAGGAGTTGCTAGTGTGAGTCTCGAGGTGATCTGGGAACGGGCAGTGCCTAACATCCTGCCTTTCTAAAAATTAGGTACCGGCAGAAATAAATGATACCTTTTAGGTGCTTCCTGCAGATTGGACCGCCTGAGAAATTCAGGTACAGCACCTGATTTCTGGGACCTACCGAGGGGAGCTAAACCTTTGGGAGCTTTTTGAATTTCTATGTTACTCACTTTAACCTGTCTGTCGTTGGGTCTAACCTTGCCTTGTTGATGATAGAGCAGCTACATTTTTAGCAGATCTGGTATTCTTTGGGAGGGAAACATTTTGTATTGTCTTCCTTGCAGACTGAGAATCCACGTTGGCTCTATCTGTCTGTGATCTGTGGGTACAGGGGTGTCAAGCAGCCGGTAGCACCTCTTCTGAAAGCAACTCACTCTCTGGAATCAAATCAGATGTAAGAAAAGCTGTTTGGGTTTTTTTTTTTCTCCTTCCATGGTTCATCTCAAGGGTTAAATAACTTCAGGAAAAAAAGATTTTTGGGGTTTTTTTTTTTATTTTTGTGGAAAAACACGATGATCGGTATTATTCTGAAAGAAGTGTGAGAACTTAATGTGGAGCAGCATTCACACCGGCAATATTTACTTATCAAACAGTTCTTACTAGGGCTATTGCAGAAACTGCATGATGATAAGAAAATGTGTGCTCCTGAGATGGGTGTTGTACATTCTGAGCACCCAGCCCACAGCGTGGTCCCACTCACAGGGATCTGAATGGGGATGCCCTCGATAGTAGCTCGTTTTCTTCTTCTTAGTGCTAATCCAAAGTACAGCAGCAAAAGTGATTTTTTTTTTTTCCCCGGAGGTAGCTGGTGAGTTGTTTGAGTGGGATCTTTGTGATGTTTTTCTTTGTTTCTGATCGTGTCTGTCTTTACGACTGCACAAACTACTGGCCTGGCTTGTGTGGGGAGGTGGGTGGTGGGAGTGAGCAACAGGAGGGGGCAGGGACAGTTTGAGACGTGTTATTTCTGCTGATAAAAATCCTAATGAGCATGTGGCCCCCAGGTTATGCAGCACAGCATGTGAGCTCTGCGCTCAGCCAGCCTTCCGAGCAGGCTCCGCAGCAGGGCCCACAGGAACACGGTGCTGCCCGAGTTACATCCTGAGTTTTTGCTAGGATTATGTCTTGGCTTTCCCTCCACCAAGGCTTGCTTGAAAGTTTATTACTCCCTGATTACTCTCAAGGGGTTGTTTTCTGCTCCTGAATACTACACCTCATCTTGTTTTTCAGAGAAATGGTAATGCGGGCTGGGATGCCCTGGGAATCAGATGCCTTGCTCGGCGTTGGCAGGTTGTTCTCCCTGTGTTAGGAGCTGCTCACACTCAGTACTGCATAAGATCACGCTCTTCTTTAGCTCAGTTTGCAGCTTCACAGGTAAACATGCAGCTACTTGACAAATTCTATATTCTGTAAATAACAGCTTGTTTAAGGAGGCTGCATTTATCTTCATGTGCAGCTCTAGGAAGGTTTAAGAAATGAATTGATGTTCGCATGCAGGCCGCTGCCTGTGAAGAGCAGATAGGACTGTCTCCTCCAGGAGGGCACATGAAATGCTGCAGCACATCTCTTGCAAAAGCTGAGTGGGTATTTGTCAGATGATCATGTTGCGGTTCAATGTCCCCTGTAGTCACAAGGTATTTGCATAGATGCTTCCTTCCTCCTTCATGACTGACTCCTGCTGCTGGTGGATCATGTTTTGGGTTCTGTTGAACTTAAATGTGAGGGCAGGGCAAAGGGGAAAGGAAGAAGAAAAAAACCAACTCTAATTTCAGATCTAACTTGATCAGTTTCTGAAAGAAGCACACTGACTGAACAAAGTGTCCTCACAGGATGAGGGTTGTCTCACCCTTTCCTCCCTTCTGTGGTGGAGCTCAGCTCCGCAGCCCCGTGGTTCACTGTAGCTTACCAAGTCACCGAGAAGGACCAGCAGGGAATGGTAGAGTTTCTGCATGTTGCTTCTGCTTCCTCCTCAGTGCTGCCTAATTTAGGGCCATGGGGTTTCCTTCAGACAGGGATGGGTGTGGATAATGGATAGAACTTCTTTGCCACTATGTGAAGGAGTACAGGGTGTGCTTCCCGTGTAGTTAGAACCAAATCTTTTCCCCAGTTCTTCCCGTTTGGGACATGTTGTGCTTCCGAAGCCAGTTGCCATCTGCTCCTTTTTTCAGTTGAGCAGAGGGAATAAATTCCTTTTCTTCTTCCTGGATGTGCCTTTAACTGGGTGTTGCCCAGCTGAGCAGGCTTAATGCCCCATTAGATTTTATGCCTTGTCAGCACAGGATTAGCAACCGGAGTTTTGCAATGGCTGATGAGCAAGCGGTTGTGGAGTTGCTGTTCCTGAAAGCCTGCATGTCTCAGGAAGACAGTGGAGTTTATGAGGAGTTTACATTTTTAATAACCTATTTAGCTAATAAACTATGTAACTAATAGACTATTCAGCTAACTTTATTTTTCAAAGAAGAAAATAACTTGACTAGTATCCCGTTTACGAGATGGTTTTGTTCACTTTTCAGGAACATTTTAAAAGCGCAGGCAAGGTGTGTTTGGTTCTGGATTTCAATCCTTCGAGGTCCTCAGCTTGAAAGTAACAGGTTTGTTCTTAGGCAGTTCTCGGTGAGAAGAAACTGTAAATATTTCCTTAGTAATTTCAATTTGAAGGCATCTTGTTACAGGATTCTGACTCTGCTTATTCAGTGAAAATCCAATAAGTGTAGCACACAGTTCGGTGCCAGCCTTGGCGTGTTGCTCAGTGGTGTTTCCTTGATTTGGGTACCCGCAGCATGCTTTCACTGTACAAGGTTGACCTTACCCAGTGTTCACTATGACACTGCAGTCTTTTTTTTTTTTTTTGGTTGGTCTTTGACGCAAGGAATTTTTCAGGGAACTAGAAGAAAGATGGGGAGTGCAAGGCTCTGAAAACCATCTAAACCAGTAATTTATAAAACGCAAAGCATGGCTGCTGGTCACTGTGACAAGAAACTGAAATTGTTGTACTGAAGCCAACACAGAGCGCAGGGTGTGATCCTGCTGTCGGGTTGCTCACATCCCTCGGAACAGAGCTGCTAACCTTCTGTAAACTTCTAGTGTATTGCTGCTTCCCAGTAGACTTAAATTTTAAACAAATGCTATAGTGCACTTTAGTTTAAAAGGAAGCTAAAAAGGGGGGAAATGAAATTTCAGTCCCACCCTCAATCTATCTGAAGGATTCGAAACGACATCTTCTGACTCCCAGCAAAGAGCCTTTCTTAATTATTGGTTGAAGACTCCTATGCCAGAAACTGTGAATTTACAGCTAAGGCTGGTGAGAGTCACTCAGGACTCTTCCTGTGGTTCATTTATTGACTAGTAAAGGTAAACTGCAGGAGTGTCCCGTGAGCACACCTACATCCTTCCCTGGATCCGGGCTCAGAGTACTTCCAGGGAGCAGAGGCGTAGCCTTTTCTGTGTTTGGTTTCTGGTTTACATGATGGGGATTACTGGTGGTTACCACCTGTAGGGTGTACTTGGATCTCTATCTGAGGCATGATCAGTGTTTACCGGTACTCTTAGCAGTCTCTTTAAAGTGCACTGAAACTGTTTGCCTAGCGCTATTACGAACTTTAATTCCGCTTAAAAGTCTTTTATCATAAAACCATTATTTTTATGAGTGATCGTTATTTTCACATAAAAAAAAACATGCATGGCAAAGCGAATGCCTGCTGTGTCAGCCCCTGAGTAATGGACTCTTTGTGGACACACTCAGGAATTGTCCCTTTTGTTTTCCTGCACCTGTTGCTGTATTGCAAATAAAATCATCCAATGTTTATTAAATAAAAGGAGAAGCCCTAATGAAATTGTACCAGCCGTTACCAGGAAGTCTATTGAAAACATTCAGCAGCTGCTCAGTCTCAGTTCATTTACACTGATAGGATTGTTTTGTCGTTCTCCTTATGCTCTAAGTGAGAAAGCCACAGGGCGGGGTTGGTGTGCAGCAGAGCCGAGGACCATTTCACACCACTCTCCTCCAAGTCCCTCTGAAGCGTTTGATCAGAACTGTTAGCAAATCATGCTCAGCAGTTCAGTACCGTGGACTTGTACAAGGTCATTAGATGTAAGACCCAGGTCACTGACTTTAAACACCAGCTTATGTGCCCTTACAGCACAGTGCTAAAGCAGGTTAAGATCTACTGTATTATTCTGATTTTATAGAGAGGGATTGATCAGAGATGTTAAGGATCAAATCACTGAACCCTTCTTACTCGGCAGAATACCTCAGTAGCCTGAGGAACCTTCTGGAGTGAGCGGGGGCTCAGCCTTGTTCAACATGGTTAAATACCACCATTCTGTCTCTAAAGGTCCCTAACAGAATTGATCTCTCTGTCTCTTCTGTGTTTAAAAGTCAAGACGCTGATCACAGCTGTGCTGGCAAGTAGGTGGGGAGACTCTTCCACAGAGCAGGAATCACCTAATTTAAAAGAAAAGGTAGCCCTAGCAATAATCTCCTGGCTAAACGCTGAACGGTAAACCTACATTAAATGTGCTAAGAAGTTGCATCATAACCGCTTTGGGTGTTGGATAATGTTTGATAAATACTTTCTAGTAAAAATAACATCATAAAGACTTTTGTTCAAACTTGGGTGATTCAAACATTTCTAGGTTTGGTTTTGAAGATCTACGAGAAGCAGTTGGATGAAATGTCAGCCAAGCAGTAAGTGTCACAGCCCTCCCTTCTCACAGCAGCTGGGAAATGAGTAGCTACGCTGGTGGGCAGAAGGTGCCATGTGAGGATGTGCTGTCCCTGAGCATCTCCTGCTGGAGCATTCCTTTCTGACCGCCCAGGGTGAGCAGAACACTACCCCACAGTCTGGGTTTGTGACATTGCAGTTTTTGGGTCTACTCTGAATTTGGTCTCCCTTCCTCCTCTCCTCTTCTCCTCTTGCACTAGCCTGAGGAAGGGGAGTGAAAAAGGAAAGTGAATTTGGATGTTAAAAGGACTCAGCTCTCCCTTAATATGTAAGTACATTAAGGCCAGAGCATCTTTCATGGGCTGCTTAAGGGCCAACACCATTTTAAAATCACCAATTTTTGCCCTCAGATCATTGTATTAGGACTCTGCACCTCCCTGGCTTACAGACTCAACACCTCCCTGGTGCCCATATCAAAACTCCCCCAGTGCCTGGAGCCAAAGCCCTGAGCTCTGTCAGCTGGGCTGGCCCAGGCAAGGCAGCGCGGGGTGTGCCCAGCTCTCGCGCAGCACAGAGCTCTTGTCCGTTTTATGAAAGGCTCTTGAAAACCTTACCAGTCTCTTACCCCAGGCTAACGGCGGTGTGCAGCAACAGAGATCAGAATGAGGCAGATTTGGGGGAGGGGGAGAAGGGGAAGGACACGTCCCTGTTGGAAAGAGCTGGGCTGTGTCAAATGCAGTCAGGGCCACAGAGAGAGCGAGCTCAGTCGGGGTCTGGAGCACCCAGGGATGGGGAGGCTGGTCTTCAGTTCTCACTCTGGCATCTCCAGGGAGGCAAACAGCAAGTGCTGACACTTAACTCCGCCACAGTGGCCTTTTTTCCAGATGGTATTTAGGTGTATTTTATTTTGTGAATTGCTTAGGTTTGAGGCTGGAGTATGTAAGTCGTGGCGTGGGGGTAGCACGCGGTAAGCAGCTCAGCAAGTGCACGAGGAGAAGGGCAGGGCACAACAGCGAGGCGGGTGAAAAGGGTTTGCTCTATAAACGGAGCTCACTTGAACTGAATCCACCAACAGATCCAAGAGGGATTGATTCTGACAGGGACCTCCAACTGCTGCCAGTAAAACAACTGCAGCTGGAGGAGGATGTTTCTCTGTTGCCAGCTGTGAAGTTTGGCTATTACTTTGTTGTCATTGTGACTCATTAGAAAAGAATTATATTCTCAGAGCAGCCGGAAAGCAGCCCTGCGAGACTCAGTGCCACAGAGAGATGGGCAGGTGGCTGCAGGAAGGCAAATAAGGGGCTAAGCCAGGCAGGTATGTTTTCCACATTTCTACATTTACTGCTTATATCACCTATATTTAATGTTTACATAAGGCAGATGGTTCTGGCAGCCTTTCTCCTGATCTAACGGAAGGAGGGCGAGTCCTGGATAAAGTGGAATTTAAGAGTTGACTGAGGAACTGAGACATTCTCCATTTTTCTTTATCTGCCCTTCATGCTGTGTGACGCTCTGGGAACTCCATCCAGTATTGATTTAAACAGAAACTAAAACAGGCCCAAATGAGCAATATATATATATATATATATTTGTATATCTTATAAAATATGTGTTAAGAAAAAAAAATCAGAATAATCCGCTATAGGATATACAGCAGGTAAAGTAAATGCTGCCCCTGAGCCACTGCTACAAAGGTACTTTGCTATTAGAAAATTGCTTATCAACACAAGCATCCCCACCAGCATGGTAACACTTCTACAGATAAAGAAATAGGCGAGTTTCTCAAAGTTTTGATTACTTCTTAATTGCTAGAGAAAGACTTGCCTTTGTTTAAGGCCCCTGGACCACCACAAGCGAGCTGAGGTTCTTGTCTGTACCAGAGCAGAGCATACTCAGGTGTAACATCTCTGCTAAATACTGATCTGCATTAAATACTCATTGTGTTTTACTGGTAATTATTTAATTAAAAAAAAAAAAAAAGTGAGGGATAATAATATTTTATGGCAAAGAAAAATAATCAGAAAATTATTCTGGGTATATAAAACACCGGGAGGAATATCAGTAAGACCACTATAAAATTTTATTGCAGGAAGGACATTGTAATAGACTGGTTATTTAACTAACTTTTCACTGAATATATACACTTGTTTCCGTAAGGTCTCCCTAGACCCTGGAAGTTAAAATCAGCAAGAACTTTGAAATACCTGACAGAAAAGTCTCCTGATAAATCTCTAAACATGGCCAAGTACCCATGTGATTTTCTCTCTTTGGACTGGAAGCATCTCCCAGGATACTGTGAGTCCGCTCAAAATTGTACTGGTACTGGCACATTGTAATCGCTTCTCTCCTATCCCATTCCAAAATAATTCTAAGTATTTGGGCAATATTTGTAGAAAACGCTAGATTGGGTCATGGGGTCCTTTCCTTAACCCCTGAAGAGCCCCAAGATGATGTTTCTTCCCCTTATTTCTTCAGAAGGTTCAGAGCTGTTCATGGCAGATCAAGTTTAAGGTGAATTCTATTTCGACGGTGGTGCAAGCCTGCAACTCTATTAGGATGATAGCACACATTAGCGATGGTTAATTCTGAGACCCAGGCACTTGTCCTCAGGCCACAGTTGGGTAGTGCAGGCCTATCACACACATCCACTGGTACCGTTACTAGAGTATTTATTACCTGACCATTCATTTTCTCAGCAAGGCCCTTAAGATGTTATTTCATTTAGGAGGAAATAAAACATAATTGCAATCCACTGCACTTACTTCTTTGAACACCGGCAGTGGCTCTGCTGCCTGCTGCGTTCCACTGCTAGACTTGTGCACGTGTCCTGCTGCATTCAGTGTCTAGCAGTGCCCTGCCAAGTGCCCATTTGTAAATGGCTCCTGAAGATACGTACGCAGAAGGTCAGCTGCCCTTGTTTTAGCTCCCATTGGAATTGGCAGGAATTTAACCTAACAAACTGTGAGGAGGGAAGATTTTTCTAACTCCGTAAAAAGCAAGAGTTACCAAGCAAGCTGTAGTAGTAGCTTTTCAGCTTTGACAGCTTTAACAGCTCCAGCATCTGAAGATCCTCACACAAAGAACAGCAGCTCTGTCCTCAATAGCACACACGATGATATGAAATGGAGGCACCGAGGAAACCAGCCTTGGCGTGAGCAAAGTGTAAAGAGTGCCTTAAACCAGCTGCCCCAGTGCCTGAAAAGGCAGCTGCTGGTCAGGATGCTTCATCACCATGAAACACACACCTGAGGGAGGTCCTGGAGGCTTCGTCACCTACATTAACCAGTGATTACACAAAAGTGTCCAGGAGTCAATCTGTTTAGGTAATGGGTCCTTTAATTTTTTGCTATATTAATAAAAAAGTGATCAAATGTATCTGTTGCCTTATGGAGTATATATTCAGGAGATGTAAGCAGCAAATACACCATATCCATGAACTGATTATCAACACACCCATGAGGATGGATATATTTGCACAGTCTGAAAAATTAGTGTCTTCATCCAAAATGCTGATGCTGGAAGGAAATGGAAGCGATTTAGGACAGGAAAAGAAGTTTTTGAAGTCAGTTATTCAAATGTCAGGCTTACCCTTATCTTCTCCAAATGGGTTCAGGGGACCATCACAGCTATAGTTACTGTTACCTAGAGGAATGACAGCAAGTCTTAACTTCTCCAGTGCTTAGTTAACCAAAACATACCATACAACCTCCAAATGTCCAGCAGAAAGAGATGCAGAAGAGAAATGGCACAAACTACTCCAAAGATTTGTAAACAAATTATTAATGGTCACTTCATTATTAGCTCTGAGTTACCGATATTTCTGAACAGATGAATATTCTCCTGCCTCTTCAGTTTAAGAAGTATTCCAGTTCCAGCCCAGAGACAGGGTTAACATTAAGGCATACATACAGCTGGGTTGTTTGCTTTCATTTAATAAAGATCGATTTACTCATACTCAAATACATGGAATGTTGGCACAAAACTAAAGCTCTTGTGGAACAGCTACCAATCATACACAAATATTCTGTGAGGTCCTCTTGACTGGCATTTCTCCGAAAGATACACCACAAAATGGCTTTAATAATACAAACTGAATGCTGGATCAAATCTCTAAATAATAAGTAGCAGTTAAAGTAAATGGTTTGCTTTATTTGTAAATTATGTACAGAATACATTTTGTTTTTTTAATTATGATGGAGCAGGAGAAAGAAAACAGCTGTCATTTCCAAACCGTGCTGCTTCTCCCTTCCCCTGCTGGAGATGACATCTCACTCTGAACCAGATGTACAAAACCAGTTTGGATTTCCTCAGTTGCTGGCACACAGTCTGGAGAAACAGAGGACACTGCAGCCAAATGCAGCACTACCAGCTTGTAGATTTTCGGCAAAACACCTCTGCTAAAACTAGTTTTCTTAGGAAAGTTTTCACAATCTTTTGAAAACATAATCAAGAAGAATATCAAGAAAGCTGTGGGCTACGAAGGGCTTTACCTAACTAGCTATCAAATGAGTATTACTAGGAATAGTCCGAGATTTGGTCATTCAACTTTTACCTGTTTTACAAAAGCACGTTTGAGAAGCTAAACTCATTGACCAGTTATGCAAGTACCAGAAAACTATGGTTTTCAGCATATTTGAGGACGATCTGGGCAACCTATCAATCAATAGAAAACTTGTCAGATTGATAAAACTTCTGTCAATGGATATTAATGATTAACACAGTACCAAGTAATCAAGTTAATGGTTAAAACAATGAAGGAACTAGATATAAAACTGTTTGGTAACGTGTATTTCAGCAAACAAGGATGCTACTGTATGGTCTATGTTTTGGTGATCAGCCAACAAAGAAAATCCAACCATTTGCACATTCTTAGTCCCAAAACCACAGTGAGTTATGATTTCTCATGTGAAGGCCTACTTTCGGTATCTTCCTCCTCTTCCTCTTCACAATCCTCTTCATCTGTTTGCTGTTCCAGTTCCTCTTTTGTGATCATTTCAAAGTCGTTTCCATTTCCACTACTGTGCTGGGACCGGTCGTCTTCGCGCCTGTCACTGTCAGTGTCTGAATGCCGCTCTCCTCCCGAGCCATCTGTTCCCGAGTTCCTTGTTCCTTCTGTTTTCCCATTGTCGTCTTCCTTCTTCTCGCTATCTGATTTCTCTTCACTGTCGTATTTTTGCTGCTTTTTGGATTCTGATTTTTCCTCTTTCTTTAAGTCTGCTTTTGGTCCTTTGTACTCGTGTGTGTACAGGGGCCGGAAGGAGTCAATGAACCCCACGTCTGCTGTCAGGTTCGGCAGGAACCAGAAGTGGTGCCTTCCTCCAGTAATGAGCCAGATGATAAGGAAGAGGATGCAGCGAGCTGTGTAAGAAAGGGCAATTTTGGGGTTTATTGTGAATATCCACACTGTACAACTGTGGTGTAAGAGATGTCCACTACTACCACCCACCCCAAGCCAGGGACAGGGGTGACCACGGGGGAAAATCTCTCGCTCTGCAATAGCACTGTGGAACAGTTTGTTCTTACCACATCTCCCCCACCCCATGAACCACATATCTATGGTTTAGCTCTTAATCCCCTCTGCTACAGAAGCACAAGCTAAAGAGAGCTTTAAAAGCCTGGTGACGCTGTTCTCACCACTGAACCTGTTCTGATGTACAGCTCTTGGCTTGTTTGCCCCCCTCCCCACCCCTCATTTTTTTTAAACAGAGGAAGTAAACAAATCTCCACTCTGCAGGAAACACAAACGGGTGACACAAGCTTTGAGCTTTTCCTTTCTTTCTGTGGCACAACTCTGACACCCGGTGGCCAGGAGGGAAATGCCTACACGGAGCCGGTCTGGCTATGGCTGAGAACTCTCAAGTGAGACAGTCCCACCCGCTGATGAAGTGGAGATGACTGACACTTACCAACGGCAAGAAGGAGAATACTGGCGACAAAACAGCCTGCGCCTACGCTGAGGTAATACACACCAACACGCATTTCTGCTGGCCAGAGCGGGAACAGAGTTGCAGCAATGACAGCAATCACTAGATAGAAAGGTAAGGAGAAAGGCGTGAGAAGAGTGATTGGGTTTTCTTGGTATGTGGATAAAGGTTCTAGGCTTGGTATTTATTCAAGGTTTTGGCTCAGCATGGTATGAGTTACTGATATAGTTTAGACCTTGACTGACACTTTGTCTAGATTCACTGCTTCTGTTTTCAGAGTGGGTAGCAACTCGAAGCTGCTGTGGTTAGTCAACAGAGCAAAGCGAGCATCTCTGAGGAGAGGGCATGAGCTATCGGGTGGGCAGGGAGCTGGCTGGAGATCACAGTGTCCCCACGGACTGGTCAGAGGCAAGAATGTGGCCCCAGGGGATGACATAGGTTCTCAGGAAAGGTGGTTCTCTCAAGGGGAGGGAGCTGGAATGTACAGGTCAGGGGTGCTGGACCAGCACTTTGTTTGCTCACTGATGTCCATTAACATCAATACTAATTTAGATTAAAAAAATAAAACTAGCTGATGGAACTAATCCTACACAAATACAAGTTCCAGGGTCAGAAAGGTACCATTCATAGTTTAAAACAATGCCTTTAACATCTTTCACATTTTATATGACCCACATTTGCCTACTGGGCAACTTACTCGTTAGCTTAAAGCAATGGAAAAAAACAGCTTGAAATCAGATGCAAGTTCTGGTGCTAAAGTGTGTTTCAGCTTTTTCTTTTTAAAGATTCATATAATGTGGTTGGTATCAAATCGTGCTGAAACTGAAGAGCAAAAGCCATGTTCAGGAAGGAGACAAACCTCCCCCAGGACACACAGCCTGTTGATCCTATGCCTACATTTACAATACACTCACCAGTATCTGCCTTTACTTACCTAGTACAAGTCCCATGGCAAAGGTTTTAAAGTGAACAGGGTCATAGATCCACACATACACCTACAACAGAAATACCCACATTACACTTGGAAAACAAGCTCTATGATAAACTATATTTCATTTATTCCCTCATCCGCAGGCATACGGCCATATCGTAACACTTGGTGCTGAACAAAGGGCCCTGTGGCCAGTGCCGCACTGGGACACAGGGCTGCGTATTGTAGGCAGGGCTGTGCTTTGAACAGGGCTTGAAACGGGTTTCTGCCTGTGGAGGAGGTGCCAAAGGAGACAGTGAGGCGGAGCGCTGCACACTGCGTGCCCGCTCTGCTGCCGGAGCTGTGTGCTGCCGGTGATCTGAGCCTAGTGGCAGAGGGCCTGGACACCGTGCTGCTGGGGCAGGACATGATGCAGAGCTGGGCAGGGCGCTGGCTATGCCGGAGGCTTCCAGCTGGCAGAGGAAGGAGAAACAGTGGAAATCTCAGACTGGATCTCTCAATTACTTCATGAAAGAAATTGTAACTTAGAGGGGACGTAAAAAACCTGGGAAAAACAACCAGACAGTAAAACCAATGGGGAAATGAAAGATTCAGAAATATCACTGAATCAAGGTTTGTTTTTATCTTTATTCAATCACGTTCACCATGAAGCCAAAAAACTTTTCTACAGAAAAAATTTCTCAGATCCACCAAGTAGAAAGAAAAAATACTTCTAGCTTGGAAGAAATTCCCTTGAGAGAAAAAAACCAGACTGAACATAGGGAACAAGCAGCCAGCTGGAAGGCTCAGTCCAGCTGACGACCCACGTGATAGCCTCAGAGAAGCTGGACTGTAGCCTCTGTGCTGCAGCGCAGTGTGATCTAAACGTACGCAGTTGCAACACTCAGTACCAAATGTTTCCACGAGAACTATGCATCCGTTTGCATCAGATTTGCTCAGCCTTATTGAAAAAAACTTCTTGGTAAAGTGCAGAATGTTCTGAACTAGAAAAAACAGGATTTTCTTTTTTTCCGCACCACACAGATTGAATCTTAGCTATTAACTGGGAAAAGAAGCTGCTGATTATGAGAAAGCAGCAACCCTCCCAGCAGACGAGTCAATAGGACACCCCAGAGCAGTCACACAGTTTGTCAGTGGGATGCAACAAGTATTTAACATTCTACTTCTCCCAGGATGCAAAAGTTGATTGTTCACAGGTGTAGCTCTGCTGCCAGTCAACTGTTTTGTGAGCCCAAGCAAACTGGAGGTCATGGCTGGTGACTGAGGAATAAGGTAGTGTGGGCTATTCAATGTTTATAGGTGCAAAATAATGAAGAAAAGGATGAAAACAGCTCTAATGTAAATATACAAGGATTGGCACTAAATTAGCTACTGCTTAAAAAAAGCTCTTGCGAGTCGCGGTTCTTACAAAACGTCAGCTCATTAATCCACAAAAAAGTAAACAATGTTAAGAAGTAAATAGCATTACTCTTCAGACTCTGAGTGCCACGTGCTGTCCTGGTTCCTCATGGATAGACAACAGGGAGGATCAGAGGTGGGTGTCATTCTGTACGAGGTGGGATGAAGCAGAGCAAGGCAGCTTGTGAAAGGACTGACTGAGAAGGGTGAAATAAAGATACGGAACGGAACCACATTTTCCGCACAAGTGATTTACTGACAGAGGTCACTGCCACGTGTGTTTTATAACCGAAGACATACAAGAATCTGAGGGGAGATTCCAGTATGGTGAAACACAGCATCAGCACAGTGTCATTTTGCTGAAGTAAAGACTTACCTCAAACCTTAAAAGCACAAATATGACTCTGTGCATTACAGAGCTGTTAAAGAACGAAATTCTTTGTTTTCCCGGCAAGCAAAGTACAGAGAAGTATTTAAGACCACAATTTCAGCAGTGAAGCCAGGACAAGGATTCAGGAACACCTCAGTGTCACCTACCTGCTCAGATCACAAAGCCAGGCAGCCTCTAGGTAGCAGGTATTTTTTATTTGTCTGCCTGTGATTGAACATCATGTTCTAAAAGGCCTGTGTTTTGTTTAGAAACATTTCAGCACAATAACAGCCACAGGATAATTTGAGTTGGAAGGGACATCAGGAGTCTCCCTCCACCCTCCTGTCCAAAGCAGGGTCAAGCTGTGAGGCCAGCCCAGGTTACTGGGGGCTTTACCCAGACTGGTCTTCAGAGCCCCGGATCATGGAGGCTGCAGAAGAGCTCCACCACCCCCTAACACCCCGCGGACACACTGCACCTCATGGCTGCTAACAAATACACTGCTGGTAATTCAGTTTTCTTTGAGAGTTTTTAACTTACTGTCCTACATTTATCTCCCTCAAACCTCCTTGCAAGTATCTAAAAACCTGATGTTGCAAGATCAGCCATCCCATTGCCATTAGTTTTTCTTTCAACATGTGAAGAAAAGAATTTGCAGAAATCCAGTAAATTAACCTGTTACTTGACAGTAGCACATTGACGCTGGAGGTTGGAAAGTATCCATAGACCCTACCTCATTTCCATCCAAGAAAACTTGGTCATCATGTGGCTCAAGCTTAAATTTCCTCTTAGTTTCCTTTTTCTTGGGCGTTCCTGGGGTTTCATCCTGAGGACAAACACAAATTACATATATTAAAGTAATAATAATTTTTTAAAAATTAAGAGGTTTTCATTTCTAGCATTTTAATATATTGAGTCTGAGAACTTTTCACAAACTTAAAGAAGTACGAACACGATCTGAAGTAAAGATGCTTTATTTCCTCCTGTCCTCATTTATTACTAAGTACCATGAAAATAAAGGAAAACTGTAAGGAAAGAGACATTTTATTTTTAGGTAGTGTCTAAAGCCCAGCCCTCGAGGATTGCATTAGCTCTTCAAACACCTAGCAACGCTCGGCTGATATTATCCAAGTCTGCACAAAGAGCAGGGAACACCACTTCATCATCACTGACTTCACTGGAATCACTTGGTACCTTGGTGCCATCATGGGCATCCTCTCAAAATCAGTTTCTGTCTGTTTATTCTCTGTCCTCAGTGGCTTTTGGATCTTGTGCTTCCTCTTCCCTGTCTCCTGTTTATTTCTCTTTGTTTATTTCTTTGCTTGAAATTAACTTCCTAATTTTTGTTCTGTGGTGTTGTTCAAGTTACTACCCAGTGGCTTATATAATCCACTAAAATACCAGTTCAATAATTAATGATTAGTTTAAAAATTAACATTATATTTAATGTAGCACTCCAGAGGACAGGGAATTGGAGCAGTTCATAACTTTCATCATCAGCATTTTAAAGTACCTCAAGAGTTAGGAAATCTTATACTGGCTCCTGTGTTCAGAAGTAAGATTGTTTTGTCTATAATTCTTTTATTAGCCACGTAGCTTTGTTCCGAGACCTAGAACTTGGAACAGTCAGACTACACCTCTCATAAATGGGCCGTTACTTCACTGAGGAGGGTCTGAATGGGACTTGTCCTGGTTTTGGCTGGGATAGAGCTGATTTTTCTCTTTCTTCCAGAACTGTAATTTCGAGATTCTCTCCTCCGGGATCATCAGCTGGGAACAGGCTGGGCCTTGGTCAGCAGGAGGTGAGCAATTGTGTTGTGCATCACTCATCTGTCTATTCTATTATTACTATTATGATCATAATTTTATTTCAATTATTAAATTGTTTTTATCTCAACCTACAAGTCTCCTCACCTCTGCTCCTCCAATTCTCTCCCCCATTCCCTGGGACAGGGGAGGGTGAGTGAGCATCTGCATGGTGTTTGGTCGCCAGCCAGCTTTAAACCAACTCAGAATAACTTTTGAGCACTCTGCTGCTAACTCTCACTGCATTCATACCCCTGCATATAGGAGAAAGAAAAAACATCCCCTCACCAAGTTTCTCCTGCAGATTCCTAACACTGTAATTTAGGAATTCTGTTCTGCTAATAAAATAAATTAAGAGTGAAAACATGAAAAGACACATGGAAACTTGTACAGTAATAGTAGTTTGTACTTGAAATCAAAGTCTGACATCTAGGCGTTAGGCAGACTAGCAATGGCATGTCACACCCCAAACCAGCCCACTGTTCCCCAGCTACTGACAAGCACCAAATACGACATTCCAAACTTTCTTATTCCCAAACTGTTTGTGTTCCCCCTGTGCAGCTGCACTGTTGCAGATCGAGGTCCCACGCCCACGTGTCACTCTGTGCTAACGAACACTCGCACAAAGCACCACTGCCCGCTGCAGCTGCAGGTCTGGATTATCTCGGTCCGCATCAGAAGATGATGATGAGATACACAAAGGCTCAGCTGAAGCCTCTTTGCAATAAAAGGTACGTCACATTTTAGAACCACCAACCGTCTTTTTTTGCCGATGTCATCTTAACAATCATTTCATGAATTCTCTGCTGCAGGTTTGTCTCTCCTCTGACAGCCAGTACTTACCTTCTTACACTCCTCTTTTTCACCATCCTTTTTCTTTTCCTTCTCTTTCTCCTTCTTCATTTTTTCATCTTTGCCACTTTCCTTCTTACTCTTTTTCTCCTCCTCTTTCCCACTTTCAGCCTTTCCTTTTTCCTTGTCTTTCTTTGTATCCTTGTCAGGTTTCATTTTCATCACTTTTAATGCTCGATGAAAGAACTGTTTTTTCAGGAG
This sequence comes from Bucorvus abyssinicus, assembly GCA_009769605.1. Lineage (NCBI taxonomy): Eukaryota > Metazoa > Chordata > Aves > Bucerotiformes > Bucorvidae > Bucorvus > Bucorvus abyssinicus. The sequence continues at coordinate 4,874,030 of CM020035.1, read as the reverse complement.
TCTTAAAATGAAAAAAGTTAAACGATACACTTAAGTGTGTTTGGGATAGCAGTATTGACACCCAATTATTAGACACCAGTCTAGATTATCTATTTAATACATAATGGAGAGTGTGGCTGAAAGACAGAGGTCACCATCATCTGCTCTATTTCCAATCGAATACACCAGACCTCATTATCCTGTGTCTCACCTCTTGCTTTTTCTGATCATCAGTTCAAAACTGGGTAAAGACCATCCCTTGCCATGGCTGCATTTTGCATAAATATAAATGAATACATGACATGTAGGATGGAGGAAGCCATCAGGTCAATTTAATTATCTTTCCCATTAATGCAGCTCCATCCAGTTTTTATTTTCAAGTTCACATCAGTGTATTTCAGAGCAAAAACAAATAAGTGGACACATGGCTTATCAGCTCCCGTGGTTAAGTGGTGCACAGTGAATAAAATCACCCTGTGGAAACTGCGGTACATAGACAAGCATTCCACTCATGCCAGCTACAAACACACCTTACAGCAGGTGTAGTACGGGGAAGCAGCACCTGGTAAGCCTTAAGACTGTCACCAACAAGTAGTGTTTTAGAATGGTTTGGGTTGGAAGGGACCTTCAAAGCTCATCTAGTCCAGCCTCCCTGCAGTGAGCTGGGATATCTTCAACTAGATCAGGTGGCTCAGAGCCCTGTCCAATTTGACCTGGAATGTTTCCGAGGATGGGGCTTCTACCACCTCTCTTGGGCAACCTGGGCCAGTGTCTCACCACCCTCAGTGCAAAAATTCTTACTTACCTATCCTAAATCTACCCTCTTTTTGTCTAAGACCATCACCCCTTGTCCTGTTGCAACAGGCCCTGCTAAAAAGTCTGTCCCCATCTTTCCTGTAGCCCCCTTTAAGCACTGGAAGGCTGCTATGAAGTCTCCCCGGAGCCTTCTCCAGGCTGAACAATGCCAACTCTCTCAGCCTGTTCTTATAGCAGAGGGGTTCCACCCTTGGGTCATTCCTGTGGCCTCCTCTGGACCCTCTCCAACAGGTCCATGTCCTTCTTGCGCAGAGGACTCCATAGCTGGACTCAGCACTGCAGGGGCGGGGTCTCACCAGAGCAGAGGGGCAGAATCACTCCCCTCAACCTGCTGGTCACGCTGCTTTTGATGTAACCCAGAATGGTTGATGGCTGGCTTCCGGGCTGTGAGCACACATTGTCGGCTCATGTCGAGCTTTTCACCCATCAGCACTCACAAGTCCTTCTCCACAGGGCTGTTCTCAATCCCTTCGTCCCCAGCCTGTGCTGATACTGAGGACTGATCCAGCCCAGGTGCAGAACCTTGCACTTGGCCTTGTTGAAACTCATGATGTTCACATGGATCCACCTCTCAAGCCTGTCCAGGTCCCTCTGGATGGATCCCATCCCTCAGGTGTGTGAACCTCACCATCAGCTTGGTGTCACCTGCAAACTTGCTGAAGGTGTACCCAATCCTGCTGTCTATGTCATTGATGAAGACATTAAACAGCACTGGTCCCAGTACAGACCCCTGAGGAACACTACAGTGACCAAAGGTGGCCTTAGGATTATTAGCACTACAGAAGCGAGCAAGGGACACTAAACTGCACACATGGTATGGTGCCAAATGGATCACCACGGCACGAAGTGATATTGGTGATAAAAATGAGTGCCAGAGAATGGAGGGTTGAACCTATTTTCTCTGCACACTACACAGACATTCTTTAAACTGCTGGAGCTGAAAAACTTAACCCATTGTCATCTCATCCAGTGCTTTAGGAACTGAAGAACAACCACGCAGAGTCCTAACTCAGTCCAAAGGCTCTGGAAGGGAAAACTTATTTTTCTGCTTGCATTAAAATAATGGTTTTTTTCTAATCTTGCTTGAAGAAATCAGCAAAAGGATTAAAGTTCAAGCACAGAATCAGCCCTGCCTCAGCCCTCGAACTGTGGGAAGAATCTCACCTTGCTGCATGGCTATCTTAAAGATGCCTGAGAAAAAGACTAAATATTAGCCATATTTTTAATTTGTAAGTCATTTTTCCAGAGCTCTCCAAGTGCAGGCAGTCCCCTTAACCCTCTTTGTCTGCCCCAAATCAGGTATAGTCAGCATATGCCAATCTTCTAAACACTAAGCAGCAGAGATGTACCACTTGGGAGGCATAAACTGAATCTCCATGTCCAGCTTCTGCCAGGACAGCAGACCTCAGCACTGGGAAGGGGAGGTTTGAGAGCTCTGATCCTACTAACTGAAAATAACTATAAAATTGGTTCCTAAATAACTAAAAATGACAACTATACTCATTAATAAAACTGGTGAATTAGGCTAGGTCATACCTGTTGCAGTAATCAACTACAGACTCCCGGGTTGTAAATAAAGCCTCTTCTCCTTTCTTTGCCTTTGCCCATTTAGAATCCAGGAGGCAATCCACAGCTTTTGAGGCTAGAGGGAAAAAATAGAATTAAAAATCCATTAAAATTAATGACACTTCTTTTAACATTTAGTCTACATTCCTTGACCCACACCAACCAGTTCTGGTGATGTCCCACATCCTCTCAGTCTTTACAGTAAGACTAGCTGCTATTCTCAAATATATTACTCTTGACAACTATACACCTTGAGATCACAGAGCAAAAGGTTTATTGTATTTACTTCAGGCTGATAAGATGAATTTTATGGCTAATGCCTAGATAAATTTTCAAAACCAAACTGTAAGATCAGTACTATTAGATAAAGAATAATAAAAATAAAACAGCCCCCCTGCCCCCCCAGAATACAATGTTAGAAGAAAGTTTCATTCTCAGGTCAAAAGTAGCCCTACCAATAAAATAATCAACTCGGTGGCCCATCATATTGGTGGATTTTGTTGGACAGTTGAAGCGTAAGTATTTAGCAACAGCCTTCTCCTCTTTGAATGGCTCACCGACCTCCTGCAACAGCAAAAGTCCATAATTAATAGTTTTAAATAAATGGAAAAATCACTCATTTGGGTGCAAAAATCAGATATTGCAAGTCCTCATTATTTTATGGCAATATATAAATAACAAATAAAATGCAAACCATGTGAAAATAGGTCAAGTCTTTTTTTCCCAGGAACTTTCTGTCTACATAAAGCAAAAAGCAGGAATTCTTAAGTTAGATGATCTGAAGGTAACAACTACGAATTCCTTTAAGAGCTCTGTAAAAAGAGCAAACAAAAGGAGGAACTACAGGAAAGCACAGAAAAAGGGCAGAGCGAGGAACGAGGACATATGAAATGACAGCAAAGAGGCACACCGACAGAATACAAACCAGCTCCAGTTTCTTGTGGAAGAGGAGAACACCACGGTGAAAACAAGTTGGAAGAGCTGGCTGGAAAAAGTACCACCACACGACTACAAAATGACTTTGACTTCTACCACTGAGGAGATTCTTCCAATCCAGAGACCAGGAACATCAGTAGGAAGCACAGCAGGATGAAGGACACCAGCTGTTTTAGGAAAAGGGAGCCCTTAGTCTGCACAAGTTCATAATTCTGCACGTCCACCAGCTTGCAGAGAGGCAGCGGAATTCAGAGATGTGTAAGACAGAAGGATAGAGACAGGTGTTTTCAAGGATATAAATTTAAGACCTAATATTTGTAAGTGGGAAAAGAAGACAAAAACCTGTCTGAAACAAACACTCGGCATATCACACTGACTCATGCAAACTGCCTCAGAATCCCTTTCTCTAAGAGTGCTCTTAACCAGCAAGGCGTAAATCCCCACGTCCCCCTAACAAGGGGATTCACTAACAGGGAGGCACCAGGACACCTTTTCAGACTGGCAGTACCTTTGCTGTGCCCGCTCTTCTCATACTGGCCAAAGAAACAGCTTACAGGCACCGCAAAACAGACTGGTGATTTACAGGAATACAGAGAGTTCAGAGATTCCATTTAAAGACATGATGTTTCTAAAGGTCAATAAACATACACAGCCTCCATCACTGCTTTTAAGATGTATAATCCTACCGCAGGCAGCATGTTAAGTGGAAACACAAGGTCAAAGAGATGTTGTTACACCAGAATAAAAACCTCAGATGGTGAGAGTTGTTAATTTTCAACAGTTTGCATAGCTAAATTTCAAAATCAACTGGTTAATGAATTATCCTTCCAGAAGAGATTGTTGCTTTTCCTACCTGAGGACAATTTTAAAGAGAATAATACAGACAGAAATAATACAGACCAAAAGACGCTGCAGTTTCTTAATTCTGAGATTAGTTAAGATTTGTTTTCGAGTCTAAATTCCTCAAACGTATGCAGAAATATGCTCTCGCACGCATCAGTAGTTTCAAAAACATGTTCCCAAATTAAGCCAGATGATCCTAATGGTCCTCACACAGATTACATTAACTCCTCCTCCACATTCAATCCTTTTTTCTTTCTTTTTTTTTCTTAAATCTGTATAGAACATCGGATAACTCACGGAAAACTATTCAGCAGCTGACAGCGCATGTACAACCCATTTACAGACTGTGGTTTGATGCCCCCTTATATGGTACGGTTGTACCAGTAGCTGTAAATCACTGATGATGCTCCCAAGTTTGGAACCAAAACAGATTTGGTTTAGCAGCACAGGATGAGTTACAAAGCGTTTAAAGAAGGTGAGCAAACGTGTCCCATTGTTCCCGTGTGGCACATGTGCCAAGGTACCGCGGAGGCTGGTGACTACAGGCCGCAACTGTGTTTCAAAATAACGCTCTTCTAGTATTTCCTACCAGCAAATTAAACTTGGGGCACAATTCACAGGGCAAACGTTCTTCTTCACAGAGAAGCTACAGATACTCACATTTACGTTAATTCCTCTGCTAGGAGTTTTTCCTTTTTCTTCGTAAAATATTGATGATTCTGTTAGGCCATGTGATGCACTGTACAGGCAGTGGCTGGCACCAGGAGATTATTTTTGACTACTCCTTACTATCTACTGCTTTGTCCTTTTCTGTGGGAGAGTTTCATAACATCCTGAACAACAACAATAAAAGCTTCCCCCTGAGAGGGGCTGCCACAGTTTAACAGAGCTTGTTCTGAGCAAGTTTCTCCTGCAATTTAATCCCCATTTTCCATCCTATTTTCATCCCTTTATTTGCAGAGCCAGGCTTCTGTTAAAATATTAAACCAGATGACTGACAGAAAATACATTTCATCAGAAAGAAATCAACAAAGCACTGAAAGTTTTAGTACCCTCAGCACAACTTTTTAAAGATGCATTCAAAAGATCTTTATGTTTAGCTGTAAAACAGCCAAGCCCTGGCATTTTAAGCCTCGTTATATATTGTGAAGAAGATTATATGGCTGATCAAGGGGCAGTTCTCAATAAATGCTAAAGCTTTAAAACAGACAACACAGCCTTAAAAAGCATATGAAAACCTTCCGGTATTTAAAGTTTGCTTTTATAGGAATGACAGAAAGGTTCAAGAAACATCTCAGAAATATAGTCTGGAACATTGTAAAATGGCTTCTCAATTCTATGATTAAACTATTTTCAATTAATAAAATGTAGGATAGTGTCAAACTTCCAAATACTTCTGCTCCAGATTTTGTTTTAGACCCTTGCATCTAATTTTCCCTATTGAAAAATGCAGATTGTCACTAGATGGCATGTAAAATCATCTCTTCTGGAGTATGACTTATTCAAGTTCTCTTACTCCTTGGAACCACTCAATGGATATCAAAAGGGCAGAGCACATTTGTGGTTTGAAATTTCACTTTTCTCCCCCTTTGCATCACAGCTGCGAAAAGACAGGCACAACCCACGACAGGATGATTTCCTTCCACAACATCGCAATGTAAACAAGGTTTCTGGAAAATCAGAACAGAGTAAATAATGACTATCACTAACAAGACAAGTTATTCCAAGTGCAGACAAACACATTTATACAAGGATTTATGTTCCTCTGTTTTAAAGGGGTCATAAAAACTCTTTGATTTCAATGAAATGAAGACGTAGTGGATTTCTTTGCTTCTGCATCTGAGACCTTCAAATTTGCAGAACACTGTCCCTCACAGAAGACTGCTGACACTCAACAGTTTATACAGTTTTCAGATACAGAAAAGAAACTGAAGCATGTTTGCCACATGCAGCCTGTTTCTCAAGCTGAGAGGCTACATCCGAAATGGCACTATGTCGACCCATGTTCCATCCCTCATATTATAAGGACACTACAACTGCAGTAGCATTATCTTCCCTGGAGATGGTCTGAGCACATCACAGCTTGGGCTGAATCACAGGATCTTTTTCCTTTCCCTGTGGACTCTCAGGACCTCAGACTAGAAGATGTGCTGTGGCAGGAGAGTGTGTACCCCTCATCCATCCTGCTGAAATGTTCATACTTTGCCTAAAATAAATCAAGGTGCAGTGGGACAGGGAAAAAGGACACAAATTAGCATGATCTGATAGATCACTGGGTGAGAGCAGGTAGCGGGGGAAACAAACATGTTAGGGTCTTTGGACCTGCACTTATGACTCCATCAATATTTTCTGCAGTGACTAATAAACATAAAACTGTCCAACTCTTGCACTGATGACCAGCACATGGATTGCCCGAGGTCTCTTAAAAGAAACCGTGGCAGAGCCATGCAGAGAAACCAGTTCTTCTAGATTACCATGGCTGGGTGCTAGACACAAGACACTGACTTTTCTTTACAGAAAAAGATTAACAGATTTTTATTGGATATATGTAGGACAAAAAAATATTTGTTTTCTTCCTTTCTTCTCATCAGCCGTCACTACCTGGAGCAAAAACACATGCCAAAGCAGCGATGTACAGTACTCTCTACATGCCAGTTTCAGTCCTCTCCTAACCCTGCGCCAGTTGTTGACTTCTTCCCTTCCCACCCCCAAAAATGTAACTCAGACTTTCAAAAGCCAGTGATTCTTGTCTTACTGACATGTGGGGCTGCCATATTTATTTCCTATTTTTCTGTATCCCGCCCCCCATCTTTGTTTCTTCTCCTCTATCACCTGATACCACTCACTCACTGTCAAAGAAGTCATTTAGCTGTTTTTTGTATGATCCCACTCTGCTTTACTAAAAATTTTGAGAAAATAAAGACAATCGGGCAAGCTGGATTAAAATCTGTGTTACTGGAAAACCAGTGCATTGTCATTTCTGAAGATCCTTTCTATACTCATTCACAAAAAAACCGTCGCACAGGATGCAGCAATGGAGTCGTTTCACGTTTTCCTTTCGGCAGAGTCCAAATCATGACACGTTGGAACTGCAGGCTGCAACAGTTACTATTGGCTAGTAGATGTCCTTCATCAGGAGAATCTCAAAGCTTGAATCCAGTGATTAAGAGAAAAAAAACCTCAAAAAGGAACATGTGTGTCATTAATGGCATGTACACAGCACTGACTCCACCTCAGCCATCAACTTGCAGTGAGACATTTGCTTAAGAACTGTTTTCTCTGCTCACAAGAGCAGTATTTATGAGCATTAACATTTTCAGAGAAGAGGATGCAGCACTAAGGTGTCCTGCAAGTGTTATTAAGCACAACACAAAGATAAACAAAACTTCACATGGGCAGAATAAAACCTTGCACGATGGAATGTGGCCAATGTAATTAAAACCTAATGCCTACTTAACAGTCGAATAGCAGACCTGCCAACAAAGTGCCACGTGTTACCCCGAACGCCTGTGGAAGGAACCAGCTCTGACGATTTTGTGCTTAAGGGAGTATTTCAGGATATATACGGAACCGTGTTTTTTCCAAAAATACGAAATAGCTTTGATCACGCTGATGGAGTAACAGGCAATCAGAGATATTTGCCCATCATTTGAGATAGACCTGTCTAAAGAAAAACCATTCAACTAGCCATCAGACAACATATGGTGTTTGTCTTTACTGAGTCCTTTCCATACAGCAAGTGTTCCCTGGTATTAGAAACGTGCATCACGTGGGAGCCCACTGGCTCGAGCATCTGCATCCTACAGCCCAGCCTCTCTTCACTGCCGCATGTCCAAGGTAATACCCACGTTAATTACGGTTACATTCCTGTCAGGAATGACACGTCGAAAACTTCACCTCTAAAATGTCTTTATTCAAACTTCCGAAGTTAATATTTCTGCAACTTCCATAACTTTCAGCTTGCTGCCGGAAGAAGAGCCTAAGCTGTGCAATACAGATTGGGCAACGTGTCTCTTTATGAAAACACATTCTATAAAACACATCCTCCCTGTTTCCACTTCTGATGGCAATCAGACAGGAGGAGGCTTGACAGAACTTTGAACTATTCTATTGAGACTTTTTCATGTCTCACCTCAGGTGTAGCTGGCTGACCAAACCACCATCATTCCAGTCTTGATGGATGTAAAATCCTCTAAAAATAATTCAGAGCCCAGGTTCTGTACATACAGTATTTGTAACTGAACCCTTATTATGTCAGCCTCTTCTACAGCTAAATACGCCATCTCCTCCTAAGAACCTCATTCTTGTCAAGAAATACAGCTCAACTTAAGGACAGTGGGGTGTTCAAGTATCAGACTTGCATACAGGATGATATGTCTCTTTATTAAGGTGTACACGGCACCCTAAAGTAAGCGCATGCTTCTAAAGCACTTGAAACACCTACAAATAAAAATCGGACACTTCATTTTAAAACAGGATACTTGCAGCATTATCCTGAAATATGATAATCAACTGTAACTATGCAAATGAAGTTAAAAAAGCTTTAAAAAAACCCTCCCAAACCAACTACCAAGAATAATACAGGTTGTTTTATTCACTGACCAATTAAGAACACCCTTTGGGCATCCAACAGTGTTCTTTGTTCGCTAGCTTGTCTTCCCATCGCTGTCAACATACGCTGGGAAACTACTAAGACGCAATAAACATTTATCTGCGTAATTGTATCACAAATTTAAGCTATGATCTCAAACCTTAAGTGTTAACATCCAGACATCGATTTAATTACTAACAATCTGGGAAACACTGTTACTGCTAACAGGCTGGAAATTAAGCATGTGCTTAAGTGCCTGCAAGACCACAGCCTTGGGTATTATACAGAACATTAAACTACATTTAATTTGGTTTTGACGGATGCTTTATTGGGCTGTTGTCATCCTTGGTAAGGGCCAGTCTACAAGGATTATGAAAATAGAATAATTCTATAATGGTTTATGATAATTCATTGAACGCCTCTGATTGATAAGGCTTGCTTAACAAGATTTTGATTAATTACTCTTTGCATTTCTCTCCCCGCCTGCCCCGCTAATTTGAATTAAAGGGAAAAGAGAACCATTAGAAAAAGGAACCATTACCAGTACAGGCATATCTCCACCTTCTTGGGGGAAAGGAAAGGGGGCTGGGAAGGGGAAGGACGAGAAAGGAGAAAGGGCAACCAAGCAAAAGGATGACATATGAAGTGAACACTGCTGAATGGTTCTAGGATTTCTCTTGTGAATATTTTCTCTACTTACAGCACAGCAATAAATCCCAAACAAACACTATTTAGGCTCAGTATTATAGTAACCAATTCTGTAACTACACCAAAAACATGCATTAAAAACTATAAAACTCACTATTAAAAGTTATACATTGAGAAGGCCACACTCCCAGGTGAGTGAAAATACCTGAACAGTCTCCACTTTGCCTTTAAGTGATACCACATAATTATTATTACATTTTAACATGATCTCAAAGCTGATAAAGCCTGTTTCTAGACGGGCTGATAAGGCCTGTTGTTTACGTTTTCTAAAAACAAATTTCCTCTCCTTACCGCATCACTTCCTGGCTGGGGCACGGCTGTTTTTCAGATGCTTAAGCCATATGTCCCCTATCTTTTGCTTACAGATCACTGGAACACACACGGTGTCAGCTCTAGGTTACGGTGGCTGCTCGCCTGGATGTTCCGAGTGTTGTGATACCACAGGAGGCTATTGTCCGACACTGCTAACGTGTAAGATCCTAAGTGTAACACGGCGATTAAAAACAACCAACCTATCGAAATCTCACCCTCTGGTCACCGAGAAAGACGATGTACTTCTGCGGGCGCAGAGCCCCGGAGGACAGAAGCGCCGGGCCCTCGGATGAACGGGAGGCCGGGGCGAAACGATGGGCCGGGCTGCCCCTCCGGCCGCCCCTCAGCCCCTCGCCGCGGCTGAGGCAGCAGCCGGTGCTGGCGGGGGGGGCCGCGGCGGCAGCGTTTGCAGCACCCCGAAACGCTCCTACCTACGCTTCTCCGCCGCGGGCTCCCGCTTTTCTCGGTATTTACTCGGATTTACGACTTTGCTAGAAAATTCTGAGGAAAACCTGTCGCCCGGTGCCAGCCCGGGCTTTTACCGAGCTCCGGTGCGGCGCTGCCCCCCGCGTTACCGGCGCCTGCGGGGCTCCCGCTGCCCCGGCGGCGGCCGAGACCAGGGCGCTCCCCTCACCGCCAGCTCCCGCGGGCCGCCCGGGTGCACAGCACAGCCCACCGCCGCCTCGCAACGGCACGGCGTCGGGGCAGAGAGGCCGCAGAACCAGGGAAGAAAGCCCCTCTGAGGGGCTGCCGGGCCAGCCGGCGGAGCCCACCCAGCGGGGCCGGGCCGCCCTGAGGACGGGGAGGGGGCGCGGGCCAGGCAGGCAGGGAGAGGCTCGGCTACCTGGATCCGCTTCCTGTGCCTCCGCCGCTCCGCCATGTTGTCCCCGTCTGCTCCGCCGGTGACGTGAGCCGGGGAGGGGGGGCGACGGCGGCGGCGGCAGCATCGCGAGAGGTGGCGGGAACCGGCGAATGGGCGGGAAGGCCGCTCCCTGTCCGCCCCTCATCGCTGCGCGGCGGCGGCAGGGACGAGGGTGCCGCCCCGCGTCAGCCAGCCCCAGCCCGTCGCCAGGCGGTGCCGGGCTCTGAGGGAAGCCCGGGTCGGAGCATCCCCGCGCTGGGTCTCTCTGGTGGGACGGCCCCGTTCAGAGGCATCGCTGCTTGCCCGAGGGGCCGGGCTGGGTCGGCCCCCCCAAGCAGCAGTCTGGTTAATCAGAAACTCCCCGCGGGGGAGATGCAGCCTCTCCTGCTCCCCGTGGCCGGGCCTCACCCGCGGTGCTCAGGCCCCATCGTCTAAAGTCCAGCTCCCAAAGCGGTGTGGAGGCCTCTCACCGCCCGGTTCCCGCGCAGGCAGCCGGGGCCGCACATCAGGGCCTACTCGAGGCAGGAGGCAGAGATTCGGCCCGGCCCTGGCCATGCTGTCCACAGGCTGGAGTATCTCAGCGCTGAGGTGTCACTTGGTACCTGAAGAGCTGCGTCATCCTGCTCCAATGAAGGGGCTCCAGCTCTGGCAGTAAAAATATATACGTTTAGTTTTGAGACTCCTAAATAGGGTGTCAGGCCTTAAAGGTGCTCGATGTAGCAGGCCTTTGTGAGTCGTTACCTATTTAAACAGATTCATTGCTCAGATCTTCTCATACCCTGACCGAATGGGATTTACAAAGCAGCCTACATACAGTAAAACCGCCTGTTGTCCGAGGTTCCCCCGCGTGCTTTCGCTGTGAGGTCACTCAAGTTAGCAAAGCCTATAATGGTTTATCCTGGCTACATGTTTCCAAACCACACCCTGGCACTTTGGGATGGAAAAGTATGTGCAGTGCTGTATTGTCTTGTCCAGCCCTTTAAAATCTTGTTGCCCCTTCCTACAATTTTGGTACCTCTCAGATTGAAAACTGGATCATTACAAACCTTAAATTTTTTCCAGTAGCAAATACGCTGCAGCCCCTGAGTCATTGTGCCGGGTTTTGTGCTTTTGCTACTATATCTTTTTCATTTGAACGTTTTCCTCTTGCTGGGCAGAAAATCTATACAAGTTACAGATTAAACTGACTGACAGCAGAGTGGATGAACTATGAAAGTGTAATTCGAAAGGTAAAATTGTAGGAATAGGGAAGTTTTATGGTTACAATACAACCGTGCCTTGTAAAAAGTAGGCAAACTGCATTTATTAAAAAAATACGTTTGTAAGTTGGCAATCATTTATTTTAACAGTTTTTTCGTGTGTTTAACTTACAGTAACATAAAAGCACATCTGAAATGAAGGCTTTCTTGAGGAAGAGGTTTTGGCCACCTGTAACTTATGGCTTGCTAATAACACCCTATGCCTCTGGTAAGGGTTTTAGCACAGCGTAGCTCACAGCCCCTCTGCTATCCCTGCACAGGCACGAGCTGTGAAACTTGCTCCCTGCTCCATGGGAGAGGCTGTTTGGAACACCACTCCTGCCTGCGCTGCCCTCCTGGGGAAGAGTGCAATCGCCCAGTGGTGAGGCTCATTCCAGATCATCATCCCTCATACCTCTACTCTCAGGCTCTTTTAAAGTCTTACTTCCCATATACCTTCTGTGTCTTGGAACCTGCTGCTGATGCATAAACCCACCTTTAATCCTTAGCGCTTCATTTTGCCTTTTTTTTTTTTTGTTTGTTTGTTTCCCCTGGCATGGTATATTATCTGCAGCACATCAAGCTGTTTGCTGCCAGAAAAGCACCTTGGATTTCTGCTTATTCTCTGTTTTCTTTTTTTGTTCCCACAGAACTTCTGATTCATCTGAAGTTTGAGAAACACTAATTTGCAGGAACTCTTCCTGGGATAGCTGGGCATGCAGCAGCAGATCGGTGTGCAGCACAGGGAGCAAACGGATCAAGCAGATTTATAAGAAAGGACCAACGGATGGAAAGTGGGCCAGGGAACGTGTCCTCCAGTGTGAGGTGAACTTCAACACTGAATCTTACATGGGACAAGTTTATTTGCAGTCATCAGTATAGCAGAAGAACAGGAGAGAAGCGAGTGGCTGGATCTCAAGAAAGCCCAGGAGTGGCTTGTGTTTGAGGTAAGTGTCATTAGGCTCCCAGAAGAAGCATTTCAGAACCATGCAGTAAAGTCACAGCCCCTTAAGTGCCAACTGCCATTTCTATTAGAGTAGGGTTTCAGAATTCTGACCACTTAAATTACTGTTGTGAAGGATATTGCATGCAAGTGGAGCGGTTTCCTTCTTCAACTGAAGCCAAACTGACAGCATTTCATTAGCCCCTTTTCCCTTCTCCTTCTCCTCTTTACCCTTACCGTGTGATCGAATACGGCAGTGTGAATGCTGGAAACTTGGTTCAAAACACAGCTGAGTACATTCATGAAACGAAAAGGCATCATGAGCTCTTAAATATACAGATCACCTCTGGCTGTCTGTGAGAGAGGTCCCTGGAAATAAAGGAAGGGTTCTGAAATATCTGCTTTGTCCTTATGCTCTGCTTTAGGTATCCTCTCTCAGCCTCTGAGGCAGGACACCAAGTTAGGTGCTGTTCTACTCTTTCTGGTACGTATTTTCTTATACCCTTCTATTAGCTTATTCCTGGCAATTTATTGACATTTGTGCTGTTGGTACTGCCACTGTTTTGGGCTTGGTGTCAGTCATCCTGGATCCATAAGAAGCTGTGGTCTCACCACTGTGGCGTGGTTAATGCTCACCAGAAGTACATGCTGGCAATTGAATTACTGGTGAGCATGTCACGAATTGTCTGTAGAGTCACACTGCCTTCTGCAATACAGAAACTGAAGTGACCCTAGGAGTCTGAGTAAGGGTCTGTTCTGCTGAACAAACCATTCACTGCAAGCAGCTCATCCACTGGTTGATCCTTCTGGTTTGGAGGGAAGAGAGAGGAGAACACAGATCATGATTACCTCAACTATTATGTTGACGGGCAGGAAGGAAAGAGCTTCTATAGAGGAATCCAAGGAGGATGGACAAATTCCCCAGCAACATGTTAGGAGCCATGTTCTAGGTCATCTGCAGATGGTAGCATGCTGCAGGCTCTGGAGTGACCTCCCTTTTCATCCAGTCAGCTTCAGCACTGAATATGGGTTCAAACTGTAAGGAATATGGGCCTTGTACTGTACAGCATCACATACTTTCAAGGCAGGTTCAGCTAAAAGCCTCCCACATATATATGAGTCATAACTCAGAAGCACACTCCAGTGTAGACGTATCCTGAGTCACTTCCATCTTAGAAGCTTATAAATATTTAGTTAGCCACTTAGCTTTTAATTTAGCAGAACAACAAAGATTCATGAGACAAATACCCAGAATTATCTTTCACTAAGAAGCTTCTGAAATAATTCCATGCTTGCAAGTTCCATTTCTATACAACTCAGAATTATTTGCTACATATAACTTACAAAAAACATAGTAGAACTTAGAATGACTTTCTCCTGATTCTGGTCCGTCTGTCATTAATTGCACCTATTTCAAATACCAGCTTTATTATATATTGCCATTTTATTGATAACTGGTGAACCCTAACAAGGACCTGTCTCTCCTGATGTGGAATGGTATATAGCTCTTCGTAAAGACTGCTGTCGATCTGCCGGCCCAGCAGACCATGCTGGAGTCAGCAGGAATGTACCTGGCCACATAAATATGTTAAATGGAAAATGCATCACTACATTTTTTGCACGAACCAGCTGAGTGTGGGTTAAAAAAAAAAAAAATAAAAGCTTCCTTGTATCTCTGTATTTTTTGGCAGTGGCAGGAGGCGGGGAGAAGAATGGTAATATTTAAGGACATAGCATTAGGAAAACTGATAGTTATTGCTTTATAAAATTGTAAATTTGTTGTCATGACTACAAGTGCTGGAGTTAAAAATATTTGTTATATAAAAAAGTGATTCTTGAGTTTACATCTCTCCAATTAACAGATTCAGCCAGAAGCCGGTGATTGCTGTACAGCCCACCTTTCACAGCAGCTGCGTACAGGGTGCTGGAGTCCTGCGGATCACAGACGGAGCAGCACTCCTCTCTGGCAGAGCTGTTTGAACCCCCTCACTGAAAGGTAATCAGCACAGATGAAAACTAGCTTGGCTCAAAGCTATTTGTGTCCCCCCTTGGTCAGCAGTGCTTTTTCTGTTTGCTGTTTTGGTTGATTGATTTTTATTTCAGTAATTCACACATGCAGATGCCACATATATGTGATTTTAAATGTTGATAAAGCAAAATATCTGCTCATGTCTTTGCTGTACTAGACAAAAAAATCCTCTATCATTCTCTGGACAACCCGGACAATAGGTTCCTCTTTTCTATGGTGTAGGTAAAAGACTTTGCATCCTCTCCAAGGGGGAAATTGTTGGTTCAAGAAGAGCATGTGGGTAGTAGCAGAACTAATGTCTGTCTGGAAGAATACAGACATAGGTAACTTGGCAGTGGGACAAAGGAAAGGTCTGTGTAAAGGCCAAGTCGGCAGAGTAATTCTTGTGGTCTCAGTATAGAAGCAAAACCTTCCCAAAGAAAGAGAAGACCTTTGCAACTGCAAAGGCAGAAAGCACAATTCCCACCACCACCCCCAACCCCCCAACCCCTAAACAAATGAGGAAGGAGAGGTGAGTTTTTCTTTTACTGTAACCTGTGTTCTTATCCTGAAATTGCCACAGATATACATCTGTAGCTGTTTATTACGGTGTGAAAGGCCTAATCAAAACCAAGCTTCACAGGGAGCAGAACCCCGATGAACACCCAGCCTCACAGAGCTGACTTGTCATTTTCCAGTGAACAATAAAGGGCTTAGGTAGGACATTCATTACGCCGTTATCAGAGCAAGGTACAAACCCAAGAGCTGTGTCTAGTTTTGGGTGCTTTCCTGTAAAACTTCTGATGTCAAAGGCGACTCAAAACACTACACAACTGATCATTATATTTGGGTATTTGGAAAGTCTAAAGTATGAGAAGTTTCTACTCAGTTTAAAAAACAGAGGTGATTTTAAAAACTGGAGGGGATTAATTTTTCTGTTTCACACTCAAAGGATAAATTAACATTCTGAAAACTATTTTGTGGAGGATTCACAATTGTGTAAGGTCTTAGAATACTGAGTTTTATAAAGTAGCTGGTGGCATGGGTTTGAGTCAGTTTGAAATACCATCGTCTTGTGGGCCTGGCTGCCTGTTCTGGTTTTTATGCGCTTGATTTGAATGAGTGCCCGGCTTGGACCGGGGGGAATTCTGCCTGACAACTGTTGTATGTTCGTAGGATTTTGTAGAGATTTTTCACCTGGGGAATTGAGCAAAGAATTACCTGTTTAGGACCACGTGTATATGTGTTGCACATCAGCAGCAATCATGAGGTCAGACATGCAGGTTGTGGTAGGAAGGACAAGTCATTTCTTCCTTTCCAGGACTTCCCTAAATCTGTGACTTACAGTTCAGAACCATTTTGTTATATGTTTGCTATACCTTTTTGTTTATCTTGTCTTTAACCTTGGCCCTCTAAACAAAAAGAAATGGGAGTCCCTGTCCCTAGGAGCCCACACATTTAGCGTAGATACAGACAAAACCAGACATTCCTACAACACCTCATAAAAAACCACCCTCTTCTTCAGTAACTGCATCACTATGACAAATACAGCAATAGATGTTGAGTGAAACATTTCTACTGATGCCACACGTATTAAAATACATCATCTGCATCCCACTGTGGTGTAGTGCCATAGCAGGAAAAATGAACGCAGTCATGGCAGAGGCACCAGAAAATCAGTAAGTACATAGTTCTGCCAGCTTTCCTTTGCAGCTGGAATAAGCATTACAAGTCAAAAAAGAACATGTAGCTGCTGAGAATCAGTAAGGCCTCAGTGTTGACATATAAACATAATTCCTGAAAACACATCAAAGTCTGAAAATATGGCTCTGTCTACTGCTTCTATGACTTTTTTTTTTAGTTTTTACCCTTTTTTTTCATTCTCTCTGAAATGTTTGTAGGAGAAGAAACATTCATTGCCAGTGGTGTTTCCTTCATTAGAGAATTGATTTTGTCTGTTTAGGTGAATCCCTTTCCTTCCTGTTTCACACTATGGCTGCATGCACTCTAGGCCTTGCTGCGCTTTGGCTACTCTGGCACATCTCCCAGTACAGGAAGCCATGAAGTCATTCTTTTTGTCGTTTTGGGAGGAAGAACCCAGTATTCACAAAGGATATATAGGTTTTTTTAACTGCATAAATAGTACTAGAGTGCCAGGTTTGCATCCCAACTTTCTCTGCTTTTGGCATTGTTCACCTCTGAGCCATTTACAAAAACGGTCTCTTCAGAACCAAATATCAACCTTTCTTTCCCGGAGTATGGGATTTCAAGTGACGCTCCTCTGCTGTTGCTTTAGAAAAACAAGTTCAGTTTCTTCACATCCTTGCTGTTAACAGGCCGCCTGTGCTTCGGGGGTGCTGCCTTTCCCTTGCAGGCCAGTAGATAACCTCTCGTAGCTTTGCAGCGACATCTCGTGGCCTCATTGACCTGGAAACGTGTCAGAGATTGCTCTTCTAGGATGGAGGGGGTCTCATGTGGATTAAGTCCAATGTTTCATACAGTGGGGAGGTAGGAAGCCATTTGAAAACCAGTTCATTAACTGTGTTTAATTAGATAAGTAGCATTGTCAACATGAATGTCAGTTGTACAAAAAAGAAGTTAGAAATTGTTTCAGATGCTAAACAGAATTGGTGTCCCTGGCTTTTTTTTTTATTTTATTTTAACAAGCACTTTTACTATATAAAAATATTTTGGTTTTCCCTCATGGTATATGAACAGTCTACATAAAAAAAAAAATAATCATAGTTAAATCTACTGTAAAACATTTTTTCTGGTGTAACTAATCCAAAATGTGTTAAAATAACAGGTAAAAAGCATTTCAAACAGAATAGGATTTTTTACATTGACAATTGTGTTTCACCCCGAATCTGGAAAAGTAAATATTTACATTACCAAATTCAACATAAGACTCTCCAAACTACCTTACTAAGTTTTAAAGCCATGAAAAAATGTCGTGAAGTTAATGAAGAGAACAGAGATTAACACTTTTTTGAAATTAATTGAGAGGAAGTGAACAGCAAACCAACGGCCAGTCGAAGACCACTATTGCTGCTGTACATCTTTTAAACAGCCTTACAGTTATCTTCAAATTCCCAGCTCCAGGTTCTCCTTTTGTTTTTCTTTGAACACTATTGATATTCAGTAAATAGTTCTTCATACGAAGAATACCCACGTATAAGGGGTAAGACATAAGCCAAACTCTGGGGAAAAACTCCCAGTATTTCCATATACTCCAGTATTTGGAGAGATACGCACAGAGCCCAAAACTGCCGTAACTGGTGGCAGTGGCAGGTTTTGGTGAGAGAAGAATCAGGCCTCACCCCTGTTACAGGAGGACTTTGCTAGTTCAGAAAAGGAGTACTGTAAGTATTTCCCTTTCTTCTTGAGGCTACAAAGTTGGGATGGTCTAGTAAGATGAACATCTTAGTTGCAAAAATCTAATCACATGTTATCGAGTGCACAAATAGAGTAAAGATATAAAATAATTTATCTCAGGCTAAAGTGAAAGAACAGGTGCCCACAGTATAAAATATGAGCACACTCCCTCTCCTTGTGTGTAGACACAGCATCTAAACAGCAGTGCACAGAAACTAAACTGAGAGGATCTAAAGTAGGAAGACCCAGCAGATACGCAATCTATCAACCCTCAATTTACAGAAATTAATTTTGTCAAAAATATTTGTATGTCCCTTGGAGTAATGGAGTTGTTCTTGCAAGGAGCAGAGTGGAAGAGAGCACTGTAGCATACTGACTTTCAAAGCCTAAGTAGAAGACCAGCGTATGATCAACCCCCTGAAGAGGGAACAAAGATAATTCACACAGGAATCACAGTACGATGATGGGGGTTTATCCCTACTAAAAACTATTTTGTGATTCTTGTTTGCTGTGAGGTAATGAATCACCAGTAGCAAAAGTGAGGGGAAACTGTATTTTTGCAGAGAAAAAGGAGCTTTCAGGCTAAAATTGGTGTCCTCTTCCATAATGATGAACACTGAGCATGCTGCTGAGTGACGGGCTTCCCATGGCTTGCCCTGGTGAGCTGAGGGACAGGGTGCTGCGGCAGAGGCTGGCAGGAGCCTGGTGGCTTTGAGCCTGTTGCCTGCATGACATCAGTGTCCCAGTGACTGGTTTTCATGGCAGAGCCTGCAAAGCAAATTCAAACCCCATCGATAAGAATGCCTCAGAATAATTAAAATCACTGTCACACATGGTATTTTCATGTCTGGTTGATCCATGTATCTCGTCTATACCCTTCCGAGGCACTTAGAAAGGCATGGTTCTAGAATAGCGATGGAATTTACTCCAACTGCTGAGTCTAGGGTATATTTCTCTATATTCTGCAGGTAATTCCATACTCTCCCAATGAATTTCGTATACATTTTCTGTATAAATTTGGTTCAACAGACACAGGAGTCAGCTGTGCAGAAGCCGTAACTCTTTCTTGTAGTTTTTCAGCAGCCTGCAGGAACACACTGTAGGACAGACGGCACACTCTGAGCCTCTGACGGGTTTCAGTGATGACACTGGACTTGAATGAAAAATCAAGTTTACCTGTTGACTGTACTGGTATTCTTTTCAATGAAGCGCACTTGAAAGTAATTGCAGTAACTCGTAGTTGCGTTTTTTTAATGCCTGTCATGTACCACACTTCCTCATGCCACCTTTGCAGCACACAGAGGTTTCAGGCTGTAGCTGTCTTCTCAAACACTTTGTAACTAGCGGTTCCCCTATTACAAAAAACGTGTCCTGGACTCAGCTCAGCTTTTCTGGAAGGTGATCATCTGGAAGTCAGCCTGAGATCCACCTGTGTCACATGGATTTTCCCTGCTTTCGGAAACAATCTGTTCCACTGCTTTGGAAGTTTCTGGGTCCTGCGAGCAGGGACTATCCAGTGTGTCGCCACTGCTGTTGCAGTGGAGAGGGGAGGCGATGTCGGAGGGCTGATCCGAGGTTTTGCCTGGAGCAGGTGGTAGGGACATAGGCAGAGGAAGATTCATCATGTAGAAGACATTGCCCAGACGTCGGGACACCTTTAAAGACAAAAGCACAATTGCAGCAATTGCTTCTTCAGATAGTGTTAAAGCATCAGGGCTGACTGTCATGTGCAGTGCCAGGGACATCCAGGAGATCCCAAACCCCTCAAAGGGTTACCAGTGATTGGCAAAAGTGAAAAAAATCTCTTCCATTTCCCCTCTGTTATGTTTATCTAGGCCCAGGTTCTTGTGGAAGGAGCTTGGCAATACTCAGCTTGGGAAACAGCCCAGTGTGCTGGGCCTGGCAGCAGGCCCATCTTGTTCACTAGGTGCTGAAGCACCCGTGGGACAGAGGGGAGGCTCCTGCCAGCCAGGAGGGGGAAGGTGACTCCTGTCCATGAGAGAAGAGTGAGAGGGAGCAATGGTTTAAAGAAAAGGACAATAACCAGGCAACAAAAGAGGTGCACAGAGAGTTGATACTGCTGGATGGAATTGAGAGCAGAAAAGTTTAAACATAGAGGGACAGCTTGTCCCTGAAACATGTATGATTATATTCCCAGAAAGGCTGTAGAAACCTCGGCTTGGTGTGTTTCAAAAGCCAGGTTGAAGCAAAAAGCACGTGTGTATCAGAGCAGTTCTTACCAGCTAGAAAGGGCAGAGAGGAGTGAACCTGAGTTCACACATCTTTTCTAGCCTCAGCCTAGTCTCCAGTGTAGTTGTATCCTGACTCCACGTGAAGTGTCTCAGTCTGCCAGTCCTAATCTCCCTTGAGTGTCTCCCTGCGTGCTGTTGTAACTTGTAGAGAAGCAAAAGCAAACTATGCTGGAGTGATTTCTTTTCTCCTAATGTTATGATAGTTACCTCATCAGTGAGAAAAAATGTGATTTAATTTGGAAGAATTTCATCCTGTTACCTTCTGACTCCTTCATGTCTCTGTGACTTGCCATCTTGGCATACATTTAATGATCATACCTGAGAGCGGATTTTTAGTGCTGGTCCAAGTTTTAATCCCATTGTATCCAGGAGATGTTCCTCGGTTAGCAGTGGGAGGGTTTCTCCGTCGATGGCGTGGTCTTTAAATATCTTATGAAAGGATAAAACACATCATGGTGTGCTAAAACAGACTTCACTGGTTATTTTTTATGCTTAATTCTGAGGCACAGACTATAAAAGGAGGGAACTTTGTAATGGTTCAATGTTACTTAGTTGGGTTTTTTTAGGGAGTGAGCAGCCTGCTACCAATGAAAGAATAGTGTTGACCTTTAGCAGGAATATACAAGATTTCAACCTCTGTGCTTGCATTTCTAATGCTATTTCATTTCAAATGGAATGATGCCTATAAGAGCTCAGGGGCGGTAGGTGGGTTATACCAACATCCAAGAATGCAAAATTGCTTCAATCTGCACCAGTTGTGCAGGGCATGTAGAGTGACAAAATTAAGATACACTTCTTGTAGTGTTGTTTTGCTGCTGGTCCTTCTGTCATGACCAGCAGCTCCAGGTTGCAGCAGAAGCGCATGTAACCTCTTAGAGCATGAACTGGCTTTCTCTCTAAGAAGCAAGTGGCTTCGTGTGTTGAAGCACATTCAAAACTATTATCATGTTTGTAACTTTATGACAGCCTCCAGCACTTGCATTTGTTTGATGACCTTTAAGTCTAGGTGGTCCTAAAACCTGAAAATGAGGTGGATGTTTGTAATCACCTGCGCATAATCTGAACAGCCTGGGAGGCTACTGATGAAGTTGTATACATCATCAACTGTCCACTTGCGAATGTCTTCAATGGATGAAATGTCTTCTCCATTCAGGATCAGGCCATGTGCACCTTGGAGGAGGAAACACAAATGTTACATTTGTAGAAATTTCCTGGCAAATCATTAGGAAATGATTGTTCACGTGAGAATTTTTACATTTCTTCAGAACATAATATATTAACAGCAGTGTGTAGTCACAGACTACAGGAGTTCTAGACACCAAAATCATCAGAGAGTCAGCAGTAGCTTATTCTGGAGAGGTTTCCTTTGGTTGCTTCTTTTGCTTGCTGCTGGCACTGTACGTCCCAGTCACTGCACACACAAATGTACTGCAGTGTTTTCTCTAATGAGTATGTTATCCAATGTTTTGGATTCTTTAGACTTTACTTGTTCTTTTAACTTGCCTAATATTTCAGTAGAACAGCATCAAGCCTTTCTAGCCCATAGCGCCTACTTGTGAGTGAGAAGGACATACAGAAATGTTATGGGCAGAAGAGAGAGAAACCAGCTCACAGTTTCATTCAGCAATTTTGTTTGTTTTAATTGAAATTCCTTTTTTGGACAGAAACTGAATGCTTAATGTGCATTTTAGTGACACGGTTTAGTGGTGGACTTGGCAGTATTCAGTTTGCAGTTGGACTCAATATTAAAGGGCTTTTCCAACCTAAATGATTCTGTGATTCTATACTTTTCAATGATAGGGTATGTCTTTGGAGGATGATCCTGGAC
This sequence comes from Bucorvus abyssinicus, assembly GCA_009769605.1. Taxonomy (NCBI): domain Eukaryota; kingdom Metazoa; phylum Chordata; class Aves; order Bucerotiformes; family Bucorvidae; genus Bucorvus; species Bucorvus abyssinicus. Next base: position 4,851,773 of record CM020035.1, on the reverse strand, counting down.
AAACAGCCCAGCCTGTTCTCGTTTCAGGTAACGGGAAGTTTTGCAGGGCTCATCCGCTGGCACTGGTGCATTCAACAAGAGCTGCAAAACTTTAGAAACAATGATTCTTGCACAGCAGCTGGAGGGGACTGTGTCTTACGCTCTGTTCTTGGAGAGGTCAAGTCTCAGGAATAAGTTTGTTCCTAAATGAGTGCAGCTTCTAAGGGGATTCCTTGTCCTGTTTGACAAACACAGGGACTGTCATCAGGATACTGTGTGCTGCCGTGTTCCCCCCTGACCACCCAAAGGAGAGGAGAGGATGTAACACATAGAACAGAATTGCAGAGAACCTCAAAGTACTGCTAACGGAGCTTAGTGGTGATGAGTGTGTTGTCCCCAGGAACGGATATAAACACTGGGTGACATTCTGCAGTGGTACAGCGCATGGCATAGAGCATGGCAACAGTCACAGGTAGGGAAAACCACTCTTTACTTTTGCTGACTTGGATTTACTAAGTTATTACTATTTACAACGTTTAGTTGCTGTGACTCTGTCATACCAAAAATTTGCTTAAAAGAGGGAAGAAAAAAGAGAGCAGCTCAATAAAAATAAGTAATACCAACATGCCACTCTAACTTGACAAACCTGAAGGTAGCAGTGGGTTGCTGGGTACTGGAAATCCATATGGTAACGCTGAAAATGGGATTGCAGAAGGGTACATGTACTTGTCATCAAAAGCAGCACAGGAGCTGTTAGATTCCTTCTCGTTTGTGTTGCTGCAGCTGTTGGTTTCGGTAGAAATTTCATGAGTAGTGCAGTTTTTTCTCAAGCCTTGTTCAAAGTCTTTACAGTTTTTGGCAACTGCAGATGGCTCAGTCTGGTTTTTGCTTTGTTCATGTTTGTTTGGTGTCTCCATCTCTGCTTCTTTCTTGTCTTCTTTCTCATCATCCGCTGCAGCTGAGGCAGGGTCTGTAACTTTGTCATCAGCTGGGTTCTTTGTGCCATTGACACTACAGTCTGCAGTTTTGTGATTTCCAGCTCGTCTCCCTGGTCGACGTCCCCTCTCCCTTTGCAAAGTGCTGACTGGAGGGTATGGGCTGGTTGCCATGAGCATGGTGTTGCCATGAATTTCATCAAGGGTGGTACGATGAACGTACAAGTCGCTGGCAAGATGGCCTTCAGGCAATCTGTGCCTGCCACGGAAAGCAATGGGACTAGCTGGCATCCCATGGTAAAGGAAAGGTGCTTCCAGGCCCAGCAGCCCTTTCCGATGAGCTTTCTCCATTTCCTTTTGCTGAAAAATAGCGCTCATCTCCATTTCCATTCTAGGAGACACACAGAGCACAAACAGTTAGGGCCACCCTGTTCCTTCGACACCTCTTTTTTCAGTAGCAGATTAAAACTCAGATAATTGACTGGGCAAGAGTACTGCTTTTCTTCTCTCTGCCCAGTACTGCTGTGTGTGAGAGGTCTCTGCAGGTGGCCTGGCAAACCTGGCTTTGTTTAATGTGCTGCCAGGTACATAGAGTAAACTAAAAGGGAGAGAAAATATATCTTCCATGTGATGCCTCTGGATAATATTTCAGACAAAAAGGGGCTATTCATGTCTTGGCTATCCAGGCATTATTACAGTGAGTATGCTTACTTGGGCTTTGGAAAATTGTCTCCAGGGTCATAAGGGTCAAAGATTAAAGAAAACAAGTGATTTACATTACCAATCAGAAAATCAAACGGGAAACTGGAGAATGCCAGTGGTATTATGAACGACCAAGAACTAGAAAGATATTATCTGTGGAACATGTGCCTACATTCAGGGTAAGCTAATGTGAGTAAGTCTATTGAGTGACTCTCCATAGTGCCTGGCACCTGAGCATGGCTCTGAGAGTATGAAGGGGCGAGATCCTAGTGGTATGTGTTCGACTGATCTCCTTCCCGGTGGGTCAAGCCAATGCTCCAGGGTCTGTGCCAGCTTTCTGCCCCTGGCATAGCGGGCAGGAGGGCTTACCAATGAGGTATGGAGAATACAAGGAGTAGTATGCATCTCCTTTGTATCAACCCTTGCTGGCATGAGCTTTCCCTGGAGCCAAGCTAGTGATCGAACAGAAAGCTAGAGCTCCCAGAGCTCCATAGCTTCAGCTGAACCTGAAAGATGGGTCAATTGAGCCCACCTACCAGACCCAAACCAAAAATGGCTCAGCCTGCCTTCTGTGCTTTGAGGAGTGTTCAGTGGGACTTCTGCATTCCTCTTTAGAAAGGGGCTCATGAGGGCAGCCAGATCTTTAAAGTTAGCACTAAGGCAGCTTTCTTAATGCTGCCATAAGGATGACAGGTCAGAGAGAGTCTGATTTTTTTTTAAGGGACTTTGCATTAATGTAAAATTGTCAGGAAAACGGTTTGGGCAAACGGAGTCTATTCAGATGATTGTTGTGGAGGAATTAGTTGATCTCTCCTTAACATTGAGGGCCTTTTCTCTGTACTCTGTCAACAGCCTTCAAGTTATTAATTTCCTGCTTTCAGAGATCCAGTGGAAGTGTTTTGTCTATGTACTGTGTCCTTGTACATCTTGTTTTATTGTCATTGTTCACACACAGCTCTTGAGGTGGAGAAGGTAAACAGCGGAGAGCATTACGTCCGTGACTCCTCCTCCAGATAAGATAGTCTGCTTCTCTGAGGACCAGCAGACGGGGATCACTGAGCTTTGCTATGAGGCGGAGTGCCTTGGAGAACAAGGATTGAGGCCGCGGTGCTCAGCAGCATGGCTGCGGCGAGGGCAGGGGGTTGTTCGCCAACACTGACTTCTATAAAGGGTGTGAGGAGCCAGTGCAGCTCTGAAGGTGACGTGTGCTGCTGCAGAAAGCAGTGCAAAGCTATTGGAAATTGCCAGGGTGGCAAAAGACTGATGAAAGGTTATCTCATGGATTTAGGCTGAGCTCTTTTCTGTTGGGGTTTTCCTGGGCTTGGTGGGCTGGGGGAGAAGCCTGAGCAGGTAGGACTAAGTGTGATGTGACCGAGGGGCTATGTGATGGCCATACTTTCTGTCAGCTCTTGTTTTTCTCAGGATTTTTGCTGTGTGGCAAGAGCTCTATGAAATGCATCATTAATGCAAATCTTGTGCTTGGAGGAGTTCGGTAATCAAGCTTTGCTGACTGAAGAGCTCAAAACACTTCTGTCATAAGTCTCTTGAGATGCCTACTCAGAATTCATCTGGTCTTTGCTCTTAGTGTCACTGTGTGTGGGGTGCTGCCACTCAGCCCTGTGCCAAAATCTGGTGCAGGAGTGATTGAGGTTAGAGAGCCTCAATGGCAATGGTGTGGCTGGGAGGGAGGACACTGGTGGTTACTTAATTGGAACTGGTACTGACTCTCTATAGTCACTCTGACATTCAGACTCTTTGGTTAAACCAGAAAAGCTGTCCTCCCTGGCAGGGCGGAGATGTAGCTAATCATCCCAAAGGCCCCACTGTAGTGGTTTACAATGTTGTGTGTGATAGCACGCAGCTGGAATGTTTGAATTTGTTTCTGACTTCTTTGTAAATTCAGGGTGTTTGGGGCTGAAGTTTGTAGCTTGTTTGTTTCTTTAACGAAGCTGAGGGGTTTGGGTTTTTTTTCTTACATCATTTTAAGGCTAAAAGCAGAATACAGGCAAGCAGAAAGTTCAGTAGTTTCAGACCTTAGGAGATAATCAAGGGCCCTCTGCTTCTCTGGGTGACTTGAAAAAGTATCTCAATCACTGCAAATAAAAAACCCCAAAAAGTCTGTGACGTAATAATTTCCACTTGCCTTCGCTGCCCTAATCCTGGCATGCGCCTCAGAGCAAAGCCTACTATTGATTACCTGGCAATATTTTGCTTTTGAACCAGCTCCTGTCTTCTGGCCACAGCTTCCATGGATTCTGGTTGCAGAAAGCTATATCCTTATAGGGAAGGGGGAAAAAAACATCTGTAAAATTCACTCCTTTCCTCAAGCGAATGCACAAAGCCCAAAGCAATGCAGCGACACTTTAAAAAGCTTTTTAAGACTTCACCAGGAAGCTGATGTGACTTCAGGTTAAATCCTACTTCTGTTCATTGCTTTGGTGGGAATGTGTAGTAGAAACATGAAGTCCAGCTTCAGGTGTCTGCAGGATCAGATCTGTAGTTAGGTTTACCTGCCATTATCCAGAAAGGAAGGAGACAGCAGGGTGGTTTTACGTGGTAACTTATGTCTTTGAAGTACATATAGCTGCAAATAATAACCAACAATTAAGCAAAGCAAACCTGCTCCTTCAAGACTGCTTTCAGCCTCGATGCCATGTAATTTTAAATAACATTTCCCCTTGAAGAAATCTCTTATTTGAGATCCACATTAGGGGAGAGGAAAAAAAAAGCTGAAGCCAGAAATTCCCGTTTATAGATCTGTGGCATTGAGAATTTATTCACTCATCTCAAAGCAGGAACCTGAAGCTCTGACTTCTTTGTATGAAGTGATGTGTAAATGTATGTGCAGCAGGACACGCGTGCCACGCTGTGGTGTCCAGCCTTCCCCTTAGCGCTGTGCCCTGTAATTGTAAGTCTTTATTAAAAGGACTTGTCACTGCCCTAGGTGAGTAAAGTGGCACATAATATTCCAGTTGAAGAACAGGAGCCGTAAAGTAGTGTTTTAGAACAGCTCATACAGAGCAAGAGTTCAATGTAGCAAACAGTGTTGTTGACTGGACTCCTTTGTTTAGCTAAAGCCTTCTGTTTAGGTGTTCAGAAAATAGAAAAGGAAAAGGAGAAAACAAAACCATGCAAATGATTTTGCAAACAGTGTCTTAACAAAAGCTAAAATGGGTGTGTTTAGACTTAAACTACCACAGTTTAGAATCTGCGGTGGGCACACTGCCCCCTCTCAGCCAGACCGTTTTTCCAAAGGAAATGAACTGTTACTGACACTACCCGTAAATCTATGGAAACCTGGTAAGTGCAGTTTGCTTTCTCATCTGCATGCTGTCCCTTTTCAGCATGCAGAGGATGCTTCCTTACCTGAGCCTGGGTACACACGGTTGGACAAAATGTTTGGCATGTTTGAGTGCTGGGGGATGGCAGGTCCGAGGTGGGATGCTATATGGATTTGTCTTGGGTCGGCTGATGCCATCATTTCAGCTGAAGGTAACAGGTCTCTGAGAGGAATAAAAATACATTCACAAATGCAAAGGACATTGTATAGTTAAGAATAGTGTAAAATCTTTATATTTGCCGATGCAGCACACACACAGTTATCCTTTAACTGCAGTATTGTAATAGAGAAATGGTGCAAAATACCTGTCTACCAGTCGAGGCTCAAACTGGGAGGGAATCGCCTGCATTCGCTGCTGGCCTGCGCCCATTAGCTGAGGGTTTACTGCCATCAGCTGATTTCTCATTAGCACTTCTTGCCGCTGCCGCAGTTCTGACACAAAGCAGATACAGTTCTGTTGTCAATACGGTAAACTAGTAAGTGATTCTGTGTACCCTCCAATTTTACTAGAAAATTTTTTTTTCTCCAGTGCCAGCATTTTAGTATGAGTTAGCGAATCACCCTTCTTTTTTAAGAGCAGCAACTAAAAAAGAACACATTTCCACTGCCACTTTAAACACATATTGTTTAAATAATGTAGTTATAAATATAGCTATTATGTTACTGCAAACTGCAGTAAAAATAAACAGGATGTGCAAAGTCATGGGTACCAAAGGGCAATTTACAATCAACAATAATTCATATATCACTGTTAAACAGAAGGCAATAGCCAGGGAGAATGGTTAGTTCTCTTGTTAGAAGGGAATGTTGGGTTCTCTGCTTGGGAGAGGTTTCATTTCTAACACAGTTTTATTTTTAGAAAAACCTTTTTAGCTGGAATCTGCCTTGTCATGAGGCAGCAGCTCTAGAAAGAAGAGCCTGCAGTGGTGAGCCAGAACATCATAACGTCCAGCTATGTCTTCTGGTGCTGAGTTCCTGTGTGACCTTGACTCTTTTTGCAGATACTTAGCATCTGTTGATCAAATTCTGAATGCCAAGAATCTCCCATGATAAAGTTTAATTACCTTAAGAGAAACATTTCTCCGGTTACTCCCAAGATATAAATTTGGAATACCTTTTAAAGACACTAAACCTGTTGCTGGCTGTTTCTTGTACATTATACAGATATTGGCAATCCTATAAACAAACGCACAGTTGGGTTTCCTCCTGCTTACCTCCTGCTGCCATGCCACTCGCTAAGCGGTATAAGTGCTTTTCTTCCAGCGTTCCTTGTTCCCCCAGGATAGACATTTTTCTCATGTGATCTCTTGGAGTCATGCTGAAAGAAGACAGCAACTCCTTTTCTGTTGTAAAGAACTGAATCAGCAGGGCCAAAGAAAAGAATAAGACATTGAGCAGTATAAGAACCAGAGCAGGTTATTTCTTGGATAAGCAGATCACAAATGTACCCTTCTGTGCTTGTGGACGGTATTGGTTACCATATAGAAACTTCCAGTTTTCAGGACAATGCAAATGCTGCCGTTGTTTGTACTAAGTTGTTCAGTGTCCCTGAGTCTTACTGTGCAAGGAAAGTTAGGGTGATGGAAGACATCAGCTGCTCAGAAGGACATAATTAAGCCAAAGTCCTTTGCCTGCAGCGCTGAGAACAGTGACGTGCTCATACTTAGGAAGGCAGGTACCTCTGGTTTCATTTGGGAATTGTAGTAGTTAGGAGTCCTGTCTGCTGGAAACTAAGTGAAACAGATGGAAAGAAATGGTAGAAATATGCTATTCCCAATGACATCAGCCCCTAAAGACTGCCAAATGAAGTAAAAGAACCTGCTGTGTAGTGATGAAAACAGTGATAAAACCAGGGAGGCTCAGGTTAATTATCCATGTATGTATCAGTAAATAAAGCCAGATGAAGGGTAGAAATCTAGACTAAAAACTAGGGCACTGCGAATGCATAGCTGGACAGCTGTACTGCCACTGAGGTGGACTGCATCAACGTTTCTAAGTCTGACCAAAGAAGCAGGTAACTAGATTACAAATGATCCCGATAGCAGGGGAATGAGTAACCACAGCATGCTCTGCTCAGGATTTTGGGCGAACGATCTGCAGCAGGATTATTTGTGCAGATAGGCTATAAAGGAAGTAAGTCCTGGACCCCACAGCCTGGCTGTTAAAAAACTATCCTGTGTAGGAGGCTTGAAGTTGAGGGGTTGGCAGAGGAAGGAGGTGAGCTCTGAAGGCAGCAGGGGCATCTCTACATCCTTCCAAACTAGATTTGCGCAGCAAATTATTAACTTTTTTTTTTGTAAGTTGAAATTAAGGAATTGAATTTTCTTCCCCATTAACTCTGATGACATGAATTCTTTCTCTCTTCTGAAAGATTGAAGATGTAATTGTTAAGTGTTCTCACCCTGTAGATAGTTACAGCCGGCATTTGTAATAGGTACCAGTGAGGGATGCTTTAGAAACGCAGAGAGAAGAACAGAGAATCTACCAAAGCCAAAGCAAGCTCAAGTGAATCGTGCCTTTCTGAACTTTCCTTGAAAGCTGGCACACTGGAATCACTGAGAATCAAGATTGAAGGAAGACAGGACTGACTGTGCTGTGAAGGGCAGCAGACTCCCCTCCACTGGGTCTAGTTGGTAACGTGAATCCCATGGCAGGGAAACCATAACTGACAAATTCCCTGACAGCAGCTACCTGCCATTTCAGCTGAGTGCTGGCAACTGCTGAGTTCATGTTAACGATGACTCCACAAAGATCTGATCTCTGAAGCGCAGATGGCCAAAACCATCCAGAGCTTTGGATGGTTTGACTTTTTCATGCTTGCCAATTTGCCTTTAGCACATTGTGATGATGCTATTACATTACAACGCCAGCCTTCTCTGAGACCCCTGACTACCTTCTGCGCAGGGCTTTCTCCTGTGTTTTCACATTGATGCCAAACTTACTTTGCAGGCCAAAACATATTTTGATTTTTATACTGTGTTGCCCTTGCTTCTAGCCTTACAAAGTCAATGCCTGTGATTAACGGTGTTAGCGTGATAAAATCCAGCTGTGGGACCAGTTTTATATGTGACCACTGCAAAGGCAGTGGTGGTGTACCAGTAGCAGTAAGATCAAACACAGCTTGAGATGTTAGCAGTTACGAGTACAAGACAGATCCAATTGCCAAGTAGTTTTTACCTTTAAACCAGCTATGTAGAATACAGACATTCCTTAGGAATAGTAAGAAGGAACAACCAAAATCTCATTTTTTCACAGTCAGTCCTTCTCCAAAACAGACTCAAACTTTAAAAACTGTTCATTATCCAAAATCTGATGGAAGCCAAACCCTCTATTTTGTTACCTAAGTCATCTATAAATTTGAGTAATCATTATAACTCCTTTTATTGCCTTTGACCTATTGAGCTAAAAAGAAATTAAGGGCAAGCTATCAATTTAATTCACATCTTTCAGGAATTTACTGTTTCCTTGGTGTATTGAAGATACTTGCTCTCAGCCTCAGAATGAGTTCTCCAAAAGATAAGTGAGTGACAAGTTAGTTATTTCAAGCATTCAGACTTGAGAGCAGAGACTATACTGGTGTTCCTTCAAAATAAGAAGTTCTTTATATTTGTAAGCGTTGTAAATGCTAGACTCTGTGTTGGCCAAGATTCAGGTCTTCCTGGAAGCAGACAAGCCTGTCAGATCCCAGAACAGCACCATGTCCTTTGTTCTTGACATACGTATCTGAACATGTGCTGCTGGACATGTTTCCCCTTGCCTTTTTTTTTTGGATACTTTAGACTTAAAGCGATTTAGGATGCTGGGTGCTTCATGAAGAGCATTTGAGCTGCCAAAGTGCTTCTGAGCTGCTAAAGCATTTTAAAGCTCAGTACTAAAGCGATTTAGTGCTGAACTAAACTTTACAGCAGCTCAAAAAATAGACGGCAACTGGGATGGTGGTATTTGCCATACCATATTGGTCTAGCAAGCCATTTAGGCGGTTTCCTTTCAGAGATGAACAGCCACATGCATGAAACACTCTGGTAAACAGCTGCAATTTTAAACTTCATGCTAACCTCCTTACAGCCTGGCCTTTGGCCTTTGCCTGGTACACCTGGCTAGAGAATGTGAAGGTGCAAAGCAATCCTGTTTTAATCACAGTTGTGAACACACTTTAGTCTTGGGACGCTGTCCCTGTGTGGGAAAGAGACATACAAGTAAAAGACACTTTTCTTTATCAGGCCTACCCAGAACTTCTGCACTCCCCCCTAAAATCATTCCTGTGACTAAAATTATTTGATACAACTTTATAGAATTATGGAAAACCTAGTGGGAAAAGACCTGTCTATTCTGACCCTCATCCACCACCTCCATGGAGGTCCCCCTATACCCTGCCTGTTCTGACAGACATCTATCAACAACCATGCAGCAGTGACTGTGGCTAAAAACCAGCAGCACGAGTATTGCCGTGGTGTTCCCTGTAGAGTCTGTGCAGTTCCCAAAACCAGTCTGGTTTTTGTGTTGGATGTGACATTATAGTGTCACTTCCAGGTAGTCTCTCATGTAGCCTCTAGAAACTATTTAAGAACTTTCTCAAAATGTTTCTTTTAAAAAGTGAGGTTTTCTTTTACATGTTAGCATTTTCACCGACTGTAGGGTACCGAATGCAGCAGCATCCATAGGGAGCCGATCCATATTTATTGATAGCTATCCACTAGATGATTCACAGAGCATCACTTCAGGCAACATTCATCGCTTCAGGCAGTGTGCATCACATGAGCAACTTATCCATGCAAAGGCAGACTAGGTGGTCTTTTGTTTTGACACAGAAAAGATAGTCTTGAAAAAAGTAATGGAATAATATGATTTGAAAGTTCATTGGTATCTCCTTCCACTAAAGCTGTAGCTCACTGCTTCCACTGACCTAGTTTTTGAATCATTCTGAGTCAAAAGGAGGGTTTGATTCCTTAATGTAGTTTTCACTGGAGCTGCTCCGTAAAGTTGTGTGCCAGTCAGTCCTGTCTAACATAGCTTGGATTTCTCCTCAGATATAGAAAAATAACTCTGGTCTTTGTGGCAAAAAATTTCAGATGTTATTTCCACCGAAATTCTGATCTATTTTCCCTAGCTGAAGGTTAGAATATCAGTATGGTGTGAATCCTACCCAAGGGACACATTCTGTATGTATATGTCACCCACTTTAAATGACTTGTTTATTTCCCAGAATCTCCTGTTCAGGAAAGTATTGAATTGATCAGGTAGGATAAATAGCTTAATAACCTAACATAAAGGCTTGTATGTAACCCTGTGTCAGGAGGAGGTACTGAACTTGACTAATCTGTGTTACTCCATTTGGAAAAATGCCTCATTTTGGTTGCTTAGCTGGGGTTCTGATTTGCAGGTCAAATTTAGGCAACGTAAGGTTCATACAATTTCCATAAAACCCAACATGTTAGAAACCAGCATCAGCAAGAAAAGACCACTGAGGGACCAGGGAAAGTCCACTTCTGATACATATATTAGCTGGGATTTGAGAGGAGCTCTCAGTCGTGCATCAGAGTTCATATAAATTCATACACACCAGCTGTCTGGTGTTACATTCATATATGGCTCTGCTCTGATCCTATTGCCCAAATCCTGGCTGTACAGCACATTACAGGGATGAAGACAAGTTAATCTCTACCTTTAGAGTCTTACCCTTAGCAAACCCTTCTTGGCAGCAGGCAGAACCACTCACCCAGTACTAATTCTGTCTCAATTTATTAGATGAGAAGTGGCAAGACACAAACTTCGTGAACCAGAAGCATTTGCAAATCTAATCATGCTCTGTGCAGTTTCAATACAGTCTGTGTGTCTATAATTATTAATTGCATTGGCAAAATATGGTGCAGTCTTACATCTAGTATGGACTTGGTGGAGGACTTACTATTTTTTAGTTAAATTCATTAGGATTTCATTAACTAATATTGCTGTTATTTACATCAAACACATGGAATTAGCATTTTTGAAAAGCAATGTTTAGTACCTTTGCAGCGGCTCCGCAGACTGTTTGGAAGAAGTTGAGTGTTGTTTAAAATGCTGTGGTAAATCTGTGTCAGAGAAATCAGTTGAACATATAAACATGTATACCTGCTTATGAGCGAGATACAGGAATAAACTCATACAGAGACTCATTTTCATTTCCATTGGCCCCCTTTTTAGAAAAAACTCTCCTGATTGCTTGAGAAATCAGATGCTATTTTAAAAAATAGATTAATATTCCAATGTTATTAATACTTTGGTGTTATTAACTGTAGTATCAAGGGTTCTTCCCCTAAGCCTATGCAAGGAGTCATAAAGCTAGAGATTGTATTTACTCAAGAACCCACAATCAGCAAAATAAATGACTTTTGCACAGCAAGAAAGCAGTGATACCAACGTTATGTTGTACAGGAGCATGAAATATGTCTTCTTAATTGGGGTAAGGTACCACTGGAGAGGTTGTAGGGCTAAATTCTAATCCTAGATATGTGGGCATAGACTGCTCAGAGACTGAGATTAGAGTGTAATCCCAAAACTGGATTGAGAACGATACATTCCCTAAAGAAAGGAAAATAGCTATATTTATAGTGCATGTGTCAGCAGTGGGGTTTGCATTGTGTGCCTTTGCACGGAGATGAAGACATGGGTGTTTCACCACTTTTGAATAGCTAACTGGTGAGATTGCAAGCAGCAAGTCACTCATATTGTTTTTTAAACACACAAGTCTCAGGAAGAAATCAAAGCTTGGCATTGGCAAACTCAATCCTTCAGGAACTAAGTGACGTTCCATAATACAGGTTCATCGTGTTCCCACTGGAGTGGCTGGGGGCAAGGGGAAGCTGTTACCCTGTGTGCCACTAAGGCAGCACCCAGCTCACCACACTGACTCAAACCTGAGGTGGAGAGGCATTGTGCTGAGCACAAACACCCAGCAGGAGCCCTCAAAGCCTGTTAGGTGAGACAGGCAGATGGTGGAGGGAGAAGAAGCGGTCCTGTCGTTTCATACCGTGGTGGAGGCACAGGGATACAGGACGGGAAGCAGCTGAGGTGGGAATTGGGCTCAGCACCTCTCCCTCTCTGTTCAACCACAGGACTGGTGCTAATATTATTCATTTGTATTTGAACCTGAAGGCTCCGGCTGGGGTCACACTGTGTGCTTTAACTGTGCCTTTTAAAAAACAAAGTAAAATAACTAATCAAGAACTAATGAAAATAGTGGTTGTAGCAGAGAAAGTGTGTGCGTGCACACATATGTGTGCAACATTGTAAACCCACCCTGTATCCTGACAAACTGGTACATGGAGAAGCAGTTTACAAGCAATGGGTCTCTCTATTACATCAGTTATAGACACAGAGATAAAAGCATGATGTAATTTGTTTTCCTTGTGGATTTATTTCATAATTAGGGATGACATTAGAGACGTTATCCTCTTGTCATTGATTCTTTCAGAAGCCTAAAGATTGCAAAATATGGCATAAATGGAATCAGTTAAAGGGAAACTAATCTCTGTATTTTTTACTTTTTAATCATTTTTACTTTTAAAGCATAAAAAAGAAGCTTTTTCTATTTTAATTTTTAAATACTGGCAATGGAAGCCTTGGGATAGAAAGCTTTCCAATGACGGGAGAGCAAGGCTGGTATTTCCAAATGAAATGCAGTTGAATTTAGTGGGATTTGTGTCTCATTTTAACATGAAATACTAATGCAAGTGACAACACTCCCAGTGCCAAAGGAAACCAGGTAGTGGAAAGAGGAACGAGTTTTAGGAAAGCTATTTAAAACTGGTTTTATTGACAACTCTTCATTGGCTAACTAAGAGTTTGAATCTAGAAAAGTTGTACTGAATCCTCCGTACCTTCCCTCTTCACTTAGGGTATTAAATATTGCAGCAGTATCCCTCGGACACCCCCAAATCCTCTGATAAAACAAACTGCAACTGCTGTGTCTTACACCGCTAAGGTGAAACAAGAAGGTTTTTTCTTTAGTCGTTTCATGTCAGCATGTTTGTGACAAAGCAAAAGACAGCACACACTCCTCTTCAGAAATATTTGCAGGTATGTTAAAATATGTGTAAGTCACAGATGTCAGAAACTAAACCCGCTGTCATTTAACAAACTCTACATATGAAGTCTCAAGTTTTAATATAAACTTTTTCCCCTTGTGAGTTCAGCATGTGAAATTGCACACCTGATCCTGGAAACGGCCTCAGAAATCAGCACCTTGAACAGGCTGAACATTTTTAGCTGCAGTTTTCAGGATCAGACCATGATAAAATTCCTTGAGTCAGGATTGTCTCTCCCTCACGGTTTCGGTATCTCTGGGGCACTGGGGAGATACAGAAATTCGCATATTCTGTAACTGAGGAACTTGCAATTTTAACTCTGAAGACGATAGAACAGTGCCCAAGACTTTCTCCTCTACAGTTAATTCCGCCCACATATTCAGATTACAAGATGTTATTAGAAGATGTAAGGAACCCTCCTCATGTTATGGTATTATTTTTACAAAATGCATCACACTGCATATGTTGGCGTTCCTCAAAGCTGTTGGCACTGGAGTTTGTTACAAGGGCTACACACACAAGCAAAGTATTACTCTAATGTAGGTGTATCGGACTAAACCAGCCAGATCAGTGTGGTGAGAGCCTCAATTAATTCTGATTGCACACTGCTTTAGAAAATCCACTGCTCCAGGAAGTGTCTGCAAAATGTTGAGGGGTTTCTATTGTACTTCAGGAATATAAGTTAGCACAAAGATTAAGCTATATGTGTTAACAACCAGTTAGCTTTTAAAAATATTTTGTTACGGTTAGACAAGACAGTGAAGCATTTGTGCCTATACATTAAGCAGCTCAATCTGTATCCAAAGTTTTCTAGAAAAATGCTGACTACACAATGACAAACTTTCCCAAAGTAAAATCCTCCATTTGTGAAAAAGATCTTTAAATGTTTCTAAAATGAACAGGTTTATGTCATAAAAACCTGAGCGATTGCACCTGAATATGCAGGATTATTTACTTATAGGAGTACATATAGCACAGGGCTGAGAAACCAGATCCGAGTTCATCACATTACTTTTTCGGTATCACCCTTACCAGTTCCTAACTTAACTCTCTACAGTCCAGTGCTGCTCTTAAACAAAACCACCATGGCAAAGTGTGCTCTCATCCGCCCTGTTTCTATCATGAGATAAGTCTTTCCTATCAAAATCCGAAAAATCTTGGTATTGCTTAGCAGAGGCTGCATCGCCATTTACATTAAAAACAAGCGCTTTTCATTTTTATTCCATGTATACTTACATCTATCGTGAAGACCTTAGTTTTGGGTAAAATGGAGACACCATGGACATCCAAGAGTATATGCCTTCACCAGAAGTCTTCCTTCCAAGCTGCCGCAGCAATGTGATTGGCAGCTTTTAAAACACATCAAGATTAACATGTCAAAAAACTGCCTTAACTAACGCTGACTTGACTTTAAATACAAATTGAATTTATCTTGATTAACCCTCATCTCTGCTTCTAAGCCCTTCCCACTCTGACATCACAAGCCCTTCTCCAATACCATCCCCTAACCAGGCTGTAAAAACATAATTACCAGAAGAGCACTGCACTGATCTGATAAACCTATTTCACATTTAACCTGCTAAGCTGTTGTTAGCTTTTAAGATGCTTGATGCATTCACTTAAAATCTTCCTGTTCTGACAAGAAATACGAGAGATGGTTAACAATTGCCTCGCTCTCACGCATTGTGTGACCTGTTTATACTGATTTTTAGCAAGGTGTACTTCTGACTGTTGGCAGGCTCTTCTCCAGAACTGTGTTTCCCCAGAACTGTGTCTCCGATGGGATTGGGGGGAGCCAGGAGGTGGAAATCCTGTTAAGCATATTGTGAGGCTAACACAGGGATCAGATGGTTATACCGCTCAAGCCAGCAGTTTACTCTTTAATTCTCCCTGGCTCTCAGAACGACTGCCAAGTAAATGGCAGATTTTAAAATGTCAGGGAGTGGTTAGTTTCTTCTAACATCCATGTCAGCTGATAAGACGCCAGGGTTGTGGTTTGTTAATCCCTTATTCACCTGCATAAAGTTCATCAAGTGCTTGCTGCAACAAAAAATTGCCCCTTGTCCTCTCTTAAATGCTACACAATGCCTAAACCTGGAGAAAATGGACTCATTCCTACCCAAAATCGCTCTCCGGGAAGTGTTATCCTTAGCAAAGGGACGTCATTCTGCTGTAGTTCAGCACGTCCTGACAGAAAACAGACTAATTTTTAAAAATATAATACAAAATACAGATATAGTATCTAACGTGGGATTATTTTGTTTTTTTAAAGTGACTGTCATTTTCTTTATATTTTTGTTGTAAATGCTGCCATGGCTACTTTGTGGCTGTCTGGACTTCCTTATAAAGGAGAAAATCACACCCAAAATCATTGTTTAATAAAAAAATTCCAACACTAGGTTTTAAAAATTTTAGGACTTCCTTTAAAAAAAAAAGAGAGAAACCAGCTAAACTAGCGTAAGAATAATTTTCATATGGTTGTCCAAATCTTTGCATGTGCAGGCAGACAAGGAATCAAAGAATTCTAGGCTTAAATTTCAGTTTGTGTTCACTCTGCTCAGTCTGTAGCTGCCTACGGAAGCCTGTGAATGGACATGGCATGAGTAGATATGGTCTTGAGAAAAGTTCTGCTTGAAAAAGACCCGCTGGGATTTTTCAGGATTGTCTGGGTGAGGCTGAAGCAAATGCTGTGTAAGATACAGGGTTACCCAAATAAATTAAAAGTAAAGTCTTGCATCAGCATCCATTTTTTATCAGATGTTTTAGTCCATGTGAATCACGTTTCAGGAAAACCACAAAAAGTTTAATACCAGGAAAAATTACTTCCTGAAGTAGAAGTAAACCCAGCAATATGATAAGGATACATGTATTTATTTTTTCCTGTTTTACCTCCTGAGGGAAGTTTGGAGAGAGCTCACTACTTCAGAAGACCCCTGGCATCTAGCCTGCGGTTTCTGGCACAGAAGCAGGATTGCTGTGTGCTGTGTGCTAGCCACAATTCATAGAGATGCTTGTCCCCTCTGCACAGAGGAGTCTGAGAGCGGGGAAACACCGATACGCAGGTTCCTCTGTGTGGAGGGGTGACTGTAGCCTGACAGCTCCCTCCGGGGATCTGGAGTTTGTAGCCTGAGCTGCCAGTTTCACATACTGATGTAAAAGGTGGAGCTGGAGTCACACCACCTTCTGTACCCTCTTACCCCTTTTGCTGCCTGGAGTTGCCTCCATGGCAAGCAGTGCAGAAACCTCAGAAGTGGAATTTACCCATCTGGTATAGGATGCCCCAAGAGAGCATCACTTCATCGTAGACCAGAAGGAGCTTGAAGAATGCTGCCAAAAACCCAACAGTTTTTAGCAGTTTATGTGCTATTCTAAAGCTGAATTAAGAACCCTCTGTCTCAATTAATTTCAGAAGAAATGGACACTACTGTCACATCTCTCCCAAATCCTGAAGTGTCAGAAAGGGTCAGCAGTGTGGAACCAGCTCCACACACTAAGGTAGATCTAGTCTTACTATTGTCACTAGGCATTTTGTCAGCACTGATTTGGGTCAGAACATTCTTGTTCCCTTTTGACAAGATCAATGACATGGCTCAGCTGATGGGATTTGTGGTCTTTAAAAATGGAAGGCAAAATATTGTATTAGGCAATTTTATTGCAGTTCAAGAATTCTGTTGTTTACCAAAATGCAATGCTGGAATGGATTTGTATAAGTAGAGAACCTGCTAAACTAGAGTCTAAGCAGCTTTTAATCCACTCTTTCTAAACACTGTCTGTCATAAGCGAGGAATCTGGAAGAGTGATAATCCTTATTTCTTCTCCTTACAAAGTTCACTGAAGCAAGATACACTTCAGTGGAGAGTGATTTCTGTGTAATGAGATGAGCTGGACTGGTACTTGCCAAATGGCTTCTTGATCACAGGTCACCTATCTTTTTCCTAAAAGAATCTATGTTCAAATTCTTTAGCTAAACCTCCCTTTCTTCCATGTTTCCCCAAAAAGGTTTAAACTAGAAGAGTGGTGCCCACAGGTGGCAGCATGGGTAAGGACCAGAGTGGTCTGATGGGTTGGGAAGTCTAGGACCGGTAGGCTGCGAATCCCAAGAAGGAGCTTGAGCAAGAAGCGGTGTCCTAGAATTCTGGGATTAGAGACAATAACTGGACTCTGCGGTGGCACAGCTGGCTTGGAAACACACAGGTTCTTGCCTTTGGGTCCACTGACGAGAAAAGTAACCAGAGAAGGGAATGGGCAAAGCTGTGTGTCAGTGTCAAGGTACTCATCCATCGTCCCAGGTACGCAGAATGTCCTTGAAGCTATAGCACTACTTGGGAGTTTGGGCTTTTTCAATTCTCAGCCCTTTGCTTGGTTGCAGGTTTGGTGCTCTAGTTCCTTCCTGAATTGCTGGACACTCTGAAGAGGAAAGTACCCAACTTTGATGTTCAACCGTACTAAATACATACTGACAAGACTCACTGGAAAGGTAACAGAATGTAACACAATTGGCTTTCAATGGAAAAGCATTATTATTATTATTATTATTATTATTATTATTAAGTTATTATATAAGTATTATATGGAGAGAGTAGGTGGATTCCAGAGCTGTCTCATTCCCAGTGGGAATCTGGGAATTAATCAGAGGAACTAGACCCAAACAGGGACAAAATTGAAGCTACTGAATTTTACTTACCATACCTGATCTCAATTTGAAAAGCCAATGAGTGAATCTAAGAGATGAGCTATGGCTAACCTTTACGTTCCTTTGCAAATTAAACTGACCAAACATTGCATGTTGGAAGAAAACTGGGTTGTATGTGTCGCTAAATCAAAATGTTTGGAAAGGTCTGGATTTAAAACCATACCAGTTGAGTTTTCAACGATCTGATTTTTTGTTTGGCTAACAGGACTGAAATGTTTTGGTCACTATTTTCAAACTGGCTACATGCCAAAAGAGCAAAACAGTTGGTTAAAATTGTATTAACGTTTCCACGCGTGCACACCGGCGGTGATGAAAGCTGCGCTCTGCCATGTTCTGTGTCATCTGTGGAATTTTACTCGTCACTCTGGACATGCCTTTTTACATTGGAGAAATAATTAACAAAGCAAAGGACAATACACACACTTATTATCTTGACTTAAACCATTCTAGGGCATATGTTCGTATTTGCTTATTTGGGGATTTTTTTTCGTTAGCTCGTGTATGGATTTAGGGTATTTCTGGATGTGGAAAGGCAAATCACAGCTGCATTGGTATTGCATTCAGAAAGAAAACTGTGGAGTAAATACTCTTTTTTGAACTGACTTTTGAAATAACATCTAGAAATACAGAGACTCGGATACTGTTAATTAGGATGACCCTAAGAATATTTTACAACCAGCTCATATATCAGCTCTCTTTGGCAACACATCTCCAGGCTGAAGTTCCACAGAATGCAACGGGTAGTTTTGTTGAACTATCCAGACCCCTTGTACCAGATGGTACCGTATGGAAATAACCCTGATCCTTTGACTGTGTTGATTTCTAATTAGGTTTCTAGTAATTAATATAGTTTGCAGGCCTTGCATGAACTCTGGAGATTACCCATTGATGTAAATTATTAACTGAAAGGGGATTAATCCTGGCATACGTTCAACCAAAAAGAGTTTTCCAGCCTGAAAATTTTCTCCATCAGACTAGCATATTGTAATAGAGAATGAAACATCAAGTTTGTATTTGTGTAGTTCCATTTTAAAAGGAGTAACTCAATATCACTGTTAAAAATATCTGCATGGGGTATGTAAATAGACATTTGCTGTGGCGTATGCATTTCTGATCCTAAGGTTTTAGCTGGTTTTGTATGTTCTCAGTCCTCTTCAAACCCCTCCTGTGATCACTCTATGGCTGTACATAAATATGGGAAGAGTGGGTTGGATTTAGTTATCATAACCCAGTGAGATGTCTTTTAAACAGCTGCCTCAGGAACTCCTGTAGGCTGATGGGCTATGAAAATCAGGAGGTGGAATATTTATTTAGTGGGGAATGATGGGGAATATTTATTTAGTGGGGAATGATACTTTGGACCAGATTGAATCCTCGGGCACACACACTGATCTCAGTGCAGGGAAGTCTGGAACGAGTTTGCTCCAGGGAAGTGTCAGTGCTGCACAGTATTTCTGAGAATATAAGGATATATGAAAAGAGTGTTTATCCAGATGGCAGCACCCTGCTGAACTCTAAAGAGAGTCCACATCGAACTGGTGGGTGACACCAATATTGTGGGTCTAACAACATACCATCAGTGCCAGCTGGAGGCTTCTCAGCTACGGAGGCAAGAATGAATTTTGCTGCCTCTGTTATAAGGAGGCAGAACTGGGTCAAAGCTGGAGGACAGAGGGAAGGGACAGAGCAGGAGAGAGCTGTGGAGGGCATGGATTGGTGTACAAGACTGGGAAAGATGAGGGCAGTGAACCTGCAGGTCACTCTTCCCCTACCCACATTTGGCAGCAGCTCCTGGCACGGGTGTTCTGAGTCAGCACAGCCCAAGAGCAACTTACCTGGCACTGGCAAAGTCAGCAAAGGGGCAACAAGCATTTGTCCACCTCCAACAGCTTCTTGGCCCATGGACCTGCCCACCTCACCTAGATCCCCTGCAGCAACAAACCGAGCCAAGCAAGAGAAGCCCACGGAGGCTGCTGCAGACAGTGACAGATGCAGAAAGGGGGAACAGAGCAGCAGAGATGCATGCTAAGGGAAGGGATAACATGGCAGTAATTCAGTCTCTTTCTCCCACTGAGAGGAGAGCAGTGGTTTCACTGGGTGTGCTGGGGATGGGAACTGCCTTAGAAACAAACAAGGGTCACTGTGTTACTACGTGCTACAGGACTCGGAATATTAAAAATCTCTAGGAGATAAATATCCCAAATCATTAAATTCTATATAAATATTGGGCCAAGTGCCTCCCTGGTGTAACTGCAACGATTGTACGACAGCAAGGATGGGTTTAGTCCAGTGTGTTCAGATTCTGTCTCATTTTAACCAGATGCTCTGGGGTTTGTTTTCCTTCAGTGGATGATAAGGGCCATCCAAAACAGAGTTGCTGCTCTGCTTGGGTTTCATTGAAAGAGACACTACTAAAGGGAGAGGAAATCCCCAAAATGATACTCAGTGCTTAACTACATAGAATATAGGATTTCATTGTTTGCAAATCCTTTTTTTCAAATGAACTTGTGGCACTAATCCTCTAATGGCATTATTTCTTTGGAATATATGCCGGATTAAGGAGTCACAATGAGGCAAAGTACAAAAATCCACATTAATCTCTCACCAGTGGATGCTGTGTGGGTTGCACCTTTAACTGTTTTGTTCCAAAATTGGTTCTGATGCTAACCTTCCCCCAGGTCTACACAGAGGGAAGAGCAGATACAAACAAGTGTGACACCGAGCCCTCGGCAGATGGTCACAAACCATTTAACTGGATAGAAAGGGGAAGGCGTTTATTATTCTTAAACTCCAGAAGCTAAGCCTGCCCTGTCCATGACATACTGCAGGAAGCAGATGCGCAGGTCCGCAAGGCAGGAGCAGGACACGTGTTCAGAAGTACACCGTGGGGCAACCAACCCAGCAAGGCCCAGTCTGACATCTCCCAGGGGCATGGCTGGACTGGGCATCAGATTACAGGGATGCTGTCACGGTACCATGAGGTATTTTCACTATCCTTCAACAGCGTGAAGTGCTGAAAGAATTTCTGAATGGCCAACACATCGTCTAACGTACTGATGATGGCAGAGCCCAGCCTAACCACTGTAACTGGTGCTTAACATGCGTAAGGCTTTCCTCAGTGTCTGGGAGCAGAGGTGATCAGCTATTCCCATTCCACATTCCTACTGAACTGCAGCTGCCATCAAGTGTCTTGGGCCAGCAGAGCCTGGCATATGTCTACAAACATGGGTTGCTTTGTCTTTGTTTCATCCCTGACCGCTCTGTTATTAAGCACAACAAGTAAAGTGGAAAAGAGCTGTCAAATACAGTGAGTCCCTTACCAACAGAAACGCTTGGGATTTCTGATCATCTGCAAAGCTGAAGTGAATTAGCACACAGAAAAGTGATCTTTCCCTGTGGATGAAGGTCTGTAGTGAGATGCTGATTTCAGAAACTGGGACAGGACAGCCACTCCTGGTGTCAGAAAACCCTAAAACCAATGTGGAGATCCTTTCAGTTTGGGAATAGAAATGTGCCCTCCATTCCTGCAGGGAAAGATGGTTCATCACAGCAATTTTGTGCTTTTTTTCCTACCATAAATATGTCCCAGCATGGTACTTCTCATGGGCAGGAGGATTTTCCTGCTGTTCACTGTAAGTTTCTCTTCTCTTAATCTTATCCTATTGGCTCCTAGCAGCACCCCATGCCTCATTCCAGCCTGTCTGAATCATTTGTATGTTGACACACTGAGTCAAGCCTGTCCTCACAGCTGGTGTCTGCTCAGCTGCTTTCAAAGGAATCATTAGTTTTGTTGACCAGCTTTGTCATTCCCCACCAAAAGCACTGCAGTTTGCATGTGTCCTTTGTGTATACATGCTGGTGGATGGTCCCTCATATTTAAGGAAATATCAATTGTATTGCAACAGGTGCAGACAAAGGTGAGCAGGAAATGATAAGAGAAATGGAGAGTTTGCCACAGGAGGGGACACAAGAAGAGTTTGGATGGTTTAGCCTATGAAAGTGAAGAGCTCCTCAACTAAAAAGAATCATCAAAGCTAAAGAGATTTAGCATGAATGTCCGTGAGGATGTTAAAGCTAGAAATTGTAACATGCGCTGTCGTGGAAATCAGATTTTAGTGCAGACAGGCAGGCAGAAAAGGCTGTGGTGAAGTTTGATGTATGTGTACGACGTATCAAACGATTGCATCATATTGTTGTGTTGTGCTGCTGCCTACGAGCAGATGGTACTGGAGGGTGCAGTATGACCTCTCCCCTCACATCTCCTGTTACCCTAAAATGAACAGGAGTGAGCTAGTCCTCTGTATTCCTTTCTCTCTCTGAACTGTGCAACACCCTGCTGACAGCCTCCAGCAGTATTTCTGGCCAGTATGGACAAAAGGGGTGGGAAAACAAAGAGCTTTTCTTCAGGTAGTCTTGTAACCTGATCTGTAAGGTGACTCAGCCTCTTCTAACAGCAGCTGTTTGGGGACAAGCAGTGGTTAGTGTGCAGTATCGAAGCCTGGGCTGCCACTTCCTGATTTCTGCCTTGTGACTGATCTAAGCTGGGACATGAGCGGAGTGTTTAAATGGACTTCTCAATCCTCCGCAGGAAAGAGAGGCCAGGGACAGCAGGCTGACAGAGGGAGACGGTGCAGAAGAACAGAGGCATCAGGAAGGAGCCCACAAACCACTTGGGCAGAGCTGCTGCTATCAAACTGATGAAGACAGAAACTCTTGAGAGAAAACTACATGGAAAGGCCTGTTAGGGAGAAGTTTTGTTTGCATGTCATGGCTTACTTCTCCTGCAAGCCCTGAAAGCCCTGTAAAACGTGAAAGAGATCCTCCAGTGTGCCAATGGAAAAGACAGGTATGTCTCTTTGTTTAAAATAATACTGCTCTACAGCATGAGAACTCAGCCAGGGTGACCAGCATTGCCCTACGGCTCAGTAAAGTTCATGTATGTCTGTGGACATTGTCTTGTATAATTTTTGTCCTTAGGAGCCATACAGCTGTGACAGGCTGTTAAGAACAAGACTTTAAACAATGCATCACCTTTTAAGTGCTCTGCCCTTGAACACTTGTATCATGGCAGATAACTTCCAACACAATAAGAAAATTTAAATACACGTATGCACGTCAGTATATATATATCTGTATATATACCCACACACAAAGTATGTGTCTATACAACTACATTTGCTTTATTCTGCCATTTCCCCCCTGTCCTGCCTCTTACTGTAGTAACATGAAAGCTGTTTATGCAAGTCATAGGGTTTCTGATACTTCTTCACGTTCTGTATAACTACAGATTATTAAAGTGATCGAGTTCATGTACTCTGTGGGTGACAGCAAACTGTGGAATGAGTTCTCTGTGTGGGTCAGTACTGGGGAGTCTGTGTGAGCACAGAAACGTGTGTGGTACATGACTGAGGTCTGAGCACAGGAGTTGATATCTATTTTTTCCACATAGTCCTCACAAAGCAGAAGTCAATGAAGGCCGGCTTAGTTTTTATGACTGCTCCATTAAAAGGGGGTGGGGGTGGTGAGGGGGATAGCAAATGTTACAATTAAAACTAAAGAAAGAGCATTCAGTTAGTGTTTAGACAAAAAACAAACCAGCTTCAGAATCACCAGATGATGCTTCAGTTTGTGTAGTATAAACAGAAATAAGGAAAAAATGTGTATAAAGTGAATTAGTCACTGAAACTGAGGTTATCGTAGTACTGAACAGTTCCAAACAAGCTTTCTGGGGTGTTTGTTTTCTTCCAGCAGTGGCCCACTCCCAGTGTTCAGAGCTACCACACCTTGTTTTCTGCACTATCACTTCAGCTTTGCTGTGAGATTAATGGGGTTTCGTTTGCACGTTCCACCCTGAGCTTGGGAGCAGGAGACATTGTTCAGGCAAGGATGTCCTTGTACTCCCTGTTGCACCCCTGGTCCTCTCACCTTCCAGACGGCCAGACGGGACTTTGGCATGAAGAATCACTCTGGTGTCAGACTTAACCTGGCATCCCCTCGGAACAGGGCCATCTCAGCCTTGCTGCTTTAGTGTGGCCACAAAGACTATGAACTGAAGCTGGGGATTAAACAACAGGAGAAGCAGCAGGTTAACTCTTCAGTGCTCAGTGGCCAGGTGAGATGGCCTTAGAGACAGTCTGCATTAACAAGGCAGCAGAGAGCAAGGGTGGGGAGGTTGTACAGAGGGATCTGGTCAGGCTGGATCGATGAGCCGAGGACAATTGTATGAGGTTCAACAAGGCCAAGTACCACATCCTGCACTTGGCTCACAACACCCCCCTGCTACAGGCTGGGGGATGAGTGGCTGGAAAGCTGCCTGTCAGAAAAATGATCTGGGGTTGTCGGGTGACAGCAGCTGAATATAAGCCAGCAGAGTGCCCTGGTGGCCAAGAAGGCCAATGGCATCCTGGCTTGTGTCAGCACTGGTGTGGCCAGCAGGAATAGGGTAGGGATTGTAACTTTGTACTGGGCACTGGTGAGCCACGCCTCGAATACTGTGTCCACTACAAGGACTTTGAGGTGCTAGAGTGTGTCTAGAGAAGGGCAATGAAGCTGGTGCAGGATCTGGAGACCAAGTCCTATGATGAGCGGCTGAGGGACTGGGGGTGTTTAGCCTGGAGAACAGGAGGCTCAGAGGAGATGTTATCACTCTCTACCACTCCCTGACAGGAGGTTGGAGTGAGATGGGGGTTGGTCTCTTCTCCCCACTAACAAGTGACAGGATGAGAGGAAACGGCCTCAGGTTGTGCCAGGGGAGGTTTAGGCTGGACATTAGGAACAATTACTCCACCAAAAGGGTTGTGAAGCCCTGGCCCAGGCTGCCCAGGGCAGTGGTGGAGTCCCCATCCCTGGAGGGGTTTAACAGACTGTCAAGGTGGTGCTGAGGGACATGGTTTAGTGGTGACCTGGCAGTGCTGGGGGAACGGTTGGACTGAGATTTTTAAAGGTCTCTTCCAATCAAAATGATTTTGTGATTCTATGATACATGGAGACCTGGGACGACTGAGTGCACTGTGCTAATACTGATCATTAGCAGTTCCTGAATTAGGAGAAATGAGTTCAGAGTCTGGTGTACTGAACAGTTCTTTTCTGATATTAGCGTGGAGAGAATGGTAGGAAATTCTCTGTGCATCTGCCATTATGAATGAAGGTAAGCAAGAGAAAACAGTACTAAAACTGATTCAATCTGTGTTTGCTAATCACCTGAAAGATGACATTCCGAGCTGCCAGGATAAGCATGAAGAGGACATCCCGAAGGGTTCCCCATTTGGCTTTGTTATAAAACAGTTCCAAGGGAAGAGGTCCTCTCCTGGAAAAAGAAATGAGCAGCCTTCAGCCATCAAAAAATTCTTCAGCGGCTTGGGGAAATCTGAAGGCAAGGACAGAAGGGAAATCGAAGAAACAGAAATAAACTGCTCTGGAGCAGATGATCAGAGTGAGACGCAAGATCTCTCTGTGGAAGGTAATGTAGAATGAATTTTAATTTCATAGAAAATCAGTTGCTTTTCTCGCTAGCCAAAATCCTGTATTTAGCTGGCTACAGTTTATCCTTTAGCCAGGATTTGCTTCTGATTGGAACATTATCAAGGCTGTGCCCTCTAATGTGATAGGTGCCGAGCAAGGAGTGAAATCCATGTTGCTGAGGAGGGGTAAAGCTTTTGGTTGACCTCTCTCTCCATCTCCAATGTGAGAGGTCAGTGCTGGAGTCAGCTCATTAGTTGCAGAGCTTATTGGGTTTCAAAGCCAAGCTTTGAGCAGTAGCTTGGCTTGTGTTTAGGATCGGTCTCTGTCCACCCTGCTGCTAAAGCGATCTGAAGACAGCAAGAGCAGATGTTTCCTACCACTTGACACTGGTGAGGGGGAGGGGAAGGGAGTGGAAATTCATCGTGTATGTTATTTTGCGCACACAAGAATACTCTTTACATCCATACAGAGAAAACAAGGCAATTTTTAAAAAGGAACTGGAAGGAGAGGCTTATAACACCATCCTTTGTCCTAAGAGTTTTGGGTAGGTTTGGGGAAACGATGAGGGGACTGTTACTGAAGAGGGATTGCTATTTTCCATAATTTTTGGCTGCTTTTTTCGAGCTACAGGTATTAGATGAAATTACTGATTTGTTAAAGGGTTTAGCAATGAATGTAAATGCAATTATCCTTGCTGGTCAAACTGCGTGGAGGAAGAAGGTAAGCGGGGATTGCTCTGCAAAGTCGAGAGAAGCAGGAACTGCCTTACACAGACAGTGTATGAAAATGAACAGGCTGACCTGAAGGAAGCAGCAGGTTCCCCGCACAATAGTAGCAAAGGCTACTCAGTGCTAACTGATCAAGTACAGAGTGTTTTACAGCAGTGTGGCTATGGAGCAGGCACACAGAGGTGGTTATAGCACTTGTGCATCCAGAATTTTCAGCATTTTGCACGAATTTCATGTCCTTGAACTCGTGGTGCAGACATCCAAAGTCACTGGCGTAAGGTAGCGTGGAGATGTGCAAGAGATTTGTTTCTCGTTCTGCATCAGGAGCTCTGTAGTGACCTGATCTGTAGTGATCTTATCACTCAAGTTATTGGTCCACACTGATCAAAACCAGAGCTCAGTTTACTGACAGATTAGTTCATTCACCTACCAGCCACAGACAGGTTTTACTCGGTGTGTTAGCAGCAGAGGTAACCAGGGCCCTATTTCTTTGTTACTCAGATGGGCTTTCACATCTCATTTCTGAAGCGGAGTCACCATCTGGTGAGCAGAGATTTAGCCAGTTCATGCAGAAACTGGGAAAGAAACCAAACAGCAAGAATCTGGATCTAAATAACTGTGCATTAAGTGCAGCAGATGTAACAGAGCTGGGTAAATATGCATTTTATTGAACTGGTCACTTCATACATTTCTTTAATTTTTATTGGCCTACTCAATTATTCACCCTCCTCTTCTCTCTTCTTCTCTTTTTCTTCTTTTCCTTTCTTTTCCCTTTTCAGATAAGAAAACTGAGGTACAAATTGTCATGGTTTGTAATGCTGTACTGGTTGTAGAAAGCACCTCTGCAGATGTATTGACACCCAGAGTGAGCAGATAACATGAAAACAGAATGCACCTTTTTTTTCCCATTTTTTACAGCTTCTTTACTGGCGTTTCTCCCAGAGCTGGAAGAGATCAGCCTGTCCTGGAATAGTTGTGTTGGTGGGACTCTGAAAGCTCTCACTGTTCATCTTCATCATGTGAACCTGCTAAAAGTCCTTCGACTTAACAACTGCAGGCTGACAGCTGAGGATGTCATCTCCTTAGGTACAGGATTGCACTGACATTTATTTCCAGACAGCTTGGGTCTGCTGTAATCCATCTCATCTCTTCCTACATCCTACTCGTGCTGCGTCCACACTGGGCAATGCAAACTCCTGCTGTGAAACAGTAGAAGGAACTTGGTCTTATGAGAGACCTCATACACCTGAGTAGCTCTGCCGAGTTCATTCCTCAGGGTATGAAGCTTTCACGTTCAGAAGGGAGCAGAATTCAGTCTTGTTTGCAGGAAAGTGTGTTTCCAATTTGGATGAGTATTTTTTTGGCTGGCTTTGATACCTCATGGTACACAGAAGAACTGAAACAGTCAGTCGTAATAGGGTCAGCTTAGGCCTTCATGCTGCAGGACAGGTGCATGCTCCTCACAAAACAGTGATGGTCTTTTGGAGAAGGCTTAAACCAGAAGTGCTGCCTCAGAGCGTTATGCCTTGTTTTTGCAGGTCTGGGAGAAGCTTATTCCTCTGCTTGGAGTGCCTGCAGCCCTGCTTTCTGCAAAGCATGACATTCAGAGGTTTTAAAGGTGCTGTTATGCACTCAGGTTCTGATGCTGAGTCACCTCTGGGCTTGGAGTTTACTTTGGGGTGGATCTGTGATAGTTCCTAAAAGAAGGGCAAACTCAAATCAACTAGGAATTACAAAAAACTACTGCTTGTTTTGCAAGTTCTGAAAACTGGTCTGAGTTATAAAGGTGGGGTTTATGTCATTCATATCCAGGCTTTTTCCAGGAAAGGTTCAGAAGTAAAAGGACATATATGGTGGTAGCTCAAAAGTGGGTCATGCTATTTGCTGGGGAGGAAAAGTGCATGTCTAAAAAGCTGGTGAAAACAATTGGTCTGTTTCGGATGAGGATAAAATCTGTGTTTCATTTTCTATCATATCTTCTCAAATTTATTTCATTCTTTTTCAAACCCTTTTCTCATGCTTTTTTTTTCTCTCGAGTTTTGTTGGTTATATTTCCAATTGATTTACTCTGCCTGGTTCTTCTGTGCTGTTTCCTTCCTCCTTCTGGCTTGGCCTTTTGTGAGACAGAAACAAAATTGATCACAGGACTTGAATTTCTAGTCCAAATGTGATGCCCTTGACGTGTGGAATAGCAACAGTCAGTTTGCATTGATTTTGCCTGTGGTTTTGAAAACAGTGTGCATGTTTAGGCCAATACTGCCTGTTTGACTGTGTCCACCTCTTATCTGTGGAGATGTGGCCACTTGTGGGCTCAGTGCACTCTGCTTAGAAATCAATGCCTCAGATATAACTGTAATATTAACCTCTCCTATGCGATTCCTCAGAGCTGGGACTGTGAGAGGTGGTATGAAACCATTCCTGGGATTATAGTCCTTTATTTATCTTCTGTGTGGAAAATGTGTCTGGAATGCCAGTCCTCATGTCAAACAGAAACAGCACATGCTGCAGAGGTAAAATCACTTCTCAAATGTAGAGCACTGCTCGGTATTCGAGACCAAGGCAATAATTTTAAATCAATGCAAAAATAAAAATTAAGACATGTCCTTTTCTGTCCAACCTGGATATTCACTTACAACCCAGAAATAATTATTTTTCTGTTCTAAATCTTCTGAGATGAATTAATTATGAAAACACACAGACATGAAAGGGTTTTATGATTAAAATACAATTCTCAATTATTAAGTTGATGACAAGAGTTTCCATCAAAAATTTGTGTATGAAAGTGCATATGATTATAGCATTTGCATATGGTCTGATTAATTGATCTTTCTTGGGAGTGAGTTTATGCAAAATGATTCCTCATTAAGTGAGTCAGAAGTTCCTGTCAGAAATGAAACTTCAACGTTTCAGAAATAGTTGTGGGAGGACTTCTTCCATCCCTCCAAGTGACCTGGGGATGCAGTGCAGTGGATGTTGGAAGTCTGCCAGGTAAACCAGATCAGAACTGTACAGGACAGTAAATTCAGACTTGTCACTCGTATTGATTTCCCTGGGTCTTGGTGCAGGTCTACAGTGATGGCCAAACAGTCTGATGAGGGTCTGGGAACCTGAATAAATTTCAGGTCTGCGTGTACAGTGACCATGACTTGTAATCTAGGTGAGGATTTATACAACATTGCTGCAGTAACAATTCATGGCACACAGCGATTTTCCTGGCAAGCCAGGAATTAAGTGAGAATTAAGTGACTAACCTTCCTCTTTAATATATTCCAAACCTGTATTTTGGTCTTGCACTGAAATTGATACCTAGAATGAATCATCTTAGGCTTCTGTTTCAGGAGAGGCATCTGAAATTGTTTCTCAACTTGAAGAACTGGATTTGTCATGGAACAGTAACATAGGTGGAAAACTGTCACTCCTGACAAAAAAACTCCAGAGAGGATGCAAGTTAAAACTGCTGAAAATTACAGACTGTAACCTGACAGCAAAGGATGGAGAGTCCCTTGGTAAGTGTATCCACCTAGCTGGACTGAGACTGGCATCACAAAAACGTCGCTTGTTTGACTTAGATGGTGGCTGTATTGAGCTCAATGTTAGTGGAATGTTCATTTATTTCACACTCTGCATTATAACAGGATTTACCCCACAGTGTTGAGATCTAATGCACTTTCTTCCAAAGAAGAGAGTTGCCCTCTTTAATCACGTGGGGTAGAGCTGAGAAGAAAAATAGCTAGAACTTAACCACAGTCTGGCTACCTCAGTGGTCCAGGGTTGCCAGATCCTTTGAGACCCTGAGCAAGTCACGTGTGCCAGAATTTCCAACACTGACTGCTTAAAATCAAGCAGCTGAATATGTAGTTAGCCATGGGATGGGAAAGAAGGCCTGAGGGATGGGAATTTAGGCTGAGTTGGCAACCACTGATCACCCCTCCCCTCTTTCTTCTCACCATAGCTTAATCCAGTGTGGTCTTTTGCTCTGATTCTGTGTTTTAAAAGGTATTTTCACCCTAAAGAGAAGTCCCTGTGCTCTCATTTCCACTGCAGGAGGTGGCCCATGCGCAACATGCAGTCCTATACCTTTTCGTTAGAGATCTTTCTTTCTCTTTGTACTCCTGCTTTTTATTCCCCTGTATTTTTCTAACTGTCCTTGTATTTTTTCACCTTTACTTTCATGCAGATTTGTCACTGATTTTCTTGATTCCTATCCAATTTTTGTTTTGCTGTATTTTTTAGGTAGAACAGGAACTTAGTAAAGTCTAAACCACACATATAGGCAAACCCAGCCTACCTCTTCCTGTTTGTCATGGTGCTATATTTTTCTAGGGTTCATCTGTATATATTCCAATTACCAATTCTGGTTTTCTTTCTTTTTTTTCTTTTCCCCCCAGCTGAAATTCTAAATGTGATCCCAAACCTTGAAGTGTTAGATATCTCTATCAACAAGCACATCGGCTGCAGCGTGAAGGTTATTGCTCAGGATCTGAAAAATGTGCCCAGCTTGAAAGAGTTAAACTTGCACATGTGTGGATTAAAGCAAGACAGCCTCCAGGGCTTAGGTTAGACTTCATGTTCAGAAAGACTTTCATTCTGAATAACTCCTACATCTGAAAACCATTTAAGGAAGGCAGTGAGGTGGGATTTTGCTGATGGTTTGGCAGTATTAATGGGCGATTGTCACTCGCTGTGTGAGGATTGATAAAAGGCTTCAGAGACGTTCAAGCAGGAGCAGCATTTATCTTCCCTGAGCTCAAGCATGTCAAAGTCAGTGGGGAGAGTCACCCTCCACACCATTTATCTGAGATACATCTCAGGGTAGATTAGTAGCTCTCAGGATGTGCTTCCTCTCTCCCCAGACAGAACATAGACAAGGGCACAGGGAGGCTCGCCAGCTTCTAACAGGCTAACGCTGCTCTCAGAGGGAAATCCAAGTTCACCGTTACCACTCAATGAGTGTCCAGTGAAGCCATATCAAATGGGCTTGATATCTGTCTCTCTCTAGTGGAGGTCTTACCCCTAAGACAAAACAACTGGCACTAATTCACACATCCAGTAGTAATTTCAGTCAAAGGCTGAGGATTGAATGGATCTGAGGGATGAGCTGGCCTCACCTTCACCTGCTCTTTCAGAGAAGAATGGAGTTGCAGGGATGGGGAAGCTTTGCGGTGTTGCTGTGTGTCTGCTGTGATTATATCTGAAGCTTAGTCTGAGAGCTTTGCCTGCAATACCTTGTGCAAACTTTGACGTTAAAGTAAACAAACGCTAAAGCCATGACCTGTGCTGTTGTAGCAGCCGGTGACCAACATGTTCCCTTCTCCATTTCAGACACTGCTTTACAGCACCTTGCAGAGCTAAGAAAATTAGACATATCATGTAACAAAGAGATTGGTGGTGGCTTTAAAGACTCAACAGCTCATTTAGCCAGCTTGAAACATCTCGAAGTCCTTGATCTCCACCAGTGCTGTGTAACAGAAGAGGACGTGACCGTTCTGTGTAAGGACATGTTGAGGAAAATCCAATAAGAATCTAGGTTTTGACTTCTGAAAATATCTCAAAGGCGTAAAGGATTGTACCTAACCTACTCCAGCAGATCTCAGTACTTCATTAGGCAGTTGTGGAAATGCAGAGTGGAGGATTGCTTTCTTCATCAATACCAAAATTGATACCTAATACCTAAACTGGCCAAATGCTGAGTAGAGAGGGATGTTCAGAGATCTCACATCGCTCTTCCATGTGCTTTATAGGAAAGCTGAAGTCTACAGTCTCCAGGTTGAATTGATCCAACTCTTAAATCCTATTAGGAAGTAAAAGACATTTCCCTTTCAATCAGTGGGACAGTTTATTTTTCTGTATGCATTATCCTAACTTTTTGACGTTGGTTTTTACTCTTTAGAGAAACAACAACAAGCAATCCCATGACTCAAAGCCTGCATTACCCACATCTTCTTTTCCATGATAAAGATGGTAATATGAAAAGCTACTGATGAAGCATTGGGAAACAATAACTATTAGTAGTAGCAGTCATGATTTATTTTTAATGTATTGGCTAATAGAGAATAGTAACATTAATAAAAAGGATTTCATTTAGCAGTGAAGACATGTGGAAACAACCCTCATCTCATTTAATGTTGAACTACCTACTTCATCTAGAAAATTCCAACAGGAAGCCGTGTCCTGACAACCTTCCACGCAGTGTGTAATACCTAATTTCTTAAACATTCCTACTGAAAATGACAAGGCTATTTACAGACAGAGACATTACTCACCATAAATTTGAGTGTCAGAACTGGGCCTTGACTTTTGGATTGATTTATAAAGAAAAGAAATTATGTCAGGCCAATATACAACTACATATTTGTTCTGGATCGGTGACTCTAATAAATATTTCATGTTTTCATAGCCCAGGTGATACCTTTACTCTCCAGTCTTCAAGAGCTGAATTTATCCTCGAATAAAAATGTAGGAGTCTCATCTGATCCTCTTCTGGCCAGGCTCAGGTTTTTACCGAAGCTGAGATCTGTGGCCATCAGCAATTGTGGTTTAGGCCAAGAGTCGTTTTCATCACTAGGTAGGAATGTTTTTTCAAGTGTGTCTATTCTCTGTGTGTCTTTGTGGGGCAAAGCATTTCATTCTCCTTTGGCTGAACTCCAGAAATCATGGTGACATTATACCACAGGCCCACAGTGAAAAAACCTGTGATGAAACCAGTGCTTCATGGGAGCTGGTTGCAGGGGAAGACTTCTGTATGTCTTCCCCCATCACATCTGACCGAATGAAGTCCTTTGCCTGACTGTGAGCTTTTGTATACTCCCTAATTTTGGAAGAGAACAGAAAACAAGATTTCATGTTATGCTGTGATTATAGTTTGGTTTTAACACTGCATTTGCAGTTTAGTGGAGTAAAGTTTTGACCGAGAGTGTTTCACCTCACTGCAGGTGAAAGTTTCAGTAGAAACTCTCTGGGATGGAGTTAAGCACGGAGCAGGGAGGAACTGAGGTAATGACTGCAGTAGTGGAAAAGGTATTGCACAACCATGAAGAAAAGTCCAATCTAACACAGGATATGTAAATTCAGCCTCTTTTACCTACTTGTTGCAAATCTCGGTGGATTAGCGGCTACACGGTCCCTTTGATACATGCTCCATATGGCACATGAACTCTAAGTGCAAAGGGATCTGTTAGTTACCGAGTGCACTTATATTTTGTACTGTTTACTAGTGACATTAAAACCTGTAGTAGAACTTGATCGCCTTCAGCAGAAGTAGTAGCAAGCTAAACTTGTCTGAGGGCCCCGCAGGAAAGGAACTATATTTATATCATTACGATTATGTAAGAGTGACATAATGGAAATTGGAGTTATCAAAAGATACAGTGTTTCACCTTGCATGGCGAGTTCACAGCAAAAGAATTGCTGTCTTTAAATGGATATTAAATGGTTTAAAAACCAGCTGTTAAATTAAATTGACTTCAGTGGGAGATGGTCAAACTAATAACAGAAAGACAAGAAAGCCTTCCACAGAGACCTTAAATATTCTACAGGCAGGTCCTTCCTATATTATGTTCTTTCGTCTGACTTTTATTAGGATAAAATAAGTTATGCTAAGCATAAGTAGGCAGCCTGTGTGGAGCCTGTTCACAGGTGAATGGGTGGTGAGATGTCTATTGAGGCTGTGTTGTTTTCTCTTAGTAAGCACAAGTTGCTGGTCTTAATCTTTTCAGCTGAGGCTGCCCTTCACCTTCCTGAACTGGAGATATTAGACCTATCTTGGAATAAGTGCGTTGGTGGGAACCTAAAGCTGCTTTTGGGAGCGCTAAAGCTTGCAACGGAGATTCAAGTGTTAAGACTGAGCAGCTGTAACTTGTTGGCTGAAGATTTGGCACTTCTAAGTACGTATAACATGGTATTTACCAGCAGTCAAGGAGCCAGGGCATTTAAACCACAGTTCAGAAGGGACTTGTTCCATGGGCTGAGCACGCTTTTGCATAAATCAAATGAAACTATGGAAAGTACAGCAGTATTTTTCCCAGAAAGGTTTTTCATTTTGCTGAAGACTGTGTGTCCTGTACGTGCACAGTGCAAAGGCTGACAAGGATAAAATGCGAAGAATCTTTTAGCAGTTTTATCTATTAATACAAAAAGGCAGCACTTAGAAAGTGTGGGGTTTAAGTCTGTTTTTTATATTAGATATTTAAAGCTGCCTCTGAGGAGTTTTATTTTGCTTGGTTGCTGATTTGGGGTTCAGTAATTTATAGAGAATGCATGTGCTGACAGACAGTAATACAGGCACTACCAGCTCTCAGACCATTAGACCATTATGGGTGAGGCTACTGTGGGAGATTTAGAACAGAAATATTTTCGCCCCCCTCTTAGCAGCTGCTGAGAAATGCTGGAAAACAGGAACCTAATGAAGGAATAAATTCTAGGATCCTTTTAAAAACCTGTTCATTTTATAATCACCCTTGGGATTCTGTGGGCCTGACTCAAGGATTTTGAGTGTCTGAGATTGGCAGTAGTTGTGTGACAGCTATGAAGGCCCCATAATCTGAAGGCTGGTGAGATGAAGCCTGAATATTTTTGACTTTTCAAACATCACCCTTGATGGGTGTCTCCTTTGCCTTCAGCCATACCTTAAGGATCCCAGTTCCCTCTAGAGTATATCGGGCTCATTACCCTCCCACGGTGAGAGGTGGCTCTTGTAATCATGCAACCTCTTCTAGTTCTGCTTTCCTCTTTCCAAATCTCCCTGTAAAGCCCGTCTGCCTGTTTTAATTGGCACTTTATATAACCTCCTTCCAACTGACTCCAAGGTTTTCAGGTTGCCATACAATTTTAACCCGTTATTTCTGTTCCTTTTGAATTGCCTGCAGTTTAAATGTTGTGCACTCCTTCAGCTGTGGTAAAAATCTTTCTGAGATCAGCAGCAAGTGATTTTATGTTGCTGAGGAGTTGCAGTTTGACTGCTGAAAAGCCTTAAATAATATGATATTAAAATACCACTCTTCTTATAAGCTTTTAAAGCAATTTCCAGGATGTGTTAGTTATGTTTGTGTCTGTCATTTCTTGCAGCATTACTGATGCAGGATGGCCATCTAGCCAGACTGCGGAAGCTGGATTTGAGTTACAATAACAGCATCTCTGACGAAGGGTGGGCCGTTTTCTGTCAAGGCTTAGCAGTATTCAAGGAACTCTTGGAGCTAGATGTCAGCCTTCGCCCCTCGTCCTGCCGAGACTGCGGGACGTGGTTCAGCGAGCTCTTAGCAGCCCTGACAAAGCTGCCTGCCTTGGCAGAGCTGGGGCTGCAGAGATGGGTCCTTTCAGAATCGCAGCGGAAACGACTGGAAAGCTTTAATCAAGACAACAAAAGGAATATTCGTTTCGACTGTTGATGGAGGTTGAAGGTTTCTGGAAGGACTTTCACAAGCAGCAAATGAACCAAGCATTATGTGTGTCTGACTTAGAAGACTGCCCAGGTTGTAGTAATCTCATCTCATAAGAGCTCTTGAAATAGTTCCACAATTATGTAAAACTGTTATTTAACCTTCTGCATGCAGAGATCATTCCATTGAGTAACACATTATTTCACATTCTCTGGGCCATGCTTACACTTCTATATACACTTAATCTTCATGGTGAGAATACAGCAATGACTGCTGTCCATAGAGTGGTGGTGCTTTCAGCTGGACACACTGCAGGTTTGCCAGCGGAGGGAAGTGGCTGGGGTGTGTGCTAATGCAGGTGGGTGGTTGGGGAATGTGGCCTCATGTGTGTATGGAAAATGCTTTGAATGTGAAAATATTTGAAACCCCTGTGGTTTAAATTTTAGTTTATTCTCCCCAAAAACTTTTGCCTCTTTGTGAATGCATTAAATCTCCATAATTGTAAGATTTGGAAAGCATCCCAGCAACTGGGGATTACACATTAGTCCATTAAGGAGAATACAGGAGGAGCTGTTCAGCCTCTGCTCTGTCCCGTCATGCTATCTCGTAGTGTAGATGAGTCCTGTGTACAGAATCAGCATAAAATCAATGTAAGAAGCAGTTGATTTGCAGGTCTCAGGGGCAAGGGAAATACTGTGGTAGGTTAAATCAGAGATATGTCCTGCTACCTTAGCAAGGATTTTGGATACAGAGCAATCCATAAGTGTTCTGGGTAAGGCTATGCAAAGACTTCAGGAGACTTCAGTATGCTCCTTCTCATCCTTAGCTGTTTTGGCCTCACCCAGACTGTGCTTTCTGTACAGACCCATTTATGCCATGCAGCACAAACTCAAAAATCTAAGAGTCTTGACGAAATCCAGTGAGAGTCCCCACAAGTGCCTTCATGCTTCCTGCGTTCAGGATTAATCCATTAACCTTCACAACACCTTGTGACGTAGACACTGTTCTTAACCTGACCCTAAAGATGAATGAAATACGCAAAGTCTATTATTCAAAGTCATGGGGCAGCTTCTAGCTAAGAGCACAGCAGCCTGCTCTGTGCCCAGGTCTTGTTAAAAAGGCACCAACTTGGGATGTATTTATTTGATAATTTCTTATGTGGCATTTTATTGTATTTGCTTGCACAGAGCCAAATTCTGGCATAGTCACTTGTGTCATGGAGCATGTTAACCCACATGTGAGCTCAGAGACTGCAGTGGGATTATTCATTGGTAAGGTATTTTAGGAAGTAAAGATATTAGATCTGCCCACTAGGCGAGGAGTCTTAGAGAAATCCTGAGGCAGCTTGAGGGATAAAGTACTGCTCAATTAGCCCTGAGTATATCTACATGCTGCAGCAATCTCCTGGAGGAGAGGCACAACAGGATCACTTGGTGGCACTTTCCTAATTTGCAAGGACCCCTCTCAGCAAGTCTTCCATGCAGATGCAGATCAGTACTCAGCTTTCAGTCCGAGTGACCCTTCCAACATCAGCTTCTGGCTGGTCAGGGTTATAACCAGCAGCCAACCATGCTGTG
This sequence comes from Bucorvus abyssinicus, assembly GCA_009769605.1. Taxonomy (NCBI): domain Eukaryota; kingdom Metazoa; phylum Chordata; class Aves; order Bucerotiformes; family Bucorvidae; genus Bucorvus; species Bucorvus abyssinicus. The sequence goes on along the minus strand of CM020035.1, from coordinate 4,814,921 downwards.
CCGGTACCTCTTCATCGTTTAATCCGTGATTTCATGTGAGGGTCTCCATGGACTTCCTGGTTCCAGTTTCAGTTCTACTTTGCAAAGTGTGCTTGGCTCCCTCAGCACTGAGAAATGTGAGATGATCTGGAGTGTCTTGGTCAGAGGTAGCAGGGAATTGCTACAGTGTGGGATCTGTTATTTCTGCAGAGATCCTCAACCTCTGAAATGAAGCAAAGAGCCCCTGTTTCATACAGGGTTAACAGGAGAGACTTTCAAGCAGTGACTTAAACCAGGAGAATTATTCTAAAGTGGAAGTTCATGATCCCCTACTCACTCCTTCACCCTTCTGTCATGCCTACTGTGCCACCAAAAACTTTTATTAAATCACTTCTATTTAATGTCCTGTCTATCTGCCAATCTTCCCAGAAATCTGTCTCTTTCGGTGATTTCCTCCTTGGTAGTCTTTGAATCATCCTTCTCTCTGTGCCTCTTTGCCTTCACTTGGGGTGAAAAAATTCCCTAAGACACCTCAGAACAATCAAACCAGCATCAGTTAGCTGGTAAAATGGAAAATCAAACCCAAGCCAGCCCACTTTTCTGCACTCCCAGCTCTCTCCTGCCGACAAGCATATTAATGAGATTTCTGTATCAATCAATGCACAGGCTGAACAGAATAAGATCCATACCCTGGATGCAGACATAGCCGCAGCCTTCAGGGAGCACTGCCTGGAGGTGGAGCTCTGGGAAGAGCTGGAATTCAGCAGCCCTGCCTTCACCACCTCCTTCAGGATGCCGCCACCTTCTCTGAGGCATCTCAGCCAAGGGGAGGGAGAGCAGGACTGCAGTTCCCACCAACCAGTTAAACTAAATAAAGGGCTCTGCTCCCACCCACTTGTGCATTTTGAATCTGCACAGTGGCCAGTCCCAGTCCAGCCCTGTGCTTTTTGTATGCTGCAAATAAAACTGTGGATGGGTTTAAGGAGTAACAGAGAAAGACGGAATAAAACCTAGACCGGGACAAACAGCTCTCTGTAAAGGGCTGTGGAAAGACATGGTTGCATATAAATCTGGCTTGCTAGAATTATAGTAAGGAGTTTTTGTTGTAGTTCTTTTGAATAACAAAGGTGTTACACCATGCCAGGAGCCAGAATCATTGCAGAATATCGAGTTCTGCAGAGTCCCTGCTTTTAAATAAGCCTGTCATGCCGATGTTTTACAAACTGTCACCAAGAGATGAGCTATAACACTAAGGATTTGACAGCTTGCAGTCATTCAAAATGTATTCCAACTACAGATTGTCAAAACATCAGTGAACAGCTTTGCAAAACTGTGGAGATACTTTCAAACCAGCTCTTTACTCCTCCGTAAGACAGGATGGTTGTGCAGGTTCTGGTAGAAGTGCCTGTGTTCTGCTGCCTGGAATCCTCCTCCATGTTTCCAAACAAGGTATGGATCATTTCTCAACGTGAAACTCATTAAATAACTGCTAGTAGGTCGGGCCACAAATATTGTTTCACTCTAGATATGGCTGGAAAACTTCTAAGAATTGCGTGTAAAATACTTTGGGATTCAGAACAAAGAGCATTTCATTGCACCAGATTCCTACAGATTAGATTAATTAATCCAGTTAATCAGCTGCCTTTATGCTTTGAGATAACATGCATTCAGAATGAGACATCTCAATATTTCAGAATCTGCCTGATTCAGCTGGAGTCAATGTTGATGAAAACACAGAAACAAACCTCAAAAAAATCATGTTTTCATTGTAACACTCACTGATTTGAATGCTTTAATGCTGCTTGTCTCCTACTTGCTTATCTCTGCTCACAAGGAGTAAATGAAAAGAGCTCTGTGCAGTTTACTGCCCAAATATCACTTTTGGGGTTTTGATCCTTTTCCGGGCTTCTCTTTTCCCTTTCCTTTTTCTTTCTTTTCCTTCTTTTTTGTTTTCTTTAGGTTATTAAATGTTAAGAAAGGTCTAATCCCCTTCAATGCACGCCACAATCTTTGGGCCTGAAAAAGAGAGAAGAACAATCTGGTTATCTGGAGGAAAAAGGTCAAAGCAAACAGCCCCTGTGGAACCAGTATTTCTGGTAGGTATTCTTGATACAAAAAGCCAGGCACATTGTGGTCTCCCAAACCCCCTTTTATCCTGTATTCCACTGCCTTGTTTGCAGCTAGGATAGTCTGCCAGGCACCTCACTTTTCTATTGCTCGCTGTTATTTTTTTCAAGAGGAATTTCTTACCAGGGAGGACACCAACACTGAGCCCTCTGGACCCTGTGATTAGAGTAGGAAGTGACTGTGGCTGCACATCTTTAAATGGCACCTTTTCGTTCAGAAGAACAGTTTGGGAGAAACGCAGTCATTCTTGAAGAAATTACAGACATTACAGAAAGACAGGATAGTTTAGGTTCAGAAGAGTCAAATCCTTCCTTCTTGCCCTGTGTTTTTTTCTGAGCAAATTAATTCCGTGGCTCACTGCTGATGCAGCAGGTATTCTTTTGGAAAAAAAAAAGAACCCACAAAAAAAGCACCAACACACAACAAATGTGGTTTGTTCAATGCATTTGCACAATGGATCTTCAACTCTCTGCAGTCAAAATAGTCAGCAAGAGTGAAGATGCCACCTGCAGTTAGTTTCAGCTTTAAGAAATGGCTTGACTTAAAGGATCTGCCTTGGTTTTAGACACACTAACCATTCTACTTCCACTGGACGAGGAACTAAGGAAAGCTCCCTTGCAAATGGTAATGGCTGTTCTGTGCCTGCTGACAGTGACCTCACGGGGCAGCGACAACCTTCTGGAACATTTCTGAATGATGCCCAGTGCTGTATTTCCTGATGGTTCCCTATATCCTACCTTAACATCATCAGTGACAGAAGTGCTGCTCTGCCACAGCTGATGCAAACGCTAGTTTAAGATGTTTTTCACGTTGCATAGAGTGCTTTGTAGGTTGTTCTGCCAAGGATCTATTACGAAAACCACAGCTTTGTATGTACATCATGGTGAAGTTCTTAACACCCCTACCTTTAATTTCATGGCCTTTTTACGCCTTTTTTCCTGAAGGTATTCCCAGATGGCAGATGTTCCCTGGCAGCACACTTCAGTTGGAGGATCTGTCATAGGGTTCCCATCCACAAGGACCAGCTTCAGCTGCTGAAGGCTGACCAAATCCTCGGGCAGCTGGGACAGCTGATTGTTCTGAAGGAGCAGCTTTTGCAAACCTGAACACACCAAAGCAAAGAGCTGCAGCACACCGCACAGTAATGATGTGGAGCATTCCTGTGTGCTCTCCATAAACAGCACATGGATAAGGCACAAACAATTCAGTCTGGGCATGTAGTGAATGCATGTATTGAACATCTCACCAGAGCGTTTAAAATTCAAAGTATCTGCTCCCAAATATATAAGGGTGGGACTCAGGCTCTCCTAGCAAAGCATTTGCTTCACTAAGTGATGACTATTTACCTGGCAATCAGGTGGCTAAATTCAGCTTTCAAAAATCCTGTCAGTTGTCACACCAACAGTGCTGGTGAACTCAGCCCCTCAGAGGTGAAATGGAGAACTGGGGAACATGGAAAGACCAGGCTGGGGAGCACCCCCAGAGAGCCGGTTCCACACCATCACCCTGGAGTGCTGACCCAGTGGGTCCTCTCACATCAGGGCATCTGCTTTGAGCTGAGCTCTGGGAAACATGTTTTTCCCCAGCCCCTGAAGTTGAGATAAGTCATGGGTGAGGACCTCCTGTCTGCTTGGCTTGGGTACAGAGCTTCCCCCACCCTCCCAGTTCCTAACTTTGACCCTGTCTGGCTTCCCTACGATTACGGGATGAGCCCTGAACGATGCACTGAATTCCTTCCTTCCCTTCTCTCCCTCCTTCTTCCAAAATGCTTGCTGGTACTTAAGACCACAAACACGAAGACTATTTTTCACCTTGTATTTGGCATACAGCGTCTGGGAGCTGTTTCAGGAGATTGTTGCGACAGTCAAGTATTTTCAAGTGGGTCAATGACATGATGGCTGCAGGCAGGTACTCCAGACCATTATTCTCGATATGCAGTTCTTTCAGGTTCTGGAAAATATTTGTGCATAAGTTTCAATAATGAAAGGATTTTCCGTTAGCTTGGTGCATCATCAATGTGCAGAGAATATCAGTAAGAGCAGAAGGAAGGTTTATAAACAGAGATACCATTGGGATGACTACTAAGCACAGAGGCAAGGTGAGTTTCAACCACTGAGTTTCAATATTCTTCCTGATCTGACAGCCCTGGCCTAATGCTGCACCATGTACCTAAAGAGATTAGGAGAACCTTCAGTCCTGCATTTGGGAGCGGCTGAAGTCCACAGAGGTGCTGTGCTGCAGCAGACCAAGATCTTCTCCCTTCTATTGCTCCTACCTGCAATTTGCTGATGTCTTCTGGCAGGCTTGTGAATTTAATCCCTTTATTTTGTCCCAGGTGTAATCTCTCTAATGACTCCAGGAGAAAGATTTCCTTTGGAAAGATACTGAATTGGTTTCCTGACAGGCGAAGGCATTTCAGATTTGTCAGTTCTTTCACCTCCACAGGTATCTAGACACAGTCATTAGAAAGATATATTATGTCAATTAAACAGTAATCTTTGGCGGTTTGTATTTGGGGGAAAATCTCCAAGAAAATGCTGTGAAGCTGCATTACTGTTGATGGATGAACACAGAATATCGTGCTCATTAATATAACATTATACCTCACAGTATGGTGGAAATTTTGGCAAAAAAATGCCACCTTGTTTCCTCTGCTGGAAAGATTTCTTCTGGGGTTAATTTTATTTCTTAGCAGAAACATTCGTCTGCTTCTTCATTTCCTTTGTATGCACAGTGCAGGGGAAAGTAATTTAAAAGTGATTCTTTTGCATAAACTGCTATTTCTTTAAATGTAACCTTCAAGAGGAAAATTGCATGAGTAAAAATCTCTGTGGAGAAGCAGCGTTGCATTATATTAAAAGGAAGGGGTATCCTGAGCCCTAAAATGAGCCTGTCCATGAATACTGTTTCATTTGTAATAACACAGATTTGGGATACATAATTGTTCACGCTCAGACAGACAGCAAACGTTAATGGTGTTAAAGGCATTAACAATACCACACCCATTTTTAAATTGCCCTCTGCTCTGTTTCAGTTTGTGATGTATTGGTTCTATACAAATGCAGCTCTTATTTTCCAGTGTACCCAGAAAAACAGATGCAAAAAGACTGAAGCAGTCCCTCCAGTCAGTGTTTCACCTTTACGATTCGACACAAAGGTCAGTGTTTCCATGTTCTTGCTATTCTCTCCCTGCCTGAACACTTCAATGTCAGCGATAAGGAGTAACCCAGGCTCAGGGATGTACCAGGTGGGATGTGCCCTCTCACTGCAGGAGGGAAAGGTGGCACTCAGTGCTAATGGAGAACTTAGAATTTGCAAGAGGGAGCTGTCAATAAAATAAAAATGAAAGCAAAGAACAAATACCTCCTGTATCCGATTGTCTTCCAGGGCCAATACTTCCAGATTTTTCATAGTGTATATCCCTTTAGGAATCTCATCAAAGCAATTTTCACTCAGCTCTAGTATCCTGACACTGGTTAATCTGGTGAAGGACCCAGGCACTGTGCACAGCCCGGTGTTCCGCAGATAAACGCAGGAAAGGGACGGCCAGCAGCAGAGCTGTCGTGGGAACTTCTGCAGGCCGTTCGCAGACAGTCTGAGTTCTCTCATTTCAGTGAGATTCTTCAAACCTGCGGGAAGCTCGTGCAGGAGATTATGAGACAGATCCAGCACAGCCAGCTTCTGGCAGTGTTGCAGTGTAGGAGGAATGGAGGATAAGTTATTAAAAGCTAAAAAGAGCTTAACTAAGTTTGTCAAAAAGCCCACCTCTTCTGAGATGAGACTGAGGAGATTTCGTTCCAGATCTATTATTTCCAAATGAGCCATTTGACAAAGCTCCTTGGGAAAACTGTCAAACCTGTTTTTCTGGAGGTAAATTTCCTTGAGTTTTGTCAGATTCACTATTTCTTTAGGCAGACACTTGACGTTATTGTCAGAAAGGCCAAGCAGTTCCACGTGATGGAGGTTTTCACAGATCTGCACTGGGAGTTCGTGCAAGTTAGTTTGATACAGCCTGAGCTGACGAAGGGACTGCAACTTGCTGATAACTGGCAGTGAACTACAAGAGAGGGGATTGTTACTTAAATCTAAGCTCCGAAGACATTTCAACTCTCCCAGTTCTTCACATATGTCCTGTATGTGATTGTGATCCAAGTAGAGGACCTTCATGTGCCTCAGGCGATTGATGTCCCTGGGGATGCTTAGAATCTGGTTCTTTTCCACGTGCAGTTCTTCCAGATATTCTAGACTCAAGACCTCTGGTGAGATGGTTTGCAGTTGCTTATTGGCTAAATCAACAAAAAATATCCTGTCTGTGGCACGTGTGGGAGAAAGAGCTTTATTCTCTGGCACTTCATTTGCTGGTGTTTCTTGTGCATGGTCATCCTTAAAACCAACAGATTTGGCTTTAGGGCAGTGAGTGCCCCCTGTGCTGGACTCCTTCCTCTGCTGAGACTCAGCCATCTCTGCTCCTTATATTTCATTTCAGAAGAGAGAAAAAAACATTAAAAATCAAGAGTACTTAAAGACCTTCCTACTCTAAACTAATACTGGAAGATTTCAGTATTTAGGGACAGGTTCTAGTCTCAGCTGTAACCCCACAAAAAGCTGCTTGTGTTTTTTAAGATCAAAACCTGCAGCACATACAGCGGGACCATAGTTTCAAATTCAGTGCATCCTGAATTGCCCCACAGCCAAGTTCAGAAGGTGACCTCGTGAAGTGAGGGGAGCTGGATGAAGCAACCTCCTTGAGTCTTGAGGGCCTATGTTTACAAACAGTGGCTGAGATCTGTCTTCAGCTGTGCTGACCTGAAACTGGAAGGGTCTTACTGTGAAAAGTTGGCGCCTTCTTCTGTTACACTTAGTGGTTTCTGAGCCACAGAGATGCCGGTGAATCTGAGATCTCATAACCCTATTGCTGGCAGAGAAAGAGAGGGGGGTGGGAAGGGGCGACTACCTGACCAACCTCTGATGTCTGGACCCGAGAAACATTTCAGCTGGCATTTAAGGAATGGTAAGGGAGGAAGTGGAGGTCAGTCATCTTCCACCTGATGCCCTTTTCTCTGCTGCCATAACTGCACTGGGAGAATATCACCTTTCCAGAAATGTGCTGTTTCCAGGTGTCACCAAGACAAGGAGGAAGAACTGAGCGACCACCATGGGGAGAGACCCTTGCTGGGCCTCCCAGACTGACTCAGATGATGCACCAGGATATTTTATTTTTATTGGCTCCAAGTTCAGTACTCAGGAGCAAGCCCCACAAACTGTGGACAGGAGAATGTGTGATCCCAGCCCACTCCCTCCTGCGTACAAGGGCGGTAGTGAGTCAGTAGGAGGATTTATTTGGTGAAAGAACCAGGACAGGCACCTTTGAAGTAACTGCTAATCCGTGTAACCACGGAAATTTTTTCAAAGGCTCCTTGGAGACCGCGGGCAGACCACTAAGTAAACACTGTGGAGTGAGCTGACGGAACTCCACTCCCCATGGAGGCTGGGCACCACAGAGGCAGCCAAACCTCCACCGTGGGGAGGGCCCAGGGTGGTGGAGCCTCCTGCCACGGCCCTGGATGCTCTTCTCAGAGACGGGCTCCACCCAGACATTATTAACCTTGGAGCGGCCCAGCTCAGGGACAGAGCTCACCCATAGGCCAGGCACCGTGGGGAGAGGGTGCAGGTGTGCATTGCTCAGGTAAGCCCGTGGAGGTTACAGGGAAAATGAACCTGCCTGTGTGAATATTAGCTCTGTTAGCTTGGATCCTACACAATGGCAGATGAGAAACACATCCGCAAATCCCCATTTTTACCTCAGGCTTTTCCTGTCTGTCCGTATCTGTTGTTCTGGTGTTGCATTCGGAGAGCTGTAACCCTTTTCAGACCCAGCCCATTTTTAGTGTTAGGCAGAGCCTGGCACAGGAGCGCTTGGGTCCATGGCGCTGTTGCTAGGCTGCTGTAACAATGCAGTAACACTTTGTTTTGTTTTCCAGCAGGTCATGTCGGTTCGTCCAGATCTTCACCAGAGCTATGTGCAGGCCTGTCAAAACTTGGGCCATCCTGAAAACCCCTTCATTGCTCATGTGCTTCAAGAAGCTGATAATAATGATAAAATGTAAGGAAATAACAAATAGTGTGTTTCAGATGCTTCTGCAAGCCTTAAACAAGATAGCAGGACAAGGGATTACACAATGAGAAAACTTGTGCCATTTCAGGCTTCAACACAAATCGTATTTAGCATTTACTGCTGAAGTTCTGTTTTGACTCTTCTTGACATAATCTTGGCAGAAGTCTGCACCAATATATCCCTTCTGGGCAGCTTTACAAGCAGTGAAATCAAAAAAAGTGAAAAATGTACAGGATGGTGCCTTTGTGTCCCTTAGAGAAGCCAAACCTAGTGTCTAGTCGTCCTGACTCCCTTCCTTTTGTCTGGGCTCCTGGTTAAAAAGCCTCAGCTGCCTCCAGTTAGCTTCCAGCTGGTAATGCTTCCCCGAACTGTGTCTGAATCCTGCCAAGGTATTAACCACTCACACTCTCTCTCGTTACATGGTTAGGTAGGGCTTCCTCTCATGGATGTTCTTGTGGTCAAAGTTAATTGCTCTTTGGAGGGAAAACCTGAGAAAATACAGTGTAGGGAAATGGTTTGTGTTAAGTTTTGATACTGAGGGCAGGATAGAGTAAATAAAGGAAAGGCAACAAGTCAAAAGGAGATGATGAGGTAACCTCCAGAATAGTCTTTATTTCCATCTGCCTTCCCCTCATCTTGCTTTTTCCTGCTTTCTGTGCATGTGTGCTAAGTGTGGTCTTACAGCTCTGCAGTGTCTTCAGAATATCAAAAAGCTCAGTGCTGAGGTACAGCTTGAGTCATGTCGCCTGTCATGGTGTTACCAAAGGTAGTGGCAACAGCTGTGTGTGAACGCAGCAGTGAGGGCAAGCATGGATACACCACTGATCTGAGAGAATTCATTTCCCTATGTCATTTTACTTTTCCTCATGTGCTCACACTTTTATGTTACAGCAGGCAGACAAAAGGCATCACATTAAAAATAGCTGGAAATAACCATCTAGTGCCTGTGCAGAGAGTTACAGATGACGATCTTCAGGTTCTTGCCTCTGTCTTAGGCAGTGCTGTGTTTATCACAGGTAAGCTTTTTCATGTACATTTGACATGGCTGAACTAATATGAGAAAACATAGGCAGCCTTGATTCCAGCCTTAGTTCATCTTGTTTAGAGATCAATTAATTGTAGATACACATTTGTCACATTCTTCATCTTTTTCAGGTTTGGATCTGAGGTATAATCTATTGACTGATGCTGGAGCAAAGCACATGACAACAATCCTCCAGGTACCAAAGTGATGTTTATCTTTCAGCAACTTGTAATTTATTTGGCTATAATAATATTTATATGTGCTGTATTGGAGACAAGAATGGCTTGGTTTGGCAAGATTCCCCTAATTTTGACTTTCATATCCAAGCCTATCCTGCTAGAATCTCAGATAGTATTCTCTGGGGAGGTTTTTATTTCTGGTAGAAAAGCGTCGGACCTTTGGTGAGGGCGTCCTGAAGAAAGAATGCTGGAATAACCTGTGTAAGCTTTTAGGCTTACAGTTCAGTTCCACAAAGGAGCTAATGGTAATGTCAAGTGTGCCAGGGCCTTTGTTTTAGATACTTCACCATCTCTGATAGCGTTTTTGTAGACCTACACATAGGAAACTTTAATACTGCCTTTATGTTGTGGTAAGCACTGGAATGCAGATGGAAATGGTGAGTTGCCACTGGGTGCCTGTGTTCATGGAGTTGAGGGATTGCTATGAAGTTTGCAAAATGCCTGAAAAAAGACTCATCGCTTTCTGCTTTGTTTGTTCCCAAGGAAAACTCCTCTCTGCGGTACCTTAACCTGATGTTTAATGACATTGGCACAAGTGGAGCAGAGCTGATAGCGAGAGCACTCCAAGTGAGTAGTTGTCTGGGAGATTTAGACAATGGCATCTGCTCTGACATTTTTGCTTTGATGAGCAGTACTAGCTGTCCTGCCAACGACAGAGCTGGCTGAAAGGGCTCTCTGTCTTTGGTCCGTTCAGTGTTCTGCTCTATCACAGCATTGTTTGTTTTCCCAAGGCAGACCTCAGAAATCACATTTCACACAAGAGGAAGTTGCACTGTGTTGCCATTAACACTCAATTATCACAACTTCCACAGCTGCACAGTGCCATCAGAGGTTTTTTCCTTTTTTTTTTTAATGGTATTAGATTTGCCTGCACCTTGATGTCAATATTTGTCTTGATTCCAGATGTCTGAGACATGTTTTCAAAACTTTGCCTTACAGCAGCAGCATAAAGACATGTTTGTTATTTTTAATGTGGTTTTCCAAGGAAATCGGGGTTTTGTGTAAGAGTTGTGTTTGTGAAATGAGACTCACGTGAGCTCTTTCTTCCTCCTTCTCAGCCTTTGAACTCCGATCTGATTTCAGCTAAATTTGACAGGCCTCCAAAACACTGCAACTGTACAGTAGATTGTACAACACCGGCCTTGTGGGCAACCCCCAAAGCTACTTGCACAGCACTGTGGCAGAGTTTGCTGAGTGGGTGGGTGGCAGGATGTGACCCGGACCCCCTTGGCTCTGTGGGCTCCTGCTGCTGGGCCAGGCAGGGGGCATCCAGGAGTGAAGGTGGTGTGTTGTTAAGGGAAAGCGTAGGAAGGAGATGCTGTAGGGAGGTACCACAGCTGGGGAAGGGTACTGGGGACACGTGGAAGATGTAAAAGCTGTATGAAACCAGGCTGCATTAGTTCTTCTGCTCACAGAATTACTTGCTTTGTAATCACTTAATCAATCATCTGTGGTAATGAGTGATTACAGTGGTACTGAAGATTTAAAAATTCAGAACTATTCTGCATTGCATTTAAGGCTTTAACAGCTGAATAGCTATTTCATGTGCACTGAAATTCTGGGGAGGGTGAGGGGAAAGATGCTGACTTTCTATCTCATGATCAGAACTTTATATTATAGTCAGTGAAGTCTCCAGACCATCAAAGACTTACACATTGGTTTGACTCTGCGCCAAGTCATCCTACGGAAGGCAACCAGCTTCACTGAGCTTTGACTGGCCATGTGATTTAAGAATGAAAAAGCAAATGATATTCTTGTTTAAAACACTTACTAGATTTCAATCAGTTTTAATATCATTCGCATTTCAGCTGCCAATTTAGGCAGAAATATCTGCTGGGTTTATTTTCATGAGTGTGAAATTTGTGAGCTTGGAAGAAATAAAAGTTTACAAATACTCAGGTTTTCTTCCAGACTCTCATGTGTTTGATTCCACCAAGGGAAGCCGGAGCCCGATGCTTAGTCAGTGTTATCACTGAGACACAATTCTTCTGGAGGGGTGTTTTGTCTCTGTGTGACAACAAGCAAGATTCACAGGAAAAGGACAGTGTTGTTTTTCAGGCCATTTAAAAGGAATTGATTTTTTTTTTTAATTCTTATTTTGTCTAGGGTAATGAAGCTCTTGTGCATTTGAGAATGACTGGAAACAAAATAGGAGACAAAGGTGGGATGTTCTTTGCTTCGATGTTACAAATTAATTCAACCTTAGAGAAGCTGGATCTTGGAGACTGTGATATGGTGAGTAAGCCAGTAAAATTATCAGCAATGACATAAGTCTTTCAAGGGTATTACAAAGGTCCCACTGTACTTCAATCTTGTCATTGATTTTACCTTTTGTGATAGCTGGAGGTAACACACGATATGATATTGCAATGGGGACTTGGCAAAGCATGTCACATAAAACACCAGTGAAGTCCTCACTGATGGTAGGTTAGAACCACTATGTCCCTGGGGATTCAGGTGCTTGGCTTCCACATTTTCTGAGGTTTGTTTCTGCGGTTCATTTTCATTATGGTGTGTAAGTCCTGTGTAATTCATATTGAAGAAGGGACTCCTATTCCCTGGAGGTTCTTTTCCTTCTAAAGTGTGCAGTGCTGTAAGGCCTCAAAGTCACCCATTCCCATAACTCTGTGGCTCCTATCAGAGTTTGATCTGTAAAGGACATAGGCATGAGAGTGCTGAATTGAGTAGAAAGACACCCAGTTTGATCCTAGATAACTTGCCACCTCCTGAGCTGGGCACTGACACTTCTTACACAGTGTGCAGGGAAAGTCAGGAGGGGAGGAATTGGTCAATGCACTAAACAGGGTGCTTCCCACTCTGGCCAGTAAAACCCTGTGGATGGCTTTTAAAAACCTGTGGGGTACAGCAGGAGGTAGCGACTGGAGCTGTGAACCTCCTGCTGGTGCACAGTCCCAGTGCCTGACTGATGGTGTGTCCTTGTGTGATCACATCAGAGGGCCTGGAAGGTGGAAGTGGTTCTTCTTCCTGCCTGGGAGAATCTGGTCTTGGATCTGGCCCTCTAGGAGACTGTTCTCACCAAGCTAGAAGTGAAATGAAGATGGACCACTCTCAGCCTTCTTGTTAGGGGTGTTTGTCTTTTCAGGAGGTAATGAAGTGTGTGTTGGGCAGGAGTAAGTTTGTCTGTCACCTAAGAACTGTAACTGTCACCTGGAGGCAAGGAGAGAGCTGGGGTCAGATGAAAATTGTATTCTATGTGTTTCCTGGAGTTACAGAATTTGCTAGAAGGGGGGATACTTCTCCAAAATTGTGACAGGTATTATGAAAACATGAACAAGGGAAGTGGAGCCAGTGTAGGATTTATTTGAAAGCTTAATATGTTTATGTGTAGTAAGGAGTTAGTAGAAAACTGATTTAAAATGGAATAGCTTTGGGTTTAGACTAGCCTAATTGGAAATTAATGTAAATACAAATCAGTGAGCAAATGAGAAGGGAATAAAAAAATCTGAACTGGGCTGTATCCTGGAGCCTCACTGCTCTGTACCACATTAATTCACATTTAGTGTGAATTTACCTAGTGGATAAATGTTACCTAAGGCTTTTACCAAGGACCTTAGGGAACACACACAAGCCGAATTTAATTTATAAATCAGGAAAATGAAAACACAGGATCAATTAAATGGACAAGTATCTTTGAGATGTGTTATTCTTGCTTTTTATTTTCTGAGTTGCCAAATTTCCTGCTCATTTGTACCTCTTAGTCTAATTCCACACTATTATTCCCCAGGGAGCTGGCATCAGTATTACCACAAAATACATGGTGTCTGTAAGCACCTGGCTCCTGCACTTGCATCTCGCCAGAGTACCCCGACGCAGAAATAACAGTATTTTCAATCTGAACCCATTTGATGGTTTTGAGCTTCTGACCATCAACTCTAAGGAATCATGATAATTTGGCAGCTTAATCTATGTGTTGGACAAGTTTCTCTAAAGAGTTCATTTTCATTTCCAGGGTACACAATGTCTAATAGCAATAGCAACGGCCCTGACTCAGAACAAATCAGTCAAAGCGGTAAACCTGAATCGTCCTTTACTGTACAGCCAAGAGGTGGGTAAGTGTGTGTGTCAGCGTGCAAGCAGAGAGCGGAGTCAGCTCAGTCAAAGAGTGAAGCATTAGTAAAGGCAGCACTGATGTATTTATGGGCAGCTGAACACGGCTCTCCTGATTTCCTTATGAAGCAAAGTAAATGGTTGCAGAAATATTTTTTTTCTCTTTCTGTGCCAGGTTTTGCACAGTCACAAGCTGCCCCTGTTTAAGTAGAAGGTTAATTTTTTTTTTTTAAATTATTTCTTGGTACATATTAATTTGTTAAATAATGAGGTAATGGAGACGGCTTGGTATTGGTGAACCAAGTATTCCTTCTGCTGTAACAGCACGGAGGGGTTCATGTGCTGTTCAGCAAACTGAAGGAGAAACACTGTTTAGCAGGAAACGGGGTAAGAACAAAAGGCCGCTGTTTATCTGAGCAGTGCAGTGCGTGGGCAGCCAGCAGCCTGAAGAAGAAAGGCACGCTTCAACAACGTGCCACGTTCACTGCGCGGTGGGGGTGTGTTGTTTCACTGTGTGGACTTGAAGCATGAATTTAACAAGTGAATGAATCCATCGATGTAAAACCTGTGATGCATTTGTTAGCCAAAACAAAGCCACAAACCCTCTGAACACGGAGAAGAGGATCTGCAGGGTCCTGGACATTGGAAGTGCGCAGGCACACAGAGCTGCGGGGCTTTCCCTTGCAGCTTCTGTGTGTGGCTGGTCCTGCTGAAGCCTGGCTATCAAGCTGGTTGCGGTGGTGGTTTCACCAGGCTGGCGGCAGTGTCGGTGGCTGTGATCAGGGCAGTATTGTCCTGATGGCAGGATAACAAAATTAAACTGCCATGAGGGCCAGATCTTACTAAGTTCCCTATTCTATTGTTAGGGAAGGCTGACTCAAACATTCCATTTTTTAAGAGCAATGACTGGGAAGAAAACTGATTAGACATAATGATTCAAACATTGATGCTCCTGTTATTTGCAGGGATGTGTACAGTTCTTTAAACATGCAAATACCTGGCTGGTATTTTTAATTTTTTTTTTTTCCAGCATTATCATAATATAATGTTACCTGGCTATTTTTAATACAAAGCTGTAATATCCAAACTACCACACTACTGATGACCAAATCTTGTTGTTAGTTATGCATCTCCCTTTTAGTGAAACAAGACCAAATCTAGTCCTAAAGTATAGCTTAATAAAAGTGTATGTTTTTAGGAAGAGACCACAGTTCATGTAGCTCTGATGCTGAAAAGCAACTCTTCTCTTGTGGAACTACACTTGTGCAAGCATGAAATGAAAAACTTTGGTGTAGAGCGACTGTGTGAGGCATTGTATGAAAACTCCAGCCTGAGATACCTCGATCTTAGCTGGTAAGAGTTAGTAAGTGACGTGGCCCTGACTAACACCCTTTCTTAGCACCTTTTTAAAAACAAGTGTGCATCTCTCTTTCAGTAATAAAATAACCTGTGACGGTGTTAAATTTTTGGGAGAACTCCTAAAACGAAACCAAACCCTGGAAATCCTGGATCTTCACACAAACCGACTAGAGGATGCTGGAGCCATCTACCTGAGCGAGGCCTTGGCGTTGCACAACAGGACTCTGCGAGCGTTAGTATTTACACAACCTCCCCAACTCTGCGGGTGCAACGACTCGGAGTACAAGAAACTGGGCTGAACTGACATCAAAGCTGGATGCTTTGGTGTTTATCAAGACAGAAAAGTCAGGAAGTTCTAAACCTTTTGGACCATTTTTCCTTCTTGGGGAGAGAACCATGAGTGGCAGATTGCAGGGGATTCCTTTGCTTGACGCTTCCAGGCATACTCATAACTCATTTCATCCCCTTCACCTTGCTTTTCCTTTTTTTCATCTTGTATCCACTCCTGTGTGGCCTGATATACTCCTTCTATTTCAGGGGTTTAGGGGTTGATCAGCTTTGTAGTGGTTCATCTGACATGCGACTCACAGCTCTTGCAATCGTTCTAAGGGGTGGGTGTGTTGGGGAAAAGGCAATTAGAACTCGTTAGTTCTTCCTGCATCTCTAAAGCGTTGATCCCTGTGGCACACAAATGAAAACAAGAGCTGTACCTCTTCAGAGTTTTCAGATGATCAGATTCTGTGCAGGGATGAGACACTATATTTGTGAATTCTGATCTTCAATGCTTCAGAAAATCCTCTGTTTTAGTTAGCTTCCAGGTGAACCTGAAGGAGCTGTAACCGCTCCATCAGGGTGTGTTTTGTAGCCCGCATTAAACCTTGTGCTGGCAGGATGTAAAAGCTGATCAAAGGTGTTACCTGAAGCCATTAGTTTTAAGTAGCAGACTGAGGAGGTGGTGGCTGCTGGATGCCTCTGAAAGCCTTCCAGGTTCACCAATATAAAAATAACCGCCACTCCACAAAGATCAAAGCTTAGCCTGGATAAATGCCAAGGCTTGGGCTTCAAAGCGGACTAGAGATGAGACCTAGCCACCATGCAGTAAGCCACTGACACTGAAGAATTAAGGAGTGAACAACCTGGCTGCACCAGTCGTGAAAGTGCCTCGACAAGCAGGGCAAGTCCATAGGCCAAATGGCCTTTAGCAACCTGAAATGGATTTTATAGTAGGACTGGCCTTGATACAAATAAACGTGTTATTAAAAACAAATAGAAAATTTCAACATCCATATAATAAACTCTTCGTTTTAACTGAGATGGGAATTCCCTGGCTTGACACATATTTACGTAACTATTTTCCCTGTTTCTTAGGTTGTCGGTAGTGAGTAACAATATAAGTGGCAAAGGACTTTTGGCTCTTTCAGATGCAATGAAAACAAACATGGAACTTTCCTGTATTTACATCTGGGGGAACAAATTTGATGAAGCCACCTGTATGGTAAGTGTTTGTTTCTGAACTCTTCTAAGAGGGCTGGCCTTGGTTGTTTGGTCTAATTTGTTTCACAGCCATTGGGAAGACAACAGCAATTAGTGAACAGGAGACCTGATTTACTGTGGGTTTTTAAAAACAATTATATTATGGTGGTGCTATGGTGAGACTCGCTGGGCATCAGCACACTGAAATGATCAAGTACTCTCCTATTGTGTGCTGTCTTCTAGAGTCTTTGCTGCAGTGAAAGTGGAATATTATATGTCAGATTCTTGGGTTTATTCATTTCAGGCATTTTCAGAGCTGATTCAGACGGGCCGCCTGAAACCCGATTGCACAGACGTGGAACCGTATGAAGTGGATGGGCAGGTTCACCTTGCAGAGCTCTCCCATGGCCTTCAGAAGCATTACTACTGGACACCGAGCTGTGGGGCGGTGACGGACAAAGCTGCTAATGCCAGTCTGGCAATTGCAGCAGTTTCAGAGTACCTGTGAGCGAGGCAGCAGCTCGATGCACTCCATCTGCTTGAGCTTTCCCTATCTGGTTTCTAGTAAAATAGATTGTATCAGTATCAGACTTGCTGCATGTTGTTTTTCCAGGGTCATTCAGGTCTAATGAAATGGCATTAGAGATAAAATATTGAACCAATGACCTTAGGTTTTATTGCTAAATAATGCCCTGTCTAAGAGCCTATTAATATGGAAATGCATTAATTTTTCTGCAGCCATCCCTATTGCACACTATCTCCTTCACCTTACCATGATTAGCTGTAGTTGTAGGGTTCCTAGGTGATGTATTTCCTAGGTGAAGTGACATGCTCAGAGGAAAACATTTTCATCAGGGCATAGAGCACCAAGGGTGACTAATTATTCTTGGCAGTAACGAGGAGTAAACCAGCCACTGACCAGGGACACGCAAAGAGTTGGGGCTGCCATGCAGACACCTGAACTGAACTCATGGCAGCTGAACTACTCTGCTCTATCTAGGAGACCTTCTCAGATCAGGATTTATATCAAGTGCTTCTTCTTTACAAAAGAAGCAGGGGCTGGATCAGAGCAGCTGCAGAGCCTGTGGGTGGAGGATCACAACCACAGGGTGTCCCACGGGGCTGCTGCAGAGGAAGAGCTGCCATTACCCTTCTGGGCTGTGGTCCCTGCAGGCAGGTTTCTGTGCAGCACAGAGAGCCCACAGGTACTGGAGCACAGCCAGGCAGCTCAAACTTAACCTGGGAGTGCCACTGGGCAGCAGCTTTGCTGGACAGCAAAACAGACATGCTGTACAACAAGGCTCCTGCTGAAGCCGAGAGGTTTGTGTAAATGCATTTGTGGCTATGGTGCTCTATATGCGCTGTCCTTTACTTAGGAATCATGTGCTTTTGATCTGCTTCCAAGAATGACTTTTTTTTTTTTAAACCAAGTTAAAGGAAATTGAGCATTAAACCACTATAACGCTGGAACTTTAAAGCTAGTGACCCTAGTTTTCTAGGAGAGAAATGGTATTTTGATGAACTTGCAGCATGTACCTTTTTCTTGTACTACAAACAAAAACCACCAGCAAACTTGGTGTTCTTATTTCTTCCTGTCCCTTGAAAACTGTTTAAAAATATTTCTATTGTTACAGCCATGTGACAACTCCTGCACAGGAATAAGACAACATACGCATATAATGGTAGTTAAACATTCTTTAATGGTTTGGATACAGACTTTGCAGAAGTTCGGGAACCACTCGGCTTGTTTCCTTGTTCCACCCACTCTGCTCGTACCTGTGGAAGTGACTAGATCTATCCTTCTAAACAGAAAAAGTCACCAGCAGATGTTTGTTCAGAGGCTTTCCCTACAGCAATATTCTGCATGTCTAAGTGTGCCTGTTAAAAATTAGTGTAAAGGAACAGAATAATCCATGAACGTACGTGCACACAGGCAGAAGAGCTGTGAGATCCAAATGTGAGGGGGAAAAGGTAAAGTAATGTCAACAATACTACCTGAGCAGCAGTGATGGTCTGGTTCTGTGTTACCACAGTGGTAGTGCCCAGACAGGGAGATGCGTGAATACCCCTTACCACACTGAAATGGCCAAGGTGGTGCTGACAGCTATTGGACGTGGAAGGTTTGTGTTGTTTGGTTGGGTTTTTTTCATCCCCCTCACCCCCAAACACTAATTAGCTGGGCTCTGTTGCTCCAGAAAGCCCTTGGTATGATGAGAGGACTTGAAGGTGAGCCCACAGAGCAGGTATGTTTGACATACCGGCCCAGGGCTGTCTGAACCTGTCCTCATCTCGCTGAGAACAAAGGCCACGTGTCATGCTATGAAAACCCTATTCCAGAGAGCAGCTTGTATTTTAACTGTTGGTAAACAGGAAGAACAGAGCAATGAGAACAGAACTGAGGACACAAGGAATGTGATTGAGAAGAATCTGCCTGCTATGAAAATTCCTAAGTTTTTAATTAATCAGATAAGCCTGTATTATCAAAGTTGGTATTTATTTTTCTGGGCATTGCTGCTCTTAAGCATTGCATGTCATGCTCTTGATAGTCTACAGAGAGTACTCTCAGTACTGAGACACTGATTCTTGCCAGAAAGACCACGATGAGATTCAGATCAAGGTATATTTTTGACATGTATCTTTCTTTCCCATGTCCTGTATATGAAGTTCAGGCTAATTTCATTGCCCAAACTAAGTCTTAATTTACTTGTGTGAATGACATTTGTGGTAACAGCAATCCACATCTACCAAGTCAGTCCCAGCTCTACCAACTGCAGTACTTTATTTTCAGTAGATGTGGTAAAATGACAACAATATCATAGACAAAATGTACTGGGATGAGTGTCAAACTGTCTGTGCTTTGTCTGAACCCTTGTGGAACAGCAAGATGCTGGGCCCATAAGAGCACTCTGCATTACTGACAACATCCAGAAAAATGCCTCCTGTGCTACAGCGTACTTTGACAGTCCTTTGTAAGCAGGGCTGCAGAGTAATTCACACTGAGCTGTGTATAAACAGCTTCCTGCAAACTAAAATAATTATTTTTGCAAACCCTATATTGCTTAAAGAGGCTGATGCCAGAGACATTTGTTATCTTCCTTTCTCTCCAAACCAAACGTTGAAATTCTTAAAAGATGTTTATTGTGTTCTTTGGAATGACAGAATTTACCTAGGCCAGAATTTTTTGCCATGTTCTTCTGAGTAAGTTCTTCTAGTAGCTAAAGCAAGAACAATCCTGCCCTGTAAACGACTGTTTCAGCTTCCAGAACTTGCAGCACCTTGCTGAAAGGCAGCATTTTTGCCCAAATCTAAAGGGAAGGAAAACAACTGATGCAGCAGGCCAGTGGTACAAGGCAGGTCCCCACAGTCCTGCTGTGTGCTCTAGCCACCTTCTGTAAAATCAAACAGCCTAGAAAGAGTAAGATACAAATTCTGATGAAGTAATTCACTGGATATCTATTTTAGCACACAAAGCAGATCTTCAAAGCATTCTGTAAAAACCAAAACCCCAAACAACCCACCCAAGCCCCTGAAAACAATCAGAAAAAATTAACCAAGAGCCCTTAGAGTCAATTGTATTTAGAATAAAGTTTTTGTTTAATCTAGTTTGAACAGACCCAAAATACCTGCTATGAGAAAAACTGAGCTGTGTTTATTGCTGAGAAGAAACTGTAATCCCTGCCGTGTTAGTACACCATACCAAGGGCTACCGTGCGTTCTTGGACGGTGCTTCCCTCCTCTTCTTGCTGCTGCCCCTTGCAGTCACAAACAGGAGTCACCAGGTGAGGGAAAATTACAAAACAAGTTTATTAAAGTCTAATGTAGAACACTTCAGGCTAAGTATGTACAACTCCCTCCCTTCCCAGGGGATTATAAAATTGAGAGTTGAGGTATATACAAATAACAGAGGAAAAATAGTATATACATGAAAGATACTTCAAAAATAATTTAACCAAAAAATCAGTTACTAGTCCTTCTCTGAACTTAATTCTGCAAGGCTGATCGATTGCCTCTGCAAGGTCACAGCCCTGAAATCCTTAACATGGGACTTGTCCATACTTGAAAATGGTTTTGAAACACATGACTTCAGAAAAGTTGTCATGCTTTGTGCCCACATACAGGCACAAACTCGGGAGTGTCACACAAGGAGCTATTCTCACCCAAGTATTTCCACACAGCCGATTCAGAGATCTCCAGCTGCAGGAAACCTACTCAGGCAGAACTTGCACCAACTTCAGTGCAAAACTGAGTGAAACAGGAGTGTGACAAATCATGTTGTTTCTCTAAATTACATGGAATTATTAAACTTCCCTCTTTCCTTTTGCAGGAAGGTTTCAAGGAGATGTCTGCCTGAAAAGATTCCGTGCTCTCCCACATTAATTAATCCCTTACAGAACTTACCAACACTGCTATAAACCTGGTACCTCCACAATGAACTCAGAATCCTTAAGCCTCAGAACTGGATGTGCAACTGATTTCCATGCATCTACGGGCAAAAGGTACAGCATAGACCTGCTTCTCCAGGTCCTACAGCACCCAGCCTGAACACACCTACAAATAGTTTTTCATATATATATATATATATATTTATATATATATTTAAAATCTATATTCTAGTAAATGAATACAGTTCATAGAGATCATACCTCAGCAGCTGAGATATCTTCACGAAAGACGAGGGTAAAAATCAAGACTCTCAGATGGGGACTCAGGAGTGCAGGTCACTAAATTATTGCTCCAAGACAAAACTATAAGCCTGTGTATTCTATTAAGAAAAGTTAAAATTGTTGTCTTGTAAAAAATAATGATTATCTTCTTGACTATAAAGAAAACTAAATGACTAATAAAGCAAGTGTTACTGTTATAAGTATCTAAACAAATCCTGTATAAATCTAAGCACTGGATTTTTCTTAAAAAAGTCTGAAATCTAAGAATACCGTAATAAGCTCTAACTTCAGAAATATAAAACCAGTCCAAACAAACACCGTTATGGAATGCATCTTCTGTGTAGGAATGTCATCACTTTTATATTTTTTTCCAGGACTAGTTCTCTCTTGTGGCCATTTATGCTGGATATATCAACCTTCAGACACTTCTCCTCAGGTAACAGCAGCATATCATTAGTTTATCTTCCAAAGCTGTTTATGTTTGAAAGTCACCAGTTGTACAGTAGTTTTGTACTGGATATTTTTCAGCATTCGTGACTAAGCCTACATCTATCCCAAGACTTCTTTATTTTCAAAGAGAGAAAGTAAAGAAGAATCTTAGGACAAGCTACTCGGAGTCAAGACCCCAATCTTTGTGGTTCTTCAGTCTTACATGGCAAGGCTAAGGAATCCTTCAGGTGCTACATCAACAACAGAAGATAAAAGAAAGAAAAGGGGGGAGTAAAAGAGAAAATGCCGAACAAACAGAAAAAAACCAAATCAGAGAACTTCATCTGTTGTCCTTTGCCAGCACTACGAAGGACACGAGCTGTCCATAAACGCTGTAGTATGGGTAAGCAAAGAAAATACAGGTCAGGCGATAATCCACTCTCATGGACAGTTAGAGATGGCTGCATTAAGAATGCTCCTGGTGAACGTGGTCATACTCCTTGCTGCCCATGGAAGACTTTATCAGCAAAGTTGCCATATATTAAAGCATAAAATATGATCATAAGGAGTTTTAAACATGCCACATACTAAGATGGTCAACACAAAAAGAAGCAAAAGGTCTATTACAAGTACAAACATGTAGGAAGAGAAAAAAAAGTCATGTATAGTCCTGCTCAGGAGTCAAGGACCATTGGCAGAATATTTAAATGAAATCCTCCAAGGAATTTTCCACAAGTCTGTTTAATTAAGGTGCAGATTTATTATTACTCCATGTAGAACAGAATCAGTTAAGAGGTATCGCCTGTGCTCTTCTATTTATCAGTGTCTGGACACAAGGCATCAGTGGAAATAAAAGGCTAGCACCAAGTAAATAACCAACACATAGTATCTTTAAATGCGTTGTAGGTACTATATAACTATCTGATCATTACTTAAATAATGCTTCGTTATGTTAATGGCACGACCCGGCAAAAGGGAGTATAAAAGTACTCCTGCTGTCAACTAGTCTTTAACTAATGACCCTACCAGGACACTAAAAAGGTACATTGCTAGTAATAAATCGGGTCTTGCTGGATGCCAGTTTTGTGCAGTTTCTGTGGCTGAGTGACAGGAGAGGTAAAGCCATACATAAATACTTCAAACAGAGCAGTCATACTCTGACAAACCCTCGCCTGGAAGAACATCGTTTTGCTGTGTCGGATTCTTCCTTAGTGCCTCCTCACGTAGCATCCCCTTACTATTTTCACAGTGAAAAGCGGGATTTATCTCCTTTTGTACCTACTGTCTAGCATGAGTAGCAGCACTGCTGTAAATCGAGGATTATGAAGCTGTGATTCATGTCTCACAATTAAGTCAATGCATCTTTTAGTCTCATCTACAACATGCACGTTCCACCTCTCCTTCTGAGCAAACCAGGGTGTTTCAGGGATGTGACAAATAGAGCTGGGACGAGATATGACAATGCTGGATTCATTTAAGAAAAAAGTGACTTGTTGGAAAGGACAGCCAGCACACCTGTGTCATTGGAATCCTCTGCCTTACCACACTACAGAAAGAAAATTAACTCTCTTTGTCTTGTCAGGAAAAAAGCCACAGAAAACTCTCCCTCTGGTCAGACTTCAACTGAAAACGGCTGCTTCTGGCAGAGAGCAGAAATTGTTTGCAAGCACCTCACCAGGGCACTGGCCCTTCCCTCAGTACCGTTACACCACCCTGGAGTGCAGGAGTACAAGCTTGTCAGTACATTCAAGTTATTACTTTCCCCTTACACCTCTGGGTTAATACTCTTAAACTATCAAATATGGCTTAAAACATCTGCTCTCAAATGACACTGTGAGACATCAGATCAGCAGGAACACGAGAAGAGATGTTCAAAAGACGTTAACGTATTTAACAGAGAATTCTTAAGGCAGGTGTTGCTAGAAAGGAATCGTCTCCTGGAAATCAGTGTTAATTGCAAAGAGAATGTGACTGTAGATTAGCACAATTCAACAAAACCCAAAGACAGCACTGCACCCTGGAAATGCCGGACAAGCGTCTCTACGCAGAGGAAAACCAAGAACAAGTGACTGCTTGCTTGATACTGTTCATCTTACCAAAGGTAGGTGAGTTCACCCCCAGAGACCGCGGGGGCTCTGTACTGCCCTGTCAATACAACTGCTGCAAGAAAATAAACTGCGGCTCTGAATATCCCGTCACGGCAGATCTCAGCAACGTTTCTGACGAAGGAGACTGACTGCCTGTCACGGGAAGCAGCATCTGATGGTCTTCGCTCCCAATGGGAAGAGGAAGTGCTAAAGACATCTCGGAGGGTTTCACATCGATGGACTCTGATAAAGGGCTTTTCTGACTCTGAATGGGTTCTTGTTCATTGAAAGAATTATCAAGTGCATTAGAATCAGGGTGGGTTTCAGATCCTGGGGGAAAAAACCAAAGCAAAACAAAAAGAAATGTTCAAAAGCTCCTGCACAAATCCTGCAAATTCCCTTTCAACTGTCAAAACAAACACTTGCTGTGTCAAAGGCTGCCGGGACAGCTGGGCTATCCCTGCCTGCCATGAGCTGCGAAGGCAGAACGGGCTGTAAATACAGTGTAAGCACTGGGAATCCCACCCTCTGCTGCTTGCAGCACGACAGCTAGACAGATAATGCCCTCCACCTTGATGTCCACTTGGCATGGTACAGAAGGTAACAAATCCTTAACATGGGTGAACAAAGCAGCTTTGGAAAACATGTAATTATGACAGTTTCCTTAGGATTTTCCACCCCAGAAACTCCAAGAACCACAGCCACATCCAAGCATCCTCTTTTAACTGAGACAGCAACATACCATGTATCATTTATCCACAGACTTCTTTAGAAAAAAACGTCTGTGAACTCCATTCCAGCCAGACCTGTTACAGATTTTATCCAGTCACTTGAGAAATTATTTCCTATCCTTAACTGAAATCTCTGTTAATGAGTTCCTCGCTGCCTTCCCGTTGCTCATGGAGGGCTTTCTGATTAAGCCGCTCTGGATATCTGACCCTTCCTCTCCCCGAGTGTGCTCCAATGCCTGCTATTCCTTTTTCCATTTGACAGAGGCAAAGGAATTCTGGTGAAGGGACTTAAGGATGGACAGATAAGGGGGTGTGTGGAACCCGTGCTGAAAGAGACAGCTAGCTGCACACCTCTGCGCTCTGCACCACAGGTAAGACACAGATGTCAAATGGCTTCCTAATCAAAATCTGGTATCTAGAAGAGGAATTGAATGTATTTGAAAAGTCTTTTTAGAGCAGGATTGGCACCTGGGAATATTCTGCCAGCTGTCTGACTCTGTGTGGTTGCTAATCCTGCTCAGACTTGGATTAGTATTGACTGCATATGTAACAAAAATCTTTCACTGGTCCATTAAAACCACTTGTGCCTTCAAGATGTAAATCTTGTAGCCAGTGCCTTGTTCACCTCAGTTACCAGCCCCGTAAAGTCATGCTCCTTTGGCATGTTCAGAAGAGGTAAATAATTTCCTGCAGTTCAGACTGTGCCTTCAGGTGGGAAGCTCTCACAAATTACCAGAACAAGAAAGCAAATAGTCAGGTACAGAAATTCTTGCCAGCAGCAAACCACTTCTATGTTGCACAACCTGTGTTTGTGTAGCAATGCAAACGCTTGAAAACTCGTCTGGAAGCTACTTTAAAGCATGTACATCATGCTTTAACAGGTTTGGGTACCTCTAAAGCAGATGCTTTGGGCTCTAAAGAGAGCTACCATCCAAAAATCTTTTATTTTCTAATTTTAGGGCTGGATGAGCAAAAAAAAAAAGTGTTATTCAGAACTGAAGACAGAACAGTCGATGTAGTTTCTTACCCTTTCTTTGCACAAGGAACTCACCTGTGTGAACTTTTGTTTTGTGCTTCTTAAGATTTTTTATATCTGTGTAAGAATTTCCACACATTTCACAGATAAATGGTCTTTCACCTGAAAAAAACCCCAATGGTTCAGCAGTTAGAACAGTCTTGAAATTGAAAGAAAACATACTTAGAGATGTAGGATAATGGATTTCAATATTGTATTTTAAAATACAACTTTATAACTCTGTTATTTGGTCTTAGAAAGTAAAGCCATGATCATACATCAACACCGACCCTGTTACACAGACACTAGTCTGAAAAAGGCAATTAAAAAAAAAATTAACAGATATTTTCTTTAAATTATGTTAACGCAAAGATACATGAATTAAGAAACTCTTCTATTTTCCAGTACAGCACAACATAGTGTATTTTAGAGGCAAAAGGGTAAAGGTAGAGTATTATTTATAGCGCAGGAAGCAGCTTGTCTGCAAACTGACCTGTATGGGACCGAAAATGTTTATTGAGCTCTCCAGAGGAAATAAAACTCTTTTCACAAATGCCACAGATATATGGCTTCTCTCCTAAAGGAAACACAAGGAGTTTGTTATTTCGATATATAAACCACAAAACACATAAAGAACAAATCAAAGTGAGACAGAGGTAATGACCAATGGAAGAAAGAGCTCCCTAAAAGGGAGTCAAAGGGAAAAACCACGAGAAAGGAGCTGGACAACAACTCCAGAGCTAACTCCAGGCCATCACCTGTCTCCCACCACTCTGCAGAGCCCATCATCCCCTGCCAGGCCTGCTCTGTCTGGCCCTGCAGCGCTCTGTCTCCCCTCACCTGTATGTTTTCGGGAATGGGTGATGAGAGAACTGGAGACGGCAAAGGCTTTCCCGCAGCTGTCACACACGTAGGGTTTCTCCCCAGTGTGGCGGCGCACGTGGTAAGTGAGTGTGCTGGCCTGCGCGAAGCGCTGGCCACACCGGTCACACACATAGGGCTTCTCGCCACTGTGCTTCCTGCCAACAAACACAGGCATTAGTGATTGCCCAGTGGGAGGGGAGGCAACACCCATGGCTAAGTAACTTTCCTCCACGAGTACTTTATCCCCACAGTTCCTTGTGGTCTTGTTCTGTGAACTAAAAGAAATGTCACAACTGTGAGCTTGGCTTTGAGCTGACAGTTTCTCACAGAGTGAAGTCCGCTCTCTGTAGACCCTGGGAATTCAGCACACTGAAAGGTAAAATGATGATTCCCAACGCAAGAACATAATTCCTGCTCCTGCCAAAAAATGCGAAAACAGTGAACAGTGAGAGCTGTTCTGTTTCGCTTCCCACTGAGGAACTGTCTCCTCTCTGGTGCTACGCAAAGTGTAAAACAAACCCCACATCCCTGCCGTAAGGACACCAGCGCATCGGCTGTAAGGCTCACAAATCACAAACCGCTTTCCTAACGAGCAAATCCACAGAGGTAGTGATTGTTACACAGTGTGAGAAAAGACCCACCAGAAAAGGAGTAGAAATGACTGAATTCGGTAATTACATGTAACTCTTGCTCATGCTGGAGTCAATGATTCTGTTTATTTCCGCACAGGGATGAGGATTTGCAGGGTCTCACATGTGCCTACCTGGCGTGGATCTTCAGATTGCTTGACGTTGCGAACTGCAGGTTGCAGACGTCACACTTGTATGGTTTCTCTTCTCCGTGGTGCATCCGGCTGTGGAACACTAACTGGCACTTCTGAGCAAAGCCTTTGTCACACAGTTCACATTTGTATGGCTTCTCCCCTAGGGAAAACAAAACCCTGGTGCTCGCTGCAACCTTTCCAGTCCATCACCCGACCACAGCTCGGATGCCTGGCCTAATACTTCTTAGGAATAACATCTTGGGACATCACGTAATCAGTCCGCTGAAGTGGAATGCACACAGTCCAACCAAGAACTCAACAATTCTTAAGGATATTGTGTACATAAAAACTTCAAAAATAACAGTATTGGACATCTAACTTGCCATCTAGCACCCTGCACCTTGTAACTCGCAGCCTCCTCAGGCAAAAGTTCCCTGGACAACACCTTCAAAGCAGAAAGCGCAACTGATGTTCCTACCAGCAAGCTGCCCCTGAATCCTGCTCCCAAGCTCCATCTTGCACATGAACCTTTGGTTAGTCAGTGGCTGACAATCTCTCCCTTGCTTACAGACAGAGCAGTGCATCCTCCTGCAGCTGTACCTCCCACTTCACCTCCTTACACCTTCACAGCTTCCTGGAAAGAGCTCCAGTGCTGGCCTCTGCTCAGAGTTTTCCAAAGGGGAAAAAGAGCAGAAGTAAACAATTTTCTATGTGATTCACTGTTACTTCAGAATTCTGAAGGAAGAAAACTACATAAACCAAGTCCCTCTGCTGCTCACTGGGCTTAGTACAGCAGCAACGGCCACAGCAGAACCGCAGCTAGGCCAGATCGCCTGAAGGACAATCTAACCCACCATCAAGTCTTTCATCTGAGGGAAGAACACATGGAAAGACAAGCACAGAACTTCTCCCCTTCCTCTTCCCAGGCTCCAGCAATTTGCTGTTCATTATCTTTCTCTTTGATGCTTTGTTTGGGAGTTGTTGACACAACACAAGCTCCTGGCAATGCTACTGAAAGCAAAGCTAGTAACACCATCACACCTTTCAGCTCTACCTCTTACTACATAAAATCCCAAATGCTGGGGTGATTCAGCCACCTCCCCTGGTTTTTTTGAAGACCCTATAGGAGAAGTTACCTGCTTGTCACAAGATAGCAGTTTTCCCCCACTTTTGTTATCAAACACATATTAGGATTTGAAGTTTAAAAAAATCAACAGAAATGCTGGTGTCAAGTACAGGGAGTTTTTCATGCTCTACTGGTGACAGCTTTTGGCACTTCAGTGTTAAAAGGCAGCCAGCTCTTCTGAGTCTTTCCAGAATCAGGATGCTCAGACTGGTAAAGTCCTCTCTAGCTATTTAAAGTAGAAAACCATGATTTTGTACTGAAAAATGCTGAAACATTTCATGCTGCCAGGATACAGGCACTATCTCTGAATGTGTACCAGCAGCAGACCAAATTATTCGAATGCACAGATCTTTTCAGTTCTGTATTCACAGGCTCTATGACCTGTTCCAGGTCTCCACAGCCCAGGAGACAAGGCCAGAGGCTTACCTGTGTGAGTTCTTACATGTGTTTTCAACTGGTTGCACTGGGTGAAGGCCTTCCCACAAAGCTGACACACGTAGGGTTTCACTCCTTTGTGTATCCTCATGTGTCGACGAAGGCTACTTGCTTCGGAAAAGACTTTTCCGCAGGTGTTGCACACCGGCTTGGCTTTGGAGTACTTCTGGTCGAGCTCTTCCCCTGCACTCTCCAGCGGATAAGTGTTCTTTTCACTGGCTATGTTGGCCATACAGTGCTCCTTCAGCGCACAGCCTGGCTGGGGCTTTCCCCGTTTCTGCTTTGCTGCAATAGTCTGAACCAGGATATCCTGCGCTGCCAGCGTTTCGCTTTCCACCACGGCCACCAGCTGCAGCTCAGAGTTATCGCTGCCCTGGGCAGCCTGCTCCGTGATCTGTGTGGCCAGTTTATTTGCATCCAAAAACAGTTCAATGGATGTGTTCTCGGTCACGTCATTCTGATACTGTACGGATTTATTCTGGATGCTTTTGGGGGAGCTGAAATTCTTCTTGCGCTTTTTGGTTTGAGGAGATTTCTTTTCTAAAGCTGCTTTCTTTGCTGGTGGTTGAAGCAACTCTGCAGCAGCAGCAGCATCTGCTTTCTCCCGATGACTGTAATCTCGGAGCGTCAGAAGGCAAGTCTGCTGATTCATTTCAATGTTGCCAGTGATACTAGATGTCTCTGTAGAAGAGGGATTAGCAATAAAAGCAAAGTCTTCCATCTTGATTTTGCATTTAGTGACCACTTCTTCGACTTTGAGATAGTCAGCAGCCTGGTGAATCTCTTTAACATTCCAGCTGCAAGAAAACAAGGCTTGGGTGACAATATTCTGGACAAACCAAACATTTATTCTGCACCACTTGCATCAAACCCTGACGGCAGAGCTACAGAAAAGTTACACTGTATGAAAGCGTTACTTGGAGAACACACACAGCGAGATCTGATCTCTTAGTGCCTCAAGACACCAGAAGGACAGTGACTCTCACAGTGACAGCCCATGGTGTGGGGTCTGCAGACTCACCAAACTGAGGATTTCATTTTCACCTGCGTGCCTTTTGTAGAATTTTAAGTTAAAAGTCCAGTTGTAAGGTGGCAAGGCTAGACATAGGGTTGTTGGGCCAAAAAGCTCAGAAATCACAACACAAAGGGATAAAACACTGGAGAATAAAACATGTCAAGTACCACTCTAGAATCCTTCTGCCAAAAGTCTTAGGGAACTGGCAAGCAGCACGTTCACCTCAGCACTTCTGTGAGGCAGGTATTAATCTGGTTTTATAAAACGATTTGCAAACAGTCTTAATTCTGTACCAGCTGCGCACAGACAAGGTTAACACCAAGGAAGTCCTCATTTAAACTACCTCGCTCTATTTTTCAGTTCCTGCAACACAGGCCTTGACGGTTTAGACAAAACCAATCTGGAAAAGGTGGAAACACGTTCCACCAATGCATCTGTGGGCTTACAGCACTTTAAAGAGAGAGATTAACAGTCAACAACCTCATTCTAACCATCTATTACACAGCAAATGTAATCAGTCGATAAGTAAGTGCCACAATGACTCCCTGTACGTGAAGACAACTGGTTTAGTATCCTGTATTATACTGGCACTGAGCTCAATGTACACCCTGCTGGTGCCCCTCATGCACCTACCACCACAACAGACAACAGAGCCTGCAGTCACCTGAAGGGATGCAGAATGAGACGCTGGGCGCACATGGGCAGACTGGCAGGTGTCATCTTCAGTCAGGTAGTTATCCCTGGGTGAGAACAGTAACTTCCACCTGCCTCTTCCTTCAGAGATTGCAGCTGCTCAGCAGGAATCCAGAAACTCTCCCCTGTGGTCCCAGACAGACAGCAGGAACCCTGTGCGCTTCTGCTCAGACCTCACTGGCAAAGCATCAGTCTCTAACCTCCCCTTGCAGCTGTGGACGTGGCTCTTGCTGCTAATGCTCCTAGCTAATTCAACAAAAAACCACAACACCCTGCGCCTGTGTTTAAATTGTTGAGTTTTCACACCTCAGTAGAAACAAAGAGTTTTTAAACCTGCATTTGACAGCAGAAGTTGAGAAAGGAGTAAAAATCCTGGACTATGCACTTCTAAGTAATCACACTTCGCTCTCGAGGGACAATCTCCTCCATTTGCCGAGAGAAAAGCACCGCCAAAGATCCTCACTGGACGAGAAGCAACACAGCAGGTACAAAATCAATGCAGCCGAGGGGGGAAATGCTTTTTCTGGGACTCTGTTTGGGCGCTGTAATGTAAGATCTTAAGTAGCAGACCCTGCCAATTCTAATAAATGTCATTTTTTAAAATCGTGGCTATCCCCACCCATCCTCAGACTTTAGGCTCCCCCGCAGACACAGTTTCTGCGTGTTCTCTGCAAAAAAGGACTCCTGTGATCCAGCATCAGACAGAATACACTTATCCTTCCACCTCCTGGTCATCACACAAAATGTTTAATCCCTTCTAACCCAGAGAGAAAGAGTGGGAGACTGAGACGATGAATCAGTGAAACATCAGACAACAGACCTTTGTTTTGGCACTCAATGTCATGTGGTATTTTAAAACAGAAACCCAAATGACCTTCAACTTGTTAATACATATCATATCCACTACAGTCCTTCCTGCAGAACTTATGACAAAGAACAAAAAAATCCAGTACTGCCTGAACACCAAGTTTATGTACATTACCTGTCAAGGTTTAAGTTTCCCGTATAAATAAATTCCAGGAGTTTTTGGAATCCATCAGCTTTCACTTGACTCTGATCCAAAACAACATTATTGTCAGACGTGTCCCTGTAAAAAGCACCGAAGTACTCGCTGAAGGAGGCAAGCACGTTTCTGTGTGCTTTGAACTGGAATTCACCGATAACCACCGTGCAGTCACAAAGAAAGCCGGCTTCCCGCTGCTTGTTCAGTCTCTCTAAAAGGTGCTCACAGTGATGGGAATACTGCATTTTGATAACAAGCTGCGGCCTCTTTGTTCTGATCTGGGAAAGCAAAAAGAAAAAAAAAAAATTATTTACATGCAAGATTTGACTTTGTTTTCTCCTTAACAGCATCAAGCTAATGATTACAGGAGAGTCAGTGTTCAAATCCACCCGACTGCTGCAGGACAGTTTGTGTAGTAGCGCTTTTGTACGAGGTACAGTGAGATGGGCGGATCCTTCCTAACTTGGGGAGCAGCTAATTTTAGAGAAGGAACGAGGGGGAGAGGGCAGAGACGTGTGTGCTCCCCCTCCCAGATCCGAGGATTAGCTTGCCTAAGCTTATGAGCTGTCATGTCAAAACTGGGCTCTGAGGAGCACTCTGCAGCGGGGAGCCACTGAGGCTCTGACCGAACCGCGCTCAGGCGGCGGAGGCGGCCGCTCTCCGCGGCACGGCCCCGCTTCCCGCCGTGGGGACCGGGGTCGGGAACACCCCGGGGTGCGGGATCCTAAGAGGTCACCGGGACCCAGAGGGAAGAGCCGCGTCGACGCCAAGGCAGCAAACGGGGCACCGGAGAGCCACGGCAGCTGCGGCTCCCCCGGCCCGGCCTCGCCGCCGGACGGGACGGAGCCCGCAGCGCCCTTCCCCGCCGCGGCCCTCGCTCGGGCCCGGCCCCGCCAACCTCCTGTTCCCCCGGTCAGCCGGGCGCCGTCCGCATCCCCGGCGCTGCCCGCCCACCTCGAGGGCCGCTGCGAAGGCTGCGGGGCTGTCCCGCGGCCGGCTGGAGGGCGGCGGCGGGACCCCACGCACCTGCGGAGTGGAAGGAACGGAGCGCCTTCGCCTCAGGCCGCCATGTTCTGATGACGCCGTGCGCGCCGCTTCCGGGACGTGACTTCCGGTTTGCCGCTCCTGAGGGTGACTCGGGGCTGAGGCGCAGCGCTGGCACCGGCGACAAAGCGGGAGACAGGGCCACGACCCATTCTGCTGAGGGGGACGGGCAGGGCTGGGCTGCGAAGGGCTTCCCGGGAGGGTCCGTGAGGCGCGGACCACAACTCCCATCATGCAGCGCGCCGCGGCCGGCCCGTCGTTAGCGGGGCGGGGCGCGGTGCATGCCGGGAGATGTAGTCGCCGGGAGCGGGGCCGGCGGGACGCTGTCACTGTGCTGCGTTACCCGAGGGCCGTAACACCGAGGACGGGCCAGTGTGACCCGGCGCATCTCCCGCGGTGCAGGCACTCGCCCTGTACCCAGATCGGTAAATAAAAAGGGTTTAATGTAGTTGTTAATGCAGCTGCCCTGTGTCTCGCCGTGCCCGTGCTCCCGGTTGAAAAGCAATCCGGGAAGGGCGTTTCGTTCAAAGTTTAGCGATGCGGCGCGCTCCGCTCATAGCCCCGCAGGGAGCGGGGCAGTTGTTGCTGTCTCGAGTTTAACGTGTCGGGGGAAGAAAAACTTAAGCCTCTCCGGGCGGTGTTTCCGCCCGGTTTCGAACCGGGGACCTTTCGCGTGTTAGGCGAACGTGATAACCACTACACTACGGAAACACCCATACTAACACTTTTTCCGCAGCCCTGGTAATGGCGTGTGCCCAGGTTCCACCTCCACCGCCTCCCGGCGGTGGCCCTGTCCGAGTCCTGCCACCGGGCTCACCCAGCGTCTTCCATCCCCACCATGTGCTGACAGCTTCCCAGACACCTCCGGGGCGCCCCGCAGCCGTCCTCGCCCGGGGGCTCTGTCCCACCGCAGAGCCAGCAGGTCCCCCGGAGCTGCGGGGATGTCACCTCCTGCCCCTTCTCCTCACAGGCCGGCAGTAACAGCATTGGTGTGAACGAGGATCTTTAAGATGGGGATGGTCCCTAGAACAGTCTAGTTGATTTTCAGCATATCTGTAAATAAAAAGCCATACCTTCCGTCCATACGTCACACCAAAAGTGTCCTTCTGCATCACTACCACCTGCAACACCAAACCTACCTCCTGCTGCGGTTACAGGGGCTGGAAGGTGCGTTTTGTTGGGAACGAAGCACAAACAAGGTGAAAGACACTATTAAAGTGTGCTGAGAAATCCAGGGAAGTGAGAGGAACAGAGTACAGCAGAGATCTGGCCTGGCGAATGCCGGGGGGATGAGCAGGACCAACGAGGCAGGGCTGCCAAGGAGCGGCATAAAGCACTGTAGTTCCTGCAGGAGCAAAGCGGGACAGTTCCCGTGTGTGTTTATCAGAAATCCGAACGAGACAGCCCCAGCCAAAGCGGAGAGAGGGCAGGACCGCGGCAGAGCAGCCAGCGAGAACATGCAGGTGAGCGGGGAGCCAACACAGAATGTGTGCCCTGGGGCAGCACCTCCTCTGCAGGCGTCTCCTTCAGCTGGAGCGTGGAAGGTGAGGAAGTGACTAATCCTCCTGGATTTTCTAGTATACCTGGCTCTGAAATGCCTGATCTTGGAGAGAGCTGTAGAAGGGAACTCAGATTTGCCATCCAGGACAAGCCAAACCCCAATCAGTGGGAGGAGGAGTAGGAAAAGCCAAGAGAAATGAAACTGGAAAGGCTCCAGAAGGAAGCACTGACAGGGACACTATGTATTATTAAACAACTGTAGCACCTGGTGTGAAAAGGTGACATTGCAGCCCACCCTCTGCCCGGTCATGTATAGCCCCAACATTCCTCACAGCCATTTTGTTCCTGTGAGGGCTTCAGCAGTCCCTGAGGATTAAATTTTAACCATGCAAATTAAATGTAAATTAACTAAACATTATGTATTAATACTCTTTCACGGGCACCCCCTTGCCGTGGGGAAAGAGCTTGCGTGCCCTTGCGAAGTTGAGAGCTATGCTGGTGGTGGCATATGCCTCCGGTAGGGTCTCTCAAGCCAGACAGGTCTCAACTGAAGGGTCAGACAAAGTGTGTCCACGGGCAGGATGGGCTCACTAGCCTTCGGGCAACCATCCTAGGAGAAGGACAACTCTAACTCCAAACCCGGGCAGATGGAGCTCGTTTAGCCCTGTAAGGCCATCCATCTAAGAGAAGGATACTCTAACCAAACCTACGACCTGAGGACTTCGCTGTCACCGTCCAAGCTCGCTAGGCCCTGGCAGATGAACCTCAGGTGTAAAGGGTGGGGCCAGTCTTGCGCACGCTGCGCCTCACCTAAAAAATCCACCGCGCAGGCTTGAAGGGTGTACTCACGTTTGCAAAGCCCTGTAGCGACAGGCAAGGGACGAAACGGCAGGTGGAAAGATGTCACTGGAAGCCGCAGACCCAACCCTGCATGCAGGCGGTTCAGGACATTGGTCGCTTGAGACTGACCCGGGAGATGACAGTCTCGTTCGGCAGCATCCTGAATGACCAAGCAGCCTTTTTCAAGGAGAGCACTGCTTGCTCCACATGGAGAGGGGCCTAGAAAAGGTGGCCTAACCAAAGCTCATCTCCCCTTCCAAACCGGTTGGCTAGCCGCAGCCAACAGGCATCTTCTTTTGCGGTCAACCAAAGACAAAGAGACAAAGGCATACACCTGCCTCCAAAGGTGTGTCCAGATTGACGGGTCTGAATCATGGGTCATCTACCGCCACCATCTGCGACTCCTCGAACGCTTCCATCAGCGCTGCCTCCGCACAATCCTAAACATCCACTGGACTGACTACGTGACTAACGTTGCTGTCCTTGAACAGGCAGACGTCACCAGTATTGAGGCCACGTTGCTGAAAACGCAGCTGCGTTGGGCAGGGCACGTCTCCAGGATGGCGGATCACCGCCTCCCTAAGATCGTGTTCTATGGTGAACTTGCCACCGGCTGCCGCAAGAGAAGAGCTCCAAAGAGGAGATATAAGGACTCCCTGAAACAACACCTCAGCCTAGGCCATATTGACCACCATCAGTGGTCCACCCTGGCCTCCAGTCGGGAGATTTGGAGACACACCATACATAACGCTGCTGTCTCCTTTGAGAGCACGCGTAGAATCAGTCTCGAGGAGAAAAGACAGCGCAGAAAGAACCGTGCCTCGACTATACCACCCAAGGAGACCCTCCGGTGTGCTCTTTGCAACCGGTCTTGCCTATCCCGCATCGGCCTTTTCAGCCATCAACGCGCTTGCAATAAGCGTGGGCAAAGCCCTTCCCAAATCTTCGTCCGCGAAGCCAAGCCATGATGATGATGATGTATTAATAATATTATTGATATAATAATATTTTCCGTCATTGCTTGACAACTACAGTTAAGGAAGGAAGGTCCTCTTTAGGTAAGATGCTTCTCTGATGATCTGAATGGTCTCAGCTCTCACAGCTGCCGAAGTTGCCTGTGGAAGCACCAAATATCTTTCCAGTATTTTTTGTTTGGTTCCTGCAGGCACTCAGAAGAGCGTGGGATTGTCATGTCCTCGGGGAGATTGGAAGGCTGTGAGGAAGGATGCCTGTGACGACAACCTGAAGATGAGCAGCAGTGAGCAGTGATGCTGACCCAGGCACTGTTTCACCAGCTGCTAAGCAAGTTAAAGTGGCAGTGCTCTTCCTGGAGCACACTGATGTCCCAGATCTGTGTGTCCCTCCAGGCTGTGCTCACACTCCGTGCTCCAGGTCTCAGCACACGCTGTGTCATGGGCTCTGGTGACAGTGTCACTCACAGTGTACTGATCTCTGAAGGCTTCTGCCTGCCCTGTGGTGTTCTCTGGCTTGACCTGGACAGCTGTGATCTAACCGAGCTCCTAACATGGACACTGAAAGAAAGCAGCACTTCACTGTGGTGAGGACCTGCTGGTCCAAGGTACAACTGAACAATTATGTAACACGTGCCTGAGCCTTGAGGAAGAGATGCCTCAGAATCCTAGTGAGGTGCAAAAAACTTATTGCCTTCTTGGCAACCATGAAGTTATGGTTCAGGATCAAAGGTTTCCTTGTCACCTTTCTAATGCTGGCATAGAGTCACCAGGGATTGACGAGCTCCTAATGAGGTTGGCATAAGGACTTATTTCCTCTCCAGTCCTTTCTGGCGGTTTCAGCTTCTTCCCTGGCATTAAGCTGAACACTTAAACAAGGATATTTCACCTGCACGGTCCCAGGTGAAGACGCTGCTCTTCCTAACAGGAAGTTTTCAGTTTGGACAGAAAGCTCCTGGCTTTCCCAAGTGCCTTCCAGCCAATGCAGTTTACCATGACAGAGTACAGGGAAGCTGAGCCTAACGTGGTGCACAGAAAACGTTTCTAAAATATATGTGATTTTATAAGATTTTACTTAACGCTTGGTGGAAAAGAACCTGAGATTACAGCTACCTGGAAGCCAGCGTCTAGGGGGAAGTCGGTGTCCGTGGCTGCCTTTTGAAAGTCCAATAAAAATTATAACGTCTGGCACAGTTACTTCCTTTTTAGTTCACCAATACCCCTCTCTGAATAGGGGTAAAATGCATTTTTGAAGAGGTCCTTTACCAGAACAATGCTGTGCTGTCTATGTACCACTGAAGCTGATAGGACTGAGAGCTCTGCGCTCTTGCTTCATGCTCCGTTGTACCTGCAGCCTTGGAACACCTCGTTTTTCCGTGGAAATCTCAAGGTCCGAAAGCAAACACACAAACAACCGTTCCAAGGAACATGACACTGCAGAGGCGAAACAGCCAGCGGCTGGGGAGAGAGGTACCGCGCAGGGAGAACACACCTTGCACAAGAAGAGGTCATGGCAGCAATAAATACCCTCTTCCAAGACAGCACGGGGGGCTGGCGCAGACCTGTTTTGGGGAACAGGGGCAGTTTCTGGGCCTTGTTCCCCACCCAGGGGTCCCCGACTGAGGTGGGCAGGGCCTGAACGCGGGCCCGGGCCCTCAGTCCGGCCCCCAGGCCCCAAGCCGCACTCCTAAATCCCAGGCCCCCGCCCCCAAATCCTGGCTCCAAGCCTGGGGCCCGGCTCCGGGTGCCAGGTTCGGGATCCAGGCCCAGGGCCGGGCCCCACCACAGCCCCCGGCCCCAGGGGAGGGGCGGGGGGAGGAGAGGGGAGGGCATGGCCAGGGCGCGCGCCCGGGAGCACGTGGTGCGGCGGGGGGACGAATGGCTCGAGCGTTCCAAACTCCCGCCACTCTCCCCTACCTGCCCCCTCGCCCCTCCGCAGCCAATGGTGGCGGAGGAGGGTACCCCCTCCGACCAATGGGAGTCGCGGCGGGCGTGGCCACGGAGGGTTTAAGAGACCCGCGGGGGCGCCCCCGCGTCGCGTGGCGGGTGGGGAGGCCCGGGCGCGACTAACCCTAATGGCCGCTGCCGCGCTCCCCGCGTCCGTCCGCTGTTTTACTCGCTGACTTTCAGCGGACGGGGGGAGTAGCCCGGGGGGCGGGAGGGGAAGGGAGCGGCGGAGTGGGGGGAAGGGGGTCCGCTATCAAAAAACGTCAGCGAGGGGCCTCCTCACCCCGGCGCGCCCTGGGGTCCCCATGGCGTCCATTCCCCCCCAAGCCGGGGGCCCGTCGCGGAGGCTCCCGCCGCCGCACCTCCCGGAGGCCGCGGTCGGCCGGCTCCCGCCACTGCCGCCGCGAAGAGCTCGCCTCTGTCAGCCTCGGCGGCGGCCGGGAGCGGACGGGCGCGTTCCCCCGCCGCGCCGGGGGGACCCCAGCAGAGCAAAACGGGAGCGGCGCCCCCGGGCCCACCCGCCGCGCTGCCCTCAGCCGTGGGGCGCGCGCGGCCGGCGCCGCTCCGACACGCGCCGCGTGGGGGCTGGCGGGAGGGGCGGGCAGCGCGCGACCCCCCTTCCCCTCGCGCCCGACCGTTGGGGCCGCCCTCTGGGCTCCGCCGCCTTGAGGCGGCGCGGCCCCCGCTGAGGCGGTCGGTGGTCGAGATCCGGGTCCGAACGGCCCCGGCCGCTGCGCCCGCCGGGGGAGAGGGGACCCCGGGGGCGAACCGAGCCGGCCTGAGGTCCCAAACTGCCAGTCGCCGCCGACAGTTGTGTCCCCTCCCAGGCAGAGGCCGGGCGGTGGGACCACTGGCTGGGCGGTGGGAGCGCTGGCCTGGCTGCTGCTGGGGTGATCTTATCTGGGAGAGCCCCGCGGGGACGGAAACCTGAATTCTCATCGAGTTTAGGAAAAGTTGAATTGTTCCTCATCGAGTTTAAGAAACGTTGAATTTTACTCATCAAGTTTAGAAGCACGAAGCTGAATTTGCCCAACCGTACCAGCGTCAGAGTACGGGGAGCCATCGACAAATACTTCGCTGAGGTGTGGAAGAACGGATTGTGAGGGGGAAAGTGTTGGGGCTTGTCCCCATCCGCTCCTCCGGGCACAGAGGCCTTGGCCCCGCTATGCAGCACACCTGCCTACTGCGTGCCAAGCAGCAGCGCTGGCTCCCCCAGGAGCTGCATGGAGAGCCTGTTCCATGCCACTCGCCATGGTGGACACAGGCCTTTCCATCAGCCTGGCTGGTGGCTCTTAACGCAGGCCAAACCTTTCCTGTACTTCTGTATCAGCCGCTCGTAGGGAACGCTCCAGAAGTGCAGGCGCACGTGGGTGCTGTGTGTGATGGAAGCCGAGCGTGCGCCGCGTGGTCTCGCCTCAGCGGGGAGCAGACATGGCCCTAGAAACTGGGCTTGGGCATGACTCCATGTGCACATCTTACCAACTCTGCAAGGACTTCCTGAGCGTTTGACCAGTGCCATCTTGTGGCCTTCTTTTTTTTGTAATTTACACAGAAGATGGGAGTGAACTTGTGCACTTCATTTTCTTTTTTTAATTCTGTTTGAAGAAAACTTTCTGTTGCCAGAATGAGTGGAAAAGGGGGTGTTTGACGTGGCTCATTTGATGTCTTCTCTGGTAGTGGGATCTGAACATTGCTTAATAAACCTGGTTTAGCTAAAACCAGCGCTGGCTCTGCCACTGGAAATGTTCTTTCTTGTTTCAAAGTAACTCCTGTGTTTTCATCGTTTTAGCTTGCTTCTGCGCAACACCTTTCACTTCACATCAACAATTTCAGACTTGCGACTGAGCATGCAAAGCCAAGATATTTCACGTGATTAGTACATTATTTTTTCCAAATGAAACCCTCCTTGTCTTGTTTCCCTGTGAAAAGCCTTGTTTCCTAAATAGATCCGCTTTTGTGCTGTTTACAATGATTTTTTTTCTTCACTGTCACTTCTGAAAGAGGTGGTAAGCTTCAACTGCCAAGTCTCTGCATGCCTGAAAAAATGTGTGCTCTGCGGATCCGTGTGTCAGGGAAAAAATGTTTAGAAACTGAGAACTCGGTCTCCTTGTGTTCCTATTTATTTGTGGTAGCAAGGAAAACTGTTCGATGTGGTATTGAGCAGACTACAACAAAGGGAGCTGTGATCGCTACATCTCGCTACTGTTTCTGATCAGCCCGCTGCCTTCCTCGCCTCACCAAAACAGTCCAAAAAAGGTGCTCTTGTGGCTCTCCTGGAAGCAGAACTCGACTAGCAGTGAGTAAAGTCGCCTGCGAGCATCAGCAGCTCGGGGCAGCGGGTCCACCTCAGTGCCATGCTTGAATCTTGGCATTAAGTGGCTTTTCTTCCTTGCAGAGCATAAGTGCTTATTAATATCTGCAGATTTGTTTGGTTTTAAAAATCTAACGGTTCGTTTGAAGCTCGTGTGTGCTGTGACGTTTATCAGCAACGCTAGCGGTGACGCGAAGTGATGCGGAGGGAGACGGTGATGTTTGGGAGCACTTGTGCTCAATAAAATTGTGAAAGCGGGTCACTGAGGTTCCTGCTCTGGGCTGTTATTCAGGTATTTGGGGAATTGGGGTCGTACATCCTGGGTGGACAGTTTATCGAGCGCTGGATGCTCAGAATTAACATCACGTCGTCAGGAGGTTCTGTAGCAAATGCTCTGATGGTGAACTTTGAAGGATGTCTTGCTCACCTCTGCTCAGGGTGGATGTTCTCAGTGTTTGGGATGGGTCATATGACACCTGTCGTATCAGGTTAGGTACGTGGAATGTGCTTTGGCCAAAGCTGATTAAGCACTGCCAGCCGCCCTGGCACGGCGCTCTGCTACCACGCGCATGGGGCTGCCTTCTGTTTGCATGGTCATCTTCCTCACGTGCTGTCTCTAAATGCTCTGAGTTGTCTGTCCATGTGGGAAATCACTCCCTTTCTGCAGAGAACCTAGAAAAAAAAAATCAGCACAATGTGGATGAGATCCCTTAGCAGATCCCATAGAACTGGTGACAGCAGGAGGTGTAATATGACCATGCTTGTGTCTCTGCTGAGGGGGGTTTGGTGCTGACAGGTTCGGGGACCCTGCATGTACCTCCTCCATCACCACATTCTCAAGTGCACGTTTCTAAGTGAGATCTCAGCCGCGGCTTATTCCAGCGGGGCAGTAGGTGGCATGTGGGGGTCTGGAGCTGTGCTTCACTCCTGGCTCCACCTTGGACCCTTGCCCTCAGCCACCCCTCAATGTCGCTACCCCTCCGGATCCCAAGTAAACCACTTTTCTGTGCTCTGAAGAACCTGCTCTGTATGAAAGCAGCAGCAGCATTTTATCTTACATTGGTTTCGCTAAGCTGGTCCAGCTCACGTTTTAGCTTTCTTGCCTTAATTTAAAACCAGTCGTGTTTGTTTGGGTTGTATGGGATGTGCCAGTGCACAAAGCAAGGAAGGTTTAGATCTGTTTGAGAGGTTTATATGCAAAGATGGACAAGCTTAGGTAAATTAGCTGTTATGACTTTGTATGTAAACTTAGTGTGCTTTGCTGTGTACTTGAATGACCAACAGAAGAGCTGGAGTTTTTTTTACTCAGTGAAAATCCTGCTCAATGCTTCCAAGAGCTGCTTGCAGAGGTGACGGGGCGTGCAGGCTTTGTGAGAACAGTGCGGGTAGAGTTAGCGCTGAACTATGGTACGGAGTCTAACAAAACAGTTCAAGTTGACCTTCCTTATGAGACAACAAAAAGTGTCTTAAGGAGAAATAATAATTATCAAAGAGTAAAGAATGGTTTAATTCAAAGGGTGTTTAACCTCCGACAGGTCTGGCAAACATTAATCGAACCTTACCCTCGTTCTGTTTGTAGATTGCCTCAACAAGGGGCGCCTTCAAAATGCGGTTGGATGTGGTATCTAGGGGTGTTTATCAGCAAAGGGAATGGAAGAAACACGCCTGTCAATCGTCTTTACATAAGTAATTTAAAGGCAAAGTGAAGTCATGCAACCAAATCTTTGTAAACGCTGAAAGTGCAGGCTGAAGATGGGTTAAGTGGGTAATAACTTGCTGTGCCTGCCTTTGCCCCGCTCTCTGCATTTAGCTGAACACACGCAAGTGGGGAAGTTCTTTTATCCAAAGGAAGTTTGGAAA
This sequence comes from Bucorvus abyssinicus, assembly GCA_009769605.1. Classification (NCBI taxonomy): domain Eukaryota; kingdom Metazoa; phylum Chordata; class Aves; order Bucerotiformes; family Bucorvidae; genus Bucorvus; species Bucorvus abyssinicus. The sequence continues at coordinate 4,773,239 of CM020035.1, read as the reverse complement.
ACCCAAACCCCGGCAATGCTAAAGCTCTGTGAGAGCTCATGAGAGCCTGGGAGAACAGCTCCGGGTCTTGGTCCTGTTCCCCATGGCTTTCACCTGCTTGATTGGTCAGACCATGTTCCTCTTCAAGTAGGAGGTCTGTACCACAGAGCCTTTGCAGAGACCGGGGGGTGGGTTTTACTGCTGCATTTGCTGTTTTCAGTTTGAAGAGTCATGATGGTAACTTGGGCCTAACAGTATCTTAAAATTAAGCTTTATTAGCCAATCTTTTAATTTGTGTGTATTCAACTCTAGCCACTGTCATTGGGGGAGTCTTATAGACCCTCAAATCCGTACAGAAAGGACAGCTGTCAATATTTGGATTGCTGTATAGTTCCTATTTATATCAGACCTAAAACCGATAATGGTTTGGGAAGGGACTTTCTACTGCTTTTTGTGCAGCCGAATTTTGCATTTCAGAGCTATCAGTAGGGTGAGCTGCTCCCCCATGGCTGGTGAAGTCTTTGTTTTCTGCATATCTGTGTAATGGGAAGGGCTGTTGGATGCTGATGGTCTTTTTTCCGACAGTAGATGGCAATAGCCATTCATTTGTAAAACGTGAGAGCAGAACTCGGTGCCTTACAGGATTGAATGTGCGAGTAGGATCATTCCTGGGCAGGAATTTAAGTGATTCTATTTGTAAAATCCTTTTTCAAGTACAGGTAAGCTGCCATTAAATAGAAACCTTTGCAGTTTAAATAATTTTTTAATAGAATCCACTGCAAAGCAAATATTTTGAAAGATGCTATTGAAGCTTCACAGGAAGGAACTATAATGAATTGTCCTTCCTGTGTAAAAAGGTGTTTAAAAATGCATTTTCCAAGGTACATTCTAGATAAACCCAAGTGATTAAGAGCTGCTGGTTAACAGTAGGTAATTGTTTCTTTTCACGATTGCTCAAAACGGTGGTAACTTTCAGTTTGTTTGGTTGAGAAACCAATTCAAACACATCTTTACACAAATTAACAAAATTATTTCCTGTCTATAAGCTTTAGGATTCACCTTGACGAATGAGTTTGACACTTCGACCTCACTGGAGATGGTGTCAGACATCAGCATGGGCACATCTTCGATTTTTACTTTTGCCTCTAAAACTGCATTGTGCCATTTGAAGCTGGATGTGCCTTTCCAGCGTACGGCAACAGGGTGTAGAATAAATTGCTTTCCCCATTTCTTGTTTATTTAAATGAATTTACTGTTTGCTTTTGTGGAATATATACTTTTGTTTCCCAGAAGCGAACGTGGGAGTCATGCAAGGGAGGAAGGTAATCATCTATAACGAAGTTAGAACTGAGTTCCAAGGCTTTGGGGACTCGTACAGCTGCAAACCAAAGTTCTCGTGCATTATCACAGCGTGCTGTTCTGCAACGATAACGAGTTTAAAGGGTAGCATTTCTCTGCTTTTATTGGGAAGATAATCAGACTTCTGGACATCAGTGATGGAATATTGGCAGCTATGAGAATTTCACGGAAAACATTTCAGTGCTGCAATTAGTATTTTAATAAGATTATTTCTTACTACTCTATTCTATTATCTGAATTGTACGGTTGGACGCTTTACTGTGTGATGGGGGGGGACAAAATAAGGCAAAAAGGATAGAAACTAACTGAAACGAAGGGGGTTTGGTTCCAAGACGGCTACTGACTCCAGATGTGCCCTTCTGAGCTTCTTAGATTCGTCATCTATGAAATGGGGATAACGATGCTGACCTCCTTTGGCGGCTGTGGGCGAGAAGCACTAAGCAGCACTACCCTCTCCTGCTCTCGCCCTGGGCAGCAGACCCCTAGAGCTGTATTGCTTCCTGCTTCAGGCTCTTCATGCATAAAACTGTCTTCTAGGTCACAAACTTTCAGGATCAGGAAAATTTACCAAGTCTGCAGGCTTAAAAGTTTTCTCTCTGCTTCAGCCCCTGAGCCTCCTAAAGAGCAGAATTCCATCACTTCTTTCATCACTCTAATATTCCTTTAAACAACTGTATCATGGGATCTATTGTACTTAGCTGTAGAATGTCTACCGTACAGTCCGTGTTTTTCATCACAGGAAGCAGCTTGAACTGCTTATAACACATGGAGTATACATTTGTCTTGGTTTAGAGCAGCTTTATACTGTTCAGCTGGCTTTACAGCCTCATCTGCTCCGAAAGATAAGAAGGGTTAAGTATAATCCTGAAGTTTTTATCTGCTGCATCATCAGCCTGTGCTTTCGTTACCATTTCATATTCTGCTTCTCCAGGCAGCTTTGAACAGCCCTAACTTGACAATTGAGTGAACTGGCAAAACTGCTCATTTCTCTCCCTTTCACTCTTATCTCGTATTCTCTAAGGTACATGTCTTTATCTACGTGTTTCCAAGAAGGTGTTCAATTAATAACTCCGACAAGTCAGATCTGATAGGATCTTTTCATGTATTAATTTAACTCTTCCTTTCAAACTGAGTGGCAGAAAATCACTGTTTTCATGTTTTCTCTATTTATTCTGGCTGGATTTTTTTATTGAAGTTGTGTGCTGTAGTCCTTTGATTCTGCTCCCAAGAAATTGCCGGGGATTACAGCAGTGGCCTTACAGGTAAGGGGGGTTCTCACTCATGTGTTGAATAGCAGTTTTCTTCTCTATTAGGGTTGATTTTAGCTTTTTTTTTTTTAATTTATAGGGAAAAAAAAGCAAACCTGCAGACTTGGCCATGCAGGATATAGAAACATTAGGAGTTTTTTTACTCAGTTTCTTATGTGGGTTTGGGGTTTATTTCTGGTGAGAAGAATGATGTAACACAGCTGATGAGTACAACAAAATTAATTTTCGGTGGAGACAATTGCAAGACTTGCTCCAGGACAGAAGTTTATTGATCTGTACATGCTGATCATTTAGCAGTTCCAGAGAGCTATGTTTAAAAGCTCCCTGTTCTTTCACTAGACGTGTGTTGGTCTTGTGGCAGGTTTAAACTCGCAATAAGAGGTGAGCTGAACTGATATTATAAAAAAATCCTCTTGACTCTTGTCTATGGTTCAAATGCATCTGGTTCCAAGAAGAGTCTACATCATTGTCCATGTGAGCTGGGAGACAGAGAAAAGCAGCATCACTCTTGGTTAGAACTGGAGGTGAGGACACCCATCTCCACAGAATGGCAGGTCATTTAGTGAACAAGAAATGGGTGAATTTCACTAAGAAAACAGGTAACCGGCAAGCTAGAACATGGAATTCCACATTGAAAAACATCTTTGAAACCCGTCTTGAGGAGAATTTTGTTTGTTTTATTGGAGGTGAAGATAATGATTCTTTATAGTTGTTTTTAATACCAAAATATTACTGATTAAGTATTTTACAATTTCTATTCCTATCGCTTATAAATCAGTGTTCTAATTGCTCTTGGAGGGAGCAGCAACCATGAATTTGAAACCATGAAAATGGAGGCAGATACTGGGAAACGACAAGTGGATTCTTGATCCCAATTTTCCTTGTGAAAGCACGTGAACCTTTCAATGAACAATTTGTCTGAAATAAACTTACAGATGTAGAGGTAATGTTATTTAGCACAGAAATTGTTACAAAGTACAGAAAAAAATTGCCCATTGATCAGCTTTTCAAATCATCCATTTTCTACCAGACTGATTTCTCTTTCTCCAATCAGAGGACTTTCCATACGGGTTTTTCTCTCGGAAAATGCTATTTTTAATGCAGCAAACTTGTATCACCAGGACAGAAAGTTGGTTTCCCTCCATTGAGGATCATAAACAGATATAGACTATTAGTTAAATGGCTGATTCCGTGATTAATATTGACCATTGTTTTAGTTGTTGATCTATTTCATAGAAATCTTGAGAGTATAAAATCCAAGTTTAGTAAGCTTGGGGTATACTCCAGTTCTGGAGTATTTCCAGCATTTTACTTCTATTTTCATGTTTCTCTCAGTAGTACCACTGAAGCAGATGACATGGGGAGCCACAGGTGACTTGCTGGCTCGCGAGCCTGCTGTGTCGCAGGGCTTGGCTACGGCACAGTGATGTTAAACTTCTTTAAAATGCAGTGTAGTGGCGTAGTTCAAACCATGTTTTAAGTGTGTTTCTCCACTGTAAGTTCTGGCCAAGTGTTTCAGGCAGTTCAGGAATACAGTTTAAAGAAAAATTATTACAAGAAGGAACAATACTTAAAGAAGTGAAAGTTGACCTTCTTGGAGCCAAGTTCTGCAACACCTTTTTTTTTTAAGTACAGTGAGGGCTTCAAGTGTTTCCATCATAGTGCTTATGCAAGGTAAATGTGCCTTTAAATTTGCCCTTTCTAATAAATATGAAGCATGTAAGTTCATTGGTTAAAGTCTTGGGGACCAAATTGGAAATCCAAAGGAGATGTTACGAAATGCTCCTTGGTAGAAAGACAGATCTTGGGCTGTCTACGGATTCCTAAGGACCAAGAAGTGCCTGACAAGGAAGAATACATATTGATAGCATTCCTCAAAGACATGTTTCAAGGGCAGAAGTAAAACATTTCCATAGGGTGCAGCCATCAGTCACCAGAAGGATGTTTTTGTACACCCAGTACAACACAGCGTAGCTTTCCAGTGACCTTAACACGCTGGCCAGCATAGGAGCTGCTATAGTGATTACAGATTACATTAAGTAGCAAGTAAAAAGCCAACAGCCAGCTACTAGACAAAGCTTTTATGCATTATTAACATCATATCCTTCCCAGAAGATTCAAGCTAATAAAATTGAATTCGATAATGCAATCAGTAAAAAAGCAGGTTAAAAAAAAAATCCCTTTTGTTGATAGTGTCCCAAGAAATTTGTTTTATATAATGCCTAATATCCATAAGCGTGGAAGTAATCCCTCAGGTATATTAACAGTTTCAGTTGCACATTCTCTGAGACTGCCTCAAATTTTTTATAACTATATTTTATTAAGAAATAATTGTTATTTATCAAACGTGCATTGCATTTAGATTAAAAATTAAAGACTGCAGTTACTTAATATTCCAGCAATTAAAATATAGAAAATTTTAGAACGTATGAAGTTGGAAGGGTTGCTCTTTCATATTAAGAAGTTAGTTTTTCTTCCTGAGCAACTGGCTGGGACAGTTTGTTACAGGCCCTGAAAAAAAAAAAAAATTAGAGATTTGACATGAAAAAAGGAGGGGGGAACAATTTGTATGTAAGGAGACCAATGTCCACTGCTAACATTTCTAATAAATCACTTATGACTGGATATATCCAATATGGGTCACCTTGAAGGAGCCCTAGTGGGCCTGACTTTCAGACCAAAGTTTCTGAAAACTTGGTGTTTTGAGGTATTGCCAGAGCAAGGATTTTTTTTTCTGCCTTGGCCAAGACAGTAGATGTTGTTATATGGTAGAACCAGAGTTACCCGTGTTTGAGATCTGACACTGTACAGCAGCTGCTTTTGTGAGGTTATTGGTCAGTCTTGACTTCACAAACTAGCTACATGCTATTCCCATATATCATACTCAAAATTTAGAAAAAAAGTAACATTGAACAATACAACCAGAGTGGTGTCCTGTTTCTGTGAGCCTAAAGGGTCCAAGACCCCGCTCTGAAGCTGTCAGCAAATGGGTTGAGTCTGCACTGAACATCTAGAACATGGCTCAAAGCAGATGCGCTGCAGGTTCTCTGAGGAGTTGGTAAAACAATTAAAAATAAATAAGAACATGATAAATTAGTTTCATGGCAGTGTATTTTACACTCAGAACACCGTAGTTTCAAAAATCTAGCTCTTCAATCACTAGCTGGCATGGTGATGCAAGAGTCCTGGCCATGCAGGAGTGAGGACCTACATCCTTCCTGCAGTTCTCCCAAACTGGTAACAACTGCTGATTTGTGCATTACATCTCTGCTATTACCTAAAGCAAGCACTCCTGTCTGCTCCGTTCCTGCTGAAGGGTATGGAAATGCTGCTTCCAGGAGGAGTTAACTGGGAGTATGTCATTCTTCATTCAGGCAGTTTGTTAGCTGGATGTTAGAGGGTAGTCTTAGCTACGGCTTCTGAATCAAAGTTGCCCTGGTAAATTCTAATTTTACTTTTAAAAGTCAGGTTGTTTATTTAAAAACCAAAGCGTAGGTTCCTATTTAAAAAACAAAGAGTAGGTTCCTATTTTTTAAGAAACAAACCAAAACCAAACCTCTCCCCCTGGCCTGAGTCTTTGCTGTTTGCTGTCTCAGAAAACTTGCCTAAAGAAGAAAATGGATCGAGGAGAAGGAGTACAGCAGGCCAAAGCCAGCCCTCGTGCAGGACCGGTGCAATAGTTGGAGGTGGGCCAAAGCGGGGCTGAATTTGGTCCTCTGTGTTCGCTATGTGAGTAGAGATTCTGTTTCAGTACTTCAGAGGAGCCCGAGAAAACTTTGTAATTGATGTTTTCCACTCATTTTCATTCTCTGCTGGTTCTGTGTTTTGGTTGAGTCGCGTTTCCCCAGCTTTCAGATGTGTGCTTGCACGCTGGAAAAACTCACTCTCGTGCATAATGAAAGAGGAAAAGTTACAGAGGAGGAATTTATTGGCTGGAGTCTCATTCCTGCTCTATATCTTGCTCTACAAGCTCCCACAGCAAGTGAGTGGTAGAGCCAAGAATAGAACACCACTTCTCTGACACCAGGTCCAGTGCTTAACCCCTGCCTCCCGTGAGAAATTTTGTTTCGGTTTTCTGTACAGTGCAAAGATAAGATCATACTTTATTTTGGTGCATGAATTGATCTCTCGGGTGAATGAATAAGGTTGGGAAATAGCCAGAGAATAACACAATATAAATAGTGAAACCTAAGGAGGTTATATATATGTCTAACACTGCAGCTTCTCAGACTGCTCTGTGTCTAGATAGAATTAATTAAACTTATATGAAGCATTTGAGTTCTTTCACGTGTGTTTTGAGGACACAAGGTATTCTTCAGAGAGAAAGCAGATTTCTTTTGCTCAGCTGGATTTTCTTTGAGAGCAGCCAAGGGAGGTGTTCTCTTGCCTGTAACGTAGAGGGGCTTTTCCTCCCTGGTAGTTCCTGCTTTGTCGGGGATAACAGCAGGTGTTGTGTGGACTTTTTGGGGATAGCAAAGGAATTTGGAAAATGATGAAGTTAGCGCAGCGTGAGGAATGCCTTCTAACTGCAAGGTGTTGCTGTTAGTATGGATTGAGTATGGTACAGAGTAGCATGTGTGGGGATTTTAATGAGAAAAGCTTAACTGCATCCAGTGTTCACAAGTGATAAGTGATAAAGGGTGGTCTCTAGAAGTGCTGACTCAGCAGCCCTGGCTTCTGAAACCAGCCACCCCTCTGAGGAAAGTGTGTCCTCTCCAAATATCCAGCTGTGCTCAGCTGATAGAGGGACTCACATTGTCCTTTGCTTGGTGGCACCAAACCTTCCATGAGATTCATGACTGCAGTTGTGCTGTGTTAGCCACCTCCTTTCCTGGATTTCTCCTCCAGTAGACTTTGAGTTTTGACAAATCCGGGAGTTATCACCTTGTGGTCCATTTCAGGCAACAGAAGAGATTCTCTTCTCCAGCCCTTCCAACATGTGAGCAATAGGCAAGTGCTAAGTGCCACAGGTGAAAACTGGATCCCACCTCTCTTTTCAAGCATATAGGTTTGAAGAGTAAATATTTGTGAGATTTATTTCCAAAACTTCTTCACACATCACCAATGGGTGTGTCATGTATATGCAGGGAACAGAGATTGCTGTGAAAGGGTAGGAAAGAGGTCATGGTAGCTCTCTGTCTGTGTTTGCTCCTTGCTTTTATGCAAGCAATTCCAATGCAGACTGCTGAAACACATCTGAAAAGGCCCTACGGTATTTTAGGTACCTAGCAGCGTGATGCACAACAAGTTGCCAGGGATAAGCTGAAGCATGACCTGACAGCAGTGCTGGGACAGAGAGATCCTTCTCTGCCGATGGCAAATAACACGTTTACTTGCTCACTGGTTAGGAACGATGGGGAGGATTTTTGGCTGTTTTTACACTCAGGAACTCCTTATTTCTTACCACTGAAACGTTTTGTGGGAACATGCCAGTTTCAGTGAAACTTTTGTAATAAAAGTTTGTTTTCAGGCTGGAATCTAGAGGGAGCGTGCTCTGACCCTGATCCGCCTGTCTGAGAAGGAAGGATTTAACCCCCAAAGTCTTCACATTCCAGGAGAGCTCTAATTCTGGGTTACGATGTTGTTAGAGCTGCCCTTTTCCTGGGCTTTTGCAAAAACCAACCAGACAAAAAGGCCCAAACAACAAGCAAACCCCACTTCTAAGTTCATCTTGTTGATATTGGGAACGCTTCTGAAATTTCAAAATGATTTCTGGGATGGGAAAAATTATTTTTCTTCTTTTTCAACTTTGTACCTCAGCACTCCGTCATGAACTTTGCATCTGAGATTTTGCTGGTGATGAATGAGCTCTCAGCCATAAAGACTGCTGTGAACCAGGCTTAAGGACTTCCTGAAAAATGAAAACCAAAAGGCTAAACCACAGTAACTTTAGGAAATGTGAAGAAGGAGAAAAATGAGATCTTCGCTCTCCTGCCTCTTCTATAGGGTTTTCTCATTCATTCCTCAGCCAAGTTCTCCTACCACAGGCACTGGCTGCTCTTGCTCAAACAGGAGATGCGGGCAGAGCATTGCTGTAGTACCAGGGAGGTCTCCTGGGGTTCTGAGCTGGCGCTGCGCTGCAGCGTCTCCAGAGGCTGGCAGGGAATGCCTGACAGCTCTGCTGACCTGATCCCTTCATGAACACCGTCCCCACTGCTCTTTCCAAGGGGAGCCACAAATTGACTTGGCTCTTCAACCGTCATGGGCTTTTTGGTAACTGCAGTGAGAAATGCTGACTGGAGTGTAAAATAAACAATGAACGCTTCATCTGTTGTTCTTTCTGGAACCCTGATGTCTATTGTTATTTACTGCTTGCTGTAGTCATGGCCATGTTTTTTTTGTCATTATCTGTGTGACAATTGAAAGGAAAGAGCTGAATTCTGACCTCAGACAGGTGTGAGATGGCTACTGTTTATAACTTCTTCAAGGCAGCAGATACCTAGAGGCTGCTCCTCGAGGCTGCAGAGCTGTCAGAGAACTTGCAGTGATGGCTTCGCATGGGCTTGTATCAAAGTGAAAAACTCGAACCTTACAAATCACTACACAGTACACTCATCCCCCTCTGGGATGGTGCTGGGGAAAAAACCGGCTGAACAGCTGGTTAGTGAGCTGCTAGAGTGTTCTCGGTGTTCTGGTGATGAGTGCGGGATGAAAGAGACCATGGAGAGAGGGGAATATTTTAGAAAATTTTCCAAAGACATCTTGAAACAGGACTACTTGGTAGTCAAAGTATCATGATATGTACTTGATGACTCTCTTCTAGAACAGCAGGGCTTTAATAGCGTTGGGTTTAAGTGTGATTGAAATCATTTGGGATTCCCTATCTAGCAGAAAGGTCTGAGCAATGGTGTCTGTACTTACATGCAGCTACTCTGCTTAGGACATAACATGCAAGGGAGTAATTCCTGTGTGACGTGGAAGGAATTGGACACACACAAAACTCCTGCCAGCTGTAAGTGCTGTCTGTATATGCCCTGCATTTATAGAAGGTGCTGGTTGATATATGCTTTCATATAAGCCTCAGCAAGCTGAAATCACAGTGGTCTGATGGCACCTTCCTTCTGAAGGTCTCAGAAAATTCCTAGTGAAGGATTGCACCAGTACAGGATATTTACTGGGCACTGGAGGGCAAAGGAAGCCAAAAAAAAAAAAAAAAAAAAAAAAAAAAATCACAGTTTTTCTGTATTATTTTTGTGAATTTGTTTCTGACAAACTTTATTTCACTTTTAATTTGAATAAATTGGAAGCATTTTTCATTTCTAGGTCGTTTTTCACTCAGTCTTTGAACCTGATCTTTTTAATTCAGCAGGGACTGGAGGATGGGGTTCTTTGTTTTGGTACAATAAACATGCTGTAACTACCTAGCATTTTCTGTTCTGGGCTCAACTTTTGTTCTTTATGTGATGCTATTTGCATCTTAGCTACAGCAGGCATCAAATAAGATGTTTAATTAAAAATGCTATCAAAGGTCCAATTTAAGATCAAAGATCTCATGCTATCAGAGATCTGGTACTTTGATACCACAATAATAGGTACCTTAGAAATAGTCAGGTGGGTTAGATTGGATAGTAATTTATTTTAGCTTGTTTCCTTTTTCTTAGTACTCGTTCCAGATCCCATAACCTGCTATAAGTTTTAAGAAGAAAAGTAATTTTTAAAGTGAAAATTAAAAAGCTTCCAGTTTAAATAAAACTGATCAAAAATTGTGGAAGTAGGAAAATGAGACTTTTAGAATAAATATGACCAAAACCATAATAAACATTGACTGGAAGCATAATCCTGAATGCTAACATAAATCCGTTTGTCATAACAAACATTTAGTCTAATTTAATCTTTGAATGTATTACTGCCAGGAAGAATAGAATTTACAGCCTCTAATGTGTTGGTTACTCTTAAAATTCTGCTTTAACTATTGATGCTGATAGTGTCTTCCACTGAAAAGACCATTTTAATGATGATTGTCATCCATCTCTGTGAAGTCTATGCATGTGTTTTCTTTACTCAGTAAGTTGTATACTGAGATGGGAGCAAGAGATAAAATTACGCTACCTAACCTTGCCATCAGAGCACAACGTGTGGGAATTTGAGCTCTTGTGAGGTAAAAGCTTGCGATATAACACTCCAAAAAGAGCACAGGTAGCGTTAGTTCCTTACAGGGCGGTGCTCAGATCTCAGCAGACATTCATCACCTCTGAAAAGTCACAAGAACCCTTTACTTCTAAGGCAGCCCATGGCGGCTAATGGAACCGGGTGCTGGGTTTTTACCTGTTTACTTTCGTTTACTTCTGAATTACTTTGATTTCAGATGAAGTAATCTAAATGGCTGTTTGGTGGAGAACACTAGGTTTTTGTATTCTTTCACACCAAGAAATTATTCTAACAGCTCTTCCGGCTAATAAATGATAACTAAGTTGGTTTCTAATGCATTTGAACTATCAGCCAGTATGTGCAGAGTGTTATCTGTTTTCACCGGTTACAGATACGGGAGGTGGAAAAGTGATTTGAAAACAATGTTGAGCTACTGCAAAGATTTTCCATTTGCTTCTCAGCTTTTGCCTTTGTGCAAACCTGGGACAACGGCATTTAAGTGGTCGGGGGGATGGTCTGCCAGGAGGGACACTCTGCAGAGCTTCCTCTGAACCCTTGGAACCCAAAAAGCTCTTAACTGGGCAAAGCGCTGTGATTCTCCCAGACAGACACCAGAGCAGAGCTCTGCTCCTGCCCACCAGCTCCAGCCATCTCACCTCAAAAAGGCCTCCAATGACTTTCCATTTTTTCTTACCCAAAAGCGGCTTTGGCAACATGGCTGGAATGCAAATAAATGTATAAAAGAGTCAGTCTAATTGGGGTACAGTTCTCAGAACTTCATCACTCTTGATTATCTGAAAGCCTGCGAATAAAAACAAATGCTGGCAGGACAGAGGTGCGTTGGCATGCGGCAGATCTCGTGTTCGAGAGATAGTTGTGCGTGCTGACAGAAAGCCCAGGATCCGAACTGTGGTACTTGGGTTAAGTCTGGTGAATGAACACTGTTTTTAGACATGAACTCAATTGAAAACAATCCTTATTTTTCCATGTAAATGGACATCTTGTTTAAATTCCGAGGCAAAAAATCCTGGGGTTAAGTGTAAGACCCACAATTCAATTTGCATGTTGAGTAATCCAGACTGTAACAGAAGCTTTGTCATGTTAAGGTTAGGTCTTTCCTGTGGCTGTTCAAGTGGGCTCTGAAGACTTTTAACGTGTTGCAGGATATTAAGGGGGGAAGGCTTGACCTACAACCGTTTTTTTCAGACCCACTTCTGCAGGTTTCATCACTCTTTCTGTGTCTCGCACGTGGGACGTTGCTGAGGGCAGGATAGGTGCCCAATTGCCTACATACACTTTCATCAGGAAAGGTGTATGATTTATTGCCCTGTAAAGGGTTTGACATGAAGCCTGTGAAAAGCACTATATAAATGCCAATACAATATAAACGTCACACAAATACTTTACTCATTAATTCCGACCCCGTGCTTTTGTAGTGGAGAGAAAAGGGAGTGAAATATGAATGAGTTCCTTATGCTTCAAAGGGAAAAATGGGTTTGTGGATTTTATAAAGGCTGATGTGTTAACCCGCCTTTGTGGCTCCTTTGAAGACGAGCAGGAAGGAGTCCATTCTGCCTGGTAGCAACATTGCGAAGGAGACCAGCTGAAGCACCAACAAAGGGTGGTGGTGACAATCCTCGGTCACTATACTGCTCTCATGAGACAAACAGATGATTTCATTTTTTACTTCATTTTTTCCTTACTTTCAGTGCTACTCACTGGGAGCCCCCCTGCCATCGCCTCATTACATTTTTCCCCCTATATTTGTGGCATTATCCTCTTTAAACAGCGTAATAACCAAAGCTCCCTGCCCTTGATGGCACAGGACAGGCTTGTGTTAGATGGTGCCTTCAGCAAAAGAAACCATCCTTCAGAGGAGGGTTTCACTGACCCATCAGAGCTGAGCAGGGCTTGTTGCACCCTCTTCACTGTGTAGTCCAAAGGGGACCACAGCTCCTCAAAGCCAGAGCCCCTCCCTGGGAGACCAGGGAGGAAGGAGAAGGACATGGGAGATACCAGAACCCCCCTCTTCCACCTTCTGCAGGGATTTTCTTGCCTTGCCACAGTTCACTTTGCCTAATGGGAGCCAGGCTGGCCCAGTTGGTCTAAATCACAAAACCCTTGTGTCTGACAAGCTGCGGTTTTCTCTCACCTGCGACCCACCAGGTTTTTCACACATCAGCTTTAACTATTGCTGAGCACTGCCGCAAAATTTACCCTGTTCCTCTGGTTTTAGCTCAGGTCGCTTTCCAAATTCCTTCCCTCTTCTGCATTTATCTGTGATTTTGATTATTTCTATTTTCACTTTTAATAGGATGTTTGCTTTCTGCTGATCTCTGCTGACTTTTTTCCCTTTTGATTTGTAGCACTATTAATTGCCCTCTGTTCAATGTTTTGTCTACATTCAGAATATGTCTGTTTTTTCTCTAGTGGCCTGTAATTACTTTCCCCCTCCTCCTCCTCCTCTTTAATTTTTCCAATTACATCTCCACTGATGCTCCTTTAAGAACAAGATGTACTGGGGGGAACCTCTTGAGAATATGAGGATATGACTTTTTGGGGGCCAGAAAGTGCTTTAAATCTTGGAAAAGAGCTTGGGTTGAGGATATTGATTGCACTTCTCTCTGGTAAATCAGTAAATGAGGTTTTTTGGTTGTGATTAGTTAATTAGCGAGTCCTGTTGCACCTCTGGGGATGGTCCGGCATTGCTGCCTTCTCACGGGCCTGGGGGCAGAGGCAAGCCAACCCTGCCTTGGCACCCTGGAACAGAGACCTCTGGCTCTTGGCTTTGGTGACACTCCTCTCCATTTCAGATGAGGGACGAGGAGTGCTGAGACTGAGGACCAACACAAAGTCACCCGGAGGTCTGTGATGTTCTGTGGTGTCCCCATTTTCCAGCCTGACTGCTCTGTCAGTCTGGCCTCTGGCCTGTTCCTTTTTCTCAGTTTTTCTTTCAGTCTCAGTGTTCTGTAAATCCAAGTCCTACAGGCAGAAACAAGATCTATTTTGTCATCCTGCATCCGTCATTTTCACAGGGAAATATTTCTAGAGCAGTATTTCACAGGGCATTCCGTCAACCTACGAACACATTTCATTCTTCCCAGCCCGGGGTTTTTGGGGCACTTTTGCCCACGGCGGGATAATTCCGGGCTGTGGAAACTCGGAGCAAGCTTTGCTTTGCTTTGCTTTGCTTTGCTTTGCTTTGCTTTGCTTTGCTTTGCTTTGCTTTCCTTCCCGGCCGGTGTCTGCGCCCGACCGCAAGCGTACGGCCCATCAAAACCCTCTTTCGCTCTCTTTTCCCCGCCGCTCCTGCCTGCTCTTGTCCAGTCGCGCTCCCACCCGGGACCGTCTCGCAGCGGCGCGGCGCGCCCGCCAGGGGGCGCCGCAGACCACGGGGAGCCGCGCAGGGGGCGCGCAGTGGCGCGCAAGGGCCCCAGGGCCGGCCCCGGCAACCGCGCAGCAACGTGGGACACCGCGGCCCGTCCCGCGCACAGCCAGCGCCGCGCTTCGCGGGCGCGCAGGCATTAGCCCGGGTGGCGCGGCGGAGGCTCCAGCGTTGCCCCCCGCATCTACAGTCGTTTAAAGGCACCGGGTGCAAGCAGGGAGGTTTGTGCTGGCATGTGCGCGCAGCAGAGCGCAAAAATGGGACCGAAATAAAAAAAGATAAGAAAAAGATAAGAAAAAAAAAAAGTGGTCCTAGTAGGTTTGTTAAGGAATCCAGTAAGTTATAGGAAGCAAAATGAAATGCCTGGTGCTTACACGACGGCATGTTTTACAAGGGAGAAGGAAACTGCGCAGAAAATGCAAGGGCTTTTATCGCTGCTTTTCATTGCCGGTGCTGTGGTGGATGCTTTATGCTACGGAGAGCAAGTTTAATTGAACCAGATCGCTGATTTCATATAGCAGGGGCATGGGGTGGGTTTTTTTTGTTTTGTTTTGTTTTCGGAGTTAACCGTTTCGGGAACTAGAGGCAGACAGGACTGGGCTGAGTTTCGAGCCAGCACATAAAACACATGACATAAAACCAAACACCGAGCCCGCTTATCAAAGCCTCAATCTCTCTCTCTATTATTTTCCCTTCTATTTGATGCTTTTTTATTTTTATTTTTTTTATTTATTTTTTTAAATTTTAATCCCATCTGTCGTTCCCAGCCTTTCCCAGGACTGCAAAGCAAAGTGGACACTTCCATGTGACCACCTAGAACCGGAGGCATTTGCTGCTGGGAAACTTCGGAGTGCTTTTCTCCCTCTCTTCCGAGAGCTCAGAAAAGAAATGTGCATCTTCCCCGTGATTAAAGCCTCCGTATTTGCCTTCAGACTTACCGGGTTTATCCAAACTTTTGTGTGTGTGCGTGTGTGTGTGTATTCCTCCCCCTCCTGTGCATTTGTAAAGTAGCCCCATCTAGCAATGATAAATATCCCTGTTGATCACTTGATTGATTACCTCTCGGAAAGGTCACGCGGGCTTGCAGTAATTTCCTTTTGCCTAAGGCTCCCTTTTCACTTTTACTCCCGCACGACAGCTCCAAGTATACAGGATCTTTATTTTTGATTTTTAACCCCTAAATAGCTCCCGAAAACAATGCGTCGGTGCGAAGAATGAGGGAAATCAGCCGGCGGGTCGGCTCTGCCCCAGCGCTCGCCGCGCTCTCCCGGGGCGGGTTTGGGGAGGGGAGAGCCTCCCTCCCCTGCTCTCCTGTGGACTGAGAATTCGGATTTAAAACAACCAGACAAGCTATTAATTTACCCATGCTACCCAGGGTCTGAACCCAATTAATTTCTAATAATTACAGCCCAAGGGGGCTGGGAGAGATCCCTCTGCCTCTTTCTAGCCTTGCCACTTCGCGGCACCGAGGTCAGCATATAATAATAAGTGTATATTTTGAAAGTGATCAGCAGAACAGTGAGTTATTGCAATGAATGAAAATTGTTTCCATTTTGGCTAATTGAGCCCGTGGCTGAAAGCTGGAGTTCTGAGACTAAATAAAGAGGACTGTTTCATTGCGACGTGGACTGGAAATCCCTGCATAGCTTTTCGGTCACCCAGCAAGAAGCTTAATTTCTTAACAAAAAACCCGAAATCAAGCGTTGGGTCAACAGTATTAATAATTGCAATACAATGATTAAATTAATCTTACTGGTAGCTAAGAGAATATACATTGAGATTGAATAATGCGATGTAAAGTTCACTGCACAAAGACAATAGCACAACAAATACCTCGATGAAGAATTCCAACTTTTCTCCAAGTAGGCTGCGGGGCTCGTTCAATTATAATTTAAGGAAGAGAAAATTTCCTGTTACGGGGAATGCACTGAAACCTGTGTGAGAGGAGCTGCTTTTGCTCTCCCAGCCTGTGTTAGAAATAGATTCAATTCCACCTCTCCACCCAGAAAAACAAACAAACAAACAAACAACACGTCAAAATTTAAATATTCTTTCTGGCCATTTTCTGCTGAAAACGAGCCCGCAGCCCCGCAGCCAGCCGCTTCCCACCCGGGAGGGAGTGGAGGCTGCCGGCGCGGAGGAGCCTCCCCAGGCGAACGAAACGGATTTCCCGGGTGGCTGTCCGGGACCTTTCGGGGAGCGGGGGCGAACGTGGCGGGGCTGCGGCGGGGGATGCCCAGGGCGGCCGAGCGGGGCGGGTGGGCGGCGGAGGACGGCCGGGAGGTGCCACGGGACGGCGGCCGGGTGCCCCGGGCGGGCAGCGCGGCACCTGCCGGGCTCCCGGGCCGTCTGGGACGGGGGGCAGGTGGCGGTGACAGGAGGGTGCGGCGGCCGGGGTCAGGGCTGCCCGCCCGGGAAACCCGCATCTGCGCGGCCGGCACGGCCACAGGGCTCCCACGCGTGCTCCGCCGCCCGGGTGGGAGCGGGAACCCCGGGCAAGGGGCAAGGCGCACATCCCCCGCCTCGGGCGGCGGCTTTGCCGGGGTCTCCGTTTAAACCGGGGGACGGGGGGAGTTTTACAAAGTTCCCGAGCGTTTTCGGTTCTCCCAAGTGAACCGGCGGCGCGGGTCGGTACAGAAGGGGGTGATCTGGGGACAGCCCGGTGCAGCCCCGCACGGACAGGCGCTGCCTGTGGTCAAGGTCTGGGGTCGGGCGGTGCCCTTAACCCTGAGGGCAGCCCCGGACCCCCGCGCATCCTCCGCGTGTCCACCGCGCAGAGCCCCGCCCCTGCCTCCGCTGGGGCAGAGGGGCCCAGCTCCTCCCGGACAGCCGGGGCTGGGCACCCCGAGAGGTGCGGGCGGGGGCTGCGGCCGGGGGAGGTAGAGCCCCGTACGTGTGCGGGGCCGCGCAACGCTCTGCCCTCCTGCTCCTCCTGCTCAGAGGGCGTTAGGTGCGCCCCTGCCCGTCTGCGGGGGGGCGGTGGGGTGGGCACAGAGCAGCTGCGTGGCCCTGAAAAAAAAATTTAAAATCCAACGTGCAAATTAAAAATAACAACGGGCATCAAGGACGACTCCGCAGAGCGAGTTCCAGTGCTTGCGCCTGTCTACTGGGCGTTTGAGGGAGCAGCGTGGGATACGCGGTGCCCCCGCCCCGGCGAGGGAGGGGGTGTCAGCGGTGGGGTGAGGGGGGGCCGGGCCGGCGACGGGGGTGGCTCCGCGGGCGGCCCCGATCCCGGCACCGGCAGCCGGGAGGTGTGTGCGTGTGTGTGTGTGTGTGTATGTGTGTTGGGGGGTTGAAGGGGGAAGGGACGATGCTGAGGATTTATTAAACAAAAAGTTGAGCAGCGTGTATGTACTGGCGCAGCCTCGAGTCTGAAAGATTGTAATTTTCTTTTATGGTGTCTGGCAGGATTTGCAACAGATATTAATGGGAACATAAATAGCGCAGGGAAGGTATTGAACAAAACTGTTTAATGCAAGGAGGTTGTACCAGAGGAAAATCTATATGTAGTTTGGATTGATTCATACCTCGGACACAGCCATCCCCTACAGGAGTTCCCAATTTCTGCGCGCTCCCTCTTTGATTGACAAACCCTGTAATTAAAACAGATTAGAGCAGTCGGTGTTACTGTTTTAAAGGCGCTTTTTTTTTTTTTTTCCCCTGCCCAACTGGTGGTGACTGAGCTGAGTTCAAGGTGGGGAAAATTGTGCGCGCTGGCACAGTGTACAGTGTAATGGTACGCATACATAATAAACCATATAATCAAATTATATCTCTCTGTCTTATATATACGCAGAGATCTACGATAATTGAGGCCGGGTGAGAAAAAACTATTTAACTGTTGCACAGACGCCAGAACTACATTAATAACCCATTAAAAAAAAAAAAGAAAAAAAAACCCAAACCAGAAAAGGGCAGAAAAAGGTGTCCTTTCTTCCGCCCCCTGCCCCTGTGGGAGCGCGGTTCTCCCCCGCTGTAACCCCTCCCAGCTGCCCTGCGGCCGCGGCCGCGGAGCCCGGCGGAGGCTGCCCGCCTCGTCCCGGCCGTCCCGGCCCCGGTGCCGGCTGTCAGGGTCCCACCGGCGGTGATGGATCGCTGCAAACTTTTTTTTTGGCGGCGCTGAAATGTTGAAGAGCGGGGGGGAGCCGCCCGTGCGCATGTGCGAAGGTGTCCAAACTGACAATGCTGGAGAGATAGCGAGCCGGGATCGAGAGAAAGGGAGAGTGGTGTGCGGGAGAGGGAGAGGAGAGAGGGAGAGGGGGAGCGAAAAAGGAGGAAAAGCTCCGCGAGGAGGAAAAAAAAAAACCCAAAGCCCCCCCCACCCCCCAACCCCACGCCAGCATCGGCCGCGGGACTGGCAGCATGCGATCCAAAGGCAGGGCGAGGAAGCTGGCCGCAAGTAGGTGCAATACCCCTTTCTCTTGGCTTTTCACCCTCCCTCTCTGCCATGTTGCATAGACATGTCTGATGCGGCGCGCAGCTCGCAGGCAACCTGCAGCATCCCCCCCTGCCTCCCCTCTCTCCCTCCGCCCGGGCCGGCTCGGCTCGGCTCGGCCCGGCTCGGCGTTGGGGAGCGGGGTGTGTGTGGGGGGGTGCGGCGGCCGGAGCCGGTCTGGGGGCTGCGGGAGGTGGGGGAAGGAGTTGAGGAAAAGTTCAGTGGCGAGCGCTGGAAGTTGCTGCTGCTGCCGGGGGCTGGAGGGTGTGTGTGTGGGGGGGTGTCGGGGAAGGGGGGGTGTGCGGAAGGCTCCAGGCCCTATAGTGGGCGCTGTGGGCTGTCGGCAGGGCTGGGGGCTGCGGGGGTGTGTGCGTGTGTGTACGAGTGTGTGTGCGCGGAGGGGCAGCGGCAGCGCCGCGGGGGAGGCGGCGAGCCCCGGGCGCAGGTAGCCGGTGCGGAGCTACCGGGAGTTCCCCGTTCGGCCGCGGGCTTGTGCCAAACAAACAGCCTCCCCTCCAACACCCCCCGCCACCAAACGGCGCGTGGGAGCGGGGCCTGCGTGGGGCGGTGCGGGAGCCGCCCCGCGTGGCCGGGATGTCCCGGGGGGGGCACGACACTAGTGGGGGTCAGCGGTGCGGCCGGGCAGCGCGGAGCGGTTCCCGGCCGGCTGGAGTCACCCGCTGCAACTTGATGTAAATGTTGTAATTTCAGGCGTTTATCCAGCGCTTTTTTATCCAGTTTGGCCGCCCGAAGGTCTCTGTGCCGCGAGGCGAGGGCTCGGCCGTCCACACGCAAAGCCCGACTTATTTAATTATTTGTCTTACGCTCCCCCCATCTGTTTCTCCTTTATGACAGGGATCTTCGCTTTTAACTGCTGCAGCGTTGGGGCTTTGTTTTTCTTTCTGTTCATTTTATTTTATTTTTTAAAGAGGGAATCGACAACAAAACTTCGCCACCTTTCGCGTCCTATTTTAACAGCAGCTGATGTCTTTATTTTCTCTGACACATCTGGGCAAGTTTCATTTGATATCCATGGCGATGGCAACTCGCATTCCCGAGCGAAAGAGAAATGGGCAGGCGGGGAAAAAAAAAAAGTCAGATGAAATGTTGCACAAGTTGCGTGACGTAAAAAGCAGATGCTTATTTACTCTTTATTTGTGAAGGGGGAAAAAAAATAGAGGAGCGTGGAAAAGGGGAAGCGAAAGATGTCTCCGGATCATCATCAGCTTTTCTGTGAACCTTAACAATAACAGCAGCAACCTGCGTTTCATTAGGTGATTTAAAGCGGATAATCCAGCGCCCACAATTTGAAAACAAACCTGTTGTTAAATCTCCAGGTTGCCATCCCTACTTTTGGAGCTAATTATGGAAAAAAAAAAAAAAATCTCACGTCCCCCACCAAATCTGTCAGGTTTCCTTGCCCTTCTCCGGTTTTTCTGGCTGCGCAGTGATGCAGGGCTGCTCCTGCTGCTGCTGCTGCTCCTGCTGCTCCGCGGGCGAGAGCCGATCGTCTGCAAAGTTTCTGCTCTGAGCTGCGCGTCTTGGCGTTCGCTGCTGCTGCAGCAGCACTTTCCCCCCTACCTCTCCTCCCCCCCAGACAGATGCGTTGCATTAAATAATCCTTCGGTTACAATCCGCTCATAAAGGAAATCATATTTAAAAAGCTGGGATTTTTTTTTTTGGGGTGTGTGTTTCGAAAGGTTTTTTTCCCCCATGAAGAGCGTCTCAGTTTCATGGCAAGTGGAAGGAGAGTTGTAGGCGACCCCTGTAATTTAGTCGTTCGAGAGGAAAAGTTTGCAGCTTTTCAGTTCTTTCTGGCTGGGAATAAAAAATGTTTTGTTGCCTTCACCCTCTTACGTAGAAAACCGTATAGATCGGGATCAAGCGCGATTCTTTTATTATTTCACTTTTACTGCTTTGTGCACGAAAGAAAAGTCGCTCCGATTGCGTGTGTGTCGCTAACATCTAGGAAAGCTTTTCCCTCTTAATGAAGGGAGAATACCTGAAGCGCTCATTTCCTGAGCTCAGTGTAAAAATGCAAAAAAATAATTTTGAGGCTTCGCTACGCTTCCCCCCTCCAAAAAAAAAAAAAAAAAAGAAAATGGAAAAAAAAAAATCAGAAGAACAAAAAGAGCCACGCGGGGAATAGCTGGTGAATTTTTAAATGTCCAGCTGTAAAAATAAGGGGAAAGATCCTTTGGAGTCTTCCTCCCCACCACGCTCTCGGGAGGCAGCTGGTGAGGAGTGGGGTGCGGGCCCGGGGTGGGGGGTGCGGGCCCGGCCGCCGCCGCGCTGCACCTGCGCGGGCATCCGCGCTGCGCTCCGCGCCGGGCCAGGCCCCCGGGGCAGCTGCTTTTCCACTCGGGTGGGTTCGTGCCCTCCTGGTGAAACCGTATCCCCGAATAACCCCCCGCCCCGGGCCGGGGTAGCCCCCAGCCACCCAGTAGCCTCATAAAGAGACAGGAGGTGATCAGATTAGGGGAACACACGTGAATAAGGAGGCACTTGTTACTTTTACACTTTATCACCACTTTTTTACAGGCAATTTAGTGCAGCCAAGGTAGATCCAGATCCCCCTAACCATCTGAGATAGTAAAATAACACTTTCCCAAGTTTCAGCAGTTTTCCTGCGCCTGTAATTTGCCTCAGTCTAGTACTTAAAAGGCTTGATTGAAAAACAGAGCTGGCAAGTTTATTTGCCTGTTTTAAGACTCTGACCGGGAATTTGTTTTCGAGCAGGGAAATGTTTGCCATGCCCGGGCTCCCGGCCCTCTCGGCCAGGCGGTTTATTTCCCGTTGCTTTGCCATCACCGCTGCCTTCTTCCGCCGTTACCGCCGCTGGCACCGCTGGTCAGAGCCTCCCCGCCCCAGCCCCGCTGCGGGGAGGCAGCGCGGGTGGCACCGCGCATCCGCCCGGCCCGGCCCCGCCGCTGCTGCCGGCGGCTCGGCACCGCTCCGGGCACCGGCCACGGCTCCCACCGGCTGGTCCAGGCGGCGTCCCTCGGCGGCTGCAGCGCGGCGGGCGCGGGCACGGGAGGCTGCGGGGACGGGCGGGACCATCCCGTTCTATGCCGGGCACGCTGTCGCCGGGCGCTGCATTAACTCTTGTCATGGTGGAGAGCGGGCACGGGGCTGTTCGCTCCCTCCTGCCTTTTCCTCTTTTTTCCTCCTTTTTCTTTCTCTTTTTCTGTCTTTCTTTCTTTCTTTTGCTCTTCTTTTTTTTTTTTGGTCCTTCTTTCACACTTTCTTTTCTTTTCTCCTCTCCTCTCCTCTCCTCTCCTCTCCTCTCCTCTCCTCTCCTCTCCTCCTCCTCTCCTCTCCTCTCCTCTCCTCTCCTCTCCTCTCCTCTCCTCTCCTCTCCTCTCCTCTCCTCTCCTCTCCTCTCCTCTCCTCTCCCTCCTCTCCTCTCCTCTCCTCTCCTCTCCTCTCCTCTCCTCTCCTCTCCTCTCCTCTCCTCCCTCTCCTCTCCTCTCCTCTCCTCTCTCCTCCTCCTCTCCTCTCCCTCCCTCCTCTCCTCTCCTCTCCTCTCCTCTCCTCTCCTCTCCTCCCTCTCCTCTCCTCTCCTCTCCTCTCCTCTCCTCTCCTCTCCTCTCCTCTCCTCTCCTCTCCTCTTTTTCTTCCCTTTTTTTTTCCCTTTTTTTCCCCTCTTTCTTCTTGTCTCTCTTTCCCTCCCTCCTCCTCGGCTCTTTCAGGACCAACAGTCACCGCTGAATTTGGGACCAGCTTTGTGGTGCTGCTACAGTCGATGCTGCCCGGGGCTGAGCCCATGGCCGAGCTCCGCCGTGCCTCACGCCTGTTCCCCGGCCACACCGGGCTGACCGCGGTGCAGGGCAGAGAAAGGACACAAAGGAAAAGGACTGTCCGAAAGGCGAGCTCATTATTAATACAGTCCTGCTTGTAAATGAAAAATGTAGCCCTTGTTAATTAACGCTGTTTACACGGGGTACAAGAAACTTAAGAAATGTTTCTACAAAGGGGAAGGAACTGTTTACAAAACTCTTTCAAAAGTGTGACATATTGCTGCAGTTCCAGCACTAAAAGCCAAACACACTTACACGCCTTTGAAGTTGGCTGGCTGAGGCAACATTATTTGACTCAGATTCAGATATTGCTTGTGGGTATAACTAATGGCTTTTACCTAGTTAGTGGGCTGGGAGGGGCGAGGGCCTGGGCGCCGTGGCCATTGGGTCCCTCCGGAGAGCTGGGGCTGGCTCCCCGCCAGCTCTGTACAATGTCAACATTGAATATTTGAATTCCCAGACTCTATTTAACAACTTTCTAAATAAATAAACTCATTGTGTGTCTGTGTTTAAAATTATTTCACCTCTTTCATGAAAGCTACAGCATCTTATTACACTGGCCTCTCAGGCTGCTTTTCCCCCTTTTCTTTCCAAACAAACACAAATGGAGTTGAGCACGGGTTTTTTCTTTTACTGCCTCATATCTCTCCCTCTCTCCCCTTCTCACTTTCTGTCTGTCTTCTCGTGTGGCACGAGTGAAAGCTGCTCAGACATCCCACGACACCCTTAGTGGGATGGCTCTGTGCACCCTGCTATCTAATCACAGCTAAACCCAAAGCCAGGTTCACCACGTCGGTTAAATATTAATCATTTCTAAAAGGAGGCCCATGTGAGTGCCATTGCTGCGGCGGTGCCCTGTATGTACTCAATCATTTTGGCTGCTCTACCATAGGCAGGCTCCAGGGACAGCTTTCATTGTTGTTGCCATAAATGGCTATTAGTGTTCATATTCACCTATCCCACCGAGTTATTTCAGTGCACGTAAGTGTATGTGGGTAGGTGGTTACTGTATACGTGGCCATACGTGTGCGTTCGTAACACCTTTCTGTTCATGCCACAGAGTTACATATATGTGTGTGTGTATATATGTATAAAATACCCGTATATATGTATAAAATACCGTATATATGTATAAAATACCCTATAAATGTATGTGCATATGAGGGAGGAGCAGGTAAATACATTTGATACCTGTGGTTGCAGTTCATGTATGTACCGGTTCGAGAGGGAGTGTGCTATGCATAGGCTCCTGGGTGCGCTTATGGCTGTCCATCCACACAGGCTCTGAAACATTGTGGATGTGTACAGGGAACACAGAGTTAATATACGGGATATATATGTATGTTGTTCCCCAGGATGCTTCCCAAATGCACTAATGGTGTAATTCTGTGGTGTGAGTATTCGTTGTAAAATATTTACTGACTTGCCATGCGAGTAAAGCTGTCTGGACACAGAAGGCGTATTCTGGCACAGCTCCTTGATAAAGCTGTTTTAAGTTGCTGAAAAGAAAGTGGAATAAATTTTCTGCCAGGACAGGTACGTGGTGCAGGGGATAAAGGAAAACGTTGGTGGTTGCGCCAGCCCAGGGTGGATGAGAAAAGGGCAGTGCGGAAGCAGACAGAGTTTTATAAATCTCAGCTCATGAAGCCTTGTCCACAGAAGTTGCATTGCTTTGCAGCAAACCACTTTCTAAACAGATGTACTTCAACTTTGGAAGGGCTTGTTCAGACACTTAGGTTTCTGTCCAAGAATTCATGATATTTGTTTGTTTAAAATTTAACTAGGTTTGCTGTCATTTTTGGAGCAACTTGGTGCTCTTTTGTCGTAATTTAATACAATGAGTGTTACCTCATTTCAGTTTAGTTAGGCAAGGAGTGGCTTCTGAAGAGCAGAAAGAGGTTTAATCCCACATGGTTTTCAAACTAGCAGATACAAGCATCATATTATCCTGTAGACAGAGCTAGAACTGGACAAATGCAGATTAGAAATACAGTTTATATTTTAAGTAGTGAAAGCATTTAACCAGTAAAACAATTTGCTGAGAGCTGGGTGGATTTCAACATCACTGGAATTCCTTTGTCTTAATTAAGGTTGGCTGTTTTTCTAAAAAGATATGAGCTAATCCAAACAGGAATTAATTTAGGGAATTCCTGTAGCCTGTGTTGTACAGGGGGCCAGACCAGACCACTCTATGCACCTAGTTAAAGTCGTGCCGTTTCATACAGAGACGTGAGCTCAAAGCTGGGATCACAGGAAGGCACTTAAAAACTAAATGGCCGTTAAAAAACGTGTGTTCAACACAGACAACGCAGAACCAATGTCTGGCTCAGAGTCTTTTCCATCCTTACCACTGCCCATCTCTACCTCAGGTGTCCCTGGAGCCATGCTGGGCTCAGGGGTGCCTCGACCCTGTGTTTAAGGGCAAAAACAAAGCTGGGCTTTGCAAAGCTGGGACGGAGTAATAGGGGTTACCCACTGGGTTAGGGTATGGAGAAGGGGGCTCTGAGGTCACAGAGGTTTGAGTACTGCTCTGCGATGGCTTTCCAGAGGGTTCCCTGCCCTGTTAAGGTGCAGTTTGTTACCGCTGCTGTTCTAAATGCCCAGACCAGGAACCAGACAACACCAGTACAGACCATGATATGAACCACTGAGCATCAGAAAGCATGTCCAGGCTCCCTTTGCTGCTGGGGCTGCTGGAGGGAGGTGTTTGCTGGCAGATAAACTCAGCTAAGAAACAGCAACATGGGGAAGGGGATTGAGAGGCTAAGGAGAAGTGGGTGATGTTACCCCCCAGGACTCTGTCTCTTTGCACTGCCATTTTAAATCAAAAATGAAAATCCTCGGGGTTTAAAGCAACCCTGCCTGCTCATTCACTGACTTTCTGTTCCCTCCTTTTGTTTGCATTTCCAGGCCAGAGCGAGGCATTGCCTTCTCCAGTGCTGCTGGAAGAAAAGGCAGCCGCAGAGCCATGTGGGAGGAGGGAAGCTGGTCTGCAATGAATATTGTATTTGGTGCTAAATATGTAACAAAGAGAAAGGAACATGAGCTAATCCAGCCATAGGAGTTGGGGAAGTGAAATACAATTCATTTTATTTCAGGGTTTAATATTGTGGTCTGGTTCAGTGAAGCATTATCTTTTAAACTAGGATATATGCAGTGACATAAAACTCCACTACCTTCGGGGAATGGCCAAGCTTGATCTACAAAATAAAGGAAATTCAAAGTTAAGGCTGAAATGTACCACATGGCCTCCAAGTCCCAGGAACAACAGGAGGCAAGGAAGTAGCTAAAGGTATGGGCTGCACTTCAAAACAAGTCCAGCAACTACCAAGCCGCCAGCGCTCGTTGCAGATACACGGCACGATTTGCGCTGGGATTTGTACTGACTAGAGGGACTGGCTCAACAAGATCTGCGATGATCTCGAGTCTTTTTGGAAATCTTGGCTGCTCTGTGATGAGCAGGAGATTTTACGGTGGGAGGATTGCAGGTCTGGGCTTAGTTTATGCAATAGAAGCACTCTGTCCCCTTTGGCACCAACAGCTTTTGTTTAGAAAATCTTATATTGGAGCACAACTTTGGTTCAAAAAGAGATATACCCAAGTTACAGCTTTATTTCTTTTCTGAAGAGTCTGAATGGGGCATTACTTTTTAGTCCTGTTTAAACTCCAAACTAAATTTAAATTGCCTGTAAAATAATCCCCGACTGGAAACTGCCGCCACAACTGTAGCCCCTGCTCCCTGACCCAAACCCATATTCCGTTGCAAAGCAATGTGCTGCTCCGCTTCATGATTGCAGTAAGTTAGAAACCAGAAGAGCGAGACCTTCTATGAGTGGGTTATTTTTGCAATTGCATCACCAATTATGTATAAAATTTCAAAAAATATGAGTTCTGCCAGTCTGATGTCAGAGAGGGCTACAGAAAATGAAAGCTTTGAGACTGTTGTAACATCATACTATTTGTCTATTAGATATCATTAGATTACCAGAATACTGAGCCCTTCGTATCAACCAATCTAACCCCAATTTCCCATGTGGCTTAAATTAAAAAAATTAACATAAATATATTTTGTATAATGCAATTTATTACGGATGTTTATTGTGCACAGCAGGAAAATGTTTGCTTTCGGATGATCTTACTGTGTAACATGTGCCTTGCTGAAACTGTTTATACTGCGGCAGCCTGCGAAGGTCCCAGGTGAATTCCGAGACCGGCCGGGCTACGCGCTCTGAAAGCTGCAGGAAGGCAGAGCCCTTCCCCTGGAAGGGCGACAGCATCTTGTATGGGACATGTGTGACAGAAAGACTTGGCAGTGGGGAAGAGCTGAGTGGTAGAGAAAACTGGAGGATTGTTCAGGGCAGCGTTGTTTACTAGGGAAAATGGGATTGAAATTGTACCAGCTCCCAGCAGGTCCTGCTATACTGGGATGGGGGGTGCTCACCTGTGTCCAAGGGATGTTTTGCCCCCTGTATCCCATGTTTTTATCAAGCCTCCTCTTATTTCAGCTGGGTTTGGTGAGTGGGGCTCTGTACTCGCATCCACCATGACTCCAGATTTGCCCTCTGCAGCAGGAGAGTGGGTACTAACCCAGCCCCAGGGACATGGGGGTCCCTGTGATGGACACATCCACCCTTCACTGGGGCGATGTGACAGGGAGCTGATGGCTTCAGAAAAACAGCTCATCTCCTGCCCCCTCTCCTGTTCTTTTGCACAAATCCACATGCTGGCAAGGTGAAATCATTCCTCAGTTTAAAAAACCCTCAAAAACCTCCCCCCGCCAACAGCTCCTTCACACATGTATTAACACCAAATGGCAAAGCCAATGGAAAAGAATTTTGCATTTTGGCAGCAGAAATGGCTCAACGCTTGCCATGGGCCTTATCCCAAACCCACTGGAGCTGAAGGAACTTGTACCGACTTCAATAGGCTTTGGATTGGGTCTGGCCGGGAGGAATCTGCTTCCCTTCATCCTTTGGGGGTGTTTATCAGCAGCTTTTGCTCTGTGGTGAGCCCCAACAAGCGATATTGTAACAGATACCTGGATTTACATCAGTGTAAGTGAATTAGGATGGCCCTATAATCTGGCCTCATTTAAGAGTCATTTAGCCATTATGATGAAATACGAACATGCTGATGGGGGGACTGCGGTGACTTCACATACTTGGTTCCACCATGCCCCGTCCATTCTCTGTGCTCTCTCGTCTTTCTGTGGGTTGAGGAACCTGGGGGCTGTGGGGGCACTTGGGGGGTGCGCGAGGGGTCCAGCACCCCTGGCTTGCGCTGCAGGGCTCTGCGTCCGAGGACTGCGGTTCTCCAAACAGCTGGAATTTGTACCTTATAAAACAAACAGCTTGCTTACCAAAAGAACCTGGTGTCTCTAGCAAGTGCTCCCCTTTCACGCCTCCCGATTTCGTTTCAGACAAAGAGAGGGTATGTGAGAGACAAGCACCGAGTGCTGGAAAAAAAATCACCCCAAACATGTCTAAAACATGGCTTGAGCCAACGGTCCGGCTCTATATTTTTGATTTAAAAACCATTTAACATTCGACAGAAATGATTAACCTTTCCCTCTTGAAAACTCTTTGTGATTTGAACTACTGTGGCACGTTTTCTTTACTTGCACCTTGGTGAGGACATTAAGCAAAGCTTTTGGTGAGTTTTAATCTCTCCCATTCTCTTCGTGGCTCCATATAAAGGGAGAAGAAAGGAAACATGTTGTTTGAAAGAATTTGAAGTGATGTTTGTACTTTACTTTTTTTAGGCTCTTGATGTATTTTTGGCTGCAGGGACTGGCATGGAGTATTGGCCTAAGAATACGCAACACGGAAAAGCGAAGGGATATCAGCAGTGTCTGAGTTAACAGCACTGCTTTACATGGCTGCTGTTTTGGTGGTGTGTATCATGACAATGATAATTCACAGCAATAATGAGGAGTTGTTAATTGTAAAAGGTAGATAGTTTATGTATCTGTCCTGATTCTTGTGGTCGTAAGCCGTATCTCAGTAGTCACTGCTGTAACTGGTATTAAGCATTTATGCTCTACCTGACTTCTTACTATCCGGGAGTTTGGGGTATGCGGTGCGATGGAAGATACCAGATAAAGCCAAGGTAACAGAGAAATGAAGAAGTGATGCACTAGGTCACTCCAGATGATGCAGATGAGAGAGATCTAAGGGAATAAAACTCTGCAATGACTTTAGTATCAGTGGCCAGGCTCAGAATGAGAGAAAACGTGAAATTATTTGTGCAGAATCAATGCCCCAAGTGAAAACCAAACCGAGACTGAGCCAGGAGGGGTGGCACGGTGTTAGACCCAGGATGGGATGCAGCAAAGCTTCCCAACTGGTGCTTTCACAACACACCACACTTTAGGATCAGCTGTGGACCAAACCCAGAAGATTTATTTCCAACCTGACTTTATTATTTATTATGACTTGAATTAAGGCAGTGACCGCAGAACCCAGCCAGGACTGGATGCCTGTTGTGCTGAGCTCTGTGCAAACATGGGCAGCCTATGCAGAGCTCAGGCCCTAAGAAATGCAGATTAAGCTTCGGGCCTGCTGCCCTACATATGCAATTACAGCATCGTTGGAGGCAGTAATAAATCACGAGGAGGAATGGAGCCTTTGAGGAAAATCCATGGAGTTGGGACGTGGAGTGCAAGGCTTTCTGCTTGCACGTGGGTGGATGTGCTTCAGCTTTAATCCCGTCAGACCTCTCCCTCTGCCAGCTAATTGCTCCCCCCGGCTCCGTTTTAGATGTCCCTATTATTTTGGCTGTGTCCATACCTCAGGTGATCAAGCTGCATTACATTATGAGTATCCTTGCAGCATCACCCTCTTGCTTTCAAAGAAAACAGCTCTGAGATCTGCCAAGAAGGAAGAGGGTGATACCGGCGGATAATCCAGCCCTATAAAAATCCCCAGGTTGTGGTTTCCAGCCGCTTTCCAACCCGGCACTGCAGGAGGGACACGAGCAGTGTGGCTGGCAAGTGCCAGCAATGAAAAGGTCCCCCCAAGCCATAAGGTTTATGAAGGTTCTTTTTAAGTCTGTGCCAATAAAAAGGGTCCACGCAACCCCTGAGTGAGGCTTCATAAGCTCGGTTTTATGTTGGGATAATTTGGAGCCAAACCGTCATGGAGTTCACCTGGAGAAATACCCCACGGAGCATCACAAACTGCAAAGAAAATATATTGAGGAAAGAGAAGACTGATAATTTTATGGCAGTAAGTTAGGCAGTAAAATGGGCTTTATTTAGCCATTTCCTAACTTCTGATTGCGATTTTGTTACCAGTGCAACAGTTTTAGACGTATTATTTTGTAAATAGGGAGGAATGTCAGAAGCCAAGGTGCTAAGGCTCTGGGCACAGCACATGGACCTGCCACGGGAAGCAGTGCCGCACACACCTGGCTCCCAAAATCTTTGGCATTGCGATCAGACGGCTGGGCAGGACATGGCAGCAGCACTCAGTTGGGCTGTGAAAAGCAGTACGTGGAGCCCAGCGTGGCTGGGTAGCACTTGGAAGGAATAGTCCTTTTAAAGCAAGCTGAAGAGTTTAACCCAGGTCCAGGGATGAGCAACATACACTTACTTTTAGAGGGTGAAACATTTCTAATCCGAAATATAGTAAGAGCTCTGATTTTTACAGATGAAATGATCATCACAATCTCAAGGCTTATCTTCCAAAACAGAGGCTATTAACATCTTTGTGACCAAAATATGTGTGTGAATCCAGGTCCAGAATTCCTTCAATGAGATTTACAAGATAAACCTCCACTATGTTTGCTCCTCACACAGTTATTCTACACTCGGCATGGTTCATCTTTTAAAAATCTGTTTTACAATGTAATAATTCACACCCACTTCTCTTTGGGAAGTCATTTATAGAAGGAAAATTAAATGCAGCATTAGAGGGAGGGAGTATTGCCGACACATGCAACAACTCCAAACATTGAGGGAAGTGATTACGAGTAGGGGAGAAGATGCCATCTTGACCTTGGTGGTTTGTTTATTAGATACTAAATCACGGACATTGCTGCTTCCAGTTATAGCTGGTCTGAGGACTCAGGTATAACCTTAAAAGCCCTTTCTGGGGTTTTAAACAGAATTTAGACCTCATTGGTGCTCAATACTATTTATGTAGCTTGAATGAGAAAAGGAAAAGCAGAGACCGCTGTGGGAATGGGAAAAAAGGAGAAGAAACTAGAGAAAAAAGGAGCATTTGTTCCAGTGGCTACATTTCCTTTTCAAAAGGTTTCACTGGAAGGGAAAGGGCTATCTCTGCTGTCAGCAGCGAAGGTAGCACTGGAAATGAGATGGGAGTGACCAGATAGTAGGCAAGAATGGCGAGGGGGGAGGACCGGGTCATGGGACATGCCTGATGGGTTGCTGTCAGAGCAAAGGGAGGCAAAAGAATCAGCCCTGCTGGCACTTCTCTGCACAGGAATAGTCAAGTAATTCGGGACATTCTATCTAAGAGACGATCAGTGATTTTCAACTACTAAGTAGGCCCTGAATATGCAGTTCTCCATGTTTTCCTCTCCCCAGTGCTGCACCAGTTACATATTTGCACGAGCTCCGCAAGCTAGCGTGGCTAAATGACCTCTGTGCATCCTGACCACCTGCTTGGTCTCCTGTTTCAGAGGCCCACTGTGAACTAAGGTGCTGGGCTTACTCTTCAGGTCCCCATATTTCCTCTGGGTTCCTGCTCTGCAGAAATAGCTGTGCTCTGCGGGGCGGTGAAGATCCACTGAAGCTTGCGAGGGCTGGAGGGAGCGGTGTTGCTTTAGGCTCCCTGCCTGCGGACTGACATATCAGCAGTAATATGTCTGAGCCTGAGCTGATGTCTAACAGCATCGGAGAGCCGGCTGGAAGGCTGCACTTCTGCAAAAATGAAAGCAAGGAATTTAACAGCAGTAAAAAGAGGTTAAGGAAAGAATAAAAAGGAAAGGAAATAGAAGTGATATGAATGGCTAGAAAAACAGCTACGTCCAAATATTAACCTCTTCCCAGCGGATCATCAAGACAGTGGACTGAGTTAAAAGAAGCACATGGCAAATACATGTTAAGTTGGAAGACGGTACTTAATATTAGAAATTATCTGGATCATCTTGATACAAAAATATTTTAGCAAAAGTTATTTTCTGTGTGTTCAAATCCATCAATAGCTTGCAGACGTATTCTGCAGGAGGCTAGCAAGAGAAAGCATGTTTTACTGGTGGGGCTTTCAGCCAAGCTCTCTCTTGCTTGGAGTTTCTTATCCCTTCTTCTCCAAGATACCTTTGCCCCGTCCGTCAGGAGCAGAAGCAGACAGACCTTTCCCCAGCCGATCAGATGTGGCCTGTCCAGCCATACCTCCTGTCAGCCGCAGGAACCACACAGATAGTGCTGGCTCGGAGTGGGTTTTCCCCTTCGCATGCTGAAGTAACAGCCCCAAAGCACAGGGAGCTAAACTGGTGTAAAACTGGTGTGAGAGCAGAACCTGCTTTGGTAGGAGGTGGACTAGATGTGGCTCTGCTGGCTGTTTGCCCTGGGATCAACCCAGGCTGGGGAGAAAGCAGAACAGGGCAATCCTCATTCTGTCAAGGTCTCCTCTAGCCTCTAACGTTTCAAAGTGGAAAAAAAATGTACAGTTCTTCAAAATAGGATTTTTCTCCCTTTTGGATTCTAGCTGTTCCTGGGGATTACATTCTTCCATGAGCCTCCTCTATTTCAGAGCATAGGATCACAGTGAGACGCCTGGGCTTTAATTTCTGGGAATATCTTTATAGGCTTGTTTTCATTGCTATGTAACAGCATTATTTATCTATCCATCTCTCATTCTGCTTCCTGATATACAGAATTATCAAGATTACCCATCAGTCACTCCTGTGTTTTCTAGCCCTCAGTGCCATTATCAGATTTTAGGATATCTTACACTGTGTCTTACAGCCACAGTGGCTTAAAAAAAATTATATAAAGTCTTTAAAAAACTCTGCTGAGATCTGCAACAGCATCTGAAGAGAAGCAAAGATTAGACTGGAGTTATATCATTACTGGCTTCCTGAATATTCCAGTAAGGAAAGGCTGTTAACTAAGTTGTGGGTGTTTTTTAAGGAAGATAAAAAAGCGCTGTGGAAGAGCAGGACATCTGCTTTTATAATTCTGCACTAATGAGCTGGGACTGTGCACTACCTGATGTCCTCTGCAGCCTTTCCAGTTCCCAGGCTGCCTGGCTGATTGCTTCCTGTGGTTGCATCAGGATTTCTCAGGCTTTCAGAGGCTCACCCGGTACGTTCATGCACCTTACATGCCAGAGGACCCAAGATGTGATGGGAGGTAGGGGTAGTGTGAGGTACAGGGGCAAAGATCTCTCAGTACAAAGGGAAAAAGAGAGATTGTGAGGGTGTCCTGCCTCTCCTGAGCTTCACCTCCACCCAGCTGGGCAGGGACCTACTCAGCTGTGCCACATCACAGTGAATTGGGCCCTTTATTTGGGGCTTGTTTGCAAGATAATTAATAAAGGGAAGGCTGGCTCTGGGCTGGGTAGAGGTTGTGGTTCTTCCTGCTGTGTGTTTTGCTGTTTATCCTGCAGGACACCTGGGAAGTGTTGCTGGTGTTTTACACCCCTCTCCAGGCATGGTTGTGGAGCCCACCAATCTCAGGTACTGCTCAGCTGGTGGTGGGGTTGAGCCAGGGGGTGATTTGCCTTTGGGGCTTTGACATGGTGTGAAGCTGCCTTGGTTTCCCCCAGGGCTGACTGTAGTTGAAGCTGGGGTTGTTTCCATCCCCTCAGGAGTAATTATGTGCTGTAACAGCAGTCTCAGGTGTCATCCCAGAATGGGTATCACAAAATAGTAATGCTCCTGAAGTTAGGGAGGAGGCTACAAGAAAGGATCTGATGTTTTCTAGGAAACCCTTATCTTTTCTGCACAGTTTTCACTCTTTTAGTGTTGCGTCTACTGACACTGATATTTTCAGTGATGGTTATGAAATCCCAAAGCAATAGGAGCAAGACTTTTTTTTCCTCTTCTGTGTGCTTTTCAGATGATGTTGGAGATTAGCTGGTGGAATGACAAACCACTCTGTTCCCAGCACGGTCTCCCCATCTGCAGCTAAAATGTTATGGGAATAGGTATTGGGTGCCACATCTTGTTTTAGTCCTGCTGCAGTCTTGAGTGCCAGCGACTTCATAGTTTTCCTCTTCCAGCCCATAATTCTGCTGTGTTCTGTGGAATTCCTCAATGTATAGAAAGATGTATTAAGAAAAAAACCCCACTAATTTCTGGCTGCAGGTCACCATCAGCTAGGCAGAAGCCAGTGTTTCTTCGGTTTCTGAAGAACTGCCCAGGTCAGTGGTGTGTGAGAGAGGAGATGGCTTTGAAGGATGCTCAGAGGACTCTCTGTCTCTTGAAAACTCAGTGTGTGAGCAGAGAGTTTTGCCTGTAGTATTTGCAGCAGCAAAGGTGATCAGATAGCACCATCTCACTCTGGTTATGGTTAATAAGCAAGAAAAAGACATGCTAATCCTCTAAGAGCACCTGATAAACCAGCAGAGATAGGCTGTGCTGTCTAATGGAGGCTTTGCTGACCGTGATGTGTGTTGGAGGCTGTTGCTGTTGAGGAGCATCCTCTGGAGAGGGCAGGAATTGCTGAAAGGGCTCTCCAGCTTCTTGTGCTGCCTTGGAGCTGAGCTGGGGGATTTCCAATGTTGGTGCTGGTGTTTCCCACATTTATAGGAACCACAGGCTTTACAGAGCCAGAAGCCACCTCTGGTCTGAGCAATACCAGAAGCAGGAACCTGTTGATCCATGCAGAGGCCCGCTAGAGCCGCAGAGTGGTAGGTGATAACTCCTGTCCTGATGATTCAAAGCTGACTTTTTTTCCCCTCCATGCACGTGTGGAAGGGGACTTGCATGTCTGATGCTCCAGGTGAACACGCAGGTGATGTTAGAGGCTGGTGTGTGGGACACAAGTGAAATTGTGAGTCGCTGTGGGCTCTAGCACCTCTTAACTGGCTTATCCGTCACTGGGGGCTCAGCATGAGGTGCCCATTTGCTGGATTGGTGAAGTCTGTAGAAAACCCTGGAAATTAGTTTCTGACCCAGGCTGAGGCATCGTTTGCTGTTTGAAATTGTAATCTGTGTTTGTCCAACGCAAACAGATGTAAGGTAAATGAGTTCCTGTGCCTCTCTTCTCGTTCACTAATGGCACTTGTTTGTAAGTGCTTTATGTTAACAGCTATTTGATGGTGCCCATTAGTATTTCCCAGGTTAATGCTATAGAATAAAGCGACTGCTAGCCAAAAGCAATAGTAATACGATAAACAAAAAATCCAAATGCTGGGTGAGAAATGTAATGGAGCGAGGGCTGAACTCTGGTGGGAGTTTGGTTTAATCTAAAGGTTAAAAAATGTTATAATTTGGGTTTAAGTAAATTGGCTCTTTAGTCCCAGAGGTCTTGCTCTTGTACTTCTTGTGCCTCCAAAGCTTCCACTAATGCTGATGGGAGTCTTGGGCGCACAAGAAATGCGGGTTCAGGTACTAAAGTTACAGATTGGCTTGGACCAAAACCCCTAATCCAAATACCTCCAGCTTTTGAAAGCATTTGCCATTGATTTGAATCTGGACACAAACATTGTGGCTTGAGCTCATCTGAGCTCACTTACATCTGTGTAAATCTGTAGTATGGCCCCGATCCAGCAAAGCACGTAAATATGTGCTTAATTTGACTTCAAGGGGACTATTGTGCGCTTAAAGCTAAGCATGTGTTTAAGTGCTTTGCTGGACTGAAGTCCAAATACATGGGAGTCAATGAAATCACACCAAATAGTGCAGTGTAAGTGAGATCTGAAATGAACCAAAATGTTTGCTTTCTACCTGGAAATGAACACCCTGTTCATATCCTAGTATCCTGCATGCGCTTTGTGTTTTCATCCATCTGCACACAATGTATTCTTTACGGTAACCTGTCCATTCAACACAGTAAAAAAGAAATATACTTTGAATTTCCTGCTCTATTACTCATATTTCATGAAATGTGTCCTTATGCCAAGTGTCTGTTTATATATATTTATACATGTTGTTTCTTTATTGATATTGGCAAGATACAAGAAGAAAGAAATATTTTACAGTTAAAAACTTGTAAACAGTTTTTATCCCTCATTTAAAACATTTTTTTTAAGGAGTTTACCTGACATGGTCAAATTACTTTAACTTCTCTTCAGGTTGCCAGTCTGACCAATATGAAAAAATATTTATTGAAGATTGGGTTTGGTTTTAGCTGCAAATAAACATGTTTACCATGTTTACAATTAAGTAAACATGTTTACAAGTAAGTGATATGTGAATGTGCCTTTACACTTAACTACTAAATGCCACTTTTGTATTTTAAATCCCCCTTTTAGTGATTGCCAGGCTACATAAAGCTGTCAATGAATATTTTCATGTGAATGCATTAATACTTGTTAAATTGTTTATTGCTTGTTGACTGCTGCAGCCCATTGCAAAGAGAACACAAAAGGGTTAATTGAGCCCAGCCCTACAGAGGTGGCAGAGGCATAGACCTTGAATAGGGAATTAAACCCAAAACCAAATACAACCAGAACTAGTCCGCATGCCTGTGTATGACAACTGCAACGCAGACGTAAAGAAGTGTAAGCTGTGACCGTCTGTCGGTTATTAATGAGGTAATAGAAGCAAAATTAGGTATCAGCAGGGTTTGGCTCTGTTTGAATAAAACCGAGATCTTTTATCTCCGAATACTCTAGAAAGACTCATAAGCTGTGAGTTGGTGGTCTAGGCTGTGCCCCTCTGGTTATGGAGTTGACTCACGACATTTAAACTCACCAGAGTTTTCCACTTCGGGCAACAGATGTAGGATCAGCTGCTGGAAGGGAAAAGGTTTGCGTGGCAGTTTAGAAGGAAAAATGCTTTTGTGTGTTTGCTTTTGAATCAAAATAATATATTGCACTTCATCTTCCATGTGTCTGGAGGGAAGATAGCATTTTCTTGCAAAGCCAGTGTGGGGGAAGCAGGTAACATCAGTGCTAACTCGCCCTGTGTCCAACGCTGACCACTGCGGAGGCTGGGACTGGCTCCCATTGATTTTGGCAGCTTCCCTCCAGATTTACTTCAGCCTGGGTGAGAGCAGAGCTTGGTTGCAGACCTCTGATGAGGCTCAGTGTTTGTTCTGTTAAGAGTAAACTTTCTCCAAGATAAAGGAAAAATACAGCTTTCATGGCTCTTGGAGATATTGACAGCCAGAGATGCTGTTGATGCATTGCGTAGAGTGACCCGACCTGCCCTGATCCCTCTGCAGCCCTACCGTCATTGAGTAAGTGGCAAAACTCCTTAACTTTTTAATGATGCAGAATCCACCCTAAATGGATGAGGTTTCCCTTTAAGAAAAAAATCACTAAAGGATTCAATTGCACCGTAAATGTATTCAGTGGTTGTGAAGTGATTCTGGTGTATATACAGCCAAACCTGGGTTCCTTCTCAAGTAAGTGTCTGGGTGAGGATTGATTACAAATCCTGCTCTAAGTTGCCCCTGAATAACTTGCCAGAAGCTGACAGCATTCCTCCCTGTTTCACTTGCACAAGCAGTGTGGGAGGCTGTCTTACGGTGCCCACTGCATCCTGCTTCTGCTTGCCTTGGACGGGAGCTGGGAGGGGATGGAAACTGTCCCTGTGGATCTGCAAACTGAAAGCCACCTGTGGTGTGGTGGAGGCTGCACCGAGGGTGGTTTTTGCCCTTCATCCTTTGAAGAGCTCTGGCATGATGTAATCCCAACCCGCAAGCTGCTGCGGGACCCTCGGGTCGAGAGATGCCCTATAAATCTCAGTGGCTGGTTTGTGTTACCTGCCTGCTGTGTTACATGACTAATGACAGAGTAAAGAATAGGTACTGGAGAAAGAGGTAATTAACAACAACATCCTTCTGTGTTTCTGCTCAGCTTCCGTGACTGGTGTTTTCAAAAGCCAGGCAGGTATGATTTGTGGCCTCCCTCTTTTGCAAAGGCAGGGCTCACATGAGCCCTGGCAATCCCTGAGCGGTGCCGTAGTTTCCTGCCCTTGCGTTTGGTGCAGCCAGGGCTGGTTTTCCAGAGAGTCACCAGTATCCGCCTTGGTGGTGACGTTTTCGTGCTGCAGTTAGATTTTTCTGGAGCATGGCATTGCTTTGAGAATGGCCTGGTGCAAGTGCATTAACAAAGTGAGCCCACTATAAAATATTGCTGCGTCCAGCTGCCCCGTCAATAGGTCAAGCTATTTGTCCGATCCAGACAGGGTGTCTAGCGCTCCTGGCAGCGTCCCTCACTTTGGCATGGGAAAACTTGTTTAGTGCTAGGGAAACAATATGTATAAATAGTATGCTTGAACCTAAAACACTCCTGTTGTCTTTATGCATGGGGTGCTGTTACTGATTATTTTATGATAGATTTTTTTTTTCTTCCCCAAGAACTTGAGTCCCAGGCCTGCAGAATAGCTGCCGTTGAGTGGAAGCATTCCTGCTATTTCCCCTCAATTGAGAGGAAGCCATGCACTTGTTGTGTTACCCTTGGTGAATCGAAAGTGGTTTTCACTTCCCTTAATTAAGCCTCCTTGGCGCTGGCCCCTCCAAGGTGGAGAGCGGAGCGCACTCAGGAGCGCTGCCGCTGATTTGAATCTGAAATTCCTCTCCTTGCAAACTTCAAAGGCAAGTAATTGCTCTGTCTAAGAGGCACCAATTATGTAACCCTGGGCTATGCAGAATGTGTCCATAATTATTCATTTTCACGAAAGAGGTTTTAACCCAAACTAGACAGAAATCTGGCATTTCTCCAGTTATTAGATTCTATTGAAAAAGGTATTCAACAATGGGCAGGGTAACATGGTAGATTAGCGTCCCTTCATCTTTCCTGACCTGGGCATGTGTCAGAGCTGTACTGAGCTGCCAAATTACTTGATTTGATGGGCCATTTAACGGTCAGGAAGCAGAATGGGATCAGTCATCTTGTTGAGGCTGAAATACACCACATTATATATTGATAGTAATTAAGTGTTTCATTTAATAAGCACCATCAGATTTAAAGGCATTGTTACAGTATTGGGGCTGGGAGGAGGAGAGAGGCAGCTGGGATGTGGGCTGGGGAGGGGAGAGGGAGAGACAAAAGGTTCTGGAATGAGTGAAATACGTCCCCAGAGTAATTTTTATTTTATAAACTGAATGCAAACCTGATGGAGAACTATGGAAATGAGCAGTTGTGCTGGATACATACACATGCGCTCTCAATATTCCTATACTGTGGGTAATGAAAAGTGCCTTCAGGGATAGGGTGGCCTCACCATTCATCAGTGCCATAGCCTTAAGTGGGTAATAACTAAGAGCTCCCATATCTAGTGCGTATATAAATTCTAGCTCCTCAGTATATTTTCTGCAGACCGTATTTAATTATACAATTCCTTAGCTTTAAAGCTGTCAATTGATAACATTCAATCTGTAAGCCTGACTGATAAAGGGAAGGGAAGAAGTGCTCTCTAGTGGCTACAGCAGGAGAAGGGTGTGGGGGCCACAGATCTGCGTGGTAAGCAGAGTGGTCCTTCACCTGGGCTTTGCTCTGAGACAAGTGATCGCCCTTTGCTTTCTCTTTACCTCTTTGGACACAGGCTGGTGCCTCTGCTTGGCAGATGTTGCATGACAGTCATCTGCTGTGAGGATGAAGGTATCTCTCTTGCCTCCAGGGTGATGGGAAATGGCCTCCCCATGTACCTTTGTGAGTCTGGAAGATGCTGGGGTGGTGGCTTCCCCACATCCATATTCCAAAGGTGCCTGTGGTGTCCTCACGTGTTTGAAGGGTCGGTGATGAAGCTGACTGTCTTTTGGAGGAGCAAGACAAGAAGGAAGGGCCTAGCATGTAAATAAGGGAGGCGGGTAGGTGAGGACTCTGTGGAAATCAGCTGTCCTGTGGATGCACAAGTGGATGTTGAACTCGGCCAGCAATTGCAAAGGCAAGAGCTGACTCTGCCCTCGACACAGAGCAGTAAGGGGGGAGGTGAGTCTCCATGACTGAGTGTGTCAAGTCACTGAATGCTATAAAGACAGCCAAGCTCCCACACTCCAATAAATTTGGGAAGTTGAAGGAAAAATGGCCAAGCGGTTGGAATTCAGCTGTGAAACCAGTATTGCACATTTTTTCATGGCACGAAACAAGCTGTTATTAACAGGGAGCTTTGTTCTTGGTCCACGTTTCAAATGCCCTTGTGCTGAGGAGGGGCTGGTCCAGAGCTTGGCTCAGCTTCCCTTCATTGTAAGATATACTGGTTCCTCCTGACCTCAAGCTGCTGCTGGGCTGCACAGACTTCCCAGCATGCGGCTGTCCCCCATGGGGTGCCTCTCATGGCACAGTGACAGCACCCACGCGAGTGCCTGTGGTCACCACTGAGACTTGCAGCACTGATGAGGTTTGCAGAGTGCAGCTCTGAGGCACTGGTGATTCCCCTGGTCGTCTTGGTGCTGGACCTGGTATGAGGCACAGCAGGTGCTTTGGACCTCAGCTTGGGCTCTC
Source organism: Bucorvus abyssinicus (assembly GCA_009769605.1). Taxonomy (NCBI): domain Eukaryota; kingdom Metazoa; phylum Chordata; class Aves; order Bucerotiformes; family Bucorvidae; genus Bucorvus; species Bucorvus abyssinicus. The sequence goes on along the minus strand of CM020035.1, from coordinate 4,733,400 downwards.
CGGGCTGGGAGTGGCCAAATCACCAGGTGCCACTGGAAGTTTTGGTCAATGCATTGAGCAGAGTTGTCAATGGGGGTACATCATGAGTGAATGATGTGGCAGGGCAGGCAATGGCCAAAGCAGGTCTTCAGATGAGCTGGCATCTGTTTCTCCTGGTTATGATCACAGATCTTGTGATAGAGCAACCAGGAGGTTAATCTGGCTTTCAGGGTAATTTCTTCCTCTGTATGGGACTTTGGGAAATATCATGCCTTGCATGTGGAAGCTTTTAAAAGTAATTTAATATATTGATTGGGAGGGAACAATAAGGAGAGTGAACTGGATGGAGACTTTGTAAAGGAGGTGTGCAGAGGTTGTTGCTCTTATGAAAGAGTCGTGCAGTAGGATGCTGGTGTGAGCTTGTGTGTTTGCTGGTTTGTGTAGGAGGAAATCCACTTGCTCTGATGAGCAGGGTCAGTCAATTTATTGAAGCCTTTCTTTGCAACCTGGGCTTTTAGAATTCAGCAGAAGCTCCAAATAGTGCCTTGAAATGCAGTTTGTATAATTGTCCTTAATTCTGAGCTGCTGCACTAAAAGTCCTTGTTGCTTCAGGCTTTAGTGCCATATTCATGTTAAAAAGAGGAGCAACCTCCTAGTAGTGGCTGCAGGAGCAGGACAAATAGTCTTACGATTGCTAAATAATTGGGCAAGGATGGTCTGCATCCAGAGGGATTTTATAAGTTCAGCTGTAGTTTTAAGATGTTTTACTGTTGAATGGGGCCATGGAGCATGTCTCCCCCACAAAGTCGCTGGCTTCAGGCAGCCAAAAGTGGAAATGATTGCGTGAACTGGGAGGTGCCGGATCTGGCGGAGAGCGTGTGGGGTGAGCAGGAAGCGTAGCGTGGGGCAGGGCATCCGGAAGAGGATGCGAGGAGAAGCGGGCACTACGTTCCTGGAAAGGGTTGTGAGGAAGCACTCCTGGCCTGGGCGGAGGATGGCGAGCAGACTCAGGGCGCTCGTTGGGAGCGTGGTAGACCTGCAGGACACAAGACCGCACATCTAAGCAGAAACGTGCTGGCTGGGCTGGATTTGGGTTTGCTTTGGGCTCAGATTCAGGAATAAAACATTTTTTTGGCTTAGCAATGTCCCGTACAAGCTCCTCGCTGGAGACATCGTGTTTTTCAGTGAGGCGGAAAAGCTGGCTCTTGTATCCCTGTGTACTTCTACAAAACTCTTACTGCTCCCTACAACTGTGACCCAACCTCTTCAAGCAGTCCATTTTTTTAATCACTGCTGAGCACCTATTTGAGCAAAATAACTCCATAGAAAAGGGTCTCAGCACAATCAATAACAAGCTTGAGTAGAGATAAATAAACTTGAAACAGGCACCCTAATTAACCTGCTGGGGGGAGAGCAAAAGATTTTTAACGATGATTGGACATTTGGCAAAGAAATTCTTCAGCTGAGTGCCTGTTTTGCCCAAACTCTCAATGGGAGAAGAATCTCCTGAAAAATTATTCAAAACGGTCCATATCTTGGTTCAGAGCTTGTAACAGCCCATGATAGGAAATGAGGAGGAGGAACACTTGCCAAGGAAGGGCTTGCAAGGTCTGGAGGGCTGTGATGGAAATAAACCTGTCGAAAGCTAAACAAAACCTGAGTCCCACCCCAGCACAAAAGAAGGAAGGAAGGTGATCACTGCAAAAACGGTGGCTGCATGGCATGAAACCCCTAAACCCTTCTAAGAATAAGTCTTCCAGTATTTGGGTCAGGAAGCAGCGTGGCTTCAGCCTGGATGCCCAGCGAAAAATAAAGTGATTGTTCGGTGGTATGTTAAATGTAGCAGGTGCAGTTTTATTTAAACAAGAGGGTAGCTATTGTTTTCTGGAAGTGTGATGATTACAGGCTCATAGCTTATCCTTGAGGATCAGGGTGTTAAGTCATGTGCAAGTATGTGTGTTTTAGCCCAGGGTGGCCGTTCTCCTCTCTGCACCTCAGAGCCAGGAGGATCTTAAAGGGAAGGGCCTTGTAAGCTTAAAGGCATGAAATCCGGGGCGTTTGTTGGGGTGTAATAGGTAAACTGCTGAACGTGGGGACCTGGATTTGGTATGCAAGGGCGTGTGGGTCTCCAAGCCCGGTTATGGTCTGCGAGGCTTGTGCAGGACCCCGGCTGATCTCAGTGGGGTTTATGTGTGGGGAGTTATGGAAAAGAACTTGGTCTTATAAACACTGTTTACCTGACAATCTGCAGGAGAGAACAGAAATTAACAAATACCTCCGTTCCTGACAATTACTTCACACAGTACCTCCGTGGCTGAGCACAGGAGAGTCCAAAACACACACATACTTGTGTATTGGCATATACCCTGTGATCTGGCTTTTCCCCTTTCCCTGTCCTTATCGATTTCACTTTTCTTGAGCTTCATCCTGAGCAAAGGGCAGCAGGAGAAGCCCTTTGTCCCACAGCAGAGATGCTGAGCTACATGGGCTGGAGCCTGGTCCACCTCCAGCAGGGAAGCTGATCTGATTTCCCTTCCACGGGGCTTTAACCACATGGCAAGGGGCTCCTGCTGCTGCTCGCTGTTGAGGCAGTTCTATACATTTTTATCTGATTTGTGAGCTCAAATGCATCAAAGGTGAATGCAGAGCCTATCTTTGCATGATAATATATTTGGGGTGGTTTTTTTTTTTTTTTGAGGATGACCCAGTGCTCCTGAGCTGATGAGGAACGATGTCTTGTCCTGCTTAGCTCCGCACAAAGTTTTCAGCTGTACCTCTCACTTTGTGCAGCGTGAAGGTATGGACGGAGCCAAGCTCTTCTGCAGCTGGTGGTTATTTATATCTTTTTATTGTCCCTCTTCTGCCTGGAGAGCATCTTTCCAGAGTGGTCAGGTTGTTCTCTGTTGTGCTCTGAGTCAAAAAGGTGAGTCTAGGTAGAATAGTGTATTTCAGCCCTGAAAATCCTGTTGTTACTCTAACCAGAGGGTGGTTGCTTTTTTCCCCTCCTCTTCTTGGCTGGAGAAGAGAGTCTGGACTCAATTCTTCAATTTTACTCTGCTATAGAGTGACAATAGCTTCATTGGGGACAGGCGTATACACTGAAGTGTAGTAATGCAACGAAACATTTAATGAAGCCAAAAATTGTGCTTAATTTCACTTACACAGGTTAATCTCTGCAGATACCTACACCACAGAGGGAAAAACTTCTTGTTTTCCTCACTTTTAGCATTGTGGTTGAACACGGTGTGAGTGTGTGTTGGTAACCCACGACTTGCCAGCAGCTGGGTCTGCCCCCAGCAAACAAGCGCTGCCCTGGCCAAACCCTCGGGGAGATCCTAACCAGATATTGTAGGGTTGTGCCGAGATGCTTTGGGGGGTGTCGGGACTACAGCTCTAGGTCTGTGCGTGGTGCCCTGGGCTGAGGCCCCGGACCTCGCTCCCTGCCCTGTTCCTCACTCGGCTCAGACCTAGAGCATCTGAAATTGCAGCTTAAGGCTGCACTTTCACTTGCGTTGATTAATATTGCTCTAATATTTGTCTGATGTAACTCCCACCGACGGGCAGGGCAGCACCCTGTTGTGCTGTTCATTGTACAAGCTGCAGTAAATGACTGTCCCCTTCCTCAGTGAGCTCACAGGCTAAAATTAATAGTGATTCTGAAATGCGGGTGCTTTGAGTAAGGGCTGCTTTGTATTTTCTATTTTTTTGTAGAAACGAGAAATTATTACTTTCACTGAAGAAATCCACGTTATCAGTTTCCTTTCACACAACAAAACACCGTCCATTCTTCTTAATAAACATTAATCACTTTAAGCTTGTTCTGTGATTTGTGCGTCAAGAACACTGCAGAAATGCCGAGTATCCTTCTTAATTTTTTTCCTCCTGGAGCTTCCAATTCACTGAATCCACAAAACTGAGATAACACCATCTCGGAGGGCTAGTGCTGCGACAAATTTACAGTCTGGGAGCTTATATCTTTCCACGCAATTGTTTTCAAACAGACAGTGCATTTGTGTGTTGGAGTCTCGGGGCTGGAGTTTCTTCTGAGAAATGGCTGAGCCTGCCACCGCTGAACCCCTGAGTGACAGCAAGTGCTTTTCGGCTTCTGTTGTGAATTTTTTTTTCTTTTTTTTTTTTTTTTAAGAAGAGTTGGCAGCCTGAGCTATTCTCAAGGATTTGGAAAAGAGCCACAACAGGAATTATTGAACAATTGCTCTGTGAAACTTAAGATAACAGTTTGTTCCACCACAGTGGAATTGCTTTGTGGTAGAAGGAAATTATCTTTTTAGCTCTTGATTAACATTATGTGAGAAAAATAAAATTAAAGCCTGATTGTATCTGTGGTTGAATGGAATGTGTGTTCGTGTGAGGGAAGAGGGGACAGATGTTCGCGGGTGACATGTACGAAGATGAATGTTTGTGACACCTCGGATTGTAGATGATTCACAGATTATGAATGTTTTTAATGTTTGGAAAATTCCTCATTGCTGCTTTATTGCCAGATTAATGCTCACTCTGTGCCCGATGTGGAATGCAAATACTAGATCATTAATGAGAGTAAGTGCGTACCATAATTTGCAGGTGGGAAAGCATTTTTGGGAGCATGTTAATATTTTTGTTGTTATAATCTGAGTTTTGGTGCTTTTGGCTGGTTCACATTAATAAACAATAACTTGCATCACTATGGTTACTCTATAAAACAGTACACTTACCCCTGAGTTTATCACTCATGCTTATGAAAAATAAACAGTATTATTGAGAGCACAAGGACTTTTTTAACATATTGGCCCAACCCAGCTGCCTTTGAAGCCAATGGGAGATTTTCCCCTGTTGTGGAAGCGAGCTGGATCGGACACGGAGGAGAAGGTGTCAGGAGCAGGGCCAGTGCTCAGGGTATTGACAGCAGAGAGGGCTGAATTTGCTGTAAAGCAAATTCATACGTGAGTGCAAGAATTTGGTTCAGCGAGATCTCTATCAGATCTCTCACGCTTCCAGCCCAGGGAAATGCCTTTGGGGTGCTCTAAAAGGGCTATATTCAGTTTTTCATGAAACTCCATGGGCATGGCTAGGAGTTGGCTGTTCATGTTGAGGGCATGGTCTGTCTGATATGGATGCTCTGAAGGAATGAAGTCCAGGACATGCCAGAAGGCCATTTGCGCAGCGCTGCGGCCGCGCAGGGTTTTTAAGGAACCTTGGCTTGCCCGAAGCCCTGGAGCTCAGCTCTATGGCTGATCTGCCTGGCTTCCTGCCTGCTGCGGGAAGCCCCACCGCTCCCCACCAGTGGTGGCTTTGACACCCTGCAATTCAGAGGGAAGCTCTGAGGATGCCGAGATCCAAACATGAACTTGCTGGGCAAGCCAAATTTCTGCTGTGGTCTCCCAGCTTGGTGCCTGTGCTTATCTGTGTTTGCAAGACACACTGGGAGATCAAAATATGCCCCTTTTGAGGCGATAGGAAAGAGGCAAGATGCTTCTTTAATCACGTCTGATAATTCTCACTTGTAATGAGAGCCCTAATTAAGGGAAATTACCTATTGGAAAAGAGTTAAAAGGGGCCCCCCATACTCCTTCCAGCAAACTTAAAGACAAAAGGAAGTTTCTAACAATGGGTCACTGGAGATGCATTTCCGCTCTGCTTAAAAAACAAGGTACTGTCTAGCTGATGAGTGGTGAAGGCGAGCAACGAGGCTTTGATGAGCCTTCTCCTGCTTCCTGATATTGTGACCCTCTTAACAAACACCGCGGACGAAAATCAGCATGCCTTCGGGATGCTGTAAGTGCAGGCAGGCTATCTGAAGAGATGCCTCACTCGCAGGATATGGTTTAAATCCTGTTTTGAATAAGGTTTACATCCTTGTCACTGAAATAATATTTTTGTACCGTAAAAATCAATGTGAAGAGACGGGCAGACAGGTCCCCCAATATGTAAACAAGCCATCTTTGATGTCACTTCTTGCTGACTTTTTTTTTGTCCCAAGGAATGCCCAAGAGTTTTAGCTGTTTAATTTCATTCTCTGTATCTCTTTTTGATGCCAGAAGGTATGCACTGTTCTTGATTGCAAAGCACCAAGACGGGAGGCACATAATCTGGACTCTGTTTTGTCCTTATTGCTCTGAAATCAGCTCCTTTGCTTCCACTTGGTGGTTGGGGAAGTTCTGGTTTTCCAGTCAGCTCTGTGATTAGAATAAAAACAAAAGGGATTCTCTCTGGGTGTAGGGGGGGGAGAAAAAAAAGAGGTTCTAGGTCCAAGAGTTTTGGTCACTGTGATCATCTGGAATGAGCTTTCCACGTATCATTAATTTCTCCTTGATGGAGCACGCTGGAGTGAGCTGTATGTGGTGCTCCAGACATACTTTACATACTGATCTCTCCTCAGGCTGGTTTGCAGTCTCTGATCTCAGCGTGTCTTGCAGGGAACATCGGTGAGAAGCCACGTATCTACTCTCCTTCTAGTGTACAAATTGCAGAACCTGTGCAGTAAAGCAACAGAAAGGCCATATCTGCAATAAAAAGAGGGGGGTTTGCTTGCAGATACAGCGAGCCTGCAGTTTCGAGACCAGATGTTAGCGACTGGACTGGATGATGAACAGTAGCTGTTTGCAATCCTTCCCTCAGCTTCACCGCATTCAGCGCACAGAGCTCTGCGTTACATCTCTGAGCCCTGAAAACATTTGAATTGGCATCCAAATTTTTCAGCCTCCGTCCTTTGCTAATATAAAGAGCATCATTGATCAAACCGTAACTTTGTTCCGTGTTACATCGCACTTGTTTATTTTTTCTTTCTGTGAAGCAATCATCAGCAATTTTCCCCATCAGTAAGATTTTTTGTTTCACAAAACCACAACCACAACCAGCGGTGGCTTAAGCCATGTTATTTCTTATTGTTAGGCATTTGTAATATATTTTTATTACTCGCAATATGAATGCGGCTTAGGCATGTTTAACCACTGCAACTCGCTCCCAGCACCATAGTGGGATGGGTGTTGCTACTAGCTCTTATAAAATAAGAATAAATGGGGGTGCACAGAAATGAAACCATTTTTCTACAGCTCCCAGAGGAATGTGGGGGGCTGAGATGGGGATACAGCATGTGGTTTGGCTAGTCCTTGTCCTAACCACGAGCTCTCTGAGCTCTCTGGAGTGAAATGTGTGTGGGGAGTTGGAGCCGTGGGGAGGGATGGGGCACGGGCGCTGCTCCAGCTTGGAGCTCCTCAAGTGGTTTGTGTTGGCATGCTGGGGGCTTTGGAGGGACACTGGCCTTTCAAATTAATAGCATGCTTGAGGGTTTTCCAGGTACTGCTAGATAATTACACGAGCATGCCCCCAGATGTAAAACCAGATGTACTGGATTGGACCACAGGTCTCCAGACCAGTGTCCTGTCTCCTGCAGTGGGTGGCTGGAGCAAGGCGTAAGGGCGGGAGGTGTGAGCTGTGGGACATCCCAGAAAACTCTCCTGTGTTTGGCAGGTGGTAACTTCACCTGGACATGTCACATGGACTAGTCATGAGGAAACTGCTCTGCATGCTCATCTGCATGTTTGCATAGCTTTGAGAGTGGCCAGCTTGAGTTCCAGCTACCTTCTGAAAACATGTGACTGTTGCGTGATTTGTTGCCATGGGAGTTTATCTTTCAATCGAAACATGGAGGAGCTAGGTGGAGCTTTGGCCATGTTTGTGGGCTGGGAGATGGTGAGCTTTGTGTGATGGGGGTGTGTGACACCTCACCCACTGAGCTGATACCTGAATTACCCCAAGAGCTGGCCCAGTCCAAGCAAAATCCCATTAAATACGCCACTAAGCAAATTCCCCTGGAATTCAGGTGTCAGCAAACCATATGGATGCTGGTTGATGGTGTTACAACACTCCAGTTTCATCTGATGTAATCCAACTGTTTGGGGTGCAGCCACACTGGTATCCAGCACAGACTTATTTCTAACCTCATGAGAACCCGCTTTGTCCTGGCAGGCAGAGCTGTTGAGCAGCAAACGCTACTGCCGTCCTTCCGGTGGCACCTCCTGCCTGTCACCAACCCCATTTCTGCCTTTTGGAGACCACTGTGTGATTGCCCAATCTGTGCCTTCCAGCACCTGGACCGTGATGGTGCTTGTGATGGTCCCCTGTCTCACCAATTGCCAAAATGGGAGAAGCATTGGAGTCAGGCATGATTCCTTGCTCTCACAAAAGAGCTCTTATTTAATGATAATAATAATATAACCAGAAAACTAAATCCTTTGCCTTTCCAGAGCTACTGTCCTCACAGAGGAGGAGGCTGGTACGTACTTGGAAATGTGGGAGGTCGAAGCGTATGTGAGCAATGTGTATTTAGATGGACTTTTGGTCTAATTTGAAAATTGGTTTCTTTTATACGAGCTTCAGTTGCAAAAAGGAATGATTAACCCAAACAGGAGCGCTCGCGTTACTCGCCTTTAATTATGTTTGCAATACATCATGGTGATATGGGGGAGCAGAAAGCCTTTCTGCATCCAGCACATTTGCCTGGTAGCATATGGTCCTACGGAAACTGTTTTGATTCAGAGCCCCCAGCAGCATATGGTGAAAAAATCGCCCCTGAAGTCAAATTGAAAGTAGAGGCTGGTCCTGGGCCCCGGAGGACCTGTGTCTCCTGCCAGGCAGCAGGACAGGAGCCGGCATATATGTCACTGTTTCACTCATCATGAAGATTTTATATTTGGTTTGGGACGCTGGTGCATGAGGTTCTGGATGTAAAAGTCAGAAGAGATATGGTTCCTGTAATGTCTGCAGAGATCCTTGTGTCGATAAGGTCAGCAGCAAGTTAATAGATTTTTATCTTCTCATCACATGAACTTAATATAGTGCAACTGTTGGAGGGGAGGGGAGAAACCTTCCTGCCATTATTTTCTGATGTGTTTCACGGGGTTTTAAAAGACAGAGTGTGCCTTAAAACCACCTTTTTGCTTAAAGTGAAAATTGATAGTTCAAAAATAATAATAAAAATATTCAAATATGAACTGAAGGCTAAATGTTGTGTAGTAACCACAACTAAAGCTAATTTCAGCTGGTGAAGAGGGATGCGATTCTCCACAGTGGTGATGGGATGGATGAGAAGGGGGAATGGAGATTACTTATTCAGTGCTCACAACAGCATCAGACTGAGTTTACTTAACTGATATCAATGCAACATTCAGCTCTGCACTCTCGCCACGTAGAGTAACGCAGAAGCAGAACTGGAGGCTTCTATAAAATAACCATAAATGCTGCTCAGCATTGTTCCTAAATCAATATACACATGGGAATGAAGATGCCAACTGAGCCCTGGGGCGCTCACAAAAACCTTGATAAAGGGGGTGACAGTATTGATATACATGGGGGCTGCTGCCAGGCTGGGGTAAAGAGGACTCACAAGGAGATGGGGAGGTAGAAAGACACTCCATGACCATAAATATCTGTCACCACCAAAATCTGGTGTCACTCGCATTGCAGCCACTGCCATGAAGGAGATGGTGGAGAGGGTCTGAGGCGATTGGGGAGGGTACTGCTTCTGTGCTGGCACTGGAAACCTGGAGCTGAAATACGGCATCTCTGTCAGGGGCGAAATCCACTGAGGGACACCATCGGGTCACGCTGACTAGTAGGGCTCAGCGATCAAACGTGTCACACCTGTCTTGGCCATGGGTGCAGGTGTTCTAGGTCAGCTCTCGCTGTGGTTATCAATCGCTGACAGTTGACAGTTTAATTTTACACCACAAGTACCTCATTACTTGTGTAGGCACTTGAAGAACATGTGGGCACTGGGTTGGATCAGTGATCAATGACAAAGGTTGCGCAGGGTGCAAGTGGTAGCAGTAAAAGTGAAGGTCTCCGTGCATGAGTTGGCAGTGGTGGGGATACATGACAAGGGGAGTTTAGCTGACAAACAGTCTGTCAGGGCTGGAAGAATGGAGGCTCGCCGGAGAGCTGGCGCTCCGTTATAAAATACAGCTCGCCATTTGAAAAAGGAAGAGAAAAAAGAAAAAGAAAAAAAAAAAAAGGCCTTTGCTTTGAAAAAGTGTTTTAAACAAATTTAATGCATGTGGGGAGCTGTAAATTTTTATTCTACAAGCATTTATTTCATGACATGGGAGCATCCGGGTGTTCAGGAATTTCATATTAAGGGAAAGTGGAGATGCTGTTCTACAGAGAGACGCACGAACAGTGATGCTGGTTTAGGTCGCCTGATGGGTGCAGGCTGAGGATGTTCATTATATAACTGAATCTTTCCAGGTGAGATTCCTCCTCCCCATGTATCGATAGGACAATTTATGGCTAAATCTGCCGTGACAGATTTCTTCTGCCACAGTAGGGAAAATTTGTTGATTCAACACACTTAAAAGTGGTGCTTTAAGCAACCCCATCCATCTTTCTGTTTGGGTGCTTCTTTTCCTTTGCAGAGTCTCTGACGTTCTTTTCCATGTTGAATCTACCTTGTGGATTATGTCTCTGGGGCGATGACTGAAAAAAAAGAGACATATGGCATTAGTTTGGTAGAGCCGTGTCTCTCGCGTTAGGATGTAAATCTTGTTTGCTTGAGAAACCGCCCTGAAAGATACTTTGCTCGAGGTCTAACGTAGCGGCGTTATTGAGTGCACCTTATAATAATTGATAAGGAGGGAGCGATATTAATGGAAATAATGTGAATTTCACACAACTGTAGTAAATAAGGACAAGACTAATAGTCTTTGCCCTTTGTTGAATTGAACACGTCTTAAAAAAAAGATTCTCGATTATTTCTCGCACGCTGATTAGGTGTAGGCTGACTTTGATCATATCACCTACAGTTCCCGCCGAAAGGACACGTGCGGCGTGAGTCGCGGTTTTAGGAATTGTTAAAATGATTGAATAAGCAGCTCAGAAAACACACGGCTCTAAAAAATGAGATGCACTCTCTCCGTGGGTGTTTTGTATTGATTTAATAACCGTGCTGGAAAGCCCTGGTAGGACTAGGTGTGCAGGCAAAGAGGTCCCTCTCCCACCGCTTGCCTGCAAAGCTGAAGGCACCGTTGTCTTTGCTCTTTGTTTAGCCCCAAGGAATGTCCACTCTTTAGTAAATGACAGTGGAAATGAATGGATCTCATGTCAGGGATGGAAAAAGCCTTCCTATAAATAGTAGTGAAGGACCCAAGTCAAAATGTTGGGTTCAGTTACCCCTGAAATGTTAGTTAACTTCTGAGACAAATCTGGGCTTCTGCAGAGTCTGGGTTTATTATGGTCTCTTTTTCTTATTCAGCGCCCTGTAATATTTATTTTAACTTAACTCTAGACAGCAGAAAGGGAAGTTTCGGGGATATGCTGTTAATGCATCTACTGATAAAATGATCTTTATAAATGCTATATAACACTTTTACAATGCTAGTGGTATAGACCGTCATGGGCATCAGAACGGTGAGCCTGATTTCAGCTCCAAACCTGTCTATCAGTGATTAAATAGGGAATTAAGGTTGTTTTTATTGGTTTTTTTCTATTACTGTGCACAAATAACATTTAGACATTTCCTTGCCATATCCGTGACTACCTTTTTAGTCAAAGTAGCCTCCTGCAAAATTTGGAGCAGGGCCACCCGTGACAAAAGTTCATGGCTGACAGGTAAACTCAGCGTACTATGGTGGCCTGATAGAGTAACTATTAGTAATCAGAAGTGCTCGTGGGGGCTGTACCAACTGTAAATTTGATTACTTGAAAAGGAATACTCAAGACAACTTGAAAGCAAGTGGCCGGCTTATGATCCCAAAAAGGTTGTGTTGGCTCCTGATGTTTATCTGAACAGTGCCATCCCCTGTAGTGGGATGAAGAATGCTCCAGCAGGACCCTCTTCATGCAGTATCTTCCAAGCATGCTTTAAATTGTCTTGAAATCAATAGACATGAACCCTCTTACTGTATACAGGTCTATATCTCTAACTAGCCCCGTGCTGAGGACTAAGAGGAGCAGGCCCGTTGGGGGTGTGTTGAACCGTTTCCATATGGGAGGTGGGAGAGTGGGAAGGAATCATGGGTAACGACAGCAGAACAAGGGACACTGGGAGGAGAAAGGAGGGAGAGATGAGCAGCCTTTTCTGTCCCTGGTTAAAGGATAATATTGGAAAGATCTGACGTGACACAAAGGCCTGGGAGGGTTGTGATGGGGGAATGAAAGAAAAAATACCTTGAGAGATGGGGGAAGTCCTGGGCTGTGAGAAGGAGGAGTTTGGGTCACTATTTAGGACAAGTTAGAGACAATGATCTCTGGAGAAGTAATGGACAGGAGGACACAGTCTGGCAGGAGGGAAAGCAAAGGAAGAGACAAAGAAAGGGAAAGTAACTGAATATAAATAGTAATAATAATAATAAGGTCTGTTCTTACAAGCCTTTGGAAAACCCAGAGTTTTCTGGCCGTGTGGGTCCAGCCTGCACAGGTAGGTATCGGGGGAACGTCCAGTGTGCTTGCTCTGTATAAACAAGGGCAGTTTTTGACAGAAAAGTAGACACTATCAGAAACGCTAGCAGCAAAAAAGCACCAAAACCTTTCGTGATCTACAGCCTGCCCAACGCCACTGACTTCACTGTGGTTGCACAGTCAGTGGCGGGGGGCGGGGGTGGTGGGGAGGAAAAGCAATAACCTTGAGTTTTTAAGGAATTATTGGGCCAAATGTTTCCCCTAGCCACACTGGTGCAAATCCAGGGCAATTCCCCCGAAACTTGAGGTCGCCTCGGCTTTCCACTGCATACAAATGCTGGGTTTGGCCAATGGAAGTCGCTTACATGAGCATGACCTCACCACTGTTGGTGTTGCTCTACACTGGAGGTGATTGAGAGAAGTTGGCTCAGTTGCTGCTGAGGAAACACAGTGGTCATTTTTTCAAGTGTTTCTTCAAATATAGGGGATTTTGTTTTCACATTTGTTATTCAGAGCTAAAAAGTGGCTGGTCTTTTCCAGCTATATCAAGATGTTGCTTTCGGGTTTGTTTTTTGCCTTCCTTTTTCTCCTGTCCCCAAACCAGCCACTTCTATATTTCCTACAAACTTTTTGAATTTAACAGGGGCAAATCCTGTGCTCTCCTGAGTAGCTTAAACTTTGCTGACCACTAAGGAGCAGTGCCAGTTGACACCAGTCAAGAAACTGGCCTGGTGTTTTCAAATCCGATGTAACACAGGAAGGGACCAGCGGCCCCCTTGATCCCCACACCTGCACTATGGGTTCTTCTGTTTTGGTTTCTTTCGTGCTGGTCCTCATGCTGTCTTGCTGCTGGGTGAGGTGATATCCCTGTTTTGTGTTGCTCTTAAAATGAAGAGATTTTAAAATTTAAAACAATTAATTTTTGTTTTAAAAAAGTTTTGAAATTAAGAGTTTCCAGCAGCACTGCTGGGGAAGAACCCACCCGCTTTGCCCAGGAACTTTCCTCCTTTCCTTTGCTCGCCTGTCCCCTGCTTGGAGCTCATCCCCCTTGGTGGATTGTGGGAACAGAAGTTGGGGAATCTGGGAAGGAGCTGAGGAGCACTATCTCTCAAAGGGGAAAGCACGTGCAGCTTTTTCTCTTGATTTGCATGAAAACAGCATCACATTCACTGCGATGTTATTAAACACTGTTATCACGTGTTTAGCACAGCTCGGACACGTTGTTGTGTACCATCTCCTCTCTGCAGGGCCATGGGGACCTCAGCAGCAATTTCCTGGAGGGAGCAGGTGGCAGTGTAAGAATAACCGATGGAACTGGGATGTTTCTCATGAGTGGGGAGTCCAGACAGGATGCTGTGGGGAGCCTGGGAGGGCAGGCAGTGAGGTGTGGGACCAGGTGCTGTTCAAAGCAAGCCCTGCCTAATTTGAAAGATGGAGATGTTGTGCTACAATGCTACTGCTGGGAAAGGATGAGAGGGTGGGAGATGGATGGCAAACCCCTTGATGCCAAATCATAGAAACAAGGAGTTTGCTATTTGTTAGCTTGTTCTTGCCTTGCTGCTCGGATCACGAGGCATGTGCTTTGGGTGGGAGAGAGCTGCAAAGAGTGCACCTTGCTAAGTCCCATGAAGAGCAGCATGAGCCTGGATTTTTTTTTCTCCAAGGGCAAGAATAAACACACCATCTATCACAAAATACAAAGCAGGAATGATGCTGGAGAGCCAGGCAGGCTGGGATGTGGGGCAGGTGAGGACGTGACATCTCCTCCCCACACCAGGATTTTGCAACGGGAGCTGCAGCTCGTCACCCTCTTTGCTAGCACATTAACACTGCTTCCATTCAACCAGATTGCAGAAAAAGATTTTAAAAGATGTTCTTTTCCTTGGTGGGTAAAGGAGCCACAGGTCCCTGCGGGGAGGCACGCTGTGCTGCCCCAGGGTGTTTGGCATTCTGTAGGGGATGGAGCGAGGGGCGGAGGGAAGCACCGAGTGATGCGCTGGCCTGCACCAGCAGCACATCTGCCCCAGTGCTGCTCCGATGCTCCCTCTATTTGGTGGTCTTTAATTTGGCATTACATACTCGATGCTTGTCTGCAGCTCGTATGATTCAAAGTCCTCCATGGGGTCTAATGTACAAGGCTTGGCCTGTTTTCATTAGGTTTCCTGAGCTCTCCTCCCTTCTCCCCAGTGTCGCTGCACAAAGACACTTTTGTCAGGCGAGGTTGGACTCTCCTCAAAATCCAAGCACTTTCAGGAAAGGACTTGGAAGTCTATCTTCTCAGTTTCCATATCCCTTTGCCCTCTGCTCTGGCATTTGGTTTGATTGGTTGTAGAGTCCCCCCTTCTTTTTTCCCCCTACTTCTTTTTGCAAAGTTGATCTGTCTGCTCTGGAGTCGATCTCACAAAGAAAAAAAAGCATATTGCAAACCATGCAAGCCAGCTCTCTGAATTACTGCACGCTTTAAAGCATTAACTCCTTCAGCTCTCGGCTGGTTTAAGTGCTAGGACCAAAGTCACGATAGGAATGTTAAAGGAGTATTATTATATTTTATGTTCACTGCCACAAGTTTAGTAAGAAATTTAATCCCTCCTCTCTTGCGCAGGCTCGCTCTGCCTCAACCTCTCAAGAAAAAGAAAGAAAGGCAAAAAAAACCCCCAAAAAAACCCTGGCACCGAACTTCCATTTGACTTGGCAACTTTCTCACTAACGTGATTTGATATGCTTTACTAGGAAGGGTAACGTGCTAATGTTTCAGAAGAGGCCGATTTTCTGTTAGTGAAAGTAGGGTGTGTAAAAGATCAGGCATCGCTATGAAACTCTTCGGTCAATGAATTTACAGCCTGTTCGAAGTGGTAATGATATGATGGAATGCAATCATTTCATATAGGAAAATGTGTTTGGTTTGACGTTTCAGGGATTCCAGGAAATACTGCTGTTTATGGAGCTACGGCTGTGCAGGAATTAAAAACGGGGGGAAAGAAACGATTATTGAAAGAAACGCAGCCAGCGAGTTTGAAATCAACTTATGCAAGTTGTTTTCATAAGGCATTATATAAAAATCATGTATGATATTGTCGTTTATCTGTCTCCTCAGAACATGGGTCATGATTTATGACCCTGGGTACCGATACTGTAAATGGAGCAGTGGTGCACTATTTTGTTTTGTGCATTTTTAAGCCAGTTTGTAGATTACTTTTTCGGCGGCAGAGGTGGAAATAGTGCTTCTGCCTATGGGATGTAATGATATTACGATTACCACAGAAGACGACGTGGTTCAGCCCCAATATTTCAGTTAATAATGTACTGTCAGTGCTGAGAGGTGATATGAAACTGTATTGGATCAAAGATTATCAGCATCAGCGGGGCTGCTGCTCTCTGTGCTTTTCTTTTTCCTCTTTTTATGTGTCTGATCGACTCGCTGCAGTTTTTGGAGAATAATATTTTGCTTAGAAGTAAAATATTACATTCTTGAAAGCCTGATTAGGTTACTTTTTAGGGCAGGAGTTGGTTCCTTGCCTTATGTGAGCAGATGTTAAGCTCCTTCCATTATATTTTAACATCTAGCGTCTTGCATATACCTTTTAATTGTTAATGTGGTCAGGCAATAAATTCAGTGTCTTAGGGGAGCTAAGAATAATTTTCCAAATTTCGTTCTCTCCAGCCAGTTGGTAGGAAATGAAGCGCTTTGGTTAATAATGTACTTAAGAAATTTGCAGTGCTGCCTCAGTTTAATATTTGTTCTGTATTTACATGAAATTCTCATCAAAAGAGAAAGCATAATTAAAATACATTTAGTTTTGGGTAGCATTTAGCACTGACTTGAAATAAACCACTAAAAATTATGAAATCATTTTGCAGACGAATAAGAAAATATTATTTGAAATCTGACAAGGTTTATTTGAAATAATGCTTGCTTTAAAAAATAACTCCTTTTAGATCTTGCAATTCTCCACTTCTTACTGAAAAATGGTTTCCCAGTAGCATACATATCCTATATCAATGTAACTGAATTTATATTGTTATAAATTTTTGAGGTTGGATTCTTGAGTTTTGAAATTAAATAACTACAGTTAACTGCATTAAGTGTAGACTTGAATTTGATCAAAAATAAGAAAAGCACTTATGACAACCTCTGTAAATGCTTAAATACTTTAGTTGTGTTTGCGAGCATTAAATTGCATTATAAGGAGCCAACACTGAGTATATACGCTCCTGTGGGACAGCTTTGACTTTTGGGAGATTAAAAAATCGTGCATTAATGAAATTCCGCAAGTTTTTTATTTAATAGATAGTGCTTTTCAGGGTATGCAAAATAATTGGAAGTGGAATGCTATAGGCATCTTTACCCTCACACCATATAACGTATATAATTACTTGGAGAAACTGCTTAACTTTAATGGGGCGTTTCTTGATCATATAATAGGAAAACTAACAGCTTTAATTAAGATTTATGAAGCAGAGAGGTAATATATTCTGCTAAATTAGGTAACTATTGGTGGGTAGTGTATTTTTAAGCAATTAAGGGCCCAATCCTGCAGCTCTCTGACTGTGTAAGTCGTTGCCAACTCGTGCAAGCAGTGGTGCTGCCAGGTGAGCAAGGGCTGCGGGAGCGGGGCCCGAGTTTGCCGGGTGTTTTACAGTCCCGAAGGTACGGCAGAGAAGAGCTATGTGTATATGCCGGGCTCATTCCCAGTTTCTGGCCTGGCTTGGGGGTGTTATTTCTGTTCCTAATATGTGGTATGTGGTAATGGCCAGAACGAAGCAGTTAGCATCCCCTTGGTAGCTCACACGGGCGGTGGGGCGGCTCCAAGGAGCCCTTGTCGCTGCAGAGGGAGGTGCAAGCAAGGCTGGTTGGGGATAAGCTGGAGTGAGGAGCAAGAGGACCAGTGTTTCCTTCTGGAAAACCACTGCCCATCAGAGCAGAGGGGCGGGGGGCTCTCAGAAAGGCCCGTGTGGTTCCACTGCAGGTGAACAGTGCCTCTTGGCTCTCATTATGGCCAGTCTCTGTATTCCCTCTGGGGGAAGAGTGACAGCCGTTCGTGGTCCCTTATTTCCAACAACATTCCCAATTTAAAAGCGCCCAGTACACGACCAATCTTGTCTAAGCGGTTCCTTTCCAGCCCTGCACACCTGAACAGAAATCGGTGCCTTTCTGAAGTCCAAGCACCTGATCAGCAGACAGCCTGTGAATTCAGCAGGAGGAAGAGCTGAACTAGCCAAGGATGGCTTTATCAGTTCAAAGAGGACCAGACGCTTTAATGCAGAGTTTGGTAGAAAATGGAAGGTTCCACCCCCCAAATTTACAGAATTTAGTAATTTAGTGCTCTCTGAACCCCATACAAGCCAAGTTACTTGGACTACAGTAAGAATGGCTTTGTCACTTGTGGGGTTTTTTGTTTGGTTTTGTTTTTTTTTTAATTTATGCTCATACTAGTTCTCCATTTAAGCTAGAGGAACTTGCTCTATCTGAACTAAGGAGAAACAGCACTGCTCAGGAAATAAGTGATCCTTGAGCTCTAGGATGTGGGAAGAATTGAATATATTTGGTACCTCTCGAATATATTCAGTACCTCTGTCTGTATCGCTGTCCTGTGTTTTCTTCCCCAGTTCCTCAGCTCAACACTTGTTGTCTCCCTGATGCTCAATGTGCCTCTCTGATGAAAGGAAGAAGCCTCCTAAATTTTCCTGCAGGCTGTGAGCTTCAGCCGACACCTCCCTGCCCCAACCTTTATAGTGAAAGCAGCCAGGACGACCCTAGATTTGTTTAAAATACAGTGAGTTTCCAGCAGCGCTTGGATCATGGCTTGGAGCACTAAGCCCCGTATCTCATTAAATATAAAATACGTCATGACTTTTAGGCCCCCCTCTCATAATTAATGAGTTTTGTGTCCTGCACATTGGCAGTTTGCAGTGGTGCCTTTGGGGTTGGCCAGAGACATCGGCCCCAAACTCAGCCCGTCAGTGCCCGTGCTTTCTCCACAAGCATGCCACGTCTGAAAGCTCACATATCATCGAGGCAATATTTCTCATGAATTTGGCTTGGGAAGCATGTGAGACCTATACAGAAGAGGAGGGCCGTGGGAAGCACATTTTTAAAAGTACACCCAACCAGATAAATAGACTTCTAAAACCCAAAATAAACAGATAGAGAAAACTCACTTAGGCAAAGGATGCATAAATTATCTTTACCCTGAGGATACAGTAAGTTATTCCCTCCTTACATGCAAATCTCCATGTTTCAAGGTCCGTATTTCATGTCTAATCACTAAGAATGCCCTCTTTGACTGCACCCGCGCCTGCCATCATGCCCTTCCCTGAGAAGGGCCCATTTGTCATGTGGGGGAAAGAGGGTTTAATTAACTAGGGAAAATGTACCTAAGGTGGAAACTGTGAGCTCTGGCCATGTTTCCATAGAAAATACATGAAAAAACATGTATTAGATGATCCTAAATTTTTTTTATGAAGGACGTTTTTTTGGTTCCTACTTCACTCTTCAAAACCCAAAAGCTTCTTTTATGTAGGACTCCCATCTGTCTTACCCAGAACAAGTGTGGAATGTGCATTTATCACCCCCCCCAAAAAAACCCCAACATTTTTCAAATGCACTTTTTTCTCTGTTTCCTCTCTCCCCCTGGGAACCCAGTCTCTGTTTCACTCAAAAAGGAGTCAAGGTTTTAACCCAGTCTCTTTGCACTCAAAAAGGAGTCAAGGTTTTAACAGGGAGGAGTTGAGGAATAAAGACAACTCGCTGCTCCTGTGTTAAAATTCCAAGTATTTCTTTAAAACAAACAACACTGAAAAAACCAAAAGTGACACTATCAAAGGAAAGCATTTAAGTTACTGAAAGGCCAGAGGAAGCCTTAATTTTCATGCCAGCAAAAAAGTGATGTGAGTTTATATCAGAGCTTATTTTCTGCTGTGCTCAACGCCGTATGATCACTTACGATGAGAAACGCAGCTACCTGCAGCACGTATACGTTGTCCCTGAGATGCAACGACTGCATAAGCGATCAGCCTGTAGCTTTTGCTATGTTTTCAGGGCAGCAAAAGGCCACAGAAGTTTCCTTTAAGCAAACCCGTAGCTGTGATTTTGCACAGTAGGTAACGTTGGGTCACCAGCAGCCCAAAGGGTCTGTTTGTTCACGTGCACATTTGTTTTCTGCTCGAGTCTTCGCAGCCTTAGGCGTTTAATTTGTAATAATTTGTTTAATTTCTCTAAGCACTTACTTGGTATTTAGTTATAGATTTTGCCAGGCAAAGACAAACGGTTATTCTGTCGGGGCAGTACAGCTGGGTACCAAAGGCAGGCTGGTGTTTGGCCAGTGCTTTGATTTCCACTCTGTCATCTCCTTCCCTCTGACAAAGGTGCCTGGTGACTTTGCAGGTGCCGCTGCGCTAAGCGAGATGCTGCCTTGAAAGAGACATCTCACAAGGGGCTGATTTTGCTTCTTTATAGTTGGTGGCAAAACTCTCACAAATTGGTGGTAAAGAGGACTGGGCTCATGTTATCCCAGGCATTTTCCTACAGAGTGAGAGTCCAGGCTTTTCTTACAGAAGTATTTCCTAGGAAATCTGGTCTTATCTTCTGAAGCCGTGAATTGTTCTTCTCCAAGCTGAAATAAGATGCTGTGGGGACAAAGGGACAAGGGGTAGAGAAGTGACAGAAATGGCAGGTCCTCTCACAGAGCTATGGAAATGTGTCGACACTTTTGCAGAAGGGATGAGAGAAGCTTTCTTTCTCTTTCCATGAAAAGCATGGGGAGGAAAGGGAAAGAGCTGCTGCAATTCTGTCATCTGTAATCCTCCACTTAACCTATGAATTAGCCCTTGTGCGAGCAAAAAGGAAAGTTGGTGGCTAAACCATAACCCACCCCCCCCAAGTGGGTCCAAGTCTTCCTTTTCCCGTCCTGAGCACTATATATAATGGGGCCCTTGAATTAAGGAGATATATTAAAAAGAATCCTGGCTGGCTTGCACCATTTTCTTCCTGGCTGTGCATATATTTATATAATGTCCAATGTCCCAGGACCAGCCTTTTCAGAGCTGGTGTCAAGGTGTAAGGTGCAATTTTCACCTAGTAATTCTGTACCGGCTTTAAACTGCTGGCAGAAATGCTGGAAGGGGAGTGGATGCCTAATTACCCGTTTGTACCCAAACTGCAAATTAGGTTTAGCTGCACTGTGTGCTGTGGTTCACAGGGAGGGTGAAAATATGTGCAGAGTTACCTATAAGCGAGCCTGAGCCAGCAAAAACAAAGTGAGAGTTCAGCAAGTAGAAAATCCCACAGTGAGCTGGACAATTTGGCCAAGGACCCTCTCTCTGCCATAGCTGATACTACTTAATTTAAAGGAAAATATGAGGGGTTTCGAAACAGGCAAGGAGGAGAGAACTGCCCTGTATGTTACCACACAGGGTGAGAGTCATCTTGGCCGGCTTGAACTGTCTGAAGGTTTGTTATCCATCTCAGTGTAGCACTCAAAGCCCCCTTGGTGGGTGACAGTGAGAAGACCATAGTTACCCATCCATCTGGGGCGAGGTCTCCTTTGTGGAGCGCGGCAAGAGGCTGGGTGACCACTTGCTGAAATGCCTTCCCTGAGGCTAGGTGAGATGCTCTCTGACCACAGAAGCTGGCAGCATTAGAGATACGAATGCCAGAGTTTGTGGTTATTGTTCATTCTGTGTGATGCCAGCACCCAGTGGAGCACTCGCCATCTGCCAGGTCCCCTTCCTACCTGGAGGTGAGGCAGGTGCTGCTCGGAAGCAGATGTGGGGTCCTGGAGCACCTGGGTGTTGGAATCCTCTTGTTCCAGGGCTGGGCTGCATCCACGCAGGAAGCAGGAGGGCAGGAGCAAAGAAACTCGGTCAGGCTGATGGGGATTTGCTAGTGAATCCTTGAATAAAGACAGCAAAAGGTGGGCTCTCTGGCTTCTGGTCTCTTGTTACTGCTGCTGAGCTGCATGTGGGAGGGTTTCTTGTGTGTCCCTTCAATGGCAGCTGCTTGGGGCTGAAGGCAAGGAAATGTCAGTGGTGGTACCTGTGTTTGTTTATGAAGGAAAGAAGACAATGAAATGGGACGTAAGGCTCTTCTGAGGGTAGCTGTGGGTCCACTTGACAGTGGGTTTGTGTTGTGAGCAAACTTTCCACAAAAGACCGCCCTATCTCTGGGCAACACCATCAACAAACCGTTGTACCATCCTCGCTGAGATTCAGCGTGGAAGAATATCACCTTTATCTGAGGCCAGGAACGCCTTTGTGCTGAAGGAGCTGCGGGTGTTTCACAGCGAATAGCCTCTGTGTTGACTAGTGCCGTTCTGCTGTCCGGCTGGCACACCAAGTGACACTTTTTATTATGTAGAAGGAAATCTTGCAAATATGCCCAAGGGCAGGGCAACATCAATAAGCAGGGAATGAACGCTCTATTACATTCATTTGGTTTCGTAACTTCTGTTGGGTCACAGGGGAGCTGCTAAACAGAACAAAATCTCTTGTATACTGGCTGTACTTAGTTGTATGGAGCTTCGCATTTGTTCTAGGGCTGAAGAACAGCATGTCCAAACCTGGAGCCTGAGGTTGAGCGTGTACTTCAGCCCTGGTCCTGCAAAGCCTTATGAGCATTCCCAACTTTGCACGTTTTGAGTGCAGATCAGCTTTGGAATAATGAGCCTACTCACAGGTTGTAATGGGAAATGTCTGTAACCTGTGCAGATTTTTTCTTCCACACGTTCATAACACGCACGAATATACGCACGTACACGAGTACAACGTGTGTTTGTACTTGTGTGGTGGATGTGTATATATATACATCCCTGAACTGAAGGAAAAATGTTGACCTTTGCCTTTCAATTGCCTATCCAAATGTGGCTAAAATAGTATCTTCTATAAAATAACTTGATTGTGTGTTTCAACATCAAACAGCCCTGCCGGCGGTGGCTGGCAGTCCCCGCAGCAGTGGCCCCTTCTAGTCCACGTGGCCTCTAAAACCGTACAATATGAACCCTCTTCCACTAGCACACTAAAACGTGTGACTACACCTCCATCATATATTTATTTTCCCTTTATTGTATCTAGTGGAATGTTGTTTGCTTTTTTTTTGTTGGGGTTTTTTTTTTTTTTGAGGGTGGATTTAAAGTAATTTATGTGGGAATAGATGCATGTTAGGGAAAGTTAAAACCTGTGTGGACCTGTTGTTGTCAAACAGTGGTCAGGCTGGAGTAAAAGCAGTCAGAATAGTTTATGATGGAGTTTTTGTAGTCATTATAACAGGTTTTCCAGTTACTGGCAATCAAAAATCATGAATCGGGTGCCTCAGAAGTATGGAAGTTGAAGCACGTGGGTTTCTTTTTGTTTTTCTTCAAGATTTTGAGTTCCTGAGGTAGCTTGGGTGAGACTATCAGGCATTCTTCTGTCATGCTGTAAGCTGCCACGTCTAATAGAGAGTTAAAATCTTCGTATATTCACAATTCCAAGAGCTGAGGCTTAAAGAAAAAATGCAAATTATCAGTACTGATGCTAAAATTGGAAGAGTCAGTGGCACATCCAGTTCTGCTGTGAATATAGCACAGTGTGTGAGGTTTCCAGGATATTTTTGTTGCTGTCATTGCAGCATTTTATATATTCTAAGTTCCCTACCCTGGTGGTTAGATTCCTGTTGTACCCATTCCATTAAGAAGAGAATTTAAATTTTGATGGTGGAGGACGAGCCACGGCGATGTGTCTCCAAAAAGCCTTCTCTAATGTGTCTGGGAGGCTCCTGGTGCTGCATTCCCCCGGCCACAGACCAGTCCCACAGCAGGGACCAAAGGCGCGGTGCAGCATCGCAACAGGCATCCCTCTGCCCTTGCAGCAGATTAAATTAAAAAAAAAAAGAAGGTGAAAACAATACATAAATTTTTTTGATTATTTAAAACTTGCAGCAGAACCACCCGCTCCCGCCTGCCTCCCCATTACTTTACATAAAATTGTTATGCATTCTAAGTAGTAGCAGCCTGGGCCTCTTGACCTCACAAGAAGAGCTGTTACTATACATTTAACAAAAACAAGGTATTATGTATTAGCCTACACATTTTGCAATAGCTCCAGCAATTTAGTAACTACAGTCCAATTTAAACCGTGCCTGGAGGCAACAAAAATTGCACAAAATGGCAGCTAATTTATAGAAGGGAGAGAGGAAATATTTGGGGGTCTATTCCTTCAAGCCATCTGATTCGTATTATTGACTCATTTAGAAAACAGAAAGTGAGCAGAGACAAGTTTTTAAGGAGTTTGGTTTCACACAAATGACTTGCAATTGCAGCCCATTATTTTTATACCAAGACTTCATTAGTCATATCCCCGTCAAACCTGCGAGCAGTGTCAAATGTTTTCAGAAAACACACCAGGACAGGTATGGAACTCATCAGCCCGTGGCAAAGGTCGCTCTCATTAAGGAGTCAAAAATGAAAACTTTCAGTGTCTCTAACACATTGCACAGACGCTCCTGCCCCCACTTCTGAAACGCGGGGCTGAGCGAGCACCTCCTGCTCCCCAGACATTCAAATAAGATCAAGATGACAGGGCAAGAAAATGAATAGGATTCTTAACTGGCTGTACTTTATAATATGGTCCTGATTGGAAACAACCAGAAAGTTGTTTGCCATGTCTATAGTACCATTTCCTGAGGTTAAACATAACATCTGAAACGAAGCAATTAAGTCTCCTTTAAAAAAAAAAAAAAAAAAAAAAAAGGGGGGAAAGAAGGAAAAAAGAGGGGAGGCCGTGGGTCTGCCTGGCGCTGACTCGGCACGCCAGCCATGCTCCGATGAGCAAAAGAAATGTCTGTGCAAACTTCGTCCCACCTGGGAGGTTGGAGGGGAGATAGCAGAGCTGTGACACCGGAGTTGTTCGGGGCCAGCTCTCAAGCTGTGCCGTGACAGATGTGTTTTGAGGAATTTTGAGGCGCGGAGATAAGAATAACAAAAAGCCATTCACCGAAGCGCAGTTACACAAGCTTAGCACAAAGGGGCGAAGAGAAAATGTGTCAATACGCTCCTTATTTGTGGAAGGTTTGCCGTGTTTCTGCAGCACGCTGCATTTTGATCGGTGGGCTGTCACTAACAGGAGCGAGGGTTGCTGTGTTGCCCTTTAAAAGTTATTCAGAGCCTCCTGGCAAGGAAAAGGGATTCCCTTTAGCTGCTTCAGGCTGAGACACAACAAAGTCCTCCTGATGTAGGATTTGCTTATTTAAAAGTAGCATCCAAGGGGTATTATGTAAAATTGCAGAAATACTTCTAGGAAGATTATTGTTGTGGTCTTTTAATTTAGACTTGGATTTGCTTGCTGTGCTCCAAGCAGGTCCCTGGGCAGCCGGGATGGGGTCTCCAACGTGCCTCAGTCTTGGCTTTTTTGGCCCCGATGTTTCCCAGTGGGTTGTGACAGCCTTTGGTTTTGGGCATAACCTCTGCCAGGTTCCCTGTCAGCTGGGGACAAGAAACCGGATTTCTGTGTTTTAGTCAGTCTTTGCAACACTAATTTGTGAAGATATCGGTGCTAGGGTGATTACCTAAAGAAAATGGTTGAAGTTGCAGGTTATTTTACTTGCAGGAAGACGCGCGTATGGATAGTTTAATAAATCTCTTTGGAAGGCTTGGTGTCTCGTCCCGTGTACCACCGCAAACTATGGCATATGTGTGGTGGATTTATTTGCACTTTGATGTCTTTCCCTCTCTCGCTACCTTGACTGTTCGTGCCTATGCATGTGTACTTGAAAAGCTGAAGTGCTTAAAACCCCTCCAGCCTGACAGCTGGGGCACGGAGCTCGGGAAAGCAGAGAGAAATGCCAGTGCTGCTGAGCAGGCTGCAGCCGCGTTGCTCTCATGTGGCTTCTGCTAGCTTGATTTTCCCGCTGGAGAGTTGGCTGAAATCGCAGGTTGCTCCTTAAACATGGAAAATGGAGGTGGTAGGAGACACAAAAAAAGTTTTAGCTGCTTTTGAGCATCATTATGGGAGCGTTCACTGGGCAAGGGGCTCCCTGAGCCGGCTCCCAACCCCTTTGGTTGTGTGTAATCCACTGGGAGGTCCTGGGGAGTAAAGGGAGAGCCGATATTTCTGGGTTCAATCATTCTGCTGCTGTGGTCTCAGACAAATCTGCTTCTTGCCTACTTGGTTCCCCTCTCTGCAAAGCAGGACCAGTGCAGCCCTCTGTGAGTGTTGGGAGATCGCCTGGATGGAGCTGCTGGTGAGCATAGACCGCTGCTGTGAGGGGTGAGCTGAGAGACGCCGACGCTTGTCACTGATAAGGAATCCCTTGACGGGACCCACTTAACAAAAAGTGCTTTCTGACACCTCTTACCTACCCTGGGCTCATATCAGGAAGTTATTCCCCTCTGTCCCAAATGGAAGGCACGTGGGGTTATGAAACTACCTTCACGAGCCCGAGTGTGTTTATCTGCGGAGATAACAGGGCTGGGTCTTGCTGGGGTGCCCGTGCCCTCACCTGCCAGCCCCTGGTCAGCCCCCAACCAAGCGGCACATCCTGAGCGCCAGCCCTGTGATTGATGCACTTGGCCGAGAACTTCCCTCCTGCCCGCTCAGGAAACAGGAGGGCTGGGGAGATAGCGCTCGCCTTTCTTTCACAGTCCCTGCTTCCGAACTCTAATCACCTTCTGCTGTGGGAAAAGAGATGAGATGCTGCCTAAAAAACAGATCATTGTCCGCCTCCTAGATTAATGCAGAGAAAGCAGTATTGTCTACTGAATGGATAAACCTTCCTCCTGTCACTCAAAACCTAAATTCAACGCTACTTCATTTCTAAGAGGCTTATCTTCCTTGAATAGACCCTTGCAGCTCAAGTAAGAGGCGATGTAATGAAGCGTGTTTTTTTCTTAAGTGAGAAACCTGCTGCAAAGAAGGGGTGAAGCCTGTGCAGCTGTTCTAAAGGGCCTTTGCAGACTCTCGAAATACTTGTCATTTATCTGGTCTTGCATGACAGCAAATGAGAGAAGATCAAGTTCAAAATCTGCCGGCGCGGCTTTCAGGGCTTCTTCATCTGTTAATTAAATAATGGTCGTTAGCGCACAATGCCCTGCGATAAGGGCGGATATGATGCCGAGATGGAAGTATGGGTTTGGGGGTTATGAATAAGCAGATGGTCCCAGGAATTTTCCTGGTTTGACCCCCCAGGGATGCCTCGGTATGTGGCTGGAGGAACTGGCTGCGAAACAGGTGGCATCAGGCGGATAAATAAATTCATAGAAGCATGGTGAAATCATTGTAGAATATACCCCTTTTATGTGGGGTAGCGATTAATTTGGTGATTTCCCACAAACCAGCCTTTTTTTGGAAAATCACACGCGCTGCCATTGCCACAAATAAGGTCCTGTTTGCTTTCCTGGAGGCTGCTGCAGTAAAGCCTCAGCTTATACTTTTAATGTGTTCTGGGAAATGTGTGCTCTAAATTAAGGTTGGTTGCTCAATATCAGAGGTCCAAATCCTGAGGTGTTGACTCAACTTCTGCTCAGTCAAAACTTACACTGATACCAAAGGGCAGCTCTGAGGATGGCTGAGATGGGATGTAAGATCTGCCTCTGAATATCTGCAGGTGATACAGGAATTTGTTGTGGATGTAAGAGCTTAGTTCTTTTTATGGCCCGTGTATATTTAACTGTCTAGATTTTTGCAGTCAGACTTTACCTAAAGGCACTGA
This sequence comes from Bucorvus abyssinicus, assembly GCA_009769605.1. Lineage (NCBI taxonomy): Eukaryota > Metazoa > Chordata > Aves > Bucerotiformes > Bucorvidae > Bucorvus > Bucorvus abyssinicus. Next base: position 4,706,351 of record CM020035.1, on the reverse strand, counting down.
TCTTGAAAATACCTCTCTTCCATCACTGATAGCGTGTCCTTTCCAGTCTCACCATCACTGTGTGGCCATCCAGTTCATGCCTCTGTAGTTACGGGCCATGTCCTGAAAAGTGTTTGCTTGGCTCTTCCAGAGACACTGAGGTGGATGTGGGTTTACCTCAGCTGTGACCTCGCAGGACTTACATGAGACTGAGTTACCCGGGAGGATATCTGACTTTTCCCTTGAGCTGATGGCTGTCTTCCCGGGGTTATGATGGTGGTGAAATGAGTTACCTGTTGGAAGGTGTTTAAAGGTGTTTTTGAGCAGCGTGGAGGAAAACACAATGCCTGGAGGGCAGACGTGTGCCGTGGATGCAGCGTTTCTAACACTGAAACAGGCGCCTGAGGTTCTGCAGGACAGTCAACATCCCCAGGATGGGTAACTGGCATGGCATGGCCTGGACCAGTGTGGAGACCAAGAAAGCCAAGGGGAAGTGGGGTGCAGCTGGGAAAAACATGATATGTATAATAAATACGTTCACGCCACAAATCCACACTAAAGAAAACATTACGCTTGTGACAGAAAACAATAAAAGTAAGGAAATTTGCAGTTAATGGTAAAACATACCATATGTCTACAAATGCCTAGGCACACCAGGGCATCCCCGTAACTGCTTCCTTGATGTCAAGGTGTTGAAGAACAGATGGTAGGTTTCACCTCACATGTCAGATTTTCAGCTTGCCGCTATGTGTTTTTGTCCGTCGTTGCCATTTTCGGTGTGTCTTCCCTGACCTGTCCCCACCATGTGCTGAGGCTGATGTTTTTGAGATGGGGATGACTTGCTGTTCTGGTTGGCAAAGGTTGTTTTTCACGTACCTCAGAGCGGGAAAGCCTCACTGATGAGCAATAGTGCCCTGAGCAGGTTAGCCAGGGCTATCACTAAATGCGCTGTAACCCTAAAATACGGTACCTGGTCTGGCAAAGAAAATGTTGTCAGCACAAATCATAGGTTATTCCTCCAGTCCTACATCCTGAGAAGCTCTTGACAAATATAATGTATATTTCCTGGATTAATAGGCATCGATAGCCAAATTCCCCGGACTATGGAAAATTAACAAATGCTTTCATCTCTACTTTCATTACAGGAGTTATTTATGGGGATGTTTTGGTAGTAGGTGCTGTTTCTGTTAACTGTTTAGGGAGCTGGCTGGAGGCTTCGTGTCTGCAGATACTGACCTTTCGCAGATTTTTTTCCCCTTAGCTGATGTCTTCGTCAGTAAGGAGACACCTGCATCCGTGCAGCTCCGGCGAGCAGAGCGACACAGCACTTCAGTATTTCCCCTTCTCCACCAGCTGGATAGGACCCCTGATACAAAACCTGAGAAATGTGCCAAAAGCCTTCAAAGTTCAGGCCAGAGGTGTTTGTGCAAGATAAAAATGGGACAATATAGCATCCCCGTACAACTCATCTGTTTACACATGACACTCGCTTTGCGGTCTCTGATTAGCTTGTTAGTAAGGAGGCAGGAAGAAGGGCAATCAAGTTTTTATGATTCATCATTTCTGTTCCCTGTTTGGGAGACAATGTCAGTGCTCTTTGCCAATCATAGAAGGTGGCTTTCGAGTGCCTTGGGGAGATGCTTTTTTTAAAGATGCTCTCTGTGTTTCTGAAGGCTGAGCCACATTTCTAAATAATCGGGAAGTCCTGGAGTTTGTTTTTTGTTGTGGGTTTTTTTTTTTTTGCAATTGTATCTGCTAACAATGCTTTTAAGTTTGCTGCACGTATACTAAAAGAAAACATGCTTCCAGTGTGTCTGTAATCCTGTTTTCACTCAGAAGTGTTTGTGCAGAAATAAATTAGAGATGGTACCTGGAATATTTTCCGCAATACAAAAGGCAAATGTAAGTTTTATTAAGTTGAAAAGGATACATTCTCTCCTCCTGACCTTGATTTTTTAGCTACGTTCTCTATACCCCTGCTTTAGAAGTATTATTCTTCATCCCATCCAATTACCATTTCTATCAGCTCTTCTGAAAGATTATGCTTTTTGGGTGTTCTTCTGTAGATGTCTTTCCAGTGGCTTCACTTGATGAATGTGACAAGTTTTGTGTTTTCTCCCTCCCCTCATTGAATTGAAAAGTTTTTTGATAAATACAGGCCAATAAGTGCCCAAAGGCAGTGTTTCAATGGCCGCTAAATCTTTCAAGGTTAGGACTTAACCTCCGTTCTCCCTAATTCAACTGCAACCTTCAGTCTAGAGCCAATCAAGAATATCAGATGATACTTAAACAATGAAGGATTTCTGATATTCAGGTACAGCCTCTGCTCAATAGGATTGCAAATTCTTTGTGTGAAGAAAGTCGGTTTTGCTCTAAAGTACTGTCACAAAAAGTGAAATTACCATTTGCTTGGAATGATGCCATTCATCATTGTCAGAATACTAAGCATTGTAAGTAGCTAGGCCTCTCCAAATTAATGCCTTGTTTTGCATCGGCTAAATTTCCCAAATCCTCGAGGATGGGTCGTACAAAACTCATCTCACCATTTTAATTTATCCATCCAATATGAGTGCGGTGAAAGGGAGCTTCATTCGGTCTTAGCTCTTTTATTTACAGTCTAATTCTAAAAGAAAAGGAAATAAGATATGAAAATAAGTTGGAAAATAAGATAAATCTCTCAGTGAAATCACAAGATCTACTCAGTCCTGTAGCAAACCCTCTATAATTCATTTGTAGGTCAGCTCAAGGGATTAGCCGTGACGTATTTGGAAATTCATTTATTTTTATTTTATTTTGCTGTTTCTTATGCATAAGGGTAATGCTGTCCCCAAGGCTTTTCAGGTAGCCCTCAAATCTTGACAACATTTGCTGTCTCTAAGGCCTAAGCCAAAATTAATTTTCAAATAAACAGCATAAAAATGTATGGAGTTGTATAAATTTGAATACAAAATGCATTTGTTTTGCTTGCTTCCATCCATCCATACATACTGTTGGCTCAGCCAAAAATCATAATATGACATTGAAATTAACGGCCATATGTACATCATGAAAGTCAAAAAAGTTTCTTAGTTTATTAGAAACACCGTAGCGTGGGTTTTCCCCGCCACATTCTCCTCGATATGCTCTGCAAGATGTGAGCTGGCAAAGAAATACATGTTAATTGTGCTTCTCTCTCTCTCCCGGGTCTCTGCTCCTGGACCGCTTGCTGGGTCCTGACCCCACTCGGGATTTTGACAAGTGTGACATCTTGAGAACCACCGAGTTGTTTTCAGTGAAAGTGAAATTAAAAGTGACTTTATCTCTTGCAATTTATTTTATCAGGCACTAGTGGGGAAATACTGAAAGTGAGAACGATGCTCGGACAGTCTGCAGCAGCAGTGCAGGCTGGGAAGAGCCTCTGGTCCTGCAGCGAGTGGAGAATCGGACCAGAGGGTAGAATGAAGGCTGCAAAGCAAAATCCCCAATTCTGGGCTAAACCAAAACAAAAATACTCGAACCAGAAGCCCATGCTGAGGGATTATAGAGTAACAGGGCAAACAGTTTGCCAGTGCTTAAATATGATATGACTGGATTCTTCCCTTGGGTCACTGGTGGCTCCAGCACACCTTGAGACCTGCCAGGGGCTGCTGCAGCCCCAGGAGCCTGTGGCACCTGCAGGATCAGCCCCTTGGCAGCTAAAAATAACTCCTCTGCAATCTTAAATTAAAACAATGCTTCTTTTTGGCGTAGTTTTTGAAACCTCATTCCACAAGGGGGCTGCAGGCACACTGGAAATTTAACAGTTGGGAGGCTGGGGAGTACCTGGGAGAAAGGATGTCAGATCTGGTGCGGAGGTGCCTGAGCGTGGGCCAAAACCGAAGGGAAATGCTCCTTGAAGTCAGAGCAGTGCCTATCCGTGGCTTTTTTCTTTTCAAGTGGCTCTTTGGCAAGGTCAGCTGTGCCGTCAGCTGGGGATGGTGGAAAGGAGGAGGAGAAGCCTGGAGGGGTCAGTTGGGATGCAGAGCTGCGTCACTCTCATGTTGCTCCTATCCTAAAGGTCCTCCAGATTAATAGCGTTAGTGGAAATATCCTTCCACCTCAGCTTAATGAAGAGGAGTATGGCTCTGTGAGACCTCACTGGGGCGTTGCCTGGAACTCTGTATCTCAAGCAGTATCAGCTGACCAATAAGTAGTTGGTTAATTATTAATTAGCCAAAGATTATGTTTGGAAGGGTAGATCACCTTGAAACGTTGCTTTTCATTATCCTTTCGCAGCCAGGAATGAAAGATTTCAATTTAATGTGCCATGACAAACTACAAACAAGTGGTTTTTAGGGTTCGGCAGGTGAGGAAGTGGGGGTCTGGTGGGCTGCTACGAGGGGCTGGTTTTTCCACACCTCGCCCAGCCAGGACCAGGTGTCAGCCTTGCGATGCTCTCCTGCCTGGCATGTTTGGGTTGTGCATAGATCCTCTGTTTAGCAAATAAGTTATATCCTGGGTCAATGTGGAGTAACTTCAGCACTGGATGATCTTGCAGCTTGTAATATTTTTAGTGCTTTTATTTCCAGCAGTAGTAGCTCATCCTGATAAGTACTGTCCCAAAAGACAGCAAAGTCCTTTATGGACTATTTTCCAATTTTATTTAACCCTCCAGTGAAACGCTGTTATGTTGGACTTTGGGGTGAAACCCATGGGGACACCCCTCGCCATCTCCTCTTGCCTGCTGACAGGTGCAGCAGGCAGGCATCGCGGGGAGCATTGACCTTTCCCAGCCATGAGCACCACGTCCTTGATGTGGGTGCTGCGGCTGAGACCTTCCTACCCAGCTCTTCCTGGCTGCCGTTTGCAGGCGTGCATTTTCCCTCCAGGCTAAGTGAAAAAGCTGAGGTCAGTTGCTAAATGAATGTCCTTGTTCTTCCCAACCACCACGCAAACGCTGCCCTGTAGTCCTGGTTGAGAGATGACTGGGGAGCAGCTGTGGTCGATGTCTCTGTGCTAGGCTTGGCATTGGCGGGAGATGGAGCATCTCCCCCAGCTCTTGGTCTCCTTCCTGTTCTCCCCCGCTTAGCTCAACCTCCATCACTTAGTAGTTTTTTCTAACTGGGTTGCAAGTAATGCAAGTTGAGGATTGCTCACTGCATCCCCCAGCCCTGAGGAAACCAGGAGTGGGAAGCCGAGCATGGGCAGCAGTGGGGAGCTGCTGCCGTCCCCTGCTGCTGTCCCCCGTGTCAGTTGGGAGCTGCTCTTAGCAGCCCAAATCTGCTTTTGGGGTTGCAGGTCAGAAAGAAAGGATAGTTTTACTTGCAAGTAAAGGATATTTGATAAAATGCCCTTGAAAAACTGTGGCATCCAACATGAATGGTGCCATTTAGCACATCTTAGAACTGGAAAGTTGATTTTAAAATGAATAATCCCCCAAACATCAAAGATAAAAAGAAATCTGTTTTGTATGTGTCTCTAAAACTGAAAAAAGCAGATAAGATCATTGAACTATGTGCTACTGCTTATCATCTACTCTGTCCAGTGTATCTTCTGAGATTTGACAAAAATTCACTGAGGTTTTTTTTTTATGTGCTTGGATTCTCCTCAAGTCAAAGTCCCAGAGGAATGTAATGCCTTACTCATAATACATAGTATATACAAATTGCCTTTTAATTAATAACACTTCCTAATTCGTCTTTCAAGCAGCAGCTGTAGAACAGCAAAGTCCAATACCTGCGCTTCTGGATGTGTACATTGTAATCGCCGAAAACATGTTTTTGACATGTGAAATGTGTCGTCTTGTATCAAAACTATGTCAAACCAGACACATCAATAATATGTTTAGCCCTGTAAATGTCTTTCTATTGTACTCATCACACTGTTATGGGAGTTGCTTCTTAGGTGACTTTCACTTCTTGCCAAAGCATAAAACACCCCGTGATGCGTGAAATGCGGGATTTGCATACCCGTTCGAAGCACAAAATTCGGAAGTATGTTGGCAACCGGTCCCTCGAGGGTCTGCGTACTCAAATGCAGGGTTCTGCGAGGCTTGGCAGGGCAGTGTGGAGAAGCAGCGTTGGTGTTGGATTGTGTGGAAGGTGGTGGAGAAATAGTGGACTCTGTCTTACCTTAGGAAAAGGTGGTACTTGGTTTCCCTGGCCATGCCTGCTAGAGGGGTGGGTGGCAGAGTGCTTGCAGCAGCATCAGCTCCCTGTTTTAGCTAAGTGGGGCGTGGGGTTCTTACAGTGATTCCCTCCTGGCTGCCCTCCTGGAGAGCAAAACCCCTCTGCCTTCTTTCCCTGCTGATGTGCCATTGAGGGGACAGGTAGCCCTGGCACCTGGCAGAGCCACCCCCATGCCACCCCGCCAAGGCTGGCACCTCCCTGTGCTCCTGCTCTCCCCGTGCTAAGGCAGAAATTCTCCTCTGTTGGCTTCAGCTAGGTGCATAATGCTCTCTCCTTTTCCCCAGCCTCACTGAAATCCTTTTATCCTGTGGTATTTGTACTTCACACTGGTAAAGGAAGAGGGTCTCATAGTCATATGAGACTGTAATTGCATGTTCTGCAACATCCAGCCATCTCTGGGAAGTGAGAAAATTTAAATAAATTTTTTTTTTTTACTTCTGTGCAAAGTTTTCAGGAAACTCTTCCTGTTTACATGAGCTGAGGATCCGGCCCCCTTCTTTGCTTTCAGTTTGACACTGCCACCAACTCTAAACTTGAAATATTTGCTGTTTCTACTAGAAAAGGGGGGTGAGAGGCATGGGGAAAAAGGCAATTTTGAGGAAAACCTCCAACTTTTAAATTTATGAGAGCGATTTTAATAACTCGGAGTTACCCGTGCTAATCCTCTAACAGGAAGGCGATTTCAGAACCGACCCAACCTCCTTGCCTTTCATTTGATCCCAAAACACCTGCAACTCTCAGCAGAGTAATCTATGAATCACCGTGTCTGTCGCCCACTTATTGTCTTGTCTAGTGCACTCCACGGTGGAACTAATCAACAGCCCTGAATGAAGCACGGCTCCTGAGCTGAATTCCTTAAAGCTCCTGAAGTATTCAGCAAGGAGGAGAAATCTTTTAGTATGATTTGCTCCACATTCCAAATTCATTTATAGAAAGAGAATAGATGATTAACAACGGGTCGAGAGACACAGATTTAGCACTGCTTTGCCCTGACCTGCCTGGAGTTACTCCTTCCACTTCCCAGGCTGCTCTAATAAGATGAGTACAAGGAGTGGGATGGCAAAAGCTGCTTGAATCCCCTGCACCCAGCCATCTTAATTTGGTTTATTGGCCTTAATGAAGAAATCTCATTCCTTAATCACAGGTGAACGGAAAAGGTCACTTGCCACTCTGACAAATGGGTTTACCCTGAGCTGTTTGTGCCGGCCTCGCAGATAGTGTGTTTCCCCCCTTTCTCTTCCCCCGCCATGAAATGCCAACGTCTCTGCGGCACCTCCTATTGTGGCCATTACCTGTGGTGCCTGGGCTGCCTGCCAAGGAGCACCCTCGGTAGCAACAAAAGCATAATCATTTCCAGTTGGAAAAGACTGAGCTGGAGTAATTTTCCCCTTTGAAAGCTGTAGCAGCGAGGCTTGGGCTAAGCAAGAGCTTGTTTGGTCCTGGGACATAGTGCAATGAGGGCAACTTTGTCATCTCTGCCAGCTGTCTGGGGACACTGTGAGGTCCCCAAAGGTGTTCTTCATCCCCACCGAGCAGTGTCCAGCTGGCCTTGGCAGTGGGATGGCCGGGGGGGTGTTTGCAGTTTGCAAATGTCTCTCTTCTGGCTAGATCAGGGTGGTAAATGCAACCAAAATCATGCTAAAGGAATGATAAACGTTTCATAAATGAAAAGCTGGTCTGCAGAGAGGTTCAGAAGAGCAAGGGGCGTAAAAGATGCTGTAAGATCCTACTCCGTCAGGCAGGATAGCAGGTTCTCTGCTGGAGAACAGCTCATCCCAAAGGACACTCTGTGTCTCCCGGGACTGGCCGTGCTGTGCACGCTTTGAGGACGTATTGCTGGCTCTTCCCCAACCACTGCAAACTTGGGGCTGGTTGACACTCTCTGTTGACTTTGGTAGTAAACTGTAGCAATAAAGTCAAATCTCCATCCAGATGCATGTACGGGAAAGAGCTAGCCAAGTGGTCTCATGCAAACCCTGGTTAGCCAGTACAAAAGGGAAACCATTTCAGAAAGCAGTTGAAGAGCTCTATAGGTACTTGCAGCAAAATCATAGTTTCTTTCAGCCAGGGTTGAAAAACCTCTTAATGTATGTGGAAGACAGAGAGCACTTGGAGCATGTTCATGGTGATATAAGTTTATCACCAGGAGCGAGATTTTTGGACATCTGTGGAAAATGAAACCTTTGAGAAACGACCTGGCCAGATTTGCAGTAGTGCCCATGTGGAGCAGCATTCAGTGTCAGCTGAAGATGAAGCTCTTCTCCGGGCCCTGGGTGCTCACAGACAGCACCGCTGGCAGCCTTCTTGGGTCACATAAAAAATGAGTCGGGTCAAACCCCAGATGTGCTAACTGGGTGTTGAGATGCACTGATTTTCACTTGGCTGGAAAAAATGATGTCTCTTTTACTTCACACTTCTGTTTTGAAACAAAAAGCGAGGTGGGAGTTTGTCCAAAACAGATCTTTCCAATTTTATCTGGCGTTTACATTCTGCTGTGTTTGAGTAATCATCAAAAAGATAAAGCTCCGTCTTGCAGGAACGTACTTGGACATGGAAAAACACAGCAGACAGGTGACTGGCAGGAAGCGAGAGCGGCTGCTCCCACGCAGATGCAGACGACTAAATAAGTTTTGAGATCATCGCTCCTGTTCAGGTCTTTTCCTTTGATTCTTCAGATTATTTTTATGTCAGAGGCAAATAAGAAACAAAGACAAATCTGCAAAATGACGAGTCAGAGTTTATTGGAGCAGGAAAATAAGCCATTCATGCCACTTCCCGGTTTGCTGCGAGAGGCAAAATCATTCACAACGGTGAATCGTGGCAGCTTAGAGCTGCTTGAAATTACTGCTTTCTAAAGTTAAATTGCTGCTGCACGCATGGAATAAACAAAGACATCAGTTCAGTGCATTTAACAGTACAAGTTTTCTTTAGCTGTGATTTCACATGTGCTTTTGTAGGGCCAATGGATGATCTTAATTTCTGACAGATGATATATGAAAGCATCTCTGTGGTTTCTTTGAGAAAACCCCGTCAGGGATGCTAAGAAATGCACTTACTTCCGTCTCCAGTAGCCAAAATGGAAAGATGAGGTATGAGTCGCATCTCTTCTACAACTGAAACTGCCGCTGGTGAAAGCGTCTGATTCTTCTCCCTGACTTGAACATGGATTTTGGAAAGAAATCTGCTTCTTCTGCCTCCTGGGTGAAGGCATTAAATCATCCAGGATTTTTCTGTGAGGATCCCCTTAGCGTGGACTTTCTGTCAGCCAGGTACCTGTGGGTTTTAGAGCTGTGAGCAGGACTGTACAGGAGCGGAATGTCACATCTCCACAATGTATTTTTTGGTCGGTCGTATTCCTTCCCATGTGTTGGTGACAGGAGATGGGCGGTTTATTACATCAAAAATAGAGCTCCCGAAATTCAGCTATTTGGGCTGACAGGGGAGCGAGGTAGGTGGGAGCAAAGCTTTTGAAACCTGGATTTAACAGCAAATAGGTGCTTTTGCAGCACAGTAGCTCCCAACCTTCTGGCTCCTCCTGGTCATGTTGTTCCTTGGAGTTTCAGACCTTTCTCTGGCTACCAGGGAACAGAATCTGTTCCCTGCAGCCTGAACAAAGTTTTGTCACTCTGCCCTACCAAATTTAGCCTTCATGTGCATGGGCGCAACATCTGACGAGACCATCTGTGATGCCTCTTTGTGCCAAAGCTTTCCATTTCTTCTAGTTCCGAGCCTACTGAGGTGGAATTTATCTGCTGTAGGTGTCTATGAGCATGCCTGCCTCTGAGCAAATTGTTTAGGTTTCCTTTGTGCTTGTAGGATGGCATCTCACCTCAAACTGGACATCTAAAATGAGTCCCCTGAACAGTCCCTTCCAGCACTCCGTTTTCTGCAGCCTGTATGAAGCTGATGTATATGTGGTAAACGTCCAGAAGTAGCGGTGATGGATCCCCGCGTAGGTTGTGTGCAGACAGCAGAGGGTGCTGGAGTTTTTTTTCCTTTCAGTGCACCTTCAAGGTTGCAGGATCATCACAACCTAAAATCAACTGGCTTTTATGCTGATTGCTGAACACACAGAAGCCAGGCAGGTACAGCAAGAGAGGAGGTACCAAACTTGAGTTAAATGGACACTGTCACCTTCAAAAGTCACACCTCTGCCAAAAACTCTGTATCTACCAAATCAGAAAGTGAAAACTGAGATTATCATGAGATGAATCAACAGATTTTATTCTTCTAATGAATTTTTTTATGAGTATTTTCCCTCTCCTAAAACATTTTTAGAAACCTTTTTTCAGGAAGCAGAAAACAAAAGCCTCTGCACTTCTTTATTTCAGAGAAGTCCAAGTCCAGAAGATTTTGCTCTGTCAGAAATACAACTTGCAGACATTTTCAATCTCCAGCAAGCTGCCAATGTAGACTTTTACATCCAGATCTACACAACAAATGAGCTTCACCCAGGACTGCCAATCTCACAGGCTGGGGCTGGAGAAGGTCTCCCCTGTAAATGTCACCACTAAGACTTTGAAGAGCAGGGTTTAGAAGCAGCAGGGGTAGCAAACCAGGCTGTCAGGTTGGAATAACTCCCTTAAGCTCAACAGAGCTTAAATGAACTTAAACTTCCCAAAGCTGAGCTTTCTCTGTCAGGACACGGACACGCTGACTGGTTGTAGAGTAAGCCTGAAATTCAGACCCGCTCCTCAGGTCCCACCCAGGAGAACCATGGTTGAGGAGCTTGGGGACTGGGTTCTGGGCTGTGTCACGTGTGCTGACACACACACTGCAGGTCATGGTGCTAACAGCAGGGAATGGGAGCCTGTGCAGCGCAGTGGCCACTTCACCTTCCATTTAACGAGCTCTTACATCTTCCCATGCTTAAAGGCACAAATTTCACACCTGCAGGTTACAAGTCCAACTGATGTCAGAGCCAGGATTAAAACTTGGGAGTGACTGGCTTCTAGCCTATTTCTTAATGTATTGAATCACACAGTCCCTCTCCTGCTAACTCTCACTGGTTACTGGGATTGCTTGGCAGCAGCAAGCAAAGGCTGATGTCTAATGCTGGCTCCGTAACCAAGTCAGCTTGGTTGCCAGCTCAAGGGCATCCAGTCAACAAATGTCTTATTTTTGGATTCTCCTGCTCTCCTGAGACCACTGCTATGAAGAATGACCTCCCTTACCTCATTCACCTTGTTTGCTGTTCCCGACCCAGATAGTGTCGTGGCTGTTGCATGAGTCAGTCGTCCCATGGAGTAGTGGTCCTGCTGTGATGTTTTCATTAGCATTTGAACCAGAGCAGTGGCTGGCATCTGCAGCTTTCAGATGAACATAGAAAAGTCTATATTTTAGTCATGTTAAAACTATGACTAAGCTAACAAAAGTCAGGAAATCCAAACTGCAGATTGATTAGGTTGTCCTTGGATTGCCCTGCCATGTCGAGGCATGGCACGGTGAGACACACAGGATTGAGCATTGCATTCCACGGGAAGGTCCTTCTCCTGGGCACAGCGCGGTGTGCTGAGGGTGGAAGAGTAGCTGCAAATACAGTTAGGACCTTCATGGCTTCATTTCTCTTGTTTTTAAGGCCAATCTATTCTACTCCAAGAGTTAACTGGTTTTTTTTTGCTTGCAAAATGTAACTTTGCAAAGATCCGTGGCTTCCTTGCATTGAAGTAGAAGTCTTCTTTTTGGATCTGAAAGTCAGGGTGGTTTCTCCACTTCTGGAAGGGTATGTACATGGTTGCCCATGGCACATGGGTCCTTTTGCACAACGACACACAGAAACCGCTTCTCAGTGAGAACTCACCATTCCCCAGTCGTCTGCAGCAGCCAACATCACTTTGTTTTGATTTTTTTTTCACCCTGTATGTGTTCCCAAGCAAGAGCCCTTTTTAGGAACTGCGCTGTAGGAATCCAAAGTCTTGCCTGCAATACAAAGATTATGAAGGGAAATAGAGTAACAGATTCTTATGCTAAGCTATAGTTTTTATGTGTATTTGGAAAGCCCTGTCTATGATTCTTATTAGAACTGGTAAAATTATTCAGATCAAGTTATTTTTCATAATTTCCAAATTTCTGGTTCTGTTCCAAAACGTATTTTTTGCTTCTCCCATTACCAGTGTAAATAGGTAATTTTAATTTTATTTTATTTTGGCAGAGTGTTGCACGTTGCACATTCAGTGATTACAGATTTCCCTGAGTGGGCAGACCAGTTTTAGGGTGGAACGGCTTGACTATTTGATACGAAAAACATGGTGTTTAAATACAGGATCGGATTTTGCAGCCCGATAAGCAGCAGCAATCCCAACTCGAGTTATCCAGAGACCTTGCAAGCTCTCCTCCAGGCACGCCGTCGCTCCCAGCTGCTCGACGCTATCTCTTGGGGCGGCTGGGAGCTACAATTGCCCTGCGACTTCCTCCTCCCTCCTCAAAAGGAGAGGATGGGAATTTGCTGAAGGCTTTTATCAGCAATATGCATCTGCCCCCATTCTCACTCAGCGGCTCTCGCCAACGAGTGGGAAAAGTCGGGCCAACGCGTAATCTGCTCCCAGCTTGCTTCCTGCCGCCGTGCCCCAGGGATGGAGGAAGCAGACAAGTGGCCCTGCGTGCTCTCTCCTTGCCAGGCCCAAAAGTTCAAGAGGCTCAGTGAGGCAGAAGAGTGTTTCTTGCTCCTTTTTGCAAGGGATATCGCATATTTAATGCTGGAATACAGTAAAAGTCCGTGAAGAAGAGTTATAGGGAACAAAACCCAGATGAACCTTATGACTTCAGGCTCTTTGGACCTGCTGAGTGAATTTTGGCCACTTGCTCTGCACAGTCTGATGTAATATTAATGTGCTATCTGAAGAGTCTTCCAGTTAAATGAGGTGTCATCTCAAGGTTTCATTTTGTGCTTTGCTCAATCTGCAGTTTGAGTGTACCTGGGGCTACCACTTGATTTATTTCTTCGTCAGTTCAAAAAGCTTTTGCATCAAGAGTTTCTCTTCTTTCTACAAAAGTAGTTTTTGGTGAGGTGTGGGGTGGAAGGGACATCTCTACTCCTGGTGCTCTCCTGGTGCATTTAAATAAGTTTGGTAGAAGCTCCTGGCTATGAAAGACCCATATATAAGGCCAAACAGTGAGAGCACGGGGAGCATGCTGGAGTCTGAGCAATCTCCCACGGCGTGCTGGAAACCACCAGCGCAATGCAGAGCAGAAGTTGTGCTGTTGCAAAGTACCACGAACCCTCCAGACATGGGTAAATGCTGCCTCTTCACTATTTTCCTGCAGCCCTTGGTGCAACAGGGTCTTGATCCCCACACAAAGCCACGAGGGGCGACTGGTATAAACAGCAGGAACATAGCTGGTCTCTTTTGCTCTTGCTGGCATGTGAATGGGAGAAGATGCTGCTCGAGCCAGAAAAGCCATGCTGGTGGGAGCAAGTGTCTGGACATGAGCCCTGTGTTTGCCCAGAACTGTAGACCTATGTTTCTCTGTCTTTTAAAATACTTCTGCCCCCGCCCCCCCCAAAACAACGTCATTGGTGAAATCTTGCTCCCATTTAAATCATGGGAGTTTTGCTACAGACTTCTATAGGCCAGGATTTCTCTCTCTGGTCTTTCTGAGCACCTGAGCTTAGGTAGGGCTCAGGAGAGTGCAGCCACAATTATCTCAGCCTTCCTGTGTTGTATCAAGGTCTGGAGTGAGCAGGGCAGTCGCAAAGTGTGGCACATGATGATTTCTGCATTAAGTACACCCACATTATCTTACATCCCAAGCAGCCCAGACTGTCAGTAGACAATTATGGGCTTTGCTGGGTTTATTTTGATTGGCCTGCTCTCAGTTTTCCATAGTGGTACTCTATTTGTAAAAACAGATCATTAATGATAACAACAGATGACATGCCTCTGAAATATGGGGTGGACGAGGGAGTTAGTTTTTCTTCCTATTTTTCTTTTTTTTCCTGAGTGTCTGCACTTTGACAGCACGTTTGCCAGGCTGTCACTTGGTCGAGAGATCCACAAGATTAGGACCTCATTGTGTGAGTGTTTTCATAGCACTTGTTGCTATAAAGAATCTTCACACTTTGGTGGATGAAATCTGGACTGCTAGACACAAACTGTTAAGGAGCAATCATAACAATTAGCTAATGTGTCAACAATTAGCACTTTCCATCAACTGGCATTGAGCGGAACCTTCTTCTTATCCATACGCAGACAAAAATGCAATGATGTAGTAAAGAAAAGCAGTGAAGTTGGCTGCGCTCATCCCTCGCTGTAGCCAACAAACTCCCGTGGGTATTGTTTACAATGATTATTCTTCCATTATGATGTTATTGCACAGGTCAGGGGTGGTAGCTAGACTGAAAATAAGCTTTTTTTTTTCCCCCCCTTTTTTTTTTCCTTAAAGTCTTGGCTGCTTTTACAAAAGTACAACAGAAACAACTGCTGTGAAAAGGTCAGCCAGTAACAGTACTCTAGTGTTTAACTGGTAAATATTTCAAAATAGTATTTCTAATATTTTACCATTTGGAAGTTTTTCAATGCATCTCCAGCCCAGCACGACTCGATCAATGTAAGATTTCCACGGTCTCCACCGGGAATTCTTTACAATGGGTACGTTATAGTCTGTTCCTGTATCTACCACCAGTTGGTCAGAATTTATTTTAATATCTTTTTATATGGGATATTACTGGCAGCAATATAAAAAGCACTGTTTTCTCAAGTATTTTACGTATCTCCATATGTAAGCGCTGAAGAGAACTGAAGACAGGTCTTCTGACATGACCTTGCAGCTGCTCTTACCCATACAGTAGCCTCTTAGAAGACAACGCATTTGACTGAAAAGAAGATCAGAGTCTTCTCCAAGGAAATGTCTTTTGGGAACGTTTCCTGTAATGCATGAGGTCCGTAACGGGCTACGGTGACACGAACATAAAGTACTGCAGCATCGGTGAGGGTTTCTCTGGTTAATTGTGGAGCTGAAGCCAAAGTGAAACCATCTTAAAAACAAGCAGTACAGTTTCTAAAAGTAACACACTGCTTGACTGCCAGCCAAAGCAATTGATTTAAAACAGGGCACGGTGCTCGAGCGCTGCCTCGTCTGGTCCAGCGCCCTGGTAGCCGCAGCTTGGACCGAGTGTGTATGTTTAGGAATTATTTGACAGCTCAGTAAAGGTGGCGTTGCAGTAATCGGAACTAAAAGGTGGAGAGAAGGATGCAAACAGAAACAACAGTAACCAAAGTTTACCGATTTCTCCAAGTTCAGCACGTGCTGCTTTGCTGTAATGAGGGAAAAGGATGACCCAGCAGATTAGAGGCAGATGCACCATCTCCCCAACTCTTCCCAAACCTCCCTGTGACTTTGGGCAAACCTAAGACCTCAATGTACCTACATTGCCTCCTTTTAACCCCAATTCTTCCCTGTCCTCTCTCTCCAGCCTGGGACATTGTGATACTAAACAAATGTTTGAGATTTTTGGAGTGGCTGGAGCGGGGGGGTGGTGTAACTACACTGAGGATTATTAATATGGGAAATATGGTCAATAAATGTGAGAGGGGTTGAGTAATGCAGGAACATTCTCTACAAATTCTTTAGTAACGGAGTAGGCAGAGTGCCACAGACAAAGAAAATCCTCTGAATTGCAAGTGTGTTCTTATGGCTTTTGCCAAGACGATGACAAAACCCGTTCTTTCTTCTCGCATTAGGACTCCTATTCAACGATACACTTAAGCATGTTCTTAAATTCCGTTGACATTTGAAAGCACTGTTGACTTTAGTAGGACTTAAGCACCTGTTCATGGTTAATTGTGTACTTTCAGGGCTTTTCTTGAAGGAAAAAAAAAGATGGATAGACTTAGGCATGTGCTTAAATTTAAGCAGGTGCTTAAGTGCTTTGCAAAGCTGAGGCCTTAGAACCGAGTGCAACCCCCTCAAAGTCAGAGGATGGATTTGCCGTGCAGCATGCCTGGTGCGGAAGAGCAATTTGTTTAGGGGACAAAATGAAATAATGAGAAACATCTGAAGGAATTACTACTTTTTTTTTTTTTTTTTTTTTTTTTTGCAACAGCTTCCAATCATGGGTGCCAGCTGCTGACAACCGAATTATAAAATGAATTTATGACCAAATGGACCAACCCAAAATCTCTTCAAACATTACCAGCTACGGGCCTAGACAATATCACTTGATAATTCTAACAGTACCCTGAAAAAAGCCCTTTATCTGCAGCCATAACACTAGAGTTGCTCGTGGCCAGCGCAGGGCCTGAACCCCCCAAGTGAAGCGGTTGTACTGGGACAGGAGACTGCCCTCATGTGAGATGGGAGAGGAGAAAGGCTTTTTCTCTGAGAAAGGGCTGTGTTGGCATGGGCAGTGATTGATTGTTCAGAAACGACAGAGACAGGGGTGTTTTACCTGCTGCTTAGCCTGGAATTAGGCAACTAGCCTTTGGTGACGGTGGGATTACAGTGCCTTGCTCTCCTTGAGAGATGCCCCGGATGCCTCTTCATCTCCACTTCCTCTCTGGGACGAGAAGACAAGACTTCTGTTCTCTTCCCTTCTCTTGTTTCATATTGTAAGTTCCACCACATCAGGGACTGTCTTCCTGGAAGGTGATGTGTAATGGTCAGTGAAGTGGACCGTGGCTGGGACTTCTAGGTAGTGCAGTAACAATTAAGAAGAAAAAAGTAGCCAAATTAATGTGAATTTGGGGATCAGAATCTCACTTTAAGGATAAAAAATAATATCTTTTGCCCTCCTCTGTCATCTACTGAGCACTGAGTGGAGCAGTGTTTATGCTTTCTTATGGTCAGCATCCTGAAAAAGGACACCATCCAGAGGGGGTAATCAGAGGTGTGGTGTCACTGTGAGAGTCATCTTCAAAGCATGGACAAGCCACCACTGTCCTTGCGGAGAAACCAGAAGAGAGTGATTTAAATCTTTCTGCTTACCGTGAACCTCAGCCCTTCCTGCAAGGCACAGGCAGACTGGTGAGCTGCAGCCTGGGCTGCAGAAACAGTGTGGTGCTTTGGTAGGAAAGGATCATGGCTAGCACAGGTCTGAGGTGCTGGTCCTGCTCCCTTGGCAAGGTTGGACCTGAGAGTTGTGGCAGAGGTGATGGTGGTGCCCCAGGTGAGGGCGAATCTGAAAACATGGGTGCCCTGGGGAGTGAGCAGGTCTGTCACCAGTGCCTTGACGATGAGTCTTGCCATATTTGGTGGTTTTGTCAAAGCCCCATTTCCTTCAGTATTGTGATTAGGTGACAATGTTGTCTTTTACTTAAAAAAAGAAAAAACAAGAAAAAAAAAGAAAGAAGTTTCCAGCCTTTGTGGTAGTAGAGATAAGCTGGGAATTGTGAGCCTAAAACATTCCCAAATAAGAAGGCAAATAATTAGAATCCAAAATGTATTTGTAACAACAACAAAAATACCCAAACCCAAGCAAAAGTAAAATAAAAAATGAAGCTGTTTTCCTTGCCAAGTGAATTTGAACGGAGGAAGACAGCGTCACTGCCTTGTTCACGGGAGGTGAGGGAAGCCCAGTGCACACACCCTGCCCAGGACTCTTTTTGTGATTTAACCCCTTCACCGTAAAACTGTGATAAAGTTAAATGCAGTTTAAGAGGTTCAGGGGAGGTTACAGGGCTGTGGCTGGAGGGCTGGATTCCTTGCCTGGCTGTAAGGATTTTTGGAGAGGATATACGTACGTAAGCTGGGCAGGAGAAGTTTTATCCTCTGTCAGGAATCTGGTAACCAGAGTGAAGTCCTTCCCACGAGAGCTGCCAATTCCTGTCCACAGTGTACTGCAGATTAAAAGGAAAATTAAAAATCCACGCAAATTCTCAATTTTTTTAATTGATCTTATTTGCAAAATGAAATATGTTCATATCGGAGGACAGCAAGTAATCCTCGCCCCTGTGGAAAGGAGAGCGAAAACAAGGAGAGCCAGGTGCTCCAAATAAGAGAATGTCAGGAAGGCTCTATGTCTCCGCCGAGCAGCCCGCGCTATAAATTGTGGCAATGCCACCACAGTGACCTGGAGCCTGGGGGAAGAGAATAGTATAAAAATGATAAATCACAGCCAGAGTTCCAGATCTTAATCAGACAAAGAAAGCTGGTTCCATTATCAGACAGATTTATATAATCGCTGACTAATAACGCTGTGTCCTTCCTCCGGTTTCTCTTAGTTGACATGGGGTGAGACCCCAGATAGCGATCCTGGAGTCACATCTGTCCTGATGTCGGAAGGGACCAGCGCTCTTCCAGCCTGACATTCTGCATCACGCAGGCCGTCATTTCCTTTCATTGATACCTGCTCGAACTAGAAAGTAGTGAATCCTGCTACCGAGTGAGCACGGCATCTGGTGAAGTTTCCTAACAATTCCTCTTGGTCCTACTACTCCTTGCAGCGTCTCCTGCTTCTAGCGACTGCCCTCGTTATACATCTGTTTACTGCAGCTCAAGGGCTTTCCATGATCAGACCACAGTGATCCTCTTGCCCTTTACCCCCTACATAAGATAAGGAAACTCTTCCCCACACCTTTTGCTACAAAGGGACACACTTTCTGATCTGTTCATCATTTTTATCACTCTTCTTCTGAATCCTCTCTAATATTTCACCCTCTCTACTGAGGTGGAGGTGCCAGGCCTCACGGCAGCTCTCTGGGAGGGTTGGTGTTCACTGCTGTGTCTCAGGCTCAAAACAATCCGCAGGGATTTTTGCATCTTCTGCGTACTGTTCTGAATATTACTCAGGTATTTCTTATCATTGCTTAAAAACTTGGGTTGTGGTAATGCCAGGAACTCTTGCAGGAGTCTTGGGAAATTACAGTTACTTGATGATAATTTCCTATTTGTCTTTTAGTTGTGTGTATTTTGTATCATTCTATTGATTCCCATTATCAGCTAAAATATAACAATTTACGAGTAAAGTCTTCTCCATATCTCAGTCTCTAAAATATCGTCTGAGAATTTACACTGTAATATAAATTCATAAGTATTATCCAGTCAAATCTTCTGAATAGCTTTGGTGTATTATGTGACCAGAACTACCTTTGTCTGATAAATTTATATAAAAATTAATTTCCATTGATAGGATCTATCATCTATAAATACATGTCGATTAGCATTACCTATAAACACATAACTTTAATTCCTAAGGAAGAAAACTGTGGTGGTTAAGAAAATAACTGTAGTCTAATCTGCCTGCTCTGGTATCAGCTCAATCTGTCTTTACTTGGCTGCTCCTTCTGCCCACCTCAGATACCAGAACCAGGCTGGGTTTCCCGCAGTCCTCTGAAACTGGTGCTTCTCAGAAATCCCCATTCACAATTCAGGGGATGTCTCCTTCAACTGCCTTAAAACTCTTGCATGTTAATTGTTTGGGTAAGTTAATATAAAAAAATCTGTCTTTGTACCTGCAGTTTAATTCTCTTCTGGGTGATTTTGACATTGGGTCATTATTAAGTCTATACGAGATATGACATTTAATGTTCACAAAAGTATCTGAGTGTTTCTTGCTTTTGTACCTTATTTTTGACAATTAAGTAGTGCCGTAATTCAGATAACTTTTTTTTCTTACTGAACTGGAGTTTTTCTTGTGTCGTTATTTTCCTAGGGCAAATTTCTGTAATTTATAGCTTCAAATGAACATTTATGACTGTTAGCTTCCCTCTTTTCTATTATATTTATATCAGCTCCCACTTCCCCTCTAAGTGACACTGGTTTATAGGTTTTCTGGTTTTTTATTTTTGTGGCAACTTACTTTCTCAGCTACAGAATAAAGCCTTGTAAACATCTCATAAAACGTTAGCCGATCCCAAGTCTCATTCTCATACTTCTACTTAATTTCTCCTTTTCTCCTGAATGGTTTGAGAATCATTTTCAGCTTTGTAAAACCGTCCCGTAGAGCAGTAAGTGTGTTAACTGGTGGGACTTTTACTCTTCATTTATTCACACATAATGACTGTAATTAATGTGATTTCATGCGGAGTGATTGTCACCAGCCGACTGCTGTTATCCCCGTCTCTCTATTTATCATTGCAGGGGGTGAATCCCACTTGGGATTGTATTTTCCCAAAGCCCCATATCACTTTCTAAATAAACTGGGAGTTCTCTGAATGTGTTTTGTGGCTGAGGCCCATGTAGTCAGTCGTGATAAGTTCATATACTTCTACCAACTCTGCACTGGTTTACCCAAAACCGTCACTACAGAAAGATCCGTGTGTTGGGAGATGTCTCTGAACCATCCTCTTATCCTTGGGGGAAAGAAAACTGACGGGGGGAGATTTGTGCCCCTGTGCTGCAAAGGGTTCTGTGCAGACACCTGACGTGAGGTTAAATAGGGGAAAATGATGGAGAAACCATTTCTGTTGTCATTTCCATTTGCATCATCCTCATCAGCATGTTTCAGGGTGACAGGTACAGAAATAACATAGGAATGTCTCTTTATATGGCACGTTTTGAAAGGCTGCACCTGGGTTCAAGCAGTCGGTCTGCAGAGGCGGAGGAAAAGGATTCGAACTTTTTGTGCATGTGTCTAGGTGTGCAAGCGTACACCTCTATCTGCAGAAAATTAAATTATGCTGTAGTGCCAAATGCATTTGAGTGGACTGGGAAAGACTCTGGGGAAGATGCTGGATCTTTTTGCAATGATATTTTCTGGTAATTAAACAGTGCTCTATTTTATAATAGTTAATGAAAATGAGAGTGGTGGGAAGGGTTATTTCTGTCTGTTACTATTAGATTCTCCAGATTTGCTGACCCTGAATAATTAAGTGTTTTTGATCACTCCGTTTATATTGCCTAGAACTGAAGTAATTCTGATCCTTCAGCAAACTTGAAGCACAGCATGGAACATACTGAAAGGCGCCAAAAGATGAAACATTTCAGTTTTGTGGTTCACATCTGTCTGTCCTGAGAACCAGGAAACCATTATAATACACTTAGTGCATTTAAAAACTCCTCAAGGTTGAAAGCCCCGATTACAGCAGTATCTGCTCACTTGTGGAAGTCCTGCCAGCGCCAAACCTGGAGCCCTCGGGTCCCTTTTCTATGGGAAAAGATGTTAATAACGTTGGGTAGTGGGGGAAAAAAATAAGGGGAAAACGTAATCAAGGAGATGCTGACACTGACTTGAACATAGCAATGCACACATCCATCAGTTTGTGCTGTTTTTACAGAGAGTATAAAATATTTAAACTGAAGCCGTTAATCATCCTGCTCCTCCGTTCTAATCCATGGGAACCACAGGAGGTCACCAAATATGCATTTAATATAAAAGAATGAAAAATATTGGAGGGGAAAGTAGTGTAGTCTAAGAGCTAGAAATGCTAAGAGCAAAAAAAATTCAAGTAGAAGTTTTGTTAAAAATGAAAATATTATTTTCATAATGTTCTATTGGAAAATCATTTTGGGCAGCAATTCAGAATAGATTTAGAATGAATAAAAAAAAAACCCTAAATGGAAACTGGTTTTATTTCTTGATTTTGTTTTTTTTTTAATCCTGCTGGATAGGAGCATTCTCTATTTCTTTTATTTTGATAAAATCCCAGCATTAATCGTGGAAAGCAGATGCTTCTTGCAGAAGCCATTGCCAGGTTCCCATTCCAGGTTTCCATCAGGAAATGTTGATGGATGTTTTAACTCCTCATACCGTTGTGTTTTGTGCCCTAAGCAGATATTTCCCCCTAGTTCCAATCCCTGAAGGTGAGAGGGGATGCCTTGCCCTGCCTTCACTGGATGCCGTGGGTGTTGGTGCAGAGAGGAAAGCCAAGGACTGTGGCTGATCTGCATCTCTGTGATTTATCTAATACTGTTTGAGTTTCCTGGAGCAAGCCTGGCTGTTTATTCATTGATTTATTTACTGGTACGAGGACGGTGCTGGGAGGAGATACCTCTGGAGGTGAGGGATGGCAGAAGCAGACTCTCTGCCCAGCCAAGACCAGGAAGGAGCAAATATTTCCATTATCCAGGGGTGGTATCCCACGCCTGCTATGTGTGCTAAGACGAGCCGGCGTGCACAGCAAGAGCTTCGAGTGCTGCTGTGCCTTGTGCCGCTCGGGAATGCCGGCAGAGACAGCAACACACTGCAGGAGCGTGGGCTTCCAAAACCTGCGTTCAGCTCTGGCACAATACAGTCACTGTAGAAGACGACATTAGGAACAAAAAATAAAGCTTGAAGCTTCAAGAACAGGCTGCCAGAATTATTAAGAAAAACATCAAAATGATGCCATTAAAACCAGATGGGGATTCTATAAAGTATTGAAAAGAAAATGTTTAATTATGAGCCTTATGCAAAACCCATCAAAGTTGGATTAATATTATAGTGCTGTTGCTGTAGAGGGTTTAAGTAGTCCGTGGTGGAACATTAATCTTTCACTCCTTTAAAAATAATGTTTTCCTTTTGTTGATGACAAATTCCATCTCTTCACTGTTGAAATCATATATCCAGATTAATAGCATCTAACATAATGAAATCAAAAGGCACAGGTAATATGGATTAGTTTAGAAAACAACAACAACAACGAGGGGAAAAAAAAAGACCCAAGGGGGAAAAAAACTTGCCTGGATGAGTGCTTTTGTCAACATCACTGTGTTTTTTCCTGTTGTTAAAGGGTGAGGGGAGGTATCCTTGTCTGCCTGGGGTGTTTCAAGGCTGTGCAGCCAGAGTGTTTCTAAAAGCGTGTCGAACAGAGGATGCTTGATGGTTTTTTGGTGTGTGGGAGTTTTGTCTATCATGAGCATCTGGAAGGTTGCCTGTGGCTGTGCAATCTGAACACCTCTGGCAAAAAGTGCTGCCGTGAATCTGCCGCTCCCAGCTCAGCTGGCTGGAACAGCTAGAAAGAGTTTCTGGGATTTTATTTAGTAAAAGTATCTCAAGTGCAGAGTTGCTGGTGCAGGGAGGGTTATTTTGGGAAAGCTGGGCTGCTTTTCCCACCTTCCCTCGCCATGGCATTGCGCTGTCCTCTCCACCTGCATAGGCTGTGGGCTGCCTTGGTGGGCGAGCGGCAGCTGCTGCCCAGTGTTGCCCATCGCTGCCGGGATCTGTACCGCCTGCCTGCATGGAGAGATCTGTACTCCAGGCCAGGAGTTGCAGACAATCTCCTTCTGCAGCAATCAGGTTGAGCATCGGAGGGGACAGCAAATTTTTTCACTTGTGTCACGATGCTTTTGAACTTCTCCCTGGGGGAGCTGGGCACAGGTCTGAACTACTGTTTTGGATGGCAGAAAAGCCCGAAGTAAAACCTTTTCCCTCTCACCTCTGTCATCCTGGTGCCTGGACTTGGACCTCTGAGGTAAATAAGGCAAGGAGATTTTGTTCCCCTGTTTTTTCTCATCACTGTTCTCTCTTCAGGGCTGGGTCACAGTGCTTGGTGCATTAACCCATGTCTTGGGATCCACCGCCCTGGCCAACCATCATGTGTCTTTCCAACATTTGCAGCCAACTCTTTGTCCACAAAGCTTTACTGGTGCTGTTTAGTGCTCAGCTGCTTTATACAACGAACCATGGGGGCAAAACCCTGTATGCTGCGTTCCCTTCATACAGCAGGAGCAATTTCCCTTCTTCCTTTCCACCCACCCCCCCAAAAATAATAATAATCTGTGTTATATTGAATCACCAGGTACACCAAAAGCAGGCTCTTATTTTAGCAAAAATATCAGCGCTGACTGCCAAGGTAGATTTAAGGTATTCATTACAAAATATTTTGTCCTGGGCTTTAAGAATAATGCACTTTCAGTACAAAGAAATGGTTATTCTGAACATTGGACATTTTTTTAGTTATTTACAATAGGTTTCAAGATTTAGAATTACCATGAAAGATTTACTTATATTGCAGTTCATGTAAAATTTAAAATCAATAAAGTAAATAAATTTAGCTTGTCTGCCTGAATCGATTTCCTCCTATGCTAACGCAGCCCTATAATACTGTACTTTCTTATCTCCGATGTCATCCTCTAGTGATAGTTTCAGGGTTGCAATTCTGCTATGTTATCCTGTCCTTTGCGACATAGTGTGCCTCTGAGTCGCCCGTGACTTCAATATTTCAAGCCTGCGTTATGAACATCGCCTGCCCCAGAGCAGGGAGCTGCTGGGAGCCTGGCTCCCTCCCCCTCGGAGCAGCCCCTCTGCTCCCACGGCAGGTGGATGGAGAAAGGGAAATATTGCTGCCGAAATAGGGACAGGTATTTGGGCTCTGACGCGGCCAAGATGTCCATGGAAAAGAGCTGAGAGGTTCTTTGGCAGGGCATCCCCACCAGAGAGGGAGAAAGAATCACCCCTTGGTTTTCCTATTGTTTCCAAAAATTCCAGTCCATGGCTTGGGAACAAACAGAGCTTCCTTTTTTTTTTCTTTTTTTGAGTATGTAGGATTTAAGTGACAATGAAAAGTGAATGTGCTCATCCAGCTACTGCATTGGTTTCTTCCTTGGCATGAGAGGTGGGGCAATCGCCGTGGGCACTGAAAGAGGAGAGACTCCTTGCAATGGTTTTTCATTGAGTTTGTCCTCTTCCTTGTTTTTTATATAGATGCCTTGGTCAGAAGTACCTTGTAAATGGTCACGGATGTGTCCCAGTGGAGGACTGGCTTCTGAGCGGGGTATGGGGCTGCGGCAGTGAGCAGCCCACGGGCTGCGTGTGGGTGATGTGGTTCAGAGAAATCCACAGCATCTCTTATCTCCCACCCAGGGCAGCACCTTCCAGTGGGGCAATGGGAGCTGGCTATGACCATAACAGGTTACACCAGCCAACCTACATTTCAGATGTGCCCAACGCAGGAAGGGTGGGCAAGTGCAAGGGAAACTTTGTGCAATGGTAGGTTGCTGTATTTAATCTTTATTTTGGGACCCAAATGAAAATGCTACCTAAAAATATAAACAAGAGCTACCAGTATCCTTTGGCACAAAAATAACTCCTTTAGTTGTTCCCAGTCTGTAACGTGAAATCGCATTTGTGGTGTTTTCTGGATCTATGGTGTGACTGCTAAAGGCTTTATTGCATTGACAGATTTGTCTTTCTGGTTAAAAATGGAGTATCTGTTGCCGAATGGAGGGCAGTGTTTTTATTTTAGAAGTTCAGTGATTTGAAGTTTGGTCCTGTTCTGCATTGGAACAACCCTAAACTTTGCAAAGGGGTTTGTAAAACCGAATTACGTGGCAATGACAGTGTCTGCACCTCAGCACGGTTTTCAGTTCAGTCCGTCTCAGAGCAGAGGTAACTAGAGGGTCATGGGTTTCAGAGACCCTTACCTAAAAAAGCTGTCAAAACGGATACACCTTTGGAAGCTGCCCTGGCATCAGCCATGCTGAGGGAAAACTCTCGAAACGTTGCAGCCAGCTCCAGATTTAACCCTTTGCAGCCTCACCAGTGTTCCCCATGGAAGCACAAATGATAACGTAAGCTGGGGACCTACCTGGCAATGCTGTCGAGTTTTCCCAGCAGACTAGATGCAGCTGCCCCATTCAAAGAATTTGGAGGAAAATCATCCTTGCAACAACCATAATCTAAAACTGATGAACTTTAAAAGTATTGGATTTACATATTGAAAAATGTGGCATATAAATACAAAAGCTTCAATTCTGGATCTGGCAAAAGAGTAAGTGTTACTCTAGCTGGGCAAACGATGTTCTTTTAAAGCAGGACTCCAGTTTCACATGAAGTGAAATGTTCCTTTTTTATCACTTACAAGAGAAGAGAAAATATCAACCCGTTCTGTCAGTGTTGCTGTCACCTTTAAGATGGAGCACCCTTCCGGAAGCTGCGAGGAAGAGGTCTATAAAATGTTAGGCAGACTTTAAAGAAAAAAAAATAATAGGGAGAACAGAAAACAGAAAAAGAAGTGATATAATGATGATAATAATAATAAGGGGGCAGATCTCTTTCTGGTTTAAGTTAGGATAAGTTCACGTGAACCCCAGAATGTTGTGCTGAATTTATACCAGTGCAGCAGCAAAAGGTTTATGTACGTCCAAAGCCTGTGAATTTAGCAAATAAATACAAGCTATGCAATCAGTTTTATTTGTTTTGTGACTCATGTCTGGTGCATAGAGGCGAAGAGGCTCCAGTCAGAGGGGCAGAGTTGTCCTTTGGGCCGGAGCGGAGGGTGAACTCAGAGCGTTATGTTGTATAAAGTTGCAGGATCGCCGTTTTGGCTCTGTAGCTGCCAGCAGCTTTTGCAGGTGATTTTGAGCATGATGTTATCGTCACCCAAATACAAGTCATGCACCGCGTTGGTCAGCCTGAGAGAAAACAAGATGTGCTGGACGGGATGTGTGCAGTACTGACCAGGTTTTCCCAGATGCGGAGTTGTACAACTGCTGGGGCTGTTTCTCACCAGAAACTTGGCCAAGATGTAGGGAACTGGGCTAATTAAGGAGATGTTAACCACAGTGCTGCAGTACAGCAGCTGACCGGCCCGTTGTCTGGAACAAGAGGCACATTGAGCCCGACTGTCATGAAGCTGAGAAAGGAAGAGCCTCTTGTTTTATTAACTGCAAAATCATGTTTGATTGTGTTAGTGAGGCTCTCCCCGAACAACGTAGCCTGATTTTCTGGGGAAGGTGGAGTGGGTGCCTGCCGGGGGAACACCATGCTCCAAAGGTCAGCCTGGGCTTTCAGTTTTTCCCCATTTTTTTGATAAACAGAGTTATGTTGTCAGAAATGAGCATGGTGGTTAGTCTCCTGAGCACCTCTGGATAGGCTTGAACAAGTCTTAATTTTAAAACCAGTAAGCGTCAAGTCAAGAGACTTGCTGTCCTGTTCTGCACTGTTGAAAATCAAACCGCTTCTCCTGGCGCCGACATAAGGGGAGAGAAAATGTCTTTAGTCACCCATTTAGAAATGGTTCAGAAACACCAGCCCAAACTTTTGAGATCTTTTTTCCTTTCTATTTTGCCTGTTTAGTAAACAGACAAATAATTAATCCCATACAGTGCCGTTTTTAATTGTATTACCTACTGGTTTTTGACGGAGGACATAAGCTGTGTCCCTGCACCGGGTGACTGAGGTTTATTTCTGCACCCACCCAGTCACAATGCTCTGCTGCTCTGCAGGAAAGGCTCAGTCCACGCAAAGCAGAAATGCTCAGGACCAGCCAGGAATATTTCTGAGCATGTGTAATCAGCGGTGAGCTCGCAGACTTTATTTAAACCTTCAACTTTTCTTCACTTAGACTGTCAAATATTTTAAAGTCTTTTTACCAAGTCATCCCTTCCACTTCGCTTCTTTTTAATTTTGTAGAATTCAAGACCGAATTTCCTTCACTGGATGCGATTGTTTGGGTCAGCTAAGTGTGATTGTACTGACTTTGGGTTGGGTCGTGTTTCTGTAGGATTCAGTCCCTGGCTGTAAAGCGTTTCGGGTGAGATACCAGATTTTGACCACAGATTGTTAGCAATTGGTGTAGGAATAAGAGACACCCTTTTGTCTTGGATTTTGTCATTTATTTATAGAAGTAAAGGCTTAAATTGTTTCTGTTTAAGTACTGCTTTGGGTAACTGAGGGCAGGTTCAAAACTCCAATATGGTCCCAAAAAATTCTTGGCTGTGGCTCTGTGCTGGTCAGGGTCAATTTTGCTGTGATCTCACATTTACAGTCAAATCCAACTTCAAAATATGGAGCTATGATGCCATTCCCCATTTACTGACTCCTCCCATGTGGCTAGTTTGGTATTTCCTCTGAGAGAGTTGGTATGATAACAGACTGGGGTTTTAATTTTAATGACTATTAATGTGTGATCCCGTGTGGTTTGGGGGTTATTAATTAGGAGCTGGAAATAACTGACAAGATAAAGGGACGGGTCAGGCTGACAAGCTACTATATTATTAACTTTGTCATATCAAGTATTTATATTGATCCAGCTGCTGCACTCCTGTCCACACACACTCCTCCACCCTGAGTTGTAGATGAGATTGAATTAATGTCTGTGTCCGTCTTCCTGAAGATGGAGAAAGATCTTGGAGGAGGGATATGATGTCAAATGGGCAGCCCTGGCTTACAGAGGTGCCTGGTTTCCTTGTTCCCATACACACAAACCCAGCTGTAATTGTCAAATACTCCCAGTGTTTTACTCTTCGGGTCTTATATGTTCTGAACATCAAGAAGTCACAGTAAACAAAGTATTAGTGCAAACCGGGAATGTGTAAAGCAGGAGCCTAGCCCTGGTAAATTTAACTCTGTACCCAGGAAGCTGTAAAGCTTCCCACAAAAAAAGTCTTCCCTCCTGGCACCTAAGGGAGTGTGAGAGCCCATATCTGTAGTGCAAGGAAAATAGGAGAGGGTAGAGTAGGGGGACATGTGGGTTTGGGGCAAGCTTGGCTCGACCCTGCTCAGGCTTTGTGTCTCTGTGGCTGGAGGAGACACAGGGATGTCCCCATCCCCGTCACACGCTCCGGGAAGCAGGGTGGAAGGTATTAGTGATCTCTGTGGGCAAAACGGCAGGATTTATTTTCTGAGCGGCAGTTTCAGCTCTTATAACACAGAGTCTGAGACAAGCAAATAGATTTAGGACGGTATTTTTAATTCTTTTTGTCGTTTTATCGGTCACCTCCAGCTGCTAGCATTTCAGGGTGATGATGGCTGTTTTCTGCCCTCCCTTTATACCTGCAAGTCCTATGTGATCCCGGGTGCAAGCGCATCCCTCGGCGCTGCCGAGCTCCTCCTGGGCCGGGGGGCTGGAGCGCGGGTATTTCGCACGCCCCCGACTCACGTTTTCCTGCTCTATCTCCAAAATCGGCCCTGCTCGTCCTCCTCCTCCTCCGCCTCCTCCTCCTCCTCCTCCTCCTCGTTTATCAGCCCGAGCACACAGACAGATAACATCCTCGTGACGTGGCCCTGACCTTTGTCAACCTTTGTTAAGGCTCCATCTGAAGTCCGGCCGCGTGTTTGTAAACAGGATGTAATTAAGGCCGGGAACTGACAGCGCCTGATGGGAGGACAATGCGGAGCTGGCGGGACCCGGGCTGTCAGATGTCCACCCGCATTGTGCTGCCGGTGCCGTCGCGGTAATTGGTGTCCTCTGGCCGAAGGAAGTGCACTCAACTCGGATTAATCTGCCGCGGTGCGGAGGCCATCCCCGCGAGCGCGAGTGTTTCCTCCGATAAACCCGCCGGCCCCTCGCAGCGGGGCGGAGGGAGCCTGGAGAGAGCTGTGAAAACTGAGACCGCCGTGACAGGTGCCCACCGAAAACTGGGAACAGGAAAGGTGTGGGGGCAGAAAAACTGGCAAAGCCAAGGCGTCTTCGTGGCTCGCCTTATCGGGAGAGGTGGCGGGCTTATCGCGTCTGGGGGCGGCTGGAACAGGCGCCCGCGGCAGGGTTAGAG
This sequence comes from Bucorvus abyssinicus, assembly GCA_009769605.1. NCBI lineage: Eukaryota > Metazoa > Chordata > Aves > Bucerotiformes > Bucorvidae > Bucorvus > Bucorvus abyssinicus. Next base: position 4,676,937 of record CM020035.1, on the reverse strand, counting down.
CAACAGTTTAGTCCCAGGTTTGACCTGGACAAAGTTTAAAATATGTATCAGAATATACACACACACATTTATATGTGTAAGTATAAAGTGTACATATATGCACATACATGTACACAGACACGTATACATGGAAATGAAAACTCGTAATTGTTTCTGGGGTTTTTCTTTATTTTTTTCTTTTTTTTTTTAAATATCCTGATCAGGTTTTACAGCTTATTTTGCAGCTCTAAACTGGTGCATAGATAACTGAGGCTAGAATTGACCAGAAGTAAGACTGAAACCCACTACCCCATTTGGTTTGTCCACCACTTGCCCATGGATGAGGAAGACGTTTGACTTTAAAATCTTTTTATTTTTCATTACCTCAGATAAGCAAGTACATTTCAAAGTACATACCTTTTATTTTTCATTTTTACGGACTGACAGATGTCTGTTACCCGTAAAGTTAGATAAACATTCACGGGTGCACACTGATTTAAGGAAATGTATACCAGTCTCACTTTTTTGGCATACATCTGCCTAAAAATGTTACGGTATGTTTTCTTGTAGGTTTTATACCATCAGTTTAAAGGTTGTACTGATCGCAATAATACTTCTGGTTTATTCACTTAAAGTTTGATGTGACACACTGGATTCCATATGCATTAGGAATTTCAAAATTGCCATTTTTATATGAGGGATAAAGAGGTGCCCGTGAATCTGAATCAGTGAATATATGAAAAGGCATATGACAAGCTTTGTCTTAAATATATAGAGAAGATGTGTTGGAAATTCAATATCACTCTGGCAGTTTCCGAAGATAACATCCTTCATAGCATCCAAGCACAGACCGCTCATTGGACATTTTAAACCCAGTACTTTAGGGCTGGAGGAGCCAGGTTGTGCTGCTAATGAAATCATAGTCAAATTCTTGTACTTTGTTCCAAGCAGAGTTGAGCAATAGGAAAGGAATTCCTGACATCCCCAGCCCAAGAGCTCTGCTGTGTCGAAATGAAGAGGAGAAGGTGGCCGCTGTGTTGGGAGTGTCTCTATGTCCAAATGACAGTGACTAGGAGAAAAAAGGGCTCGAGTAACTTTTGGGTCTGCCCAAGAAAGGAAGACTTAAAAATAAAAGAAACCCTAACCAAAGCCCCACCTCTTCCCAGGGCAGAGAAGTGACTCCCAGCAGCCTACAAAGAGACTAAAAAACCTAATATATATATATATATATTTCTCTCTCTGTGTGTATTTAAGAAGACAAACAAATGAATATGTTTTTCCTCAATGGGAGAAGGAAAACAGAAAAATATTCTTTGGCAGCCTTGAGAGTCATAGTCTACTCAGCTCTGAAATATGTCTCAAAGTTCAAACTAAAGTTGACCGATACTCCAAAGCTGCGAAGAGCTGCAGAGAGTGACATTTGTTTCCAGATGTTAATGGGAGTAAGGTAGAAAAGAACAGTAACGCCTGGAGCCCGTTGAATGGAAATGCCTTTTTGCCTATATTAGATCGTACATAGTTGTCACACATCCGTATGCCGGTGTTAATAAGGCAGGGAGGGAGCGCGGCGGCGTTAGAAGGTTTGCCAGGTTTGGTTTTATGTACATGTGGTCTCGTCTGCAGAGCGCGGTGTGGAGCAGAGCCCTTCACTCAACAGCAGCAAATAAATACAAGCAAGCAAAGGGCTGAGTACAACGCCTTGGGGAGCGGAACAGGGCAGGAGAGGAGGGGAGGGTGGATGCAAGCTGCTGAGAGAGACAAACTGGCTCATGGCTACAGAGAGATGAGGCAAACCAGGGCAAAATGGTTCCACTTAACCTACCTAACCCGCTTAACTAAATAAACCATTCCTGCAACTCAGAGCGGGGTTTCCCGTAAAGACAACTGTCATTAGATGAAAGAGTTAAAGACAGAAAGCTCAGACAGAATTAACTTTGATGTTTCAATATATATTTTGGCATGTAAATACAACCACCAAAGGAACAGGAACAAAATACAATGTGGGGAATATAAGGAGTTTGGGGTTTTGGTTTTGGTTGGTTTTTTTTTGGGGGGGGGGCGGTGAGTTGGGGTTTTTTTTTGGGAGCTAAATCATTTTCTTTTAAAATGAAATTCTGTTTGACTGCGTGAAATATGAACAGTAATTAAATGCACAGTCTGTGGGCCTTCCATACTTTAAAGCTCTTTCTTTAAAAAAAAACCCCGGCACAACTGCTCACCTCAGACAGGCCAATTACCCAAGAATGATGGAGTCAAGAGGAAAGTAGCTAAATTTCTTTACTTGAATGATCACAACCACAAGCCAGTGATTAGTCCCTGCAGCACCAGCGGGGATGTGGTGGGGACACTCACATTGGAAGACTTCAAATAGTCATTTCCTTGGTTAAAATAAAATCTGACTGCACTAAATAGACAGTTTTTAATCTCAATTGGACATCTGAAGATTTCTCAAGCTGTTGTTGGCTGCGGCAGAAACAAATTTTTCTGCTTTGTTGATTAAACTAGTGGTCTCCACCATTGCTTATCGGCCTGCGACGAGCTGTTCTTTTTAATTAAAAGTGAGCCACCACGAGAGAGCAATTAACAGCTAGTAATTACTGTGCTCTTCAGAACTGCAACATTTTGCCTTTCATTCCAATTATATAATGGACAAGTGGCTTTTTGATCTTCAAATTAGTGAGCTCTTGTACTATTTGTTTTGAGGCAGATTTGGAAGGTTAATGATGGCCTGTGGTGGCACTCTTTCCACTGACTGATGTAAGACAAGGAAAAAAAGGGAAGGAAGCAGGAATAGTCTATCAAGAAATGCAAATGCTGCCTTCATGATAATGAACAGGAGAAACACAGGCAACTTAATATGCAGGTTCTTTAATGAACCCCATAAGCGCTCATTCTGGTGCTAGCCTGTGCTATGGAATTCTTTTTTTTTTTTTTTTTTAATAAAAAAAAAGTTTAATTAAGCATTTCAATATAGATTCTTTAGAGAGTGACACATAACATTTAACTGTTTGATACTTAATTGTGTTTGCCTTTGATTGTGGCACCTATAGTTAAATGTTGTACATTACTAAGCCATTGAACTGTCTCTTAGGACACGTGATGCATCGACTTCGTCAAAAATCTTTTAAGTAGTAAGTCTTAATATATTTAATGGCCACTGTGCCCTTTGAGTACAAGGAGCCTTTACATCACAAACAGTTGTCTAATTTTAATTAATATTGATTTGCATCTCTTAAATAGAAACTATAGTAGTTGCTGTTGCTTATGGCTCTATAATAATCCTAGAGGGTAGACACGTTGAGTATGTTGTCTATATAGCAGCGTGTGTTTTAAAGATCGATACTACTGTGATTAGGGCAGATCTCCGCTCTTTTGGGTGGAGCTGCTGCAATCAGCTAATGGGTGCTGTGGTAACTTACCCCAGTTGTGGTCTTTGCATTTGATTTCTTTAAACATTTGCTCTGGTGTTACTTTTTTTTTTTTGTGTACGAATCCAGACAAGGTTTGCTCTAGTCTCAGCTACCCTGATTTTTTTTGAAGAAGTCAACAGCTGTAGTACTCTGATAGCTCCCGAGTAGATTAGGAACTTGGCACTTCACTGTTGCTGTGCAGGTCTGGATTACGCATAGCTGCACAGCTTAACAAAACCACGGACTCCATTTAACAGACAAATTACAGGTGCTGTGAAAAAAAGCAGATATCTTCAGTGTGATGAATAAAACATAAACCTCATTCTATGAATAGCTGAAACAAGGAGATCTGTGTTTAAATTGCTTCACATCCATTGATTTAGCTATTCCTTCACTAAACACAATCATTAATTACACAAATAACTGCAAGCGTGATAGACCATAGATAGACCTTTTCTTCTGGGCTGTTAAAGCTTTAGTCTCGCAGTTGTTCCTGTAGTAGAGAAATGAACTGTTGATTTCCTTGGAGGCAGAATCAGGATTGTACTGCTCAACAGATGCTGAAAAAATCAGAATAAATACCAGGCCCTCAAAAGCGTTTGGATAGCATTTCCGAATGTCCACCTGAACTCTGAGCTGGAGTATGATACTTCAACTACGATTTTGAAAAATCTACTCTGCAACCGGTGTGCCAAGCTGGTTACACACCTTATGGTCTGATGGACAACTGCAAGCTGAGCTCTTGAAAATGTACATCAAGAGTCTCTTCCCATGTCCTGACTTGAGCAAAGCTTCCTTTGAAAGAAATTTGGCCTAGGAAGAGTTCGTGACTGAACCCACACACAGAGCTTGGGAGGTGAAAAGAGTTGCAGAGTGAGAAACTAAAGAGGCTGAATAAAAATATTTCAAGTGGGAATAGGGACAATATATATAATTTGAAAAAATTGAGGTGCTTGAAAGTTTAAGTCTCTTTAGAGGTAACTTCTTTGCTATATGGGCGCAATGCTGACTTCTCCATTACAGGTTTGTTAAGGAACATGGTCAGTTTTGGTTCAGTCTGGAGTATTCCTCCCAGGTGGTTCCGAGTTTGAAGAGAAATGTGTGCTTTTTGTTCTAAGCAATATGTAACCCACCGCAGTAATACTTTCCACGGGCTGCAATGTCACCAGTGTGATGTTCATCTGTAGTGCAGGGTTGTGGAGAAGGTATCAGGGTTGCATTTTCCATTATCTCTTATTCAAAATGTCATTGGAAGTGGTTCATAGCAGCTCTCCTCTGTTTTTGTAATTCACAGCGTGCTGGGGTTTCTTTTAGAGATGCGTGGAGAAGGCTAAGATGAACATAGTATCTCTGAGCTGCTGAAATGAACTGGCATCATGGTGGGGAAAATCGATAGGAGGGAGTAAAGACTCAAACCCTGAAAATTTAGGAAGATGGTTTTGGGAGAAGAACAGAGAGCAGTACACCCCTGAGGCAGACTTTCTGGAGACATATACCAAAAGCCTGAATTTTCCTTTGATTTCAGCAAGCCAACCCATTTCTTGGCTCCCAGCATGCCTAGTAGAGGTGAAGTGTTCCTCCAGGAACTCCTGAGGTGTTCCTCCACCTGTTTCCTGATCTGACAGTGGTGACACTGTATACATACTCGTGGGTAATTAGTAATTTTCAATGACTATTGCTGGTGGTGATTTTTTCTGCACTCAAGACCAAGTTACCATTTCCTGGAAACTTTGCCTATTACCTAATTTGTCACCTGCTCTATGCCACTGACCTGACATAGTCCTGCACCTAACAACATCCTGAGGGGATTCGTGAAAATATGGATTAAAGGGATTGGCAAAATCATTGAGCTAATTGCTGTGGCTTGATCTTGGACGTTTGTAGTATCTAATTCAATATAAATAGGAACTTGACAGTGGCCGTTTGCACATGAGCCCACAGGGCAGAGGCACATACATTAAACACCATCCCCAGGTCAGGTTGTCATCCAATGTAGATGGGTAATGACCTACATCACAGATGTAATGGCCTATGCAGGGTGCAAGGCGGTGGAAAACCAAACCTGAAATGCTGGTGTGCTTAGGTGCCACATAAAGTAGGAACAAATAGGTTAAAGGTTTCATCACTGGCAGAGCTGCTCTTCACAGCGGCAAAATTATAACCTCAGAGGTGGTTATTAGCGTCAAAGCCATCTGTTTTGTAAAACCGGGCAATGCTCTCCAGCCCTTTGCCTCAGTTGTGCAATGCCCTTAGATCCTCAGCCTGGCTTCAGCCCAGCTTATCCTGGTGGGTATCAGCATGAGAGGAGGAGCCCGGCATTTGTTTCAATTATTGCAGACTCCTCACCATGTATCTACATCTTGGAATCTGCATGCGAGCCACGGCAGCAGCGCTTGCCATGCGGTTCACCAACTTAAACAATATATTCTCTTGATCTGCACGCAGATGGTAACTCCCGTTAATGGGAGTCACACACGTTGAGTAAGAGGAGACTAAACCTTTCCTACATCTTTACCAGTGAAATACTGGAAATGAGATGACGGCAGCCAACTAGGTTGTGAGGACTCTTGTCAGAAATACAATTAGGAATTTGTTTCCATGTAGCTCATACAGTAACAGACACGAGCCTCGAGCCAGAGACAAATAGTAGTTAACATCTAGAGAAGGCAAAGCGTTCTCTGAGATGTTTAAATGAGAATTCCAGAGCAAGATGAAAATTGGCCTCTGAGGGAATAACGTTTTCTTTTTCTACATAACTGTGGATAAAAATTCCAAATAGATCATCACTATGTATATTAGAGGGAGACCACATTCCTGTGATATGTTTGGAAAATTCAGTAGCAATGTCTTTTTCAGTTTTTAATTTTTTTTCCCCCTGCAAATTTTTTTCTTGCGTTTTTGCCATATAATGCAATAAAATACACCCCTGAGATACCGGAGATTTAAAGTCTGTTGGTGTTCTTACATTACAGAGAGTCACACAGAAGTTAAAGTCCTATACGTTAGTCTGCTTCTGAATCAACACAGGCAAGTACATCCGAGGTAGAAGAAGCAAAACCCTGGATGCCTCTGCTGTAGCTGGAAATATGAGAATAAGGCTTCAGGATGTGTATTTATTTTGGAATCTCAGAAAAACCCAATAGTAGCAGTGCTGCTTTATGTGAGGCCCAGAGTGAAAGAACATATATATTCACCAAAAAAAAAAAAAAAAAAAGTGTGATCAATTTAACTTTCATCTTTTCTGCCTTGTCCTGTGTGGCTTTCACTTCTCACAGGCTGAGCAGACCAAGGGCTCCGTGAGGGGTTTGAAGGGAATTGAGGTACAAATCACGATACTGCTGAAGAAGGTAATAGAATTTTAAATTATAACTTGCAATCTGTAGATTTTAGTGAGAAGAATTCAGCTGGCCCGTTCTCCTGTGCAAGATTTTGCCCTGATTTTCTCTAGGGTTTTTTCTGGGCTTGTTTGCAAGTGCTGGGCTGAGCAGCTCTCCTTCTCTTGGCCATCTCCTGCTTGAGTATGGTGATACCTGGGTTAAAGCACAGGAACATATTGAAAACTGCAGAGATAACTGAAAAATAGCAGTGTCATGGAACCATTCCTTCCAGGATCATATTTTTTTTCTCAATAGAAACAAAGGAAGTTTCTTCAGATATTTTTGAAAAGTTCAGTCTTTCAAAAGAAAATGAAAAAAATATCTTGAAAAAGCTGTTATATCCTTCAAGTGTTCTTTGATACATCTTGACTCTAAATAGATGTGTAAAAAAATATTTGCAAAGATCCTCCAAAGGGTTTGGAGACCTGTCTTCGACATAGCTCTTGTTTTGTACCTTTTCTTCACAAATCCAATCCCATATTACCAAATTATTCTTTTTAATTGCTTTTTTTTTGCTTAAATTTCCTTTAGGTTTTGAACATTCTTCCCATAATCAGGTTCCTCCACCTCTCCATTATAGATGTCAGAAAGGGGCTGAGATCTTCATGGTCGATACTAGAAAAGCTGTGATAGGTAGTTACTAAATCCCCACTCAACACTCCTGCTCTGCGGATGTCTCTCCTCCAGTGAGCACCATGGGTTAATCTCTTGCTCTTCCAGCGTATGCGTCCATGCCTAATGCCGGGAAACAGGCTTAAACCTGTTATACTCATGTTAAATGCTCCAAGTTGGCTTTTACAGCTGTCCGCATCCCAAGGTGGGAGTGCATCCCGAAGCCTTCCCAGTGCCGCTGTGGAGCGTGACCAGGCACGAAGCGTTCTGCGCTTAGCTGCACGTTTTAAGATTGGAGCTTTGGATCTTGAAGTTACCTGCTGATGCCACCTCTCCTGACAGATTGCTTTAAGTGTGCCCTGAAACGTGGAGAAGAACACAATCTGCAAGGGACCGAGGCCTCCTCAGCTAGATCCAGGCTGCTTGAAATGTTCCTTCTATCTATCTGTGAGAGAAATGGCTGAGACAAACGATTCCCAGCTTTGGGATCCTTCACTTTTAGCAGGGTCAGGTGCTGTATCCTCAACCAAGATTTATCTTTGGAGCTGGCTGGTGAAAAGGGATGCTGATCTGTTTTGGAGCATACTGAGGTCCTGGCTGTCTTGCCCTCCTCATCTTCCTACAGACAATAAATCTTCAGCAGGCATAAATCTGCATTTCTGTTGAATTCTAGGGAATGTTCTCGATTTACACCAGTAATGTGTTTGTCTCCAACTCACCCATTTTGTACAGATGGAACAATATTAGTTCTTCTGAACTTTTTAGAGGTAAACCCCCTTTTTGGCTGCGTAGGAGGCTGGAGCTGGTGTGAGGCTGCAGCCCTTGGTCCTTGTCTCATCCCCAGCACTTTCTGTGTGTGGTTTTGCCACATCACCCTGCCAAGGAAAACCCCATTCCCTGTTCAGCTACAGGAAAAAAGGCAGAGGGAGGGAAGGGGCACAGAAACCTCATTCTCACTCCTTCCTCTGGGATTTAGATCTTTGACAGCTCTTTCTGGCTCATGTCAAGTATTACACAGAAATGATGTCAGATGGCGAACATGTCTGTGCTGTGCCACCGTAGCCTGGTTTTCTGTTGGGGCTGCAGAAGGCTGGAGGAGCCCCTGTGTTCAGGAAACCACGTATCTGGTAGCAGCAGGAGCTACCCGCGCTAGTTGTCTGGGGAGCTGCCGGCTGCCAGCCCAGGACATAACCCCAGGAGAAGGGAGACCATATAGTGGACTGTAAATAAATTGAATTTTGGTCTAATGGCCTCTGTTTTTTGCAAGTCTAAATTTTTTCTAGTACAATGGCTTTTAAAGAGTGGTTTACTTTTGTAGCGTGTTACTTTTCCTTGCTCTCTGTAAAGTGCTTGTCTAACCCCTTTTCCAGTAAATTAAGAGACATTTTGTTTGCGTGTTGATTACTTTATTTTGCATTGTTCTAGGGAATTAGTGCACATTCCTAGGAAAATACTCTTTTTCCAATAGAGGGAGTGTTAGTGCCAGGCAATGCCCTTCGTTCTCACTCTCTTTGCATCTTGTAAACCTACCTATAAGCAAATCAAGTGCATGTTGGTGGCTTAGTGCTATTTGGATGGAGTTTGCTCCCTGCTCTGCATTAGCTGACTGACTTCTCTGAGCCAAGGCGCATGCACAAAGAAAAGACTAATCTGTTCCTAACAGCAGTGAGGTGAAAGTTGGTCCTCCCAGAAATCTGCCTCCGGATGGTAGGGCTGAGTCCTCTCTGTCACCATTCACATTTGTTTGCCTAATCTCTGGCGGACAAAAAAGCTACGTTGAAATCCAGAAGTTCTTTAAAAAAAACCCAAACAGGTGAAAAATAAGACAAGGAATTCAAACCTCGAACCCTTTGAGAGGGCTGGGGTTGGCGCGGGGTGGGGATGAGGAGAGCAGCCCTGGCTCTCAGAACAAAACTGGGCTAAGCCTCTCACGCGTCAGACAGAGCCAAGGATGGCTATGAACCACGGGATGCTCTCTGCTGCCAGCCCGCCACCGCTCAGCCACTCCGGGGGGGAGGGATGCTCCAGGACATCACCATCCCCAGCTCCTGGCTTTCCCTAGATAAATCATAGGCTTCCCGCCCCTGGGCATTTGAAAGGAAGGGGAGTGCTTAAAGACGGGATGCAGGGTACCAAGTTGGCCTCCAGCACGTACCTGGGGTGGGATGACAGATGCATTGAGTTTGTCAGGCTCCTGGTTGTGAGAGCGGGTGCTCCATCCTGGGACCACGACTTTGTTTTCCCTTCACTGGGGTCACAGTGCAGGCTGGGGACACTCTCTTGAATCTTTGGGGCCAAATTCTGCTCTGAGCTCAAATTACACTGAAATTTGCACCCGAGTGCAAGGGAGATCAGGATCTGATATCATCTGAACTTTCTTAATCTCTAGCAACTGCCTTGATTGGGAATATACCTTCTGAGCAAGACAGGCAGCTGCTGATTAAAACCCAAGTCAGGGGGGCAACAGCCCCAAATTTGCTGCCTGCCCTTTGGCAGCCAAGAGGGTCCAGCAGTCAAACTGCCAACCTCTGCCAAGACTGCAGGAGTGGAGGAGCCCCCAGAGAAATCCCCAGAGGAGCCAGGGGCAATGCAGCAGCGTGGGGAGGTAGTGGAGGGTGAGCAAGGCGGCTGCCTGGCAAAAACACGGGGCTCCACAAAGGCTGTAAATCCAGCGTGAATCATGGAAAAGGAATTAATTAAAAATTATAGTTTCAAGGTGAAATATTAGTGGTTGTAACGGTTTGTTTTTGTCACGCGGTCGCGAGCCGCTGTGATTGTTAGGGAACTTCTCCTGGTGATTTAACTTCAGTATAAATGGCATATGCTGGGATGTCTTTAACGGGGAGACGTAATAGCGTGTGCTGTGGGAACTGTGGGTTCAACGCTGCAGCAGACGGCGCGCATTTGAATTGTAAAAGGGAGATTTATAACATTTCTGGTGACACAGAATGATAAAAGCCGATGATCAAAAATACGGAAAATGAATTTAGATAGAAAAGATGAATCCTTCTGTGTGTCTCACGTCTGCTGTTCTGGGATTTCTGCATAAATCTATATGTTTTGGTTCTATTTAGCGCTGTGGGTACGTTGATTAATTTAGCTACATGTTACTGTCATGTTGGGCACATTCATCTTCTGTCTTGAAGCATATACTCCTCAGCCTCTCTATCATTCCAGCCCTTCAGGCCTTATTTTCATCACATTTAAGGGAACTCTCCCCTGCCTGTCTTTATCTTGTTAGGCTTTCAGCAGCTTAAGTTGAATCTTCATTCTTTCACTCTTGCTGTCAAACCTCCTTTACCAAGTTATCTCATTTTCCTATTCATAACATCTAACCCATTATATTTAATACTCAGGCACAATTGCATCTGAATATTATGTAGGACTTGCCAGCACGCGTACTTGTAAATGAAATCAGACCACCCCTGGAAGGAACTGTGGTGGCTTTGCCTTGCCAGTGTATTTTAAATTGAAAAATGCCCAGGACTAAATCCAGTCCTGGAGTAAGTGGTTGCGACTTAAGTGAAGTCAGTAGAGCTTCATCTGCTGAGCTGAGATGGATTTGACCCTTCAGGACTGAAAGCTGGAAGATTAATAACGATTGTATAATCTGATATGAAGCAGAAATTAGTGTCAGGCCTGTCCCAGTGGGTGCGTACGTCTACAGAGGACGAAGACCTGTACAAGGATGGGTAAATAATAATGTTCGTACTGCAGACTAGACAACTGAGGCAGGAAAGTTGAGGGACTTGCCAAATTTCATGAGGTCTTTGGAGTCAAGACTGCACTGCAGCCCGTCTTTTTGCTAGAGGATCCAAGTCTCCTTTCATTGTGCCAGTCTCTGGGTCCTTGAACTGGAGACTTGTCCCCATCAGACATGAGAGTTGTTTTTTCTTCTAGGTCTTCACTTTGCTTTTTAAACTAATGGTGCTATAGAGGGGTGTCTTCAGCAGCAGATGTTTGGGAAAAAAAAAAAAAGGAAAACCCCCCAAAGAGTGTGACTTCTGGGTTAAGCGCGCGTTTTGGCAATGTTAGGTTGCCCTTTGCACCTTTGCAAAGGTTGTAGCAGCGGGGGACGGGAGCCGCGGTGCCACTGCCGGCCGTCACAGGGGCTCAGGCTCTGGTTTTGAGGAGGATCCCAACATTTCTGCCTGTTACAAGAGCTGGGTCAGTTTGTGAAAGCCGATATATGAATTAGTTCCTTTTGGTAGCGCTGGACAAAACACAGTGACCCAGGAAATGTTTTCCTCCCCTTTACTCCTATAACTGCCTTTTTTTGCTGGCAAGCTGACCTTTTTAAATGCTTCATCCTTTCCCTCCCAAACGTGGAATTTCCTCCCAAAAAATCATTTTGGCTCAAGAACCAAGGCTGGTCAGACTCAGTACAGGCTAGAAATGGGTTTTGATAGAGGACAGCATCATGCTCTTGGCAGAGTATCCTGGCCTGGGAGAGCAGCAGTGGAGAACGCCGCGGTGCCGGGGCTGGGGGATCCCTGCCTCCCCCCTGGGGCTGGCCTCACACTTCTCTGTTGCCTCAAAAAGGGGTCGAAGTGTTTTCTCTGTACATTTTTCTATTTTTAGGAGGAGGAAAAGCTATTTCAAGCCACTGCAAAATGTTTTTATGGCTCTTTTTGAGTCCTCTGTAGCTAGTTGGTCTCATGGTAATTAAGGCATTTGGCCTTACAAGTGGAAGGATTATGAAAACAGTTTCAGCATTTTCTAGAAGTGTTCCAATGTATTCCCAAAATAGGATTATTTTTGCATGTGTGTTTGCTTTCGATTTTTGGTTTTACAAATGAATGATGCTCAGTGAAAACGCACTATCTGCCACTTTCACTAGGGCACTGTGACCCAGCCCCTGAGGATGAAAAGCACAATAGTGCATTTCCTGAACGTTATACACACCACTCGCTTGATAGTGCATTGTTTTTATTAACTGGAGCAATTAAAATATCTTTTCTTAGCTTTTACTTATCCCCACTGCTGGCAAAAGCCACTGGAAGATTTATATGGGAATTTTCTTGGATAGAAGCTGGAAAAGAGCTCAGATTTGGGGCTCAGGAACAATCCGCTGCCTGTGAGATCATGGCACTGAAATCACACTGCAGTTGGCCATCATCTCCAAACTCTTCAAAGTGATGATTGATGTTCTACCTCTGCTCTTCCTGCTAGAACCAGGCCAACAAATCCGTAGACTTTCCCTTAAACATGAGAGTTTTCTGTAGTGCGTAGGTGATGTAGAAATGTTATACGCCCGCTGGGTTTGGGATGGGAGCAACCACAGTGTTACAGGAGAGTCTCTGCATTTAAGTGGACACGTGAAATAGATGGGATGAGGCAGCGAGAAACAAAAAGTATCACTTCCAGGGCTAGAAAAATAAATTATAGATGTCTGGGGCTGTTTGGCTGCACAGGCATTCCAGGCTGAACGGTTTGTGCAAGCCAGCATCGATGCTGTTAACTTTAATATAGGACTGGAAAGAATGAGGCTGATGATGGCTCATATGGCCAGCAACACACTCTCTGGAACGTATTTCTAAATTCTCTGTGATAGAAACAAATAGAGATTTAATAATGTCAGATGAATGTGTAAATGGAATAATGTCTTCAACAATCTCATTACAAGTCCTAGTGCAGTCAATATAATCAGTTCAAAACCTGGCAAGTATATAGAAATAATACCCTTTTGCAAAAACTACATTTATTCAAATATTTCTGGAACTATGAATATCATTGACTTGAGGCACAAATACGGGTTACTGCCTTTGGGCCTGGGTGCCTTAAACATTAAAATTTATTATTATTATTTATTTTTATTAGCTTCATGTGGCAGAAGATTTATAATATTCTAGTTTTTATTAAGTACTTGTGGTTTTTAAAACTGATCGTAATTGTTGCTGGGCAAATCTCAAAAGGGGAAGAGGATTGGTTGGTTTAGTTTTGATTAAACTCTCACAAGTTTGGGCATTTATCCAAACTATCTGAACCTCCTACATTTCTAATATGGGTCTGCATATCTTCTGAGGAGAGGCTTTTATTTTTCTTTTTATCTTTTCTTTTCCTCCTCTTTTGTGAAGGTTCCTGTGCTCCTCATGGTTGGGTCAGACACATGGTAGAGTATTTTGGTCTATCTGCTTCTGAATACGACCTGGAAAAGGCAGCCAGGAAAAGAGTTCAAAAACTTTGCAGCAAGTAATTAAAATGAAGTTATCTGTATCCCTTAGCTGTTAACCCTTACAAACCTGGTTTTGTTTGTAGTTTATGCTATGTAATAAAGTCTACCATGGCCGTCTGTTAATCCAGATTCTGCGACTTCAATCCTGTAACTACCTGACAGTCTTGGTCATGGACATGGTAGGATTCTTTTGCAGAAAAATCCAAATATTTTTCTTCTTTGATACTATATGAGAAAAATAGGAACCAGGGACCAGAGGGTGGAATAGAGCATTTTCCTGTATCGTATTGCCAACTCCCTTAATTTTATGACAAATGTCACCTCGCCTGGTACCTCTCTCAGAGCTGTTACTTCATGTGTTCCACAGTTGTTAGAATGATAATTTTCATTAAAGAAATGAAGCTTACATTTATGAAAGTTCTTGAAAGCACCTTTGTGTCTTGGAAGCAAAAGACAGAAAGGTTCTAGAGTGGCCCACTTTTTATTTGTAGGTGTTTTGTATACCCATGGGAATGTGTGCAATTTATTTGTCTCAGGGTTTTCAAAGTGATGAAGAAGGAAATTTTCAGTCTAATTAGACTTGTGTAAGCTTTTTTTTTTCTTTAATTTAGAAGAAATCATATCCAGTATGGAGTTTTAGGCTTTTTACCGCAGTTCATGAAATCATCTCTGTTGAAATCATTGAAGGCTGGCAGGATTTTGGCACCTGTTGAAGCAAGTCATTAGCAGGTACTTGTTGGCGCTGTCCGAGTCCCCGGGGCTCTGGGGCTGTCGGTGCTGTATATACACGCAAAACACGATGTCTGTGTGCACTGCTCCTGAGCTTGGGTGTCGCACAGTGTCCATGGCCACATCCTTTTCAGTGTGACAGAAAGCGGTTTTGAGCAACTGCTCAAACTGGTGCAAACTGTTAGAGTTCTTGGGAGGAGCTGTGTTGAACTGGTGGGATTCTCCTGCAAGGTTGGTTTAGATACAGGCAAGAACTGAGAAGAGGTGCTTAGCACGCAGCACCGGAGCAGTTTTGTGTGGATGGTGTCCCTCATGGTCTGGAGAAGCTGGCTTTTTCCCTGATGGAAAACCAGCGTGCTTCCTCTCCTCCTGGAGGGACAAATGAGTCCTCACTACCTGGTACTAACCACTGAGCTCAAAATCGGTTTTGATCTTCAGTTTGAGAGCTGTGCTCAGCTTGCTGGCTTTGTGTGAGATTTTTGTGGACCACTGAACAGACCTTTATTCAGTTCTTCAGCAAACCCAACTTTCTCCATTTCCTCTCAAGCACAGCCTTTGCTGTTATAATTGTGCAATTCCACCTGGGTCAAAACTGAAAAGTGTTTCTAATTGGATCCCGGCTAGAATCAGGCCAGCACGCAGTGGTTTTCCAGCATGACTGGGATACTCCACTCTCTGCCAAGCACAAAGACACACTTTTTGCCTTAAAACCCCCATGATTTTCACTTGGAGAAAAAATGACTTCTTTTTCTTAAGAAAAGCATAATAATATATGTAATAAAAATAATTTTTACAGGGCTGTATTTTGATAGTCTGCCAGTGCTGCTTTGCTATACCAGTTTCTGGTCACCAGTAGGTTTTGGTGGTGCTAACGGCTTTGTGCACAAACCCACCAGCTGTGACTGAGCCCAGTGCCGGAAAACACCAGTGGGAGTTCTTGATGCCCTGGGACTGAGGTTTTGGTCCCTCATCAGTGCTGCAGGAGAGGGTAAGAGAGGCTCAGAAAGCTTATGAAACCAGTTCTGCTAGATGGCAAGTATCTCCTATGTGGGACTTGGGCACTTAGTACCAAGGAAGATCATGGCCCTAAATACCTCTTTGAGGCATCCTACTGAAGGAAATGTCTTGCAGATCATATTTTTGCTGCACCAAAATCCATCCCCATGGAAATCCAGATGATTACGGTGTTGAGTCACCACAATGCAGCAAGCTTAGGCAGGGTTTGGGGCGGTGAAGATCTGAGCGCCCCTGAGCCCAGCACTGAGTTTCAGTAGGCAACTGCAAGAACAAGCCAGGTTGTGATTTGGGCTAAACCAAACCAAGTATTGGCGGCTGTGCTCTCTGGCACGTTTTGGCAGCGAGGGATGGAGAGTAGCCGGAGTGCTCTGCCACGTGGAGAGACACGACCACCAGTGTTTGCATTCGGTCACCTTCTTCAAGTGCTGAGTTTTAAGTGCTGCAGCGTTATGTAGTTTTATTATTTTAATAGATGAGAGAGGCCTGTGATCAATAGCAGGGATGCTTTTATCTTAATCATCCATCCTTCATTCATAAATACGGAGGTTTTCGGCCTCCTGTAATACTCTTATGATTTTCTGTGTTATGGTAAAATTGACAGAAGTAATTTCACCATCCCTAAAATGCCATAAAAGTAGTAGTCAGGTTATATGAATTTTGTCAACCATATTATTGCACATGTCTATTTAAAAGGGGTTGCTATAGTGAGGGTATGTAAGGTCCTTTTTCTCTGACAGTGTTTTGCCCCTAGACCTTGTGTATCAGTTCAGGATTACACATGGGAAGTGTAACACACGTGCAGCACCGAGCCAATACATAACCAGCCTGTAAAGTACGTGTGTGGATGTTTCCTTGACCAAAGTAGAATCAGTGACCTTAAAAGACCCTAATTTCTCTGAAATGAAGGGCTCAGATCTAATGTGTCTGGGTTTTGGAACCGAAATCAATGCAGTTTTGGTAAATGGTCAACCCTGACATGTACGTAAGGACCATGCCAGGGTTGGAAATCTGCTAAAAACAACCAGTGACCTTTGTTAACCTCCGGCTGAAAGGCAAAACTAATACTCGGGATTTTTTTGCTCTACTCATCGATCTCTAATACATGGGTAAAAAAATTTTAAGATAATTGCTTAGCAGGAACAAGGAATTTAATTGCATCAGTCTGCCACTTTTTATAAAGATTTTATTTCAGAGACAACAGCCAGTGATGTGTGCAAGTGCATCTTACCTTCCACTAGGTGCATCTCCGTAGCTTGGAGGGGGTAAAGCAGATAAAAAATTCATCCATCGGTAGGCAAAAAAAGGCACCTGCTTTTGTCTGTATGTGTGTTTTTTCAGGTGACAAAATAGTTGTCAATTTTTACTTTTGTATCCACAAAGGAAAAACAAAAACCAGAAAAAAAAATGTCAGGGAAAAGACATCTTTGAGCACAAATTGGCTTCGGTCGGGCAGGGTGCTGCTGAGGATGGGAGCTGAGGATGCAGCTCTCCCTTCGCAGGCTGGAACAAAGCCGCCTTTGCTGATCCTACTTCTCCACGGGCACCTTCTGGTCCTCCCAGCACCCCTCCCTGGGCAGTGGACTAGGGAGGAGGCACCCCAAAAACACAGGGTTTGTGAAGATGGGTTCAGTGCATGAA